>OX387245.1:133160301-135660301 GCA_947561735.1 Cenchrus americanus
CGTGATTCTTGATTCTCGTTTTAGTTCTTGGTGTTGCTTCGCCTCCCGACGCGCCTTTGACGTTCCCCGCATGCGGTGGTGAACTTCACCGCCTCGAAGTCCGTTCCGCCCACCCCCCACTCCCGCGCGCTCGGTCGGGCGGCGCAACGGGGAGCGAGGAGCGGGCGGCGCGCGAGAGGGAGCGCGCGAGGCGGCACCGCGAGCGTCGTGAGCGACGGAACGCGAGCACCGGCGCGCGAGGAGCCGGGGGCTTTCCTCCCCGGGGACCGAGGAGTACTCGTCCTCGGAGAAGGACGAAGAGGAAGAGGCCGAGGGGCGGGGCCCTTCGATAGGTGGGAGCTGCGCCCCCGTCGCGGAGCCGGCTCCGGCGGCAAGGGCGGCATCGCCCTGGGGCGGGCGCGGCGGCGCCCGCCGCCGCCGGGCGGGGCCGACGACGGGGCGGCGCGCGCCGCGCAGGCGCCGGCGCGTGCCGCGGTGGTGCGCGCGGCAAGCGTGCTGCGCGCGCGGTAGCGCACGCGCGCGGGGCGGGGCCCGCGCGCGCGCGGCGGCGTCGGGGAGGCGCGGCGGCGGGCGCGCCGGCCTCGTCTGCTGAAGCTTCGAGGAAAAGGAAGCGCGCCTTTTCCTCTTCGAGGTAAGGGGCTCGTTCTTCAGCTCGGTTTAGTTCTTTGACGACCAGGCCTTCCGACTTTCTGTTTGTGCTTGCGCAGGGTGGTGCCAACCGTGCCTCCCCTCGCACCGGCCAAGTGTTGACGGTGAAAATCCGTCAACCTAGCCATGAGTTTACCTTCGGTGTTGGCATGAGTTTTATACCTTATCCATTGGTACTAACCCCCGTGGTATAACAAGTTCACGTGTGCATGTCGGTTTTGGAGTTTAATGTTTATGCGGGGATTTAGTGTTGAATGCAAGACTTTCGGGATAAGTTCATCAAGCACCTCATGACAAGACCTTGAAGCCCCTGAACAAGTCATGCAATGAAGCAAAATTCACTCCAAGAAGCGGGGGACTTGATCCGAGAAGACGACGGACTCCGGGGACACGACCGAGAAAAGTGCCTGAATCTTGCAAGACAAGGAGTTGAGTCCAATTCGGAGAGAAACCGACGACATGGACCTACATGCGAAGGGGGAAGCATCCGGGAAGCAAGGGAACCGACCTCGGGCAAAGGAGCCCGCGGGCCGGGCCTAAATGGGCCCGGGCGGCCGGCCCCCCCGGTCCCGGTCGGCCCGTGCCCATTTAGGGCCCAAACCCGTCGTCCTTTGCCCTAGCCGCCAATCGGGCTATTTATAGTCCCCCGACCGAGAGCCACGGAGAGAAGATTTCGTCTTCGGCCGCCGAGAAGCGAGAGAAGAGAGGGACACCATCTAGGAGAGGAGAGGGTCGAGCTAGTTGACTAGGGTTCCCCTAGCCGACGTGGGAACCTTGCACGGAAGACCACGTCGGAGTTCCGGAGCTAGAAGCAAGATCAAGGAAGGATCCGGTGGTGATCTTGTGTATGTATCATTGTTATAGTTGAATTATCAAGTTGAATCTTTTCTCAGCGATCAAGTGTTTCCTCGAAGATTTCTTTTTTCGATCGGCTTTGCTTATTCCAATTCTATTCTCGAGATAGATTACATAGGGTGTTCTTGTAGCCGCGGTGGCTAGAGGTACACGCCGGATCTTCCGAAAGAATCTCGACTTGTCTTTTGACTCGCCCTAAGCTCCCCGCATGAATAGGGATACGTTGTGACGAACGGGGGTCTCGAAAGGCGGATGTTTTCGGATTTGGACGGGAAACCACGATTTAAAGAGGCTTTTATTAAGATTCGATTTGCTACTTCTTCTCTTGCTTGGAACTTCAACAAAAGGCTTACCCCGATCCCTCTAGATCGGTTTATCTACCCAATCTTACTTTGTTTTCTCCGGTTTTTAGTAGATTAGATTCGTTTTGTGTCTTTTACTTAGATGCATTAGGTCTTTTATCGATTATTGAAGATTACTTGGCTTTAATAGATTAAGTCTTGCGTCACACATTTGTTCCACGGATTCGATACCTTGGGTTCACCACTCGAGGGAAGAAGGGTCCCTTGACTACGACGGGAGACTTGTACGCTTGCGAGTCATGAACGAACTTTGATACAATTATTAACCGTCAACAAGCCCCTTTTTTCTCGGCGCCGTTGCCGGGATACACATGTGATCAAGATTTGATTTTTTATTGCTTTTTTTTTTGTAATTTTCAGTACTGATTTTGTTTTATTTTTGCATCTATTAAATTTCGATCATCCTCAAAATACATCTAATCTAGTTTGTCTAACTCTAGTCTTTATAGATTTGTTTTGTTTTCTAGTTTTTTCTGCATACTTTGTTTATTGCTAACCCTAACGAGAGATGGACGGCTACCTCTCCAACAAACCCAATAATTTTGTGGATGATCCGGAAAAAAACTTTACGAGGCTAAGGAGACGCGAAGCACATCAAGCTAAAAAGCTGGATTTTGTAGATTCGGAGTCGGAAGACAAAGGATCGCAGAATCTCCGGAGAATTCACCACCCGAAAGTCCGCGGGAGAATCGACTTCCACCAATGGGTGACCAACCACCGGAAGAACGCAAGATTGGGGAGCTATGCACCCCAGACATCATCGACCTACCAATATTGAACCTCGAGGAGATCGGAAGACCGTTCGAGATCAAGACCTCAACAATCCGCATGGTGCAACATTCACCCTTCACCGGCAAAGAGGATCCGAACCTTCAACTCCAAGCATTCATTCAACTATGTCAGACTTTCAACATGGATGGGGTGACTCAAGATCAAATGAGGGCAAGGCTTTTCCCGTTTTCACTACTCGGGAAGGCTTCGCAATGGTTCCACTCTCAACCGGCGGAGACGGTGCAAAATTGGAACACGTTGATGAAGGCTTTCATGAAGGAATACTACTCACCGGGTAAAACTCAAAGCTTGTGTAATAAGATTGCCACCTTTGTTCAATATCCTACGAAACTATCTCGGAGGCATTCGAGTGCTTCAATGAGTACACCGGGCGGTTCCACATCACAAGTTCCCGAAAGAAGACCTCGTGCAAAAGTTCTATCAAGGACTCACCATGGCGTCAAGGACGATCATCGATGCATCAGCGGGAGGATCTATCATCGAGCTTACACCGACGGAAGCTTTCACGCTATTCAAGAAGGTCGCGGATAATGACACGTGGGCGTCGTCCGGGCGCCTACACCCTGCTCAACCCATGGGGAACGTCAAAGGAGTCTTGCAAGTGGAGAAGGAAGACATACTTGAGGGCAAGATCGACTCGCTCATGAGGAGGTTGGAGAAGATGGAGATGGAAAAGAAAGAGGCTCAAGACTTGAAGGCCGCCAAAGCAAGATCCACATGCGAAGAATGTGGAGAGTATGGCTATGTCCGCAAAGATTGTCCGGAGGAAGCCAAAGTTCTCGACTACATGAGGAAGGGAGAATTGCCGAACTTCCGCTACGGGCAAGGTAGGCCTCAATTTAATGCAAGCTCATCTATTCCTAACGCGGTTCCACTTCGGATACAATTGAAGGAGTTCATGGATGAGCAAGCTAAGATCAACAAGGACACCGTCACCAAGTTCAAGACCATAGACAAGGTGTTGGAGAACATCGATAGCAAAGTGACGGAGGTCGGAAGTTCCAATCATCAAGTGCTCAACATGATGAAGATGCTCGAGACGCAAGTTGGACAACTTGCGGGGCGCCTCACTAATGATGAAGGGAAGCTTCCGGGACAACCCAAATGTCCCGAATCGGCGAAGGCCATTCAAACATGTTCGGGGAAGGAGACCGAAGATCCGGAACGTTCCGCGGGAGCAAGGAAGCTTAAACCGTCCACCGAGGTGGAAGGAGCTGCTAAAGAGAAGGTTACGGGGATCGTCACCGAGGAACCCGAATTCGAGATGCCGGAGGATGACACGAGGATACCGCAACTCAAGCCACGCTACTTCCGAGGTAAACTTGACAACCACTTTGAGAAGTTTGTGGAAGTTGTGCGTAGACTTAGCATCAACATGCCATTACTAGATGCCCTACAAGTACCTACATATTCTCGTTACTTTAAAGACATACTTGCAAATAAATATGAGATAGCAACACTCGGGGTAGATCATGTCAAAATGTCCGAGGAGTGTAGTGCGGCTATTGCTTATGGGCCGCAGAAGCAAAAAGACCCCGGTGCCCTACAATTCCATGTTCAGTTGGTTCTTTCAACTTTGAGAAGGCGTTATGCGACCTTGGAGCTAGTGTGAGCGTCATGCCGAGGGATGTGTTCGAGAAGCTACGCCTACCGATGGAGCCTACGGGAATATGTTTGGAGTTGGGAGACAACTCCATTCGCTATCCCTTGGGCATTGCCGAAGATGTACCCGTGAAGATTGGACACCACTTCATCCCCGTCGACTTCGTTGTGCTCGAGATGGGAGAGAGGGAGAAGCCGCCGCTCATCCTAGGGAGGCCGTTCCTCAAGACCGTGGGAGCAACTATTGATGTTGGCAAGGGGGAGATCATGTTCGATATCAACGGAGAAAGGAGTTCCTTCAAGTTCCGTCCAAGGATTGAGGCATGCAACATGATTGGAGTGAAGGGAGAACCAAAACAAACGGAGGGGCTGAAAAAGAAGAAGGAGCCGAAAAAAATGAACGTAACGAAAATCAAAGAAGGTGTTGCATCCGTCAAGACAAAGGAAGAGAAGCCGCACCGTGAAGACCAAAAAATGACTAAGCCAACTAAGCCGGAAGTCAAGCCCGCGCCCAAGATGGTGCGGAAGTGGGTACCCAAGATTGCAACGCCCGCAAAGAGCGTTGATCCGGAGTGATCAAGTGAAGAAGTCTAGCTATAGACTATAAACGAAGCGCTAGGCTGGAGGCAACCCGTTTCGTCAAGTCAAGTCGAGAATAAGCTACCGGGAGGACAACCCGATTCCAGGTTTTTCTAGTATTTTTAATAATTTAGTTTTTGAGTTTTACTACGCAAGGACATTAGACTTAGAAGTGGTTGAACAATATTAGAGACATAATTCTTGATTGAATGTTTGCTTTATCATAAACCCTTTGCATGAACCCTCATATGTGCTTGTTTGATTCTTTTCTTTTCGAGAAACCCCTTAACCAAATAATTTCAGAACCTTAACTCAACCTTTCACCCTCATTATGGTGCTGAGGTTGGCTTATTTTTCATGCTAAAACCACACGAGTAGAGCCACGATTTATGTTCAAGTGTTATAAAAATTCAGCACGTGGTAGGACTCGCGTGAACCTAGAAATCAAAGCTTTTGGTTGGTTTTAAAAATCTTATTCCTTGGTTTCTCTAGGATTAGAATTTTTCTAAGCCCATTCTAATTTTGTTTTATTCAAAATCTTTCTTATTTAGCCAAAATTAGAACCTAAACCTATGCCCCCATGATCAAGCCGGGAAATGTTTGCTCTCAACCGATGAAAGCAAACTTTACCGGTGAGACCGAAATCGACGTAGTCGAAAAATATTTTCGACTTACATTTGTTTTTAATGGTTTAAAAACTTCTCTAAAATTATGTTTGAGCTCTTGCATGGCTCTGAAAAATATTTTAAATTTCGAATTAGAGGAGTGCTTAACCTTAAACACACCTAAATGGAGGCAATTAGTTTGAATTAATCATGCATGCACCATTGGATTCCCTTTTATCAACTTTCACCAATTCCACATGCAAAGGACAAGCATGGTGGGCAGCAAGCATCAACTTTGCAGGATTTTCATGGTGGCATGTGAAGCAAGTGGAGCTAGGGAGCATGGACATGACCCAAAGCATGGAGCATCAAGTGGGAGGACCAATAATTCAAGAAAAGGAATGGACGAGAGCGTTTGGGCGGTGCAACTCGTGGAGCACGCGGGCGGGGAAAGTTGCGGAGGCGAAATGATCGTGCCGGGAGAAAGACGCGCCGAGGAGGAGCCCCGGGCCGGCCGGCCCGGCCGGCCGGCCCGCCCTATATAAGCAGCCCCCGGCGCCCGTTTTCTGCAGGCAAGCTTCCCTCTCCTTCCCTTGTTTGTGTGTTCAAGTTTGTGTGCTCAGAACCTCCGTAGACTTAGCCAACCATCCCAAGCTTGATAGCTCAAGAAAAATCCACACCCTTAATCCACTCAAAGTCCACATCCGAAGCAAAGAGTTTAAGTGCCTAGTTTACCGGTTGCAACCCGGAATTTTAGTTGAAGAAAGAGTGCAGCAACCATGTGGAAGAAGACCACAAGTCTCTTCTCCAAGAAGAAGAGTTCGTCGTCGTCCAAGCCGTCATCAACCACGTCTTCGAGGAGGCACTCGGTTTCCGAGTCTCCCGGAGCATGGAGACGGACACGGCACCACCGAGGAGGAACGACGCTCTCCTCCTTGGTGGTATGAGGGCTGCGAGAAGCACTTCCATGAGGTTCACCGAACCTCGTGGGCACACGGAGGAGCAGCCCGCGCCACCACGACGATCGACTCGCTCAACCGCACCACCTCCTTACACCCCGACACAATCTTCGTACGGCTTCATCATCTTGTCGGCGGCGGAGGAGGAGAGGCTCGCCAATCTTGAGAAGAGGCTTGTGCCGAACGTCGAGTTCGACGACCAAGCACTCTACACCTTGGGTTTTTGCACCGACATATACTACATGTTGGGGCACCTCGGTTGGGTGCAGTTCTCCAACGGAATATCGGTGGACACCCATTTGGGTTACGCCTTGGAAATTTTGATGACTATTGCACCCATCGTTGATGATGATGGAGTGCAAAGCTTGTCATTCCGGTTGGAGGGAATCGAGCAAGTAGTTCCCTACGAGCACGTTAGGGAGCTGCTTGGATTCCACAAGGGAGCTCCGGAGAAAGTTGACGTGCCACCCGGCATGTTGGCGGGATTTTGGAACATGATCTCCGGAGATGCCCATCAACAACGCAATTGCATCCGCAACCCCATTATCCGGATATTTCACTCTTGGATGTGCAAGAGGGTATTGGGGAGGATGAAGGAAACAAAGGTGACCGACACGGAGTTGAATTGGCTATACTCGGCTTTGATTGCCAGGCAGCCAATTGACCCCTCTTACCTCATGATCAACCGTTGGTGTTGTGAAGCAACATCGGGGGCGGGTAATATTGGTTCGGGGTGTTACCTCTCCATGTTGGCCTTTTCCTTGCGACCGGGGATCGCAAGAAACCCCGCTCACCTTTTGCGTGGTACCTCTCTCGGTTTTGAGTACTTGCGGCAAGGCAAGTACATTAGTGGAGATGAGAGAGGAGGTTATCGGTTGGCCATTGTAAACCTACCCCTTCCAGATGAGAGGCTTAGGCTTTTCACCGAAGGAAGGGAAGATTGGTTGGAAGAGGGACTACTTGTCCCTGCAAGGAAGAACAAAAGAGGAAGAATCGTAGAGGAGGGAACATCCTCCGCACAAGCGAGTGGAGCACAACCCAATGTGCAACCATTCGGCGGAGTTCCTCCTCCGCCAAGTTATTACGGAGGGTCACAACAACAAGCATGGGGGGGGTGGTGCACCGGTACCCCCACAAAATTATGTTGTGCCCAACGCTAACTTCGCGGAGTCCTACGCTCATCATCCCCAACCACAACAAAGCATGGACATTATTGGAGGGTATGCTGCAAGAAATGCTCAAAACATCGCAGCCATCCAATCGACGCAGCTCAACTCGGTGAAGGCAACGCAAATATTGCCTTTGAACTTGGACGCCTTCACCTTGTGGAGCCAAATCAATTCGACGGAGGAAGCGTCCAACCATATTATGAGCAAGGGTATTATTATCAAGACTATCAACATCAACCACCGGCGGAGGACTAGAAGATTTAGGAACTTTAGTTTTCTTTTCTTTTCTTTTTCTCTGTAATTTTCAGCTTTTGCTTATGTGTGTCTGCGTAGTATTTTCTGTTTTTTATTTAAATTTCAGCAAGCATGTTTGTTTATTTTCAGTATGTATTTCAACTTGATATCACCATTAATAAAGACACCACCTTGATTTTATCATTGGAAAAGTTACAAAATTCGTGCCATGATGATATATGATTAAAATTGCAGCTTTGTTCATCTTTGTAATTGTTTTATGCATGTTTAAGCTAGTGCTCTCTTAAAAATACAGATCTGAATTTATTTAAATGCTAGCTTAATTTTCAGCGGAGGTTATGATTAAAATAAAGACCCATAGTGTTTTATGTGCTCTCAAGTTATGAATAGATTAAAGATGTCTTTTATGCTCAAAAATATCGCTAACCTTGTCACAGATATCACTTGTGTGTTGCTCAACCTATCCAAAGCCTTATATATATTGAGTGCATAAACCTTAGTGTACAAGATTTATTTTTGAGTGAGTTATTGCAGGCCATGATTTCTCTGGCCCGAGACTAAGAAGCTGGTCATTCCGTTTTTGCGTATCTATCTTTTTGCTAGCCTCTTATCCGTGCATTGTGTATCCCCGCATCGGTGATCTCACAAACTTCGCCGGATATCCACCCTTTAAACCAAATATCATCTTTTGTGATTACCTCCTTGACCACAACCTATCGTTGAGAATGGATCATCAATTCAAGGAAGATCGCAAGACGGTGCCAACGTTGAAGATTTCAAGTATCTCTCCTAGGAAAAATATTCCGGTACCTACCTTATTTTTCGCCTCTTTGCTCGAGGACGAGCAACGTCTAAGCATGGGGGAGGAGGTAGGTATGGTGCAGTTTTAGAGTTCAAAGGGGAATATTTTAAAAAAAATGATGATGAAAGGAAAAAAAATCCAGCGATACTCATGACTTTCAAGGTATAAAAAATCAAAACTTCATTGTGGAAGTCATGGGCTGAATGTATGACGAGGAAAAAAATGAATGAATGAAAGAAAGAAAAGAATGAGAAATATGAGAAAGAAAAAAATGTGCGTAAAGTAAATTCCCTAAGCTCTCTAAAAGTGCATTCAAGGCTTCAAGTTAAAAAGATCCATTCTCATTTTCCAACCATGTGCAATCCGATAACGAGGACTTCCTTTGTGCCTCGGGATCACTCTTTGCCATTTGCACATGTCCACTCATCTAAAAGTGTGTGTATTTTTCTCTTTCCCCTCCTTAATTTAACATTATTTTCCAATGACCTTTTTGACGAGTCTCGGTAAGACCATGAGAAGCTTGTCTTGTTTTGACAACACCTCATTTATAAAATCTTGTTAGGACTAAACTTTCCCAAAGCTCCATATAAAGCCTACCACATATATATGAGAGGGAAAGGAGTAGAATATATAGGCTTGAGAGACAAGCGAGATGAGAGTTCATGAGCAATGCATGAGATGATTTAAATTTGTGAATTTGGTTTAGCTTTTCTTTATCTCGTTCTTTATTTCAAAAATTCTGAGATCTATTTAAAACTTTGTGAGCATGTTAATACTTGTGGGATAAGCTTAATGAGAATCTACCCTCCGTAGAGATGAAGGCTAGTACATTATGGAACTTTAATGAATTAAAATTTTGAGAGCATTATGTTTTCTCATGTGTAATCAAATGCAAAGTTTAAACATTGTTTGGCAATGATGATATCCATCGAAGGCTTACTCGAGGACGAGCAAGGTTTAAGCATGGGGGAGATGTTGACGGTGAAAATCCGTCAACCTAGCCATGAGTTTACCTTCGGTGTTGGCATGAGTTTTATACCTTATCCATTGGTACTAACCCCCGTGGTATAACAAGTTCACGTGTGCATGTCGGTTTTGGAGTTTAATGTTTATGCGGGGATTTAGTGTTGAATGCAAGACTTTCGGGATAAGTTCATCAAGCACCTCATGACAAGACCTTGAAGCCCCGAACAAGTCATGCAATGAAGCAAAATTAACTCCAAGAAGCCGGGGACTTGATCCGAGAAGACGACGGACTCCGGGGACCCGACCGGAAAAGTGCTTCGAATCTTGCAAGACAAGGAGTTGAGTCCAATTCGGAGAGAAACCGACGACATGGACCTACATGCGAAGGGGGAAGCATCCGGGAAGCAAGGGAACCGACCTCGGGCAAAGGAGCCCGCGGGGGCCGGGCCTAAATGGGCCCGGGCCGGCCGGCCCCGGTCCGGTCGGCCCCGTGCCCATTTAGGGCCCAAACCCGTCGTCCTTTGCCCTAGCCGCCAATCGGGCTATTTATAGTCCCCCGACCGAGAGCCACGGAGAGAAGATTTCGTCTTCGGCCGCCGAGAAGCGAGAGAAGAGAGGGACACCATCTAGGAGAGGAGAGGGTCGAGCTAGTTGACTAGGGTTCCCCTAGCCGACGTGGGAACCTTGCACGGAAGACCACGTCGGAGTTCCCGAGCTAGAAGCGAGATCAAGGAAGGATCCCGGTGGTGATCTTGTGTATGTATCATTGTTATAGTTGAATTATCAAGTTGAATCTTTTCTCGCCGATCAAGTGTTTCCTCGAAGATTTCGTTTTTCGATCGGCTTTGCTTATTCCAATTCTATTCTCGAGATAGATTACATAGGGTGTTCTTGTAGCCGCGGTGGCTAGAGGTACACGCCGGATCTTCCGAAAGAATCTCGACTTGTCTTTTGACTCGCCCCTAAGCTCCCCGCATGAATAGGGATACGTTGTGACGAACGGGGGTCTCGAAAGGCGGATGTTTTCGGATTTGGACGGGAAACCACGATTTAAAGAGGCTTTTATTAAGATTCGATTTGCTACTTCTTCTCTTGCTTGGAACTTCAACAAAAGGCTTACCCCGATCCCTCTAGATCGGTTTATCTACCCAATCTTACTTTGTTTTCTCCGGTTTTTAGTAGATTAGATTCGTTTTGTGTCTTTTACTTAGATGCATTAGGTCTTTTATCGATTATTGAAGATTACTTGGCTTTAATAGATTAAGTCTTGCGTCACACATTTGTTCCACGGATTCGATACCTTGGGTTCACCACTCGAGGGAAGAAGGGTCCCTTGACTACGACGGGAGACTTGTACGCTTGCGAGTCATGAACGAACTTTGATACAATTATTAACCGTCAACACCAAGGTGCCGAGGGCGGACGCATCCATCCCTACCCCGGCGGCGCTCGTCGAGGGCGTCGCGGGCGGGGGCGAGTACGGCGGCGGCCGGTGAGGGCTCGCAAGGCGCGGGCGAGGCCTCGCGACCTCGGCCGGCCGGCCAACCTCGCCGCCACGCGGCCACCGGTCGTCGAGGAGCGGCGGGCGCCGGTCGTGGCGGAGGCGCGCCCGCGGCGGCGGCCGCGGTGATGACGCCGCCGGCGGTGGCCGCCGTGACGGAGGCGCGGCCCGCGGCGTCCGCGCGGCGGAGGCCGAGCGGGTGCGGCCGCGGTGACGCCCGTGGTCGCGGGCCGAGGAGGGCGGACGGGCGCCGCCGCCGCGGAGGCGCGACCGGAGGCGGTGGCCGCGGCGCCGCGTCGAGCTCCCGCGGCCGGTGGAGGCGCAAGTGGAGGCGCCGGCGGAGGGCGGCGCAAGGGCGGCGCCCGCCGGCGGTTCCCGGCGGGAGGTGGTGGAGGTCCCGGACGACGACTCCTCGCCGCCCGGGTGGGATCGGTGGGCGAGCTTCCCCCACGCGCTCCCCCCGAGCCCCGGGAGGGGGGCCCTCGTGAGGCGGCGTGAGGGTCACATGGTGGCGGGGGACCGAGGACACGGCGCCGAGGCCTCGTCCTCTCGTGCCGGCCACCCCCGCCCGTGTAGAGGGGGCCGGCGGCGATCCCCCCTGCGTTCGCCGACGCCCGGGGGGAGCAGGAGCTCTGGGGAGAGCTCCGGAGTCACGGCGCCACGCTCGACCGCGCGCTGAACGAGGCGCTGAGGGTCCATGGCGGCCCCGCATGGCGCGTCTTCCAGGTAGGGCGTTGTTGTTCGTTTTCTTCTTTCTCTCGTTTTTGTGCGCTGTTTCTGTGTCATGGCGCTTACGGGTTTTGATTTGTGGGTGCCAGGAGCTCGAGCGCCGCGCCCACGACAAGTACGATGCCTTCGATCGGGTGAACGCCGAGCTCCACCAGCTCCGGGAGCGATGCGGCGCTTTCGACGTGCTCGCCGACGCCCTCCGACCCCGGACGGCTGGTTGGCGTACCGAGCCATGGTCCTGCGCGACGAACTCCCCCGAGAGCACGAGGCAAGACCCGGCGCGTCGCTCCGGCCCTTGAGCGGATCCGCACGCCCCTCATCGACCGTGATGAGGCGCCGCGGCGGTGCACGCTCGGACATGGAGAAGATGCGAACGCCGGCGACCAACCGGGAGGCGGAGGTGGCCGGCGTCCGCGGAGAGAACCGGGAGCTCCGCTCGTCGCTCGAGGGGGCGCAGCGTAGCGGCACCCGGCCGAGGAGCGGGCGCGCGGGGCCGGGAGCGGCGGGGCCAAGGAGGCCGGCGACTTGAAGGCCGCCCTCGACGCCAAGGTCGCGGCGCTCGCCGTCGGCCGAGGAGCGGCTCCCGCAAGAGAGCACCACCCGCCAAGGGGCCGAGGGGCGGCTCCGGCGAGAGAGCAAGCCGCCCCTCGCCGACGCCCCGGTCGGCGTTGGAGCGAGGAGCGCGTCGCCCGCGAGGCGGCGCGCGTGTTGTCGGCGGAGCGAGACGCGAAGCTCTCCGAGGTCGAGGGCGAGCCGGTGGTGCTCGGCATCACCGCCGCGAGCCGGAGCCGGCCATCCGAGAACAGGGCGAGACCATCAAGGGCCTCGAGCGGCGGTCGAGGCCGAGCGCCGTGACCTCGAGGCGGAGAGGAAGCAAGTTGAAGGTGAGCCGCCGCTGACTTCGTTTGGTTGGTTTTGTGTTTGGAAATTCGCATTCCCTTTTCGATTTCTTCTTGTCTTGGTGACTCCGGGCTTGCGCACCGCCTTGGGGCATGCGGCCGAGCGGCCGAGGCGTTGCGAGCCTCCTACAACTCCTCCGAGCAGGGGAGTTGCGGTGAGCCGCGTGATGCGGCCCTCGAGACCTGCCAGGCTGTGGAGGAGGGTGAAGCGCAGGCCGGAAGCTCGCTGGCCAGCCGCCTGCGCGCTCTCGGCGGCCACGTCACCGAGCAGATGCGCCGGGCGTTGCGTCTTGGCGTCCAGAAGGCCCTCGGAGTGGTACGGTCCCACTACGAGGTCAACTTCGAGGCGCCGCGGAGGGCTACGTCGTTCCCGAAGGCGTCGAGGATGAGGTGGCGATGGAGCGCGTGGACGCGCTCGCCGCTGATGCCGCCGGGTCGCTCGCTGAAGCCTTCGAGGAGTTCCTCTTCCCGGACCCTGTTGACACCGCCGCTCCTCTCCCCCCTCGAAGACGGTCGGGCGCTTAGCCCGTTTTTATCTGTGTATCAGTATTCTGGCCACGCAGCCCTTGTAAATAAACAAGTTAAACGTTTGTTGATATGAAATGAAGTCCTTTGTTAATTTGCGCTTTTTGTTTCTCCTTCTTCCTGAGTAGATTCTAGTTAGGGGAGTTCGATTTTCGCGGGGGGGCCTGCTGGGTTGGAGGCGAGAGAGAAGGGCCGTATCCTCGCGGCGTAGGCTATCTCTGACTCGCGCGCTCCTTCCACTAGGCCGCCCGCGCCCTGTTCGAACCGTTGTCGGGGTTGAAGTAGAAAGCAAACTTAGCGCGTGTGAGTTGCTTTATTTTTGCGCGAAAATGGGACCATTTTGGGGGGTGCCCCCCACAGTAGCCCTCGAGGGTAACTTGGGTTTCAGGGGAAAGCCGAGTTGCCCTTTTCATTTGACTTGAGGTGTTTACATAGTTGTCACCAACTGGGGCGTTGGCCATATGATTTTTACAACAAAAAATGCTTGGGAATCCTAGCTAGGGGTAGAAACGACGTAGCTGTTGGATGTTCCAAGCGTTGGTGAGCTCTTCACCGTCCTTGTTGGCCAGCTTGTACGTGCCGGGCTTGAGTACCTTCACCACGACGTCGGGTCCCTCCCATGGGGGCGATAGCTTGTGGCGCCCTCGGTTGTCTTGGCATAGCCTTAGGACCAGATCCCCTTCGCTGAAATCCCGCCGGCGTATCTTGCGTGCTTAGCTGAAATATATTTCAGAGTGAAAAAGTCTACGCAGCGGTAGCTATCATCCCAGAAGTGTCTCCATCTTTTATTCTTTTCGCCCACATGCATCCTTGAGCGTAGGGACGTCTCCCTCAGTCATACCACCCTTATGCGTTGTTGTCGTAGTCGGACTCGTACCCTACACACCCAAAGTCTATCCCCAACTAACAGGATAGGTCCACGTCACCAACTGTATGTAGCTTTAAGTGGCCTAACTCTAAAGGGTAAGAAAAGAGTCAAGTTAGAGGCTCAGGTTTCCTATGCAGCAGCAGCAAAGCAACTACAAGAGATTTCTCCATCAAGATCCCAACCCATTCTCTCAACACAGCTCGGGAACTCTTGGTACCCTAGGGACTTGTCTCCACAACCTATCTCCATCTAGGGTCGATGCGAGAACTTCCTCCTCGCACCTCAATGATTACAATCGGATCCGCAAGGTAGAGGGAGCAACTCTCCTCTCCCCGACTGCAACCACAACTAACCACACACTCAAGCTAAGGGGGAAGGTAGAAATCTCAAAACGTGAGAACTGTCGTATGGACCTCCCTGGGCCCACTACCTCGGTGGGTACCAGGACCGACTACTCGGCGGGCCCCTGGGACTACCCGACTTGTGCCGCACGGTACCTGAAGGCGTGAGGCGCAAGGACTTCGGTGGAGTAGTACTCGGATAGGAAGCTATACATACCTTGTATTGTGTAGAGGACTCCTAGACGTACACGACTAGTACTCTCTCCCTAAACCGACCTGTAACCCTGCCTCCCGGACTATATAAGGCGAGGCAAGGATCTTCCCTCTCTCACGAGATTACGCATCATCTTGTAATCACATCCAATCAATCCAGAGCTACGCAGCATACAGGACGTAGGGTATTACGCACATCGCGGCCCGAACCTGTCTAAATTGTGTGCCACGTGTCTCTTCCTTCGAGTTACCGATCTCGGCGAGGCCACATTCATCTACCTCGGGTACTCCCCTTGGTAGGTTGCCGGTCTAAAACACTGACAGCTGGCGCCCCAGGTAGGGGATCTCGCCGGAGATCATATGGCGAACTCAACGGCTTCCATCTTCATCAAGCCAACCGTCGCCTTCAACCGCGGCGACACCTTTGTCTTCGGCTCCTGGGTCTGCACTACTGACGGCGCAGGATCCTTCCAACGCCGCCTCACCATGCCGCCCAACCCGGAGACTGGGCTCGTGACGCTTCCCGAAGTAGTCACGGGCAATCTCGCCGGAAAATTCGGCGAAATTTCGCTCTACAACAAACACACCAACTTTGAGCTCGGATCCAACTCCCACTCGAACTTGACGTCCCCGTGGGCTATCGTATGCGAGTCGGCTACCCAGCCATCGCGTGCAGCCTCCCCACTCCGTGAGCATTTCGCACGTGGCCCTCGCAACGTCAGCAGGGCCCACGCGAAGGCTCCCGCTGCACGCCGGGCCAGCAAGGAGATCGTACCCGAGTACGACTCGGACTCCAACACCGTCCCCGGCTACAACTCAGACTCCAACCCTCTCTCCAGCTTCTACTCGGTCTCCTCCTACGAGTTCAACTTCGGGTCGGACCCTGATGAGCCTGAGTCCGAGAACAACACTACAGAGCAACCCCTGTCAGAACCAGCTTCCGGCTTGGTTATAACATCTACACCCGCCGAGAGATTCGTCTACTGGCCAGACCGCAAGCCCGCAGACCTGACAGGAGGGAACTCACGCTGCGTCGCCTACATCGACTCACTTCCCTTCCAGGAGGGAACTCCGCTCGCCCCAGCCGGGGAGCACACTCCGACAGAGGTGGCAACCAGTGACTCCAGCCTTGGCTCTCCTGACCGGCAAGTCTTCATGACTACCAACGAGACGCCAGGGCCCTCAGTGACGGTCCCTGACCAATATCTTGAGGACATCTCAGCGGACGAGTTGTCCGCTAATGCGCCCGCCGACGAGACTGGCGCCAATAAGGACGCTCGACGTGAACGCAATAGAAAGCGGAAAGAACGGCGTCGATGTCTCCGCGGGTCCCTTCCCATCCGGAACCTCACGGAAGCACTCGACCAAGTCGAGAGCCGGGTGTACACCACCCCAGAAAAATGCCTCATGTCTATCACTACGATAGCACGTCAGGCTCAGGGGATGCACGCGGGACAAGTCATCGCCAAGCTCGCAGAGGACGCCTACTTCATGTGAGTCAACAACAGGGTCACTCAAGCGCCCTCCTGTCAGGAACCGCCAGCACGACAACGAAGCCACAAGTCGCAGTGCGGACATCGGTCGCAACCGTACTCGAGCGGAGCTACCAGCTAACCCCAACCGTACTCGGGCAACAGCCGGTGTACCCTCTCACGGTGGCGACAGCACCGGCGGCGGCCGGGAGTTCATCCCTCACCGCGATCCTGGCGGTGGAGGCAGCGACGGCGGGAGCTCCAACCATGGGGCCGACAGAGAGAGGGCCGGGGAGGAGGCGACCGCGGCGGCGAGGCCACGCGGACAACCACGTCTCCGGCGCCTCACGTGGCGGCTTCAACGCCCGCCAGAAAATCGAAGAACTACGACACAAGAAGGCCTCCACGGCAGGCGACAACGACGGCTTCCCGCCTTCTCTGCGCGACTTCGCAACCTACTCCTCCCAGAGAAATTCAAGCCTCTAGGGATTACCAAGTACGACGCGAAGCAGGATCCAGTGCAGTGGCTTAGGTGCTACGCCCTCTCCATCGAGAACGCTGGTGGCAACAACGACACGAAGTGCCTCTACTTCCCCTTCTGTCTGGATCAAGACCCGCTTACATGGCTCGAGTCACTCGAGAAGTACTCGACCGACAAGTGGGACCAGCTGAAGGAACAGTTCACCAGCAACTTCACGGGCGCTATGGGCCGCTCGGGTACTCGCATGGACCTGGCAATGGTAAAGCAGGAACAAGGCGAGACCTTCGCAAGTACATGCGGCGCTTCTTCGACAAACGCACCACCGTAGTCCATGTATCTGACAAGGAAGTCATCGACCTCTTCCAAGACGGTCTCTACCACTGTCGCACCTTCGAAGACTTCGGTCGTCGCCGCCCGAGCTCCATCACCCACCTCAAGGACATGATCACCTCCTGGGCTGATGAATAAGACAAGGCTAACGCCAAGTACGACGCCATCTGTGGCAAGGGCAAACAGAACACGGGCGGCGGCAGCAATAACAACGGGAACCAAGGCGGTCGCAGCAACAACTACTCGGGTCCCAATCGCAAACGCAAGCCAGACAACACTGTCGTGGCTATCCAGCGACCTGCGAAGGACAACTCCAAGAAGACCTTCGGCGGCTTCAAAGACTTGCTGAAAGAGAAGTGCCTGTGGCATCTGGACGGCAACCACACCACTGAGCAGTGCTACCAACTCCGGCGAACACTCAAGGATACTCCAGAGCCACAGCACCCTCACGACAAGAAGGGCAAGAAGAAGACCGATGAAGGCAACGGCGACTTCCAGGAACCCGACAAGACGGTGAACGTCCTCTTCGGCGGACTACCCAACCGACGGGCTCAGAAAGCTACCCGTCGAGAAGTCATGAGCATTGAACCAGCGGTCCCGACCCCTCTCCGGTGGTCGGAGGTACCCATCACCTTCTCCCGCGCGGATCAATGGACAAGCTTCTCTGAACCAGGACGGTTCCCAATCGTCCTGAAGCCGGTGGTCGCGGGCTCCAAGCTCAACAAGGTCCTCATCAACGGTGGAAGCGGGCTCAACGTCCTTTTCACCAAGACCTTGAAGAAAATGAAGCTCGACATCACCCACATGCTCACCAAGAGCACCCCGCCTTTCTACGGCATCGTCCCCGGAACTCGGTGGTTCCGCCGGTTACCTTCGGGGAAACAAGGGACAACTACCTTACCGAGTACGTCAAGTTCGAAGTCGCAGACTTCGAGACGTCCTACCATGCCATCCTCGGCAGACCAGCTATCGCCAAGTTCATGGCGGTACCCCACTACACCAACTTGGTTCTCAAGATGCCAAGTCCAGCGGGTGTACTCTCACTGCAAGGGGACTTGAAGATATCCTTCGACTGTGACACAGAAGCTGTGGAACTCGCAGCCACGAATCAAGTACCCAACGCAATGATGGAGATCTACGCTGCGTCGAAGAAGCTTGCCCCGGTTGAACTCGACATCCTAGAGAAGTCGGACAAAGCCAACAAGCCTTAGCCAGCTGAGGAAGTTCTAATCAAGACAATTGACATCGGGACAGGCGACAGCAGCAAGACCACCACCATCGGGGCGGGCCTCGACCCGAAATAGGAAGACGCACTCATCAACTTCCTCCGGGCTAACAGAGACACCTTCGCGTGGAAACCAGCGGACATGCCAGGGGTGCCCAGGGAGCTGATTGAGCATTCACTCAACATCGACCCTAAAGCTACCCCAAAGCGACAACACCTCCGCCGCTTCGCTGACGACAGACGGGACACCATCAAGAAGGAACTCGCCAAACTACTCGCGGTTGGCTTCATTAGAGAAGTCTTCCATCCCGAGTGGCTCGCCAACCCCGTCCTCGTCCGCAAGAAGAACTCGAACGAGTGGAGGATGTGCGTCGACTACACCGACCTCAACAAGCACTGCCCCAAGGACCCCTTCGTGTTGCCGCAGATTGATCAAGTCATCGACTCCACAGCGGGCCGCGACCTGCTCTGCTTCCTCGACTGCTACTCCGGATACCACCAGATCGCAATCAAGGAAGAAGACCAGGAGAAGACCACGTTCATCACCCCGTTTGGCGCGTACTACTGCACGACCATGTCCTTCGGGTTGAAGAACGCCAGCGCTACCTACCAACGAGCTATCCAGGCCTGTTTCAAGAGGCAACTCAACAAGAACATCGAAGCCTATGTGGATGACGTGGTCGTCAAGACCAGAAACTCCGACACACTCATCGCCGATCTTGAAGAGACTTTCGCATCCCTGCGAGAGTACCGCTGGAAGCTCAACCCGAACAAGTGCGTCTTCGGCGTACCATCGGGCAAACTACTCGGCTTCATCATCAGCCACCGCGGCATCGAAGCCAATCCCGAGAAGATCTCCGCCATCACCAGCATGAAAGCTCCCACGTGCATCAAAGACGTGCAGAAGCTAACCGGGTGCATGACGGCTCTGAACAGATTCATCTCGAAGCTTCGAGAACAGGGGCTCCCCTTCTTCAAACTACTCAAACATCAGAGAAGTTCGTGTGGACTCCCGAGGCAGACCAAGCCCTTGCCCAGCTCAAGGACTTCCTATCAAAGCCACCAGTCCTCACGGCTCCTCGCAAAGGTGAGCAGCTGCTGCTCTACCTCGCTGTGACTACTCATGTGGTCAGTACTGCCATCATTATTGAGCGGCAGGAAGACGGCCACGCCTACCCAATCCAGCGCCCAGTCTACTTCGTCAACGAGGTCTTCTCAGAATCTAAGGCACGCAATCAGCCAGTACAGAAGCTTCTGTACGCATTGCTCATCACCTCGCGGAAGCTACGACACTACTTCCAGGAGTACTCGATCTCTGTCGTCACCGACTACCCGCTCAGCGACATCCTGCGGAACCAAGATGCTACTGGAAGAATCTCCAAATGGGCAGTCGAACTGGGCGCCCTCAACATCAACTTCAAGCCACGCACAGCCATCAAGTCGCAGGCGCTAGTCGACTTCATGGCGGAGTGGCGGCAGAATCAGCTACCTACTCCAACCGAGCACCCAGAGCACTGGGTGATGTACTTCGATGGCTCGCTCAAGCTCGAAGGCGTAGGTGCAGGAGTACTCTTGATCCCTCCAACGGGCGAACAACTCAAGTACGTCCTGCAGATCTTCTGGAAGGTCTCAAACAACGAAGCCGAGTACGAAGCTCTACTACACGGGCTCCGCCTCGCGGCTTCACTGGGCATCAAGCGGCTGCTAGTTTACGGCGACTCCGCAGTGGTCATCAACCAAGTCAACAAGTCCTGGGACCGCAACAAGGAGAACATGGACGCCTACTGCCTAGAAGTACGCAAGCTCGAGAACAAGTTCTACGGTCTCGAGTTCCACCACGTCGTCCGCGACAACAATGTTGCAGCGGACGTCCTGTCAAAGCTTGGTTCTACTCATGCTCAAGTACCAGCGGGTGTCTTCGTCCATGAGCTTCACGCGCCATCCATCCTGGAGCCGGCGCCACCGACCACTGATCCAGCACATCCCCCGGCTGGCCAGGAGGTCATGATGATCGACGTGGACTGGAGGCAACCCTTCATCGACTACCTCAGCGAGCAGAAGGTTCCCTCGGACAAGAACTTGGCCGAGCAACTCATCCGCCGCGCCAAGTCCTACGTCCTAGTCGGAGACAAGCTCTACAGGCGGGGTGCATCTTCTGGAGTACTCATGAAGTGCGTTCCCCGAGAAGAAGGCAAGGGCATCTTGGAGGAGATCCACAAAGGCGTCTGCGGCAACCACGCGTCCTCTCGCACGCTGGTCAGCAAGGCCTTCCTACGAGCTTTCTATTGGCCCACAGCTCTGGGCGATGCCGAAGAACTCGTCAGAAGGTGCCAAGGGTGCCAATACTTCGCCAAGCAACAACACGTGCCAGCCTACAAGCTAGTCACCATACCGCCAACCTGGCCTTTCGCCTGCTGGGGGCTCGACATGATTGGGCCACTCCCCACTGCACCAGGTGGATTCAACAGAGTATTGGTGGCCATCGACAAGTTCACCAAGTGGATCGAGATCAAACCGGTCACATGCCCCAAGGCTGACAGAGTACTCGACTTCCTGGATGAACTCGTACATCGCTACGGACTACCCCACCGCATCATCACAGACCTGGGCTCTAATTTCAACAATCACCAGTTCTGGGAGTACTGCGAGAACAGCGGGATCGACTTTCGATATGTGTCAGTTGCCCATCCTCGGGCCAACGGACAAGTCGAGCGCGCCAATGGGATGGTGCTCGACGCTCTCAAGAAGCGGCTACACGATGCTACCAACACCAAAGGAGGCAAGTGGATCAAGAAACTACCCAATGCGCTCTGGGGGCTACGTACTCAACCCTCCAAGCCGACGGGACAATCGCCATACTTCCTAGTCTACGGCTCCGAAGCAATCCTCCCTACTGATGTCATGTGGGACTCACCAGCAGTAGAGCAATACGACGAAGGCATATCTGAAGACAGCAGACGAGTTGACATCGATGGACTCGAAGAAGCTCACTGTGCCGCCCTCGTCCAATCAGCAAGGTACCTCGAGGGTATCCGACGCTACCACGATCACAACGTCAATGAATGATCCTTCAACGTTGGTGATCTTGTCCTTCGCCGCATTAAGAACACGGAAGGACTACACAAGCTCACCTCGCCCTGGGAAGGTCCCTTCACAGTTGCAAAGGTGACCGGACTAGGCTCCTATCGCCTCCAGACGCTCGAAGGCGAAGACATCAACAACTCGTGGAATATCGACCAGCTCTGTCGATTCTACGCCTAGTCCATCGACTACCCTGGGGGCTCAAGTCTACATGACTACTCAAAGACCTCCTCGCTGTAAGCGGCCTCCGGGTCCAGGCACTAGTCTCCGGACTACTCTACTCCAAGATCCAGCACTAACGGCTACTAACGGATCTTGGGCTGCTCCGAGCGACAAAAGACTCCAGCAGCGGTCTACTGAGAGACCAAGTACTCCTAGATCCAGCCTACACGGCTAGTAATGGATCTACTGCTGTAAGCGGCTACACGCCCTAGCACCACTTAGCCGTAGGCGGCCTCCGAGTCCTGGCGACTACTCTTGTAAAATGGCACTAGCCATCCAGGTGTACTTCTCTCAGTAATAAAGTTTGATTATCTATCAACTGATTTACTGTCTTTTTCCCTCAACGGGTCTACTGGCGAGTACGACTACTCGTGACAACTCCACAATGAGAACTCCGCATACACACCTTGTGACAATGAGTACTCATCTCTGAGAAGTTTTTCTCATTTCATACTTAAACAAATTCAATACAACTTTGTTTATACAACTATTGCTACAAGCTAACCCTACAGGAACTACTGGAGGTTAAGCTTCTCGGCGACCTGCTCAGCAATTGGCGCCATCTGCTCCAGCAGCTTCGCGTACTGCTCGTCCGTGCAGTTGGCGGCTAGTCCACCGGCGACTACATCCACCGGAGCCTTCGGGAAGTACGACTTCATATATGCCAAGATCTGGTTGGGGATCGACTTCGCCAGGTGCTTGACGTATGTCGCCAGACGACTGGGAGCTTCTCTAAGCCGGTCCACCAAGGGAGCTATCTTTGGTCCACCCGGATGAGGCACCAAGAGCCTCGCAATGGGAAGTGCGGCTTCCTCGAGTTCCTTCAGCTGAGCTCGCACCTTCTCGCAGTCCTCGTTCAGCTTCTGCAGAGATTTGTAGCAGTTGATGAGGTCACGATCCGAGGCAATTCGAAGCTCCATGTGCTTATCGCATTCGTAAGCCAACTGCTTATAGTCATATTCAAGTACCTCACGGGCCTCCTTCTCCCGGTAGAATAGGTTCTTCATGTCGACTTCTGAGGCCCTCGGTTGCTCGACACGAGTCTCAAGCTTTGCAATCAACAAGCAAGGCGGGTCAGACTACTACAAGGTACTTCAAATGGGTACCCGACAAGAAAACTCGTACCTTTATTCTTGTTGCGGAGCGACTTGTTCTTCCGCACCAGCTCGTCACTCTTCGCCTACATATCCTGGACTTCGTTGTGATATTGGGCGAAGGCGCCGTCTAGTTTCGACTGAAGCATGGCGGAGTGCTTCCGGGCCTTCACGAGTTGTTCCTCCAAGGCCTCTGCCCGGAGCACTGCGTCGCCATACCCCTGGAGCATGCCAGATTTCTGTCGGGATCTATCCGCGACATCCTGCAGCAGACAACAACTGTCAGCTGGGTACTCAGCACTCTACGGCAGATCGACTACTCAACAGCATCGACAACTCACCTTCATCCACTGCTCGGCCTGGCGCATCGCCTCCAAGTGATGAGCTACCGCCGCCAGGTCGACAAGGTCGTCTGCCAGGAGTTCAACCCCACCACAACTACTCGTGGCGGCTCCAGACATTGGCGCCGAGCGGATTGGCTCCGCATCCCGAATCTCCGGCGAACGGACGACTACTTCCAAAGTTGATTCTGGCAGTACGTCGTCGTGTTCTTCTCCGGCCATCACGGGGGCTTCTCCGCTGGCTACCTCCATCAGCTCGGGGGCTTCTCCGACGGCTCCTTGTGTCTCCGACGCCTGGCCTTCAACGGGCACCGCTTCGGGAATAGTGCTTCCCTCGGCTTCGGCCCCTGTCAACAAGAAGACAACTGGATTAGTCACCCTTGGCGGCTACGACTACTCCTTGAGGATACCTGCACTCGTGCAGTGTACTCACCTTCTACGATGTTGGCCTCCGGCAATGCAGCCTCCACGGCTGGCGCCTCGGACTCTGCTTGAGGGGCGGGAGTGGACTCTTCAGCGGCTGGTGCGGATTCCTCTTCAGCCACCGTGGCGCTAGGTTCATCCCCATCCCAGGTCAAGTCCGTGGATTTCCTGCAGAGTACACAACTGGTAGTCAACCAAGTACGACTACCAAACCAAATGTACTACTCGGGAAAGATCTTCACTTACAAGCTCGACCAGACTACTGTCACGGTTGGGGCGCCGAGGATGCTGACGATGTCGACCAGTCCAGCCTCAGCAGGCGCCTCTTCTTGGGCCTCAGTAGCCGTTGGCTCTTCTGCAACAGCCACGGCCGGCTCAGTACTCCCCGCAACAACTGGGGGCTAGTCGTCAGCTGCGCCACAAGTTCTTCTACGGTGGGGGCTGGGCTGCGGCTGGCTCCAGCCGGCTCTCCCACCGTATCCCAGTCACCTTCGTCCCCTTGTTCTACGGGGTCGGAAGGTGGAATTTCCTACAAGCAACAGAATTTCGTCGTCAGCATAAACAACATCGAGACACAAGTACTCGACTACCCTACTCATGGAGCTTACCTCTTGGGATGTGGTCTCCGTGACCTTAAGCTTCTTGGCCACGCGCTTGCGGGACATGTTGCGCGGCTTCCTTGGCGGCGCGGGCAAACTAGCCTCCAAGCCTGTTGGAGGATCCTGGATGAGAGGGATGTTGGGCAGTCCAGGGCGGCTGAATCTTGACCGCAGTTGGAACCGCTCTTGCAGCGTCTCCTCATCATCTTCGCCCGATGTGTCCTCTACGACTACTGTGTCGTCTCCTTCATCAACTTCGCGACGCTCCTTGGCCTTGCCCTTCCCCTCATCTGGGTCTCGACAAGTCGAGGAGGCGACGCCGGCTCGGAGACAAACTTCACTATGTCATCCTGAAAAAAGCACATTGGGTGAGCACGACTACTACTACATAATCAGTACTCGACTTGAGTACGGCTACTGACCTCATTGGGTGGACGCGCGGCGGAGTACTCGGGCACGGGGCATGGCGTGTACGCCGGCATGTCCTTGAAGATCCTGCCCAATCTATTAATGATGTCGTCGTCGTCGTCGATCTCACCACTGGGCATCCGTGACGTGTCGCCGTCGCCGGTGTACTGGTAGCCCAGGGTGTCGCGAGCCATCAACGGCTGCACCCTCCTCTTCATGAAGCTGAAAACCACATGCTCGGCCCTCAGCCCGGCTTCTCTTAAAGCCTTGATCTTCGCCAGCAGCTCGGGTAGCTGGATACCCTCCTGCATCATCGGCTCGGAGTTCTACCAGGGCCGGTGCTTCGGCTACTTCCCGCTGGGCTTCCACTTTGACTTCCTATCTTGGTTGGAGTCGATCAGCTTGTACGCAAGGTACTGCTCCATGGCATCCTCGCGCATCTGGATGCCAGCTCCCCCAACTACTCGGAGGTTGTTGGCACTCGGTTGGGGCTTCACTCGGAAAAACTTCCGGAAGAGTACCCAGTGGGGTTTGATCCCCAAGAAGGCTTCGCAGAAGTGGACGAAGACAGAGGTGTGGAAGATACCGTTGGGGTTGAGGTTGAGGTACTCGATGCCGTAGTACTCCAAGAGCCCTTTGAAGAAATCGCTTGCTGGGAGAGATAGCCCGCGCTCCGCGAACCGCGTGAACATGGGGATCTCATCTAAATTCTTCTCCATGGGATACGGATCTCCCGCGGCGGCGCGCCACATATCAACTTCCTTCTCCCGAAGAAACCCACTGTTGAGGAGTGCCAGCAGATCCTCAGTCTTCGCTTTCAACTTTTTCCACTCCTGGTTGGGATTTGGGTGCGGCGGAGACACCAGCGGCGATGTCCCTGCGGCGGATCCGGCGGCTTCCTCTCGGGACCTTTTCTTCCCACCGGCAGTCTTCAAGCTCTTGGACGGCGAGGGCTTCATTCTCCAAGTGCACCGGGTTTTCACTCGCATTCGCTCGGGGGCTACGGCGGTGGCTCTCAGCGGCGGTGTGCTTGGATATACAATCTCCTCTGAGGTGGCAGTGCGCACTGGCGGTGGATTCTAGGCACGATCTGCTCGGAATGGCTGCAAGTGCGTGAGGTGAAAACCCTAAGGGTTTCGGCTTCTATTTATAAGTCAACGGGCGGCTCCTCAACGGCCGGACGGATAAGTCTCCAGACGGCTGACTCAGCGGCAGCGCCTGACCCTTCAACTTCTAGTAGTCGACGCGCCTCATCTCGGGGGCTCGGCTACGTCTCATCCATTCCCTGGGAAGTGACAAGATTCAAGAGCAACTCAGGACACATTCTACATACAAGATGACTCTTCAATTCGAGAGGAAGTACTGACTCAAGGCTCGGGGGCTCCGTGCCACGTGTCCTTCAGTTTTTTCTCCGGATTTTACGAGATAATCTTGCTAGAAGTTCAGATGGACCCTCAGCCAGAGTCTACAACTCAACCTAAGGCTCGGGGGCTACTCCATATGGAGTGCGATTTTGCAATCGCACTTCCATATCAGCTTCGGCTTCAAGACAACACGGGTATTTTTGAAGACCTCCAAGAGCAGCACTCGAGGACCCTTGGGACTACTCGAGAAGACTTCAGGATTACTCAAATATCAGCTGGAGTACATTCCAGCCTCGGTATGCTTCAAATATTCTTGAGGACTTTTGGCTTGTAGTACTCGGGGACGCTTGAGGACTACTCGTCAAGGCCGTCAAGACTACTCGAAGCTATCCTGCTCGACTACAAAGTACTTGGGGGCATGTCATATGGACCTCCCTGGGCCCACTACCTCGGTGGGTACCAGGACCGACTACTCGGTGGGCCCCTGGGACTACCCGACTTGTGCCGCATGGTACTTGAAGGCGTGAGGCGCAAGGACTTCGGTGGAGTAGTACTTGGATTGGAAGCTATACATACCTTGTACTGTGTAGAGGACTCCTAGACGTACACGACTAGTACTCTCTCCCTAAACCAACCTGTAACCCTGCCTCCCGGACTATATAAGGCGAGGCAGGGACCTTCCCCTCTCTCACGAGATTACGCATCATCTTGTAATCACATCCAATCAATCCAAAGCTACGCAGCATACAGGACGTAGTGTATTACGCACCTCGCGGCCCGAACATGTCTAAATTGTGTGCCACGTGTCTCTTCCTTCGAGTTACCGATCTCGGCGAGGCCACATTCATCTACCTCGGGTACTCCCCTTGGTAGGTTGCCGGTCTAAAACACCGACAAGAACCAACAATCCACTCTTAGCCGCAAAGCTCACTGCAACCATCTAGAGTTAGAGCCAGTTAGTGACCCATTATGTGAAGAAATGAGAAGGCTCAACTTAGAAGTGGTACAACAAGGAAGTCTTTATGCCTTAACGGCAGAATCAAATCTTTATGATAGAATTGTCACTGCTCAACGCAATGATGAAAAAAACAAACCATCAAACAGAAACTGGCAGAGGGAGACCCCAAGTATACTTGTTTCCAGGAAGATCACCAGGATGTGGTCTGGTTTGGAAAACGTCTTGTGGTCCCCGTTGATCCGGAAATTAAGAAGATCATCCTAGATGAGGCTCATAAGTCCAAATTTTCTATTCATCCCGGCAGTACCAAGATGTACCAAAATCTGAAACTGAAATTCTGGTGGTCCAATATGAAAGTAGATATAGCCAAGTATGTAGCTGAGTGCGATACTTGCCACCGGATGAAAGCCAGCCATTTGAAATCGGCAGGTGTACTCCAACCCCTGTCGATACCCATGTGGAAGTGGGATGACATTAGTATAGATTTAATTGTGGGTTTACCCCTGGCCGCTAGGAAGAAAGATTCTATTTGGGTGATCGTAGATAGACTCACCAAGACCGCTCATTTCATTGTTGTACACACCACATATTCAGTACAACAATATGCAGAGTTGTACATGGACCACATAGTTGGTTTGCATGGAATTCCGAAGACTATAACCTCTGACAGAGGAACTTAGTTTGTAGCTCATTTCTGGGAGCAGTTGCATGAGTGCTTAGGAACCAAGATAATTCGCAGTTCCAGTTATCATCCGCAGACCGATGGTCAGACGGAAAGGATAAATCGGATTTTGGGAGCAAGCATCTTGCACTTTGACAAGAGTTGGGACAAGTGTTTGTCCTTGGCAGAATTCTCCTACAACAATAGTTATCAAGCCAGTTTGAAGATGGCACCGTTCGATGCTCTTTACAGACGAAGGTGTCGCACTCCGTTGAATTGGTCAGAAGCCAGAGAAAGGACACTCTTTGGTCCGGACTTAGTTAAGGATGCCGAAGAAAAAGTGCAAGTGATAAGAGAGAATTTAAAGATGGCTCAGATGAGACAAAAGAGTTACCAGGACAAGGGAACCGAACCCCGATACTTTGAAGTGGGAGATTACGTGTATTTGAAGGTGTCCCCCACCAAGGGTGTGCAGAGGTTTGGTGTCAAGGGAAATTTAGCTCCGCGCTACATTGAACCCTATGAAGTTATAGAAGTATGTGGGCCAGTGGCTTATCGTATCCAGTTGCCAGAACAGTTTTCCGCGGTACACAATGTGTTTCATGTAACTCAATTGAAGAAGGGAATGCCTGTGGCGGAGAACGAAGTCATCACAGAAGCTAATGCTTGGATTGAGCCGGATTTCTCGCTCATCGAGCACCCATTGAGAGTAGTAAACCAAAAAGAGAGAAAGACCCGAAGACAAACAGTACGAATGTACAAAATCCAATGGAGTCATCCCACGGAAGAAGAGTTGACTTGGGAGATGGAAGACTACCTTAACACTAAGTACCCGGGCTTCCTGCAATCTCGAAACTGTGAGTTCTTCTCCCCATCCCATTGTTTTCAAGTCGAATCTTGGGACGAGATTCCGTTTAAGGGGGGTAGGCTGTGACGCCCCAGGTTTTTAATTAACCCTAACAGCCAGTCAACCCAGCTGGCAGTGGTCAAAGCACGGTCAACCTGGGCCCTCACCTCAAAAAACTCACCGACCAACTCTATTGAACCCTTTTGACTAGTAGACACACTTGTGGGGCCAACCCATGGTCAAAGACTTGGTCAAACCCCATTTCACCCCTAGTGTCCATAGCTGTCTGTCGGAACTTTTGTCGTGTTCTCCAAAATTCACCTAAACACTTAAAAATCTACCTTTATGAATTGTCCATGTTGTTGAGGGACACAACTTTCATGTATATTGGCATTTCAAATTTTGAGTGGAAAAGCTTAAAAAACTTACTCCAAAGACAGCATCTACTGTTCAAGAAACAGGCTGACATTCAAAATTGGCAACTATTTCTTGCAAATTCTGTTGAGAAAAACCCTATATAGCCTTTTTGAGAATGATAGAGGGTAGCTAGATCTGCAACTTACGTATTCAAAGTTGGGTCAAGTTTTATTCAAAACTTTGGAGCAATTCGGGTTCAAACTGGTGACCAGCGAAATGAAAAAGGGGGCAAGGCGCTCGCGTCGCGGCGTCGCGCCGGCCGCGCGCGCGCGCGCGCGCGCCGTGCGCCGGCCGCCCTCGGCATCCGCGCCGCACCCCCGCCCCAAGCCGCACGCCGGACGAAGTGCTCCTTCCCCACTCACCCGCGCCTCTAGGCTCTCGGGAGTACGCCGGAGCCGCGCGCCATCGTGACCGCGCCGTGCGGCCGGGTGCGCGCCATGGACCGCCGGTCCGACGGCGGCGCCCCCGCCGTACGCGCGCCGGCCGAGGGCAGGTACCACGGCGGAATCACCGTCGTCACCCCGCCGTCACACCGAGCCCGCGCTATATAAAGGCCGTCGTGTTCTCCTCCTCCCCCACGTCATCCCGAGCCGCCATCCTCGTCGCGTCACGCCATTGCCGCCGCCGCCGGTGCGCCACCTCCTCCGACCGTCCCCTTTCCAACCCGCGCCCCTAGCGTCTTCCCTAGGACCTATTGCACCCCCCAAGGCCGCGCATTGCCCAGCCAAGCGTCCTCTTCGCCGTCACCCCGAGCCGCCGCGGCCGTCAGCGCCGGTCGCCACCGCGCATCCTCGTCGGCGATCCTCCGCGCAAACCACGGCCACCCCCCGCGCCCTAGGTGAGCTCCTAGTCGAGCCCGACCGCTTGCCGGGCGGGAGTGCGCGCCGGGCTCGCCAGAATTGGCCGGAGCCGCACTGCCCCCCACGGCCAAGGGTGGCATTGCAAGCCCCCAGGTCTTTCCGAGGAGTTTTGTGCAATCTAGGGGTATATGTGTGAGACTTTGAAAAGTTATAGGGGTCCCTGCGCAAAAGTACATCTTCTATAGTGGTGCAGATTTGCAAAAACTTGTAAAATATGTAGAAAATCGTAGAAAATTCGGAAAATTGCAAAACTACTTTTGTTGGATTCGTTGTGAAGAATACAACTTTCGTTATTCTCACATGGTCTGATTCTGGATATTTTAACATGAAAAATAGGAATGTGAAAAACCTAGATCTGTCATAACTCAAGAACTATAAATCCTCTGCATCCAAATTTTGGATATGTTGTGTATCATGTCTTGACTAACTCGTGTGCCAAAACTTGCACAAAGTTATGCAGTAAATCTTTTTATACAAATTGTTTTCCAATTATGCAGAATCTGCCTAGATGATTTTTGTAGCTAAAACTATTTAGGTTTTTGTGCCCAACTTGTGCATGTTGTCTTGTTATGCCAAATCACACCTCTGGTGAATTAATCTTGATTTTTGGGTTAAAAAATATTTATTATTAATTTGTGCATGATCTCCTTTGTCAATTAGTGAAGCAAGATCAGTAGAGCTTTTAGGTGTGCTTGCTGGTTCTTTAGGTTTGTTTAGGACCAGAGGACATGCATGAGAAAGGTTGAAGCAGTTTGATGCTTATTTATTTTTGTATGCAATTAATTAGTTTGCTAGCTAGTCTTTTGTTATTTTACAAAATATTTATTTTCTAGCTCCCAAGCCTTGCATGTGAGACCAGTGGTTCATTATGGGTGTTGTGATGCCTAAGAAACCTTTCTTTAGATTTTTAGTGAGTTATTTTACAAAATATTTATTTTCAAGCTCCCAAGCCTTGCATGTGAGACCAGTGGTTCATTATGGGTGTTGTGATGCCTAAGAAACCTTTCTTTAGATTTTTAGTGATTTATTGCTTAATAAAAGGCTTTAAAGCCCTTTTAATGATTAAAGCTTAAATAAATAAGGAAAATGCATTTTTAATTCTTTCCCTTTTTGGAAAGTGTTACCTAACTCGATTAAAGGCTAAGAACACACCTTTGCTGATAAGGAATTAAATTATAAATAAAAATCTTGTTCACACCCTTATTAGTGAGTGGTAAAAGGATTAAACCCTCACATGAAATAACAAGTATAAGAGAAACATTAATTCAAGTGTGCAATAAAAGAATAAACCACATGTAATTAGTAACCTTCCAAAAAAGAATTTAATATTTAATATTTGTTAAGGTGAATATGACCAACAAGAGTTGGATAAGATAAGACACTATCACATCACCTAAACCATGCATTGCATTCCGTGTAGATCTTCCTGACGGTGACTACTCACTCACCCCGGAATCCGAGGAAGGAGGAGCAGAAGCTTCGCTGCAGTACGTGGAAGTACTCGACGACACCGAGGGTGCTCAGGCTAACCTAGCCGACGACGGCAAGCCCCGGTGCATCTAACCTAGTTTTCGAATTTTGATTATTCAATTATCTATGGATGACTGTGCATTTAAGTTCAGGAGTTGTATGGAACCTTAGATGCATGATCCCTAGGTACCTTTGTCCTTACTAGTATGATAGGTCGATAGCTGCTAAGCTATAGGACCGTTACAAGTCGGGTGATCATGTCACTCGCGAGAATAGGTTCCTAGATAGGAATCATAAGATCTCCATAAATGGATTGATCATGTGGTAAGAGCATGGGAATTGGGCTCCGGTCCAATGGCTATTGTGGGTTAAGTGTTTGAACGTACTAAGCACTTGTCGGGAATGGGACCGGTAAGCCTAGTACCTTAATGAGGCGGCGAGGGATCCTACTATTACTACTCTTGGGATACGTCTCATGGCTAGCTACCGGTGGTGTACGGTAACTCCGGGTGCCTCGCGGGGGTAAGCCGGATAGCCTTCACCAAAGACTGTAAGATTCGATCCCAACCCGAAGAGTTTTGGGAACCGCTTGGTGGTTGTCCTCGCGAGGGGCATCCCACCGTGTGATTAGGTCTACCTTGCAAGGTTTGAATCATCGATTGTCGGCCTCTCACCGTTATCTAAGACTACTTACTCCACTAGCCATGAGATCCCTAATGATGGAAGTTGATGAATACTATGCTTGATTAATTGTATCGTACAACCATGTCTGTACTAGATGGCTAATTTAGTAATGATTAAACCCACTAGAACTGGTGCTAAAATCTTGAAAGTAAGTACATACTCTTTGTTACTTTTCAGCAAAAGAAACCCAGTGGCCAAAAGCCTTTCATGTCTGGAGTTGGTGAAGTAGTTATCACTGACGGGTAAGACTTGCTGAGTATTAGTATACTCGGCCTTGCTATAATATGTTGATCCAGGTAATGCTTTCGGTGATGTGTGGCCCGGAGAGATCCCGCCCGGCTGGGAGCTGGAGTGGGTGGAGGACGATGACTGAAGGCATCATGGATGGCCTCCCGTGGTGTTTCCGCTTCCCGTTAGTTTAATTCCGCTGTTTCGAAAAACTCTGAACTACGTCATGGTGACAAAAACTTCGGTTTGTAATAATTAAACCCTTCAGGGGACAAATTTGGATGTTAATGATGTTGTATCTCTGGACTTGCCTTCGAGTGAGTTTTAATGCATATATATATCGATCCTTGTTGCTATTCAAGTGATTTACCGGGCGTTAACCCGGCAACTAACGACAGGATGATACTCTACTATCGCTTAATGACCAAAGTGGATTGGTTTAGGCGATAGTACGGTATTTTCCTGGGCGGGTTGTCACAGTTGGCATCAGAGCAATTATAAGCACCAGAGATTAATTAATAACCTTAATCACTGATTTTTGAATAAAATTTGCCAAGACTGTTTGGATTTACTAAAATACGTTGGTCCGCTAAGGATAAACTAGACCGAGTGGCCCTAGAGGGAATTTTTGGGTTCTTTCAGGTGGCTTATTTAACCTATGGTTTATTTTGCTAACTCCCAGCACATTACTTTATGTCAGACATACTTTCTTGCACAACCAAACTAGATGAGCCACGTGTTTTATACACGTGTTGTACCAAATCACGGGAATTGCGAGGGTTGATGGAGTGATCCATTCCACGGATCCCATCTTTGCGTCTATTTGTGAGTTGTGTGACGCCACGTGTTTCATACGTGTGCATTCCGCATGTCGATCATGCGAGGCAAGGATACACTCCATTCAAACGGAGGGTATCCGAGGTTGGACGCTGTCCATGCAGCGGCTTAACGCATGGATGTCGTTTCTATAGTGAACGGTAATGATTGTGGACGCTTTCGTGACATGCTGGCACGAAAGGTTCATTTTCTGCAGGTACATAACAGCGCTTCGTTAGTCGTTAAGCGAGTACCGTATAGCTCTCGACTAGATATTATAGGGGGAGACGAATAAAAGCCTTGCCACCGGCACTAACTTCGATTTTGGCTTGATTGCCATGTGAGGTCGGATAGGACGTCTTGCATGCATATTAAAAATCGAAACAACTAAAATGGACCCAAAACTGAACTTCTTTATGCTCTCTAAGGAGATTTTGCAAGTGTGTGCTTTTTATAAACTAGCGTACCTCTCATGCTTAGCTGTCGTGCTGCCAAAATTTTGAAAAAGCTTGTTCACCTTGTTTGTACCGTGTGACTAGGATTAATTAGACCAGTTGGTTAAAGACAATTGCTCCTTGCCTAGTCTAGCTTGTAGTCGCAAGTTCCGATCATAGCTTCTTTTGGCTTGGGTTACACTTTTCTAGGCACATCTAGACTTTGTATCCTTCCACCTTGTTTCCTTGATCGAGCTCAACCTTTGAAAACCAAAAGTGTGTAAAAAGAACCTTTGTAGTAATCGGAAAACCGGGGGGGAGAGTTTTTAGGGTTCTGGATTTCGGTTATGAATTTTATTCACAACTGCCAGAACTTCACCATTTGACATGTCATTCTCCTTGAGACCTGACATGTGTTACATTTTTGTACAGATGGCTTTCCCCGTGTTTCACGAGTTCGACGCTGACGGTACGATCCGTACCAACGCGTTGCACTGGGAGGGTTTTCCACGCCTTGTGTGGGAAGCACTCAGCGCCGCAGGCTACCTCATCCAACCGACTTGAGGTGTCCGAGTTCGAGCGTTATGGCGTTCCCTGTTGCAGAGTGATCGTCACTGTGCTGCCACACCCGGACCACGCCGACTGGTTCGACTTGAGTTTTATCTATTGAGGATTTATTACCCACTAGGTCGTCGAGTCAGCAGCCCTCAGAGTGCTGACGGACTTCTGTGACCACAACCCCACTGTGGTAGCTCTCTCTCCGTTCGGGCTGTTTCCTGCTGTGAGTCCTCACGACCTGGCATGGTTGGACCGTATGGATCACCTACTGGAGCTATTGTCACTAGCGGAGCCGCTGGATGTCACTCAGACGCTAGCTCATTGTCTTAACATTGTCTTCACACTTCAGGGGTTGCGCAATAATACCGCAGCGATTATCGGGCAGCGTTTGGAGGCATCTAGGCGGGATTGGCAGCAGCTATCAGCAGCCCATCAGCAGCTGAACTTTACACTTACTCAGATGCAGCAGGAGAATGATAGGCTGCGTGCCAGGAGATTCCAGTTAGAGTTAGAGAGAGGCGACCGCCTACAGAGGATTGTAGATCTGGAGGCAGAGAATCACACCCTGGAGGAGAATGCCGATGCGTATGAGATCGAGAGGTTGACGCTACTTCAGAACATTGCTGATATGCAGCAGCAGGTGGAGGAGGCCGAGGTACAGGTGGCAGCCTTGCAGGCTATAGTGGCCTTACGGCCCACTGTCTCCCGATCGAGCACACTCGGAGGAGCAGCAGGGTCTGTTTGGTCTGGATCAGACGAGCCAGGCGGGACCACCATTACCGACTCCACCAGCTTCGCCTACGGGCAGTGGTGCTTCGGTGGACAACTAGGTTGCCGGCTGCGATAATAAGAAGGATTGCGATCCTATGGTGTTATCTTCTAGATGTTTGGAGTAGTTAGCTTTTGAGCACGTCTTCGTGCAGAGTAACTGCTTGTAACCCTGTCGTATTGTGGTGTTTTCAAAATTGAGTCTTGTAATGTCCTTGGACCCTTGTTCCATCTTGTTGTAATAATGAATGCTTAAGCATGTGGTGTTTTAATTGAAATTCGCTTGTTCACTCCAGATGTTGGAATTTTGTTGCGTATGATTGCCAAATTTTGAGCGAATCGTTGCAATGACCACGCTTGCCAAAACTTGCTTTTCACATAAGCGTTGGAAAACCAAAGTATTTTTAAGGGCGTCCATCATCTGCCAAACAAATAGGTGCTCGTTTGCATGTCACCTTCGTTGGCACCCGAAAGGGCAGCATTTGCCCCGAGAGTGAATGCTGGCTCGAACTACTCGAGTGGCCGCATTTCCTAACTATGACGAAGAACGGTTCTATGAATCTATTGTTGGCTACGTGATACCTTCCGACTGTTGTTGTCATCATAATGTGAATGCTAATGAGTTGTGGTTATGCATGATTGTGCTTGTCATCATTTCCGAGTAAGCTTTTGGTTCTATGACTAACAAGGCTCGCATTTTAGATGGTGGGAACCACGCGCAGCTCTCCCAACGGGTTCGGAGCGAACGGTAGCGGTGACTTGCCGCCACCGCCACCCATGACACTATCAGAGGCCTTCATGGCCACACAAACCGAGGTGTTGCGCCAAATCCTGCAGATGCAGCAGCAGATCGCTCAGCAGATGAACCTAGGGCCGCCACACGAGGCCAATCACGAGGGGCCTAATCAGGTCACCACGTATGCTCAGTTCATCAGGATGAAGCCGCCGACCTTCTCCAAGGCGGAAGACCCCCTGGAAGCTGAAGCTTGGGTCAAGGCCATCGAGGCGAAGTTCTCTGCCTTTGTGCTGCCTTGCTCCGAGAAGAACAAAGCCAACTTCGCAGCTCTGCAATTGCGAGGAGAAGCTTTAATGTGGTGGGACCATTTCAAGTCAATGTAGCGAGGGCGTGCTGTAACTTGGGATGAGTTCAAGCAAGCCTTCAAGAGCCATCACATCCCCAAGGGGTTAATGGATAGAAAGATGAGGGAGCTGTTGGCCCTTAGGCAGGGGTCCGACACGGTGTACCGTTATGCCCAGAAGTTTAACAGCTTGTGCCAATATGGTGGGCATCACATAGACACTGATGCGAAGAAGATGGAAAGATTCCGCGATGGGCTAGATGGCAAGTTGTAAGAGCGACTGAACCTGCTCGAGCCCGCAAACTTCCATGAGCTAGTGAACAAGGCTATCTCCCAAGAGGATGCCATGAAAAAGGCCCACGGGGACAAAAAGAGGGCATCTAGTTTTGCTCCGGGCAGCGGAACTAGTAAAAAGTTTCGCTTTGTAAAGAAGAACGTTCCAAACCCATCCCAGCAATCTTCAACTGGACGCTGTACGATAAAGCCATCCCAGAGCAAACCCGCAGGGAACTTCCAGTTCCGCAATGCACAGCAGCAGGCTCCAAAGCCTAATGCACCTCCTCGCAACGTTGGTGATCGTCGTTGCTACAACTGTGGTCAACCGGGGCATTACATCAGTGATTATCCCAAACCCAGGCAGATCAAGCCCAACCCACAAAATCAAGGTGTAGGGAATAAGCCAGCCACTCCAACTAAGAAGCCTATGGTGCAAGTACGCCAAGGCAAGCTGAACTTCACCACCATGAGTGATATTCCAGAGGGAGCTCCAGTGCTCACGGGTACATTCTCTATCAACAACACTCCTGTTAAGATTTTATTTGATTCGGGAGCCACCCACAGCTTCATAAGAGAGAATCTATTAGGCAAATTGGGTCTAAAAGGAATGCAAACCAAATCAACTTATAAAATTACCACACCAGGTGGAAACATCTCTTCTCACCTAGTAACTTTTGGGGTTCCTTTAAGGTTGGGAAGCAGCGTTTTTCAATCTAATCTCATAACCATAAAATTGGAAGGCATGGATGTTATCTTGGGTATGGAGTGGATGACCCAACATAAGGTGGTTCTAGATGTATCAGATAGGGTTGTAGAGATCAATTCACCTACGGTCGGGCACACTACCTTGTACCTACCTTTCAAGGACGGTACCGACTCTTGTGTCTATGTGACCATTATCTCCCCTCTTGATGAAATTCCAGTAGTGTGTGAGTATCTGGATGTCTTTCCTGATGAGTTGCTTGGTAATTGAACTCCAACCGGGTACTGCACCCATTTCCAAAAGACCTTATCGTATGCCACCCAAAGAATTAGCCGAACTGAAAAATCAACTCCAGGAACTGTTAGATAAGGGTTATATTCGCCCGAGCTCTTCTCCTTGGGGTTGTCCCGCTCTTTTCGTCAAAAAGAAAGATGGTAGCTTGAGACTGTGTGTGGATTACCGACCGCTCAATGCAGTCACCATCAAGAACAAATATCCTCTTCCCCGAATCGATGTTATTTTTGATCAATTGGCTGGAGCCAAAGTTTTCTCCAAGATCGACCTTCGTTCTGGTTATCATCAAATCAAAATTCGACCTTGTGACATTCCTAAAACCGCTTTCTCCACTCGTTATAGTCTTTACGAGTTCTTGGTAATGTCTTTTGGTCTCACGAATGCCCCAGCCTACTTCATGTACCACATGAACTCCGTGTTTATGACGGAGCTTGACAAATTCGTAGTGGTCTTTATCGATGATATCCTCATCTACTCCAAAAATGAGAAAGAACATGCCAAACACCTCCGAGTTGTCCTTCAGCGTTTGCGAGATCATAAGCTTTATGCTAAGTTCTCCAAATGTGAATTATGGTTGAAGAGTGTGAGATTCTTGGGGCACACCATTTCCCAAGATGGTATTTCCGTAGATCCTAGCAAAGTTCAAGAGGTGATGGAGTGGAAACCACCCAAGTCCATACACCAGATTCGCAGTTTCTTAGGATTGGCGGGATACTACCATTGATTCATTCCGGACTTCTCTAGAATCGCAAAACCTATGACCGAACTGCTCAAGAAAGGAGTGAAGTTCGTGTGGAGCGAAGCATGTGAGAAAGCCTTCCACACCTTGAGACAACATTTAACCTCAGCCCCAGCGCTAGTGCAACCAGATAATTCCAAACCTTTTGAAGTCTTCTGTGACGCATCAGGCACGGGTCTTAGCTGTGTCCTTATGCAAGAAGGCCGAGTCATTTCCTATGCTTCACAGGCACTTTGACGTCATGAGATCAATTATCCTACCCACGATCTTGAGTTAGCTGCTGTTGTCCATGCTCTCAAGATATGGACGCATTATCTGATGGGTAATCGTTGTAACATCTTCACTGATCACAAGAGTCTCAAATACATCTTTACTCAGTCAGAGTTGAATATGAGGCAAAGAAATGGCTTGAATTGATTAAGGACTATGACCTAGAAGTGCACTACCACCCCGGTAAAGCGAATGTTGTTGCAGATGCTCTTAGCCGCAAAGCTCACTGCAACCATCTAGAGTTAGAGCCAGTTAGTGACCCATTATGTGAAGAAATGAGAAGGCTCAACTTAGAAGTGGTACAAGAAGTAAGTCTTTATGCCTTAACGACATAATCAAATCATTATGATAGAATTGTCACTGCTCAACGCAATGATGAATACATACAAAACATCAAACAGAAACTGGCAGAGGGAGACCCCAAGTATACTTGTTTCCAGAAAGATCACCAGGATGTGGTCTGGTTTGGAAAACGCCTTGTGGTCCCCGCTGATCCGGAAATTAAGAAGATCATCCTAGATGAGGCTCACAAGTCCAAATTTTCTATTCATCCCGACAGTACCAAGATGTACCAAGATCTGAAACAGAATTTCTGGTGGTCCAATATGAAAGTTGATGTAGCCAAGTATGTAGCTGAGTGCGATACTTGCCACCGGATGAAAGCCAGCCATTTGAAATCAGCAGGTGTACTCCAACCCCTGTCGATACCCATGTGGAAGTGGGATGACATTAGTATGGATTTAATTGTGGGTTTACCCCTGACCGCTAGGAAGAAACATTCTATTTGGGTGATCGTAGATAGACTCACCAAGACCGCTCATTTCATTGCCGTACACGCCACTTATTCAGTACAGCAATATGCAGAGTTGTACATGGACCACATAGTTCGTTTGCATGGAATTCCGAAGACTATAATCTCTGACAGAGGAACTCAATTTGTAGCTCGCTTCTGGGAGCGATTGCATGAGTGCTTAGGAACCAAGCTAATTCGCAATTCCAGTTATCATCCGCAGACCGATGGTCAGACGAAAAGGATAAATCAGATTTTGCAAGACATGCTACGAGCAAGCATCTTGCACTTTGACAAGAGTTGGGACAAGTGTTTGTCCTTGGCACAATTCTCCTACAACAATAGTTATCAAGCCAGTTTGAAGATGGCACCGTTCGATGCTCTTTACGGACGAAGATGCCGCACTCCGTTGAATTGGTCAGAAGCCGGAGAAAGGACACTCTTTGGTCCGGACTTAGTTAAGGATGCCGAAGAAAAAGTGCAAGTGATAAGAGAGAATTTGAAGATGGCTCAGATGAGACAAAAAAGTTACCACGACAAGGGAACCGCACCCCGACACTTTGAAGTGGGAGATTACGTGTATTTGAAGGTGTCCTCCACCAAGGGTGTGCAGAGGTTCGGTGTCAAGGGAAAGTTAGCTGCGCGCCACATTGGACCCTATAAAGTTATAGAAGTATGTGGGCCAGTGGCTTATCGTATCCAGTTGCCAGAACGGTTTTCCGCGGTCCACAATGTGTTTCATGTAACTCAATTGAAGAAGGGAATGTCTGTGCCGGAGAACGAAGTCATCACAAAAGCTAATGCTTGGATTGAGCCAGATTTCTCGCTCATCGAGCTCCCATTGAGAGTACTAGACCAAAAAGAGCGAAAGACCCGAAGACAAACAGTACGAATGTACAAAATCTAATGGAGTCATCACACGGAAGAAGAGGCGACTTGGGATACGGAAGACTACCTTAACACTAAGTACCCGGGCTTCCTGCAATCTCGAAACCGTGAGTTCTTCTGCCCATCCCATTGTTTTTAAGTCGAATCTCGGGACGAGATTCCGTTTAAGAGGGGTAGGCTGTGACGCCCCAGGTTTTTAATTAACCCTAACAGCCGGTCAACCCAGCTGACAGTGGTCAAAGCACGGTCAACCTGGGCCCTCACCTCGAAAAACTCACCGACCAACTCTATTGAACCCTTTTGACTAGTAGACACACTTGTGGGGCCAACCCATGGTCAAAGACTTGGTCAAACCCCATTTCACCCCTAGTGTCCATAGCTGTCTGTCGGAACTTTTGCCGCGTCCTCCAAAATTCACCTAAACACTTAAAAATCTACCTTTATGAATTGTCCATCTTGTTGAGGGACACAACTTTCATGTAGATTGGCATTTCAAATTTTGAGTGGAAAAGCTTGAAAAACTTACTCCACAGACAGCATCTATTGTTCAAGAAAACAGGCTGACATTCAAAATTGGCAATTATTTCTTGCAAATTCTGTTGAGAAAAACCCTATATAGCCTTTTTGAGAATGATAGAGGGTAGCTAGATCTGCAACTTACGTATTCAAAGTTGGGTCAAGTTTTATTCAAATTTTTGGAGCAATTCGGGTTCAAACTGATGACCAGCGAAATGAAAAAGGGGGCAAGGCGTAGCGGGCCAGCCAACGGGCCCAGCGGCGCCGCATGCCCGCAAAAAAGGAGGGATCGGGGAAAGGGAGAGAGTGGCCGCCTAGACCGGAAAGAGAAGGAATGCCTATGCGCCGCCATCCTCGCGTGCGCCGCCTCCGCTCCCATGGAGCCTGCAGCATCAACGAAACCGCCAAACGCAAGATTTACAGGAGCGGGCTCCTCTCAAGAAAACCAGGTCAGCCTCCCTCAGCTTCTTTCCCCATCCTGTACTGCAACTTGGCAGTCAAGGTTGACCTGATATCTTAGATGAGTTGGACAGCTTGCGTTGATGAATGATTAGTGAACTAGACACAAATAGCTAATGCTTGTTGCTTGCACTCCGAATTTCGTAGATATACATCAGATTAACTTGATCGAACTACCCACTCGTACCGCAGAACTGAATCGACTGGGTGGTGGAAGTTCTAAACTGCTTACCTGAAGCCTGAAATGAAGGATAGCATCCTGTTTTTCGTGTGTGCTAATATGTTTACTGCATGTCTAATCCTTTTCAATTATTTCAGATACTATCACGCATGATCACATTGTTGGATGTTTAATTGGAGATGAGGAGAATGTTGAAATCGAACTCAAGTAAACATGCAGTCCAAAACTATATGTTGTGTATCTAACTCAGACAAATCTTCAGTCCCACACTAGAATTGCTTTAGTTGCCTTTGTTGTTTGAATATGTGGCTCTCGTGTCAAAATGTTCCTATTAATTGTTCTTGTCAAGATTCTGAAAAATAGTTTATCATCATGTAAATGTTCAACCCAGGATAGTTCTTATCTTCTGTTAGTATCTTTATTATCATACTGGATATGGCTGTAAATATGCATTTGGCTCTGCTATGCGATTTTCCTGAGTCCATGCATGTGCAATCGTATATGATCACTAATTGATGACTAATCCTGACTGGCTAAATATGTTTGTCAGTTTTACTTTTGCAGTTCATTGGATTATAGTAATGGTATCCCCTGGTTATTATCAATTTGATACATGACTAGGTCATATGTGCAATTAGCTTGCTATTTTATTCCTGCCCTGACTGAGATTTATATGCTTCCTGAATCTGTCAATGACTTATGCTGATCCCTATCTTTTGATTATTCATAATAGGAACATCACCTTTGAACATCACCTTCTCGTTGAATGACATTTTTCTCGTTTTCTTTTAAATGCAGGTGAGTGATTGATGTCATAAAAGTGAGCTTGAGAGAAGGTTGTCATCACATTTGGTGACCAGTTCTTTATGATCTGCAGGATCTAGGAGCAGAGTTTATTTGTTAGTGCAAAACTGTAGGGCAAGATTACTGACAATTCATTTTTGTGATTATTGGCGAAATTACTAAGCAGTTCAAAGCTCAAGTCGCATTATGATTGTTTTAGAATCTGTTGTTATCTTAATCAACAAATACAAATTTGTCATTTGTAATATTTTTGAACTGTTGCACTGGCAGTATGTTATTTTAATCCTGAAGCGCAGGTTGGAGTTCATCTGATTAGCGGTGCCGCCTGCTCTCCTAGCAGTCACCGCGTCCTTTGACGTAGCTGCACATCGCGGCGTCAAGCGGGCTGCCGCATCGCCCACAAAAATAAGGCGGCGGAAACGCGGGCAGCCGCATGGACCCGCAACGAAGCACACGGCTTGTGCGGCCGCGGGGCGGGCAGCCGCGACCCACCCCGCCTGCAACCATAGATCCCGTGGAAACGAATGAGGCAAGGTCTAAGCAATCTATAGTTACGTCCACCAAGTTCATTGAGGTTCATTTATAAACCTAAAAAATTAAGCTTTGGGTACATACCTATCACAACTTTTCTACTTACCTAGCGAAACCTAAAGCATGGTGTTTCGGAAAGCGGAAATCAGTCTTGGAGACAACAACAGGATGAAAGCCAAGATGGAGCCAAAGAACATCTTAGTCAGGTAATGCATCAGGTCCATGTCAGAGTCAGTGTCGTCAGGCTTTCTGGTCACTAGTGCTGTGGCAGCAGGCAGGGCTTCAACAACAGCATCAGCAAGGTCGGAGATGAACGTGTTAGTACATCCAAGAGCAGGAACCCTGCCCCAGTTCTCGATTCCAGATTCTAGGGCCAACTCCTTGTACTCCATGTCAATCTCCTCCAATGTCTCAATGTGCTCGCTCACAAAGCTGTATTAATGGTGGATGGTTCTGATTAGAGGCAAAGACCATCAAAATGCAGTATAAAACGTACCAATAACAAACATCAGGTTAATCTTGTCTGGTAAATTGAATAAAATAGGTACTAGCATGCATATGTTATTAATCGTACTCCCTCCGTCCCTTAATGTTAGCATTTCTAGGGTTCAAAATTTTGCTCACAATATAAGCATTCCTATGGATAAGGACAAAAATAAAGGAGTTGGTGGGTGGGTGGAGAGTTGGTGGATAGTATAAAATGAGGGGTATAGATGTCTTTTACCAACTCTGTTATTTCTTGAGTTTGACTGCTAGGAATGCTTATATTCAGGGACGGTTATTTCTTGAGTTTGACTGCTAGGAATGCTTATATTCAGGGACGGAGGGAGTACATATGTAATATACAAAAACTGAGGTCTGAGATTGTGTAGTATATTATCATGCAAAACATTCAATAAGAAAAAAAAAGATTGGAAACACAATTTACTAAATGAACTACCAGTATTATTTCATTTGTAAGGAACAAAATGTGAGAAAATTACCAGACATGCGGAGAAAATATAATACTAAACTTGATGATTACCTTACTGGAACAGCCAGGAGGCTCTTTACACCCCTTTGACCAAGTTCAACTAAAACTTCATCAGTATATGGCTTTAGCCATTGAACTGGCCCCACCCGACTCTGCATGTACACAGAAAAATCAGCACTGGTAAACAGTAACCAGAAAGACACAAAAAGGGTAAAATCATAACTTTATAAACTTGGATTTTTTTCCACTTTTGAACTTTTGGATGGTACATTGGTAACAAATGTCAAGTGTTTGCCTCCGGTGGTCCTCCCCATGAAAATCACACGAATTTAAAGCAAACTAATCCATCGGCCACGTGCATCCACGGCGATGAGCTTTGAGTCGGCGCTTCATGTGTCATGATGATGATGGAGATACACTCATCATCTACTTTCTTGTGTGTTCCTAAATCTCTCCAAACATGATCAATCTCATACGAACTAAAACTGCATCCTGATGCAGAACTAAATCTGCATCCTGATACAGGCTGGAATTCTGAATTCATGTGCGTGAACAGCAAACTTAGCTCTCCGTCAGGCCATATACTTCCACTTACTACTATGATGAAGAGATTTCCAACTGGAATCATCCAGCTTCAAACACTAGAATATAATCACTGAATCAGTGAAGTGTCGTGGAGATACCAAAGATGTCACGCTGCCCTGCAGAAGCGCCGCGATAAAATGGAAACCTAAGGAATTGCAAGAGGGGCGGTTATCCCTGTCTAATTAAGCGATGATAACGTGTCGTCCTCCTTACTCTGTCCAGCCGCCACAGAATTGAAGGATAAGATCCTGTAGACATGGGCTGGGCACAGGTAGGATGGGTCCAGCCAGACAAGATCCACAACAAAAAAAAATTAATTGATTAATTTAATATTTGTGCAACTTTTACAGAAAGGACCATTGGAGCAAAACTCAAATGTCAATCATTTAAACATAAGGGAGTATTTTTTTCTTCTGCTTTGAACTTCCTAAAATAATCTTTTACAACTCAGGTTGTTAATGACAGAAGTGCATATATGTTCTGTATACCTGGTATGCCAGAGTGTGGCTGTTTAAGGTTCCTCTGGATCTCAATTCCTCCATGATCAAAGCAATGCAATCCTCCATCTGATCTCTGTATGGATCTCCAGCATCCTCAACATAGGTAAGTGGCACACCATGTGCACTGAAGAAAATCATAACCTGACATTTGTTATAATCAATAGAAAGAAATGTCAGAATGAAATTATAGCACCAACTATTTTTCCCATGACTATCCTTTAAACCAACTAGACTAGAATACCACATTAAGCAAACAATATCTAGTACTCCCTCTGCCACAAAATTTACACCCATTTAGGAAATTAACATGGGCATCAGAATAAATCTTTGATTATTAATTTTATTCAGATGTTAATAATGGCAACAAAAGTTTCACTGTTATCAAATTATTATTGTTATAAAATATACTACTTTTATTTGCATTTGTTCACCTTTAATATATTTTGTGTATATTACTGGTTAAATTTATCTAGAGAAAGGTATGTATAAGAGTGCTAAATCACAGTTGCAATAAATTATTATAGGATGTTACAGTTACATGCCTACACCATTGGCTGTAATTAATTTAAAATGTTTAAATGGAACAAGCAATCCCATGACATCATATTGAAAATTCAAATGAAGACAAAAGTAGTAAGAATTGGGAATGAGCAGACCTCTTCAGGATTGGAAAAGACAGATAGCTCTTTCTCAATCAAGTCAGCCATTGATTTCACATAGCCATCACGTTCGTACCATGATTCAATGATGGAAATTGGCAAGCCAGCAAAATATGAATCTTCCCTGCATGGATACCTTTATATTATTAGTTATGTTCTTGCAGCATCATGATAAGATTTAAAAAGAAAAAATGCATATTAATTCTTACTTGACAATGTTTTGGAGCACACGGATGCTTGATCCAGTTGTTGATATGGAGTACTGTGGGTAAAGTGGGAGAACAACAAGCTTGGTAATCTTATCTTTCTTAATCTGTTATCAATCAAAAAACAGGAAACAATTAATAATCAATTACAAGTTGGATGGACAATAGTACCATGAAATGCATTTTATGGAATACTTTTAAGTTATAACCATAGTCAGATAAAACAGGGGAGAAATTACTTATATTTGATGAGTATAAATAAAATCTCTAACTAAATGTACAAAAGCATTAACTCCACTGAAGAAAATAACAGTCTCCCTGTTCCAGTCTACATGTCATTCAAATTTTTTAATGTTGTTACTAAATATATGTTACAGTATAAAGTTTCAAGATGAATTAGCATTCTATTTCTTATATACCCTTACACTAACTCTGTCGTCATTAAGGTGTCATACAATAGTACCACGACACTTACTGCTGGTTGAAACAATGAACTGGCTACCATATTTATTGTAGGCTGGTAACACATGCATATACAATGGAAATTACATATGTGTGTGGGAATTAGTCAGGTTAACTCTACGTAGGCCCCTCAATGAGGGTATACTACTAGATACATTCACCTGGGGAAAAGGATTAATTAGAAGCAAAAATTAGTCAAAGAGTCAAGAAGTTTCACCTGATTGATGGCTTCTTCTGTGAAAGGGTACCAATAACGCATCCCAACATAAATATTTGCGTGCAAGTTTTTCTTTTCCAGTGCAATCTTCAGAGCATTTGCCTGGAATATCAGTTACTTTTATGAGAATGGGGAAGATTTTTAATCAGAAATACACTGAAATGACGTTAAATATCATGGAAGACTCGAAGGTCAACAAGTTCATGATCAGTTCACAAATTAAAACCAATCCTGGACTAAAGAATAGAAGAATAACAGATTCAGAATAGTCAGCCTGGTGAACTTTACCTGTTCATCAGTAATTTTCCTCAACGGTGATCCACCACCTATTGAAGCATACCCCTCTTTACTCTTAGGAGCTCTAAAAGTAGAAATAAGTTTGGCCAGTGGTCTTTGAAGAAACCTGAACAGCCTAGGGAGTCGAATGATATCCTGAACAGTCAGAGAAAATTCTGCTATGTTACGATAATGTCAAACTGACAAAACAAGGAAAATAATTCAGTACATAGGGAGGGGGGCTTCTGGATTAGACATCCATAGAACTGATGAAAGATGTGGTGGAAATATAGTGCTGGCCAACATGCAATTATATTGAAAAACATTTATTATAAGTTGGCACTCATTCAACTGGTGGGAAAATGGTATCAATTAGTGAACAACAGGTCCAGTGGTATTAAAATTGAGAGGTATGATTTACGTACTGGATCAGCAAATAGGTTGAACAAAAATGGTTGAACATCATCCAGCGTCTCTGGTCCACCAAGATTTAACAAGAGTACTCCAATTTTTTCTTCAGCAACACTGGAAGATACACCTTTGGCATCATCAACAGTGGTAACCACATTTGCAGAGCTGGACCTAACGCGAAGGTTCCGCTGCTTTACTGGACTTGTGTTAGCAAAACAAGAGGATCCATTTGCTGATAATTTCCATGGCTTAACATCATGTTTGGTAGAACAAGTGAAACTTGTTGAGGTTGTTTTGCCGTATGACCTGCCAATAATAGCAACAATCAATCAACATTGAAAATGTATATTTGGATTCCAACAGGATAGATCACAGAATTTGAAAAAAAAAGTCATTCTGTCTATCCATCGACACTGGCAATATCATGTAAGTGCAGCTTGAGCTCATTTCTAACAGATATCGAAATTAATGATGTGGAAGGATAAAATGATGTCTGGCATGATGCCCATACCATCCTGGACTCAAATAAAAGTCCATACTAACAAATAATTATTGTTTCAACATAACTTAACTGTATAAGGATTTGTTCCTATTAAATTTAAAAGGTTTCTGTTCTGTACAAAAAATTCGAGCCCAACAAATTGATAGCAAACCCAGAATACTGTGTCTCCATATCACATCACCTCAAGTAGCATATCATGATTTGATCTTAGTAAAGTACTAATGTGCAGAAATGAGTGCACCTTCGATAGATGATCGGTAGTGCAAAAAACCTACTTGAATGAAAAAACGAATAAGGAAGCATAAATGATGCTAGAATCCCACAAAGACAATGTTACTGTGGCAAGGGCACTGGAAAAATCATTTAATTCCAAAAGTTCGATGAAACATACTCAGCTAAAATCGCTCCATCTAGAATACAAACTAATAAAATGGTAAATAGCATGATATGGTACTGATTGTGATCACAGATCAACCAAGATAACTAATCAAGCAAATCCTATACAATGTTAAGAGTCCCATGGGGTTGGAGGTAAACTGTCCTAGATTGATTAATTATTATGCTAAACATGACATTTTCAGCTAAAACTGCACCATCCATCGAGCACAAAGCCTGAATCGCTAAATCACAATCCTGATCCTAGATCAACCATCAGAAGAGAGAGGAAAGGGAAAGAAAATGACAAGAAAGGGAAGGGACAGAAGCGGCACTCACATCACGGTCGCGGACTTGGTCCCCAAGATTTGCCCGGCCCCGGCGGCGCACCTGGAGCCAAGAACCCCGCGCTCCATGATCCTCCTTCCTGCAGGGGTACTGATCCGTCAAGCACGAATTAACACGAAGGGAAGGAACCCCACCCACGCGCGGCAAGAAGTAGAAGAAGGCCGAAGAGAAAGCAACCAACCGGAGAGAACGGGGGGAAGGAGGGGTGGGCGGGCAGCAGGGCGTGGTGGAGGGAGATCCGCGGATGCCTACCTGCTCTCCTTTTCGGTGCGGCAGAGGAGTTGGCCGCGTGCTTGGATCTCCTCTCCTGCCTCCCGGCGCGGCTCGACTCTGCTTTTTGGGTCGCTTGGGGGGCGAGAAGGAAGACGAAGAATAAAGAAGGTGGCAACAAATGCGCGGTCAAACGTGGCAGCGCGAAATGCCGAATCGACAACCACACCCCAGCCGCGGACTCGCCTTCCCCTTCCAGCGACCTCGGTGGGGCCCGCCTCGGACTGACAGCATCGTCAAACTGTCAAACACGCGTGAGCACCAATCTTGAGGCTGTTCGGCTGGCATATCTCGAGATATCTCATTGTCTTGGCTTATTTCCTCTCACAAAATACTATTCATTCTACCAAATTTAAGACTATTCATTCTACCAACTAGAAACACCCTCCTCGAGGCAATAACTCTGGTTGCATTTTTTTTACCCCAAACAACAGAAATTTTCCCATCATATGTTACGTAGATATAATTATGAAATTATTTTAAAATTTTGCATTGTTCATAATTTTTTATGTAACTCATGCTATGAAATAATTTAATAAAGTAATGCATCCGATGTGAGGAATATTAGTGAATTTTCATAATTTTATGAAAAGAATTTTGGTGTAATAAAAATTTAGGCATGTTTCAAAATAAAGCGTCACTGATGAAAATGCAAAGATGCATATGTGTTCATATGTGTTCTTAGGATCTTCAATTATTTATTAGTAGGAAAGACTTTCATTATTTTTTAGATGATTTGGAGGTTATTTCTCCTAACTTCACTGATAACTGACACAAGTGGCACAAATGTAAAATAAGGAGGAATTTCTTTAGGATTGAGACTTCAATTCAATTGAAACTCAAGCTTCCAATGTAATAAGGGTTCTTCTCGCATGAAACGAGCAACCACAAGGATCTGCAGAAGGGTTATATGGAGGAAAGAGCATACGGCATACCACACTACTCCAGTGGATCTGCGTAGGGTGAGGGAGAAAAGGGCGTTCACAACACAAGTGAGGAATAATCGAGATCCCAAGGTGAGGGGAAAAGAGAAAAGGGTGAGAGGGAGTTGGCAGAAATGAAGGGTATGGAGATGGAGGAGGTATGGCTGGCGTAAAAGCTCGAGGCTCGTGAGTTAACTCAGCTCGTTCATAGGTTTGGCTCGGTTCAGCTCGGCTCGGTTTTTGAATGAGTCGAGCCGAGCCTCAATTTCAGCTCGTTTTCGGAACGAGCCATCTCGTGAACTGCTCGTGATATGTTCGATTAGCTCGTTAGGCTTGATAAAAATGAAAATACCAAAATTATTTTTTATGAATAGAGTTTTATTACTACTAGTAAAATGCACATGCGACACACATGTGTTTTCAAAAACGTAAAGAACAGTATATATTTATGTTGAGAACAAAAATTATTCATATAAATGAGATCAAAATAAAAATAACTCTTAAGGTACATGCCTTTTCTAGTCCACGGGAACAAAAAATATTATTAGTCAATCTATGCATTTAGATATTCGAAAGCAATCAAACTACCATCAAGAAGTCATATGTTTCCATTAAAGGAGGAGACAATATTTAGATTCACTTTCTCATTGCAAAGTACAAATATTTTTTCTCTATACATTGATTCAAAACTCATGAAATAAAGTACCAAATTTGAGGTTTAAAGAACTTATTGCAGAACATTTTGCTTCCTTGGCTAGTACATCTCTGAAATATCCCACACCAATCACTAGTTGCACCAATTACATCATTGGTTGTGGTAAATTCTGAATCATGTGATTTTACATACTGCAACAGGTTGTTCACTCCTCAGTTCTTCATGTAAGGAAGCAACATGATCGACAAAACAACATAAAAACAGTAGAAATACCTACGTCCCTCCTCGCTACTACCCTTCAGATCTTTGCCAAAGCATGACCTGGACTCTTGAACTGAACCCCTCGTGCAATCAATTTATTAGTCAAAAGAAACAGTTACCATTATGTTCTTTCTGAAACAAACATTCTCACCATCATATCTTTCTCCATTGTTCAAATATATCAGAATAGGCTTGTTTATGACATTTGTTAATGCAACACACAAAGTCAAATAAATAGACTGCAGCTGCCCAACACAATGGTCTGCGCAGTGCAAGGGTAAACAAGAATATATGCACTTCCTATGATGAAGAGAATTGTATTTATAATTGATGAGCATAATGTGGTGGATACCTTCTAAAACCTTTGCACACTTGTCGGCAATAGTAGTAGCACACTTTTTACATATTAGGATCTTGGCACCTGAATGTTCAACTCCATTGGTCTTCTGAAACCATTACCATTCACCTGAAATATTCTTGATGTTAGACACCTATTAGCTAAATATTTCGGAAAAAGATAAAATAAGAAACTGATTAGTGTAACAGCAAGATAAAGGAAGAAAGTGATACCTCAGTATTAAGTAATTGCCTTCAATTATTGATTCTAAGGAAGACTCAACTGCTCGGGCCTTGCAAATCCCCTTGGCTAGCAAGCCTTATGAAGTCCGGGTATACAAATGACTAGGCGATACCTCTCACGTTGCTGCGGGAAATTTTGTAAACAAATTTTTAAGCTGAAATATGAAAGTAGAAACACCAAAGTGATTACATGTTAACATTCGTTTGTAAATAATATTATATGTGAAAGCATGCCATTTTGTTAAGAGTGAACCATTCTAAAATGATTGATCCTACATGTATTTCAACTGCGGAATTTTTGTGGTGTGCTACTCACAAATACATGCTATTAGTCATAGAAAATCGGTTGAAGGCATAAATAGATGGTCTAGTGAACGATGATATGGTGTATAGTGGATGGTGACATGACGTGTAGTGAAATGCTTGCATGTTGAGAAAAATAGAGCTATGTCTCTTAGTGGGTACCAATTATATAATTGTTAAAGATTTAGTGCTATATGGCTGGTAACAAAAAGAAAAAAAATCTACTCAGTTCTGAAGGTGGTAGTTAGTGCAGCAGAAAGTTAGAGCAGAAAGGTGTCATTCCGAGTTTCGTCTCTGTTTCAGGTGCAGGGTATAAGGCATAGATGTTGCTTATAGCTTTATCTGCAGCTCCATACTTGCAAGGTGGGAAGTATCTGCAATGCCATATACCATCTTTCAATGCAGAAAATACTCTACTAGTTGCACTTATCATCAATTTGCTCTTGTCCTCTCCAGACAATTGGAGACCAATGCATGCACTTCTAGCAAGCGCAGGCTCCTCCATTAAATAAGAATGGAGAACCAACAGTAACAACAACAAAGGTTAGTCAAGAGCACTCAATCTAAATATTGTAGACCAATACACTGACATGTGGTTGCAAAAGGTAAGAAAAACAAAGAATCAGAATGGATTGAGGAGGAACAGAACAATACCTACGATTTAAGCTCACATCTTTTCAGTGCACATTTCGGTGACCTCGGACTCCCAGAGGAGCCGAGGAGGCACCTCTCTTTTGCAGGCAGTAGGAGGCTACGCATTGTGGGCCAGCGTCAGCACCATTGCCAACACGATGCAGATGGAGGGGGAGGTATTGAGGCACGCTGCTAAAACATCTGTGTCTGTTGCTCATTTTGGCTTTAAGCGGCAAAAATCTGAATCAGATCAAAACCTAGTAAAATTGGATTGAATTGAATCGAAGAGAAATCAAATTTGGGGAGAGAACAGTGCCAGATTGGAGGAGACCTCAATGTCAAGCCATAGGAGGTGATGGCGTTGGGTCGAAGGAGACCTCATGCCCTAGTCGGATGAGACAACGGTGTGTGTTGGAGGCGATGGCAGCGTGTGGTTGAGGCGATAGCGGCGTGAGGTGTCAGGAGCATCGACAGATAGGGCAGCGGTGCGGTGGCGGCACTGAGATGGGGTCAAGGATGGGGTGGCATCGAGGGTGAGGGGCCGTGGGTGGCGTCGAGGTCGCGCCGTGTGGGGATGCAGTGGTGGCGGCATGGTCACCTTGCTTCGGAGAGCTGGCGTGATGGAGGGAGGGGGCGCACGACATACGCCCCGTTCGCTGGATTATCAGCCACCAGTCAGGCAAGATCTTTCTCTCACAACAAACCACCCACCAAGAACTGTGGCCAAGAAGTGCTCTTCTTTCTCGTAACAAACCAAAGACTACCCATCGCCATCACCCAACCGAACAGGCCGATACCTCGAGGGCGTGCTCGTACCAGCCGTACTTGCAGAGCTCCGGACGACGCGGTTGAGCTGGTACTTCTCGACTGTGTCCCTTGAAATTGCATCTAGGCCCCTAAATGGATGTCGGTGAATTGGATAATAAAATGATTAAAGGACTAATGTATTTGTCTAAGATTGTGAGTATGTTTTATTTATATATTCATGAGTAATTATTAGAGTATTTATTTGTGGATGAATATTATATGGCTCACATTGGAGAAGACAAATATAGGGATGATCCTAATGCATAAGTGACAAATATTAAGCAATAAAGAAACATAAATATTGGGATAATTTGAGAAGATCAATTCATAATCTCCCATACTAAACATGGCTTGACAAATATAGGGATGATCCTAATGCATAAGTGACAAATATTAAGCAATAAAGAAACATAAATATCGGGATAATTTGAGAAGATCAATTCATAATCTCCCATACTGAACATGGCTTGATTAAATTTACAAGGATCATAAAAAGAGAAGATGGTAATTCTCTAAGTCAAGTGCAAGGCTTCATGTGTTTGTTGAAAGAGGACACAAGGATGAGTGTACATGTTATGGTTCTAATTTGGAAACCTGCACATTCATTGTCAATCAAGATCAAGCATTTGAAGCAGGTTTTCAAATGAATGTTAATTATGTATGAAGCAAAGTGTAATTCAAAAGTGGATTGGATAAGTGATGAAAAGACCAACCGAGATGTTTAGCGTGAGGGACTAAGCAATCTTTGGGGCCGTAGCTAAGCCGCCATTAGTGTTTTGCTAAGGTGAAGTTCTAGCATCTGTGGGGTCTCCAAGTATCATATCCAAACCTTAACCGAGGGAAGCAATGCAAGTCATCAACATGTTTTGATTGGCAATATGGAGTAACCTATGGATCCAAGTGTGCATTCCTATGCTAGATGGAAAGATCCTAAGTCATTAGCCCAATTATGGACGTGCTCAAGTTTAAGACTATATTGAAAACCCTCAAGTGGATATTGATCAAGTATGGCAAGATTGAAGACATTCAAGCTAAAAAGGTCAACAGATTGTTTTAATTTATTCTTGAGTATAGGTATGTCGTACTATCAAGAGGGATGCAACACTAGCGAGTTGACCAAGTCAAAGTGCTCATTAGTTGACCTAAGTGAGATCTAGCCTTGAGAGCCTTAGAGTATACTAACAAATCCTCCTAACCTAACCTGAGCCACTTCATCTCTTTGGTGAAGTGTTAGAATCATAGAAAGGGTTTTGGGGGTGCCTCGGGCAAACCGGTCTGACCGGTCAAGGGCACCGGTCTGACCGGTGTTGCTAGCCCCAACGACTAGTTTTTCAAACACCGGTCTGACCGGTGTGGGGCACCAGTCTGACCAGTGCTGCCCGAGGGCTAACGACTAGTTTTCTCCTTTGAGGGGTATAAATACCCCAAGCCTTCTTCAGTTGAAGGTTGTTGTTTCTAGTGCTTGTGCTGGGGTCCTAAGCCATATTCTTGCAAGCCCTAAGCCTTAGTGGCTCTCCCCAACCCTCTCTTTGTGAGATTTGTGGATTCAAACCATATCCTTTGTGTTGGGTTGAGAGAGTGAGCTCAAGAGTGTCTTTGTGAGCTAACAAGAGCATTTCCTTATCTTGAGCACTTCGATTTCGCGTCTACGAGCTTTGAAGCGTTTGTTACTCTTGGAGGTTTGCCTCCTAGACAGTTAGGCGTCGCCGGCTAGCTCCCAAGGTTGTGGTGAGTAGCGGGAAGTTTGTGAGGGCTGTGATCTTGCCTCTTCGTGGAAAAGATCGCCTTAGTGGAAAGGAGGAAAGTGGTTGAAAGAGAGCTGGCTTGTTGTGGGAATTATTGCTTACAAGCTCCTCAACGTAGACGCAGTCGTTCCTTAGTGGGCGGTGTTAGAATAGACGGCCGCCGTACACGGCAGGCCCATAGTCCTTGTATATTGTAACCCTATGTAACCCTAGCCTAATTGGCTATATAATCAAAGGTCACCCCCCTAATCAGGGTGTGCGATGTTTCTCACATGGTATAAAAGTCAGAGGTCTCGAGTTCGAATCCTGGCGGGCTCGTTAATTAAACTAATTACAGCACACTCCAATATTCCACGTATGCGGCCTGGGGGAGCCCCGCACGTGACGTGAGGGAGAGTGTTGGAGTATAAGTGAATTGCCCACCTTTCCCTATCAGCTTAAGCTTTTGGGTTAACTGGTTGGTGCATGCAACTCAATATGGTATTAGAGTACAAAGCACACCCTGATTAGGGGGGTGACCTTTGATTATATAGCCAATTAGGCTAGGGTTACATAGGGTTACAATATACAAGGACTATGGGCCTATGGGCCTGCCGTGTACGGCGGCCGTCTATTCTAACACCCTCCCTCAGTCTAAGCGGGAGTGTCACGAACACAAAGACTGGACCTAAAGTCAGTAAACAACTGTACAGATAACCCTTTGGTCATGATGTCCGCGAACTGGTGAGACGATGGAACGTGGAGCACCCGAACCTGTCCCAAAGCAACTTTCTCACGGACAAAGTGGATGTCGATCTCGATATGCTTCGTGCGACGATGATGGACGGGGTTGGCGGTCATGTAGACTGCACTGACATTGTCACAGTAGACGATTGTCGCCGAAGAGATGGGTGCATGAAGCTCCTGGAGCAACTGATGTAGCCAACAGGTCTCAGCCACAACGTGCGCAACTGCACGATACTCAGCCTCCGCACTCGAACGAGAGACCGTAGTCTGTCGTTTAGAGGACCAAGAGACCAAGTTGTCGCCAAGGAAGACGCAGTAGCCTGAAGTGGAACGCCGAGAGTCTGCACAGCCTGCCCAGTCAGCATCTGAGTAGGCTGTCAAGCTGGTGATGCTGCCGGCGCCGATGTGAAACCCGGTGGAGAGAGTGCCCTTGACATACCGCAGGACGCGCTTGAGCATCGCTAGATGAGGCTCTCGCGGGTGCTCAGCCTACTCAGATGCTGACTGGGCAGGCTGTGCAGACTCTCGGCGTTCCACTTCAGGCTACTGCGTCTTCCTTGGCGACAACTTGGTCTCTTGGTCCTCTAAACGACAGACTACGGTCTCTCGTTTGAGTGCGGAGGCTGAGTATCGTGCAGTTGCGCACGCTGTGGCTGAGACCTGTTGGCTACATCAGTTGCTCCAGGAGCTTCATGCACCCATCTCTTCGGCGACAATCGTCTACTGTGACAATGTCAGTGCAGTCTACATGACCGCTAACCCCGTCCATCATCGTCGCACGAAGCATATCGAGATCGACATCCACTTTGTCCGTGAGAAAGTTGCTTTGGGATAGGTTCGGGTGCTCCACGTTCCATCGTCTCACCAGTTCGCGGGCATCATGACCAAAGGGTTATCTGTACAGTTGTTTACTGACTTTAGGTCCAGTCTTTGTGTTCGTGACACTCCCACTTAGACTGAGGGATGGTGTTAGAATAGACGGCTGCCGTACACGGCAGGCCCATAGGCCCATAGTCTTTGTATATTGTAACCCTATGTAACCCTAGCCTAATTGGCTATATAATCAAAGGTCACCCCCCTAATCATGGTGTGCGGTGTTTCTCACAGGCGGTGAACTTTGGTAAACAAATCCTTGCCCCTTTGTGTGGTTTTCCTCTCTAAGTTGTTTTTCTAGCACATTTGATTTGCTTACGCTTCGATCTACTTGGGTGTGCTACTTGTGTGTGCAGGGCTCATTACCCTGCTTGTGATCATCTACAAAGGCCACTCACCAAGTTTGGTTCGTGCTAGAAGTCAAGAGGAGCTTGAAGTTGTTTCTGCAGGTGCTCTGTGCTACACCAGTCTGACCGGTGAGGCGCACCGGTCTGACCGGTGCCTCCTGTGAAGCCCAGTGAGCGACCAGTCTGACCGGTCACCACCACCGGTCTTACCGATGGACACTGATAGCTCAAGTTTTCGGGGAGGAAAAGTTTAAATTGGTCATCTCGCCTATTCAGCCCCCTCTAGGCGACATCAAGGTCCTTTCAATTTGTATTAGAGCTTGGTGCTCCGATTCGAGCTTAATCGTTTGGAGTTCTTCGACGTCAACACCGCGTGAGGTACTGTTTGAGCCTCTAGCTCTAGATGGCTCAAACTACTCTTCTTGGCTCTCCGATGTTCTCATTGCACTTAGGGTTTTGGGTCCCACTGTTGAGGGCAATATGGTTGTGAGTATCGTTCCAGAGGATGAGACTTGTGTCTCTCTAAAGGAATTGGAGAATAAGTGACTCAATGCCATTATTAGTAATCTTTTGTGTAGTTGTGTATGTAGAGAACTAAAGCATCTCATCCTAAAGAGCAAAGAAATTAGTGAAGATGCTCATCTCATTTGGGAATTGCTATTTGAGATAGTTCACACCAAATCGTCCGAAGTTAGATGAGTGTGGATGGTATCAGAGCTCAGAGCTCATGCGTGCATGGACCACTGCAAGGACGACGACTAGACGGAACAACATCGGACGATGACGGATCGCACCAAGCGTTGCCAACCTGCCACAATACACTACGGACCTATACACGCAGTTGACCTGCAATGGTGCGTCGTCGACCTATCGATGCCTCGAGCTCAACACGACTTGAAGTCGTGTTGCCGGCTACCCCGACCTCCAATGCTCGGCACGACTTTGGCTTGTCTCAGTGACCTACTACGTCATCACGTGCATGCCGGTGATCTCTTCGACGTCTTCACAGCCCGACACAGCTCCAGCTCGTGCCAACGACTATGCATGCGACCTCGGCTACACACAAGCTAAGTGTTGTTTTTAATTAAATAGTCTACGACTTCAATTTCTTACAGCGTTCATCTTGGTCTCTGCGACCTTCACTGACCTGCATTACATGCCTTTTCTTTCTCTTTCTCCCCTCCCCCTTGACATGCTCAGGGTCTTGACTCAGCCAATATAAGGGTCGTCAGACCTGAGAGACTTAATTAACTTCTGTGCATTCTCCCTTTAAATGTCTTTTACTTATTAAGCAAAGTCTTAAGTTGTGTGGTTGCGAGACCGTGGGTCCAAGGCCCCCCTCCGCGCGTCGGCTGCACCTAAGCCTCCACGCCGAGCCATGCAGTCGGCAAGCTGTTCCTCCACTGAGTTGGGTTAGCGGAGGGACCACATTTTGCAGCTTCATAGCATTTGAGTTTGCATAATTTGCGCTTGGCATGATGAGGGGAATGCTTTCTCAAACAAAACAACATGCATATATCTAGCTCGGGCTACGATCTCGTTATACTTTGACAGATTGATACACCATCTTTGCATGTTCTTTGTTTCACAGGGCCAGCTCCTTGTCCAGCTTCCGGAGTACTTCTATGGATGTGTCTCTTGTTGCCTAGCGAACCTCTCTGGCTCGTGGCAGGAGGCGATTCGGCACTTCCACGACTTATCTAGCTTCCACACTCGGGGGCTTGTCGCCTACTGTAGGTCTACGGACCTCCCGGTGTCTCCGGCGTCGCCCGTTGTAGGTATACGGACCTCCTGACGTCTCTCTCATTGCCCGTTGTAGGTCTACAAACCTCCCAGTGTCTCCCTCATCACCTATTGTAGGTCTACGGACCTCTCGGTGTCTCTATTGTCACCCGTTGTAGGTCTACAGACCTCCCGGTGGCTCCAGCGTCACCGCCTGTAGGTTGTCAGACCTCCCGACGTCACCATCATCGTCCACTTCAGCAGAAGACGTCTCAGATGCTCCTTTGTGTTACCTGATCTAGGTCAGGTCGGCAGTTATTCAATATTGGCGTCTTATCTTCACTTCGACCTCCTGGACCTACACTCCAGAAGCTCGATGTTCGACTTTGTACATGCATTGGAGGAGTTTTTTCTTTTTTGGATCCCCGTGCACCCTACGTGACCTCAGTGGTGCCATGCCTTCACTTCTCTTTGACATGACCTCATCTCGGTCGCTACACTTACACGTCGATCTGGGGCTTGAGAGACATGGGTACCCTTGGGTCCCCACCGACCAGGGTCTCAACCGTCCCCGACAGGCGGGCCCGACCTACCAGAAGACCCGCCGACCTGTTAGTGGACCCTCCCCGACCTGACATGTGGGCCCAAGAACATGAAGACAACTTGGAGTACAAGACAAGACAGACTAACTCAGATAAGCTTTCCCTATTGTAACCAACTAGGATAGATGGAAACCTACTTGTAACCCAAGGAACGCCAGCCAATATAAGGCGGCCTTGGGCACCCCTCAAGGGCACGACCACGACGTCGACAGCTCCCTCCTCGGGGGTAGCGCTCTCTCGCATAATTCCACCACCAAACTGGACGTAGGGTTTTACTCTCCGGAGGCCCGAACCAGTATAAATTGTCGTGTCCCTCGTGTCTCGCTAGGATTTCTGTGCTCGTCCACTAGTACAAATGCTATCATGTATGACCATTACCTAGTGACGATTTCCTGTTTGGTCATAGAAGTTCTCTTTGCAGTGACGAAAAAATATTTGGTCATAGAAGATTATTCTTTGTATGACGATATACAAATTTGGTCATAGTAGTTAATTCAACAGTGACGAATTGTTGAATTTGGTCACAGTTGACGAGTGAGGGGTGAGACGAATCTGCTGCATGCGGCCGGGCCCCGATGGGCTTGGCGGGCGGGCCGAGCGGGCCGGAGCGGGTCAGGCCTTCGGGCTCATCCCGTTCCAGTAGGATAGGTTTTTTTTCGAATTTATTTTTCAATGCGAAAACAATTCCAGTAAACACCAGAAAATGTTTTTAGAGCACGAAAAATACTCGAAAAATGACAAAAATTCCAGGAAAATTCCTAGAGATAGATTAAGACAGGAACAATCCAAATAAAACATTTGGAGCTCATGAAAAAGATTTTAGAGCCTTCTAATAAATAGAAATAGCTCAAAGAAAATGAGAATAAGTTCTAGAAAAATCCGGAAAATTCTCGGGAAAATTAGGACAGCTCCTAAACGCAGTTTTTTAAACCTTTTGCACTCAAGAACCACTAGATGCATCGGCATGAATGCAACACACATAACTTTTTATTCAATTTAGAAAACCAAACAATGGATTTTTCCTATACTATATTCCCCGTAAAGAAAAATAAATGTTGGAATTTTTTTTAAAATTATGAGAAAATCGTTATTTAATTATTCTTTCTATTCATATCCTGAAATTGGAAATTTCAGGGTGTGACAATAGCTCATGAGCATTTTCACAATTAAAAACTCTATTGAAAACGCCTACATATAGTGAGGACAAAATGTTACTCTTAGCAATCACATCAAATTGTTTTTCCTTCTTAGTACCATTTCTCATGCCCTTGTGTCCTAAGAAACAAATACATGTGGAGGTCGCTGCATAATTATAGAGTTTTCAATGTATAATTCACCATATTTTGTCTCACACAACATAAAAAAATTATAAAAATTAAAATAATTGTCCAAAAAATGTAAGTTCTTGTGAGGGACCGTATTTTTGCTACAAATGACTACCAAAAAAATCTCAAGTCATTTCAAAAAAGTTGAGTGCTATGTAGTCCAAATATAACTAGTCACTCACATAGTTCCTTAAACTATGTGAGTGGCTTGTTATATTTGAACTACATAATATCACCACTTCCTCTAATGGAAATTTGACCTACACAAAGTTTGTTAGTCTCGACAAGTTATGAAACTTTTGTGTTCAAAAGATTTTCATCCGAGTTCATTTCGTGTTTCGTTTGACTGAGTTTTGACCGAGTCAAACTTGGATTTTAAAATTTGAATTTCTCATGTTTTATTGCATGAAGAAATGATTGGATCCAACACCATAACTTGATAAATCATGACTTTAAAAATTTTTGGGAAGAAGAATCACCTCATTTCGAGTTCGTATGAGGGGGAACGACTAGTTACAAGTTTTAATCTGAGGAAAAAAGAAAAATCGATCAGTTCATTCCAGTTCGTCATGTGTTCATGAAGAAGGACCGATTTCTCTTTTTTTACTCGGATTAAAACTTGTAAACTGTTTTTCTCCCTCATACGAACTCCAAATCGGTTGATTCTTTTTCCTAATTTTTTATAAAATCGAGATGTTTTACTCAGTGCCATTTGTTTGTATCTTAATTACTATTTCTTGATTGCTTTTCATACAACATATATTTTCCAACTAAAAAAAGAATACAAAAACATGTTTTTTCATAATAATTGCTAATATAACTTAATATTGTCTAATGTTATGGTCAACAAAAGGTTGCATCCAAATTTGAGGTGCCCATGAGTAAAAAGTATTTGAGTGTGTACAAACTTTGAAGTTTAAGTTGAGTTGTATGAAACAATGTGATGATCTAGCTAGTTTATGAACAATGTATACTCCAATTTTCACAAAATCTTATGAAACTTTGTTCTCAAGCTTGTACATTGATAAAATGATCTTATGCCAATTTACATAATTTTTTGATAAGTTTTATTTATTATTATCATTATTTTATAACAAGGTGACTAGTAGAAGTTTGAAATTTCCTACAAGCCAATTGAATTTTTCGTCAATCTCCTAGATGTGTCCTAGAATGGACCATAGGCGCCTAAATATACTTTTTTTGAATTTTTTAAACTTATTAGATGCACATATAGGTCAATTTTGAATTACTTTCGGTAAACACGTAGAAATCCATTTAAATGATAGAAAATAGCAAATCCACTCGAAAAATCTTGAAACTCCTAGATGAAAACTCGTATCCATACTGTTATATATAAAAAAATATATTTGTACATATAACATAATTATTTTTTAGTGTTACTTCACAATGGTGCAATAAAAACGAAAAAAGAAAAAGAAAAACAATAAACAGAGAAGCCCATGTCGGCCCAAATAGCCCAACCATTTGCAGCCATCGATCGTCGATCCAATAATAGTATTTTACATATAAAAATGAGTTTTGTCTATAAGATAATAACTTTTATGTGTTACTTTACAACGGTGCAATAAAATGAAAAAGAAGAAAAAGGAAAAGAAAAAGAAAAATGTTAAGCTTCAACATAGAACTAAGCTCGTTTCAGCCCAACTGGCCCAGCTATTTATTGACCATCGATCATCAATCCAATGGCTGAAATCGTGTTTGCTTCGTATAAAAAGATCCCGAACCCTAGAACCTGTGTTCCACTCCCTCCCTCCCCTCAGCCTCCTCCCGTCGCCCCCACCGCCCGCTCTCTCTCCCTCCTTAGGTCCCGCCGCGCTCCGATCCTGCCGGCGGCCACTGCCCACTCGCCAAATCCGACCTCTCCCGGTCTCCGGCGACACCCACTTTCTCTCTCGAGCTCGCGCGCGCACGGCCTCACCCCTCACGCCTGCGCGCAGCGAGATGAAGGTCTCCGTGAAGACGCTCAAGGGATCCAGCTTCCAGATCGAAGTGGAGGCCACTGACAAGGTACCCATCGCTCGCGCTCCCGATCTGTCGTGTCAAGGTTCGGTTCTTTGGATGGATTGGCGCGGGCGCTTTGCGAGATTTGGCTTATTGTTAGGTTCGTTGGGGGCTAGGGTTTGGGGGTCTTCAGTGCGGAGACGGTGGGGCCGTCGAAGCCCTCGAGCGAAGCTTGCTTGGATCCAATCTGTAGGTTGCTATGTAAATGCATGGATTCTCCCACTTATCCCCACCAGGGAAAAGTACAGATTGCGCAAGTGGAGCGTACGAAACACGGAGCCGTTGCGAGTTCGCTTGTGGGCTTGGGGTTAGGTTCCTTCTAGGTTATGTTTTTGGTGATACGGGAGTCGGATGGCACGAGGAAGTTGTCGGGCCTTAATTTCTTGGTTGCTTCCCGCGCGAGAGTTGCGATCGATCTATTATTGATGTTGTAAATTTTCTGCAGCAGTGCGTTTGATCGTAACATTTAAGGCAACATGACCACACACATTTATTAGTTATTGACGATTTTGGTTTGCTAACTATTGTCAATTTCAGTTTGCACTCAGGAGGTTAGATCTTGTCAGTATGTGCTACTTTTTTATAGTTGTTTCTAGGCAACTTTTGAATGTAATGCTGGAGTTTACCTATTTGGTAATGTTGTCAGAGGGCATATTAGCATGGAAGACACCTAAAACAAATGATGGAAGACCATAACTTGAGCTATTGCATGATTACATTTATCGAGTGCGAATTTTATGGAATTTAAAGACAGTGGCATCATCAACAATGAAATGCATCCGAACCGTAAAGGAACTCGATGTTACCCATAATTTTATTTAATACTCCATACTTTCTCTTTAGTTCAAGTGATTTTGGGCTTTACACCTTTTGGATTGAACCTCCCCCCCTCGCAACCGCTCCAGAATACCCAATTGCCAGCAGTGGGCAAGGAGGAGGATGTACGGGAGGCGCACGTCACAGCTGTTGAAGGAGATCGACTCCTCTGAGGCTGGCCAGCTCGCACCGTTCAATGTAATTCTTGCTTCTCTGAAGTCAACTGCATCTACTAGTTTGAAATTATCTTATTTGTGTTTGTGACAGGCTGCAAATTTTTTTGATCTAGTGTCTTAGAGTCTCTGATGGGTGAAATGGCATTTAAAAACCATGTTTATTCTCAACTGAAAGTATTACTTGGCTTATGTGGTAGCACCTGAAAAGCATTAATCATCAGATCAAATTTTGGTGTTTCGGTTGACAGTAGACTGATGTGCCTGCAATGTTATGTCAAATTTGTGAGCTACTAGTCAGTTTCATTTTAGACTCTTGCCCCTTATAAACGTGTTATTTAGCATGTCCTACCCAAATTTGTTAGAAAATCATATGGGATCAGGTTTAATTCTCCATCAAGCTGGACCCTATCCATATTCCATACCAGGTTCCATAGGAACACTGAATTAAAATAAAAATATATAATTGCATGTTTCAGCATTTGTATTCAAGGAAACCTCTATTGGAACAGACCTGACTTAAAGATCCCATCCATGGATGTGATATGTATGTAAACAATTAAGTGATATGTAAAGGTAGGAGCTGCAGCATTGTAAATACTTTGCCATTGTATAGTGCAAAACAATACCAAGCTAAATGTATTTATAATATTCTTCCATTATCAGAAGCAGCGTGATTTTGATAGCCACAGTTCCTTTAGTTTCTTTAATAACATTTATCATTGCTTTATCGGTAGGATAATATTTTGTAACTTCCAAATATTGCTTGCTGATAATATTTTGTGACTTGCTTTTCAGATTGGGATCTAAATGCAGCAAAGAACAAGCAATTAGAGAGATTCATTGGTTGAAATAAGACTACCAGGAACAAGCAGAAGCCAGAAGTTTTTATTATTGCTCTTTTATATTATTTGAGATATTGTACCTATTTTGATGCTGTAATTAAGATAAGATATGAGGCTATTGAATTTTTGGGATCTGTAGCTTTTGTGGTGGGCTGAAATGATTCCGACCCATAATTTTATTTGCTAAAATAAATTTGGACTCAATCACTTTTTCTAAAAATAATCCCATTTTTAATAGCCCATGAATGAAAAATATGTACACCTCAGCAGCCATGTGACTGGCGTCATCATCTGCCACGTGACTGCCATGTCATTTGCCATGTGGTTGTTATGTCATTTGCCATGTGACTGACGTCATCATTTGCCACGTGGACCAACCAGAGCGCGACACGTGGACCATTCAGAGCGCGACACGTGGACAAACCGCAGCGCGACACGTGGACAAACCTGAGTGCGACACGTGGACCATTCAGAGCTCGACACATGGACAAACTGCAGCGCGACACGTGGCGCTGTGTCAAAGAGCCACGTCATCATATCCATGTCAGCACGTGCCTTGCCACGTCAGCAGCCAGCATGGGCCGTGCCACGTGGCATTCCCTTCCGTGACCAATTTCGTGACCATTTGGCTTGGTCATAGAAGAAATACACTTCTATGACGAAAATGTGTTGGTCATGGAAAAGTTCCACTTCTACGACCAAAATGACCGATTGGTCATGGTAGACCAAATGTGACGGAGCTTCTGTGACCAATTCAATTTGGTCATAAAAAAGTGTTCCGTGACCAAATTTGCATGTACCGTGACCAAACCATTTGGTCATTGATGTTGAGTCCTGTACTAGTGGTGCTATGTGCAACCATCTACGCTCTTAGTTCCCTGATCCCTCCAATCAACCTACAACCACTTGGGTCGCCCCCTAGCGGAACTGTCCAGGTCTCACCCCCTGACAGTTGTAGATCTCAAATTAGTGATGTGTTCACACAATCAAGGGACAAGAAATTGAAAATCACCAAAGGAGTGACCAGTGGGGGTCACCGGTCTGACTAGTGTCGGCCCTATGAGTCAAGTGGGCGGGTGACCCGGTCCCAATGCCCCGGTGACCCGGCACGCCTTTGTCTATTGTCAAGTGATCCGGGTATGAACTACTCGACGTGAAAAATGGTGATTTGGCATAGTAGGTAATGAGACACTTAACACATTTTTTACCAAGTTTGGAATGAGCCTCACCATATTCTTAATTGAATAAAGTGCCTTGTTCGAGATATTCAAATATCTCTAGCACTATTTAAGGGGGATCTCATTACAACACTTGAGTCACTTGTGGGACCAACAATTTCTTCTAGTGATCTTGTAATCTTATTCTTTTGTGCATCCCTAAGCAAGCTCTTGATAAGTATAACTCTCAAAAGAACAAGTAAGAGGTAGCAATTTTAAAAAATTTAATATATGCACAAATGAAACGGTCTTAAGGCAAAGGTATGTTCCCATGAACCTCTTTGAATATCGTAATGTATCTAGGCCATAATACCATGATAGTGTGCTATCCTTAGCATGTAATTACTTCAAGTGAATTTTTTGGTGTGCTTCTCTAGATATTTGGTTGATAACTTTGTGTTCACTCGACTTTGTGTCTCATGGTTGAGGGTATGAGCCAAATATACTTTAAAAGCTATTCATTGACGTGAATGCATGCACTTTGTGACATAGGATAGACTCTTTGTGACCCAATCAACTTAATTGTGACTATGGTTCCCCTTGTTTGATTGATGGCTAGTCACAATTAAGAAGATTTTCTCAAATCCATAAAATTCATCTTTATCTCTCTCTCTCTCTCTCTCGGAAGAATCAAGAATTACCAATTAAGGACGTGTTTGGGAGGGCTCCAAACAACTCCAGATTCAAAAAAATAGCTCTACTCCAATTTTTTCCTGCCAAACACCCCAACTATGAAAACTCCAGATCCACCAAATCAATGGATCTATCTCCCAAACTCCACCAAATCCATGGAGTACCTCAAGGGGTACTCTGCGAAGGCTAGTTTCGTACTCACTCGTGGAGTTAGGTGGAAATTACCCACCTTTGCTACCGATTACACAGACTTACCGATTCGATTCTGTTTTCCCCGTACTCTCACATGTGCGACCCGTCGCCTCCATCCTCACGCGTCCCGTCGTCACCCCCTCACGAAGTGAGCCGCAACGCCGCCTGTCGTCTCCGCCAGTCGGCCGGTCGGACCGGCGGAGATGAGACGGTCGCCGCCCCCTCTTAGTTCTTCACGTCGAGTTGGCCTTCCTCGTCCTCCTCCTCTAACCCTAGATGGCGCAGATGGCAATGGCGCGGTGGCCGTCGGAGTAGGTGAGCCAACCGAGGCTGATGGCGTGCTCGGGGAGGACTCCTTCGACCCGTTTTCCCTGAGAATCGGCGCATCCGACGACTAGGGCCTAGGCACGGCCGGGGGCCTGTGCAGGGGCGCGTCCTGTCGGTTCCCTGGTAGTAGCGTCTGGTGCTCCAACCGGTGGGGATGGCGTCGTTGATGACGATGGTCTGCTGCGGCGAGCTGTAGCTGGTCATCCTGACGACGAGCCCCTTGGCGTTGCCGAGCGCGCAGAAGATCTGGTACGTGATCCCCCAGTTGTGGGTGGCCTGCTTGGTGTTTTTTACTTGCTGACTTTGTGATCCACACTGACATGTGAAAGTATCGATTATCCATGTTCACACTTGTAGTTTTTGGCTGAGTGTAGCATCTTGACGTGTTTAGTGATAGTAATGTGTAGGCATGTATCATTTTGCTGGTGGAATCCCATAGCTCATCCTAGTGTCACCTTTAGTGGAATGTTCATCCCAAATCACATATGTGACGAATCAAATGATATTTCTTGTGCCATGTGTTATGAACTGCGATGCGAGGGGAAGGTGTTTGGAGGATTCCGGGCTGTTCGCGGGGGAATTAGGGTTGCGAGCTACAGTACCCGCGGCGCTACAGTACACACGGGTACTGTTCACGATCAGGATTGTGGCGGCAGCTAGGGTTGGAGGGGCGCAAGGAACACTGGCCGCGGGGCTTCGCCCACGGCCGGCAAGAGAGAAGGGTTTTCCTTCTAATCTTTTGCTTTCTTTGATTGATACATCTCCCCTCCTTATAAAGAGAGGATTCCTTGACCCCTAAGTAAGGACTCGATCTTATCCCTAAACCTAACCATAATGGGCCTGCTGAGTCGGCCTATTAGACTCGGCCCATTAATCCACTGACACCTGACATTACCCCGCCCTTTTCCGAGCAGCTCGTCCTCGAGCTGCAGCATGGGCACCTTGACAATGACTCGACTCCACACAAACCTATGACCTAAAAATAAGCCTTTTACATCTTGGCTTATTTGATTATACTTAATCTGAAATAGACTCAGACTTTTTATTGTGTAACTCTCCGACGGTAGGCACCATCAGCATGACAAAGTTGCATGTCTACGACCACCTGGATGCCATGGAGACCATCTGAACGAGAGGAGCACAGGGGCACAACCACCTAGAAGCAGCCGCGACGAAGACCAACGGAGACGTCCTTGCGGTGGTCAAAGACGGAAAGCTGAGGCGCTAGGTAGTGCATCCCCGCTGGTGACAAGGAGGAACACACCTCCCCTACCACTGTCCACATAGAGTTGGAGTACGCTGTATGTGGGAAAACACCATGCGCACCCTTGGACATAGCAGCGGATCGACACAATTGCTGGTAGCCATTGAGCGAGTCGAGGTCGCATCCCTCTGCATCGAAGGCGAAGGCGACCACCGCCAAGGCTGCCTCCCGATCCCGCAACTGGTTGTGCGCCTTTTGTAGCCGCTGGCGCACTAGGAAGCCGCGTGCTACCGCCTGCAGCCGCAACGCCGCCTGATGTTGCGCTGTCGTGGTCGCTGACTTTGCGCGGCGACAAACAGCTAAAGGAATTGCGACGGGGTGCGGGGTTGAATCAGCTGCAGATCGAGTAGCCGGCCCACCCGCTGGCGCGCCAGGAGGCCGCGTGCTGCAGCTTGCAACCGCACTGCCGCGACACCTATCAGGTAAGCATGTTCTCTGCCGTCTCCACTGCGAATGGTCCTGTAGACGGCGTCGGGAGTGCTGCCGCCGACGAGGCAAGGAGGGACGCACGCGGCAATGGTGACCCGCCCCTCAGGAGCTGGCGCAACAACGCCAACTCCTCGTGAATCTTACCGATGGCAACGCCGTGGTCGAGGAGCATCCGCGTCACCACCTCGGGTGAGAGGGCGAGGGGGACCGGAGGAGGGCCCGACGGCACTGCAGAGAATAGGGCTGACGTAGCCCAGGGATGTGCGCCAGCAGTGTAGAATCTAGCCATGGTCTCTGATACCAGATTGTTATGAACTGCGATGCGAGGGGAAGGTGATTGGAGGATTTGGGGCTGATTCGTGGGGGAATTAGGGTTGCGAGCTATAGTACCCGCGGCGCTATAGTACCCGCGGGTACTGTTCACGATCATGATTGTGGCGACGGCTAGGGTTGGAGGGGCACAAGGAACGCCGGACGTGGGGTTTCGCCCACGGTCGGCAAGAGAGAAGGGTTTTCCTTCTAATCTCTTGCTTGCTTTGATTGATACATCTCCCCTACTTATAAAGAGAGGATTCCTTGACCCCTAAGTAAGGACTCGATCTTATCCCTAAACCTAACCCAAATGGGCCTGCCGAGCCGGCCTATTAGACTCGGCCCATTAATCCACTAACACCTGACATTACCCCGCCCTTTTCCGAGCAGCTCGTCCTCGAGCTGCAGCATGGGCACCTTGACAATGACTCGACTCCGCACAAACCTATGACCTAAAAAAGCCTTTTACATCTCGTCTTATTTGATTATGCTTAATCTGAAATAGACTCAGACTTTTTATTGTGTAACTCCCCGACGGTAGGCACCATCCGCATGACGAAGTTGCATGTGTACGACCACCTGGATCCCATGGACTCCATCTGAACGAGAGGAGCGCAGGGGCACAACCACCTAGAAGCAGTCGCGACGAAGACCAACGCAGACGTCGCTGCGGTGGTCGGAGACGGAAAGCTGAGGCGCTAGGCAGTGCGTCCCCGCTGGTGACAAGGAGGAACACACCTCCCCTACCACCGTCCCCACAGAGTTGCAGTACGCCATCTACGGGAAAACACTATGCGCACCCTTGGACACAGCAACGGATTGACACAATTGCTGGTAGGCATCGAGCGAGTCGAGGTTGCATCCCTCTGCATCGAAGGCGAAGGCGACCGCCGCCAAGGCTGCCTCCCGATCCCGCAACTGGTTGTGCGCCTTTTGTAGCCGCCAGCGCACTAGGAAGCCGCACGCTGCCGCCTGCAGCCGCAACACCGCCTGATGTTGCGTTGCCGTGGTCGCTGACTTTCGCGGCGGCGAACGGCCTGAAGGAATTGCGACGGGGTGCGGGGTTGAATCAGCTGCAGATCGAGTAGCCGCCCCACCCGCTGGCACGCCAGGAGGCCGCGTGCTGCAGCTTGCAACAGCACTACCGCGGACACCTGTCGGGTAAGCATGTTCTCCGCCGCCTCCACTGCGAATGGTCTTGTAGACGACGTCGGGAGTGCTGCCGCCGACGAGGCAAGGAGGGACGCACGCGGCGGCGGCGGCCCACCCCTCAGGAGCTGGCACAACAGCGCCAACTCCTCGTGAATCTTACGGATGGAAACTGAGGACCATGTGTGGTTCGAGGACCAGTGGATGGTCGTTTCCTTGTTTGATGAGTGATTGACAATGTTGTGTGGACTAATTCTTGGCTAAGTATTGCAGGTGCAGGTTGCGGCTTGACTAGTGTTGGTGCAGGTGAAGAACAAGCACGAAAGGTCATCGCCGGTGAGGCCTCCAGGTGTGGCGAAGACAAGTAGGCTTCGTTCGAGGGACCCGGTGGCCAGCGGGGTCAAGTGCGGGCCGCATGGTGGCATGAACAGCAAGATGAAGTCGTGGACGGTTTCTTGGTTGAGTCTCAAAACCAAGGTCGAGCCGGGACTACGTGGGAGCCGAGTCATGAGTGGAGATTGGCGGAGGCTACACTGTCGGTGTTTTAGATCGGCAAACCTAACTATGGGGTACCCGAGGTAGTAGATTGTGCAGTGGGGATCGTGATCGGTTGACCGAGAACTTCGAAGGTAAGCGCAAGGACACGGGACACAAGATTTATACAGGTTCGGGTCGCCAAGGTGGCGAACCCTACGTCCTGTTTGGGGGAACAAGTATGGCGCCCTGCGCTTGGTTTTGGGTGAGATCAGGTGCCAGGCTAGGTACCCGGCCCTCCTTTATATAGTCCAGGGGGCGGGTTCCTAGTCGGTTACAAGGTAGGAGTCCTAGTAGGATTACACGGTACAAGTCCTAGTAGGATTACAGGGGAACTCTAGTAGGAGTCCGTCTTCATCCTTCCTTGCATGAGTACCCAGGGAGTATGCCCGACAAGCCCCCGAGCACATTGTAGTCGAGAGTAGTAGTTCGAGTAGTCTTGAAGCCTCTTCGAGTAGTTCTTGGGCGTCCTCGAGTACTGCTTGGAGAAGTCTTCAATAGTACTTGAACTGCCACGAGGCTGGAAGGTGGTCCAGCTCATCAGTCTTGAAGTCGAGATTATATGGAAGTGCGGTTGCAAAATCGCACTCCATATGGAGTAGCCCCCGAGCCTTAGGTTGAGTTGCAGACTCTAGCTGAGGGTTAGTCGTGATTCTGAATCTTCCGTCTTGAAAAAATTGAACGATGGGTGCAGCATAGTAGCCCCCAAGCCTTGAAATGATTAGGTAATCAATCCAAGGGTCTTCAGTGTTCGCGAAAGCCATCATCTGAGTACTCTTGCAGCGTGTAGCCCCCGAGATAAGAGAGCCGTATGAGCCACGTCGAGTAGTGATTGGTGAGGAGCCTCCGAGCTTGAGAGCGAGTGAAGCATGCTGAAGTTATCTTCGAGTGGTATGTTAAGTGCAGCCCCCAAGCTGGAGAGATTCCAAGTAGTAGTTTGGCGTCGAGCCGTGGAGTATGAGAAGTAGTCGTGCCGTCAGAGCGGACTTTAAATGCGGCCGAAGTCGACTTTAGATGCCGGCAGAGCGGACTTTAGAATGCGACTTGAAAACCGAAGTCAACTTTGTGTCGCGCGGAGCGGACTTTGAAATGCGACTTGAAAACCGAAGTCGACTTTAGTTGCCGCACAGGGCAGACTTTGATATGCGACTTTAGAAGTCGACTTTAGGATGCCGTGTGAGATGAACTTTAGATGCGACTACAGTAGTCGACCTTAGATTGCCACGTAAAGCGGACTTTAAATGCGACTGCAGTAGTCGACTTTGTGCCACGCGGGGTGGACTTAAGATGCAAAAAACGAAAAGAACTTTCTGGAAAGCCAAAGCGAATGAAAAATCAGAGAAAACGAGTAGTTTTGCCGCCGGAGCGGGCTTAAGATTGCGACCAAAGTCGGCTTGTGCCACCGGAGTGGGCTTCGGTGCGACCGTTAGCGTCGACTTGTGCCACCGGAGTGGGCTTGGATGCGACCGTTAGCGTCGACTTGTGCCACCGGAGTGGGCTTAAGTACCCGAGCCATGGATTTTAGACCCAAGGTACAGTTGCCGCCAGAGCGGGCTTGAGGGTGCGACCGAAGTCGGCTTGTGTACCTAGGCCATGGATTTCAGACCCAAGGTATGGTTGCCACCGTAGTGGACTTGAAGGTGCGACTGGAGTCGACTTGCATACCTGGGCCATGGATTTCAGACCCAAGGTACAGAGCGCGAGTACATAGGGTACTCGGACCCATGGTACAGAGCGTGAAGACCACGTGCAGCTAGGTTCCATCGTCGCCAGGACCTGAGGGCCGCTTATAGCTAGGTTCCATCGAAGCTTACACACGTAGTATGCCATCGAAGCAGGCGAAGATGCGACCGGAGTCGACTTTAAGTTGCCGCACAGAGCGGACTTTAGAATGCGACTTTAGAAGTCGACTTTAGATTGCCGCGCGTAGCGGACTTTAGAAGCTGCCTCCTAGGGATAGCCCCCGAGTTGATGAAGTAGACTCGTGGTGACTTGATTGATATACCCCAAAAGTAGTCAGCAGAGTGTAGCTCTCATGAAAACCCGCCGAGAAGCGTACACAAATGAGTAGCCGGCAAGTAGTCCTACATGATGAGGAGAACAAGCCAAGAGAACAGTAATCATTTAAATAAATGACTTAGCTGTTGCTGCCTGGGAAGACTGATGATGAAGCCGTGGCGGTCGGCGATGGAGCCGCGACGATTGTTGTTAAAGTTGACTAGTCAGAGTTGATTCCGATTAGTTGTTGGGGGTGTGACTGCCGTTCTCGACTAGTTTGGAAAACTAGTCAAGATGAATGGTCGATGCGATGCGACCGGAAGACGACGTCGTGGCGGCGCGCGGCATACTCGAAGTAGAGCCAGTGTTGCCGCGAGACAAGTAGTCATGACGCACGGCGTGGATGAAGTAGAGCCAGCGTGGCCACAAGACGAAGTCGCGGTGCACGGAGTAGTCGACGATGAGCCTGGGCGAGGCGGAGTAGTCGACGACGAGCCTGCGCGAGGCAGAGTAGTCGACGACGAGCGGCGCAACGAGCCGCGTGACGAGCCGCGCGACGTGCCGAGGCACCCGGACGCGCGGCGAAGGTGAAGTGGTCAACGACGAGTAGTCAACGACGAGCGGCGCGACTAGCCGCGTGACGAGCCGCGCGACGTGCCGAGGCACCCGGACGCGCGCGAGGCGAAGTAGTGAACGACGAGCGGCACGACGAGCCGCGTGACGAGCCGCGCGACGTGCCGAGGCACCCGGACGCGCGGTGTAGTCGACGATGAGCGGCACGACGAGCCGCGTGACGAGCCGCGCGACGTGCCGAGGCACCCGTAAGCGCCGCGAAGGCAAAGTAGTCAACGACGAGCGGCGCGACGAGCCGCATGACGAGCCGCGCGACATGCCGAGGCACCCGAACGCGCGGCGAAGGCGAAGTAGTCGACGAAGAGCGGCACAACGAGCCGCGTGACGAGCCGCGCGACGTGCGGAGACACCGGACGCGCGGTGTGGTCGACGACGAGCGGCACGACGAGCCGCGTGACGGGCCGCGCGACGTGCCGAGGCACCTGGACGCACGGCCTAGTTGATGTAGAGCCGCTGCAGTCGGGAGAGTGAAGGCGAGTACTCGCGGCGCATGGCAGGGTTGAGGTAGAGCCTGTGCGGCCATGTGACGAGTAGTCGCAGCGCACGGCACGGCTGAGGTAGAGCTGCTGCAGCCGGAGGCGATGTAGTCGGTACTCGCGTACATCTTCCCGTGTACGGCAAGAAAAGACGTTGAAGCTTGCTGGTGCAGTCTCCATGTGTGCATCAAGCAAAAAAGTCTTGGGGGCTTCCTGGTAACCATGTGTGTGCATGTAGCCAAAAGCTAAATACTCCTTGGACTTCACGTGCATGCGAGCACAGCAAGATCAGCATATTGATTTTTTTACCCGCAGGAGACAACAGCTCTCAAATTCGGAGAAGAGTCTGGAACCGGTCAGACCAGCATGCAGAGTCCATTTATGTTCCGTTGGATGCCGTCACAGTTCCGGAATTTTCGACGAGTCGGATACGGGCCAAGTAGCTTGAACCGCTTGTTGCTATTGCATGATGCAGACAGGCGGGCGTTGGCGAGTTGCGGTTGTTTGTCTGTGCTCTGGACTTGATCTTCGACAAGTTGTGCTTGCATCCGGACACTGAGTATCCGAGTTGATAGGAACTCGTCGAGTTGCCAAATACAGCAACCATGCGCTGCGTAGATTGATATGGTATTGGTCCTTCGAATTCGCTCGGTGGTGATGATCACCCCTACCTGGCGCGCCAGCTGTCGGTGTTTTAGACCGGCAAACCTACCTATGGGGTACCCGAGGTAGTAGATTGTGCGGTGGGGATCGTGATCGGTTGACCGAGAACTTCGAAGGTAAGCGCAAGGACACCGGACACAAGATTTATACAGGTTTGGGTCGCCAAAGTGGCGAACCCTACGTCCTGTTTGGGGGAACAAGTATGGCGCCCTGCGCTTGGTGTTGGGTGAGATCAGGTGCCAGGCTAGGTACCCGACCCTCCTGTATATAGTCCAGGGGGCGGGTTCCTAGTAGGTTACAAGGCAGGAGTCCTGGTAGGATTACACAGTACAAGTCCTAGTAGGATTACAGGGGAATTCTAGTAGGAGTCCGTCTTCATCCTTTCTTGCATGAGTACCCGGGGAGTATGCCCGACATACACCGAGTTCGTGGGGTTTCCGGTGGTTCACCAGAAAACCACTGGGTTCCTTGGTTGATCCACAAAGCCAAGACCGAAGAACCGAAGACGGTCTTTGCGAAGAAGCCGGACCGGTCCGACCGGTGTGCGACGACGTAGTCCGGAGACTTCGAAGAGGAGGACACACGTCGGGATCGCATGGCTTGCGTCGAGGCTACGCAGGGTGCGGTCGCCGGGCATCCGTCCGATGGAAGAAGACATGAAGACTTCTAAAACCGCCCTTGAGGGGCTTGTATCCCTAGTTGTTAGGAAAGGGTATTTTAGACTTTCGGTGACCTCCATATAACCCAAGAGGTGAGAGGATGGCAGCCAAGTCTTGGAACCCTAGTTCATTTGCTTTCCTATTTCCCCTTCCTATTTTCTTAGGATTTCTATAGGACTAGCTTGAGAGCTTCATGGTGAGATCTTGTTGAGAGGGTTGGATGATCGAGAGGCAAGCTAGACCTTGTAAGAACCTTTGTTGCATGTATAGATGATTCGGCGTGGTTCCTCATGGTTTGGATGTGTTGTTTCCGGTTGTTCTTGGTGGTGATTTTCGGAGCCCTTTCTTGGTGATTTCTTTGGGTTGTTTTCGAGACCTTTCTCTTAGGAATTTGATGGGGGAAATTTGTGGGAACCCTTCATGGTTCTTTGGGCTTTGATTCCCCTCCCAAATCCGTGAGTAAAGGGGCTCGATTTTGGGGTTTTCCGAGTTCTAGGGTTAGAGGTGTTCTTGGCGGGATTTCTTTGATTCCTCCTTTTTCGACAAGTTTTGGTGGGATTATTAATCCATGGTTGATGGCTATGTTTTTGAAAAATGTCACATGTATGCTCTCTCATGTGTAAATGCCTTTACATGATCTTGACATGTTTTAGTGGCTTTGCTATGCTTAATTTGTGGTTGGATAGCTAGTTTATTGATCATATGGGGCCAAAGGCTCATTTGCCATCATGAATGTTTAGCCCTCTTGCTTTATCTTATGGAGGGGCATAAGTTCCTTTTTGTCGCAAAGACATTTCATGTACCATTTATAAATCTGAAAATGAAATGGAAAATGCTTGGAAAATATGCTCCCATGTCATATGTGTTGAATTTAATTTGCTTTGGGTGCTAAACCGTTGCATGATGCCTACCAATGAGAAGTCTCATACATAGAAGTAGGCACATGGCTCGGTGGCTTTGACATGGCATGAGGTGCTTGTGGGTGTTTGTGATGGTCGTATGATTAGAATGCCTGTCCTAGCATGAAGTTTGTGTGGCTTTGCTATTTTGATATGTTTTGATCATGTTTAGGACTTTGCTCATGAGAGGCAAGTTTTTCGCAAAATTGCCCAAATTCACCTTAGCTTCGTCCAATGGTTGTGAAACTTGGTGATCTTGTAGTTGATGTCGATACGAAGCTATAAAGTATCTAACTTGCTCATTTGGACATGTGTAGCATCCTATGTTGAATTTTGTCTATTTGAGAAGCTCTAGGTTGAAAGTTTTGCATTTTTGGCTTGATTCATGCATTGCCAACAAGGGGGAGAAGTTTGAGCTTGAAATGGCTTGCTGGATGCATTTAGAAGGTTTTCAGGTGGTTTCGAGCCATTTCTGGGCTCTAGTGTGCACCGGTCTCACCGGTCGAGGTCACCGGTCTGACCGGTGTGAGTGCTGATCCTGTGCACATCTTAGGCACCGGTCTGACCGGTGGTGATGACCGGTCTGACTGGTGTGAGCTGAAGTTGTCGCAGCTGCCCTGTTTTCAATTGGTTTGCATGCATTCGTCCAGGGGGACAACTTCTTCAGCTCACACCAGTCAGACCAGTCATCACCACCGGTCAGACCGGTGCCTAAGATGTGCACAGGATCAGCACTCACACCGGTCAGACCGGTGACCTCGACCGGTCGACGGCACACCGAGCCCGTAAATGGCTCGAAACCACCCGAAAACCTTCTAAATGCATCCAACAAGCCATTTCAAGCTCAAACTTCTCCCCCTTGTTGGCAATGCATGAATCAAGCCAAAAATGCAAAACTTTCAACCTAGAGCTTCTCAAATAGACAAAATTCAACATAGGATGCTACACATGTCCAAATGAGCAAGTTAGATACTCTATAGCTTCGTATCGACATAAACTACAAGATCACCAAGTTTCACAACCATTGGACGAAGCTAAGGTGAATTTGGGCAATTTTGCGAAAAACTTGCCTCTCATGAGCAAAGTCCTAAACATGATCAAAACATATCAAAATAGCAAAGCCACACAAACTTCATGCTAGGACAGCATTCTAATCATACGACCATCACAAACACCCACAAGCACCTCATGCCATGTCAAAGCCACCGAGCCATGTGCCTACTTCTATGTATGAGACTTCTCATTGGTAGGCATCATGCAACGGTTTAGCACCCAAAGCAAATTAAATTCAGCACATATGACATGGGAGCATATTTTCCAAGCATTTTCCATTTCATTTTCAGATTTATAAATGGTACATGAAATGTCTTTGCGACAAAAAGGAACTTATGCCCCTCCATAAGATAAAGCAAGAGGGCTAAACATTCATGATGGCAAATGAGCCTTTGGCCCCATATGATCAATAAACTAGCTATCCAACCACAAATTAAGCATAGCAAAGCCACTAAAACATGTCAAGATCATGTAAAGGCATTTACACATGAGAGGGCATACATGTGACATTTTTCAAAAACATAGCCATCAACCATGGACTATTCATCAAGATCATCAAGAGCTAAGCCAAACTAACCATAGCATACCAAACAAGCTCACAAAGACATAAATAGCATTCCATGGTGAACAATGTATATAGGAGAAGCTTTTCCTATCCAATGCATATGATACAAAGTGCATGCAATCTAAGATACAAGGATGCCTATACATCAAGTTACATATGCCATGCTAAATGCAAGAAATGCACAAAGGAAACTATACATATGCTACAAAGGAGCTCCCACACACCCAACTCAAGAAATCAAACACACACCAAGTTCCCCCCGCAAATGAGTGAAAGTTGCTTGATCTAGGGGTTTTGTAAAAATATCGGCTAGTTGGTCATGTGTGGGTACATGGATCAAAGCTATCTTTCCTTTCTCTATGTTGTCTCTCAGAAAATGATACCTCACTTCTATGTGCTTGGTTTTGGAATGGAGCACTGGGTTCTTTGCAACACTTATGGCACTGGTGCTATCACATTGAAGTGGGACATGGGTATACTCCTCACCAAAGTCACTCATGGTGTATGAAATCCAAAGGAGCCGAGAGCAACAACTAGCAACGAAGAATGTACTCTTGCCTCGGTAGTGGATTGAGCAACACTCGACTATTTGCGGGAAGACCAATACACCAAAGAAGATCCCAAAAACTGGCAAGTCCCAGAAGTGGACTTCCTATCCAACCGACACCCGGCAAAATCCGCGTCTGAAAAACAATCTTTCCTACCATAGCTACCTCCACGAACACCACCACGGTAACCACCATGAGGGAACTAACCCTCTCTACCTGGAGGAGGACCAAAACCACGAAAGAAAGCCCGTGGACTGTCCCTCCTCTCCTTCTCAAAGCTAAGACTCCTCCCATCCCCGTAGTGAGCTCGAGGGGGAGAATGCCTAGCAAACTGACCTCCTGCAAACTCTCTAGCCCAACCGCCAGAACCACGAACTCCAGGAACCATACCTCGCACCCGTACGAGCACGAAACCCAAATCGCTCGCTCTGTCCAGGCACCGGTCCGACCGGTGCCCCTCACCGGTCTGACCGGTGTAGCCTGGCAAGAAAGACCTCCAACGGCCTTCCGCTCTCCCCCAGCCCGAACTGTCCTCACACTCGCCTTGGCTCTGGGCAACTGCACACGAGGCTCAAGTACACCATCGGAAGGGTGGTATTTGTCCTTGTTAGCCCACTCCTTCGTCATTCTCTCCTCATGCTTCCTCTTGAAGCAAAACGCTCTCTTGTGACCATCCTTTCCACAAAACTCACAATGGAAATAGATTGATCTGGGCTTAGGCTTGGGATGAGGCTCTTCACAAGGCTTCTCACTTGGTTTCTCACTAGGCTTTTCACTTGCCTTCTCACTCGGTTTTTCTCTTGGTTGGTTTGGCTTGGATGCAAACCTATTTTTGGGTGTGGGTTGTGGTGTAACTAAAACATTCCCAAATTTCCTTTCTCTCTCACCACTGCCCTCACCAACCTTATCCAATCCCAAAGCCCAACCATCAAAGCGCTTACAGCTAGCAATCATCATACCAAGCTGAGGTTCTTGACTCGACAACCAACTCAGCGCTTCACGCAACTTATCATTCTCATCTTGCAAGTGACCAACACATTTTGCAAGATCCAAATTCTTCATAGCATGCAACTCACATGTAGAACAAGAAGTAGGAATAGGTACTTTCAAATCAGCCTCTAGCGAAACAATGCGAGAACGAAGCTCAACAATTTTGTCATGCAAACCAGGGCAAGAAGTGCAAGCACCAAGCAAAGTGGGTCTAGATTGTAGCTAAGCCAACTCAACCCTAAGCACATCTAGTTCCTCACACTTGGAGGCATACTTCTCCCTAAGATCGACCAAGTCGCCTAGGAAAGCGAGCAATCAGCACAATCATTTTCATCAGAAACGACAGGGCTAGCCTTAAGCGAATCAATTTCAAGCTTGCTATCAAGAACCTGTGTTTCTAGCTCAGCCACTCTAGTCCTAGCATCCTCGAGCAAAGATCTAAGCACCTTCCTAAGCTTCTTAGCCTCTCTAAGAAAGTGATCGCGATTATCAAGCAAGTCAACCAACTCCTCATTCTCCTTGCGCAAAGAAGAGAGCTCATCACATACCTCATCCTCAGAATCCAAGTCCGAGGCGTCCTTCTGGCTTCTCTTGCTGCTCGAACTGCGAGCCATGCCACGAAGTCGTCCTTGAGGCTTAGGCCCGTCGCACGCAGGTCGTTGAGATACTTGCCGAGGTTCTTCTTCTTCTTCTTCTTCTTCTTCTTCTTCTTCTTCTTCTTCTTCTTCTTCTTCTTCTTCTTCTTCTTCTTCTTCTTCTTCTTCTTCTTCTTCTTCTTCTTCTTCTTCTTCTTCTTCTTCTTCTTCTTCTTCTTCTTCTTCTTCTTCTTCTTCTTGTCATCCTCTTCGTCTTCATCACTCGAGCTTGAAGACGTGTCCTCGGAATCGGACTCAATGTCGCTCGATCTCTTCATCTTCTCTCGAGACCGAGCCTTCTTCCCATGTTCATGATCCTTCTTCTTGGACTTCTTCCTCTTGTCCATGAACTTGTGCTTGTCGTGGTTGTTCACCTTCGGACACTCGGCGAAATAGTGTCTAGTCTTGCCGCACTTGAAGCATGTCCTCGTGTTCCTCCTCATGTTCACTCGGTTCTCGTGCAGCCTCTCGAACCGCCTCGTCAGGAGCGCCAGCTCGTCCTCTCCAAGCACGTCGAACTCCTCATTTGGCATAGACATCAAAGAGGACAAAGAGAACATCCTGGTGGATGGGTTAGTGTTAGCCTTTCCTTTCGAACCACCAACGAGGGCAAGACTATGGGAATTAGTCGGACCCTCGAGCTTGGCAGTCATGCCCCTATCCACCTCAGCCGACTTGAGCTTCGAGAACAGCTCGTTCACCGTCAGAGTGTCATACTTCTCTGACTCCACAATGGCCTCGAACTTTCCGCCCCAAATCATACGATCCAAAGAGTGTAAGAGCTTGATGGCTCTATCATGATCATCGTACGGGAGCACGTCCACATTGGCCCTCATGTTGTTCACAACCACCGTGAACCTCTAAAACAAGGCATCGATGGACTCACCGGGGAGATGAGTGAAGTTCTCGTACTCTCTCCGGTAGGTCGCATACATCCGTGCTCGAACACCGGGCACTCCCAACATGAGCCTCCTTCGAAGACCGTCCAAATTCTACAAGCCAAGTGCTCGGTGTGCACCCGATCGAACTCGAGCCGACACAAAGCGGAAACAAGTAGTCGATCGCCTTGTTGTTGGCGTCGAACCTATCCCTCGATCCCGGAGCGAGGAAGTTCATCACTGGACATAGCTCGAGTCCACCGTGACATCCCAAAGGATCTGACCCTTTCCGCGGAGGAACGCACCCATTCGCTTACTCCACATCTGGTAGTTCTTGCCATCAAAGTGTGGAGGACTCGAACCCCGTTCCTGGTATGCCATCCTTGGATCTTAGACTGGTTAGAGTCAACCCCAGCGATTCGGGAGATCGAGGTTTGGATTTGGGGGAGTTGACCCGCGGGTGCTGTTCATCCCGAGCTGCCCAGGCTACACCAGTCTGGGTTTTTGCTCGGGTGAACGTCTGGGTGTGTTCGCTGTTGTCCTATGTTGCAGCTGTTTCGAATTTGGGTCAGTTTGGAGGTCGGTTGGCCTGTTTGGTGCTTTGGGGGCTTTCAGGCTCTGAGCGGTCTGACCGGTGCGTCTCACCAGTTTGACCGGTGTGGAGCCACTTAGTGAAAGTTGCCCAGTTTCACCAGCAGGGACCGGTCTGACCGGTGGTGCTCACCGGTCTGACCGGTGTTGGTCAGTGGACTTGAGGCTTGGTGTTCCGCTGCGTTCTCGGGTCGGAATGGTGTGTGTGTTGGTTCCTAGGTCCAATGGCACTCCAGTGGCTACGTGGGCTTGGACAACTTGGGTAGTGAGTCGGAGACGTGTGTTGGAAGCCGTGTTCGTCTTGTAGGAGTTTCTATCTCCTTCGAGAAGAATTTTTATCGGCTCCCATTCACTCCCCCCTATCTGGTTCGCTGTATCGGTCCTTCAGCAATGCCGTGGTCGAGGAGCATCCGCGTCACCTCCTCGGGTGAGAGGGCGAGGGGGACCAGAGGAGGCCCCGGTGGCACTGTGGAGAATAGGGCCGACGTAGCCCAGGGATGTGCGCTAGCAAAGTAGAATCCAGCCATGGTCTCTGATACCAGATTGTTATTAACTGCGATGCAAGGGGAAGGTGATTGGAGGATTTGGGGCTGATTCGCGGGGGAATTAGGGTTGCGAGCTACAGTACCCATGTTGACGGTTAATAGTTGTATCAAAGTTCGTTTAGACTCGCAAGCGTACAAGTCTCCCGTCGTAGTCAAGGGACCCTTCTTCCCTCGAGTGGTGAACCCAAGGTATCGAATCCGTGGAACAATGTGCAACGCAAGGTTTCAATCTAGTAAAGCAAGGTAAAGCTATCTATTGAAGAACAAAGATGCATCTAATCTAAGATATGATCAAGTAAACGAATCTAATCTAATCTACTAAAGAGGTAGCAAGAGAAAGCAAGAGATAACCGATCTAGAGAGTCTAGATCATGCTTATGTTGTAGCTCCAAACAAGATAGATGAAGATAGAAAAGCGAATCTCATTAAAAGCATCTTTGAATCGTGGCCTTCCATCCGACTCCGAAAACGCCCTCCTTTCGGAACCCCCGTTCTGTCACAACGTATCCTTACTCATGCGGGTAGCCTAGGGCGAGTTTGATAGAACAAGTTGAAATCACTTGGCCGGTCCGGTATGCACCTCTAGCCACCGCGGCTACAAGAGCACCCTATGTAATCTAGCTATAGACTAGATCGTAGAAGAAGCAAAACCAAGAAGAAAACAAAATCATCGAGAAGGCACTTGATCGCTAGAAATCGGATTCACTTACAAACTTCACCATGAATGATGACATGAACAAGATCACCACCGGGGCCCTCCCTCGATCTTGATCCTCGCTCCGGAGCTCCGACGTGGTCTTCCATGCAAGGTTCCCACGTCGGCTAGGGAAACCCTAGACAACTAGCACGACCCTCATCTCCGAGATGGTGTCCCTCAAGCTTCTCTGCTCCTCGGCGGCGGATCACGAAATCATTGATGCGTGGCTCTCGGTCATGTAACACCCGCGTTTTTAGCTCCAAATAAATCACCAAATAAATCACGCGTGTTTTCGAAAATGTCCAGCTGAGCTCAATTACCCCCCCCCTCTCAAACCCTAGTTACCGCCTCTCTCTCTCTCACCATCGGCACGCGTGCCGCGAATCTCGTCGGCACCGCCCGCACCCGGGGCAGCACTCACGCGTGCTTTCCCAGTGCCGCGGTCGGCCACCGTGTCGGGAATCCCGCGCACGCCGCGGTCCCGCCGGCCGGTCCGCCTCGCCATCACCGCCGTCCCGAAAATCACGCCGACACCGGAAATCGGAAAACCCCGCAAAACCCTCCCCCTAATTTCCCTAACGATTTTCCAAATTTTCTAAATCTTTTCCCCATTTCTTTTCCTTTCTTTTCCTATTTTTTTCTTTTTCTTCCTTCCCTTCTTTTCTTTTTCTTCCTCCCTTTTCCCTTTTCTTTCCTTTCTTTTCCTCTTTCCTTTCATCTCTCTCTCTTCCTCCCTTCTTCCTCCCGCAGCCGGCCCTGCCTGGCACCATTGACCGCGCCTGCGCGCCTGGCCAGGCCGGCACCCTCACCTCCCCCCGCACGCCACCCCCGCCCCGCGACGCGACCACACTCGGCACATCGCCGCCCCCCGAACCATCACACCGGTGCGGCGTCGCCGCCGGCCAACCCGCGCCCGGCCCCGCCGGCCCGCCACCATCACCACCACCGCAAGCCGCCGGCCCCGCTCCACCACCGCATGCGACGCGCCAGCCGTCCCCCGCACAAGTTGACCCCGCCGCCCGCTCGAGCCGTTTCGTCACCGGGCGCCGCGAAATCCGGCCGGGACATCGAGAAGCCGCGCGAGCTCACCGGCGACCTCCCGCCGGAAAAATCTCCCCCCCCGAACCGCCTTAGGCCGCCTATAAATAGGCCCCGGCCTCCTCGCCGCTCCACACCGCACTACCGAGCTCTCACAAGCCTCCCCCCAAGCTCCACGCCGCCGCCGCCCCTTTAGCACCACCACCGAGCCGCCACCCTCTCGCGGAGCCGCTCCCTCGGGCCGCCCTAGCGCAAGGTAAGCACGGGAATAGAACCCCCTCGGTGCCCTCTTCGTTTTGCCCCACCGCCCGTCCGCCGCCGTGGCCCGGTTTGCGGGATTTGGCGCCGGCCGGCCGCCCCGGCGGCCCCTCCCCCGCCCTCTCGTCCGAATCGTGGGGGGCGGGGGGAGAAAGGAAGAAGAAGGCCTTTTGGCTGAAACCCCCCCACCTTTCTCCTTTTCCCCCACCAAACCCTGACCCTATTCCCCCTCTCTCTCCCTTCTTTCATTTAAACCCCACCCTTTAGGCAAACTCCACCAAAACCCCCTGCCCTTTTACAAATAAACCCCGAGGCTATTTTAGTTAAACCCCCACACTACTTAAATATTATATTTAGGCCCTTTCATTTTAAAATAAATCACTAACCGACCCTAGTTAATTCTAAACATTCCTTTAACCCGACATTTCATGCGCGCTTTTAATCCAAATCGCGCCCAACCCTCCTCGCACCCGTGCCGGGTATACCACCACCCATTCGTCACCATAAACCCCTGCATAATATTTATTCCCCTATTTTATTTAATTACCTTCCGCGAGCTCAGCCGGAGAAATTGTGTGTGCTTATATTGATTGCTTGCTTGCCTGTGTGTGCGCTATAGCCGACGAAGTAAACGAAGGAAGGTACCCCGAGCCGGAGTTCAAAGCCGACTACCGCGAGCAGGAGCCCGAGGTCCCGAACGCCGAGCCGGCACTCCCCGAAGACTTCGAAGACGGCAAGTCCAATCTCATCCTTTGATGCATGCTTTTGGTCCTAGTTTTATAAATATAACCTATACCCATTTTATAAATTGCATTTGTTTTACTGCAAAACACGGTAGGATAGCCACCCTTGATTGCTATGATTGAACCTTGTTTTGGCCCAAGTGTTGCCTTCAAAATGTGTGAGTGCTTTCAAAATGTGTGAGTGCTTTAAAATGGAAATGGGATATGTTTGGGAAATGAGTAAAGAACTGGGTAGACGGGATGGACGTGGGTGTCAGGAGTATGGGTGAGCTCGTACCTGTGTGGTTGAGCATGTTGGGAGTTGTCCATCTTGTCGATTAAGGATCGGGTTGCGTGACATCTCACCTGACCCAAATCATCGTACAACCACTCGACCGTTGTATGTGGCAACGGCTTAGCATAAATCCCACTAGTTAATCTACTTGCCATCTGGTGTGCGGGTGAGCGGCGGGAGACCAAGGAGTAGGGGTACGCTCTGTGTGAGGTACGCCCTGGTTATGTGGGATAACCCCTTGGGTGCTTCCGTGGTGGCTCGTAGCGTTAGCTAAGGTGGGTAATGGCTTTTATAGGATCCGTACCGGCACTGAGGTGTCCGTGTGATGGTACCCTACTTGTGGGTAAAGATGTACAACCTCTGCAGAGTGTCAAACCTATTCGAATAGCCGTGTCCACGGCATTGGACGAGTCACGGTGTGGTCACAAAAACTAGTGTTTTGTATGGCATGTTTTCTGGCGTGAGTTGTTTTCCGGGTGTAGTGTGTGGCTGTGTGCCTGGGCTACGACGGACGGGAAGTCCGGTAGTTCCACAGTGGTTTTCCTAAAACAATTGAGTGATCACTTTGGTTATGAAAATGATTTGCAAAAACCTTTTTGAAATGAACCCCTGCATGAGTAAGTTTGCAAAATGAACCTTAACTCCGATCCTTGTTATACTCTATGCATGATTCGCTTATAAGCCCCTCCGTGGGTGGGGTTGGATTTGCCGAGTACGTATGTGCTCACCCTTGTTTTACTAACCATTTTACGAGAGGAGGATCCCGATTATATTCCCGAGGACGTCGAGTAGGTCGCGCCCTACACCTAACCGTGCTCGTGTACCCGTGGCCTCCACGAAAAGCTTCCATGGTGTGGTACTCGAGGAGGCTATGGAAGCCTTTGCTATCGTAGTGTGGTCGTTAGCGTTTGTGTTGTTCCTTGTAGCGTTGGCACTTCCGTGCCCTCTGTGTCGCCGTGATGTAAAATACTGATCCACCTGTTGTAATAAATGTGTTGCCAGCCTCCTGGGACTGGTATTTGTGTGACATTTAGTCACCTCTGGTGAGGGGACGCTTCAGGTGGTATCAGAGACATAGGTTGGCCGTAGGACACGACCCCTAGGATACGAGACCTCCTCTGGCCCTCTCTAACCTTTCCTTTGCTAAGCTCATCTTTTCCCAAATCCTTACCTTGATTCTTGCCTGTTTCCAGATGGCTAACCCCGAATGGAACGGAGGAATCTGCCCCGTCCAGCCTGGCCTCCGTAACCTGTTGCTACTCAGCTTAGAGCGCGTCGGAGTAAGGGATCCGCCGGAGTTCGTCTATCGGGAGTATGAACGCTACGGCACCCTTCGGTGTAAGCTGCTGATCTTTGTGGGAAGAAGCATGCTTTACCCCGACATAGAACCTTGGTTCATCTCCGCCACTGGGTTTCGCTTCGCCGACACCTACCCCAAGGCTGCTCGGAAGGCCCTGCGACAGCTACGAGTGGTCTATAGACAGCACCTCTGAAGAACTCCAATGGGATTCTTCCCACCCTCCGGAGGAAGAGGACGCTCGTGGATTGATCGCATGAGAGGACTGGAGCGAGAGGAAGAAGACCTAGAAGAGGCAGTTTCCCACCTATCCATCTACCTCAATGGCCTAGACCACCTCTACCAGGAGCAAGCCCAGCAACTGAAGCAACAGATTGACAGAGCGGAAAGAGCGGAGCAAAGGATAGAGTTGGAAAGGATTAAGACAACCATGGCGGAAGTTGAGCTACGCAACATGGAGCAAGACTACCTTAGGGAAAGAGAACGTTCGGAGATGTTCCATAAAAAGCTATGGGATGAGCTCCACAGGGAGCGTAGAAGGAGAGGAGAAGAAGCTGACTTGGATGAGGAAGAACCCGAAGAAACTCACTGGGACAAAGGGACCCAGACCGAGGATGAGATACTGGAGCAAGACCTCCCACTGAAGAAGCGCCGCATCCAGCTAGAGGAAGAATCACCGTGAGGATAAGACTAGGGTGTTTAGGCTAGAAGCTGAGTTCTAGTAATAATAAGTGTATCCCGAAGAATGTACCCCAACCTTGCTACTAAATAAAGTTATCCATCTCTTGTACCCCACCACAACCTGTTCAACTCTACCTTTGTTTTCAGATGGCGGAAGATGGATGGACCCAGGGCGTGTGCCAGGAGGAGCCTAGTTTTGCCCGCCTTCTCATCAACTCCCTGGAGCGCCTCGGTATCACTGAGCGCCCTAGGTACTACAGCGGAGAGTACGAGCAACTCGGCACTCTTCGCTGTAGGGTGGTCCTCTCCGTCGCTAGAAGCAACCGCCACACCAACATCGAGCCGTGGCGCGTGACCGCCACAGGGTTTCGACACCGAGACACCTCCCCCTTGGCCCTCAGAAAAGCCCTCCGCTACCTGTGCCGGATCTACGAGGAACACCTCGTCCCCACACCAATGAGGTACTTTCCTCCCGCCATCAGAACCCTAGTTTGGCAGGCCCTTATGAGAAACCTGGAACAACACTGCCACCAAGAAGACCTGCTGTACCACGTAGTCGCCTACCTTGTCTCCCTGGATAAGCTTTTTGACGACCAAGCCAAGCACTTGAGGGAGCAAATCAGTCAAGCCGAGCAAGCTGAAGTCACAGTGAGGATGCACCAAGTCCGAGTGGCTCAAGCTGAAGCAAGGACCGCAGCCGCCATAAGCAGTGAAGCCGTTGCCCAGGAAAGCCTCAGGCGAATCCAGGACCAACGCATGCAAGAATGGAAAGCTCAAGTCCTACTGGGAACACCCCTTGTAGGATGGGGAGGGACTATCGAAGTCCCGCCAGCACCACCAGCAGTCACCGAACCCCCAACAACGACCGCCGAAGCCGCAGCACAGCCTCAGGAAAACGAAAACCCCGAAGGCGAGAATGATGACGAGCTGCTCATTTCGCTGGAAGAACACTCAACCCCGGAAGATGTCTCTCCTCGCGAGTAGCGTGCCCCAGTGACCCTGACCCAGGGAATGAAGCCGTACTGGTCCAAGTCGCATCCTTAGTCCCTAGTCGTGTAGTGTGTCCGCGTAGTCGGGATGTATCCTCCTCGCCGGTTTGTAATAAAAACTTGTTTATGCTTGCCTGTTTGCTATGTGCTTGTTGAGTGCTTACCGGCAGGAGTAGACCCTGCCTTTTCAAAAAGAAATCCGATATAATCCACTTAAACATCACATAAAAGCTAGATCTCTTAGAAAACCCGCTTCTTTACAGATGGTTTCCAGGCGCCCTGTCAGGACCCACCAAGGCCCCGGCCGATCGGACGCTGAAGGATCGCAAGCCGATCGGAGGGAGCGTCTTCACGACCAGGAAGTTAACCAAAATGAAGATGGAGGAGAGAACGTGGTCCTGCCACCGCCACCCCCTCCCATTGACTTGGCACAAGTCTTGGCCAACCAGACTGTCCTGATGGAGGCCATTTTCAACGCCGTCAACCGCCCAAGACCCCGAGTTCTGGGCATGAACGAGAAGCTGATTGAGTTCCTAGGACTAAGCTACCCACCTTTGGCGGGTCGGTGAATCCTTTGGATGCTGACGATTGGCTGAGAGCCATCCTGAGGGAACTAGAGCTCTTCAACTGTGAGGACCGCGACAAGGTTCTCCTGGCAGCTCACCAGCTCACCGGGACAGCTCTAGCCTGGTGGGAGAATTACTGCGCAGCAGCTAAAGATCCCTCCTCCATCACCTGGGATGAATTCGTGGAAGAGTTCCGCCGCTACCACATCCCAGAAGCCACACTGAAGCGGAAGGCGGATGAGTTCCGTGAACTCCGCCAGGGCAACATGTCGGTGGAGGACTACACATACCGCTCATAGAGCCGGCACGCTATGCCCCCGAGAAAGTGGACAAAGATTCCAAGAAGCGAGAAATGTTCAAGAAGGGCCGACTCGAACCGAGGACCCCGCCGACCCCTCGTATCTACCCGGACTTCAATACCCTCATGAACATGGCAATACTCACGAGAAAGAGCGAGGGTCAAGAGAAGAAGGAAAACAAGCGCAAGTTTATGGAGCACAAGGCCAAGCAGCAAGAGCGGTCCTAGAGGCCGAGAAACTTTGGACACCCCATGTCCAGGTTCCATGCTCCCATGCAGTACAGAACCCAATCCCAAGCCACGAGCTCACAAGCCCCCAGAACCCAGTTCAAGCCTTACAACAACCAGAGTGCCATGAAGCCCCCACAGAACAACACCAGCCAGATCACTGCCAACAACAACAACAGCTCCCGAGTGTGTTTCAACTGGCCGAGAAACCGGGCACTTCATCGCCAACTGCCCGTATGCCAAAAAGCCAACCACCACCACCTACTCCAACTCGGTGAACGGGCCAAGGCCACTAGTGTCTAGAGCCAACCGCATGCCGGTGCGCAGCAACAATAACTTCGGCAACAACAACAGCAACCAGCAGATGAGGCAGCCCCAGCAGTCGTATGGACGAGCCAGAGTCAACCACATCAATGCGCAGGAGGCGCAAGAAGCGCAAGGCGTAGTGCTCGGTGAGTTCCTGGTCAGCTCAGTCTTGGCTACCATATTGTTCGATTCGGGAGCATCGCACTCATTCATATCCTCAAGTTTGTGGAAAAGCATAGCTTACCCACAGTACTACTAAAAGCACCCCTATTAACTCGAACGCCCGGAGGTGACATTAAGTGTCAACTGGGATGCCCCCGGGTAAGGATTATTTTAAGTGGGGTAGAGTTCCTAGTGCACTCGGTAGTACCGAAGTCCAAAGGGATAGATGTGATCCTTGGGATGGACCGGTTAAGCCAACACCATGGCCTTATAAGTTGCGCCGATAAAGTAGTGCACCTAACCAACCCGGACGGGATACAAGTGACCCGCCACACCCGAGGACACAGGCGGACATAATGGTTTTCAACATAGAAGCCATGTCCATAGAAGATGTCCCGATAGTGCGAGAATACCCGGATGTGTACCCCGAAGAACTCCCCGGAATGCCACCGGACGGGGATATAGAGTTTGTAATCGACCTTATCCCCGGAACCTCTCCCATAGCCAAGAGACCCTATAGGATGGCGGCCCCGAGTTGGCGAATTGAAGAAGCGACTAGGAGAACTCCCGGCGAAGTGGGTTCATCAGACCGAGCTCATCACCATGGGGAGCCCCAGTGCTTTTCGTGGAAAAGAAGGATAAGAGCATGAGGATGTGCGTGGACTATCGCTCGCTGAACGAGGTCACTATCAAAAACAAGTACCCTCTCCCCAGAATAGATGATCCGTTTGACCACCGAAGGGAGCCAAGTATTTTTCGAAGGTGGATCTAAGGTCAGGGTACCACCAACTCAAGATTAGGGAAAGTGACATCCCCAAGATCGCCTTTGTCACTCGCTACGGGCGGTATGAGTTCATCGTGATGTCCTTTGGACTCACCAATGCACCAAAGATACTTTATGAACCTCATGAATAAGGTGTTCATGGAAGAGTCGGACAAGTTTGTCGTAGTCTTCATTGACGACATACTTGTTTACTCCAAGAGTGTGGAGGAACATGAGCAAGATCTTCGAGTAGTGCTAGGGAAATTGACGGCACACAAGCCGTACGCCAAGTTCAGCAAGTGTGAATTTTGGCTAGAGAAAATATCTTTCCTTGGGCATATTCTCGACGAGAGGAGTAGGCCGTAGACCCCGGGAAAGTTGAAACGGTCTCCAACTGGCAGCAACCGACCAACGTGAGCGAGATCAGAAGTTTCCTTGGTCTAGCAGGATACTACTGGAGGTTTATCGAAGGATTCTCCAAGATTGCCCAACCCATGACAGAGTTGCTCAAGAAGGAGAAGAAGTTCAACTGGACCGAGTCCTGCGAGAAAAGTTTCCAAGAGTTGAAGAGAAGATTGACCACAGCCCCGCGTCGACCCCCGCCGACATTCAACGGGACTTTGTCGTGTATTGCGACGCTTCCCGACAAGGGTTGGGATGTGTTCTCATGCAAGATGGGAAGGTAGTGGCATATGCTTCCCGTCAGCTCAAACCCCATGAGCAGAATTATCCCACCCATGATCTGGAGTTTGCAGCCGTAGTGCATGCCCTTAAGATTTGGAGACACTACCTGATTGCGAACAAGTGTGAAATCTACACGGACCACAAGAGTCTAAAATACATCTTCACCCAGCCCGACCTGAACCTAAGGCAAAGAAGGTGGCTGGAGTTGGTTAAAGACTATAACCTAGAGATTCACTACCACCCAGGGAAGGCAATGTAGTAGCAGACGCCCTAAGCCGGAAATCCTACGAGAAGGCAGCACCCAAGAGTGCCCAGTTACAAGAGGAAATGGCGCGGCTCAACGTGCACATCGTCCCCCAAGGCTACGACCGCCAGCTGAGCATTCAGCCTACCCTAGAGGAGAAGATCCGGAAGGCTCAAGAAACCGACGAGAATCTGATGAAGATCCGCAAGCATACCGGAGAAAACAAGGCCCCTGACTTCAGAGTGGATGACCAAGGCACCCTGTGGTACAAAAATAGGATATGTGTGCCTGAAGGCGGAGATTTTCGACAGACCATCATGGATGAGGCACACAACTCGGCATATTCCATTCACCCGGGATCCACCAAGATGTACATGGACTTAAAACAGAAGTATTGGTGGAATGGGATGAAAGCAGATATTTCCTGATTCGTCGCCCACTGTGATACTTGTCAGAGGATCAAAGCCGAACACCATAAGCCCGCAGGACTGTTGCAGCCTTTACCAATCCCGGTATGGAAATGGGACGAGATAGGTATGGATTTCGTAGTAGGGTTGCCAAGGACTCAGAAGGGACATGACTCCATATGGGTGATCGTGGACCGACTCACTAATGTCGCTCACTTTCTACCCGTACAGACCACTTATGGTGGAGAGAAGTTGGCAAAACTCTACATAGAGAATATAGTAAAGCTGCATGGAGTGCCTAGCAGAATAGTCTCAGATAGAGGGACCCAGTTCACCTCTAGGTTCCGGGAAAAGCCTCGCATAAAGCCATGGGTACCAAGTCGGGATTTCAGCTCGAAGCTACCACCCGCGGACGGACGGACGGACCAAAAGGGTGAATCAAATTTTGGAAGACATGTTGAGAGCATGTGTCCTCACCTATGGCAAAGATTGGGAGCAGAGTCTGCCGTATGCAGAATTTTCCTACAACAACGGCCACCAAGCAAGTCTGGGAATGTCACCATTCGAAGCACTATACGGGAGGAAATGTAGGACACCCCTGATGTGGTCGGAAGTAGGAGAGCGTGCCCTGGTTGGGCCCGCACTTATAAAGGAAGCCGAGGAGCGAGTAGCCGATATCCGAGAAAAGTTGAGAGCCGCCCAATCCCGACAGAAGAGCTACGCAGACAAGAAGAGGCGTGAAGCAAGCTTTAATCCGGGAGATTTCGTCTACCTCAAGGTTTCACCTATCCGAGGGACTCGGAGATTTCAAGTACACGGGAAATTGGCCCCTCGGTACATCGGACCGTATAAAGTACTAAAGAGGGTCGGAGCAGTGGCATACCAGTTGGAGCTACCCGAAGAAATGTCAGATATACAACCAGTGTTCCATATCTCCCAGCTACGCCGATGTTTGAAGGTTCTTGAAGAGAAGCGAGTACCGGTGGAAACCATCGATCTACAGCCAGACCTTAGGTACCAGGAGGTGCCCGTCAAGATTTTGGACACAGTGGTCAAGCGAACGAGGACGTCAGAAGTACGGGTGTGCAGAGTCCAATGGAGCAGACACGGAGTGGAAGAAGCCACGTGGGAACGAGAGGACGCATTGAAGGAGTTTCCCCACCTGTTCGAAACCTAGCCGAATCTCGGGGGCGAGATTCATTTTAAGTGGGGTAGATTTGTAACGCTCGCGTTTTTAGCTCCAAATAAATCACCAAATAAATCAAGCGTGTTTTCGAAAATGTCCAGCTGAGCTCAATTACCCCCCCTCTCAAACCCTAGTTACCGCCTCTCTCTCTCTCTCTCACCATCGGCACGCGTGCCGCGAATCTCGCCGGCACCGCCCGCACCCGGGGCAGCACTCACGCGTGCTTTCACAGCGCCGCGGTCGGCCACCGTGCCGGGAATCCCGCGCACGCCGCGGTCCCGCCGGTCGGTCCGCCTCGCCATCACCGCCGTCCCGAAAATCACGCCGACACCGGAAATCGGAAAACCCCGCAAAACCCTCCCCCTAATTTCCCTAACGATTTTCCAAATTTTCTAAATCTTTTCCCCATTTCTTTTCCTTTCTTTTCCTATTTTTTTCTTTTTCTTCCTTCCCTTCTTTTCTTTTTCTTCCTCCCTTTTCCCTTTTCTTTCCTTTCTTTTCCTCTTTCCTTTCATCTCTCTCTCTTCCTCCCTTCTTCCTCCCGCGCCCCGGCCCCCGCCGGCACCATTGACCGCGCCTGCGCGCCTGGCCAGGCCAGCACCCTCACCTCCCCACCACGCCACCCCCGCCCCGCGACGCGACCACACTCGGCACATCGCCGCCCTGCCCGAACCATCACACCGATGCCGCGCCGCCGGCCAACCCGCGCCCGGCCCCGCCGCCCGCCACCATCACCACCACCGCAAGCCGCCGGCCCCGCTCCACCACCGCATGCGACGCGCCAAGCCGTCCCCGCACAAGTTGACCCGCCGCCGCTCGAGCCGTTTCGTCACGGCGCCGCGAAATCCGGCCGGACATCGAGAAGCCGCGCGAGCTCACCGGCGACCTCCCGCCGAGAAAAATCTCCCCCCCCCCCCCCCAAACCGCCTTAGGCCGCCTATAAATAGGCCCCGGCCTCCTCGCCGCTCCACACCGCACCACCGAGCTCTGCGAAAGGACCTTGTGATGCCTAGAGGGGGGGTGAATAGGATCACTTCAAATTTCGAAACAAAAAGCGATGTGTGTTCGTGTCAACTCTCAACTCTTCTCACTCACTTAGAATACCTTCTAGAGCACTTTTGGCATCTCTTGGCTATTGAATTGCATCCCCCTTTATAGTACGGTGTTTCCTATACTCAAATTCAAAAGAAAAAGTAATTTAAGCCTTGATTTGAATAGGAGACATCGTCTTGAAATTGGAGGGCTTCCTTTGATCATTCTTAAGGATTTTATTCGTTTAAGCCCCTGCACACATCTTGTCGAAGCATTAAATACCTCAAATCGTGCTTGTCATTATCACCAAAATAATTAGGGGCCAAGATGCACTTTCAATCTCCCCCTTTTTGGTGATTGATGACAACCACAATTTGTTTATAAAAAGATGTGCGTATTCTACGAATTTGAAATTGAAACTCCCCCTAAATGTGTGCTTCAACTTCTATGAAGGCTTCAAATGCCCATCACACATTTAGAAGATTTTTCATTCTCAAATTACATACACAAGTGCAAGAGTGTGATATATAACCCGTGATGCATATGTCATGGTATACACAACAATAGAAGAGAGAAATAACAAGCATCACAAATAGATAACCAAGGTTTCTCACATCACAAGCACAACTTAAGTCTTACAAATTTAAACGAGTTCTAAGTTCTTAAGTTCTTCAACAAGCATTACACCACATGAAACCACACATAGTCCTTACATGTCCACAAACACAAGGATAGATAGATAGATGAATGAAGATGCAAGCCCACACCACATGAGTAAATTGTGAGCTCACTCCCCCTTTGGCATCAAGCGCCAAAAAGAGGAGGCCCTTCAATCATCGAAGTCATGTGGAGAGTGAGCAGCCGGGGGAGAGTCGTCGTCATCATCGTCGTCGTCCTCACCACCACCAAAGTCCTCGTCGTCGATGTCGGCCGGAGGAGCTCCATACATCATGGAGGCGTCGCCGTAGATCTCCCAAGGGTTGTAGAAGTTTGGTGGAGGAGGAAAGTCCATGGGCTCGCGGACGGGAGAGTGCTCAATGTTGTGTTGAGCGAGCAAGGACTTTTGACGCGTCTCAAGCTTGAGGAGTCGCTCATCAACGTGCTTTGCCTATGGGCACGAATTTCTTGTGCATTGTGTCGTCCCACATTGAAGCAAGCAAAAAGACCTTGAGAGAGGAAGTTGAGAATGCTCTTTTTCTTGCCTGGGGGAACAGTGCCTCTAGATGCGGACGGCCCACGAGAGGAGGAGGGTGGCTCAAAAGAAGATGGGCCACCGGAGGAGGAGCCACCTGCGGTAGAGGGACGAGGAGGGGCATGTTTGCCCAACTTGAGGAGCCGCTCGATATTTCCTTTGTTGGGCTTGTACCAAGAGTGAGTCTTGTCGGGAAGGATGTCAACTCCCGCCACCTCACAAATCATCTGAAAGATCCAAGGGGCATATTGGCAGCTCTTGTTAGCGGACACGGAGCACACAATGATCTCTTCCCAAATGAAGTTGAAGATACTAAAGCTTTCCTTGCCCGGTGCCATCCTCACTAGGATTTCTTTTGCCACATTGGAGATATTGGTGTTGTCACCTATCTTTGGAGTGAGAGTGTAGCGAAAGAGTTGGTTTAACATCCGATAGACTGGCTTCATCCCGTGAGTGGTTCCAAATTCCACCTTGCCATATGCTGAGTCATACATGAATGCCATTTCACTGTCAAGGGGAAAGTCTCCACCATGCAACTTTGGAAGTGCGAGATCCTCCTCACCAAAGCCAAGAATCTGAGCGAAGCGCTCATAGGAGACGGAAAGAGGCTTGCCTTGAAGGAGCCAATGGAAAGTCTGGGTCTCACGACGGATATAGAGATTTGCATAGAATTGAGCGACCACCTCCTCATTCCAACCACAGTTGATTGACATAACATTTGTCATCCCCTTGGCATGGCATATGTCGATAGCTTCATTGACGACCAGAATGTCAAGTGACCTAAGGAGATCCCAATTGATGGATTTCATATCGATTGTCATGTTATCCTTGCTTAGAATGACGGACTCATACCAATCGGCATTGAACTTGAGCCAAAACCGGATGTCGGAATCAAACTCCTTTTGCCAAAGAGCGGGGGTCGAGTACCTCTCCTTGTAGACATTGTGGGAGCCTCTTGTGTAGTCCACCATCCTTACAACCCCCATTTGAGTGGCGGACGAGGAGGTCTTGATGGTCGAAGGACGAACGAGGAAAGGGTTTCCAAGGAGATATCCTCATAGTCGTCATAATGGTCATCGGGTTGATGTGCTTGCTTGGTGCGGGCACGATGACCTTGACCCGTGGACTGACGAGGGGCTGCAGGAGGATTGGTACGTCCACGACCACGAGGAGCTTGAGAGCTAGCTCCTCCTTTCCTCTTCCTTTGAGCGAGAGGAACTTCATCTTCATCGGAGCCTTCACGCACAACTTGCTTGCCAGCACGACCCATCTGAAGGATTAGCAATAAGGTTTAAGATTAGAGTTTTGAATATGTGGAGGTATGGCTCAACCTAAGATGGGAAGCAGGCTGAACCGCCCCTCATCGGTACTACCGACATGGGGTCGGTACTACCGATGAGGTGCGGGTTTTGGTGAAAAAGCTTGAATCTGAGGTTTTGGCCAACACGAAGCTACCAAATCATGAGCACGGGTTCCATGGAGGTAAAGATGATGATTCCCTAAAGCATTTCCTCTAGAAACAACTACATTGAGAGATCGATCCACGGAGATTTTGAATGAATACCTTGAGAAGCTTCCCGCGCGAATCGACGGTCTTCCGGCGAGGATCGGATGTTCCGGAGGGTGGAGAATCAAGGGATATGAGCTAGGAGCACTTTCCACGGATGGGTGTTGAGATCCCTTGGCGGATTTGGAGAGGTTGGAGTTGGGGGCGGTGCAACGGTTGGGAGTATGGGTCTGAACCCTAGCCCCCGGTCTCGCTGGTTATATAGGCCTGCGGGTTTTATCGGTAGTACCGACGGGGCGTCGGTACTACCGGGGTCCCCTACAAATTGAAACAGAAGGTCCTTATCGGTATACCGCCCCTGGGTCGGTTCTACCGGGGGGGGGTCCGGTAGTACCGACACGGGGTCGGTTGAACCGACGGATACAGGAAAATCAGACAGAGAGTTCATATCGGTACTTCCGACCTAATGTCGGTTGTACCGGTGGATTTAGCGATTTTGAAAATATTTGGGATCTAAAGCGAGATCTTGGGTAGAAAGAAATATGGACATGTAGAGAACTCATTGGAGATGGTGACTAGTTCACAAACAATCACTCAAAGCTATAGTCACCACCCGCTATGTGAAAATCCAATGCTTTGTAAAACACACACAAGGAAGTGGAAAATAAAAGGTTTTGCTTCCTATCTAGGCAACAAACAAGTTTATGTGCAAAAGATCAAGCCAAGTTACGAGAATCTAAGATGTTTAGCTCACTCCTCAAAGCACGGAACCTTTGCTCGTCTAGAGGCTTAGTGAAAATGTCGGCGAGTTGCTTTTCGGTGCAAACATGCCATAAAGCAATGTCACCCTTAGCCTCATGATCCCGTAAGAAGTGATGTCTAATGTCTATGTGCTTTGTTCGAGAGTGTTGGACTGGATTGTTCGCTAGCTTGATAGCACTCTCATTGTCACATAAGAGTGGAATCTTACTAAACTTGCAACCATAATCACTCGGCGTTTGCTTCATCCACAAGAGTTGTGCACAACAAGCACCGCCGCCACATATTCGGCTTCGGCCGTGGATAAAGCAACCGAATTTTGCTTCTTTGAGCTCCACGACACCAAAGACCTACCAAGAAATTGGCAAGTCTCGGTAGTGCTCTTCCGATCTACTTTGCAACCGGCATAATCCGAATCGGAGTAGCCAAATAGATCAAAAGTGGAACCTTTGGGATACCACAAGCCTAGGTTAGGAGTATGAACTAAATATCTAAAGATCCTCTTAACGACCATTAGATGGCACTCCTTAGGATTGGCTTGAAATCTTGCACACATGCACACACTAAGCATTATATCGGGCCTAGATGCACAAAGGTAAAGGAGGGAGCCAATCATAGAACGGAATACCTTTTGGTCGACCGACTTCCCTTCTTCATTGAGATCAAGATGTCCATTTAGTGCCATGGGGGTCTTGATGGGCTTGGAATCGGCCATGTCAAACCTCTTGAGCATATCCTTCACATACTTGGTTTGACATAAGAAAGTCCCTTCCTTCATTTGCTTGATTTGAAACCCAAGAAAGAACTTCAATTCTCCCATCATAGACATCTCAAATCTCTTGGTCATGATCCTACTAAATTCTTCACAAAATTTATCATTAGTAGACCCAAAAATGATATCATCGACATAAATTTGACAAACGAAAATATCTTTTCCATTTCTTTGAATGAAGAGAGTAGAATCGGCTTTGCCTATCTCAAAGCCGTTCTTGAGAAGAAAATCCTTAAGGCATTCATACCATGCTCTAGGAGCTTGCTTAAGCCCGTAGAGCGCCTTATGGAGCTTGTACACATGGTTTGGAAACCTTGAGTCTTCAAAGCCCGGTGGTTGATCCACATACACTTCTTCTTGGAGAGGTCCATTCAAGAACGCACTCTTCACATCCATTTGATTAAGCTTGAAATCATGATGAGTAGCATAGGCTAAAAGAATACGAATTGACTCGAGCCTTGCTACCGGTGCATACGTCTCTCCAAAATCTAAGCCTTCAACTTGTGTGTAACCCTTGCCAACAAGCCTTGCCTTGTTCTTTGTGACGACACCAAATTCATCTTGCTTGTTCCTAAAAACCCATTTGGTGCCGATCACATTTTGCTTGGGTCTTGGTACCAACTCCCAAACTTCATTCCTCTTGAAGTTGTTCAATTCTTCCTCCATGGCAATAATCCAATCCGGATCCTCAAGAGCTTGTTCCACACTAAGAGGTTCCGCAGAGGAAACAAACGAGTAAAATGCACAAAAATTTGACAATCAAGATCGAGTTGTTACCCCTCTTTGAATACTTCCAAGAATGTTATCGACGGGATGATCCCGTTGAACCATTTGATGTACTCTTGGATGTGGCTCTTGAGATTGACGTTGAATGGGTCCATCATTATCATTTTCAACTTTTGGAGCTTCTTCTTGAGTTTCACCACCTTGTTCTCCCCCTTGATCAAAGCCCCGTCCATGATCGTCACCATGAACTTGACTCTCATCTTGATTGACTTGAGAACTAGATGGTTCCACTCTTGTTGATGATGATGGATTATGAGTGCTTGTGTCAACCGGAGCTTGTGCTTGAACTTCCCGAGGCATCACTTCACCGGTCCCCATCCTAAAGATGGATATGCTTGGGGGCTCTTCATCTTCTACAAGGTTTTCACTAACTTGCTCTCGTTGAGAGCCGTTGGATTCATCAAATTTCACGTCTACCGTGGTCTCAACACAACCGGTGGTTTTGTTGAAAACACGATAGGCATGCTCGTTAGTTCCATAACCAAGTAGAAAACCTTCATCAACCTTGGATGCAAACTTTGAGGCTTTGGGTTTCTTGTTAAGTATGAAACACTTACACCCAAAGACCCTAAAGTAGTGCACACTAGGTTTCTTACCGGTGATGATTTCGTAGGGAGTCTTGTTCAAGTACTTGTGGAGGTAGAGGCGGTTGGCGGCGTGGCATGCGGTGTTGATGGCTTCCGCCCAAAATGAGTCCGAGTCTTGTATTCATCAAGCATTGTTCTTGCCGCTTCTATCAACGTGCGGTTCTTCCTCTCAACGATGCCATTTTGTTGAGGTGTATATGGAGCGGAGAGTTCATGTTTGATGCCTTCTTCATCTAGGAACTCTTCGACTTGTGTGTTCCTAAACTCCGAGCCGTTGTCACTTCTTATGTTCTTGACCTTGAGCTCGAACTCATTTTGAACTCTTCTTATGAACTTCTTCACAATTCCCTTAGCCTCACTTTTATCTTGCAAAAAGAATACCCAAGTGAAACGGGAAAAGTCATCAACAATTACTAAACCATATTTATTACCACCGATGCTTATGTAGGCAATTGGTCCAAATAAATCCATGTGTAGCAACTTCAAGGGTCTTGATGAGGATAGAATGTTCTTGGCGGGATGGTGAGCTCCAACTTGCTTCCCGCTTGACATGCGCTACACAACCTATCTTTCTCAAAAACAACATTTGTTAGTCCTAGGATGTGCTCGTCTTTTTGAAGTTTGGCCAAGTTCCTCATGCCAACATGGGCTAGTCGGCGATGCCATAGCCAACCCAAGTCGGATTTTGCCACTAAGCAAGCCTTAGGATCCACCTTTACTTTTGTGAAGTCCACATAGTAAAGTTTTCCCCGTAAGTGACCCGCAAAGACAATAGAGGAATCCTCCCTTCTAGAGACGGTCACACCCTCATGAGTGAAGAGACAATTGTAGCCTTTCTCACAAAGTTGTGAAACCGACAACAAGTTGTATCCCAACCCTTGCACATGATAAACATCTTCAATTGAATTTGTTGTTGAGATAGCAATTTTACCTAGACCAATGACATCTCCTTGACCATTATCTCCATAAATGATAGTTTCCGTAGGGTTGTCATAACGGTCAAGGGACGCAAACAAGCCTTCATCTCCGGTCATGTGATTAGTGGCACCACTATCAATCAACCATGCACTTCCACCGGAGGAGTAGGCCTACAAAACAAGTTTAAGCTCTTGGTTTAGGTACCCAAAGGGATTTGGGTCCTTGGAGGTTAGATGCAAAAACTTTTGGAACCCACACACTCTTTCTCATAGCCTTCATGGCATAGGCCCCAACATACTTGACCACTATTTTACCATTATGGTCCAAGGTTACAATGTAATCACAAGTGTAGTTGGGTGTTGGTTTATGCTCAACCACATTCTTCGATTCCTTAGGTGGAGTGTTACTCCTACCAATTTCCTTTGTGGTTTGCACAATCTTTGGGGCCTCCTTGGTTGTGGTGGACGTGGTGACTCCATGAGCAATATCCATAATTGTGTTGAGGTAGCCTCCCTTGTTCCATAAGGGAATCTCATGCCCTTTCACGGCCACCCTACCATTTGCCTTGTTGTTCTTGCGGTGTCCAAGTCCTTGCTTGTCCACCACCTTGGGTATTGACTTGGCACTAATGTTACCTTGTGTAAACAACATGTTCAATCGGGAAATTTCCTTGTCCTTGCTCTTAGTTTTCTCTTCAAGCTTTGCAAGGTTAGTCTTGATAGCATTCATATCAATATTAACACAAGAAGAGCAAGTTTTGCTAGTGGAGGCACTAGAGTCCAAGTTTGCCGATGGAGTTGCTTTGGTGCTTTCCCAAAGACTATCAAAGTTGGCTTCAAGAGATTTGTATTTTTCCGTCAAGCATGAGAAGCTTGATTGAAGCTCACTATGAGTAGTTTTTAGGGAAGTTAAAGATTCATTTGCCAAGGTGAGATCCTTTGACATCTTCTTATTAGAGTCGCCAACCAAGGATAAGTCCATGGTTAACTTCTCCACCTTAGCCTTCTCTTCGGTAAGAGATCTTTCTAAAGCAAGGTTTCTTTCCTTCTCAAGGATAAGCAAGTCTTCTTGCTCATGAAGGATCTCTTTCTTTTTCTCTAGTTTGTCCAATAGCCTTTTAATTTCCTTGTGGCCCTTTTTACCAAATTTCTTTATCATGTTGTTCTCTAGTTCCTTTTCCTCATCTAGGTTTTCTATGTCGCTACAAGAGGTGGAGGAAGAGGATGTTATAGAGGATGAGATGGTTGAGTCTTGTACCTTGCTCCCCCTTGCCATGAGGCAAAAATGAGAGTGGTCTTCATCATCGGAGAGGTTGTTGAAGAGGCGTGTTGAGGATGAACCTTGTGCCATGGCAATTGTTGCCATCCCTTGCTTCTTTGGTTCTTCATCTTCATCACTTGAGTCCCATTGTTGACCCACGTGCGCACGCCCTTGGTACTTGTTCTTGTACTCCTTGCTTCTCTCCTTGAACCTCTTCTCTTCCTCATTCTTGTTCTTGTTCTTGGGACACTCGGCAATGAAATGTCCATACTCTCCACACTCATAACACTTCCTTTGTGACTTCTTCCTTCTATCATCTCCACCTTTTCTTGAGTTTCTTGACTTCAAGAATTTCTTGTATTTCCGTATGGCAAAGGCGGTTTCTTCATCCGTGCTCTCTTCATCGCTAGTGTCTTCCTTCTTGCTTTTGGATGCCTTGGGCTTTTCTTCAACTACTTCATTAGAGCTAGCTTTGAGAGCTAGACTCTTGCCCATCTTCAAGGTTAGAGACTTCTCCACATCTTGATCAACAAGTTCTTGGTGCAATATCTCTCCAAGGAGTTGAGTGGGTGTCATTGTTGGATATCTTGGATCTCTTCTTATCATTTGAGTCAAGTTCTTGTCCTTGGGGGCAAAAGCTCTTAGCAACTTCTTTGTGACCTTCGAGTCATCCCAATCTTTGCTCCCAAGGGCTCTAATGTCCGAGACAAGCACCATGAGCCTATCATACATCTCTTGAACGGTCTCTCCATCCTTCATGAAGAAAAGCTCAAGTTCTCCATTGATTAGATCCATCTTGCCTTGTCTCACATGCTCGGTTCCTTCATGTGCTTCCTTGAGTGTGTCCCAAATCACCTTGGCAATTTGGATGTTCCGAACCTTGTTGAATTCTTGTGCACACAAGGATCCCGTGATAACTCTTGTGGCTTGTACATTGCGGTGAAGATCTTGTTAATGCTCAATGGTGAGAGCTTCTCCTTCGGCGGGAATCGTTACACCTACAACCACAATCTTCCAAAGAGAGGGGTGAAGCCCGTAAAGGTGCATTTGCATATCATAAGCCCATTTAGGATAGTCCTTCCCATCGAAATGAGGAGGCTTTCCCAAATGCACGGAATAGAATTTATCATTAGAGTTGTTGCCCGGAATTTGCCCGTAGTGATGGGGCACTTCGTAGAAGCCGGAGTGAGAGTACTTGGCTTGCTCCTTCTTGATCATCTTCTTGAGGAGCTTCTTGGCCATCTTCTTGGCCTTCTTCTTCTTCTTAGCCTTTCTTCTCTTCTTGGCCGCCTTCTTTGCCGCAAGATCGTCGTCCTTGGCATCCTCATCACTTGAGTCGGAGTCCGAGTCGGAGTCGGAATCCGATGAGGAGTCATCGGAGCTGTCCACGTTAGATGGAGTACGGCTTGGTGCCCTGCCGACGAGGTCTCCGACTTGAGCTGCTGTGAGCTCTCTCTCTTGAGCTTCTTTTGCGGCAATTTCTTCGGCGGTTGGGTTGCTTCCAATCCCCGACATCTTGATCCCTTAGCGGTTAAGCCTAAGTCAAGGGATTAGGCTCTGATACCAATTGAAAGGACCTTGTGATGCCTAGAGGGGGGGGTGAATAGGATCACTTCAAATTTACGAAACAAAAAGCGGATGTGTTCGTGTCAACTCTCAACTCTTCTCACTCACTTAGAATACCTTCTAGAGCACTTTTAGCATCTCTTGGCTATTGAATTGCATCCCCCTTTATAGTACGGTGTTTCCTATACTCAAATTCAAAAGAAAAAGTAAATTAAGCCTTGATTTGAATAGGAGACATCGTCTTGAAATTGGAGGGCTTCCTTTGATCATTCTTAAGGATTTTATTCGTTTAAGCCCCGCACACATCTTGTCGAAGCATTAAATACCTCAAATCGTGCTTGTCATTATCACCAAAATAATTAGGGGCCAAGATGCACTTTCACTCTCACAAGCCTCCCCCAAGCTCCACAGCGCCGCCGCCCCTTTAGCACCACCACCGAGCCGCCACCCTCTCGCGGAGCCGCTCCCTCGGGCTGCCCTAGCGCAAGGTAAGCACGGGAATATAACCCCCTCGACGCCCTCTTCGTTTTGCCCCACCGCTCGTCCGCCGCCGTGGCCCGGTTTGCCGGGATTTGGCGCCGGCCGGCCGCCCCGGCGGCCCCTCCCCTGCCTCTGTCTGAATCGTGGGGGGGGGGGGGGGAGAAAGGAAGAAGAAGGCCTTTTGGCCGAAACCCCCCCACCTTTCTCCTTTTCCCCCACCAAACCCTGACCCTATTCCCCCTCTCTCTCCCTTCTTTCATTTAAACCCTACCCTTTAGGCAAACTCCACCAAAACCCCCTGCCCTTTTACAAATAAACCCCGAGGCTATTTTAGTTAAACCCCCACCCTACTTAAATATTATATTTAGGCCCTTTCATTTTAAAATAAATCACTAACCGACCCTAGTTAATTCTAAACATTCCTTTAACCCGACATTTCATGTGCGCTTTTAATCTAAATCGCGCCCAACCCTCCTCGCACCCGTGCCGGGTATACCACCACCCATCCGTCACCATAAACCCCTGCATAATATTTATTCCCCTATTTTATTTAATTACCTTCCGCGAGCTCAGCCGGAGAAATTGTGTGTGCTTATATTGATTGCTTGCTTGCCTGTGTGTGCGCTATAGCCGACGAAGTAAACGAAGGAAGGTACCCCGAGCCGGAGTTCAAAGCCGACTACCGCGAGCAGGAGCCCGAGGTCCCGAACGCCGAGCCGGCACTCCCCGAAGACTTCGAAGACGGCAAGTCCAATCTCATCCTTTGATGCATGCTTTTGGTCCTAGTTTTATAAATATAACCTATACCCGTTTTATAAATTGCATTTGTTTTACTGCAAAACACGGTAGGATAGCCACCCTTGATTGCTATGATTGAACCTTGTTTTGGCCCAAGTGTTGCCTTCAAAATGTGTGAGTGCTTTCAAAATGTGTGAGTGCTTTAAAATGGAAATGGGATATGTTTGGGAAATGAGTAAAGAACTGGGTAGACAGGATGGACGGGGTGTCAGGAGTATGGGTGAGCTCGTACCTGTGTGGTTGAGCATGTTGGGAGTTGTCCATCTTGTCGATTAAGGACCGGGTTGCGTGACATCTCACCTGACCCAAATCATCGTACAACCACTCGACCGTTGTATGTGGCAACGGCTTAGCATAAATCCCACTAGTTAATCTACTTGCCATCTGGTGTGCGGGTGAGCGGCGGGAGACCAAGGAGTAGGGGTACTCTCTGTGTGAGGTACGCCCTGGTTATGTGGGATAACCCCTTGGGTGCTTCCGTGGTGGCTCGTAGCGTTAGCTAAGGTGGGTAATGGCTTTGATAGGATCCGTACCGGCACTGAGGTGTCCGTGTGACGGTACCCTACTTGTGGGCAAAGATGTACAAACTCTGCAGAGTGTCAAACCTATTCGAATAGTTGTGTCCACGGTATTGGAAGAGTCACGGTGTGGTCACAAAAACTAGTGTTTGGTATGGGATGTTTTCTGGCGTGAGTTGTTTTCCGGGTGTAGTGTGTGGCTGTGTGCCTGGGCTACGACGGACGGGAAGTCCGGTAGTTCCACAGTGGTTTTCCTAAAACAATTGAGTGATCACTTTGGTTATGAAAATGATTTGCAAAAACCTTTTTGAAATGAACCCCTGCATGAGTAAGTTTGCAAAATGAACCTTAACCTGATCCTTGTTATACTCTATGCATGATTCTGCTTATAAGCCCCTCTGTGGGTGGGGTTGGATTTGCTGAGTACGTATGTGCTCACCCTTGTTTTACTAACCATTTTACAGAGGAGGATCCCGATTATATTCCCGAGGACGTCGAGTAGGTCGCTGCCCTACACCCAACCGTGCCTGTGTACCCAGGGCCTCCACAGAAAGCTTCCATGGTGTGGTACTCTGAGGAGGCTATGGAAGCCTTTGCTATCGTAGTGTGGTCGTTAGCGTTTGTGTTGTTCCTTGTAGCGTTGGCACTTCCGTGCCCTCTGTGTCACCGTGATGTAAAAGACCGATCCACCTGTTGTAATAAATGTGTTGCCAGCCTCCTGGGACTGGTATTTGTGTCACATTTAGTCACCTCTGATGAGGGGACGCTTCAGGTCAGGGGGCTATAAATAGCCTGAGAAGCAATTAGGTCAAAGGGGAGGCCGATTGGGCCCCGAAAAGGGCTGGGCCGGCCGGCCTAGGCCCTTCCCGGCCCAATCTGTGGCCTGCTTCGCTCGGTGTTGCTACTCTCATCTTCTAGATCCTCTCCCCTTTTGCATGTGGGCCCTTGACGTCAGTTTCTCTCCGAATTGGACTCAACTCCTTGTCTTGCAAGATTCGAGCACTTTTCTCGGTTCGGTCCTCGAGTTTATCATCTTCTCGGGCTTGGTCCTCGGGCTCTTGGAGTCAAGTTCACTTCATTGCTTGACTTGTATCGGGCTTCAAGGTCTTGTCATGAGGTGCTTAATGAACTTATCCCGGAAGTCTTGCTTTCAACATTAAAACCCTGCGTAAACACTTAACTCCAAAACCGACATGCACAAGTGAACTTGTTATACCACGGGGGTTAGTACCAATGGATAAGATACAAAAGTCATGCCAACACCGAAGGTAAACTCATGGCTAGGTTGACGGATTTTCACCGTCAACATCTCCCCCATGCTTAAACCTTGCTCGTCCTCGAGTAAGCCTTCGATGGATATCATCGTTGCCCTTAATTGTTTAAACCTTGTAATTGATCATACATGAAAAAAACATAATGCTCTCAAAAGTTTAATTCATTAAAGTTCCATAATGTACTAGCCTTCATCCCTACGGAGGGTAGATATTTAATTAAGCTTATCCCACAAGTTTAACATGCTCCCAAAATTCAAATGGATCTCGGAAATTTTGAAATAAAGAACAAGATGAAAAAGAGCTAAACCAATTTCACAAATTTAAACCACCTTGCATCTTGCTCATGAACTCTCATCTCATCATGTCTCTCAAGCCTATTTATTCTACTCCTTTCCCTCTCATAACACATATATATGTGGTAGGCTTTATATGGAGCTTTTTGGGAAAGTTTAGTCCTACCAAGATATTATAAATGAGATGTTGTCAAAACAAGACAAGCTTCTCATGGTCTTACCGAGACTCGTCAAAAAGGTCATTGGAAAATAATGTTAAATCAAGGAGGGGAAAGAGAAAAATACATACACTTAGATAGGTGGACATGTGCAAATGGCAAGAGTGATCCTGAGGCACAAAGGAAGTCCTCGTTATCGGATTGCACATGGTTGGAAAATGAGTATGGATCTTTTAAACTTGAAGCCTTGAATTTCCTAATGCACTTTAGAGAACCGGGGAGTTCACTTTACGCATACTCATATTTTCTCTCTTTCTCATATTTCTCCTTCTTTTCTTTCTTTCTTTCTTTTTTTCATTAATTCATTTTTTTTCTTGTGAGACTTTCACCTTGGAAGTCACATACATCGCCTTTGAATTTTCTTTCGTTCATCATTTTTTAAAAAAATTGCTCCCTTTGAACTCTAAAAATTGCATCGTACCTACCTCCTCCCCCATGCTTAGTCGTTGCTCGTCCTCGAGCAAAGAGGCGGTAAATAAGGTAGGTACCGGAAATATTTTTCCTTGGAGAGATACTTGAATTCTTCAATATTGGCACTGTCTTGCGATCTTCCTTGAATTGATGATCCATTCTTAATGATAGGTTGTGGTCAAGGAGGTAAACACAAAAGATGATATTTGGTTTTAAGGGTGGATATCCGGCGAGGTTTGTGAGATCTCTGATGTGGGGATACACAATGCACGGATAAAAGGCTAGCAAAAAGATAGATACGCAAAAACGGAATGACCAGCTTCTTAGTCTCGGGCCAGAGAAATCAAGGCCTGAAATAACTCACCCAAAAAAATAAATCTTGTATACTAAGTTTTTGCACTCAAATATTTATATGGCTCTGGATAGGTAGAGCAACACGCAAGTGGTATTTATGACAAGGTTAGCTTTACATTGAAGAACAAAAATAAATCATCTTTAATCCATCTAAAACTTGAGAGCACATAAAATACTATGGGTCTTTATTTTTATCATAACCTCCTCTAAAGATTAAACAAGCATTTAGATAATTTCAGATTTGTATTTTAAGAGAGCACTAGTTTAAACATGCATAAAACAATTACAAAGATAAACAAAGTGGCAATTATAATCATATATCATCATGGCACAACTTTGTAACTTTACTAATGGTAAAAACTTGGTGGTGACATTATTCATGATGAAAATAAAAACTAACACACACACTGAAAATTAAGCTAAAAACTAAAAATTAAAGTAAAGCTGAAAATACTACGCATACATAGGCACATACAAGTTGAAAATTAAAGAAAGGGGGGTAAAGGAAAGATAACTAAAGCTCCTCCTCTCTCTAATCTTCCGCCGGTGGTTGATATTGATACTCTTGGTTGTTGTACCCTTTCTTGTAGTAGGAATGCACCACTCCTCCTATGAATTGTCTGACAGTGCTAGGTGAAGGTGTCAAAGCTCATAAGCGATGTTTGCATCTCCTTCACCCATTTAGTTTGCATTGGTTTGGATGGCTGCAATAACTTGAATGTTTCTTGCAGCGTATCCTCCAATGGTGGCAACATTTTGTTGTGGTTGAGGAAGGTGTGCATATGGCTCCGCAAAGGCTACGTTGGGCACCGTAAAAATGGTGGGGGTATGGCTGCACCACTCCCCCATGCTTGCTTTGGTACACCACCGTAGTAACTTGGCGGCGCCGGGATTCCTCCAAATGGTGGCACATAATTTTGTTGTGCACCTTCTTCTTGGGCCATAGAAGATCCTTATCCTATAATCCTTCTCCTTTAATTTTTTCTTCGCCGGCACAAGAAGTTCTTCCTCTAACCAATCTTCTTCCCCTCAAGAAAAAGTCTTAACCTTACTTCCGAAAGGGGCAAATTCACCTAGGCTAGTTTGAAGCCTCTCTCTCATCTTCACTTATATATTTTCCTTTCTTCATATATTCCTAGGGAAGTTCCAGGTAGGAGATGATTCGGGTTCCTTGTAATACCGGTTTCAAAGAGATAGCCAACATGAAGAGGTAACACCCCGAACCAATATCTCCCGAACTCGATGTTGCTAACAACACCACCGGTTGATCATATGTGAGTGGGGTCTATTGGCTGCCTGGCAATCAAAGCTGAGTAAAGTCAATTCAACTCTGTGTTGGTTATCTTTGTCTCTCTTATTCTCCCCAAAAATCCACTTGCACAAAAGTGACACACTTGGATGATGGGGTTCCGGATAGTATTTCTTTGTTGATGGTCTCCTCCCGCGATCATACTCCAAAAACTTTCCCATGTGCCTCATGCACATCCACTTGTTCCGGAGCACCCTTTTGAAAATAGGAGACACTCGCCCATGGGTCTACGATACTAGAACATGCAATCGTTTTGAACATGAAAACCAATCTAATCTATTGGGGGTTGTGACCACGGTTTCACCCTTTCCCTCCTCTCGTACTCTCACTACGCGAAGGTATTCATGACTAGACCTATGATGGTCATGGTGTAAGATGATAGATAGATAATCCAACAAAGTGTGATTACATCTCAAGATCGATTGCAACCCATGGATGAAAGGAGATTACCCCATCAAGGTGCTAGAAATAGCATCGTTGATCAAGGTTACCCTTCCGACGGTGTCTTCCTTCTTCTCTACTTGTGGGATCCCTCCAAACGGAATGAGAGACTCAGCACTCCTTCATCAAGGGTATGCGTCATGGTCATGAATTCCTTGTGGGTGTTTGCCGACACTCCGTTAGAGAATTGCACCGGTGTCCCGTATGAAAACCCAATATGTGGAGAGCTTGGTCTGTGAAGTCGACGTTCGCTACAAGCCTCTACTCAAGGCGAGCGAGCTTCTTCTCCTCCTCCTCCGTCATGATGACATACCCCTCGGAATACCGCGGAGCGTATGGAGGTGGAGCGGATGATCGTGTCGAGTGGCGAGGTTGGACGGGCGGCTCCTCCATATGTCCTTGAAGTTTGGTGAACCTCATAAACGAGTTTCGTGTAGCCCTCATGCCACCGAGGACAAGAGTGTGGTTCCTCCTCGGCGGTGCCGTGTCCTCCTCCATACTCCGAGGAGACTCGGAAGCAGAGTGCCTCCTCGAAGAGGTTGTCGATGATGGCTTAGACGACGATGATCCCTTCTTTTTTTTGTGAAAAGGCTTGTAGTTTTCTTCCATGATTGCAGCACTCTCCCTCACAAATATATATCCGGGGTTTTCACCCGGTAACAAGGTACACAAATATTATTTTGGATACTGGACTTTGAGTGGATTAAGGGTGTGGATTTCTTTTTGAGCTATCAAGCTTGGGAAGGTTGGCTATGTCTACGGAGGTTTTAGGCACACAAACTTGAACACACAAACTGAGGAAGGAGAGGGAAGCTTGCCTGCAGAAAACGGGAGCCGGGGGGGCTCCTTAGTAGGGGAGGCCGGCCGGCCTGGGCCGACCGGCCTGGGTGGCCTGGTGCTCCTCCCCGCCTCGGCTTTCTTCCAGCACGATCATTTCGCCTCTACAACTTTCCTGCCCGCGTGCTCCATGAGTTGCACCGCCCAAACGCTCTCGTCTACTCATTGGTCCTTCCACTTGATGCTTCATGCCTTGAGTCATGTCCATGCTCCCTTGCTCCACTTGCTTCACATGCCACATTGAAATTCCTGCAAAGTATGCTTTCTGCCCACCATGCTTCTCCTTTGCATGTGGACTTGGTGGACTTCGTGCATGCATGATTGATTCAAACAAGATTGCCTCCCTTTAAGCGTGTTAAAGGCTAAGCACTCCTCTAATTTTGAAATTTAAAAATATTTTTCAGAGCCATGCAAGAGCTCAAGCATAAATTTAGAGAAGTTTTTAAACCATTAAAAACAAATCTAAGTCGAAAATATTTTCCGACTACGTTGATATCGGTCTCACCGGTACAGTTTGCCTTCATTGGTTGAGAGCGAACTTTTCCCGGCTTGATCATGGGGGCATAGGTTTAGGTCCTAATTTTTATTAAATGAGAGAAATAAAATTAAGTGAGGCTTAGAAAAATTCTAATCTTTAGAGAAACCAAGGATATGGATTTTTAAATCAACCAAAAATCAAGATTCTAGGTTCACGCGAGTCCTACCACGTGCTGAAATTTAAATAACATCTAGATACAAGTCGTGGCTCTACTCGTGTGTTTTTAGCATGAAAAACAAGTCAACCACAACATCATAAAGAGGGTGAAAGGTTGAGTTAGGTTCTGAATTTTTTTTGGTTGTGGTTTCTCGAAAAGAAGCAAACAAACACATAGGATGGTTCATGTAAAGGGTTTATGATCAAGAAAAATATTCAACCAAGAGTTATGTCTCTAATATTGTTCAACCATTCTAAGTCTAAGGTTTTGCATAGTGAAATTCAAAACTGAATTATTAAAAAGACTCGAAAAACCTGGAATCGGGTTGTCCTCCCGGTAGCTTATTCTTGACTCGACGAAACGGGTTGCCTCCCGCCTAGCGCTTCGTTTATAGTCCATGGCTAGTCTTCTTCACTTGATTACTCCGGATCAACGCTTTTTACGGGCGTTGCAATCTTGGGTACCCACTTCCGCACCATCTTGGGCACGGGCTTCTTCTTCGGCTTAGTCAATTTTTTTGGTCTTCACAGGCTGGCTTTGTCATTTGGTCTTGACGGATGCAACAACTTCCTTCTTGTAGTGGCTCGACATCTCAAACTTCGGTCCTTCGGTTGTGATCTTCATGGTCTCCTAGTGTGATCCTCCATCTCTCCCGAATGAGTTTGAGTAGCCTTCGCCGTCTTGGGACCTTGGAGTTGTCTCGGATATTCTTCTTTGTTACCCATCGGGCGCCCGACAAGTTGTCCCACTTGCGTCTAGCATCTTCATCACGATGAACACTTCACGTATAGAGCTTCCGACCTCCGTCACCTTGCCATCTAAATTCTTCAATATTTTCTCCATAGCCTCGAACTTAGTGACGGCATCCTTAGACATGGTCGTGCTCCACACACTCCTTGCATGTGGATCTTGCTTCCGCGGCCTTTAGGTGTTGAGCTTCTTTCTCCATCTCCATCTTCTCCATCCTCCTCTTAAGTAAACCGATATGCCACTCAAGGAATCCGGCTCGTATGCATTCAGCTCTCGCAATCGTCATGCGGATAGTTGAGACCTTGATCTTGAACGGCCTCCCGGCGTCTTGAAGGTTTATGATAGGTAGATCAACGGTGTCCGGGGTGCGTAGCTCGATCTTGCGCTCCGGTGATTGAGGTTGATCTTCCTTTGGACTTGGAGGTGGTGATTCCCTTAGAGATTTTGACGGTCCTTCGACTCAACTTTTGAATCTAGGGTTTCCACCCCTTTAGCTTGTGTTGCACGTCTCCTTTGCCTGTAAAGTTTTCCTGGATCATCCACAAAAAAGTTTGGGTTTCTTGGAGAGGTAGCCAACCATCTCCGGTTAGGGTTAGCAAAAATAAAAATCTAACAAAAAAGAAAAATTAGGGTTAGACAAGAACTAGATTAGATTGATTTTTTTTCTTTTTGAGGATGATCAAACATAAGAGATGCAGAACAAAATCAAAAGAAAAACTGAAAAAAATAAGCGATACTAGATCGGATCTTGATTGCTTGTTCCCCGGCAACGGCGCTAGAAAAAGGGGCTTGTTGACGGTTAATAGTTGTATCAAAGTTCATTTAGACTCGCAAGCATACAAGTCTCCCGTCGTAGTCAAGGGACCCTTCTTCCCTCGAGTGGTGAACCCAAGGTATCGAATCCGTGGAACAATGTGCAACGCAAGGATTCAATCTAGTAAAGCAAGGTAAAGCTATCTATTGAAGAACAAAGATGCATCTAATCTAAGATATGATCAAGTAAACGAATCTAATCTAATCTACTAAAGAGGTAGCAATAGAAAGCAAGAGATAACCGATCTAGAGAGTCTAGATCATGCTTATGTTGTAGCTCCAAACAAGATAGATGAAGATAGAAAAGCGAATCTCATTAAAAGCATCTTTGAATCGTGGCCTTCCATCCGACTCCGAAAACGCCCGCCTTTCGGAACCCCCGTTCTGTCACAACGCATCCCTACTCATGCGGGTGGCCTAGGGCGATTTCGATAGAACAAGTTGAAATCACTTGGCCGGTCCGGTATGCACCTCTAGCCATCGTGGCTACAAGAGCACCCTATGTAATCTAGCTATAGACTAGATCGTAGAAGAAGCAAAACCAAGAAGAAAATAAAATCATCGAGAAGGCACTTGATCGCTAGAAATCGGATTCACTTACAAACTTCACCATGAATGATTACATGAACAAGATCACCACCAGGGCCCTCCCTCGATCTTGATCCTCGCTCCGGAGCTCGACGTGGTCTTCCATGCAAGGTTCCCACGTCGGCTAGGGAAACCCTAGACAACTAGCACGACCCTCATCTCCGAGATGGTGTCCCTCAAGCTTCTCTGCTCCTCGGCGGCGGATCACGAAATCATTTATGCGTGGCTCTCGGTCAGGGGGCTATAAATAGCCTGAGAAGCAATTAGGTCAAAGGGGAGGCCGATTGGGCCCCGAAAAGGGCTGGGCCGGCCGGCCTGGGCCGACCGGCCTGGGCCCTTCCCGGCCCAATCTGTGGCCTGCTTCGCCCGGTGTTGCTTCTCTCGTCTTCTAGATCCTCTCCCCTTTTGCATGTGGGCCCTTGACGTCGGTTTCTCTCCGAATTGGACTCAACTCCTTGTCTTGCAAGATTCAGCACTTTTCTGGTTCGGTCCTCGGAGTTTATCATCTTCTCGGGCTTGGTCCTCGGGCTCTTGGAGTCAAGTTCACTTCATTGCTTGACTTGTACCGGGCTTCAAGGTCTTGTCATGAGGTGCTTAATGAACTTATCCCGGAAGTCTTGCTTTCAACGTTAAAACCCTGCGTAAACACTTAACTCCAAAACCGACATGCACAAGTGAACTTGTTATACCACGGGGGTTAGTACCAATGGATAAGATACAAAAGTCAAGCCAACACCGAAGGTAAACTCATGGCTAGGTTGACGGATTTTCACCGTCAACAACCCACGACGCTATAGTACCCGCGGGTACTGTTCACGATCAGGATTGTAGCGGCGGCTAGGGTTGGAGGGGCGCAAGGAACGTCGGCCGCGGGGCTTCGCCCACGGTCGGCAAGAGACAAGGGTTTTCCTTCTAATCTGTTGCTTGCTTTGATTGATACATCTCCCCTCCTTATAAAGAGAGGATTCCTTGACCCCTAAGTAAGGACTCGATCTTATCCCTAAACCTAACCCAAATGGGCCTGCCGAGCTGGACTATTAGTCTCGGCCCATTAATCCACTGACACCGGACATTACCCCGCCCTTTTCCGAGCATCTCGTCCTCGAGGTGCAGCATGGGCACCTTGACAATGACTCGACTCCGCACAAACCTATGACCTAAAAATAAGCCTTTTACATCTCGGCTTATTTGATTATGCTTAATCTGAAATAGACTCAGACTTTTTATTGTGTAACTCCCCGACGGTAGGCACCATCCGCATGATGAAGTTGCATGTGTACGACCACCTAGATCCCATGGAGACCATCTAAACGATAGGAGCGCAGGGGCACAACCACCTAGAAGCAGTTGCGAAGACCAACGGAGACGTCCTTGCGGTGGTCGGAGACAGAAAGCTGAGGCGCTAGGCAGTGCGTCCCCGCTGGTGACAAGGAGGAACGCACCTCCCCTACCATCGTCCCCATAGAGTTGGAGTACGCCGTCTACAGGAAAAACACCATGCACACCCTTGGACATAGCAGCGGATCAGCACAATTGCTGGTAGCCATCGAGCGAGTCGAGGTCGCATCCCTCTACATCGAAGGCGAAGGCGACCGCCGCCAAGGCTGCCTCCCGATCCCGCAACTAGTTGTGCACCTTTTGTAGCCGCCGGCGCGCTGCCGCCTGCAGCCGCAACGCCGCCTGATGTTGCGCTGCCGTGGTCGCTGACTTAGCGCGGCGACAGACAGCCTGAAGGAATTGCGACTGGGTGCAGGGTTGAATCAGCTGCAGATCAAGTGGTCGCCCACCCGCTGGTGCGCTAGTAGGCCGCGTGCTGCAGCTTGCAACCGCACTGCCGCAGACACCTGTCGGGTAAGCATGTTCTCCGCCGTCTCCACTGCGAATGGTCTTGTATACGATGTCGGGAGTGCTGCCGCCGACGAGGCAAGGAGGGACGCACGTGGCGGCGGCAGCCCGTCCCTCAGGAGCTGGTGCAACAGCGCCAACTCCTCGTGAATCTTACGGATGACAACGCCGTGGTCGAGGAGCATCCGCGTCACCTCCTCGGGTGAGAGGGCGAGGGGGACCGGAGGAGGGCCCGGCGGCACTGCGGAGAATAGGGCTGACGTAGCCCAGGGATGTGCGCCGGCAGCGTAGAATCTAGCCATGGTCTCTGATACTAGATTGTTATGAACTGCGATGCGAGGGGAAGGTGATTGGAGGATTTGGGGCTGATTCGCGGGGGAATTAGGGTTGCGAGCTATAGTACCCGCGGGTACTGTTCACGATCAAGATTGTGGCGACGGCTAGGGTTGGAGGGGCGCAAGGAACGCTGGCCGCGGGGCTTCGCCCACGGTTGGCAAGAGAGAAGGGTTTTCCTTCTAATCTCTTGCTTGCTTTGATTGATACATCCCCCTCCTTATAAAGAGAGGATTACTTGACCCCTAAGTAAGGACTCGATCTTATCCCTAAACCTAACCCTAATGGGCCTGCCGAGCCGGCCTATTAGACTCGGCCCATTAATCCCCTGACACCTGACACCATGACAATTAATTGATAATCTGGTAGTTTCCAGTAAACGATGCTTGGTTTATTCTGAAGTTTTTACAAGGACAGTCTTCCATGCAACATGAATTTACAGTTCGGTTTGTTCTTTGATTCACATTTTCTACTTGTTGATTATTGTCCTACCATTCTCCTTACAACCTAATGTTTCAGTACTAACCCATGATTTGCATTACTAAACGAAGTTCTGTTTCTCTTCAGAAATGCCATGTGAAGAACGAGGATATCAGAAAGTTCCTGGACGGTATCTATGTCGGCGACAAGGGTGCCATCAATGAGGAGCAGTGAGCTTAGTTATCTACTTAGTCAGTAGTTTAAAATGTCTGCTCTGTTTTTATCATCCTTTGGATTGCAATTTTTTGAAACTGAACTCTGTACTGGGTTAGGATGTGTCATGGAGCTTGCTATCTTATCCTATATATCGGTGTCTCTGTTTAAGAGTGTGAACCTTGTTTACCATCCCCTAAAGATTTTTTACTACAAGCATTGGTAGTTGAAACGAAGATGCTAGTTATCTTACATTTTCTTATCCAATGAAATGCCACTGGATGATTTTGTTTTTATTTTTATATTATCTCGAAAAATCATGAAGACCTATAAAGGTTTGGATGATAAATATGATGCTCATGACATCTTGCTAGGTGAACACAAAGCATCCTTGGTGGAGCACAGATAAATTTGTTTATGAGGACCATGTGTGGTTCGAGGACCGGTGGATGGTCGCTTCCTTGTGTGATGAGTGATTGACAACGTTGTGTGGACCGATTCTTGGCTAAGTATTGCGGGTGCAGGTTGCGGCTTGACTCGTGTTGGTGCGGGTGAAGAACAAGCGCGAAAGGTCGTTGCCGGTGAGGCCTCCGGTGTGGAGAAGACAAGTAGGCTTCGTTCGAGGGACCCGGTGGCCGGCGGGGGTCAAGTGCGGGCCGCATGGTGGCATGAACAGCAAGATGAAGTCGTGGAAGGTTTCTTGGTTGAGCCACAAAACCAAGGTCGAGCCGGGACTACGTGGGAGCCAAGTCATGAGTGGAGATTGGCGGAGGCTACACCGAGTTCGCGGGGTTTCCGGTGGTTCACCGAAAAAACCACCGGGTTCCTTGGTTGATCCACAAAGCCAAGACCGGAGAACCGAAGACGGAGGTGCGGCGGCACCGAGCCGGTCCGACCGGTGGGTCCGACCGGTCCGACCGGTGGGGACCGGTCCGGCCGGTGAGGAGCACCGGTCGGCCGGTGTGCGACGACGCGGTCCGGAATCTTCGAAGCGGAGGACACGCGTCGGGATCGCATGGCTTGCGTCGAGGCTACGCAGGTGCGGTTGCGGGCATCCGTCCGATGGTGAAGACATCAAGAATTCCAAATCCGCCCTTGAGGGGCTTGTATCCCTAGTTAGTAGAGAGGGGCATTTTAGACATTCGGTTGCCGCCTATATAACCCAAGAGGTGAGAGGATGGCAGCCAACTCTTGGAACCCTAGCTCATTAGTTTTCCTATTTTCTACCTATTTTCTCTAGGTTTTCCTTAGGACTAGCAAGAGAGCTTCACGGAGAGATCTTGTAGAGAGGGATGGATGATCGGGCGGCTTGCTAGACCTTGTACGAATCCTTGTTTCATGTATAGATGATTCGGCGTGATTCCTCAAGGTTTGGATGTGTTTTCCCCGGTTGTTTTTGGTGGTGATTTTCGGAGCCCTCTTCCGGTGATTTCTTTGGAGTGTTTTTGGGGCATTTCTCTTGGTGATTTGGTGGGGGAAATTTGTGGGAACCCTTCGTGGTTCTTTGGGCCGTGATCCCCCTCCCAAATCCGTGAGAAAAGTTGCTCGAATTTGGGGTTTCTTGAGTTCTTGGGTTGGAAGTGCTTTCGGCGGGATTTCTTCGATTCCTCCTTTTTGGACGAGATTTGGTGGGATTAAACTTGGCTATGGACTCCTCATGAGGTGCTCTCGATATCCCCAAAGTCTTGTTCAAGTCCGTGGAGCGATTCGGGAGATCGAGATTTGGATTTGGGGGAGTTGACCGCGGGTCTTGTTCATCCCGAGCCGCCCGTGCCACACCGGCTCGACCGGTGCTCTTGACCGGTCTGACCGGTGCAAGCCCTTGTGGGATTTTGCTCGGGTGAACGCCTTGGTGAGTTCGTTGTTGTCCCGTGGTGCCGCTGTTTCGAGTTTGGGTCCGTTTGGTGGTCGGTTGGCCCGTTTGGTGTCTTGGGGGCTTTCAGGCTGCCATCGGTCCGACCGTGTGTCTCACCGGTCTGACCGGTGTAGAGCCACTTAGTGGAAGTTGCTCAGGTTCACTGCAGGAACCGGTCTGACCGGTGGTGCTCACCGGTCTCGACCGGTGTGGGTCTGTAGACTCGAGGTTTGGTTTTTCCGCTGCGTTTCTCGGGTCGGAAGGTTGCGTGTTGGTTCCTAGGTCCAGTGGCACTCCAGTGGCTACGTGGGCTTGACCAACCTTGGTAGTGAGTCGGAGACGTGTGTTGGAAGCCGCGTTCGTCTTGTTGGAGTTTTCATCTCCTTCGAGAAGAATTTTTATCGGCTCCCATTCACTCCCCCCCTCTCTGGTTCGCCGTATCGGTCCTTCAAGTGGTATCAGAGCCGGTTCGGGTCTTTGTTGACTCTAACCACCCAAGATCCAAGGATGGCGTACCAGGAACGGGGTTCGGGTCCTCCACACTTCGATGGCAAGAACTACCAGATGTGGAGCAAGCGGATGGGTGCGTTCCTCCGCGGAAAGGGTCGACCGCTTTGGGATGTCATGGTGGACACGAGGCTATGTCCGGCCGATGGATTTCCTTGCTCCGGGGTCGAGGGACGGGTTCGACGCCAACAATAAGGCGGTCGACTACTTGTTTCGTGCTTTGTGTCGGCCGAGTTCGATCGGGTGCACACCGAGCACTTGGCTTGTAGGATTTGGGCGGTGTTGAAGGAGGCTCATGTTGGGAACGCCCGTGTTCGAGGGCACGGTTGTATGCGACCTACGGAGAGAGTACGAGAACTTCACTCATCTCCCCGGTGAGTCCATCGATGCCTTGTTTCGAGAGGTTCACGGTGGTGGTGAACAACATGAGGGCCAATGTGGACGTGCTCCCGTACGATGATCATGATAGAGCGATCAAGCTCTTACACTCTTTGGATCGTACGATATGGGGCGGAAAGTTCGAGGCCATAGTCGAGTCGGAGCGGTATGATACTCGACGGTGAACGAGCCGTTCTCGAAGCTCAAGTCGGGCCGAGGTGGATAGGGGCATGACCGTCAAGCTCGAGGGACCGACGATTCCCATAGTCTTGCCCTCGTTGGTGGTTCCAAAGGAAAGACTAACTCTAACCCATCCACCGGGATGTTCTCGTTTTCCTCTCGATGTCTATGCCGGATGAGGAGTTTGATGACCTTGGAGAGGACGAGCCGGCGCCGTTGACGAGGCGGTTCGAGAGGCCGCACGAGAACCGCGTGAACATGAGGAGGAACACGAGGACTTGCTTCCGGTGCGGCAAGCGGGACACTTCGTCGCCGACCGCCGAGAAGGCCGAGAACAAGGACGGCTACAAGCACAAGCCGAGGAAGAACGACGACAAGTACCGTTCGAGGCGCGACCACAAGAGCAAGCACAAGAACAAGTACAAGGACGAGCGACGATCGAGGAAGAAGGAGGGCCGAGGCAAGGCCCGAGCGATGGTTGGAGCGAGCGACGTCGACTCCGGGTCCCGCGTACTCCACCTCGAGCTCGAGCGGCGGCGACGACGAGGGAGATCGCCGCAAGAACAAGAGGTCGTCCAAGAACCCGAGCGGGCGTGAGCCGCTTCGCGAGAGACGGCTTCGCACCATGGCGTTGAGCTCCGGCGGCAAGAAGAGCACACGGAGCGACTCGGACTGCGAGTCCGACGATGAGGTGCGTGATGAGCTTCCCTTCTTGCGCCGGAGAATGAGAGGCTTGGCTCTTTGCTTGATAACCGTGATGACATGCTTAGAGAGGCCAAGAAAATGAGGAAAGAGCTTAGGGCTTCACTCGAGGATGCTAGGACTAGAGTGGGGCGAGCTAGAGACACGGGTGCTTGATAGCAAGCTTGAGATTGATTCGCTTAAGGCTAGCCCCGTTGTTTCGATGAGAATGATTGTCTTGATTGCTCTATTTTCCTTGCCGATCTTGCTTTGTTCAAGGAGAAGCATGCCTCCAAGTGTGAGGAACTAGATGTGCTTAGGGTTGAAGTGGCTGAGCTTAAGTCTAGACATGCTTTGCTAGGTGCTTGCACTTCTTGCCCTGTTTTGCATGCTAAGATTGATGAGATGCATGCTTACACTAGTTCACTCGAGGCTAAATTGAAGGAACCCATGCCTACATCTTGCTCTACCTGTGAAATGCATGCATTGAAAAATTTGGAGCTTGCACATTATGTTGATCGTTTGCAGGATGAGAATGATGATTTGAGGAAGTTGATGGGTTGGTTGTCCGGTCACGAGCCTCAGTTGAGGATGATGATCGAGGCTTTTAAGAGGCAAGATGGTGAGGGGCTTGGGGCAAACAAGGTTGGTGAGGGAAGTGGAGAGAATATCCCGAGCCACCAAAAACCCACCACAAGAATGATTTCCCACCAAAACCTAACCATCTAAGGAACCGACTAGACACAACCCCGGCTCCACCCGTGTTTCCTACACCCACAAATGACCTACAAAAGCCTATCAAGTTTGTGAGCACTTCCGGGGAAAGTGTTCTTTGGGAAGGAGAGTGAGAAGGCTAGTGGTGAGAAACCGGTGGAGGGTTTGAGTGGAGAGAAACCAAGTGAGCGACCACATCCCAAGCCAAAGCCTAAGCTTGTGAGGTTCCATTGTGGCTATTGTGGGAGAGATGGCCATAAGGAGGAGTTTTGCTTCAAGAGGAAGCGTGAGGAGAGAATGGAGAAGGAGTGGGCTAACAAGGACAAGTACCACCCTTCCGATGGTGTACTTGAGCCTCGTATGCGGATGCCCGGGGGCAAGGCGATTGTGAGGACGAGTTCGGGCTTGGGGAGAGAAGAAGGGCCGCGGGTGGTGCTTCTTGTCCGAGTCACCCGGTCGGACCGGTGTGGGGCACCCGGTCGGACCGGTGCGGGCACAGACGGACGGATGTTCGGGTTTCGAGCTCGTGCGGGTGCGAGGGTTGTTTCGGTGGTCGTGGTTACGGTGGTTGGGCCGGAAAGGGTGCGGGTGGTCGGTTGCTAGACGTTCTCCTCCTCGTGCTAAATACGGGGATTGGAGGAGTCGTGGAGTTGAGTTGGAGAGGAAGGACGTTCCACGGGCTTTCTTGCGTGGTTTTGGTCCTCCTCCGGGCGAGAGAGGGGTGGTTCCCTCGGGGTGGTTACCGTGGTGGTGTTCGTGGAGGTAGTTTTGGTAGGAGAGATGCTTTGGTTGGCGCTAACCCCACTTTCGAGCAAATGGCTCGGCACTCGGTTTTCCTCTTTTAGTACTAACCCCGGTCTTTGAGTCGTTTGTTCGCTCACGTGCCTATTTTTGATTTTCGGTGGGAGACTTGAAGAACATTTGGGCGATTGACTCCGGTTGCTCGAGGCATATGACCGGAGACGGGGGGTGGTTCTCAAGTCTCGTCCGGTGGTGACGAAGAGGTACATCACCTTTGGGGACAATGGGCGTGGGCGTGTGCTTTCGGAAGGTGAGATAAAAGTGAGTGACAAGATCACTGCGAGGCGTGTTGCTCTTGTTCAATCACCGGGGTACAATTTGCTTTCTGTGTCCCGGTTGTTGGATGAGGGCTTTGAGGTGTTGTTTCGGCCAGGTGGTTCTCGGATTGTGGACTCTCGAGGGGACCTTGTTTGTATGGTCGTTCCCGAGGGTCAGGTGTTTCGTGCTGATTTTTCTCAGTCTTCGGGTGTGGAGTGTTGTTTCTTGGATGGTTCTTCGAGTGAGTTGTGGAGGTGGCATAGGAAGTTGGGTCACTTGAGCTTTGACCTTTTGTCTCGCTTGAGTAAACTCAATTTGGTCCGAGGATTGCCACGGTTGAGGCTTGAGAAAGAGTTGGTTTGTGCTCCGTGTAGGCATGCCAAGATGGTGGCCTCTTCTCACCCGCCTCTCACCGATGTGATGACCGAGCGTCCATGCGAGCTGCTCCATATGGACCTTGTTGGCCCGGCTCGTGTGCGATCTCGCGGGTGGGAAGTGGTATGTCCTTGTTGTGGTGGACGACTATTCTCGGTATGTGTGGGTGTTCTTTCTCGAGGAGAAGGGGGAGACGTTTGGTTTTGTTCGAGATCTAGTCTTGAGGTTGAGGAATGAGAGGCACGGAGATGCCTTACGAGCTATCCGCCGGTGATAATGGCTCGGAATTCGGGAACTCTCGTTTTGAAACCTTTTGCCATGACTTGGGTCTTGAGCACCGCTTTTCGAGTCCGTATATGCCTCCCCGAATGGTGTTGTGGAAAGGAAGAACAGGACCTTGTGCGAGATGGCTCGGACGATGCTTGATGAGCATAGGACTCCGAGGAGGTATTGGGCTGAGGCGGTGAATACCGCGTGCTATGTGTCGAACAGGATATACCTCAGAGTGCACAAGAAGAAGACTTGCTATGAGTTGACGCATGGGCGCACACCCAAGGTGAGTCACTTCCATGTCTTTGGTTGCAAGTGTTTCATTTTGAAGAAGGGCAGGAAGTTGGATAAGTTTGAGGCTAGGTCTGTCGATGGCATTTTCTTTGGTTATGCATCTCATTCTAGAGCATATCGTGTGCTCAATCTTGAAACTAACCAAATCGTGGAGACTTGCGAGGTAACCTTCGACGAGACGAGCCACGTAGTCGGCTTGTCTTTGAGTGTGCGAGTGATGATGAGCTTGGCAAGGAGATCTTTCGGGAGGAGGAGCATGAACATGGTGATGATGAAGATGGCGGTGCGGTGCCCCGCGGCGAACATGTACCCACTACTTCGACGACGATGATGGATGGACCCTCTGCTACACCTACGACGACAAATCAAGAACGAGGAGAAGCTGATGTTGAGGGGGAGGTAGCTTCGAGGCGAGAACCTCCCCGGCGAGTTCAAGTGGATCACCCAACTTCAAGGATCATCGGCGACATGAATGAACGCACTACACGGTCGAGGGTTCGAAACAATTCCCATTTTGCTCATGCTGCGTTTGTTGCTTCTTTCGAGCCCAAAGACATTGGACACGCACTATCTGATCATAATTGGGTTAACTCGATGCATGAGGAGTTGGAGAACTTTGAGAGGAATCGAGGTGTGGGAGTTGGTTGACCCTCCCCCGGGGTGTAAGCCGATTGGTACAAAGTGGGTGTGGAAAAACAAAGAGGGAGAGAAGGGTGAGGTTGTGAGGAACAAGTCGAGACTTGTCGCTCAGGGGTTCAGTCAGAAGGAGGGGATTGACTACGAGGAGACCTTTGCTCCCGTAGCCCGTTTGGAGGTGATTAGGATCCTTCTAGCCTTTTCCGTGGCTAAAGGGTTCAAGTTGCACCAAATGGATGTGAAGAGTGCTTTTCTGAATGGAGTGTTGGAGGAAGAAGTGTATGTGAGACAGCCTCCGGGGTTTGAGAGTGAGAAGTACCCCAACGGGTGTACAAGTTGAGGAAGGCGCTGTATGGGTTGAAGCAGGCGCCTAAAGCTTGGTATGGCAGGTTGAGGGGGTTCTTGTTTGAGAGAGGTTTTGAGATGGGGAAGGTCGATCAGACCTTGTTTTTGCCGAGGCGGGGGCGAGAGATATCCCGATTGTGCGGTGTGTACGTGGATGATATTGTCTTTGGTGGCTCGTCTAACTCTCTTGTTGCAAGGTTTGCGGATGATATGAGCGGGGAGTTTGAGATGAGCATGATGGGTGAGTTGCGAGTTCTTCCTCGGGCTACAAATCAAGCAATCAAAGGAAGGAACATTTGTGCACCAAGCTAAGTACACCAAGGACATTGTGAGGAAGTTCAAGATGGAGGACTCCAAGGCTATGACGACGCCGATGAGTACGACTACGGCTCTTGATGCGGACGAGGAAGGTGAACACGTGGACCAGAAGGAGTCGGAGCATGATCGGGTCACTCCTCTACTTGACGGCGACGAGGCCGGACATACAGTTCTCAGTGTGTCTGTGCGCTCGTTTTCAAGCGTCTCCGAGGACTTCGCATCGGCAAGCAGTGAAGAGAATTTTCAGGTACTTGCGTCACACTCCCGACTTCGGCCTTTGGTACTCCGCGTCCTCTTCTTTGGCGCTTCATGGCTTTTCAGACGCGGATTTTGCCGGGTGTCGGTTGGATAGGAAGTCCACTTCGGGACTTGCCGCGTTTTGGGTTCTTCGTTGGTGTCTTGGTCTTCTCGTAAGCAGTCGAGTGTTGCTCAATCCACGACCGAAGCCGAGTACGTTGCCGCTGCTAGTTGTTGCTCTCAGCTCCTTTGGATCACCTACACCATGAGTGACTTTGGTGAGGAGTATACCCATGTCCCACTTCAATGTGATAGCACCAGTGCCATAAGCGTTGCAAAGAACCCAGTGCTCCATTCCAAAACCAAGCACATAGAAGTGAGGTATCATTTTCGAGAGACAATGTCGAGAAAGGAAAGATAGCTTTGATCCATGTACCCACTCATGACCAACTTGCCGATACTTTCACCAAACCCCTAGATCAAGCAACTTTCACTCGTCCGCGGGGGGAACTTGGTGTGTGTTTGAGTTCTCGAGTTGGGTGTGTGGGAGCTTTCTTTTGCCGGTGGTGTCGAGCCCGTTTTGCCTCCCCTCGAGGAGCCGGTTTGTAGCATATGTATAGCTTTCCTTTGTGCATTTCTTGCATTTGGCATGGCATATGTAACATGATGTATAGGCATCCTTGTATCTTAGATTGCATGCATTTTGTATCATATGCATTGGTTAGGAAAAGCTTCTCTAATATACATTGTTCACCATGGAATGAGATATATGTCTTTATGAGCTTGTTTGATATGCTACGGTTAGTTTGACTTAGCTCTTGATGATCTTGATGAATGATCCATGGTTGATGGCTGTTTTTTGAAAAATGTCATATGTATGCTCTCTCATGCGTAAATGCCTATATATGATCTTGGCATGTTTTAGTGGCTTTGCTATGCTTACATTGTGGTTGGATAGCTAGTTTATTGATCATATGGAGCCAAAGGCTCACTTGCCATCATGAATGTTTAGCCCTCTAGATTTATCTTGTGGAGGAGCATAAGTTCCTTTTTGTCGCAAAGACATTTCATGTACCATTTACAAATCTGAAAATGAAATGAAAAATGCTTGGAAAATATGCTCCCATGTCATATGTGCTGAATTTAATTTTCTTTGGGTGCTAAACCGTTGCATGATGCCTACCAATGAGAAGTCTCATACATAGAAGTAGGCACATGGCTCGGTGGCTTTGACATGACATGAGGTGCTTGTGGGTGTTTGTGATGGTCTTATGATTAGAATGGCTGTCCTAGCATGAAGTTTGTGTGGCTTTGCCATTTTGATATGCTTTGATCATGTTTAGGATTTTGCTCATGAGAGGCAAGTTTTTCGCAAAAATTGCCAAAATCCTTTTTAGCTTCGTCCAATGGTTGTGAAACTTGGTGATCATGTAGTTGAGATCGATACGAAGCCGTAGAGTATCTTACTTGCTCATTTGGACATGTGTAGCATTCTTTGTTGAATTTTGTCTATTTGAGAAGCTCTAGGTTGAAAGTTTTGCATTTTTGGCTTGATTCATGCATTGCCAACAAGGGGGAGAAGTTTGAGCTTGAAATGGCTTGTTGGACGTGATTGGAAGGTTTTCGGTGGTTTCGAGCCATTTTACGGGCTCTGTTGTGCACCGGTCCGACCGGTCGGGGTCACCGCCCGCACCGGTGTGAGTGCTTGGTCCCGTACATATGTTGGGCACCGGTCGACCGGTGGTGATGACCGGTCCGACCGGTGTGAGCCGAAAGTGATGCTGGTCCCGTACATATGTTGGGCACCGGTCGGCCGGTGGTGATGACCGGTCGACCGGTGTGAGTCGAAAGTGATGCGGCTGTTCGTTTTCAAGTGGTTTGCATGCATTCGTCCGGGGGGAGTTGCATTGGTTCAGGGGGAGCTTGCATGTGTGCGGGGGGAGCTCTTTGAGAGTTTTCGAGCTTTGTTTCGGTGGTTTGTGCTCTTTGCTTGAGCTTTGCTTTGTCTCGGATGTGTCGAGCCGTTGCCCTTGCCTAAGGGGTCCGAGACTTGTCTTCTTCAAGTGATCTTGCTCTTTGCCTTTGTTTGGCTTTCGATCGCTTGTTGGAGTTTCTTTTTGTTCGTTTCTTTTCTTTTTCTTTTCTCTCTTGTTACTTTCGTGTGAGTGTTGTCAATGCACTCATCAAGGGGGAGATTGAGGACCATGTGTGGTTCGAGGACCGGTGGATGGTCGCTTCCTTGTGTGATGAGTGATTGACAACGTTGTGTGGACTGATTCTTGGCTAAGTATTGCGGGTGCGGGTTGCGGCTTGACCGGTGTTGGTGCGGGTGAAGAACAAGCGCGAAAGGTCGTTGCCGGTGAGGCCTCCGGTGTGGAGAAGACAAGTAGGCTTCGTTCGAGGGACCCGGTGGCCGGCGGGGGGTCAAGTGCGGGCCGCATGGTGGCATGAACGAGAAGATGAAGTCGTGGAAGGTTTCTTGGTTGAGCCACAAAACCAAGGTCGAGCCGGGACTACGTGGGAGCCAAGTCATGAGTGGAGATTGGCGGAGGCTACACCGAGTTCGCGGGGTTTCCGGTGGTTCACCGTAAAACCACCGGGTTCCTTGGTTGATCCACAAAGCCAAGACCGAGAACCGAAGACGGAGGTGCGAAGGCACCGCACCGGTCCCGACCGGTGGGTCGACCGGTCCGACCGGTGGGGACCGGTCGACCGGTGAGGAGCACCGGTCGACGGTGTGCGACGACGCGGTCCGGAATCTTCGAAGCGGAGGACACGCGTCGGGATCGCATGGCTTGCGTCGAGGCTACGCGGTGCGGTTGCCGGCATCCGTCCGATGGTGAAGACATCAAGAATTCCAAATCCGCCCTTGAGGGGCTTGTATCCCTAGTTAGTAGAGAGGGGCATTTTAGACATTCGGTTGCCGCCTATATAACCCAAGAGGTGAGAGGATGGCAGCCAACTCTTGGAACCCTAGCTCATTAGTTTTCCTATTTTCTACCTATTTTCTCTAGGTTTTCCTTAGGACTAGCAAGAGAGCTTCACGGAGAGATCTTGTAGAGAGGGATGGATGATCGGGCGGCTTGCTAGACCTTGTACGAATCCTTGTTTCATGTATAGATGATTCGGCGTGATTCCTCAAGGTTTGGATGTGTTTTCCCCGGTTGTTTTTGGTGGTGATTTTCGGAGCCCTCTTCCGGTGATTTCTTTGGAGTGTTTTTGGGGCATTTCTCTTGGTGATTCGGTGGGGGAAATTTGTGGGAACCCTTCGTGGTTCTTTGGGCCGTGATCCCCCTCCCAAATCCGTGAGAAAAGTTGCTCGAATTTGGGGTTTCTTGAGTTCTTGGGTTGGAAGTGCTTTCGGCGGGATTTCTTCGATTCCTCCTTTTTGGACGAGATTTGGTGGGATTAAACTTGGCTATGGACTCCTCATGAGGTGCTCCCGATATCCCCAAAGTCTTGTTCAAGTCCGTGGAGCGATTCGGGAGATCGAGATTTGGATTTGGGGGAGTTGACCCGCGGGTGCTTTGTTCATCCCGAGTCGCCCAGTGCCACACCGGTCGACCGGTGCTCTTGACCGGTCCGACCGGTGCAAGCCCTTGTGGGATTTTGCTCGGGTGAACGTCTTGGTGAGTTCGTTGTTGTCCCGTGGTGCCGCCGTTTCGAGTTTGGGTCCGTTTGGTGGTCGGTTGGCCTGTTTGGTGTCTTGGGGGCTTTCAGTGTGCCATCGGTCGACCGGTGTGTCTCACCGGTCGACCGGTGTAGAGCCACTTAGTGGAAGTTGCTCGGGTTCACTGCTGGGGAACCGGTCTCGACCGGTGGTGCTCACCGGTCCGACCGGTGTGGGTCTGTAGACTCGAGGTTTGGTTTTTCCGCCGCGTTTCTCGGGTCGGAAGGTTGCATGTTGGTTCCTTGGTCCAGTGGCACTCCACTGGCTACGTGGGCTTGACCAACCTTGGTAGTGAGTCGGAGACGTGTGTTGGAAGCCGCGTTCGTCTTGTTGGAGTTTTCATCTCCTTCGAGAAGAATTTTTATCGGCTCCCATTCACTCCCCCCCCCCTCTCGGTTCGCCGTATCGGTCCTTCGGTTTATACTTTTATTATTTTTTAAATGGAAACTTCTAGTGAGTATATGTTTTATATATTTGCTTCCAATCAGTTTGATTTGATGTACAATGGTCGGGTAGAATTCACATGAATGTTAAGCGCACAATCGTCGCGATGTTAGTTGTTTCTCTCCGGGAACCTTGTTTTGGGAACATGCTGCTAAGAGCACGATATTTCCTATCATTGTTTTTGAATTCCGTATGCATTTGATTGATTACAACTAATCACTAGAGCACACATGCACAGCACGCAAGCATGCACACACACAATGCATGCATGCAAGCACACGCACAGCACACCGGCGTACAGGGATAAAAATATATGAGGACAAAAGAGGGCAATCTATTCAAACTTTTATTTTTTGGAGCTGGAGTTGATATCTTTGCCAAACACATCTCTTCAGCTCTAGAGGGAGAGTCCAGCTCCACGGTGGAGCTGCAAATTGGTGGAGCAGCAGCTCCAGAGTGGGTTTGGCGGAGCCGGAGCCCTGCCAAACACGCCCTAAATTGGATTATCCTCCATTCTTTCAAGACTTGATGATTTATGGATCAATATCAACTCCTTATCTCCTATCCAAAACATTTGAAGGAGAAAGGATCAAAATCTCTCTTTTTAGCTCAAAGTCATGTTCTCAGGGAGCACCGGTCTGACCGGTGCCAACCACCGGTCTGACCGGTGCCAACCACCGGTCTGACCGGTGGTACCCTTGAAGTCACATCTTCTTTCTTATGAGACCTAAGTGGATGCAAGGTGTCTTATAAAATACCAAAAGAAATTTTCAGAGGAGATTTCACAAAATGGAAAAGAAGGAACAGAACTTCCGAGGCCAGGTCGGTTCTACCTATATGGATTCTCTGTTGAATTTGTCAAAATCATTGGTACTACTGAGCACGGGTCGGAAAAATCGCTAAAGGCTCACTGGCTCGACCAAATGCAGTCACCGGTGTGACCGGTGGTGCTTGTTGACATTGCTAACGTCATCAACTAGAAATGGATATAAGATCCATCTCTATCGACGGCACCAGAAATACAAAGGTATATCTTAACATGATGCTAAGTGTATATCATATGTTGCTTTCAGATTAAACTAAAAGGTGAACTCCGACACGATTCATAGCACAACTCGATATAGGTTGTCAGCCCTGACAGGTGTGCCAGAAAACGCAAGGATATGGTACTCTTACATATGCCTTGGATCTCTAGAAAAGAAGATATATATAAGCATGGAATCCACAAGTGCACAGATATGAATATACCAAGGTAGCATTTTAACAAGGAGTAAAACCAGGTATCGTATTTATATTCTACCACAGGGAAAGAAGTCTTTCTAATCCATAATAGCTAATACATGCTCATCTCTCAGTTTTATAATGTAGAGTGGCCAAAATATATCAATTGCTATAAACAGGGGTAAGTCACATAAAGATAAAGATATTGATAGCATTATTCAAGTCATAACATCATGAGCAGCTAGAAAGTGTAATTATAGCAAGAGAAACGTAGCAAAGTCTAGTTAGAGAGGATACTCCTCCGTAACTCTAAACTATATGTCAATGCAAACTATGATTAGTGCAAACATTTAACAATCATGGAAGAAGAACTATTATATTAATGCATATGGAGACTATCCAAGAGGATCAAGGCCGAAACTTCAAACAACCCAAACAGTATAAGGCTCCAATAGTCCTTTACACGGGGAGTGGACTGCGAAGGACTCAATAGTGTTGTCACCACCACGATCTACCACACGACCCGACATACAGGGTGCAATCGCAGATAAATACAATATAAGCACCACGCTTACACTGTCTTTACCATTCACCCATGTTAACAAATGATCTAGGTGAGGGCTATACAACTCCATACATGAATATAAAGGCAAATCAACTATGCTAAACATGTAATCATAATAAACACCAAAGCATATAATGTCAAATATAATCATTGATAAGAACATATGTCTATATAACAAATGTAAGGAACTAGATAAGAACATACAAGAGAGAAGCTAGATCAGTATCTCGATCAGTCTCTAGATAATCAGGAGCCAAGTAGACGCCTTGCCTCCTCCTTGATCTAGACAAGCTAGCTTCTACTATATGGTATTTCTAGGGCGTAGTATCTCTGACTTGATGACTTGATTGATCTGGTGTATGCAAATTCAGGTTTCCAGATGCCTCTGCTAGGGGGCAGGGGGCTACTTATATAGCCCTGAGGGGTAGACATGCGCCGTTTGATCAAACCGACCAAACGAGTGGTTTAGATTGATCCTCATAGGTGGTGGAAGAACCGTCCGGAAGCTGGGCCCATTTCGCACCAGGGGGGCCGACCGGCCCCACTACCAGGCCAATCGGGCTGGGGTGGGCCCCCCTCGGGGTCCACTTCGGCCAGGTGGGTCCTTGATCCTTCTAGATGCTTCTTTCTTAGGTGTTAAGTCACGTTGAGTTCTGGAGCCTTCTGGAGTCTTCTAGATTTGATTCTTTTAGCACTTTTCCCGAATGGTTCCTGGATTTATATAATTTACCAAATCTCCATAAAAATTGTTATTGGCACCCTAATGTAAGTTGATATTAACATTTATGCCATTTTCTCATGTTTAGTTGACTTATAAATATATAGGATAAGATGTGTCAACAAACTCCCCCAAGCTTACCCTTTGCTAGTCCCTAGCAAAGATATGCTTTAGCAAGATCAGGAGTTGCTACAACGCTTTCACACCTCAAAAGTACTATGGTTTTCAAAAACCAATTCTCCTCAACAAGATTGCTCTCTCTTACCTTCAACCTTTAAGCATAGCCTTCTCATAAATCTTGAGCAAATAAAAGACAAAACAATTAAGTCAAGCAGTATATCTCAAATTCTTTGATCAACTATCATCCTGGGTTTTTGCACATTTTTCAGATAAAACTCAAAGATCTTGTGTATGACCTTCTCAAGCATGGAGTCACACTTGGCAAGATATGTATGGATGATAGTGTTGGATGGATGAGGGTGAAAGGTGGTAAGCCTTTTAGCCTAGCTCTTGGACTTTATATCTCTTTCTAAGATTTTTAAGATCTGGGTTTTCCATTCTTGGAGAGGTGGGCTCTACTCGCCCTGGACTTTTGTCCATTTTTTCTCTCCTTAGAGATGTGGGTTCTACTTGCTCTGGGACACGTGTCCATTATTCATCTCCAAATATACTTTTTTAGGGAGGTAGGCCCTTCTCGCCTAGTATGACACTTGTCCTTTTCTCTCCCTCTCTCTTCTCACTTTTTCCTCTCTTCTTTTTTCCGAATGTAGCCCCAAAATCCTTTTTAACATTGAGAGTGATATATCCTAGAGTTGCATGAGCTATATGGCTTGATGGAAAATGTGCACTTCCATGTCAGAAGCAGCATAAATGGTGGAATGGAATGATCTTGATGTGTATGACAAGCTCTTAAGGATCATAGACACAGGAACTCATCATATAAAATTTCATGATTTTTAAGATAAATCCAGGAATCAAGCTTCTCTAGGAAAATGATCAATAGTAACTCAACTTTTCATGAATCATCTTTCAAAGCCTAGACTCAGATTAAGCATGTACTTGCATAGGTTTTGGGTTTAGAGCAAATTAAGCATTTAAGCTTCACTCTTAAGGATCATAGACACAGGAACTCATCATATAAAATTTCATGATTTTTAAGATAAATCCAGGAATCAAGCTTCTCTAGGAAAATGATAAATAGCAACTCAACTTTTCATGAATCATCTTTCAAAGCCTAGACTCGGATTAAGCATGTACTTGCATAGGTTTTGCGTTTAGAGCAAATTAAGCATTTAAGCTTCAGGAGAATCTAGGTCTGGAAACTAAGCACTTTTAAAAAGAACTACAGCAGAGCAACTATTCATCATCTCCAAGCATATATCATCAAGATCATTATTAAAGAGAAAAGCCAACTACCAGACTCTAGCATTTTATTCAAACTAAGATTTTTAACTAATACTTAAATAACTAGCTAATATTAAACACCTAGGATAGTGATACTCCCCCCCTTCTCGTTTATAAGGCACACACATATAACTAGATTCAAACTTTAAAATCTTTGACTACTAATTTACTCATCATTTTTTTGTTTTGTAATGTAAGTTTGACATGGTTGAATTTGTATTCAAATGTAGTTTCTAATGATTATACATTCATAACCATAAATAAAATAATATAAGAAGAATTAATGGTCAAAGTATAGTTTGGGAGACCGTGTCATGTCTACCCGCGCCTTATAAACGAGAAAGGAGGGAGTAATTATCATGATAACTGGGGGTGCTCTCCCCCAAGCTGGATCTTGAAGTGATTCTCAATTCATCCTTGGAACTTGTTTGCCTTCAGGTCCTTATTAATTTCTCCCTGTAAATATTAGTCTCGCACATACCCGAAGGAGCAAATTCTAGGATTATGTTGTGAGCCTTCATGTGCCCACTTCTTTTTGGGTTTTTTCTGAAATGTGTGGACCTCCATGTGCCCATGTATTTTTTGTGAATTTTTATATGCAAAAGGGATGCTAAAACAAAAACATGTGAATGCAAAAAAAATATTTATTATTTTTTATGCTGCCACGGTACGGAGTACATGGGGCCTTAAAGAATGCAAAAGCAGAAAATATTTTTATGATCTTTTTTAATGCAGGTATAGGGAAATAAAACATGCTAATCTAAATATGCAGATATGCAGTGCAGAATATAAAGATAAATACCGAGTTACCTCTCGACGAGAGTTTAGAGTACTTACTCCCATGGTGTAGATGTAGTGGCCATAGATTGATCAGTTGATGACGCGGGTAGTGATTGGTCTTCCGAAGGTGTACTTTGATCTTTCTTCCTCCAAACTTGTTTCTTCAGTGGAGACCTTTCTGGAGTAACAGGTTCAGAATAGTGGGCTGGTAGAAGCTGAGCGGACTTTTCCTTAATCTCTTCTTCAATGTTCTTGACATCCATCAACTTTGTGTTTAGCTTGCGTTGTAATTTCTGAAGGCGTCTCCACGTCTTGTTCTTCTTGGGCTGCTCAGGATCAATATAAGAATTGAAGTAGCAGCGTACCTTTTCAGGTCTGAACTGGAAGTGGATCTCGCCAGTCCTGATGTAGATGATTGCTCTTGTTGTGTTCAGGAACGGTCTTCCAACCACGACAATAGGATCTTGCTCATCTCCCATGTCTATGACTACAAAGTCAGTCAGGACATAGTGGTCTTTTATCTTGACAGGTACATCTCGTGCAATTCCTTCCGGGAACCATTGTGATTGATCTGCCATCTGCAACATTATATATGTGGAATACAAAGGCATGTCACCATATATTAATTCATAGGTTACCTTAGACATTAGGTTGATGCCTGATCCTGTGTCGCAGACAACTCGCTGGAAGTTCCATTGATTCATGGAGTAGTGGATTGATGGAACTCCAGGGTCTTCAAGCTTTGTCAGTAATGGTGAAGGGAACAGGTTCTCATTCTTTGATTGAATCGTGTTGATCATCCAAACTTCCTCCACATGCGGTTGAGGTCGATTATTCTTCTTATGCCTCCTTCTATCTCTTCTCTTCTTCTCGACAACTGGCTCGTGTTCTTGAGGGTAAGGATATCGGGGGTGTGCAGGAACTTTAGGATCTTGTTCTTGAAATTGAATCTCTCCTTCTGCCCATTGATGGTGAAGACGGTCTTAGCAGCGTCGGCATAGATGATGGCTTTGGATATGGCAAGGAAAGGACGTCCCAAAATGATTGGAGCATTCTCACTTCCCCCAGTCTCGACAACAACGAAGTCGGCAGTCACGTAGGAGTGTCCTACCCCCAGACATACGTCATCTAGGATGCCCTCGAGGTAGCATAGTGATGGGTCTGCAAGCTGCAAGCTCATGGTTGTATACAATAAAGGTGAACCATTGATTTTCTTATATATTACCTTAGGCATTATGTTGACGCTAGACCCAAAGTCACAAAGTGCATTCTTGAAGGTGTAGGCTCCAATAGTGATGGTGATGACAAGCCTTCCTGGATCTCCTCTTTTGGCGGGCATGCCCCAGTCAGTCCATCTTGGGCCTTCTTCTGTCTTACTCGAACACTGATCTGCAGAATAGATATCGACAAGATTTGCAGATTCTAATTCTTCCGGCTGGCCCAGAATCTTACCTGGGTTAGCCATGGGAACAGATGATGCCAGCTGAGAAATTTGAGATTCTAGCATTTTATTAAAGCTATGTTGGTTCTTGATGATAGAAGAAAAACTTTCCATTTTATTACTAATAGTTTCGAGCATTTATCATTGGAAGCTAACTTCTTAGACAAATTATCCATAATTCTACCCTGGTTTTGGAATAAATCTATTAAAGGTGAGAAATTATTGGAAGAATTATTACCTTGATAATTACTTGAATAGTTACCTAGGTAACTGGTCCTCTACTGAGCCCATCCTTGATTCTGTTGGGGACGATATTGGTTGTTATTGCTAATGTAGTTCGCGTCCTCCTCCAGCTGAGGGCATTGACTCCCTGAGTGTCCAGTGTTTCCACACTCTTCACAGGTCATGCGGGATTCGAAGAGTTGCATGACCTCCTTATTCTCAAGGGCTTTGTCTTCAAGCCTCTTCATCAGTAAATCCATTTTGGCAGACCACATGTCTACCTCCTTGAGCTGGTGCATGCCTCTTTCTTTCTTGCGGGGTTGACATTCCTCGTTCCAAGCTTGATTGGACACCATCTTTTCCACAAGGTTAGTAGCTTGAGTAAGTGTAAGGGACAGAAAAGCACCTCCAGCTGCAACATCCATCGTTTCACGGGTGTTGGTAGAGAGCCCGTGGTAGAAGGTCTGCAAGGGCAACCAGTTTTCCATTCCATGATGTGGGCATTCTAAAATGTAGTCTTGAAAGCGCTCCCATGCTTCAGGAACAGATTCCTCGTGTTGCTGCTGGAAACTCAAAATTTTCCCCCGTAAGGCATTAGTTTCGCCTATAGGAAAGAACTTTGCCAGAAAGGCAATAGAACACAATGTCCAAGTTATAAATTTGTCTTTGTTGGAGTAAAACCATTGCTTCGCTCGCCCCAATAATGAGAATGGAAATAAATGAAGTAGGACTGCATCACTTGGCACATCTTTGATCGTGAAGGTGCTACATATCTCAAAGAAATGTTGAAGGTGTTTGTTGGCATCTTCATGAGCTTTTCCACAAAATTGGTTAGCTTGTACCATGTTGATCAGCGCAGGCTTGAGATCAAAAGTAGCATTTCCTACAGTGAATGTCGGACCAGTACGAATGTTGTCTGGGGTCGCTGTGGAGTATTCACATAGGGACTTGTTTGCCATTACTTCAAACGTGGGTTTTAAGCTTCGTGCTATTGAATCTTCCAAGGCAGAAGTCGTGGGCCGAGAATCAGGAGACCTGAGCTTTGACCTTGCCTTCCTTAAGATTTTCTTTGGATCTAAAATGAAGTTTTCTAGGAGATTCTTATTCATACATTGCACTGAAATAAGATAGACAAAAGTGGAAAGAACAAGGGTAGGCATGTTTAAGCAATGATAATTTAGGTTCTCGATACATTCTGTGTGAGAGATGCATGCATGCTATTATTGAAACTTTTTCATCTAGGCTATAGACTTTCTTTCCCCGACAACGGCGCTAAAAATGCTTGTTGACATTGCTAACGTCATCAACTAGAAACAGATATAAGATCCATCTCTATCGACGGCATCAGAAATGCAAAGATATATCTTAACATGATGCTAAGTGTATATCATATGTTGCTTTCAGATTAAACTAAAAGGTGAACTCCGACACGATTCATAGCACAACTCGATATAGGTTGTCAGCCCTGGCAGGTGTGCCAGAAAATGCATGGATATGGTACTCTTACATATGCCTTGGATCTCTAGAAAAGAAATATATATAAACAAGGAATCCGCAAGCGCACAGATATGAATATACCATTGTAGCATTTTAACCAGGAGTAAACCAGGTATCGTATTTATATTCTACCATAGGGAAATAAGTCTTTCTAATCCATAATAGCTAATACATGCTCATCTCTCAATTTTATAATGTAGAGTGACCAAAATATATCAATTGCTATAAACAGGGGTAAGTCACATAAAGATAAAGATATTGATAGTATTGTTCAAGTCATAGCATCATGAGCAGCTAGAAACTGTCATTATAGCAAGAGAAACGTAGCAAAGTCTAGTTAGAGAGGGTACTCCTCGGTAACTCTAAACTATATGTCAATGCAAACTATGATTAGTGCAAACATTTAACAATCATGTAAGAAGAACTATTATATTAATGCATGGAGAGACTATCCAGGAGGATCAAGGCCGAAACTTGAAACAACACAAACAGTATAAGGCTCCACTAGTCCTATACACGGGGGGTGGACTGCGAAAGACTCAATAGTGCTGTCACCACCACGATCTACCACACGAACTGGCATATAGGGTGCAATCGCAGATAAATACAATATAAGCACCACACTTACACTGTCTTTACCGTTCACCCATGTTAACAAATGATCTAGGTGAGGGCTATACGACTCCATACATGAATACAAAGGCAAATCAACTATGCTAAACATGTAATCATAATAAACACCAAAGCATATAATGTCGAATATAATCATTGATAAGAACATATGCCTGTATAGCAAATGTAAGGAACTAGATAAGAACTTACAAGAGTGAAGCTAGATCAGTATTCGATCAGCCTCTAGATGATCAGGAGCCAAGTAGACGCCTTGCCTCCTCCTAGATCTAGACTAGCTAGCTGCTCTACTATATGGTGTTTCTAGGGCATAATATCTCTGACTTGATGACTTGATCTGGTGTATGCACACTCAGGTTTCCAGATGCCTCTGCCAGGGGGCAGGAGGGCTGCTTATATAGCCCTGAGGGGTAGACGTGTGTCGTTTGATCAAACCGACCTAACGAGTGGTTTAGATTGATCATCATAGGCGGTGGAAGAATCTTCCGGAAGTTGGGCCCATTTGGCACTAGGGGGGCCAACCGGCCCCACCACAAGGCCGATCGGGCTGGGGTGGGCCCCCTCGGGGTCCACTTAGGCCAGGTGAGTCATTGATCCTTCTAGATGCTTCTTTCTTAGGTGCTAAGTCACGTTGAGTTCCGGAGCCTTCTGGAGTCTTCTAGATTTGATTCTTTTAGTACTTTTCCCAAATGGTTCCTAGATTTATATAATTTACCAAATCTCCAAAAAAAACTATTAGTGGTACCCTATTCTAAGTTTATATTAACATTTATGCCCTTTTCCCATGTTTAGTTGACTTATAAATATATAGGATAAGATGTGTCAACAGTGCCCGACTGCAACACGTGGTCCAACATTAAAAAGAATCTATCTTTTACCCCTCCCCTTTCTCTCTCTTCCATCATTCATCAACATTCATCCTTCTTCAACTGTGAAAGCTCTCTCTCCTCCCCTCTTCCACCTCTCTCTTCTCCCATGGAGAACTAAGGTTTCAACCAAGGAAAAGCTTCAAGATTAGAAGCAAAAGGATCTCCCAGACTCCTCCTCAGTTTCCCCTTCGAGTTCGTTGGATTCCATTCAAGTTCTTCTCTCCAAAGGTATTCAAATCTTCGTTTTGTCTGATCTCTTTATTCTGTGCAAAGACTTGATTTTTTTTGGTATATCATTTCCTGAGAACCCCTAGAAGACATACCTATAGATCCATAAAGTTTCGTTGGACACATTGTGAGAACCCAAGATTTGGGGTCGGACGGCCTTCACCGGTCTGACAGTTGGCGCATGCCCAGCCCCAAATTTCGTTTTCGTCATGTTTTTCAACACATATCTGTATAGGATTGTCTCATGAACATCTAGATCAAATCTTAGATTCCTAGCTGCTCAGATTGGAGGTTAGGGCCATTGGCACTGTTCTGGGTGGCACCGGTCTGACCAGTGCGCCTCACCGGTCTGACCGATGTGTCCTAGAGCAGACCCAATTGCTTTGAATTTGCAAATCTAAATTTCCATATTGATTCAATCTGGTTCCTAGAGTCTTATACTCTTTTTTGTGACTCAGGACAACAGCTATGGTCAGGGAAAAAGAGGGTGCTAAGAAGAAAAGAGAAGAGGTGTATGCTCGCAGAGAGGCTACTCCCGGTAACTTTGGGGAAGGGGGCAGCACCATCAATGTCAGTGGGAAGAGATTGAGGCCTCGTTCAGCTCGAGGGAGTGCAGAGACACCTGACCTTGGAGGTGACACTGGCACTAGCAGTGATGACGATGTTGAGGATGAGACCTATCACGGTCAGTTTGAGGTGAGAAGGCACAAGAAGGCTGATTATGGTGATGATGGGTCCGAGAAGGTAGAGGATGAGGAGGAGGAGGAGGAGGAGGAGGAGGAGGAGGAGGAGGAGGAGGACGAAGAAGAAGAAGAAGAAGAAGAAGAAGAAGAAGAAGAAGAAGAAGAAGAAGAAGAAGAAGAAGAAGAAGAAGAAGAAGAAGAAAGGAGGAGGAGGAGGAGGAGGAGAAGAAGAAGAAGAAGAAGAAAAATATGTGGATGCCATGGATGAGGACGATGATGATCAGGATAGGTTGAGGATCATGCCACCTACTTATATCAATCCTAACAGGCCAGTGAAGTACCATGGTTCAGGCATTACTAAAGCCCTAAAGAAGTTGAGGGACAAGAACCCTTATGAGGAGGCAAGCACCGCATCTGATCCGAGCTTTTGGGCTAAGTTTCAGCAGGATTACTATGCTATAGTGATCATCAAAAAGCCCAAAATCACTCATAAGGCACAATATGTGTTTTGGGGCCTTGAGGGCATATGGCTAGGAAGAATGTCCCCATTTTTAATGCAGTCATAAGCAACTGTGAGAGGCAAAGGGTCAATGAGCTTATGGGTTTCCGACAAGATTGGAACAAGGAGATAATAGCCCAGTTTTACACCATCGTGCACTTTGGACATATTGGTGATGAGAGGGCTATGACTTGGATGACCAATGCCCAGAGGTATTCCATCACTTTCCATAGGTTCTTGAGGTGCTTTGGGATCATGGTGGGAGACAAGGACTTAAGGAAGCTCCATGATGAAGTGGAGTTTGACAAGGATGCCTTGCACCTTATGTACCTAAGAGGTGACCATGCTAATTATGGGAAGGTGAAGAATCTCGATACCTACAATGCTGCACTTAATAGACTCCTTAGGGTGTCTATCACACCTAGAGATGGGAATCCCTCTGAGATCACAAAGTTTCAGAAAACTTGTTGGTTGCTTTTAGGTCAGGAGCTCCGAAATTTAGTGTTGGGGATTTCATTTGGCAAGAAATCAAGCATCTATCCGAAGACCCCAAAAAGATTTGTAGCTATAGTCCTTATATAATGTATATGATTCATAAGGTTGCAAAGGCGGAGTTTCCCAAAAATGTGACACACATGCCATTGAAGCTCAATCCTAATAAGAATCCAAGGTTTCCATCTCCTAGAGCAGAACAAGCCCCTGGCCATGAGGAAGGAATACTTGAGGAGGGCGCTACCCAGCTGCCACAGCAGCAGACAGGCCCTCAGGCCATCACCGCTCTGACCAGTGCTGAGCACTGGTCTGAGCGGTGGGGAGGCTGGGAGTAGCACAGGTCCCGCAGATCCACTTCTCCATTGAGGAAGTTCCTCAATTTCATCTTTGGCATGTGTAGGAGTCAGCATGACATCCAACAGCACCGTCCCTGGGCATGTGTGACATGAGCGACGACTCACGACCTTCGAATTTTGTAGGCCTCCAAATATATAGTACACATATAGTACACAGCAGCAACACTCACCACAGTCACTCACTGCTGGACGACTGCCAGCAACAGCGAGTAGAGGTACCTAAAGCCCGCGAGGTGCTCAAGCCGGCAAGCCCTGAGGGTATTATTAATCATTCTTTTTTACAATTCACATTAACAATAATCACAGAGCTCACTAAATTTTGTTTTTCAATCTTTTCGTCTACACTAAGGGGAATAGTGTTTAACGATTAAACCCATATCATCTGCAAATTGGTATAGAATATTTGAATTGGGTTGGGAAAAGCATAAGAAAAAACAAAGAATAGAGAAAATAGCCTAATCTCAGAAAGGAGTTACTTGCATTCTATAATGAGACAAGAAAGAGTTAATGATTTGGCTGTAGCACTTGAGAGCGAAATATTGGAGAAGATTGATTATGAGCATGTCATTACAGATTTCATTTCAAGGAACACTAAAAGAACGATGCTATTCAAGTAAATATTATGAAACATAGGTATCATTCTTGACATAGCTTATTGCAATGTAATATAATATATCATACATCTTATTTTCGTCTTATTTTTTCAAGCTAGTAGGCCTCATTATTTTAGTTTCGTACAAGGCCTCCGATTTCGTCGGGACGGCCCTGCATCCAGGTGGAGCAACAAAGGCCTAGGAGGGCAAACAAGCAAATGAGGGACACGATGAAGTTGATCCACAATGCTCAAGGGTTTCAACCGCCTCGCTCTCCTCCATCTCCTGAGTTTCCACATGTTGAGATACCCTCCTTTGAGGATAGGATGAGAGGTTGGTCCAATTCTGACATGCTTAATCAATATGGGCCTATGTTTGAACCTGAGCAAGAGTAAGGATCTTCATCATCGGCTCCTCCTCCACCTCCACCATTTGTACCCCCTCCTCCGGATGTGGCAGGTTCATCTCACTTCATGAAACAAGAACAAGCTCCTCCACCTCCTCCACCTCCCAAGCAAGTACATGATTGGGGTGCTCGCTTCTCCACGGAGATCTTTGGCTATAATCCATATTACTATGGTACGGACAACGCTCCTATAGCTCATCCCTCTGAAATCACTATCTTTGATTCTATTTATCTAAACTCTCCTATGCGACTTTATTGCTAGATTGTGATGCATGCGTTGTTTGATGTATTGTTTGTGTTGGCTAAATGGAGCAAACAAATCTAAGCCAGCTTACAACCATGGCCTGATCAGTTTGGACCAAATAGCACACACACCTTTGCTTTGTGCTCTGACTGGACCTGACCGGTCAGTTGGGGGTACTGGCTGGACCTGACCGGTCAGGGGCACCGGTGTGACCGGTGCTGCCTAGTCAGTACACTTGTAATTTGCTTTGTGCATAACTTGTCATACGCATCACAGGTTTTCATTTGTCGCTTACACATGTTGCACTCCACTGATTCTAAGATATAGGGGGAGCTCACACACGTTTTCTCCCAAATTTGTGCTATTGGCATTTGATGCCAAATTTTTGAAATTCAACTCAAAGCACAAATTAAGGGGGAATTCTAGCTATATCTAAGAATCTAAATGTGCTTTAACATTTTATTTGTAAGCTTTAATCAAGTTGTCATCAATCAACAAAATGGGAGATTGAAAGTGCATATAGGCCCCTAAGTGGATTTTGGTTAATTGAATGACAAAGCGATTAAAGGACTAATGTATTTGTCTAAGATTGTGAGCAGGTTTTATTTATATATTCATGATTAATTATTACAGTATTTATTTGTGGATGAATATTATATGGCTCACATAGGAGAAGACAAATATATGGATGATCCTAACGCATAAGTGACAAATATCAAGCAATAACGGAAGATAAATATTGGGATAATTTGAGAAGGTCAATTCATAATCTCCCATACTAGACATGGCTTGATTAAATTTACAAGGATCACAAAAAGAGAAGATGGTAATTCTCTAAGTCAAGTGCAAGGCTTCATGTGTTTGTTGAAAGAGGACACAAGGATGAGTGTACACGTTATGGTTCTAATTTGGAAGCTTGCACATTCGTTGTCAATCAAGATCAAGCATTTGAAGCAGGTTTTCAAATGAAGGTTAATTATGTATGAAGCAAAGTGGAACTCAAAAGTGGATTGGATAAGTGATGAATAGACCAACCGAGATGTTTAGGGTGAGGGACTAAGCAATCTTTGGGGCCGTAGCTAAGCCGCCATTAGTGTTTTGCTAAGGTGAAGTTCTAGCATCTGTGGGGTCTCCAACTATCATATCCAAACCTTAACCGAGGGAAGCAATGCAAGTCATCAACATGTTTTCATTGGCAATATGGAGTGACCTATGGATCCAAGTGTGCATTCCTATGCTAGATGGAAAGATCCTAAGTCATTGGCTCAAGTATGGACGTGCTCAAGTCTAAGGCTATGTTGAAAGCCCTCAAGTGGATATTGATCAAGTATGGAAAGATTGAAGACATTCAAGCTCAAAAGGTCAACAAACTATTTTTATTTATTCTTGAGTATAGGTATGCCGTAATATCAAGAGGGATGCAACACTAGCGAGTTGACCAAGTCAAAGTGCTCATTAGTTTACCTAAGTGAGATCTAGCCTTAAGAGCCTTAGAGTGTACTAACAAATCCTCCTAACCTAACTTGAGCCACTTCATCTCTTTGGTGAAGTGTTAGAATCATAGAAAGGGTTTTGGGGGTGCCTCGGGCCTGACCGGTCTAACCAGTCAAGGGCACCGGTCTGACCGGTGCCGCTAGCCCCAACAGCTAGTTTTTCAAACACCGGTCTGACCGGTGTGGGGCACCGGTCTGACCAGTGCCGCCCGAGGGCTAACGGCTAGTTTTCTCCTTTGAGGGGTATAAATACCCCAAGCCTACTTCAATTGAAGGTTGTTGTTTCTAGTGCTTGTGTTGAGGTCCTAAGCCATTTCTTACAAGCCCTAAGCCTTAGTGGCTCTCCCCAACCCTCTCTTTGTGAGATTTGTGGGTTCAAGCCATATCTTTTGTGTTGGGTTGAGAGAGTGAGCTCAAGAGCATCTTTGTGAGCTAACAAGAGCATTTCCTTAGCTTGAGCACTTCGATTTCACGTCTACAAGCTTTGAAGCGTTTGTTACTCTTGGAGGTTTGCCTCCTAGACGGCTAGGCGTAGCCGGCTATCTCTCAAGGTTGTGGTGAGCAGCGGGAAGTTTGTGAGGGCTGTGATCGTGTCTCTTCTTGAAAAAGATCACTTTAGTGGAAAGGAGAAAAGTGGTTAAAAGAGACACAACTTGTTGTGGGAATTGTTTCTTACAAGCTCCTCAACGGAGACGTAACCATTCCTTAGTGGGCGGTGAACTTCGGGAAACAAATCCTTGCCTCTTCGTATTGTTTGCCTCTCTAAGTTGTTTTTCTAGCACATTTAATTTGCTTCCGCTTCGATCTACTTGGGTGTGCTATTTGTGTGTGCAGGGCTCATTACCCTACTTGTGATCATCTACAAAGGCCACTCACCAAGTTTGGTCTGTGCTATAAGCCAAGGGGAGCTTGAAGTTGTTTTTGCAGGTGCTCTGTGCTACACCGGTCTGACCGGTGAGGCGCACCGGTCTGACCGGTGCCTCCTGTGAAGCCCAGTGAGCGACCGGTCTGACGGGTCACCACCACCGGTTTGACCGGTGGACACTGACAGCTCAAGTTTTTAGGGAGGAAAAGTTCAAATCGGTTGTCTCACCTACTCACCCCCTCTAGGCGACATCAAAGTCCTTTCCCTCCTCCCCGTGCCTCAACCACCGCCGCTGCCCGAGAAGGCCGCCAGTGCGACTGTGAAGAGAAGCCTTGCCACGACGACAACGGCGAAGGGGGATGCGATGGCGGTGCGCCTCGGCGGGCCGCGATGCTGGCGGCAACCGGCAGCGGCACCCACGACGGTGGGTTGGCCGAGCGCAGGGGAGGTCGCGACAGTGCTCTAGCACTCGGGTTTGAGGAGCCACGGTGAGGCGTTGACGGTGGCGACCGACAGCAGCGGCGCATCCCCGCTGGCGCATCCCTACCTCTGGCACTCCTCCCCGCGCATCGATGGCGGCCTCACCGGCGCATCCCTACCTCCTGCACCCCTCCCTGCGCGCCGACAGCTGTGGGGTACGCCTCGCAGTGAGGGTGAGGGTGAAGGCACGCGTCGTGGACCTTGCGGGTCTGGAGTAGGGCAGGGGCACACATGGTGGGCCCAGTGGGTATGGAGGGCGGGTACAACGGACGCGGGCGAGAAAAAAATTATGTTTTGCGATTTCTATGGTTCTACCCACGTTTTGTCCTCCACTAACCTAACGGGTGGGTCCGGCGTGGCGGGCTCGAATTGGATGAGAAACGTTTAAATTATTCAATCATTATAGAATAGATTATTTGGTTAAAATAATATTATTGTTCAGCTTGTAAGTCAAATGTGATACTAATTAAGTCTATTCGAGCTCTCAAATATCTATATTATCCTATTTTATTAACTTAGGTTACATATTTTCATAATATAATTATAAATTAAACTTTTAAATATTGTTAGCATACTTAAACTATCATATACTGATTAATATTATTTTTTATCATAATATTAATGTTCAAAGCTCGCAAGCTTAACTATCGGCTCGAACTTCCAAACAAACCGAGTCGAACTCGATTTTTAACTTATTACTCCCCCCAGGTTTGGTAAATGAAGTCGTTTAGGACAATGAGACACGGTCTCCAAAGTACAACTTTGACTTCTTCTTTTTATAAAAATATTTGTTAAAAACTAATATATGTATACTTTTATGAAAGTATTTTGCAAGACAAATCTATTCATGTAGTTTTCACATTTCCAAACTCAATGACTTAAAAGTTATTCATCATTTATATTCCCAATGTTTGACTCAAATCATGTCCAAAACGACTTCATTTACCAAACCGGAGGGGAGTACTTTAGCGAGCACGCTAAGCTCGGCTCGTCTACGCTCATTATGTGCCTCTCAACTACGCTTTTGTGTAGATGCAAAGTGAGAGTACATGTTGTTTGCTGACTCAACCACCTTTTCATCTGCACTCAAGAGGGCTCCTTCCTCTCAGAAGGCTCCGTCCTCGAGCTCTCCCCTTTCTCCTTTTCCTGGCCCCCTCCCTCCGGCTCTGGCGAGCTCACCTCACCGCAACTAGCATGGAGCGGGGCCACCAGCCTCGTCGTAGTTTGTAGACCTCACTCGTAGTAGTATATCTCGAAGTAGTAGTTGCGTCATATGGCGTCTAGCCCGAAGTTGGTTGCCGCCCTTGCCGTCGTTGTTGCGGTGTACCACGACTTCCTTGTCGCTGGAGTCATCACCTTCGAGGTACGTCCAGATAAAATTGTTCCGCCACCTCCCTCTCTAGCAACTCCCCCTCCGCCTTAGCCGCCTCCACCCCTCTTCCGGTTGCTGGTTTTCCGCCGATGCATATCCAGATCTGCCTAGTGGCCGAGTCGGTTCGGCCTTCCCGCCTACTGAACAGGTCTCCCCTAGGGTGGATCTGGGTTTTGGGGTCTCTTCATCGGTGGTTGTTCCAATGACGTGTTCGTCGTTGTTGAACGCACTGATGCTCCCCTGTCTCGGTCTTCGCCTCTACCTCCGCCCCTATGGGTCTTCTTCGATAGTTGTCCCCTGTCTCGGTCTTCGCCTCTACCTCCGCCCCTATGGGTCTTCTTCGATAGTTGTTCTTCCGCCCTTGCCTCCTTCGGTTGAGGCGAGTTCTTCGGCATCGTCGACCGCCCGCTATCGTCTCCACCTCTGCAGATTGAAGCAGTCCCTCCTTCTACAACAGATCCATAGGGTGTTCCGACAACGGTTTTCCAATGGCTGTTCCGCTGTTCTTGCCTCCACCTAGGAAGCGACTAGGTAGTCCTCATCTACTCTCCAGCGACAAGTGACAAAATCATCCTTCGGTCACTTGGTGTGCTGCTCTTGGTCCCGTCGCTCCTTCTACAACCGACACTTCACGCGGTCCTGCATCTGATTGCATGTGAAGATTGTCGCAAAACGAAAAATATGTAGAGGAATAAAGGCTACTTTGTTGTGGTTGTGATATTGGTCTTGAACATTTGAGCCTTCCCCGAAATAAATTTGATTTGATTTGCCTTCACGCGTGAAGGTAAGGGAACGTGACACGCCTCCAACCTGTGCATCTATACTCAGTATAGGCATAACAAAAAAAAAAGAGTGCATCTTGCTTCGGTTTGCCGAGCATGAGCATGAAGGGCACAACAATTCTGTTTCCAGATAAAAGGAAAAAATAGACTATAATCTGGAGATTACAAGAACAAGCAATGAAGAATATAATCTGCATATATCTAGCAACCATATCATATGGCAGAATTAAAACATTAATCAACTACCTGAAGATTGGAGCCAAGTATTCCAAATGAATTAAACCCCATAGTAAAATTTCCAATGAATCGTTGGGAACTAAAAATTCCTAATGTAAGGAATTGGAATAGCCCACATAAGTTATATATAAATGATTTAACTTGAGGTACAAGATTTATCTTTTTCTTTGTTCCCATCTCCATAGTGCACAGCAAGATTTTTTTGTATAAAAAACTGCTAGAATCAATTAAAGCAAAAAAAATGCACAGCAGGATTTCACATCAGTTCAGTAATTCAGCATACAACTCCCACCCACACACTGCCAACCATTACTCCATTTCTTTTCTGTTGTTTACACACAGAGATGGGGCTTCCTACACATAGCAGCCCTCGTTGCCGGTACCAAGGTTTTGCAGTGTGTGTATGCATAGCTAAAAGTGCAATGGGTTGTATGTTAATTCAGAGTTTTTGGAGGCTGAAATCTTTTTTTTTGTGCCTTCTGTTAGGCCCTCTTGCAGAGATGAAAGTCTAATCCCTAACGAACGAGTTCCTGCAATCAGAATCAACCACCATATTCAGCAAAAAGCAAAACCAAGGAACAGTCATTACAATTAGTTTTATGTGCAGTTAGAAGTCAGGACTGGGTTCACCATTGGCTGGTCACCAATCAAATAACCGTTTACAGAAGCAACAGGACCACAACAATCTAATGCGCATACATTCAACAGCTTAAACGTACCTTGACAAAGGAAGCATATTGATAATAATTCAAACCCCTCAACCTTCATAACCCACTCTATCACTAAAGGTATCCATTTAAAAGTTAGCATGGTGTAGACTAAACAGAACCAGTACAATGGTTATCCAGAAATAGTTGATCTACAAAGATTTTCCTTCAAAATCTATCTAAAATTAGAAAGCCACTAATGGCATTTTCCTCGTCCACCATACTGTAGAATGTCCACTAATAGCATTTTGTTTGTTATTTTTTCAGACATAGCATTATTCTATATATACGTTAATGTAAGGTTTGCAACGCACTAAGGGATATTACTTGTCCCTCTCTAGCTAAGTAATCCCTCTCTAGCTTTGTCCTAAGTCAAACACTTCTATCTTTGACAAGTAGAAATTTATACAGTTTAAGAATATGTGAATTATATATTATAAAAATATATTTCTCATGCTGAATCTAAAACATAAATTTTATGATGCTAAACGATACAATTTTTTAAAAAACTTGACTTGAGACGAAACTAGAATGACAACAATTATGAAACGGAGCAAGTACAATATGATGCTAACTGTACACAACTACATAATCAGTTGCACTCCACATTGATTTCCTGATTTTTTTTCTCTACCACAAGTTATAATTGTTAGTGTAATCCTTGTTGCATGTTAGTGTGGGTCATGTCTTGCCTTCAGTACAAGTCAAGCTGTCTTCGGGTGCAAGTCAACAAGTCAAGTCTTTGCCTTAGGGTAACCAAAACACTTGTCTTCATGAGCAAGGCATGGGGTTGCCTAGTGGGAGTGGACAGTGGTGGTGAGTAAAGCCGATCAGTGTGTGAGTGAAGCACGGAGTGTGTGCATAGGGCAGCATGATTAGTTTACAGCGCATGGCTGTGTGCAATGTGGTTCCTCTGCATGCAACGTGTGGCTGTGTTGGTGAGCTAGCTCTGACTCGAGTGTTCTTAGCCCGGGTTGTGCGGCTGAGTCACAGCTTTTTTTTTTTGAAAAGGGCTGAGTCACAGCTTAGCGTGTGCGTGTCTGTGGTGTTAAAATATGTGTAAGTGTAACCATCGTGTTGACGTGTTGTTGTGTGGTGATATAGTGCGAAAGTGGGTTCTGGTTTGCAGCTCCACATAATTTGTGTGCGCTCTCCATTTGTGAGTGTTTTCCTAGTGTTAGAGTGGGTGGTATGATTTTGGGAGCTGGCGAGGCTTACAATAATAAAATGCTGGAACATAGTTTAAATAGGGCTCTCAACTAACAGTTCAACTCATGGCTTGGCAGCCTCAACGAAAAACCCTTTTCCAGCCGATACCATGATTATATCTAGGCTTGTCATGGCAATAAAAAAAAGGACATCGACTACATGTAAATCTGTTGAAAATTAAAGCATCTGATGGTAACCAATCATTTAGTAGTGAACCATAACCTGGACGGTTCTGATCTCCACATAAACCAGAGTGATGTCTCATTCTCAAAAACTGTGCTTGGATTGATACTAGATGCACAGGCAACAGAACATGAACATATAAAGGAGCAGAGGGAACCTCTTCCAGGACGTTGTGAAAGCAGTTGTGAAGAGAAGGTTCAGCAATGTAAGCATGTGATGAAGAGGTGTGGTTAATATGCCCAGAATTGCATTTACAGCACATGCCTATAAATCTGCAATGACAAACAAAGAAACATGAAGTTAGCTCACGTGGATCAATTAAAACAATTAAAAATCTAAAATGTATTACAATAATGGCATGTAGCAATAATGAGCAATCAGAGTGATGATCTTATATATTACACGGTTAACTAGTGGCATGGGAGTCTTGGATACAAAAATTGAACCTGGATAATCAAAATCCTATATCAGAGACCTACCAATGGTAGGAAAGTAACATACCTCATGAGTCATGAATATTGTCCCCAGCAGAGGAATTCAAGCCCATGCTTGCACTGTTGTGTTGAAGAAACCTAAGCTTCCCTTCCTGTTGTTCACCATAAGCATATCAGCAGATCATAGATCATTCCCTTTTTGTAGCTGATATGACTTTTTAGTTACCTTAGTCCCATAAACAAGACCTGCTCCAGGGGAAGGATGAAAACATGCAACATTGACTTCGTCTCCAGCACTAGGAAGAACTCTCACAAGCTCCATGTCTGAAACTCTATACACCTATGATAGTGGTAAATAACGACGATATTAATGCATACAGATTCTAAAATCATCAGGTTGTGCTGCAATATAATTACAGTGAGTAAAGTGCATATACTTTCAACAATCATCAATAAGTATGGTAAAGACTACATTGCAATCAGCTGTTTTTTCCAACCGTAGAGGCAGGCCCCACAACATGCGCCACTCCCTCCCTCCCTCCCTCTCCAGCAGCCGCCGCAACAAGACTGGTATTTTGATACTGGCGCCACTCACCAGTCACATGGCATCGGACCCGGATATCCTCTCGACCTCCTCAGCTCCCATCATTCTTCTTTGGAATTCGGCCCTTTTGGGAGAAATTGACAAGATCGTCCGCTGTGACAGTTCTGGCACCCTCTACCCGTTACAGCTTCCAACATCCGCGCTTCTTGCTAGCACTTCGTCGCTTTGGCACCCTGGTCATGAAGTTCTCTCCAAATTAGCGCATTCTTCTGCTATCAGTTGTAACAAGAGGGTTCGCGATTCGTTATGCCACACATGTCAGCTTGGTCGTCATGTTCGTCTTCCGTTTCATGCGTCGTTGTCTCGAGCCTTGTGCCCTTTTGAGTTGCTACACTGTGATCTATGGACATCACCAATCACTAGTGTTTCAGGTCGTAAATATTATATTGTGATTCTTGATGATTTTCCCACTATTTCTGGAAGTTTCCCTTGCGTTTGAAGTCACAAACGTTCTCTCTACCCTGTCTGACTTTTTCGCTTATGTGCGCACCCAGTTCGATGTCATTGTGAAGGGAATTCAGTACAACAATGGGGCGGAGTTCAATAACTCCAGCTCACGTATCTTCTTCATCGCCAACGACATTCGCTTGCGCATGTCCTGTCCATACACCTCCCCAGAACAGTAAAGCCAGTGACGGAGCTGCAACTAGGGCCGCCCAGGCCATGGCTCTAGTCGTGGCCCAACAAGGTCCACTACCCCTTTAACTTTTGGCCCAACAAAACCTTCAAGGCCCATCAACAAGGGCTACCTTTGCCTTGATCATCACACCAATCGAATCTTCATCTCTTGCCATGTAGTTTTTTTAGGAGACCTTCCCGTTTTCAGATACCTTCTTTTCTCCTACACACGCCGATTTTGATTTATTAGAGGAGTTTACTAATCCGGTGGATATTCACTTTCCACCGTCACCATATCTGCTGCTTGCAGGTTCTCCTAGTGACTCTTCCGCTCCATCACAAGCTAAAACCAAGCCTACATTCCCTCTGCACGCACCTGTGCAGTGTTGCGCTGTGCGCGGTAACACTTTTGAAGTACCATGCCGCTACGCCACGCGCGAAACCATCGCCTGCCACATCATGCACAACCTCAATGTCCCCAGCGCGCCACACGCGGCCCTGGCGCCCGACATCCCCACCACACCACGTGCGGCCCCGACACCCTCACCGTGCCATGCGCGGCCCCGATGCCTGACACACCTACCAAGCCACGTGGGGCCAGCAGCCCGTCTCTCCAACCACACCACACGCGGCATCGCCGCCTCCTTTTTCCGTGTCCCGTCGTGTGCCTCCTCTCACAAAGGACGCCAGGCTGTTCTACTAGAGGCATCTCGACGGACGAGTTGCCTCCACTAGCCGCAGCTCTCCGGTCAAGCTCCTGGTTCATGCTCCTGGTCCTATCGATCCCCACTACCACCTGGGGTAATTGCCGTCCCTCCAACGGAAAATCACACAGCATGCATATGCGAACCAAATCAGACAAAGTTGTTCTCACCCATTCTGCGGAGTTATCGTGCTGCTGTTGCTGATCCAAACAAGCAAGCAACAAAGAAGCTGAGTTCTCTACTCTTTCGTCCAACCACACATAAGATCTCCTGCCTCAACCGCCTGGGTTTAATGTGGTCACCAGCAAGTAGGTGTTTAAGCATAAGTTCAATGCTGATGGGACTTTTGAGCGCTACAAAGCTTGTTGGGTCCTTTGTGGTTTTACCAGACACCCAGTGTTGATTCTGCAGACATTCAATCCAGTTGTCAAGCCCGCTAGAATATCCAAAAGAATATTGATCTGTGATGGCAGCCGCGGTCTCCCGTTGGCACTCGTGACCCAACCCGTCGCCCACCGCCCGTCAATCACTCGCCTCTACTTCGACATCAGCATCGACATCATCGGCTTCTTCATCCACGACTTTGCGGCATTGCAACATGAACGAATATTAATCTGCTGCTGCTTCTAGACGCAAGAACGGCGGCGGATTAATAGGATCCACCGCGGAGATGGGCGGAGGTCATTGGCAACCTCCCCCGGCGGAGGTCATTGGCAACCTCCCTAGGGGTGCTAGGGGAGCGTCATGGGGGCGCCCTAGAGGTGCGCCGTGAAGGACGGCCGGCGACACGTGGAGGGCAGGGGCGCATCGAGGGGGCAGCGAAAGATGTATCCTAGGATTGTAAACGCTAAACTCGTGATACCATGTAGATAGATGTAATTGGTATAATGCATTGAGGCCTCGGCCAGTATATATGAGAGTACAAGGCTTGGGGTGCAAGGTAACGCTGGATACATATGATAGTCTACGATATTAATATCTACAACAACCAAATATACTCTAAAAGATGGGGAAGAAGAGAGGATGGCGTTCGCGCTCGCTCCTGGCGACCGCGTGGGGGTCGCGGCGGCGCCGGAACCGCCCGACCCGCCGCCGCCCCCCGCCACCCCGCCGCCCCCCGCCACCACCTCCACCACCACCATCCCCGCCTCCACCCACTCCACCCCGGCCTGCTGCCCCTTGCTTGACCCCCGAAGCCTACACCTCGGCGCCGACGCAGGCCCCGGCAGGAAACCCGCAGCTCGCCGATGCGCGACGGTTTTGCCAGGCCGGGAGATCTGGTCCAGGAACAGCTGCTCCGCGACTTCCACTGCACTGCGGTCCCAGGTGCCATCGTTCGCTCCACCATTGCTCACCTCTGGGCTACGCCCGCCTCTCGCGCGCCTAGCTATACCTTGCAGTTCGTTCGCCATATGCTTTGTTTCCACCTTGTTGCGAGTCCTGATCGCCTAGACGTCGTTCGTTCCGGGGTGGGAGTCTTTTGTGTGTCTGTGTCCTGCCGGAATGTGGCGAACGCTCTCCTCGTGCGCGGCCGCCTTCAAACGGGGTCCTCCGCCCTTCTCCTTCACGCCTCCCTGGCTGCGGCGCTCCGCGCTGTCGAGCTCGCTGGGGACGACGACACCCTCGTCGCCGACGTGGCGCCCACGGGTACAAGAGCTTTTACTCCGCGCCTACCCGCACGCACTCGATGCAGCGGGCGGGTGGCTCGAGTCACCCCGGAAGGAGCTGCCACGCAGAGTTCAATGCCGGGGATTTTCGGGGATCCCCGCGCTGCCCCCGATGCACCCGTCTTGTCGCCCGGGCAGGGAGCGCGCACCTGCCTCCTCCGGGCTGAGCAGGCTGGGGGTGGTGTTAATGGCGGTGTGACGGCTACCGACCACCCAACGCCGCCTTACCTTCGTGCGCTCCTCACCCCCCCAAAACCCCCCAAACCTTCTCCTCGCCAACCTGCTCCCATCACTGCTTCAGCCGTTTGTTTTCGCTGTCTTGCGCCAGATCACCAGGTTCGCGACTGCCGCGACCCCGTTCGCTGCCGGAACTGCCGCGGCAGCGGGCACCACCACCGCCGGTGCAAGATGTCGATCGCTCGCGTGCTCACCCCGTTCCACCGCCGCAACCCTCCCGCTGCCGGCACCTCCTCCCGTGTCACCGTCCCTGCTGTCCCATTCTCCCCCCGCTCCTCCTCGCTGCCGCCTCCGTCTGCTCCCCCGCCGCCTCCTACTCCCGCGCATCCTCTCGTCGCTGAACTGGCGATCGCCGATCCGCTCTCCATGATCCCTTCCTCCAGTAGCGGTGGGGTTGACTTCGAGCTCCCCCACGCGGGTTTCTCCCCTGTCTCTGTGCTTAAGGCGGGCACCGCCTTCCCCAAAAGGTGCGCCAAAGTCGCCGCGGGGGCCGACGTCGCCCTTGCAAGACGGCTATGCCACAGGTCTACCCCAGATCTGTGGACATCCACGTCGTGTCGGTGCGTGGCAAAAACCCCGCCGCCCCCTTGCCGTCCTCTGATGTGGACGAGGATGCGAGCTGTGGCCGGTCGCCACCCCGCGCTCCTTCGCCGCCGCCGCAACCGCGCGCGGCCGGCCTCCCCGCCGGCGGAGGAGGAGCCGGGTCCGATAGCGCCGGCCGACGAACCTGCCTCCGACACCGAGCCGGCGGAAGAGTCAGAGCTGCCCAGCGACGAGGAGGAGGTCGAGAGCTCGGCCGGCTCCGACCTGGCGGACTGGGAGGGGCGTGTGCACTCCCTCGAAGTCAGGCTACCCCGTGGCCAAATCGAGGTGGCTGCGCGTCTCGCCTTCGCCTACGTCTCCCCCGCCGAGGTTTGCGCCTCCGTCGCCCCTTTCATTCGGGCTGCCATCGCATCCGTGTTCCCGCAGATCTCGGTCGAGCTGCTCCCTTCCTCCAGAGGCGCGATGCTGCTTCGTTTTGCGACGCCAGCGCTTCGAGAGCTGGTTCGCGACGCCAGCCCCATCAACTTCCAGGGGGGCCGCCTCTCGTTGGAGCGGCCGCAGGAGACTCCGAACCGTTTCTTCCGCTCCCCGTCTTGGCTGGCGCAGGTGGCCGTGACGGACTACCCGCCCGAGCATTGGAACGCTGAGCACATCCGCCGCAGCTTCTCCGGCTTCTGCAACGTCGTGGAAATCGACCCGGCGTGCCTCACCTCCTTCGACTTCTCGCCGCTCCGCCTCGTCCTCGAGGTGAACCACCGCCTCGAGATCCCAAGCGAGCTCTGGGTGGACGCGGACGACCTGGTGCTGGGCGGGAGCATCGTGAGCATCATGCCGGTGCGTGTCTGGCCTCGCGTCAACCAGTTGGGCGAGGACGGCAGCCTCATCCCCGTCTTCGAGCCTCCGCCACCGATCCGGCGGCCAGCCAGCGCCGCCCCCGGGCCTCCCCGGGGCGCCGCCGCGGCAAGCCCGGCAAGGCCGGGAGCCTCTCTCGCGGGCCGGCCCGGCCGCGCCCTTTCCGCCCCCCCACGCGGGCCTACTCCGGCTCGCCGCGCCGCACGCTCTCTCTCGGCTTGCGACCTCCCGCGCTACTTCACCGTCTCCCGGGCTCTACCGATCTTGCGCCGCCCCCGTTGGCGTCGCCGCCCTCCCCTCGCCCCTGCCGGCGGAGGACGCCACGGTCCCACTTCGTCGTGGCCGTCGCCGGGCCCCGCGCTGCTACCCCGGCGACCACCCGGCGTCAGAGCTCTCGCCTTGCGGCCAAAGCCGGCGGCAACTTTGTTGACGCCACGGACAAAGCCGTCAAGCTCAAGGCCCTGCAGAACGCTCTGGCCCCCTGCTCCTCCAAGCTCAAGACGGTGGTGGAGCAAGGGAACATCATCGCCAAGGTCAAGAACCCCCTCTCGGCCGCGGACATCCGTAAGCTAGTCACCGCCTCAGGTCTCTGCGTCGCCGCCTCTACGGTCGGCGCGCCGCCCGTCAACGCCCCATGATGCACGCACCATCCCCGGCGCCTGATGACGGGGGCTGTCCGTCACAGCTGGCCGCCGTTCGGGCCATCTCGGCGGGGACCTGGGTGGTCGCTCGTCCTTCTGCTACTCCTCCATTGTTGCCCGCCGGGCTCTATCGCTGTCGTTCGTTTATGTCTCGTCTTAGTTTCCTCGTTGTTCTTGCCTGTTGTTGTACTATGGGGTTGCCCCCCGTCTGTAACCCCCTGTTGGACATCTGGTTAATCCATGGGTAGCTCGTTTAAATGTTTCTCTGTGTTGTCGTGGAATGTTCGTGGACTTGGCGATCTGGATAAACGCAAGGTGGTTAGGGATGCGCTTGCCTCTGCTGCTCCCTCGGTGATCTGTCTCCAGGAAACCAAGCTGCGCGATGTGGACACGTTCACGGCGTACACCTTCCTCCCACACTCGCACGCTGGCTCCTACCATGCTGTCGACTCCGATGGCTCGCGTGGTGGAATGCTAACTGCTTGGGACCCGAACGTCTTCTCCCTCACTTCCTTCATCAGTAGACGGCATACGCTCACCACCGTTCTCAGCTCCACCATATCCGATCACTGCATCGCAGTCACAAACGTGTATGGTCCCTCGGATCACCGCGACTCTCCTGTTTTCCTCGACGGGCTCCGGGAGCTTGAGCCACACATCTCTGGCGTGTGGCCGCTCGCCGGCGATTTTAACCTGGTCCGCGGCGCGGCTGACAAAAATACGGGCTGGGTCAATACTCGTCTCTGCGACATGTTCAATGCCACCATTGAGTCGCTCGGGGTAGTGGAAGTTCCCCTTCTCGACAAGCTTTTCACTTGGTCTAACCGCCGCGTCTGCCTGACGCTGGAACGCCTAGATAGGGTGTTCGTCAACAATCACCAATGTCTCGCCTTCCCTGCAACCACCCTCACCTCGCTTGTCCGACCCACCTCTGACCACACGCCGCTCCTGATCACCCTCTCCACCTCCATCCCCCGCCCCAACACGTTCCGCTTCGAGAACGCCTGGCTCCACAACCAGAGTTTCCTCCCCGCCGTTCTCCCTGCCTGGCATGAGGCTGCCGCCCACCCGGATGCTGCAGGTCTCCTTGCCGGGTGCTTGAAGTCGACTCGGGCTGCGGCCAAGGTTTGGGCAAGGCGTAACAGGGCGCCACCTCTCCTCATCCAAGACTGCAAATTCCTTATTTTACTTTGCGATCTGTTCGAGGAAACCCGCTCCTTGTCTTCTGCAGAGCTGCAGCTGCGCTCGCTCGCGCACGACCGCCTGGCTGTGGCGATCCGTGAGCGCGCGGCCTACTGGAAACAAAGGGGCAAGCAAAAAGCCATCCGGGAAGACGACTCCAACACCAATTTCTTCCATGCTCATGCCACTCAACGCTTGCGAAGAAACCACATCCGGGGGATCGAGGTCAACGGCACTTTGGTCAGCCACCACCAAGGGAAAATGGAGGCTCTCACTGCCCACTTCAAACAGGTGATGGGCACGGTTGCACCTTGCAGCTGGGGGTTCAGTCTGGAGGAGATCTACCGGGGCCGGGCTACCGTCAGCGATTCCCTAACTGCTGAGTTCACCACTCAGGAAGCTTTGCAGGCAGTCCGGGCCATGAACAAGTGTAGTGCTCCTGGTCCTGATGGCTTTGGCCCGAGCTTCTACTGTGCAGCTTGGCCTACCGTCAAGGTTCAGGTGATGAGATTTCTGCAGTCCTTCTACAAGAACGAAGTGGACCTCGAGCGCATAAACCGATCATACATGGTCCTCCTCCCCAAGAAACCTGGTGCTGTCAAAGTCACTGATTTTAGGCCGATGTGTCTGCAAAATTGCAGTGTAAAAATTGCTGTCAAGCTCCTCACCACCCGGCTACAACAGCAGATCACGGAGCTGGTCGACCCTAACCAGACAGGCTTCCTCAAAGGGCGCACGATCTCTGAGAACTTTGTGTTCGCCGCCGAGCTTGTCCAAGTCTGTTACAAAAGGAAGGTGCCAACCTTAGTCCTCAAGCTTGATTTCGCGAAAGCGTTTGACACTGTTAACTGGGATAGTCTCATGGCTGTTCTCCGTGTGCGCGGCTTCAATGACACTTGGTGCAGCTGGATCGCTAGAGTCCTCAGCTCCTCCCTCACGGCTGTGCTGGTAAATGGCTGCCCTGGTCCCTGGTTTCACTGTCGGCGCGGCCTGCGCCAAGGCGACCCCATGTCGCCTTACCTCTTCTTGCTGGTAGCCGACGTGCTGCAGACACTGATTCAAACAGATGGCCAAGTTCGGCACCCGCTGGCGGACTCCCCATGCACTGTGCTGCAGTATGCCGACGACACGCTCATCCTCCTCCGCGCTGAGCTGCAGGATGTGGAACGTCTGAAACTCCTCCTCGACCTGTCCTCTACTGCAACCGGCCTCAAGATCAACTACGACAAAAGCACTGCAGTGCCCATGCACATACCGGACCGTGACTTGCCTGCATGCCTGCAGGTGCTTGGATGCCGCCAGGAAGGCTTCCCCCAGACATACCTTGGATTGCCGCTGTCCTGCTCCAAACTGAAGCTTGCGACGTTCGATCCCTACATTTGCAAAGCTGACCGCCGCCTTGCAGGTTGGCAAGCCTCGCTCCTCAATCCCATGGGGAGGACAGTGTTGATCAACGCAGTTCTTGATGGTCAGTTGTCCTACATCATGAGTGCGATGCCCCTCCCCCCTGGGGTCATCTCCAAATTCGACAAACGACGCCGGGGATTCCTCTGGACAGGTGACAACAACGCCAAAGGAAGCAGCTGCCTTGTTGCCTGGGACACTGTCCGCTTGCCGAGAGACCGGGGCGGTCTGGGCATTAAGGACATTGGGGTTCAGAACTCCTGCCTGTTGCTCCAGCTGATCCATCGCCTACATACTTGCGCTGCTTCCCCTTGGTCGCGCTGGGCCCGTGAACACGCCTGCCTTGCGAGCATGGAAGGCGATCTCCACGGGCACCACTGGGGCGCGCTACGCCAGCTCCTCCCAATCTACCAAGCTGTCACCACCGTCACCCTAGGAGACGGGGCAACTTCCTCCTTCTGGTTCGATGTGTGGCACGATGAAGACTGTCTGGCCGACCGTTTCCCGGCTCTGCTCACCCACTGCAGGGCTGCGAATCAGTCTGTCCGCCAAATCGTCTCGACGGGAATCAGAGACCACCTTGTTCCACGACTGTCCGCTGTGGCTGCGGACGAATTACGCACGCTCGAAGGCATTGTTGCCCAGGTGACGCTCTCTGATGCTGCTGACAGCCGACAAAGCCCGTTGGCTCTGCCAAATGGTAAACTCCACACCTCGCTCCTCTACCAACTCCTCGCCCCCCAGCAAGCTGTTGATGCAGCGGCCGTAGCTGTCTGGAACAGCGTCGCGCCGCCCCGTGTGCAGTTCTTCGGGTGGCTGGTGACCCGAAATCGAGTTCAGAGCAAAGCTAACCTGCTAGTGAAGAGAGCTGTCGACAATGCCGACTGCGAGATCTGCCAAGGTGGAGAAGAAACTACCTGCCACATTCTCTTCGAGTGCCCCTTTGCGCAGTCCTTCTGGGCAGCACTGGGTTTTCAGCTGCCGCCTAGCCAGCGAGCACAAAACCTGCACCTCATACCAAGGCCTACGGCTGCCCCGGACAGTCACTTCTTCAGCCTGATTCTTTTGTGCTGCTGGCAGCTGTGGAAGCGAAGGAATCACGCGGTGTTCCAGCAAGAACTGCTTCCCCTGCGCCATGTATTTCGCCTGTGCAAGGAAGACGCGCGGCTCTGGCGGCACAGAATGCCGCACCCCAGTAGGAGCGTCGCCCATGAATGGTGTAATGTGTTTGATAGTGCAATGTAATCCATAATGAAATCCATCACGTAATCCCTGATGTAAAACTCTATCCCGGGCCGGTTGGGGCCAAATCAAATTGTTTTCAGGTGGGGGATCCTCTCCCCTCCTGTTGCCCCTCAAAAAAAAAGATGGGGAAGAAACAGCAGGCTATGATTTAGTAAAAAATGGCAGCCAACTGTAACACAGACACATCCTATTGTGAAAGCAAAAGCAGATTGGCCATCATTTGCATAATAGTTTATTAATTCGCATAGTTGCTAGTAACTAACATGCTTACCCCAACTTGCTTGGGAGGCATTGTTGTTCCTGCTGCTAGTTAGCTAATTAGCAACCAAGATATGTTTTATAGTAATTTCGTTTTTTAGGGTGATATGTTTTATAGTAAGTTAATCATATATACCTCCAAGACTCTGTACAATGGAATTCTGGTCTCCCCATCAATTAAAATGGTCCTCAACAGTGAGTTATGTTGCCGACCATATGCCAATAGTATGTGTTCTGATGTAGGTGAAAACTGCATTGTATGAAGAATATCAGGAGGCAGGAAAAACAAACTTCACTCAAATAAGTCCAATTTGAATAACCAGAACTGCAAACTTATAACAAATACTATCTATCATGCAGCTAAAGGACAATCAGCACATGCATCTGTTTCTTTAAACAAGAAACCAACACACAGATGACGAAGCAAACAACCTTAAAAAAGAATGGAAGGGATAATAAAAACTGAATAAAAGTTGCAGCGAGCCAGTAAGCTGCCAATATTGCTCAAGCAAGGTATACATGGGAGCACATATTTGCCTCTTAAAACAAGCAACTACCTCATAAATAAAACAATAACACACAGCTGAAAAAACAAAGTTCGAAAAAATAACCTGGACGGAAGTTAAACAGTGAGCAGCCTTTACTGGTCTAGATGCAAGAACTGTCCCAAACCTACAAGGGCATAATTGAAACATTTATATTAACTGGTCCATTTGTAAATAGACAGATAAAGGATAGCTGATGAAAAGAGCAGCAGCAAGCATACTAACGTTGCCTTCTCAAGTGAATAGACCCGAAGCTCATATACAATTTGGCGAGACGGAAGTGTGTGACGAGTTGGTGATGTTCCAGCCCCAGTAGAATCATAATTTTCATGCAATTGATTTCCATGGTCAGTATCTCTTTGTGGCAGCACACATGCAACACAAGCAACCAAAAATCGTCCACAGGGGGAAAAGTGGGTACCCATTTCACTGTGTAAATGTAATAGTAACTTCAAGTAAGTAAATAAGTCTCAAGTTTCAGCTGCAAATGTGATAGAAATGCAATATGATGTCATCAAGACAGTACAGTATACAAATTGCAGCTATTATTGTTTTCTAGTGTAAAACTAATATCAGCTGATTGCCACTAATAGCTATGAACCAGTTCAGGATTAGCATAAGAAATAATAAAGAATCAGCCTTGTGTGACATGCATCAAATACATTAAAAAACAGCAGTAAAAGATCTAGTTAGTGATGCACAAGAATGTTTAAGGAGAAATAAGGAACAATGTAGCACCTGCAAAGTACGGCATGAGGAATTGTCAAGAGGCATGCCTCAGACTCTAATGCAATAAATGGATCCTTGATGTTGTGACGCCATATTCTTAGTTTCACCGTACAAGGTAATTCAGTGCCATTATCAAGCAGAGAGGTAGCTCGCTCTGACCCAACACCAAATGAGACAGCATGAGTACCAAGAAGGGAGCCCCCAACCCCAGGTACAGAGGTCATTGACCCATCAAAACTGTCAGCATTGACTGGAACAGATGATGAAGCACCGACATGCTCAAAATTATGTGTATATGGTAGTTCACTAATCAAGTTATCTACCCCAGAACTGCCAAGGAGAGGTATGTCTCTGGAAGCATAATTTTTCAGAAGTGCAGGGGTCATTGTTGAATCTTCAGAATCACGGACGTGAACCTGTGAACGGACTTACTGATGAGTCTAATCACAACACATTAGACGAGGAAAATTGTGACTGCAGTGGACACAGAATTCCACCTCTGCTGTAAGTAGATATGGAGCAGCATGGGGGTGAAACTGCACAGCTCTCAGTGAACGGCGAGTTCTTAGTATAATTGGAGGGTCCAAAGCTCTGTTATTGTAGTCCCATATGAACAGCTGAAACATGTGTTGTAGTTTGGACATTAGTATATATTATTTCAAAATTAATGCTGAATAAAGAAACATAGATTCTTTAGTAAATTCAACTGAAATTCTCAGTTCTCACTTTGTGACCTGATGCGACGGCCATAAGCTCCCCTGTTGCGTGAAATGCAATTGACGCAATTGGCCTATCTGTAGAACAAATTTCAATTTTCATAAGTTTTAAAGTGTTGCTTCAGAAATACCCATAATTAAGGAAAAAACGATGGGTCTGTCAAGAATGATTACAGAAGCGAAGTACTGTAGTGCAGTGTGCTGTTTTAGCATCCCAGAGACGAACTTCACAATCCAAACTTCCACTAGCAAGAATATCAGAATGCAGAGGATGGAATCTAACCTGGGGAAAAATCCACCTTGAGATTAGCTTCATTTTAGAAAATACTTTTTTTGCGGGCTCAATTTAGCAAATACTTTATAATTCTTCTCTGAAGTAATAAGTTTGTGGTGAACTAGAAATTCACAACATTGAATGACAGGTTAGTATTAAACTGTTGATCACTAAATAAACATTAGAACAAAATATTCTTGTATTTATTTAGATGAGATTTAAGCACATGAGGAAACAAAATACAGTAAGAACTATGCCACTGTACCACCCATGGAGTGCGCTGATGCCCTTGCAATACTTTCAAACATTTCCCAGTTTGGTAGTCGATTATTTTAACAGTATGGTCACCACTGGGGATAAATAGATGTTAGTCTATATGTTCTTTGGTATCTATAGATCATATATTAAGCAAGTTACTGAACATACTGTGTAGATGCAAGGACTCTTCCATCTGGACTGAACGCAGCTGCAATGGTTGCCCTTGAAGTAGGCACAAGAGGGCAATATTTGGCACACCAGCAGTGCAAGTACTGTGTTTCTGCCCTGTAAAAGTAAAGTAAAAAAACTTATAAAATAATTAAAGCAAACAGTGTGAGCTTTTATAAACAATAATTTTAAATACTCATTTTGGTAAAAGAAAAATGACCACTCACCAATAAAGGAGATCCTGCTGAGCATCTGTAACCCAAAATTTTGATTCAGTGGAACCAGTATCACAAAGAGTTTTGGTCCACTGAGTTTTAGCTCGGTGTTTTGTTCGAGGTGAGACCTCCCGCTGAGCTAATAGATCAAAAATATTTCTGATAATAAGATAGGGAAAAAGAGTCACGCTCAGCAGGTAATTGCATCTTAGTTACAAGGAAACTGTTTGGTAACAGATATTTTTTATTGGCGCTTTATAGGGAGCAAACCACAATTTGGGTTCTAGGTACCTTGACATAATGCAACAAAAGTTTCTGCAGCTCAAAATGCTAGAAAGCAATGGTATGTAAGCATCAGTTTTACCTTTGCCTTGATCTTGATGTTGATGCTTCATGTCTAGAAACTGATTCTGGAGCTGAAGTTTGCTTCCAGTTTTGTATCCAACTTTCTGTCATTTCAGATATTTAACAAACCCGACCTGAAATTAATTTAACAATTCAAACAAAATACATCTATGGATGTGGTGTTCATAACTTCTTATCATTGTAACATGATAATACAAAACAAACAAACAACATAGACTTTTGTCTGAAGCAAGTTGGCGTGGGCTAGAGATGAAACCCAAAAGAAACAAGGGTAGAAGAAACACAAAAAAAGCGCAAGACAAAAAAGCGCAAGACAGAAGGTAAAATTAAGGGTAAACAGAAAAATTAGAAACAAAGGTCTTCTATCCATGCATGTTGATTGCTAGTCACCAAGCACTCCTACCCATAGCTAACCCCTTGGAGACATTCCACTCCTTAAGGTCTCTCTTAACAAACTCACCTCAATTCAGTTTAGGTCGACCACTACCTCTCTTTACGGTTGAAAACGGACAGTTTCTATCCCGTTCCGTTCCGACCGTTTTTCTACATTATGCTTTTGTTCCAGTTTTTACCGAATTATGAAAAATTGTCAGATTTAATTAATTTTAATGTCATTCTTCATTATTTTGTAATAGTTTACTTTCATAAATGTAGAAAAATCCCATTCCGTTCCGACCGTTTTCTACATTTATGATTCCGTGTTCGACCTTTTTCAACCGTTTACAATATCGACCCGCTTTAGAACCCCACTACACCCCACTACCTCTCTTTACATTATAACATGATAATAACTGAGAAATTTGCAGAACGATGCATTTAGCAAAGACCAATTTAACAACAAATTTTCAAAGCTATGGAGCCTCAAGGCGCCATATGCTTTGACATTCTTAACAGGCCAGTGGTGACAAATATTAATTCCTGATTTGAAACAATCATCTCATTTGCAAAATAGGTGATATAGATTTCAAGCAGCATCACGGGTGATCATACTGCAATAATAATTTGTACACCTAGCCTATGTCCTCGCATAATACATGCACCCTCCACAAGATCACATCCCTTTTTGTGATCCTTATGTTGCCAACATAATCATACACCACAGGTAAACATCAGCAAGCAATAGACTATCAGCATACTACATGATACGAGTGGGATATGTAAACATGGGAAGTTTAATTCTGCATCATACTTGCAAGTAGAAACCAACAACCACGACGAACTCCATATTGCCCAGAAAAAAAGAGCGGGCTCCAGTAGCCGGTGCCCCACGAGAGCACCTTCTACTGGACAACGCACAAACAAATGCATAATACGCCCAACACAGAGGACGGGCAGCAAATTGAACAAACAAATAAATAGGCGAGGGCAAAAGGATGATCCTGCTTTGGTAAATCCGGACCGAAAAAATGGACCACGGATCCGGTCGCAGCAGCAAAACCGATCGAAGGATGCCACTCCCAACCCCAATCCGCCGCCCCCTAGGTGCCTAGGTACTAGGTACTACCACCCCGCTCCAGACCGACCGACCGACCGACCGCCCGAACCCCACCCCTTCGCTCTCCTCCGGAGCCGAAACGCGAATTGCCGCCGCAGGAATTCGTCGGAAAAGGAAGCGCGAATCGCCACGGCGATGAGCCGCATCGCGGAATTACCTGAGCTTACGAGGGCGGTGGGTGCCCAGCGACGGGAGCCCGGACTTTGCGGCGGCCAGGGGACGGGGCGGAGCAGCCGGAACGAAAGGGTGGGCGTGGGGATAGAGGCCGCGTCCCCGCCGCGCGCCGCCGGCTTGGCAAGGGAAAACCCTGACAAGCTTTGTAACGGCAACGAGACAGCAGGGGAAACAAAACGGGACACGGCAGAGGGGCAGACTGGGATAGTGGGAACGACGGTCGACCCGGTCGAGGGAGGGAAGAGCGGAAATGTCTCGCGCCCGCGGAACAAACTCGTCTACTGCGCCCGTTCAAATCTGGGCATTTGAGGGAGTCTGCGCCCGTTCATGCCTTCTGATTTCTGAATCACTACTCACTTCACTACCACGATAAAATACATCAGTTTATTCTTTTCTAAAACCACACAAACAAATCTCCCCAACACTCATTACCAAACTAAATACACCCAACTAATTGTACCAGATTCGAAAAAAAACTAATTATATCAAGCAAGCATCCACTTTCTCTCACTCACTCATATCCAACAGTCCAAGTTGTTGCAAACATTCACTTTCTCCCACTCACTCACATCTAAGGACTCAGCTCTTCCGGATCAAACCTTGCCCCTCCCCACACATCCTCTAGGTCCCACACGCCACACCCCCCTCCCGCACGCGAGTCCTCCTCGGGGAAAGGGAAAGTCGCGACCATCTCTCGCGACCTCTCCTCTCCCTCGCCCCTTTCCACGCTTGTCTGGCCCCCGCCCCTCCCTCTCCTCCCCATACGTGCACCTCTCCTCTTCTCTCCCTCCTCGGCGAAATCCTGCGGAGGGGCCGGCCCTCCCGGCATGCGCGGGCGGGCGCGAGGCCGGCGAGGCTCCGCCCGGGAGCCGCGGCGGGCTCCGCGTGCGGCCGGACCGCACGGCAACGCGGTGGCGGCGACAAGGCCGCGCGGCGGGGCGTCGGCGACGAGACGGGTACATGCGCCTCTCCCCTTCTCTCCCTCCTCGACGAGATCTGCGCGGAGGGTCCCGTGCTCCCGGCATGTGCGGGTGGCCGCAGGGCTCGGTGAGGCTCCGCCCGGGAGCCGCGGCGGGCTCCGCGCGCGGCCGGCCCCGCACGTCGGCGCGGTGGCGGCGACAAGGCCGCGCGGGAGGGCGACGGCTGTAACATCCTTAGAATTGGTGTGAATTCAAAATGTGGAATTTCAAAAACTTGAATTGTATTTGAGTGCTCATGAAACAATTAAGGGTGACTTCCCGTTTCTTTCCCCGATTCCTGGATTTAATTTTGGCACCAACAATAAATTTTAGGACTTATAATCTGCTAGTGTGAGAAGTTGGATCTTCATTTGGATTTTAATTGGATTTTATTTGGGTGGATTCAAATTTGAATCAAATTAATAGTCTAAAGAAAAGATGAAGCACACCTATTCATAGCGGGCCGCCAACTCACAAACTCACCCAGCGCCGCTTTTGGCCCACTCGCGGCCCGGCCCAACCGCCGCGCTCGCGCAGCCACCTACCCGCGCCGCCCGTGCCGCCGCCATGTGGAGCCCGCGCCGCGTCACGCTCGCGTCACGCCGACGTCGTCATCCCCCGCTTTACCCCTTTGGTTGATGGCCAAAGGCCAAGCGCGCGCGCGCCGGCCGTGGCCTCGCCGTCGCGCGCGCGCCCCCGCGACTCCCCGTGCATCCCGGCCGTCCACGTACCCCGCGCCGCGCCGCCCTATTTAAAGCCGCCGTCGAGCCCCAGGGGAGCTCCCAACCCTAGCCGCCCCAGGGACAACTCCCCTGACCAACCACACCGAGTCGCCGGAGGAGAAGGGGGTGAAGGAGGGAAGGAGGAGGAGAGGAGCCGCTCGTGGGAGACCCGTTCGCCGCGAAGACCGGAGCCGCCCGCGGGAGGAGCCGGACCCGCCAGGAACGACTACGTCACCTGCTTCCCCTACTTCCTCTTCTTCCCCGACGACGCACCGCCGCCTGCTTCTTCTTCCTCCTCGCCGGCAAGCCACACCGCCACCCTACACCGACGCACTACACCTCGGCCAGGAGCCACGGAGGTGAGGACAATCGCTGCTTCTCTCTTGTGGACGTCCCGGCCTTCGAGCCGAGGGAGAATCGTGTCAGGCCACCGCGCCGCCGCCGCTGGTGATGCCAGCCATCGAGCCAGGCTGGGACGCGCTTTCTTGCAGGTTCTGCCGCCTTCACCAACGCGCGTGCGCCGTTTGCCTAGACTAGCCCTTCTAGCCGTAGTGAGCCACCCCGTATTGGCCGCCGCCGTGGCCCGTCGGCGGCGCGTTTGCGTTCTGAGGACCATGTGTGGTTCGAGGACCGATGGATGGTCGCTTCCTTGTGTGATGAGTGATTGACAACGTTGTGTAGACTGATTCTTGGCTAAGTATTGCAGGTGCAGGTTGCGGCTTGACTCGTGTTGGTGCAGGAGAAGAACAAGCGCGAAAGGTCGTTGCCGGTGAGGCCTCCGTGTGTGGAGAAGATAAGTAGGCTTCGTTCGAGGGACCGGTGGCCGGCGGGGTCAAGTGCGGGCCGCATGGTGGCATGAACAGCAAGATGAAGTCGTGGACGGTTTCTTGATAGAGCCTCAAAACCAAGGTCGAGTCGGGACTACGTGGGAGCCGAGTCATGAATGGAGATTGGCGGAGGCTACACCCGCTTCGCGGGGGTTTGCGGTGGTTCACCGTAAAACCACCGGGTTACTCGGTTGAGCCACAAAACCGAGGCCGAAGACTCGACGAGGAGGTGCGGCCACCCGGGCGGGTTCAACCGCCCGGAGGGGCGGTCGGACCGCCCGGGGCCGGTCGGATCCCCGGGCCGGTCCTAACCGCCCGGGGGGCGGTCCGACCGCCCGCCGCCGCGCGGCGAGAAGCTTCGAAGCGGAGGACACGCGTCGGGAACGCAAGGCTTGCGTCGAGGCTAAGCAGGTTGCGGTCGCCGGGCATCCGTCCGATGGTGAAGACATGAAGACTTCCAAATTCGCCCTCGAAGGGCATGTATCCCTAGTTATTAGTGAAGGGTAGTTTAGTCTTTTGGGTGCCTCCATATATACTCATTAGATGGGTGGATGGCAGCCAACTAAAACCCTAGCTCATTTAGTTTTTCCATTTTCGTTCTCCATTTTCCTTAGGATTTTAGAAGGCTAGCTTGAGAGCTTCATGTGAGATCTAGAGAGAGGGATGGATGTTTGGGTGGCAAGCTAGACCTTGTACGAACCATTCATGGCATGTATAGAAGGTTTGGCGTTGTTCATCATGGTGGTTTTCCCGTCTCTTTGGTGTTGATTTTCGGAGCTCTTTTTGGCGGTGTTTTGAGGACGATTTCTTGGGGCTTTTGGTGGGTGTCACGTATGAGGTTCTTGTGCCTCTTTGGCTGGTGACTTTGCCCCCAAATCCCCTTTGAATCGGACTCGATTTGGTGGTTTCTCGAGTTGGGCGAGTTCTTGACCTAGAGAAGCGATTTCTTCGATTCCTCTTGATTGTGAGTGTTTCGGGTCGATTCCTTTGAGGTAGAGGTTGCCCGGGAGGTAACCCGGCTATTCCCGAAGTTTGGCCGCAATCCGTGGAGTGATTCGGGAGATCGGGCGCGAGGAAGTTGAGGTTTGACCCGCGGGTTCGTTTTTACGGAAGGGGCGGTCTAACCACCTACGGGGGGCGGTCTAACCGCCACGGGTGTTTCCGGGTCAAAGTTTTGTTTCGCCGGATTTTCCTCTCGTGAGTTTGTTCGCCTTGATCGGAGGAGGAGTGTCGGGTGAAATTTGGGGTCGTTCTCGTCTTGTTTGCTAGGTGTTCTTGGTCGGGGTTCGTTCTTTGGGTACGGGAGGTTAGACCGCCCCGGTAGCCGGTCTAACCGCCCCTAGGCCCTTGGGTGAAGTTTTGGTTTTCACCAAGATTTTCCGGTAGCTAGCATGGCCTTGACCGAGATCTCTCGTTGGTGAAACCGTGGTGTGTTTTGGTGCTCGGAAGAGGCGTTTCGGAGGATTTCTTGGTTGCCGAGTGGAGGCGGTCTAACCGCCCCCTATACCCGCTCTAACGGCCCCCTCCGGTTAGCCGGCTTTCGAGTTGTTTCCGCTTGTCGGTCTTTGCGTGTGTGTTGTGGTTGCTTTGGTAGAGTTTGTTCCTAGGACCGGTAGCACTCCGGTGGCTACGTGGTTTTGGCAAACGGGAGGTAGAAGTGCGGAGCGTGTGATTTCGGGGGGTTCGACCGAGGCTAGTTCGTCTTGTCGGAGTTTCAATCTCCCTCGAGAAGAATTTTTATCGGCTCCCATTCACTCCCCCCCTCTCCGGTCGCCTAATTGGTCCTTCAAATGGTATCGAGCCGGTTCGGGTCTTTGTTGACTCTAACCGAGTCTAAGATCCAAGGATGGCGTACCGGGAACGGGGTTCGGGTCCTCCACACTTCGATGGCAAGAACTACCGGATGTGGAGCAAGCGGATGGGTGCGTTCCTCCGCGAAAAGGGTCGGCTTCTTTGGGATGTCACGGTGGACACGAGGCTATGTCCGGCCGATGGATTTCCTTGCTCCAGGGTCGAGGGACAGATTCGACGCCAACAATAAGGCGGTCGACTACTTGTTTCGTGTTTTGTGTCGGCCGAGTTCGATCGGGTGCACACCGAGCACTTGGCTTGTAGGATTTGGGCGGTGTTGAAGGAGGCTCATGTTGGGAACGCCCAGGTTCAGGCACGGATGTATGCGACCTACCGGAGAGAGTACGAGAATTTCACTCATCTCCCCGGTGAGTCCATCGATGCCTTGTTTCAGAGGTTCACAGTGGTTGTGAACAACATGAGGGCCAATGTGGACGTGCTCCCGTACGATGATCATGATAGAGCGGTCAAGCTCTTACACTCTTTGGATCGTACGATATGGGGCGAAAAGTTCGAGGCCATTGTTGAGTCGGAGAAGTATGACACTCTGACGGTGAACGAGCTGTTCTCGAAGCTCAAGTCGGCTGAGGTGGATAGGGGCATGACTGCCAAGCTCGAGGGACCGACTGATTCCCATAGTCTTTCCCTCGTTGGTGGTTCCAAAGGAAAGACTAACTCTAACCCATCCACCAGGATGTTCTCCTTTTCCTCTTTGATGTCTATGCCAGATGAGGAGTTTGATGACCTTGGAGAGGACGAGCTGGCGCTGTTGACGAGGCGGTTCGAGAGGCTGCACGAGAACCGCGTGAACATGAGGAGGAACACGGGGACGTGCTTCCAGTGCGGCAAGCCGGGACACTTCGTCGCCGATTGCCCGGAGAAGGCCGAGAACAAGGACGGCTACAAGCACAAGGCGAGGAAGGACGACAAGTACCGTTCGAGGCGCGACCACAAGAGCAAGCACAAGAACAAGTACAAGGACGAGCGATGATCGAGGAAGAAGGAGAGCCGAGGCAAGGCCCGAGCGATGGTTGGAGCGAGCGACGTCGACTCCAGTTCTGCGTACTCCACCTCGAGCTCGAGCAGTAGTGAAGATGAAGGTGATCGTCGCAAGAACAAGAAGGCGTCCAAGAACACGAGCGGCCGAGGCGCTCGCGAGAGATGGCTTCGTACCATGGCGGCGAGCTCCGGCGGCAAGAAGAGCACACGGAGCGACTCGGACTGCGAGTCCGATGACGAGGTGCATGATGAACTTCCCTTCTTGCGCCGGGAGAATGAGAGGCTTGGCTCTTTGCTTGATAACCGTGATGACATGCTTAGAGAGGCCAAGAAAATGAGGAAAGAGCTTAGGGCTTCACTCGAGGATGCAAGGACTAGAGTGGGTCGAGCTAGAGACACGGGTGCTTGATAGCAAGCTTGAGATTGATTCACTTAAGGCTAGCCTCGTTGTTTCGATGAGAATGATTGTCTTGATTGCTCCATATTCCTTGCCGATCTTGCTTTGTTTAAGGAGAAGCATGCCTCCAAGTGTGAGGAACTAGATGTGCTTAGGGTTGAAGTGGTCGAGCTTAAGTCTAGACTCGCTTTGCTAGGTGCTTGCACTTCTTGCCCCGTTTTGCATGCTAAGATTGATGAGATGCATGCTTACACTAGTTCGCTCGAGGCTAAATTGAAGGAACCCATGCCTACATCTTGCTCTACTCGTGAAATGCATGCATTGAAAAATTTGGAGCTTGCACATTATGTTGATCGTTTGCGGGATGAGAATGATGACTTGAGGAAGTTGATGGGTTGGTTGTCCGGTCATGAGCCTCGGTTGAGGATGATGATCGAGGCCTTTAAGAGGCAAGATGGTGAGGGGCTTGGGGCAAACAAGGTTGGTGAAGGAAGTGGAGAGAATATCCGGAGCCACCAAAAACCCACCACAAAAATGATTTCCCTCCAAAACCCAACCATCTTAGGAACCGACTAGACACAACCCCGGCTCCACCTATATTTCCTACACCCACAAATGATCTCCGAAGGCCTATCAAGTTTGTGAGCACTTCGGGAAAGTGTTCTTTGGGAAAGTGAGTGAGAAGGCAAGTGAGGAGAAATCGGTGGAGGAGTTGAGTGGAGAGAAACCAAGCGAGCGGCCCCAATCCAAGCCTAAACCCAAGCTTGTGAGGTTCCGTTGTGGCCATTGTGGGAAAGAGGGTCACAAGGATGAGTTTTGCTTCAAGAGGAAGCGGTAAGAGAGGATGGCAAAGGAGTGGGCGAACAAGGATAGGTACAACCCTTCCCATGGTGTACCTAAGCCTCGTATGCCACTACCCAAGGGTAAGGCTGTGGTGAGAAGTGTTCCGGCATGGGGAGATGCGAGTTCCGCGCGGCCCGAGGAGCGATTCTGGAGGGGGCGGTCGGGCCGGCCGCCCGGCTAGGCGGTCGGACCGGCCCGGCCTAGAGGGGGGCGGTTAGGCCGGCCCGGCTAGGCGGTTTAACCGCCCCCCCCCAGTCCGGGCGGAGTGGTTTTCGAGGTGGTGAGTCGAGAGGTTTCGGTGTCCGGAGGTGGAGTTGCCTGGTGGTTGGTCCGGGAGAGACGGCGGGTGGTCGGTTGCTAGGCATTCTCCCCCTCGAGTTCACTACGGGGATGGGAGGAGTCGTAGCTTTGAGAAGGAGAGGAGGGACATTCCACGGGTTGTCTTCCGTGGGTTTGGTCCTCCTCCGGGCGGTGAGGGGTGGTTCCCTCGGAGTGGTTACCGAGGTGGTGTTCGTGGTGGTAGTTATGGTAGGAAAGATGGCTTGATGTGTGCGAACCCCACTTTCGAGCAAATGGCTCGGCATCGGTTTTCCTCCTTTGGTACTAACCCCGATCTTTGAGTCGTTTGTTCGCTCACGTGCTTGTTTTTGAATTTCGGGTGGGAGACTTGAAGAACATTTGGTTGATTGACTCCGGTTGTTCGAGGCATATGACCGGAGACGGGGGGTGGTTCTCAAGTCTCGTCCGGTGGTGACGAAGAGGTACATCACCTTTGGGGACAATGGGCGTGGGCGTGTGCTTTCGGAAGGTGAGATAAAAGTGAGTGACAAGATCACTCCGAGGCGTGTTGCTCTTGTTCAATCACCGGGGTACAATTTGCTTTCGTGTCCCGGTTGTTGGATGAGGGCTTTGAGGTGTTGTTTCGGCCGGTGGTTCTCGGATTGTGGACTCTCGAGGGGACCTTGTTTGTATGGTCGTTCCCGAGGGTCAGGTGTTTCGTGCTGATTTTTCTCAGTCTTCGGGTGTGGAGTGTTGTTTCTTGGATGGTTCTTCGAGTGAGTTGTGGAAGTGGCATAGGAAGTTGGGTCACTTGAGCTTTGACCTTTTGTCTCGCTTGAGTAAACTCAATTTGGTCCGAGGATTGCCACGGTTGAGGCTTGAGAAAGAGTTGGTTTGTGCTCCGTGTAGGCATGCCAAGATGGTGGCCTCTTCTCACCCGCCTCTCACCGATGTGATGAGCGAGCGTCCATGCGAGCCGCTCCATATGGACCTTGTTGGCCCGGCTCGTGTGCGATATGCGGGTGGGAAGTGGTATGTCCTTGTTGTGGTGGACGACTATTCTCGGTATGTGTGGGTGTTCTTTCTCGAGGAGAAGGGGGAGACGTTTGGTTTTGTTCGAGATCTAGTCTTGAGGTTGAGGAATGAGAGGCACGGAGATGCCTTACGAGCTATCCGCCGGTGATAATGGCTCGGAATTCGGGAACTCTCGTTTTGAAACCTTTTGCCATGACTTGGGTCTTGAGCACCGAGTTTTCGAGTCCGTATACGCCTCCCCGGAATGGTGTTGTGGAAAGGAAGAACGGGACCTTGTGCGAGATGGCTCGGACGATGCTTGATGAGCATAGGACTCCGAGGAGGTATTGGGGTGAGGCGGTGAATACCGCGTGCTATGTGTCGAACGGGGATATACCTCGTAGTGCACAAGAAGAAGACTTGCTATGAGTTGATGCATGGGCGCACACCCAAGGTGAGTCACTTCCATGTCTTTGGTTGCAAGTGTTTCATTCGAAGAAGGGCGAGGAAGTTGGATAAGTTTGAGGCTAGGTCTCGTCGATGGCATTTTCTTTGGTTATGCATCTCATTCTAGAGCATATCGTGTGCTCAATCTTGAAACTAACCAAATCGTGGAGACTTGCGAGGTAACCTTCGACGAGACGAGCCACGTAGTCGGCTTGTCTTTGAGTGTGCGGGTGATGATGAGCTTGGCAAGGAGATCTTTCGGGAGGAGGAGCATGAACATGGTGATGATGAAGATGGCGGTGCGGTGCCCCCGCCGAACATGTACCCACTACTTCGACTACGATGATGGATGGACCCTCTGCTACACCTATGACGACAAATCAAGAACGAGGAGAAGGCGATGTTGAGGGGGAGGTAGCTTCGAGGCGAGAACCTCCCCGGTGAGTTCAAGTGGATCACCCAACTTCAAGGATCATCGGCGACATGAATGAACGCACTACACGGTCGAGGGTTCGAAACAATTCCCATTTTGCTCATGCTGCGTTTGTTGCTTCTTTCGAGCCCAAAGACATTGGACACGCACTATCTGATCACAATTGGGTTAATTCGATGCATGAGGAGTTGGAGAACTTTGAGAGGAATCAGGTGTGGGAGTTGGTTGACCCTCTCCCAGGGTGTAAGCCGATTGGTACAAAGTGGGTGTGGAAAAACAAAGAGGGAGAGAAGGGTGAGGTTGTGAGGAACAAGTCGAGACTTGTCGCTCAGGGGTTCAGTCAGAAGGAGGGGATTGACTACGAGGAGACCTTTGATCCCGTAGCCCGTTTGGAGGTGATTAGGATCCTTCTAGCCTTTTCCGTGGCTAAAGGGTTCAAGTTGCACCAAATGGATGTGAAGAGTGCTTTTCTGAATGGAGTGTTGGAGGAAGAAGTGTATGTGAGACGACCTCACGGGGTTTGAGAGTGAGAAGTACCCCCACCGGGTGTACAAGTTGAGGAAGGCGCCGTATGGGTTGGAAGCGGCGCCTAGAGCTTGGTATGGCGAGGTTGAGGGGGTTCTTGTTTGAGAGAGGTTTTGAGATGGGGAAGGTCGATCGGACCTTGTTTTTTTTCGAGGCGGGGGCGAGATATCCCGATTGTGCGGGTGTACGTGGATGATATTGTCTTTGGTGGCTCGTCTAATTCTCTTGTTGCAAGGTTTGCGGATGATATGAGCGAGGGAGTTTGAGATGAGCATGATGTGTGAGTTGCGAGTTCTTCCTCGGGCTACAAATCAAGCAATCAAAGGAAGGAACATTTGTGCACCAAGCTAAGTACACCAAGGACATTGTGAGGAAGTTCAAGATGGAGGACTCCAAGGCTATGACGACGCCGATGAGTACGACTACAGCTCTTGATGCGGACGAGGAAGGTGAACACGTGGACCGAAGGAGTCGGAGCATGATCGGGTCACTCCTCTACTTGACGGCGACGAGGCGGGACATACGGTTCTCGGTGTGTCCGTGCGCTCGTTTTCAAGCGTCTCCGAGGACTTCGCATCGGCAAGCGGTGAAGAGAATTTTCGGGTACTTGCGTCACACTCCCGACTTCGGCCTTTGGTACTCCGCGTTCTCTTCTTTGGCGCTTCATGGCTTTTCAGACGCGGATTTTGCCGGGTGTCGGTTGGATAGGAAGTCCACTTACCGGGACTTGCCAGTTTTGGGTTCCTCTTTGGTGTCTTGGTCTTCCCGCAAGCAGTCGAGTGTTGCTCAATCCACGACCGAAGCCGAGTATGTTGCCGCTGCTAGTTGTTGCTCTCAGCTCCTTTGGATCACCTACACCATGAGTGACTTTGGTGAGGAGTATACCCATGTCCCACTTCAATGTGATAGCACCAGTGCCATAAGCGTTGCAAAGAACCCAGTGCTCCATTCCAAAACCAAACACATAGAAGTGAGGTATCATTTCCTGAGAGACAACGTAGAGAAAGGGAAGATAGCTTTGATCCATGTACCCACACATGACCAACTAGCCGATATTTTCACCAAACCCCTAGATCAAGCAACTTTCACTCGTTTGCGGGGAACTTGGTGTGTGCTTGATTTCTTGAGTTGGGTGTGTGGGAGCTTCTTTGTAGCATATGTATAGCTTTCCTTTGTGCATTTCTTGCATTTGGCATTGCATATGTAACATGATGTATAGGCATCCTTGTATCTTAGATTGCATGCATTTTGTATCATATGCATCAGATAGGAAAAGCTTCTCCTATATACTTTGTTCACCATGGGTTGCTATATATGTTCTTGTGAGCTTGTTTGGTATGCTATGGTTAGTTTGGCTTAGCTCTTGATGATCTTGTTGAATGATCCATGGTTGATGGCTATTTGTTTTGAAAAATATCACATATATGCTCTCTCGTGTGTAAATGCCTTTACATGATCTTGACATGTTTTAGTGGCTTTGCTAAGCTTACTTTGTGGTAGGATAGCTAGTTTATTGATCATATGGGGCCAAAGGCTCATTTGCCATCATGAATGTTTAGCCCTCTTGCTTAATCTTGTGGAGGGGCATAAGTTCCTTTTTGTTGCAAAGACATTTCATGTACCAATCATAAATCTGAAAATGAAATGAAAAATGCTTGGAAAATATGCTCCCATGTCATATGTCTTTGAAATTAATTTGCTTTGGGTGCTAAACCGTTGCATGTTGCCTACCAATGAGAAGTCTCATACATAGAAGTAGGCACATGGCTCGGTGGCTTTGACATGACATGAGGTGCTTTTGGGTGTTTATGATGGTCTTATGATTAGAATGGCTGTCCTAGCATGAAGTTTGAGTGGCTTTGCTATTTTGATATGTTTTGCTCATGTTTAGGTATTTGCTTGTGAGAGAGTAACATTTCGCAAAATTACTCAAATCCTTTTTAGCCTTGTCCAATGGTTGTGAAACTTGGTGATCACGTAGTTAAGGTCATTACGAACTCGTCGAGTATCTAACTTGCTCATTTGGACTTGTGTAGCTCCTTGTGATGAAGTTTGTATATTCGAGAAGCTATATGTTGAAAGTTTTCGCATTTTGCCTTGATTCATGCATTGTCAACAAGGGGGGAGAAGTTTGTGCATGTTTTGGGCACTGGGAGTGTTTGGAAGGTGTTCCAATTGTTTCGGGCATATTTTGAGCGAGTTTGGTGCGGGGCCGGTCTCTTGGGGCGGTCTAACCGCCCCCGGGCGGTCGGATCGAGCACGGGCGGTCTAACCGCCTGTACGGGCGGTCTAACCACCCTGGGCGGTGTGAGCAAGTTTTTGCTCTTTGTTGCATTCCCGAGTTGCATTCCTGCATGTGTTCGGGGGGAGTGTCTTGTGGCTCGGGGGAGCTTGCATATGTGCGGGGGGAGCTCTTTGTGGTGTTCGAGCTTTGCTTTGGTGGTTTGCGCTCTTTGCTTGAGGCCGTGTTTTGTCTCGGATGTGTCGAGCCGTTGCCCTTGCCTAAGGGGTCCGAGACTTGTCTTCTTCAAGTGATCTTGTTTTTTTGCTCGTCTTTGGCTTTCGATCGCTTGTTGAGGTTTCTTTTTATTTGTTTCTTTTCTTTTCCTTTTCTCCTGTGTTACTTCATGTGAGTGTGTTGTCAATGCACTTATCAAGGGGGAGATTGAGGACCATGTGTGGTTCGAGGACCGATGGATGGTCGCTTCCTTGTGTGATGAGTGATTGACAACGTTGTGTGGACCGATTCTTGGCTAAGTATTGCGGGTGCGGGTTGCGGCTTGACTCGTGTTGGTGCGGTGAAGAACAAGCGCGAAAGGTCGTTGCGGTGAGGCCTCCAGGTGTGGAGAAGACAAGTAGGCTTCGTTCGAGGGACCCGGTGGCCAGCGGGGTCAAGTGCGGGCCGCATGGTGGCATGAACAACAAGATGAAGTCGTGGACGGTTTCTTGGTAGAGCCTCAAAACCAAGGTCGAGCCGGGACTACGTGGGAGCCGAGTCATGAGTGGAGATTGGCGGAGGCTACACCGAGTTCGCGGGGTTTGCAGTGGTTCACCAGAAAACCACTGGGTTACTCGGTTGAGCCACAAAATCGAGGCCGAAGACTCGACGAGGAGGTGCGGCCACCCAGGCCGGTTCAACCGCCCAGAGGGGCGGTCAGACCGCCTGGGGCCGGTCGATCCCCCGGGCCGGTCCTAACCGCCCGCGGGGGCGGTCGACCGCCACCGGCCGCCGCCGAGAAGCTTCGAAGCGGAGGACACGCGTCGGGATCGCAAGGCCGGCGTCGAGGCTAAGCGGGTTGCGGTTGCCGGGCATCCGTCCGATGGTGAAGACATGAAGACTTCCAAATTCGCCCTCGAAGGGCATGTATCCCTAGTTATTAGTGAAGGGTAGTTTAGTCTTTTGGGTGCCTCCATATATACTCATTAGATGGGTGGATGGCGACCAACTCTTGAAACCCTAGCTCATTTAGTTTTTCCATTTTCGTTCTCTATTTTCGTTAGGATTTTAGAAGGCTAGCTTGAGAGCTTCATGTGAGATCTAGAGAGAGGGATGGATGTTTGGGTGGCAAGCTAGACCTTGTACGAACCATTCATGGCATGTATAGAAGGTTTGGCGTTGTTCATCATGGTGGTTTTCCCGTCTCTTTGGTGTTGATTTTCGAAGCTCTTTTTGGTGGTGTTTTGAGGACGATTTCTTGGGGCTTTTGGTGGGTGTCACGTATGAGGTTCTTGTGCCTCTTTGGTCGGTGACTTTGCCCCCAAATCCCCTTTGAATCGGACTCGATTTGGTGGTTTCTCGAGTTGGGCGAGTTCTTGACCTAGAGAAGCGATTTCTTCGATTCCTCTTGATTGTGAGCGTTTCGGGTCGATTCCTTTGAGGTAGAGGTTGCCCGGGAGGTAACCCGGCCTATTCCCGAAGTTTGGCTGCAATCCGTGGAGTGATTCGGGAGATCGGGCGCGAGGAAGTTGAGGTTTGACCCGCGGGTTCGTTTTTGGAAGGGGCGGTCTAACCGCCTACGGGGGCGGTCTAACCGCCCCGGGTGTTTCCGGTCAAAGTTTTGTTTCGCCGGATTTTCCTCTGTGAGTTTGTTCGCCTTGATCGGATGAGTGTCCGGGTGAAATTCGGGGTCGTTCTCGTCTTGTTTGCTAGGTGTTCTTGGTCGGGGTTCGTTCTTTGGGTACGGGAGGTTAGACCGCCCCGGAGTGGCCGGTCTAACCGCCCCTAGGCCCTTGGGTGAAGTTTTGGTTTTTACCAAGATTTTCCGGTAGCTAGCATGGCCTTGACCGAGAGATCTCTCGTTGGTGAAACCGTGGTGTGTTTTGGTGCTCGGAAGAGGCGTTTCGGAGGATTTCTTGGTTGCCGGTGGAGGCGGTCTAACCGCCCCCTATACCGGTCCTAACCGCCCCCCTCCGGTTAGCGGCTTTCGAGTTGTTTCCGCTTGTCGGTCTTGCGTGTGTGTTGTGGTTCTTTGGTAGAGTTTGTTCCTAGGACCAGTAGCACTCCAGTGGCTACGTGGTAATGGCAAACGGGAGGTAGAAGTGCGGAGCGTGTGATTTCGGGGGTTCGACCGAGCTAGTTCGTCTTGTCGGAGTTTCAATCTCCCTCGAGAAGACTTTTTATCGGCTCCCATTCACTCCCCCCCTCTCTGGTCGCCTAATTGGTCCTTCACGTTCGCGTTCGCGCGCGCGTCCGTGCGAGCCACGACGCCCTCGCGCAGGTGTGCACCCCAGCACGTGCGCGCCTTAGCCCTGGAGGCAAGGTTGGGCCTTTGGCCCCTTCTCTTGCGCCGGACCTCCAGTTTGCACTCCTATCGGCCGCGCCGCCATGGCCTCACCGTGGAGGGTTGCCTTGCGCACGCGGACGCAGAGGAGGTCGCGCCGCCCTCTTGACCGGCGAGTGCACGCTTCGCCATCGACCACCGTTTCCACGCGCGTTTGAGCCCAGATGCGGTCGTCTTGTCCGCCGCCACCCATGGCGCCAGCCTAAGCTCCGCCGTGCCGCCCGTTTCCAATCCGTGCCAGGCCTAAGCCCGTGTCGATCACCCCTACGCGCACGCGCACCCCATCGCGCGCCCTCGCGCGCACGTCGCACGCCTCCCGATCGGAGAGGGCACCCGCGCCAACACCAACGCCGCGTCGCGGTCGCCGCGCCCGCGCGGCCGCCGGACTCGCCGCGACGGCCACAGACTCGCGTCCTTGCGCCCTTCGAGCCCAGCAACCCAAGGTAATCCTAGTAGACACCCCGTGTTGGCCAGACGCCCCGGCGCCGTGGGACTCGTCGCCGGCGAGGTCTATCCGCACCGCCGTTATCCTTGTAGGCATTTGATCGAGCACCTAGAATCGCGGTCGCTTGCACCGGTTTGGGCGACGCACGGGTGGCCACATGCCGACGTGGCCACAGCCAATCCGCCCGGATCCGCTGCGGCCACCCACTCCCACCCAAGGCCACACGCGCGCCTGCACAACGCCAAGCCGCACCGCCCGTCTCTGGATCCCATGCGACGGCCAGTACCGGGCCAGCCACCGCACGGGCCGCAGGGATCCCAGCCACACCCGCGATCCGGGGATCCCGTGCAGCTGGGACTAATTAGGAGTGGGTTTTAACTTATTTTGATTTCAGAAAATATATTTTTCCTTTGAAAAATCCTAGAAAATCCATTTTAACTCCAAAAATTGTGAAACCGTTTTCAGAAAATTTCTAAAATCTTAAACTCCAGGTTAGGGTGGTATTTGCTCTCTTTTGGCTCTTAATTTTTTTTCTTTGGAGTTAGTTGCTATAGGACCGCTATTTATTTTTCCCTTTCGCGCTATTAGGGGCAGCTGGAGCCGGGGAGCTGATCCCGGAGTACGACTACGCCGACGACTTCACCGCGGAGGACTACCCGACCCCAGGTTCACACCCGACTGATTCTGAAATACCTATTAGGCATTGCTAAGTAGAATTGCTAGTGCTTTACTTTATATATGCATGTTAATGAACCTTGCACTGCCTCTTTGTTTACCCTGTCCTTGATTGCCCTACTACTACTGTATATATATGTTTATGTGAGCGTGTATATACGCCGAGCTTCGCGATGCATGTGTTGGGATGGGAATAGTGGTTCTTGGCGTGAGTGGGGTAAAAACCGGGGGGAGAAGGCGTTTTGGGTACTTTGGCGGGGGTGAGCTCGAAACAACCGATCCGGGGATCGGGGACGGGTGCACTCCTCACCTTGTACCCCTCCGTTACGGTTTTCGGAGCCTAGGTGTTGGGGTTTTACTTGCGCTTGGAGGATATGAGCTCGCCCCGGTCTGAAACCGAGTGGATCAACTTGTCTATAGGACACCGTACACACCACCCCGCCGAGAGTGGGGGTAGGGCCGTGTTGAGCTCGGCAAGTGCGGAACCATACCTGCCTAGGAAGGATAAAGGGTATCTGTGGGGGAGCGGTGGAGGTGAGACCACCCTCTCAGAGCGTCTCCCGTGTGGCCACACGGGAGCATTTCCACGCGCCCGGTGCTGTTCTCGCCGGGGGGGGGGGGGGGGGGACCGCTTTGAGGGCCGGATGTAGGGTGGGACCGTAACTACCGAGAGTTCGCCGGTAGGATGGGCTCGGTCGGCCGTACACCGGCCGGGTACCATCCCGGGATGGGTACAGGTGTACACACTCTGCAGAGTCGTTCGATCTATAGCTATAGCCGCGTCCTCGGTCATGGACACTGCCTAGACAACATGTTAGTTCCTCATGTTTTGGGATTTCTACCTTCCCCCTTTAGGAGAGTGTGTGGTGAGCCGTGGTTGCAGCCGGCTAGAGGAGAGAGGCTCCATCTACCTCGTTGATCCGGTGGCAATCATTGAGGTGCGAGGAGAGGAAGTTCTCGTATCGACCCTAGACAGGAGTAGGTGGTGGAGACGGGTCTCCTGGGTGACCAGGTGATTCCGAGTTGTGTTGAGAGACTTGGGATTTGGGGATATTGATGGAGATACCTTGTTTTTACTCTGTTCGTTCGCTCGCAGAAACCAAAGCCGCTTCCTTGTCTATTTTCCTTCCCTTTAGAAGTTAGGCCACTTAAAGCTGCATACGATTGGTGACGTGGACCTATCCCACTCCTTGGGGATAGACTTTGGGTGTGCAGGGTATGAGTCCGAGTTCGACTGCAACGCCGACGGATGGTACGACCGAGGTATACGTCGCTTCGCTCAAGTTTGCCTGTGGCGGGAAGAATAAAAGATGGAGACCCTTCTGAGAAGACAGCTACCGTTGCGTAGAATTTTTACTCTGATTCAGCCAAGAGGCTTGTAATGATGTACTCCATAATGGACTTGTAATAAATTTGTGTACTATTATCTTTATGTGATGCGATATATGACTTTGTGTATTCATCTGTGAGACGTTCTGTACGCGATAGCCACTGATCCAGGGACTATCGCGATGGTACAGAGATTAGGATTTTCTATGAAAATCCGGGGTTTTACAGGTGGTACCAGAGCCATGCTTGACCGTAGCACGTATCCCTAGGAAAGGTCGATAGAGATAGGACTCTATACGCTCTACTTTTATAGTTATACCCTTGAGCTATGTTATAAAACTCGTTCCATCTTTGAAAACTTCTTACTCACCGCGCCGACGGGAAATTTCTTGCGTTTCACGGGAGATGGAGCACCGGTCGGCGAGATCACCCCCGAGACGTGCGGGGCGATGCGCCACCGGATGGAGAGGGCCCTTCTCGGGCTTGGAGTCCCTCCGACCTACGTCACGTACCGCGCCGAGTACGCACCCGCCGTGACTGGGCGGATGGTGCTCGCACGGTCGCCGTGCTCCCTCACCCGAGTCTCCCGGGGTTCAAGGGAGAGGTCTACTACGGCCGCACTCACCGTCGCGCGCCGCGCCGGACGTCGCCTGCCGCCAGGCACTGGGCTGCCTTCTCGCGCAGTACCGCGCCTCCTTCGAGTCTGGGACCCTTCGGCTGCTACCCCGAGACTACTGGCGCCTCGCACCGCTCGTGGACGGAGTCCCTTCGTACGAGGGGATCCAGGACGATGTCGACGCTGCTCCCTTCCACGAGTCCGACGAGACCCTGGTGGAGACCGCCAGCTACTTGGTCGACCTCGACAAGTACGCACGCCGACTGGAGAACGAGTCACGTACCCTCTTCGGCCAGGTCAGAGACGCCACCATCGACACCCTCCAGTACCAGCCCCGCTGTGCCGAGCTGGAGAGAGAGAACAGCGCCTTACACCACCGTGTTCGCCAGCTCGAGCTGAGCCTCGACTATGCGACCACTGTCCTGCTGCAGTCCGAGAGGGAGAGGGTGGACACCCGGGAGGAGATGCTGCACGCCAAGGAGGACCTCCGCAGTCGACGCCGAGTCGAACAGCCGAAGGACAAGCTTGAGCGCAAGGATGACCTGCTCACGGTACGCACTCACCTGCTCGGTTGTGAGCGGCTCAAGGTGGAGAAGCTGGAGAAGAGCCGGGCGGACAACATCGCCAACATCGCGTGGCTCACACGCACGGCTATCTACCTGAGAGACAAGGCCGAGAGACTGAGGAGGACTTGGGAGGACGCCGACTCACTTCTCGTGGACGAGCTCTTCGAGCTCAACGGAGAGCTACCCCCCGAGTCTCAGCGTGAGATCTGCACCGAGACCTTCGAGCTACACCAGTCCCGCCTCAAGCTTCACCTGTGCCCGATGGCCCGTCTGCGACCCCGTCGAGACCGAGGAGGTTCGAGAGGCTCACGCCTTGGTGTCCCGGATCTTTCCGCCGGACTACCCCACTGAGGACCGCTACCCCGTCTCGTACAAGAGGGTGCGCACTGAGTAGAGAGCTAAGCGAGGGGCAGGACCTAGAGTAGTGTAATGTGCTAGTAGTTTCCATGAGTTGTTCCATGCAGCCGCAAGTATGTTCCGGTGCATGAAGAGAGTCATGCCACACCATGTAGACACTACCCCTTTTGAGATTGTACCGATGTATTAGATTGTTGACTTGTTGCTGCTACCCCCAAGGTCTGAGTCAGCCTCAGGGGAGCAAGTGTATTATTCATGCTTGATGTGTGCTTGGATCTTAATGGTGTTATTCGCGTCTTAATGCTTTTTCTGCTTGAGTGTAGGTTATAATTAGAATTATTTTCATGTTTGCCTCAGACTCAAGTGTGTGTTGGTGAGTGACGTATGTAAACTTCCCTCTTTTCTTATGGTTACAGAAGGATGTCGATCCGCCGATCCAACCGGTTGATAACTCGCCTCGAGGAGGCAGCTGCTGAGGAAGAAGCCCAGCAGGGACGTGGACGCGGACGTGGCCGTGGACGCCCACCCCTGCGTGGAGGAGCTTTGGGAGCTAGGGCCCGAGGTGACGGAGCACCGCCACCACCGCCCGAGAACCCTGAGGCCGAGGTTGAGCAAGGAGCGGCCGAGCGAGGCCAGCCTGAGCCGGACCAGCCCCCACCACCCCCACCTAACTTGGTGGAGGTGATGGCGCTCCAGACTCAGCTGATGCAGAGGATGGCTGAAGCCATGGAGCACCGTGGCAATGGTGGGAACCGCGTCGCTCCGCAGGACGAGGACCTCACGAGGAAGATCGAGAGGTTCATCCGTCTGAAGGCCCCCACCTTCAGCTACTCGGATGACCCGCTCGAGGCCGACGACTGGCTGAGGGTGATCGAGACCAAGCTCGACCTCACCGTCTGCTCCGACGAGGAGTGCGTCGCTATCGCCGCGCACCAGCTGGAGGGTCCTGCCAAGGCATGGTGGGACAACTACACTGCCACCCACCCGAACCCAGCTTTCATCACCTGGCTGGAGTTCTGCGAGGCGTTCCGCGAGTAGTACCTTCCCGATGAGCTGCTGGTCCAAAAGGCGCAAGAGTTCCGCACCATGACCCAGGGTGCGATGAGGGTTGAGGAGTACGAGCGTCACTTCATGAAGATGATGCGGTATGCCCCCGACGACACCAACTCCGACCAGAAGAAGCAGTTCTGGTTCCTGCGAGGCCTTCACCACGGCCTTCGCCAGGCGCTGAAGGCAAGTGAGCACAAGTCCCTTCGCCATCTCGTCAACCGCGCCATCGCGGTCGAGGATGAGAGGAGGGGCCACGAGGAACGCATGATGGGCAAGAAGAGGATGGGGAGATCGGGACCGGCCCCGACCGATCCTTCCGGAAGTCGAGGAGCGGATAGAGCAACATGCTGAGGGGGAGCTACCACCGGGGCACAACCGGCTCGGGCGTGGCTTCGAGAGGAGGTGGACGTAGCCCGTTCCCCGGAGGGAGGAACCCCGGCTACCCCCAGCAGACTGGAGGCTACACTCGTGCTCCACCGAGTACCGTGACGCCCGCCGCAGGAGGCTTCACCGTCACCTGCTTCGCGTGTGGCAAGCCAGGCCACAAGTCCTTCGAGTGCTCCGACAAGAAGGCCGCTGCCACCCCCGCGAGGGCACCTGCTCCAGGAGGCCGACCTCCTCGAGGCCGCCCGGCCATGGGAGGCTGAACCACCTTACTGAGGAGGAGGCTGCCGACGCCCCTGACGTCGTGATCGGTAAGTTTTTAGTTTGTGGTACTTCTGCTCTGGTTCTCTTCGACACCGGTGCGACCGGGTCGTATGTTACCTCTCGATTCGTGAATAAACTCTCCCTCCCTACAACCACCCGATCAATTCCCATTATCACGAGCTCTCCGCTCGGGGATATCCGATGCACCCTGCTGTGCAAAGGAGTGGAAGTGGTCATCCAAGACCACAGGTTCTATGGGGATCTGACCGTGCTGCCTTCCCATGGTATTGACGTGATGCTGGGGATGGATTGGATCACTGCCCACAAAGGTGTCATCTCCACTTCGCCGAGACTTGTGACTCTTGTGCACCCTGACGGGACGAGAGTTACCTTCGAGCTGATGAATTCTCGAGACATACCGGCAGTGTACAGCCTCCACACGAAGGCCATATCGGACGTGCCGGTAGTCCGTGAGTATGAGGATGTATTTCCGGAGGAACTGCCCTGGTTGCCTCCTGATCGTGATGTGGAGTTTGTGATTAACTTGGTGCCGGGAACGTCGCCGATAGCCCAGAGTCCGTACCGTATGGCAGAAGTTGAGCTGAAACTGTTGAAGGAAGAGCTAGACTCACTGCTCGAGAAAGGGTTCATCCGACCAAGTGCTTCTCCATGGGGTTCACCGGAACTGTTCGTCCCGAAGAAGGATGGAACTCAACGTCTGTGCGTCGATTACCGCGCCCTAAACACGGTAACCATCAAGAACAAGTACCCACTACCCAGGATCGATCATCTGATGGATCAGCTAAGGCAAGCCAAGTACTTCAGCAAGATTGATCTCCGGTCAGGTTATCACCAGATGAAGATTCGCCCGGAGGACATCCATAAGACGGCGTTTGTAACCCGGTATGGGCAATACGAGTACACCGTTGTGTCGTTTGGCCTGACCAATGCCCCGGCATACTTCATGAACATGATGAACAAAGTCTTCATGGATGAGTTGGACAAGTGTGTCATCGTCTTCATCGACGATATACTAGTCTACTCCCAGACCGCAGAAGAGCACGAGGAGCACCTGAGGATCGTGTTGGAGAAGCTAAGGCAGCATCAATTGTATGCCAAGTTCAGCAAGTGTGAGTTCTGGATGGAGGAAGTCGCTTTTCTTGGTCATGTGTTGTCAGCCAAAGGAGTGGCAGTAGACCCGAGCAAGATAGAAGCAGTGTCCAAGTGGCAGTCACCCAAGTCGGTGACAGAGATCCGCAGCTTTCTCGGTTTGGCCGGATACTACCGCCGTTCATCGAGAACTTCTCGAAGATCGCCAAGCCCATGACAGAACTGTTGAAGAGCAACACGCCGTATGTGTGGTCGGACAAGTGTGAAGCCAGCTTCCAGGAGCTCAAGACTCGTCTCACCACTACGCCGGTCCTGACCTTGCCCGATGCGAGCAAGGACTTCGTGGTGTACTGTGACGCATCAAGGCAGGGACTCGGCTGCGTATTGATGCAGGGAGGCAAGGTGGTAGCATATGCCTCGCGACAGCTTAGGAAGCATGAGGAGAACTACCCTACACACGACCTCGAGCTAGCCGCTATCATTCACGCCTTGAAGATATGGAGGCACTATCTGATGGGAAACAAGTGCGACATTTATACTGATCACAAGAGTCTGAAGTATATCTTCATCCAGTCTGAATTGAACCTGAGGCAAAGAAGGTGGCTGGAGCTGATCAAGGACTACGACCTGAACATTCAGTACCACCCTGGTAAGGCAAACGTCGTAGCCGACGCTCTGAGCCGCAAGCACTACTGCAACAACCTGATGGTGCGATAAGAACAACCGGCCTTACATGAGGAGCTGGAGAAGCTGAGTTTGGAGATAGTAGAGGAGGGGCAGTTGAATGAGTTGAGGGTGAAGTACACACTCGAAGACCAGATCCGTCAAGCTCAGAAGGAGTGCCCGGAGATTCTAGAGGTAAAATGCCTGATGGAGAGTGGTAAAGCAACTGACTTTCGCCTCGATGACCAGGGCACACTGTGGCTGAAGGACCGTATCTGCATACCCCAGAACAAGGAAATTCGGGACTCGATCCTTAAAGAGGCTCACGACTCTCGGTACTCGATCCACCCTGGCTGCACCAAGATGTACAAGGATTTGAAGGTACGGTTCTGGTGGGAAAAGATGAGGGAAGACATTGCCGAGTGCGTCGCTCGATGCGACACGTGTCAGAGAGTGAAGGCAGAACACCAGAGGCCTGCCGGTCTGCTACAACCGCTCGAGATACCCACGTGGAAGTGGGGTGACATCAGTATGGACTTCATTGTGGGTTTGCCGCGCACGCAGAAAGGAAATGACTCCATTTGGGTGATTGTTGATCGGTTGACCAAGGTAGCCCACTTCTTGCCTGTGAAAGCAAACTACAGCGTGAGCCAACTTGCAGAACTGTATGTGGACACTATTTTAAAGCTTCATGGAGCTCCGAGGAGCATTGTGTCGGACAGAGGACCTCAGTTCGCTGCCCAGTTCTGGAAGAGTTTGCATGCTTCCATGGGCACCAAACTGAACTACAACACAACATTCCACCCCCAGACTGATGGTCAGACAGAGAGAGTGAATCAAGTCTTAGAGGACTTACTGAGAGCTTGTGTGTTGACCTACGGGTCCGATTGGGAAAAGAGTCTGTCCTATGCCGAGTTCTCGTACAACAATGGCTACCAGGCCAGCTTGAAGATGGCTCCTTTCGAAGCCCTGTACGGCAGAAAGTGTCGGACACCGTTGATGTGGTCCGAGTTGGGGGGCGAACCTTTTTCGGTCCTGCCGCCATTGTTGAGGCCGAAGAAAATGTCGCCAAGGTCAGGGAGAACCTGAAGATAGCTCAGAGCAGGCAGAAGAGCTACGCGGACCCGAAACGGAGAGATGTCTCGTTTGAAGTGGGAGAGCACGTCTACTTGAAGGTGTCACCCCTCCGGGGTACGAAGAGGTTCCACATCAGGGGGAAGCTGTCCCCTAGGTACGTTGGCCCCTACCCTATTGTGAAAAGGGTCGGGAAGGTGGCTTACCAACTCGAGCTACCTCCAGAACTTACCGGAGTGCATCCGGTGTTCCATGTATCCCAGCTCCGGAAGTGTGTGGTCGTCGAGAAGAGAGTGCCCGCTCAGGCACTCAACGTCCAGGAAACCCTGGAGTACTTGGAGTACCCGGTTCGGATCCTGGACTGGGCGGAGAAATCAACCATGAACACCACCACGCGCTTCTGCAAGGTGCTATGGAGTAATCACTCCGAGCGCGAAGCAACGTGGGAGAAGTACCCTCATCTCTTCGAAACGGAGGTAACTTCTTAATCTCGGGGACGAGATTCTTGTGAGGGGGGAGTTCTGTAACATCCTTAGAATTGGTGCGAATTAAAAATGTGGAATTTCAAAACTTGAATTGTATTTGAGTTCTCACGAAACAATTAAGGGTGACTTCCTCTTTCTTTCCCCGATTCCTAGATGTAATTTTGGCACCAACAATAAATTTTAGGACTTCTAATCTGCTAGTGTGAGAAGTTGGATCTTCAATTGGATTTTAATTGGATTTTATTTGAGTGGAATCAAATTTGAATTGGGATTCAAATTTGAATCAAATTAATAGTCTAAAGAAAAGATGAAGCACACCTTTTCATAGCGGGCCGCCAACTCCCAAACTCACCCAGCGCCGCTTTTGGCCCACTCGCGGCCCAGCTAACCGCCCGCATCGCAGCCACCTACCCGTGCCGCCCGGTGCCGCTGCCATGTGGAGCCCGCGCTGTCTCACGCCGGCGTCACGCCGACGTCGTCATCCCCCGCTTTACCCCTTTGGCCGATGGCCAAAGGCCAAAGCGCGGCGCGCCGGCCGTGGCCTCGCCGTCGCGGCGCGCCCCGCGACTCCCCGCGCATCGCGGCCATCCATGTACCCCGCGTCGCGCCGCCCTATTTAAAGCCGCCGTCGAGCCCCGGGGGGAGCTCCCAACCCTAGCCACCCCGGGGGCAACTCCCCGACCAACCACACCGAGTCGCGGAGGAGAAGGGGGGTGAAGGAGGGAAGGAGGAGGGAGAGGAGCCGCTCGTGGGAGACCCGTTCGCCGCGAAGACCGGAGCCGCCCGCGGGAGGAGTCGGACCCGCCAGGAACGACTACGTCACCTGCTTCCCCTACTTCCTCTTCTTCCCCGACGACGCACCGCCGCCTGCTTCTTCTTCCTCCTCGCCGGCAAGCCACACCGTCACCCTACACCGACGCACTACACCTCGGCCTGGAGCCACGGAGGTGAGGACAATCGCTGCTTCTCTCTTGTGGACATCCTGGCCTTCGAGCCGAGGGAGAATCGTGTCGCCGCAGCGCGCCACCGCGCCGCCGCCGCTGGTGATGCCGGCCATCGAGCCAGGCTGGGACGCGCTTTCTTGCAGGTGCCGCCGCCTTCACCAACGCGCGCGTGCTGTTTGCCTAGACTAGCCCTTCTAGCTGTAGTAAGCCACCCCGTCTTGGCCGCCGCCGTGGCCCGTCGCCGGCGCATTCGCGTTCGCGTTCGCGTTCGCGCGCGCGTCCGTGTGAGCCACGACGCCCTCGCGCGAGCGTGCACCCCGCGCATGCGCGCGCCTTAGCCCCGGAGGCGAGGGCCGGGCCTTTGGCCCCTTCTCTTGCGTCGGACCTCCGGTTGCACTCCCCGTCGGCCGCGCCGCCATGGCCTCGCCGTGGAGGGTTGCCTCGCGCATGTGGACGCGGAGGAGGGAGCGCCACCCTCTTCACCGGCGAGTGCACGCTTCTCCACCGCCGCCGTTTCCACACGCGTTTGAGCCCAGCTGCGGTCGTCTTGTCCGCCGCCACCCATGGCGCCGGCCTAAGCTCCGCCGCGCCGCCTGTTTCCAATCCGTGTCGGGCCTAAGCCTGTGTCGATCACCCCTACGCGCATGCGCACACCAGCGCGCCCTCGCACGCACGTCGCGCGCCTCCTGACCAGAGAGGGCACCCGCGCCAACACCAACGCCGCGTCGCCGTCGCCGCGCCCGCGCCGGCGCCGGACTCGCCGCGACGGCCACCAACTCGCGTCCTTGCGCCCTTCGAGCCCAGCAACCCAAGGGAATCCTAGTAGACACCCCGTGTTGGCCAGACGCCCCGGCGCCGTGGGACTCGTCGCCGGCGAGGTCTATCCGCACCGCCGTTATCCTTGTAGGCATTTGATCGAGCACCTAGGATCGCGGTCGCTTGCACCGGTTTGGGCGACGCACGGGTGGCCACATGCCGGCGTGGCCACAGCCAATCCGCCCGGATCCGCTGCGGCCAGCCACTCCCACCCAAGGCCACACGCGCGCCTGCACAACGCCAAGACGCACCGCCCGGTCTCCGGATCCCATGCGGCGGCCGCAGCGGGCCGCCCACCGCGCGGCCGCAGGGATCCCGGCCACACCCTCGATCCGGGGGATCCCGTGCGGCGGGACCGATTTGGAGTGTGTTTTAACTTATTTTGATTTCAGAAAATATATTTTTCCTTTGAAAAATCCTAGAAAATCCATTTTAACTCCAAAAATTGTGAAACCTTTTCCAGAAAATTTCTAAAATGTTAAACTCCGGGTTAGGGTAGTATTTGCTCTCTTTTGGCTCTTAATTGTTTTTCTTTGGAGTTAATTGCTATAGGACCGCTATTTATTTTTCCCTTTCGAGCTATTAGGTGCAGGTGGAGCCGGGGAGCTGATCCCGGAGTACGACTACGCCGACGACTTCACCGCGGAGGACTACTCGACCCCAGGTTCACGCCCAACTGATTCTGAAATACCTATTAGGCATTGCTAAGTAGAATTGCTAGTGCTTTACTTTATATATGCATGTTGATGAACCTTGCACTGCCTCTTTGTTTACCCTGTCCTTGATTGCCCTACTACTACTGTATATATATGTTTATGTGAGCGTGTATATACGCCGAGCTTCGCGATGCATGTGTTGGGATGAGAATAGTGGTTCTTGGCGTGATTGGGGTAAAAACCGGCAGGAGAAGGCGTTTTGGGTACTTTGGCGGGGGTGAGCTCGAAACAACCGATCTGGGTACTCCTCAGTGTACCCCTACTGTTACGGTTTTCGGAGCCTAGGTGTTGGGGTTTTACTTGCACTTGGAGGATATGAGCTCGCCCCGGTCTGAAACCGAGTGGATCAACTTGTCTATAGGACACCGTACACACCACCCCGCCGAGAGTGGGGATAGGGTCGTGTTGAGCTCGGCAAGTGCGGAACCATACCTGTCTAGGAAGGATAGAGGGTATCTGTGGGGGAGCGGTGGAGGTGAGACCACCCTCTCAGAGCGTCTCCCGTGTGGCCACACGGGAGCATTTCACGGTCCGGTCTTTTTCTCGGCGGGGGGGGGGGGGGGCGCTTTGAAGGCCGGATGTAGGGTGGGACCGTAACTACCGAGAGTTCGCCGGTAGGATGGGCTCGGTCGGCCGTACACCGGCCGGGTACCATCCCGGGATGGGTACAGGTGTACACACTCTGCAGAGTCGTTCGATCTATAGCTATTGCCGCGTCCTCGGTCATGGACACTGCCTAGACGACATGTTAGTTTCTCATGTTTTGGGATTTCTACCTCCCCTTTTAGGAGAGTGTGTGGTGAGCCGTGGTTGCAGCCGGCTAGAGGAGAGAGGGTCCATCTACCTCGTTGATCCGGTGGCAATCATTGAGGTGCGAGGAGAGGAAGTTCTCGTATCGACCCTAGACAGGAGTAGGTGGTGGAGACGGGTCTCCTGGGTGACCAGGTGATTCTGAGCTATGTTGAGAGACTTGGGATTTGGGGATATTGATGGAGATACCTTGTTTTTACTCTGTCCGCCGTCGTCGGAAACCAAAGCCACTTCCTTGTCTATTTCCCTTCCCTTTAGAAGTTAGGCCACTTAAAGCTGCATACAGTTGGTGACGTGGACCTATCCCACTCCTTGGGGATAGACTTTGGGTGTGCAGGGTACGAGTCCGAGTTCGACTGCAACGCCGACGGATGGTACGACTGAGGGATACGTCGCTTCACTCAAGTTTGCCTGTGGCGGGAAGAATAAAAGATGGAGACCCTTCTGAGAAGATTGCTACCGTTGCGTAGAATTTTTACTCTGATTCAGCCAAGAGGCTTGTAATGATGTACTACATAATGGACTTGTAATAAATTTGTGTACTATTATCTTTATGTGATGCGATGTATGACTTTGTGTATTCATCTGTGAGACGTTCTGTACGCGATGGCCACTGATCCAGGGACTATCGCGATGGTACAGGGATCCGGATTTTCTATGAAAAACCGGGGTTTTACGACGACGACGGGTACGTGCGCGCGGCTGCGGCGGTTAGGACGCGGACGGGCAATGGCCCACCGCACCTCAAGACACCAGGGGTAAGAGGATGTGCTCGACATCGGTGCGGGAGGTGACAGTGCGGCGGCGCGGCACACCTTGGACGGCCACCACCGTGATGGCAACCGCCCCCTTCTCGCCGATAAGTCGCCTCCTTCCCCTCTTCCCTCCATCTAGCCCTAGGTTTCTTGCTGCATGTGTCTTCCCTAGGCGGTGAGGTTGTAAGTGGGCTTAGAGGCCTTGACGGCCACTGCCGTGGCGAACGTAGCGGCCAGCTGCGCGCTGCTGCTACTCCTGGAGCAGCGTGGTGGCGAGTGCGGCTTCTCGGCGTGGTCGGTCGAGTTCTCCTGTCAGGGGCGGCGATGCACTGGCCGGCGTGTGGGTGATCCGCCCCGAAGAACTCAGGCATCGGTGATGGCCCGTACTGCCCCCAAGCAGCGGTGTTGTACACAGCTATGTGGTCCTTGGCGGATTATTCATATTAAATGCATAACAAATTTTGTTCTGCATGTCCTGTGCAGCCAACGAGTCCCAGGAGCATGATGCTAGCCTCGCCACTAATTATGGTTTGCAATGTCACTATCTGACCACTAGGTGTTTGACACAATGTATATGAGAGGTGTGAATTATTCTCCATAAATATTTCTTTTTTTATGTCAATGATTTTAGATGCAAGGATCTTGTTTTGAGTAATTCTGTTTTACCAATGCCTCCTTGCCTCTATGCATGAATGGAAGTGGGTTCAGGTTCACGGCTATATATGCAATTGACGAGTAGATCTACTAATTAAGATGCAAATAGGATGCATGGAAATTCAAGCTGCTATCCTTGCCTAAGGTAAGACGATAATTTAACTTTTGACATCTTAAATACTTCGTAACAAACCACATGAAGGATAATGAACTTTTCATGCTATGTGATTAAGGTAACCATATATTGCCCAGTTTGTTGCATGTTATAACCTGATGTAAGCATACTTCTCACAAGATAACTACAAAAAAAATCTTGGCAAGGTAAATACCACCGGCTGAGGATTAGGATAGTTCACCTCATCACCAATTTCATTTCCATTGTCAGGAAGGCTTGTCCCACAACATAAAAGTCAAAAAGCTTGTTTTCATTAAATATCTAAATCAATTATGCTTATGTTCTTTATCCCCTTCTCCAGTAGCATTGGTCTGTTGCTGCCACACCTTCTGCAACATATGGTTGCCATTTCGCTCTTGCAACATAGAAATGAGAGTTACAAATGTTTCTACACCTTTCCATTTCTAGAATACCCCTCCTGTAACTTGCTAACGATCAAATGTTAACAATTTGATAGGTGTCGTGTAAGTCTCAACTACTACCCTCCTGATTAGAAAGTTGCAAATTGAGTAAAAAAGATTACCCCTATTGTTGTCTGTGTGACAACCCCATCCGAGATAATTCTGTACTATCGCCTAAGCCACTCCATTTGGTCATTAAGATAATAAGAATCATCCCGTTGAGTGTTGCCGGGTTTACACCCGGTAAATCACTTGAAAGCACAGAGAGGATCGAACATATGCATTAAAACTCTCACGAAGGAGAGTTCAGAGTGCCTTACAAATTAATACAGATCTCCCCGTAGGATCCATTATTACAAACCATGGTTCTTGACATGAAAGTAAATGGTTCAGAGTTTTATTAAAATAGCGGAAGTACTAATAGCGATACAATACGACATCACAGGAGGCCATCCGTGATGCCATCACTCGGCGTCATCATCCACCCATTCCAGCTCCCAGCCAGGTGGAATCTCACCAGGCCAAACAACTTCACCTGAAAACAACAATTATAGCAAGGCTGAGTATACTAATACTCAACAAGACTTACCCGACAAAAGTTACCTCTAGACATGTAGGACTTTTGGTTAGTGGGTTTGTTTTGCCAAAAAGCAACTAGGGTCATGGATCCTTACTTTCAATATTTTAGCTCAGATTCTAGTAGAATTACCATTACTATAGTGAGCAACTAATGCAATCAAAATTCGTACAATACAATTAATTCACGCAGAAGAATTCACATAGTTCCATCATTAAGGGATATCATGGCCAGTTGATTAAGCAGTCTTGGATAACGGTGAGAGGTCGACAATCGATTGATTCAAAACCTTGCAAGGCAGACATAAACACACGGAGCGGTGCCCCAACAGAGCCGACACCGACCAAGCGGTTCCCATCGATCCTCGGCTCGGGATAGATATTACAGTCCTGGGTACAAGGCTATCTGGTATGCCCCCACTCAGTACATCCAGCCTCACACAAGTACCCCCCTCCCGGTAATGAGCGGGGCAGGTGAATACTCAAGATTAGTAATGGAAAATCCCTTACCACCTCACTTAGGTACTAGGCTTACCGGTCCCATGCCCGACAAGTGCTTAGTACGTTCAAAAGCTTAGCCCACGAAGCCACTGGACTGGAGCCCAAATCCCATGCTCTTACCACATGAGCAATCCATTTATAAATAGGGTGATTCCATAAAGGAGATCCTATTCTCGCGAGTGACGAACATCACTCGATTTTTACCGGGTCCTTAGAGCATAGCATCACCGGGTCCTTAGAGCATAGCATCTAACGACCTAGCATACTAGTAAAGGAACATAGGCACCTAGGGAGTATGCAACTAGGCTTTCATTCAACTCCTGAACGTAAATGCACATAAAATAACAATGATAAATTCAGAAGTTTAGAATAAACACATAGGTTAATGATTAAACTGGGGCTTGCCTTCGTTGGCAAAGCTGGCCTTTGGCCCTTCTTGACTTTGGTCCAGGTCTTGCTCGATGGTGACGTAGTGCACGTCTGCTCCTGCTCCCTCGTCCTCGTCAGCCGGTACAAGCGTGTAACTAATATCGGGGACTTCTACACGGAGGATGCAAATGCAAGACTTATTTGGCGATTTGATTCAATTCATTACAAAACAACACATGACAACCATGGGGTGCATGGTTGACCACATTCACCTAGATAATAATACATTCAACATACTCTTACTACGAAGGAACAATATGCGATGCTTTATTATCCACTCTTTTTAATAGTGACCGTGTACATATATATACAAGTAAATTAATTTAATTACCACAAACTACAAGGGGTTGGTTATAAACTTGTTAGCAAGTTTCCCCACACATGCACGTGATCCTTAGGTGTGATTTGTGATTTTTCAATTAATTTCAATATTCAACCTACAATGGCTTCTCAATTTTATTCAACAAAATAATTCATAAAACACCAAGTGGGTTACTCACTGAGCTTATTAAATCTAATACAAGCCACTGAGCACACATGCATACTTGGTTTAGCAATAAAAATAAATACACCAATATAGTATTTCTATTTATCACAAACAAGATAAATGCATATAAAAATAAATAAAGCACTTCTGGAGCCAAATTTTCTCATACACACTCTCTGGTCCAAAACAAGCCTAGGAAACCAACAAATACATCTATAGCCATTATAGAATTTGATCTACACATTTATGATTAAAAACAAGCATAAATCAGGGATAAATATTTCTAGCAGTCCAAAAATCATGACTAATTCAGTGATGGTGTATTTGGACATTTCATGACTATTCCCAGAAGTATATATCAAAAATCTATTTACTTTTTGCTACAAAAATCATCTAGGCAGAAAAGTCATAAATGCAAGATAAATCATAATAAAAGATACCTTCAATAACTTTGTGCAAATTTTTGCACAGGGCCTACACATGCTAGTACTCACAACATATCCAAAACTCAGCTCCTGAACATGTATGGATTTGGCAGTACAACAGATCTAGGTAAAATGAACTTCTATTTTTCATGCAAAAACTATAGCTCAAAAGTATATAATAGCTTTGCAAAAGTTGTGGGTTTTGGCACAACGAGTACATCAAAATTGGTTTTGCAATTTTTCGATTTTTCTACGATTTTATATGATTTTGAAAGCTACTGCCAAAACACACAAGGGAGGGAAGATTCTATTTACATCCAGGCCCTAGGAAAGATTAGGAGGTCCATAACCATACCCTTACTTCGCACAGAAACCCCTGGAACTCAAAAAGTTCATGCAATTTGGTCCTTGGAAGCTAGGGGCAGCGCGGTTCACCGGATTCCGGCGAGGCTGGCAGCGGGGCTGACCGGGGAAGGGTAGGGGTGTGGCCTACGCTCACCTAGAGCTCGATTCTCGTGGTTTGGATGGGCTAGAACAGTGGCCGGCGAGGAGCTCAGCGGTGCAAGGCCATGGCGGCCGCAAGGAGCCTTGCTCCGGCGAGGAGCGCGGCGGTGCTTGACAACAAATGAGCGGGCAAGCACCTACGAGGTCTAGGGAAGCTGCTACAAGTTTTAGGCGGTTGCGGGAGTGAGCCAGAAAGGGAGCTCACCAAGGTGGCTCCAATGGCGGGCGGCGGGCCAGGGAAGCGGCAGCTCTGCTCCCGCGCGCGAGGGAAGAAAGGCACGATTAAATAGGCAAGCACGCCGGGGAGAGGGAGTCATGCGCGCCAAGGCAAGCCAAGTCTTGGCATGGGGACGACATGGGCCAGGGGTACGACGGAGACATTGTTGGGCGAGCGGCGATGGTCCGCGCGGCCGGCCTGTGGGTGCGGGGCGCGTGGCGCAAAGGGAGAGGGCCGGGAAGGCGGCTCGGCAATGGCGGTCCCACGGCGCATGGACTAGTGGACGGTAGCTGTCCTTGGCGTCCGGGCCCAGTGGGTCCCTAGCGCGGGTGACGCATGACGTCGGTGCGACGGCGCAGTCTGGGATGTCAAGGGCAAAACTGTTCAGACTACCCTCCTTTGATCGAGTTTTTCCCAAAATTTTGAAACAAAAGTGGTCCAAGTGGTGAATAGGAAAGTTGTAGATCTCATACCCCTCTACAACTTCTACAAATGGCGTATGGTATTTTTCTCAACCATTTGTGCACAAAAGGCATGCCAAGGTAGCTGTTTTATGGGCAACTGTGAATAGTAACCCGAGGTGTTGACATGCATTTTTCACGCGTTTCCACTCCAAATCTAAAATGTCACTCAACATGAAAGTTGTGTCCCTCGACAAACTACACAACTTTTACATTGGGAGATTTTGAAGTGTTTAGGTGAAATTTGGAGAACGCAACAAAAGTTCCCGATGACACTGGAGGATCAAGGGGTGTTTAAGGGGTTTTGAGTAGGGTTTTGACCAAAGGTGTCCCTAGTTGACCAAAGTGGGTCATTAGGGGTTGTTGGTGATGTTTTCGAGGTGATGGCCCAGGTTGACTGTCGTTTGACCAAAGTCAACTTGGTCGACTGGATCATTAAGGTTAATGAACCCGGCTGAAAACCTGGGGCGTCACAGCCTACCCCCCTTAAACAGAATCTCGTCCCGAGATTCGACAACAAGATTAGAGTAAACTTCTTCCAACAAGGCAAAGGTTACAAAGGTGGAAGATATACTCGCTTACACTTCTCGGCAGCGAGAATTCAAATAGGGCAAAAGATACATGGTGCTTTCCTCACGGCCTCAACGCAGTTCATGAGGAAGCGAGCGATGGATGTGTACATCGAAAACTAAAAGAAGACAAACTCCGCTGACGATGCAAAGGTACATCGCTACAAGTGTCCAACGGAGGGACTCGAACATTTCCACGAACTGAGCCATGGCCGGCGATGCAGGCTGGTGTTCTTCTCTCGGTCTTTTCCCGAGCTTCTTCTGGAGGTTGTCGACGAAGACGGCGAAACAACTTGCTCGGCGAGTGGGCGGAGTAGACAAGAGAGATGGGCTAGTGGCAGATTGGCCAAAAACTAGCCGGAGGGGAAAACAAGAGCAGCGACACTCTCGAGCTCGAAAGCAGGCTAGACTTGGCAATGGCGACACCGTGGGAGGGCTTCCCTTTTATACCTCAACGAAAACGCAACGGGCATCCCAACCGACTGAGGTAGGGACTAGCGGAGCGATCCGGCGGTGGCAACACGAGGCTCGATAATGGTCGGCCCGTGAGGTCTCAGCGACATGATCATGGCCGCGGGAAAAGAGATGGCAGGGCGACGCTACGACGTCGTACCATTGTGCCACTAAAAAGGATGGGGTCCAATGGTCTAAAGATCTGACCGTGATTGCTCGAGAAAACTCTGATCCTACTCCTTCAACTTAGCTAGTCGATTTGATTAGCTGCTAGAAAGCCTTGGTAAAAAGGGCGGAAAGACCAAGCTGAGAAAGGGATTACCAAAGAGATTTCTATGAAGAAAGGGAAGGCTAGTAAACAAATATTTGTTACATTTGTTCACTAAGATTCCTGAATTTAATTCTTGAAAAGCAACTAAGATGTAATGATGGAGCAATGTTCCATCATCAAAAGTAAATAGTAGAGAGGGGTGCTCTCGGATAAAAAGTTACCCGTGAAATTAAGATGGCCTCGCTTCACTTGAATAGTGGGATTCTTGTCACGATTGCCCTTAGCTACTCCTGGGTGCTGATTTTGCTGCTCGGACTTGTTCTTCCTAGGATTTGGGCATTCATTAGCATAATGCCCTGGATGCCTACAATTGTAGCAAACACGGGGTGGAAGTTCCTTTGGCTTGTGTGACAACCCACCCAGGAAAATATCGTATTATCGCCTAAACCAATCCACTTTGGTCATTAAGCAATAATAAAATATCATCCTGTCGTTAGTTGCCGGGTTAACACCCGGTAAATCACTTACATAGCAACAAGCATCGACATATATGCATTAATAATACATGATTAACATCCGAAATTCACCCCGAAGGGTTTAATTATTACAAACCGAAGTCTTTGACATGACAACACAGTTCAGAGTTTTAAAACAGTGGAAATGAACTAAACGACAAGCGGAAACACCACGGGAGGCCAGCCATGATGCCTTCATTCGTCGTCCTCCACCCACTCCAGCTCCCAGCCGGGCAGGATCTCTTCGGGCCACACATCAACAAAGGCATTACCTGGAACAATAGATTATAGCAAGGCTGAGTATACTAATACTCAGCAAGACTTACCCGTCGGTGATAACTACTTCACCAAATCTAGACATGATAGGCTTTTTGGCCACTAGGGTTTCTTTTGCTGAAAAGCAACAAATAATATGTCCTTACTTTCAAGATTTTAGCACAAGTTCTAGTTGGTTATTCTTTTCTATGTTAGCCATCTATTGCAAGCAAGGTTGTGCAATACAATTAATCAAGCATAATATTCATCAACTTCCATCATTAGGGATCTCATGGCCAGTGGAGTAAGTAGTCTCAGATAACGGTGAGAGGCCGACAACCAGTTGATTTAAAACCTTGCAAGGTAGACCTAAACACACGGTGGGATGCCCCCGCGAGGACAACCACCAAATGGTTCCCAAAACTCTTCGGATCGGGATCGAATCTTACAGTCTTTGGTACAGGCTATCTGGCATACCCCGCGAGGCACCCAGACTCGCCATGCACCACCAATAGCTAGCCGTGAGACGCATCCCAAGATGAGTAATAGTAAGATCCCTCACCGCGTCATTAGGGCAGTCCCAATGAACAATTTCTAACACAATATCCAACAAAGATAAATTTAATTTTGGACTCCATATCTCCAATGCATAGTTTCTTATGGTAGTTTCTATGAGCATTACTATTTAATGAGCATCAACATCTATTAAAAACTGAGTAAGATCAATTGTGGCAAGCAGTATTATGTAGCCCTCTCTCCGCTCATGTAGTAATACTAGTTATGTACGAAGACCACACCGCATCCTCCCGCGTTCCTATCTTTCTGCCAGTACCGCACCCTCCTGTTGTCCTGTGTACAGAAACGTGAGGAGTATCTTTCATTGTCCTCTCTCTCCTCACGTTCGAACAGAAACAATGGAGGAACCAATCTTCTTCTTCCCCTCTCTCAAATCCAAGAATCAATTTATGCATGTCACACCACTGCATTCTCCATCTCGAGAGATTTCCATTCTCTTATAGGGCTCTTGCTAGCGTGGAGTATGCGGGGACATCGAGGAAGGTCGCCCTCCATGGCTGCCTTGCTCCCCATCTCTACAGACGCACACGCCAGCGCAAACGAGCGACCACCGGCGGCTCCGGCTGGCAAGCGCAAGGTTCCTTCCCATCGCCGGGAGCAGCAGCGCAACAGGGGCAGGGCCGCCACGGCGACGCGGCCCCAACGCGACGTCGGGTCTCCGCAGGTAGCGCAGCCATGGCGTCTGCTAGGGCAAGGTCATCTGCGCTGCGGGGGGCGGCGGCGCAACCGATCCAGAATCAGATCGCAAGAAACCGGTAGTTTCTCCCCAACGGGAGTTGTGTGATTTCAAAGTGCCTCGTTGTGAGAGTCGACTTGGTTTCGTGCGGAGGAAACCGTTTCTTGATTTTGCACTCTCTTTCTTCTTTAATTCATTTGCCACATCAACAAAATGATGAGTTGTCATGATAATTAATAGACATAGAAATCGCAATTAATTCTCCATTGGGAGTGCCCTTAAGGTATTAGGCTTACCGGTCCCATTCCCGACAAGTGCTTAGTACGTTCAAGCACTTAACCCACGAAAGCCATTGGACCGGAGCCCACATCCCATGCTCTTACCACTTGAGCAATCCATTTAAGGGGATCTTATGATTCCAACATAAGAACCTATTCTCGCGATTGATAAGCATCACTCGACTTGTAACGGTCCTATAGCATAGCAGCTATCGACCTATCATACTAGTAACGGATAAAGGTACCTAGGGATCATGCATCTAGGGTTTCATATCAACTCCTGAACGTAAATGCACAATCATCCAAAGATAGTTGCATAAGAGTTTTTAACATTGGGTTAATTGCACCGGGGCTTGCCTTCGTCAGCAGGGTTAGCCTGAGTGCCCTCGATGTCTTCGATCACCTCCACATACTGCAGCTCCGCTTCAGCTCCTCCCTCCTCGGCTTCCGACACGAGCGCATAGTTACCATCAGGGAGTTCTACACGGAATGCAATGCAGGGTTTAGGTGGTGTGATTGGTCAATTATTTCACCCAACTCTTGTTGGTCATATTCACCTTAACAAGCAATTATTTATTAAATATTTTTCATTAAGGTTATTGCAGACAAAGGTTTATCGTTGTAATAAACAATTGATTATTGTTCACTTTCATTTTGGTTATTTCATGTGAGCTTTATTATTTACTCTATCAATAACAAAAGTCGGCACATCTATGTAAATAATTTCATTTTAATTCATCAAACAGCAAGGGTGATAAACCAGACCCTAAAATAAGCTATGCAACCATTTAAAAAAGGGTCACAAGGATAAAGGGCACATATTCCTAATTAATTTAGTATTAAACTTTTAATTGCCTCTAAAGCTTTTATTCATACAATAAATTAATAAAATTTAGTGGAAGGGTTTATTAAGCACTAAATACCTATACCAAGCCACTAAACACAAATGCATGCTTAGGATAGTTAGGAAATTAATTATACCGAAAATAACAAAAGCTAGCTACTAAAGCGAGATAAATGCATACAAAAATAAATAAGCATACCAATGATTCAAACCATCCCACACATGTTCTATGGTCCAAAACTAACCTAGGAATGCAACATATACACCTAGAACTACCATAGATCTTGGGTTATTCATTTACAAAGAAAATCAAGCATATTTCAAAAATAAATACTTCTAGTAATTATAAAATTGTGATTAATTCATCAGAGGTGCATTTTGGCATAAAGAGACAACATGCAGAAGTTGGGCACAAAAATATAATTATTTTTAGCCACAAAAATCACTTGGACAGGTTCTGCATAAATAGAAAACAATTCATATAAAAAGATTGACAACATATATTTGTGCAATTTTTGATACAGGAGCTAGCTATAACATAGCACACAACATATCCAAAAATTAGCTACAGAGGACTTATAAATTTTGAGATACAACAGATCTATGTTTTCCACATTTCTATTTTTCATGCAAAAACTATTATGAAAAAGCATAGACAAACTTCATAAAAGTTGTAGTGTTTTTCACCAGGAGTACAAAAAAATTATGTTTGCATTTTTTTGATTTTTCTACAATTTTCTATGGATTTTCTAAGATTCAGCCAAAAGTCCTTTACTATTGAGATTCAAACTTCTGAACAGGCCCCTGGAAGTTTCTGAGCCTTCACAGATAAGCCCCTAGTTTGCAACAAAATCCCTGGAAAGAAAGAGGGGAAAACAATTGGGTCCCTGGCCATGGGGAGGGGGCGGCTCGCTGGAATTCTGGCGGCTCCGATGGCGGTTCCGGTCGGGTAGGAGCGCGGGGAGGTGTGCGAGCTCACCCTAGGTCGGTTTGTGTCCGGAGTTGGGGCGGAACGCCCATCGACGAGCGTCGGCGTCAACACAGGGACGCCGTGTCCGCCGCGGCATAAACTTCGGCGAAGTGCGGGACAAGGCGCGACACGGCGGGGCTTGGGGACTTGTGGTGGAGCACGGCGAGGCCTCAGACGGGCTCTTCTAGTGCTGGGCATAAGCGGCAGAAGCTTGGGGGGTGTTGCTCCACTGGCGGCTCTAATGGCGGGGCGGGGCGGCATGCTCGCGCGCGAGGGGAGGGCGGCCGTTTAAATAGGCGGCTCTCCGTGCTTCGTGACGTAAGAAACGATGGAGATTCCGGTCATGGTACGGCGGCGACCTCGGTAGGTGCGCGCACAGGGGGCGGGCGGACGGACCGGCGGCGGGCGGCGCGGTGTGCGGCCGGTCGGTCGGCGCGAACGACGGCCCGGTGCGTGGCATGCGGACTTCAAGATGCTTCGGTGCGCGGGGACCTAGGGAAGGCACGCGTCCTCGGAAGGTGCGTGGACTCGAAGGCGCGGGTGGCCCGGAGGTCGAGGACGGCGCGGCGCGCGCGGGTGCGCGACGTCGCGCTCTGGCGTCGAAACTATTTCAATGTGGCCATGTTTGAAAGCGAAAACCTCCAAAATTTTGAATAGAACCCCACCGAGCTTTGAATACGAAAGTTGTAGAGCACTTCTAGGAGAGTATTTTTCGTAAAGGCCAACTTGTGTTTTTCTCAAAGGTTTTTGCACAAATTGATGCCAAACTTTGAATGCCGCCAGATCTCGGTGAACAGTAACCACTGGCAGTTGACTATGTTTTCCTCCCTCTTCCACTCAAAATTTGAAATGCCATCCAACATGAAAGTTGTGTCCCTCAAAAAACTGGACAACTTTCATATTGGGAGATTTTGGAGTGTTTAGGTGAAATTTGGAGAATGCAGCAAAAGTTCCGGAGGGAGTTGAAGGACATTAGGGTTTAAGTGGGGTTTGACCGTGTCTTTGACCAAGGTTTGACCACAAGTGGGTGTTGACTTGATGAAGAGGGTCATTAGGGTTTGTTGGTGAGATTTTCGAGGTGATGACCCAGGTTGACCATGATTTGACCCCGGCCAACAGGTTTGACCGACCATTAGGGTTAATTAAAAACCTGGGGCGTCACAGCTTGGAGACTTGTTGTTGGGCCTGATGGTACTAAATAGGATGATTGGGAAGAACCATGCGCATTCTTCTTGACGAAACGAAATTTCTTGCCCGATCCATCTCCCGAAGCAAAGTCGTTCGGTCTCTTCTTCCCCTTTGGTACCTTCATCATGGCATCCTCTTGAGAGATAGCTTTGTTCACCAACTCATGATAATTGCTGGGCTCCAGTAGGTTTAGCCTTTCATACAAATCATTCTTAAGACCATCACGGAAACGTTCCATCTTTTTGGCATCGGTGTCCACGTGATGTTCACCATACTGGCAGAGGTTGTTAAACTTCTGTGCATATTGATACACAGTGTCGTCACCTTGCTTAAGAGCAAGCAACTCTTTCATCTTTCTAACCATGAGTCCTTTTAGGATGTGGTGATCCTTGAAAGCTTTCTTGAATTCAGTCCAACTGACTTCATGTCCAGCAGGTTGCATGGACTTAAAATGCTCCCATCACATTAAAGCTTCTCCACGAAGCTGCAAGGTTGCAAAGCTAGCCTTGCGCTCCTCAGAACAAGGTAGGACAAAGGTAGAAAATTTGGCCTCAATGGATCTTACTCATGCGTCAGCATCAAGGGGCTCTTCTGCTTTAGTGAAAGTTGGGGGCTTCATCCCGCTAAACTAGGCGTACGTGGTAACCATCTGCGGTCCATCGTGATTAGCTCCCATTGGAGGTCTCTGTTGCATCTGTTGGGCGATTTGCTGCTGCGTCTGTAGGATCTAGCACAACACTTCGGTTTGGGTGGCCATGAAAGTCTCCACCGGCGTCACGGGTCTGAAATCCATGGCCCAGGTACACAAGTCGACTCCGGTCGCACCTTCAAGTCCACTATGGTGGCAACCGTACCTTGGGTCTGAAATCCATGGCCCAGGTACACAAGTCGACTTCGGTCGCACCTTCAAGCCCGCTCTGGCGGCAATCGTACCATGGGTCTGAAGTCCACAACTCGGGTACTTAAGCCCACTCTGGTGGCACAAGTTGATGCTAACAGTCGCACCCAAGCCCACTCTGGTGGCACAAGCTGACTTTAGTCGCAATCTTAAGCCCGTGCTGGCGGCAAAACTATTCGTTTTCTCTGATTTTTCATTCGCTTTGGCTTTCCGGAAAGTGCTTTTCGTTTTTTTTTCATCTCAAAGTCCGGTCCGCGCGACACAAAGTCGACTTCAGTTTTCAAGTCGCATCTCAAAGTCTGCTCCACGCGGCACAAAGTCGACTTCAGTTTTCAAGTCGCATCTCAAAGTCCGCTCCGCGCAGCACAAATTCGACTTCGGTTTTCAAGTTGCGTTCTAAAGTCCGCTCTGTCAGCATCTACAGTCGACTTCGGTCGCAACTAAAGTCCGCTCTGACAGCACAACTACTTCTCGAGCTCCACGGCTTGACGCCAAACTACTATTTGGAATCTCTCCAGCTCGGGGGCTGCACTCAACATACTACTCGAGGATAACTTCAGCATGCTTCGCTCGCTCTGAAGCTCGGGGGCTCCGTACCAACAACTACTCGACGTGGCTCATACGGCTCTCTTATCTCGAGGGCTACATGCTGCAAGAGTACTCAGATGATGGCTTTCGTGAACACTGAAGACCCTTGGATTGATTGCCTAATCATTTCAAGGCTCGGGGGCTACTATGTTGTACCCATCGTTCAAATTTTTCAAGATGGAAGATTCAGAATCAAGATTGACCCTCAGCTAGAGTCTGCAACTCAACCTAAGTCTCGGGGGCTACTCCATATGGAGTGCGATTTTGCAATCGCACCTCCATATAATCTCGACTTTAAGACAGATGAGCTGGACCACTTTCCAGACTCGCAGCAGTTCAAGTACTATTGAAGACTTCTCCAAGCAGTACTCGAGGACGCTTAAGAACTACTCGAAGAGGCTTCAAGACTACTCGAACTACTACTCTCGACTCCAACGTGCTCGGGGGCTTGTCGGGCATACTCTCCGGGTACCCATATGAGGAAGGATGAAGACGGACTCCTACTAGAATTCCCTTGTAATCCTATTAGGACTCGTTCCGTGTAATCCTACTAGGACTCCTGCCTTGTAACCGACTAGGAACCCGCCCCTTGGACTATATAAAGGAGGGTCGGGTACCTAGACGGGCACCTGATCTCAACCAACACCAAGCGCAGGGCGCCATACTTGATCCCCCAAACAGGACGTAGGGTAGCTACTCTAGCTACCCCAACCTGTATAAATCTTGTGTCCCGTGTCTTACGTGTACCTTCGAGTTCTCGGTCTCCCGATCACGATCCTCCACCGCACAATTTACTACCTCGGGTACCCTCTTGGTAGGTTTGCCGGTCTAAAACACCGACAGTGGTGGCGGTAGATCACCACTACCTAACACGTCAAAACCGTTGGGGGTGCTACGTGTCAATCCGACCATCTGAAAAGTTGAGTTCTCATTAAACACATATTCATAATCTTTCTCACATAAATTAACAAGTAGAATATGCACGACGAAAACTCATTCATGGCAAACTTTCGGAATCGGACAGCACGACGGTCATAAGCATAAAATTCATAAGTCCTTGCTTATATACCCAAAAATTCTCATTTTTTGTCAGTGGATGTAGGATTTCATAAGCTCTAATGTTGGTATTCAACTCCGAGTCAATTTACAACATTATCATGCCCACAAAATTTTCGTAACCGAGGTTCTGCCTAGCTGTTTTCACAGAAGGCCGAGGTGCACAAAAAATTACCATAACTCTCGGTATGTATATGCGAACATGATAAAATTTTGTGACCATGATCTCCACAACAGTTCACACAACTTGATATTCAACACATGGTCCAAAGTTGATCACAACTAGTCGTCATTACAAGATCCATCCTACAACAACACTCATACACTCATTACTTTATTGAAGCATAACCAACATCAACTAGGTAACAACAATCTAGCCTAGGTTCCCTCAAGGTGAAGCAGGTCCAGACTCCACTCCGGATTCTCCTTGGATCTCCTCGGGATCTTCTTCCTCTTCTAGTTCAGGAATGGCAGGTTCAGGAGGTGGAGCTGCTATAGCTTCTAGTTGATTCTCTTGTTCAAGCATATATTGAACATTATGCTGCAACAAGAAATTCTGCTCGTGAATGACTTCGCTCAATTCTTGTATTTTTGCTTTATCCTTCATCTTTTCTTCTTAGGATGGGCTATCATTGCTCGAGCTTCCTTCAACTCTTAGGTGATAGCTTTCGTACCATTTACTTGTTGTCTATAAACTTGGTTTCTATAGAACATGCTTTCTCCCACCATCACTAGATAGGTGTCATACATAGCTTTGGAGAAATGGACTGAGGTGGCAAGTTCAGGACTGTGGTGAGGATTGCCCTGAGCAGAGAGAAAAGCTTCGCGCTCGATCCCATGTCTGGAATACTGCTTGGGTAAAGGAATCACCTTGGTTGCAGTGCTAGCTACCAAATCAGCGTGCTTCTCACAAAAAGTTGTGAGTGCTTCCAAAGTAGCCTTTTGCATGGTGTCAGCCAAATTCAACCCTTGCGCCTTAACCTCCCACTCTTCCAAAGTAGGATGTGTCAGGCACACGGGGATCTTCACCTTCACTTCCCAACGAAGGAGTTGGCCTGTGGTCATGAGCTCACGTGCCGAGTACTCTGGACACGCGGTGTACCCAAAATCCTTTAGGGTGTCCCATAAAAGTGCAGGAAAACCACCCTCCTCGAGGCAGTTCAAGTGAGTCCACGCCTGCGCATCAATGGTCCTAGATCTGGAGGCAGACATCTGGAATAAGTGATCACTGTCAGAACCAGATGCAATCACGTGCACAAGGATAGATTCTCTCAGCTATAAAAGAATGTTGCATACACCGACCACTACTAAAAGTTTCAAACCTTCAACAAGATTTTGGTGAGAAAAAGGGATAAGTTTGATCCTCATGTGATAAAAATTTGGGGTAGCCATTCGCACAAGGTGCAAGGATATGCCGAACTTGAAACGAGTACGCATAAAATCATGGCGTAAGTTCGGAGGTCGTGAATCAAAAATTCATAACTCGGAACCTATGACACCAAAAATTTCCAAATTTTGGTAGAAACTCAGTGAGATTATGAGGCACCTTTTTGATATTCAAAGGTAGATCTAGATTGGATTGGAGCACGCTCGAAAAATTCCATTTTCAGAGGAAGGTCCCCCAGAAAAACAGCAGGACAGAGACTTACTAAACTGAGCATAACTCCTGATAGAAAATTCCTAAAAGCATGAGAAATTCACAGTAGATGCTGGATTTGATAAGAAACAACTTTCCTAAAGGATGTCTAGTCAGATTACTCACAGATTTGTCTCTAAAAATTATGAAATGACAGCAACAGGATCTGCCAGAAATTTCCTAGGATCCAAAGAGAGGAAGACCTTATCTAAGATCAAGCAATCACCCTAGGAAATGTTACTCAAACAGGCAACAACAAATTTTAGGTTCAACAAGATTTTATTCATGATGCACACGTCTTAAACGACCTCGCACACATGGATCACAAAAGACGTAGTTAGCGCTGGTGGCAAGCTTATAATCGGCTCTCCTTATAATAACTAGTCGGAGCAACTCGATTCGCACTTACCGACTTACGAAACGTTGTTAGTGTACTTGCAGAAAAGAACCTTCTATGCCAGCACGTCACGGAAGCGTCCACATACATTACCGTTCATTATAGAAACGGTATCCATGCTTCAAGCCATTGCATGGACAACGTCCAACCTCAGACACCCTCCGTTTGAATGGAGTGTATCCTTGCCTCGCATATTCGTCATGCGGAATGCACATGTATGGCAAAACGTGGTGACATCACAACTCATGACATGTTCATCTTGAATGGAGCATGTCATCCTTCGTATGACTTCACACGGAAAGCGCACATATAAAACACGTGAGCGACCAGACGAGGATATGGGATCCGTTGAATAGATCACTCTATTAACCCTCGCAATTCCCGTGATGCGGAACAACACACGTATGAAACACGTGGCTTCATCTAGTTTGGTTGTGCAAGAAAGTAAGTCTGACATAAAGTAAAGTGCTGGAAGTTAGCAAAATAAACCATAGATTCTTATGCCACCTTAAAGAACCCAAGATTCCCTCTAGGGCCTCTCGATCTAGATCATTCCTTAACGATCCAAAGGATTTTCAAAATCCAATCAATCATGGAAAATTTTATTGTAAATCATGTGATTAGTATTAATCTAATCACTCCAGTGCATACGGATGCTCTGGTACTAACTGTGACAACCTCATCCGAGATAATTTTGTACTATCGCCTAAACCAATCCATTTGGTCATTAAGCGATAATAAGAATCATCTCGTTGAGTGTTGTCGGGTTTACACCCAGTAAATCACTTGAAAGCACAGAGAGGATCGAACATGTGCATTAAAACTCTCACGAAGGAGAGTCCAGAGTGCCTTACAAATTAATACCGATCTCCCCGTAGGGTCCATTATTACAAACCATGGTTCTTGACATGAAAGTAAATGGTTCAGAGTTTTATTAAAACAACAGAAGTACTAATAGCGATACGATACGACATCACATGAGGCCATCCGTGATGCCATCACTCGGCGTCATCATCCACCCATTCCAGCTCCCAGCCAGGTGGAATCTCACTAGGCCAAACAACTTCACCTGAAAACAACAATTATAACAAGGCTGAGTATACTAATACTCAGCAAGACTTACCCGACAAAAGTTACCTCTAGACATGTAGGGCTTTTGGCTGGTGGGTTTGTTTTGCCAAAAAGCAACTAGGGTCATTGATGAGTACTAATCTAGGATTAGTACAAGGGATGGCCCGATCTTCACGGCAGTAGGTCACGAACAAGGTAATAGATGTAAAGTAACAGCGGATCAAGATAACTTGCTGCAAAGCAAAGCGATGGGTAACTAGCTTTATACCCGGCCAAGGTTGGATGCGACCAAGCGACGGGGAGAGAGGCACCGAAACCGCGAAGACTTCGACTCGATCTCCGAACGACCGCGAGAACCACAACCGGAGCTAATCCACACAAAGAGAGGCAACCGTACCGGAACTCTCGGAGCACGAACTAGTGGATCCCGGAGGAATCTCTTCACAAGTCCAAGAAGAACAAGGAAGAACAAGGGTTGAGTAAGCACTGCGGCGGCTCGGCCGCAATCTCACCGGATTAATCTCAAATCATTCAAAGTTGTTTACATCTGAGGTGTAGGGGTCTATTTATACATGGAACAAGCCTCTAGGATGGGTGAGAACATGAAAACAAAGTGTTTGGTTCGTCAATGTGAAAGGGCTCCTCGAAATGGTCTTCGAGCTTTTCCGTGATCGTTTGCCTTCGAGTAGTCTTCAATGTTTTAACCATAACTTCTTCTAGGGAACTCCAAATGACGAACGGCCGGATGCGTTTGAAAGCTAACTCAGATCCCCGTTCCAACCATGTATACCATGCACCACGAATTATTGTAGAATGGTACAGTTTAACATGGGAACTTGAACTTCATGTAGGCTGTCGACCTCTTGACCAGTGTGCACTCGACCAGAAATAACTCTTAGCTCGAAACTCCAAACTGGTCGAGGCTAGACTCTTTGGAAACTAGACTTCCAGCCGGTTCCAACGAGTACTCATATGCCTTCATAGCTTTTGGGAATCAAAAGTTATGGCCGTTTCTTCAACTGGTCCGTTTTTACCGCCCTTGTCCGTCGACCGATCCGTTGTGTTCTTCATGTAGCTCGATGGTGTAGCATCTTGTGTAAACCTAAGTAATATCAACATACAAGACTTAGGTAGCACAAAATTGTCATTAGAATTGAGTTTAAGTTCACAAAGTAGCGCGTGCACCTCTTGTTGTATCTTTTTAGCTCGGCTACATGTGATTGGTCCCGTAGGTGTTGGTGTAGAGGTCGGCAATGTGGTTGGAGTGGTCGATGACGCCGGCGTGGGCATATCATCCTCCCTTCCTTGAAAAGGAGTCGTCCTCGACTCTAACTCTTGTATTCCAAAGAGTTGTGCTAGGCAAAGGACTTGTCTTTGTGACAACAACGTAATCTTTGTCCTCCAACACAGCAAGGTGTTTCAATCTATAATCATACAGACCAAGTAGTAGCCTTGTAGGTGGAAACATAAATAATTTGAAGTCAAGTTTAGCTTTCACCTCGAATGGATTCTTAGAGCAAATAGTGAATGTTGAATGCCTTGGCATGGTCATATCAGTCATGGATCCTTACTTTCAATATTTTAGCTCAGATTCTAGTAGAATTACCATTACTATAGTGAGCAACTAATGCAATCAAAATTCGTACAATACAATTAATTCACGCAGAAGAATTCACATAGTTCCACCATTAAGGGATATCATGACTAGTTGATTAAGCAGTCTTGGATAACGGTGAGAGGTCGACAATCGATTGATTCAAAACCTTGCAAGGTAGACCTAAACACACGGAGCGGTGCCCCAACAGAGCCGACACCGACCAAGCGGTTCCCATCGATCCTCGGTTCGGGATAGATATTACAGTCCTGGGTACAAGGCTATCAGGTATGCCCCCACTTAGTACATCCAGCCTCACACAAGTACCCCCCTGCCGGTAATGAGCGGGGCAGGTGAATACTCAAGATTAGTAATGGAAAATCCCTTACCGCCTCACTTAGGTACTAGGCTTACCGGTCCCATGCCCGACAAGTGCTTAGTATGTTCAAAAGCTTAGCCCACGAAGCCACTGGACTGGAGCCCAAATCCCATGCTCTTAGCACATGAGCAATCCATTTATAAATAGGGTGATTCCATAAAGGAGATCTTATTCTCGCGAGTGACGAACATCACTCAACTTTTACCGGGTCCTTAGAGCATAGCATCTAACGACCTAGCATACTAGTAAAGGAACATATGCACCTAGGGAGTATGCAACTAGGCTTTCATTCAACTCCTGAACGTAAATGCACATAAAATAACAATGATAAATTCAGAAGTTTAGAATAAACACATAGGTTAATGATTAAACTGGGGCTTGCCTTCGTTGGCAAGCTGGCCTTTGGCCCTTCTGGACTTTGGTCCAGGTCTTGCTCTAGGGTGACGTAGTGCACGTCTCCTCCTGCTCCCTCGTCCTCATCAGCCGGTACGAGCGTGTAGCTACCGTCGGGGACTTCTACACGGAGGATGCAAATGAAGACTTAATTGGCGATTTGATTTAATTCATTACAAAACAACACATGACAACCATGGGTTGCATGGTTGACCACATTCACCTAGATAATAATACATTCAGCATACTCTTCCTACGAAGGAACAATATGCGATGCTTTATTATCCACTCTTTTTAATAGTGACTATGTACATATATATACAAGTAAATTAATTTAATTACCACAAACAGCAAGGGGTTGGTTATAAACTTGTTAGCAAGTTTCCCCACACATGCACGTGATCCTTAGGTGTGATTTGTGATTTTCCAATTAATTTCAATATTCAACCTACAATGGCTTCTCAATTTTATTCAATAAAATAATTCATAAAACACCAAGTGGGTTACTCACTGAGCTTATTAAGTCTAATACAAGCCACTGAGCACACATGCATACTTGGTTTAGCAATAATAATAAATAAAGCACTTCTGGAGCCAAACTTTCTCCTACACACTCTCTGGTCTAAAGCAAGCCTAGGAAACCAACAAATACATCTATAGCCATTATGGAATTTGATCTACACATTTATGATTAAAAAGTTCATGCAATTGGGTCCTTGGAAGCTAGGGGCAGCGCGGTTCACCGGATTCCAGCGAGGCCGGCGGTGGGGCTGGCCGGGGAAGGGTAGGGGTATGGCCTTCTTTCACCTAGAGCTCGATTCTCGTGGTTTGGATGGGACGGAACAGTGGTTGGTGAGGAGCTCGGCGGTGCCAGGCCATGGCGGCCGCGGGGAGCCTTGCTCCGGCAAGGAGCGCGGTGGTGCTTGACAACAAATGAGCGGGCAAGCACCTACGAGGTCTAGGGAAGCTGCTACAGGTTTTTGGCGGTTGCGGGAATGAGCCAGAAAGGGAGCTCGCCGAGGTGGCTCCAATGGCGGGCGGCGGGCTAGGGAAGCGACGTCTCTGCTCCTGCGTGCGAAGGAAGAAAGGCACGGTTAAATAGGCAAGCACGCCGGGGAGAGGGAGTCGTGCGCGCCAAGGCAAGCCAAGTCTTGGCATGGGCATGACATGGGCCTGGGGTACGGCGGCGACACCATTGGGCGAGCGGCGATGGTCGGCGCGGCCGGCCTGTGGGTGCGGGGCAAGTGGCGCAAAGGGAGAGGGCCGGGAATGCGGTTCGGCAACGGCAGTCCTACGGCGCACGGACTTGTGGACGGTAGCCAGCCTCGGCATCCGGGCCCATAGGGTCCCTAGCACTGGTGACGCGCGACGCCGGCGCGACGGCGCGCTCTGGGACGTCAAGGGAAAAACTGTTCAGACTACCCTCCTTTGATCGAGTTTTCCCCAAAATTTTGAAACAGAAGTGATCCAAGTGGTGAATAGGAAGTTGTAGATCTCATACCCCTCTACAACTTGTACAAAGGGCGTATGATGTTTTTCTCAACCATTTGTGCACAAAAGGCATGCCAAGGTAGCTGTTTTCTAGGCACCTGTGAATAGTAACTCGAGGCGTTGACCTGCATTTTTCACGCATTTCCACTTCAAATCTCAAATGCCACTCAACATGAAAGTTGTGTCCCTCGACAAACTACACAACTTTTACATTGAGAGATTTTGAAGTGTTTAGGTGAAATTTGGGGAACGCGGCAAAAGTTCCCGATGACACTGGAGGATCAAGGGGTGTTTAAGGGGTTTTGAGTAGGGTTTTGACCAAAGGTGTCCCTAGTTGACCAAAGTGGGTCATTAGGGGTTGTTGATGATGTTTTCGAGGTGATGGCCCAGGTTGACTGTCGTTTGACCAAAGTCAACTCGGTCGACCGGATCATTAAGGTTAATGAACCCGGCTAAAAACCTGGGGCGTCACAGTCTGTTTGAGTAAAAAAATCTTTCTCTTTGGCTGCACAACTATGGCAGCTCAGTTTCGAAAGTTCCTAAGGTAAATAACTAGCATGTTAATTTTAAAGTTACTTTTATTTGATGACAGCGTGGTTTGTGTTTTCAGTTCAGCAGTCTAAATAAACATAAAGTTTGAACTATGGTTAATATAGTCTCACTATTGTTGCAGGCATACCTCAAATACTGCTAGATGCCTCAACTTGGGATCCTACAAGGTACATCCCAAAATGTCAGTGCACGTTTTCATCGATTTGATTTTGTAAATTGATCTCTAATTCAAGGAGATTAATTGTATTTTTATTTTTGGGAGGCTAAATTTCTCTTTACAATTTTTATCAATATCAAATTGTAGTTTGAAGTATTGTTTCATGTTATTTGCATTGTTATTTGCAATTATGCATCATATAATTGCATTGCACAATTAATTCGTAGTGTTAGCAAGGGCATTATGCTATTTATCGATAAGGATCTGTTTTCCTTCTTAGCCGAACAGAGTTTGAAATTATGTTTATTTCACCACTCATGTTTGCATGCCACAAGCGCTCTTTGAAATGCATTAGTTGAGGTACAGAGGTACAATTTCTTATTCAAATTCTTTAGGTTTTCTGTTGTTAACTTCAAAGTGTATGCTGAGATCATTTTACAACATTGATAGCTAGCCTGTCAGGTAACATGTTTCCTAAACACAAGATTTAATTTTCTGATCTTGTCAGTGCAGCATGTATCGTGTGTACATACAAATCTTGGAAATTGGTGAGACTAGCAATGGCGCAGCAACTGCTATAGCATTCTTCATAGGGCAGCTTTTTGCTGGTTATTCTAATGGCACCCTCAAGGTAATGATTTGTTCCATATGTAAGAATTCAGATCATAACTACAGTTTCATGTGAAAAACTTCATTAGGTGAATCTGAAACTGTTTTCTTGGAAAACATAGTTGTTCTACGATATGTTAACCTTGCTCTTTTACATTTTCATTTGAGTTCCTTTGGCTGAAATGTATTGTCCACCAATTTGAGCTCTACAATTGGCTTCAGTTTCCATTGTCACTGTGGGCTTGCAGGGAGCCAGGGATAAGACAGAGGAGGTCCTAAACAAGGAAGGGAAAAAGTCTGATATCATACAGGTGTCAAGTGGTGAGCCGGAATTCCTCCTTAATCATGAGTCATGTTCCCAAACTTTTTCACATGGACAGTCAATTGTGAGTTCATGCAATACTATTAGAGTTTCCTCCCTTTTCTTCTTCTGCAGATCAATGAGCGCCATTGCTAAGTGGCTATTCAGCTGTCTGGAGGATCAATGGTGAGAGTGGGTTATCTGGTACAGCTTGGATACTAATGCATGATACTACAGAGAGTTAGGCTTCATTTGTTTTTGGAGGCTAAATTTCTCTTTACAAATTTTATCAATATCAACAATTGTAGTTTGAAGTATTGTTTCACGTTATCTGCATTTATAAGTATATTTGAGGTGTTGTGTAACGATTTGACATTATATTTGTGAAAATTGTATTTGTATGTAGAAAGTGTGACAAATTAATATTACATGTTTATGGACAAGATATAATTATTCTTTATTTTTATTATGCATCATATAGTTACTCTTTATTTTTGTTATGCATCATATAATTGCATTACACAATTAATTCATAGTGTTAGCACAAGCATTCTGCCATTAAAATTGATGCAATGTGAAGTGTCTACATTATGTGCATGATCTTTTAGTTGTCCGTAGCAACGCACGGGCCTTACACTAGTCAGTAAAATGCTACAATCCTGATGTCTGATGTGTCGGACGGATTGTTTTGAATGTTGCGAAATTCTTCTCCATGTTACACGCTACATGACTCGATGTTGCGACGGGTGACTTGATGTTGCGATGAGAGTCGAACGAATTATATTTGAATGTTAAGAAATTCTTCTCCATGTTGCACGCTATATAACTCGATGTTGCGACGGGTGACTTGATGTTGTGATGCCATTCTTTTTTGCTATGGTGCTTAGATCTGACGACCATAGTGTTTTGATCTTACGCCTACATGGTCGCCTTTATGTTACAATTGTTTGTCGTTCATGTTGCAATCGTTGTGAACATGTTGCATACTTGTTCTTGACATTTTGCATTCGTGTTCTTGACAAGTTGCATCTGTAATGCTATAGCTAGGACGTCTGATGACATCTTTCCCACCAGCCGTCTGCAATCTCTTCGAGTAAAAAAATCGTCCGCAATCTTATCTCCGTGCCTCCTCGCCTCGCTCCGCGCTACCCGGTGCGCGATCGTCGTCGCCTCGTCCCTACCGCGTGCGCAGCCGTCGCCACCCTCTATGGCCCATCCTCCGCCTCCTGTTGCCGGGGACATCGGACATCGCACGCCGTCGTGCGCCCTCCTCCCTGACCCTGCCGATCCACCCCATCGTCGACCGCCGCTCCCCTCCTCCTCCCTTTCCTCTCTTTCCCGGTAGCCATGGAAGTGCGCTTCGCCGCTCTCGGCTGCAGTCCATGGCCAGGGGTTCGGTAGGGCGCAGGAACTCGCTGGGTCGACGGTGCGGTCGGGCCGCTGCTCCCCCGCGGCCGGGCACAAGGTGCCATTTCCCTCCCACTGTCGAGCCATCCCCCCCTGCAGCGAGAGTGAGCCGCATCGGCCATAGCTCCCCTGCGGCCAGTGACGGGCGTGGCCAGGGCCGGGGCGAGCGCGCCATGAACGCGGGAGCTCACCGGAGATGCGGGCTGCCGCTCCTTGCAGCCAGGGGCGCAGGAGGAGCTGTGGCTGAGCTCTCCCTAGTGAGGAGGGGTGGGTAAGCTACCGACGACACAGGCGAGCTCCCCCGCATCTCCGGTGGCTCTCCATCCTCCTTCTCACCTTTGCAGTGTTTTTTCCTCATACTTTGCTGCATGTTGCAAGCTTTAATTTCTCGTGTTCCGGATGTTGCATACAAATGTTGCAAATGTTACAGTTTGATGTTGCAAAAAATAGGTTTGGATGTTGCAATGTTGCATATGTTTCATACGCATGTTTCAAGTGTTACATGGATGTTGCATTTCCAACGAATGATTGGACGGCCACCGAAGAGGATCTCCCCACAGCGGCGTCATCCCTCGTCTCCCCTCGCGCTCCCTCCAACACGGGTGACCTCCCCATCAACAGCGACTCCCCGGCAGCGGGCGAGCCCCCAAAACGGTGCTCCCCCGTAGTCTGCGCGGTGACCAGGGGGTCGTGCCTCAGCCGCCCCGGGGGTCGAGCCCCTCGGTGTCTTCCTGGTCTCCAGGAGTGGATGGGCCTTCCTCCCCTCAATGCATTATTTTTTGATGTTGCAATTGTTATATACTGGTGTCATAACAATGTTTTTGGCATTTTGCAATCGGTCACCTTCATGATGCAATCGGTTCTCGTTTATGTTGCAAATCGTTGTGCATAAGTTGCATCTGGGTTCTCGACATGTTTTGAGTGTTCCATGTGAATATTTCAAAATTATATCTAAATTTTTTGATGTTGCAAACATTAATTTTCGATGCTGCAGATGCTGAGTCTCGATGTTGCTGATATGTGATGTTGGGTGTTGCAAATATTAAATTTTAATGTTGCGGATGTTGAGTTTTGATGTTGCAGACATGTGATGTTGGGTTTTGTGTCGAGGAAGACGGGAGGAGAGCTCCTCATGTTGGATGTTGCACGTAACACGGGTCGCAACATGGTCGCAATATAGTCGCAACATGGTCGTAACATGTGGGGAGGAGGGAGGAGGCCCGCTGATGTTTGGATGTTGCACGCCACATGTTCGCAACATGACTTGCAAGGGCTTGCAACGTGCTCGCAACATTACTCGTTAGACTTTACGATGCGACTGTTGATTGTCGGGCATCTTAAAATCCGACGGTTGCGGACCCGTCCGATGGCTAGCACCCGGAATGAACATCCGGGCGCTAGCAGTTCCGCATCTGAATATCTGTTTTTGTTGCATGCATGTGTAATAACCATATCCTTTCTTTCAAGAAAAAACAATCGTATACTAAATTTTTGCAATGCTTCATTCCCTCGTTGGTGAAATTTTTTTCTCATAATTTTTATGCAGATTTGTGAAACTAGTGCGACATGTACATGCTAAAAAGGGATTACATACAAGATGCTGATATATGAATTATTCTTGAGGAACGTTCGTTCCATCAAACAAGCAATCCGATCGATACAAATAGTGACACTGCTACTTCCACCTTAAATTCATGAATGCAGCCTCATTAAACCTGAATTTAAAATTTTCATACCATACGTCTCATTTCTATGAAGTCATGGTTCACTATCTATAGATGCTTCTAATGGTTCCGATTGTGTGAGAAAATATCGGTCTGTTCGGCTTATCTTTGGCTTGGCTTTCTCGGTTTATTTCCTCTCACACAACAATATAGAATCTACCAACCGAGCACTATTCTTCTTACCAGACGAATAGGTTGATTAGTACAAATTTGCATTATATTTTGTGCACCTGTTTCAGAGGTGCTCCTTACATTGCAAACCCATATAATACACTTGATGATCTGGATGTGTGTTAGCGTCGAAATAAATCAACCACAAGGTAGAGGTCGCCGTGGAAATAAATCAACCATAAGGTACAGATTGCGAGAAAAAAATTATCAACGGTAGCTGATTCATAGATGTTGTACAGAACGAAAGTATAGTGAATGGCAAGGGAGAAGTATGGAATAAGTTTAGCTGAAGAACAAATGGAGGTAAAAGATCGAGAGCTTGAGTGTTAACCAATTCATGCTAAATTAGCGTCAAGCTTTTATGGCACAATAATGCTTACCTGAAGCCTTGATTACCTGAATCCTTGATGAATCGAATGTTGATAAGGATGGAACACGCAAATCAAGCCCCTTTCTACTCGCAGAACTACCATAGCCATAATTCAATTCACTCCTTTTCAACACTTTCAACCCCCACCTGCTTGACAGATGGATCCTCCTTGAGGGGTTACATGGTTTTTTTTGAATGAAAAACGTTTGCAAAAGAACTCGTTCTTCTCTTCTTCTTAATGAAAAACGTGTTATGCACGTCTTTAAAAAATTATATGTTGTGGAATTAAGCTAAGGGCAGAATTGCCTTTTTCCTTCTCCAAATGTTCTTCTACATAAAGCCACCTTGAGATTATAACTTTGCGCCTCTCTTTTTAAAAATAAAATCATCTCCCCCCCTTGAACTTACAGTTTTTAAAAAAGGACCCATTGCGGCGGCCCACTTTTATATGTCTAGATTTTGCATGCTGAAGACAAAATACAGAGTTTAAACTGTACATAGATCACAACCCACTGTACTCCCCTAAAAACAAGATCACAACCCACTGCTATATGTCTAATCGCAAACCCATCAGCGCAAAATTGTAAACACTATACATATGTTGTTATGATGTAAATGAAATTCGCGCCACTAGTCAAATTTTCTTACTGGAAGGAGGATAAGATGTTATTATGGACAGGGTCCGACAAGTGTTCAACCAGGTTCTGCACAGGGCCCTTGCCAGTCACAGCCGCCTGAATGTAAAATCCAAGCCATGCTACCATCGCTAGGCGACCGTTCTTGATCTCCTTCACCTTGAGCTCTTCGAATGCCACAGGATCTTTGGACAGGCCCAAGGGATCAAAAAGCGCTCCTCCTGGATAGTTTGTGTCACCTGGAAGATATAAACCCAATGGTTCTAGTGCCTCAATCCCACAGTACCTGGCATATTCAGGCCCAACCTGCAGACAAAACATGTGACGGTGATCTTATCAGGAGCATTTATCAACCATTCGAAACAAGGAATAACAAGGGAATGAGGTGGAGATGGAATATTCTTACAGGTTCAAGGAATTTTTGTGAAGTGGCTGTCTAGGTTTCCTAAGCGTTTACAAAACATATTCTCTTATGAAAAAATCAATGAAATAGCTGGATACCTCCATGCATGCAGCATAAAAGAAAAATCCGAAACAAAAGGATACCGATACCTTACAAGGTTAACGAATTTTCAAATTGTCTAGACATCAATAACAATGAAATCACTACGATAGCAACACCTAAACTGCTGGTGAGATCCACAAATCTAAATGCACAGGAAGGAAAGAACAAGAAAGACAATACTACCATCAATAGGGCTTGACAGATAGCAATTACAATGACACCTTGACCTCCAGCAATTCGGAATCCAGGAATTCCAAGGTAATCAAGGGTATCACCCTGTAACATTGAATGAACAGTGTAAGGGGAAAAAATGCAACTTCTACACCTTTGTGAATTTGATGGCCACTCAATAACATTTCGAAGATAATAGAAAATAGATAAGCATGAAAATGGTGTTTTGACAGCTGGGCATTTTTTTTCTGTTTTTTCTGTATTGCGCATGTGATAAAATTTATATCCAAATCTGTCTTTTAACTTTTGATTCAAAAATTCTAAGATTGATTTTCATGAATGTTCTAGATACCACTGTAAAGCATCACAACAAAAAGGTAATTGCATCAATTACAAATAAAATCCCATGTTTCTTAGTAGAGCACGCATGCCAATTTGTCAGCAGCTATAGTTCCATATTTTTTTTTTAAACTGAAGCTATAGTTCCATCTACTATATCTCCTAGAGGCCAGAGCAAACAAGAAGGCTGATCTGCCAGCATTTTTAGATTTTTTTTAGTTTTGCCAGGTCATGCTAGGTTCTTTTCAGCTCTGGAATTAGCAGTAGTGCAGATGATTCATCAGAGATAAGTGTGAACTAACTTTCTATTTGCCTATAGTGAGTCAGGAGAAATTGGAATGTGTCAATCATACAGAAGTGAATTGAAAAAAGAAAAAACTATGTTGTGTTGTGATATGCTAGATTTTATCTTCAAATGTGCAATGTACAATTCTAGTATAGAAATTATGAATTGTGGTACACAATTAAAAATTTGCAAACGCGAGCTCCAATGTTTTACCTGAAGTTTTGCATAACCAACTTTCCACCAGACAGGCTCAACAAAATGAACTAACCCAAATAGATCTAATATCTCAGGAATAACAACACCAAGAGCAGCAAGCATGGCCCACCGACAATGCAAAATCTCAAAGCTGCAAGAGGTACCTAGTTGGTCATAGCTAGGAAAGTATATATTATACAGAGAAGCACTAACAAAGCTACAATGAAAAGGTATACATCATGATTACATAACTAATACTCTGATAGTTTTGTGAAGCAGCCAAACACAGCAGCTTTGTTGATCACGACTAGGAATGTATAAACTGGTACTTACAAATGTGCAATGAAAAAATAATGACATCATGGTTACAGGAGAAATAGTTGGCTTTTAGAGCTGGTCAAAGCAGGACACACCATGATGCTTCATTGATAGGGACAGGCACAACAATATATTGCCTGGTAAATTACACGATGCCAACACACATATAGTACAAAGATGCTAAAGGTTCCAATGTTCCATCACTGAAGGAATTGTTTAATTGTTCGAGTATAGCACACTAGCACTGCATGAAGCAGACAGACAAACTTATTTGCAATGTGCCGGTTGGAATCATGCGGGTACTAATTGCTGTTCTAGTCATACTTGTTTAAGGGAGACAAAAGAAGGCGGTACAATTAACTGATGAGAAAGAACAGCGATAACATACTTAAAGTAGTTTGCGAAAGCAATGGGATCCCTGCCCAGACCTGCTATATCGAACCCATAATCTCCCGGGTACTCTCCCGTCAAATGCTCAGGGTAGTCGTAAGGCAGGGGACCAAGCCACCGCGGCCGATCTCCGCCGTACCAAAAGCTGCAATGGTTCATCAAATTCGGAGTCAGCTAGCTGCCTATCTCCGACAAATGAAACGTTGTTTTCCCCTCCTATTGAAGCGAGATTTTTGCTATTTTGACCACGGAAGTGACGGACTTCTCTAAAATGACCACCATACACTGGGCTTCTCTAAAGTGATCATGAATCCGTTGTCTCATGCGCTAGAATGACCACAACAGTTGTTTAACAGTTTTTGCTCTTATTTAGAGCTATTTAGCTACGGGAAAAGACTAAAGTACCCCAAGTTCTATTTGGCAGCCCTCCAGGCACCTAGGAAGGTAACTGACAAAAAAAAATTGTAAGACCACTGTGGTGTGCCAAAAAATCACCCAGACCACTGTTAGCAGTATGGATCTAGATCGGGGGCGGGAGAGAGAAAGAAGATGAGAGATCTATTTTTTCGTTGGGAGCCACGTGGAAACGAATGGATTGGAGTCAAGGGCAGTTTAGTCCATTCGCGTGGAGAAAATTTAACAAAAATTTAAAACTCAGATTTAGTCTTCTAGCGTATGGAACAACGGATTCATGGTATTTTAGAGAAGTCCAGTGTATGGTGGTCATTTTAGAGAAGCCCGTCACTTTCGTGCTCAAAATAGCAAAAATCTCGATTGAAGCAGGATTACTGCAATATGATGGTACCTGTTGTTGCGGGCGATGCGCGCGGCAGCGCGGAGCGCGTCGGCCTCGGCGGCTGCGGCGGCCTTCCTGTCCTCGAGGCGGCGGCGGAGGCGGGCGCCGAGGGGGCTGTTGGCGAGGGCCTTGACGGTGGTGAAGGGGATGGCAGAGAACACCAGGACGCCAGCCAGCTCCTGCCACGACGCCCGCACTGGCGTGGGACTCCGCCGCCGCCGCCGCCGCCTCAGCCTCTGACGGGCGACGGCGCCGGGCGGCGCGGCGGACCGGAGAAGGAGGAGCGGGGGCAAAGGAGCCATGGAGCTAGCTGTGGAGGTAGGACCCACTTGACAGCGTCGGGAGGAAAATGCTTGAACCGAAGCGAGCCGCTCGAGGAGACCGGAAGGAGGGGGCAGCGCCGCAGCCACGTGTCGGGTAAAACAATCACAAGCTGCACGCCTGCACCCGTATTTCTCCCGCCCGATGAACTGCAGACGAGTACTTTTTACGGTCACACATTGAGATTTATCTTTTAAAAATTGTTTTTATAAAATTTTATCACTATTGATTATATTGTTCTCAATTATTATGTGAAAATAATATTATAAGAAAAGTAAAATAAACCGCTACGAAACAATATTAATAACATTTTAAAAGATAAAACTCATCGTTACCGACGCACGACCATAAGAATCACAAATAGGAGGTACGAGTGTTATTTTAAGATTAAGGGCTAAACTGTAAATAAAATAGTCCTTGGCTCTTAAATTGATTACTATTTTTTTCTCGTATCTCCGATTTAAATGATTTTGTTATCATATCTTCGATAAAGTTCACCGCTATGAACACATGACCGCAAGAATCATCAAAATTAGAGGAACAAACAAAAGGTAATAATCATTTTAAGATCAAAGGACTAAATTGAAAATAAAATCTTAAACCCACTTATCAAAATAGCCTGATGGCCAAATTTAAACGGTTTTGATAATTACATTGTCAAAGATGTCCGATTTTAAAGTTCGCCAGAGAAGTTAAATGGTCAAATATGAACCTTTTCCATTTTCAATAGGACTATTTAAAGTTAAAAATTGTACCGTAGTACATATAGTTTTGGATTTTTTTATTAATACAATTATACTCCGTCCGTTCAAAATTATAATTCGTTTGATTTAGTGACTTTAAATTTGACTGCTCATTTTATCAAAAATATTATAAATATAGTCAAATTTATATTATTCTTGAACACCTTTTATAAGTAAAGCAATTAATAATGAAAGATTTGATATTTTGCACAAATCATAAGACGTGACCAAATTTAATTTAAAAAAATCAAGACGAATTATAATTTTAAGGAGTATGTAGCATTCTAAGTCTGCGTTGGACCTCACAATATTCTATATACAGTGAACAAGGACACTTTTGATTTGTTGTCTCATACGCTTTGCAATGTTTTCTTGTACGGTAATGCTATACTACCTCCGTTCACGTACTTATCTTATCATCTGACTTTTCTTCTCCGCACTTCTCTCGTCTCTTTCTCTCACACACTCTCCCGTGCAGACTCAAGATGCTGGGTAGGAGTTGTCCACCCGTCAGGGGCGAGCCCGCTGGTGGCCGTGTAGGCTTGATGCCGGTTGTGGCCTCCCGCCGTCTGCCGCTCTGCCCGTAAGGGACGAGCTAATCGTGTTGTTCGCCACGCAGGCTCAACGTCGAGCCGCGCCATCCGTTGGAGGAGCTCCTGAGCGGCAGTCCTAGAGGGTAGTAGGCTGAGAGCACGCGGTGGGGGCCGGGGATGCTGCTCCGTACGCTCTCCCGGTGCTCAGGGCTGCCGAGCTACGCCAGCCGCCACTTGGCATGCGGACACCGAGCCAGGTGCCGCCCTATTGATAGGTGAAACTCGTATGAAGTTTTGATCTACAAGCATACGGATCTCCTATACCTTTCTTCACCTATGGGAGATCCTAAGGTTCTTGTCAACCCAAGGAGAAAGGGGATTACTAGCGTTTAACCTAACACTAATCTAGTTGATTGAAGACTTATAATAGAGAGATTAATCTAAAACGTAAAGACAAACTAACCCTAAATTATGTTAAAGAGAGATGAGAGGTGCACAAGTATGAAGAACGTATGCCCATGGAGTCTAGGCACTTGAAGATGTAATCACCCAAAATATGATAAACCCCCCGATCCAATCTATCTAATAAGCATGTGGTCAAGGTTAGACGTTTTCCTTCCCACGTACATGTCACTACACGAAGGTAATCGGTACTAACCCTAATAAACACGGTATGTTGATGCGATCTACGGGAGCAACCCCGAAAGCATGGTAGGTAGCCTTAAATATTAAGCATCATCAACAAAAAGTATGATAGACATATGATCCAAACAAGATAGGTGACTACACTTCAAGTTCCGTTACAACTCCATGGACAAACGATAGACTTTGCCCCATCATGACGCTACGCATGGCACCGTTGAGATGGTGGATGCCTCCGATGAAGATGGATCCTTGTTGTCCTATAATTCAGCAGCGCCGTCGCAAGCTATCGACGTCCTCCTTCCTCGTGGCGACCTTCCTTGGGCTTGGCGATGATCTCTCTCGAGTGTCCTCCCCCAAGAGTCTTTCTCGTAGTCGATTCTCTCTTCCTTGGCGGTTCTGAGGAACTAGATGGCGTCTCTGGCGAATGGCGGCTTCACCCCGTGATTAGGGTTCCACGTACTTAACACCGAAGAAAGGGGCCCCGAACCGCTCCCAGAAGAGGGTGGGCCGACCGTCCTGGGCTGGCTGTCCTGGGCCTTTCTGGGCTCGATTTCAGCCCATCTTGTGGCAGGCTTCATCTTTTGCATTTTGGATCATTTGCCCATTCAATTGTGGATTTTGGATGTTGTTATCTCCGCGAGCAAGTTGAGGGATCTTTATGCATGAACTTCCGGTCTTTTCATCTCGGTCCTCGGGAGTTCTTCATTGAAGCACATTGGTCCTTGCCACCTTTGGAGGCAAGTTTGCACACGGTCGGAGCTCCTTGATTGACTTGCCAAACGTCATTTGATCTAATTGCATCTTCCCTCATTTAACACATGAATTCCTGCAAAAACACTATACTATAAAATGCACATCCAACGGTGAACTTGTTATATCATTAGTACGCCTAGTGGTGAGTTAGTTCCAAAATGAAGTTCAAACTATAACATCACAAGTGTTTTTGGTTGAAGGAAATCGACCGGCAACACGCCTGTTGTCCCCCTCTTGCTAGCCAGCACCGCTTTCGCCACGCCCAAGGGTCGGCGCCGAAGAAGAGAGCTCCAAGGACCTGCGCGGAGTGGAGATTGCGGCCGGGCGCTCCCGGCGCGGTTGTCGTATGGACCTCCCTGGGCCCACTACCTCGGTGGGTACCAGGACCGACTACTCGGTGGGCCCCTGGGACTACTCGACTTGCGCTACACGGCATCTGCTGGCGTGAAGCACAAGGACTACGGAGGAGAAGTACTCGAATAGGAAGCTGTACATGTCTCGCACTGTATAGAGGACTCCTAGACGTACTCGACTAGTACTCTCTCCCTGAACCGACTTGTAACCCTGCCTCCCGAGCTATATAAGGCGATGCAGGGACCCCCTTTATCTCATCTCGCTCATACGCATCAGATTGCATCATCTTGTAATCGCACCCAATCAATTCAGAGCCACGCAGCATACAACACGTAGGGTATTACGCACCTCGCGGCCCGAACCTGTCTAAATTGTGTGCCACGTGTCTCTTCCTTGGAGTTACCGATCTCGGTGAGGCCACATTCATCTACTTCGGGTACTCCCCTTAGTAGGTTGCCGGTCTAAAACACCGACAGCTGGCGCGCCAGGTCGGGGTTCTCGCCCGAGATCACATGGCGAACTCGACGGCTTCCGTCTACATCAAGCCAACCGTCGCCTTCAACCGCGGCGACACCTTCGTCTTTGGTGCCTGGGTCTGCACTACTGATGGCACCGGATCCTTCCAACGCCGCCTCACCATGCCGCCCAACCCGGAGACCGGCCTCGTGACACTTCCCGAAGTGGTCACGGGCGAACTTGCCGGCAAATTCGGCGAAATTTCGCTTTTCGACCAACACGCCGACTTCGAGCTTGGATCCGCCTCCAACTCGAGCTGGGCGCCCCCGTGGGCCATCGTATGCGAGACGGCTACCCAGCCATCGCATGTGGACAGCCGACCCCGCGAGCGCTTCACACGTGGCCCCCGCGACGTCAGCAGGGCCCACACGAAGGCTCCCACCACGTGCCGGGCCGGCAAGGAGATCGTACCCGACTACGACCCGGACTCCGACACCGCCCCCGGCTACAACTCGGACTCCAACCCTCTCTCCGGCTGTCGTATGGACCTCCCTGGGCCCACTACCTCGGTGGGTACCAGGACCGACTACTCGGTGGGCCCCTGAGACTACCCGGCTTGCGCTGCACGGCACCTGATGGCGTGGAGCACAAGGACTACGGAGGAGAAGTACTTGGTTAGGAAGCTGTACATGTCCTGCACTGTATGGAAGACTCCTAGGCGTACCCGACTAGTACTCTCTCCCTACTCCGACTTGTAACCCCCCTCCTCCCGACTATATAAGGCGGGGCGGGGACCTTTCTCTAGCATCTCATCCAATCCACGGCGCACTATTATACCATCTTGTAATCGTGCCCAATCAATCCCGAGCTACGCGACATACGGGACGTAGGGTATTACGCACCTCGCGGCCCGAACCTCGTCTAAATTGTGCGCCACGTGTCTCTTCCTTCGAGTTACCGATCTCGGCGAGGCCACATTCATCTACTTCGGGTACTCCCCTTAGTAGGTTGCCGGTCTAAAACACCGACACCGGCGCGCCGAATAGGGGGCTCTCGCCCGAGATCACATGGTGAACTCGACGGCTCCCGTCTACTTCAAGCCAACCGTCGCCTTCAACCGCGGCGACACCTTCGTGTTTGGCGCCTGGGTCTGCACTGCAGACGGCGCAGGCTCTTTCCAGCGCCGCCTCACCATGCCGCCCAACCCGAAGACCGGCTTCGTGACGCTTCCTGAAGTTGTCACAGGCGAACTCGCCAGCAAGTTCGGCGAAATTTCGCTCTTCAACCACCACGCTGACTTCGAGCTCGGGTCCGCTTCCAACTCGAACTCGACGTCTCCATGGGCCATCGCATGCGAGCCGGCTGCTCAGCCATCGCAGGCGGTCCCCTCACCTCGTGAGCGCTCCGCGCGTGGTCCTCGCATCCTCAGCCGGGCCCGCACAGAGGCTCCCTCTTCGCGCCGGGCCGGCAAGGAGCCCGTACCTGAGTACAACTCGGACTCCGACACCGCCCCCGGCCACGCTTCGAACTCCAACCCTCTCTCCGAGTTCTACTCGAACCCCACATACGAGTTCGACTTCGGGTCGGACCCTGAGGAACCCGAGTCCGAGGATAACTCCACTAAGCACCCCTTGTCAGGGCCGGCCTCTGGGCTGGTTATAACATCCACACCGGCCGGGAGATTCGTCTACGGGCCAGACCGCAAGCCTGTAGACCTGATAAGTGGAGACTCGCGCTACGTCGGCTACATCGACTCGCTACTGTTCCAGGAGGGAACACCCCTAGCCCGGGCTGACTCGAGCACACCAACCGAGGTGGCGCCCTCTGAGTCCAGCCTTGGCACCCCCGCCAAGTCTTCATGGCTGCGGCGACGCCCCGTGGCCTTCGGGGACGGCCCAAGACAGGTACACGGAAGACATCTCCTCCGACGAGCTCTCTCGCCGATGCTCCGGCAAACGAGAACCCCGCGGACGGGAGACGCTCGATGTGAGCGTAACCGAAGCGCGGCCGAGCGTCGCCGATGCCTCCGCGACAACTTGCCCGTCCGCAACCTTGCGGAAGCTCTCGAGGCGGTCGAGAGCGAGTACACACTACCCCCGAGCAATGCCTCATGTCGATCACGGCGATCGCACGCCAGGCTCAGGGCATACGCGCCGGAGAGGTCATCGCCAAGCTCGCTGAAGACGCCTACTTCATGCGGGTCGACAACAGGGTCAACCAACCTCCTCCCACCAGGCACTGCGACAACGAAGCCACAAGTCGCAGCGCCAACAACGGTCCCAACCGTACTCGAGCTGAGCTTCCAGCCGAGCCGTACCGTCCTCGCTACAACGCCGACGGACCTCCACAGCATGACAACAGCAACCGCGAGGTCGTCCCCCACCGCGCTCCGGCCGGCGGCGGCGGCCACGACCCCCGACGGCGGTGGCGGCGACGGCGGAAGCTCCAACCATGGAGCCAACAAGAGGGCCGGCGGCGGCGGCGGTCACGGCGGCCGAGGCCACGCGAACGCCCACGCCTCCGGTGCCTCACGGGGGTGGCCGCGACGCCCGCCGAAGATTGAGGAGGCCGCGGCGGAAGAAGTCGACCACCGCGGCGACGGCGACGGCTTCCCCGCCTTCTCACCTCGACTTCGCAACTTGCTCCTCCCCGACAAGTTCAAGCCTTTGGGGATCACCAAGTACGACGCGAAGCGAGACCCCATCCGGTGGCTCGGGTGCTACGCCCTCTCCATCGAGAACGGCGGCGGCAACAACGACACCAAGTGCCTCTACTTCCCCTTCTCGCTCGGGCCGGGCTCCACTCACATGGCTCGAGTCGCTGGACAAGCACTCGATCGACAAGTGGGACCAGCTGAAGGAGCGAGTTCACCGGCAACTTCGGCGGGCGCCATGGGCCGATCGGGTACTCGCATGGACCTGGCCATGGTCAAGCAGGAAAAGGCGAGACCCTCCGGAAGTACATGCGCCGCTTCTTCGACAAGCACGGCACCGTCGTCGACGTCACCGACAAGGAGGTCATCGACCTCTTCCAAGACGGCCTCTACCATCGCCGCACCTTCAAAGACTTCGGTCGTCGCCGCCCCAGGTCCATCCCCCACCTCAAGGACATGATCACGTCCTGAGCGGATGAAGAAGACAAGGCCAACGCCAAGTACGACGCCATCCGTGGCAAGACCAAGCAGAACGCGGGCGGCGGCAGTGGCAACAACGCGGACCAAAGCGGTCGCAACAACAACAACAACAACTACTCGGGTCCTGTTGACGGTTAATAGTTGTATCAAAGTTCGTTTATGACTTGCAAGCGGACAAGTCTCCCGTCGTAGTCAAGGGACCCTTCTTCCCTCGAGTGGTGAACCCAAGGTATCGAATCCGTGGAACAATGTGCAACGCAAGGATTCAATCTAGTAAAGCAAGGTAAGCTATCTTATGATGAACTAAGTTGCATCTAATCTACTAACTCATAAAGAAAACGAATCTAATCTAATCTACTAAAGAGGTAGCAAGAGAAAGCATGAGATAACCAATCTAGAGAATCTAGATCATGCTTATATTGTAGCTCCAAACAAGATAGATGAAGATAGTAAATCGAATCTCATTAAAAGCATCTTTAAATCGTGGTCTTCCCATCCGACTCCGAAAACGCCCGCCTTTCGGAACCCCCGTTCTGTCACAACGTATCCCTATTCATGCGGGTAGTCTAGGGTGAGTTCGATAGAACAAGTTGAAATCACTTGGCCGGTCCGTATGCACCTCTAGCCACCGCGGCTACAAGAGCACCCTATGTAACCTAGCTATAGACTAGATCGTAGAAGAAGCAAAACCAAGAAGAAAACAAAATCATCGAGAAGGCACTTGATCGCTAGAAATCGAATTCACTTACAAACTTCACCATGAATGATTACATGAATGTTGACGGTGTATTTTGGTGCACCTAGCATGTTCATTACACTTTGGTTTGGATTTGATTATGGAACTAACCCGCCACTAGGCACACTAATAATATAACAAGTTCATCTTTGTGCATGCATTTGGAAGTGTTGTGTTTATGTAGGAAAACATGAACATAATGGACGGATTCGCAACAAGTTCAAAGGAGCATTCATGGAGTCTTGTTCGTGTTCATGAGCTTGCCGAAATCACTTCCAATGGTGGCGAGGACCGAAGTGCTACGAGAAACACCCCCGGGGATTGAAGTGTAAAAGATCAAACTTCATGCAAAGAGAGCCTCCATCTTGGACGCGAGGATAACAAGCATCAAAATCATGCAAGTGGAGGGGGCAAAGTACATAAGTGAACGAGGACCCACGGAGCAAAAAGGGGCGACCGAACCGGGCCGACTGGGCTGGGCCGGCCGGCCCGGAACGGCCGGCCCAGCCCACTTCCGGCACCGGTTCGGTCCCGTTTTCCTTGCCCTCGAAGGATCTTCGACCCTAAAACCCCCGACGCGCCGCCAACACGGAGGAGAGGAGTCATTCGCACCGAGAAGGCCATCCACAAGCTAGAGAGAGAGGAGGAGGATCTCGGGCGGGAGATCAACCACCTCGAAGGAAGCACCCTCTCGTGGAGAAGAAGGAAGACACCGGCGGAAGGGAAACCATGATCAACGGTGCCATGATCGGCACCTTGATGGGGTAATCTTCTCATTCGTCCATGGGTTGTAATCGATCTTGAGATGTAATCGCACTTTGTCGGATTATCTATCTATCATCTTGTGTTGAATATACTTTAATGCTTAAGGCTTGCAACCGTGCCGTAAAGGGAGTAGAGCTCCAATGCTTCCTTGGATCCATTCAATACGCCGTGTCCATCAAAGGTCTAGTCATGATTACCTTCACGTAGTGACAGTACGAGAGGAGGGAAAGGGCGAAACCGTGGTCACATCCCCGATAGATTAGATTGGTTTTTCATGTCTTTAAGCGATTGCATGCTCTAGTATCGTAGACCCGTGGGCGAGTGTCTTTTACCTTGATCGTTTATCATTCTCTCTAGTGTAGTTTAGTTGTTTTCTAGTATAATAGTAGTTAGGGTTTTAGTAGCTAGTGTGTCGTTGTTGATCGAACGCTTGTAATCCCCTTGCTCCGCGGATTGACAAGAACCTTGGGAATCCCGTGGTGAAAAAGGTGTGGGGTCCGTACGCTTGCGGATCGTAGAGGGATACGTCTTTTATCCGTCAACAAGCCCCTTTTTCTGGCGCCGTTGCCGGGGAGCAAGTTAGTTTACATCGTTTGATTTGCATCTAACTTAGTTTTATATTTTAGTTTATCTTTTATTTGCTATATCTAACATATATTATCTAGAAAAACACTTGTTTCGTTTTTGTTTTTGTTTTTATCTTATTGTCTAGATGGAGTTCGTTAATCAACCCGTGGAAGAACCGGAGAAATCATTAAGGGACTACGCTAGCCCTCGATGTGAAGACATAAAAGTACAAGAGTCGGATTCGAAGCTCGAAGCGACCAAGTATGAAATTAAATCCAAGATCATCAAGATGGTGGCGGAAAACCCATTTGAAGGGATGGTTACGGAGAACCCATATAGACACATAAGGGATTTCACGACAATATGCAACACGGTGCGTCAAGAAGGAGTTCCCGATGAATGGTTCAAATGGAATCTCTTTCCCTACTCACTTGCCACAAAGCAAAGACATGGTATTCGGTTGCGTCCTTTGAAGTTGAAGGCAATTGGAACAAGTTGACAAAGAAGTTTTGCGAGAAGTTCTTTCCAATTAGCAAGGTTCAACATCTAAGGAGGCAAGTGATCACTTTCATGCAAGGAGAAGAGGAAGGGATAGACCAAGCCCGGGATAGGTTTAATGAATTAATCGAACAAGGACCAAAACTTGGCTTCACCTAAGTGACGTACTCTTGCATACATTTTTCTTTTCCCTAACCCCTAGTTGCATGCGACACGTCGAAATGTGTGCGGGTGGGGATCTCATGGAGAAAACACTCACGGAAGCTGCCCAACTTCTACAAAAAGTTAGTAAAGCGGCTGCCATGCGAAGAGATTGGGAAACAAGACTTGCGGAAGAGCCGAATTCAATTCAAGGAAGAAGAAGCTTGCTGATTTTTCTAAAGAGGCAACCCGGAAGTCACAAAAGAGGAACCAATCATGGAAAAGCTTGAACAAGAACATATCAAGTCAAGAACTACACCAAACGTCGACTTCGCCGCACCAAATGAGACGAACAAGAGAAGCATGTCAAGCGCGAAGCCACTAAGGGAGTTCGAACCAATGGATTGGGTTCCTATTGATTACGGAGAAGTATTCGACAAGAGAAGACCGTTCCCTAATCAAAAGGGAATGGCAAGAGCATTGGAAGTGGATTTCCCACGGAGAAGAAAGCTGAAAATTCATACAACCTCGAAACCACCGTGAGATTTTTGAAAAGCTCTTTGGAGATGACGTGGTGGATCCGAACATATTGCCGAGGTGAAGAGAATCATGTGGATCAAGCCCGAAGCATCACCATACGCTCGCCTCGCCGTAATTTACTCGATAGGATCCGAAGAAGAAGAGAAGATGACGCCGCACTTGAGTTGCGAGATCAATGGAGTTCAATGCAAAGCTTTATGCGACATCGGAGCCCAAGTAAGTGTTCTATCTTCTAAAATTTATGATAAAGTTCAATACCACAACCTAGACTTAGCTCCAACATCAACGAAATTAATTATGGGAGATGGTAGAACTATCAAACCTCTAGGTATTGCTTGCAACATGAAAGTAAAAATCTCTAGGAACTATATACCAACCGATTTCTTTGTTATTGATGCTTACCACGAGTAATTCTGATCATATAATCTTAGGTAGGCCTTTTCTTAAGTTGGTTGATGCCGTGTTAGATGCCGGAGAAGGCAAAGTAACAATGAACCTTAATGGAACAAAGTACACATATAACTTTCTTCGTGCTTCTAAACACCTTACACCTTTTCCTCCCGACGATGAAGAAGTAGAAGACATAGATAGTCTTTGTTTTGTTGAAACCCTCGAGACCCGCTGCAAAGAGCAATGGAAAATCAAATTAGCAATCAACAAGATGAAGAACTAGAGGAAGCAACAAAAGGCTTAGAGCCGCATGATGGTAGTGTGGAGGAAGAGAAGTTCGAAGACATAGGAGAAATCAAACCCGAGGAGCCACAAGTGCCCGAGGTAGACCTTAAACCTTTGCCCAAGGGATTAAAATATGAATTTTTGGGCCCAGACAAAACTTATCCAGTCATTGTGAGCGACGAGTTGAGTCCCGAAGAAAATGAAGCGTTGCTGATTTTATTAAAAAAACATAGGAAGGTGATTGGATATTCGATAAATGATCTCAAAGGTATTAGCCCAGCCTTTTGCACTCATCGTATACCAATGGAAGACCAATGTAAGCCTGTAGTGGACCACCAAAGGAGGCTAACCCATGCCATGCGAGAGGTAGTAAAGAAAGAGGTTATCAAGTTACTTGATGCCGTAATCATCTACCCGGTTCCGCATAGCGAATGGGTGAGCCCGTACATTGTGTACCGAAGAAAGGAGGTTTGACCGTGGTGAAGAATGAGAAGAACGAGTTGATACCACAAAGAACCGTGACCGGGAGGCGGATGTGTATCGATTACCGTAAGCTTAACAAAGCGACGAAGAAAGATCACTTCCCCCTACCGTTCATAGACGAGATGCTCGAGAGGTTAGCAAACCACGCTTATTTTTGCTTTCTCGATGGATACTCGGGGTTCATGCAAATTCCTATTCACCCGGAAGATCAACATAAGACAACGTTTACGTGCCCTTACGGAACGTTTGCATATAGGAGGATGCCCTTCGGCCTATGCAACGCTTCGGCCTCTTTTCAACGTTGCATGATGGCCGTGTTTTCGGAATTCATCGAAGAAATTGTTGAAGTGTTTATGGATGATTTTTTCGTTTACGGGAAGACATTCATGGATTGCTTAGCAAACTTAGAAAAGGTCCTTACAAGGTGTGCGGAGGTAGATTTGGTTCTAAATTGGGAAAAGTGCCACTTCATGGTTAAGCAAGGCATAGTGCTCGGGCATGTTATATCCGAGAGAGGAATTGAAGTGGACAAGGCTAAGGTAGAGATGGTTGAGCAACTCCCATCTCCTACGGATGTCAAGTCCCTAAGGAGCTTTCTAGGCCATGCCGGATTCTATAGAAGATTTATAAAGGACTTCTCGAAGATCACTAAGCCTTTAACACACCTTCTTCAAAAGGATGTGGCTTTCGACTTTGACGAGAAGTGCCTAGCGGCATTCCGACCTTGAAAAATGCATTGGTGAGTGCTCCCATCATCCAACCTCCGGATTGGAGCCAACCTTTCGAGATCATGTGTGACGCAAGTGACTACGCCGTAGGCGCGGTCTTGGGTCAAAGAAAGGAAGGTCGAGTTCACGCCGTTTACTACGCTAGCAAAACTCTTAATGGGGCACAATTAAATTACGCCACTACGGAAAAAGAGTTGCTAGCGGTGGTATTCGCTTTCGAAAAATTCAGATCTTACATCGTGAACTCGAAAGTCATTGTTTACACCGATCACGCAGCCATCAAGTATCTCTTGGCTAAGAAGGAAGCTAAACCACGTTTGATTCGTTGGATCCTTCTTCTCCAAGAGTTTGATGTTGAAATTCGTGATAAAAAGGGGGTGGAAAATGTTGTGGCCGATCATTTGTCTAGGATGAATCGGGGACAAGATGATAAAGAGCCCATAGAAGATAAGATGAGAGATGACCACCTCTATAGAGTGATTGATAAAGATACTTGGATGATCGACATCATTCGAGCAATTCGAAAGATGCCCCTTGATCATCTAGACAAAAACACTCAAAGGAAGATAATCTCTGAAAGTAAGAAATATTTTTGGGATGCACCATACCTCTTCAAACTTGGCAATGATGGAGTGATGAGAAGATGTGTGCCAAGAGAAGAGAGGCTTGAGATTCTAAGGAAGTGCCACTCGGCGGAGTACGGTGGGCACTATAGCCATTTTCGAACCGAAGCAAAAGTATGGTCGAGCGGATTCTATTGGCCGGAGATGCATGAAGATACTAAAAGATATGTTGCGTCATGCCCCGAATGTCAAAGAACCGGAAACATCTCTCAAAGAAATTCTATGCCTTTGAAATACAACTTGCAAATCGACATATTCGATGTATGGGGCATATACTTCATGGGGCCTTTTAAAAACTCATTTGGATTCGAGTATATACTTGTTATGGTTGATTATGTATCCAAGTGGGTAGAGGCTATACCATGTCGTAAAGCTTCCACGGAAGAGTCCATCACTATGATCAAGAACGTGATTTTTCCCCGTTTCGGTACAATCGAGAATCTTGATAAGTGATGGAGGAACTCATTTCACCGGAAGAACTTCAAAAGGTGCTTGTCCAAGTTGGGAATTGAGCATAGGGTCTCTACGGCCTATCACCCACAAACCAACGGACAAGCGGAGACATCAAATAGGCAATTAAAAAGCATACTCAACAAGACCATAGAGAAGGGAGGCAATGATTGGTCAAAGAAATTAGACGGAGCTTTATGGGCTTATCGAACGGCGTTTAAAACACCGATAGGTATGACCCCTTATCAATTCGTCTATGGAAAAGCTTGCCACCTTCCGGTTGAGTTAGAACATAAAGCCTATTGGGCGATTAAAGAGATGGACCTTGATCTCGATGCCGCGGTGGTGAAACGAAGAATTCAAATAAGCGAGCTAGAGGAGTTGAGGTTGAAAGCATATGAAAACGCAAGCATATACAAGGAGAGAATCAAAAGGTGGTATGATAAAAGATTGAAGAAAAAAGAATTTAAAGAAGGAGATAAGGTCCTCCTCTACAATTCGAGGTTTAAAACCTTCGGAAAGGGGAAATTTCAAAGCAAGTGGGATGGACCTTATGTTGTGCATTCGGCGTTCTCCAACGGAGCGGTAACCATTATGGATATAAATGGCGATCAATTTGTGGTGAATGGTCAGCGGCTTAAGGTTTACTACGAACCCGATGTCGTGCCTCTTCACCATGTTGACGTCTTCACCATGGAGGAAGAGCCCGAACGTCCCGCCTAGGACGAAAAACAAGGCATCAACTTCTGTAAATAATTTTTTTTAGTTTTCTCGGAGTTTTTCGCGAAGATTTACCTTGGGCCAACTTTTTCCCATGGGCTAAGGAAGAAAAAAAATAGGGCGGTGTGCAAAAACCGGACCGCCCGGCCCCCCGAGGCAGGGGTGGGGCCGCCGGCCCGTGCGGACCGGCCCCGAGGGGCCCGACGCCCGATGACGCCGAATTTTGCCCGAATTGCTCCTTTTCGACTTCCTTGTTTGGTCGGAAAATTTTAAGGGAAGTGTAAAAAAGGAAAATAAGGTTCCCGGGCTTTTCTCTCGGGACTATTTATTTGGCCGAATTGGGAGCTCAAGAATCAAACCTTTCAAGCAATGTGTTGCACCCTTGTAGCAGCCATTGAGCCTCCAAAAAGCTTAGAGTTGAAGCTAGAAGCCAAGAAGCCATCGATGGAGGAGGCGATGCGATGCGAGCTCAAGCTACCCGTCAAGAGGACCGCACATATCCGTTGCGGAGGACGTGTCCCGACCGGAGCTCTTGCATCTCGCAACCCCGTCGAAGGAGAGAAGGTCCCTACACCCGTTCGAAGGTCGGCACGCCTCCAAGGCATCAAGCGCAAGGATTACAAGGAGGTGTCGCCGGAGCCTAAGGATTATGGGGATAGCGACTACTCCGACGATCGTAGCCCGAGCTCGTGGGCGGCCGCCGGTAGAGATGATGATGATTGGGATGAGCAGCCCCCATGAAAGGACTCCCGAAGGCCCCAACGGTGACGGCAACGACGGTGGCGAAGGCAACGACAATGAAGGTGGCGATGACGGTGGTGACAACGGTGGAGATTATGGCGACGACGACCCCTTCGGATTGCATCCGGTGTCCTGTCGAGTTTGCCGTCAATCCATCGCGGATCTCTACACATCGGCCGACGAATGTCTCCAAGCCATGGAAGCGATGAAGCAGCGTATGGAGGACTTGGAGCGTGTAGTTGAAGATGACTACAAGTTCCTTAACCGCAACGTGCGCAAACTTTTCGGCATGGTTGGAAACATGAGAGGCAAGTGGTGCAAAACTTGCTTGAAGTACCACTAGATCTAGTTTTCCCCTTAGGATTTTGTAAGATACGACGAGGACGTCGTATGTTTTAAGTGTGGGGGAGAGCTAGCTTGCTAGCCTTAGCTTTTGAACTTCAAGTTTAGGTTCGGTTTAATCTTCGTGTGAGAGTCTTAGTGTTTTAATGAGTCTTTAGTTTTTGAGTCTGTTTTAAAATTTTTGCAAGTGTCTTAAATTAGTGTTGAGTCAAGAAAACCAAATAAAAAGAGTCTTTATATATATCTTTGTGTTTTATGTATTGTTTATCTTTATTTACTTGTTTGTTTAATCTTCGATTCTTGATATATGAACACAAGTACGTGGTTTGAAAAACGTTTACTGTGGTGCTTAGTGGAATCGCTACTACTTAAAGTACCCATACCGCACTTCGATCTTGAGCTTCACATGTTAGTTGTGCTATGTTCAATGCTAAAAGTTCGAGGATTTCAGTTCTGAAAATTATTTTAAAACCCTTGTAATAAAGGTTAGCAAAACCTCTTTTTCCAAGTTGAGAGTAAAAAAAATTTTCCTATCCAAAGCCAAGTTTATTTTTTTTCGCTCCACCATAAGTGTGATGAGCACGTTGAGTTAGGCTAGGACCCTTCTCTCTTGGTGAGTTCTAATTTCGAGCAATGATCATGTCCTTGTGCTTATCTTTTGTTGTTAGCCTCGTCATATATTCGGTAACGTGACTTTCACAACGGAAGTCACGTATATCGCCGAATTCCATACCCAACCCTATACATCTCTTTTGTACATCGTATTCCTTGAACACAACCTATTTTCAAAGTTTCATCTCGTCTCTAGCATGATTTATTTAAAAATTCAGATTGTATGCATGCGAGGAAAGAGAGAATTGAAAGCTTTGAAAAGTTGTCAAGAGAGAGAAAAATAAAGAGAAAAAGTATGTGTATGGAAAAGAAAGAAAGAAAGAAAGAAAAATCATATGTGAATGAAAGAGGAAAAGAAAAAGAGAAAGATGAGTTAGCAATGAAGATATGAGAGGGATGGATCAAGTGAAAGAAAAAAAATAAAGTGTAAGGAAGGATGTCACGTTGATTGTGAGACGAAACTTTTACTCTATTTCCAACCATGTGCAATCCGACAACGAGGACATTATTGGTGCCTTGAAGTCACAATTTTCTTTTGCCCTTGCACATGTCCACCATTCTAAATCTTCTCATCCTTGATATCCCTACATATGGTTAATTCTCATGATCATTGGCTTTGAAAGGTAGACAACCATTAGAGGAAGTTCTTAGTTTGACAATATTTGTGTTGATTGCGCTAGCCCTACCTATAGCTCCACTTTACATGATATATGAGAGATTAATGAGAGGTGAGAGTTTTATAAAATTTGGTTAGGATAGCCACATCATATGAGTGACTTGAGAGAGCTTGGAGAAAGGTTTTTGTCTAATACTTGTTGCAGGAATTTTTGTTTTGAAAACCATAAAAAACCCTCCGATGGAAGCAAAGGAGTAAGCATGGCTGAAATTGAAGACTTCGAGTGAAGAGTTTGAGTTGTGGGGTAAATCTTGACGTGGTAAAAATTCTAAACGCCCATGTTTATGTTTGATTATCATTACTTTGTGTTTATGTATTAAAGATGAAGGGATTGACTAACTTGTGAAGAAGGATTAATGATACACGATTACATACCTTGGACGAAATTCTTTTACGAGTACTTGCTCGAGGACGAGCAAGAGCTAAGTGTGGGGGAGATGTTGACGGTGTATTTTGGTGCACCTAGCATGTTCATTACACTTTGGTTTGGATTTGATTATGGAACTAACCCGCCACTAGGCACACTAATCATATAACAAGTTCATCTTTGTGCATGCATTTGGAAGTGTTGTGTTTATGTAGGAAAACATGAACATAAAGGACGGATTCGCAACAAGTTCAAAGGAGCATTCATGGAGTCTTGTTCGTGTCCATGAGCTTGCTGAAATCACTTCCAATGGTGGCAAGGACCGAAGTGCTACGAGGAACACCCCCGGGGATTGAAGCGTAAAAGATCAAACTTCATGCAAAGAGAGCCTCCATCTTGGACGCGAGGATAACAAAGATCAAAATCATGCAAGTGGAGGGGGCAAAGTACATAAGTGCACGAGGACCCACGGAGCAAAAAGGGGCGACCGAACCGGGCCGACCGGGCTCGGGCCGGCCGGCCCAGCCCCACTTCCGCACCGGTTCGGTCCCGTTTTCCTTGCCCTCGAAGGATCTTCGACCCTAAAACCCCCGACGCGCCGCCAACACGGAGGAGAGGAGTCATTCGCACCAGAAGGCCATCCACAAGCTAGAGAGAGAGGAGGAGGATCTCCGGCGGGAGATCAACCACCTCGAAGGAAGCACCCTCTCGTGGAGAAGAAGGAAGACACCGGCGGAAGGGAAACCATGATCAACGGTGCCATGATCAGCACCTTGATGGGGTAATCTTCTCATTCGTCCATGGGTTGTAATCGATCTTGAGATGTAATCGCACTTTGTCGGATTATCTATCTATCATCTTGTGTTGAATATACTTTAATGCTTAAGGCTTGCAACCGTGCCGTAAAGGGAGTAGAGCTCCAATGCTTCCTTGGATCCATTCAATACGCCGTGTCCATCAAAGGTCTAGTCATGATTACCTTCACGTAGTGACAGTACGAGAGGAGGGAAAGGGCGAAACCGTGGTCACATCCCCGATAGATTAGATTGGTTTTTCATGTCTTTAAGCGATTGCATGCTCTAGTATCGTAGACCCGTGGGCGAGTGTCTTTTACCTTGATCGTTTATCATTCTCTCTAGTGTAGTTTAGTTGTTTTCTAGTATAATAGTAGTTAGGGTTTTAGTAGCTAGTGTGTCGTTGTTGATCGAACGCTTGTAATCCCCCTTGCTCCGCGGATTGACAAGAACCTTGGGAATCCCGTGGTGAAAAAGGTGTGGGGTCCGTACGCTTGCGGATCGTAGAGGGATACGTCTTTTATCCGTCAACAATGAACAAGATCACCACCGGGATCCTACCTCGATCTTGATCCTCGCTCCGAGCTCCGACGTGGTCTTCCATGCAAGGTTCCCACGTCGGCCGGGGAAACCCTAGACAACTAGCTCGACCCTCATCTCCGAGATGGTGTCCCTCAAGCTTCTCTCGCTCCTCGGCGGCGGATTACGACTTCCGTTCGTGTGGCTCTCGGTCGGGGGGCTATTTATAGCCCGAGAAGCAATTAGGTCAAAGGGGAGGCCGATTGGGCCCCGAATTGGGCGGGCCGGCCGGCCCGGGCCCACCTCGGCCCATCCCGCGGCCCTCGCTTCGCCCGTGTTGCTTCCCATGTCTTCTAGATGTTCTCCCCTTTTGCATGTGGGCCCTTGACGTCGGTTTCTCTCCGAATTGGACTCAACTCCTTGTCTTGCAAGATTCAAGACTTTTCGGTTCGGTCCTCGGAGCTTATCATCTTCTCGGGCTTGGTCCTTGGGCTCTTGGAGTCATGTTCACTTCATTGCTTGACTTGTATCGGGCTTCAAGGTCTTGTCATGAGGTGCTTAATGAACTTATCCCGAAAGTCTTGCATTCAACACTAAAACCCCCGCATAAACATTAAACTCCAAAACCGACATGCACACGTGAACTTGTTATACCACGGGGGTTAGTACCAATGGATAAGGTATAAAACTCATGCCAACACCGAAGGTAAACTCATGGCTAGGTTGACGGATTTTCACCGTCAACATCTCCCCCATGCTTAAACCTTGCTCGTCCTCGAGTAAGCCTTCGATGGATATCATCGTTGCCAAACAATGTTTAAACCTTGCACTTGATCATACATGAAAAAAAACATAATGCTCTCAAAAGTTTAATTCGTTAAAGTTCCATAATGTACTAGCCTTCATCTCTACGGAGGGTAGATTCTTATTAAGCTTATCCCACAAGTATTAACATGCTCACAAAGTTTAAATAGATCTCAGAATTTTTGAAATAAAGAACGAGATAAAGAAAAGCTAAACCAAGTTCACAAATTTAAATCATCTTGTATATTGCTCATGAACTCTCATCTCACTTATCTCTCAAGCCTATATATTCTACTCCTTTCCCTCTCATATATATGTGGTAGGCTTTATATGGAGCTTTGGGAAAGTTTAGTCCTAACAAGATTTTATAAATGAGGTGTTGTCAAAACAAGACAAGCTTCTCATGGTCTTACCGAGACTCGTCAAAAAGGTCATTGGAAAATAATGTTAAATCAAGGAGGGGAAAGAGAAAAATACACACACTTTTAGATGAGTAGACATGTGCAAATGGCAAAGAGTGATCCCGAGGCACAAAGGAAGTCCTCGTTATCGGATTGCACATGGTTGGAAAATGAGAATGGATCTTTTAAACTTGAAGCCTTGAATGCACTCCTAGAGAACCGGGGAGTTCACTTTACGCATATATTTTTTTTCTTTCTCATATTTCTCATTCTTTTCTTTCTTTCTTTCTTTCATTCATTCATTATATATATATATTTTTTCTTTCTTCTTGTGAGACCTTCACCTTGGAAGTCACGTATATCGCCGATTTTTTTTCATTCATCATTTTTTAAAAAAATATTCCCCTTTTAACTCTAAAACTGCACCGTACCTACCTCCTCCCCCATGCTTAGACGTTGCTCGTCCTCGAGCAAAGAGGCGAAAAATAAGGTAGGTACCGGGGTATTTTTCCTTGGAGAGATACTTGAAATCTTCAATGTTGGCACCGTCTTGCGATCTTCCTTGAATTGATGATCCATTCTCAACGATAGGTTGTGGTCAAGGAGGTAAACACAAAAGATGATATTTGGTTTAAGGGTGGATATCCGGCGAGGTTTGTGAAATCTCCGATGCGGGGATACACAATGCACGGATAAAAGGCTAGCAAAAAGATAGATACGCAAAAACAGAATGACCAGCTTCTTAGTCTCGGGCCAGAGAAATCATGGTCTGTAATAACTCACTCAAAAATAAATCTTGCACACTAAAGTTTATGCACTCAAATATGTATATGGCTCTGGATAGGTTGAGCAACACACAAGTGATATTTATGACAAGGTTAGCGATATTTTTGAGCATAAAAGACATCTTTAATCTATTCATTACTTGAGAGCACATAAAACACTATGTGTCCTTATTTTAATCATAACCTCCGCTGAAGATTAAGCTAGCATTTAGATAATTTCAGATTTGTATTTTTAAGAGAGCACTAGGTTAAACATGCATAAATCAATTACAAAGATAAACAAAGCGGCAATTATAATCATGTATCATCATGGCACAAACTTTGTAACTTTACTGAAGGTAAAAACTTGGTGGTGACATTATTCATGATGAAAATAAACACTAAGACACACGCTGAAAATTAAACTAAAAACTGAAAATTAAAGCAAAGCTGAAAATACTACGCAAACATAGGCGCATACAAGCTGAAAATTAAAGAAAAGGGGGTAAAGGAAAGATAACTAAAGCTCCTCCTCTCTCTAATCTTCCGCCGGTGGTTGATATTGATAGTCTTGGTTGTTGTACCCTTACTTGTAATAGGAATGCACTACTCCTCCTATGAGTTATCCGACGGTGCTAGGTGAAGGTGTCCAAGCACATAAGCGACGTTTGCATTTCCTTCACCCATTTGGTTTGCATTGGTTTGGATGGCTGCAATAAATTGCATGTTCCTTGCAGCGTATCCTCCAATGGTGGCCACATTTTGTTGTGGTTGAGGAAGGTGTGCATATGGCTCCGCAAAGGCTACGTTGGGCACCGCAAAAATGGTGGGGGTATGGCTGCACCACTCCCCCATGCTTGCATTAGTACACCACCGTAGTAATTTGGCGGCGCCGGAATTTCTTCAAATGGTGGCACATAATTTTGTTGTGCACCTCCTTCTTGGGCCATAGAAGATCCTTCTCCTATAATTCTTTTCTTTTATTATTTTTTTTCTTCGCCGGCACAAGAAGTCCTTCCTCTAACCGATCTTCTTCCCCTCAAGAAAAGTCTTAATCTTCAAATCCGGAAGGGGCAAATTCACCTAGGCCACTTGGAAGCCTCCTCTCTCATCTTCACTTATAAATTTTCCTTTCTTCATATATTCCTAGGGAAGTCCCGGGTAGGAGATGATTTGGGTTCCTTGTAATACCCGGTTTTAAAGAGATAGCCAATATGGAGAGGCAACACCCCGAACCAATATCTCCCGAACTCGATGTTGCTTAACAACACCACCGGTTGATCATAGGTGAGTGGGGTCTATTGGCCACTTGGCAATCAAAGCCGAGTAAAGCCAATTCAACTCCGTGTTGGTTATCTTTGTCTCTCTTATTCTCCCAAAAATCCACTTGCACAAAAGTGACACACTTGGATGATGGGGTTCCGGATAGTATTTCTTCGTTGATGGTCTCCTCCCGTGATCATACTCCGAAAACCTTCCCATGTGCCTTTATGCACATCCACTTGTTCCGAGCTCCCTTTTGAAAATAGGAGACACTCGCCCATGGTCTACGATACTAGAACATGCAATCGTTTCGAACATGAAAACCAATCTAATCTATCGGGGATTGTGTTGAATGGATCCAAGGAAGCATTGGAGCCCTTACTCCCTTTACAAAGCATGGTAGCTAACCTTAAGCATTGAAGTATTTCCAACAAAAGATGATAGATAGATAATCCAACAAAGTGTGATTACATTTCAAGATCGATTGCAACCCATGGATGAAAGGAGATTACCCCATCAAGGTGCTAGAAATAGCATCATTGATCAAGGTTACCCTTCCGACGGTGTCTTCCTTCTTCTCCACTTGTGGGCTCCCTCCAACGGAATGAGAGACTTAGCACTCCTTCATCAAGGGTATGCGCCATGGTCATGAAAATTTCCTAGGCGAATTCCTTGTGGGTGTTTGCCGACACTCCGTTAGAGAATTGCACCGGTGTCCCGTGTGAAACCCAATATGTGGAGAGCTTGGTCGTCGATGTCGACGTTCGCTACAAGCCTCTACTTAAGGCGAGCGAGCTTCTTCTCCTCCTCCTCCGTCGTGATGATAAACCCATTGGAATACCACGGAGCGCATGGAGGTGGAGCGGATGATCGTGTCAAGTGGTGAGGTTGGACAGGCGGCTCCTCCATATGTCCTTGAAGTTTGGTGAACCTCATAGACGAGTTTCGTGTGGCCCTCATGCCACCAAGGAGAAGAGTGTGGTTCCTCCTCGGCGGTGCCGTGTCCTCCTCCATACTCCGAGGAAACTCGGAAACCGAGTGCCTCCTCGAAGGGGTTGATGGCTTAGACGACGATGATCCCTTTTTCTTCGGTGAAAAGACTTGTAGTTTTCTTCCTTGATTGCAGCACTCTCCCTCACAAATATATATCCAGGGTTTTCACCCGGTAACAAGGTACACAAATATTATTTTGGAGTCTGGACTTTGAGTGGATTAAGGATGTGATTTGTTGCACGAAACAAACGCGGTGGATGGCTAAGTCTAAGGTGATTCCGGCCTACAAACTAGAGCACACGAACAAAGAGATGGATGAAAGACTTACCTCTCTCCTCCTCTTGGCTCGGTTCTTCTCTAGTGCATTCATGTTGCTTCGTGATCGCGTACACCTTCCAAACGTTCCCGTCCACTCCTTCGCTTGCATTATTGCTCCTTCCACTTGATGTTTTCGCTTTGACTCACTTCCATACTCCCTTGCCTCACATGCATCCATGATATTCCTACAAAACAAAGCCTTGGCTGCCCCCCATGCTTGTACTTTGCATGTGGTTTAAATATGTTGGAGGGGCATCCCGTGATGTATCATGGTGCATGCATGGTTAGGTTAACTAGATTGCCTCCCGTTAAGTGTGTTTAAGGCTAAGCACTCCTCTAATTTCGAAATTTAAAAATATTTTTCAGAGCCATGCAAGAGCTCAAGCATAAATTTAGAGAAGTTTTTAAACCATTAAAAAACAAATGTAAGTCGAAAATATTTTTCAACTACGTTGATTTCGGTCTCACCGGTATAGTTTGCCTTCATTAGTTGAGAGCAAGCTTTTCCCGGCTTGATCATGGGGGCATAGGTTTAGGTCCTAATTTTTATTAGATGAGAGAGATTTTGAATGAAATAAAATTAAGTGAGGCTTAGAAAAATTTTAATCTTAGAGAAACCAAGGATATGGATTTTTAAACCAACCAAAAATCAAGTTTCTAGGTTCACGCGAGTCCTACCACGTGCTGAAATTTAAATAACATCTAGATACAAGTCGTGGCTCTACTCGAGTGTTTTTAGCATGAAAAACAAGTCAACCACAGCACCATAATGAGGGTGAAGGGTTGAGTTAGGTTCTGAAATTTTTTTTGGTTGTGGTTTCTCGAAAAAGAGGCAAACAATCACATAGGATGGTTCATGTAAAGGGTTTATGATCAAGCAAAATATTCAACCAAGAATTATGTCTCTAATATTGTTCAACCATTCTAAGTCTAATGTTTTGCATAGTAAAATTCAAAACTGAATTAAATTTAAAAAGACTTGAAAAACCTGGAATCGGGTTGTCCTCCCGGTAGCTTATTCTTGACTCGACGAAACGGGTTGCCTCCCGCCTAGCGCTTCGTTTATAGTCCATGGCTAGACTTCTTCACTTGATTACTTCGGATCAACGCTCTTTGCGGGCGTTGCAATCTTGGGTACCCACTTTGGCTTAGTCAATTTTTTTGGTCTTCACGAGTCGGCTTTGTCCTTTGGTCTTGACGGATGCAACAACTTCCTTGTGGCTCGGCATCTCGAACTCCGGTCTTCGGTTGTGATCTTCATGGTCTCCTTAGTGTGATCCTCCATCTCTCCCGAATGAGTTTGAGTAGCCTTTCGCCGTCTTGGGACCTTGGAGTTGTCTCCGAAATTCTTCTTTGTTACCCATCGGGCGCCCGGCAAGTTGTCCCACTTGCGTCTAGCATCTTCATCACGATGAACACTTCACACTCCTTGCATGTGGACCTTGCTTTGGCGGCCTTTAGGTGTTGAGCTTCTTTCTCCATCTCCATCTTCTCCATCCTCGTTGATCTTGAACGGCCTTCCGGCGTCTTGACTTGGAGGTGGTGATTCCCTTGGAGATTTCGATGGTCCTTCGAGTTTGACTTTTGAATCTAGGGTTTCCAACCCTTTAGCTTGTGTTGCACGTCACCTTTGCCTGTAAAGTTTTCCTGGATCATCCAAAAAAAAGTTTGGGTTTCTTGGAGAGGTAGCCAACCATCTCCGGTTAGGGTTAGCAATAAAACAAAAATCTAAACATAAAAACTAGGGTTAATCAAAACTAGATTAGATTGATTTTTTTTCTTTTGAGGATGATCAAACATAAGAGATGCAAAAGAAAATCAAAAGAAAAACTGAAAGATAAGCGATACTAGATTGGATCTTGATTGCTTGTTCCCCGGCAACGGCACCAGAAAAAGGGGCTTGTTGACGGTTAATAGTTGTATCAAAGTTCGTTTATGACTTGCAAGCGGACAAGTCTCCCGTCGTAGTCAAGGGACCCTTCTTCCCTCGAGTGGTGAACCCAAGGTATCGAATCCGTGGAACAATGTGCAACGCAAGGATTCAATCTAGTAAAGCAAGGTAAGCTATCTTATGATGAACTAAGTTGCATCTAATCTACTAACTCATAAAGAAAACGAATCTAATCTAATCTACTAAAGAGGTAGCAAGAGAAAGCAAGAGATAACCAATCTAGAGAATCTAGATCATGCTTATATTGTAGCTCCAAACAAGATAGATGAAGATAGTAAAGCGAATCTCATTAAAAGCATCTTTAAATCGTGGCCTTCCCATCCGACTCCGAAAACGCCCGCCTTTCGGAACCCCCGTTCGTCACAACGTATCCCTATTCATGCGGGTAGTCTAGGGCGAGTTCGATAGAACAAGTTGAAATCACTTGGCCGGTCCGGTATGCACCTCTAGCCACCGCGGCTACAAGAGCACCCTATGTAATCTAGCTATAGACTAGATCGTAGAAGAAGCAAAACCAAGAAGAAAACAAAATCATCGAGAAGGCACTTGATCGCTAGAAATCGGATTCACTTACAAACTTCACCATGAATGATTACATGAACAAGATCACCACCGGGATCCTACCTCGATCTTGATCCTCGCTCCGAGCTCCGACGTGGTCTTCCATGCAAGGTTCCCACGTCGGCCGGGGAAACTCTAGACAACTAGCACGACCCTCATCTCCGAGATGGTGTCCCTCAAGCTTCTCTCGCTCCTCGGCGGCGGATTACAACTTCCGTTCCGCGTGGCTCTCGGTCGGGGGGCTATTTATAGCCCGAGAAGCAATTAGGTCAAAGGGGAGGCCGATTGGGCCCCGAATTGGGCCGGGCCGGCCGGCCTGGGCCCAATTCGGCCCATCCCGCGGCCTGCTTCGCCCGGTGTTGCTTCCCACGTCTTCTAGATGTTCTCCCCTTTTGCATGTGGGCCCTTGACGTCGGTTTCTCTCCGAATTGGACTCAACTCCTTGTCTTGCAAGATTTAGCACTTTTCTGGTTCGGTCCTCGGAGTTTATCATCTTCTCGGGCTTGGTCCTTGGGCTCTTGGAGTCATGTTCACTTCATTGCTTGACTTGTATCGGGCTTCAAGGTCTTGTCATGAGGTGCTTAATGAACTTATCCCGAAAGTCTTGCATTCAACACTAAAACCCTGCATAAACATTAAACTCCAAAACCGACATGCACACGTGAACTTGTTATACCACGGGGGTTAGTACCAATGGATAAGGTATAAAACTCATGCCAACACCGAAGGTAAACTCATGGCTAGGTTGACGGATTTTCACCGTCAACAAGTCCCAACCGCAAGCGCAAGCCAGACAACACTGTCGCGGCTATCCAGCGCCCTGCGAAGGAGAACTCGAAGAAGAACTCCGGCGGTTTCAAAGACCTGCTGAAGGATAGGTGCCCGTGGCATCCAAACGGCAACCACACCACCAAGCAGTGCTACCAACTCAGGCACGCACTCAAGGATATGCCGGAGCCACCGCACCCTCACGACAAAAAGGGCAAGAAGAAGGACGGCGACAACAACGACTCTCAGGAGCCTGACAAGACCGTCAACATCCTCTTCGGCGGACTACCCAGCAGGCGGGAGCAGAAGGCTACCCGTCGAGAAGTCATGTCTATTGAGCCAGCGGTCCCGATCCCCCTCAGGTGGTCGGAAGTACCCATCACCTTCTCTCGCGCGGATCAATGGACCAGCTTCTCCGAATCAGGACGCTTCCCCCTTGTCCTGAAACCAGTGGTCACGGGCTCCAAACTCAACAAGGTCCTCATCGACGGTGGAAGCGGGCTCAACGTCCTTTTCACCAAGACCTTGAAGAAGATGAAGCTCGACATCACCCACATGCTCACCAAGAGCAACACGCCCTTCTACGGCATCGTCCCCGGCAACGTGGCTATCCCACTGGGCTCAGTGGTCTTGCCAGTTACCTTCGTGGAATCTCGGGACAACTACCGGACCGAGTACATCAAGTTCGAGGTCGCGGACTTCGAAACTTCCTACCACGCCATACTCGGCAGACCGGCCATCACCAAGTTCATGGCGGTGCCCCACTACACCTACTTGGTACTCAAGATGCCAAGCCCAGCGGGTGTACTCTCTCTTCAAGGGGACTTGAAGATCTCCCACGACTGCGACACTGAAGCCGTGGAGATCGCTTCTACGAATCAAGTACCCAACGCGATGATGGAGGTCTACGCTGTGTCGAAGAAGCTTGCTACAAGTGAACTCGACATCCGAGAGAAGTCTGACAGTGCCAACAAGCCTCAGCCACCTGAGGAGGCACTCGTCAAGACGATCGACCTCGGAACAGGCGACCCTAGCAAGACCACCACCATCGGGGCTGGCCTTGACCCCAAATAGGAAGACGCGCTCATCAGCTTCCTTTGGGCTAACCGCGACATCTTCGCGTGGAAGCCAGCGGACATGCCAGGAGTGCCCAGGGAACTGATTGAGCACTGCCTCAACGTCGATTCTAAGGCCACCCCAAGCGACAACACCTCTGACGCTTTGCCGACGACAGACAGGACGCCATCAAGAAGGAACTCGCCAAACTATTCGCGGCCGGCTTCATCAGAGAAGTCTTCCATCCTGAGTGGCTCGCCAACCCCATCCTCGTCCGCAAGAAGAACTCGAACGAGTGGAGGATGTGCGTCGACTACACCGACCTCAACAAGCACGCGCCCCAAGGACACCTTCGGGTTGCCGCGGATTGATCAAGTAATCGACTCCACGGCGGGGGCCGCGACTCGCTCCGCTTCCTCGACTGCTACTCCGGGTACCCCCAGATCGCGATCAAGGAAGAAGACCAGGAGAAGACCGCGTTCATCACCCCGTTTGGCGCGTACTGCTACACGACCATGTCCTTCGGGTTGAAGAACACCGACGCCACCTATCAACGAGCTATCCAGGCCTGTTTCAAGAGGCAACTCAACAAGAACGTCGAAGCCTACGTGGATGACGTGGTCGTCAAGACCAGAGACTCCAGTACCCTCATCGACGACCTTGAAGAGACTTTCGCATCTCTGCGCGAGTACCGCTGGAAGCTCAACCCGAACAAGTGCGTCTTCGGCGTACCTTCGGGCAAACTACTCGGCTTCATCATCGACCGGCGCGGCATCAAAGCCAACCCCGAGAAGATCTCCGCCATCACCAGCATGAAAGCTCCCACGAGCATCAAAGACGTCCAGAAGCTAACCGGGTGCATGGCGGCACTGAACAGATTTATCTCGAAGCTTGGAGAACGGGGGCTCCCCTTCTTCAAACTACTCAAGCACCAAGAGAAGTTCGTGTGGACTCCAAAGGCGGATCAAGCCCTTGCCCAGCTCAAGGACTTCCTATCGAAGCCGCCGGTCCTCACGGCTCCCCACAAGGGCGAGCAGCTACTGCTCTACCTCGCTGCGGCTACCCATGTGGTCAGCACTGCCATCATCGTCGAGCGGCAGGAAGACGACCACGCCTACCCAGTCCAGCACCCAGTCTACTTCATCAGCGAGGTCCTATCAGAGTCCAAGGCACGCTATCATCCTGTGCAGAAGCTCCTGTACGCAGTACTCATCACCTCGCTCGATCTTCGTCGTCACCGACTACCCGCTCGGCGACATCCTGCGGAACCAAGATGCTACTGGAAGAATCTCCAAGTGGGCAGTCGAGCTCGGCGCCCTCACCATCGACTTCAAGCCACACACAGCCATCAAGTCGCAGGCACTAGTCGACTTCATGACGGAGTGGCGCGAGAACCAGTTACCTACTCCAACCGTGCGACCAGAGCATTGGGTGATGTACTTCGACGGCTCACTCAACCTCGAGGGCGCAGGTGCAGGGGTACTGCTGATCTCTCCAATGGGCGAACAACTCAAGTACGTCCTGCAGATCTTCTGGAAGGTCTCAAACAACAAAGCCGAGTACGAAGCTCTCCTACACGGGCTCCGCCTCGCGGCTCACCGGGCATCAAGCGGCTACTAGTCTACGGCGACTCCGCAGTGGTCATCAACCAAGTCAACAAGTCATGGGACCGCAACAAGGAGAACATGGACGCCTACTTCCTAGAAGTCTGCAAGCTCGAGAACAAGTTCTATGGTCTCGAGTTCCACCACATCGTCCGCGACAACAACGTTGCAGCGGACGTCCTCTCCAAGCTTGGATCTACCCGCGCTCAAGTACCAGCGGGTGTCTTTGTTCACGAGCTTCACGCGCCATCCATCCCGGAGCCGGCGCCACCGACCACAGTCCCAGCTCACCCACCAGCTGGACAGGAGGTCATGATGATCGACGTGGACTGGAGGCAACCCTTCATCGACTACCTCAGCGAGCAGAAGGTCCCCTCGGACAAGAACTCGGCTGAGCAGCTCATCCGCCGCGCCAAGTCCTACGTCCTCGTCGGAGACAAGCTTTACAAGCGGGGCACATCTTCTGGAGTACTCATGAAGTGCGTCCCTCGGCAAGAAGGCAAGGACATCTTGGAGGAGATCCAAAAGGGCGTCGCGGCAACCACGCGTCCTCCCCGCACGCTAGTCAGCAAGGCCTTCCGGCGAGCCTTCTGCGGCCCTCTCGCTCGGGCGACGCCGAGGAACTCGTCGAAGGTGCCAAGGATGCCGATCCCCGCCTAGCGGCAACATGTTCCGGCCTACAAGCTAGTCACCATACCGCCAACCCGGCCCTTTGCCTGCCGGGGGCTCGACATGATTGAGCCACCGCCAACCTGCGCCGGTTGGATTCAACAGTATTGGCGGCCATCGACAAGTTCACCAAGTGGATCGAGGTCAAGCCGGTCACATGCCCCAAGGCCGACAGAGTACTCGACTTCATGGATGAACTCGTGCATCGCTACGGACTACCCCACCGCATCATCACAGATCTGGGCTCCAACTTCAACAACCATCAGTTCTGGGAGTACTGCGAGAACAGCGGGATCGACGTCCGATACGTCTCAGTTGCCCATCCTCGGGCCAACGGACAAGTCGAGCGCGCCAATGGGATGGTGCTCGACGCTCTCAAGAAGCGGCTACACGATGCCGCTAACTCCAAAGGAGGCAAGTGGATCAAGGAACTACCCAACGCACTCTTGGGCTACGGACTCAGCCCTCCAAGCCAACGGGGCAATCCCCTTACTTCCTGGTCTACGGCTCCGAAGCAATCCTCCCTGCCGATGTCATATGGAACTCGCCAGCAGTGGAGCACTACGACGAAGGCGTCTCAGAAGACGACGGACGAGTTGACATCGACGGCCTCGAAGAAGCTCGGCCGCGCCGCCCTCGTCCAATCAGCAAGGTACCTGGAGGGTATCCGACGCTACCACGATCGCAACGTCAAGGAACGCTCCTTCAACGTTGGTGACCTTGTCCTTTGTCGTATCCAGAACACGGAAGGACTACACAAGCTCAGCTCCCCATGGGAAGGTCTGTCGGTGTTTTGGACCGGCAACCTACTACGGGGAGTACCCGAAGTAGATGAATGTGACTCGCCGAGATCGGTAACTCGAAGGAAGAGACACGAGGCACACAATTTAGACGGGTTCGGGCCGCGAGGTGCGTAATACCCTACGTCCCGTATGCCGCGTAGCTCGGATTGATAGGGCACGGTTACGGGATGGTGCACCGGTGCGCCGTGAGTTGAGATTGGATGAGGTGATCCCGAGATCGGTCCCCTCGCCTCGCCTTATATAGTCGGGAGGCGGGGTTACAAGTCGGAGTAGGGAGGGAGTACTAGTCGAGTACGTCTAGGAGACCTCTATACGGTGCGGAACGTGTACGAGTCCTAACCGAGTACTACTCCCCGTGTTGTCCTTGTGCTCCACGCCTTCGGGTGCCGTGTAGCGCAAGCCGGTAGTCCCGGGGGCCCACCGAGTAGTCGGTCCCGGTACCCACCGAGGTAGTGGGCCCGGGGAGGTCCATACGACAAGCCCCCGAGTACTTTGTAGTCGAGAAGGATAGCTTCCAGTAGTCTTGACGGCCTTAACGAGTAGTCCTCAAGCGTCCCTGAGTGCTACAAGCCAAAAGTCCTCAAGAGTAGTCGAAGTATCCCGAGGCTGGAATGTACTCCAGCTGATGTTTGAGCAATCTTGAAGTCTTCTCGAGTAGTCCCAAGCGTCCTTGAAATCTGCCTTCGAAGGTCTTCAAAAAATGCCTGCCTTGTCATGAAGCCGAAGCCGCCATGGAGACGCGATTTGCAGAACCGCAATCCACGTGGAGTAGCCCCCGAGCCTCGAGCCGCGGGCTCTGGCTGAGGATCCATCCGAGGTCTTGACAAGAAAATCCCGAAAAATCCGGAGAAAAAACCGAAGGACACGTGGCACGGAGCCCCCGAGCCTTGAGTCGAGTACTTCCTCTCGAATTGAAGGGTCTTCTTGGAGAATGTGTCCCGAGATGCTCTTGAGACTAGCCGCGTCCCGGGTAGTCGAGTAGAAGTAGCCGAGCCCCCGAGGTGAGGCGCGTCGACTAGTAGAATACGAAGAGTCACGCGCCGGCGCCGAGTCGGCCCGCGCGTGGACTTATCCGACCGCCCGTTGCGGGGCGATTTGGCTTATAAGTACAAGCCGAAACCCTTAGGGTTTTTCACCCAAGTGAGCCGCGGTCATTTGCCACTTGAATCTTGAAGTAGATCCATTCCGCGGGCGCCGCCGCCGTAGTAGATCCGAAAGCATCACCACCCGAAAGCTTTAGGCTAGCCCCCGAGCGAATGCGAGTGAAGACTCCTTGTACTTGGAGAATGAAACCGTCACCGTCGAAGACGTCGAAGGCCGGCGGGAAGAAGAGGAGCCATGCGGAGGCCGCCGCGACCGGCACCGGAGCGCGCCCACATCTCCACCGCGCGCCCGACCCAAGCCGCGAGTGGAAAAAGTCAAAGGTCAAGACGGAGGACCCGCCGACCCCCGTTGAACGGCGGGTTCATCGGGGAGAAGGAGATCGACATGTGGAGATCCGCCGCAGAGATCCTTATCCAATGGAGAAAGCCGAAGACGAGATCCCGATGTTCTCGCGCTTTGTGGAGCGCGGTCTTGCGCTACCGACAAGCGACTTCTTCAAGGGGCTGCTCGGTACTATGGCATCGAGTACCTCAACCCGAACCCCAATGGTATCTTCCATACTTCGTCTTCATCCATTTTGCGAAGCCTTCTTGGGAATCAAGCCGCACCGGGTTCTCTTCGGAAGTTTTTCCGCGTGAAGCCGCGGCCCGGCGCCTCCAACCCCGCGAGTAGTCGGAGGGCCGGGATCCCGGCGAGGGGAGGATGCCGCGGAGCGACACGGCGTACAAGCTCGTGGACTCCAACACCGACTGGAAGACGAGGTGGTTCTACATCACGAACCACCATCCCGAGCTGCCGAAGCCGAGCGGACGGCGGCCCGTGCACCGGAGGTGGTGGAACACGGAGCCCACCATGCGGAGGGGATCCGGCTCCCGGAGTTGCTAGCGCGCATCAAGACTCTGCGGGATGCGGGACTGAGGGCCGAACACGTGGCCTTCAGTTTCATGAAGCGCCGGATCCGGCCCGCCGATGGCGCGGGATACGATGGGCTTCGAGTACACCGGCAACAACGATACGTCGCGGATGCGGGGGGCGAGCTGGACGACAACGACATCGTTGAGAGGTTGTCGAGGATCTTCAAGGACATGCCGGAGTACACGGCGTGCCTCGTCGAGGAGTACTCCGCCGCGCGCCCGCCCAACGAGGTGAGTAGCCATACCCCCCTCGCCGAGTAGTAGGCACTTGTAGCGAGGTGCCGACGCCTTGTGTCTTTGCGCGAGGATGACGTGAAGCGGTTTGTCTCCGAGCCGCAGCCACCACCGAGCGGGATCGAGATCCCGGCGGTGGGGAAAGTGAAGGAGCGCCGCGAAGGCGGGGAAGGCGACGATACCGTCATCGTGGAGGATACCTCCGATGACGAAGAAGACGAGGAGACGTTGCGGACCGCTTCCGCTTGCGGTCGAGGTTTAGCCGTCCCGGCTTGCCTCCACGTGCCACTCATCCAAGACCCTCCGGCCAGCACCGGGAGGCTAGCCTTGCCGCGCCGCCGAGAAAGCCGCGCAACCCCACCAAGAAGCGGGTGGCGAAGAAGATGAAGGTCTCGGAGACCACGCCTCCGTGAGGTAAGCCATCTTGAGCAGAGTAGTCGAGTACCCGGTGATCGAGTACGGTGGCTGACGAGTAGTCGTCCTTGTGTGCGGAGGTGCCGCCAACGAGCCCGTGGAGGAGGGCGACGAGGGCATGTGGCCCACGGTGGGGGGAACGGCGGAAGCCGAAGTCCGGCCCCCCACCGTCGAAGATCTTCCCGGCGCGCCGTGGAGCGCCGGCCCCCTGCTTCGGTGGAGAGCAGAGTACCTGCGGCCGCCGCCGTGGAGAAGGCGGTAGTCGAAGAAGCGGAGGAAGAGACGCCCGCCGAGGGTGGACTGGTTGATATCGCCAGCATCCTCGGTGCTCCGGCCGTGACTATCGTCCGGTCAAACTTGTAAGTACCACGCCACGTGAGTAGTACTCGTTGTAGTAGTCGATTTTGTCTGACGACCCTCTGTGGATACTTCTGCAGAAAGTCCACAGACTTGAGCTGGGACGGGGAGGAGCCCGCGACGGTGGAGGCGAAGAGGCCGCGCCGTCCGTCGAAGAGCCCACCACCGAAGCTCAAGTCGCGACCGAGCCCCCTGGCCGCCGAAGCACCGCCGCCGCAGGCGGTCGTGGTTGAAGGTAAGTACTCTTCTTGAAACTCTAGAGCTCCGAAAGGAGTAGTCGTAGGCACCGATGCGCGTGTTCCTTGTTGACAAGGCGCCGAAGGAGGGTGACATCCCCGCGGGGGTACCCATGCGGAGGGCGACACCGCGAGGCCCCGGAGGCCGCGAGCGGGAGCCCCCCGAGCCCGAGAGGGAAACCGTCGAGAAGCCCGTCGAGGGGGAGGCGGCTACCACGTCGCCGGGGGTTGCCCCGTAGGTGGCAATCCGATCCCCCGAGATCCAAGACGCGAGCCGATCCGCTCGGCGCCGATGACAGAGGCTACATCGAGTAGCCGCGGCGGGATTGAGCTGCTTGCCGACGATCTTGTTGAGCCGGCGGTGCTGGCGCAGCACTTGGAGGCGATGCGGCGAGCCGAGCAGTGGATGAAGGTACGTAATTGTAGCTTCCCGAGTAGTCAATCCTTTGCGTTGAGTACTCTGCTTGACTCGATCTTGTCTTGTGCAGGACGTCGCGGAGCGATCCCGCGAGAAGTCGAACATGCTGCAAGGCTACGGCGACACCGTGCTCCGAGCCGAAGCCTCGTAGGAGCAGCTCGTGAAGTCGCGGAAGCACGCGGCCGCGATGCGATCGAAGCTTGACGCCGCCTTCGCCAAGTACCACAACGACGTGATGGACTTACAGGCGAAGGGCGACGAGCTGGTGCGGAAGAACAAAGGCCTCCGCAACAAGAATAAGGGTATGTCTCTTGGCTTGTCGGGTACTTGTTGGAAGTCATCAAGCCCTGACCCGCTGTTGTGTTCCGGTGTTGCGAGAACTCGAAAGCCGGTGGAGCGGGCGAAGGGCTCGGAGGTCGGCATGAAGAATCTCTTCTACGGGAGCAAGAAGCCCGCCGGTACTTGAACTCGACTACATGGAGTCGGCCTTCGAGTGCGAGAAGCACATGGAGTTGCGAATTGCATCGATAGAGACCTCGTCAATCTGCTACAAATCTTTGCGAAGTTGAACGAGGATTGCGAGGCGCTCCGGCCCACGGGAAAGACCTTGAGGAGAGTTGCCCTTCCGGTCGCCGGTGCCGCCGGTGCCCCACCCCGGGAGGCCCCAAGATCGCTCCACCGGCGGATCGACTTCGTGAGGCGCCAAGCCGGTTGGCCGCCTACGTCAAGCACATGGCCGGGTCGATCCCGAAGCGGTGCGGCCTTCATGAAGTCGTACTTCCCGAAGGCTCCGGTGGAGGTGGTCGCCGGCGGGGTAGCCGCCAACGCTCGGATGAGCGACGCGAGCCGTTGGAGCGGATGGCTCCCATCGCGGAGCGAGGTAGCCGAAAAGTTGAACCTCCGGTAGCTCGCATAGGTAGCTTAGTAGCCATAATTGTACAGAAACAGTTGTAATGAACTTTTCATCTATCAATGAAATGAAGTTGTTCCGGCAATGAGTACTCGTAACCGCGATCTCGAGTGCGGAGCGCCCATCGTGGAGTAGGTGCGAGTAGTAGTACCGGCTTAGTAATCCCGTAGCGGGGAGTAGACAGAAAGAAGTTGATAAACAATCAAGCTTTATTACGAAGAAGTACACCCCGGGTGGCTAGGGCCGTAGTTACAAGTAGTCGCCCGGACCGGAGGCCGCTTACGCCTAAGTGGCGCCTGGGAGCGGGTAGCCACTTGCGGCGAGTGATCCGTAGGTAGCCGTGTAGGCCGGATCGCGAGTCCGTAGGTAGCCGCGCGGGGCCGGATCTTGGAGTGTGGTCTCTTGGTAGACCGCTGCTAGAGTCCTTGATGCTCGTTGCGGCCCGGGGGTCCGTAGGTGGCCGCACGGGGCCGGACCTCGGAGGAGAGTAGTCCGGAGACTTGAAGCCGGGACCCGGAGGGTCGCTTGCGGCAAGGGGTGTTGATGTAGTCGCGTGGACTTGAACCCCGGAGTAGTCGTGTAGACTAGGCGTAGAATCGACAGAGTTGGTCGACGTTCCACGAGTTGTTGACTTCTTCGCCTTCAAGTGTTTGGAGGCGGTAGGAGCCTGGCCCGGTCACCTTAGCCACGGTGAAGGGGCCTTCCCAGGGGGAGCTGAGCTTGTGGAGTCCTTCCGTGTTCTGGATGCGGCGGAGGACAAGATCTCCAACGTTGAAGGAGCGTTCCTTGACGTTGCGATCGTGGTAGCGTCGGATACCCTCCAGGTACCTTGCTGATTGGACGAGGGCGGCACAGCGAGCTTCTTCGAGGCTGTCGATATCAACTCGTCTGCTATCTTCTGAGACGCCTTCGTCGTAGTGCTCCACTGCTGGCGAGTTCCATATGACATCGGCAGGGAGGATGGCTTCAGAGCCGTAGACCAGGAAGTAGGGGGATTGCCCCGTTGGCTTGGACGGTTGAGTCCGCAGCCCCCAGAGTGCGTTGGGTAGTTCCTTGATCCACTTGCCCCCTTTTGAGTTAGCAGCGTCGTGTAGCCGCTTCTTGAGGGCGTCGAGCACCATCCCATTGGCGCGCTCGACTTGTCCGTTGGCCCGTGGATGGGCGGCGAGACGTATCCGACGTCGATTCCGCCGTTCTCGCGGTACTCCCGCAACTCGGTGGTTGTTGAAGTTGGACCCCGGTGTCCGTGATGATGCGATGGGGTAGCCCGTAGCGGTGTACGAGTTCATCCGAAGTCGAGTACTCGTCGGCCCTTGGGGCATGTGACCGGCTTGACCTCGATCCACTTGGTGAACTTGTCGATAGCCACCGGTACCCTCGTTGAATCCTCCGGCGCGGCTTGGCGGTGGCCCAATCATGTCGAGCCCCCGGCGGGCGAAGGGCCGGGTTGGCGGTATGGTGACTAGCTTGTAGGCCGGGACGTGTTGTCGCTTGGCGAAGAACCGACATCCTTGGCACCTTCGACGAGTTCTTCGGCATCGCCCGTGGCCGTGGGGCCGCAGAAAGCTCGCCGGAAGGCCTTGGCGACCGGCGTGCGTGAGGACGCGTGGTTGCCGCGACGCCCTTGTGGATCTCCTCCAAGATGTCTTTGCCTTCTTCGCGAGGGACGCACTTCATGAGTACTCGAAGATGCGCCTCGCTTGTAAAGCTTGTCGCCGACGAGGACGTAAGACTTGGCTCGGCGGATGAGTTGTTCGGCTGCGTTTTTGTCGGAGGGGACCTTCTCGCTCGCCGAGGTAGTCGATGAAGGGTTGCCTCCGGTCCACGTCGATCATCATGACCTCCCGTCCACCGGGTGGTTAGCTAGGGCGGGTGGTCGGTGGCGCCGGCTCCGGGATGGATGGCGCGTGAAGCTCATGGACGAAGACGCCGCGCGGTACTTGGGCGCGGGTAGATCCGAGCTTCGAAAGGACGTCCGCCGCAACGTTGTTGTCGCGGACGATGTGATGGAACTCGAGACCATAGAATTTGTTCTCGAGCTTGCGTACTTCTAGGCGTAGGCGTCCATGTTCTCCTTGTTGCGGTCCCAGGACTTGTTGACTTGGTTGATGACCACTGCGGAGTCGCCGTAGACTAGTAGCCGCTTGATGCCAAGTGAGGCCGCGAGGCGGAGCCCGTGTAGGAGAGCTTCGTACTCGGCTTCGTTATTTGAGACCTTCCGAGAAGATGCGGGACGTACTTGAGTTGTTCGCCCGTTGGAGAGATCGGGGGAGTACCCCTGCGCCTGCGCCCTCGAGGTTGAGTGAGCCGTCAAAGTACATCACCCAATGCTCTGGTCGCACGGTGGGAGTAGGTAGCTGGTTCTCTCGCCACTCGCCATGAAGTCGACTAGCGCCTGCGACTTGATGGCGGTGCGTGGCTTGAAGTCGATCGTGAGGGCGCCGAGCTCGACAGCCCACTTGGAGATTCTTCCGGTGGCGTCTGGGTTCCTCAAGATGTCGCCGAGCGGGTAGTCGGTGACGACGGAAACCGAGTACTCCTGGAAGTAGTGTCGTAGCTTCCGCGAGGTGATGAGTAGAGCGTACGAAGCTTCGCACGGCCGATAGCGAGCCTTGGACTTTGATAGAACCTCGGCCGACGGAGTAGACCGGCGGCCGGGACCGGGTAGGCGTGGCCGTCTTCCCCGCCGCTCGACGACGATGGCGATGCACCGACCACGTGAGTAGTCGCGACTAGGTAGAGCAGCACGGTGCTCGCCCTTGTAGGGAGCCGTGAGGACTGGCGGCTTCGACAGAAGTCCTTGAGCCGGGCAAGGGCTTGGTCCGCCTCTGCAGTCCACACGAACTTCTCGTGGTGCTTGAGTAGTTTGAAGAAGGGGAGACCCCGTTCTCCTAGCCTCGAGATGAATACGTTCAACGCCGCCATGCACCCCGTCGCCTTACGGACGTCTTTGATGCTCGTGGGAGCTTTCATGCTTCGGTGATGGCGGAGATCTTCTCGGGGTTGGCTTCGATGCCGCGCCGGGGCGATGATAAAGCCGAGTAGTTTACCCGAAGGTACGCCGAAGACGCACTTGTTCGGGTTGAGCTTCCCGGCGGTACTCGCGTAGTGATGCGAAGGTCGTTCAAGGTCGTCGATGAGGGTACCGGAGTTCCCGGTTTTGACAACCACGTCATCCACGTAGGCCTCGACGTTCTTGTTGAGTTGCCGCTTGAAGCGGGCCCGGATGGCCCGTTGATATGTGGCGCCGGCGTTCTTCAACCCGAATGACATGGTCGTGTAGCGATGCGCGCCAAACGGGGTGATGAACGCGGTCTTCTCTCGGTCCTCTTCCTTGATTGCGATCCGGTGGTACCGGAGTAGCGGTCGAGGAAGCAGAAGCGAGTCGCGCCCCGCCGTGGAGTCGATGACTTGATCAATCCGCGGCAACCCGAAGGGGTCCTTGGGGGCGAGTGCTTGTTGAGGTCGGTGTAGTCGACGCACATCCTCCACTCGTTCGAGTTCTTCTTGCGGACGAGGACGGGGTTGGCGAGCCACTCAGGATGGAAGACTTCTCTGATGAAGCCAGCTGCGAGTAGCTTGGCGAGCTCCTTCTTGATGGCGTCCCGTCTGTCGTCGGCAAAGCGTCGGAGGTGTTGTCGCTTGGGGGTGGCCTTTGGATCGACGTTGAGGCAGTGCTCGATCAGCTCCCTGGGCACTCCTGGCATGTCCGCTGGCTTCCACGCGAAGATGTCGCGGTTAGCCCGAAGGAAGCTGATGAGCGCGTCTTCCTATTTGGGGTCGAGGCCGGCCCCGATGGTGGTGGTCTTGGTGGGGTCGCCTGTTCCGAGGTCGACCGACTTGACGAGTACCTCCTCGGTGGGCGAGGCTTGTTGGCGCCGTCGGACTTCTCCGGGATGTCGAGTTTGCTCGTGGCAAGCTTCTTCGACGCGGCGTAGACCTCCATCATTGGGGTGGGTACTTGGTTTGTTGAGGCGATCGCCACGGCCTCCGTATCGCGGTCGTGAGAGATCTTCAAGTCCCCCCCGGAGGGAGAGTACGCCGGCCGGACTTGGCATCTTGAGTACCAAGTAGGTGTAGTGGGGCACCGCCATGAACTTGGCAATGGCCGGCCCGCCGAGGATGGCATGGTAGGAAGTTTCGAAATCCGCAACCTCGAACTTGATGTACTCGGTGCGGTAGTTATCCCGAGACGCCCCGAAGGTAACCGGCGGTACCACCGAGCCTAGTGGGACGACCGCGTTGCTGGGACGATGCCGTAGAACGGCATGCTTGCTCTTGTCGAGCATGGGGGTGACGTCGAGGTTCATCTTCTTCAAGGTCTTGGTGAAATGGACGTTGAGCCCGCTTCCACCGTCGATGAGCACCTTGTTGAGCTTGGAACCCGCCATCGTTGGTTTCGGGACGAGAGGGAAACGTCCCGGCTCGGAGAAGCCGGTCCATTGGTCCGCGCGGGAGAAGGTGATGGGTGTCTCGACCACCCGAGAGGGGTCATAACCGCCGGTTCAATGGACATTACTTCCCGCGAGTAGCTTTCTGCTCCCGCCTGCTGGGTAGTCCGCCGAAGAGGACGTTGACGGTCTTCTCGGGTTCTTGGAAGTCGTTGTCGTCGCCGTCCTTCTTGTTCTTTTGATCGTGAGGGTGCGGTGGCTCCGGCGTATCCTTGAGTGCATGCCTGAGCTGGTAGCACTGCTCGGTGGTGTGGTTGCCGTTCGGGTGCCACGGGCACTTCTCCTTCGACGGAGGTCTTTGAACCCGCCGGAATTCTTCTTCGAGTTCCCTTTCGGAGGGCGCTGGATAGCCGCGACGGTATTGTCTGGCTTGCGCTTGCGGTTGGAACCCGAGAAGTTGTTGTTGTTGTTGTTGTTGCGGCCGCCTTGGTTTGGATTGCTGCGCCGCCGCCACCCCGGTTCTCGCTTGGACTTGCCGCGGATGGCGTCGTACTTGGCGTTGGCCTTGTCCTCTTCGTCCGCCCGGGGACGTGATCATGTCCTTGAGGTGGGGAATGGACCTGGGGCGGCGACGACCGAAGTCTTCGAAGGTGCGGCGATGGTAGAGACCGTCCTGGAAGAGGTCGATGACCTCCTTGTCGGTGACGTCGACGACGGTAGCGCGCTTGTCGAAAAAGCGGCGCATGTACTTGCGGAGGGTCTCGCCTTGTTCTCGCTTGATCATGGCAAGGTCCATGCGAGTACCCGAGCGGCCCATGGCGCCCGCGAAGTTGCTTGTGAATTGCTCCTTCGGCTGGTCCCACTTGTCGATTGAGTGCTTGTCCGGGCCGACTCGAGCCACGTGAGTGGGGCTTGGTCCCGGCGAAGGGGAAGTAGAGGCACTTGGTGTCGGCGTTGCCGCCGGCGTTCTCGATGGAGAGAGCGTAGCATCGGAGCCACTGGATGGGATCCTGCTTCGCGTCGTATTTGGTGATCCCCAAAGGCTTGAACTTGTCGGGGAGGAGCGGTGTTGCGAAGCCGTGGTGAGAAGGCGGGGAAGCCGTCGCCTTCAGCAGCGGTGGTCGACTTCTTCTGCCGCAACTCCTCGATCCTCTGGCGAGCATCGTACCCGCCATGAGAGGCACCGGAGGCGTGGCTATGCGCGTGGCCGCGGCCGCCGCGGCTGCCGCCGCCTCCAGCTTTCTTGTTGGCCCCGTGGTTGGAGCTGCCGCCGTCGGCCGCCGCCGCCGTCGGGGTCGTTGCCGCCGCCACCGGCCGGAGCACGGTGGGGGACGACTTCCTTGTTGACTTGCTCTTGTCGAGAAGGTACGCCGGCGGTGGAGCGTCGACGGTTTAGGTCGGTCGGCGATGTCGCCCGAGAGTACGGTTAGGGCCGGGGTCGGCCTGCGACTAGTAGCTTCGGTGTCGCGAGGCTTAGCCGGGGGAGGTTGGGCGACTCTCTTGTCGACCCGCATGAAGTAGGCTTCTTCGGCGAGCTTGGCGATGACCTCCCCAGCGCGTATGCCCCGAGCACAGCGTGCGATCGTTGTGATCGACATGAGGCATTGCTCGGGGGGTGGTGTGGACTCTGCTCTCGACCGCTTCGAGAGCCTCCGCAAGGTTGCGGATGGGAAGGTTGTCTCTGAGCCGCCGGCGTCGTTCGTTGCGCTTCCCCGTTACGTTCGCGCCGGGCGTCCCTGTTGGCGTCGGTCTCGTCCGCAGGGGCATCGGCGAACGGCTCGTACGCGGAGATGTCCTCCAAGTACTTGTCGCGCGGCCGTGCTCGAGGGTCCCGGGTGTCGCCGGCAGCCATGAAGACTTGGCGATCGGGGGTGCCCAAGCTTGACTCGAAGGTGCCACCTCAGTTGGTGTGTTTGAGTCGGCCCGGGCCGCTGGTGTTCCCTCTCGGAACGGTAGCGAGTCGATGTAGGCGACGTAGCGTGAGTCCCTCCTTTGTCAGTTCAGCAGGCTTGAGGTCTGGCCAGTAGACATATCTTCCGACCGGCGTCGATCTTATAACCAGCCCGCAGGCCGGCCCCGACAAGGGAAGCTCGGTGGAGTCATCTTCGGACTCGGGCTCCTCGGGGTCCGACCCGAAGTCGAATCGTAATCCGGGGTTCGAGTAGAACTCGGAGAGAGGGCTCGGAGTCCGAGACGGGGGTCGGGGACGGCGTCGGAGTCCGAGTTGTACTCGGTTACGGGCTCCTTGCCGGCCGGCGTGGTGCGGGGAGCCTCCGTGCGGGCCCGGGCCGGGGACGCGGGGGCCACGCGTGGAGCGCCGGCATGGTGGAGGGACCGCTGCGATGGGCGAGCGGCCCGCTCGCAAGCGATGGCCCATGGCGACGTCGGGTTCGAGTTGGAGACGGACTCGAGCTCGAAGTCGGCGTGGATGTTGGAAAGCGAAATTTCGCCGAACTTGCGGCGAGCTTGCTCCGTGACAACTTCGGGAAGCGTCACAAGGCTCGTCCTCGAGTCGGGTTGCATGATCGGGCGGCGGCGGAAGGAGCCCGCGCCATCGGCGATGCGGCACCCGAGCGCCGAAGACGAAGGTGTCGCCGCGGTTGAAGGCGACGGTTGGCTTGATGTGAACGGAAGCCGTCGAGTTCGCCATGTGATCTCGAGCGAGAGCCCCTACCCGGCGCGCCGAGTGTCGGTGTTTTGGACCGGCAACCTACTACGGGGAGTACCCGAAGTAGATGAATGTGACTCGCCGAGATCGGTAACTCGAAGGAAGAGACACGAGGCACACAATTTAGACAGGTTCGGGCCGCGAGGTGCGTAATACCCTACGTCTCGTATGCCTTGCGTAGCTCGGATTGATAGGGCACGGTTACGGGATGGTGCAACGGTGCGCCGTGAGTTGAGATTGGATGAGGTGATCCCGAGATCGGTCCCCGCCTCGCCTTATATAGTCGGGAGGCGGGGTTACAAGTCGGAGTAGGGAGGGACTACTAGTCGAGTACGTCTAGGAGACCCCTATACGATGCGGAACGTGTACGAGTCCTAACCGAGTACTACTCCTGTGTTGTCCTTGTGCTCCACGCCTTCGGGTGCCGTGTAGCGCAAGCCGGTAGTCCCGGGGCCCACCGAGTAGTCGGTCCCGGTACCCACCGAGGTAGTGGGCCCGGGGGAGGTCCATACGACAGGTCCCTTCACCGTGGCAAAGGTGACCGGGCCGGGCTCCTACCGCCTCCCGGACTCTTGAAGGCGAAAACATCAACAACTCGTGGAACGTCGACCAACTCGTCGATTCTACGCCTAGTCTACACGACTACCCCGGGGTTCAAGTCTACACGACTACATCAACACCCCTCCGCCGTAAGCGGCCTCTGGGTCCTGGCCCCAGTCTCCGGACTACTCCTCTCCAGGATCCAGCCCGCGCGGCTAGCTACGGATCCTGGGCTGCGACGAGCGACAAGGACTCTAGCAGCGGTCTACTAAGAGACCATGTACTCCAAGATCCAGCCTACACAGCTACTTACGGATCTACTGCTGTAAGCGGCTAGTCGCCCCAACACCACTTAACTGTAAGCGGCCTCCGGGTCCAGGCGACTACTCTGTAACTGTCGGGGACAGCCCTAGGGGTCCCCTTAAACAACTGGGAAATCCCCGCTTAAAACCCGCAACAAAGCCAAACACGCTTTACTTAACCATGCAGGACATGGCCCACGCTGCGGAGACCCCAGCGGCCCACCAAGGCGGCCCACTCGAAGACCCCCTCGAGTAGGCTACGCCTCGCTCGAGGATGCGCGCCTCCCTCGGGCGGGCTCCGCCCCGTTCGAGGGGGTGCGCCTACCTCGAGCGGACTCCGCCTCGCTCGAGGGTCCGCTCCGCCCCTCGAACGGGGTCCGCCTCGCTCGAGGGGCGCTCCGCACGCGCGCCCTCGCTCCCCGTACGTGGGCATTTAATGCCACGACATCGCGGGGCGGCGCCATCATGCGCCCGGGGCTCGCGCCCGCGTGCCGCCGCACCAACTCCCCGAGAGGGGAGCCCATCCCCACCACCGTGGGGGGGGGACCGTGTGGCGTGGCGGTGCCGATCCCGTGACGCCGCGCCGCCCTGCTCCGTGCGGCCGACGTGCCGAACCCTCGGAGGGGGCCGGCCGCACCCTCGATCCGCTTTCTTGTGACCTTGCGGGGTTAGGGTGAAGGCGGTAGGCGGTGGGACGCCATCCCCGCCACCGGTAATGGTATGGCTGCCGCCCCGCCCGTACGAACCCACGGCCGGGCGCCGCGGCACGGCCCCGGCCGCCGTGGAGCGTGCGGGAGCGGGACGGCGCCTTACCTGCCACTGTGCCCCGTACGGACCGGCGTCGACAACTCCCTCGAGCCTATACGAAGACATCACAGCCATCCGCTGCCCTTCTACCCTCGAGGCCGCCCTTTGTTCGGTACAAGATACGCCATGATGGTCGGATCGCTGCAAGGATCGCCTGAGCGGCCGCCTACTCTACAACATAGCACATCACGCTCCCTCACGTAGCCAAATAGCTCGGCACGCATGTGATTCGCTCTCTCCTTGGTCTATAAAAGGAGGACGAACCCCCTTGCCGCGGGGGACACACACAGATCACACGGACACAAGACAACAGAACCCAACAGAACACCACACGAGACAAGTCGCACCACACACTTGTTCTCCAATTCTCCCACAACATCTTCAGCCACTACACTAGGGACTTGGAAGCCACGCTTCCTCTCCCGCCTTGCTTGTAGCAGCCCCACTACGAGCACCCCCAGTGTTGAGCAATATAGTGCCTTGAGCACACCACTGCTGGACGTACGGCCCTGCGGCCGGAACCAGGATAAACTCTGTGTCTCTTATTGCTTAGCATCGACCATTGAGGGATATACCTTGGCGCTTATTACTGGTTAGTGTCGGGACCACATTCCGCACCGACAGTTGGCGCCCACCGTGGGGCAATCGAGCGCCTAAGGTCGATCCACCATCAACTCCCTCCATGGTGATCCGCACTGAGTACCGCGGTATGCGTTACTACATGGGCAGCTCGGACCCCCTCCCCGCCGGGTTCGAAATCCGGTTCGGGGGCCTGAACTTTCAGGCCACGGGGAACGGCTACCTGATGCGTCTCACCAGCCGTGAGGAGCTTCGTGCGCGGCGCCAGGCCGGGTCCGCTCCGGTCCCCGCTGCGCGCACCGCCGCGATGCGGCGCCCGCCGCACGGATGCCGCGGGACCATCGACGCCACGACGCCGCCGCCGTTCCGGCCGGCGCTCGCGCCGGGCACGGTCCGGCGGCGGCAAGGCGCGCGCGCGCGCCTCGCAACGCGGCGCACCCCATCGGCACTACGACCGCCGCCCCGGCGGGCGGCGCGCGGTCTCGGGCCGCGCTTCCCCATCGGCCTTTGCGGTGCCACGACGGCTTACAATGCCAACGTCAACACGACGATGCACAGGCCAAGCAGAGTGCTGGACTCTGTATTTCGACGGCTCGGTGATGAAAACAGGGGCGGGCGCGGGCCTGCTCTTTGTGTCACCCCTCGGGGAGCACATGCGATACGCGGTGCGCATACACTTCCCCGCATCTAACAACATGGCCGAATACGAGGCCCTCCTCTGCGGCCTCAAGATCGCCATTGAGTTAGGCGTCAAGCGCCTCGACGTGCGGGGGGACTCGCAGCTCGTGATCGACCAAGTCATGAAGAACGCGAGCTGCCATGACGATAAGATGGAGGCCTACTGCAAGGCCGTGCGAGCCCTCGAAGACAAATTTTACGGCATTGAGCTCAACCACGTGCCCCGACGGTACAACGAGGAGGCGGACGAGCTGGCCAAGATCGCGTCCGGGTGGATCACCGTCCCCCCGAACGTTTTTGCCCGCGATATCGCTCAACCCTCGGTCGTCCTCGAGCCTCACCCCTCGAGCCACACGGAACCCTCGGGGGCTCCCTCGAATCCAACGGGTGCGGAACGCATGGATGAGGACCCCTCGAACGAGGCGTACGTGCTCTCCCTCCTCGAGGGGTATGGCGCGCACGAGGCTGACGTGATGGATATCGAGCCAGCCCCGTCAAGGCCGGCCGGCGCGACAAGTATATCGCTTGGATGGCTCGAGGGGAACTCCCCGCGAACCGGGCCGCGGCCGGGGTGCATCGCCGGGATGGCCAAGTCCTTTGCCCTCGTCGACGGCGGGACGCGTATAAGCGCGCCGCCTCCGCATCTGCGGCGGTGCGTGCCCATTCCCGAGGGGCGCGAGCTCCCGCGGGACATCCACGGCGGGATCGCCGGCCATCACGCGGCGCCTCGTACCCTCGTTGGCAATGCTTTCCGCCAAGGCTTTTATCGGCCTACCGCGGTCGCGGATGCCCGGCGGATCGTACGCACCTCGCGAAGGGTGCCAATTCTACGCCCGCAAGTCCATCCTCCCCGCTCATGTCTCGGACCATCCCCATAACATGGCCGTTCGCCGTGTGGGGGCCGGACATCGTCGGGCCCCGCGAAAGGCGCCGGGGGCTTCACCCACTTATTGGTTGCGATCGACAAGTTCTCCAAGTGGGTGGAGGTGCACCCCATTACGAACCTCAGGGCGGAGCAAGCGGTGGCGTTCTTCACCGACATCGTCCATCGCTTTGGAGTGCCAAACTCCATCATCACGGACAACGGGTCCCGGTTCACGGGCGAGGAAATTCTTGGAGTTGCGACAAGTTCCACGTCCGTGTGGATTGGGCAGCTGTGGCACACCCACAGACCAACGGCCAAGTAGAGCGTGCCAACGGCATGATCCTACAAGGCCTTAAGCCTAGAATTTTCGACCAGCTAAACAAATCTGGCCGAAAATGGCTCCAAGAGTTACCAGCAGTCGTGTGGAGCCTAAGGACCACCCCAAGCAGAGCCACCGGGTTCACCCCGTTTTTCCTAGTCCATGGCGCGGAGGCCGTCCTCCCCACGGACTTAGAATACGGGTCGCCCAGGGTTCGAGGCTACGACGAGGATGCCAACCAGCGAGCCCGCGAGGACTCACTGGACCAGCTGGATGAGGCATGCCTCGTAGCCTTGATGCACTCCACAAGGTACCAACAGTCCCTCAGGCGCTACCAAGCATGCAAGATACGCCGACGGGACTTCAGCGAGGGGGATTTGGTCCTAAGGTTACGCCAAGACAACCGAGGACGCCACAAGCTATCACCTCCATGGGAGGGACCCTACGTCGTGGTGAAAGTACTCAAGCCCGGCACGTACAAGCTGGCCAACAAGGACGGTGAAGAGCTCACCAACGCTTGAAACATCCAACAGCTACGTCGCTTCTACCCCTAGCTAGGATTTCCAAGCATTTTGTTGTAAAAATCACATGACCAACGCCCCAGTTGGTGACAACTATGTAAACGTCACAAGTCTAATGCAAAGGGTAACTCGGCTTTCCCCCGAAACCCAAGTTACCCTCGGGGGCTACTACGGGGGGCAACCCCCCCCAAAATGGTCCCATTTTCACGCAAAAACGAAACAACTCACACGCGCCAAGTTTGTTTTTCACTTCGGCCTCGAGCAAAGGTTCGAACAGGGCGTAGGCAGCCTAGCGGAAGGAGCGCGCGAGCCAGAGATAGCCTACGCCTCCGCGAGGATACGGCCCTTCTCTCTCGCCTCCAACCTAGCGGGCCACCCACGAAAATCGAACTCCCCTAACTAGAATCCACTCAGGAAGAAGGAGAAACAAAAAGGCGCAATAAACTTAAGATTTCACTTCACATTGGCAAATGTTTATGGCAAAAATAACTTGTTTAGTTACAAGGGCCGCACGGCCAGCATACTGACACGTAAAACAAAAACGGGCCTAGCGCCCAGCTGTCTTCAGGAGGGAGGAGCGGCGGCGTCAGAAGCGTCCGGGAAGAGGAACTCCTCGAAGGCCTCAGCGAGCGTCCCAGCGGTGTCGGCGGCGAGTGCGTCCACACGCTCCATCGCCACTTCGTCCTCAACACCGTCGGGGACGACGTAACCCTCCGCCAGCGCCTCGAAGTTGACCTCGTAGTGGGACCGTACCACTCCGAGGGCCTTCTGGACGCCAAGATGAAGCGCCCGACGCATGCGCCCGGCGACGTGACCGCCAAGGGCGCGTAGGCGGCTGGACAGCGAGCTCCCCGCCTGCGCTTCGCCCTCCTCCACGACCCGGCAGGTCTCGAGGGCCGCATTGCGCGGCCCTCCCGGCTCTTGCTCGGAGGAGTTGTAGGAGGTCTGCAGCGCCTCAGCCCGCTCAGCCGCGTGCCCCAGCACGGTGCGCAAGCCTGGAGTCACCAAGAAAAGAAAGAAATGAGAAAAAGGGTGCAAATCCTCTAAGGGAAAACCAGCGAAACAGGAGTCGAAAAGTGGCTTACCTTCGACTTGCTTCCGCTCCACCTCGAAGGCGCGGCGCCGTGCCTCCGACCGTCCGCTCGAGGCCCCCGATGGTCTCGCCTTGCTCTCCCGGAGGGCCGCTCTCGGCCCGCGCTCGTGATGCCGAGCACCATCGGCTCGCCCTCGACCTCGGAGAACTTGGCGTTCCGGTCCTCCGGCGACATGCGTCGCCTCGCGAGCGCGCGCTCCCACTCCGGGCCGACCGAGCGTCGGCAAGGGCGGCCCGCTCTCCCGCTGGAGCCGCCCCTCTCGCTCCTTGACGCGCTGTGCGCTCCTGCGAGGCGGCCCTCGGCGGCGGCGGCGCGCGACCTTGGCGTCAAGGAGGCCCTCAAGTCGTCGGCCTCCTTGGCTCGCCGCTCGAGCGCGCGCGCCCGCTCCTCGGCCGGCGGCTGCCGCGCCTGCGCCCCCTCGAGCGACGAGCGAAGCCCCCGGTTTTCATTGCGGACGCCGGCCACCTCCGCCTCCCAGTTGGCCGCCAGCGTACGCATCTTCTCCAGGTCTGAGCGCGCCTGCCGCAGCGCCTCATCCCGGTCGATGAGGGTTGTGCAGACCCGCTCGAGGCTAGAGGGATGCGCCGGGTCCTGCCTTGAGCTCTCGAGGAGCTGATCGCGCAAGGCCATGGCCCGGTACGACAACCAGCCGTCCGGGGTCCTGAGGGCGTCGACGAGCACGTCGAAGGCGCCGCATCGCTCCCGGAGCTGGTGGAGCTCGGCGTTCACCTGGTCAAAGGCGCCGTACTTGTCGCGGGCGCGGCGCTCGAGCTCCTGTCACCCACAAGTCAAAACCCGTGAGCATTATGATACAAAGACGGCACGCAGAAGCGAGAAAAGGAAGAAAACGAGCAACGATACCCCACCTGGAAGACGCGCCACGCGGGGCCGCCATGGATCCTCAGCGCCTCGTTCAACGCACGGTCGAGCGTGGTGCCGTGGCTGTGGAGCTCTCCCCATAACTCCAGCTCCCCCTGGGCGTCGGCAAACGCAGGCGGATCGCCAGCGAACCCCTCTACTGGGGCGGAGTAGCCGGCGTGGGAAGACGAGGCCTCGGCGCCATGCCCTCGGCCTCCTGCCACCATGTGGCCCTCGCGCCGCCTCACGAGGGCCCCCTCTTGAGACTCAGGGGAGAGCGTGGGGACGCTCGCCCATTGATCCCACCCGGGCGGCGGGGAGTCGTCATCTGGGATCTCCACCACCACCGCCCGGGACCCGCCGGCGGCCGCCGCCCCTGCGCCGCTTCCGCCGGCGCCTCCACTTGCGCCTCCGCGCCCGCGGCGCCCGACGCGGCGCCGCGCCCAACGCTTCCGGCCGCGCCTCCGCGACCACGGGCGCCCGGCCGCCCTCCTCGCCCACCGCCGCCCGCTGCGCTCCTCGCCGCGGCCGGTGCCGCGAACCGCGCCTCCGTCGTGGCGCCCACCGCGGGCGCATCTCTCGCCACCGCCCGCCGCCGCGGCCGCGTCTCCGCCACGACCGGCACCCGCCGCTCCTCGACGACCGGCGGCTGCGCCGCGTAGGCTGATCCGCCGGCCGAGGCCTCGAGGCCTCGGCCGGGCCCCCGCGAGCTCTCGCCCGCCGCCGCCGTGCTGCCCCCGCCCGCGGCGCCCTCGACGAACGCCGCCGGGTGGGGGACGGACGCGTCCACCCTCAACACCTTGGGCGGTGCGAGGGGAGGCACGGTTGGCACTACCCCGCACAAGCACGGGCAAAAAATCGAACGCCCGGTTGCCAAAAAACCAAATCTCATAGAAGATCAAGCCCCTTACCTCGAAGAGGAGAAGGGCGCGCTTCCTCTCCCCTCGAGGCCTCGGCGGATGCCGCCCGGCACGGCCGAGCGCGCCCGTCGGCCGCGCCTCTCGACGTCTCCGCGCGCGCGCGCGGCCCCGACCGCGCGCGGCGCGCTTGCCGCGCGCGCGCTCCGCGCCACGCGCCGCCCTCGTTGCTGATTGCACCGGCGGCGGGGCGCCGCCGCGCCCGCCCCCCGCGATGCCGCCCTTGCCGCCGGAGGCCGGCCCGCGGCGACGGGGCGCAGGTTCCCACCTATCGAGAGGGGCCCCCGCCCCCCGCTTCTTCCTCTTCGTCCCTCCTCCGAGGACGAGTACCCCTCGGTCCTCGGGAAGAGAGCCCCGGCTCCTCACGCCGCCGGTACTCCTCGTTCCGCCGCTCGCGGCGCTCGCGTAGCCGCCTGCGCGCTCCCTCTTGCGCGCCGCCCGCTCCCGTTGTCGCGCCGCCCCGGCCGAGCGCGGGGGAGTCGTGGGGTGGGCGGAACGGACTTCACGGCGGCGAAGGTCACCAGTGCGAGCAAGAATGTCAAGGGGGCGTCGGGGGCCGGAGGCAACACCAAGAACAAAACGGGGCCAAGAATCATACTCACCGGCGGGCCGGTGGGGAGCATCTCGAGGTCCCACGGGGGACCGATCCCGGCGCGGCATTCGGGTCTCGACGGTGTTCCGCGCCGGTGAGCGCATACCCCCGCTCGAGAGGGGCTCGGGAGCATCCGCGACCTCACCGACGCGACGGGGTCCGCCTCCTCCGTCATCTCGTAGATGCGGAGCGGCCTCGCTATCGAGGCACGACCCGCCGGTGGTGGAGGAAGGCGAGGACGCCCGCCGCGGTCGCCCGCGCGTCGCCGGGTTCCTTCGGGGCGGCCGGGGGAGCGAGTCCCCGCCTCCGACTGCCGGGCGTCGTGGACACCCCCGTGGCCCCGGGAGTTGGGCTTCTCCCGAGCACCGACACACGGTAGGCGGGGGAGGCCGGGCTCAACGTTGCGCGGGGTAGAACCACCCCCCGCTCCCAGCCCGCATTGTTCGTCGTCATGGTGCAGGGGGATGTAGTCGTCCTCGAACTGCGCCGCGGAGGCGAGCGACATCCCGCCGCGCGCACCGCGCGGCGGGTCCCTCGCTCCGTCGTGGGCTGCGTGAAGAGCTCCGCGCGGAAGAGGTGTATCCGCAGCTCCCAATTGACTCGGGATCCCCCGAGACGCCACCCTCACAGCGACGCCCACAAACGTGGCCGCTGCGAGATCGCGCCGCCGCGAAGTTGTGTAACTCCACGCCGTAGCGGTGGCGAGCGCCCGCATGACGCTCATGGAAGCGGATGAAGCTCACCACGTAGCCCTCCGGCGGGTTGGGCGCGCGTGGTCCCCCGCCGGCGGCACGATCCACTCCGCCGGCCGGCCTTCCTCGTTCGCGGCCAACCGACCGGCGGAGACCAGCTCGCCAAGGGCCTGCCGGTCACCCGTCGACCGCTCCCAGGCGTACGGGTCGAGGATCGTGAGGGGCGGAAGCGGCGCCATGAGAAAAGACAAGGAACGCAAGAACGGAGGACAAGAAGAGGAAGAAGAGCTCTAATGGCGAAGGCGCGCGGTGGCAAGAGCAGGACGAAGGCGAGAGCGCAGGGGACAAGGATGGCGGAACGCTAAGGTAAAAAACCACCGTTTTCCCTCCCCTCAGATTTATAAGCCGCGGGCGTGCTCTCCGGGGCGGACGTCCCGCGCGCATTAACTGTAGGGAATCTTTCGTCTCGCTGACGGGCGGGCCCCACCACGACCGTGGCGGCCACGCCACCGCAAACAAGCCATCATCACGGCGAAGAATAGCAAGGGCCGCAGTGGGGCGGTCACGTCCGTCCGCCCACGCCGCCCCACTACGCGCGCGGCCGCGACGCCTAAAAGGCGCGCCCGCGACGCAAAATCGCAGCCCCTCTCTGTGGAGCATTTAATGGCCGTGCTCCTTACAAAGTAAGGAGAACCCTCGAGCGGCACGGACTCCTGGCTCGAGAAAATTTCAACCCTCTAAAGGGTACAAGCGTGAGAAGGTCGCCTCGGGGCCCGTTTGAAATAGAACAGGCACCACAAAGCACCCATGCCGCGCCGTGTTACTGATCAGCGCCTCGAGGGCTGGCTCGCCCAGGCCCCTCGATGGATCGCAGATGCCAGGCCGGGAGCGCTTAGCCGCCGCCCCGCACCATTTTTACTGATCAGCGCCTCGAGGGCTGGCTCGCCCAGGCCCCTCGATGGATCGCAGATGCTAGGCCGAGAGCGCTTAGCCGCCGCCCCGCACCATTTTTACTGATCAACGCCTCGAGGGTTGGCTCGCCCAGGCCCCTCGATGGTCGCGGTGCCGGTGCCGCGGGAGCACTTGGCGCCGCCCCCGCACCATTTCTACCAATCAGTGCTTCGAGGGCTGGCTCGCCCAGGCCCCTCGATAGTCGCAAGATGCAAAGACGGGGCCGCCCAGGCGCCACCCCGCACGGCCCTGCGGATCGATCGGGGTTCGAAGCCCGACCCTCGACGGGTTCGAACGGTGCCCCATCACCGAGTCGGGGACGACGAGGGCACGCGCATTCGAGCCGTTCCTCGAGCTCCCGCGGCCCTCGAGGGTGCCCCACATGTCGTGTTCGACGACGGCGAGGGCAACTAGCGGGGGGATCCCACCGAGGGAGAGCCTCCGCGCCCTCGGTCCCAAGCGAACGGGACCGAGCCCCACCTAGCAAAGCCACGCAAGCGCTTCAATGGACGTGTCTCTGGACCACGCAGCCCACCCTTATCGAACGGGGCATGGGCGTCCACTCGAACCACCCACTAACAGCTCAACGAGGAATCCGCAATTCGCGACCCGACCGATGGGAGTTGCGGAGACCTCACCCTCCGTCCCGCGGAGGGACAGCGAGGGCGCGTTAAAAAACAAGTCGTAAAGCTTTACCCGATCGCCTCGTACGGGCCCAGGCTCGGGGGCTTGGCGCACGGCTACACCTCCTGGATTGCACCCGCCGGGGATAGTGCCCCGGCGAGCGCGTGCGTCACCGAAGCCGGGCGGAGACATTGCCGACGCCGGTTGGAAACATGTACCACGCCCTCTCGTCCAAGTCTCGCGGTCAACCCCTACGGGAGCGCCTCATGCTCTCCGCAGGCCTCGGGGGGGCTAGACCCGCGGGTCCGCCGACGCGGCCCCACGAAAGCGTTCGCAAGACCGGGAGGGAAGGACGTCCTATCGCAGGTTCCGCATGCCGCGGGAGCCTCAATGGCAAACCCACAGATGCTCGGGGGCTACTGTCGGGGACAGCCCTAGGGGTCCCCTTAAACAACTAGGAAATCCCCGCTTAAACCTGCAACAAAGCCAAACACGCTTTACTTAACCATGCGGACATTGCCCCCGCCGCCGGGAACCCCGGCGCCCACTCGAAGACCCCCTCGAGCGGGGCTTCGCCTCGCTCGAGGATGCGCGCCTCCCTCGGGCGGGCTCCGCCCCGTTCGAGGGGGTGCGCCTACCTCGAGCGAACTCCGCCTCGCTCGAGGGTCCGCTCCGCCCTCGAACGGGGTCCGCCTCGCTCGAGGGCGCTCCGCACACGCGCTCGCTCCCGTACGTGGGCATTTAATGCCCCGACATCGACGGGGCGGCACCATCATGTGCCCGGGGCTCGCGCCCGGTGCCGCCGCACCAACTCCCCGAGGGGGAGCCCATCCCCACCACCGTGGGGGGGGGGACCGTGTGGCGTGGCCGGTGCCAGTCCCGTGACGCCGCGCCGCCTGCTCTGGTACGGCTGACGTGACGAACCCTCGGAGGGAGGCCGGCCGCACCCTCGATCCGCTTTCTTGTGACCTTGCAGGGTTAGGTGAAGGAGGTAGGCCGGTGGGACGCCATCCTCGCCACTGCTATGACGGATGGCTGCCGCCCCGCCCGTACGAACCCACGCTGGGCGCTGTGGCAACAGCCCCAGCGCTGTGGAGCGTGCGGGAGCGGGACGGCGCCTTACCTGCCACTGTGCCCCGTACGGACCAGCATCAACAACTCCCTCGAGCCTATCTGAAGACATCACAGCCATCCGCTGCCCTTCTACCCTCGAGGCCGCCACTGTTCGGGTACAAGATACGCCATGATGGCCGGATCGCTGCAAGGATCGCCTGAGCAGCCGCCTACTCTACAGCATAGCACATCATGCTCCCTCACGTAGCCAAATAGCGCGGCACACATGTGATTCGCTCTCTCCTTGGTCTATAAAAGGAGGACGAACCCCCTTGCCGCGGGGGACACACACAGACCACACGGACACAAGACAACAGAACCCAACAGAACACCACACGAGACAAGTCGCACCACGCACTTGTTCTCCAATTCTCCCACAACATCTTTAGCCACTACACTAGGGACTTGGAAGCCACGCTTCCTCTCCCGCCTTGCTTGCAGCGGCCCCCACTACGAGCACCCCCGTGTTGAGCAATATAGTGCCTTGAGCACACCCCGCTGCCGGGACGTACGGCCCCGCGGCCGGAACCAGGATAAACTCTGTGTCTCTTATTGCTTAGCATCGACCATTGAGGGATAGACCTTGGCGCTTATTACTGGTTAGTGTCGGGACCACATTCCGCACCGACAGTAACTACGGCCCTGGCCACCCAGGTGTAATTCTTCAGTAATAAAGTCTGATCGTTCATCAAGTTCTTTACTGTCTACTTCCCTCAACGGGACTACTACCGAGTACGACTACTCGCATCCACTCCATGATGGGGCTCCGCACTCTGAGATCGCGACTACGAGTACTCATTGCTGGAATTTTCCTTTCATTAATACTTAAGCAATTCCATTACAATTGTTTTTGTATAACTTTGGCTACTAGCTAACTGTTACAGGGCTACTGGAGATTGAGCTTATCAGCTACTTGCTCCGCGATGGGAGCCATCTTGCTCCCGCCCGACTCCGCGTACGCTCATCGGTGCGGTTGGCGGCTACCCCGCCGACTACTTCCACCGGGGCCTTCGGGAAGTAGGACTTCATGAAGGCCAAGACCTCGCCTTCGGATCGACCTCGCCATATGCTTCACATAAGCTGCCAGCCGGCTGGGGGCTTCCCTGATGCGATCCACGAGCGGAGCGATCTTGGGGCCGCCCGGATGAGGCACCAAGAGCCTCGCGATCGGCAGAGCGGCTTCTTCAAGATCCTTCGGCCCCCAGTTCGCCGCCTAGCAATCTTCATTCAACTTCTGTAATGATTTGTAGCAGTTGACGAGGTCGCGGTCAGATGCAATCCGAAGCTCCATGTGCTTCTCGCACTCGAAGGAAAGTTCTTTATAGTTGAGCTCGAGTACCTGGCGGGCCTCCTGCTCCCAGTAGAAAAGGTTCTTCATACTTATCTCCGAGGACTTCAACTGCTCCACCTGGCCCTCAAGCTCTACAAATGCAACAAAGTGCAGCGGGGTCAGACTACCTCTCGACCTCCAACAACTACCCAACAAGTCCAGCGGCATACTTTTGTCCTTGTTGCGGAGGCCCTTGTTCTTCCGCACCAAGTCATCGCCCTTCGCCTGCAACTCTTGGATGTCATTGTGATACTTTGCAAAAGTGGCGTCGAGCTGGGCGGCCCTCTGAATGTAAGTACGGGCATTCAAAAATCATCAAAAGGCACGGTACACCAACGCAAATATTGCCTCCCGGTGCGCATTATTAGTCATCATCGACCATTTATATCGCAAAGGCAAAAATAGTAACAAGATAAGCTGAAATGAACAACGCCAACGAGAGCAATAACAACGTCCCCGAACAAATACGTCCAAGATTTATCATCCATAAAGGAAAGAACAACAAACAACACATAGATGCGAGAGAAAACATTCAACGGTGTAACGAAAGGGGGGATATGGATTTACCTCGGTAAGGCGGAAAGAGAGACGAAGGAGTGGGAAAGAGGTAGCGAATCTGGACGGGGAAGCACAATGGCGACGGATCTACAACCGGCAACAACACCTGGCGGAGAAGAAGAGGAAGAAGACGCCTCGCGGAGTCGTCGGAGAGCCGCGCGCACAGACCAGTCCACGCGGGAGACGGACGGGAAGCCGGGAGCACCACGGCGCGGCGGCGGGGCTTACCTCGACGACGGAGCTTCTACGGGAGTGGGCTGGCCAGAGGAGGAGAAGAAAGCAGGGAGGGAGGAGGGGTGGTATATGAGTATGGATTTCGCCTGGCAAGAAGCGCGCGCGGAAGTTTCACCTTCCGCGCGAGCCGCCTCGGCTCCGTAGTCGTAGTCGCGGCGCGCGTCGAGCCGGCGGGGAGGGCGGGGGAGGGCGTGCGGCGCGAGCCGGGGAGAGAGGGAAAATGGCCGCCGCGGCCACCGGCTCGTGGGGTTGCGTCTCAATGATCTAAATGCGCCTGTGGCTGTGGCGCACAGCCGTGTCAACAGAGCCTAAATAGTGGAATCCCTGTTGGATCGTGCTCCTTGTTCTAGCTAGTCAAAGTTTTGGTTTCTACTTTCTACCAGGGGCCAACAACGAATCAGAACGCAACATTCCTGTTGGAATGGATTTGGGTGTTCGATGCTTTCTCATCTCTGAGTTGAAAGGTTTTAGTTTTCAAAGTTTCAATGGTAAAAACTGATAGGTTTTAGTTTTCAAAGTTCAAAGTTTCAATTGGAGTGGTAAAGGCTGCTAACTGGAGGTCTCCCATCTAAGGTTCAAAACATTGGTGTGACATCGTTGCTTTGAAATTTATGTTACGGAGTACTCCTCTACAATTTTCTTTCAAAAAATGTCTGAATATATACTTTATAAAGTAGAAGCCTGAAAATTGCTAAGAGAGCTAGAGGCTCGTATTACTTGTCGACGGACTTGTTTGGATATACTTATCGTTTTACCGTTTTTAGCTACATTCTTTTTTCTATGCATCTAAATATATATACTTATGTTTATACATAGCAAAAGGAATATATTTGGAAAAGTCAAAACGAATATAAACACATAAAATTTTGATACATGGGAATTGGACTGAAAAATGAACTGATTTTCACCTCAATCTCTCCTCAAAATATGTGAATAAGAGGGGATAATTTATATTTAGGAACGCGGTCGGTATTTTAGGTTACCAACCCCTGTTGTACACTTAAGCCTGCGAATCTTGCTTGGTCAAACGGATGGCTACGGGCATGTCAAGGGCTCATCCAACGGCGGCCACGACCTCCACCCCAAATCGCCGCTTCCTTCCACGCTGACTACCTACCAACCGCGCACTATGAACAAACCTGTAGAAGATGATGCCCGATCTGTCGCGACGGGTGCTCTGCTTGGCTCTCTTCGTCGCCCCGCTCGCCGCCCTGCTCCTCCGGCTCCGATCCACAGCCGCCTCCTCAAGCCCCACGCCACCATGGACCCAGACTCCAAGCTCGAGTTCGAGATGCCGGCCGTGCTGCGCATGTACAAGACCGGCCGCGTCGAACTGCTCGACGGCACGGAGACCGTCCCGCCCTCCCCTGACGGCGACCCAACCAACGGGGTCGCGTCCAAGGATGTCATCCTCGACCCCGCCGCTGGCATCTCCGCCCGCCTCTACCTCCCTCCGGGCTGGAGCCCGGCCAAGGAGCTCCCCGTTGTCCTCTTCTTCCACGGCGGCGCGTTCATGGTCCACACAGCCGCCTCCCCGCTCTACCACATCTACGCCGCCTCCCTAGCCGCCGCGGTCCCCGCCCTCGTCGTCTCCGCCGACTACCGCCTCGCGCCCGACACCGCCTCCCTGCCGCCTACGAGGACGCGTTCGCTGCCCTCGACGCGGTCGTCTCCGCGTGCCGCGCGGCCGGCGCCGAGGCCGAGGCCGAGCCGTGGCTCGCCGCGCACGGGACGCTTCCCGCGTCGTCCTCGCCAGGGACAGCGCCGGGGCCAGCATGGCGCACAACGCCGCGATACGGCTGCGGAAGGAACCCATCCATGGATTCGGCGACACAGTCAGCGGCGTCGCGCTCCTGCACACCCGTACTTCTGGGGAAGGAGCCGCTGGGCGCTGAGCCCACGGACCCCAGGTACCGTGCCATGTTCGACCCCACGTGGGACTTCATCTGCGGCGGGAAGTTCGGCCCCGACCACCCGTACGTCAACCCGATGGCGGCGCCGGAGGTGGAGCAGCTCGGGAGCCCCCGCGTACTGGTGACCACGGCGGAGCAGTGCTGGTTCGTGGAGAGGGCGCGGGCGTACGCGGAAGGGATCAAGAAGTGTGGGTGGGACGGGAGCTCGAGTTCTACGAGACCAAGGGCGAGGGGCACGTGTTCTTCTTGCCCAAGCACGGCAGCGACAACGCGCTCAAGGAGCTCGCCGTCGTGGCCGACTTTGTCCGGCGCTGTTGAGATTGAGTTGCTTGTCCGTCCGGCACCTGGTGAGTGATTTAGCAGCAAAGATACATTTTGGTTGTTGGTCAGATTACAATATTGAAAGGAAATAGAACTGTATTAGTATCTGGCAGTACTGCTTGTTCTGAATTTCTGAATTGAGATTGGGGTGGCACGGAATTTCTTGAGTAGTGAAGCAACCTGCTGTGCTTGAGCTTGAAATTTCCTTGAAACTGAATTTGGGCAAATAAATGTATGTTCTGCCTCACAATGCAGTATCTTCAGTCAACTCTGTGTGCTTGAAAGCGATGGACACTGTCTCGTTGAGACTGAATTTAACTCATAACTCATCTTTTACTCCACTTGCCTTCACAAACCAAGAACTTCATGTCACATTTTAACAACTCGACTCATAAAGCTGCGAATTAACCCATTTCAGTGCATGTTTCTTTCGAACTCCAGCTACATTTGCAGATTTGCTTTACTGAAAATACAAATAGCGCGTATGTTTCTTTTGACTCTGCACTACATTTGCAGATTTGTTGTACTCAAAAATACAGAAAGCGCAGCGGCATGGCACTGACATCGGTTCATTCTACTCCAAATTCAAAAGAAGTTCTGATTGCAATAGCTCTTAAACAGATCAGTAGTGCTTGAGACACTTGTAAGTAAAATAAGAGATTTTATTACGGTTACAATTACAGTAATGGTTTCAGTTTTTAGTTGCTTGCGATAAAATGAACAATTTTCATCACCTTATTACAGTAATGATGAATGAAACTGCAATGGTGCACTGTCTGCGTCTAATGATTCGTTCAGTTTTCCCCAAGGAAGGTGACCAGCCTGTCCATCAGTGCCAAGGACTCTTCGCACTCCGGCTTGTGGAGGAAGAACGCATACTCCTCCCCTACGGACTCCAACCACTCCACCGAACCACGCCACCCGCTCTCCTTCTACCGCCTGGTAGTACGCCGTGGCCCTCGCCCGCGCGTACTGATCTTTCTCGGTCGAGCAAACAAGTAGCTTCCGGCATGCCAGGCTCTGCAAGCTCGGCGCTCCAGCCATCGGGTTCAGCCTCGGATCGTCCAGGCCTTCCGTGTTCTGCGGATCGAGTGGCAGCCCAGAGCTTCTCCGCAATCTCTCTCGTCTCCTTGATTCGCCGTCGACCGGCTCCTTCCCGCTGAACATAGGATGCAACAGGATCGCCCCCTCCAGGAACACCCCCGGAAGGCAAACCACGAGAAGCTGCCATGATGGCTATGTTGTGAACAATGTTGGCACCTCCGCTGTCGCCGGCCAAGAAGACACGTCCGGTGTCGCCGTGGTCGGACAGCCACGGATCGGCGCCTGACGCGGCCCAACTGAGCGCCGCCCATGAGTCATCGTAGGCCGCCGGGGGCGGGTGCTCTGGGGCGAGACGGTAGTTGACCCGACACCGCTAGGACGGAAGCCTTGGAAGCGACGGAGTTGAGGTACCTGTGGTACATCGGAGAGGCGGCCGAGTCGAGCACCAAGCCGCCGCCGTGGAAGTACATTAGGATCGGCAGCTTCTTGTGCTCGGTGGTGAGGACGTGGCTGGGGATGTAGAGGCGGACGAAGACGCCGGTGGTGCCATCAACGACGACGTCCTTGGAGGTGACCCCGGTGACGGCGTCGAAGCCCGGTGGGGTTGTCTCCGTCCCGTAGAAGCGCTCGACACGGCCATCTTCGTGAACGCGGAGGAGAGGCGATTCGAATACTAGTTTTGTGGATGGATCCATGGATAGCGAGCTGGAGCCTGGAGCAGGCAAAACGACTGTGTTGGCCGTTGCTGTTGGGGAAGATGTGATAAAAAAGATGACGATCAGCATTTAGTGGTTCAACCAAAAGGTTTATGTGGAGGTGAAGCACGAGCATAGTATCGGTCCTGGACGATGTTGGTTAAGTTGCAGACATACTCTTCACATATGTTACATAAATAGGACAAACGTGATGCGTTCAAGCTTTTCTCCCATTTTAAAGCAAATTCTAGATTTATATTCTTGTTTTAAAAAAGAGGTCAAATTAGTCTCCTTTTGGATGGGTGAAAAGTGGGTCAAATTGGAATAGTAATTTTCGAGAGGGGATGTAATAGATGTTATGGGATGTACTCTTTCGTTGAAGCAAAGAGCACATGGCCTGCCGAGCCGTGACTTGAGCCAAAGCGAAAGCAATAGCACAGAAGATCAGTCTGAGACTAAGCTCAATCATTCAACAGATTTTTTATTCACTTCGGCAATCTGCTTTTAAAAGCATAATTCGGCAATCAGCTCACCTTCGCCTGTTGCTCCATTCGTTCCGGCCAATGTGGTCGCAGTCACGCCGTCACGGATGACGTGTTCAGTTCCCAGCGAAGAAGGAAACGAGCCGGTCCATCGGCGCGCCGCGGCCCTCATCGCAACCGGGCTTGACGAGGAAGAAGACTGCTCCTGGCCCTCGGACTCGAACAACTCCGCCGTGCCGCTCAACCACTCGCCACGCCAGGGCCTCATGGTACGCCCTGCCCCTCGGCCGCGTGAAGTCTTTCTCCGCCACGCAGACGAGCACCCTCTTGCACGGGAGGTTCGTAGGCTCGGCGCCGCGGCGGCCAAGGGGTTCAACCGCAGGTCGTCCACGCCGTCCGTCGCCTCGGGGCACACGAAGCCCCACATCTTCCCCGCAATCTCCATCGCCTCCGGCGTCTCCTCGTCGACGAGGGCTCCCTCCCGCCGAACCCCGCGTGGAGCAGAACCACGCCCTCGATCCGTGCCTGCTGCGCCGCCTCGGCCTCGCCTTCGTACGCGGCCATCATCAAGTTGGGTATGGACGATGTTCCCGCCGGCGCTGTCGCCGGCAAGGAAGAGGCGGCCGAGGTCGCCGTGCTGCGACAGCCAGGGATCGCCCTCACCCAGAGACCGCCCACTTGAGCCCGCGGAAGGAGTCCTCGTAGCCGGCCGGCAAAGGGTGTTCCGGCGCGAGGCGGTAGTTCACGGAGACGACGAGCAGGCCGGCCCTCGTGGCCAGGGAGTTGAGGAAGGGCTGGTACGCCGGAGAAGCCGCCGACTGGGTGATGAAGCCACCGCCGTGGAAGTAGACGAGCACCGGGAGCTTCTTGCTGTCGCCGGACCGGGAAGCCGTTTCCGGGAGGTACAGGTGAACGTAGGGACCGGTGTCGCCGTCGATGACGACATCCTTCGACGTGACGCCGGTTGTGGAGTCGGAGCCGGGCGGCACAGTACTGGTCCCCATCAGGCGGTCGATGCGCCGGTCGCTGTAGATGCGGAAGAAGGGAGTGTCCAGTATAATTTCGGGCTCGGATCCACGGCGAGAATGGGTGAGGGGTGTCGTGGACCTCGTGTCGGGGAATAGTGGTAGCTGAGGAGCTGGTTCTCGAAGGCCAACGTTTCTTTTGGTTGTACAAAGCTCGGATCTGGACCAGATGGTGATGCACATGGTCCGCTGCAGCCAGCCAGCGACGGGCCGCGGGCGCACGGCCGCTCGTCACCGCGGGCCCCACGGGGCACCGGAGATATGGGGAATTATTTGTGTCCAATGCAATGCTGCTCAAAGATTAGGAGCGGCTTTTTCTTTTTAGCGCTTTTTTGCGAAAGATTTTTATAGTAGGCGGCTTTTGGAAAGATTTGAAAAAAATAGGCCACGAGCTCGTAGTGGTCGTAGCGCCGAGCTTATCTCTCAGCCTTGTGAATCATGTGTAGAATGCTGTAGCTGGCAAATGCAGGTTCTCTTTGAAATTCTTTTGTGAAGAAATTTGTATGTTCCTTAGTCAACAGACATCTATGAAATGTTTATTAAACATCATACTGCATTTGGGATCCAAATTCTTTGATGTATATATGAAAACTTTTCGAATAGAATTTCGAAGTTCGCATCTTGCTGTTAATGTTTTAAGGGTTCTCGGCACTTAGAATTTTTATTGCTTGTGATAAATGCGACAATAAATGCTGATTTTGGAATGTCGTTTTAAATATGTAAGTTCGCTTAGTTTTATCCACAAATGTTGTAAGATGTTAATGATTCGCCGTTAATTTCAATGTTATTATTGCATTTTACGTACAGATTTAGCCCCATGAGGAATTTGAAAAGTAAGTATGACTTTTTAGGCCCAAGACCTCGGCGCCATGATCCCATGTAGCAGAAAGCATCTCTTCAGCCTTGCGTAATCCCTTGTGCCATTTCAAATCGCGTTTTTTGAAATCTTTTTAGAAAATTACCAAGCTGTGAAAATCGGTCCCTTGAAAAAAAGGAGTTAAAAATGAAAAAAGCGTTGGAGATTAGGAAAACTAGGAGAGATGAGGCCCGACGGCCCCGACCCCACCAACCCCCTCCCCCCTCGGCGACCCGCCGGCCGCTGCAGATCCGGCCGCCCCCGCCCCCACGACCCCACCGCCGCCACCCTCCACCGCGCCACCACGTCGACCCCAACTCGCCACCGTGCTCTTGGGAGGAGTTCAACCAATCGGGCGCACCTTCGTCGAGATCCACTGAGCCCAGATCTACGGCACACGGATCCGCTCCGTCATGACCCCGGTCGAGATCCGGCGGGCCGTCCGCGGCTGCGTTGAAACCAACCACTGCCGTGCGGACGCCGTGAAGCCGGAGTTATTGCTCCGGACGGCCGCATTCACGCCGAACTGCCCCGTCAGCCACGGCGCGAGGGGGAGGACGGCTGGACCTATGTCATGTCAGCTACGCCAAGAAGCGCTCGAGCCGCGCGTCCAGGCCAGGACGGGGCCGCTGGCATAGTGGCATCAACACGGAGGAAGCGTGATGTGCCGGGAGCTTGTTCGTGTCGTCGCAGGCGAGGAACTTAACCGCGCGTGGCATGGGTCGGTGCATGCCGGGTGAGCGGACACCATGAGCTCTCAAGCTCATTGAAGCAATGCTGCACCTCTATTTTTTTGGGGAAAAAACTATGAAGTTTTGAACAAATCAATGTCATAACGTAGGATCCATCCATGAGGTTCTTGGTCTGGATCACTGGCACCAAGGATAAAAAGTTAACCAGAGTAACTTTATACAGTAGTACCTCACGTTTAACTGAAACTCAGAGTTGGGTGAAAACATCATAACGTTACAAGTTCTAGCTTAGGAAGAGACCTGCAGGCCTCAACATAACATATATAGCTCAATACAGCAGGAATAGAACACACCTGACGATCATCTAACAGCACTTCTGGAGCAGTCTATCAATTTCCTCAGCTCGGTGCTTCAGAGTTCATGCCCTGTTCCATCTCTCCCAGCTCAAGTCTCAATGGTGGGCGTCTGCATGCAAACCAACGATTATATGTTTCACCCGTTAGAATTCTCCAAGGAAGAACTTGACTAACGGATAAGCAAATACTACATGAAGAAGCAAAGGCTTTCTATTTCATCAACAGTTGACTGCATGCCTCATGCTGTAAAATGAATTCAGCGTAACCTAGAAACTAGGTTACCAGAATACTTGGGGGGTTTTACTATTGAGGTGTCCACCAGCAAGTTTTGAAATAAACACTAACATAATACAAATTATGGATTAGTAAAGCTGCTCTAAAGATTGATGTAAGTCAGAAGAATCAAGAATAGAGCAGCTTAGTTCCTCTGTAATAGAAAAACCGTAACGTAATATTCATAGCACCACTCGCAAAAAAACAGTAAACCAGCACAACATACCCCAATCTCTAGCACAAATTACTACAACATAACATTAAATAGACAACATTAAGCATCAAGTATGTTAAAGATCGCTGGTACGGTTTGTGCAGACATGCTCAACAAGCAGTTATTCTGCTTCCGCCATTGCAGTAAAGAAACAAGTACCATATGTTTAAATTCCTAACTAATACAAGGAACAAAAAAAACAATATCTCACCAGACTTGCTTCACTGAAAGCGCCAGTCGTCTGTTGCCTTTTTGGACAAAGATCCGGCTCATCCAAAATACTGAGCTCCTCCCTTGGAATATATCCCTGGTAAGCACTCTCGGCATTGCTATCCTCTTTATCAAAGCGCTTAGTGATGCCTTCACAACAATAGAAACTCATTAATGATCCCTGGATTGAGTATTGTAGTTATCAGGGCATAGTGCCCCTTGAACCATAATTTACACCTGATGTGCTCCAAAAGTAAGCATTCCAAGCACTACAAGATTAGAAAATAACTAAGCATATGCCTTTAGTTTAGTGACATAAGTTTCTTCTGTGATCTAAGATTTTTAAGTAGAATCTGAATGGTGAAAAAATGGCATATGCATATGAATCAGTTTCCAACAAATGGGAGTTGTCTCAGTTACAGGTTACTTATTAAACTAAATTAAAGTGGGGACATGAAACATCAGAGACCGCAAAGAGTTTTGCATATAGTCAATTAAATAAGTGTTTCAGGGATCAATTGTGCATTTTGTCACCTAGACTTCATGAAAAAAAAAACTTCTAGAGGATGTTCAATTAAATTACCAGAGTTTCCTGCACGGCTTGCTGAATCCATAGTCTGGAGTGCTGCACGAACCCAACAGGAGCACCTGCAATGAGTTCAGTGCTTAGAAATGGCAACACATGTAGCCAGATGTACTGATGAGCAACGCCAAGAGGCCCAGATGCAGTTATTTTTCTAACTACCATGAACATATAACTGAAGCAAAGTGCAGAAAAATGTCTAGAGGCCTAGAGGATGTTTCGTTAGATTACTAGTGTTTCCAGCGTGGTTTGCTAAGTTCATAGTCTGGACAGCTGGAACAAGGGCACCTGCAATGAGTTCTAGCATTTAGAAATGGCAACCGGTAGCCAGATGTACTGAAGAAAATGCAAAGAGGCCAGATATAGAACCGCCATGAATATAAAACCGGCGTCAAGTGTACAAAAATGTCTGGAGGGTGTTTAGTCAAATTACCAGAGATTTCAGCATGGCTTGCTAAGTTTGTAGTCTGCATGGCTGGAGCAACAGTAGCACCTGCAATGACTTGTAGCGTTTAGAAATGTGAATAGATAGCCAAGTGTACTGATAAAATGCAAAGAGGCCCAATGTAGTTAATAACCCGATGATCATGGAAAATGTAAGCAACAAGTCCTTTCATTGTTGGTGAACAAAAAATTAGCGTTACATCTGTAGCAGCATTGGGAGGTATTATAGTCACATGCATAGGAAGATAGTTTATATATAGCACAGGTTGGGCCGATCAGTATATTAGTTGAAACAGGTTATTTCCTCTATGAAGAAAAGAAAGTTGACACAGTGGTACTACTTAATGTTGAACTCTGACCCTTATCTTCTGATGAAATGTCTGAAACAGCCCTATGCTTTCTTGCAGTCAGTTCTCATAATATAATACTAATGGGAATGCAAAAATTCTCAGGAAATAGATGCGGGAACAAAGAATTTGGCAACAGTTATCTGACTATGTGAGACATCAAAGCCACTGCATGCTACCCATAGATAAAGTATTATTATGATTCAACTAACTTGATTTGAACATGAGGTCAGATGTTGTATCAGTGATGTGTATCCCTGACTTAACATTTTTAGTGTTACTCATGAGCAACAATGCTCTGGATCAAGAGTGTGGATGAAGTCTTATCCTAGCAACTAGACAAAGTGCGTGCAATTAATTTACCTGCATTATTTGTCATAAGTGAGAGCCCAGAGTTTTGAGCTGTGCTTGTCAAGCAACCAACCGCAGTCCGCGAGACTGGAGCACTGGGAGCCAGCACAAGACCTGCCGATTGACCTGCATTTGACACCGATCAGGTTTCAGAGTTTTTTAAAGGGGATGTCAACCAAAAAAAAACAATCTATTATTCCACGCAATCTCAATTGCTCTCACTAAGCACCAGGTTTTAGTAAATTTACCTGCATTTGCCACTAATGGCATCCCAACGGTTTTAGCAGGGCCTGTCAAGGTACCAAACATACTCTGCGAGACTGGAGCAACAAGAGCACCTGCAATGGAATAGGTACTTACTAAGTGCAAGGAAACACATCAATGATGTTACAGTGAAGTGTTGGCTCTGAATTATTATGCACATCAAATAGATGTAAGATCTGAACCAAACTCAAGGTTTCACAATGAAAAACTTAAGCACCGTAGATCTTTTAAAGTCAACCTCTACAGAAATAAGGTGAACACATACTTGCAAAGGAACCAAATGGTAACATCACACTAGAACGTATCATATTGGATATAACAAAGAGCATGGGCCACAGCACCATGAAGTTGAGCGGCACCAAGGGACTTAACTGAAACCAATTACTTCCTCTAGTCACAAAGGATATTTATCTATTATAGGACATTGGCCATCAGGTTTCAACTTCTAAAAAGAGTACTCAATTTCCATACTACGTTTTCCGAAAAATGCTTTCTTATGGTTGATCATGACAATACTTAGGCAGCAGTCATTCGAATACCACATTTACTTTTCTGTATCCCGAAAGGAAGAATTGTGCAGATTTTTCCAAATATAGAAACATCTCAAGGCTGTTAATAAGTTACCAGAATCTCCAGCATGCTTTGTCAAGTTCATAATTTCTGAGACTCCAACAGGGGCACCTGCAATGAGTTCTGGCAATTAGATATTGAAACAGGTAGCCAGGTGCACTGTTGAAGTGCAGAGGCCTGATCTTACAGCACGAGAGTGCAGTACTTAATTATTATGTATATATAAAACTCATACAAAATACATTCAATGACGAATCGGCAATCACGACTAAAGGTGCCTCCACAAGGCTACAAGGGCACAGCAGTATAATATCAATATAAGCTACAAATCATGGGGGTTCTCCTCAAAAAAAAAGCTAGAAATCATGTACATGCATGGTAGGGTGAACCATGTGACGAATTTGAAGAAGCCCAAGGGTCAAGGATGTTGTGCTTGAGTACGTTCCTTATCAACTACGTACTTGCAACTATTTTATTTGATTCGAGGCATCACATTAATTTATTGCGAGCAAATTCGTGGCAAAGGCGTGATGTACCCGGGAGTTCCATGAAGACACATTTGCTAATTAGTTCCCCAAACGGTGAAATGAAATCCACCATGTATGCCCACGAGGTCAATCTTAAGATTGGAGAGATAGATTTTCAAAGGTTTGACTTAGTAATTCTAACATCAAGTGGAATAGATGTGATCCTTGGAATGGATTATCTAGGCAAACATGATGGAAATATTCTATGTGCTAAGAAGTCGGTGCTCTTAACAAGCCATGAGGACAAAGGATTGAGTTTGTTGCTCTTGCAAGCCCCAAGAAAGAAGGAAAAGTAAATCAAGATCCATTGACGATATTCGAAGTGTGCGAGTATCTCAATATCTTTTAAGACATCATGTACTAGAATCTCCTTAGTTGTTTTCCAATCCCTCTGAATCTCGGGACGAGATTCTCTTTAAGGGTAGGATTTGTAACTCTTGAAAATTCCATCACAATAAAATATTGATAGCAACAAGGTTTAATTTTTAATTTACAGGATTTAATAAATTTGACTAATTAAAATTGCTCATAATATATGAAATAATATTTATTTAATTTAGAAAATACCCAAGTGTTTGTGCATCATGTTGAAATGCATCAGTTTGTTGTTGGTGGCTTTAAAAAGTCTTTAAAAATAATTGTGAGAAAAGGTTTGTGAAAAGTTTGCGAAATTTGTGTAAAGGTTTGATTTAAAAAGGGTTTTGAAAAGTGGTTTGAAGGGGTTTGAAAAAAAGAAAAAGATCAGAGCCCACTCTTCTCTCCCTCCTTTCGTTTCTTTTCCCGCGGCCCAAACTCTCTGTGGCCCCGGCTGGCCCCATCTTCCCCACCGCCGGCCCATCCCTCCTTCTGGCCAGTAGCACGACCCATCTCTGGCTCTTTCTTCTTATCACTCCCTGACCCACCATCCCTCTCCTCCCCTTTCTTTTCTTTTTTTTCCCCGCCCGGCCCAACCTATCATCGGCCGTTTTCTTTCACGCTCGGCCGGCAGGGCTCCCTCACAGCCCACTTACCTCCCACGAAGCCCACCTCACCTTTTCCCCCTCACCCTCTCGCCCAGACGGTGGGGCCCCTTGTCGGCTTCTTCCCCACCTCGGCAGCCCCATCCTCCGGCCATGAGCGGGGACGCCGCAGAGCACCCCTCCTCTCCCCCACTCCTCCCCTTCCCCAGGCGCCATAAATGCGCGGGCGCGCACTCACCTTGCCCCGCCTTGCCCCCCTTACCACGCGAAAACGCCCCCACCCCGACTCCACCATAAATGGACGGCGCGCGGAAGGCCTCACCTCACTAGCCTCGGCCGCCCCCTCCTCCTACCCCCTTGGCCCTATAAAAGGGAGGAGCAGGGGCCTCGCCTCCTCCTGCACCACCTCCCGCCTTCTCCTCTCTTGCGCCGTGCAATCGCCGCTCGAGCGGAGCAGCGAAAACACGTGGCGATCTCCCTCCCTTCACCTCTCTCGCGCGAGGAGGCTAGCCGAGCTCTACGGTGAGGTGAGGAAGTTTCCCCTTCCTTTCTTTTGTTCTTTCGCGCCTGTCCTTCTAGTGCGGGCTCATCGAATCGGCGAGGCTGTGGCCAGTCGCCTCGCGGAGCCTCCATGCCCACTCTGGCAGCCCTAAGCAGCATCCCTATCCTCACAGATAAGTCCACACAGGCTCCTTAGCTTAATTTAGAGCACAACCGTGTTTGGTTTGGTGGTGGACGCTCGAATCGGCGGATTCGGTGGTCGCCGCCGGCGGCGCACGCGCGCGCGTTGTCCCTCTGCGCACAGCGGCCGCGACCCGCAGCCCCACGCCCGTCCATCGCGAGATGAGCGGTCCGGATGGATCTGCGCGGGTCAAACTTCCTTGTCTTAGGTCAACCAAGGCTGGCGGAAGCCCTTTTGCAAAAGATTTCCGGAGTCCTTTACGTTGTAAAATCACATGTCGGTCCTTCCACCCTTGAAAACTTTTACACATAAGTCTTGTTTTCTTCGTTTAAGCCCTTAGGTTTCTTAGTTTTGCACCGGCCATCTAGTTAGCTTGTGTTACACTATAAACCCTTGGTTTATATGCATAATTATGTCTAGGTCCTTGTTTTCTTGCGGATAAGCCCCTAGAAAATAGTTTTCTTCACAATCACAACCCCTTTGAAGCTTGTTAAATCCATATCTTTTTAAAGTCTGAACTCCGTTTTAAGCGTTCTTGGTGTCCACGCGATCGCCTCAACGAAGCACGTTAGTTCTAGAAGCTTGTTTTAGTATTTTAGTAATGTTTGATGTATTGTTTGATTTATTGCATGTTTTCTTGCATGATCGTAGACATCAAGCGTTCGAGAAGAAACAGTGCGAGCTTTGGAGTAAAGGAGAGTGTCTTATCGTTGGAGAAAGGCAGAGTGACCCTAACCACTTCTACATATGCTTTAATCAAGAATACTATAAATTTATCGGAACATGTAACCACCCGGAAAACGGTGCAACCACGGTCCACATGGCTCTACAGCTTGCTTGATTAATTAGGTGTGCGATTGTCTTGGTGACCTTATCAAGGAACACGGGGGCTCGGGGTTGCGGGGTATAGCGATTCTTTTGGGGTAGTAGCCTTTGATAAGGTGCGACCATTAAGGAGGGTTGTGGTAAAGCGAGCATGGTGTCATGGGTTGTTGGTGCTTTTGCATGTCTTTGTAAAGGCTTCGTAGCGTCCTATGCAATCACCTCGGAAGTGTGGTATTGTGCACGATCGGCTGCATGGTTGGGTTCAAGTTCTTGAACTTTTACGTGAATTGTGGTGAAAGTGTGCAACCTCTGCCGAGTGTAAAGGCGATCGATCGGCGTGCTCACGGTCGAAGCGGTACGGACCCTCTCGGATGATTAATGAACTTAAAGATGGACTTAATACCACTTTCGGTTATTCACTGTTGACGCTAACGCGAGTACCCGGCCATAAGTGTACTCATCCTTACTTACGAACATTCGGAGAACCCTAGAGTGAAGTACTTCATCGACTACGAGGAGTTCTAAGGATGCGATCAACCGGTCGAGGCTTTGTGGAAGATGAAGATGGAGTCATCTTCATAGTTATCGTTGTTCGTGTAAAGACCTTCGAGTCTACCCTCGTGAGTGTAATAAAAGTTAATAAAACTTTTCGTTGTATGTTTTGAGTAATGTCTTGTGATATTACACTCATGGAGTCTATCATATGTGTGAAATTTGATCTGGCACATATGAGATGCATTCGGTTTTCTTCGGAAGAAACGGGTGTGACGGCTACTCCCATAGATTCCATCAACATACGAGTATTAGCATCATAGGTCTAGTCACGATTACCTCACGTAGTGACGGTATGGGGAAAGGGCGAAACGTGGTCACAACCCCTAGTAGATTGCTTTACCGCTATCGTGTAGTAGATGCATATCCATGATCTCTAGATACTAGGGAGGAACGCTTATCTTTCTTAATCACTCTCTTGTACCAACCTTTCCCATCTAGCTTAATCTTAGACTAACATAAATTTAGATTGCTTTTACTTTAAGTTTAATCCTCTCTTTAAAGGTTTCCCTAGTCGACTAGATTAGTGCTTGGTTAAGCGCTAGCAATCCCCCTTGCTCGCGTGGATTGACAAACCTTAGGATCTCCGTATGTGAAGAAGGGCATAGGTGACTTGTACGCTTGCGGAATCCCGATCGAAACGTTAAACGAGTTTTTACCATCAACAAGCCCGCACACGGCGCGGTTGCGGGGAGCAAGCCGGTTTGCTACGTTTAATCCTTATTAGTTTTGTTTCTTACTAACATCTAACCTAGTTTTCTAGAAAAAACCCTTTTGTGTTTTCTTTTATTTTTAGTGCACAGATGGATTTGTTCACTTTCACCTTTGGAGGACGAAGAGATGTCGCTAAGGGATCTTGCAATGCCATGAATGGAAGACATTGAGATGCAAAAATCAGATTTGATGCTTGCTATAACCCCTTTATAAAGTGAAGCACGGAATCATCAAGTTAGTGGCAGCCAATGAACTTCTTTAGAGGATTGGAGGATGAAAACCCATATAGACATATTAAGTAATTCACGATGATATGCAACACGGTGCAAAAAGAAGGAGTTTCGAGACTGCTTGGTTCAAGTGGAATCTTTTCCCTTCTCTCTCAAAAGATGAAGCGAAGATGGTACACACTTGCGTCGTTGAAGCAAAGGAAATTGGGATGAGTAGTGGAAAATTTCTTTTGAGAGTTAAATCCCATAACGGAGTCCAAGACTTAAGGAGAAATGATGCTCACTTTCAAGCAAGGAGAGGATGAAGGAATTGATGAAGCTTGGGACCATTTTAATGAACTACTTGAGCGAGGCACAAGACTTGGGATTTTTCAGGTGACTTGATGTTGCATACATTTTATTTTCACTAACCATTAACTCATCTTGTTTTGTAAGCATGCGTGCGGGTAGTGATATAATGGATAAAACAATTAGTGAGTACACAAATCTTACAAAGGATAAGCAATGGACAAAGAACACAACGAGATTGGCAAAGATGTTGTCGGGAGAAACGACAAAAGCAAGCCTAAGGTGCTTGCGGGTACACTACGAAAAGGTGAGCCACGAGAAGGTCGGGAAGATGAGCCCGACCATACAAGAAATTGAAGATCCACTTTACGAGGTAGAGAAGTCATTTTGGATATTAAAAGTGTTGAAACTAACATGAATGTAGGCACGTATGTGGAATGCTAGACCATTGGTGGAGTTGTCAATCGGTTGGATTCATGTTGATTTTGCCCCACTAATCAACTACGGGAAAAGGAAGGAGGAACGAACACGTTGCCAAACTAGTTGAGGATATATTTGATCAAGAGATGAGTGGAGAATCGATCCAAAATATGTTTGAAGAAGAAAGAGAGTACAACGTGACGAGCCTAGTGACTCAAAGGACAAATGAGAAGATAGGACTCAATCTAGAAGGTTATAGCTTGTGTGCTATTGAAGCCTAAACACTAGCAAAGCAAGCATGGAAGTACTCAAGGATGAAGGAAAGAGTGAATCAACGATGAGCGATCTTGACGACATGTGGTACATGGGAGATAAAAGCAACTTATCTGAAGACTTTGAAGATGAAGATTTGGTTGATAAAGAAGACTTCAAAGAAGAGATGAATGTGTACATAGTTGAAAGAGTTACGTGTTCCACATGATGAGTTGAAGAAATTGCACGATGGTGATGAAGAGGCAACTACACTTATTGAGATTGATTTGACTTCAACACCACTAGATGAACCAAATATCACTCTTGTCGGAAGCTCGGAGACGAGAGGTACACGCTGAGAAATCACAAGATATTATTGGTGTTAATAATGAAATGTTCAAATATTCATGTTGGACCAATAGTATGAATAATAATTTAAATTATATGCCTTGTTCCAATAATGATCATGTTGATAGGCTAGGATTTCTTGAAGATGAAAAAGAAATATTTACGGTTTGAACCAATTAATCTCACACCTAAAGAACTTTTGCCTAATGATAGGCTAAGTGCTATGCATGAAACATGTCTTCTTTTGTTTACACCTTGACTTGTTGCTACAATTCGCATGTGGCGTTAATTATGGACGCGTATGTTTACAATAAGTTTTGTAAATCTGATCATGCTCACAACGCTTGGTCAAGCTAATGACCTTAAGAAGCATGGGAAGAGTCGAATTTTACTAACCATGTAGACAAGGCTGAATAGAATTAAAAGAGAAGTCATGCTACAAGAAGTTGCGAATCATCGAAGCCTCTCCAAATCCACGAAGTGATGGATGTTGTTTGTTTTATTCAATTTGAGCTTGTTAAGAGGTGTACAAATGAAGAAAATGAGATATTGACTCCATCAAGTTTCCATTCCAACGCATCAAGAAACAACGAGTTTGAAGACTGTGTAAGGAGTTATGGAGAAAATATTAAGCGTTGCGTGGAAATTCCGGGGTGGAATTCCATCCTTAGAAGTAAAACGGACGAAACTCTCTTGCCGGAGTCCGATTTGGGCAAATAAAGACTCGTTGGAAAGAAATTTTGTACACTGTGCAATAGACTAGAATTGGAGTATACTTTATTTTACGGACATTAAATAAAAATTCATGGAGTGAAGGCGGCACGGAAGGGTGATAAAGAAGGAGATAAGCGATGAAGCAAAAGGATGCCTTGGGCAAGTCTTCTATAAGTGATCGAAGCACAACATGAGGAAATAAATTAAAGCTGCATGGATACCTTTTCTTCTTGCATGAAGGGTCATGGCTATGCGACGAAAACAGATCAGTGAGAAAGTCGAGCTCTATGACTTTAAATGAGCGCTTTCGGAAGGCGGCCGTTTCTTTATGTTTTCCTTCTTAGAGAATAAAAAATTAAACGCCTTCTTACAATGATCAACTTATGGTTGTTAATCTAAGTTTAGTTTCTCTTTAAAGACACCATCATGTTCCTGCTCATATTTATTTATTTGCATGCATTGCATTTTGTTATCAACGTGATGTTGCTTTGCATATACATGTTTTGCACATACTTGGCTTGGTTGTTTTATATACTTAATGATGTGTGCTTCAGTTTCCATGTTAATGCTTCATAGGGACCTATGAGTATTTTCCTTTTGTGATCTTGTGTAAACGTGGTGTTTAAACATGATTGTGGACCATCATCGTTAAAGTTGATAAGCCTTGCTTAGCTTTTCATATGTTTCATGTTGCATTGGTTAGTTTATAAGCTTTCTTGATGCGCTTAAGATGCTAACTTGTGCTATAAGAGTCATTGATCTAGGGATAGACATGGTGTTTTGACTACTAGATTTATCAACCTTTATGGCTATGGAGAAATTCGGCAACCTAGTTGTAAACATGGTGTTTAAGTAGGTGAAAACATTGTCTTTGTTTATATGCTTTCCTAGCATGTGTATACACACTTCACACCGGTACACCCATTAGTTTTTTATTCCTCATTAGACTAATTATACTCCTAGAGTTGAGTACTAGGGAAACATTGTTGGATTGTTGGCAATTCTATCTACTCTAGTCACCTTGGGGGTAGAATGTGCGCTTAAAACGTCTTGCGGGAAGATAGAACTCTCACTACAAGGAAATTGAAGGATGGCGGAAATAAAAATGATTTGTCTTCTTCTTCCATGCACAGCAAAATGCTAAGCATGGGGAAGACCCTAAATCTTCAACACGGAAGTGCAACATGACGCTCTAGAAGATTACATGATCACGATCATTAACGTCTCTAGGGTCAATGCACGAAGCCACTAGATCTCATCAAAATTACGCTTGGTCTCGAAGGAAAACACTAAAAATTTTTAGATATTTAGAAGCACCAGTTATGATCCCATCAAATCAAGAATCAAGACAATCGAGAGGTTCCTACAAGAGGTTATGCCGAGATCAGGTACGGCACGTCTTAGCAGGAAATCGGTTTTGGAAGCACACGCGGCGGAAGCCAACACGGACGTGGCTCCCTTGTTTGAAATCCGTTTTCGATGAATGACCACACGTTGGAAAGGTAATTTCATAAAATTTTCAATAGACCTATATTTAGATATGTTGTTAGGACGGAAGGGAAATCCATGAAAAAGAGGCAATGAGGAGATGATGAGAACAAGAAAGGAGATGGTGATGACAACATTAAAAGAAAGGGTGACGATAACTCCATTAAGCATACAAAATCAAATTCAAAGTTTGGGAGAATTGATAAATCAAGAAAAAGGAAAAGTCACATAGAGACATGGGAGTGTCGGAAGAGGCAACGGAGAACTACGAAGGATGGTAACATCTCCATGGACCTTCTCTTTTCGAATATAAATGCTTGTAAGTATGCCTTCAACCTTAGGTGCAACACATTTTTATTTTCTTTTCCAACAATAAAATGGCTATTTAGGAGGACAACCTAGGTTTCTTTTTATTTTTCGATAGATAGGATGACCATGTGTTTACCTCGATGTTTTATATTACTTTTATGCTTACGAAGGATGATGAAAGTTGCCACTTTGTTTTACCTACATAAAGTTATACATACTCTTGGCTAATTGCTCTAGATAATATGATCTAAAATTAATTTAAATACGGCTCTTTATTTGTGGAGGTGAAATATATTTATCTTTGTAAGACCCACATGTATATACTGCTCTTTGATTTAAGTTTATGATATTGGATAACTTGTTGTTTTATGAAAACATAACTTTTATTCTATCTACATATTTGTGATGCTCTTGCAAGAGTTCTACCTACCAAAGCCATATACATATATGTTACATGATAACAAAACTAGTAGATTGCAAATATATGTTTTGATGAGTTGGATAGGATTGATTTCTATAGTTCGAGACTAAGAAGCTAGTCATTCCTTTGTCTAACTTTTCATGCTAGCTTTTATTATGCATTGTGAGTTTCACATCAGAAAATTTCTAAACACGGGCATCCACCCTAAACCAAAAAGACATCTTTTTGTGATCACCTCCTTGTCCATAACCCAATTTGACTATGGAGTAAAATTCTCGATGGAGATTCAAATATTAGTAAGATTATGGAATTTATACTTACTGAGTCATTTCCCCTCTCTTTTATGCTCGAGGATGAGCATCGTTCAAGCATGGGGAGGAGTCATTACATCATCTCCCCAACAAATGCCCGTAAGTATTATGAGATTGCGAGGAGCAAAAGAAAGAAATGAAAAAAATTATGATGAGAAGAAAAGAAAAGTAAGAAAAAAAGGAAGAAGAAGAAGAAAAAAAGAAAGAGAAAAAAATGAGAAGGAAATAAAATAAAAGAAAGAAAAATAACAAGATGCTCCTCGAGTTCTTTTTTCTTCATAAGTTCTCAAGTGCCTTGATGACAAATCCATACTCAAACCTTTCAACCATGTGCAATCCGATAACAAGGACTTCACTCGTGCCTCGGGATCATCCATTTGCCACTTGCACGTGGACACCTTTCTAAATGTGTGTGTTCCATCTCCCTCCCTCTCTCTCTCTCTCTCTCTCTCTCTCTCTCTTTCCAACATGTATTTTCCATGGCCTTTTGACGAGTCTCATTAATTCCAATAGATCTCTCTCTTAATTTGACAATATTTCGGATGTATGTTTTGCTAGGATTGTTTTTAACCTTCCAAGCTCCGGATAAGCCTTCCATATCACATATGAGTAGAATAGGTTGAAAATAATCCTAGTATAGGCTTGAGTGACTTGATGAGCTAAGTGTTTCCATGAGCTTTTGCAAGAGATTTTCACTTATTTTGGATATGCATCTTTTGAAAATTCTTCCATGTAACAAGGTAATGGCTTGAAGTTTGCTTAAGTTTGAGAGCATCGTGTTTGATAAATGTGGCATGTTCTTTATTGTTAGTATTTTATCTTCCATAATGAAAAAGTAGTCGGTCACAACTTGAACTTTAAAAATAAATTCTTAAGAGAGCAATTTGCCTCGTCATGAATGACTAAGTGCGGGGACAACTTTGAAGGCAACGGCGATTTCCATTTTAAGCGAGGATTACATACTCGAGGGCGAGCAAGGTTTAAGCATGGGGGAGATGTTGACGGTGAATTTTCATCAACCTAGAGTACTTGTTATGCATTGGTTTCGATTATGATTTGCAACTAACTCGCTGTAGGTACCTTGTGATATAACAAGTTCAACTTCGTATGTGCATTTGGAAGTATTGTTTGTAGGAAAACATGGACAACGAGGACGGAGTCACAACAAGTTCAAAGGAGCAAATGAGGAGTTAGTTCGTGTTCGAGTGCAAGGAGAAATCACTTCAAAAGGTGGCAAGACGGGTGAGGTACGACGGATCATCCCACAGGGACTAAGACGTAAAGTTCGGACTTCATACGAGAAGACCCCTGTCTTGATCGCGGGGATGACGACCTCAAAATGACACAAATCAAGGGGGGAAAGTCCAAAATGCCAACATGGTAGCGGGGAGGAAGATGCGAGGCCCCGAAGAACGCGGGCGGCCAGGCTGTTTGGAGCCGGCCCCGAGGGTTCCCGGCACAGTTTCGGCCCGCCCTTTGACCTAGCTCACATTTCGGTCTATTTGAAGCTCCCTCGTCCGGCCGGTACACGCATCCGATCGTTCTACGAGCCTCTTTTCACCGAAACTCGCCAGCCTCGAGATGAGGGATGAGATTAGATGAGTTCGTGGGGTCCCGTGTCGGTGGAGGGAAGGAAGCAAGAGAAGAACTCCAAGCGGCGGCTTTAGGGGTGTTCCCAAGGCTTCATCACCACCATCTTCATCGACGGCGTTCTCCCGGAGTCTCCATCACCCCTATGTGCTTCGATCCTTGTAAGATGATGGGGTAATGTCTCCATTCATCCCTAGGGTTAGATGGATACATGCTATGTGATCGCTACTTGATTCGTGGTTTCAATATATTTCTTTCATGTTGATGATGCTTTGACGATTTAGGTTAGGTGCAGGTGTTTTAAGTGTATGATGTCTAGCTACTCCCATAGATTCTATCAACATACGTGTCCACCATAGGTACGAGTCACGATTACCTCGTAGTGACGGTACGGGGGTAAGGAAAGGCGAAACCATGGTCACAACCCCGGTAGATTGGTTTACGTGTTGTGTAGTAGATGCATATCCATGATATCCTAGATCTGAGAACATACCTTTTCTTAATCACTCTCTCGTACCAACCTTTGCCATCTAGCTTAATCTTAGACTAACATAGATTAGATTGCTTTTACTTTAAGTTTAATCATCTCTTTAAAGGTTTCCCTAGTCAACTAGATTAGTGCTTGGTTAAGCGCTAGCAATCCCCTTGCTCCGTGGATTGACAAACCTTGGGATCTCCGTAGGTGAAGGAGGGCATAGGTGACTTGTATGCTTGTGGGTCCCGATCGAAACGTTAAACGAGTTTTTACCATCAACGGGGGTGTGCCATGCTCCCGTGTCGGCGGGGAGGTGCAAAGGGCCTATGGATGTGGAGGCCTTGAGTTGGCGCGCGAGGTGTTGCCGTGTTCTCGGTGATGGGTGGTGGACGTGATGCTCTCGAAGTGGTTTCAGATATATGAGTCTTTGGCAGAGGAGTGTGAAGTGGTAGGTGAGGCGAGGCCCCCATGCAGAGTGGTCAGGATCAGTGGTTTTCAATGGTGCTAAATGGGAGTGCTCTGATGAAGAAATGTTGGAGTGGGGGATCGACGATCGTGTGTGTGGCTTGAGGGTGATATTCCCATGGATGAGGAGTTCAGGTATCTGCTCGGACTTGCAGCAGGCTGTGACATTTGGCGTGGCACAACGTTGGTGATGATGGCACAAGTTTTTTGATGGCTTGCTTTCAACTCTTTTCGCAGGCGGTAGTGGTGGTGTAGCGTTGGGTTATGTGCGTTTGTTTTGTGTGATGGTGGTGGCGTACGCTTCGGCGCATTATATATAACTTCTTCTTTTCTTATATGACAAAGCGATGTGAGGACCATGTGTGGTTAAAGGGCCCAGGTGGATGGTCGCTTCTGGTGTGATGCGTGATAGACAACGTTGTGTGGAGCGATTCTTGGCTAAGTATTACGGGTGCGGGTTATTGCTTGACTAGTGTTGATGCAAGTGAAGAACAAGTGCGAAAGGTCATTCTTGGGTGAGGCCTCCGGGTGTAGGAGAGACGAGTAGGCTTCGTTTGAGGGACACGGTGGCCCGGCGGAGTCAAGTAAGGTCGCATGGTGGCAGAACGGCAGATGAAGTCATGGACGGTTTCTTGGTTGAGCCTCGAAACCAAGGTCGAGGTGGGACTACGTGGGAGGCGAGTCATGAGTGGCGATTGGTGGAGCTGCAAGGTTAGCGGGGTTTCGGTGGTTGCAGAAAACCACCCAGGTTCCTTGGTTGATCCCTGGCTTGAGAGCCAGAAGAGGCTTAGAGAGACGGGTACCTTCGGCATCGGACGGTCGATCGGTGAGGAGCCACAGAGTCCCGAGCGTGTGCGACGACGTAGTCGGAGACTTCAAAGCGGAGGACACGTGTCGGGATCCTTAGGCTTGCGTCGAGGGGGCCCAAAAAAAAGCTTTCAAAGTTTGTGGTCCTTTGGAAATCCGTCAGATGGAGCGATGACAAAGACAGGAATTTTCTTTCGGGGGATGTATCCCTAGTTAGCTAGTAAGGGTATTTTAAACTTTCGGTTGCCTCCATATAACCCAAGTGGTGAGAGGATGGCGGCCATCTCTTGAACCTAGCTCATTTTGTTTTGCTATTTTCCTCTTTCTTTTCCCTTGGAATTTCTAGGACTAGCTTGAGAGCTTCATGGTGAGATCTTGTGAGAGGGTAGGATGATCGAGCGGAAGCTAGACCTTTTATGAACCTTCATGGTATGTATAGATGATTCGGCGTGGTTCCTCAAGGCTTGTATGAGTTCTTCCCGGTTTTTCCTCTTTGGTGATTTTCGGAGCCTTTTCTTGGCGATTTTCTTGGAGAGGTTTCGAGGCGTTTTCTTGGGGATTTTTTGGGGAATGTATGCATGAACCCTTTGTGGTTCTTTTCCCTTTGATTCTCCTCCCAAATTCGTGAGAAAAAGGGGCTCGATTTAGAGGTTTTCGTTGTCTAGGCTTCGGTGTGTTCTTAGCGAGAAATCCTTCGATTCCTTTTGATTCAATGAGTTTTGGTGGACCATAACTTGGCTATTGTTGACGGTTAATAATTATATCAAAGTTCGCTTGCGACTTACAGCGTACAAATCTCCCGTCGTAGTCAAAGGACCCTTCTTCCCTCGAGTGGTGAACCCAATTATCGAATCGTGGAACAAATGTGTGACGCAAAACTTAATCTAATAAAGCCGTAACTCCAATCTTTGATAAAAGAAACCCTAATGCATCTAAGTAAAAGACATGAAATGAATCCTAATCATAAAAATGGGAGAAAACGAAGTAAGATTGGGTAGATAAAGCCGTCCTAGAGGAGTAAGCCTTTTGTTGAAGTTCCAAGCAAGAGAAGAAGTAGCAAATCGAATCTTAATAGAAGCCTCTTTAAATCGTAGTTTTCAGTCCAAATCGAAAACATCAGCCTTTCGGAACCCCCAGTTGTCACAACGTATCCTATTCATGCGAGGGGAGCCTAGGGCGAGTCAAAAGACAAGTCGAGTTTCTTTGGAGAATCCAGGCGTGTACCTCACAGCACGCGGCTACAAGAACACCCTATGTAATCTATCTCGAGAATAGAATTGGAATAAGCAAAGGCCGTCAGCAGGAAATCTTCGAGGAAACACTTGATCGCTAGAAAAAGATTGACTTGATAATTCAACTATAACGATGATACATACAGAGATCACCACGGGATCCTTCCTTGATCTTGCTTCTAGCTCAGGAACTCACGACGTGGTCTTAGTGCAAGGTTCCCACGTCGGCTAGGGAAACCCTAGTCAACTAGCTCGGCCCTCTCCTCTTGGATAAGTCCGCGCTCGGGCGACTCGGCGGGCGGGTGCGTGACTCTTCGCATTCTACTAGTCGACGTGCCTCACCTTGGGGGCTCGGCTACCTCTACTCGACTACACGGGGAGCGATAAGACTCGGGGAGCATCTCGGGTCACATTCTTCGAGATGACCCTTCAATTCGAGAGGAAGTACTCGACTCAAGGCTCGGGGGCTCCGTGCCACGTGTCCTTCGGTTTTCTCTCTCGGATTTTTCGGGATTTTCTTGCCAAGACTTGGATGGACCCTCGGCCCGACACTGCGTGGCTCTTGAAGGCTCGGGGGCTACTCCATATGGAGTGCGATTTTGTCAATCGCACTTCCATATCGAAGCTTCGGCTTCAAGACAAGACGGACATTTTTTGAAGACCTTCGAAGGCGACACTCGAGGACGCTTGGGACTACTCGAGAAGACTTCAGGATTGCTCAAACATCAGCTTGAGTACATTCCCGGCCTCGGGACGCTTCGACTACTCTTGAGGACTTTTGACTTGTAGTACTCGGGGACGCTTGAGGACTACTCGTTAAGGCGCGTCATGACTACTTGAAGCTATCCTTCTTGACTACAAAGTACTCGGGGGCTTGTCGTATGGACCTCCACGGGCCCACTACCTCGGTGGGTACCGGGACCGACTACTCGGTGGGCCCACGGGACTACCGGCTTGGGCTGCACGGCACACGATGGCGTGGAGCACAAGGACTACGGAGGAGAAGTACTCGGTTAGGAAGTTGTACATGTCTGCCTTTGTATGGAAGACTCCTAGGCGTACCGGACTAGTACTCTCTCCCTACTCGATTTGTAACCACCGCACTCCGGACTATATATGGCGGGGCGGGGAGCTTTCTCTAGCATCTCATCCAATCCACAACGCACTATTACACCATCTTGTAATCGTGCCCAATTAATCCGAGCTACGCGGCATACAGGACGTAGGGTATTACGCACCTCGCGGCCCGAACCTGTCTAAATTGTGTGCCACGTGTCTCTTCCTTCGAGTTACTGATCTCGGCGAGGCCACATTCATCTACTTCGGGTACTCCCCTTATTAGGTTGCCAGTCTAAAACACCGACACCGGCTTCTACTCGGATTCCTCTTATGAGTTCGACTTCGGGTCGGACCCTGATGAGCCCGAGTCCGAGAACAACTCCATAGAGCAACCCCTGTCAGGACCGCTGCCGGCTTGGTTATAACATCTACACCGTCGGAAGATTTGTCTCTTGGCGCGGACCGCAAGCCCGCATACACCATGGGGGGGAGGGAACTCATGCTGCGTCGCCTACCTCGACTCACTTCCCTTCCAGGAGGGAACACCGCTCGCTCCAGCTGGGGAGCACACTCCTACAGAGGTGGCAACCAGCGACTCCAGCCTCGACTCTCCTGACCGGTAAGTCTTCATGACTACCAACGAGACGCCAGGGCCCTCAGGCATAGTCCCTGACCAATACCTTGAGGATATCTCAGCGGACGAGTTGTCCGCCAACGCGCCCGCCGACGAGACCGCCGCCAACAGAGACGCCCGACGTGAACGCAACAGAAAGCAGAGCGAACGACGCCGACATCTTCGCGACTCTCTCCCCATGCGCCACCTCGCTGAAGCACTCGACCAAGTCGAGAGCCGGGTACACACTACCCCAGAGCAATGCCTGTCGGTGTTTTAGACCGGCAACCTACTAAGGGGAGTACCTGAAGTAGATGAATATGGCCTCGCCGAGATCGGTAACTCGAAGGAAGATACACGTGGCACACAATTTAGACAGGTTCGGGCCGCGAGGTGCGTAATACCCCTACGTCCTGTATCTTTGCGTAGCTACGGATTGATTGGGTACGATTACAAGATGGTGCAATTGTACGCCGTGAGATGAGATGATGAGAGAAAGGTCCCCCTCGCCTTATATAGTCCGGGAGCGGGGGGTTACAAGTCGGAATAGGGGAGAGAGTACTAGTCGAGTACGTCTAGGAGTCTTCCATACGGTGCGGGACATGTACGGCTTCCTAACCGAGTACTTCTCCCTATGTAGTCCTTGTGCTTCACGCCATCGGGTACCGTGCGGCGCAAGCCGGTAGTCCCGTGGGCCCACCGAGTAGTCGGTCACGGTACCCACCGATGTAGTGGGCCCGGGGAGGTCCATACGACAAGCCCCCGAGTACTTTGTAGTCGAGAAGGATAGCTTCGGGTAGTCTTGACGGCCTTAACGAGTAGTCCTCAAGCGTCCCCGAGTACTACAAGTCAAAAGTCCTCAAGAGTAGTCGAAGCATCCCGAGGGCGGGAATGTACTCCAGCTGATGTTTGAGCAATCCTGAAGTCTTCTCGAGTAGTCCCAAGCGTCCTCGAGTGCTGCCCTTGAAGGTCTTCAACAATGCCTGTGTTGTCTTGAAGCCGAAGCTGATATGGAAGTGCGATTGCAAAATCGCACTCCATATGGAATAGCCCCCGAGCCTTAGGTTGAGTTGTAGACTCCGGCTGAGGGTCCATCTGAAGTTTTGGCAAGAATATCCCGAAAAATCCGGAGAAAAAACCGAAGGACACGTGGCACGGAGCCCCCGAGCCTTGAGTCGAGTACTTCCTCTCGAATTGAAGGGTCATCTTGAAGAATGTGTCCTGAGATGCTCCTGAGTCTTGTCGCTTCCCAGGTAGTTGAGTGGAAGTAGCCGAGCCCCCGAGGTGAGGCGCGTCGACTAGTTGAAGTTGAAGAGTCACGTGCAGCCGCTGAGTCAGCCGAGCGCAAACTTATCCATCCGGCTGTTGGGGGGGCGCGTTGACTTATAAATAGAAGCCAAAGCCCTTAGTGTTTTTCACCCCACGCAGCTGTAGCCATTCCAAACACATCTTGGCCAAAAATCACCACCAGTGCGCGCCGCCTCCGCTGAGTGAAGTGTAGATCCGAGCGCGCCGCCAGAGAGAGCCACCGCGATAGCCCCTGAGCGAATGCGCGTGAAGACCCTGGCACTTGGAGGATGAAGCCATCTCCGTCCAAGACCACTAAGGCCGCTGGCGGGAAGAAGAGGAGCCGCGACGAAGCCGCCGGATCTACCGCAGGAACATCACAGCCGATGTCTCCACCGCGGCCAGATCCGAACCGAGAATGGAAGAAGTCGAAGGCGAAGACCGACGACCTGCTAGCCCTCCTCAACAGCGGATTCATCCGGGAGAAGGAGGTGGACATGTGGAGGGCCGCCGCCGGGGATCCGTGCCCGATGGAGGAGAGTGAAGACGAGATCCCGATGTCCGCGTGATTCGCGGAGCGCGGGCTCGCGCTCCCAGCGAGCAGCTTCTTCAAGGGGCTCATGGGGTACTACGGCATCGAGTACCTCAACCTCAACCCCAACGGTATATTTCACACCGCCGTCTTCGTACATTTCTGCGAAGCTTTTCTGGGGATCAAGCCCCATTGGATCTTGTTCCGGAAATTCTTTCGGGTGAAGCCGCAACCAAGCGCTAGCAACCCACGGGTAGTCGGAGGAGCGGGGATCCAGATGCGGGAGGACGCCGCCGAGCAGTACCTCTCGTACAAGCTCATCGACTCCAACCAAGACTGGAAGGCCAAATGGTTCTACATCACGAACCACCATCCGGGGTTGCCGAAGCCGAGCGGAAAGCAGCCCAAGCATCGCCCGTGGTGGAACACGGAACCGACGATGCAGGAGGGGATCCAGCTCCCTAAGTTGTTTGCGCGGATCAAGGCGCTCGGGGATGCCGGGCTGAGGGCCGAGCACGCGGCCTTCAGCTTCATGAAGCGCAGGGTGCAGCCACTGATGGCTCGCGACACCCTGGGATTCGAGTACACCGGCGACGACGACACGTCGCAGATGCCTGGAGACAAAGTCGACGACGACGACATCGTTGATAGGCTGGCGCGGATCTTCAAGGACATGCCGCCGTACACGGCGTGCCCCGTACCGGAGTACTCCGCCGTGCGCCCGCCAAAGGAGGTAAGTAGCCGTACCCAGTGTCGAGTACCCATTCCGTGCGAGTAGTCGTACTGATGGGTTGTGTCTTGCAGGATGAGTTGAAGAAGTTTGTCTCCGAGCCGCCGCCGCCCCCTCAGGAAGTCGAGATCCCAGAGGAGGGGAAGACCAGGGCCAAGGAGCGGCGTGAGGTCGGCGAAGGAGACGACACCGTTGTCGTGGAGGACACTATTGACGGTGTATTTTGGTGCACCTAGCATGTTCATTACACTTTGGTTTGGATTTGATTATGGAACTAACCCGCCACTAGGCACACTAATCATATAACAAGTTCATCTTTGTGCATGCATTTGGAAGTGTTGTGTTTATGTAGGAAAACATGGACATAAAGGACGGATTCGCAACAAGTTCAAAGGAGCATTTACGAGTCTTGTTCGTGTTCATGAGCTTGATGAAATCACTTCCAATGGTGGCGAGGACCGAAGTGCTACGAGGAACACCCGGGGATTGAAGCGTAAAAGATCAAACTTCATGCGAAGAGAACCTCCATCTTGGAAGCGAGGGTAACATCATCAAAATCATTGAAGTGGAGGGGGCAAAGTACATAAGTGCATAAGGACCCACGGAGCAAAAGGGGTGACCGAACCGGGCCAACCGCGGGCCCCGGGCCGGTCGGCCCCGGCCGGTCGGCCCGGGCGGCCGGCCCGGCCCCCGGCCCGGCGCCGGTTCGGTCCCATTTTCCTTGCCCTCGAAGGATCTTCAACCCTAAAAGCCCCGAGGCGCCGCCAACACCGAGAGAGGAGTCATTCGCACCAGAAGGCCATCCACAAGCTAGAGAGAGAGGAGGAGGATCTCCGGTGGGAGATCAACCACCTCGAAGGAAGCACCCTCTCGTGGAGAAGAAGGAAGACACCGTCGGAAGGGAAACCATGATCAACGGTGCCATGATCAGCACCTTGATGGGGTAATCTTCTCATTCGTCCATGGGTTGTAATCGATATTGAGATGTAATCGCACTTTGTTGGATTATCTATCTATCATCTTGTGTTGAATATACGTTAGTGCTTAAGGTTAGCTACCGTGCCGTAAAGGGAGTAGAGCTCCAATGCTTCCTTGGATCCTTTCAATACGCCGTGTCCATCAAAGGTCTAGTCATGAATACCTTCGCGTAGTGACAGTACGAGAGGAGGGAAAGGGCGAAACCGTGGTCACAACCCCGATAGATTAGATTGGTTTTCATGTCTAGCGATTGCATGCTCTAGTATCGTAGACCCGTGGGCGAGTGTCTTCTACCTTGATATCTTAATCATTCTCTCTAGTATAGTTTAGTTGTTTTCTAGTATAATAATAGTTAGGGTTTTAGTAGCTAGTGTGTCGTTGTAGATCGAACGCTTGTAATCCCCTTGCTCCGCGGATTGACAAGAACCTTGGGAATCCCGTGGTGAAAAAGGTGTGGGGTCCGTACGCTTGCGGATCGTAGAGGGATACGTCTTTTATCCATCAACAAGCCCCTTTTTCTGGCGCCGTTGTCAGGGATCGAATTAGTTTACATCGTTTGATTTTCATCTAACTTAGTTTTATATTTAGTTTATCTTTTATTTGCTATATCTAACACATACTATCTAGAAAAACACTTGTTTCGTTTTTGTTTTTGTTTTTATCTTATTGTCTAGATGGCGTTCGTTAATCAACCCGTGGAAGAACCGGAGAAATCACTAAGGGATTATGCTAGCCCTCGATGTGAAGACATAAAAGTACAAGAGTCGGATTCGAAGCTCGAAGCAACCAAGTATGAGATTAAATCCAAGATCATCAAGATGGTGGCGGCGAACCCATTTAAAGGGATGGTTACGGAGAACCCATATAGACACATAAGGGATTTCACGACAATATGCAACACGATGCGTCAAGAAGGAGTTTTCGATGAATGGTTCAAATGGAATCTCTTCCCCTTCTCACTTGCCGGCAATGCAAAAACATGGTATTCGGTTGCGTCCTTTGAAGTTGAAGGCAATTGGAACAAGTTGACAAAGAAGTTTTGCGAGAAGTTCTTTCCAATTAGCAAGGTTCAACATCTAAGGAGGCAAGTGATCACTTTCATGCAAGGAGAAGAGGAAGGGATAGACCAAGCCTGGGATAGATTTAATGGGTTAATCGAATAAGGACCAAAACTCGGCTTCACCGGTGACGTACTCTTACATACATTTTTCTTTTCCCTAACCCCTAGTTGCATGCAACACATCGAAATGTGTGCAGGTGGGGATCTCATGGAGAAAACACTCACGGAACCCGCCCAACTTCTACAAAAAGTTAGTAAAGGGGCTTGCCATGCGAAGAGATTGGGAAACAAGACTTGCGGAAGAGCCGGAATACAATTCAAGAAAGAAGAAGTGTGCTGATTTTTCTAAAGAGGCAACCCCGGAAGTCACAAAAGAGGAGCCAATCATGGAAAAGCTTGAGCAAGAACGCATCAAGTCAAGAACTACACCAAGCGTCGACTTTGCCACACCAAATGAGACGAACAAGAGAAGCATGTCAAGCGCGAAGCCACTAAAGGAGTTCGAACCAATGGATTGGGTTCCTATTGATTACGGAGAAGTATTCGACAAGAGAGACCGTTCCCTAACCAAAAGGGAATGGCAAGAGCATTGGAAGTGGATTTCCCACTGGAGAAGGAAGCGGAAAATTCATACGACCTTGAAACCACCGGGGATATCTTCCAAAAACTCTTTGGAGATGATATAGTGGATCCGGAACATATTGCCGAGGTGAAGAGAATCATGGGGATCAAGCCCGAAGCATCACCATACGCTCGCCTCGCTGAAATTTACGTGATAGGATCCGAAGAAGAAGAGAAGACGACACCACACTTGAGTTGCGAGATCAACGGAGTTCAATGCAAAGCTTTATGCGACATCGGAGCCCGAGGTAAGTGTTCTATCTTCTAAAATTTACGATAAAGTTCAAGACCACAACCTCGACTTAGCTCCAACATCAACGAAATTAATTATGGGAGATGGTAGAACTATCAAACCTCTAGGTATTGCTTGCAACATGAAAGTAAAAATCTCTAGAAACTACATACCAACCGATTTCTTTGTTATTGATGCTTACCATAGTAATCATGATCACATAATCTTAGGTAGCCTTTTCTTAAGTTGGTTGATGCCGTGTTAGATGCCGGAGAAGACAAAGTAACAATGAACCTTAATGGAACAAAGTACACATATAATTTTCTTCGTGCTTCTAAACACCTCACACCCTTTCCTCCCGAAGATGAAGAAGTAGAAGATATAGATAGTCTTTGTTTTGTTGAAACCCTTAGAGACCCGCTGCAAAGAGAAATAGAAAATCAAATTAGTAATCAACAAGATGAAGAACTAGAGGAAGCAACAAAAGGCTTAGAGCCGCATGATGGTAGTGTGGAGGAAGAGAAATTCGAAGACATAGGAGAAATCAAACCCGAGGAGCCACAAGTGCCTGAGGTAGACCTTAAACCTTTGCCCAAGGGATTAAAGTATGAATTTTTGGGCCCAGACAAAACTTATCTAGTCATTGTGGTCGACGAGTTGAGTCCCGAAGAAAATAAGTGTTGCTGATTTTATTAAAAAACATAGGAAGGTGATTGGATATTCGATTAATGATCTCAAAGGTATTAGCCCAGCCTTTTGCACTCATCGTATACCAATGCAAGACCAATGTAAGCCCGTAGTGGACCACCAAAGGAGGCTAACTCATGCCATGCGAGAGGTAGTAAAGAAAGAGGTCATCTAGTTACTTGATGCCGGAATCATCTACCCGGTTCCGCATAGCGAGTGGGTGATCCCGGTACATTGTGTACCGAAGAAAGGAGGTTTGACCGTGGTGAAGAATGAGAAGAATGAATTGATACCGCAAAGAACCGTGACCGGGTGGCGAATGTGTATCGATTATCGTAAGCTTAACAAAGCGACGAAGAAGGATCACTTCCCCTTACCGTTCATCGACGAGATGCTCGAGAGGTTAGCAAACCACGCTTATTTTTGCTTTCTCGATGGATACTCGGGGTTCATGCAAATTCCCATTCACCCGGAAGATCAACATAAGACAACGTTTACGTGCCCTTACGGAACGTTTGCATATAGGAGGATGCCCTTCGGCCTATACAACGCTCCGGCCTCTTTTCAACATTGCATGATGGCCGTGTTTTCGGAATTCATCAAAGAAATTGTTGAAGTGTTTATGGATGATTTTTCCGTTTACGGGAAGACGTTCATGGATTGCTTAGCAAACTTAGAAAAGGTCCTTACGAGGTGTGCGGAGGTAGATTTGGTGTTAAATCGGGAAAAGTGCCACTTCATGGTTAAGCAAGGCATAGTGCTCGGACATGTTATATCCGAGAGAGGAATTGAAGTGGACAAGGCTAAGGTAGAGACAGTTGAGCAACTCCCACCTCCTACGGATGTTAAGTCCTTAAGGAGCTTTATAGGCCATGCCGGATTCTATAGAAGATTTATAAAGGACTTCTCGAAGATCACTAAGCCTTTAACACATCTCCTTCAAAAGGATGTGGCTTTCGACTTTGATGAGAAGTGTCTAGCGGCATTCCGGACCTTGAAGAATGCATTGGTGAGTGCTCCCATCATCCAACCTCCGGATTAGAGCCAACCTTTCGAGATCATGTGTGACGCAAGGGACTACGCTGTAGGCGCGGTTTTGAATCAAAGAAAGGAAGACCGAGTTCACGCCGTTTACTACGCTAGCAAAACTCTTAGTGGGGCACAATTAAATTATGCCACTACGGAAAAAGAGTTGCTAGCGGTGGTATTCGCTTTCGAAAAATTCAGATCTTACATCGTGAACTCGAAGGTCATTGTTTACACCGATCACGCAGCCATCAAGTATCTCTTGGCTAAGAAGGAAACTAAACCACGCTTGATTGGTTGGATCCTTCTTCTCCAAGAGTTTGATGTTGAAATTCGTGATAAACAGGGGATGGAAAATGTTGTGGCCGATCATTTGTCTAGGATGAATCGTGGACAAGATGATAAAGAGCCCATAGAAGACAAGATGAGAGATGACCACCTCTATAGAGTGCTTGATAAAGATACTTGGATGATCGATATCATTCGAGCAATTCGAAAGATGCCCCTCGATCATCTAGATAAAAACACTCAAAAGAAGATAATCTCCGAAAGTAAGAAATATTTTTGGGATGCACCATACCTCTTCAAACTTGGCAATGATAGAGTGATGAGAAGATGTGTGCCAAGAGAAGAGAGGGTAGAAATTCTAAGGAAGTGTCACTCGGCGGAGTACGATGGGCACTATAGTCACTTTCGAACCCAAGCAAAAGTATGGTCGAGCGGATTCTTTTGGCCGGAGATGCATGAAGATACTAAAAGATATGTTGCATCATGCCCCGAATGCCAAAGAACCGGAACATCTCTCAAAGAAATTCTATGCCTTTGAAATACAACTTACAAATCGACATATTCGATGTATGGGGTATAGACTTCATGGGGCCTTTTAAAAACTCATTTGGATTTGAGTATATCCTATTCATGGTTGATTATGTATCCAAGTGGGTAGAGGCAATACCATGTCGTAAAGCTTCCACGGAGGAGTCCATTACTATGATCAAGAACGTGATTTTTCCCCGTTTCGGTACACCGAGAATCTTGATAAGTGATGGAGGAACTCACTTCACTGGGAAGAATTTCAAAAGGTGCTTGTCCAAGTTGGGAATTGAGCATAGGGTCTCTACGGCCTATCACCCACAAACCAACGGACAAGCGGAGACGTCAAATAGGCAATTAAAAAGCATACTCAACAAGACCATAGAGAAGGGAGGCAAGGATTGGTCAAAGAAATTAGACGGAGCTTTATGGGCTTATCGAACGGCATTTAAAACACCGATAGGTATGACCCCTTATCAATTCGTCTATGGAAAAGCTTGCCACCTTCCGGTTGAGTTGGAACATAAAGCCTATTGGGCAATTAAAGAGATGAACCTCGATCTCGATGCCGCGGTGGTGAAACGAAGAATCCAAATAAGCGAGCTAGAGGAGTTGAGGTTGAAAGCATATGAAAACGCAAGCATATACAAGGAGAGAATCAAAAGGTGGTACGATAAAAGATTGAAGAAAAAAGAATTTAAAGAAGGAGATAAGGTCCTCCTCTACAATTCAAGGTTTAAAACCTTCGGAAAGGGAAAATTGCAAAGCAAATGGGATGGACCTTATGTTGTGCATTCGGTGTTCTCCAACGGAGCAGTAACAATTATGGATATAAACGGCGATCAATTTGTGGTGAATGGACAGCGGCTTAAGGTTTACTACGAACCCGACGTCGTGCCCCTTCATATTGACGTCTTCACCATGGAGGAAGAGCCCGAACGTCCCGCCTAGGACGAAAAACAAGGCATCAACTTTTGTAAATAGTTTTTCTTTTTAATTTTCTGGAGTTTTTCGCGAAGATTTCGCGGGCCAACTTTTTCCCATGGGCTAAGGAAGAAAAAAATAGGGCGGTGTGCAAAAAAACCGACCGACCCGGCCCCGAGAACGGGGGTGGGCCGGCCGGCCCGAGCCGATCGGCCCGAGAGGGTTCCGGCGGCCGATGACGCCGAATTTCGCCGAATTGCTCCTTTTTGACTTCCTTGTTTGGTCATAAAATTTTAAGGGAAGTGTAAAAAAGGAAAATAAGGTCCCTAGGGCTTTTCTCTCGGGACTATTTATTTGGCCGAATTGGGAGCTCGAGGATCAAACCTTTCAAACAATATTTTGCACCCTTGTAGCAGCCATTGTGCCTCCAAGGAGCTTAGAGTTGAAGCTAGAAGCTAAGAAGCCATCGATGGAGGAGGTAATGCGATGCGAGCTCAAGCTACCCGTCAAGAGGACCGCACGCATCGTTGCGGGAGGGCGTGTCCCCGACCGGAGCTCTTGCATCTCGCAAGCCTGTCGAAGGAGAGAAGGTCCCTACGCCCATTCGAAGGTCGGCACACATCCAAGGCATCAAGCGTAAAGACTACAAGGAGGCGTCGCCGAGCCTAAGGATTATGGGGGTAGCGACTACTCCGACGATCGCGGCCGAGCTCGTGGGCGGCCGCGGAAGAGATGATGACGATTGGGATGAGCAGCCCAAAGAGAGGACTCCCGAAGGCCCCGGCGGCGACGGTAACGACGACGCAACGAGAGCGGCAACGGCAATGGAGGTGGCGATGACGGTGGCGACGACGGTGGAGACTAAGGCGATGAAGACCCCTTCGGATTGCATCCGATGTGTTGTCGAACTTGCCGTCAATCCATCGGGGATCTCTACACGTCGGCCGATGAATGTCTCCAAGCCATGGAAGTGATGAAGCAACATATGGAGGATTTGGAGCATGTAGTTGGAGACAATTTCAAGTTCCTTAACCGTAACGTGCGCAAACTTTTCGGCATGGTTGGAAACATGAGAGGCAAGTGGTGCAATACTTGCTTGAAGTACCATTAGATCTAGTTTTCCCCTTAGGGATTTGTAAGATACGACGAGGATGTCGTATGTTTTAAGCGTGGGGGAGAGCTAGCTCGCTAGCCTTAGCTTTTGAACTTCAAGTTTAGGTTCGGTTTAATCTTTGTCGGTGCGGAATATGGTCCCGACACTAACCGATAGATAGCGCCGAGGTCTATCCCTCAATGGTCGATGCTAAGTAACAAGTGACACGGGGTTTTTATCCCGGTTCCCGCCGAGGGGGCCGTACGTCCAGCAGTGGCGTGCTCGGGGCACTATATTACTTAGCACCGGGGGTGCTTGTAGTGGGGCGGTTACAAGCAAGGCGGGAGAGGAAGCAGGGCTTCCAAGTCCCTGGCTGAAGATGTTGTGGGAGAATTGCAGAGTGAGTACGTGGTGTGTGTGAAAGGCTCCTGTTGTCCGTTGTCTCGTGTCCCCCCGCGGGCGGGGGTTCGCTCCCCCTTTTATAGATCAAGGGGGAGGCGGTTTACATGCGCGCCGCGCTACCTAGCTACGTGGGGAAGTGCGACGTGCTACGCCGTAGAACGGGGGGCCGTCCGGGCGATCCTCGCAGCCGATCCGGGTCATCATGGCCTCGACTTGTACCCGAACAGGTGGCGGTTCGAGGGTAGTAGAGCGAGAGGATGGCGGTGGAAGTCCTCCGATAGGCTCGAGGAAGGTGCGCGCAGCCTCGCACGGAGTACGGGAGTAGGCGAACGGCGTTCCTTCCCCGATGCGCCTCACGGGGGCGGGAGTCGTTGCTACGGGGCCCGGCGTGCGCCCGCACGTGCGGGTACGGCGGCCACGCCGTTACGTGCGGGGATGGCGGTCCACCGGCCTAGCGCCTCCACCTAACCCTCGTAGGGTCACAAGAGAAAGTGAATCGAGTGTGCGCCGGCCCCCTTTCGAGGGGGCTCGGCGCGTTAGCCGTACTTGGAGCGTGCGCACGGTGTCACGGGACCGACACCGGCCGCGCCGCACGGTCCCCCTCTCGCGGTGGCGGGGATGGGCTCCTCCTCGGGGAGTTAGTGCGGCGGCACCGGGGTGCGAGCCCGGGCGCGTGATGGCGCCGTCCGGCCGGCGGCGTCCGGGCGTTAAATGCCGTGTACGGGGGCCGGCGCACGCGTGAGGGGCGCCCTCGAGCGTGGCGGACCCCGGCCGAGGGCGGGGCGTACCCTCGAGCGAGGCGGAACCTCGGCTCGAGGGAAGTGCGCCCCTCGAACGGGGCGGAGCCCGCCCGAAGGGAGCACGCATCCTCGAACGAGGCGGAGCACGTTCGAGGGGATCTCTAAGTGGGCCGCCTCGATGGGCCGTCGAGTCCCGACCCCTAGGGCGTCCCCGACGGTAGCCCCCGAGCATCCGTGGGTTTGCCATTGAGGCTCCCCGCATGCCGGAACCTACTGATAGGACGTTCTTCCCTCCTTGTTTTGCGAACGCTTTTCGTGGGGCCGCGTCGGCCGGACCCGCGGGTCTAGCCCCCGAAGCCCTGCAGGAGTGTGGGTGCTCCTGCAGGGGTTAACCGCGAGAACTTTGGTCAGAGGGCGTGGCACATATTCCAACCGGCATCGGCGGTGTTTCAGCCGGCTTCGGGGGTGCACGCGCTGCTGGCACTGTCTCCGGCGGGTGCAATTTCAAGGAGGTGTAGCCGTGCGCCAAGCCCCCGAGCCTTGGCCCGTTCGAGGCGATCGGGTAGAGCTTGGCGACTCGTTTTTAACGTGCCCTCGCCGTCCCCTCCGCGGGACGGAGGGTGAGGTTCCCTGCAACTCCCATCGAGCGGGTCGCGAATTGCGGATTCCTCTTCGAGCCGGTAGCGGGTGGTTCAAGTGGACGCCCATGCCCCGTTCGATAAGGGTAGGCCGCGCGGTCGGAGACACGTCCATGGAAGCGCTTGCGTGGGTTTGCTAGGTGGGGCTCGGTCCCGTTCACTAGGGACCGAGGGCGCGGAAGCTCTCCCTCGGTGGGATCCCCCGCTAGCTGCCCTCGCTGGCTCTCAAACACGACATGTGGGGCACCCTCGAGCCGACGGGCTCGAGGAACCGGATCGAATGCGCGTGCCCTCGTCGTCCCTAACTCGCGATCCGAGGCGCCCGTTCGGACCCGTCGAGGGTCGGTCTTCGGACCTCCGATCGGTAGGGCCGTGCGGGGGTGGCGCCCGGGTGGCCCCGTCTTTTCGTGTCCGCGGCCGTCGAGGGGTGCGGGCGAGCCATCCCTCGAGGCGCGGGTTGATAGCACGGCGTATGTGCCCTTTTTTTTTGGGAGAATTGACATTGTCTCGAGCTGGGGGCTCGTGCCGCTCGAGGGTTTTACGTGGCATGGGTACCGTGGTGCACCTCTACATCAAGCGAGGTCCCGGGCGGCCTTCTCACGTCGATGTCCCTTAGAGGGCCGACATCGTTTTGAGCCGAGGGCTCGCGCCGCTCGAGGGTTTTACGTGGCATGGGTACCCGCGGTGCCTGCTTTACCTCAAGCAGGTCCCGGGCGGCCTTCTCACGTCGATGTCCCATCGAGGGCTGTTTTTGTTTTGAGCCGAGGGCTCGCGCCGCTCGAGGGTTTTACGTGGCATGGGTACCGCGGTGCCCCGCGACATCAAGCGGGGTCCCGGCGGCCTTCTCACGTCGATATCCCATCGAGTGTTGTTTTCGTACGGGAGCCGGGGGTTCGCCCCTCTCGAGGGTTCTCCTTGCTTGGCAAGGGACCCGGTCATTAAATGCCTCGCAGTCGAGGCTGCGGTTTTTGCAGCGCGGGCGCGTCTTTTTAGGCGCTGCGGCCGCGCGCGCGCGCGTAGTGGGCGGCGTGGCAGGCGGACGTGACGGCTTCGCCTCGGTCCCTGCGGGTCTTCGCCGTGATGATGGCCCGCCCGCAGTGATGTGGCCGCTGCAGTCGTGGTGGGGCCCGTCCGTCGACGTGAAGGGAAGATTCCCTGCAGTTAATGCGAGCGGGGCATCCGCTCCGGAGAGCTCGCCCGTCGTCTTATAAATCTGAGGGAGTGGGGAGACGGTGGTTTTTTACCTTAGTGTCTCACCATTTCGCCCCGCGGCGCCTTCGTCTTCGCCTCGCTCTTGCCACCGTGCGGTGTCGCCGTTAGAGCCTTTCTTTCGTTCCTTGTCCTCCGCTCCCCGTTTTTCTTCGCTTCCTTCATGGCGCCGCCTCGGCCTCCCCCTCACGATCTTGGAGCCGTACGCTTGGGAGAGTTCGACGGTGACGCCACCGGCCCTTGGCGAGCCGGTCGCCGCCGCGGTTGGCGGCCAATGAAGACGGACGTCCGGCGGAGTGGATAGTGCCGCCGGCTGCGGATCGCGCGCCCAACCCACCGGAGGGCTACGTGGTGAGCTTCATCCGCTACCACGAGCGGGGCTTCAACGCGCCGGCGAGCACCTTCATGCGGGCGATGTGCCACCACTACGGAGTGGAGCTGCACAACTTCGCCCCCAACGCGATCTCGCAGGCGGCCACATTCGTGGGCGTCTGCGAAGGGTACCTCGGGATCCCGATCAAGGCGGGAGCTCTGGGTACACCTTTTCCGTGCGGAGCTCTTCACGCAGCCCACGACGGAGCCAAGGACCCGCCACGCGGTGCGCGCCGGCGGGATGTCGCTTGCCCTGCGGGGGCAATTCAAGAACGTCTACATCCCCTGCACCATGACGACGAACAACGCCGGCTGGGAGCGGGGATGGTTTTATCTGTGCAACGCCGAGCCCGGCCTTCCCCCCTACACCGCCGGGTGTTCAAGGAGAGGCCCGAGTCCCGGGGCTACGGGGTGTCCACGCCCCAGCATCGGAGGTGGCGGGAGTCGGTCCCGGCCGCGCCGCGCGGCGCCCGGCGATGATGGGGCTGAACGCGATGGGCGTCCTCGCCTTCCTTCATCATAGGCGGATCGTGCCGTTCTTCGGAGAGGCCGCTCCGCATCTTCGAGATGACAGGAGGCGGCCAACCCCATCGACCGGCGAGATCGCGGATGCTCCCGACGCCCCTCGAGCGGCCGTACGCGCTCACCGGGCGCGGAGCGCTGTCGACACCCGGGTGCCGCCGCCTGCGGGTCGGACCCCATGGGACCTCGAGATGCTCCCCACCGGCCCGCTGGTGAGTTTGGCTCTTAATTTTGTTTTGGTTCTTGGTCTTGCTTCTGTCTCCTGACGCGCCATTGTTGCTCCTGTGTGCAGCTGGTGAACTTCACCATCGCCAAGTCCGTTCCGCCCACCCCCCGACCCCGCGCGCGCTTGGCGGGCGGCGCAGCGGCCGGCGAGGAGCGGGCGGCGCGCAGAGGGAGCGCGCGAGGCGACATCAAGCGCGCCGCGACCGGTGTCACACCCGGTTTTAAAGGCAAAACCGAATGCATTGATCACGTGTGCGCCAGGATCAAGTTACACACACGCTTAGACATTATGAATACCAAAATCGGTGCCACACGAATAAAGAGTTATTACAAACCATAGTCTTAATCGAAACTTAAACAAACGAGTTCTCGCGGCGGACAAAATGCCTCCACGGGCGATCGAAGACTACGCACACCTAGAACTCCCGGAAATCTTCTCGGATTATCTTCAAAGTTCTCCCGGTCCGAGCGACAAATCCGGGTATTGTAGATGCAAGAGAATAAACAAGCGTGAGCACATATCGTACTCAGCAAGGGGAAACAACATAACATGCGAGGCCATATGGTGGATGGCTAAGGTTTAAGCACTTTAGCATTTTAGTTGGTCAAGTTTTATTAGCAACCTGATTACTAAAGGTGTAAGTTCATACCAACCCAATTAATAAGATATAAGCATCATAAACAAAGAAATAAACCACAATTTAAACATTAAAGTTCCATAACTTAATCATGTGAGTGTCCAGGCCGCTCTTGACCGTGAGCACGGCTAATCGATTAGTTTAACACTCTGCAGAGGTTGTACATCTTTACCCACAAGCAGCGTAAAAGCTCCGAAGAACTTTGGACCCAACCATGCGGTGTTTGCAAGACACCATATCACACTTCCGAGGTGTGATTGCATAGGGACGCTACATGGCCTTTACAAAGGTTCCCTAGCAAGTTATGACCCACAAGGTCCGGATCGATTAGCAAGGTATAAAGTCCCCTAGGAGGTCAATACCCCACCATAAAAGAATAACTCACCCAACCCCCTCGCTAGAGCGAGTCCATACCCCACGGTACCGCCGATCCCTTGTCCTTATCGGGTAAGACCATCCCATGCTAAAGTTCCTAATTAATCGGCCATGACCATTGCCCATTAGTTCTTGTGGTTGTCTTGTTTTCCTGGGTGGTTCTCCATGTTCCGATTATCAAATTAAAGTGGTCTTGCAAAGTAAAAGATCATAAACGGAACATGAAATAACAAAAGGTAACCAAGTTGATTAATACCAATTCCCGTTGAGCATGCTAAGCAATAACTACCACAAGATTAATTTAATTCCCGGCATCAAGGTAAAGGTAGTCAAAAGCTAGGCATGATCCTTAATAGGTTCCCATCAAATTAATGCAAGCGAAAAGTAAAAACGTTGAATTTAAATGCATGTTATGTAGGACAAGCGGGCATGCATCAAGGAATACTTGCCTTCAACCAAGCCTTGCTTTGCTCAAACTCTTGCACGACCGGATCTTCAAATCCCTCGAACGAATCGCTCTCTACGATCCACAATCATCACATGCAAGCATACAATAGAAATAAATAAGAAACAGTCACCAAACAGATCAAGCAGATCTAAACAGTAGCATAAAACTAATCTACGCTTCGAAACGAACGCGTGGACATAAAGAACACTAAATTCGGAGCTAAAACGACCAAGTTATGGCTTTGGGAAGGTTTAGGGACTAATGCGAAGATTTGAAAAGGTTTCGGGCTAAAATAAAGAAAAAGGACTAAACCGTAAGAAAACTTATACGGTGGAAGGGTATTTTTGTAAATAAAGAAAATCCGGGGGTTTTTCTGCAAAATTGCCAGGGGTGGCGGCGGTTTGACCGGCTTGACTCGGGTTGACTAGATCTGGGACCGTTGGATCCGGATCTAGCGGCTGCGGTGGCTCGCGGGCGAAGCGGTGCGGCTGGATAGGGTCAGGGGCGTTGGATCTCCATCCAACGGCTGGGGTCCTGCGCAAGCGGCCAAAACGGCGGCGGCCGGCCGGGGACGGCGGCGGGCGGCGGCGGGCGGCGGCGGAGTCGCCGGCGGAAACCCAATCTAGGGTTTCCGGCCCCGGTTCGAGGCGCGGGTTGCACCTATGCAACGCGCGCGAGTTGGTGAGCCCGACTAAGGCCACGGTTCGGGCGGAGAAGCGGCGGCGCGGGCGGCCGACGCGGCGGCGCGGCGGTGGAGCTCCGGCGACGGGCCTAGGGCGGCGGGGTGCACGGGGATGTCAACAAGCGGCGCGGCGGGTGGCTCACCTCCTTGCGCGGCTCCGGATGCGTTCCACGGCGGCGAGCGGGCGACGACGGCGGCGGGCACCGAAGCGGCGGCGGGCTAGGGTTTTGGGTGGCGGCGGCACACGGGCCAGAGCAACTAGGGCACGGCGGCTCCGTTTGGGGGTCCAAGGAGGGGGCGGCGCGCAACAACAGCCCCGGCGGGGTGTCCTTGGCGTGCGGGCCACGCACGGGGGGTCGTGCCCCCGTCGGACTCGGGTGGCGCGCGGCCGTGGCCGAGGCCGGGTCGGGCACCCGCGCGGCGGTGGGGATGACGGTGGGGCCCCCCCGCGGCCGGCGGGGGCGCGGCGGAGGCGCGGGTGGCGGGGCCGGCGCGGCTAGGCCGGGCCGGCTTGGCCTCCGCCGGGGCCGGAAGGCTTGCGCGTGCGGGCCGAGCAGCCGCGGCCTTGCAAGCTAGACGCGGCCGGCTAAAAAAAAAAGAAAGGGGCTGCCGTAGATGAATCGGGTCGGGCTAGATGGAGAAGGGAAAAAGGAGAAAAGATTTTGGGGTTTTAGGGATTTAGGAAAGGCACCAAACAAAATGGAAATTCAAATTTGAATTTGAATTCCAAGCAACCAAAATAATGCTCCAAGCATGAATGCCACAAATAAATCCTATATTTCATTAAAATTATTTTAGAAAAGTGTTAAATGCCTAAAATTAAATAAACAACCTTATACTCCTTAAACAATTAAATGGTTGCTATCAAATTTTAATAAAGCCAAGTTTTTAATAGAATTAGGGTGTTACAAATCCTACCCCCCCTTAAGAAGAATCTCGTCCTCGAGATTCGGACGCATTGGGAAAAAGATCTCGGAAACTCGCTTTCATGTCATCCTCTCTTTCCCATGTTGCCTCATCCTCTCGCATGATTACTCCATTGTACTTTGCACATCTTAATCACACTATTCCTGGTGACCCTTGTCATTGTCTCCAATATCCGAATGGGGTGTTCAACAATAGTGAGGTCCTCTCTAACACTTAGATCATCCTAGGGTAACGACTCCTTATCATGAGGACCAAAACCCTTCTTCGACTCGGGAGATATGGAACACATCATGCACATCAGCCTAGTTGACCGGCAACTCTAATCCGTAAGCCACTTCCCCCACTCTCTCAAGGATTTTGAAAGGTCCAATAAAGCGAGGTGACAACTTTCCTTTAACTGCGAATCGACGCAAACCTCCGATAGGTGATACTTTTAGGTACACATAATCGCCTTCCCGAAAGACCTCATCCCTTCGTTTGCCATCTCGCATAGCTTTTTTCGTCTAGACCGAGCAATCCTCAAATTTTCTCGGATAATCCGAACTTGTTTCTCCGCTTCTCCGATGATATCTCGCCCCAAATAACTGCCTTTCGCCTGTCTCACTCCAATATAACAGAGTTCTACACTTCCTTCCATATAGAGCCTCAAAGGGTGACATTTTGAGACTAGCTTGGTAGCTGTTGTTATAAGAGAATTCAGCATACGGCAAGCTCTTATCCCAACTACAACCATGCTTAAGCGCACATGCTCTCAGCATGTCCTCTAGGATCTGATTGGTTCTCTCTGTCTGTCCATCTGTCTGTGGATGATAAGCTGAGCTGAAATTTAGCTTAGTATCCAGAGATTCATGCAACTTCCCCCAGAAACGAGAAGTAAACTGAGTACCTCTGTCGGACACGATCTTCTTTGGTACACCATGCAAACATACAATCCTGGACATGTATAGTTCTGCCAACTTAGCTCCTGTATAGGTAGTCTTTACCGGAATGAAGTGAGCTACCTTAGTCAAACGATCCACGATAACCCAAATCGAATCATAACCATCTCGGGTTCGGGGTAAACCCACTATGAAATCCATTCCGATCTCTTCCCACTTCCACTCAGGCACCTTCAAAGGTTGAAGCAAACCAGCGGGTCTCTGATGTTCGGCCCTTAACCCGGTGACAAGTGTCGCACAAAGCCACATGAGCGGCCACGTCTCTCTTCATACCGTACCACCAATACCTCTGCTTGAGATCCTGGTACATCTTAGTACCGCCCGGATGGATGGGAGTAAGCCGAGTCGTGAGCTTCTCTCAAGATCTTCTTTCCGAGATCTCCCCGTCTCTCGGTACACACAACCGGTTCTTAAACCACACGGTTCTCCTTGTTGCATACTCTCTTTAATCTTTTGTATTCCAAAGCATCCTCTAACTGCCACTTGCGTATCTCTTGCTCCGCAGTAGACCGTACTTCCAAAGTCACTCCTTCGCATGTGCAACCACTTTCAAGTTGAGCCTTTCAAACTCTTTTACCAACTCATCGAGAAACCGAATGGTCATTGCCATGTTAGTGTGGCCTTTCCGACTCAAAGCATCGGCGACCGCATTCGCTTTACCGGATGATAATGAATCTCTAGATCATAGTCCTTGATCAACTCTAACCAACGACGCCGTCTTAGATTAAGATCCTTCTCGAGTGAAGATATACTTTAGACTCTTGTGATCGGTATAGATCCGGCACTTAGTTCCCATGATATAGTGTCTCCAAATCTTTAATGCATGAACCATCGTTGCTAACTCAAGATCATGCGTAGGATAGTTCAACTCATGCTTCCTCAACTGACGAGATGCATAGGCTATAACATGACCTTCTTGCATCAACACACATCCTAGACCTTGTCGAGATGCATCACAATATATGTCAAAACTCTTTCGTAGATCAGGCATTACTAGAACAGGTGCTGTGGTTAACCGCTTCTTTAACTCTTCGAAACTGGACTGACATGCACTGGTCCATTTGAATTCCCTGTCCTTCTCTAGCAGCGTAGTGAGAGGCTTCACAATCTTAGAGAATCCTTCAATAAATCGACGATAGTAACCAGCAAGTCCAAGGAAACTCCGAATCTCAGACACCGTACGAGGGGCTTCCCACTTCAATACATCGCTAACCTTGCTGGGATCCACTGCAATACCTCCGTTGGTGATGATATGACCTAGAAAAGACACTTCCTTGAGCCAGAACTCACACTTGCTGAACTTCGCATATAACTCATGCTCTCTCGGCTTCGCAACACAAATCTCAAATGCTCCTCATGGTCCTCCTCATTCTTGGAGTAGATCGGAATGTCATCAATGAATACCACAACGAACTTGTCCAAATACTCCATAAAGATCTTGTTCATCAAGTACATAAAGTACGCGGGTGCATTGGTTAACCCAAAAGACATAACTGTGTACTCATAAAGTCCGTACCTGGTAGTAAAAGTTGTCTTAGGGATATCTGAAGGCCTAATCTTCAACTGATGGTAACCCGATCGCAGATCGATCTTAGAAAACACTGTGGCTCCTCTCATCTGATCAAACAAATCTTCAATACGTGGCAGAGGATACTTGTTCTTGATAGTAACATCATTAAGAGACCTGTAATCAACACACATCCTCTTTGTGCCATCTTTCTTACCCACAAAGATAACGGGTGCTCCCCAAGGCGATGAACTAGCACGAATGAACCCTTTACCCAATAATTCTTTAATCTGAGCTTTAAGTTCTTGTAACTGATCACTAGACATTCTATATGGGCGCTTAGAGATAGGAGCAGTACGGTGTAAAAGATCAATAACGAACTCAACATCTCGGTCGGGGGCATACACGGCAACTCCTCGGGAAACACATCGGGATAATCGCACACTACTCGTATGTCTTCCAAGGTCGCTCCGTCAAGCTTATTCACGACCGGCATTTGATGGTGCGGGATCCGCCGCAAACTCAAACCTTTCACCACTGGACTTGTAAGAAGGATTGACCTCTTAGCACACCGAATCACCGCATCACACGCGGTCAACCATCCCATTCCCAATATCACATCGATTCCCTTTGAATCCAAGATTATAAGATTGGCACGGAAATCTCTCGCCCACAATCTTGAGATGGACATTATCACATTTATAGATAGCTTTCAATTTCCCCCCGGGGTGAGGTAACTAACATGTGGCGAGACATGGGACCGATAGGTAGATTATGTTGAGCTACGAACTGGGATGTAATGAAAGAATGGGATGCTCCCGAATCAAACAAAACTGAGGCAGGAGTAGAGTTGACTAGAAACATACCGAGCACTACTCTGGGGTTCTCCTGGGCGACTTCAGCGTCAACGTGCATGGCCTTGCCTCGTGCGTAGCTCTGTTGTCCTTTATTAGACTGCGGGGTTTGGCTTCCGCTCCTTGTCCGCGCCGGGTCCGCACACGGGGGTGTGTGGAGGGTTCCTCTTTGGGCAAGCATTGGCATAGTGACCAAGTTCTCCGCACTTGAAGCAAGTAGTGGTGGCGAGGATTGGGTGGTGCCACGGTCCTTACGGTGTGTGCCAACCGGGGCTCTCTCGCCGACTCGCCGGGAACGGGGCGGGGAGTCCGAGGAACAGACGCCGAAACCGCCGAGCAGACCGCCGGGAACCGCCGAACAGACGCCGGGACCGCCGCTGCCCAAAGTTTCCACCCGGTCCCCCATAGCGGAACGGGGGTGTTCGGTGGTGGGTTGAAGCGCGGGCGAGACGCACTCCCAAACCGCCCGTAGCCGGCGGCCTTCCTTTTCTCGCTCTCCAAGCTCCTTGCGCTTGTGCTCCAAGCGGATAGCGGCATCAACTAGCCGCCGAAAGTTAGGAAAAGGATATGACATCAGTGGTACCGCAGCGAACCAACCAATCCATCCAAGAAAAGCTCCTCGCTTCTTCCTATCTTCAGCAACCTCCTCACCGCATAGCGAGATAGCTCGGTGAACTTGTCTCTATACTCGGCCACCGACATTCCTCCCCCGCTTCAGAGAAAGGAACTCCTTCTTCTTGATCTTCATGACTCCGGAGGGTATGTGATGGCTCCCGAAGTTGGTGGTAAACTCCTCCCAAGTGATAGTGTCCGGGGCGGCATGAGCGGCGAGTACGCATCCCACCAAGCGGCCGCAGAGCCTCGAAGTCGTCCCGCAAAGCATACGAGACCTTCTCTCTCGTCGTCACACCGACGAGTAGTGAGCATCTTCGTATTGTCTTGAGCCAATCTTCGGCTTCCGGTGGATCGGCGGCGTGGGTAAACACAGGAGGGTGATGACTCATGAACTCCCGGTGCTTGTTGCGAGGCGCGGGTGGCGGCACCGGCGGGTTGTTGACACGAGCTTGCAAGTTTGTCACAGGTGGTGGTTAAGTTCGGAGGAGTTGGGTCCGTGCCTCCAAGAACTGCTGCATAGCGGGATCCATTTGTACCGGCTGGGGTGCTCTTCCCGCGGGTTGATCAACACCTGATCCCGACCTCGGTGTTCACCATCCGAGTGTTAGGGACATTATTTTAGATGATTGCACCAAGGTTTAAACTTAGGAAGATAAGATAGCAATGATATGCAGATAAGACAGATTCTGTTGACTCCAAACAATCAGGCATAGCTCTCTGTATGAGTAACCAAAAATTACGGGTTTTGGACTGATAATAGGTAATGAAATTACGAAACTACTCCAACTGGAATTACCTCAATCGGAGTTGTGTAGCTCTGGTTATAAGATAAACAAGTCAGGTAGGTCGGCAGTGTTTAACAGATTCGTGAGGCTGTAATGTTTTAGTCATAACTCTCTGGTTTTCCATCCAAATATTCTGAATTTTTCACAGAAATTCAGTCACGAAATTCTTGAACTTCCCCAATTGGTTTTACTGCAATCGGAGTTCTGTAGCCCGAGATCAAATTAAAACAGTACTGCTGACTCAGAAAACTGTGCGAACAGATTTTTGGGATCTCGAATTTGTATTAAGGGAAAACTTAAGGGGACAAAAAGATTAAGATAGTTAACTGATTGAGACTGAAAGATAATCCCACAAACTTACTACTAAACCAATGTCGTTGTGGTCATCACTCCACAACACATTGCACTCAACCAAAAATCCAACTCATACATTAAGCACAAAATCAAGCATTCAATCACACCTCTAATACTAAACACACTTTACCGATCGTCTACTAGCGATTACAAAGAAATCCTATCCTTAATCTTAAACCTAAGGACTATCTTCAGCCATGGCATCCGTGCGAGCGTCGGGGAGTCGTAGTGTGGCCTCTTGGGTGATGGGGAGGTACATCCTTCTCGTGGCTTCATGAGCTTCCGGTTGCTCCTCGTTCAAAAGTGCGGCTTCCAAGGCACGCCTTTGCGTCTCCGGGGTGAAGATCTGCTGTCGTGCTGCATATAGTGTGTTGTTGGCATCATCCAATGCAGTGTTCACGACCGCAAGTAGACCCCGGACATTGTTGAGCGTCCCTTCATGGGCTGGTGCTTGGGGCGATGTAAGTCTTGGCTTCCCCACTTGCCCTGAATGGTGTGTAGCGGCAGTGGGTATCCTCCAACCTGTCACGCTCCTTGTGAGAGAGCACGTAGAGCGCCCTCCGAGCTGACTCGCTATCCCAGCATCCATCGTAGTCCTGTGAGCCACGTCATGATGCTTGGACACCTCCTTCACTCCACGGCATGGAATGTACTCCTCCAAGATGGCAGCAACCTCCCAATGGGGCTCGAACCACGGATGGGTCCACAGCTCACAATGGTAGACAGGGGCCTTATCATAGCCTAGGCGAAGTACCATTGCCCTCAGGTGGTCTGCCATGGGAATGCCTACTCCATCAGCTCTGTAGTGGTACACTTCCCAGATCGCTTCCCTCTCTTCCTCCTCTTGCTCTTGTTCCTCCATCTCTTGATCTGAGGAATCCTCATCTTCCTCTGGCGCTTGCTCCTCTAGGTTAGGTTGTTCGCCTAGCTCATCCTCCTCCGGGATCATCTCCTCCGGATCTTCCTCGTCATCGGGCACCATGATAAGGTTGGGAAAAACCACAGGTGTGGGCTCCATCTCAATCTCCTCATCCGTATCTCCATCATGCAAATCATGGTACCGTTCCCGTGGAGCATACGGTGGACCGCTCCAGCCCGAGAAGTCTCCAAGCTACGAACCATCTGTAGTGTAGTGCAGAATGAGAAAGATGGTAAGGTAAAAAGGATGAGAGCTAAAGCAAGCACAAGATAAAGAATGCAGACAGCTCAAGAGTGAAGCAAAAAGGCAAGAGTAAGGTTAGTAAGAATAAAGCAAGCATGTGTAAGAAAGCTTCTATGAGTATAAAATCCTTAATTCGACCATTTTCTATCTAGGCTAGCGTTCCTACAGTCAACACAGCTCTGGTACCACTCTGTCACACCCGGTTTTAAAGGCAAAACCGAATGCATTGATCACGTGTGCGCCAGGATCAAGTTACACACACGCTTAGACATTATGAATACCAAAATCAGTGCCACACAAATAAAGAGTTATTACAAACCATAGTCTTAATCGAAACTTAAACAAACGAGTTCTCGCAGCGGACAAAATGCCTCCACGAGTACCGACCGAAGACTACGCACACCTAGAACTCCCGGAAATCTTTCGGATTATCTTCAAAGTTCTCCCCGGTACCGAGCAAAAATCCGGTATTGTAGATGCAAGAGAATAAACAAGCGTGAGCACATATCGTACTCAACAAGGGGAAACAACATAACATGCGAGGCCATATGGTGGATGGCTAAGGTTTAAGCACTTTAGCATTTTAGTTGGTCAAGTTTTATTACCAACTCCGATTACTAAAGGTGTAAGTTCATACCAACCCAATTAATAAGATATAAGCATCATAAACAAAGAAATAAACCACAATTTAAACATTAAAGTTCCATAATTTAATCATGTGAGTGTCCAGCCGCTCTTGACCGTGAGCACGGCTAATCGATTAGTTTAACACTCGCAGAGGTTGTACATCTTTACCCACAAGCAGCCGTAAAAGCTCCGAAGAACTTTGGACCCAACCATGCGGTGTTTGCAAGACACCATATCACACTTCCGAGGTGTGATTGCATAGGGACGCTACATGGCCTTTACAAAGGTTCCCTAGCAAGTTATGACCCACAAGGTCCGGATCGCTTAGCAAGGTATAAAGTCCCCTAGCAGTCAATACCCCACCATAAAAGAATAACTCACCCAACCCCCGCTAGAGCGAGTCCATACCCCACAAGCACCGCCGATCCCTTGTCCTTATCAGGTAAGACCATCCCATGCTAAAGTTCCTAATTAATCAGCCATGACCATTGCCCATTAGTTCTTGTGGTTGTACTGTTTTCCTGGGTGGTTCTCCATGTTCCGATTATCAAATTAAAGTGGTCTTGCAAAGTAAAAGATCATAAACGAAACATGAAATAACAAAAGGTAACCAAGTTGATTAATACCAATTCCCAGTTGAGCATGCTAAGCAATAACTACCACAAGATTAATTTAATTCCCGCATCAAGGTAAAGGTAGTCAAAAGCTAGGCATGATCCTTAATAGATTCCCATCAAATTAATGCAAGCGAAAAGTAAAAACATGGTGAATTTAAATGCATGTTATGTAGGACAAGCGGGCATGCATCAAGGAATACTTGCCTTCAACAAAGCCTTGCTGCTCAAACTCTTGCACGACCGGATCTTCAAATCCCTCGAACGAATCGCTCTCTACGATCCACAATCATCACATGCAAGCATACAATAGAAATAAATAAGAAACAGTCACCAAACAGATCAAACAGATCTAAACAGTAGCATAAAACTAATCTACGCTTCGAAACGAACGCGTGGACATAAAGAACACTAAATTCGGAGCTAAAACGACCAAGTTATGGCTTTGGGAAGGTTTAGGGACTAATCGCGAAGATTTGAAAAGGTTTCGGGCTAAAATAAAGAAAAAGGACTAAACTGTAAGAAAACTTATACGGTGGAAGGGTATTTTTGTAAATAAAGAAAATCCAGGGGTTTTTTCGCAAAATTGCCGTGGCCGGGCGGCGGTTTGACCGCTTGACTCGGGTTGACTAGATCCGGGACCGTTGGATCCGGATCTAGCGGCCGGCGGTGGCTCGCGGGCGAAGCGGTGCGGCCGGATAGGGTCGGGGGCATTGGATCTCCATCCAACGGCCGAGATCCCGCGCAAGCGGCCAAAACGGCGGCGGCCGGCCGGGGACGGCGGCGGGCGGCGGCGGGCGGCGGCGGAGTCGCCGGGCGGAAACCCAATCTAGGGTTTCCGGCCCCGGCTCGAGGCGCGGGTTGCACCTATGCGACGCGCGCGAGTTGGTGAGCCTCGACTAAGGCCACGGTTCGGGCGGAGAAGCGGTGGCGCGGGCGGCGACGCGGCGGCGCGGCGGTGGAGCCCGGCGACGGGCCTAGGGCGGCGGGGTGCACGGGGATGTCAACAAGCGGCGCCGGCGGGTGGCTCACCTCCTTGCGCGGCCTCCGATGCGTTCCACGGCGGCGAGCGGGGCGACGACGGCGGCGGGCACCGAAGCGGCGGCGGGCTAGGGTTTTGGGTGGCGGCGGCGCACGGGCCAGAGCGCGCTAGGGCACCGCGGCTCGGTTCGGGGGTCCAAGGTGGCGGCGCGCGCAATAAATAGCCCGGCGGGGTGTCCTTGGCTTGCGGGCCACGCACGGGGGGTCGTGCCCCCGTCGGACTCGGGTGGCGGCGCGGCCGTGGCCGAGGCCGGTCGGGCACGGCGCGGCGGTGGGGATGAGAGGTGGGGCCCCCCGTCGGGCCGGGCAGGGCGCGGCGGAGGCGCGGTGGCGGGCCGGGCGCGGCTAGTCGGGCCGGCTTGGCCCGTCGGGGCCGAAGGCTTGCGCGTGCGGGCCGGGCACCGCGGCCTTGCAAGCTAGACTCGGCCGGCTAAAAAAAAAAGAAAGGGTCGGCTCGCCGTAGATGTCGGGCCGGGCTAGATGGAGAAGGGAAAAAGGAGAAAAGATTTTGGGGTTTTAGGGATTTAGGAAAGGCACCAAACAAAATGGAAATTCAAATTTGAATTTGAATTCCAAAGCAACCAAAAATAATGCTCCAAAGATGAATGCCACAAATAAATCCTATATTTCATTAAAATTTTTTAGAAAAGTGTTAAATGCCTAAAATTAAATAAACAACCTTATACTCCTTAAACAACTAAATGGTTGCTATCAAATTTTAATAAAGCCAAGTTTTTAATAGAATTAGGGTGTTACAACCGGCGGGCCGCGAGTACCGCGGCGCGAAGAGCCGGGGCTGTCCTCCCCGGGACCGAGGAGTACTCGTCCTCGGAGGAGGACGAAGAGGAAGAGGCCGAGGGGGAGGGCCCCCTCGACGGTGGCAGCTCGCGCCCCCGCCGCCGAACCGGCGCCGGTGGTAAGGGCGGAATCGCCCGGGGCGGGCGCAATGGCGCCCGCCGCCGTGCCATCGACATCGGGGACGGCGCGTGCCGCGGAGGTGCCGGCGCGCGCCACGCAGGCGCGCGCGGCGGGTGCGCGCCCGTGCGCGCATCGAGCGTGCCCGCGCGCGGGGCGCGCGCGCGCGCGCGCGGGCGAGCGTGCGCGCGCGCGCGCGCGTCGTCGGGCGCGCGTGCTACGGCAAGCATGCCCGCACGCGGGGCGAGCGTGCTCGCGCGCGCGGCGGCGCCTTCGGGAGCGCGCGCGGCGGCGCCGTCGGGAGGCGCGCGGCCGGCGGGCGCGCCAACCGCACCCCGCCTCATCCGTCGAGGCCTCGAGGAAAAGGAAACGGGCCTTTTCTTCTTCGAGGTGAGGAGCTCGTCTTTTTGCTTGGTTAGATTTGTCGATGGTCGGGCGTCCTAATCCTCTCGTCCGTGCCTCGCGCAGGGTGGTGCCAACCGTGCCTCCTCTCGCACCGGCCAAGGTGCCGAGGACCGGACACGTCCATTCCCACCCGGCGGCGCTCGTCGAGGGCGCCGCGGGCGGGGGCAAGCACGGCGGCGGCGGCGAGAGCTCGCAGGTCCGGCGGAGGCCTCGAGGCCTCGGCCGGCGAGATCCGCCCCCGCCACGGCGGAGCCGGCTAGCCGGCCGAGGAGCGGCCGGCGCCGGCCGTCGTGGAAACGCGGCCGCGGCGGCGGCCGCGGTGGAGGTGCGGGGTCCGCGGAGGCCGCCGCTGCGGAGGCGCGGCCCGCGGCGCCGGCCGCAGAGGAGGCGGAGCGGGCGCAACCCGTGGCCGCGCCCGTGGATGCGGCGGCACGGCCCGAGGGTGGTGGCCGCGGCGCCGTGCCGGCGCCCGAGGCCGCGGAGGCGCAAGTGGAGGCGCCACAAGCGGCGGCGTCCGTCGGCGATCTGCGGGCGGAGGTGGTGGAGGTCTCGGACGACTCCCCGCCGCCCGGGTGGGACCGGCGGGGCCGCCGGCCCACGAATTCCCCCGAACCCCGGAGAGGGGGCCCTCGTGAGGCGGCACGAGGGTCACATGGTGGTGGGGGGTCGAGGACACCGGCGCCGAGGCCTCGTCCTCTCACGCCGGCCGCCCCCGCCCGGATGGAGGGGGCCCTCGATGATCCCCGGCGTTTGCCGACGCTCGGGGGAGCGAGGAGCTGCGGGGCGAGCTCCGACGCCACGGCGCCACGCTTGACCGCGCGCCGAACGAGGCGCCGCAGTCCATGGCGGCCCCGCATGGCGCGTCTTCCAAGTAGGGTGTCGTCGCTCGTTTCCCTCTTCTTCTCATCTTCGTGTGTCGCTTTCGTGCCGTAATGCTTACGGATTTCGGTGTGCGGATGCCGGGAGCTCGAGCGCCGTGCCCACGACAAGTATGATGCGTTCGATCGGGTGAACGCCGAGGTCCACCGGCTCCGGGAGCGGTGCAGCGCTTTCGACGCGCTTGCTGACGCCCTTAGGACGCCGGACACCGGGCCGGCGTACGGGGCTCCGGCTCGGCCCGACGAGCTCCCCGAGAGCTCAAGGCGGGGACACGGCGTGTTGCTCGAGCCTCGAGCGGATCCGCGCGGCCCTCATCGATCGTGATGAGGCGCTGTGGCATGCGCGCTCGGATTTGGAGAAGACGCGGACGCCGACCGCCAACCGGGAGGCGGAGGTGGCCCACGTTCGTGGCGGGGCCCGGGAGCTCCGCGCGTCGCTCGAGGGGGCGCGGGCGCGCAGCCGCCGGGGGCCGAGGAGCGGGCGCGCGGGCCGGGAGCGGGGCCGCGCCAAGGAGGCCGACAACCCGAAGGCCGCCCTTGACGCCAAGGCCGCGGCCCTCGTCGCCGCCGAGGAGCGGCTCCCCGCAAGAGAGCACCGTTCGCCAAGGGGCTGAGGAGCGGCTCCAGCAGGAGCAGGCCGCCCTCGTCGACGCCCGTGCAGCGCTGGAGCAGGAGCGCGCCGCCCACGAGGTGACGCGGAAGACCTTGGCGGCTCGAGATGCCAAGCTCTCCGAGGCCGAGGGCGAGGTGATTATGCTCAGCATCACCAACGCCAATCAGGAGATGTCCCTCCGGGAGCATGGTGAGACCGTCGAGCGCCTCGAGCTGATGGTCGAGGCCGTGCGCCGGGACTTCGAGATGGAGAGGAAGCAGGTCGAAGGTGAGCCACTGTTTGACTCTTGCTTTGTTGGTTTTTCGTTTGGGGAACTCGCATTCCCTTTTTCTCGATTTCTTTCTTGCCTTGGCGTTTCCGGAGCTTGCGCACCGCCTTGGGGCACGCCGCCGAGCGGGCCGAGGCGCGCAAGGCTTCCTACAACTCCTCCGAGCAGAGCCGCGGGAGCTACGCGATGCGGCCCTCGAGACCCGCCGCGCCGTCGAGGAGGGCGAGGCCCGGCCGGCGGCTCCCCGGCCGGCCGTCCGCGTGCCCTTGGTGGCCATGTCACCGAGTGGATGCGCCGGGCGTTGCGCGCGGGCGTCCGGAAGGCCCTCGGAGTGGTGCGGTCCCACTACGAGGTTAACTTCGAGGCGCCGGGCCGAGGGCTACGTCGTTCCCGAGGGCGTCGAGGACGAGGTGGCCATGGAGCGTGTGGACGCGCTCGCCGCCGACGCCGCCGGTCGCTTGCCGAAGCCTTCGAGGAGTTCCTCTTCCCCGACGTCGGCCGCGACGCTGCTGCTCCTCCCGCCTGAAACATCTGGGCGCTGGGCCCGCTTTTTGTGTATCAATATTCTGGCCTCGTGGCCTTTGTAAATAAATACATTATCTTTGTCGTAAACATTTGGTGATATGAAATGAAGCCTTTTGTTCATTGCGCTTTTTTGTTTCTCCTTCTTCCCGAGTAGATTTTACTTAGGGGAGTTCGGTTTTCGCCGGGGGTCCGCTGGGTTGGAGTGCGAGAGAGAAGGGCCATATCCACGCGGCGTAGGCTATCTCTGGCTCGCGCGCTCCTCCCGCTGGGCTGCCCGCGCCCTGTTCAAATCGTTGCTCGTAGTTGAAGTAGAAAACAAACTTAGCGCGTTTTGAGTTGTTTTTATTTTTGCGCAAAAAATGGGACCATTTTGGGGGGGTGCCCCCCCGCAGTAGCCCCCGAGGGTAACTTGGGTTTCAGGGGAAAGCCGAGTTATCCTTTCCATTAGACTTGAAGCATTTACATAGTTGTTGCCAACTGGGGCGTTGGCCATGTGATTTTTACAACAAAAATACTTGGAAAATCCTAGCTAAGGGTAGAAGCGACGTAGCTGTTGGATGTTCCAAGCGTTGGTGAGCTCTTCACCGTCCTCGTTGGCCAGCTTGTACGTGCCCGGCTTGAGTACCTTCACCACGACGTAGGGTCCCTCCCATGGGGGCGATAGCTTGTGGCGCCCTCGGTTATCTTGGCGTAGCCTTAGGACCAGATCCCCCTCGCTGAAATCCCGTCGACGTATCTTGCATGCTTGGTAGCGTCTTAGGGATCGTTGATACCTTGCGGAATGCATTAAGGCTACGAGGCGTGCCTCGTCCGACCGGTCCGACGAGTCCTCGCGGGCTCGTTGGTTAGCATCCTCGTTATAGCCTCGAACCTTGGGTGACCCGTATTCAAAGTCCGTGGGGAGGACGGCCTCCGCGCCGTGGACTAGAAAAAATGGGATGAACCCGGTGGCTCGCTCGGGGTGGTCCTTAGGCTCCACACGACCGCCGGTAGTTCTTGGAGCCATTTTCGCCCGCATTTGTTGAGCCGATCGAAAATTTCGGGCTTAAGGCCCCGTAGGATCATGCCGTTGGCACGCTCCACTTGGCCGTTGGTCCGTGGGTGTGCCACACCTGCCCAATCCACACGGATGTGGAACTTGTCACGAACTCCAAGAACTTCCGCCCGTGAACCGGGATCCATTGTCCGTGATGATGGAGTTTGGCACTCCAAAGCGGTAGACGATATCGGTGAAGAATGTCACCGCCTGCTCAGCCCTTAGGTTCGTGATGGGGCGCACCTCCACCCACTTGGAGAACTTGTCGATCGCGACTAGCAAGTGGGTGAAGCCCCCGGGCGCCTTCCGCAGGGGCCCGACGATGTCCAGCCCCCACACGGCGAACGGCCATGTTACGGGGATGGTCTGTAGGGCATGGGCGGGCAAGTTGGACTTGCGGGCGTAGAACTGGCACCCTTCGCAGGTGCGTACGATCTCGCTAGCGTCCGAGACCGCAGTAGGCCAGTAAAAGCCCTGGCGGAACGCGTTGCCGACGAGGGTGCGGGGCGCGGCGTGGTGGCCACAGGTCCCTGTATGGATGTCCCGTAGGAGCTCGCGCCCCTCGGGAATGGGCACGCACCGCTGTAGGATGCCGGAGGCGACGCGCTTGGCGCGCTCGCCGTCGACGAGGGCAAAAGATTTGGCCATCCTGGCGATGCGTCTGGCCGCGGCCCGGTCTGCGGGGAGCTCCCCTCGAGCGATCCAGGCGGTGTACTTTTCGCGCCAGTCCTCCTAAGCGGGAGCTGGCTCGTTGTCCATCGCATCGACCTCACGGGAGCCGTACCCCTCGATGAGGGAGAGCACGTACGCCTCGTTCGAGGGGTCCTCGTCCATGGGTTCCGCACCCGTTGGGTTCGAGGGAGCCCCCGAGGGTCCGTCATGGCTCGAGTGGTAGGGCTCGAAGATGACCGAGGGTTGCGTGATGTCGCGCGTGAAAACGTTCGGGGGAACGGTAATCCGCCCGGACGCGATCTTTGCCAGTTCGTCTGCCTCCTCGTTGTACCGGCGGGGTACATGATTGAGCTCAATGCCGTAGAACTTGTCCTCGAGGGCCCGCACGGCCTTACGGTAAGCCTCCATCTTGTCATCATGGCAGCTCGTGTTCTTCATGATTTGATCGACCACGAGCCGCGAGTCCCCCCGCACGTCGAGGCGCTTGACGCCCAACTCAATGGCGATTTTGAGGCCGCGAGAGAAGGGCCTCGTATTCAGCCATATTGTTGGACGCGGGGAAGTGGAGGCGCACCGCATAGCGCATGTGCTCCCCGAGGGGTGACACGAAGAGCGTGCCCGCGCCTCGCTCCCCGTTTTCATCACCGAGCCGTCGAAGAACGCAGTCCGGCACTCGCCCGGATTTGTGGGGGTGGCGGCCGCGTGTCTGTCCACTCGGCCGACGAAATCCGCCAGGATTTGCGATTTGATGGCCTTGCGTGGGGCGTAGGCGAGCGTTTCGCCCATCAGCTCCACGGACCACTTGGCGATCCTTCCCGCGGCATCGGGGTTGCGGATGATCTCTCCTAGCGGAAAGGAAGAAACCACCGTGACGGGGTGGGCCTCGAAGTAGTGGCGGAGCTTGCGCCGCGCAAGGACTACCGCGTACAGCAACTTCTGGACCTGGGGGTAGCGCGTCTTCGTGTCTGACAGGACCTCGCTGATGTAGTAGACCGGCCGCTGTACAGGCAAGGCGTGCCCCTCCTCCATGCGCTCCACGACGATCACGGCGCTGACCACCTGGGTGGTTGCGGCTACGTAGAGCTGCAGGGGTTCGCCGTCTTGCGGCGGCGTGAGGATCGGGGCGTGCGTTAGGGACGCCTTCAATTTGTTGAGCGCATCCCCGGGCCTCGGTGGTCCAGGAGAAGCGCTCGTGCTTTTTGAGGAGGCGATAGAGGGGCAGGCCCTTCTCACCGAGCCGCGAGATGAAGCGGCTCAAGGCGGCGAGGCACCCCAACACCTTCGCACCCCTTTGAGGTCCCTGGATCGGACCCATCCGTTCGAGGGCCGCGACCTTTTCGGGGTTGGCCTCAATTCCCCGCCGGGAGACGATGTATCCCGGGAGCATGCCTCGCGGTACTCCAAAGACACACTTTTCGGGGTTTAATTTGACCCCATTGGCCCGTAGGCAATTGAACGCGACACTAAGGTCGCCAACCGTGTCGTCCGCCTTCCCGGTCTTCACGACGATGTCGTCCACGTATGCTTCGACCGTCCGCCCGATGTGATTCCCGAAAACGTGCCGCATGCGGCGCGGTATGTTGCACCCGCGTTTCGGAGGCCAAATGGCATCGTGACGTAACGAACGTCCCGAACGGTGTGATGAACGAGGTCGCGAGCTGGTCGGACTCTTTCATCTTTATTTGATGGTACCCGGAATAGGCATCAAGGAAACAGAGCAATTCGCACCCACCGTTGAATCAACGATTTGATCAATGCGTGGCAAAGGAAAAGGAACCTTAGGACATGCTTTATTTAGACTAGTGTAGTCTATACACATCCGCCACTTCCCACTCTTTTTCTTTACAAGCACGGGGTTAGCTAGCCACTTTGGGTGGAACACCTCCTTGATGAATCCGGCCTCGAGAAGCTTCCGCAGCCTCCGCTCCGATCGCCCGTCGCCGCTCCTCGCCGAAGCGACGCAGCCCGCCGCCGCACGGCGCGGGCGTTTGGCGAGATGTCAAGGGAGTGCTCGGCGACTTCCCTCGGGATGCCCGGCATGTCCGAGGGGTTCCATGCGAAGATGTCGGCGTTGGCGCGGAGGAAGTCGACGAGCATCGCTTCCTATTTGGGGTCGAGGGTGGAGCCGACCCTCAACGCCTTGCCCTCGGGGGCCGAGGGGTCGAGGGGGACCCCTTGGTCCGCTCCGCGGCCTCGAAGGTGCCGGCGTGCTTGCTGGCGGGGTCGAGGTCTTCGTTGACCATCTTCTCCAGCGTGTTCACCGGCGCTTCGTCCCGGTGCGGTGCCTCGCGTGCTCCACGCACTCGACGTCGCGGCCGAATGCGTGCTCGATGGATGACCCGACGGTGATGACGCCGTTTGGTCCCGGCATCTTCATCTTCAGGTAAGTATAATTGGGGACCGCCATGAATTTGGCGTAACAGGTCGCCCCAGGATAGCATGGTAGGCCCCCTTGAACCCCACCACTTCGAAGGTGAGGGTCTCCTTGCGGAAGTTCTTTGGGGTGCCAAACCGGATCGGCAGGTTGATCTCGCCCGAGGGGCCGGACCTGCTTGCCGCGCGCGATGCCATGGAACGGCTTCGTGCTAGGCCGCGCCGGTCCAATCCGATCCCCATCGGGGCGCGGCGTATGCTCGTAGAGGATGTTGAGGCCGCCGCCTCCGTCCATGAGGACCTTCGAGAACCGGGCGTTCCCGATGATGGGATCGACCAACAACCGGCATCGGCCCGGTTGGGGATGCGGTTCGGGTGGTCCTCCCGGCTAAAGGTGATGGCGTCCTCCGACCAATTGAGGAAGGACGGAGGCGCCCTCTCCGCGGCGAGGACCTCGTGCCGCTCCTTCTTGCGCCGCCGGTCGACATGTCGACGGTTGGTCCCCCAAAGATGAGGAACACATTTTCGACGGCGGGGAAGCCGCCGGCGCCGCCATCGCCTCCGTCTTTCTTGGCCTCTCGCCTCCTTCGCGGCGGCGTGGCCATAGAACTTCTTGAGCATATCGCACCGCTCAAGGGTGTGGTGCACCGGGGTCTTGTGGTAGGGACATGGCTTCTTCAAAGCATGTCGTCGAACACTCCCGGCCTCGAGGGGCCGGTCGAGGGCCTCGTCGAGCCGGGTCAACGGGGCCGAGGGCTTCGGCGTTGCCGCCGTCGCGCCCGCGCTCGCGCGCCGCGCGCGCGGCTTTTTCCCCCTTCTTGCCCCGCTTGTCGTTGCGGTGCGGCTCCTTGGACTTGCTGCCCTCCGCGGGCGCGTCCTCTCGAGCGCTTGCCCTTCTTGCCGTTGAAGATTGCCCCCACGGCCTCTTCTCCGCAGGCGAAGCCGGTGGCGATGTCGAACGGCTCGTTGGAGTCCGCGAGGCGGGCCGCGTCCCGGCCCCGTACGAGGTCCCCGCACGTGGTGCCCTCAAGGAAGGCATGCACGATCTCGGATCGCGCTACGCCGGGGGAGCTCGGTGCGGCCGCTTGGAGAAGTGCCGTATGAAGTCCCGCAGCGACTCGCCGGGCTTCTGCGTGCAGGAGCGCAGGTCCCATGAGTTTCCAGGGCGCACGTATGTGCCCTGGAAGTTGCCCACGAACGTGTGGACCAAGTCGTCCCAGTTATGGATCTGGCTAGCGGGCAAGTGCTCGAGCCATGTCCGGGCCGCGTCGCCCAGATGCAGGGGCAAATTGCGAATGATGACCTCGTCACTGGTGGCCCCGCCCAGCTGGCAGGCTAAGCGGTAGTCGTTGAGCCAGACACGGGGGTCCGTCTCCCCGTTGTACTTGACGATCGTCGAGGGTTGGCGAAAGCGTTGGGGGAACGCTGCCGCGCGGATCTCCCCGACCGAACACGCGGGTGCTCGGGGGTTCCGGCGTCGGGGAGCGATCCTCGCCGCCGTCGTAGCGTCCACCCCGTCGAGGGTGGTAGCCCCTTGCGCTCGTGCGTCCGCCCCGCCGGTGCACCCGGCGTTGATGACGTTGCGGGCGTCACCATCCGGTGCCCCGCGCGCGTCAAGGAGTCGTTCCTTGGCCGGCGTGCGCCCTTGGTCGGCGGGTTGCCCCCGCCGGTCCCCCCCCACGTGCACCGAGGGTTCTCCTCCCGCGCAGCCTTCGTCGCCCCACGCATCCCCCCCGCCGGCGGATGCGTGAGGCCGAGCTCTCGGCCCGCCGGACGGCCGCCTGCTCGATGAGAGTTTGCACCTCGCGGTGCAGGTCTCGAGCCTCGGGGGTCGAGGGTGCCGGCATGGCTCGCGGCGGCCGCGGCGGCGATGAGCTTCTGGCTTGCTCGCGGCGGTGCGTCCGCGTTGTCGACGTTGGGGACGGTGTTGATACGGTCGCGAACCCCGTCGGCCCCGGCTCCCGTGCGCGTTCGCCGCGCGCGGAGGCCTCCCCTGCCATTGAGGCGCGGAGCAATCGTACCGTTCGGTACTCTTCCGCCGCTTGGCCTCGAGCTCGCGGGCATGGGCCGACCGTGCGTCGACGTCGGCCCCGGCGAGAGCGCTTGGCCTTGCGGCCGGGCGCGCGGCGATCCCCGGGGCAGAATGACTTCCCCGTCTCCGGCGCCGCGCGCCGCCGGCGGCATTGGCCGGTCGTTGGTGATGACGGCGTAACACTCCCGCGCGCAGGTCGTAGCTCCCCGGTGCCGGGAGTCGTCGTAGCGGCCGAACCGCAGTCCGCGGCGTCTAGGAAACGCCGAACACAACCGGGTCGGCTACGCCGGAGAAGTCCCACTCCGCGTACCCGTGGCGGTTGGCGGGTGGTAACGTGTCGACGGAGCCCGGGGACGACTCGTCTCCTGGCCGAGGCGCCGGGACCCCCGGCGACGAAGACGTGGCGGCCGGTGGAACCCTCGCGCATCGTGGTGTTGACGTTGGCGTTGTAGGCCGACGTAGCACCACGCAGCCCCGATGGGGATGCGCGGTCCGAGACCGCACGCGGCCCCGCCGGGGCGGTGGAGGTCGTCGTGACGGTGGGCGCGCCATTTTGAGTGGCGGCGCGCTCGGCCGCCGCCGCTCGGACCGCGCCCGGCGCGAGCGCCGTCCCGAGCGATGGCGGCGTCGTGGCGTCGATGGACCCGCGGCATCCGTGCCCGCGGGGCGCCGGCGCCGGAGTCGTGCGTGCGGCGGGGGTCCGAGCGGACCCGGCCCGGCGCCGCGCGCGGAGTTCCTCACGGTTAGTGAGGCGCATGAGATAGCCGTTCCCCGTGGCCCGAAAGTTCGTGTCCCCGAAGCGGATTTCGAACCCGGCCGGGGAGGGGGTCCGAGCCGCCCATGCGAGAGCGTGTACCACGGTACTCGGTGCGGATCACCATGGAGGGAGTTGGCGAAACGACCTTAGGCGCTCGCTTGCCCCATGGTGGGCGCCAACTGTCGGTGCGGAATATGGTCCCGACACTAACCAGTAGATAGCGCCGAGGTCTATCCCTCAATGGTCGATGCTAAGTAACAAGTGACACGGGGTTTTTATCCCGGTTCCCGCCGAGGGGGCCGTACGTCCGGCGGGGGCGTGCTCGAGGCACTATATTACTTAGCACCGGGGGTGCCTGTAGTGGGGCGGCTACAAGCAAGGCGGGAGAGGAAGCAAGGTTTCCAAGTCCCTGGCTGAAAATGTTGTGGGAGAATTGGGGAGTGAGTACGTGGTGTGTGTGAAAGGCTCCTGTTGTCTGCTGTCTCGTGTCCCCCGCGGCTGGGGGGTTCGCTCCCCCTTTTATAGATCAAGGGGGAGGTGGTTTACATGAGCGCCGCGCTACCTAGCTACGTGGGGAAGTGCGACGTGCTACACCGTAGAACGGGGGGCCGTCCGGGCGATCCTCGCGCCGATCCGGTCATCATGGCTCGACTTGTACCCGAACACGGGCGGTTCGAGGGTAGTAGAGCAAACGGATGGCGGTGGAAGTCCTCCGATAGGCTCGAGGAAGGTGTCGACGCAGGCCCGTACGGAGTACGGGAGAGTAGGCGAACGGCGTTCCTTCCCGATGCGCCTCGCGGGGCCGGGGAGTCGTTGCTACGGGGCCTCGGCGTGCGCCCGCACGCGCGGGCACGGCGGCCACGCCGTTACGCGGGCGGGGATGGCGGTCCACCGGCCTAGCGCCTCCACCTAACCCCCCGTAGGGTCACAAGAAAGTGAATCGAGTGTGCGCCGGCCCCCTTTCGAGGGCTCGGCGCGTTAGCCGCACCGGGAGCGTGCGCACGGTGTCACGGGACCGACACCGGCCGCGCCGCACGCCTCCCCTCCCACGGGGGCGGGGATGGGCTCCTCCCCGGGGAGTTGGTGCGGCGGCACCGGGGTGCGAGCCCCGGCGCGTGATGGCGCCGGTCCCTACCGGCGTGAGGGCGTTAAATGCCGTGTACGGGGGCCGGCGCACGCGTGAGGGGCGCCCTCGAGAGTGGTGGACCCCGGCCGAGGGCGGGGCGTACCCTCGAGCGAGGCGGAACCCGCTCGAGGGGAAGTGCGCCCCTCGAACGGGGCGGAGCCCGCCCGAAGGGAGCACGCATCCTCGAACGAGGCGGAGCCCGTTCGAGGGGATCTCTAAGGGGGCCGCCTCGATGGGCCGTCCGAGTCCCCGTGGGCCGTTCCCTTCATGGTTAGGCTTAACGTGTTTTGGTTTCGTTGTGGGTTTTAAGTGAGGTTCTCCCCATTGTTTAAGGGGACCCCTAGGGCCGTCCCCGACAATCTTCATGTGAGAGTCTTAGCATTTTAATGAGTCTTAGTGTTTTAATAAGTCTTATTTTTCGAGTGTGTTTTAAAATTTTTGCAAGTGTCTTAAATTAATGTTGAGTCAAAGAAAATCAAATAAAAAGAGTATATATATATATATATCTTTGTGTTTTATGTATTGCTTTTCTTTATTCACTTGTTTGTTTATCTTTGATTCTTGATACATGAACATAAGTATGTGGTTTGAAAAACATTTACCGTGGTGCTTAGTGGAATTGCTACTACTTAAAGTACCCATACCGCACTTCGATCTTGAGCTTCACATGTTAGTTGTGCTATGTTCAATGCTAAAAGTTCGAGGATTTCAGTTCTGAAAATTATTTTAAAACCCTTGTAATAAAGGTTAGCAAAACCTCTTTTTCCTAGTTGAGAGTAAGAAAAAAATTCCTATCCAAAGCCAAGTTTATTTTTTTCGCTCCACCATAAGTGTGATTAGCACGATGAGTTAGGCTAGGACCCTTCTCTCTTGGTAAGTTTTAATTTTGAGCAATGATCATGTTCTTGTGTTTATCTTTTGTTGCTAGCCTCATCATATATTCGGTAACGTGACTTTCGCAACGGAAGTCACGTACATCGCCGAATTCCATACGCAACCCAATACATCTCTTTTGTACATTGTATTCCTTGAACACAACCTAGTTTCAAAGTTTCGTCTCGTCTCTAGCATGATTTATTTAAAATTTCAGATTGTATGCATGCGAGGAAAGAGAGAATTGAAAGCTTTGAAAAGTTGTCAAGAGAGAAAAATAAAGAGAAAAAGCATGAGTGTGGAAAAGAAAGAAAGAAAGAAAGAAAGAAAGAAAAAAATTATATGTGAATGAAAGAAGAAAAGGAAAAAGAAAAAGATGAGGTAGCAATAAAGATATGAGAGGGATGGATCAAGTGAAAGAAAAGAAAAATAAAGTGTAAGGAAGGATGTCACGTTGTTGAGAGACGAAACTTTCACTCTATTTCCAACCATGTGCAATCCGACAACGAGGACGTCATCGGTGCCTTGTACTCACAATTTTCTTTTGCCCTTGCACATGTCCACCATTCTAAATCTTCTCATCCTTGATATCCCTACATATGGTTAATTCTCATGATCATTGGCTTTGAAAGGTAGACAACCATTAGAGGAAGTTCTTAGTTTGACAATACTTGTGTTGATTGCGCTAGCCCTACCTATAGCTCCACTTTACGTGATATATGAGAGATTAATGGGAGGTGAGAGTTTTATAAAATTTGGTTAGGATAGCCACTTCATTGAGTGACTTGAGAGAGCTTGGAGAAAGGTTTTTGTCTAATACTTGTTGCAGGAATTTTTGTTTTGAAAAATCATAAAAACCCTCCGATGGAAGCAAAGAAGTAAGCATGGTTGAGATTGAAAGCTTCGAGTGAAGAGTTTGAGTTGTGGGGTAAAACTTGACGTGGTAAAAGTTCTAAACGCCCATGTTTATCTTTGATTATCATTACTTTGTGTGTATGTATTAAAGATGAAGCGATTGACTAACTTGTGAAGAAGGATAAGTGGTATATGATTACAACACCTTGGACGAAGTTCTTTTACGAGTACTTGCTCGAGGATGAGCAAGAGCTAAGTGTGGGGGAGATGTTGACGGTGTATTTTGGTGCACCTAGCATGTTCATTACACTTTGATTTGGATTTGATTATGGAACTAACCCGCCACTAGGCACACTAATCATATAACAAGTTCATCTTTGTGCATGCATTTTGAAGTGTTGTGTTTATGTAGGAAAACATGGACATAAAGGACGGATTCGCAACAAGTTCAAAGGAGCATTTAAGGAGTCTTGTTCGTGTTCATGAGCTTGATGAAATCACTTCCAATGGTGGCGAGGACCGAAGTGCTACGAGGAACACCCCCGGGGATTGAAGCGTAAAAGATCGAACTTCATGCGAAGCGAACCTCCATCTTGGAAGCGAGGATAACATCATCAAAATCATGCAAGTGGAGGGGGCAAAGTACATAAGTGCATAAGGACCCACGGAGCAAAAGGGGCGACCGAACCGGCCAACCGGGCCCAGCCGATCGGCCCAGGCCGGCCGGCCCGGCCCCGTCTCGGCGCCGGTTCGGTCCCGTTTTCCTTGCACTCGAAGGATCTTCAACCCTAAAAGCCCCGAGGCGCCGCCAACACCAGAAGAGGAGTCATTCGCACCAGAAGGCCATCCACAAGGTAGAGAGAGGAGGAGGATCTCCGGCGGGAGATCAACCACCTCGAAGGAAGCACCCTCTCATGGAGAAGAAGGAAGACACCGTCGGAAGGGAAACCATGATCAACGGTGCCATGATCCGCACCTTGATGGGGTAATCTTCTCATTCGTCCATGGGTTGTAATCGATATTGAGATGTAATCGCACTTTGTCGGATTATCAATCTATCATCTTGTGTTGAATATACGTTAGTGCTTAAGGTTAGCTACCGTGCCGTAAAGGGAGTAGAGCTCCAATGCTTCCTTGGATCCTTTCAATACGCCGTGTCCATCAAAGGTCTAGTCATGAATACCTTTGCGTAGTGACAGTACGAGAGCAGGGAAAGGGCGAAACCGTGGTCACAATCCCGATAGATTAGATTGGTTTTCATGTCTTTAAGCGATTGCATGCTCTAGTATCGTAGACCCGTGGGCTAGTGTCTTCTACCTTGATATCTTAATCAATCTCTCTAGTATAGTTTAGTTGTTTTCTAGTATAATAATAGTTAGGGTTTTAGTAGCTAGTGTGTCGTTGTAGATCGAACGCTTGTAATCCCCTTGCTCCGCGGATTGACAAGAACCTTGGGAATCCCGTGGTGAAAAAGGTGTGGGGTCCGTACGCTTGCGGATCGTAGAGGGATACGTCTTTTATCCGTCAACAAGCCCCGTTTTCTGGCGCTGTTTCCGGGGATCGAATTAGTTTACATCGTTTGATTTGCATCTAACTTAGTTTTATATTTAGTTTATCTTTTATTTGCTATATCTAACACATATGGAAGAACCGGAGAAATCATTAAGGGATTACGCTAGCCCTCGATGTGAAGACATAAAAGTACAAGAGTCGGATTCGAAGCTCGAAGCGACCAAGTATGAGATTAAATCCAAGATCATCAAGATCGTGGCGGCGAACCCATTTGAAGGGATGGTTATGGAAAACCCATATAGAGACATAAGGGATTTCACGACAATATGCAACACGGTGCGTCAAGAAGGAGTTCCCGATGAATGGTTCAAATGGAATCTCTTCCCCTACTCACTTGCCGGCAATGCAAAGACATGGTATTCGGTTGCGTCCTTTGAAGTTGAAGGCAATTGGAACAAGTTGACAAAGAAGTTTTGCGAGAAGTTCTTTCCAATTAGCAAGGTTCAACATCTAAGGAGGCAAGTGATCACTTTCATGCAAGGAGAAGAGGAAGAGATAGACCAAGCCTGGGATAGGTTTAATGGGTTAATCGAACAAGGACCAAAACTCGGCTTCACCGGTGACGTACTCTTGCATACATTTTTCTTTTCCCTAACCCCTAGTTGCATGCAACACATCGAAAGGTGTGCAGGTTGGGATCTCATGGAGAAAACACTCACGGAAGCCGCCCAACTTCTACAAAAGGTTAGTAAAGCGGCTGCCATGCGAAGAGATTGGGAAACAAGACTTGCGGAAGAGCCGGAATACAATTAAGGAAGAAGAAGTGTGCTGATTTTTCTAAAGAGGCAACCCCGAAAGTCACAAAAGAGGAGCCAATCATGGAAAAGCTTGAACAAGAACACATCAAGTCAAGAACTACACCAAGCGTCGACTTCGCCACACCAAATGAGACGAACAAGAGAAGCATGTCAAGCGCGAAGCCACTAAAGGAGTTCGAACCAATGGATTGGGTTCCTATTGATTACGGAGAAGTATTCGACAAGAGAAGACCGTTCCCTAACCAAAAGGGAATGGCAAGAGCATTGGAAGTGCATTTTCCACCGGAGAAGGAAGCGGAAAATTCATACGACCTTGAAACCACTGGGGATATCTTCCAAAAACTCTTTGGAGATGATATAGTAGATCCGGAACATATTGCCGAGGTGAAGAGAATCATGGGGATCAAGCCCGAAGCATCACCATACGCTCGCCTCGCTGAAATTTACGTGATAGGATCCGAAGAAGAAGAGAAGACGACACCACACTTGAGTTGCGAGGTCAACGGAGTTCAATGCAAAGCTTTATGCGACATCGGAGCCCAAGTAAGTGTTCTATCTTCTAAAATTTACGATAAAGTTCAAGACCACAACCTAGACTTAGCTCCAACATCAACGAAATTAATTATGGGAGATGGTAGAACTATAAAACCTCTAGGTATTGCTTGCAACATGAAAGTAAAAATCTCTAGAAACTACATACCAACCGATTTCTTCGTTATTGATGCTTACCATAGTAATCATGATCACATAATCTTAGGTAGGCCTTTTCTTAAGTTGGTTGATGCCGTGTTAGATGCCGGAGAAGGCAAAGTAACAATGAACCTTAATGGAACAAAGTACACATATAATTTTCTTCGTGCTTCTAAACACCTCACACCCTTTCCTCCCGAAGATCAAGAAGTAGAGGAGATAGATAGTCTTTGTTTTGTTGAAACCCTTAGAGACCCGCCGTAAAGAGCAATAGAAAATCAAATTAGTAATCAACAAGATGAAGAACTAGAGGAAGCAACAAAAGGCTTAGAGCCGCATGATGGTAGTGTGGAGGAAGAGAAATTCGAAGACATAGGAGAAATCAAACCCGAGGAGCCACAAGTGCCCGAGGTAGACCTTAAACCTTTGCCCAAGGGATTAAAGTATGAATTTTTGGGCCCGGACAAAACTTATCCAGTCATTGTGAGCGACGAGTTGAGTCCCGAAGAAAATGATGTGTTGCTGATTTTATTAAAAAAACATAGGAAGGTGATTGGATATTCGATTAATGATCTCAAAGGTATTAGCCCAGCCTTTTGCACTCATCGTATACCAATGGAAGACCAATGTAAGCCCGTAGTGGACCACCAAAGGAGGCTAACTCATGCCATGGGAGAGGTAGTAAAGAAAGAGGTCATCAAGTTACTTGATGCCGGAATCATCTACCCGGTTCCGCATAGCGAGTGGGTGGTCCCGGTACATTGTGTACCGAAGAAAGGAGGTTTGACCATGGTGAAGAATGAGAAGAACGAATTGATACCGCAAAGAACCGTGACTGGGTGGCGAATGTGTATCGATTATCGTAAGCTTAACAAAGCGACGAAGAAAGATCACTTCCCCCTACCGTTCATCGACGAGATGCTCGAGAGGTTAGCAAACCACGCTTATTTTTGCTTTCTCGATGGATACTCGGGGTTCATGCAAATTCCCATTCACCCGGAAGATCAACATAAGACAACGTTTACATGCCCTTACGGAACGTTTGCATATAGGAGGATGCCCTTCGGCCTATGCAACGCTCCGGCCTCTTTTCAACGTTGCATGATGGCCGTGTTTTCGGAATTCATCGAAGAAATTGTTGAAGTGTTTATGGATGATTTTTCCGTTTACGGGAAGACGTTCATGGATTGCTTAGCAAACTTAGAAAAGATCCTTACGAGGTGTGCGGGGGTAGATTTGGTGTTAAATTGGGAAAAGTGCCACTTCATGGTTAAGCAAGGCATAGTGCTCGGACATGTTATATCCGAGAGAGGAATTGAAGTGGACAAGGCTAAGGTAGAGACGGTTGAGCAACTCCCACCTCCTACGGATGTTAAGTCCTTAAGGAGATTTATAGGCCATGCCGGATTCTATAGAAGATTTATAAAGGACTTCTCGAAGATCACTAAGCCTTTAACACATCTCCTTCAAAAGGATGTGGCTTTCGACTTTGATGAGAAGTGTCTAGCGGCATTCCGGACCTTGAAGAATGCATTGGTGAGTGCTCCCATCATCCAACCTCCGGATTGGAGCCAACCTTTCGAGATCATGTGTGACGCAAGCGACTACGCCGTAGGCGCGGTTTTGGGTCAAAGAAAGGAAGGCCGAGTTCACACCGTTTACTACACTAGCAAAACTCTTAGTGGGACACAATTAAATTATGCCACTACGGAAAAAGAGTTGCTAGCGGTGGTATTCGCTTTCGAAAAATTCAGATCTTACATCGTGAACTCGAAGGTCATTGTTTACACCGATCACGCAGCCATCATGTATCTCTTGGCTAAGAAGGAAGCTAAACCACGCTTGATTCATTGGATCCTTCTTCTCCAAGAGTTTGATGTTGAAATTCGTGATAAAAAGGGGGTGGAAAATGTTGTGGACGATCATTTGTCTAGGATGAATCGTGGACAAGATGATAAAGAGCCCATAGAAGACAAGATGAGAGATGACCACCTCTATAGAGTGCTTGATAAAGATACTTGGATGATCGATATCATTCGAGCAATTCGAAAGATGCCCCTCGATCATCTAGATAAAAACACTCAAAAGAAGATAATCTCCGAAAGTAGGAAATATTTTTGGGATGCACCATACCTCTTCAAACTTGGCAATGATGGAGTGATGAGAAGATGTGTGCCAAGAGAAGAGAGGGTAGAAATTCTAAGGAAGTGTCACTCGGCGGAGTACGATGGGCACTATAGTCACTTTCGAACCCAAGCAAAAGTATGGTCGAGCGGATTCTTTTGGCCGGAGATGCATGAAGATACTAAAAGATATGTTGCATCATGCCCCGAATGCCAAAGAACCGGAAACATCTCTCAAAGAAATTCTATGCCTTTGAAATACAACTTACAAATCGACATATTCGATGTATGGGGTATAGACTTCATGGGGCCTTTTAAAAACTCATTTGGATTTGAGTATATCCTATTCATGGTTGATTATGTATCCAAGTGGGTAGAGGCAATACCATGTCGTAAAGCTTCCATGGAGGACTCCATTACTATGATCAAGAACGTGATTTTTCCCCATTTCGGTACACCGAGAATCTTGATAAGTGTTGGAGGAACTCACTTCACCGGGAAGAATTTCAAAGGGTGCTTGTCCAAGTTGAGAATTGAGCATAGGGTCTCTACGGCCTATCATCCACAAACCAACGGACAAGCAGAGACGTCAAATAGGCAATTAAAAAGCATACTCAACAAGACCATAGAGAAGAGAGGCAAGCATTGGTCAAAGAAATTAGACGGAGCTTTACGGGCTTATCGAACGGCATTTAAAACACCGATAGGTATGACCCCTTATCAATTCGTCTATGGAAAAGCTTGCCACCTTCCGGTTGAGTTGGAACATAAAGCCTATTGGGCAATTAAAGAGATGAACCTCGATCTCGATGCCGCGGTGGTGAAACGAAGAATCCAAATAAGCGAGCTAGAGGAGTTGAGGTTGAAAGCATATGAAAACGCAAGCATATACAAGGAGAGAATCAAAAGGTGGTACGATAAAAGATTGAAGAAAAAAGAATTTAAAGAAGGAGATAAGGTCCTCCTCTACAATTCAAGGTTTAAAACCTTCGGAAAGGGGAAATTGCAAAGCAAATGGGACAGACCTTATGTTGTGCATTCGGTGTTCTCCAACGGAGCGGTAACCATTATGGATATAAACGACGATCAATTTGTGGTGAGTGGACAGCGGCTTAAGGTTTACTACGAACCCGACGTCGTGCCCCTTCACCATATTCACGTCTTCACCATGGAGGAAGAGCCCGAACGTCCCGCCTAGGACGAAAAATAAGGCATCAACTTTTGTAAATAGTTTTTCTTTTTAATTTTCTGGAGTTTTTTGCGAAGTTTTACTGGGCCAACTTTTTCCCATGGGCTAAGGAAGAAAAAAATAGGGTGGTGTGCAAAAAAAACAGGACCGACCCGGCCCCCGAGACGGGGGTGGGCCGGCCGGCCCAGCCGACCGGCCCGAGGGTTCCGGCGGCCGATGACGCCGAATTTCGCCCGAATTGCTCCTTTTTGACTTCCTTGTTTGGTCAGAAAATTTTAAGGGAAGTGTAAAAAAGGAAAATAAGGTTCCCAGGGCTTTTCTCTCAGGACTATTTATTTGGCCGAATTGGGAGCTCGAGGATCAAACCTTTCAAGCAATATTTTGCACCCTTGTAGCAACCATTGTGCCTCCAAGGAGCTTAGAGTTGAAGCTAGAAGCCGAGAAGCTATAGATGGAGGAGGTGATGCGATGCGAGCTCAAGCTACCCGTCAAGAGGACCGCACGCATCCGTTGCGGAGGGCGTGTCCCGACCGGAGCTCTTGCATCTTGCAACCCCGTCGAAGGAGAGAAGGTCCCTACGCCCGTTCGAAGGTCGGCACGCATCCAAGGCATCAAGCGCAAAGACTACAAGGAGGCGTCGCCAGAGCCTAAGGATTATGGGGGTAGCGACTACTCTGACGATCGCAACCCGAGCTCGTGGGCGTCCGCCGGAAGAGATGATGACGATTGGGATGAGAAGCCCATAGAGAGGACTCCCGAAGGCCCCAACGGCGACAGTAACGATGGCAACGAGAGCGGCAACGGCAATGGAGGTGGCGACGACGGTGGCGACGACGGTGGAGACTATGGCGATGAAGACCCCTTCGGATTGCATCCGATGTGTTGTCGAACTTGCCGTCAATCCATCGGGGATCTCTACACGTCGGACGATGAATGTCTCCAAGCCATGGAAGCGATGAAGCAGCGTATGGAGGATTTGTAGCACGTAGTTGGAGACAATTTCAAGTTCCTTAACCGTAACGTGCGCAAACTTTTCGGCATGGTTGGAAACATGAGAGGCAAGTGGTGCAATACTTGCTTGAAGTGCCATTAGATCTAGTTTTCCCCTTAGGGATTTGTAAGATACGACGAGGACGTCGTATGTTTTAAGCGTGGGGGAGAGCTAGCTCGCTAGCCTTAGCTTTTGAACTTCAAGTTTAGGTTCGGTTTAATCTTCGTGTGAGAGTCTTAGCGTTTTAATGAGTCTTAGTGTTTTAATGAGTCTTTAGTTTTCGAGTGTGTTTTAAAATTTTTGCAAGTGTCTTAAGTTAATGTTGAGTCAAAGAAAATCAAATAAAAAGAGTCTATATATATATATATATCTTTGTGTTTTATGTATTGCTTTTCTTTATTCACTTGTTTGTTTATCTTTGATTCTTGATACATGAACATAAGTATGTGGTTTGAAAAACATTTACCGTGGTGCTTAGTGGAATTGCTACTACTTAAAGTACCCATACCGCACTTCGATCTTGAGCTTCACATGTTAGTTGTGCTATGTTCAATGCTAAAAGTTGGAGGATTTCAGTTCTGAAAATTATTTTAAAACCCTTGTAATAAAGGTTAGCAAAACCTCTTTTTCCAAGTTGAGAGTAAGAAAAAATTCCTATCCAAAGCCAAGTTTATTTTTTTCGCTCCACCATAAGTGTGATTAGCACGATGAGTTAGGCTAGGACCCTTCTCTCTTGGTAAGTTTTAATTTTGAGCAATGATCATGTTCTTGTGCTTATCTTTTGTTGCTAGCCTCATCATATATTCAGTAACGTGACTTTCGCAACGGAAGTCACGTACATCGCCGAATTCCATACGCAACCCAATACATCTCTTTTGTACATCGTATTCCTTGACCACAACCTAGTTTCAAAGTTTCGTCTCGTCTCTAGCATGATTTATTTAAAATTTCAGATTGTATGCATGCGAGGAAAGAGAGAATTGAAAGCTTTGAAAAGTTGTCAAGAGAGAAAAATAAAGAGAAAAAGCATGAGTATGGAAAAGAAAGAAAGAAAGAAAGAAAGAAGGAAAAAAATTATATGTGAATGAAAGAAGAAAAAGAAAAAGAAAAAGATGAGGTAGCAATAAAGATATGAGAGGGATGGATCAAGTGAAAGAAAAGAAAAATAAAGTGTAAGGAAGGATGTCACGTTGTTGAGAGACGAAACTTTCACTCTATTTCCAACCATGTGCAATCCGACAACGAGGACGTCATCGGTGCCTTGTACTCACAATTTTCTTTTGCCCTTGCACATGTCCACCATTCTAAATCTTCTCATCCTTGATATCCCTACATATGGTTAATTCTCATGATCATTGGCTTTGAAAGGTAGAAAACCATTAGAGGAAGTTCTTAGTTTGACAATACTTGTGTTGATTGCGCTAGCCCTACCTATAGCTCCACTTTACGTGATATATGAGAGATTAATGGGAGGTGAGAGTTTTATAAAATTTGGTTAGGATAGCCACTTCATTGAGTGACTTGAGAGAGCTTGGAGAAAGGTTTTTGTCTAATACTTGTTGCAGGAATTTTTGTTTTGAAAAATCATAAAAACCCTCCGATGGAAGCAAAGAAGTAAGCATGGTTGAGATTGAAAGCTTCGAGTGAAGAGTTTGAGTTGTGGGGTAAAACTTGACGTGGTAAAAGTTCTAAACGCCCATGTTTATGTTTGATTATCATTACTTTGTGTTTATGTATTTAAGATGAAGGGATTGACTAACTTGTGAAGAAGGATAAGTGGTATATGATTACAACACCTTGGACAAAGTTCTTTTACGAGTACTTGCTCGAGGACGAGCAAGAGCTAAGCGTGGGGGAGATGTTGACGGTGTATTTTGGTGCACCTAGCATGTTCATTACACTTTGGTTTGGATTTGATTATGGAACTAACCCGCCACTAGGCACACTAATCATATAACAAGTTCATCTTTGTGCATGCATTTGGAAGTGTTGTGTTTATGTAGGAAAACATGGACATAAAGGACGAATTCGCAACAAGTTCAAAGGAGCATTTACAGAGTCTTGTTCGTGTTCATGAGCTTGATGAAATCACTTCCAATGGTGGCGAGGACCGAACTGCTACGAGGAACACCCCCGGGGATTGAAGCGTAAAAGATCGAACTTCATGCAAAGAGAACCTCCATCTTGGACGTGAGGATAACATCATCAAAATCATGCAAGTGGAGGGGGAAAAGTACATAAGTGCATAAGGACCCACGGAGCAAAAGGGGCGACCGTACCGGGCCAAACTGGGCCTAGGTCGGCCGGCCCAGCCCAGTTCTGGCGCCGGTTCGGACCCGTTTTCCTTGCACTCGAAGGATCTTCAACCCTAAAAGCCCCGAGGCGCCGCCAACACTAGAAGAGGAGTCATTCGCACCAGAAGGCCGTCCACAAGCTAGAGAGAGAGGAGGAGGATCTCCGGCGGGAGATCAACCACCTCGAAGGAAGCACCCTCTCGTGGAGAAGAAGGAAGACACCGTCGGAATGGAAACCATGATCAACGGTGCCATGATCAACACCTTGATGGGGTAATCTTCTCATTCGTCCATGGGTTGTAATCGATATTGAGATGTAATCGCACTTTGTCGGATTATCTATCTATCATCTTGTGTTGAGTATACTTTAATGCTTAAGGTTAGCTACCGTGCTGTAAAGGGAGTAGAGCTCCAATGCTTCCTTGGATCCTTTCGATACGCCGTGTCCATCAAAGGTCTAGTCATGAATACCTTCGCGTAGTGACAGTACGAGAGGAGGGAAAGGGCGAAACCGTGGTCACAACCCCGATAGATTAGATTGGTTTTCATGTCTTTAAGCGATTGCTTGCTCTAGTATCGTAGACCCGTGGGCGAGTGTCTTCTACCTTGATATCTTAATCATTCTCTCTAGTATAGTTTAGTTGTTTTCTAGTATAATAATAATTAGGGTTTTAGTAGCTAGTGTGTCGTTGTAGATCGAACGCTTGTAATCCCCTTGCTCCGCGGATTGACAAGAACCTTGAGAATCCCGTGGTGAAAAAGGTGTGGGCTCCGTACACTTGCGAATCGTAGAGGGATACGTCTTTTATCCGTCAACAAGCCCCTTTTTCTGGCGCCGTTGCCAGGGATCGAATTAGTTTACATCGTTTGATTTGCATCTAACTTAGTTTTATATTTAGTTTATCTGTTATTTGCTATATCTAACACATATTATCTAGAAAAACACTTGTTTGGTTTTTGTTTTTGTTTTTATCTTATTGTCTAGATGGCATTCGTTAATCAACCCGTGGAAGAACCGGAGAAATCACTAAGGGATTACGCTAGCCCTCGATGTGAAAACATAAAAGTACAAGAGTCGGATTCGAAGCTCGAAGCGACCAAGTATGAGATTAAATCCAAGATCATCAAGATGGTGGCGGCGAACCCATTTGAAGGGATGGTTACGGAGAACCCATATAGACACATAAGGGATTTCACGACAATATGCAACACGGTGCATCAAGAAGGAGTTCCCGATGAATGGTTCAAATGGAATCTCTTCCCCTACTCACTTGCTGGCAATGCAAAGACATGGTATTCGGTTGCGTCCTTTGAAGTTGAAGGCAATTGGAACAAGTTGACAAAGAAGTTTTGCGAGAAGTTCTTTCCAATTAGCAAAGTTCAACATCTAAGGAGGCAAGTGATCACTTTCATGCAAGGAGAAGAGGAACGGATAGACCAAGCTTGGGATAGGTTTAATGGGTTAATCGAACAAGGACCAAAACTCGGCTTCACCGGTGACGTACTCTTGCATACATTTTTCTTTTCCCTAACCCCTAGTTGCATGCAATACGTCGAAATGTGTGCAGGTGGGGATCTCATGGAGAAAACACTCACGGAAGCCGCCCAACTTCTACAAAAAGTTAGTAAAGCGGCTGCCATGCGAAGAGATTGGGAAACAAGATTTGCGGAAGAGCCGGAATACAATTCAAGGAAGAAGAAGTGTGCTGATTTTTCTAAAGAGGCAACCCCGGAAGTCACAAAAGAGGAGCCAATCATGGAAAAGCTTGAACAAGAACACATCAAGTCAAGAACTACACCAAGTGTCGACTTCGCCACACCAAATGAGACAAACAAGAGAAGCATGTCAAGCGCGAAGCCACTAAAGGAGTTCGAACCAATGGATTGGGTTCCTATTGATTACGGAGAAGTATTCGACAAGAGAAGACCGTTCTCTAACCAAAAGGGAATGGCAAGAGCATTGGAAGTGGATTTCCCACTGGAGAAGGAAGCGAAAAATTCATACGACCTTGAAACCACCGGGGATATCTTCCAAAAACTCTTTGGAGATGATATAGTGGATCCGGAACATATTGCCGAGGTGAAGAGAGTCATGGGGATCAAGCCCGTAGCATCACCATGCGCTCGCCTCGCTGAAATTTACGTGATATGATCCAAAGAAGAAGAGAAGACGACACCACACTTGATTTGCAAGATCAACGGAGTTCAACGCAAAGCTTTATGCGACATCGGAGCCCAAGTAAGTGTTCTGTCTTCTAAAATTTACGATAAAGTTCAAGACCACAACCTAGACTTAGCTCCAACATCAACGAAATTAATTATGGGAGATGGTAGAACTATCAAACCTCTAGGTATTGCTTGCAACATGAAAGTAAAAATCTCTAGAAACTACATACCAACCGATTTCTTTGTTATTGATGCTTACCATAGTAATCATGATCACATGATCTTAGGTAGGCCTTTTCTTAAGTTGGTTGATGCCGTGTTAGATGCCGGAGAAGGCAAAGTAACAATGAACCTTAATGGAACAAAGTACACATATAATTTTCTTCGTGCTTCTAAACACCTCACACCCTTTCCTCCCGAAGATGAAGAAGTAGAAGAGATAGATAGTCTTTCTTCGTGCTTCTAAACACCTCACACCCTTCATGGTTCGGACCCGTTTTCCTTGCACTCGAAGGATCTTCAACCCTAAAAGCCCCGAGGCGCCGCCAACACCAGAAGAGGAGTCATTCGCACCAGAAAGCCATCCACAAGCTAGAGAGAGAGGAGGAGGATCTCCGGCGGGAGATCAACCACCTCGAAGGAAGCACCCTCTCGTGGAGAAGAAGGAAGACACCGTCGGAAGGGAAACCATGATCAATGGTGCCATGATCAGCACCTTGATGGGGTAATCTTCTCATTCGTCCATGGGTTGTAATCGATATTGAGATGTAATCGCACTTTGTCGGATTATCTATCTATCATCTTGTGTTGAATATACTTTAATGCTTAAGGTTAGCTACCGTGTCGTAAAGGGAGTAGAGCTCCAATTCTTCCTTGGATCCTTTCAATATGCTGTGTCCATCAAAGGTCTAGTCATGAATACCTTCGTGTAGTGACAGTACGAGAGGAGGGAAAGGGCGAAACCGTGATCACAACCCCGATAGATTAGATTGGTTTTCATGTCTTTAATCGATTGCATGCTCTAGTATCGTAGACCCGTGGGCGAGTGTCTTCTACCTTGATATCTTAATCATTCTCTCTAGTATAGTTTAGTTGTTTTCTAGTATAATAATAGTTAGGGTTTTAGTAGCTAGTGTGTCGTTGTAGATCGAACGCTTGTAATCCCCTTGCTCCGCGGATTGACAAGAACCTTGGGAATCCCGTGGTGAAAAAGGTGTGGGGTCTGTACGCTTGCGGACTGTAGAGGGATACGTCTTTTATCCGTCAACAGACACGTCCGACGAGGACGACGACGAGGATACGCTACAGGACCGCTTCCAGCTGCGGTCGAGGTTCAGCCGTCCTGGCTTGCCTCACGTCCCTCTTGTTCAGGCTCCACCGACTAGCCTAGAGGCTAGCCTGGCCGCGCCTCCGCGGAAGACGCGCAATGCGTCCCGCAAGCGCGTGTCGAAGAAGTTGAAGGTCACTGAGACCGCGTCCCCCGAGGTAAGCCTACTTGAGTAGTGCAGTCGAGAACTACTGTCGCGAGTTCACTTGTTGATGAAGAAGTTTCCTTGCTTGCAGGAGTTGCCGCCTACGGAGCCCGTTGATCCGGGCGACGAAGGCGAGTGGGACACGGTGGGGGAAGCCACTGGGAGTCGTAGCCCTGCCCCCACTGTTGAAGAGCTCTTGGCGCAGATGGAGCGCCAGCCCCCTGCTCCTCAGGGGAGCACAGAGCCCGGCCGCTCGCGCCGCCGAGAAGAAGTGGTGGCCGCGAGGGCGCGGGGAGAGCACCGCACCGGCCATCGCATCTGCAGAAGGGGCAGCGGCCGCAGAGGCGCAAAAGGAGGCGCCCGCCGAGGCTGGACTGGTGGACATCGCCAGCATCCTCGGCGCCCCTACCGTGAAGGTAGTCCGGTCAAGCCTATAGTGTTGAACCTTCCCGAGTAGTACTTGAAGTAGTAGTCGTGCCTGACTGACGACCGGCTTGTGTACTCTGCAGGAAGTCGACGGATCTGCCTGGGAGGGGGATGAACCCTCTGCAGCGGTGGCGGAAAAAGAAACTGCGCCGCCCGCCGAGGAGTCCGCTCCCGCCCCTCAGGCGGAGCCCGAAGCGCCGGCTGCTGAGGCTTCGTTGCCTGAAGCGAGCTTAGTCGAAGGTGGGTACTCTGCTGAGGCTGTAGTATCCTCGAAGAGTAGTCGTAGTCATCAGATAATGCTGATGCGCTTGTCTTCTCGTTGACAGGCGTTGAGGCCGAGGGGAACGACATCCCATCGGTGGTTCCCGTGGAGAACTTGACACCAGGAACTCAGGAGGCTACTGGAGGAGCCCCCGAGCTGATGGAAGTAGCCGCCGGAGAGGCCGCCGCGGCGACCGGGGGAGAGGAGGCCACCGCGGAGCCTGGACCTACTCTGGAGGTGGTCGTTCGCTCCCCGGAGATACAAGACGCAGACCCCATCCTCTCTGCACCGATGACCGAAGCCGCCACGAGTAGTCGCGGCGGGGTAGAGTTGCTGGTGGATGACTTGGTCGACCCGGCAATGGTGGCTCGGCATCTGGAGGCAGTCCGCCAAGCCGAGCAGTGGATGAAGGTGAGTAGTCGTTACTCTTGAGTAGTCAATCCTTTAGCATTGAGTACCCATTTGATGTGTATTGTCTGTGCAGTACGTCGTGGAGAGGTCCCGCGAGAAGTCCAACATGCTTCAAGGCTTCGGCGACGCGGTGCTTCGAGTGGAGGCGCTGGAGGACCAACTTGTGAAGTCCCGGAAGCACGCGGCCGCCATGCAGTCCAAGCTTGATACCACCTTCGCCAAATACCACAACGACATCCAGGAGATGCAGGCGAAGAGCGACGACTTGGTGCGGAAGAACAAGTCGCTCCGCAACAAGAACAAAGGTACACCACTTGTCTTGTTCAGTACTTGTTGGAGGTCGAGAGGTAGTATAACCCGCTTTTCCTTGTTGTTTGCAGAGCTAGAAACCCGGGTAGAGCAGTTGAAGACTTCAGAGACGGATCTGAAGAATCTCTTCTACCGGGAGAAAGAGGCCCGCCAGGTACTCGAGTTAGATTATAAGGAGCTTGCCTACGAGTGCGACAAGCACATGGAGCTTCGTATTGCCTCCGATCGTGACCTCGTCAATTGCTACAAATCGTTGCAGAAGCTAAATGAGGACTGTGAGAGGCTCCGGGCCCAGCTGAAGGAGCTTGAAGAAGTTGCGCTCCCCATCGCGAGGTTGCTGGTGCCTCACCCTGGTGGCCCCAAGATAGCACCGCTGGTGGATCGACTGAAGGAAGCCCCCAGCCGGCTGGCGGCCTACGTGAAGCATCTAGCGAAGTCGATCCCGAACCAGGTGCTGGCCTTCATGAAGTCCTACTTGCCGAAGGCGCCCGTGGATGTAGTCGCTGGCGGACTAGCCGCCAACTGTACCGATGAGCAATATGCGGAGCTACTGGAGCAGATGGCGCCCATTGCGGAACAAGTCACCGACAAGCTTAATCTCTAGTAGTCCTGTAATAGTTAGCTCGTAGCAATAGATGTATAAAAACAATTGTAATGAAATTGTTTAAGTATTAATGAAGAGAAGTTCCATCAATGAGTACTCGTAGTCGCGATCTCAGAGTGCGGAGTCCCATCGTGGAGTTGTCGCGAGTAGTCGTACTCGGCAGTAGTCCCATTGAGGGAAGTAGATAGTAAAGAAGTTGATGAACAATCAAACTTTATTACTGAAGAAGTACACATGGATGGCCAGGGCCGTAGTTACAAAGTAGTCGCCAGGACCCGGAGGCCGCCTACGGCTAAGTGGTGCTAGGGCGAGTAGCCGCTTACAGCAGTAGATCCGTAAGTAGCCGTGTAGGCTGGAACTAGGAGTACATGGTCTCTCGATGAGACCGCTGCTAGAGTCCTTTGTCGCTCGTCGCAGCCCAGGATCCGAGGTAGCCGCGTGGGCTGGATTCTGGAGTGGGAGTAGTCCGGAAACTGGTGCCTGGACCCGGAGGCCGCTTACAGCGAGGAAGTAGTCCGGAGACTGGAGCCAGGACCCGGAGGCCGCTTACGGCGGAGGGGTCTTGATGTAGTCGAGTAGACTTGAGCCCCCAGGGTGGTCGTGTAGACTTAGGCGTAGAACCGACAGAGCTGGTCGACGTTCCACGAGTTGTTGACATCTTCGCCTTCAAGTGTCTGGAGGCGGTAGGAGCCCGGCCCGGTCACCTTTGCCACGGTGAAAGGACCTTCCCGGGGGGAGATGAGCTTGTGTAGTCCTTCCGTGTTCGGATACGACGGAGGAAGAGATCGCCAACGTTGAAGGAGCATTCCTTGACGTTGCGGTCGTGGTAGCGTCGGATACCCTCCGGTACCTTGTCGATTGGACGAGGGCGGCGCGGCCGAGCTTCTTCGAGTCCATCGATGTCAACTCGTCTGCTGTCTTCAGAGACGCCTTCGTCGTAGTGCTCCACTGCTGGTGAGTTCCATATGACATCAGTAGGGAGGGTTGCTTCGGAGCCGTAGACCAGGAAATAAGGGGATTGCCCCATTGGCTTGGAAGGCTGAGTACGTAGCCCCCAGAGTGCATTGGGTAGTTCCTTGATCCACTTGCCTCCTTTGGAATTAGCAGCGTCGTGTAGCCGCTTCTTGAGAGCATCGAGCATCATCCTGTTGGCGCGCTCGACTTGTCCGTTGGCCCGAGGATGGGCAACTGAGACATATCGGACGTCGATCCCGCTGTTCTCGCGGTACTCCGGAAGCGGTGGTTGTTGAAGTTGGAGCCCAGGTGTGTGATGATGCGGTGGGGTAGTCCGTAGCGATGCACGAGTTCATCTAGGAAGTCGAGTACTCTGTCAGCCTTGGGGCATGTAACCGGCTTGACCTCGATCCACTTGGTGAACTTGTCGATGGCCACCAATACTCTGTTGAATCTACCTGGTGCAGTAGGCAGTGGCCCAATCATGTCGAGCCCCCAGCAAGCAAAGGACCAGGTTGGCGGTATGGTGACTAGCTTGTAGGTTGGGATGTGTTGCTGCTTGGCGAAGTATTGACATCCTTGGCACCTTCTGACAAGTTCTTCAAAGATCGCCCGTGGCCGTGGGCCGCAGAAAGCTCACCGGAAGGCCTTGCTGACCAGCGTGCGAGAAGACGCGTGGTTGCCGCAGACGCCCTTGTGGATCTCCTCCAAGATGTCCTTGCTTCTTGCCTGGGGACGCACTTCATGAGTACCCCAGAAGATGCGCCCCACTTGTAAAGCTTGTCTCTGACGAGGACGTAGGACTTGGCGCGGCGGATGAGCTGCTCAGCCAAGTTTTTGTCTGAGGGAACCTTCTGCTCGCTGAGGTAGTCGATGAAGGGCTGCCTCCAGTCCGCGTCGATCATCATGACCTCCTAGCCAGCTGGCGGATGCGCTGGGACAGTGGTCGGTGGCGTCGGCTCCGGGATGGATGGCGCGTGAAGCTCGTGGACGAAGACACCCGCTGATACTTGAGCGCGAGTAGAACCGAGCTTCAACATGACGTCCGCTGCAACGTTGTTGTCGTGGATGATGTGGTGGAACTCGAGACCGTAGAACTTGTTCTCGAGCTTGCGGACTTCTAGGCAGTAGGCGTTCATGTTCTCCTTGTTGCGGTCCCAGGACTTGTTGACTTGGTTGATGACCACTACGGAGTCGCCGTAGACTAGTAGTCGCTTGATGCCCAGTGAAGCCGTGAGGCGGAGCCCGTGTAGGAGAGCTTCGTACTCGGCTTCGTTGTTTGAGACCTTACAGAAGATCTGCAGGACGTACTTGAGTTGTTCGCTCATTGGAGAGATCAGGAGTACCCCTGCACCTGCGCCCTCGAGGTTGAGTGAGCCGTCCAAGTACATCACCCAATGCTCTGGTCGCACGGTTGGAGTAGGTAGGCCGATTCTCCCGCCACTCCACCATGAAGTCGACTAGCGCCCGCGACTTGATGGCCGTACGTGGCTTGAAGTCGATGGTGAGGGCGCCGAGTTCGACCGCCCACTTGGAGATTCTTCCCGTAGCATCGTGGTTCGCGAGGATGTCGCCGAGCGGATCGTCGGGTGACGACGGAGATCGAGTTCTCCCGGAAGTAGTGTCGTAGCTTCCGCGAGGTGATGAGTACCGCGTACGGAAGCTTCTCGCACGGCCGATAGCGTGCCTTGGACTCGACGAGGACCTCGCCGACGAAGTAGACCGGGCGCCCGGACCGGGTAGGCGTGGCCGTCTTCCCCGCCGCTCGACGACGATGGCAGATCGACCACGTGAGTAGTCGCGGTGAGGTACGGCGGTGGGCGCTCGCCTTTGCGAGGAGCCGTGAGGACTGGTGGCTTCGATAGGAAGTCCTTGAGCTGAGCAAGGGCTTGGTCCGCCTCTGGAGTCCACACGAACTTCTCTTGGTGCTTGAGTAGTTTGAAGAAGGGGAGCCCCCATTCTCCAAGCTTCGAGATGAATCTGTTCAAGGCCGCCATGCACCCGGTCAGCTTCTGGACGTCTTTGATGCACGTGGGAGCTTTCAGTGGGAGCCCCGGTCAGCTTCAAGGCCGCCACGGGGGCTTGAAGTGGACAGGAGCCATCGAGTTCGCCATGTGATCTCGGGCGAGAGCCCCTACCTGGCGCGCCAGCTGTCGGTGTTTTAGACCGGCAACCTACTAAGGGGAGTACCCGAAGTAGATGAATGTGGCCTCACCGAGATCGGTAACTCGAAGGAAGATACACGTGGCACACAAATTTAGACAGGTTCGGGCCGCGAGGTGCGTAATACCCTATGTCCTGTATGCTGCGTAGCTCTGGATTGATTGGGTACGATTACAAGATGGTGCAATTGTACGCCGTGAGATGAGATGATGAGAGAAAGGTCCATGCCTCGCCTTATATAGTCCGGGAGGCAGGGTTACAAGTCGGAATAGGGAGAGAGTACTAGTCGAGTACGTCTAGGAGTCTTCCATACAGTGCGGGACATGTACAGCTTCCTAACCAAGTACTTCTCCTCTGTAGTCATTGTGCTTCATGCCATCAGGTACCGTGCAGCGCAAGCCGGGTAGTCCCAGGGGCCCACCGAGTAGTCGGTCCTGGTACCCACCGAGGTAGTGGGCCCAGGGAGGTCCATACGACAATGCCTCATGTCTATCACTACGATAGCACGTCAGGCCCAGGAGATGCGCGCGGGACAAGTCATCGTCAAGCTCGCGGAAGACGCCTACTTCATGCGAGTCAACACCAGGGTTGCTCAACCACCCCCCGTCAGGAACCGCGACAATGAAGCAACAAGTCGCAGTGCGAACCTCGGTCGTAACCATACTCGAGCCGAGCTACCGGCCCATCCCAACCGTACTCGCGCAACGACCGGCGGACCCTCCCAAGGTGGCAACAGCGCCGCAGCTGCTGGCGGCGATCGAGAGGTCGTCCCTCATCGTGACCCTGGCGGCAGAGGTAGCGACGGCGGAAGCTCCAACCATGGGGCCAACAGGAGGGCCGGTGGCAGGGGCGATCGCGGCGGCCGAGGCTACGCGAACAGCCACGTCTCCGGAGCCTCACAGGGCGGCTTCGACGCCCGCCAGAAGGTTGAAGAACTACGACGCAAGAAGGCTTCCACGTCAAGCGACAATGACGGCTTTCCTACCTTCTCTGCGCGACTTAGCAACCTCCTCCTCCCAGAGAAATTCAAGCCTCTGGGAATCACCAAGTACGACGCGAAGCAAGATCCTGTGCAGTGGCTCAGATGCTACGCCCTCTCCATCGAGAACATTGGTGGCAACAACGACACCAAGTGCCTATATTTCCCCTTCTGTCTGGACCAGGCACCGCTTACATGGCTCGAGTCACTTGAAAAGTACTCAATCGACAAGTGGGACCAGCTGAAGGAGCAGTTCACCAGCAACTTCGTGGGCGCTATGGGCCGCTCGGGTACTCGCATGGACCTAGCTATGGTGAAGCAGGAATAAGGCGAGACCCTTCGCAAGTACATGCGGCGTTTCTTCCACAAGCGCGCCACAGTAGTCGATGTCTCTGATAAAGAAGTCATCGACCTCTTCCAAGACGGCCTCTACCACCGTCGCACTTTTGAAGACTTCGGCCGTCGCCGCCCAAGCTCCATCACCCACCTCAAGGACATGATCACGTCCTGGGCCGATGAAGAAGACAAGGCCAACACCAAGTACGACGCCATCCGTGGCAAGAGCAAACAGAACACGGGCAGCGGCAGCAGCAGCAACAACGGGAATTAAGGCGGTCGCAACAACAACAACTACTCGGGTCCCAACCGCAAGCGCAAGCCAGACAACACTGTCGCGGCTATCCAGTGCCCTGCGAAGGAGAACCTGAAGAAGACCTTCGGCGGTGTCGGTGCGGAATATGGTCCCGACACTAACCGAAGATAGCGCCGAGGTCTATCCCTCAATGGTCGATGCTAAGCAACAAGTGACACGGGGTTTCTATCCGGTTCCGGCCGAGGGGGCCGTACGTCCGATAGGGGTGTGCTCTCGGCACTATATTGCTCGGCACCGGGGTGCTCGTAGTGGGGCGGCTACAAGCAAGGCGGGGAGAGGAAGCAAGGCTTCCAAGTCCCCGGCCGAAGTTGTTGTGGGAGAATTGAGGAGTGAGTACGCGGTATGTGTGAGAGGTTTTTGTTGTCCGTCGTCCCCTCTCTCCCCGCGGGCCGGGGGGTTCGCTCCCCTTTTATAGCTCAAGGGGGGGGGGGGGGGGGCGAATTACATGCACGCCGCGCTATCTAGCTACGTGGGGGAGTGCGACGTGCTACGCTGTAGAATGGGCGGCCGTCCGGTCGATCCTTGCAGCGATCTGGTCATCATGGCCTGACTTGTACCCGAAAAGTGGCGGTTCGAGGGTAGTAGAGTAGCGGATGGCGGTGAAGTCCTCTGATAGGCTCGAGGGAGGTGTCGACGCGGGCCGTACGGGGGTACGGGAGTGGGCGAATGGCGTTCCTTCCCGACGTGCTTCACGGGGCCGGGAGTTGTTGCTACGGGGCCCGGCGTGCGCCCGCACGCGCGGTACGGTGGCCGCGCCGTGCGGTGGCGGGGATGGCGGTCCACCGGCCTAGCGCCTCCACCTAACCCTGTAGGGTCACGAGAAAGTGAATCGAGGGTGCGCCAGCCCCCTTTCGAGGGCTCGGCGCGTTAGCCGTACTGGAGCGTGCGCACGGGGTCACGGGACTGACACCGGCCGCGCTGCATAGTCCCATCCCACAGTGGCGGGGATGGGCTTCTCCCTAGGGAGTTGGTGCGGCGGCACCGGGGTGCGAGCCCCGGGCGCATGGCGCCTTCCTGCCGGCGTCAGGGCGTTAAATGCCCGTGTACGGGGGCCGGCGCACGCGTGAGGGGCGCCCTCGAGCGTGGCGGACCCCGGCCGAGGGCGGGGGCGTACCCTCGAGCGAGGCGGAACTTGCTCGAGGGGGGCGAGCCCTCGAGCGAGGGCGGGGCTGCTCGAGGGAAGTGCGCCCCTCGAACGGGGCGGAGCCCGCCCGAAGGGAGCACGCATCCTCGAACGAGGCGGAGCCCGTTCGGGGATCTCTATGTGGGCCGCCTCGATGGGCCGTCATAGTCCCTGTGGGCTGTTCCCTGCATGGTTAAGCGAATTGTGTTTTGGCTTTGTTGCGGGTTTTAAGTGAGGTTTTCCCCGTGGTTTAAGGGGACCCCTAGGGCTGTCCCCGACAGTAGCCCCCGAGCATCTGTGGGTTTGCCATTGAGGCTCCCACAGATGCTGGAACCTACTGATAGGACGTTCTTCCCTCCTTGTTCTGCGAACGCTTTCCGTGGGGCCGCGTCAGCGGACCCGCGGATCTAGCCCCCTAAGCCCTGCAGGAGTGTGGGTGCTCCTGCAGGGGTTGACCGCGAGAACTTTGGTCAGAGGGCGTGGCACATATTCCAACCGACATCGGCGGTGTTTCAGCCGGCTTCGGGGGTGCACGCACTGCTGGCACTGTCTCCGGCGGGTGCAATTTCAAGGAGGTGTAGCCGTGCGCCAAGCCCCCAAGCCTTGGCCCGTTCGAGGCGATCGGGTAGAGCTTTGCGACTTGTTTTTTAACGCGCCCTCGCCGTCCCTCCGCGGGACGGAGGGTGAGGTTTCTGCAACTCCCATCGAGCGGGTCGCGAAGTGCGGATTCCCCTTCGAGCCGGTAGCGGGTGGTTCAAGTGGACGCCCATGCCCCGTTCGATAAGGGTAGGCCGCGCGGTCGGAGACACGTCCATGGAAGCACTTGCGTGGGTTTGCTAGGTGGGGCTCGGTCCCGTTCGCTAGGGACCGAGGGCGCGGAAGCTCTCCCTCGGTGGGATCCCCCCGACTAGCCGCCCTCGCCGGCTCTCGAACACGACATGTGGGGCACCCTCGAGCCGACGGGCTCGAGGAATGGCTCGAATGCGCGCGCCCTCGTCGTCCCTAACTCGCGATCCGAGGCGCCGTTCGAACCCGTCGAGGGTCAGGCTTCGGACCTCTGATCAGTAGGGCCGTGCGGGGGTGGCGCCACGGGCGGCCCCGTCTTTTCGCGTCGCGCGGCCGTCGAGGGGTCTGGGCGAGCCAGCCCTCGAGGCGCTGGTTGGTAGCACGGCGTACGCGCCTTTTCTTTGGCAATTGATATTGTCTCGAGCCAGGGGCTCGTGCCGCTCGAGGGTTTTACGTGGCATGGGTACCCGCGGTGCCTGCTTTACATCAAGCAGGTCCCGGGCGGCCTTCTCACGTTGATATCCCATCGAGGGTTGTTTTCGTTTTGAGCCGAGGGCTCGCCCCGCTCGAGGATTCTCCTTGCTTGGCAAGGGACCCGGTCATTAAATGCCTCGCAGTCGAGGCTGCGGTTTTTTGCAGCGCGAGCGCGTCTTTTTAGGCGCTGCGCGCGCGCGCGCGCGTAGTGGGCGGCGTGGCGGGGTGGACGTGACGGCTTCGCCTCGGTCCCTCGCGGGTCTTCGCCGTGATGATGGCCCTCTGCGGTGGACGTGGCCGGCTGCGGTCGTGGTGGGGCCCGTCCGTCGACGTGGAGGGAAGATTCCCTGCCGGTTAATGCGAGCGGGGCATCCGCTCCGGAGAGCTCGCCCGTCGGCTTATAAATGCGAGGGGGAGGAGGAGACGGTGGTTTTTTACCTTAGCGTCTCACCATTTCGCCCCCGCGCCTTCGTCTTCGCCTCACTCTTGCCACCGTGCGGTGTCGCCGTTAGAGCTTTTCTCTCGTTCCTTGTCCTCCGCTCCTGCTTTTCTTTGCCTTCTTCATGGCGCCGCCTCGGCCCTCCCCTCACGATCTTGGAGCCGTACGCACCGGGAGAGGTCGACGGTGACCCGGCCGGCCCTTGGCGAGCCGGTCGCCGCCGGCCGCCGGCGGCCAATGAAGACGGACGTCCGGCGGAGTGGATAGTGCCGCCGGCGGCGGACCGCGAGCCCAACCCGCCGGAGGGTTACGTGGTGAGCTTCATCCGCTACCACGAGCGGGGCTTCAACGCGCCGGCGAGAACCTTCATGCGGGCGATGTGCCACCACTACGGGGTGGAGCTGCACAACTTCGCCCCCAACGCGATCTCGCAGGCGGCCACATTCGTGGGCGTTTGCGAAGGGTACCTAGGGATCCCAGTTAATTGGGAGCTCTGGGTACACCTTTTCCGCGCGGAGCTCATCACGCAGCCCACGACGGAGCCGAGGACCCGCCGCGCAATGCGCGCCGGCGGGATGTCGCTTGCCCTGCGGGGGCAATTCAAGAACGTCTACATCCCCTGCACCATGACGACGAACAACGCCGGTTGGGAGCGGGGATGGTTCTACTCGCGCAACGCCGAGCCCGGCCTCCCCCCCCCTACACTCGGTCGGGTGTTCAAGGAGAGGCCCGACTCCTGGGGCTACGGGGTGTCCACGCCCCAGCATCGGAGGCGGCAGGAGTCGGTCCTGGCCGCGCTGCAGCGCCTGGCGACGATGGGGCTGAACGCGATGGGCGTCCTCGCCTTCCTTCATCACAGGCGGATCGTGCCGTTGATGGAGAGGCCGCTCTGCATCTTCGAGATGACAGAGGCGGCCAACCCCGTCGACCTGGCGAGGTCGCGGATGCTCCCGACGCCCCTCGAGCGGCCATATGCGCTCACCCGGGCGCGGAGCGCCGTCGACACACGGGCGCCGATGCCTGCGGGTCGGACCCCATGGGACCTCGAGATGCTCCCCACCGGCCCGCTGGTGGGTTTGGCTCTTAATTTTGTTTTGGTTCTTGGTCTTGCTTCTGTCTCTTGACGCGCCAGTGTTGCTCCTGTGTGCAGCTGGTGAACTTCACCATCGCCAAGTCCGTTCCGCCTACCCCCGACTCCCGCGCGCTTGGCGGGCGGCGCGGCAGGCAGCAGCGGGGAGCGGGCGCGCGCGCAAGAGGGAGCGCGTGAGGCGACATCAAGCGCGCGCGGCGGCCGGCGGGCCGCGGAGTACGGCGGCGCGAAGAGCCGGGGCTCTCCTCCCCGGGGACCGAGGGAGTACTCGTCCTCGGAGGAGGACGAAGAGGAAGAGGCCGAGGGGGAGGGCCCCCTCGACGGGGTGGCGGCCGCGCCCCCGTCGCCGAACCGGCGCCGGCGGCAAGGGCGGAGTCGCCGGGGCGGGCGCAACGGCGCCCACCGCCGGCCATCGACATCGGGGGCGGCGCGCGCGCGGGGAGGTGCCGGCGCGCGCCACGCGAGGCGCGCGTGGCGGGCGCGCCCGTGCGCGCATCGAGCGTGCCGCGCGCGGGGGGCGAGCGCGCGCCGCGAGCGGGGCGAGCGTGCCGCGCGCGCGGCGGCGTCGGCGGGCGACGCTACGGCAAGTGTGCCCGCACGCGGGGCGAGCGTGCCCGTGCGCGCGGCGACGCCTTCGGGGAGGCGCGGCGTCGGCGCGCGGCCGCACCGGCCTCATCCGGCGAGGCCTCGAGGAAAAAGGAAGCGGGCCTATTCTTCTTCGAGGTAAGGAGCTCGTCTTTTCGCTTGGTTGGATTTGTCGATGGTCAGGCGTCCTAACCTCCCATTCGTGTCTGCGCAGGGTGGTGCCAACCGTGCCTCCTCTCGCACCAGCCAAGGTGCTGAGGACGGACACATCCATTCCCACCCGGCGGCGCTCGTCGAGGCCGTCACGGGCGGGGGCGAGCACAGCGGCGGCGGGCGAGAGCCGCCGGGGGTCCGGCGGAGGCCTCGAGGCTTCGGCCGGCGGATCAGCCCGCCACGGCGCGGTGGCGGTCCCCGCGGAGCGGCCGGCGCCGGCCGTCGTGGGGGTGCGGGGGCCGCGGCGGCGGCAATGGTGGAGGCGCGGCCGCGCGAGGTCGTTGCCGTGGAGGAGGCGGAGCGGGCGCAACCCGCGGGCGCCCGTGGATGCGGCGGCACATCCGGAGGTGGTGGCCGTGGCGCCGTGCCGGCGCCCGCGGCCGCGGAGACGCAAGTGGAGGCGTCGGTGGAGGCGGCACAAGCGGCGGCGCCCGCCGGCGGTCCGCAGGCGGAGGTGGTGGAGGTCTCGGACGACTCCCCGCCTCCTGGGTGGAATCAGTGGGCCAGCTGGCCCACGATTCCCGGAACCCCGAGGAGGGGGCCCTCGTGAGGCGGCACGAGGGTCACATGGTGGTGGGGGGTCGAGGACACGGCGCCGAGGCCTCGTCCTCCCACGCCGGCCGCCCTGCTCAGGTGGAGGGGGCCATCGATGATCCCCCGGCGTTTGCTGACGCCCCGGGGGAGCAGAGCTACGGGGGCGAGCTCCGTCGCCATGGCGCCACGCTTGACCGCGCGCTGAACGAGGCACTGCTGGTCCATGGCGGCCCCGCGTGGCGCGTCTTCCAGGTAGGGTGTCGTCGCTCGTTTCCCTCTTCTTCTCGTCTTCGTATGCTGCTTTCGTGCCATAGTGCTTACGGATCTCGGTGTGCGGATGTCAGGAGCTCGAGCGCCGCGCCCACGACAAGTATGATGCGTTCGACCGGGTGAACGCCGAGGTCCCACCGGCTCGGGAGCGGTGCAGCGCTTTCGACGCGCTTGCTGACGCCCTTAGGACGCCGGGACGGTGGCCGGCGTGCGGGCCCCGGCCCGGCCTCGACGAGCTTCCCGAGAGCTCGAGGCGAGGACACGGCGCGTCGCTCGAGCCTCGAGCGGATCCGCGCCGCCCTCATCGATCATGATGAGGCGCGCGTGGCATGCGCGCTCGGATTTGGAGAAGACGCGGACGCCGGCCGCCAAGCGGGGAGGCGGAGGTGGCCCACGTTCGTGGCGAGGCCGGGAGCTCCGCGCATCGCTCGAGGGGGGCGCGAGCGCGGCGGCGTCGGGCCGAGGAGCGGGCGCGCGGGGGCGGGAGCAGCGCGCCAAGGAGGCCGACGACACGAATGCCGCCCTCGACGCCAAGGCCGCGGCCCTCATCGTCGGCGAGGAGCGGCTCCGCAAGAGAGCACCGCCCGCCAAGGGGTTGAGGAGCGGCTTCGGCGAGGAGCGAGGCCGCCCTCGTCGACGCCCGTGCGGCTCCGGGAGCGGAGGAGCGCGCCGCCCACGAGGTGACGCGGAAGACCTTGGTGGCTCGAGATGCCAAGCTCTCGAGGCCGAGGGCGAGGTGATTATGCTCGGCATCACCAACGCCGGTCGGGGAGATATCCCTCCGGGAGCAAGGCGAGACCGTCAAGCGCCTCGAGGCCGGCGGTCGAGGCCGTGCGCGGGACTTCGAGATGGAGAGGAAGCAAGTCGAAGGTGAGCCTTTGTTTGACTCTTGCTTTGTTGGTTTTTCATTTGGGAACTCGCATTCCCTTTTTTTTTCGATTTCTTTCTTGCCTTGGCATTTCCGGGCTTGCGCACCGCCACGGGGCATGCGGCTAAGCGGGCGGAGGCGCTGCGGGCTTCCTACAATTCCTCCGAGCGGGAGTTGCGGGAGTCGCGCGATGTGGCCCTCGAGACCCGCCGCGCGTCGAGGACGGCGAGGCCCGGGCCGGCGGCTCCACGGCCGGCCGTCCGCGTGCCCTTGGTGGCCATGTCACCGAGCGGATGCGCCGGGCGGCGCGGTCGGGCGTCCAAAAGGCCCTCGGAGTGGTGCGATCCCACTACGAGGTTAACTTCGAGGCGCCGGCGGAGGGCTACATCGTTCCCGAGGGCGTCGAGGACGAGGTGGCCATGGAGCGTGTGGATGCGCTCGGCCGCCGATTCCGCCGGGTCGCTCGCCGAGGCCTTCGAGGAGTTCCTCTTCCGGACGCCGGCCGATGCCGCTCGCTCCTCCCGCCCGAAAGCGGGTTGGGCGCTAGGCCCGTTTTTTGATGTGTATCGGTATTCGGCCTCGTGGCCTTTTGTGAATAACCAAGTTGTTTCATGAACATAAACATTTGCTTGTAAATGAAGTCATTTGTTTATCACGCTTTTTGTTTCTCCTTCTTCCCGAGTAGATTCTAGTTAGGGGAGTTCGATTTTCGCGGGGGCCCGCCGGGTTGGAGGCGAGAGAGAAGGGCCATGTCCACGCGGCGTAGGCTATCTGCGGCTCGCACGCTCCTTCCGCCGTGCCGCCTGCGCCCTGTTCGAATCGTGGCTCGAGGTTGAAGTAGGAAACGAACTTAGCGTGTTTTGTTTTTTGCGCGAAAAAATGGGACCATTTTGGGGGGGGATGCCCCCCGCAGTAGCCCCCGAGGGTAACTTGGGTTTCAGGGGAAAGCCGAGTTGCCCTTTTTATTAAGCTTAAAGCTTTTACATAGTTGTAACCAACTGGGGCGTTGGCGATGTGATTTTTACAACAAAAATACTTGGAAAATCCTAGCTAAGGGTAGAAGCGACGTAGCTGTTGGATGTTCCAAGCGTTGGTGAGCTCTTCACCGTCCTCGTTGGCCGCCTTGTATGTGCCCGTCTTGAGTACCTTCACCACGACGTAGGGTCCCTCCCATGGGGGCGATAGCTTGTGGCGCCCTCGGTTATCTTAGCGCGGCCTTAGGACCGCATCCCCCTCGCCGAAATCCCGTCGACGTATCTTGCGTGCTTGGTAGCGTCTTAGGGACTCGTTGATACCTCGCGGAATGCATTAAGGCTACGAGGCGTGCCTCGTCCACCGGGTCCGGCGAGTCCTCGCGGGCTCGCCGGTTAGCATCCTCGTTGTAGCCTCGAACCTTGGGCGACCCGTATTCTATCCGTGGGGAGGGACGGCCTCCGCGCCGTGGACTAGAAAAAAAGGGGTGAACCCGGTGGCTCGCTTGGGGTGGTCCTTAGGCTCCACACGACCGCCGGTAGTTCTTGGAGCCATTTTCGCCCGCATTTGTTGAACCGATCGAAAATTACGGGCTTAAGGCCCTGTAGGATCATGCCGTTGGCACGCTCCACTTGGCCGTTGGTCTGTGGGTGTGCCACGGCCGCCCAATCCACACGGATGTGGAACTTGTCACAGAACTCCAAGAACTTCCGGCCGTGAACTGGGACCCATTGTCTGTGATGATGGAGTTTGGCACTCCAAAGCGGTAGACGATATCGGTGAAGAATGTCACCGCCTGCTCAGCCCTTAGGTTCGTGATGGGGCGCACCTCCACCCACTTGGAGAACTTGTCGATCGCGACTAGCAAGTGGGTGAAGCCCCCGGCGCCTTCGCGCAGGGGCCCGACGATGTCCGGCCCCCACACGGCGAACGGCCATGTCACGGGGGATGGTCCGTAGGGCATGGGCGGGCAAGTTGGACTTGCGGGCGTAGAAGCGGCACCCTTCGCGGTGCGTACGATTTCACCGGCGTCCGCGACCGCGGTAGGGCCGATAAAAGCCTTGGCGGAACGCGTTGCCGACGAGGGTGCGGGGCGCGGCGTGGTGGCCACAGATCCCTGCATGGATGTCCCGTAGGAGCTCGCGCCCCTCGGGAATGGGCACGCACCGCTGTAGGATGCCGGAGGCGGCGCGCTTGTACAGCTCGCCGTCGACGAGGGCAAAAGATTTGGCCATCCTGGCGATGCGTCTGGCCGCGGCCCGGTCCGCGGGGAGCTCCCCTCGAGCGATCCAGGCGATGTATTTTTCCCGCCAATCCGCTTGGACAGGAACCGGCTCGATGTCCATCGCATCGGCCTCGTGGGAGCCGTACCCCTCGAGGAGGGAGAGCACGTACACCTCGTTCGAGGGGTCCTCGTCCATGGGTTCCGCACCCGTTGGATTCGAGGGTGCCCCCGAGGGTCCGTCGTGGCTCGAGGGGTAGGGCTCGAAGACGACCGAGGGCTGCGCGACGTCGCGTGCAAAGACGTTCGGGGGAACAGTGATCCGCCCGGACGCGATTTTTGCCAGTTCGTCTGCCTCCTCGTTGTACCGGCGGGGCACATGGTTGAGCTCAATGCCGTAGAACTTGTCCTCGAGGGCCCGCACGGCCTTGCAGTAGGCCTCCATCTTGTCATCATGGCAGCTCGCGTTCTTCATGACTTGATCGATCACGAGCTGCGAGTCCCCCCGCACGTCGAGGCGCTTGACGCCCAACTCAATGGCGATTTTGAGGCCGCAGAGAAGGGCCTCGTATTCTGCCATATTGTTGGACGCGGGGAAGTGGAGGCGCACTGCGTAGCGCATGTGCTCCCCGAGGGGTGACACGAAGAGCAGGCCCGCGCCTGCTCCCGTTTTCATCAGCGAGCCGTCGAAGAACGAGTCCGGCACTCGCCTGGATTTGTGGGGGTGGCGGCGCGTGTCCGTCCACTCGGCCGACGAAATCCGCCGAGATTTGCGATTTGATAGCCTTGCGTGGGGCGTAGGCGAGCGTTTCGCCCATCAGCTCCACGGACCACTTGGCGATCCTTCCCGCGGCGTCGGGGTTGCGGATGATCTCTCCTAGCGGAAAGGAGGAAACCACCGTGACGGGGTGGGCCTCGAAGTAGTGGCGGAGCTTGCGCCGCGCAAGGACTACCGCGTATAGTAACTTCTGGACCTGGGGTAGCGCGTCTTCGTGTCTGACAGGACCTCGCTGATGTAGTAGACCGGTCGGCGCACGGGGGCAAGGCGTGCCCCTCCTCCGTGCGCTCCACGACGATCACGGCGCTGACCACCTGGGTGGTCGCGGCCACGTAGAGCTGCGGGGGCTCGCCGTCCTGCGGCGGTGTGAGGATCGGGGCGTGCGTTAGGGATGCCTTCAGTTTGTCGAGCGCATCCTGGGCCTCGGTGGTCCAGGAGAAGCGCTCGTGCTTCTTGAGTAGGCGGTAGAGGGGCAGGCCCTTCTCACCAAGCCGCGAGATGAAGCGGCTCAAGGCGGCAAGGCACCCCAACACCTTCTGCACCCCTTTGATGTCCCGGATTGGACCCATCTGTTCGAGGGCCGCGACCTTTTCTGGGTTGGCCTCGATTCCCCGCTGGGAGACGATGTATCCCAGGAGCATGCCTCGCGGCACTCCAAAGACACACTTTTCGGTGTTTAATTTGACCCCATTGGCCCGTAGGCAATTGAACGCGATGCCAAGGTCGCCTACCAGGTCGTCCGCCTTCCTGGTCTTCACGACAATGTCATCCACGTACGCTTCGACCGTCCGCCCGATGTGATCCCCAAAAACGTGCTGCATGCAGCGCTGGTATGTTGCACCCACGTTTCTGAGGCCAAATGGCATCGTGACGTAGCAGAACGTCTCGAACGGTGTGATGAATGAGGTCGCGAGCTGGTCGGACTCTTTCATCTTTATTTGGTGGTACCCGGAATAGGCATCAAGGAAACAGAGCAATTCGCACCCAGCTGTTGAATCAACGATTTGATCAATGCGTGGCAAAGGAAAAGGAACTTTAGGACATGCTTTATTAAGACTAGTGTAGTCTATACACATCCGCCACTTCCCATTCTTTTTCTTTACAAGCACGGGGTTTGCTAGCCACGTTGGGTGGAACACCTCCTTGATGAATGCGGCCTCGAGAAGCTTCCGCGGCTCCGCTCCGATTGCCCGTCGCCGCTCCTCGTCGAAGCGGCGCGGCCGGCTGCCGCACGGCGCGGGCGTTTGGCGAGGATGTCAAGGGAGTGCTCGGCGACTTCCCTCGGGATGCCCGGCATGTCCGAGGGGCTCCACGCGAAGATGTCGGCGTTGGCGCGGAGGAAGTCGATGAGCCCGCTTCCTATTTGGGGTCGAGGGTGGAGCCGACCCTCAACGCCTTGCCCTCGGGGGCCGAAGGGTCGAGGGGGACCCCTTTGCTGCGCTCCGCGGCCTCGAAGGTGCCGACGTGCTTGGCGGCGGAGTTGAGGTCCTCGTTGACCATCTTCTCCGGCGTGTTCACCGGCGCTTCATCCGGCGTCGGCGCCTCTGCGTGCTCCACGCATTCGACATCGCGGTCGAACGCGTGCTCGATCGACGAGCCGACGGTGATGATGCCGTTTGGGCGGGCATCTTCATCTTCGGGTAGGTATAATTGGGGACCGCCATGAATTTGGCGTAACGGGGTCGCCCAAGTATAGCATGGTAGGCCCCTTTGAACCCCACCACCTCGAAGGTGAGGGTCTCCTTGCGGAAGTTCTTAGGGGTGCCAAACCGGACCGGCGGGTCGATGCCTGAGGGGCCGAACCTTCTTGCCGGGCGCGATGCGGGTGGAACGGCTTCGTCTTCGGGCCGCGCCTGGTCCAACCCGATCCCCATCGGGGCGCAATGTATGCGCGTAGAGGATGTTGAGGCTCTTTGCCTCCGTCCATGAGGACCTTCGAGAACCGGGCGTTCCCGATGATGGGGTCAACCACCGGCGGGTGCGGCCGGGTTGGGGATGCGGTTCGGATGGTCCTCCCGGCTGAATGTGATGGCGTCCTCTGACCAATTGAGGAAGGACGGAGGTGCCCTCTCAGCGGCTAGGACCTCGTGCCGCTCCTTTTTGCGCTGCCGTGTCGACATGTCGACAGTTGGCCCCCCAAAGATGAGGAACACATTTTCGACGGCGGGGAAGCCGCCTGCGTCGCCATCGCCTCCGTCTTTCTTGGCCCTTGCCTCCTTCGAGGCGGCACGGCCGTAGAATTTCTTGAGCATATCGCACTGCTCAAGAGTGTGGTTCACGGGAGTCTTGTGGTAGGGACATGGCTTTTTCAGCATGTCATCGAACACCCCCGGGCCTCGAGGGGCCGGTCGAGGGCCCCGTCGAGCCGGGTCGACAGCGAGGGCCTCGGCGTTGCCGCCGTCGCGCCCCGCTCGCGCGCCTCGCGGCGCGGCTTTTTCCCCCTTCTTGCCCCGCTTGTCGTTGCGGTGGGGCTCCTTGGACTTGCTTCCCTCCGCGGGGGCGCGTCCTCGGAGCGCTTGCCCTTCTTGCCGTCGAAGATCGCCCCCACGGCCTCCACCCGGAGGTGAAGGCGGTGGCAATGTCGAACGACTCGTTGGAGTCCGCGAGCAAGGCTGCGTCCCGGGCTCCCGCACGAGGTCCCGGCACGTGGTGCCCTCGAGGAAGGCGTGCACGATTTCGGGCGCGCCACGGCCGGGGAGCTCCGTGCAGCGCTTGGAGAAGCGCCGTATGAAGTCCCGCAGCGACTCGCCGGGCCCTCGCGTGCGGAGCGCGGTCCCATGAGTTTCCAGGGCGCACGTATGTGCCCTGGAAGTTGCCCACGAACGTGTGGACTAGATCGTCCCAATTATGGATCTGGCTGGCGGGCAAGTGCTCGAGCCATGTCCGGGCCGCGTCGCCAAGGTGCAGGGGCAAGTTGCGGATGATGACTTCGTCGCTGGTGGCCCCGCTCAGCTGGCAAGCCAAGCGGTAGTCGTTAAGCCACACGCGGGGGTCTGTCTCCCCCTTGTACTTGACGATCGTCGAGGGCTGGCGGAAGCGCTGGGGGAATGCTGCCGCGCGGATCTCCCGGCTGAACACATGGGTGCCTGGGGGCTCCGGCGTCGGGGAGCGATCCTCGCCGCTGTCGTAGCGTCCACCCCGTCGAGGGTGGTAACCCCTTGCTGCTCGTGCGTCCGCCTTGCCGGTGCGCACGGCGTTGATGACGTTGCGGGCGTCACCATCCAGCGCCCTGCGCGCGTCAAGGAGTCGCTCCTTGGCCGGCATGCGCCCTTGCTCGGTGGGTCTCCCTGCGTGCACTGAGGGTTCGCCTCCCGGTGCAGCTTCATCGCCCCGCGCATCCCCCTGTTGGCGGATGCGTGAGGCCGAGCTCTCGGCCGTTGGACGGCCGCTTGCTCGATGAGAGTCCGCACCTCGCGGTGCATGTCTCGAGCCTGCGGGGTCGAGGGTGCCGGCATGGCCCGCGGTGGCGTCGCGGCGGCGGCGAGCTTCGGCTCGCCGCGGGGGCGCATCCGCGTTGCCGGCGTTGGGGACGGTGTTGATACGGTCGCGGACTGTCGGCCCGGCTCCCGTGCGCGTTCGCCGCGCGCGGAGGCCTCCCCCGCCATTGAGGGCGCGGAGCAATCGTGCGGGTCGGTACTCTTCCGCCCGGCTTGGCCTCGAGCTCGCGGGCTTGGGCCGCTGTGCGTCGACGTCGGCCCAGCGGGGAGCGCTCGGCCCCCGCGGCCGGGCGCGCGGCGATCCCCGAGGGCAGGTGTGACTTCCCCGTCTCCCCGCGCCCGCCGCACGGCGGCATTGGCGGGTCGTTGGTGATGACGGCGCGGCACTCCCGCGCGGGATCGTAACTCCCGTGCTGGAGTCGTCGGAGCAGCCGAACCAGTAGTCCGCGGCGTCGAGGAAACGCCGGAACACAACCGGGTCAGGTACGCGGAGAAGTCCCACTCCGCGTACCCGTGGCGGTTGGCGGGTGGTAACGTGTCGACGGAGCCCAGGGATGATTCGTCTCCTGCCGAGGTGCGGGACGCCGGCGACGAAGACGTGGTGGCCGTGTGGAACCCCGCGCATCGTCGTGTTGACGTTGGCGTTGTAGGCCGTCGTAGCGCCACGCAACCCGATGGGGATGCGCGGTCGGGGAGACCGTGCGCTGTCCCACCGGGGCGGTGGCGGTCGTGATGGCGGGCGCACCGCGCCGGGCGGCGGCGCGCTCGGCCGCCGCCGCTCGGACCGCGCTGTCGTGATCGCCGCCCCCGGAGCGATGGTGGCGTCGTGACACCGGCGGGCCCGCGGCGCCGCGCCGTGGTAGTGCGCGCGGCGGGGGCCAAAGCTGACCTGGCCTGGCGCTGCGCGCGGAGCTCCTCACGGTTAGTGAGGCGCATGAGATAGCCGTTCCCCGTGGCCTGAAAGTTCAGGTCCCCAAAGCGGATTTCGAACCCGGCCGGGAGGGGGTCCGAGCTACCCAGGCAGTAGCGTGTCGCACGGTACTCAGTGCGGATCACCATGGAGGGAGTTGGCGAAATGACCTTAGGCGCTCGCTTGCCCCACGGTGGGCGCCAACTGTCGGTGCGGAATATGGTCCCGACACTAACCAGTAGATAGCGCCGAGGTCTATCCCTCAATGGTCGATGCTAAGCAACAAGTGACACAGGGTTTTTATCCTGGTTCCGGCCGAGGGGGCCGTACGTCCAGCAGGGGTGTGCTCTCGGCACTATATTGCTCAGCACCGGGGGTGCCTGTAGTGGGGCGGCTACAAGCAAGGCGGGAGAGGAAGCAAGGCTTCCAAGTCCCTGGCTGAAGTTGTTGTGGGAGAATTGAGGAGTGAGTACGCGGTATGTGTGAGAGGTTTCTGTTGTCTGCCGTCCCCTCTCTCCCCTGCGGCTGGGGGGTTCGCTCCCCTTTTATAGCTCAAGGGGGGGGGGGGGGCGAATTACATGCACGCCGCGCTATCTAGCTACGTGGGGGAGTGCGACGTGCTACGCTGTAGAATGGGCGGCCGTCCGGTCGATCCTTGCAGCGATCTGGTCATCATGGCCTGACTTGTACCCGAACAGTGGCGGTTCGAGGGTAGTAGAGTAGCGGATGGCGGTGAAGTCCTCTGATAGGCTCGAGGGAGGTGCTAACGCAGGCCTGTACGGGGTACAGGAGTGGGCAGAACGGCGTTCCTTCCCGACGTGCTTCACAGGGCTGGAGTTGTTGCTACAGGGCCTGGCGTGCGCCTGCACGCGCGGGTACGGCGGCCGCGCCGTTACAGTGGCGGGGATGGCAGTCCACCGGCCTAGCGCCTCCACCTAACCCTGTAGGGTCACGAGAAAGTGAATCGAGGGTGCGCCGGCCCCCTTTCGAGGGCTCGGCGCGTTAGCCGTACTGGAGCGTGCGCACGGGGTCACGGGACTGACACCGGCCGCGCTGCATAGTCCCATCCCACAGTGGCGGGGATGGGCTTCTCCCTAGGGAGTTGGTGCGGCGGCACCAGGGTGCGAGCCCCGGGCGCATGGCGCCGTCCTGCCGGCGTCAGGGCGTTAAATGCCCGTGTACGGGGGCCGGCGCACGCGTGAGGGGCGCCCTCGAGCGTGGCGGACCCCGGCCGAGGGCGGGGAGTACCCTCGAGCGAGGCGGAACTTGCTCGAGGGGGGCGAGCCCTCGAGCGAGGCGGGGCCTGCTCGAGGGAAGTGCTGCCCCTCGAACGGGGCGGAGCCCGCCCGAAGGGAGCACGCATCCTCGAACGAGGCGGAGCCTGTTCGAGGGGATCTCTATGTGGGCCGCCTCGATGGGCTGTCATAGTCCCTGTGGGCTGTTCCCTGCATGGTTAAGCGAATTGTGTTTTTGGCTTTGTTGCGGGTTTTAAGTGAGGTTTTCCCCATGGTTTAAGGGGACCCCTAGGGGATGTCCCCGACGAGACGGCTTCAAAGACTTGCTGAAGGAGAAGTGCCCGTGGCATCTGGACGGCAACCACACTACCGAGCAGTGCTACCAACTCAGGCGAGCACTCAAGGATACTCCGGAGCCACGACACCCTCATGACAAGAAAGGCAAGAAGAAGAACGACGAAGGCAATGGCGACTTCCACGAACCCGACAAGACGGTGAACGTCTTCTTCGGCGGGCTACCCAGCAGACGGGTCCAAAAGGCTACCCGTCGAGAAGTCATGAGCATTGAACCAGCGGTTCCGACCCCTCTCAGGTGGTCGGAGGTACCCATTACCTTCTCCCGTGTGGATCAATGGACTAGCTTCTCTGAACCAGGGCGGTTCCCACTCGTCCTGAAGCCGGTAGTCGCGGGCTACAAGCTCAACAAGGTCTTCATCGACGGTGGAAGCGGGCTTAACGTCCTTTTCACCAAGACCTTGAAGAAGATGAAGCTCGACATCACCCACATGCTCACCAAGAGCACCTCGCCCTTCTATGGCATCGTCCCCGGGAACGCGGCTATCCCACTAGGCTCAGTGGTCCTGCCAGTTACCTTCGGGGAATCTCGGGACAACTATCGTACCGAGTACATCAAGTTCGAAGTCGCGGACTTCGAGACGTCCTACCATGCCATCCTCGGCAGACCGGCCATCTCCAAGTTCATGGCGGTACCCCACTACACCTACTTGGTACTCAAGATGCCGAGTCCAGCAGGTGTACTCTCGCTGCAGGGGGACTTGAAGATATCGCACGACTACGACACGGAAGCTGTGGAGATCGCCTCCACAAATCAAGTCCCCAATGCAATGATGGAGATGTACGCTGCGTCGAAGAAGCTTGCCCCAAGTGAACTCGACATCCCAGATAAGTCGGATAATGCTAACAAGCCTCAGCCAGCCGAGGAGGTTCTGGTCAAGACAATTGACCTTGGGACAGGCGACAGCAGCAAGACCACCACTATCGGGGTAGGCCTTGACCCCAAATAGTAAGACGCACTCATCAACTTCCTCCGGGCCAACCGCGACATTTTCGCGTGGAAACCAACAGACATGCTAGGGGTGCCCAAGGAGTTGATTGAGCACTCACTCAACGTCGATCCTAAAGCTACCCCGAAGTGACAACACCTCCGCCATTTCGCTGACGATAGACGGGACGCCATCAAGAAGGAACTCGCCAAACTACTCGCGGCTGGCTTCATCAGAGAAGTCTTCCATCCTGAGGGGCTCGCCAACCCCGTCCTCGTCCGTAAGAAGAACTCGAATGAGTGGAGGATGTGCGTCGACTACACCGACCTCAACAAGCACTGCCCCAAGGACCCCTTCGGGTTGCCGCGGATTGACCAAGTCATCGACTCCACGGCGGGCTGCGACTTGCTCTGCTTCCTCGACTGCTACTCCGGGTACCACCAGATTGCGATCAAGGAAGAAGACCAGGAGAAGACCGTGTTCATCACCCCGTTTGGCGTGTACTACTACACGACCATGTACTTCGGGTTGAAGAACGCCAGCGCTACATATCAACGAGCTATCCAGGCCTGCTTCAAGAGGCAGCTCAACAAGAACGTCGAAGCCTACGTGGATGACGTGGTCGTCAAGACCAGAAACTCCAGCACGCTCATCGACGATCTTGAAGAGACTTTCGCATCTCTGTGCGAGTACCGCTGGAAGCTCAACCCGAACAAGTGCGTCTTCGGCGTACCGTCGGGCAAACTACTCGGCTTCATCATCAGCCATCATGGCATCGAAGCCAATCCCGAGAAGATCTCCGCCATCACCAGCATGAAAGCTCCCACGTGCATCAAAGACGTACAGAAGCTGACCGGGTGCATGGCGGCTCTTAACAGATTAATCTCGAAGCTTGGATAACGGGGGCTCCCCTTCTTCAAATTACTCAAACACCAAGAGAAGTTCGTGTGGCCTCCAGAGGCGGACCAAGCCCTTGCCCAGCTCAAGGACTTCCTATCGAAGCCACCAGTCCTCACAACTCCTCGCAAAGGCAAGCAGCTACTGCTCTACCTCCCTGCGACTACTCACGTGGTAAGTACTGCCATTATCATCGAGCGGCAGGAAGACGGCCACACCTATCCAGTCCAGCGCCCAGTCTACTTCGTCAGCGAGGTCCTGTCAGAATCCAAGGCACGCTACCAGCCAGTACAGAAGCTTCTGTACGCAGTGCTCATCACCTCGCGAAAGCTACGACACTACTTCCAAGAGTACTCGATATCCGTCATCACCAACTACCTGCTCGGCGACATCTTGCGGAACCAAAATGCTACTGGAAGAATCTCCAAGTGGGCAGTCGAACTCAGCGCCCTCAACATTGACTTCAAGCCACGCACAGCCATCAAGTCGCAGGCACTAGTCGACTTCATGGTGGAGTGGCGGGAGAATCAGCTACCTACTCCAATAGAGCGCCCAGAGCACTGGGGTGATCTACTTCGACGGCTCACTCAACCTCGAGGGCGCAGGTGCAGGAGTACTCTTGATCTCTCCAACGGGCAAACAACTCAAGTACGTCCTGCAGATCTTCTGGATAGTCTCAAACAACGAAGCCGAGTACGAAGCTCTGCTACACGGGCTCCGCCTCGCGGCTTCACTGGGCATCAAGCGGCTACTAGTCTACGGTGACTCCACAGTGGTCATCAACCAAGTCAACAAGTCCTGGGACCGCAACAAGGAGAACATGGACGCCTACTACCTAGAAGTCCGCAAGCTCGAGAACAAGTTCTATGGTCTCGAGTTCCACCACGTCGTCCGCGACAACAACATTGCAGCGGACGTTTTGACGAAGCTTGGTTCTACTCGCGCTCAAGTACCAGCGGGTGTCTTCGTCCACGAGCTTCACACGCCATCCATCCCAGAGACGGCACCACCGACCACTGACCCAGCGCATCCCCCGACTGGCCAGGAGGTCATGATGATCGACGTGGACTGGAGGCAGCCCTTCATCGACTACCTCAGCGAGCAGAAGGTCCCCTCGGACAAGAACTTGGTCGAGCAACTAATCCGCCGGGCCAAGTCCTACGTCCTCGTCGGAGACAAGCTATACAGGCGGGGCGCATCTTCCGGAGTACTCATGAAGTGCGTTCCCCGACAAAAAGGCAAGGACATCTTGGAGGAGATCCATAAAGGCGTCTGCGGCAACCACGCATACTCACGCACGCTAGTCAGCAAGTCCTTCTGACGGGCTTTCTATTGGCCCACAGCTCTGGGCGACGCCGAAGAACTCGTCAGAAGGTGCCAAGGGTGCCAATACTTCGCCAAGCAACAACACGTCCCGGCCTACAAGCTAGTCACCATACCGCCAACCTGGTCTTTCGCCTGCTGGGGGCTCGACATGATTGGGCCACTTCCAACTGCGCCAGGTGGATTCATCAGAGTATTGGTGGCCATCGACAAGTTCACCAAGTGGATCGAGGTCAAAACGGTTACATGCCCCAAGGCTGACAGAGTACTCGACTTCCTGGATGAACTCATGCATCGCTACGGACTATCCCACCGCATCATCACAGACCTGGGCTCCAACTTCAACAATCACCAGTTCTGGGAGTACTGCGAGAACAGCGGGATCGATGTCCGATATGTCTCAGTTGCCCATCCTCGGGCCAACGGACAAGTCGAGGGCGCCAATGGGATGGTGCTCGACGCTCTCAAGAAGCGGCTACACGACACTACCAATACCAAAGGAGGCAAGTGGATCAAGGAACTACCCAATGCGCTCTGGGGCTGCGTACTCAACCTTCCAAGCCAATGGGACAATCCCCGTACTTCCTGGTCTAGAGCTCCGAAGCAATCCTCCCAGCTGATGTCATGTGGGATTCACCAGCAGTGGAGCAATACGACGAAGGCATCTCTGAAGACAGCAGACGAGTTGACATCGACGGACTTGAAGAAGCTCGTTGTGCCGCCCTCGTCCAATCAGCAGGGTACCTAGAGCGTATTTGACGCTACCACGATCGCAACATTAAGGAACACTCCTTCAACGTTGGTGATCTTGTCCTCCGCCATATCCAGAACACGGAAGGACTACACAAGCTAAGCTCGCCCTGGGAAGGTCCCTTCACAGTTGCAAAGGTGACCCGACCGGGCTCCTACCGCCTCCAGACGCTTGAAGGCGAAGACGTCAACAACTCGTGGAACATCGACCAACTCTATCGATTCTACGCCTAGTCTACACGACTACACCGGGGGCTCCGGTCTATACGACTACTCAAAGACCCCTTCGCCGTAAGCGGCATACAGGCCCAGGCCCTAGTCTCCGGACTACTCCACTCCAGGATCCAGCCCCCGCGGCTACTAACAGATCTTGGGCTATAACGAGCGACAAAGGACTCTAGTAGCAGTCTACAAACAGACCAAGTACTCTAGATCCAGCCTATACGGCTACTAACAGATCTACTGCTGTAAGCGGCCATACGCCCTAGCACTACTTAGCCGTAGGCGGCCTCCGGGTCCTGGCGACTACTCTGTAACAACAGCCCTGGCCATCCAGGTGTACTTCTTCAGTAATAAAGTTTGATTATCTATCAACTGCTTTACTGTCTCTTTCCCTCAACGGGACTACTGGCGAGTACGGCTACTACTCGCGACGACTCCATGATGGGACTCCGCACTCACAGAATGCGATAACGAGTACTCATTTATGGAAGTTTCCTTCATTCATACTTAAATAAGTTCATTACAACTTTGTTTATACACAACTACTGCTACGAGCTAACTTTACAGGACTACTGGAGATTGAGCTTCTCGGTGACTTGTTCAGCAATGGGCGCCATCTGCTCCAGCAGCTCCGCGTACTGCTTGTCGGTGCAGTTGGCGGCTAGTCCGCCGCCGACTACTTCAACAGGAGCCTTTGGGAAGTACGACTTCATGAAGGCCAGAACCTGGTTGGGGATCGACTTCGCCAAGTGCTTGACGTACGTCGCCAGGAGGCTGGGGGCTTCCCTCAGCCGGTCCACTAAAGGAGCTATCTTTGGACCGCCAGGGTGAGGCACCAGTAGCCTCGCGATGGGGAGCGCGGCTTCCTCGAGTTCCTTGAGTTGAGCCCGTAGCTTCTCGCAGTCCTCGTTCAGCTTCTGCAAAGATTTGTAGCAGTTGACGAGGTCACGATCCGACGCATTGCGGAGCTCCATGTGCTTGTCGCACTCGTAAGCAAGTTGCTTATAATCATACTCCAGTATCTCACGGGCCTCTTGCTCTCGGTAGAAGAGGTTCTTCAGGTCGGTCTCTGAAGCCTTCAGCTGGTCAACGCGGGTCTCAAGCTCTGCAATCAACAAGGCAAAGCGGGTCAGACTCCAAGCTACTATCAACGAGTACCCGACAAGACGGTCGCGTTCCTTTATTCTTGTTGCGGAGGGACTTGTTCTTCCGCACCAGATCGTCGCTCTTCACTTGCATATCCTGGATTTCGTTGTGATACTGGGCGAAGGCAGTGTCCAGCTTCGACTACATTGCGGCGGCGTGCTTCCGAGCCTTCACAAGATGTTCTTCTAAGGCCTCGGCCTGGAGTACCATGTCGCCGTACCCTTGAAGCATCTCAGACTTCTGCCGAGACCACTCTGCGACGTCCTGCAACAGACAACACATGTCAAATGGGTACTCAACACTAAAGGATTGACTACTCAAGGGCATCGATTACTCACCTTCATCCATTGCTCGGCCTGGCGCATTGCCTCCATGTGCCGAGCTACCGTCGTTGGATAGACAAGGTCATCCGCCAGCAGCTCGATCCCGCCACGACTACTCGTCGTGGCTTCGGACATTGGTGCCGAGCGGATTGGCTCCGCGTCCTAGATCTCCGGCGAGCGAACGACTACTTCCAAAGCTGGTTCTGGAAGCACGTCGTTGCGTTCCCCTCCAGCTGTCGCGGTGGCTTCTTCAACCACCACCTCCATCTCCTCGGGGGCTCCTTCGGCAGCTTCCGGGTTTCTGGTGCCAAATCTTCAACGGGCACCGCCGACGGGATAGCACTTCTCTCGGCTTCGGCACCTGTCAACCAAAGGACAACTGGATCAGTCGTACCTGGCAGCTACGACTACTCTTCGGGGTTACTTGCACCCGAGAAAAGTACTCACCCTCTACGATATTGGCCTCAGGCAATGTAGCCTCCATGACCGGTGCCTCGGATGCTGCCTGAGAGGCGAGCTCGGACTCCACAGCGGGCAGCGCGGTTTCCTCTCCAGCCACCGCTGTAGTGGGTTCATATCCCTCCCAGGTCAAGTCCGTCGATTTCCTGCAGAGTACACAAGCTGGTTGTCAACCCAGTACGACTACCACACCCAATGTACTACTCGGGAAGGATCAACACTTACAAGCTCGACCGGACTACCGTCACGATTAGGGCACCGAGGATACTGGCAATGTCGACCAGTCCTGCCTCGGTGTCACACCCGATTTTCCGAAGAAAACCACGTGCTTAACTATATGTATGCCAGGATCAAGTTTCATACATATAATGACATCATAGTGAATAACAGAAACAATATCACGTAAAGAAAGAGATTATCAGAGATTTACAGTGGAATCCTGGGGAAGCAAAGGTTCCAAACTTCACAGGCAATCGACTGGGGGTTGCATACACCTAGCACCATCTTCTGGACTTCGTGCACCTTTTTCTTCTTCTTCTGAGTAGCGTTTAAGCAAGGATGAGTGCACTTATGGTTGGTACTCAACAAGGCCACAGAAATAACCAGAAAGCAATATTAAATCCATCTTTAAGTATATTAATCATGTGAGGGTCCAGGCTGCTCTTGACCGTGAGCACAGCTGTTATAACAGTTTTACACTCTGCAGAGGTTGTACACTTTCACCACAAGTCGCGTAAAAGTTCCGAAGAACTTTGAACCCAACCATGCTGTGCAAAAGTAGGCACAATACCACACTTCCGAGGTGTGGTTGCATAGGGACGCTACGAGGCCTTTACAAAGAGTCCTCCCATGTGTATTAGTCCATAGTAGCACGTCCTAGAGGCTATCTTTCGTACCCTCCTTCTACCCTCGGACCAGGTTAGCCTAGAAGAGCACTTCCGTTCCAAAACCTGTCCAGAGTAAAAGAGTCATAAAAGCATTCCTCCGTACCCCAAGCTACTAAGGTTAATAACCACACAAGACTTCCCTAATTAATTGGCCAAGACAGAGCCATATGTCTTGTGGTTGTACTGTTTTCCTGGGTGGTTCTCCATGTTCCGATTAATTTATAGTGTTCTTGTATTAAAGCATAGGTAGAAGGATGGTTAGGGTCACTTGCCTTTCTCAACAAAAAGCCACTCTTGCTCTTCTGCTCTTGCTCTTTTGGTACTTTTGATCTTCAGGACTTCAGATCAGCACCTCGATCTTCTACTCGAAGCAAACATCGAGCACAACATGCAGAGCAGACAAACAAGAACAACTAAGAACAATACACCAAGCATGAAAAGCTTTAAAAGAGGACAAGGTTTGGTTCTAGGACCGCGAACGCAAAAGACTCGGAACTATCGTAAGATTTGGATTATATCACACAAGGCTATGTGCTTGGTAAATTTTAATTCAAAAAGATGTGCATAGGTTATTTCAGAGAAATACCTTATTTAATAATTAAGCAAGTTATATTTATATAAAAGGAATAGTGTATAACTTATTCAAATTTTATTTATAAATATTCAAGTATTATTTTATGCAAATTAAACATTTTAATTTAAAAGAAGCATGTAAAGCATCTAAATGAATATCTTTACATTTCGAATTGTACTAAGTAATTTATAATTTAGAAACATATTTATGTTCATATTAATCAATTTAATATTTAATTTTGAAAACTCGGGATATGCCTATGTTACTTTTATTTAGAAAGCAAATTGAATGTATATTAATTAATTTAAGTTTGATTATGAAAACCGGGATATAACTCTAATTAGATTTTAATTGGAAAGATTATTTAAATCAGAATTAACCAAATTATATTTCTTATAAAAACACGTGTTGATCTCTAATTAAATTTTAATTAGAAAAGCATGTATATAAGTATTTAATCATATTTAAATATTAAATAAATTATAAAGCAAGTAACAGGTTTAACATTGTATCTATTACGTTCTTTAAGTTATTACGAACCTAATGCAATTTGAAACGCTAAAAACGGAGCTAAAATGTGAAAACTACGCACTAAACAAGGTTTAGGGGCTAAAATGTGAAAAACTAGGGCTCCAGGGGCTTTACTGTAAGAAATCAGGGGCCTAAACACAATTACTATAAAAGATCCATGGTTAGGGTGTAAAAGAAGTGGCTAAGGACGGCGGGGCAGAAAACTAGAAAGCCTAAAGGTCTAAACGAAGAAAACTGGACTTAGCTGAAAGGATTTTACATGGTGGAAGGGTTGTTTTGTGATACTAAAAACTGTAAGGGTGTTTTTGAAAAGTGGCAGTGGTCAGCTAGGGTTGACCGGTACGCGGTCTGATTGACTCGCGGCCGGGTCGATCTGAGCCATTTGATCAAGATCGAACGACGGCTGGCAACTGGAAAAAATGCGGCGGCGGCGGCGGCGGTGGACTGCGCGCGGCGGCGCCAGGCGGTGGGCTCACCGGATCAACACCGAGAAAGTGCTCCGGGCTCGGAAAAAGACGGGACTAGCACCAGAAGAAAGAGGAGAGGGTGGGGATCTCACCGGGGGCCTTAGAACCGCGAAAGTAGGGGCAGGGGAGGAGATCCACGGCGATGTCGGGGCTCCGGTGGTGAGCTCCGGCGGCGGCGGAGCTCTGGTCCCTGCGCGCGCGAGTAGGGGCGGGGAGGTGGTGCGGGTGGAGCAGGGGGTGGTGCTGCCTCTTTATAGGTCGGAGGGGGAAGGGGGAAGGGCCCGGAGGCGGTGGCGTGGGAGCTCGACCGGCCGACCATTAATGACGGCGGCGGGCGGCTCGGTGCGCGGCAGTTTTGGTGGAGGGGAAGGGTTGAGGCGGTAGGGAAGTGCGGCGGTGCCTTGATGGCGTAGTGGAGGAGGCGGACGGGCGCGGGGAGCCGGGGAGGCGGAACGGCCGGCGGGCGGCGCGGCCGTGGGGAGGAAGGGGGCGGCCGGAAGTTGGGGGTGACCCCGACATGCGGGCCCCACTGGCAGTGAGAGAGCGGGGGTGGAGCGTAAGTGGGCCGGCGGGTGAGATGGGCCACAAAGGATTCGAGGGCCTCGGTGGAAGAAAGAAAAAAAAGTGGGCCGCGGGAAAAAAAAGAAAAGAGGAGAGAAGGATGGGCCGCGGGTAGTAGGTTTGGTTTGTTTTGTTTTTTTTCAACACACAACAACCAAAAACAAAACCAACAAAAATAAAAGCAACACACATATATTTATTTTATTTAATTTATAAAAACAATCAATTGATTTTTCTTATTCTAAATTTCCTGTAAAGAAGATAAATCTTGGGCAAAATTTTAAAATTAGGAGAAATCGTTGTTTAATTATTTTTCCTATTAACATCCTGAAATTGGAAAATTTCAGGGTGTTACACTCGGCAGGCGCCTCCTCCTGTGCCTCAGTAGCCGCTGCCTCTTCAGTGGCAGCAGCGGCCGGTTCTGTGCTCCCCTCAGCAACAGGGGGCTGGCGCGACAACTGCGCTAAGAGCTCCTCTACGGTGGGGACTGGGCTACGACTACCCCCAGATGGCTCCTCCATCGTATCCCAGTTGCCTTCGTCCCCCTGCTCTACGGGGTCGGAAGGCGGCATCTCCTGCAAGCAAGGGAATTTCGTCGTCAATGTACAACATCGAGACATAAGTACTCGACTACCCTATTCAAGACGGCTTACCTCCTGGGACGTGGTCTCCGTGACCTTCAACTTCTTGGCCACGCGCTTGCGGGCCACGTTGCGCGGCCTCCTTGGCGGCGCGGGAAAACTAGCCTCCAGGCTAGTCGGCGGATCCTGAACGAGAGGAATATGCGGCAATCCAGGGCGGCTGAATCTTGACCGCAGCTGGAAGCGCTCCTGCAGCGTCTCCTCATCGTCGTCCTCCTCGGACGTGTCTTCGACGACTACTGTGTCGTCTTCCTCACCAACCTCGCACCGCTCCTTGTCCTTGGCTTTCCCTTCCTCTGGGACCTCGACAAGTTGAGGAGGCGACGCCGGCTCGGAGACGAACTTCACCAAGTCATCCTGCAAGAAGCACAATACATCAGCACGACTACTCTTACGTAATGAGTACTCGACAATGGGTACGGCTACTGACCTTATTAGGTGGACGCGCGGCGGAGTACTCGAACACAGGGCACGGCGTGTACGCCGGCATGTCTTTGAAGATCCTGCCCAGCCTATCAACGATGTCGTCGTCGTCGACTTCATCACCGGGCATCTGCGACGTGTCGTCGTCGCCAGTGTACTGGTACCCTAGGGTGTCGCGGGCCATCAGCGGCTGCACCCTTCGCTTCATAAAGCTGAAGGCCACATGTTCGGCCCTCAGCCCGGCTTCTCTCAAAGCCTTGATTCTCGCCAGTAGCTCGGGCAACTGGATACCTTCCTGCATTGTTGGCTCTGAGTTCCACCATGGCCGGTGCTTCGGCTGCTTCCCGCTTGGCTTCGGCAGCTCTGGGTGGTGGTTGGTGATGTAAAACCATTTCAACTTCCAATCTTGGTTGGAGTCGATAAGCTTGTACAATAGGTACTGCTCCGCGGCATCTTCTCGCATCTGGATCCTGGCTCCCCCCACTACTCGAGGATTGTTGGCGCTGGACTGGGGCTTGACTCGGAAGAATTTTCGGAAAAGGATCCAATGGGGCTTGATCCCCAAGAAAGCTTCGCAGAAGTGTACGAAGACTGAGGTGTGGAAGATACCGTTGGGGTTGAGGTTGAGGTACTCGATGCCGTAGTACCCCAGCAGCCCCTTGAAGAAGTCGCTGGCCGGGAGAGACAGCCCTCGCTCCGCGAACCGGGTGAACATAGGGATCTCGTCCGGGCTTTTCTCCATGGGGTACGGATCCCCTGCAGCGGCTCTCCACATGTCAACCTCCTTCTCCCGCAAGAATCCACTGTTGAGAAGCGCCAGCAGATCTTCGGTCTTGGCCTTGGATTTCTTCCATTCTTGATTCGGATTTGGTCACGGCGGAGACACCGGCGGCGATGTCCCAGCGGCGGATCCGGCGACCTCCTCACGAGCCCTTTTCTTCCCACCGGCGGCCTTCGAGGTCTTCGATGGCGAGGGCTTCATTCTCCAAGTGCACAGTGTCTTCACTCGCATTCGCTCGGGGGGCTACGGTGGTGGTTTTCTACGGCGGCGTGTTTGGATCTAAATTCCCCTCAACGGCGGCAGTGCGCACTGGCGGTGGTTCCTGGCACGACCTGCTGGGAATGGCTGCGAATGCATGGGGTGAAAAACCCTAATGGTTTTGGCTTCTATTTATAAGTCAACAGCGACTCCTCCAACGGCCGGATGGATAAGTTTGCAGACGGCTGACTCAGCGGCGGTGCCTGACCGTTCAACTTCTACTAGTCGACGTGACTTGTCTTGGGGGCTCGGCTACTTCTATTCAACTTCCTGGGTAGCGACAAGGCTCAAGAGCAACTCAGGACACATTCTACAAGATGACCCTTCAATTCGAGAGGAAGTACTCGATTCAAGGCTCGGGGGCTCCATGCCACGTGTCCTTCGGTTTTTGCTCCGGATTTTACAGGATATTCTTGCCAAAACTTCAGATGGACCCTCAGCCAGCGTCTACAACTCAACCTAAGGCTCGGGGGCTACTCCATATGGAGTGCGATTTTGCAATCGCACTTCCATATCAGTTTCGGCTTCAAGACGACACGGGCATTGTTGAAGAACTTGAAGAGCAGCACTCGAGGACGCTTGGGACTACTCGAGAAGACTTCATGATTGCTCAAATGTCAGCTGGAGTACATTCCAGCCTCGGGATGCTTCGACTACTCTTGAGGACTTTTGACTTGTAGCGCTCAGGGACGCTTGAGGACTACTCGTTAAGGCCGTCAAGACTACTCGAAGCTATCCTTCTCGACTACAAAGTACTCGGGGGCTTGTCGTATGGACATCCCTGGGCCCACTACCTCGGTGGGTACCAGGACCGACTGTGGGCCCCTGGGACTACTCGACTTGCGCTGCACGGCATCTTCTGGCTTGAAGCACAAGGACTACGGAGAAGAAGTACTCAGATAGGAAGCTGTACATGTCCCGCACTGTATAGAGGACTCCTAGACGTACTCGACTAGTACTCTCTCCCTGAACCGACTTGTAACCCTGCCTCCCGGATTATATAAGGCGAGGCAGGGACCCCCTCTATCTCATCTCACTCATACGCATCAGATTGCATCATCTTGTAATCGCACCCAATCAATCCAGAGCCACGCAGCATACAAGACGTAGGGTATTACGCACCTCGCGGCCCGAACCTGTCTAAATTGTGTGCCACGTGTCTCTTCCTTCGAGTTACCGATCTCGGCGAGGCCACATTCATCTACTTCGGGTACTCCACTTAGTAGGTTACCGGTCTAAAACACCGACAGCGGTCGCACGTCATCCTGTGTTGCCGCTCCCCGCGGTAGGGGGCGGTTGAGCCGTGCCCGGGCGCACGCCTTTCCGCGTACCTAGGGGTCGGCCAACGCACCTCCGCCCCCGGACGGCGGGGTCACCGCTCTCGATGCCCCCTAGCGGAACTCGTCGGCGGGTGGCCGCTAGAGGAGCTCCGAGCGGTGTCCATGGCGAGCAGCAGGCAAATTTTGGCGCATGTTGCATGCGTGGGTCCCATGTGTTTCGGATGTTTATCAGGATGTTGCAAGTGTTTTGTGCGGATGTTGCAAAAGTAGATCTAGATGTTTCAATGTTGCAGATGTTGCAAAAGTAGATCTTAGATGTTTCAATGTTGCGGATGTTGATTCTCCTCACCGTAACGTTTGATTCTCGATGTTGCAAATGTTGATTTTGTATGTGGCAGATGTTGTTTTCAAAAGTTGTGGATGTTGTTTTCGATTGTTATGGAATTCTTTCTTCATGTTGCACACAACATGACTTGATGTTGTGGTGGGATTTTTTTTCTACAGTACTTTTCGAGTGCTATAGTGTTTCGATCCGACAACAGTGTTTTGATCTGACGGTTACAGTGCATGCGGAGGTGTGCGTCCCTTCGGACATCCGGGCGCTATCAAGTCTGTTTTTTTAAACGATGTACTTTTCGAACAGCTGTCATATTATTACAGGAGGAGGGAACCCGAAATGATATCACTATACTTTCCGAATGGCTAGCTGATGTATAAATTTTCAGTTAATTTTTTATATTTTTCAATTCATTTTCATAAATAGCACCCTATCATTGCGGGGGGAGTAGAAGACCAACCATGTTCGGTGGATAATCATCATGGATGAACACTAGATTTATTATGGTGTAGACATACATATTGGGCTGTAATGCCGGCATTAAAAAAAACTAAGGTTATTAGCAATTGGGCAGGTGTAACACCCTAAATTCCACTGTTTGCTTTTAATTAAAAATTTGCTTAGCAACATTGCGATCTCACTTAAGGAAAATAAGGTTGTTGTGCACTTATAGGCATTTAATCACTTTTCTTAATTAATTAATGCAATATAGGAGTTTACTGTTGCATACATGCTGGTGCATTATTTTTGGGTGTTTGGATTCAAATCTTCAGTTGAATTCGGTTGTTTGTTTGTTTAAAAAGAGATAGGAATTAGAATTGGAAAAAAAGAGAAGACAACCCCTTAGCCTTCCTCCCTTTCAGCCAAACCCGGCTCTCCAGCCCAGTACGCGTAGTCCACCCGTGCCCCTCAGCCTTTTCCCCTGCGCGCTCAGCCCATCCGTCAGCAGGGCCCAGCTTCGGCCCATCCCCGCGGCCGCCGGCCGCGAGTCGCCGACGGGCGGGCCCCGCCCGTCATCTCCGACCTCGGGTCGGAGGCGGACGGGGGGCAGAGCCCGACCCCGAGCCGGACTTCCCCGCGCGCGTGTGGCCCCACCTGGCCCGCACGCCGATGCGTCTCCCTCCCGGGCCCTATAAATGCCGCCGCCCCCCAGCTGCGCCGCCTTACCCCGCCAAAACCCTAGCCGCCTCGGAGCTCCTGTGCGCTCCCGCGCCCGCAACCCTAGCGCCGGCCGCCGCCTCGGTTTTGCCTGTCCGCCGCTGGTCTGTCGGCTTCGAGGTCGCCAGCAGTTCCGCCGCGCTGTAAGGAACCCGCAGGTGTCTTTTGTTCGCATCTTCGTGCCCGGTGTCGCCGAGTCAAGGTCGTCGGAGCTCCGCCGCCGCGCTTCTCTGTCGTCCGCCGTCCCGCGCTGTCGTCGCTGCCCCTAAAAGACGCCGCTGTGTTCGCCGACCGCGCGCGCGTTGTCCCGGTGTTGTCCCCGCATCGATCGGTGCACCCCGGCGCCTTTTCCGCCGTGCGCCGCCGCTCGTCGTCGCGCCGCCGCCGCGTCCCGGCCCGCCGCTGGCCATGCGCCGCCCCCGCCGCTCGCGCAAGATCTGAGCCGCCAGATCTCCATCTGACGGCTCCGGACGCATCAACCCCCAGTCAAAGCCACCTAGGCTAGTCAAACCGGCCCGCTTAGATCCCGGCCGTTGGATCCTGATCCGATGGATCAGATCCAATCCTTTTGCATACCCCCGCGCTTATGGTTAAGAAACCCTGAGTTTTTCCCTATCCACAACCCGATCCTCCCACCTTATAAAACCCTTACGATTAAGCCCAGTTTTCTTCTGTTTTAGCCCAAAAGCTCAAAATTCTTTACGGTTCAGTCCTAAAACTTGTTTTAATCATAACTTTGTCGTTTTAGCTCCGTTTTTAGCGTTCTTTATGTCCACGCGATCGTCTCGACGAGTAGAATAGTTTTCTATTGCTTTTGTTACTGTTTGAGATGATTGGTGTACTGTTTCTTATTTATTTCCATTGTCTGCTTGTATGTGATGTGTGGAGCGTAGCGTACCGAAGAATTCGGGGACTTCGGCCGTCGTTGAAGAGTATCAAGACCCTGAGCAGTTTCCGGTGCTGGTAGAAGGCAAGTCCTTGCTGCATTCCCGTTAAATTCCTATTGCAACATGCATTTCAATTACACAGTTGTTTATTATTGCTATGCATTAAATTGATGGGTCCTATTGCTAAGGTTCGACTAGCTTTGTTATCCTATGCCTTGATCAACCTGGGTTTACTTTATGTTGGGTAGCACATGCTAGCGCTTTACATGGTTTTGGGATGGATTAATGAACAATCGTTAATATGGCTTTATTTATGTTGTCGTTCATGTAATGCAAGAACACTTTACTTTGTTAATCGGAACATGGAGAACCACCCAGGAAAACAGTACTACCACAAAACATATGGCTCTGTCTTGGCTTATTAATTAGTGAACTAGGTGTTAGGTATGCTTTACCTAATAAGGGTTGGGGGCTGGCGGGTAGTGGCGTATGGACTTGCTCGGGCGCAGGTGTGGGCTTAGCTAAGACACGGTACTCGTCCGGGAGCTTTATACGTTGCACCGACCGAGGTAACCTAGCGGGCGACCTTCATCCGGGGATCTTTGTAACGGCCTCGTAGCGTCCCTATGCAATCACACCTCGGAAGTGTGGTATGGTGCCTTGCAAACACCGCATGGTTGGGTCTAAAACTCTTTTGGGTTTTTACACGACTTGTGGGTAAAGATGTACAACCTCTCGCAGTGTAAAACTAACTAGTTAGCCGTGCTCACGGTCAAGAGCGGCCTGGACCCTCACATGATTAATTCTATGGAAGATGGAACTCTTAAACTTGTGCATTGCATTTTATGGATCCGTTGCATTTTATTATCCGGGTTTGGTATATACTTACACTTGCTAGTAACGGCTTGCTTAATAAAACTTGACCAACTAAAATGCCGACTTGCTTATGAGCCAATAGCTTCCACCATAAAGCCTTGCATGTTGTTATAGAACTTTTTCCTTCTGAGTACGACATGTGCTCACGCTTGTTGTTTATTTATTGCATCTACACTACCCGCCGTCGCTCGGATGGGCGTTTTGAAGACTACTATGATGAGTTCGATGGGTTCTAGGCGTCCGTTCTCCGGTCGGTCGCCCGTGGAGGACTTCTACGTGTGTTTCTTTTCCGCCGTTAGCTACTCGAATGATTGTTTAGTTGAGACATTCGGTCATGTAATAACCGTTTAATACTCTCTTTACGCTTTACACTGTGTTTTGGTATTCACCGCGTCGATGCATGTGTGTAACTTGATCCCTGGCACACATGTATTCTTGCATTCGGGTTTGTCCTTAAATCCGGGTGTGACAAAGTGGTACCGAGCCGTGTTGATTGTAGGACGTTAGCCTAGTTAGAGCGGTCGAAAACTAAGGATTTTATAATATTAGAAGCCACACATAGTTAGCTTTCTTTATTCTATTTTATTATATCTAATCTTGGTTTAATCTTATGCTTGTTTGCTTTTGTTATCTAAGCTTGGTCTTGTCTCTTTTAGTAATCCGCACTTGTCTCATCTATCTTAGATGGTTCACCGACCGAAGACCACACGTTCGGTGCCTACCGCTTTCCAAGGTACACGGAGGACCGGGACTTCTCTTCGCTACTCCACTGACAGTGAGGAGCACCGAGGAAGCTTCTGGAGAGGGAGGTGAAGTGCACTCTGCTTCAGGGCAAGCTTCACCGCCCGCCGTCATTGAGTCGTCGGATGATGAGCCCGAAGAGCCGATGAAGAGCAAGAGCCGAAGAGGAGCCAGATGAAGAGCCAGAGCAAGGAGGTGATCCGGATGACCCCTCAGACCCTGAGGACTTTGACCCAGAGGATGGAGATGCTGAGGATCACCTAGCGCTAGAGAAGTGGAAGGTGGTCATTTGTCACCATGATGGAGGGCATGCACGCTTTCCGTCCAAGTTGAGGAGGCTCTTCCGGCGTCTTCGACCGCCCGTGACGATCGACTACGTTGGACTGAAGAGGACTCACCCCCGCTATCCAACCCAGTGGGATGTGTCTGTGCGCATCTTGGAGGATAACCCGCTGGATGGAGGACAGTATGAGGTTGTTGTCCACCAGGCTCTAGCTACCAGAGCTACCTTCGCCGCCGGGAGAGATGATGCAGCTAGGAGGGCTCTATCCGCGTGGTGTTATGAGGAGGCTCATCACCTCACCAACTCTGTGTGGGGTGATCTACCCCGTCGTCGCTCTGGAGCTGTGGGCAGTGAGATTCCAATGGCCAATGAAACTTTGGGAGCACGCTATGCCATGCAAGTGGGGCACGTAGCAGCTCTCAATACCAACTTGGATGACACTCTCATGGAGCTTCAAGACCTCCGCGACCAGCAAGATGAAGATCGTAGGGAGATCAAGAGGCTCAAGGCAGTGATCGCGGGACAAGATGAAGATGAGGTGCAGGAAGATGGAGAGGACTGGCCTGCCATGTCACCAAGACCCGCAAGGACAAGCTATGGGTCACTTGGATCCCGCACTAGGATCATTTGGCCATAGGTGTTAGGTGTTAGGAGTCTTTATCTTTCTGTTATCGAGTCTGTAAACGTTAGAACGACACGTTGGATCGATGAGTTAGGTAGTGGTGTGTTTGAATGCTTGGTTTGTGAACATCTGTGAGTTGGATTTTTGTTTGATTGCAATGTGTTGTGGATTAATGCCACAATGACATTGGTTTAGTAATAGAGTTTGATTAGTGGGTTTAAGTTCTGTTCCACCTATCTTTTATCTTACAAATTCGTAATTCTTTATCTATCATATTTTATCTATCTTAAGGAGTATTGTAGTGCTGAATCTGTTCGCGTTACTTCCTGACACAGCAGTAGTGTTTTAATTTTATCTCGGGCTACAGAACTCCGAATTAAGTAAAACCAGTGGGGTTAGTTCAAAAATTTCATACATGATTTTCTATAAAAAATTCAGCTCTATACAATTTATATTCTGGGAGTTATGGACGAAACATTAAGCCAACAGAAATCTGTCAATTCCTGCTGACATACCTGACTTCATTATTTTATATCTCGAGTTGTAAACCTCCAATTGAGGCAAAACCAGTTGGGTTAGTTCAGTAATTCATACACCATATCTCCAGAAAAATTCGTGGTTATTGGTTACTGGTACAGAGACATATCTTGGTTTCTTTACAGCTATCAGAATCTGTCATAATCTGGAATTCAGCATTGTTTATCTTTTCAGTCTTTTTCAATTGTTGTCATCATCTAAATCAGTGTTTCTAACGCTCAGATGGTAAACACCAGGTCCGGATCAGGGGCTGATCAGCCTCCAGTGGTTCGTCAAGGTCGAGGCAACAGTTCGGGCAATGCACCGCCACCACCACCGCCACCAATGGATCCTATGCAGCAGTTCTTTCAGAACCAGATGCGGCCTCATCGCGAACCCGACGGACACTATGGCCAACCTGCAGGCCCAAGCTAATAACCCGCCCCGGCCCACCGCCACGCAGCCTCGTGCCCATGAACAGCATCGGGAGTTCATGAGCCACCATCCGCCGTTTTCACCCATGCGCGCATCCACTTGATGCCGATGATTGGTCAAGACCGTGAGCAAGATGCTCACCACGGCTCGGTGTGATGACGGGGAGAAGGTCCCGTTTGCTTGCGGGTCGACTCCGGGGATCGCGGGAGCATGGTGGGATGCATACACTACCGCCCATGCGCACCCGACACCATCACCTGGCGGGGAGTTCACGGAGAGCTTCGAGAACCACCATATTCCCGCCGGGGTGATGAGGCCGAAGAAGAAGGAGTTCCTCTCTCTCAAGCAGGGAGGGATGTCAGTGGCAGAGTATCGGGACAGGTTCATTGAGTTGTCTCGCTATGCACCAGAGGAGGTAGCTGATGATCCTAAGAAGCAGGAGCGCTTCTTGGAGGGTTTGGCTGGACCGCTCCGTTACCAGCTGACGTCGCATACCTTCCAGTCCTTCCAACAGCTGTTAGACAAGGCCATTGTTTTGGAATCCATGCGCAGAGAGCTGGGGGAGTTGAAGAGGAAGGTTGCTACTCCGCGGGGCGGTCGGGAGCCACACTCGTCCCCGTTTTACTTCACCGCTGGGAGCCCCGTTCCGTCCAGGAGGCCCGTCAGGAGGTTTTGGCCGGCAGCAGCGAGCATCGGCATCGGCCGCGGCAGCTTCCGGCGCACTCCTCGGCGGTTCCGCGCCCAGGACCGCAGACTCCACGCCCTGCTTACCCGCAGCACCGTCCGATGACTCCTCTTGGTACGCCCGTGAGGCCAGGCGCACCACACACCCCCGCGGGCAACACTTGCTTCAAGTGTGGAGAGGTTGGGCATTATGCTAATGCCTGTCCTAAGAGGCACCCCCCAGGCACCCCCGTGCAGAACCAGCAGATGCAGCAGATGAGGAGCGGGAACCAGACCCCGCAGAGCAACAAGGGGCAGCAGAGTCAGGGCCGTGGCAGGGTGAACCACGTGAGTACCGAGACTGCTCAGGAGAATCCACAAGTGGTGCTTGGTATGTTCTTTGTCAACTCTATCCCCGCATCAGTATTATTTGATTCTGGAGCTTCCCATTCGTTTATATCTGCTCAGTTTGTGGCCAAGCATAGCATACCCATGTGTCCCATGAAACAAACCATGATAGTTAAATCACCAGGGGGGATATGAAATCTTTATATATGTGTCCTAATGTTAGACTAAAGATCATGGGAGCAGACTTCTGGGAAAACTTGATAGTGCTTTGGAATCAAAGGATCTTGATGTTATACTGGGTATGGATTGGTTGGGCACGCATGATGCGACGATATAAGGTGTGCTAAGAGGACTGTTCTTCTCACTTTGGTCCTAGCGGGGAAAAGATTGAACTTGTGGCCGATCCACCGTCGGATGCGGGAGGTTACGTGCGGCAGCTTGGATGGCAAGGCTTTGGAGGATATCGGGGTGGTCAATGAGTACCCGGACGTGTTTCCGGAGGAGTTGCCGGGTATGCCACCCGACCGAGATGTTGAATTTGTTATTGATCTATTACCCGGTATCGCTCCTATTTCTAAATGTCCATATAGAATGTATAGTACACAATTGATAGAACTTAAGAAACAGATTAATGAATTATTGGAAAAGGGGTTTATCCGTCCTAGTTCATCACCTTGGGGAGCACCGGTTATCTTTGTTGAAAAGAAGGATGGTACTCGAGAGGATGTGTGTGGAATATCGATTGCTTAATGAGGTCACTATCAAGAATAAGTATCCATTGCCTCGCATTGAAGACTTGTTTGATCGGATGAGAGGTGCTAAGGTGTTCTTAAAGATTGATTTGCGTTCGGTTATCATCGGATGAAGATCGGATGGTCGGATATTCCTAAAGCTGCTTTCACCACCGGGTATGGGTTGTACGAGTATACTTGTTATGTCCTTTGGGTTGACAAATGCACCGCCTACTTTATGTATCTCGATGAACAAGGTGTTTATGGAGTATTTGGATAAGTTCGTTGTGGTGTTTATTGATGATATTCTGGTTTACTCTAAGACCGAGGAGGATCCCGAGGAGCATTTGAGGCTTGCTTTGCGAGAAGTTGAGACAAAGCGGCAGTTGTATGCCATGTTTAGCAAGTGTGATTTTTGGTTGAATGAAGTCTCTTTTACGGGGCATATTATCACGGATGGAGGTATCGCGATCGATCCAGCTAAGGTAGAAGATGTGTTGAAGTGGGAACCGCCGAGGACAGTTAAGGAGATCAGGAGTTTCCTTGGACTTGCAGGGTACTATCGACGGTTCATCGAGGGGTTCTCTAAAATTGTGAAGCCTCTCACCACCTTACTGGAGAAGGATAGAGAGTTTAAGTGGACTGATGCCTGTCAGCAGAGCTTTGAGGAGTTGAAGCAGAGGTTGACGACCGCTCCAGTGCTTGTGATGCCAGACTTGCAGAAGGGCTTTGATATCTACTGTGATGCATCGAGACAAGGTTTGGGTTGTGTTCTTATGCAGGAGGGACACGTCATAGCTTATGCATCAAGGCAGTTGAGGAAGCATGAGCAGAACTATCCTACACATGATCTGGAACTGGCAGCTGTGGTTCATGCGTTAAAGATTTGGAGACATTACATCATGGGGACCAAGTGTCAGATCTACACAGACCACAAGAGCTTAAAGTACATCTTTACTTAGAAGGATCTTAATCTGAGACAACGCCGATGGTTGGAGCTGATCAAGGATTACGATCTGGACATACAGTATCATCCCGGGAAGGCTAATCTGGTTGCAGATGCTTTGAGTCGGAAGGGACAAGCCAATACAGCTTTGGTGTTCCAGCTGCCTGACGAGCTGATGAGGGAGTTCGAGGGACTCAATCTGGGGATAGCCGCTCACACTGAGGGAGTCACTTTGGAGGTAGAATCTACCCTGGAGCAGCAGATTCGCGAATGACGGTCTGGAGGATGAGGAGATCAAGGAGATCAGGGACACCATGGAGAGGGGCAAGGCCCCGGATTTCACTGAGGACGATCAGGGTACGATATGGTTCAAGAATCGGATCTCGTGTGCTCGATGTGGGAGATCTCCGGAAGACGATCTTGAGAGAGGCCCATGATTCAGCTTATTCCATCCACCCGGGCAGTACTAAGATGTATCAGGACCTAAAGCAGAGGTATTGGTGGTATGGGATGAAGAGGGATGTGGCCGCTCACGTTGCGTTGTGTGGCACGTGCCACAAGGTCAAGGCTGAACATCAGAGACCAGCAGGATTGCTGCAGCCATTGAAGGTGCCAGAGTGGAAGTGGGAAGAGATAGGCATGGATTTCATCGTTGGGTTGCCCCGTACTCGGGATGGATATGATTCAATATGGGTTATCGTGGATCGTTTGACAAAGGTTGCTCACTTCATACCAGTGCGTACTACTTATACGGGGGCAAAGCTAGCCGAGTTGTACATGACCAGGATCGTATGCTTGCACGGTGTTCCTAAGAAGATAGTTTCTGACCGAGGGACTCAGTTCACGTCACGTTTCGGGAGAAACTGCATGAGTCTATGGATACGAAGTTGAACTTCAGCTCAGCCTATCATCCGCAGATAGACGGACAGACTGAAAGGACAAATCAGATTCTGGAGGACATGCTAAGAGCTTGCGCCCTTAAGCATGGTGAGAGCCGGGACAAGAGTTTACCGTATGCCGAGTTTTCTTACAACAACGGCCTATCAAGCCGGTCTGAAGATGGCACCCTTCGAGGCACTGTATGGGAGGAAGTGCAGAACACCGTTGTACCGGAGTCGACAGTGAGAGTCAGTTGTTTGGGACAGACATCATCAAGGAGGCAGAGAGGCAGGTTCAGATCATCAGAGAGAATTTGAGAGTTGCTCAGTCCAGACAGAAAAGTTATGCAGACGGGAAGAGAAGAGATGTATCTTTCCAAGAGTGCGACTATATGTATCTGAAGGTGTCACCTATCAGGGGTTTGCGCAGGTTTAAGGTGAAGGGAAAGTTGTCCCCTCGCTACATTGGACCTTTCCAGATCTTGCAACGGGTGGGAGAGGTAGCATATAGACTGGAGTTGCCCGCGCAACTTGCAGATGTGCACGATGTGTTCCATATCTCTCAGTTAAAGAGAGGTCTCAAGCCTCATGATAAGGAACCGTTGCCTATGGATGGATTGGATGTGAAGGAGGATCTCACCATTACTGAACGGCCTATCAAGATTCTGGACAGATTGACACGGGTTACAAGAAACCGGACCTTCACGATGTGCAAGGTGCAGTGGAGTAATCATGCAGAGGATGAGGCAACTTGGGAAAGAGAAGAGGAGTTGAAAGCGAGAATATCCACATCTCTTTGATCCATCCGAATCTCGAGGACGAGATTCATCTTAAGGGGGGTAGGATTTGTAACACCCGTTTGCTTTTAATTAAAATTTTGCTTAGCAACATTGCGATCTCGCTTAAGGAAAATAAGGTTGTTGTGCACTTATAGGCATTTAATCACTTTTCTTAATTAATCAATGCAATATAGGAGTTTACTGTTGCATACATGCTGGTGCATTGTTTTTTTGGGTGTTTGGATTCAAATCTGCATTTGAATTCGGTTGTTTGTTTGTTTAAAAAGAGATAGGAATATGAATTGGAAAAAAAGAGAAGACAACCCCTTAGCCTTCCTCCCTTTCAGCCAAACCCGGCTCTCCAGCCCAGTACGCGTAGTCCGCCCGTGCCCCTCAGCCTTTTCCCCTGCGCGCTCAGCCCATCCGCCGGCGGGGCCCGGCGCCGGCCCATCATCGCGGCCGCCCGCCGCGGTCGCCGACGGGCGGGCCCCGCCGTCATCTCCGACCTCGGGTCGGAGGCGGACCGGGGGGCGAGCCCGACCCCGAGCCGGACTTCCCCGCGCGCGTGTGGCCCCACCCGGCCCGCACGCCGATGCGTCTCCCTCTCGGGCCCTATAAATGCCGCCGCCCCCCGCCGCGCCGCCTTACCCCACCAAAACCCTAGCCGCCTCGGAGCTCCTGTGCGCTCCCGCGCCCGCAACCCTAGCGCCGGCCGCCGCCTCGGTTTTGCCTGTCCGCCGCTGGTCTGTTGCCTTCGAGGTCGCCAGCAGTTCCGCCACGCTGTAAGGAAACCGCAGGTGTCTTTTGTTCGTGTCTTCGTGCCCGGTGTCGCCGAGTCAAGGTCGCCGGAGCTCCGCCGCCGCGCTTCTCCGTCGTCCGCCGTCCCGCGCTGTCGTCGCTGCCCCTAAAAGACGCCGTTGTGTTCGCCGACCGCGCGCAGTTGTCCTGGTGTTGTCCCCGCATCGATCGGTGCACCCCAGCGCCTTTTCCTCCGTGCGCCGCCGCCGCCGGCGCGCCGCCGCCGCGTCCCCGGCCCGCCGCCGGCCATGCGCCGCCCCCTCGCTCGCGCAAGATCCGAGCCGCCGGATCTCCATCCGACGGCTCCGACGCATCAACCCCCGATCAAAGCCACCTAGGCTAGTCAAACCGGCCCGCTTAGATCTCGGCCGTTGGATCATGATCCGATGGATCGGATCCAATCCTTTTGCATACCCCCCGCGCTTATGGTTAAGAAACCCCCGAGTTTTTCCCTATCCACAACCCGGTCCTCCCACCTTATGAAACCCTTACGATTAAGCCCAGCTTTTCTTCTCGTTTTAGCCCAAAAGCTCAAAATTCTTTACGGTTCGGTCCTAAAACTTGTTTTAATCATAACTTTGTCGTTTTAGCTCCGTTTTTAGCGTTCATTATGTCCACGCGATCGTCTCGACGAGTAGAATAGTTTTCTGTTGCTTTTGTTACTGTTTGAGATGATTGGTGTACTGTTTCTTATTTATTTCCATTGTCTCGCTTGTATGTGATGTGTGGAGCGTAGCGTACCAAACAATTCGGGGGACTTCGCTCGTCGTTGAAGAATATCAAGACCCTGAGCAGTTTCCGGTGCTGGTAGAAGGCAAGTCCTTGCTGCATCCCCGTTAAATTCCTATTGTAACATGCATTTCAATTACACAGTTGTTTATTATTGCTATGCATTAAATTGATGGGTCCTATTGCTAAGGTTCGACTAGCTTTGTTATCCTATGCCTTGATCAACCTGGGTTTACTTTATGTTGGGTAGCACTCGCTATCGCTTTACATGGTTTTGGGATGGATTAATGAACAATCGTTAATATGGCTTTATTTATGTTGTCGTTCATGTAATGCAAGAACACTTTATACTTGTTAATCGGAACATGGAGAACCATCCAGGAAAACAAGTACTACCACAAGACATATGACTCTCGTCTTGGCTTATTAATTAGTGAACTAGGTGTTAGGTATGCTTTACCCGATAAGGGTTGGGGGCTGGCGGGTAGTGGCGTATGGACTGCTCGGGCGCGGGGTGTGGGCTTAGCTAAGACACGGTTCTCGTCCGGGAGCTTTATACGTTGCACCGACCGTGTAACCTAGCGGGCGACCTTCATCCGGGGATCTTTGTAACGGCCTCGTAGCGTCCCTATGCAATCACACCTCGGAAGTGTGGTATGGTGCCTTGCAAACACCGCATGGTTGGGTCTAAAACTCTTTTGGGTTTTTACACGACTTGTGGGTAAAGATGTACAACCTCTGCAGAGTGTAAAACTAACTAGTTAGCCGTGCTCACGGTCAAGAGCGGCCTGGACCCTCACATGATTAATTCTATGGAAGATGGAACTTTTAAACTTGTGCATTGCATTTTATGGATCTGTTGCATTTTATTATCTGGGTTTGGTATATACTTACACTTGCTAGTAACAGTTGCTTAATAAAACTTGACCAACTAAAATGCTGACTTGCTTATGAGCCAATAGCTTCCACCATAAAGCCTTGCATGTTGTTATAGAACTTTTTCCTTGCTGAGTACGACATGTGCTCACGCTTGTTGTTTATTTATTGCATCTACACTACCCGGCTGCTGCTCAGATGGGCGTTTTGAAGACTACTATGATGAGTTCGATGGGTTCTAGGCGTCCGTTCTCCGGTCGCACCGCCTGTGGAGGACTTCTACATGTGTTTCTTTTCCGCTCGTTAGCTACTCGAATGATTGTTTAGTTGAGACATTCGGTCATGTAATAACTGTTTAATACTCTCTTTACGCTTTACACTGTGTTTTGGTATTCACTGCGTCGATGCATGTGTGTAACTTGATCATGCATGTGTGTAACTTGATCCTGCCGCACATGTATTCTTGCATTCGGGTTTGTCCTTAAATCCGGGTGTGACAGCAGGCATGTTTCCGCCTGTATGTTATTAGCAATCGGCCCATTCCAAAGAAGGATTAGCTCCTCTTTGGGCCCCAGGCCTAATTATACTATAGTTCTAGTTATTTGAATGTGAAAAAAGAATTACAGAAAAAATGAAAGATATAGGAAATTCGTAAAGATTCCTGATTTCTCATCAATTATCTTGCGATACCAGATACTAGATTAATTCTCTTGCAAAGTTCATGTCCTCAACCTCCAGAAAATAAATAAAACTTGCCACACAGAATTCTTGAGACAATATAGAACAGCAGAATCCTTCTCTTATTGTCACAATCTTAACACGGAGCCAATTTACTTTCATGTAAACAATATACACGAAGTACATAGCACTCAAACGGAAAATCGCTATAATTGGTATGCACAAGCTGACAGGGGGTCTATTTGGACGGTGAGGGCACTGTTTGGATGGTAGGGGTAAATATTTACTCTAATGAAAATGATTTGCCCCTCCCATTTGCCCCTACTAATATTTGCCCCTTGGGGCGTTTGGATGGAGTGGTGCGTTTGGATGGAGTGGTAAATGTGGATGTGGATAAGAGAGTGAGAGCGGGACCCACCACAAATTTGATCCAATTTGCTACCTTTTAGGGATAAATGGAATTAGGGGGTAAAACATTTGCCCCACCACATTTGCCCCACATGTTTGGCACCTTAGTGGTAAATTAGGGGTAAATTAGCCCCATTTACCCTATTTACCCCACGATCCAAACAGACCCCGGTAAATGAGGCAAATTTACCTCTAAGGTGCCAAACATGTGGGGCAAATGTGATGAGACAAATGTTTTGCCCCCTAATTTCATTTACCCCTAAAAGGTAGCAAATTAGAGCAAATTTGTGGTGGCCCCCGCCCTCCCTCTCTCATCCACATCCATATTTACCCTCCATCCAAACACCCCAAGGGGCAAATATTAGTAGAGGCAAATGGAGGGGCAAATCATTTGCTTGGGGTAAAAATTTACCCCTACCATCCAAACCGTGTCAAGCACATGCATATCTATACTATAAGGAGCGAAGACAATTGAAAACTTTTTCACCTGATTCGGGCCCACCTTACCCCTCACGCCGGACCCACCCGTCAGGTTGCATGATAACCAAAGAGATGAAACGACCATAGAAATTGCAATTTGGGGAGCATTTCTGCCAAAATCTTAAATTTTTTTACCCGCCCCCTTTACCCGTCGGGCCCACTTGTGTTTACCCTCCCCCACTTACCCGCCAGCCCCGCCCACACCGGCCGCGCGTTGGCCAGTGTCGCCACCCGCACGGCTCCCGCATGCGCCGCCGCTGCCTGCGCCGCCCACCGCCGCCACCCCCACACCCGCGCTATGTGCTGCAGCACGCAGAGGTCACCGAGGACGCATAAGAAGACGGGCTGCGCCGAGGTCGAGGTCGCGCGCGCCTCCTCCGTGGAGAGCAGCTCGTACGTGTAGCCGGGGTCGAGCTCCCCCACGAAGACAGGGGCGGAGCTCACCACGACCCTGTTGGGGGAGTGGCCCAGCCCATGTAAGGGTTAGTGGGCCTTTGTGTGGGCTCGAGGAGTTTCCTGTAAAGACCGCGTCCACCAGGGGCTCGGAAGAAAATAACCACTAGGGGCTTGGGGGAAAAATTGCCATCTACCCCCATCCCTATATATAGGAGGGTCATTGTAATAAATAGAGAGAGAGCAATAAATGAATAGAGAGCTCCGAAACAGCAACCTACTATTTCGTTTTCGCCTAATTTACTTTCTCGCTTCGTAGTAGTAGAAGTAGAAGAGCTGGCTGCAATAGTAGTAGAGGTACAAGTGGAGATGACGGTAGTAATGGAAGAAGGTGTAGTCCTCCGAAGGGGCTCCTTGGTTCCCTGCCCCTTCGGAGGAGAAGAGCGCCGTGGTGTTGGTGCCCCCCCCCCTTCGGTACCAATTTTACACCAACAGTTTGGCGCCCACCTCGTGGAAGGACTCACGGCTACAAGGTACCTTCGGTCACGAAGGGGTCAAGTCATGCAAAGCAATGGTGGCTCGCGTTGGCAAGGGAAAGGATTACGGGACCCTTCGGAGTGGAGCAAGTTTAAGCCGGTTTTTCCTTCTGTTTGCGTGTGTTCCTTCCAAGAAGAAGCTAAGTGCCCCTACTTTACTTATTTATTTTGCAAAATATTGCTCCGAAGCAAATTTGGAAGATGAAATTTTTATTTTGAACCCTTCGTCCACTAAGACAACCACATACTTTTTTGCTATCACGACATGTTGGACCATTTTGCTTTGTATCTCTATTCTCTTCCCGGGATAGCCCAATGTACGGCAGCCTTTGACCTTCGGTGACGAAGCCCAAGTTCTGACTCCTTTGTGACCTTTGGCCTTGCGGACTCAAGAGTCCTCTGTGACCCACCGTATTGGCTCCTTCATGGACCTGTCGCCAATCGCCCCTTCGAGGCCGAAGGCACCGGGCGAGGAGACCTCGAAGCCGAAGACATCTTGCTACGGTGGCCGGCGATGAGGAACCCGCCGGGGCGGCAGAACCTCCTCCGGCCTCGGCGCCAACGCCGGCGCCTCAACCTCCGCTGCGTCCCCGCGCCCGCGCCCCGTCACCGGCGGCCGCCCACTCCGTGCCGCCCGCCTCCAACGCCGCGACGGCCTCCTCCGGCGCCGCGGCGTCCAAGAAGAGCCGGCGCGGGCCGCGGTCGCGCGGCCCGCGCACCGCGGCGTCACGTTCTACCGCCGCGACGGGGAGGACGGGGTTTGGGAGGAGGTCGTCGCCGGTCCCGGAGAGATGGGGGAAGAGGAGTACGGGGGTGGCCGCAGCTTCCTCCTCCTTTGCGCGTCGGACCGCATTCCTTCGATCTTGGTACTAGTACTACTACTAGCAAGCAAGCGGAAGAAGAACACCACGGCGAGCAAGTATCCCAAGAGATTCCCTCCGCGAGTCGCCACTTATCCGAGCGATTCGACCCCCTCATCGCGCGAATCGAGTTCTTTTTTGTCGCAATCGTCGGGGATTGGTTCCTTTCCGAACCGGAAGGCAGCTCAATCGGAGGGAGTTCTTGGCCGCCGCGGGGCCGAGAGTGAGTTCTTGGCGGCGGCCGGGGGCCATGGACCCGGCGGCGGCGGCGGCCGCGGCATTGTGAAGGAGGAACTCCGGAGCGGCGGTCGCCGCAGGACGGCGTGGCGGGCGGCGGCGGCGGCGCCGGTCGGGAAGCGCCGCGCCCGATGGAGGAGCCGCACGAGGTCGGGCCACCGCCGTTCCCGACCAAGACGTTCGACCCGGTGGAGGACCCGGCCACCGACGCCGTCGTCTCCCGGAGCCGCGCCGGCAACGGCTTCGTCGTCCGGGGACCCGCACGTCTTCACCGATGCGGCCGCTCCCGCGACTCTTCAAGCACAGCAACTTCACCGGCTTCGTCCGCCGACTCAACACCTATGAGAGATATTATACTCGTTGGGACTCTTCGTCACGACATTTTACATCGGGGACTCAACTACTCCTTCGGAAGCACGGGTATGGCCCGAGGCAGCCTCCCCTTTGGTTCAAATTCGAGCCGTCGGGTGGCATGGGGCATGGGAGCCGTTGCCACTCACAAGGAGGCCCGAGGTGGCCTAAGAGGGAACACCGAAGCCCACTTCGGAACTCCTTCGGAGGTTGACTGGGGCTGCTATTTTTAAGACCTCTTATCCATGCTAGCTGCACCTTTTACTCTTCTTAGTGTAATCCTATAGTTTGCATATGATTCACGCACGCTTGTAGCAGCTATGCTCCGAAGCCCATCTCCGAACAAAAGTACCCTTCGGAGACGAAGGGGCCCCAAGTACTTCAAGTTTATTATCATTTTACACCCGTTTATCTTGAAAGCAAGATCTTAAATTTGCAAATATTGAAGTATTTATCTTCTTTGCTTTTAGCACCAATCATAGCTTCTTACCCTTCGGTCCGAACCTCATGCTTGTTATACAGGTGCTCGCTTTTTTTCGGCATATAGAAAATAGAGTATGCATTAGGAAATTTCGATACATTGCTATCCCTTGCTTACTAGCACACGTCGAGTACCGCCCGCTCAACCTTCATTTCGCAGCCACCGGAAGGACTTTATGTTGTCTTTTTATTATTCAACTTTACCACCGTCTCGAGGTAGTGCTTCGTGTGGTCGATGTTTTGTTTTTTGGCCGCCGATAAAACCGTTTTCGGTACGGTGACGAAGAACCCTTCGTCTCTCGGTTTTAGCGAACCAATCCTCATGTTTACGACAAGTGCTTAGCGTTAGTCACATGTTGATGCTCATCGCAAGACGTTTTTTCCTGAAAGTTTCGTGCATTTATCCGTTCGCACGTTTCCGAAGCAACATCCCCCCCCCCCATGGTGCGGGGGGTGTAGTCTTCGGAGTTTATATTTTGTGGGTAAGTAACAGCGCCCCTCGGAGGCCGTTGGACGCATCCAAGGGCCGCCCGTCACTTACGTCGTATAACGAAATTGTGTCGGTCCCGTTATGACCGAAGCTCGGCTTCACAAAAGTGATTGTGTCAAATCAACCAAAGTTTGCTTCGCCTTCTTAAGCTAATCCTTCATATGAAGTATTTATATCTCTTGAATGCAGGGTCAACTACCATATGCAAGTATGTGCCCTCCTCTCTCATAACCTGCGTTCCATTTTTAACGGGCACTCTAACCCTTCGTATACCACATGTTGCCGCACCTTCATATCAAATATGCTAACCGCATGTTCTTAGTTGTACTTCGTACCCTGTTCACAATAATAGGGTGTATGCAGCTATTATGTTTTGTGTGGGCACTTCGCCACGTCTATTGCAGGTTATGGCCTTTGAGTTCTCGGTTTTCACCCCGAAGATAGTGACTCTATTATTGATTTGGGAATGGCTAGGCCATATCAATTGGTTTCAATGTCTACTTAACTTCATCAGGAGGTTGCTGGGATTTCCATATGGACTTCGGTTTTATCGGATTTCAGTCATCTCATGGTTTCACCACTGAAGGTGAGAATTTGACCAATAGACGCATTGTGCGTTATTTTGGCTAGCATTTTTGTCCTAGCCTTCATGCAACAGCATACTTTCATGCACGCTTTCATACATATACACGTGCATAACACCGAAGTGTGGAGCCGGGAGCGCTCGCGCCGAAGGCCCGAGTGGGGTCAAATGTTCCGTTTGCAGGAGGCAAACGACCGGTCCCGTGATAACCGGAGTTGAACTTGCAAAGGCAAGTATCTGGCTTTGTTATAGCCGAGGTTCCGTTTGCAGGAGGCAAACGACCGGTCGTGTGATGACCGGAGTTGAGCTGAGATACCCCGAAGGCCCAAGAGTGGCTTCGGAGCTGAGATACCCCGAAGGCCCAAGAGTGGCTTCGGAGCTGAGATACCCCGAAGGCCCGAGAGTGGCTTCGGATCTGAGATACCCCGAAGGCCCGAGAGTGGCTTTGGATTCCGTTTGCAGGAGGCAAACGACCGGTCGTGTGATGACCGGAGTTGAGCTGAGATACCCCGAAGGCCCAAGAGTGGCTTCGGATCTGAGATACCCCGAAGGCCCAAGAGTGGCTTCGGAGCTGAGATACCCCGAAGGCCCAAGAGTGGCTTCGGATCTGAGATACCCCGAAGGCCCGAGAGTGGCTTCGGAGCTGAGATACCCCGAAGGCCCGAGAGTGGCTTCGGATTCCGTTTGCAGGAGGCAAACGACCGGTCGTGTGATGACCGGAGTTGAGCTGAGACACCCCGAAGGCCCAAGAGTGGCTTCGGATGCGAGATACCCCGAAGGCCCAAGAGTGGCTTCGGAGCTGAGATACCCCGAAGGCCCAAGAGTGGCTTCGGATCTGAGATACCCCGAAGGCCCGAGAGTGGCTTCGGATTCCGTTTGCAGGAGGCAAACGACCGGTCGTGTGATGACCGGAGTTGAGCTGAGACACCCCGAAGGCCTGAGAGTGGCTTCGGATTTGTTTGTGCGATGCAAATTGAGCTAGATTGTTTCTTGTCTAACAAGTTCTTGAGTTTCTTGAATAAAAATGATTCGCCTCGAATGAAGTGTTGAACAGGAAAGCATGGACTTCGCCTATATTGTCTACTTCGTCACCGACAGGTTCAACTCGGCGAATATCTAGCACGAGGGGCTTCCTCGTGTACTTCATCAACGTTATTTGACTACCTCAACAACTACACCACCACTTTCGTCGTCGACATGGTTCGGCATGAGGAGCTTCTTCAGCTACCTCTTCGTCGACATGTGTTCGGCTCGAGGGGCTTCCTCATCTACCTCGGCAACATCGACATCGACTTTGTCGACATCGACTTTCGACTCCGTCTTCGGCATCTACTACACCGACGCCGACTGGGCTGTGGCTCAAGGGGCTTGATCGTCTACCTCACCGACGTCGACTCCAGCTTCGTCTTCATCAACACGTACTTCGTCGCATGCATTGCACGAGACCGGGGCCTTCGTCACAATCACCGGACAAGAGGGGCTAGTGGCATCGGGATGAGCGGCATCACCCCGAAGCATGAAGTCTTGCCGGTGATCGTGACCGAAGGGGAAGATGCGGCTAATCATCATTCGACGGCGTACGAAAGAACAAGAGCGAAAATGCATGAAGGCCCCGAAGGCAAGGCCAAAGCAAATGGAGGAGAAGCATTGAGGAAAAAAGCCATCTTAGTGACAACGCCGAAGCCGACATCATCACCGAATGCGCCCTTCACCGTCGAAGCGAGTCCGAAGATGACCATTAGCAAGGTCGGTGTGTGTAAATCCGCTAGGCGTACGTGCTCTTTTCTCCACTCCGGTTTTTCCCACAGGGTTTTTCGGAATGGAGTTTTTAGTGAGGCGTACGGGCGGAGGGTCCTGAGGGAGTTCCTCATGGCCGAAGGTGTAGGAAGGTCTGGGCCATTCCGTATGTATTCAGCTACTCCGCTTTGTTGTGCCGCCCAAACCGAAGTAGCCGAGGGGGCTACTCGTTGGGGGAGTGGCCGGCCCATGTAAGGGTTAGTGGGCCTTTGTGTGGGCTCGAGGAGTTTCCTGTAAAGACCGCGTCTACCAGGGGCTCGGAAGAAAATAACCACTAGGGGCTTGGGGGAAAAATTGCCATCTACCCCCATCCCTATATATAGGAGGGTCATTGTAATAAATAGAGAGAGAGCAATAAATGAATAGAGAGCTCCGAAACAACAACCTACTATTTCTCACGCCTAATTTACTTTCTCGCTTCGTAGTAGTAGAAGTAGAAGAGGGCGACCGCAATAGTAGTAGAGGTACAAGTGGAGATGACGGTAGTAATGGAAGAAGGTGTAGTCCTCCGAAGGGGCTCCTTGGTTCTGCCCGCCTTCGGAGGAGAAGAGCGCGTGGTGTTGGTGCCCCCCTTCGGTACCAATTTTACACCAACAGACCCCACGCCGGAGGCGGCCAGGCCGCTGGGGTCGAGCTCCTCCGCGGCGGTCGCGGCAGAGCTCGCTCGCCCTCTCGTACACCGACCTGCTGCGCGACTCGCGGCGGCCATTCGCATGAGGCATCTGACACCGGCAGTGCGTGGACTTTTTTTTACACGGCAGCGCGTGGACTTGATGATGGCGATGGCGGCAGTGTGGTGCCCAGCCACTGCCAGTTCTTGCCGACCGCCGTTATCTGGACAAGACAGAGCACGTGGAACGCCGCCGCCGCCGCCGCGCCGCTCATCACAAGAGAGCTGACAATGGATCGAATCAAATCGATCTCACCATGGCCTCAGGGTGATGGATCGGCCGATGATGGATGGATTGACTAAAGGAGATTTTCTTTTTCTTTTTCTTTTGTTTTGGATGAATTCATCAGTTTGTGTTTCTGAAATCAACAACGATGACTAGGAACGAACAACAAACAAAGAACGATGACTAGGAACGAACAACAAACAAAGATGGCTTGCCGCTTTTTTCCTATCGTTCGTCGACGGTGGGTGGGTGGCGCCGAGCACCATGGCCGTCGGCCGCTTTTTCGTGGTGTTCGTCGATGGCGGGTGGGTGGCACCGAGTGCCATTGCCGTCGCTGGGTTTCAAATGGAGAACTTCTTGCTGTTCGACGAGGCCGGGCCCAGACTCCAGGCTTGGTTCAGTGGCACCCTGCTGTTCATCAGGACCACCTGCGGCAACTTAACTTCCCCACAAGGCTACTGCCCGGGAGACATCTGCCTGGCCGCCGTCGCGGGTGAGCGCGCAGGAGAGCTCTGCCCAGTGGCCGCGGACGTGCGCGCGAGCTCTGCCCGACCGCAGCGAACGCGCGCGCGGGCGAGCTTTGCCCGGCCACCGTCGCAGGCGACCGCACGGGAGAGCTCTGCACGGCCGCCGCGGGCGAGCTTTGCTCTGGCCATCGGCGGCTCACGCAGGGGCTGGCCGGCGGTGGCACACCCACTGGACGGGGATGAAAGAAAAATAAAAATAGAATACAATGACATGTGGGACTCACTCATTGTGTCTCAAGGGCAAAACAAACAATTCTTATATCCGATCCCACATGTAAGGCATCACGTACTAGCGGTGGAAACCTAGCAGATCGTCCACGGAATGGCATGGGAGTCTCAATAGTTTGAGTCATTGCCATGTAGGTGCGAACTCAATTCCCAGTGACATGCAGGTCACGAGCAATTTTTTTAATGACATATAAAACTCTCAAATTATTTACATGCCTCAATAATCATCTAGGTACCTTCTGATGTCCAGTTTTGGGGACTAGAAATCTGGAAGAAATCCTCCTCCTTGTATTACATGTTCATCTCACAAAAAGGCAAGTTTGATAGTTTCTGGCTTTAGCTTTGTTGAGGTTAGTTACATCCGGGCTTAATTTAACAATAATAGAAGTCGGGTCCATGAAGTAGAAAGATTCGAGTTTGTCTCATTCGATAATTCAGATATCTTCTACAAGATGGCTCGTGAGTTGTCACTCTGAATTGCGGTGGGGTTTCTCTGTTGAGATGGTGTGCTTGTGCATCTATTGTACTACTAGAACCATCGCAAACACAAATGTTTGTGTTTGCCTCATTGTCATGGTTTTTGAGCATTTTAAGTTTTACTTTACATTCTTTGGTTGTACACGCTAATGGTGTTGCCAAATATATTTGTTTTGAAGAAACACTTGTGGTCCATTGGTCATAATTTAGAGAGCAACCATGAGCACAACAAAGCTGTTTATACCTAAATCATTGTAGACAATTCATTCTGTTGAAAAACATCAATTCATAATTCTGTTAACTTGAGTGTGCTGGTTGTGATTACTTGAGCTGCTCGGGTTAACATATGTGTGATTGAAAAAAAATGAGTATTTAATAGGTTATTTACATATGCGTGACGCACATGCACCTTACTGGTATGACTAAAAGCACCTTTGTTTTTTGGTATTGTGGGACAGTGATCGCTTAACCAAAGCGTTCTGAGGTACGCTGCGACAGTGATCCACCTGATACGCTCCCCGGATAGGGAGCGACAGCGTTATTTTATATTTCCTTGTCACATCACCGTAAAAAAATCGACACATGGAAAAAGTGGTTCAGTAGTGAGTCCCTAGTGATCATACTAATATTTAATTTAACCACTAGTCAAATTAAATTTCGTTGTCGTCCCTAATAGGTGTGCAGTGCAAAATTAAAGACATGCTCCTGCCTAGCTTTCAAGAAAAATAAAAAATAAAAATAAAGACAGACAAATATTCCACTTTCTACCGTGACTGGAGAAAGAAACAAATGAATATATAGTCACATCGTTGTTGATCGAGTCACACTCCATATTCCTTATTAAGTTGATGGAATACACTAGTAGCAGTGTAGTACTAGCCTAGCAGCTCATCAGCCGGGAAAGCGCTAGCTCATGGTGGCTCGCCATTGCAGACTGACTAGGACGACATCCCAAGATGGACGGATCGGACGACGTTAACGTTATTGCGCGTCAGATTTCCCACAACAAAGATGGAATGGGTTCGTAGTCAATTTACTACTCTCCCACCCTTGCTCTCACTCTCCCTCCAACGCACTCAGTCACATACATGCATGCTCACATCACATATATCAGTCTCACTCTCGGTCGTTACTCAGCTTGATCTCTCTCGGCTATAGATCTACGTATCCATGGATGCCTCAACCAAGAAAGCCTGTGCCATCGCCATCGCAGTGCAGGTGATCTTGACGGGGATGTCGGTGATATCCAAGGCGGCCTTCAACGCCGGGATGAGCACCTTCGTCTTCGTCTTCTACCGGCAGGCGGCCGGCTCCATCCTCATGCTGCCTCTTGCCCTCTTTCTCCAAAGGTGTCCTTGAGATAGATATATAGCTGATCAAACAAACTAAAGGTGTCTGTGGTCGTGCTGAACCTCTTGCTTCTCATCTAATACTCCGCAGGGAGAATTCGTGGTCGATGCCGTTTCGGACGCAGCTCAAGCTCTTCTTGTGTACCTTAGTCGGGTATATACGTACCCCTCGATCGGGTTACCGTCCTCATACTTTTATTTTCTGTTTGGTCACTTTTTTTCGAGTTTATAGCAACTTTTTGTCACTGCTGCTCTTGATTTCTCTAGGAACACCCTGAGCTTGAGCCTGTACAATGTAAGCCTCAAGTTCACATCGGCGACAGTGGCGGCAGCAGCAGGCAACTCCATGCCCGTCGTCACCTTCTGCTTGGCGCTGCTTCTAAGGTACACCATGGCCCAGGCTCTGCTTTTGCACCCCTATCGAGGGACTCTCCCATTTCCTTTACAGGAATGGAAATAACTGCAAGTTCTTACAGATGAAAAGAAAAACGTCAAAAGAAAACCCAAGTTTTAGCTATGCCAATCTATCCTGACTCTCTAGGACTTCAAGAAGAGATGTAGGGGAAGAAGAGAGGTTTTAAGAGTAGAAGTTCTACCATAGCAACTTTGGCCGGTTACAACGCTGTTAAGATGGCCCATCAAACCAAAAGACGCTTTGGTCGCTTGTTCAGTCATCAGGCTCCCTCGCCCTCCTCCAGCCGATCTCCGTGTGGTGCCATCAATCTCCCAGCAGCCGCCTATCTGTTCAAACTTGTGGGCGATTGCCAGCATCACCTCGATTCTTGCAGCTACATCTTCTTGGCGTTCGGGAGCGAAGAGGCCTGCCCGATAAGACAAAAAAAGAGCAAGCATGCATCACTATCTCAGTTGGATGTCGAAGTACTTTCTTGTCAAAGACTGCTTTATTTCTACTTTTCCAAATTGCCCAGCAAACAGCGGGAAAGCCGAAGTGATGGAATACTTTCACGTTGGGGATTAAGTTCTGAACCCAGATCTTGTATTGCTGGATGTTTGTAGGAATAGTATTTGTACCAAAGCAGGCAGCTATTATCCCCCACACACATTTAGCAACGTGAAGAGATGATTATTGTTTCTTCTTGGTTGCAGAACATACGATACGTGTTGCCCGTCCATTTTCTTTTCATCATGTTGTCCTTTGTCAGGATAGCATTGTTTTCGAGCAACCATGTGAAAATCTTGATTTTATAGGGCAGCTTAGCCTTCCAGATATGTTGGAAGTGAGATCCACTATCATCCTTACTTAGATGGTCATACACCAATTTGGTTGTGAATTGACCTTTTCCACCCCATTTCCAAGTGATAGTGTCATCACAGTTCTCATATTTGTATGTATATACTTTATTTGTATGTATATACTGGCATACTGACAGTTCCTTACCAAGAACCGGTGGACATTTATATCCTTTTGAGCACATAGATCAAAGATCACTGGTGCAACTATAGATGGCCATTTAGCACGAGGCCCATGGGCCAGCCCATAGCACGATTTTTTGGCCCGACACGAGCACGAGCCCAGCACGATTTTTTCGGGCCCGGGCCGGCACGAGCACGACGTTGGGCTGGGCTGGGCTTCATTCTCAGCCCATAGTGCTGGCCCAGCACGACACGAAATCAGCCGGCACGACGCGGCCCACGGACTAGCACGACGGCCCAACAGCCCAAGTGGCCCATTTAGCACGACGGTATATAAACCGATGGCTCCTTCTCCCAAACCCTAGCTGCCTCCCCTTCTTTGTCCCACCGCCGCCCCTCCTTTGTCCCGTTGCCGCCCCTCCTGGCCTCCTCTGTCCCCCCGCTAGGGGGAGCCAGCGCCACCCGCAGCGGCAAGCCGCCGGGCCGGGGGGAGGCAGTGCATGCCCGCCGGGGCAAGCCGTGTCGCCAGTCGTGCTGACACAGCACCGCACCGTGGGTCGCGGCCGGCGGGGGCGGGAGGTGCGAGGGCGCAGCACCGCCGTGCGCAAAGTGAAGAAGCCGAGCGAGGGGCCGCCGACCGTCGCGGTGGAGGTGGAGCAAGGGCCGCGCGGTGCCGCGCCGGTGGAAGTGGAGCAAGAGTCGCTGATGTCCGCGTCAGCGCAGCCCATGCCGCCGCCGGTGCCCTCCTCCCCACCTTCCTCCACCATCGGCCACCTCCTCCACCGCCGGACAACGATCTCCCTCCTCCACACCCTCCTGATGTCGTGTTGTGGGCTGGCACATGGCCCATCGGCACGGTGGGCCGTAGTCGTGCCTCGGGCCGGCCCAGCACGAAAAATTAGCCTTGGGCTAGTGCTGGGCTATGATCTCAGCCCATAGTGCCGCCCAGCACGAGCACGAAGTCCGTCGGGCCACGTCGGGCTGGGCCGCTTCGTGCCTGGACCGTGTCGTGCTTGGGCCGGGCTAGGCCGGGCGGGCCAAATGGCCATCTATAGGTGCAACAATGCGAGTGGGTTTGCCTTCCAGCTAGGCGTCCTTCCAGAACAATGTTTGTTTCCCATTTTGGGTGGTTATCGGTCTGCCCTTCAGGTGAATGAATGTCAGTCCAAATTGGGGAATCCCCAAATTTGTGTTTTGCAGTGCTCACCCCGTCATCTTGCAAATATTTTGCTTTGATGATGCCTTGCCAAAGGCCTTTTTCATTTTCCAATCTCCACCACCATTTACATAACAGGCTGATGTTCATCCTTCTTATGTTTTTAATCCTCAAACCTCGTTTTCTTACTTTTGCATATAATCTCCCGTCTAATTAGTCTATATTTCCTTTTTGTACCCCCTGCCGGAAAAATATTCTACTTTGCTTGTCAATTTTGTCTACCACAATTTTGTGAGTAAATACATAGATAGATGATATATGATAGTACTTGTCAGGCTAGAGTTTATCAATGTGGTTCTACGCTATGGACATAATACCACCGCTCCAGATTACAAATTTTTTCTCATTTTTCTCCACATTGGGATTCCAATCTTTCACATGTAGTTTTCTTGGGCTCACTGGAACTCCCAAGTATTTGATTGGGAAGAACCCAATTTGATAGTTAATTCTTCGGAAAAAAATCTGCCATTTGCACATATTTATCTTCATCACCATTGATCATTATCACTTCACTCTTTGTGAAGTTCATTTTCATATTTGACATCATTTCATACAGGTAAAGGACCAATTTCATATTTCTTGCATTGTTGATTTCGTATTTGAGACAGATTATGGTGTCATCTGCATATTGTAACACAGCTATGCCATTAGAAATTAGATTTTCAGCTAAGCCTGTTATAAGGCTATTTGTTTGAGCTTTTCTTATCATTCTTGTCAAGCAATCAGCTATGAAATTGAATAAGATGAGTGATAGGGGATCCCCTGCCTGACCCAAATGGGGTAGCATCGGGGGTATTTTACGGTGGACCATACCACCAGGTAGTGGTATGGAGTATAGACCCATTTTTGGTAAGGGTAAATAGATAATTATTATAAATTATACTAATTTTGGCAAATTGTACCCCACGTCCTCATCGTTCCCTGCCTCCGACGGTTTTTAGATCCGCCGCGTGGGCACGACGGAGCCCTCCACTCGAGCCGTCCCGCAGGCCACATGGTGGTTTACTTGTGTTCCTGTTTGACTGTTTACCTGCTCCAATCACTACTGCCAAGCTCTATGGCTCTATGAACTTGTGAAGTTACCAACCTATTAGATTTGGGAACGAAAGAACCAAAATGTGCAACTTTAGAGTGGTATAAATCTGAGAACGACGAATTCAGAGTGAAAATGCAGTGCGGCTAGTAGCATTTACCCATATACTAATATTGTTAGGGATCAGCCGGACGGTGTACGCCGACGACGAGGTCTAGAGCTCGGTGGAGATCAAAGACTCGATGCACACACAGGAACTCAACACGGACACTTGGAATGCGAGACAGAGTTTGGTGCTGCTAGAAACGAGCAGCTTTTCTGTTGTTGTATTCAACCAAATATAGCAAAACGAAAGGTACAGAGCGGCCTCGTCTTCAACGGCATGTCGCGTGGAAAGCGCATCCATCCCTACGCCCACGACGCGGTCCAAGTCGAGAGCTGCGGAACGTGGCGAGCTAGTCTTGTCCACGCCCTCTACGTGCGCACGGCATCCACAGGCCAGAGCTCATGCGCGCATGCACAACTGAATAGATAAACATGCACATGCTAACCAACTAACTAACCGATACATGTGTGCGAGGATTATCTGCTAACATTTCTCCTCCTAAGCCTTGCACACCTTCTGAACATCAATGACCCCAAGTCTAGAACGAAGCTCACAGAACTGCTCTCGACCTAGGGCCTTGGTTAAAATGTCAGCCAGCTGATCCTTTGCCCCAATGAACTCAAGTGCAACTCGGTCATTCTCGATGCATTCACGAATAAAGTGATACCTCATATCTATGTGTTTGCTTCGATCATGAAACACTGGGTTCTTGCTCAATTGAATTGATGACTGACTGTCAATCTTGAGATTGATAGTGGCGGGCTTCCTCCCCTTCAGTTCTGCTAGGAGTCGTGCCAGCCACACTCCCTGGCATGCTGCTATAGTTGCTGCAATATACTCAGCCTCACAGGAAGATAATGCAACAACCTTTTGTTTTTGTGACTGCCAGGTAATCACATTGTTTCCGAGGAAGAAAAGGATCCCTGAAGTACTCTTTCTTGTGTCTACATCTCCTGCAAGATCACTGTCACTGTAACCAACCAGGTTTGCCTCCTCCCTCTGATAAAAACAGCCATAGTGAAGTGTTCCAGAAACATATGTAAGGATCCTCTTCACTGCTGTCAAATGTTCAGTGGTGGGAGCTTCCATGAATCTGCTCACATATCCCACTGAAAATGCAAGGTCAGGTCTTGTGTTCACCAAATATCGAAGAGAGCCTACAATGGATCTATACTGGGTTGCATCCACGATAGGTGCTGAACTTGTCTTACTCAACTTCAATCTGGACTCCATTGGGGTCTCACTTGGATTGCAGTCCAAAAGTCCTGCTGTTTGCAATATCTTTGCTGCATATGCCCTCTGGCACACTGTAATTCCCCCCTTGTTCTGGACCACTTCCAAAACAAGGTAATATTTTAGTAGACCCAAGTCACTCATCTTGAAGGTGTTCATCATTTCCTTCTTAAATTGTTCGATGTCTTGCTGATTCCATCAACATACACACCAACAATGAGTCTCCTTGCACCCTGACCACACAGGTATACTGCATGTTCTGATGAGCTCCTAGTGAAACCGAGCTTCAACAGCGATGCATCCAGTTTCGAGTACCAGGCACGAGGAGCTTGGCGTAACCCATAAAGTGCCTTGATCAGATGGAGCACTTTGTGTTCTTGCCCCTTCTTCACAAACCCAGGAGGTTGTTCAGTATAAACATCCTCCAGCAGCTCACCATTCAAGAATGCTGATTTTACATCCATATGATGGACTTTCCATCCTTCAGCTGCAGCACACGCTAAGAGAAGTCTCACCGATTCTAGTCTGGCAACAGGTGCAAAGACCTCATCAAAATCAACTCCTTGGCGCTGAACATACCCTTTTGCAACCAGTCTCCCTTTATACTTGCAAATCAGTCCAGCTTCATCTCTCTTAGTCTTGAAAACCCACTTGAGGCCGATTGGGCGAACACCAGCAAGTCGATCAACCAGCACCCATGTATCATTGTCCTCAATCGAGGTAAATTCATCGAGCATGGCAAGGCGCCAGTTTTCATACCTTAGGGCTTCCTCGAACGTTGCTGGTTCGGTCTCGCTTGCAAGCAGCAGGTGCTCCTCCATCTCCCGGTCTGCCAGTTCTGGTGGAGTGGCAGCCCCTATCACAGTGTCGATGGGGCGGAACCGCAGCGGTACGTCATCGTCGTGATCAGCATCCAGATGCTCGGAGAAGCTCGAGCTCGGCGGAGATACGAAGGCAGTGGATGCTGGTGTTGCCGCGCGCGAGGTCGCCGGCGTGCTTGGCGTGGGGCTCCCAGGAGCATGCGGAGTGAACGCCGGAGCAGGTGAGGTTGCTGTAGGTGTTCCAGGCGTGCCATCTTGAGCACTTGTCGATGCCGTGGTGATGATGACCTCAGGTGGCGTGCTGGATTGCCCTTCAATGGTGAAGTCACTTGGCCTTGTGTCGTCACTGCTAGTCCAACTCCACTGGGCCGCTTCGTCGAACACGACGTCGCGGCTGATGGTGACACGCTCCGCCACAGGATCATATGCCCTGTACGCCATGGATCCAGGTTCATAACCGACAAAGATCATGCGTCGGCTACGGTCATCGAGCTTCTTGAGGTGCGGTGTTGTCGTCTTGATGTTTGCGATGCACCCGAACGTGCGAAGATGCTGAACACCCGGCGTGCTTCCGGTCCAGAGCTCGTACGGGGTCTTTCCCTGCACACTCTTGGACGTCACTGCCTCCCCCAAAATACTCCCGGAAGAGCCTTGGCCTTCATCATACTCCTCGCGCGTGCCCACCACTGTTTGATTGCACCGTTCCACGACGCCATTCTGCTGCGGTGAGTACGACGCCGTGAGTTGGCGATGTACACCTAGCTCGACGCAGTACTTGACGAAGTCTGTCGCTGCAAACTCTCCTCCACGGTCGGTGCGTAGCGCCTGCAGTTTCTTCCCGGTCTTCCTCTCTGCCGCCGCTTGCACACGCTTGATGGCGTCCGCGGCCACGTCTTTGGTGGAGAGCAAGCAAATCCACATGTACCTCGAGTAGTCATCTACTAGTAGGAGGAAGTAGCGGTTCCCGCTGGGTGTTGGAGGGGTGATGGGGCCGCAGATGTCTCCATGGAGCAGGTGCAGCACCTCTGTTGCCCGCTGCTGAGCTTGATGCGGGAAGGGGGAACGCCGATGTTTGCCGGCGAGACACGCCTCGCAGACCTGTTCCACTTGGGAGAGCAGAGGCATCCCCTTTACGAGACCATCGCGGCCCATCTTGTGCAGCGCGGCAAAATGCAGGTGACCAATCCTTGCATGCGACACCCAAGCTTCTTCTTCCCCGCGCATTGCCAAGCAGACCGGCTGTGCGATGTCGACGTCGAGCACATAGAGCCGGCCCGCATTGCGATTGATCTTGGCAAGCAGACGTCGATCTTCATCACGCACGCGCATCACGCCATCCTCCACCAGCACCTGGTAGCCCCGCTCGTCCAGCTGACCGACCGAGATGATGTTCGCGGTCAGGCGCGGCAGGTAGTAGACGTGGTGGAAGGCGCGGTGCTCCCCAGACTTGCAGGCGAGCAGTAGCGTACCGACTCCTTCAATTCGGGCGACGGAGCCGTCCCCAAACCGCACGGTGCCCATGACGCCAGCGTCGATGCGGGAGAACGCTGCCCGGGACCCCGTCATGTGGTTGGAGGCCCCGGTATCCAGCATCCATCGCCGTGGATCTCGGTCGCCGGAGTCGTCGAAGGCGGCGAGCACCTTGTTCTCTAGGAGGTGGAGCTCGCCGTTGGAGTCGATGACCGGAGGTGCCGCCGGGATGAAGGGCAGGGGCGGCTCGATTTGGGGATCGGGCTCCTTCTGGTCAACGCCAACAGATAAGAGGAGTGTCTGCTCTTCCTCTTGGGCCACATGGGCCGATTCTTCTGCCTTCAGCTTGCGGCGACAGTGCTGGGCCCAATGCCCCTTCTTTCCACAGCACTTGCAGGTATCATCTGCGCCGGCCCGACCTGAGCTCGAACCGGAGTTGGAGACGTTGCTGCCGCCGCCGAGCCCGCGCGGCTTGCCGCCGCGCCCGCGTCCCTTACCGCGCCCGCCGGAGGTGGATCCGCCACGCCCGCCGTCGGCGTGTGGCTTGTACCTCTCCAACCATTCCTCATGTGTGAGAAGCAGTTTCTCCGTCGGCTTGTTCGACGACGGTGGCGCCTCCTCCTCGACTTCGTCGGCGGACTTGAGCGTTCCGGCGACCTCCTCAATTGACAGCTTGGAAAGGTCGACAAAGGCTTCCATGGAGACTACGAGTTGCTTGTACCTTGGCCGGACGACACAAAGGAATTTCTTGATGACCTTCACGTCTAGCTCTGGGTCCCCGAGGTCCGCAAGACATTGCAAGACGCCTGTGAACCGGAGCGTGAAGTCTTCAATCGCCTCGTCACCGCGGATCTTCATACTCTCGTACTCGGTGCGGAGAGTTTGCGTCGTCACCGCCCTCCTCCGTTCACCCCCGAGGCAGAGGGTTCTGATTGCCTCCCATGCTTCCGTCGCCGTCTCCTTGACCGCGAGAGCTGGGATCATCTTCGACGGCACGACACTGCAGATGGCGTCGAGCGCGGTGCGGTCGTCGCGGAAGTCGTCGTCGCCGTACTCGACGACGTCCCAGAGGTCGCGGGCTTGGAGCTTGAGCTTCATCCGCAACGACCACTCGACGTAGTTCGTCTTCGTGAGCTGCGGCCATGTTCCCATGCTGCCAGAGTCGCAGACGACACGCTCGACGACGCGCTCTCGCGGCTTGTCGGCGTCGCGATAACGCGAGCGTTGTCGTCGTGGAGGAGATTTGCTCGGAACCCACGAAGTAGCGGCTTCTTGCCGTCGGGGTCGTCGGACGGCCCTGGCTTCTCCGGCGGCGGCGACTTGCCGGTCGGCTCCCGTGGCGGCATGGCGCCGCTCGACTTCGGTGGTGGTGTGGCCATGGCGACCACCATGGGATCTTAGCGGCTCTGGTACCAAATGTTAGGGATCAGCCAGACGGTGTACGCCAGCGACGAGGTCTAGAGCTCGGTGGAGATCAAAGACCCTATGCACACACAGGAACTCAACACGGACACTTGGAACGCGAGACAAAGTTTGGTGCTGCTAGGAACGAGCTGCTTTTCTGTTGTTGTATTCAACCAAATATAGCAAAACGAAAGGTACAGAGCGGCCTCGTCTTCAACGGCACGTCGCGTGGAAAGCGCATCCATCCCTACGCCCACGACGCGGTCCAAGTCGAGAGCTGCGGAACGTGGCGAGCTAGTCTCGCCACGCCCTCTACGCGCGCACGGCATCCACAGGCCAGAGCTCATGCGCGCATGCACAACTGAATAGATAAACATGCACATGCTAACCAACTAACTAACCGATACATGTGTGCGAGGATTATCTGCTAACAAATATAACCCCATCATCTCCGTTGTACCCGATCGATCTCATCACACACGGTTTAGTTTTACAAGATGCAATGCAATGGTAGCAGGGAGAAACCATGAACAGCAGCAACTAGCTGATTACTACGGATAACTTGAACGCCATCTAATCTCTTTGGATGCAATTCATCGCCTCGTCCGCACAGGCTTCGTCTTCAGCGGCGGTGGGGGCAGAGGGTGACGATGTAGGAGTATGACGCGCCGGCGGAGCAAGTGAGGATGGATGTGGAGCTGTCGTAGGCGTAGGAGTAGGCCTTGAGGCAGACCGACTTGAACAACATCGAGTATGCTATGGCCTTGCACTGCTACGGGTCCTGAAGATGCCGTCCCACCAGGACTGCGGCACCCGCGGCGCGGTTCTCGTCGCCGCCGCAGACGGCGAGGCCCTGCAGGCACCACGCGGTTGAGGTCTTGACGCACCTGACGGAGATGCAGTTGGCACCCGACCCGTAGACCGGCATTGTGCCTGTGCGCATGCGCCGCCGCCGCCGCGGGCGACGTCGTCGCCGCCGGGAAATAGAAACGAACAAATCATATACCATGATAAAACTTCCAATAATACCCCTATATCACATATACCACTTATGCCAACTGTTAAATCCTTTCATATCACTCCTTTTTAAACAGTGGTATAGGGTGATATGGTCCACCGTAAAAGAGCCCAGCTGTGCTACAATTTGCATGATGCCATCATGCTCAGGCTCTGCTTTAGTATGAATAAATAAAGGAACAATTACATGTTTAATATATTTGGATTGCCATTGGTTGACAGGATGGAGGTGGTGAAGATGAGTGCCTCCGGTATAGCCAAGCTCACCGGTGTGGCGCTCTGCCTCGCCGGTGTCTTCGCCATCGCCTTCTACTCCGGGCCTGCACTTAGCCCTGTCAACCACCACCGCGCCTTCGCCACCCACGCTTCCGGCTCCGGGCACACAACAAACGCCTCTTCCAAGACGGCATGGATCGAAGGGACGTTCCTCATGATCCTCGCCAACATGGCCTGGTCCATATCCATCATCTGGCAGGTCTCGATCAACTTGTTAATTTCGCTGTCATTAATTGCCTCCATGATCGAACCCCGCTGTGTTCAGCAGATCAGAACCGCTGATTAACTGTCAAATTAAAAGCAATGTACGCATTCTGTCAGTGCAGGCTGCTCTGCTCAAGGAGTTGCCGAACAAGATGCTGATGGCCACGGGGCTCTGCGTTTTCAGTGCTCTGCAATCCTTCATCGTTGCAGTGGCAGCCGAGATAGGCGTTGGATGGAGATCTAGTGACCCATATAGGAGTTTGCAGTTGCAGTGGGGGGTTTAAGTGTTAATCAGCCCACCTCTATCTGTAGGTGTTGGATGGAGATCTAGTGACCCATATAGGAGTTTGCAAAGGTTGCACAAGGGGTGGGGTTTGCACGAGGATACGCTCCCAATCGGATAACTCCATCAATTATTACAAAGCAATGGAATATAGGAATTGTTTGGTTCAACACGGTAACTCAGCTTTTCTGTTAAGATGTTGTGCTCCTCCCAGTTGTTAGGATAGGATAGGCGCGAGTATGCCTTCTATAGGTAGTAGTTCTCGAGATAGGATCTATCTTGTTGTAATTCCATTTCACCTTGTTCTACAAGCCACGCCGGGGGTTGTTCCTGACTATATTAACACAGAACCGTGACACCGAGAGGTATTACATTAACCCACTTCACATGGTAATTAGAGCCACGTTTCTTTCCAATCTAATCCATGCTGCTGGTCAATCCATCATCGGCTTTCCCGTAGCCGAGAAGCTCACCAGGAGCAACCACGCGGCGTGGAAGCCCCAAGTCTGTTCGGCGCTGCGAGGAGCACAACTCGCCGGCTATGTTGATGGCACCATCAAGGAGCCGACCAAGACCGTCGCCAAAAGTGCCACCGACACCGAGCAAGTCCCCTACCCGACATACACCATGTGGGAGGCACACAAGCACTAGGTTCTCCATTATCTGCTGGCGTCGATGTCCCATGACATCCTCGTACAGGTGTCTGGCCTGGCGACCTCCCGGCCAGGAGATTTGGGCGTCGCAATCTCGTGCGCGCGTAGTGCTTGCCACCACGTAGAAGGGGGGGATGACAACGGCTGAGTACTATGGCAAGATGAAGGGACTCACGGATGAGATGGCATCCACGGGCAAACGACTTGAAGACGAGGAAAATTGGTCTCCTACATCCTCATCGGCCTCGACATCAACTTTAACCCACTCGTCTCCGCCATCACCTCACGTGTGGAACCCATCTCTCCTGGTGAGCTCTACACACAATTGATCAGTTTTGAGCAGAGAATGGATCTCCTTCACGGCAATAGGTCACAATCCTCCGCAAATCTTGCTTTGCGCGGTGGACGTGGTGGCAATGGATGCAGCCATGGTGACGACAGTCGTGGCCGTGGCGGTGGCGGCAATAAAGGGAAGGAGAAGATCATCTGCTAGCTCTGCAACCATGAGGGCCATGTGCTACAAGCACTTCAATTCCACCTTCACTGGCACCCTAGAGAACAAGAGCGCATCTTCAGCCACCGTGTCCTATGGTGTTAACACCAACTAGTACTGACACAGGGGCAACAGATCACATCACTAGTGAACTCAAGAAGCTCACAATGAGGGACAAGTACACCGGCAACGACCAAGTCCACACGACGAGTGGTGCTGGTATGGAGATTGATCAAATTGGTGATAGTTTTGTTCATACCCCGACTCGACCTTTACATCTTAATCATATTAATTATGTTCCTAAAGCCAACAAGAACCTTGTTTTTGTTCATGGCTTGCCTCTGATAATCATGCCTTCCTTGAGTTTAACCCTGATCATTTTTTCAAGGATCAGGCAACGAGGAGAGTTCTCTTTAGATGGAATTGCGAGGGTGGCCTCTACCCTTTGAAGTCCGTGTCGAACAAGTGTGCGTTTGCTTTCGTGAAGCCATCATCATCCCGGTGGCATAGTCGTCTTGGCCACCCTTCATTGTCCATCGTTCAACAAGTTCTTATTGAAAATAAACTTCCTTTTGTTCATGATGCATTTAGGGATTCGATGTGTGGTGCATGTCAGAGAGGGAAGAGCCACCAGTTACCATATCCTTGGTCAACCACTGTATCAAATAAACCTTTAGATCTTGTGTTTTATGATGTACGGGGTCCAACACCCTCTTCCATTGGAAGATACAATTATTATGTGAGTTTTATTGATGATTTTAGTAAATTCACTTAGATCTATCTTATTCAGCACAAGTTTGAAGTGTTTCAACGCTTACATTTTCAGAACCTTGTTGAACGCATGTTTGATAGGAAAATCGTAGTTGTACAAACCGATTGGGGTGGTGAATATAAGAAACTAAAGGCCTACTTGGTTGGCGGCCACTCATTGCCTCGCCACAGCATGGCTTGCCACAGACTTGCGGCGGCCGTTTTGCCTACACAATATACTGCAGCGCGACGCAGGGGCTGTGGCGGTGACGAATGGTGGCAGACAACCAAGCATCCCTTAAATTCTTTCTTTCAAAGGATCAGGATCTCTCATCATGTTTCCTGCCCACATGCTCATCAACAGAATGGTTCTGTCAAGTGCAAGCATAGGCACATTGTAGAGGTATGGTTGTCGTTTCTTGCACATGCCTCCATACCTCTCAAATTTTGGGATGAGGCCTTTTAGGCCGCCACTTATTTAATTAATCGCCTTCCTACTAAAGTCCTTAATGGTCGCACACCTCTCCAATGCCTCTTCAACACAACTCCTGACTACAGCTCTCTCAGAATTTTCGGTTGTGCTTGTTGGGCTAATTTGCGCCCCTACAATGAGAGGAAGCTTCAATTTCGATCTAAGTAGCGTGTTTTCCTTGGTTATAACACAATACATAAGGTGTTCAAATGCCTTGATGTTGCCTCTGGGCATGTCTACATCTTTAGGGATGTTTTCTTGTATGAGAATGTCTAACCTTTTGCAACTCTAGACCCTAATGCTAGTGTACGGCTGCACAATGAAATTTTCTCCTTGAACCATCCCTTCTTAATCCATCTCCTGGGGATGAACAAACTACTGACCAATCTTTTGTTAATCATCCTGATACTAACACATCTCGTGAGTATACAAGATCACCAGAATTTTCAGGACGAAAATTCGGAGCCAAGGCCAGTATTTCATGTGGCAAGGCTCTCTGACGGCAAACCAAGGCTCCGGCGTTGATCCCCAGGCGGATCTACCTACGGCATCGCAGGTTCAGGAGTTGCACCCCGCCTCAACAGCGACACCGGCAGGTGGCTCCTCTCCCCTTCAGCTGCGTGTCACGTCCATAGTGGTGTGCCCGTTTGCGTTTGCTGCCTCACCACTACGTCACGGGACATCTTTGGCACCGCGGGGGACAGGGGGACAAGATCAGCCTTGATTCCTGGATTTGTTTCCCTTGCGGTGACTCCGACTGTGCCTGCAGGTTCTCTAGATCTAGGTGCTGATCTGGTGGGATCTTCTGCGCCAACGTCTCCTGCACATCAATCTTTGTCTACGCCTACTGCCTCGCGTCCTATTACTCGTCCGACAACGAGCCTCCAGCATGCGATTCAGAAGCCCAAGGTGTACATGGATGGGTTAGTACGGTATGGACCATTAGACACAACTTCTGAGCCTTCTTCATTACAATATGCATTAATTAAGAATAAAACTTGGCACTTGGTTCCTCATGGCATCAAGAATATAGTTGGCTGTAGGTGGGGTTTCAAGGTCTGGAGGAAGGCAAATGACACACTTGAACAATACAAGGTTGTCAGGGGGTGAGACCTGGCAGATCCGCAAGGGGGCTACCCAAGCGGTTGTAGTTTGACTAATGGGGGGGTCGAGACCTAAGAGCGTAGGTGGTAGTTCGCAGATGGAACTCAGAACTCGGCAAGAATGGCAATGGACACGAGGGTTTTAGACTGGTTCATTCTTCCGGAGAGTAAAACCCTATGTCTAGTATGTGGTGGAATTATGCGTGAATGGGGAAGTCCCCTCGAATGGAGCTCTAGACCGCCTTATATGGCCAGCAGGCTAGGGTTTCCATTCGAGGTCGGTGGACCCTCATCAGGGTCAGTTACAGATTAGGAAGGTCATCTTCCGCGATTACAGAGGGGATCCCGCGATCCTCGGACCTACTGGCGGCGCCACACCGCGATCCAGGGGAGAACTTGCGCCACAAGCCCGGCAGGTCTTCTGGAGTCTAGATGAGGTCGTCCAAGGTCACCGGGGTTGTGGATAAGGTCTCTGGGCCCACTTGCAGGTCGGCGGGGCTTCTGGCAGGTCGGGTCCACTTGACAGGGACCTCCGAGACCCTGGTCGGTGGGGACCCATAGGTACCCATGTCTTTCAAGCCCCCGATCGACGTGTAGGCGATGCGGTGGAGACGAAGTCATGCGATGCGAAGTGAAGACGTGGTGCCAGTGAGGTCGCGTAGGGTGCACGGGGATTAAAAAAGAAAATCCTCCTCAGCGCGTACGAAGACGAACATCAAGCTTCTGGAGAGCAGGTCCAGGGGCTTGAAGTGAAGACAAGGTGCTGTCATTGCTTGAAGAACCACTGACTTGACTAAAATCAGGTAAGACCGTCACACCTTCAAGGAAGGTTTATGTGCCGACCAAAAGGAGGTCAAGCAAAGATGTAACAGAAGCAGGCTTCTGGGAGGTCGAGGTGAGATGAGAAAAAAGGGCGTCACAAAGACGCACTCGTATAGTAGCCCCTGAGCAGTAAGGCGACCTGGAAGGTCGGGTTGATGCTCAAAGAACAAGTTGAGAACCTACGGCCTTCTGCTTGAGGAAACAGATGCTCTATCCAATGAGAATGAGACAAAGCAACGAGAATCTTTACTTGGGACCATCGGGTGTCAGAGCTTGCGGTCGTGTAGCGACCCACGGGTGTAATGTACACGCACAAAACCTGTCCTCGAGCAGGGATGCCGCTGCCACCGCTAGAAGATGGGGACTGAAAAGATGTCAGTAGATCCGCAGCAGACGTGTCAGTGCTTCCAGTAGCGGACAAGGACCTCATGCTCCACGTGCAAACAGTGTTGCAGATAAGGTTGCCATGCCGTCTGTAAGATGGATGGTGGCTGATGCTGAACTCCACTACTATAAATAGGTGGCCTTGGCTCTTGCTACGGAAATCTAGTAAGGGTACCATGGCTCCTTTGCATGATAATTTTGCCATTTCTTGGTCTTGTGTATGTCCACCCGAGTGTAGAACTAAGGTGTCATCTCTTGGATCTAGAAGAATACTTGCGAAGTTGAGAGAACTCCACCAATCTCTGTGCCCACACCCAGCGAAGAATCCAGGTGCAGCATTGGGCAGTACATGCCTTGACGGACTTTGTGAGCAAGGGCCTAATGTGGTATTGGAGGCCACTGTGCTGTACCGGGGGAGGCCGAAGGCCATGCTGGGGCTGCGATGTCGCGGCAGGAGGGCTCCGAGGTGACACTAGCCCGATTTGGGATCTTGTGAGAGCACCCTAGCAAAAGATGGGACTCCACAGGAAACCTTCTGGGGCTAGAGTAGAGGTGGCTGTGTGGTGGCCGCGACCTCGTCGGTGGTGGAGGGCTCCAAAGAGGTCCTGAAGCTAGAAGAAAGCTTGCGACGCGCTTCATCAGTCTAGGTTGCGCTGCATGTACCATGTAAGGTAGATCAGGACCTTTAATATGTTTGTATCTTGTAACTTGTCCTTGGGCCAAGGTCTTTTGTAGCTTTCAAAGCTTTTATACACATGTGTTGTATAAAAACTAATATGTGTCGATTGCTATAATTGGGCGCCCGGGGCGTCAGTGGCGTGGCCAAGACCCCGACGAGGCTGTGGCAGCACGCCGACCTTAGGAAGGTCATAATGACTAACGAAGAGGACCGTGTCGACCTAGATCAACACGGCCGCTGCGTAGTGGCACAACGCAGGGACGTCAACCCTGGGCTGGTTGGGTCGAAGTCGACCTGGTAGGCGACAAGGCCTCAGCGGAGCGCTGTAAGTGGGACCAAGGAGGTCGTCAACAGGCAGTAGAGCCATTAAGCGTGGGGCTATTGATAGGGGGGCCGCTGTAGGTCGTGGCGACCTAGAAGGTGTGTAGGCGACCAGGCCTAAGGGATATCAGAGAAACCTATGAAGAGGAGGTCGAAGCGACCAGGGAGGCTGCTGACGCATGGGCGACCTGGAATAAGTCATTTGTAGGTCGCTGGCGACTTTGAATGCTACGTCGGGGTTTTTGATGTTGGGGGGCTTAAAGTGAGGCATAGCGAGTCCACGTCGGCCGAAGCGTCGCTTGAAGGCCAACGGACGTAGATTCCCGCACGGAACTGGATGTTACTGCCAAATAGCCGTTAGGCCGGAAAGAGCTGTTGGGCGATAGATCGTTGAGGGTGCCAAACCGTTGGGTCGCTGTGATTTGTGCCGGATAGACGTTGAGGCGCGGTTGCTCGTTGCGCCGTTGGGGCCTGATTATATAAGGTTGATCCGCGGCCCAAGGGCCTCCACTTGCTTCCATTTCCACTCAGAGTTAGGGTTCCGCCGCCGCGCAGTGTCCAGAGAAAGCAGCAGCGCTGCCGAGCTTAGGTCCCGCTGCCTGCCACGACCTCGCATGCGAACCAAGTCGCTAGTGCTTTATAGATCCAAGTGCACCGGCTTCGAAGAAGGAAAGATGGAGAAGGTTCCCGTCCCGGATCCTCGCACCATCTGAGAGGCATCCACGGTGACGAAGGAGCAGATCCAATCACTGGCGGACGACCTGGAGCAGCTCAAGGCGGAGGGGCTGACCGGCGCCACGATGGCCATCAGCTTCTACCGCCGCCTCATCCAGCCTTTCTAGGATCAGGTCCACCTGACCTTTGAGTATTGGGGGCAATCCGACCCCACTCAGGTCACGCAGCGCAAGGTCTCGAAGGAGGAGATGACGGCCCGTGCGAAGAACATCTCCGGCGGGCGGATCCGCAACCGGGAGTGCCCCAAGGCACTTGGGATATATAGTCCTTCCGACCCGGTATGTCTTCGGCCTTGATATGCATCCAAGTAAGGCCTTTGAAAGTTCACTTATTTTGTCTTAGGTCTGATTGAGTTGCTACATCTTGTGTTTTCAGCACCGCGAAGGCATCTACTGGTGCCTGGCACCACTGCGCGACAAGAATCAGCGCAGTTACAAGGTCCGCGACACTGCGGACGTACAGGCAGCACCGACGCCTCCCATCGACAAGTACATCTCCGACTCGACGGTGGGGAGCGATGATGAGGCTCCCGCGACGTCGTGTAGGGCACCTTCCAAGGTCGCCGCGCTGCGTCATTGAAGGATCGGATGGCGACTAGAGACGGGGGGAGTGAATAGGAGCCGGTAAAAATTCTTCTCGAAGAACCCAGCCTATACCCTAGACAAATCCCGGTCACACACGAGCGATGGATCGAATCACACACCAACTGCCAAGAAAACAAGGTTATGGATCAACCTCAAGTCTTAGGAACGATTTCTTGAAGCACACGCGGAAGCACGAAAGAAGGAAGGGAGGAATCGAACCAAAGAGCAAAAACAGCCAGGATCTGGCGGACCGCACAGACCGCGCGGACTGTCCGGCAGGGTATCGCGGACTGTCCGCACCCGTGCCGCGGACCGTCAGGCCTAGAGCTGCGGACCGTCCGTTAAATCCAACAGAACCTCTAGTAGCGAACCCTGAAAAACGGACAGTCCGCGGGGAGCACGCGGACTGTCCGCCAGGCACCCGCGGACTGTCCGCCCGGCACACGCGGACCGTCCGAAACCTCGTCCAACGAAAACTCAAAGCCACAACGGATCGAAAGCGAAGCTGAGCAAGAACACGAAGAACACACGACGAGCACTGTGCACGCGGACTGTCCGCCAGGCCCTTGCGTACCGTCCGCGAGGCATGAACAGAACTGAAAACTGCTCGACCCCGAAAGTCAACACTCCCAATCCATCACCGGATCTCCCAAACGGTAGAAGCTGTTGAGACAAGAGTTTGGGGACATGAAAAGCGTCAACCAAGGATGCTATACCCCAAAAATTTTGCCTCCTAACATCCTAAATCATCGGGAATCGCGAATCCTTTGAACACCACCAAAAGCTAGAGCTCCGAACGAAAATCCTTGAATCGAAGTGGTTTCCCGGCGTTTGAGGGCACAAGATCAATCCCAAAGATGCACAGGACATCCATCCATGTTTCGCTCAAATAAACCCGGGGAGAAACCCACTCAAATCCGCGGAACCACACCAAGAACAAAGGCACCAAAAACAAGCACGAAAAAGACCACGAAATTCACAATGCCGAATCTCCTATACAAACCAGGAAAGATTCACAAGGTCTAGCATGCCGCCCTAGCATCCATCCCTCTCATCAAATCTCTCATGAAGCTCTCATGCTAGCCTAGACAAGAAATGGAGGAGAAAATGTCTCAGGAAAAAGACAAATGGAAGGGGGGAAATGAAACCCTAAGTCGCGGAGAGAGGACGCCATCCACACACACTCATGGCTTATATATCGGAACTCACCGATGTGGGAAATGACTCGACTACCCCTAACTCAACTACTGGCGATACAACCCACGCAGGGGCATTTATGTAATGTTTGTGGGTCTTGCCATCGGACGGCCATGCCTTCGCCGCACCCCGCGTCCTCCCGACGCAAGCCATGCGATCCCGCTGCGTGTCCTCCGCTTCGAAGCTTCCCGACACGCCCGGATCCCGTCTCCGTCGTGTCGGGCCTTCGGACTTGGTTTTGAGGCTCAAACCAAGAAACCGTCCTCCGATGGTTTTGTGGGCAAACCACCACACCCCGCGTGCTCAGCCCGGCCTCCCACCAAGCCTCTTGACTCGACCGCCACCGTGCACCGGCTCGATCGTCCATGACTTCGTCTTGCTCGTCTCGCCACCATGTGGCCCGCACCTAGTCCCGCCGTCCACCGGGTCCCTCGAACCGAGCCTACCTGTCTCTCCATCTCCCGGAGGCCCCTCAAGGCTGAAGACCTTTCGCGCCCATTCTTCACCTGCAACAACACGAACTAGGCCGCAGCCTACACCTGCGCACTGAGCCAAGAGTCAGTCCAACACCCGTTGTCAATCACTCATCACTGAGGAGCGGTCATCCATCAACCATCGGGACGCTCCTGGTCCTCAATCTCCCCCTTGATGAGTGCATTGACAACACACAACGCGAAATGAAATTCAGAGAAAGAAAGTAAGAAGAAAGAAAAACAAAGAAGCTCAACTCATGACCAAAACCAGAGAAAGGCAAAGAAAGGTCACAAGCCGAGCAAAGCAGAAACTCCACACTGAAAACAGCAAGGCTCCCCCTGAACAAATGCAAGCTCCCCCTGAACATGTGGATGCAAACTTCCAAATTTTAGATGCATTTTTCTGAATTTTTCATTAAGCTCACCTCTTCACCTCTTCTCCCCTTGTTGACAATGTATGAATCAAGGTGAAAATGCAGAAATGTAAGACAAAGCATATACACATCTACCTGAGCTTGTCAAATAGGCCAAATCTAGTGTCAAAGGCTAGAAGTGAGACAAAGAGCACATATACAGATCATAACATAGTCAAAGCATTGCCACAAGTAATATATGAAAATATAGGCATGTGACAAAGCAAATTTTCAGATTTGAGCAGTTTTATCAAAAGATGGCTCACTTCAACTGTAAAGGCCTATCCATGTCATATTCGAGCCAAAAACATGCATATCATCCAGAGGTCATATAAAGATATCCAATTCTCAACAAAGGATCATTGCAAACACCCATAAAGCAAAGCATGTCATGTTAAAGCTCATGAGCCATGTGTCCACTTCGGGGAGATTTCTCCATTGGTGAACATCATGCAACATGTTTTGCACCCATGTGTAAAAGATAAGACAATTTAAGCACAAACATGATGGATGGAGCATTTTTCAAGCATACACACTTCTTTTCAAGATTAATTCATTTCATGGTACATGAAGTGCCTTTGCGGCAAAAAGAAGCTTATGCTCCTCCATGAATGCAACATAGGCTAAACATTCACAATGATATCGGCCTTTGGCCCAAATGCAAGAAAGAGACATCCAAGCACAATCTAAGCATAGAAAGCACATTTAGACCAAAACGTGACATGGATACACTACTACACATGAGTGGAGCACATTTCATCAAATTTAGTCAAGATTAGCATTTGATTAAAAATGGCTATCTCACAACACATATATCTCAAATATTCCAAGAGCATAGCCTCACATAGCCATTTCTCCACACATATGACCAATATCTCACAAGTAGTCAAAGAAACTCAAATAAGGCATATGAAAGAAGCTTATCATCCTAAAATGCAATATGATACAAATGCAACATGATATATAACAAGATGGCTATCCTACCATGGTTTATACATCAAGCAAAGCATGTATATACATCAAAGTAAACAAGATATGATACATATAGTACACAAGAAAAACCCCTAAGAATCAACTAGAAAGGGCAACAAACCCCAAGTTCCCCCCGCAAGTGCACAAATGTAGCTTGGTCGAGAGGCTTTGTAAAGATGTCTGCAAGCTGATCTTGCATGACTCAACACAATGGTCCCTTTCTCCACATTGTCTCTCAAGAAATGGTATCTCACTTCTATGTGTTTGGTTCTGGAGTGGAGCACTGGGTTTTTCGCTACGCTTATGGCACTAGTGCTATCACAAAGAAGTGGGATCTGGGTGCACTCCTCACCAAAGTCTCTCAAAGTGTATGAAATCCACAACAGCTGGGAACAACAACTCGCGGCTGCAACATACTCCGCCTCGGTGGTAGACTGAGCTACACTAGACTGCTTGCGGGAAGACCACGAAACCAACAAGGACCCAAGAAACTGACAAGAACCAGAAGTAGACTTCCTCTCGACTCGGCAACTAGCAAAATCCGCATCAGAAAAACCATGAAGATAAAGAGTCAAGGAGGAAGAATACCAAAGACCAAGACCAGGGGTATACTGTAGGTACCTGAAGATCCTCTTGATGGCCTGTCGATGTGATGTCCTCGGCGAAGCCTGAAAACGAGCGCACAAACACACACTGAACTGTATGTCTGGCCTCATCGCCGTCAAGTAGAGGAGGGAGCCGATCATGCTCCGGTACTCTCGCTGGTCCACTGGTTCTCCATCCTCGTCCGCATCCAAAGTAGCCGTACTCCCCATGGGTGTCGACATAGGCTTCACATATTGCATCTGGAACTTCCTTAGCATGTCTTTCGTGTACTTGGTCTGATGTACAAATGTTCCATCCTTCACTTGCTTGATCCGCAACCCGAGAAAGTACTGCAACTCGCCCATCATGCTCATCTCGAATTCCCCGCTCATCTCATCCGCAAACTTGGCAACAAGGTTATGTGACGAGCCACCAAAGACAATATCATCCACGTATATCTGCACAACCAACAAGTCATTCCCATGCTTGAGGAGAAACACGGTCCTATCCACGGTACCCATCACGAACCCTCTGCTCAACAGAAAACCTCTCAATCTCCCATACCAAGCCCGGGGCGCCTGTTTCAACCCATACAGAGCCCTTTTCAACCTGTACACCCTGTGTGGATACTTCTCACTCTCGAACCCCGGTGGCTGCTTCACATACACCTCCTCCTCTATGACCCCATTCAGAAAAGCACTCTTCACATCCATTTGAAACAACTTGAACCCTTTAGCCACGGCAAAGGCTAGAAGGATTTGAATTGCCTCAAGATGGGCCACAGGAGCAAAGGTCTCCTCATAGTCGATCCCCTCCTTCTGACTATATCCCTGAGCAACAAGTCTGGACTTGTTCCTCACAACCATCCCATTCTCACCCTCTTTGTTATTCCAAACCCACTTGGTTCCTATAGGATGGCAATTTGGAGGTGGTTCAACTAACTCCCACACTTGGTTCCTCTCAAAGTTTTCCAACTCCTCATGCATAGAATTGACCCAATTTGCATCAGATAAAGCATGTCCAATGTCCTTGGGCTCAAAAGTGGCAACAAAAGAAGCATGAGTGAAATGAGAGGAATTCCTGGACCTTGACCGCGTAGTACCTTCATCGATGTCCCCAATGATCTTCGATAGGGGATGCACTTCTTGAATCCGCCGGGGAGCCTCATGCCTCGAGACTACCTCCCCCTCAACTTCAGCTTCTCTCGCCTGGTCCTCTTGTCGCACCGTCGTTGTCCATGAAGTAGACGGTCCACCCTCCAAAGTGGTCGTAGGGGAAGTAGTGGGTACACACTCAGCTTCAGGCGCATGGTTCTCTCCATCATTATCTCCAGCTTCATCCTTCTCCTCTTCAAAGAGGTCTTCAGCCATCTCTTCATCACCTGCACATTCAAAGCCAAGAGAGGTACATGGCATTGTCTCGTCGAAGGTTACCTCGCAAGTCTCCATGATTTTGTTAGTCTCAAGATTAAGCACTCTATAGGCCCTAGAATGGTTAGCATATCCAAACAAAATCCCACTACTAGACCTAGCCTCAAACTTGTCGAGTTTTACTTCTTAAAAATAAAGCACTTGCAGCCAAAGACTCGAAAATGACTCACCTTGGGTGCCCGTCCATGCATAAGCCATAATAAGTCTTCCTCTTGAAAGCTCGCAATAAAATCCTGTTAGAGACATGACAAGCCGTATTGACCGCCTCAGCCCAATACCTCCTAGGAGTCCTGTGCTCATCGAACATCGTCCTAGCATCTCACAAAGAGTCCGATTTTTCCTTTCCACAACTCCATTTTGAGGGGGCACATAAGGGGTCGAATATTGATGTTCAAGACCTAGATCACAACAGAAGACATCAAAACGAGAGTTCTTGAACTCTGAGCCATTATCACTACGGATAGCTCGAATAGCATTCCCATGCCTCTCGTTTTTCAACCTCACGATCAGATCTCGAACAAAACCAAATGTCTCACTCTTGTCTTCCAAGAAAAACACCCAGACATAGAGAGAGTAATCATCCACCACAACAAGGACATACCACTTCCCACCCACCGAGCGAACTCGAGCTGGCCCAACAAGATCCATATGCAACAGCTCTGTCAGACGCTCGGTCATGACATCGGTCAGGGGTGGATGGGGATTGGCTAGCATCTTGCCATGCCTACACGGAGCACAAACCAAATCCTTCTCAAACTTCAACCTCGGCAATCCTCGGACAAGGTCAAGCCCACTCAAGCGGGAAACCAAATCAAAGCTCAAGTGACCCAACCGCCTATGCCATTTCCACAAATCAGAAGAAGGACCGGCCATCAAACCGCGAGCAGGACCCAAAGAACGAGAGAAATCAGCCCTGAAAATCTGACCCTCGGGGATGATCATACATACAAGATCACCTCGAGAATCCGACAAACGAGACTTGAAACGCACCTGAAAACCCTCATCAAGCAACTAAGAAACCGAAAGCAAATTGAAACCCAAAGACTTCACAAGAGCAACCCTCTTCAACGTTACCTTGTCACTCACATGTACTACACCCTCAGAAATCACCCTTCCTCGTCCATTGTCCCCAAAAGTGATGTACATCTTTTCCTTCATCGGGGTGAGGCCGGGAGAACCACTTCTTGTCTCCGGTCATGTGTCGGGAACATCCGGAGTCGTCAACCAAATGTTCTCCCGAGGACCCGGGAGCGTCCCGGTGGTGGATGGACGACCGCTCCTCGGTGATGAGTGATTGACAACGGGTGTTGGATCGACTCTTGGCTTAGTGCGGGTGTAGCCTCGCGGCCTAGTTCGTGTTGTTGCGGGTGAAGAACGGGCGCGAAAGGTCTTCGGCCTTAGGGGCCTCCGGGAGATGGAGAGACAAGTAGGCTCGGTTCGAGGGACCCGGCGGACGGCGGGACTAGGTGCGGGCCACATGGTGGCGAGACGAGCAAGACGAGGTCGTGGACGATCGAGCCGGTGCACGGTGGTGGTCGAGTCAAGTGGTTTGGCGGGAGGCCAAACCGAGCACGCGGGGTTTGGTGGTTTGCCCACAAAACCATCGGAGAACGGTTTCTTGGTTTGGGCCTCAAAACCAAGTCCGAGGGCCCAACACGACGGAGACGGGATCCGGGCGTGTCGGGAAGCTTCGAAGCGGAGGACACGCGGCGGGATCGCATGGCTTGCGTCGGGAGGACCCGGGGTGCGGCAAAGGCGTGGCCGTCCGATGGCAAGACCCACAAACATTACCTAAATGCCCCTACGTGGGTTGTATCACAAGTAGTTAAGTTAGGGGTAGTCGAGTCATTTACCACTCCGGCGGGACCTGATATATAAGCCATGAGTGTGTGTGGATGGCTCTCTCTCTCCACGACTTAGGGTTTCATTTCCCCCTCCCTTTTCTCCTTTTCGTAGCTATTTTCTTCTTCATTTTTCTTTAGGATAGCATGAGAGCTTCATGTGAGATTTGTTGAGAGGGATGGATGCTAGGGCGGCTTGCTAGACCTTGTGAATCTTTCCTGGTTTGTATAGAAGATTCGGCGTTGTGATTTGCGTGGTCTTTTTCGTGCTTGTTTTTTGCCTTTGTTCTCGGTGTGGTTCCGCGGATTTGAGTGGGTTTCTCCCCGGATCTCTTTGAGGGAAACATGGATGGATGTCTAGTGCATCTTTGTGATTGCTCTTGTGCCCTCAAACGCTGGGAAACCACTTCGATTCAAGGATTTTCGTTCGGTGCTCTAGCTTTTGGTGGTGTTCAAAGGATCCGCGATTCCCGATGATTTAGGGAGTTAGGAGACGAATTTTTTGGGGTATAGCATCCTTGGTTGACGCATATCATGTCGCCAAACTTTTGTCTCAACAGCTTCTACCGTTTGGGAGACTTGTGATGGATTGGAGAGGTTGACCTTCGAGGTCGAGCTGGTTTCGGCTACGTCCGCAAGGCGCGGACGTCCGCGAGCGAGGTGGCGGACGGTCCGCGATGTGAGAGTTCTTCCCGTGTTCTTCGTTTTCTTGCTCGCCTTCGCTTTCGATCCGTCATGCCTTTGAGTTTTCATTGGGCAAGGTTTCGGACGGTCCGCGGCGGTGGGCGGACGGTCCGCGCGGCGGTCCGCGTGCTCCCCGCGGACGGTCCGTTATTCGGGGTCGTCTGCGGAGGTTCCGTTTGCTTTATCGGACGGTCCGCGGGGCGGGGGCCGAACGGTCCGTGGTGTGTGTGCGGACGGTCCGCGGTAGCGAGGGCGGACGATCCGCGTGGCCCGTGCGGACGGTCCGCCCCTCCGTCCGGACGGTCCACCGCAGCTCGTGTGCTTGCTTCTTGGTTTGATTCCTCCCTTCCTTTCTTGTGCTTCCGCGTGTGCTTCAAGGAATCGTTCCTAAGACTAGAGGTTGATCCATAACCTCGTTGTCTTGGCGATTGGTGTGTGATTCAATCCATCGCTTGTGTGTGACCGGGATTTGACTAGGGTATAGGCCGGGTTCTTTGAGAAGAATTTTTACCGGCTCCTATTCACTCCCCCCTCTCTAGTCGGCATCCGATCCTTCAATTGGTATCGAGCCTCGGTGCGGATTCTTTGCGACTTTGACAAGTCTTGAATCCTAAGATGGCGTACGTTGAGTGGGGCGGTCCGCCGCACTTCGATGGCAAGGGTTACCACAAGTGGGCGGCTCGTATGATGATCTTTCTTCGTGGCAAGTTGTTGGATTTCATTGTGCTTGACAAGACCTATGCTATTCCGGTCAACATCCATACTCTTATGGTGACCGATGCCGGTGCTAAGGCCAAGTATGAGGCAAATGCAAAAGCCGTTGATCACTTGGTCCGGAGCTTGTGTGATCCTGAGTTTGAGCGTGTTCACCATTTGAATCTTGCTTGGCAAATTTGGGAGAAGTTGTTGGTTGCTCACGGTGGTGATAACCATGTGAAGGCTCGCCTCTTTGTCTCTTACCCGATGCAATATGAAGGCTAATGTTGAGGATTTTCCTTACACCGAGCATGATCAGGCTTTAAAGCTCTTGCATGTCTTGGATCCAAATGTTTGGGGTGCTAAGGTTGAGGCCATCAAGGAGTCTGGGCAATATTTGACTATTGAGTTGGATGACCTCTTTTCTAAGCTCAAGTCGGCTGAGGTTGACAGGAAGTTGCAATCCAAACATGAGGGCTCGACTGACTATAGTCTTGCTCTTGTGGGCAGATCAAAGGGCAAATCTAACCCTTCCCGTCGACAGTTTTCCTTGTCTTCTCTTATGTCTATTCCAGATGAGGAGTTTGATGTGCTGGGCGAGGAGGAGCTGTCCTTGCTCTCAAGGAGGTTTGATCGACTACATGAGAGCCGGAGGAATGCAAGGCGAAGCTCAGGGACGTGCTACAAGTGTGGCAAGCGTGGCCACTTCATCGCTGAGTGCCCGGAAGCGGAGGAGAACAAGTACAAGATGAGCGAGTACAAGGCGCACCCGAGGCGTGAGGACAAGTACTCCTCCAAGGGCAAGCACTTCAGCAAGTCCAAGAGCAAGGACAAGAAGAAGCGGCGACCGAGCAAGGGCGGCTACAAGAAGGACAAGGCAAGAGCCATGGTGGCCGGTGCAAGCGACATCGACTCAAGCTCAAGTGACGCGCAGTCAAGCTCAAGCAGTGAAGATGAAGACGTCGGGAGGCGCAAGGGCAAGAAGAGTGCAAGCCGGAACCTTAGTGGATTGAGCTGTGTGGCGCTTGAAAGCTTTTGTGGCATGGCCCATAGCTCGAGCAGCAAGAAGAGCGACAAGACAGTGACTCCGACTCGGAGGATGAGGTAAATCGTGACCCCGACTCTTTGCTTGCGAGAGATCACTAGGTTGAATGGCTTGATTGACAACCGTGATAGTGTGTTGAGAGATGCTAAGAAGATGAGGAAAGATCTTAGGGCTCAACTTGAGAATGCTAGTGAGAAAGTAGGAGAGTTAGAGTCTAAATTGCTTGAATTGAAACTTGAGAATGACTCTTTGAAACTTGCTCCTACTACTCCTGATGATGTTGAGTGTCTTGAGTGTGATGCATGGTTGAATGAGATTAAGTTGCTTAATTAGAAGAATGCTTCCACTTTGGCTAAACTAGATGCTCTTAGGACTAAGTATGATGAGCTTAAGGCTAGACCCACTTTTCTTGGTGCTTGTAAATCATGTCCTACTATGCATTCTAAGCTTGTTGATGCTCGTTCTACTATTAGCACTTTGGAAGCTTCTTTAAAATCTCCTGTTGTCAATGCATGCACTAGCTGTGATGAAGTTACTTTGCGCAATCTTGAACTTACTTCCCGTTTGGATGTCATCTATGAGGAGAATGACTATTTGAGGAAGGTGTTGGGTTGGTTGTACGGGCGGGAACCTCAATTGAAAATCATGATTGAGGAGTTCAAGAGAGCTGATGGTCATGGTTTGGGGTTTGAGAAGTTGGGTGAGAAAGTGGGAGAGAATAGTGGGGAGAGTGTGTATGAGAAGTGTGTTGAGTCTAACCCCGAGTTTGAGGTGATCGGAGATATCCAAGTCCCACTTCCAAAGGCACCCAAGAACACTTTCACACCAAAGCCCAACCACCTTTGCAACAAGCTTGACACAACCCAAGATCCACCCAAATTTCCACCCAAAACAAATGATTTCCAGAAACCCGTGAAGTTTGTGAGTGAGAAGGGTAAGAAGCCTAGAGAGAAGCTAGATCCAAAACCAAAACCCATCCCCTTCAGGTGTGAGTATTGTGGCAAGGAGAGACATCTAGCAGAGTTTTGCTACAAGAGGAAGAGGGATGAGAGGCTTGCTAGGGAGCAAGCAAACCAGGACAGGTATCGCTAGTCTCATGGTATCCCTGAGCCAAGAGTGCCACTTCCACGGGGTGTGGGAAGTGTGAAGAGTGTTGGTAGAGTTGGAGCTCAGGGTGGTAGGTTCCCACAGAGAGGTGGTGGTGAGAGGTTTGTTAGGAGAGATGATGGTGTGCATGCTGGTGAGAGGTTTGGTCGGGCTCGTGGTGGTTTTGCTGGACGTCCCCCTACTCGTCCTCAATATGGGTTTAGGGGAGATGATCGCAGCTTTGGGTTCCAGAGGAACTACAGACCACATTTTCCCCCTCGTGGTGCTCGTACTCCTTTCATGGGACATGGGAAGTTTGGTGGCAAGGGAATGATGTTTGCTAACCCCTCCTTTGAGCAGATGGCTCGACACTGGTTTAACTTTCTTTGTGCTAACCCCAGTGTCGAGTCGTTAGCTCACTCTCGTTCTTGTTTCGACTACGGGCGGGGAGGCTTGGAGAACATTTGGTTGATCGACTCCGGATGTTCTCGACACATGACCGGAGATAAGAAGTGGTTCTCCAGCCTCACCCCAGTGAAGGAAAAGATGTACATCACATTTGGGGACAATGGACGAGGAAGGGTGATGTCTGAGGGTGTTGTGCGTGTGAGTGACAAGGTAACGTTGAAGAGAGTTGCTCTTGTGAAGTCTTTGGGTTTCAATTTGCTTTCGGTTTCTCGGTTGCATGATGAGGGTTTTGAGGTGCGTTTCAAGTCTGGCGAGTCTCGTTTGCTGGATTCTCGAGGTGATCTTGTCTGTATGATCATCCCCGAGGGTCGATTTTCGGTGGCCGATTTCTCTCGTTCTTTGGGCCCCTTTCGTCGTTTGATGGCTGGTCCTTCTTATGATTTGTGGAAATGGCATAGGTGATTGGGACACTTGAGCTTTGATTTGGTTTCCCGCTTGAGTGGTCTTGACCTTGTCCGAGGATTGCCGAGGTTGAAGCTTGAGAAGGATTTGGTTTGTGCTCCATGTAGGCATGGCAAGATGGTAGCCACTCCCCATCCACCCCCGACCGATGTCATGACCGAGCGTTCGACGTAGCTGTTGCATATGGACCTTGTTGGGCCGCACGATTTCGCTCGGTGGGTGGGAAGTGGTATGTCCTTGTTGTGGTGGACGATTACTCTCGCTATGCTTGGGTGTTTTTCTTGGAAGACAAGAGTGAGACATTTGGCTTTGTTCGAGATCTGATCGTGAGGTTGAAAAACGAGAGGCATGGGAATGCTATTCGAGCTATCTGCAGTGATAATGGCTCGAGTTCAAGAACTCTCATTTTGATGCCTTCGTCGTGATCTAGGTCTTGAACATCGGTATTCGACCCCTTATGTGCCCCCTCAAAATGGAGTTGTGGAAAGAAAAAATCGGACTCTTTGTGAGATGGCTAGGACGATGCTCGATGAGCACAGGACTCCTAGGAGGTATTGGGCTGAGGCGGTCAATACGGCTTGTCATGTTTCCAACAGGATTTTATTGCGAACTTTCAAGAGGAAGACCTGTTATGAGCTGATGCATGGTCGGGCACCCAAGGTGAGTCATTTCCGAGTCTTTGGTTGCAAGTGCTTTATTCATAAGAAGGGAAAACTCGACAAGTTTGAGGCTAGGTCTAGTGATGGGATTTTCTTTGGATATGCTAACCACTCTACAGCCTATAGGGTGCTTAACCTTGAGACTAACAAAATCATGGATACTTGCGAGGTAACCTTCGACGAGACAATGCCATGTACCTCTCTTGGCTTTGAATGTGCAGGTGCCGAGGAGATGGCCGAGGACCTCTTTGAAGAGAAGAAGGATGAAGCTGGAGATGATGATGGGGAGAACCATACGCCTGAAGCTGAGTGTGTACCCACTACTTCCCCTACAACCACTACGAAGCGTGGACCGTCTACTTCATGGACAACGACGGTGCGACAAGAGGACCAGGCGAGAGAAGCTGAAGTTGAGGGGGAGGTAGTCTCGAGGCGTGAGGCTCCCCGGCGGATTCAAGAAGTGCATCCCCTGTCGAAGATCATTGGGGACATCGACGAACGTACTACATGGTCAAGGTCTAGGAATTCCTCTCATTTTGCTCATGCTACTTTTGTTGCCACTTTTGAGCCCAAGGATATTGGACACGCTTTATCTGATGCAAACTGGATCAATTCTATGCATGAGGAGTTGGAAAACTTTGAGAGGAACCACGTGTGGGAGCTTGTTGAACCACCTCCAAATTGCCATCCTATAGGAACCAAGTGGGTTTGGAAGAACAAAGAGGGTGAGAATGGGATGGTTATGAGGAACAAGTCCAGACTTGTTGCTCAGGGGTTAGTCAGAAGGAGGGGATCGACTATGAGGAGACCTTTGCTCCTGTGGCCCGTCTTGAGGCAATTCGGATCCTTCTAGCCTTTGCCGTGGCTAAAGGGTTCAAGTTGTTTCAGATGAATGTGAAGAGTGCCTTTCTGAATGGGGTCATTGAGGAGGAGGTGTATGTGAAGCGACCACACGGGTTTGAGAGTGAGTTTGTACCCACACGGGGTGTACGGGTTGAAAAGGGCTCGTATGGGTTGAAACGGGCGCCCGTGCTTGGTATGGGAGATTGAGAGGTTTTCTGTTGAGCAGAGGGTTTGTGATGGGTACTGTGGATAGGACCCTGTTTCTCCTCAAGCATGGAAATGACTTGTTGATTGTTCAGATATACGTGGATGATATTGTCTTTGGTGGCTCGTCACACAACTTTGTTGCCAAGTTTGCAGATGAGATGAGCAGGGAGTTCGAGATGAGCATGATGGGCGAGTTGCAATACTTTTTCGGGCTATAGATCAAGCAAGTGAAGGATGGAACATTCGTGCACCAGACCAAGTACACGAAAGACATGCTGAAGAAGTTCCAGATGCAAGATGTGAAGCCGATGTCGACTCCCATGGGGAGTACGGCCACTTTGTATGCGGACGAGGACGGAGAACCAGTGGACCAGCGAGAGTACCGGAGCATGATCGGCTCCCTCCTCTACTTGACGGCAACGAGGCCAGATATGCAGTTCAGCGTGTGTCTGTGCGCTCATTTTCAGGCTTCGCCAAGGACATCACATCGACGGGCCGTCAAGAGGATTTTCAGGTACCTACGATCCGCCTTTGGTCTTGGCCTTTGGTATTCTTCCTCCTCGACTCTCTCTCTTCATGGTTTTTCGATGCGGATTTTGTTGGTTGTCGAGTCGAGAGGAAGTCTACTTCTCGTTACTTGCCGGTTTCTTGGGTCTTCGTTGGTTTCATGGTCTTCCCGCAAGCGGTATAGTGTAGCTTAGTCTACCACCGAGGCGGAGTATGTTGCGGCCGCGAGTTGTTGTTCCCGAGTTTGTTGTGGATTTCATACACTTTGAGAGACTTTGGTGAAGAGTGCTCCCGGATCCCACTTCTTTGTGATAGCACCGGTGCCATAAGCGTAGCTAAAAACCCGGTGCTTCACTCCGAACCAAACACATAGAAGTGAGGTATCATTTCTCGAGGGACAATGTGGAAAAGGAACCATTGTGTTGAGTCATGTCCCTACCCAAGATCAGCTAGCCGACATCTTTACAAAGCCTCTCGACCAAGCTACATTTGTGCACTTGCGGGGGGAACTTGGGGTTTGTTGCCCTTTCTAGTTGATTCTTCGGGGTTTCCTCTTGTACCATATGTATAATACCATGTTTTACTTTGATGTGTATACATGTTTTGCTTGATGTACAAACCATGGTAGGATAGCCATCTTGTCATATATCATGTTGCATTTGTATCATATTGCATTTTAGGATGATGAGCTTCTTTCATATGCCTTATTTAAGTCTCTTTGGCTATTTGTGAGATTTTGGTCATATGTGTGGAGAAATGGTGACGTGAGGCTATGCTCTTGGAATATTTGAGATATATGTGTGGTGAGATAGCCCTTTTTGAAATAAATGCTAATCTTGACTAATTTTTGGTGAAATGTGCTCCACTCATGTGTAGTAGTGTATCCATGTCACATTTTGGTCTAAATGTGTTTTTCATGCTTAGATTGTGCTTGGATGTCTTTTTCTTGCAATTGGGCCAAAGGCCGATATCATTGTGAATGTTTAGCCTATGTTGCATTCATGGAGGAGCATAAGCTTCTTTTTGCCGCAAAGGCACTTCATGTACCATGAAATGTTTTAATCTTGAAAAGAAGTGTGTAATGCTTGACAAATTCTCCATGCATCATGTCTATACTTAAAATGTCTTATCTTTCACATATGGGTGCAAAACATGTTGCATGATGTTCACCAGTGGAGAAGTCTCCCCGAAGTGGACACATGGCTCATGTGCTTTGACATGACATGCTTTGCTTTATGGGTGTTTGCCATGATCTTTTGCTGAGAATTTGATATCCTTGTATGATCTCTGAGTGGTATGCATGTTGGTGGCTCGAGTGTGACATGGATAGGCTTTTACATGTGAAGCGAGCCTTCTTTTGGTAAAACTGCTTAAATCTGAAAATTTTGCTTTGTCGCATGCTTGTATTTTCATATATTACTTGTGGCAATGCTTTGTCTATGCTATGATTCATATGTGTGATTTTTGTCTCATTTCTAGCCTTTGACACTAGATTTGGCCTATTTGAGAAGCTCATGTAGATGCTTATATGCTTTGTTTTACATTTCTGCATTTTCACCTTGATTCATACATTGTCAACAAGGGGAAGAAGAGGTGAGCTTAATGCAAATTCAGAAGAGGTGAGCTAAAACTTGGAAGTTTGCATCCACATGTTCAGGGGGAGCTTGCATTTGTTCAGGGGGAGCTTTCTTGCTGATTTCAGTGTGGAGTTTGTGCTTTGCTTGGCTTGTGACCTTTCTTTGCCTTTCTTTGGTTTTGGTCATGAGTTGAGCTTCTTTGTTTTTCTTTCTTCTTTCTTTCTTTCTTTCTTTCTTTCTTTCTCTGAATTTCATTTCGCGTTGTGTGTTGTCAATGCACTCATCAAGGGGGAGATTGAGGACCAGGAGCGTCCCAGTGGTCGATGGATGACCGCTCCTCAGTGATGAGTGATTGACAACGGGTGTTGGACTGCCTCTTGGCTTAGTGCGCAGGTGTAGGCTGCGGCCTAGTTCGTGTTGTTGCAGGTGAAGAACGGGCGCGAAAGGTCTTCAGCCTTGAGGGGCCTCCGGGAGATGGAGAGACAAGTAGGCTCGGTTCGAGGGACTCGGTGGACGGCGGGACTAGGTGCGGGCCACATGGTGGCGAGACAAGCAAGACGAGGTCGTGGACGATCGAGCCGTTGCACGGTGGTGGTTTGGCGGGAGGCCGGACCGAGCATGCGGGGTTTGGTGGTTTGCCCACAAAACCATCGGAGAACGATTTCTTGGTTTGGGCCTCAAAACCAAGTCCGAGGGCCCAACACGACGGAGACGGGATCCGGGCGTGTCGGGAAGCTTCGAAGCGGAGGACACGCGGCGGGATCGCATGGCTTGCGTCGGGAGGACGCGGGGTGCGGCAAAGGCGTGGCCGTTCGATGGCAAGACCCACAAACATTACCTAAATGCCCCTACGTGGGTTGTATCGCCAGTAGTTAAGTTAGGGGTAGTCGAGTCATTTACCACTCCGGCGGGACCTGATATATAAGCCAGGAGTGTGTGTGGATGGCTCTCTTTCTCCGGGACTTAGGGTTTCATTTCCCCCTCCCTTTTCTCATTTTCGTAGCTATTTTCTTCTTCATTTTTCTCTAGGCTAGCATGAGAGCTTCATGTGAGATTTGTTGAGAGGGATGGATGCTAGGGCGGCATGCTAGACCTTGTGAATCTTTCCTGGTTTGTATAGAAGATTCGGCGTTGTGATTTGCGTGGTCTTTTTCATGCTTGTTTTTGGTGCCTTTGTTCTCGGTGTGGCTCCGCGGATTTGAGTGGGTTTCTCCCCGGATTTCTTTGAGGGAAACATGGATGGATGTCTAGTGCATCTTCGTGATTGACCTTGTGCCCTCAAACGCCGGGAAACCACTTCGATTCAAGGATTTTCGTTCGGTGCTCTAGCTTTTGATGGTGTTCAAAGGATCCGCGATTCCCGATGATTTAGGGAGTTAGGAGACGAAATTTTTGGGGTATAGCATCCTTGGTTGACGCATATCATGTCCCCAAACTTTTGTCTCAACAGCTTCTACCGTTTGGGAGATCCGGTGATGGATTGGAGAGGTTGACCTTCGAGGTCGAGCTGGTTTCAGCTCTGTCTGCAAGGCGCGGACAGTCCGCGAGCAGGTGGCGGACGGTCCGCGACGTGAGAGTTCTTCCCGTCTTCTTCGTTTTCTTGCTCGCCTTCGCTTTCGATCCGTCGTGGTTTTGAGTTTTCGTGGCAAGGTTTCGGACAGTCCGCAGCAGCGGGCGGACGGTCCGCGGGTGCCTGGCGGATAGTCCACGTGCTCCCCGCGGACGGTCCGTTATTCGGGGTCGTCTCTGGAGGTTCTGTTTGCTTTATCGAACGGTCCACGGGGCAGGGCCAGACAGTCCGTGGTGTGTGTGCGGACAGTCCGCGGTAGCAGGCCGGACGGTCCGCGTGGCCCGTGCGAACGGTCCTCCAGAGCCTGTGTGCTTTGCTTCTTGGTTCGATTCCTCCCTTCCTTTCTTGTGCTTCCGCGTGTGCTTCAAGGAATCGTTCCTAAGACTAGAGGTTGATCCATAACCTCGTTGTCTTGGCGATTGGTGTGTGATTCGATCCATCGCTTGTGTGTGACCGGGATTTGACTAGGGTATAGGCCGGGTTCTTTGAGAAGAATTTTTACCGGCTCCTATTCACTCCCCCCTCTCTAGTCGCCATCTGATCTTTCATCTCCAAGCCTCCTGCCTGTAGTCAGAAACAAGAACGAGAATGAGCCAACGACTCGACACTGGGGTTAGCACAAGGAAAGTTGAACCAGTGTCGAGCCATCTGCTCAAAAGAGGGGTTAGCAAATATCATTCCCTTGCCACCAAACTTCCCATGTTCCATGGAAGGAGTACGAGCACCACGAGGGGTAAAACGTGGTCCGTAGTTCCTCTAGAACCCAAAGCTGCGATCATCTCCCTAAACCCGTATTGAGGACGAGTAGGGGGACGTCTAGCAGAACCACCACGAGCTCGAGCAAACCTCTCACCAGCACGCACACCATCATCTCTGCTATCAAACATCTCACCACCACCTCTCTGTGGGAACCTACCACCCTGAGCTCCAACTCTACCAACACTCCTCACACTTCCCACACCCCGTGGAAGTGGCACTCTAGGCTCAGGAATACCATGAGACTGGCGATACCTGTCCTGGTTTGCTTGCTCCCTAGCAAGCCTCTCACCCCTCTTCTTCTTGTCGCAAAACTTTGCTAGATGCCTCTCCTTGCCACAATTCTCACACCTGAGGGGGATGGGTTTTGGTTTTGGCTCTGGCTTCTCTCTAGGCTTCTCACCCTTCTCACTCACAAACTTCACAGGTTTCTGGAAGTCATTTATTTTGGGTGGGAATTTTGGTGGATCTTGGGTTGTGTCAAGCTTGTTGCAAAGGTGGTTGGGCTTTAGAGTGAAAGAGTTCTTGGGTGCTTTTGGAAGTGGAACTTGGATGTCTCCGATCACCTCAAACTCGGGGTTAGACTCAACACACTCTCCCCACTGTTTTCTCCCTCTTTCTCACCCAACTTCTCAAAACCCAAACCATGACCATCCGCTCTCTTGAACTCCTCAATCATGATTTTTAATTGAGGTTCCTGCCCAGACAACCAACCCAACACCTTCCTCAAATAATCATTCTCCTCATAGATGACATCCAAACGGGAAGTAAGTTCAAGATTGCGCAAAGTAACTTCATCACAGCTAGTGCATGCATTGACAACAGGAGATTTCAAAGAAGCTTCCAAAGAGATAATGGTAGAACGAGCATCAACAAGCTTAGCATGCATGGTAGGACATGATTTACAAGCACCAAGCAAAGTGGGTCTAGCCTTAAGCTCATCGTACTCAGTCCTAAGAGCATCTAGTTTAGCCAAAGTAGAAGCATTCTTCTCATTAAGCAACTTGATCTCATTCAACCATGCATCACACTCAGAGCATTCAACATCATCAGAAATAGTAGGAGCAAGTTTCAAAGAGTTATTGTCAAGTTTCAATTCAAGCGACTTAGACTCTAACTCTCCTACTTTCTCACTAGCATTCTCAAGTTGAGCCCTAAGATCTTTCCTCATCTTCTTAACATCTCTCAACACACTATCACGGTTGTCAATCAAGCCATTCAACCTAGTGATCTCAGCAAGCAAAGAGTCGGGGTCACGATTTACCTCATCATCCGAGTGGAGTCGCTGCCATCCTTCTCGCTCTTCTTGCTGCTTGAGCTATGGGCCATGCCACAAAAGCCTTCAAGCGCCACACAGCTCAATCCACTGAGGTTCCGGCTTGCACTCCTCTTGCCCTCGCGCCTCTCGGCGTCTTCATCTTCACTGCTTGAGCTTGACTGCACGTCGCTTGAGCTTGAGTCGACGTCGCTTGCACCGGCCACCATGGCTCTTGCCTTGTCCTTCTTGTAGCTGCCTTTGCTCGATCGCCGCTTGTCCTTGTCCTTGCTCTTGGACTTGTTGTAGTGCTTGCCCTTGGAGGGTACTTGTCTTCACGCCTTGGGTGCGCCTTGTACTCGCTCATCTTGTACTTATTCTCCTCCGCTTCCGGGCACTCGGCGATGAAGTGTCCATGCTTGCCACACTTGTAGCATGTCCCTGAGCTCCGCCTTGCATTCCTCCGGCTCTCATGTAATCGATCAAACCTCCTTGAGAGCAAGGCCAGCTCCTCCTCGCCCAGCACATCAAACTCCTCATCTGGAATAGACATAAGAGAAGACAAGGAAAACTGTCGACAGGAAGGGTTAGTATTAGCTTTGCCCTTTGATCCGCCCACAAGAGCAAGACTATGATCAGTCGAGCCCTCATGCTTGGATTGCAACTTCCTGTCAACCTCAGCCGACTTGAGCTTAGAAAAGAGGTCATCCAACTCAATGGTCAAGTATTGCCCGGACTCCTTGATGGCCTCAACCTTAGCACCCCAAACATTTGGGTGCAAGACATGCAAGAGCTTCAAAGCTTGATCATGCTCAGTGTAAGGGAAATCCTCAACATTGGCCTTCATGTTGTTCACGATGGCGGTGAACCTCTGAAACATCGCATCAATGTCCTCACCGGGAAGTTGAGTAAAGTTCTCATATTGCATCCGGTAAGAAACAAAGAGGCGAGCCTTCACATGGTTATCACCACCGTGAGCAACCAACAACTTCTCCCAAATTTGCCAAGCAAGATTCAAATGGTGAACACGCTCAAACTCAGGATCACACAAGCTCCGGACCAAGTGATCAACGACTTTTGCATTTGCCTCATACTTGGCCTTAGCACTGGCATAGGTCACCATAAGAGTGTGGATCTCAGCCGGAATAGCATAGGTCTTGTCAAGCAAAATAAAATACAACAACTTGCCACGAAGAAAGATCATCATACCAGCCGCCCACTTGTGGTAACCCTTCCCATCGAAGTGCGGGACCGCCCCGCTCAACGTACGCCATCTTAGGATTAAAGACTTGTCAAAGTCACAAAGAATCCGGCACCAAGCTCTGATACCAATTGAAGGATCGTATGGCGACCAGAGAGGGGGGGGAGAGTGAATAGGAGCCGGTAAAAATTCTTCTCGAAGAACCCGGCCTATACCCTAGACAAATCCCGGTCACACACGAGCGATGGATCGAATCACACACCAACTGCCAAGACAACAAGGTTATGGATCAACCTCAAGTCTTAGGAACGATTCCTTGAAGCACACATGGAAGCACGAAAGAAGGGAGGAATCGAACCAAAGAGCAAAACAGCCAGGCTCTGGCGGACTGTCCGGCCAGGTGGGGCGGACTGTCCGCACAGATCGCACGGACTGTCCAGCAGGGTATCGCGGACTGTCCGCACCCGTGCCGCGGACCGTCTGGCCTAGAGCCGCGGACCATCCGTTAAATCCAACAGAACCTCCAGTAGTGAACCCCGAAAAATGGATCGTTCGCGGGGAGCACACAGACTGTCCGCCAGGCACCCGCGGACTGTCCGCCCGGCACACGCGGACCGTCCGAAACCTCGTCCAACGAAAACTCAAAGCCACAACGGATCGAAAGCAAAGCCGAGCAAGAACACGAAGAACACACGACGAGCACTGTGTGCGCGGACCAATCGCCAGGCCCTTGCGGACCGTCCGCGAGGCACGAACAGAACTAAAAACTGCTCGACCTCGAAAGTCAACACTCCCAATCCATCACCGGATCTCCCAAACGGTAGAAGCTATTGAGACAAGAATTTGGGGACATGAAAAGCGTTAACCAAGGATGCTATACCCCAAAAATTTCACCTCCTAACTTCCTAAATCATCGGGAATCGCAGATCCTTTGAACACCACCAAAAGCTAGAGCTCCGAACGAAAATCCTTGAATCGAAGTGGTTTCCCGGCGTTTGAGGGCACAAGATCAATCCCAAAGATGCACAAGACATCCGTCCATGTTTCCCTCAAAGAAATCCGGGGAGAAACCCACTCAAATCCGCGGAACCACACCAAGAACAAAGGCACCAAAAACAAGCACGAAAAAGACCACGAAATTCACAACGCCGAATCTTCTATGCAAACCAGGAAAGATTCACAAGGTCTAGCATGCCGCCCTAGCATCCATCCCTCTCATCAAATCTCTCATGAAGCTCTCATGCTAGCCTAGAAAAGAAATGGAGGAGAAAATGTCTCGGAAAAAAGTGAAATGGAAGGGGGAAATGAAACCCTAAGTCGCGGAGAGAGGACGCCATCCACACACACTCATGGCTTATATATCGGGTCCCGCCGGTGTGGGAAATGACTCGACTACCCCTAACTCAACTACTTGCGATACAACCCACGCAGGGGAATTTAGGTAATGTTTGTGGGTCTTGCCATCGGACAGCCACGCAATCGCCGCACCCCGCGTCCTCACGACGCAAGCCATGCGATCCTGTCGTGTGTCCTCCGCTTCGAAGCTTCCCGACACGCCCGGATCCCGTCTCCGTCATGTTGGGCCTTCGGACTTGGTTTTGAGGCCCAAACCAAGAAACCATCCTCCGATGGTTTTGTGGGCAAACCACCAAACCCCGCGTGCTCAGCCCGGCTTCCCGCCAAGCCACTTGACTCGACCGCCACCGTGCACCGGCTCAATCATCCATGACTTCGTCTTGCTCGTCTCGCCACCATGTGTCCCACACCTAGTCCCACCGTCCACAGGGTCCCTCAAACCGAGCCTACTTGTCTCTCCATCTCCCGGAGGTCCCTCAAGGCTGAAGACTTTTCGCGCCTGTTCTTCACCAGCAACAACACGAACTAGGCCGCAGCCTACACCTGCGCACTGAGCCAAGAGTCAGTCCAACACCTGTTGTCAATCACTCATCATTGAGGAGCGGTCATCCATCGACCACCGGGACGCTCTTGGTCCTCAGTCGTACGCGGAAAACGGCAGGGAAGGTGTTTGCCTCTCAGGTCGCGACAATGGGCTTCCATTGCCGCGACCCAAACTGCAGAGGCGAAGAAGAAGAAGAGGAAGCAGACTAGGTCGATGGTGTCAGTTGACATGACCACAATTAGTTCTGACGCCGAGACCATCGATTTTGATGATGGAAGAGGGCGACACCGAGTCACCAAGCGCAACTGCGGTTCCGCCCGCGGGGACACCTACAGGGCGGCGTCACCTGTAAAACAGGCGGTGGAGACGCCCCGCCAGATGTCAAAGACTCAAGAGCGCCCCAAGTTGAGAACCGACATGATGGGCGACTTTGGGTCACACAAGAGGGCGAAGAAGGCCCCGCTTAAGCCCTGCAAGCCCGGCCTCAGGTCGGCAACCAAGTGAGTCAAGAGACCTACTTCCTGCCTCGCTTCGTGTCCCAGCTCATACGTCTTTGTTTGACTGCGGTCCTTTTTGCATGTGTAGAGCTCCCGCAACGACGTTGAAAAGCAGCAAGACCATCTGAGGCCAGGAGGCATTTGGGAGCAAGACTGAAGGACCGAAGCAGCGAACCAGAGAGGGGGGAGTGAATGAGAGCCGATAAAAATTCTATTCAAGAACTCGGCCTATGAACCCGATTTCACTTGTGCACCTCCACAGGCTTCTCTTGCCAAGCCCATGCAGCCACTGGAGTGCTACTGAACCTAGGAGCAAGACCCTACCAATCAACACTCAAAAACACGCAGCGGAAAACAACTCGAGCACCTGCTGCCAGAGTAAAATCGGTCAGACCTCTTTGCCAAACCGGTCAGACTGGTTTTGCGAGACTTAGCCAAAAGCCAACACACCAAAACTAGTCAGACGTCTTTCCCAAACCAGTCACACCGGTTTCGCCTAGGGAGCTCAAACTCAAAATCCCAAAACTAGAGCAAACGAACTCAAAACTTGGCGAAACTTGGACCAGAGCTTCTTCTACCAAAGGAAGACTTGTTCCAAGAAGATCTCCTCCAAAACACACTTTCGACCAAACCGGTCAGATCGGTTTTGCAAACCGGTCAGACCGGTTTTGCCCAGAAAACCCCAAAAATCAACAAGGCCAAAAACCTAGCAAACAAACTCCAAATGCGACGAAACTTGGACCAGGGGACTTCTTAGGCAAAGAACAACATGCAAGCCAAAAATCTTCCTGAACGGCCACTGTGACCAAAAAAGGTTAGACCTTTTTCCAAACCGGTCAGACCAGTTTCGCCAGACAGACAGGAACAACAGCAACCGCGGGTCAACCCTCAACTTTGCATCACCCGATCTCCTGATTCACCCAATGGATTGCACTGAAACTTTGGGGATGCCTGGGTCACCTCATGGATGACCTCTCCCTCAAAGGAATTGCACCAAAACACTCTCAATCATGGGGAATCACAAATCTCGTGACCAAACCTCAAGAACTCGAGCTCCAACGAAAACCACCAAATCGAAGAGCTTTCCACAGGTTTGGAGGGGCAAGGTCACCAAGAAATGAGGCACAAGGTCCTCATGTGTGACTCCCACACCAAATCCCGCAAAGAAACGCCTCCAAAACGCCGCCACGAAAATCCCAAAAAGGCTCCGAAAATCACCAAAAAGGAAAAACGGGAGCAACACATCCAAGCCTTGAGGAACCACGCCGAATCAACTATACATCACAAAGAGGTTCATACAAGGTCTAGCTTGCCGCCTGATCATCCTTCCCTCTCACAAGATCTCACCACGAAGCTCTCAAGCTAGTCTTATAGAAATCCTAAGGAAAATAGGAAGGGAAAATAGGAAAACCAAATGAGCTAGGGTTCCAAGAGTTGGCTACCATCCTCTCACCTCTTGGGTATATGGAGGCAAGCCTAAAGTCTAAAAAGCCCCTAAGGCCTAAACTAGGATACACGTCCACCAAGGGCACTTTGGGAATTTGTCTTCATAACACCATCGGACGGATGCCCGGTGACCGCACTTCGCGTTGCCTCGACGCAAGCCTTGCGACCGCGACGCGTGTCCTCCGCCTCGAAGCTTCTGGCGCCCTACGACCCCAAATCGGTCAGACCAGTTCTCCAAACCGGTCAGGCCGGTTTTGGCCAGACAGCCACGCCCAGTGTTCGGTCTTGGCTTTGTGGCTTAGCCGAGTAACCCGGTGATTTTCTAGAGAACCACCGCAAACCCCGCGAACTTGATGTAGCCTCCGCCAATCACCACTCATGACTTGGCTCCCACGAAGTCCCGGCTGGACCTTGGTTTTGTGGCTCGACCAAGAAACCGTCCACCGACTTCATCTTGCTGTTCTTGCCACCATGCGGCCCGCACTTGACCCAGCTGGCCACCGAGTCCCTCGAACGAAGCCTACTTGTCTTCTCTACACCTGGAGGCGTCACCAGCAATGACCTTTCACGCTTGTTCTTCACGTGCACCAACACGATCAAACCGCAACCTGCACCTGCAATACTTTGCCAAGAATCAGTCCACACAATGTTGTCAATCACTCATCACACTAGGAAGCGACCATCCACCAGTCCTTGAACCACACATGGTCCTCAAAGACCAAGGAGATGCCGGTGGCGGAGTCACCGACGGTCTCAACGGCCGAAGTGACGAGCACGGTCAGCGGGGCTGGAGCGATGGTGGTGTCCGAGGCGGACACGGCCGGGACCAGTACTGCTCCTGCCACCGAGGTTTATGGTGGCGACCTCTGCATGGACGGCCAACTGCTGACGCCGGACCCACAGGTAGCCAAGGCGGGAGGTGCACGCGTGGAGGACGACTTGCACCGGTGCCTTTACGTCGACACCTTGTGGGAGGCGGAGGTCGTCGCCGACCACCGTTATGTTGAAGAGTTCTAGGAGGCGTCGCGCACGATCGGGCGCGTGCTGTCGGTAAGGGTGCTTGGCTGAGCCCTTTGAGTTTCTAGCTTTGGGTCGGTGTGTCCTGCGGGGTCTTATGACTATTTTGCTTGCTGTTGGTGCAGTCTCTTGCCGAATGAGCACAAGCTCAGGCAAGTCTACTGCGGGAAGCGACCAATGCGCACGTAGAGGTCGCCGCATCCCGCGAGGTGAAGCTACAAGCCCAGGTCGAGGCTGCGCAGGAGGTCCAGCGCGTCAAAGAGAGCATGGCGTGCCAGGCGCAGAAGGAGGCGACCTACCTGAAGAAGAAGCTGGAAGACGCTGAATGGAAGGCCAAGGATGCGGCCACCGACCTCCAGGTCGGGATAGAAGATAAGTTTCAAGGTCGCCTCAAGCTAGCTCCGTGTGCTTCACGAGTTCTTGGTGCTGAGTTTGCGACCTTGAATCATTGCAGGCGCTCGGGAGACCGAGGAGGCCCTCAAGAAGGAGCTGGCCGTGGTCAAAGACTAGGTGACAGCCATTAAAGATGGTAAGTGTCTTGTCCATCATTGCGAGGTTGCTCTATGTGCCGTGATTGGTCGGCGAGCTTGCATCTGAGGTTGCTTGATTGAAATGCAAGTCTGGAGAAGGAGCTTGGCGAGCTCAAGGACGCCGCCGAGTACGTCATGGACCTCTACGTTTTGTAGGAGGAGGGGGCCAAGCCAATGCCGTTGATGGACCGGCTGGATGAAGCTGGAGGCCACATCAAGGGCTTGCTCCTGGACACCACCAACCTTGCAGCGGCTGCGGCGCCGTCGACGGTTAAGTACCACGACCCGTCCTTCGACCCGTAGAAGGTCTCAGGAGACGTGGACTTGTCCGATCTTGTGAGGTGCGAGGACATCGTGGCAGTCGCGGAGGAGGTCATCAAGAAGTTCGACTTTGGCACTGACTGAAGTGGTGCTGAAACAAACTTTAGACATAGGTTATGTCAGGATGCGGCAGTTGTAAATAAACTTGCAATATAATAAAGCTTTTGCCTATTATGAAATGTCGTTTGGTAGCAAAGACTGTCGTTATATACGTCAAAAATAGCCAGGTTGTAAGAGAAACCCTCCGCTAACCCAACTCAGTGGAGGAACGGCTTTCTGACTGTGCGGCCCAACGTGGGGACTTAGGCACAGCCGGCACGCGGAGGGGGCCATGGACCCTAGGTCTTGCGAGCTAGTGACTTAGGAACGTTTATAACGAAAGCAAAAGCTAACTATACGATGGGGACTTGAAAGCATAAGACAAACACAAGACCCCTTCAGGTCGTGAGACCCTTAGGTTGGCAAAGCCAAGCCCCCGTGCGCTTCGGGGCCTAACCTAGACCAAGCCCCTAAGCGTTTCGAGGGGGAAGAGAAATAAAACTGAAAGCAAAAGGGAGACCGAAAAGCAGGTTGACAGAGGGGTTGCCGAACAGGAGATCACTTTCTTTATTATATTGAAATTACAAGGGGGGAGAGTACATAGCTTTATTCTGATATAGATCTTCTAAGGATAGAAGCGACGTAAGTGCTCGATATTCCAAACATTGGGAATGCCTTGACCATCGGCCCACTAGAGGCAGTAGGTCGACAGGCTGATGACTTCCATCACGATGAAGGGGCCTTCGCAAAGGGTGGAGAGCTTCTGCATTCCCTTGGTGGTTTGGATGCGGTGCAGGACCAGGTCTCCCACGTTGAAGGACCGTTCCCGCACATTGCGGTCATGGTAGCGGTGTAGCTGCTACTCATGCCGCGTGTGCCGCATTTGCACGACCACACGGTGTTCCTCGATGCTGTCGAGGTCGACCTTGCGCGTCTCTTCGGCTGTGCCTTCCTCGTACTGCTGGATGCGCGGAGCACCAAAGTCTAGGTCAGTGGGGAGGACGGCCTCCGACCCATACACCAGGAAGAAGGGTGAGTACCCTGTAGCTGAGCTGACCTGGGTTCGGAGACCCCATATCACATGACGCAACTCAGCTAGCCATCTGGTCGCGTACTGCAAGGCATCATCGAAGATGCGGTCTTTGATGCCCTGAAGCACCATGTTGCTTGCTCGCTCGACCTGGCCGTTGCAGCATGGATGGGCCACTAAGGAGTAGTAGACGTCGATGAGGCTGTCCTGGCAGAAATCCCAGAAGTCCAACCGTGTGAAAGCCTTCCCCAGGTCGGTGACGGTCCTGTTGGGTACCCCGAACCGATGGGTGATGTCTTCTATGAATTTCGCGGCTTCCTTCGACGTGACCGTAGTGACAGGCGGACTTCGATCCACTTGGTGAACTTGTCCACCGCCACCAGGATATGTTTGTAGCCACCAGGGGCCATCTTGAAAGGTCCCACTAAGTTGAGGCCCCATATGGCAAAGGGCCAGGACGGAGGGATTGTTCTCAGAGATTGGGCCGGGACATGCTGTTGCTTGGTTAAGAACTGGCAACCTTTACATCACCGAACCATGTCTTGGGTGTCAGCCAGGGCGGTGGGCCCGTTGAAACCCGACCTAAAGGCTTTTCCCACCAGATTTGCCGAGGCTGTGTGGTTGCCGCATTCCCCGCCGTGTATCTCTTGTAGTAGCTGAAGACCTTCAGATCAGAGGATGCACTTCATCAGCACACCGTTGGAGGCGGACCTCCGATACAACTCGGTGCTGATGACGACGTAGTTGGCACTGCGCCTGACAATTTTCTCACGCTCGACCTTGCCTTCAGGAACACGCTTCTCTAGGATGTAAGCGATGAAGTCGAGGCGCCAGTCATCTTCAGCCTCCGCCATGAGGACGTCACGGCTACCCAGCGGGAGTACGTCACTCTGCGACGTTTCCGAGTTGCTGAGGAGCCTGATCAATGGCTTGTGTAGGTCTTGAACGAACACACTGGCGGGGACCAACGTGCGCTTGGATCCCAGCTTCGAGAGGACGTCGACCACCACATTGTTATTGCGGCAGTCGTGGTGAAATTCCAGGCCCTCGAAGTGGGCCTCGAGCTTGCGCACCTCAGTGCACTAGGCATTCATCGAGTCCTTCCTGATGTCGCAGGCCTTGTTGACTTGGTCGATGATGACCTTGGAGTCGCCGTAGGCTAAGTCGCTTGATTCCGAAGGAAACAATGATGCGCAGCCTGTGGATCAAGGCCTCGTACCCGGCGTCATTGCTGAACGCCTTGTAGTGGATCTGTAGGACGTACTTCAGATGATAGTCCGGGGGCGAGATGAAGAGGATGCCTACACCTGCTCCTTCGAGGTTTAGGGAACCGTCGAAGCACATCATATAGTGTTCCAGCTCCTCCTCCAGCTGGGATTGCCGGGTCTCTGTCCACTCAGAGACGAAATCGGTGAGGATCTGGGACTTGATGGCTTGCCATGGGCAGAATCCAAGGTCGAATTCACCCAACTCGACCGACCACTTGATCATGCGCCCCCACGGTGTCGCAGCTGTGTAAAATTTCTCCGAGAGGGAAGCTGAAAACGACCTTGATCTTGTAATGCCGCAGCTTGCGCGACGTAATGAGGAGAGCGTATAGCATCTTCTGAGGTTGTGAGTACCTGACCTTGCTATCAGATAAGACCTCACAGATGTATTAGACAGGTCGCTGGATGGGGTATTGGTGGCCTTCTTCTGGTCGTTCAGCCACTAAAACCGCACTGACCACCTGGGTGGGCGCGGAGATGTAGAGTAGCAAGGTCTCTTTGGGTGCCAGGGGCACCATGATCGGAGGCGTCGTGAGGAAGGTCTTCAACTCCTCGAGTGCCTGATCCGCTTCGTCCGTCCACTCGAACTTGTCAGACTTTTTCAACAGTTTGAAGAAGGGCAGGCCTTTCTCCCCAAGCTTGCTGATAAAGCGACACAGGGCCGCCATCATGCCGGTGAGCTTCATCACATATTTCTTCCCGGTGGGTCGATTCATCCTGCGGATGGCGTCAACCTTGGTAGGGTTTGTCGGTGTTTTAGACCGGAAACCTACTAAGGGGAGTACCCGAAGTAGATGAATGTGGCCTCGCCGAGATCGGTAACTCGAAGGAAGAGACACGTGGCACACAATTTAGACAGGTTCGGGCCGCGAGGTGCGTAATACCCTACGTCCTGTATGTTGCGTAGCTCTGGATTGATTGGGTACGATTACAAGATGGTGCAATCTTACGCCGTGAGATGAGATGATGAGAGAGGGGTCCCTGCCTCGCCTTATATAGTCCGGGAGGCAGGGTTACAAGTCGGTTCAAGGAGAGAGTACTAGTCGAGTACGTCTAGGAGTCCTCTATATAGTGCAGGACATGTACAACTTCCTAACCGAGTACTTCTCCTCCGTAGTCCTTGTGCTTCACGCCATCAGGTACCGTGCAGCGCAAGTCAGGTAGTCCCAGGGGCCCACCGAGTAGTCGGTCCTGGTACCCACCGAGGTAGTGGGCCCAGGGAGGTCCATATGACAAGCCCCCAAGTACTTTGTAGTCGAGATGGATAGCTTCAAGTAGTCTTGACGGCCTTAACGAGTAGTCCTCAAGCGTCCCCGAGTACTACAAGTCAAAAGTCCTTAAGAGTAGTCGAAGCATCCCGAGGCTGGAATGTACTCCAGCTGATGTTTGAGCAATCCTGAAGTCTTCTCGAGTAGTCCCAAGCGTCCTCGAGTGCTGCCCTTGAAAGTCTTCAACAATGCCCGTGTTGTCTTGAAGCCGAAGCCGATATGGAAGTGCGATTGCAAAATCGCACTCCATATGGAGTAGCCCCCGATCCTTAGGTTGAGTTGTAGACTCTGGCTGAGGGTCCATCTGAAGTTTTGGCAAGAATATCCTAAAAAATCCGGAGAAAAAACCGAAGGACACGTGGCACGGAGCCCCCGAGCCTTGAGTCGAGTACTTCCTCTCGAATTGAAGGGTCATCTTGTAGAATGTGTCCTGAGATGCTCTTGAATCTTGCCGCTTCCCAGGAAGTCGTGTAGAAGTAGCCGAGCCCCCGAGCTGAGGCACATCGACTAGTTGATGTTGAAGGGTCACGCGCGGCCGCTGAGTCAGCCGAGCGCAGACTTATCCATCCGGCCGTTGGAGGGCCGTTTTGACTTATAAATAGAAGCCAAAACCCTTAGGGTTTTTCACCCTACGCAGTTGTAGCCATTCCCAGCAGATCTTGGCCAGAAATCACCACCAGTGCACGCCGCCGCCACTGAGTGAAGCGTAGATCTGAGTGCGCCGCCGCTGAGAGCCACCACAGTAGCCCCTGAGCGAATGTGCGTGAAGACACCGTGCACTTGGAGGATGAAGCCGTCCCCGTCGAAGACCACGAAGGCCGCAGGCGGGAAGAGGAGGGGCCGTGAGGAGGCCACCGGATCTGCCGCATGGACATCGCCGCCGGTGTCCCCGCCGCGGCCAGATCTGAATCGTGAGTGGAAGAAGTCCAAGGCGAAGACCGAAGACTTGCTCGCCCTTCTCAACAGTGGATTCCTGCGCGAGAAGGAGGTGGATATGTGGAGGGCCGCCTTCGGGGATTCGTACCCCATGGAGAAGAATCCAGACGAGATCCCGATGTTCGCACGGTTCGCGGAGCGTGGACTATCTCTTCCGGCGAGCGACTTCTTCAAGGGGCTCATGGGGTACTACAACATCGAGTACCTCAACCTCAACCCCAATGGTTTCTTCCACACTGCTGTCTTCGTACACTTCTGTGAAGCTTTTCTGGGGATCAAGCCCCATTGGATTTTGTTCCGAAAGTTCATCCGGGTGAAGCCGCAACCCAGCGCCAGCAACCCGCGGGTAGTCGGAGGGGTGGGGATCCAGATGAGGGAGGACGTCGCCGAGCAGTACCTCTCATACAAGCTCATAGACTCCAACCAGGACTGGAAAGGCCAAGTGGTTCTACGTCACGAACCACCATCCGGGGCTGCCGAAGCCGAGCGGGAAGCAGCCCAAGCATCGCCCTTGGTGGAACACGGAGCCGACGATGCAGGAAGGGATCCAGCTGCCCGAGTTGTTGGCGCGGATCAAGGCGCTGAGGGAAGCCGGGCTGAGGGCCGAGCACGTGGCCTTCAGCTTCATGAAGCGCAGGGTGCAGCCGCTGATGGCTCGCGACACCCTGGGGTACGAGTACACCGGGGACGACGACACGTCGCGGATGCCTGGAGACGAAGTCGACGACGACGATATTGTCGACAGGCTGGCCCGGATCTTCAAGGATATGCCGCCGTACACGGCGTAGAGTACTCCGCCGCGCGCCCACCAAAGGAGGTTAGTAGCCGCACCCATAGTCGAGTACCCATTCCATGTGAGTAGTCGCACTGATGAGTTGTTTCTTGCAGGATGACTTGAAGAAGTTTGTCTCCGAGCCGCCGCCGCCCCCTTAGAAAGTCAAGGTCCCAGAGGAGGGGAAGACCAAGGTCAAGGAGCGGCGTGAAGTCGGCGAAGGAGACGACACCGTTGTCGTAGAGGACACGTCTGAGGAGGACGACGACGAGGAGACGTTACAGGACCGCTTCCAGCTGCGGTCGAGGTTCAGCCGTCCTGGCCTACCTCATGTCCCTCTCGTTCAGGATCAGCCGGTTAGCCTGGAGGCTAGTCTGGCCGTGCCGCCGAGGAGGCCGTGCAATCCGGCCCACAAGCGCGTGGTGAAGAAATTGAAGGTCACTGAGACCACGTCCCAAGAGGTAAGCCGTCTCGAGTAGTGTAATCGAGTACTGGTGTCTCGAGTTCACTTGTTGATGAAGAAGTTTCCTTGCTTGCAGGAGTTGCCGCCTACAGAGCCCGTTGATCAGGGCGACGAAGGCGAGTGGGACACGGTGGGGGAGGCTGCTGGGAGTCGTAGCCCAGCCCCCACTGTCGAAGAACTCTTGGCGCAAATGGAGCGCCAGCCCCCTGCTGCTCAGGGGAGCACGGAACCCACCGCTGCTGCTGCGGAAGAGGCAGTGGCCGCAGAGGCGCAGGAGGAGGCGCCCACCGGCCGGACTGGTGGACATCGCCAGCATCCTCGGTGCCCCGACCGTGACGGTGGTCCGGTCAAGCTTGTAAGTGTTGATTTTTCCCGAGTAGTACTTGATGTTGTAGTCGCACTCGGTTGACAACCGGCTTGTGTACTCTGCAGGAAATCGACGAACCTGTCCTGGGAGGGGGATGAACCCTCTGCAGCGGTGGCGGAAGAAGGAACCGCGCCACCCGCTGAGGAGTCCGCTCCCGCCCCCAGGCGGAGCCCGAAGCGCCGGCCACTGAGGCTACGTTGCCCGAAGCCAGCGTACTTGAAGGTGAGTACTCTGCTGAAGTCGAAGTGCCTAGTAGAGTAGTCGTAGTTGCATGTTGACTGATACACTTGTCTTTCTGTCGATAGGTGCCGAGGCCGAAAGGAGCGATATCCCGTCGGCGGTGCCCGTAGAGGACATGGCACCGGAGACTCAGGAGGCAGCCGTAGAAGCCTCCGAGCTGATGGAGGTGGCTGCCGGAGAAGCCGTCGCAACGACAGGAGGAGGAGAAGACGACACACCGCCAGAACCCGCTCTGGAGGTGGTCGTCCGCTCACCGGAGATCCAAGACGCGGAGCCCATCCGCTCGGCGCCAATGACCGAAGCCGCTACGAGTAGTCGTGGCGGGATCGAGTTGTTGGCGGACGATCTGGTCGATCCGGCAACGGTGGCCTGGCACATGGAAGCAGTGCGTCAAGCCGAACAGTGGATGAAGGTGAGTGGTCATCAACTTTGAGTAGTCAATCCTTTAGTGTTGAGTACCCATTTGATGCGAGTTGTCTGTGCAGGACGTCGCTGAGAGGTCCCGCCTGAAGTCGGAGGTGCTTCAGGGGTACGGCGACGCGGTGCTTCGGGCCGAGACGCTGGAGGATCAATGTAACATCCCTAATGTTTATTTTTGCTTATGACATCACCTGTCCTTAATAATCAAGAGTAAGTAGCCTCTAATCATGTTTAACATAGGGAGTCACACGTTTGCACAAAGAACCTTGGTCAACACCCTAATCTGTGGTCAAAGCCCAAGTGCTTTTTAAGGCTGGATTGGTTTTCCTGCGCGTTCTCAAAATTTTCCTATAGAACTTCAAAATCGACCAACAGCAAAGTTTCTTAGTTTTTCCGGAAACACATTTCATTCCATTGTTGGCATTTCAAATTCTGAGGTTTAAATGCTCAAAAACTCAGTCAAAGCCCTGCTGCACAGTTTGACCATTGCATACAAATGTGTAACTTTGGAGGTGATTATCTCCCAATCCGTTGAGAAATAGACCGACCGGTCTCAACGAAAGTTGGAAGGGGTTAACTGTTCTACAACTTTCGTATTTGGCAGTTTTGAACTTTAGTTCAAAATTTTTGAGTTTGAATCGGTCAAAGTGGGGTACATTGAAACGATTATGGGCTGGAACGCCAGAGCGCGCCCCGCGCGCGACGTCGCCTGTCGGCGCCACGCCGGCGCATTGCGCCGGGCCCACACCGCCCCACCGTCCGTACGCCGTCACGGCGAGGGACACGCGTAGGCCATCGTGGCCGGGCCCACGCCCCGCGCCCGCACGCCCGCGCGATCGCCCGCGCGCGCGCGCCGTCGGCCGAGCCGCGCCGTGTGCGCGCGGCCGCCGTCGCCACGGCCACGCGACGCGCCCGCGCGCCCGGGCCCGCCGGCCCGCTCCGAGCCGGCGCGCATGCACGTCCTTAGACGCCCCCGACGCCCCACGCAACTCCTCCGCGCTCGCATTGCTCGGGCGCCGAACCGCGCCCGCCCCCCCCCCCGCGTCCGCCGCCGCCGCCGCGCCGAGCTCGCCGGTGCGCCCCACCATCCGTCGCCTCTCGCTCGAGCCCAAGCTCCACCCTAGCCTACACATGCACCCCTGGAACGCTCCCGTGCACGCGCATTGGTCGGCCGACCCGCCAACTCGCCGGCATTGCGGCCGCCGCGGCCGTCCGCCGCACTTCTCTCCGCCGACCATCGCCGGAGCCGTCTTCCGCCCAACCAACCCCGCCAATCAAATGAGGGTGAGTCCAAACCCCACCCTAGCCGCTTGCTCGCCGGAGTCCGGCCGCCCCTCGCCGCCGGCCAGCCTTGCTCCGCCGCCGGGGACTTGATTGCAATCTTAGTTTTTGATCGGAGGGCCTGTCTGCAAAAAGACATCTATAGATTTAGGGTTAACAAGCTGAACCTTGTAAAATCGATATAAAATCACAGGAAAATCGTAAAAATGCAAACTCAACTGTTCTGGAATCCTTGTGAAGAAACCTAACTTTTCTAGAAAGGAAGTTTTTAAATTTCAGAGTAGTTTTTAAATGAACTTGAATTGATCAGTTTTAGTAAATTTGAAATAACTTGAAATGTATAAATGATCTGAATGTGAATTTTGGATATGTTGTCAATAATAGTATTTCTGACCTTGTGTAGACAAATGGCACTGAAATCATGTGTGAAACTTCAGTTATGAATTTATATTGATTTCAGCCTGTTCTACATTTATGAATTGTTTAGAATTATCTGTTAGTCAAATGCCTTTCAACTTTCTCCTGTAGCTTTGCAATGCTCAGTAGTGTGTTTCATAAATCAGAGATGAATTTTAGGCTTGTGTAAAATGCCCTGCTAATTTATGGTTGCTATTTGGAGTTAAATTCAAATCCATATTTCTACTGCAGCTATGGATGTGATTTTTGGTGTGTGAGCTAAATATGCCCTTATCATGCTGTGTGCCAAGTTATAGCTTCAGATTCTAAGTATCTTGTGCTTTATGATTTATTCATGCTTCTACTAGCTTAAGTTTGTTATTTTTGTCATAATTGCTTGGTAATGTTGTTTTGCCTAATTTTGGTCAGAAATATATGTCTTGCTGATATGTGCATGCTGGTAAAAATTTATGTTCAGTTTGGATATACGTTTTTGCCAGAATTAATTTCCTAAGTCAACAAGCTTAACATGGGCCAAATAAAGGGAAATCAAACTTGTCTCCATGTGCAATTTAAATTCCAAGCTTGAAACTTGTGAAAACATGTCTGAACAACCCCAAAACACTTCAATGAAGTTCACTTAGCTAACGGACTTAGATGTGCACACAATCACCATCAAACAAGAATGAACTTTCACACCCATCCATTGTTCTAGTGAAAAACAGTTAATTGAAAACTTGTTAAGGTGAATATGACCAGCAAGAACCCTGTGTTTATCTCTAAATTCAGAACTGAATTTACCTATTTAAGTTGTATACGTGAATCTTGATGCATCTGCATGTCGTATAGAACTTCCTGACGGGAACTACGAGCTGGTGCCTGAGTCTGAAGGAGAACCAGCCGAGGGAGACGTGAACGTGGTGGAAGTGCAGCAAGACCCGAACCAAAGTTCGGAGGATCTCGCTTCTGACTTTGCCAGCGAAGGCAAGCCCCGGAGCATAACCTATTTTTGTTAAACTCCTGCAACTTTTCCTTTTATGCAATGTTTGTGCATTTATGTTCAGGAGTTGACTTGAAACCTTAGATGCATGATCCCAGGTTCCTATGTTTAAATACTAGCCTGTTAGGTCGCTAGTTGCCATGCTTAGGACCACGGTAGAAGTCGAGTGATGACCGTCACTCGCGAGCTATAGGTCTCTTATGTTGGAATCATAAGATTGTTGAACTTATCTGCTCATGTGGTAAGAGCATGGGACCGACTACGGTCGCGGGATGTCGGTGGTTAAGCTTTTGAATGTACTAAGCATTTGTCGGGAATGGGACCGATAAGCCTAGTACTTTCCCGATCCAAGCAAGGGAACTCTCTACCACTACACCGGGAGAGATCCCCGGATACTAGGCGGTGGTGCGTAGGTGGATCCGGACGGTCGGATGCCGTGGCCGGATAACCTCGTACCGGGGACCGTGGACTTGATCCCGAACCGAGGACGGTTGGGAACCGCCCGGGTGGTGTATACCCCACCCCTTTGGTTTTATTTGGCATTCTTGGGGTATGCATTCTCCCGTATGTTTAGGTCCACCTTGCAAGGTTACTAACCGATCGATCGTCGGCCTCTCACCGTTATCTGAGACTGCTTAACCATTCACTCTATGTCCCCTAATGATGGAATTGAGAAGGAACTTGTATACTTGTTAACATTGTACTGTACAACTTTTGCTTGAATTAGTTGGCTAACTTAGTAATGGTTAAAAGAGTAGAATGTGAGCTAAAACTTGAAAGTAAGGACCTATTCTATGTTACTTTTCAGCAAAACAAACCACCAGCCATAAAGCCATGCATTGTCTAGAGGGTTGATGATTTTTCTAATCACCCGACGGGTAAGTCTTGCTGAGTATTAGTATACTCAACCTTGCTTTTGTTGCTGATTTTCAAGTGATGATATGTGTGATGATGGCTCTCCGTGGCCTGGTTCTCTCCCACCCGGTTGGGAATATGAGTGGGAGGATGACAGTGCTTAGTGGCATCACAGATGGCCTCGTGTGATGTTACTTATGTCGTGTAGTGTTTATTTCCGCTGTGTTTCGAACTCTGAACTGTTTACTGTTATGCAAAAGACTCGGTTTGTAATAATGAACCTGTGAAGGATGTTATGTAATAACTTGTGACTTGTTTGCCTCTGGACTCGCCTTCGCGTGAGTTTGTTGTACAAATGTCGATCCTGTGATGTAAGTGATTTACCGGGTACAACCCGGCAGAGACGACGTGTTACTTCTGTATTATTGCTTAATGACCTAGAGGAGGGGTTTAGGCGATAATGTGGAAGTAATTTGAGCGGTTCTGTCACAAGCAACTCTTGAAGTCCTGGAAGCACGCCGCCGCCATGCAGTCAAAGCTGGATGCCACCTTCGCCAAGTACCACAATGATGTCCAGGAGATGCAGGCGAAGGGCGACGACTTGGTGCGGAAGAACAAGTCGCTCCGCAACAAGAACAAAGGTACACCACTTGTCTTGTTGAGTACTTGTTGGAGGTCGAGAGGTAGTCTAACCCGCTGTGCCTTGTTGTTTGCAGAGCTTGAGACTCGGGTAGAGCAGCTGAAGACTTCAGAGACTGATCTGAAGAATCTCTTCTACCGGGAGCAGGAGGCCCGCCAGGTACTGGAGTTAGATTATAAGGAGCTTGCTTACGAGTGCGACAAGCACATGGAGCTCCGTATTGCATCAGACCGTGACCTCGTCAACTGCTACAAATCATTGCAGAAGCTGAACGAGGATTGCGAGAAGCTGCGGGCCCAACTCAAGGAGCTTGAAGAAGCCGCGCTCCACATCGCGAGGTTGTTGGTGCCTCACCCTGGCGGTCCCAAGATAGCGCCGCTGGTGGATCGGTTGAAGGAAGCCCCCAGCCGGCTGGCGGCCTTTGTGAAGCATCTGGCGAAGTCGATCCCGAACCAGGTGCTAGCCTTCATGAAGTCGTACTTCCCGAAGGCTCCCGTAGACGTAGTCGCAAGTGGACTAGCTGCCAACTGTAGCGACGAGCAGTATGCGGAGCTGCTGTAGCAGATGGCGCCCATTGTGGATCAAGTCACCGAAAAACTCAATCTCCAGTAGTCCTGTAATAGTTAGCTCGTAGCAATAGTTGTACAAAAACGATTGTAATTGTTTAAGTATTAATGAAGAAAAATTCCATCAATGAGTACTCGTAGTCGCGATCTCAGAGTGCGGAGTCCCATCGTGGAGTTGTCGCGAGTAGTCGTACTCGGCAGTAGTCCCGCAGAGGGAAGAAGATAGTAAAGCAGTTGATGAACAATCAAACTTTATTACTGAAGAAGTACACCTGGATGTCCAGGGCCGTAGTTACATAGTAGTCGCCAGGACCCGGAGGCCGCCTACGGCTAAGTAGTGCTAGGGCGAGTAGCCGCTTACAGCAGTAGATCCGTAGGTAGCCGTATAGGCTGGATCTTAGAAGTACATGGTCTCTCAGTAGAACGCTGCTAGAGTCCTTTGTCGCTTGTCGTAGCCCAGGATCCGTAGGTAGCCGCATGGGCTGGATTCTGGAGAAGAGTAGTCCGGAGACTCGTGCCTGGACCCGGAGGCCGCTTACAGCGAAAAAGTAGTCCGGAGACTAGTGCCCGGACTCGAAGGCCGCTTACAGCGGAGGGGTCTTGATGTAGTCGCGTAGACTTGAGCCCCAGGCTAGTCGTGTAGACTAGGCGTAGAACCAACAGAGCTGGTCGACGTTCCACGAGTTGTTGACGTCTTCGCCTTCAAGTGTCTGGAGGCGGTAGGAGCCCGGCCCGGTCACCTTTGCGACTGTGAAGGGACATTCCCAGGGGGAGCTGAGCTTGTGTAGTCCTTCCGTGTTCTGGATGCGACGGAGGACAAGATCGCCAACGTTGAAGGAGCGTTCCTTGACGTTGCGGTCATGGTAGCGTCGGATCCCCTCCAGGTACCTTGCTGATTGGACGAGGGCGGCGCAGCGAGCTTCTTCGAGCCCGTCGATGTCAACTCGTCTGCTGTCTTCAGAGATGCCTTCGTCGTAGTGCTCCACTGCTGGTGAGTCCCATATGACATCAGCAGGGAGGATTGCTTCGGAGCCGTAGACCAGGAAGTAAGGGGGATTGCCCCGTTGGCTTGGAGGGCCGAGTCCGTAGCCCAAGAGTGCGTTGGGTAGTTCGTTCATCCACTTGCCTCCTTTAGAGTTAGCAACGTCGTGTAGCCGCTTCTTGAGAGCGTCGAGCACCATCCCGTTGGCGCGCTCGACTTGTCCGTTGGCCCGAGGGTGGGCAACTGAGACGTATCGGATGTCGATCCCGCTGTTCTCGCCGTACTCCCAGAACTGGTGGTTGTTGAAGTTGGAGCCCAGGTCTATGATGATGCGATGGGGTAGTCCGTAGCGATGCACGAGTTCATCCAGGAAGTTGAGTACCCTGTCAGCCTTGGGGCATGTGACTGGCTTGACCTCGATCCACTTGGTGAACTTGTCGATGGCCACCAATACTCTGTTGAATCCACCTGGCGCAGTTGGCAGTGGCCCAATCATGTCGAGCCCCCAGCAGGCGAAAGGCCAGGTTGGCGGTATGGTGACTAGCTTGTAGGCCGGGACGTGTTGCTGCTTGGCGAAGTACTGCCACCCTTGGCACCTTCTGACGAGTTCTTCAACGTCGCCCAAAGCTGTGGGCCAGTAGAAGGCTCGTCGGAAAGCCTTGCTGACCAGCGTACGAGAGGACGTGTGGTTGCCGCAGACGCCCTTGTGGATCTCCTCCAAGACGTCCTTGCCTTCTTGTCTGGGGACGCACTTCATGAGTACTCCAGAAGATGCGCCCCATCTGTAAAGCTTGTCTCCGACGAGGATGTAGGACTTGGCGTGGCGGATGAGCTGCTCAGCCAAGTTCTTGTCTGAGGGAATCTTCTGCTCGGTGAGGTAGTCGATGAAGGGTTGCCTCCAGTCCACGTCGATCATCATGACCTCCTGGCCAGCCGACGGATGCACTGGGACAGTGGTCTGTGGCGCCGGCTCTGGGATGGATGGCGCGTGGAGCTCGTGGACGAAGACACCCGCTGGTACTTGAGCGCGAGTAGAACCAAGCTTCGACAGGACGTCCGCTGCAACGTTGTTGTCGCGGACGATGTGGTGGAACTCGAGACCATAGAAGTTGTTCTCGAGCTTGCGGACTTCTAGGCAGTAGGCGTCCATGTTCTCCTTGTTGCGGTCCCAGGACTTGTTGACTTGGTTGATGACCACTACGGAGTCGCCGTAGACTAGTAGCCGCTTGATGCCCGGTGAAGCCGCGAGGCCGAGCCCGTGTAGTAGATCTTCGTACTCGGCTTTGTTGTTTGAGACCTTCCGAGAAGATGCGGGACGTACTTGTGTTGTTCGCCCGTTGGAGAGATCGGGAGTACCCCCGCACCTCGCGCCCTCGAGGTTGAGTGAGCCGTCGAAGGACATCACCTAATGCTCAGGTCGCTCGGTTGGAGTAGGTAGCTGATTCTCCCGCCACTCCGCCATGAAGTCGACTAGTGCTTGCGACTTGATGGTTGTGCGTGGCTTGAAGTCGATGGTGAGGGCGCCGAGTTCGACTGCTCACTTGGAGATTCTTCCAGTAGCATCTTGGTTCCGCAGGATGTCGCCGAGCGGGTAGTCGGTGACGGCAGAGATTGAGTACTCCTGGAAGTAGTGTCATAGCTTCCGCGAGGTGATGAGTACTGCGTATAGAAGCTTCGTACAGGCTGGTAGCGTGCCTTGGACTCTGACAGGACCTCGGCCGATGAAGTAGGCGGGGCGCCCGGACGGGATAGGCGTGGCCGTCTTCCTGCCGCTCAATGATGATGGCAGTACTGACCACATGAGTAGTCACAGCGAGGTAGAGCAGCAGCTGCTCGTCTTTGCGAGGAGCCGTGAGGACTGATGGCTTTGATAGGAAGTCCTTGAGCTGGGCAAGGGCTTGGTCCGCCTCTGGAGTCCACACAAACTTCTCTTGGCGCTTGAGTAGTTTGAAGAAGGGGAGCCCCTGTTCTCCAAGCTTCGAGATGAATCTGTTCAAGGCCGCCATGCACCCGGTCAGCTTCTGGACGTCTTTGATGCACGTGGGAGCTTTCATGCTGGTGATGGTGGAGATCTTCTCGGGATTGGCTTCGATGCCGCGCTGGCTGATGATGAAGCCGAGTAGTTTGCCCGAAGGTACGCCGAAGACGCACTTGTTCGGGTTGAGCTTCCAGCGGTACTCACACAGGGGTGCGAAAGTCTCTTCAAGATCGTCGATGAGGGTACTAGAGTTTCTGGTCTTGACGACCACGTCATCCACGTAGGCTTCGACGTTCTTGTTGAGTTGCCTCTTGAAGCAGGCCTGGATAGCTCGTTCATATGTGGCGCCGGCGTTCTTCAACCCGAAGGACATGGTCGTGTAGCAGTATGCGCCAAACGGGGTGATGAACGCGGTCTTCTCTTGGTCTTCTTCCTTGATCGCGATCTGGTGGTACCCGGAGTAGCAGTCGAGGAAGCAGAGCAGGTCGCAGCCCGCCGTGGAGTCGAATACTTGGTCAATCCGCGGCAACCTGAAGGGGTCCATGGGGCAGTGCTTGTTGAGATCGGTGTAGTCGACGCACATCCTCCACTCATTCGAGTTCTTCTTGCGGATGAGGACGGGGTTGGCGAGCCACTCAGGATGGAAGACTTCTCTGATGAAGCTAGCCGCGAGTAGTTTGGTGAGTTCCTTCTTGATGGCATCCCGCCTGTCGTCGGCGAAACGGCGGAGGTTTTGTTGCTTGGGGGTAGCTTTAGGATCGACGTTGAGGCAGTGCTCGATCAACTCCCTAGGCACTCCTGGCATGTCCGCTGGCTTCCACGCGAAGATGTCGCGGTTAGCCCGGAGGAAGTTGATGAGCGCGTCTTCCTATTTGGGGTCGAGGCCGGCCCCGATGGTGGTGCTCTTGCTGTTGTCGCCTGTCCCAAGGTCGATCGTCTTAACCAGAACCTCCTCAGCTGGCTGAGGCTTGTTGGCTTTGTCTGACTTCTCAGGGATGTCGAGTTCACTTGGAGCAAGCTTCTTCAACGCGGCGTAGACCTCCATCATTGCGTTGGGTACTTCATTTGTGGAGGCGATCTCGACGGCTTCAGTGTCGCAGTCGTGCGAGATCTTCAAGTCGCCTTGGAGCGAGAGTACACCTGCTGGGCTTGGCATCTTGAGTACCAAGTAGGTGTAGTGGGGTACCGCCATGAACTTGGCGATAGCCGGTCTGCTGGGGATGGCATGGTAGGACGCCTCGAAGTCCGCGACTTCGAACTTGACGTACTCGGTACAGTAATTGTCCCGAGATTCCCAAAGGTAACTGGCAGGACCTGAGCCCAGTGGGATAGCCGCGTTCCCGGGGACGATGCCGTAGAAGGGCGAGGCGCTCTTGGTGAGCATGTGGGTGATGTCGAGCTTCATCTTCTTCAAGGTCTTGGTGAAAAGGACGTTGAGCCCGCTTCCACCATCGATGAGGACCTTGTTGAGCCTGGAGCCCGCGACCGCCGTCTTCAGGACGAGAGGAACCGCCCTGGTTCGGAGAATCTAGTCCATTGATCCGCGCGGGAGAAGGTGATGGGCACCTCCGACCACCTGAGAGGGGTCGGAACCGCTGGTTCAATGCTCATGTCTTCTCGACGAGTAGCCTTTTGTTCCCGTCTGCTGGGTAGTCCACCGAAGAGGACGTTGACAGTCTTGTCGGGTTCCTAGAAGTCGTCGTTGCCTCCGTCGTTCTTCTTCTTGCCTTTCTTGTCATGAGGGTGCGGTGGCTCTGGAGTACTCTTGAGTGCTCGCCTGAGTTGGTAGCACTGCTCGGTGGTGTGGTTGCCGTCCAGATGCCACGGGCACTTCTCTTTCAGCAAGTCTTTGAAGCCGCCAGAGGTCTTCTTCGAGTTCTCATTCGCAGGGCACTGGATAGCCGCGACAGTGTTGTCTGGCTTGCGCTTGCGGTTGGGACCCGAGTAGTAGTTGTTGTTGTTGCGACCGCCTTGGTTCCCGTTATTGCTGCTGCCGCCGCCCGCGTTCTGCTTGCTTTTGCCATGGATGGCGTCATACTTGGTGTTAGCTTTGTCTTCTTCATCCGCCCAGGACGTGATCATGTCCTTGAGGTGGGGGATGGACTTGGGGCGACGGCGACCGAAGTCTTCAAAGGTGCGGCGATGGTAGAGGCCGTCTTGGAAGAGGTCGATGACCTCCTTGTCGGTGACGTCGACTACGGTGGTGCGCTTGTCGAAGAAGCAGCGCATGTACTTGCGGAGGGTCTCGCCTTGTTCCTGCTTCACCGTGGCCAAGTCCATGCGAGTACCCGATCGGCCCATGGCGCCCGCGAAGTTCTGGTGAACTGCTCCTTCAGCTGGTCCCACTTGTCGATGGAGTGCTTGTCCAGCGACTCGAGCCATGTGAGTGGAGCTTGGTCCAGGCAGAAGGGGAAGTAGAGGCACTTGGTGTCGTTGTTGCCGCCAGTGTTCTCGATGGAGAGGGCGTAGCACCTGAGCCACTGGATGGGGTCCTGCTTCGCATCGTACTTGGTGATTCCCAAAGGTTTAAACTTGTCGGGGAGGAGCAAGTTGCGAAGCTGAGGTGAGAAGGCGGGGAAGCCGTCGTTGTCGCCTGCAGTGGCGGACTTCTTCCGCCGCAGCTCTTCAATCTTCTGACGGGCGTCGTAGCCGCCCTGTGAGGCTCCGGAGGTGTGGCTGTTCGCGTGGTCTCGACCGCCGCGATTGCCGCCGCCGCCGGCCCTCCTTTTGGCTCCGTGGTTGGAGCTTCTGCCATTGCTGCCACCACCGTCAGGGTCGCGGCCGCCGCCGTTAGGGCCGCGGTGAGGGACGACCTCACGATTGCTGTTGCCACCCTGTGAGGGTCCGCCGGCGTTTGCGTGAGTACGGTTGGGCTGAGCCGGCAGCTCGGCTCGAGTACAGTTGTGGCCGAGGTCAGCACTGCGACTTGTAGCTTCCTTGTCGCTGTTCCTGGCGGGGGGAGGCTGGGTGACCCTGTTGTCGACTCGCATGAAGTAAGCGTCTTCAGCGAGCTTGGCGATGACTTCTCCAGCGCGTATCCCCTGAGCTTGGCGTGCGATCGGCGCGTGATCGACACGAGGCATTGCTCGGGGGTGGTGTGTACCCCCGGCTCTCAACGGCCTCGAGAGCTTCGCGAGGTTGCGGATGGGAAGGTTGTCTCGGAGACGCCGGCGCCGTTCGTTGCGCTTTCTGTTACGCTCACGTCGAGCGTCCCTGTTGGCGTCGGTCTCATCCGCGGGTGCTTCAGCAGACAGCTCGTCTGCGGAGATGTCTTCAAGGTACTTTTCTTCTGCCGTCCCTGAAAGTCTTGGCGTGTCGCCGGCAGCCATGAAGACTTGGCGATCGGGGTTTCCAAGACTGGAGTCGGAGCTCGTCACCTCGGTTGGGGTGTACGAGTCAGCTCGAGCAAGTGGTGTTCCCTCCTGGAACGGGAGCGAGTCGAGGTAGGCGATGTAGCGTGTGTCCCCGCTTATCAGGTCGGCGGGCTTGCGGTCTGGCCAGTAGACGAATCTCGCAGCCGGTGTGGACGTTATAACCAGCCCGGAAGCCGGCCCTGACAAGGGTTGCTCAGTAGTGTTGTCTCGGACTCGGGATCCTCAGGGTCCGACCCGAAGTCGAACTTGTACGCGGAGTCTGAGTAGAAGCCGGAGAGGGGGTTGGAGTCCGAAGCGTGGCCAGGGGCGGTGTCGGAGTCCGAGTTGTACTCGGGTACGGGCTCCTTGCCGGCCCGGCGCGCGGGGGGAGCCTGCGTGCGGGCCTGCGAGAGGTTGCGGGGGCCACGCGTGGAGTGCTCGCGGGGTGGGGGGACCATATGCGATGGCTGAGCAGCCAGCTCGCATACGGTAGCCCACGGGGACGTCGAGTTCGAGTTGGAGGCAGATCCGAGCTCGAAGTCAGCGTGTTGGTCGAAAAGCGAAATTTCGCCGAACTTGCCGGCGAGTTCGCCCGTGACTACTTCGGGAAGTGTCACGAAGCCGGTCTTCGAGTTGGGCAACATGGTGAGGCGGCGCTGGAAGGACCCAGCGCCGTCAGCAGTGCAGACCCAGGCACCGAAGACGAAGGTGTCGCCGCGGTTGAAGGCGACGGTTGGCTTGATGTAGACAGGAGCCGTCGAGTTCGCCATGTGATCTCGGGCGAGAGCCCCTACCTGGCGCGCCAGCTGTCGGTGTTTTAGACCGGCAACCTACTAAGGGGAGTACCCGAAGTAGATCAATGTGGCCTCACCGAGATCGGTAACTCGAAGGAAGAGACACGTGGCACACAATTTAGACAGGTTCGGGCCGCGAGGTGCGTAATACCCTACGTCCTATATGCTGCATAGCTCTGGATTGATTGGGTACGATTACAAGATGGTGCAATCTTACACCGTGAGATGAGATGATGAAAGAGGGGTCCCTGCCTCGCCTTATATAGTCCGGGAGGCAGGGTTACAAGTTAGTTCAGGGAGAGAGTACTAATCGAGTACGTCTAGGAGTCCTCTATACAGTGCGGGACATGTACAGCTTCCTAACCGAGTACTTCTCCTCTGTAGTCCTTGTGCTTCACGCCATCAGGTACCGTGCAGCGCAAGTCAGGTAGTCCCAAGGGCCCACCGAGTAGTCGGTCCTGGTACCCACCGAGGTAGTGGGCCCAGGGAGGTCCAAATGATAGGGTTTGCCTTGATGCCGCGGTGGCTCACCATAAAGCCTAAGAGCTTGCCGGATGGGACACCGAAGACACATTTCTCTGGGTTGAGCTTTCAGGGGTAGCGCCGGAGGTTGGTGAAGGTCTGGGCAAGGTTGGCGATGAGCTCGTCTTCGTCGGTGGTCTTGACGACCACGTCGTCGATGTAGGCTTTGACGTTCTTGCCGATCTGGGATTCCAAGCACTTCTGGATGGCCTTCTGGTATGTCGCTCCAGCATTCTTGAGGCCGAAGGTCATAGCCGTGTAGCAGTAGATGCCGTGCGGCATTATGAACACCGTCTTGTCCTGGTCAGAGACCTTCAGAGCTATCTGGTGATAGCCTGAGTAGCAGTCGAGGAAGCATAGCAGGACGCTTCCTGCAGTGGAGTTGACGACCTAGTCGATGCGTGGAAGAGGGAAGGGGTCTTTAGGGCAGTGTCGTTTGAGATCGGTGTAGTCGATACACATTGTCCATTGACCGGTTTTCTTGGGTACAAGCACTGGGTGGGCGAGCCAAACTGGGTTTTTACATTCACAAATGAATCGGCAGCTAGGAGCTTTATTATTTCTACCCTAATGACCTCCTTGTGATCCTTCGCAAAGCGACGTAGCTTCTGCTTGACAGGCTTGGCCGTCTTGCTTACATCCAAGGAGTGCTCAGACAGCTCCCTTGGAGTACCTAGCATATCTGATGGGGTCCATGCAAATATGTCAGTGTTGTCCCGGAGGAATCTGGTGAGCACGAGTTCCTATTTCTCCCTGAGGTTGTCACTAATGACCACCGTCTTGGCTGGGTCGGCAAGGCCGAGGCAGACCTTCTTTGTCACTGGAGTGGCATCCAAGGCGGTCTCGGTGTGCTTCTGCTCCTTGATGGTGAGGTCGGCTAGGGCGACCTTCTTGGCCTCGGCCACCATGACAGCCGAGGCGCCGAAGCAAGCACTCGTCGTGGCGATCTCCAGGGCCTTGTTGTCGCACTTGAATGAGATGAGCAGGTCGCCGTAGACTGTGAGGACTCCGCGGGGGGCCGCATCTTCAGCACCAGATAAGTTTAGTGCGGAATAGCCGTGAACCTGGCCAGCATGGGGCGACCTAGGATGGCGTGGTAGGAAGACTTGAAGTCAGCGACCTCGAAGCTAAGGTACTCCGTGTGGAAATACTCCTCCATGTCGAATGTCACCGGTAGGGAGACCCGACCCAGGGGGTAGGCCGCCTTGCTAGGTAAGATGCCGAAGAAGAGCTCTTCACACTCTGTCAGCCTCTTGAAGTCGAAATCCATCTTCTTCAGGGTGTCGACGAAGATGACATTGAGCCCGCTTCCCCCATCGTTGCGGGTTTGAGGGAGCAAGGCGCCCTCGACAATGGGCTCGACGACTAGCGAGTACAACCCGGGATCTGGGATGTGGACCCAGTGGTCAGCCCTGAAGAAGGTGATGGGCTGCTCCGACCAACGCAGGGGCTGCGATGGCTTGGTGTGAATGAGCTGGACCTCACGGTTGTCCTTGCGGTACCTCCTCCTGCTCGAGCTGCTCTTTAGGGTGTCAACTATCATGTTGATCGACCTCTTGGCCTGTTGGAATGGGCCGTTGGGGTTGCCCATCTCCGGTGGTGGAGCCAGGTCGCGCTCGTCGCGGCGGTCTTCCGGTGAGGACCATGTGTGGTTCGAGGACCAGTGGATGGTCGCTTCCTGGTGTGATGAGTGATTGACAATGTTGTGTGGACTGACTCTTGGCTAAGTATTGCAGGTGCAGGTTGCGGCTTGACTGGTGTTGGTGCAGGTGAAGAACAACCGCGAAAGGTCATCGCTAGTGAGGCCTCCCGGGTGTGGAGAAGACAAGTAGGCTTGGTTCGAGGGACCCGGCGGCCGGCAGAGTCAAGTGCGGACCGCATGGTGGAAAGAACATCGAGACGAAGTCGTGGACGGTTTCTTGGTTGAGCCTCAAAACCAAGGTTGAGCGGGACTAAGTGGGAGCCGAGTCATGAGTGGCGATTGGCGGAGGCTACACGAGAGTTCGCGGGGTTTGCGGTGGTTCACCGAGAAAACCACTTGGTTACTTAGTTGAGCCACAAAACCGAGGCCGAAGACTCGACGAGGAGGAGTGGCCACCCGGGGGCGGTCTAACCGCCCGGGAGGGGCGGTGAGACCGCCTGCGCCTAGGGGGAGCGGTCGACCTCCTGGGTCGCGGCCGCCGAGGAGCTTCGAAGCGGAGGACACGCGTCGGGATCGCAAGGCTTGTGTCGAGGCTAAGCGAGGTTGCGATCGCCGGGCATCCGTCGATGAAGAAAATTGAAGACTTCCAAATTCACCCTTAAGGGGCTTGTATCCCTAGTTATTAAGTAAGGGTAGTTTGGTCTTTTGGGTGCCTCCATATATACTCATTGAGGGGATGGATGACGGCCAACTCTTGAAACCCTAGCTCATTTATTTTCCCATTTTCGTTCTTATTTTCTCTAGTTTTTCCTAGGACTAGCTTGAGAGCTTCATGTGAGATCTAGAGAGAGGAATGGATGTATGGGTGGCAATCTAGACCTTGTATGAAACTTCATGGTATGCATAGATGGTTCTGCGTGGTTCCTCAAGGGTGTGAAGTGCTTTTCCGGTCCTTCTTTGTGGTGATTTTCGGAGTTCTTTGTTGTGATTTGCTTGGTGGAGTTTTGAGGATGATTTCTTGGGGATTTTGTTGGGTGTGACGTATGAGGACCTTGTGCCTCTTTAGCTGGTGACTTTGCCCCCAAATCTCCCTTGAATCGGACTCGATTTGGTGGTTTTTCGAGTTGCTCGATTTCTTGTTTTAGAGATCCGAAATCTTCGATTCCTCTTGATTGTGAGGATTCGGGTCGATTCCTTTGAGGTAGAGGTTGCCCGGAGGTAACCCGACTATTCCCGAAGTTTCGCTGTGTCCTATGGAGTTATTCGGGAGATCGGGCGATGGGAAGTTGAGGGTTGACCCGCGGGTAGGTTTTCTAGAAGGGGCGGTCGAACCACCTAGGGGCCGGGCCTAACCGCCCCGGGCCTTCCGGGTGAAGGTTTCGATTTTCCCGGATTTTCCTATGTGAGTTTGTTCGCCTTGATCGAGGAGCGTCCGGGTGAAATCTCGGGTCGTTTTCGTGTTGTTTGCTAGGAGTTTTTGTTTGGAGTTTCTTGCTGGGTACAGGAGGTTAGACCGCCCCTGGTAGCCGGTCTAACCGCCCCTAGGCCCTTGGGTGGAGTTTTGGTTTTTGCCAAGATTTCCTGATAGCTAGCTTGGCCTTGATCAGAGATTTCTGCTGGTGAAACCGTGAGGTGTTTTGGTGCTAGGAAGAGGCTTTTCGGAAGATTTTTTGGTCACCAGGTGGAGGAGGTCTAATTGCCCCCCATACCTGGTCAGACCGCCCCCTCCTATCAGCTGGCTCCCAAGTTGTTTCCGCTACTGTGTTCATGTAGGAGTCGAGGCTGCTGATAGTGTTTGTTCCTAAGACCAGTAGCACTCCAGTGGCTACGTGGTTTTGGCAAACGGAAGGTAGAAGTGCGAAGCGTGTGACTTTGGGTGTCCGACCGAGCTAGTTCATCTTGTTGGAGTTTGGATCTCCTTCGAGAAGAATTTTTTTCGGCTCCCATTCACTCCCCCCTCTCTGGTCGCCTAATCGGTCCTTCAATTGGTATCAGAGCCGGTTGTGGTCTTTATTGACTCTAGCCAGTCTAAGATCCAAAGATGGCGTACCAGGAACGGGGTTCAGGTCCTCCACACTTCGATAGGAAGAACTACCCGATGTGGAGTAAGCGGATGGTGGCGTTCTTCCGCGAAAGGGTCGATCCTTTGGGATGTCACGGTGGACGCGGAGTTATGTCCACTCGATGAACTTCCTTGCTCCGGGATCGAGGGACATGTTCGACGCCAACAACAAGGTGGTCGACTACCCGTTTCGTGCTTTGTGTCAGCCTGAATTCGATCGGGTGCACACCGAACACTTGGCCTGTAGAATCTGGTCGGTGTTGAAGGAAGCTCATGTTGGGAATGCCCAGGTTCAGGCTCGGATGTATGCGACCTACCGGAGAGAGTACGAGAACTTCACTCATCTCCTCGGTGAGTCCATCAATGCCTTGTTTCGGAGGTTCACAGTTGTGGTGAACAATATGAGGGCCAATGTGGACGTGCTATCGTAGGATGATCATGATAGGGCTGTCAAGCTCTTACACTCTTTGGATCGTACGAGTTTGGGGAGGAATGTTCGAGGCCATTGTGGAGTCGGAGAAGTATGACACTTTGACCATGAACGAGCTGTTCTCGAAGCTCAAGTCCGCCGAGGTGGATCGGGTAACGCTAACCCATCCACCAGGATGTTCTCCTTGTCCTCTTTGATGTCTATGCTAGATGAGGAGTTCGACGTGCTTGGAGAGGACGAGGCGACGTTGCCGATGAGGCGGTTCGAGAGGCCGCACGAGAACCGGGTGAACATGAGGAAGAACACGAGGACATGCTTCCACCGTGGCAGCCGGGGACACTTCGTCGCCGATTTCCCGAAAAAGGTCGAGAACGGGGACAACTACAAGCACAAGTCGAAGACGGATGGCAAGTTACGGTCAAGGCGCGACCACAAGAGCAAGCACAAAGGGAAGCGCAAGGACGAGCGACGATCGAAGAAGAAGGAGAGCCAAAGCAAGGCCCGAGTGATGGTTGGAGCAAGCGACGTCGACTCCAGTTCCGCGTACTCCACCTCGAGCTCAAGCAGCAGTGAAGATGAAGGTGATCGTCACAAGGACAGGAAGTCATCCAGGAACCTGAGCGGGCTAAGCTGCTTCGCTAGAGACGGCTTCTGTACCATGGCGCTGAGCTCAGGCAGCAAGAAGAGCACCCAAAGCGACTCGAACTCCGACTCTGACGACGAGGTGCGTGATGAACTTCCCTTCTTGCATCAGGAGAATGAAGAACTTGGCTTGTTGCTTGATAATCATGATGACATGCTTAGAGAGGCTAAGAAAATGGGGAAAGTGCTTAGGGCTTCGCTTGAGGATGCTAGGACTAGAGTGGCTGCGTTAAAAACACATAACTTGGATGCTAAGCTTGAAATTGACTCTCTTAAAGCTTCACCTGTTGTTTCTGATGAAGTTGAATGTGCTCGATTGTCCTATGTCCTTGTTGATCTTGCTATGTTTAAGGAAAAGCATGCCTCCAAGTGTGAGGAACTAGATATGCTTAGGGTTGAAGTGGCTGAGCTTAAGGCTAGACCTTCTTTGCTAGGTGCTTGCACTTCTTGCCCTGTTTTGCATGAAAAAATTGATGAGATGCATGCTTACACTGTTTCTCTTGAGGCTAAGTTGAAAGAACCAATTCCTACATCTTGCTCTACCTGTGAATTGCATCCTTTGAAGAATCTGGAACTTGCACATTATGTTGATCGTTTGCGGGATGAGAATGATTGAGGACCATGTGTGGTTCGAGGACCGGTGGATGGTCGCTTCTCGGTGTGATGAGTGATTGATAACGTTGTGTGGATCGATTCTTGGCTATGTATTGCAGGTGCGGGTTGCGGCTTGACTGGTGTTGGTGCAGGTGAAGAACAACCGCGAAAGGTCATCGCCGGTGAGGCCTCCAGGTGTGGAGAAGACAAGTAGGCTTGGTTCGAGGGACCCGGCGGCCAGCAGAGTCAAGTGCGGACCGCATGGTGGCATGAGCAACAAGATGAAGTCATGGATGGTTTCTTGGTTCAGCCTCAAAACCAAGGTCGAGCCAGGACTACGTGGGAGCCGAGTCATGAGTGGCGATTGGTGGAGGCTACACCGAGTTCGTGGGGTTTCCGGTGGTTCACCAGAAAACCACTGGGTTCCTTGGTTGATCCACAAAGCCAAGACCGAAGAACCGAAGACGGAGGTGCAGCATCATCGAACCGGTCTGACCTGTGAGTACCGGTCTGACTGGTGAGGAGTACCGGTCTGACCGGTGTGCGAGGACGCAGTCCGGAATCTTCGAAGCGGAGGTCACGCGTCGGGATCGCAAGGCTTGCGTCGAGGCTAAGTAGGTTGCGGTCGCCGGGCATCTGTCCGATGGAGCGATGACAAAGATTTTCGAATTCACCCTCGAGGGGCATGTATCCCTAATTAGCTAGTAAGGGTATTTTAGACTTTTGGTTGCCTCCATATAACCCAAGAGGTGAGAGGATGGCAGCCATGTCTTGGAACCCTGGCTCATTTGGTTTTCCTATCTTCCCTATTTTCCTTAGGATTTCTATAGGACTAGCTTGAGAGCTTCATGGTGAGATCTTGTGAGAGAGATGGATGATCGGGCGGCAAGCTAGACCTTGTATGAATCTCTTTTGTATGTATAGATGATTCGGCGTGGTTCCTCAAGGCTTGGTTGTGTTGTTCCCGTTTGTTCTTGGTGGTGATTTTCAGAGCCCTCTCTTGGTGATTTTCTTGGTGTGTTTTCAGGACCTTGCTCTTGGGGATTTGGTGGGGGGTGTATGTATGAACCCTTCGTGATTCTTTTCCCTTTGATTCCCCTCCCAAATCCGTGTGTTAAGGGGCTCGATTTTGGGGTTTTCGGTGCTTTAGGGTTAGAGGAGTTCTTGGTGGGATTTCTTCGATTCCTTTTGATTTGGCAAGTTTTGGTGGACATAAACTTGGCTATCGACTCCCGTGAGGTGTTCCATCCCGAGAAGCCCAGGCCACACTGGTCTAACCGGTGCCTCTCACCGGTCTGACCGGTGCCGACCCCTGTTGGGTTTTGCTCGGGTGAACATTTAGGTGAGTTCTCCGTTGTCCCGTGTTGCTGCTGTTTCGAGTTTGGGTTAGTTTGGAGCTCGGTAGTCCTGTCTGGTGTTTTGGGGCTTTCTGGCTGGGACCGGTCTGACCGGTGTGTTGCACCATCTTGACCAATGTAGAGCTGTTCTGTGGAAGTCGCCAGGTTTCACCAGCAGGGACCGGTCTGACCGGTGGTGCTCACCGGCCTGACCGGTGTAGGTCAGTGAGGTTCGAGTTTTGTGTTCCGCTGCGTTCTCGGGTCTGTGAGGTTGGGAGTTGGTTCCTACGTCCAGTAGCACTCCAGTGGCTGTGTGGGCTTGACCAACTTGGGTAGTAAGTCGGAGACGTGTGTTGGAAGCCGTGTTCATCTTGTTGGAGCCTCCATCTCCTTCGAGAAGAATTTTTATCGGCTCCCATTCACTCCCCCCTCTCTAGTTCGCCGTATCGGTCCTTAAAGTGGTATCAGAGCCGGTTATGGGTCTTGATTGACTCTAACCAGTCTAAGATCCAAGGATGATATACCAGGAACGGGGTTCGGGTCCTCCATACTTCGATGGAAAAAACTACCAGATGTGGAGTAAGCGGATGGTGGCATTCCTCCGCGAAAAGGGTCAGATCATTTGGGATGTCACCGTGGACAATGGCTATGTCAAGCCGATGAACTTCCTTACTCCAGGATCGAGGGACATGTTTGACACCAACGACAAGGTGGTCAACTACCTGTTTCGTGCTTTGTGTCACTCTGAATTCGATTGGGTGCACACCGAGCACTTGGTTTGTAGAATCTGGTTGGTGTTGAAGGAAACTCATGTTGGGAATGCCCAGGTTCAGGCTCGGATGTATGAGACCTACCGGAGAGAGTACGAGAACTTCACTCATCTCCTCTTTGAGTCCATCGATGCCTTGTTTCAGAGATTCACGGTTGTGGTGAACAACATGAGGGCCAATGTGAACGTTCTCTCTGTCGGTGTTTTAGACCGGCAAACCTACCAAGGAGGTACCCGAGGTAGTAGATTGTGCGGTGAGGATCGTGATCGGGAGACCGAGAACTCGAAGGTATGCACAAGGACACGGGACACGAGATTTATACAAGTTCGGGTCGCCAAGGTGGCGAACCCTACGTCCTATTTTGGGATCAAGTACGGCGCCCTGCGCTTGGTGTTGGTTGAGATCAGGTGCCCGGCTAGGTACCCGGCCTCCTTTATATAGTCCAGGGGGCGGGTTCCTAGTCAGTTACAAGGCAGGAGTCCTGGTAGGATTACACGGTACAAGTCCTAGTAGGATTACAGGGGAATTCTAGTAGGAGTCCGTCTTCATCCTTCCTAGCATAGGTACCCGGGGAGTATGCCCGACAAGCCACCGAGCACATTGTAGTCGAGTGTAGTAGTTCGAGTAGTCTTGAAGCCTCTGCGAGTAGTTCTTGAGCGTCCTCGAGTACTACTTGGAGAAGTCTTCAATAGTACATGAACTGCCACGAGGCTGGAAGGTGGTCCAGCTCATCTGTCTTGAAGTTGACATTATATGGAAGTGCGATTGCAAAATCGCACTCCATATGGAGTTGCCCCCGAGCCTTAGGTTGAGTTGCAGACTCTAGCTGAGGGTCAATCTTGATTCCTAATCTTGTCTTGAAAAAATTGAATGATGGGTGTAGCATAGCAGCCCCCGAACCTTGAAATGATTAGGTAATCTATCCAAGAGTCTTCAATGTTTGTGAAAGCTATCATCTGAGTACTCTTGTAGCGTGTAGCCCCTGAGATAAAAGAGCCGTATGAGCCACGTTGAGTAGTTGTTGGTGCGAAGCCCCCGAACTTGAGAGCGAACAAAGTCTGCTAGAGTTATCCTCAAGTAGTAATTTGAGTGCAGCCCTTGAGCCGGAGAGATTCCGAGTAGTAGTTTGGCGTTGAGCCGTGGAGCTTGAGAGGTAGTCGTGCTGTTAGAGCGGACTTTAGATGCGACCGAAGTCGACTTTAGATGCCGACAGAGCGGACTTTAGAATGCGACTTGAAAACCGAAGTCGACTTTGTGATGCAACTTGAAAACCGAAGTCGACTTTAGTTGCCGCGCGAAGCGGACTTTGGAATGCGAGTGAAGAAGTCGACTTTAGATTGCCGTGTTGTTGACGGTTAATAATGGTATCAAAGTTTGTTTAGACTTGCAAGTGGACAAGTCTCCCGTCGTAGTCAAAGGACCCTTCTTCCCTCGAGTGGTGAACCCAAGGTATCGAATTCGTGGAACCAATGTGTGACGCAAAAGATGATCTAGTAAAGCCAAGTAACTTCAATCTTCGGTAAAGAGAAACCCTAATGCATCTGGATAAAGAACACAAAACTAATCTAATCTACTAAAGACCAGAGGTAACAAAGGAAGATAGGGTAGATAAACCGATCTAGAGAGATCGGGTTAAGCCTTTTGTTGAAGTTCCAAGCAAGAGAAGAAGTAGTAAATCTAATCTTATTAGAAGCTTCTTTAATTCGTGGTTTCCCGTCCGACTCCGAAAACGCCCGCCTTTCGGAACCCCGTTCTGTCACAACGTATCCCTACTCATACGGGTAGTCTAGGGCGAGTCCAAGGACAAGTCGAGTTCTTTCAGAAGATCTGGCGTGTACCTCTAGCCACCGCGGCTACAAGAACACCCTATGTGATCTATCTCGAGAATAGATTTAGAATAAGCAAAGTCGATCGAAAAACGAAATCATCGAAGAAATGCTTGATCGCTAGAAATAGATTCAACTTGATAATCCAACTAATACAATGATACATAAACAAGATCACCACCGGAATCCTACCTTGATCTTGCTTCTAGCTCCGGGAACTCCGACGTGGTCTTCCTTGCAAGGTTCCCACGTCGGCTAGGGAGACCCTAGTCAACTAGCTCGACCCTCTCCTCTCCGGGATGATGTCCCTCCTCTGCTCCTCAGCGTCCGATGACGAATTGATTGATGCGTGGCTCTCGACCCAAGGGCTATAAATAGCCCGAATGGCGGCTAGGTCAAAGGAGGGGGGGATTGGGCCCTGGACTGGGCCGGCCGGCCTGGGCCCATCCAGGCCCAGTTCCCAGCCTCCTTCTCGTGGTGTCGGTTCCCGAGTCTTCTAGATACTTCCCCCTTCTGCATGTAGGCCCTTGTCGTCAGTTTCTCTCCGAGTTGGACGTAGCTCCTTGTCCCGCAAAATTCGACACTTTTCTGGTTAGGTCCTCGGAGTTTGTCATCTTCTCGGGTTGAGTCCTGGCTTCTTGGAGTCAAGTTTGCTTCATTGCATGACTTGTACGGGGCTTCAAGGTCTTGTCACAAGGTGCTTAATGAACTTATCCCAGAAGTCTTGCTTTCAACGCTAAAACCCTGCATAAACACTAAACTCCAAAACCGACATGCACAAGTGAACTTGTTATACCACGGGGGTTAGTACCAATGGATAAGATATAAAACTTATGCCAACACCGAAGGTAACTCATGGCTAGGTTGACGGATTTTCACCGTCAACACGTGTGAAACGGACTTTAGATGTGACTACAGTAGTCGACTTTGTGCCACACGGGGTGGACTTAAGATGCAAAAAAGAAAAGCACTTTCCAGAAAGCCAAAGCGAATGAAAAATCAGAGAAAACGAATAGTTTTACCGCCGGAGCGGGCTTAAGATTGCAACTGTTGAAGTCTACTTGTGCCACCGGAGTGGGCTTGAGTACCTGAGCCATGGATTTCAGACCCAAGGTACGATTGCCGCCAGAGTGGGCTTGAAGGTGCGACCGAAGTCAACTTGTGTATCTGGGCCATGGATTTCAGACCCAAGGTATAGAGTGTGAAGACCACATGCAGCTAGGAACCATCGTTGCCAGGACGCGAGGGCCACTTACAGCTAGGTTCCATCGAAGCTTACACACGTAGTATGCCACCGAAGCAGGCGAAGATGCGACCGGAGTCGGCTTGTGTACCTGGGTCATGGATTTCAGACCCAAGGTACAGAGTGTGAAGACCACATGCAGCTAGGAACCATCGTTGCCAAGACGCGAGGGCCACTTACAGCTAGGTTCCATCGAAGCTTACACACGTAGTATGCCACCGAAGCAGGTGAAGATGCGACCTGAGTCGACTTTAAGTTGCCGCACGGAGCGGACTTTAGAAGTAAACTTTAGATTTCTGCGCGTAGTGGACTTTAGAAGCTGCCTTCTTGGGATAGCCCCCGAGTTGATGAAGTAGGCTCGTGGTGACTTGATTGATATACCCCAAGAGTAGTTAGCAGAGTGTAGCTCCTGTGAAAACCCGTCGAGGAGCGTACACAAAGGAGTAGTCGGCAAGTAGTCCTACATGATGAGGAGAACAAGCCAAGGAAAGAAAACAGTAATCATTTAAATAAATGACTTAGTTGTTGCTGCCTGGGCAGACTGTTGATGAAGCCGTGGCGGTCGGCAATGGAGCCACGACGGTTGTTGCTGAAGTTGACTAGTCAGAGTTGATTCCAACTAGTTGTTGGGGGCGTGACTGCCGTTCTCGACTAGTTTGGAAAACTAGTCAAGATGAATGGTCGACGCGATGCGACCAAAAGACGACATCACGGCGGCGCACGACATAGTTGATGTAGAGCCAGTGTTGTTGCGAGACAAGTAGTCGTGACGCAAGGCGTTGCTGAAGTAGAGCCAGTGTGGCCGCAAGACAAAGTCGCGGCGCACAGAGTAGTCGACGACGAGCCGTGTGACGAACCGTGCGATGTGCCGAGGCACCCGGACGCGCGGCGTAGGCGAAGTAGTCGACGACGAGACGAGCCGCGCGATGTGCCGAGGCACCGGACGCGCGGCGTAGGCGAAGTAGTCGACGGCGAGCCCGCGCGAGGCGAAGTAGTCGACGACGAGCCGCGTGACGAGCCGCGCGATGTGCCGAGGCACCCGGACGCGCGATGTAGGCGAAGTAGTTGACGACGAGCCTGCTCGAGGTGAAGTAGTCGACCATGAGTCACACGACGAGTCGCGCGACGTGCTGAGGCACCCGAACGCTCGGTGTAGGTGAAGTAGTCGACGACGAGCCTGCGTGAGGAGGAGTAGTCGACGACGAGCGGCGCGACGAGCCGCGTGACGAGCCGCGCGACGTGCCGAGGCACCCGGACGCGCGCGCGGAGGCGCGTGGAGCCGACGACAAGCTCGCGCGAGGTGGAGTAGTCGACGACGAGCGCGTGACGAGCCGTGTGACGAGCCGCGCGACCTGGCGAGGCACCCGGACGCGCGACGTAGGCGCAGTAGTCGACGACTAGCCTACGCGAGGCGGAGTAGTCGATAACGAGCGGCGTGACAAGCCGCGTGACGAGCCGCGCGACGTGCCAAGGCACCCGGACGCTCGGCGAAGGCGAAGTAGTCGATGACGAGCTCGCGCGCGAGGCGGAGTAGTCGACGACGAGTGGCGTGACGAGCCGCGTGACGAGCCGCGTGACGTGCCGAGGCACCCCGGACGCGCGGCGGAGGCCAAGTAGTCGACGATGAGCCTCCGCGAGGCGGAATAGTCGACGACGAGCGGCACGACGAGCCGCGTGATGAGCCGCACGACGTGCCGAGGCACCCGGATGCGCGGCGGAGACCAGTTAGTCGACGATGAGCCTGCACGAGGCAGAGTAGTCGACGACAAGCCGCATGACGAGCCGCGCGACGTGCCGAGGCACCCGGACGCGCGGCAGAGGTGAAGTAGTAGACGACGAGCCTGCGCGAGGCGGAGTAGTCGACGACGAGCGGCGCGACGAGCCGCGTGACGAGCCGCGCGACGTGCCGAGGAACCCGGACGCGCGGCGGAGGCGAAGTAGTCAACGAAGAGCCTGCGCAGGGCGGAGTAGTCGACGACGAGTCACACAACAAGTCGCGCAATGTGCCGAAGCAACAGGACGCACGGCGTAGGTGAAGTAGTTGACGACGAGCCTGCGCGAGGCGAAGTAGTCGACGACGAGCCACGTGACGAGCCGCGCGACGTGCCGAGGCACTCGGACGCGTGGCGTTGGCGAAGTAGTCGAGAACGAGCCTGTGCGAGGCGAAGTAGTCGACGATGAGTCACACAACAAGTCGCGCGACGTGCCGAAGCAACCGGACGCACGGCGTAGGTGAAGTACTCGACGACGAGCCTGCGCGAGGCAAAGTAGTCGATGACGAGCCGCATGACGAGCCGAGCGACGTGCCGAGGCACTCGGCGCGTGGCGTAGGCGAAGTAGTCGACGACGAGCCTGCGCAAGGCGAAGTAGTCGACGACAAGCCTGCGCGAGGCGAAGTAGTCGACGACGAGCCGCGTGACATGCCGAGGCACCCGGACGCGCGGCTTAGGCGAAGTAGTCGACAACGAGCCTGTGCGAGGCGAAGTAGTCAACGATGAGTCACACGACGAGTCGCACGACGTGCCAAGGCACCCGTACGCGCGGTGTAGGTGAAGTAGTTGACGACGAGCCTGCGCGAGGCGGAGTAGTCGACGACGAGCAGCGCGATGAGCTGCGTGGCGAGCCATGCGACATGCGGAGGTACTCGGACGCGCGGTGTAGATGAAGTAGTCGACGACGAGCCTGCGCGAGGCGAAGTAGTCGACGACGAGCCGCGTGACGAGCCACGCGACGTGCCGAGGCACCCGGACGCGCAGCGTAGGCGAAGTAGTCGACGACGAGCCTGCCCGAGGCGAAGTAGTCAACGATGAGTCACACGACGAGCCGCGCGACGTGCCGAGGCACCCGGACGCGCGGTGTAGGTGAAGTAGTCGACGACGAGCCTGCGCGAGGCGAAGTAGTCGACGACGAGGCGCGTGATGAGCCGCGCGACGTGCTGAGGCACTCGGACGCGCTGCGTAGGCGAAGTAGTCGACGACGAGCCTGCGCGAGGCGAAGTAGTCAACGACAAGCCTGCACGAGGCGAAGTAGTGGACGACGAGCGGCATGACGAGCCTCGTGATGAGCCGCACGATGTGCTGAGGCAACCGGACGCGCGGCGAAGGCGAAGTAGTCGATGACGAGCCTGCGCGAGGCGGAGTAGTCGACGACGAGCGGCGCGACGAACCGCGTGACGAGCCGCGCGATGTGCCGAGGCACCCCCGGACGCGCGGCGGAGTTGTCGACGACGAGCCGCGCGCGAGGCGGAGTAGTCGATGATGAGCCTGCGCGACGCGGAGTAGTCGACGACGAGTGGCGCGACGAGCCGCGTGACAAGCCGCGCGACGTGCCGAGGCACAAGGACGCGCGGCGGAGGGCGAAGTAGTCGACACGAGCTCGCGCGAGGCGGAGTAGTCGACGATGAGCAACGCAACGAGTCGTGTGACGAGCCGCGCGACGTGCCGAGGTACCCCGGACGCGCGGCGGAGGCGAAGTAGTTGACGACGAGTGGCGCGACGAGCCACGTGACGAGCCGCGCGACGTGCCGAGGCACCCGGATGCGCGGCGGAGGCGAAGTAGTCGACGACGAGCCTGAGCGAGGCAGAGTAGTCGATGACAAGCGGCGCGACGAGCCGCGCGACGTGCCAAGGTACCCGGACGCGCGGTGGAGGTGAAGTAGTCGACGACGAACCTGCGCGAGGCGGAGTAGTCGACGACGAGCGGTGCGACAAGCCGCGGGACGAGCCGCGTGACGAGGAGTAGTCGACGATGAGCGGCGCGACGAGCCGCGTGACGTGCTGAAGCAACCAGAAGCACGACGTAGGAAAATTTATTCCGCTTTGACAAGAGAAAGGCAACTTGCTTCAATTGATCTCGGCGAGTCGACGAATAGATTGATCTTGTTGACGAGGGTCCTTTGAATTCGCCCGGTGGTGATGATCACCCCTACCTAGCGCGCCAGCTGTCGGTGTTTTAGACCGGCAAACCTACCAAGGGGGTACCCGAGGTAGTAGATTGTGAAGTGAGGATCGTGATCGGGAGACCGAGAACTTGAAGGTATGCACAAGGACACGGGACACAAGATTTATACAGGTTCGGGTCGCCAAGGTGGTGAACCCTACGTCCTGTTTTGGGATCAAGTATGGAGCCCTGCGCTTGGTGTTGGTTGAGATCAGGTGCCCGGCTAGGTACCCGACCCTCCTTTATATAGTCCAGGGGGCGGGTTCCTAGTCAGTTACAAGGCAGGAGTCCTGGTAGGATTATACGGTACAAGTCCTAGTAGGATTACAAGGGAATTCTAGTAGGAGTCCGTCTTCATCCTTCCTTGCATGGGTACCCGGGGAGTATGCCCGACACTCCCGTACGATGATCATGATAGGGCTGTTAAGCTATTACACTCTTTGGATCGTACGGTTTGCGGCGGAAAGTTCGAGGCCATTGTGGAGTCGGAGAAGTATGACACTCTGACCGTGAATGAGCTATTCGCGAAGCTCAAGTCAGTTGAGGTGGATAAGGGGATGACAGCTAAGATCGAGGGCCTGACTGACTCTCATAGTCTCGCCCTCATCGGTGGTTCGAAAGGAAAGATAACGCTAACCCATCCATCAGGATGTTCTCTTTGTCCTCTTTGATGCCTATGCCAGATGAGGAGTTCGACGTGCTTGGAGAGGATGAGCTGGCGCTGCTGACGAGGAGGTTCGAGAGGCTACACGAGAACCGGGTGAACATGAGGAGGAACACGAGGTGGAACACGAGGACATGCTTCCAGTGCGGCAAGCCGGGACACTTCGTCGCTGACTACCCGGAGAAGGTCGAGAACAAGGACAGCTACAAGCACAAGTCGAGGACGGATGGCAAGTACCGGTCGAGGCGTGACCACAAGATCAAGCACAAGATCAAGCACAAGGACGAGCGACTATCGAGGAAGAAGGAGAGCCGGGGCAAGGCCCGGGCGATGGTTGGAGCGAGCGACGTCGAATCCAGTTCTGTGTACTCCACCTCGAGCTCAAGCAGTAGTGAAGATGAAGGTGATCGTCGCAAGGGCAAGAAGTCATCCAAGAACTTGAGCGGGTTGAGCTGCTTCGCTAGAGATGGCTTCTACACCATGGTGCTGAGCTCCGGCATCAAGAAGAGCCACCAGAGCGACTCGGACTCCGACTCTGAGGACGAGGTGGGAGACTTGAAGAACATTTGGTTGATTGACTCTGGTTGCTCGAGGCATATGACCAGAGACAAGGGGTGGTTCTCAAGTCTCGTCCCGGTGGTGACAAGGAGGTACATCACTTTTGGGGACAATGGGCGAGGGCGTGTGTTGTCAAAAGGTGAGATTAAGGTGAGTGACAAGATCACTCTCAGGCATGTTGGTCTTGTTCAATCGCTTGGTTACAATTTGCTTTCTGTGTCTCAGTTGTTGGATGAGGGATTTGAGGTGTTGTTTCGGCCTGGTGTTTCTCGGATTTGGGACTCTCGAGGGGACCTTGTCTGTATGGTCGTTCCCGAGGGTCAGGTGTTTCGAGCTGATTTTCTCAGTTCTCTTGTGTTGAGCGTTGTTTCTTGGCTGGTTCTTCGAGTGAGTTGTGGAAGTGGCAAAGGAAGTTGGGTCACTTGAGCTTTGACCTTTTGTCTCGCTTGAGTAAACTCAATTTGGTCTGAGGATTGCCACGGTTGAGGCTTGAGAAAGAGTTGGTTTGTGTGCCGTGTAGGCATGCCAAGATGGTAGCCTCTTCTCACCCGCCTCTCACTGATGTAATGACTGAGCGTCCATGCGAGCTGCTCCATGTGGACTTGGCCCAGCTCGTGTGCGATCTGCGGGTGGGAAGTGGTACGTCCTTGTTGTGGTGGACGACTACTCTCGGTATGATGGGTGTTCTTTCTTGAGGATAAGGGGGAGAAATTTGGTTTTGTTCGAGATCTTGTCTTGAGGTTGAGCAACGAGAGGCACAGAGATGCCATACGAGCGATCCGCAGTGACAATGGCTCAGATTTCAGAAACTCTTGTTTTGAAACCTTTTGCCATGACTTGGGTCTTGAACACCAGTTTTCGAGTCTGTATATGCCTCTCCAGAATGGTGTTGTGGAAAGGAAGAACAGAACCTTGTGTGAGATGGCTCGGACGATGCTTGATGAGCATAGGACTCCGAGAAGGTTTTGGGCTGAGGCGGTGAATACCGTGTGCTATGTGTCGAACAGGATCTACCTCAGAGTGCATAAGAAGAAAACCTGCTACGAGTTGATGCACGGTCGCACACCCAAGGTGAGTCACTTACATGTCTTTGGTTGCAAGTTCTTTATTCTTAAGAAAGGGAAGAAGTTGGATAAGTTTGAGGCTAGGTCGGTCGATGGTATTTTCTTTGGTTATGCATCTCACTCTAGAGCATATCATGTGCTCAATCTTGAAACTAACCAAATCGTGGAGACTTCCGAGGTAACCTTCGACGAGACACAACCACGTAGTCAACTTGTTTTTGAGTGTGCAGGTGATGATGAACTTGGCGAGGAGATCTTTCAGGAGGAGGAGCATGAACATGGAGACGATGAAGATGGCGGTGTGGTGCCCCCGGCTGAGCATGTACCTACTACTTCGACTACGGTGGTGAACGGATCCTCTCCCACACCTACGACGACAAACCAAGATCAAGGAGAAGATGCTGTTGAGGGGGAGGTAGCATCAAGGCGAGAACCTCCCCGACGAGTACAAGTAGATCACCCAGCTTCAAGGATCATTGGCGACATGAATGAACACACTACACGGTCGAGGGTTCGAAACAATTCTCATTTCGCTCATGCTGCATTTGTTGCCACCTTTGAGCCCAAAGACACTGGACACACACTATCTGATCACAATTGGGTTAATTCGATGCATGAGGAGTTGGAGAACTTTGAGAGAAATCAGGTTTGGGAATTGGTTGACCCTCCTCCATGGTGTAAGCCGATTGGGACAAAATGGGTATGGAAGAACAAAGATGGAGAGAAAGGTGAACTGGTGAGAAACAAGTCAAGGCTTGTTGCTCAGGGGTCCAGTCAGAAGGAGGGGATTGACTACGAGGAGACCTTTGGTCCCGTAGCCTGTTTGAAGGTGATTCGGATCCTTCTAGCTTTTTCCATGGCTAAAGGGTTCAAGTTGCACCAAATGGATGTGAAGAGTGCCTTCTTGAATGGTGTGTTGGAGGTAGAAGTATATTTGAGGCAGCCACCGGGGTTTGAGAGTGAGAAGTACCCCTACCCGGTGTACAAGTTGAGGAAGGCGCTATATGGGTTGAAGCAGGCGCCTAGAGCTTGGTACAGTAGGTTGAGGGGGTTCCTGTTTGAGAGAGGGTTCGAGATGGGAAAGGTCGATCAGACCTTATTTTTACTCAGGCAGGGCAGAGATATTCTGATTGTGCAAGATTGTGTAGGTGTACGTGGATGATATTGTCTTTGGTGGCTCGTCTAATTCTCTTGTTGCAATGTTTGCAGAGTATTTGAGCAGGGAATTTGAGATGAGCATAATGGGTGAGTTGCAGTTCTTCCTCGGGCTACAAATCAAACAATCAATGGAAGGAACATTTGTGCACCAAGCTAAGTATACCAAGGACATTGTGCGGAAGTTCAAGATGGAGGTCTCCAAGGCTATGGCGACGCCAATGAGTACGACTACAGCTCTTGATGCGGACGAGGAAGGTGAACATGTGGACCAGAAGGAGTACCGGAGCATGATCGGGCACTTCTCTACTTGACAGCGACGAGGCCAGACATCCAATCCTCGGTATGTCTGTGCGCTCATTTTCAAGCGTCTCCAAGGACTTCGCATCGGCAAGTGGTGAAGTGCATATTCAGGTACTTGCGTCACACTCCCGACTTCGGCCTTTGGTACTCCGCGTCCTCTTCTTTGGCGCTTCAAGGTTTTTCGGATGCGGATTTTGTCGGGTGTCGATTGGATAGGAAGTCCACCTCTGGGACTTGCCAGTTTTTGGGTTCTTCTTTGGTGTCTTGGTCTTCCCGAGAACAGTCAAGTGTTGCTCAATCCACTACCGAGGCAGAGTACGTTGCCGCTGCTAGTTGTTGCTGTCAGCTCCTTTGGATCACATATACCATGAGTGACTTTAGTGAGGAGTATACCCATGTACCACTTCAATGTGATAGCACCAGTGCCGTAAGTGTTTCAAAGAATCCAGTGCTCCATTCCAAAACCAAGCACATAGAAGTGAGGTATCATTTTCTGATAGACAGCGTAGAGAAAGGGAAGATATCCTTGATCCATGTACCCACACATGACCAACTAGCCGATATTTTCACCAAACCCCTAGATCAAATAACTTTCACTCGTTTGCGGGGGGAGCTTGGTGTGTGTTTGATTTCTTGAGTTGGGTGTGTGGGAGCTCCTTTGTAGCATATGTATAGCTTCCTTTCGTGCATTTCTTGCATTTGACATGGCATATGTAACATGATGTATAGGCCTCCTTGTATCTTAGATTGCATGCATTTTGTATCATATGCATGGGTTAGGAAAAGCTTCTCCTATATACATTGTTCACCATGGAATGATATTTATGTCTTTGTGAGCTTGTTTGGTAATCTATGGTTAGTTTGTCTTAGCTCTTGATAATCTTGATTTATATCCATGGTTGATGGCTATGTTTTTGAAAAATGTCATGTGTATGCTCTCTTGTGAGTAAATGCCTTTATATGATCTTAACATGTTTTAGTGGTTTGGCTATGCTTAATTTGTGGTTGGATATTGATCATATGGGGCCAAAGGCTCATTTGTCATCATGAATGTTTAGCCCTCTTGCTTTATCTTGTGGAGGGGATAAGTTCCTTTTTGTCGCAAAGACATTTCATGTACCAAATATGAAAACAAAATGTAAAATGCTTTGAAAATGTGCTCCCATGTCATATGTGCTTAATTTAAGTTTGCTTTGGGTGCTAAACCATTGCATGATGCCTACCAATGAGAAGTCTCATATATAGAAGTAGGCACATGGCTCGGTGGCTTTGACATGACATGAGGTGCTTGTGGGTGTTTGTGATGGTCTTATGATTAGAATGGTTGTCCTAGAATGAAGTTTGTGTGGCTTTGCCATTTTGACATGTTTTGCTCATGTTTAGGACTTTGCTCATGAGAGGGTAAATTTTCGCAAAATTGCTCAAATCCATCTTAGCTTCGTCCATTGGTTGTGAAACTTGGAGATCATGTAGTTGATGGCAATACGAAGCTATAGAGTATCTAACTTGCTCATTTGGACATGTGTAGCATCCTATGTTGAATTTTGTCTATTTGAGAAGCTCTAGGTTGAATTTTTCGCATTTTTGGCTTGATTCATGCATTGTCAACAAGGGGGGGAAGTTTGAGCTTGAAATGGCTGGCTGCACACATTTAGAAGGTTTCCAAGTGGTTTCGAGCTATTTTTGAGCTATTTTTGAGATCATGTAGTTTCCCAGGTGGCATCGGTCTGACCGATGGAGGGCACCGGTCTGACCGGTGTAGTTCCCAGGTGCTGGGCGATCTTACCCACCAGTCTAACCAGTGAAGGTGATCGGTCTGACCGGTCAGAGCTGAGCTGTTTCAGCTGCTCTGTTTCAGGTGGTGTTTTGCATGGATTCATCCAGGGGGAGTTGCATTGGTTCAGGGGGAGCTTGCATGTGTGCAGGGGGAGCTCTTTGTGGTTTTCGAGCTTTGGTTTGGTGGTTTGCGCTCTTTGCTTGAGCATAGTTTTGTCTCGGATGTGTCGAGCTGTTGCCCTTGCCTAAGGGGTCCGAGACTTGTTTTCTTCAAGTGATATTTCTCTTTGCCTTTATTTGGCTTTCGATTGCTTGTTAGAGTTTCTTTTTATTTGTTTCTTTTCTTTTTCTTTTCTTTCTTGTTAGTATATGTGGGTGTTGTCAATGCACTCATCAAGGCGTAGATTGAGGACCATGTGTGGTTCGAGGACCGGTGGATGGTCTCTTCGTGGTGTGATGAGTGATTGACAACATTGTGTGGACTGATTCTTGGCTAAGTATTGCAGGTGCAGGTTGCGGCTTGAATGGTGTTGGTGCAGGTGCAGAACAAGCGCGAAAGGTCATCGCCGGTGAGGCCTCCAGGTGTGGAGAAGACAAGTAGGCTTGGTTCGAGGGACCCGGTGGCCAGCGGAGTCAAGTGCGGGCCGCATGGTGGCATGAACAACAAGATGAAGTCATGGACGATTTCTTGGCTGAGCCTCAAAACCAAGGTCGAGCCGGGACTACGTGGGAGCCGAGTCATGAGTGGCGATTGGCGGAGGCTACACAGAGTTCATGGGGTTTCCGGTGGTTCACCAGAAAACCACTGGGTTCCTTGGTTGATCCACAAAGCCATGACTGAAGAATTGAAGATGGAGGTGCAGCAGCATCGGACCAGTCTGACCGGTGGTATCGGTCTGACCAGTGAGGAGCACCGGCCTGACCGGTGTGTGAGGAGGCAGTCCGAAATCTTCGGAGTGGAGGTCACGCGTCGGGATCGCAAGGCTTGCGTCGAGGCTAAGCAGGTTGCAGTTGCCGGGCATCCGTCCGATGGAGCGATGACAAAGATTTCCGAATTCGCCCTCGAGGGGCATGTATCCCTAATTAGCTAGTAAGGGTATTTTAGACTTTTGGTTGCCTCCATATAACCCAAGAGGTGAGAGGATGGCAGCCATCTCTTGGAACCCTAGCTCATTTGGTTTTCCTATTTTCCCTTCCTATTTTCTTTAGGATTTCTATAGGACTAGCTTGAGAGCATCATGGTGAGATCTTGTGAGAGGGATGGATGATCGGGCGGCAAGCTAGACCTTGTATGAATCTCTTTGGTCTGTATAGATGATTCGGCATGGTTCCTCAAGGCTTGGTTGTGTTGTTCCCTATTTGTTCTTAGTGGTGATTTTCAGAGTCCTCTCTTGGTGATTTTCTTGGTGTGTTTTCGGGACCTTGCTCTTGAGGATTTGGTGGGGATATATGTATAAACCCTTCGTGGTTCTTTTCCCTTTGATTCCCCTCTCAAATCCGTGAGTTAAGGGGCTCGATTTTGGGGTTTTCGGTGCTCTAGTGTTACAGGAGTTCTTGGCGGGATTTCTTTGATTCCTCTTGATTTGTCAAGTTTTGGTGGACATAAACTTGGCTATGGACTCCCCATGAGGAGTTCCTACTATCCCCAAAGTCTTGTGCAAGTCTGTGGAGCGATTCGGGAGATCGGGTTTGGATTTGGGGGTGTTGACCTGCGGGTGCTGTTCATCCCGAGAAGCCCTGGCCACACCAGTCTGACCGGTGCCTCTAACAGGTCTGACCGGTGCCGACCCCTATTGGGTTTTGCTCAGGTGAATGTTTAGGTGAGTTCTCCATTGTCCCGTGTTGCTGCTGTTTCGAGTTTGGGTCAGTTTGGAGCTCGGTAGGCCTGTCTGGTGTTTTGGGGCTTTCTGGCTGGGACTGGTCTGACCGGTGTGTTGCACCGGCTTGACCAGCGTAGAGCTTTTCTGTGGAAGTCACCAGGTGCTCACGGTCTGACCGGTGTAGGTCAGTGAGGCTTGAGTTTTGTGTTCCCTTGCGTTCTCGGGTCTGTGAGGTCGGGAGTTGGTTCCTAGGTCCAGTAGCACTCTAGTGGCTGCGTGGGCTTGACCAACTTGGGTAGTAAGTCGGAGACGTGTGTTGGAAGCCATGTTCATCTTGTTGGAGCCTCCATCTCCTTCGAGAAGAATTGTTATCGCCTCCCATTCACTCCCCCTTTCTGGTTCGCCGTATCGGTCCTTCAATGATGAGTTGAGAAAATTGATGGGTTGGTTATCTAGTCATGATCCTCAGTTGAAGATAATGATCGAGACATACAAGAGGCAGGATGGTGAGGGACTTGGGGCAAACAAGGTTGGTGAGGGAAGTGTAGAGAATATCCCAGAGCCACCAAAAACCCACCACAAAAATGCTTCCCCTCCTAAACCGAACCATCTTAGGAACCGACTAGACACAACCCCAGCTCGACCCGTGTTTCCTCCACAAACAAATGATTTCCAAAAGCCTATCAAGTTTGTGAGCACTTCGGGGAAAGTGTTCTTTGGGAAAGAGAGTGATAAGACAAGTGGGGAGGAACCGGTTGAGAAACCTAGTGAGAAGAAACCGGTTGAGAAACCGAGTGGAGAGAAACCAAGTGAGCAGCCCCATCCTAAGCCTAAGCCCATAAAGTTTCGTTGTGGCTATTGTGGGAAAAATGGTCATAAGGATGAGTTTTGCTTCAAGAGGAAGCGTGAGGAGAGGATGGCAAAGGAGTGGGCGAACAAGGATATGTACAACCCTTCCCATGGTGTACCTAAGCCTCGTATGCCACTACCCAGGGGTAAAGCTGTGGTGAGAAGCATTCCACCATGGGGAGATGCGAGTTCCTGCAGCCGAGGAGTTTTTCTGGAGAGGGCGGTCAGACCGTCCTGGCTAGGCGGTGAATAGTTGTATAAAAGTTCGTTTGGACTTGCAAGCAGACAAGTCCTCCATCGTAGTCAAGGGACCCTTCTTCCCTCAAGTGTGAACCCAAGGTATCGAATCTGTGGAACAATGTGTAACGCAAGATCCAATCTAATAAGCAGAAAACACTTTAATCTTGAAAATGGGTTTTGCATCTAATCTATGGAAACACCAAGAAAACCAATCTAATCTAAGAAACACCGGAGGTAGCAAGAGATAGAGAGGGATAGGTAAAACCAATCTAGAGAGATTGAGTCGAGCACCTGTTGAAGTTCCAAGCATAGATGAACAAAGCAAATCGAATCTCATAACTAGCCTCTTTAAATCGTGGCTGCCGTTCCAACTCCGAAGACGCCCGCCTTTTGGAGCCACCGTACTGTCACAACGCACCCCTATTCGTGCGGGTTAGCCTAGGGCGAGTCCAAAGGACAAGATGAAAACGCTCGATAGGTCAGGTATGCACCTCTAGCCACCACGGCTACAAGAACATTCTAAGCAATCTATCCAGAATAGATTGGAGAAGAAGACAAAGTCGTAGTGAAAGCACTTGATCGCTAGAAATCGGATTCAAACTTGTAAATTCAACATGAGAGTAAATACATGGACAAGATCACCTCCGGGATCCTACCTTGACCTTGATCCTAGCTCCGAGAACTCCGACGTGGTCTTCCATGCAAGGTTCCCACGTCGGCTAGGGGAACCCTAGTCAACAATCTCGACCCTCTCCTCTCCGGAACGGTGTCCCTCCCTTCTCTGCTCTTCGGCGGCGGATGACGAATGTATTTTCTCTGTGGCTTTCGGCCAGGGGGCTATAAATAGCCTGAGAGGTGGCTAGGTCAAAGGGGGCACCGAACCGGGCCCGGAATGGGCTGGGCCGGTCGGCCTAGGCCGGTCGGTCCTGGCCGGCCCAGGCCCGTTTCGGCCCGGTTTAGCCCCGGTTTCTTCCCCGGTTGCTTCTTGTGCGATTCCTTATTTGTGTGCACTTTCATGTGGGCCTTTGACGTCATTTCCTTCACGGTTAAGGCTTGAATCTTGCTATTCAAGCTTCGCTGTTTCCTGGTTGAGTCCTTGAAGATTTGCATGTTGACGCTTCGGTCCTCGGGTCATTTGGAGTCATGTTCATCGCGTGTCTTGACTCTTGTTGAACTTCATGATCTTCTTCCAAAGTGCTTGATGAACTTATCCCGAAAGTCTCCTCTTTAGCGTAGATTTCATGCATAAACAATAAACTCCAAAATCGACATGCAAGAGTGAACTTGTTATATATGGGGGGTTAGTTCCAGTGGTTAGAATAATAAATCAATGCCAACATTAAAGGTACACTCATGGCTAGGTTGACGGAAATTACCGTCAACATCTCCCCCATGCTTAAACCTTGCTTGTCCTCGAGTAAGCCTTTAATGAATATCAGTGTCGCCTTTCATTGCTTATACCCTGCACTTGATCATACATGATAAAACATAATGCTATCAAGGATTTAATTATTAAAGATCCATAATGTACTAGCCTTCATCCTTATGGAGGATAGATATTAATTTAAGCACTTCCCACAAGTAATTACCTCATGCTCCCAAATTTCAAATGAATCTTAGAAATTTTGAAATTAAGAGCGAGATGAAGGAAAAGAGCTAAACCAAGTTCAAAAATAAACTTTCTTGCATCTTGCTCATGTACTCTCATCTTATCTTGTCTCTCAAAGCCTATTCACTCTACTCCTTTCCCCTCTCAGTATATATAGTGGAAGGCTTTATGTGGAGCTATATAGGAAAAGTTTTAGTCCTACCAAGATATTATAAATGAGATGTTGTCAAAATAAGACAAGCTTCTCATGGTCTTACCGAGACTCGTGAAAAAGGTCATTGGAAAATAATGTTATATCAAGGAGGGGAGAGAAAAATACACACACTTTGAGGTGGACATGTGCAAATGGCAAAGAGTGATCCCGAGGCACAAAGGAAGTCCTCGTTATTGGATTGCACATGGTTGGAAAGATGAGTTTGGATCTTAAAAACTTTTGAGATTCCTAATGCACATTAGAGAACCGGGGATTTCACTTTATTTTATTTTTATAAATTCATATATATATTTTTCTCTTCATACATTTTTTTCTTTATCCTTTTTTTCTTTTCTTTATACTCATTTTCTCTTTTTTCTTCTTTCATCATTCATTTTTTATTTGCCCAACTCTAAATTGCATTGTACCTACCTCCTCCCCCATGCTTAGACGTTTGCTCATCCTCGGGCAAAGAGGTGATCGAGATAAGGTAGGTAATAGAAATATTTTTCCTTTGGAGAGATACTTGAAATCTTCAACGTTGGCACCATCTTGCGATCTTCCTTGAATTGATGATCCGTACTGATATGATAGGTCGTGGTCAAGGAGGTAAACACAAAAGATGATACTTTTGGTTTTAAGGGTGGATATCCGGCGAAGTTTGTGAAATCTCCGATGTGGGGATACACAATGCATAGATAAAAAGGCTAGAAAAAGATAGATACGCAAAAACGGAATGACCAGCTTCTTATTCTCGAGCCAGAGAAGTCAAGCTTGAAATAACTCACGCAAGAATAATTCTTGTATACCAAGGTTTATGCATTCAATATATATGGCTTTGGATAGGTAGAGCAAAATGCAAGTAGCATTAATGACAAGGTTAGCATATATATTTTTTTATAACAAATCATCTTAACTCATCCAAAAATTGAGAGCATGAAAATAACACTATGGGTCTTATTTTTATCATAACCTCCACAAAAGATTAAGCTAGCATTTAATTAATTTCAGATTCATATTATAGAGAGCATTAGCTTAATCATGCATAAAACAAGTACAAAAGTTGAGCAAAGCGGCAGCTTTTCATCATATATTATCATGGCATCAACTTAATATTTTTACCAAAGGTTGATCAAGGTGGGAAACTTTATTCATGGTGATCTTCAACTAACTCTACTATTATCACGCATGCTGAAAATAAATAAAAACAGAAAATGCTACACATATATAAACTTGCGCAAAAGCTGAAAATAAAGAAAAGGAAAAGGAGAAAATCAAACCTAATTTGGAAGCATTATTATTTTCTTTTCTTCCTCCTTCTTCCTTTATTTTCCGGTGGTTGATATTGTTGGTCTGGCGTGTTGTATCCTTGCTTGTATTGTGATTGTGCCGGTCCTCCTCGAAGTTGCTCCAATGGTGAAGGTTCCCAATTTGATAGGCAATGTTTGAGGTTCCTTCTTCTTGCATTTGTTGGATGGAGCGCCATGAAAACTTTGTGAGTAACATGTATGATGGAGGGTGTGGTGGCATGGCTGCCCCACTCCCCCATGCTTGCATTTGACATACTTCCTTCATATAGTGGTGGCATTGGAATCCTTCCATGATTGTTATTAGCTTCATGCGCAGCCCCTCATTCATCTTGGGCAACGGAGGACGATCCCTCTTACACAATTTTTGTCGGTACAAGAAATCCTTCCTCTAACCAATTTTTATCTCCTTTCAACAAATAAATTCAGCCCCATGTTGGAAAGAGGAACGTCAACTTGCACCCTCTCCTCTCATCTCCACTTTCCTTGCTTCATGTACTCGATCCCAAAGAAATCCCGACAAGTAGAAATGTTGGGTTCCTTGTTTTCTTCTCTCAAATTCATTCCCCAAAAATCCTCCTAACATTTTCTTGGACATCAACTTGCTTCGGGCTTCCTTCTTGTAACCGAGTAGTTCTCCAATATATCTATAAAGAACTAGTTTCTTTTCATCTTCAAGGCGAAATGAGAGGCATTACACTCCTTCATTAATGACCGGTGCTAATGACATAAGAACTTTCGGATCAAGCTCCATGTGAGTATTCGCACCAACTCTATAAAGAATTGCACCCATCCAAGGTTGCTCAAGATTTGAGTAGAATCCAACACTTGGAGGGTGTCATCAAAATTTGGCACGAGCTTCTTCTCAAGCCGAACACACCCCTCCTACTCCTCCGTCTTCATGAGACATCCATTGGAACACCTCGGAGTGTATGGTGGTGGAGCGGATGAACGAGTTGAGCATCATGGTGGAACAGGTGGCTCTTCCGTGTGTCCTCGCGGTTCGGTGTACCGCATGGATGAAATTCGTGTACTCCTCATGCCACCAAGGAGTAGTGTGTTGCTCCTCGGTGGTGCCACGTCTTCCTCCATGCTTCGGGGAGACTCAGAGATCGAGTGTCTCCTCGAAGAGCTCGATGATGGCGCCTTCGATGATCGTGTCTTCTTGGTGAAGAAATTGGTGGCCATCTTCCACATTGTTGGTGCACTAACTCACAACGAGTGCACTGGGGGTTGCTTGCCGGTGGGAAAAACACACAAGGGGAGTATATGGAGGGTGGAGTTTATTATGGTGAATTCTCTTTATTATTATTGTTGGAGGGTGGTGAGAGAGGTGCACAAGTTAGGATGGATAATAGCCCCATAGGGTTTATGGATTCTTGATCATGTAACCACCTATTAAGGTGAAGCTAAACTAATTTATTGAGGTGTGTACATAAGGCCACTTTAGCTAAACCTACAAAAGATATGTTGATGGGATCTATGGGAGCAGCGGACCCCATACTCCCATTAAGAAAGGTAGCTAGCCTTAGGCATCAAAGAATTATCAACATGAGTGAAATAAAAGATTCGGCTATTACATGACAAGATCCTACAACACCATGGAACTAAAATATTTTTTCTAGGTTGTTTCTGAAACTTATGGGCTAAGAACTCAAGAACACAAATTAACAAATGCATAAATTACTTACCAGGCGAAGGGGAGCACCGGGGGCTTGATCTTTCTCTGAGATGCTTCTTGCTCCCTTCTCTCCTTGTGTCCCCGTGATCCTCGAGATTTCATTGCCCGAACCGTTCACAACCACACCTTTGCTTGCGTGATTAATCTTCCACCTCCATTGTTTTACTTTGTGTCTTGTTCCCTTCCCTCTTGTGCTTCCACCAATTTCCTACAAAACAAGGCCCTTGCTTTCCCCATGCTTGTGCTTTGCACGTGTCCAAGATGCCAAATGATGGACACGTGATGCATCGTGGGGCACTATATGCTAATCATGCTCAAAAACCTCCCTTAATCATGTTTAGATGCTAATCACTCCTCTAATTTTGAAACTTTAATAATTAACTCAACGCTAGCTATGAGTTCAAATATATCATTAGAGGAGCTTTTAGGCATAAAAAATGATTACAAAATTTATTTTGGTTGCACCTGGATCGATTGCTTTCATTAATTGATAGCAAGTTCCTCTGGCATGACCGTGGGGGTATAGGTTTTGGTTCTAATTTTGGCCAAACATGAGAGAGATATTTTGAATAAAAATAAAGTCAATGGGGCTTAGAAAAATTCTAAATCTAGAAAAACTAATGAATGTCAAGTTGAATGAAACCAAAATAAACAAGTTCCTTAGGTTCACGCGAGTCCTATGATGCGTCAAAGATTAAAACATAAAGAAACATAGCAAGGCTCTACTCGCGTGTTTTTATCATGTAAAACAAGCCAACCTTAACACCATGGAGAGGATGAAAGGTTGGGGTAGGTGCTGAATTTTTGGTACTAGTTACTCTAAAAGATGCAAACAAAACTTGGGATGGCTCAAGTCATTGATTTATGATCACTACAAAATTCAAGTAAAATGACCGAGCAATTATGATGTCTCTAAAAATTATTCAACCACATAGAAATTTATAATATGTAATGCATAGCAAATTCTAAGACCATCTTACTCGAAAAACTTGAAAATTTAGTTCGGGTTGCCCTCCCGGTAGCTTGACTCTTCAACGGGTTTTCCTCCCAGTAGCTTATTCTTGACTTGATGAACGGGTTGCCTCCCCGCAAAGTGCTTCATTTATAGTCTATAGCTATACTTCTTCTCTTTTCTCCGGATCAACACTCTTTGTGGGCGTTGCAATCTTGGGGGCCCCACTTCTACACCATCCTTGGCTTCGGTGTAGATTTATTCTTCGGCTTAGTCATTTTTTGGCCTTTGCAAGCGAGCGTTGATTCTTAGTCTAGACGGATGCAACAACTTTTGTGTCTTCTTTGCTTCATTCTCTTTTGGCTCCTTCCTTTCGATGCGATGATGAAGTAGAATGTATTTAACATGAGTCGTGGTGTATACCTCGAATCATGGTTGACTTGAATGCACTCCTCACACCATCGATGTTGAACTTGATCTCCCACTTGCCGACGTCGATAGCTCCGACGGTCTTGAGGAATGATCTCTCTAGGATGAGTAGTGATGAGGTTGATCTCCTCTTGATCTTGGAGGTGGAGTTTCTCTAGGAGATTCAAACAATGTTCGGCCTCCTCTTTTAGATCTTGTGTTGCACGTTACCTTTGCCTGCAAAATTTTTTTCTAGACTATCCATAAAATATATGTTTTTTGTTTGGAGATGTAGCCGTCCAACTCCGGTTAGGGTTAGTAATAAACAAAAATATATAAAAAAACTAAAAGAAAACTAGGGTTTAGCAAAACCCTAGATTGATTTTAATTTTTTTGTTTTGAGGATGATCAAAATTAAAAGATGCAAAAGAAAAATCAAAAGAAAAATTGAAAAATATTCACTAATGCAAACTAGATTGAATCTTGATTACTTGTTCCCCGGCAACGGCGCCGGAAAAAGGGGCTTGTTGACGGTTAATAGTTGTATCAAAGTTCGTTTGGACTTGCAAGCGGACAAGTCCTCTGTCGTAGTCAAGGGACCCTTCTTCCCTCAAGTGTGAACCTAAGGTATCGATTCCGTGGAACAATGTGTAACGCAAGATCCAATCTAATAAGTGGAAAACACTTTAATCTTGAAAAGGGCTTTTACATCTAATCTATGGAAACACCAAGAAAACCAATCTAATCTAAGAAACATCGGAGGTAGCAAGAGATAGAGAGGGATAGGTAAAACCAATCTAGAGAGATTGGATTGAGCACTTGTTGATGTTCCAAGCATAGATGAACAAAGCAAATCAAATCTCATAACTAGCCTCTTTAAATCATGGCTTCTGTTCCAACTCTGAAGACGCCCGCCATTTGGAGCCACCGTTCTGTCACAACGCACGCCTATACGTGCAGGTTAGCCTAGGATGAGTCCAAAGGACAAGATGAGAACGCTCGGCAGGTCAGGTATGCACCTCTAGCCACCACGACTACAAGAACATCCTAAGCAATCTATCCGGAATAGATTGGAGAAGAAGAAAACCCAAGCGAAGACAAAGTCATAGTGAAAGCACTTGATCGCTAGAAATCGGATTCAAACTTGCAAATTCAACATGAGAGTATAATACATGGACAAGATCACCATCGGGATCCTACCTTGACCTTGATCCTAGCTCTGAGAACTTCGATGTGGTCTTCCATGCAAGGTTCCCACGTCGGCTTGGGGAACCCTAGTCAACCATCTCGACCCTCTCCTCTCCAGAACGGTGTCCCTCCCTTCTCTGCTCCTCGGCGGCGGATGACGAATGTATTTCTCCGTGGCTCTCGTCCAGGGGGCTATAAATAGCCCGAGAGGCGGCTAGGTCAAAGAAGGCACCGAACCGGGTCCGGAATGGGCTGGGCCGGTCGGCCCAAGCCGGCCGGCCCAGGCCTGTTTCGGCCCGGTTCAGCCCCAGTTTCTTCCCCGGTTGCTTCTCGCACGATTCCTTATTTGTGTGCACTTGCATGTGGGCCTTTGACGTCATTTCCTTCAAGGGTTAAGGCTTGAATCTTGCTATCCAAGCGTCACCGTTTCCTGGTTGAGTCCCTGAAGATTTGCATGTTGACGCTTCGGTCCTCGGGTCATTTGGAGTCATGTTCATTGTGTGTCTTGACTCTTGTCGAACTTCATGATCTTCTTCCAAAGTGCTTGATGAAATCGACATACAAGAGTGAACTTGTTATATATGGGGGGATAGTTCCAGTGGTTAGAATAATAAATCAATGCCAACATTAAAGGTAAACTCATGGCTAGGTTGACGGAAATTCACCTTCAATAGGCGGTCAGACCAGCCCTGCCCAGAGGGGGGCGGTTAGACCGGCCTGGCTAGGCGGTTCAACCACCCCCCAGAATTCTGGGCGGAGAGGTTTTCGAGGTGGTGAGTCGAGTGGTTTCAGTTCCGGAGGTCGTGGTGCTGGTGTTTGGTCTAGAGAGTCTGCAGGTGGTCAGTTTGCTAGGTGTTCTCCTCCTCGTTCTCAATACAGGGATGGGATGAGTCGTAGCTTTGAGATGGAGAGGAGGGACGGTCTACGGTCTTCCTTTCGTGGTTTTGGTCCTCCTCCAGTTAGAGAGGGATGGTTCCCTCATAGTGGTTATCGTGGTGGTGTTCGTGGAGGTATCTTTGGTAGGAGATATGTTTTGGATCATGCTAACCCCACTTTTGAGCAAATGGCTCGGCACTGGTTCTACTCTTTTGATACTAATCCCAGTGCTGAGTCGTTTGTTCGCTCACGTGCTCGTTTTTGAATTTTAGGTGGGTGACTTGAAGAACATTTGGTTGATTGACTTCGGTTGCTCGAGGCATATGACCGGAGATAAGGGGTGGTTCTCAAGTCTAGTCCCGGTGGTGACAAAGAGGTACATCACCTTTGGGGACAATGGGCGAGGACGTGTGCTATCAGAAGGTGAGATTAAGGTGAGTGAGAAGATCACTCTCAAGCGTGTTGCTCTTGTTCAATCGCTTGGATACAATTTGCTTTCTGTGTCCTAGCTATTGGATGAGGGTTTTGAGGTGTTGTTTCAACCTGGTGGTTCTCGAATTTTGGACTCTTGAGGGGACCTTGTCTATATGGTCATTTGAAGGACCGATACGGCGAACCGGAGAGGAGGGGGGGGGGAGTGAATGGGAGCCGATAAAAATTCTTCTCGATGGAGATGAGAACTCCAACAAGACGAACGCGGCTACCAACACACGTCTCCGACTCACTACCAAGGTTGGTCAAGCCCACGTAGCCACCGGAGTGCCACCGGACCTAGGAACCAACACGCAACCTTCCGACCCTAGAAACGCGGCGGAAAAACCAAGCCTCGAGTCTACGAGACCCACACCGGTCGGACCGGTGAGCACCACCGGTCGGACCGGTCCCCGTTGGTGAAACCGAGCAACTTTCACTAAGCGGCTCTACACCGGTCGGACCGGTGAGACACACCGGTCGGACCGATGGCAGCACGAAAGCCCCCAAGGCACCAAACGAGCCAACCGACCACCAAACGGACCCAAACTCGAAACAGCAAGCAACACGGGACAACAACGAACACACCAAGACGTTCACCCGAGCAAAAACCCACAAGAGCTCGCACCGGTCGGACCGGTCAAAAGCACCGGTCGGACCGGTGTAGCACGGGCGACTCGGGATGAACAAAGCACCCGCGGGTCAACTCCTCCAAATCCAAATCTCGATCTCCCGAATCGCTCCACGGACTTGAACAAGACTTTGGGGATATCGGGAACACCACATGAGGAGTCCGTAGCCAAGTTTAATCCCACCAAATCTCGTCCAAAAAGGAGGAATCGAAGAAATCCCGCCGAAAGCATTTCCAACCCAAGAACTCAAGAAAGCCCCAAAATCGAGCACTTCTACTCACGGATTTGGGAGGGGAATCACGGCCCAAAGAACCACGAAGGGTTCCCACAAATTTCCCCCATCAAATCCCCAAGAGAAAAGCCCCGAAAACACCCCAAAGAAATCACGAAGAGAGGGCTCCGAAAATCACCACCAAGAACAACCGGGGAAAACACATCCAAACCTTGAGGAACCACGCCGAATCATCTATACATGAAACAAAAGTTCGTACAAGGTCTAGGAAGCCGCCCGATCATCCATCCCTCTCTACAAGATCTCTCCGTGAAGCTCTCTTGCTAGTCCTAAGGAAAACCTAGAGAAAATAGGTGGAAAAATAGGAAAACTAATGAGCTAGGGTTCCAAGAGTTGGCTGCCATCCCCTCACCTCTTGGGTTATATGGAGGCAACCGAATGTCTAAAATGCCCTTCTCTACTAACAAGGGATACAAGCCCCTCAAGGGCGGATTTGGAAGTCTTGATGTCTTCACCATCGGACGGATGCCCGGCGACCGCACCCTGCGTAGCCTCGACGCAAGCCATGCGATCCCGGCGCGTGTCCTCCGCTTCGAAGATTCCGGACTGCGTCGTCGCACACGGTCGACCGGTGCTCCTCACCGGTCGGACCGGTCGGACCCATCGGTCGGGACCGGTGCCGTGCTGCTCGCACCTCCGTCTTCGGTTCTCCGGTCTTGGCTTTGTGGATCAACCAAGGAACCCGGTGGTTTTCTCGGTGAACCACCGGAAACCCCGCGAACTCGGTGTAGCCTCCGCCAATCTCCACTCATGACTTGGCTCCCACGTAGTCCCGGCTCGACCTTGGTTTTGAGGCTCAACCAAGAAACCGTCCACGACTTCATCTTGTTGTTCATGCCACCATGCGGCCCGCACTTGAACCCGCCGGCCACCGGTCCCTCGAACAAAGCCTACTTGTCTTCTCCACACCCGGAGGCCTCACCGGCGACGACCTTTCGCGCTTGTTCTTCACCCGCACCAACACGAGTCAAGCCGCAACCCGCACTCGCAATACTTAGCCAAGAATCGGTCCACACAACGTTGTCAATCACTCATCACACAAGGAAGCGACCATCCACCGGTCCTCGAACCACACATGGTCCTCAATCTCCCCCTTGATGAGTGCATTGACAACACCCACACGAAAGTAACAATAGAGAAAAGAAACGAAAAGAAACGAACAAAAAGAAACTCCAACAAGCGATCGAAAGCCAAACAAAGGCAAAGAGCAAGATCACTTGAAGAAGAAAAGTCTCGGACCCCTTAGGCAAGGGCAACGGCTCGACACATCCGAGACAAAGCAAAGCTCAAACACGAGAGCGCAAACCACCGAAACAAAGCTCGAAAACTCTCAAAGAGCTCCCCCCGCACACATGCAAACTCCCCCTGGACCAATGCAACTCCCCCGGACGAATGCATGCAAGAAACCACATGAAACAGGGGGCAGCCGCAAAGCAACTTCGGCTCACACCGGTCGGACCGGTCATCACCACCGGTCCGACCGGTGCCCAACATATGTACGGGACCAGCACTCACACCGGTCGGACCGGTGCTCATCACCGGTCGACCGGTGTACAACGAAACCCGTAAATGGCTCGAAACCACCTGAAAACCTTCTAAATGCGTTCGGTAAGCCATTTCAAGCTCAAACTTCTCCCCCTTGTTGGCAATGCATGAATCAAGCCAAAAATGCAAAAGATGCAACCTAGAGCTTCTCAAATAGACAAAATTCAACAAAGAATGCTACACATGTCCAAATGAGCAAGTTAGGTACTCTACGGCTTCGTATCGATCTCAACTACATGATCACCAAGTTTCACAACCATTGGACGAAGCTAAGATGGATTTTGGCAATTTTGCGAAAAACTTGCCTCTCATGAGCAAAGTCCTAAACATGATCAAAGCATATCAAAATGGCAAAGCCACACAAACTTCATGCTAGGACAGCCATTCTAACCATAAGACCATCACAAACACCCACAAGCACCTTATGTCATGTCAAAGCCACCGAGCCATGTGCCTACTTCTATTTATGAGACTTCTCATTGGTAGGCATCATGCAACGGTTTAGCACCCAAAGCAAATTAAATTCAGCACATATGACATGGGAGCATATTTTCCAAGCATTTTTCATTTCATTTTCAGATTTGTAAATGGTACATGAAATGTCTTTGCGACAAAAAGGAACTTATGCTCCTCCACAAGATAAATCAAGAGGGCTAAACATTCATGATGGCAAATGAGCCTTTGGCTCCATATGATCAATAAACTAGCTATCCAACCACAAATTAAGCATAGCAAGGCCACACAAACATGTCAAGAGCATGTAAAGGCATTTACACATGAGAGAGCATACATGTGACATTTTTCAAAAGCATAGCTATCAACCATGGATTATTCATCAAGATCATCAAGAGCTAAGCCAAACTAACCGTAGCATACCAAACAAGCTCACAAAGACATATATCTCATTCCATGGTGAACAATGTATATGAGAGAAGCTTTTCCTAACCAATGCATGTGATACAAAATGCATGCAATCTAAGATACAAGGATGCCTATACATCATGCTACAAATGCCATGCCAAATGCAATGAATGCACAAAGGAAAGCTATACATATGCTACAAACCGGCTCCTCGAGGGGAGGCAAAATGGGCTCGACACCACCGGCAAAAGAGAGCTCCCACACACCCAACTCAAGAAATCAAACACACCCCAAGTTCCCCCCGCAAACGAGTGAAAGTTGCTTGATCTAGGGGTTTGGTGAAAATATCGGCTAGTTGGTCATGTGTGGGTACATGGATCAAAGCTATCTTTCCTTTCTCAACATTGTCTCTCGAAAATGATACCTCACTTCTATGTGCTTGGTTTTGGAATGAAGCACCGGGTTCTTTGCAACGCTTATGGCACCGGTGCTATCACATTGAAGTGGGACATGGGTATACTCCTCACCAAAGTCACTCATGGTGTAGGTGATCCAAAGGAGCCGAGAGCAACAACTAGCGGCGGCAACATACTCGGCCTCGGTCGTGGATTGAGCAACACTCGACCGCTTGCGGGAAGACCAAGACACCAAAGAAGAACCCAAAAGCGGCAAGTCCCGAAGTGGACTTCCTATCCAACCGACATCCGGCAAAATCCGCGTCCGAAAAGCCATGAAGCGCCAAAGAAGAGGACGCGGAGTACCAAAGGCCGAAGTCGGGAGTGTGACGCAAGTACCGAAAATTCGCTTCACTGCTTGCCGATGCGAAGTCCTCGGAGACGCTTGAAAACGAGCGCACAGACACACTAAGAACCGTATGTCCGGCCTCGTCGCCGTCAAGTAGAGGAGTGACCCGATCATGCTCCGGTACTCCTTCCGGTCCACGTGTTCACCTTCCTCATCCGCATCAAGAGCCGTGGTCGTACTCATCGGCGTCGTCATAGCCTTGGAGTCCTCCATCTTGAACTTCCTCACAATGTCCTTGGTGTACTTAGCCCGGTGCACAAATGTTCCTTCCTTTGATTGCTTGATTTGTAGCCCGAGGAAGAACCGCAACTCGCCCATCATGCTCATCTCAAACTCCCTGCTCATATCATCCGCAAACCTCGCAACAAGAGAGTTAGACGAGCCACCAAAGACAATATCATCCACGTACACCCGCACAATCGGGATATCTCCGCCCCGCCTCGGCAAAAACAAGGTCCGATCGACCTTCCCCATCTCAAAACCTCTCTCAAACAAGAACCCCCTCAACCTCGCCATACCAAGCTCTAGGCGCCGCTTCAACCCATACGAGCGCCTTCCTCAACTTGTACACCCGGTGGGGGGTACTTCTCACTCTCAAACCCCGGAGGTCGCCTCACATACACTTCTTCCTCCAAGACACCATTCGGAAAAGCACTCTTCACATCCATTTGGTGCAACTTGAACCCTTTAGCCACGGAAAAGGCTAGAAGGATCCTAATCGCCTCCAAACGGGCTACGGGAGCAAAGGTCTCCTCGTAGTCGATCCCCTCCTTCGACCGAACCCCACGGGCAACAAGTCTCGACTTGTTCCTCACAACCTCACCCTTCTCTCCCTCTTTGTTTTTCCACACCCACTTGGTACCAATCGGCTTACACCCCGGGGGAGGGTCAACCAACTCCCACACCCGATTCCTCTCAAAGTTCTCCAACTCCTCATGCATCGAGTTAACCCAATTGTGATCGGATAGTGCGTGTCCAATGTCTTTGGGCTCGAAAGAAGCAACAAACGCAGCATGAGCAAAATGGGAATTGTTTCGAACCCTCGACCGTGTAGTGCGTTCATTCATGTCGCCGATGATCCTCGAAGCTGGGTGATCCACTTGAACTCGCCGGGGAGGTTCTCGCCTCGAAGCTACCTCCCCCTCAACATCAGCTTCTCCTCGTTCTTGATTTGTCGTCGTAGGTGTAGCGAGAGGGTCCATCCATCATCGTAGTCGAAGTAGTGGGTACATGTTCAGCCGGGGGCACCGCACCGCCATCCTCATCATCACCATGTTCATGCTCCTCCTCCTGAAAGATCTCCTCGCCAAGCTCATCATCACCTGCACACTCAAAGACAAGCTGACTACGTGGCTCTGTCTCGTCGAAGGTTACCTCGCAAGTCTCCACGATTTGGTTAGTTTCAAGATTGAGCACACGATATGCTCTAGAATGAGATGCATAACCAAAGAAAATGCCATCGACAGACCTAGCCTCAAACTTATCCAACTTCCTGCCTTTCTTCAGAATGAAACACTTGCAACCAAAGACATGGAAGTGACTCACCTTGGGTGTGCGACCATGCATCAACTCATAGCATGTCTTCTTCTTGTGCACTCTGAGGTATATCCTGTTCAACACATAGCACGCGGTATTCACCGCCTCAGCCCAATACCTCCTCGGAGTCCTGTGCTCATCAAGCATCGTCCGAGCCATCTCGCACAAGGTCCTGTTCTTCCTTTCCACAACACCATTCCGGGGAGGCGTATACGGACTCGAAAGCGGTGTTCAAGACCCAAGTCATGACAAAAGGTTTCAAAACGAGAGTTCCTGAATTCCGAGCCATTATCGCTGCGGATAGCTCGTATGGCATCTCCGTGCCTCTCGTTCCTCAACCTCAAGACTAGATCTCGAACAAAACCAAACGTCTCCCCCTTATCCTCCAGAAAGAACACCCACGCATACCGAGAATAGTCGTCCACCACAACCGGGACATACCACTTCCCACCCGCGGATCGCACACGAGCCGGGCCAACAAGGTCCATATGGAGAAGCTCGCATGGACACTCGGTCATCACATCGGTGAGAGGCGGGTGAGAAGAGGCCACCATCTTGGCATGCCTACACGGCGCACAAACCAACTCTTTCTCAAGCCTCAACCGTGGCAATCCTCGGACCAAATTGAGTTTACTCAAGCGAGACAAAAGGTCAAAGCTCAAGTGACCCAACTTCCTATGCCACTTCCACAACTCACTCGAAGAACCAGCCAAGAAACAACGCTCCACACCCGAAGACTGAGAAAAATCAGCACGAAACACCCGACCCTCGGGAACGACCATACGGACAAGGTCCCCTCGAGAGTCCACAATCCGAGAACCACCGGCCGAAACAACACCTCAAAGCCCTCATCCAACAACCGGGACACGAAAGCAAATTGTACCCCGGCGATTGAACAAGAGCAACACACCTCGAGTGATCTTGTCACTCACTTTTATCTCACCTTCTGAAAGCACACGCCCACGCCCATTGTCCCCAAAGGTGATGTACCTCTTCGTCACCACCGGGAGGAGACTTGAGAACCACCCCCTGTCTCCGGTCATATGCCTCGAGCAACCGGAGTCAATCAACCAAATGTTCTTCAAGTCTCCCACCTGCACATCAAAAATAGGCACGTGAGCGAACAAACGACTCAAAGATCGGGGTCGGTACCAAAGGAGGAAAACCGGTGCCGAGCCATTTGCTCGAAAGTGGGGTTAGCACCAACCAAAGCATCTCTCCTACCAAAGCTACCTCCACGAACACCACCACGGTAACCACCCCCGAGGGAACCACCCCTCTCTGCCTGGAGGAGGACCAAAACCACGCAAGAAAGCCCGTGGAACGTCCTTCCTCTCCAACTCAACACCACGACTCCTCCAATCCCCGTATTGAGCACGAGGAGGAGAACGCCTAGCAACCGACCACCCGCACCCTTTCCGGCCCAACCACCGAACCACGACCACCGAAACAACCCTCGCACCCGTACGCGCTCGAAACCCGAACATCCGTCCGCCTGTGCCCGCACCGGTCGGACCGGTGCTCCACACCGGTCCGACCGGTGTGGTCCGGGCAAGCAGCACCACCCTGCGGCCTTCTTCTCTCCCCAAGCCCGAACCGTCCTCACAATCGCCTTGCCCCCGGGCATCCGCATACGAGGCTCAAGTACACCATCGGAAGGGTGGTACTTGTACTTGTTAGCCCACTCCTTCTCCATTCTCTCCTCTCGCTTCCTCTTGAAGCAAAACTCCTCCTTATGGCCATCTCTCCCACAATAGCCACAATGGAACCTCACAAGCTTAGGCTTTGGCTTGGGATGTGGTCGCTCACTTGGTTTCTCTCCACTCAAACCCTCCACCGGTTTCTCACCACTCGCCTTCTCACTTTCCTTTCCAAAGAATACCTTCCCCGAAGTGCTCACAAACTTGATAGGCTTTTGAAGATCATTTGTGGGTGTAGGAAACACGGGTGGAGCCGGGGTTGTGTCTAGTCGGTTCCTTAGATGGTTAGGTTTTGGTGGGAACTCATTCTTGTGGTGGGTTTTTGGTGGCTCCGGGATATTCTCTCCACTTCCCTCACCAACCTTGTTTGCCCCAAGCCCCTCACCATCTTGCCTCTTAAAGGCCTTGATCATCATCCTCAACTGAGGCTCGTGACCGGACAACCAACCCATCAACTTCCTCAAATCATCATTCTCATCCTGCAAACGATCAACATAATGTGCAAGCTCCAATTTTTTCAATGCATGCATTTCACAGGTAGAGCAAGATGTAGGCATGGGTTCCTTCAATTTAGCCTCGAGCGAACTAGTGTAAGCATGCATCTCATCAATCTTAGCATGCAAAACAGGGCAAGAAGTGCAAGCACCTAGCAAAGCAGGTCTAGACTTAAGCTCGGCCACTTCAACCCTAAGCACATCTAGTTCCTCACACTTGGAGGCATGCTTCTCCTTGAACAAAGCAAGATCAGCAAGGAAAATAGAGCAATCAAGACAATCATTCTCATCGAAACAACGGGGCTAGCCTTAAGCGAATCAATCTCAAGCTTGCTATCAAGCACCTGTGTCTCTAGCTCGGCCACTCTAGTCCTAGCATCCTCGAGTGAAGCCCTAAGCTCTTTCCTCATTTTCTTGGCCTCTCTAAGCATGTCATCACGGTTATCAAGCAAAGAGCCAAGCCTCTCATTCTCCTGGCGCAAGAAGGGAAGCTCATCACGCACCTCGTCGTCGGACTCGCAGTCCGAGTCGCTCCGTGTGCTCTTCTTGCCGCCGGAGCTCAACGCCATGGTGCGAAGCCGTCTCTCGCGAAGCAGCTCAGCCCGCTCAGGTTCTTGGACGACTTCTTGTTCTTGCGGCGATCTCCCTCGTCGTCGCTGCTGCTCGAGCTCGAGGTGGAGTACGCGGAACTGGAGTCGACGTCGCTCGCTCCAACCATCGCTCGGGCCTTGCCTCGGCCCTCCTTTCTCCTCGATCGTCGCTCGTCCTTGTACTTGTTCTTGTGCTTGCTCTTGTGGTCGCGCCTCGAACGGTACTTGTCATCGTTCTTCCTCGGCTTGTGCTTGTAGCTGTCCTTGTTCTCGGCCTTCTCCCGGGCGGTCGGCGACGAAGTGTCCCGGCTTGCCGCACCGGAAGCAAGTCCTCGTGTTCCTCCTCATGTTCACGCGGTTCTCGTGCGGCCTCTCGAACCGCCTCGTCAACGGCGGCGGCTCGTCCTCTCCAAGGTCATCAAACTCCTCATCCGGCATAGACATCAAAGAGGAAAACGAGAACATCCCGGTGGATGGGTTAGAGTTAGTCTTTCCTTTGGAACCACCAACGAGGGCAAGACTATGGGAATCAGTCGGTCCCTCGAGCTTGGCAGTCATGCCCCTATCCACCTCAGCCGACTTGAGCTTCGAGAACAGCTCGTTCACCGTCAGAGTATCATACCTCTCCGACTCGACTATGGCCTCGAACTTTCCGCTCCATATCGTACGATCCAAAGAGTGTAAGAGCTTGACCGCTCTATCATGATCATCGTACGGGAGCACGTCCACATTGGCCCTCATGTTGTTCACCACCACCGTGAACCTGCGAAACAAGGCATCGATGGACTCACCGGGGAGATGAGTGAAGTTCTCGTACTCTCTCCGTAGGTCGCATACAACCGTGCCCGAACACCGGGCGTTCCCAACATGAGCCTCCTTCAACACCGCCCAAATCCTACAAGCCAAGTGCTCGGTGTGCACCCGATCGAACTCGGCCGACACAAAGCACGAAACAAGTAGTCGACCGCCTTATTGTTGGCGTCGAAGCCGTCCCCTCGATCCTGGAGCGAGGAAATCAACCGGCCGGACATAGCCTCGTGTCCACCGTGACATCCCAAAGGATCCGACCCTTTCCGCGGAGAAAAGCACCCATCCGCTTGCTCCACATCTGGTAGTTCTTGCCATCGAAGTGTGGAGGACCCGAACCCCGTTCCTGGTACGCCATCCTTGGATCTTAGACTGGTTAGAGTCAACAAAGACCCGAACCGGCTCTGATACCACTTGAAGGACCGATACGGCGAACCAGAGAGGGGGGGGGGGGGAGTGAATGGGAGCCGATAAAAATTCTTCTCGATGGAGATGAGAACTCCAACAAGACGAACGCGGCTACCAACACACGTCTCCGACTCACTACCAAGGTTGGTCAAGCCCACGTAGCCACCGGAGTGCCACCGGACCTAGGAACCAACACACACACGGCCTTCCGACTCGAGAACGCGGCGGAACAACAAACCCCGAGCCTACGGACCCACACCGGTCGGATCGGTGAGCACCACCGGCCGACCGGTCCCCGCCGGTGAACCCGAGCAACTTCCACTAAGTGGCTCTACACCGGTCGACCGGTGAGATGCACCGGTCGGACCGATGGCGCCGAGAAAGCCCCCAAGGCACCAAACAGGCCAACCGACCACCAAACGGACCCAAACTCGAAACAAGGCACCACGGGACAACAACGAACTCACCAAAACATTCACTCGAGCAAAATCCCACAAGGGCTTGCACCGGTCGGACCGGTCAAGAGCACCGGCCGACCGGTGTGGCACGGGCGCTCGGGATGAACAACACCCGCGGGTCAACTCCCCCCAAAACCAAATCTCGATCTCCCGAATCGCTCCACGGACTTGAACAAGACTTTGGGGATATCAGGAACACCTCATGAGGAGTCCATAGCCAAGTTTGATCCCACCAAATCTCGTCCAAAAAGGAGGAATCGAAGAAATCCCGCCGAAAGCACTTCCAACCCAAGAACTCAAGAAACCCCAAAATCGAGCACCTTTTCTCACGGATTTGGGAGGGGAATCACGGCCCAAAGAACCACGAAGGGTTCCCACAAATTTCCCCCATCAAATCCCCAAGAGAAAAGCCCCGAAAACACCCCAAAGAAATCACGAAGAGAGGGCTCCGAAAATCACCACCAAGAACAACCGGGGAAAACACATCCAAACCTTGAGGAACCACGCCGAATCATCTATACATGAAACAAAGGTTCGTACAAGGTCTAGCAAGCCGCCCGATCATCCATCCCTCTCTACAAGATCTCTCCGTGAAGCTCTCTTGCTAGTCCTAAGGAAAACCTAGAGAAAATAGGTGGAAAATAGGAAAACTAATGAGCTAGGGTTCCAAGAGTTGGCTGCCATCCTCTCACCTCTTGGGTTATATAGGCGGCAACCGAATGTCTAAAATGCCCCTCTCTACTAACTAGGGATACAAGCCCCTCAAGGGCGGATTTGGAATTCTTGATGCCTTCACCATCGGACGGATGCCCGGCGACCGCACCCCGCGTAGCCTCGACGCAAGCCATGCGATCCCGACGCGTGTCCTCCGCTTCGAAGATTCCGGACTGCGTCGTCGCACACCGGTCGAGCCGGTGCTCCTCACCGGTCGAGCCGGTCCCCACCGTCGAGGCCGGTCGGACCCACCGGTCGGACCGGTCCGGTGCCGCCGCACCTCCGTCTTCGGTTCTCCGGTCTTGGCTTTGTGGATCAACCAAGGAACCCGGTGGTTTTACGGTGAACCACCGGAAACCCCGCGAACTCGGTGTAGCCTCCGCCAATCTCCACTCATGACTTGGCTCCCACGTAGTCCCGGCTCGACCTTGGTTTTGAGGCTCAACCAAGAAACCGTCCACGACTTCATCTTCTTGTTCATGCCACCATGCGGCCCGCACTTGAACCCGCCGGCCACCGGGTCCCTCGAACAAAGCCTACTTGTCTTCTCCACACACCGGAGGCCTCACCGGCGACGACCTTTCGCGCTTGTTCTTCACCTGCACCAACACGAGTCAAGCCGCAACCCGCACCCGCAATACTTAGCCAAGAATCGGTCCACACAACGTTGTCAATCACTCATCACACAAGGAAGCGACCATCCACCGGTCCTCGAACCACACATGGTCCTCATCATTCCCGAGGGTCAGGTGTGTCGAGCTCATTTTTTCAGTCTTCTGGTGTTGAGCGTTGTTTCTTGGCTGGTTCTTCGAGTGAGTTGTGGAAGTGGCATAGGAAGTTGGGTCACTTGAGCTTTGATCTTTTGTTTCGCTTGAGTAAACTGAACTTGGTCTGAGGATTGCCACGGTTGAAGCTTGAGAAAGAGTTGGTTTGTGCGCCGTGTAGGCATGCCAAGATGGTAGCCTCTTCACACCCGCCTGTCATCTATGTGATGACTGAGCGTCCATGCGAGCTGCTCCATGTGGACCTGGTTGGCCCAGCTCGTGTGCGGTCTGCGAGTGGGAAGTGGTACGTCCTTGTTGTGGTGGACGACTACTCTCGGTATGCGTGGGTGTTCTTTCTTGAGGATAAGGGGGGAGACATTTGGTTTTGTTCGAGATCTTGTCTTGAGGTTGAGCAACGAGAGGCACAATGATGCCATACGAGCGATCCGCAGTGACAATGGCTCAGAGTTCAGGAACTCTTATTTTGAAACCTTTTGCCATAACTTGGGTCTTGAACACTAGTTTTGAAGTCTGTATACACCTCTCCAGAATGGTGTTGTGGAAAGGAAGAACAAAATCTTGTGTGAGATGGCTCGGACGATGCTTGATGAGCATAGGACTCCGAGAAGGTTTTGGGCTGAGGCGGTGAATACCATGTGCTATGTGTCGAACAGGATCTACCTCAGAGTGCATAAGAAGAAAACCTGCTATGAGTTGATGCACGGTCGCACACCCAAGGTGAGTCACTTCCATGTCTTTAGTTGCAAGTGCTTTATTCTTAAGAAAGGGAAGAAGTTGGATAAGTTTGAGGCTAGGTCGGTCGATGGTATTTTCTTTGGTTATGCATCTCACTCTAGAGCATATAATGTGCTCAATCTTGAAACTAACCAAATCGTGGAGACTTGCGAGGTAACCTTCGACGAGACACAACCACGTAGTCAACATGTTTTTGAGTGTGCAGGTGTTGATGAACTTGGTGAGGAGATCTTTCAGGAGGAGGAGCATGAACATGGAGACGATGAAGATGGCGGTGTGGTGCCTCCGGCTGAGCATGTACCTACTACTTCGACTACGGTGGTGAACGGACCATCTCCCACACCTACGACGACAAACGAAGATCAAGGAGAAGCTGTTGTTGAGGGGGAGGTAGCATCAAGGCGAGAACCTCCCCGGCGAGTACAAGTGGATCACCCAGCTTCAAGGATCATTGGCGACATGAATGAACGCACTACACGGTCGAGGGTTCGGAACAATTCTCGTTTCGCTCATGCTGCATTTGTTGCCACCTTTGAGACCAAAGACATTGGACACGCACTATCTGATCACAATTGGGTTAAGTCGATGCATGAGGAGTTGGAGCTCTTTGATAGAAATCAGGTTTGGGAATTGGTTGACCCTCCTCCAGGGTGTAAGCCGATTGGGACAAAATGGGTATGGAAGAACAAATGGGGAGAGAAAGGTGAAGTGGTGAGAAACAAGTCAAGGCTTGTTGCTCAGGGGTCCAGTCAGAAGGAGGGGATTGACTACGAGGAGACCTTTGCTCCTGTAGCCCGTTTGGAGGTGATTAGGATCCTTCTAGCTTTTTCCGTGGCTAAAGGGTTCAAGTTGCACCAAATGGATGTGAAGAGTGCCTTCTTGAATGGTGTGTTGGAGGTAGAAGTGTATTTGAGGCAACCACCGGGGTTTGATAGTGAGAAGTACCTCCACCGGGTGTACAAGTTGAGGAAGGCGCTATATGGGTTGAAGTAGGCGCCTAGAGCTTGGTACAGTAGGTTGAGGGGGTTTCTGTTTGAGCGAGGCTTTGAAATGGGAAAGGTCGATCAGACCCTGTTTTTACTCAGGCAGGGCAGAGATATTCTGATTGTGCAGGATTGTGCAGGTGTATGTGGATGATATTGTCTTTGGTGGCTCGTCTAACGCTCTTGTTGCAAGGTTTGCAGAGGATATGAGCAGGGAATTTGAGATGAGCATGATGGGTGAGTTGCAGTTCTTCCTCAGGCTACAAATCAAGCAATCAATGGAAGGAACATTTGTGCACCAAGCTAAGTATACCAAGGACATTGTGCGGAAGTTCAAGATGGAGGACTCCAAGGGTATGGCGATGCCGATGATTACGACTACAGCTCTTGATGCGGATGAGAAAGGTGAACACGTGGACCAGAAGGACTACCGGAGCATGATCGGGTCACTCCTCTACTTGATGGCAATGAGGCCGGACATCCAGTTCTCGGTATGTCTATGTGCTCGTTTTCAAGCGTCTCCAAGGACTTTGCATCGGCAAGCGGTGAAGCGCATATTCAGGTACTTGCGTCACACTCCCGACTTTGTCCTTTGGTACTCCGCGTCATCTTCTTTGGCGCCTCGTGGCTTTTCAGACGTGGATTTTGCCAGGTTTCTGGGACTTTCCAGTTTTTGGGATCTTCTTTAGTCTCTTGGTCTTCCCGCAAACAGTCGAGTGTTGCTCAATCCACTACCGAGGCAGAGTACATTGTCGCTGCTAGTTATTACTCTCAGCTCTTTTGGGTCACATACACCATGAGTGACTTTGGTGAGGAGTATACCCATGTCCCACTTTAATGTGACAGCACCAGTGTCATAAGTGTTGCAAAGGACCAAGTGCTCCATTCCAAAACCAAGCACATAGAAGTGAGGTATCATTTTCTGAAAGACAATGTAAAGAAAGGGAAGATAACCTTGATCCATGTACCCACACATAACCAACTAGCCGATATTTTCACCAAAGCCCTAGATCAAGCAACTTTCACTCGTTTGCGGGGGGAGCTTGGTGTTTGTTTGATTTCTTGAGTTGGTGTGTGAGAGCTCCTTTTTAACATATGTATAGCTTTCTTTTATGCATTTGGCATGGCATATGTAACATGATGTATAGGCATCTTTGTATCTTAGGTTGCATACATTTTGTATCATATGCATTTGTTAGGAAAAGCTTCTCCTATATACATTGTTCACCATGATGTGCTATATATGATCGTGTGAGCTAGTTTGGTATGATATGGTTAGTTTGGCTTAGCTCTTGATGATCTTGATTTATAATCCATGGTTGCTGGCTATATTTTTGAAAAATGTCACATAGATACTCTCTTGTGTGCAAATGCCTTTATATGATCTTGACATGTTTTAGTGGCTTAATTATGCTTAATTTGTGGTTGGATAGCTATTTTTGATCATATGGGGCCAAAGGCTCATTTTCCATAATGAATATTTAGCCTTCTTGCTTTATCTTGTGGAGGGGCATAAGTTCCTTTTTGTCGCAAAGACATTTCATGTACCAAGTAAGAATCTGAAAATGAATTGTAAAATGCTTGGAAAATGTGCTCCCATGTCATATGTGCTTAATTTAAATTTACTTTGGGTGCTAAACCGTTGCATGATGCCTACCAATGGGAAGTCTCATATATAGAAGTAGGCACATGGCTCGGTAGCTTTGACATGACATGAGGTGCTTGCGGGTGTTTGTGATGGTCTTATGATTAGAATGGTTGTCCTAGCATGAAGTTTGTGTAGCTTTGCTATTTTGACATGTTTTTGCTCATATCTAGGACTTTGCTCATGAGAGGGTAATGTTTCACAAAATTGCTCAAATCCTTTTTAGCCTTGTCCAATGGTTGTGAAACTTGGTGATCATGTAGTTGAGGTCATTACGAACCTGTAGAGTATCTAACTTGCTCATTTGGACATGTGTAGCACCTTGTGATGAATTTTGTATATTTGAGAAGCTATATGTTGAAACTTTTCGCATTTTGCCTTGATTCATGCATTGCCAACAAGGTTGAGAAGTTTGTGCATGATTTGGGTATCTGGGAGCATTTGGAAGGTGTTCCAATTGGTTCGGGCATTTTTTGAGCAGTTTGGTGCAGGGCCGGTCACATGGGGCGGTCTAACCGCCCCCCATGCGGTCAGATGATTGGTAGGCGGTCTAACCGCCCTAGGAAAAGTGAGAAGATTTTTGCTCTTTATTGCACTCCCATGTTGCATTGCTGCATTGGTTCAGGGGGAGTGTGCTTTGGCTCAGGGGGAGCTTGCATATGTGCAGGGGGATTTCTTTGTGTTGTTCGAGCTTTGGATTGGTTGTTTGCGCTCTTTGCTTGAGCATGGTTTTGTCTCGGATGTGTCTAGCCGTTGCCCTTGCCTAAGGGGTCCGAGACTTGTCTTCTTCAAGTCATCTTGCACTTTGCTTTTCTTTGGCTTTCGATCGCTTGTTGAGTTTTCTTTTTATTAGTTTCTTTTCTTTTTCTTTTCTCCCTGGTTACCAAATCTTGTGTGTTGTCACTGCTCTCATCAAAGGGGAGATTGAGGACCATGTGTGGCTCAAGGACCGGTGGATGGTCGCTTTCTGGTGTGATCAGTGATTGACAATGTTGTGTGGACTGACTCTTGGCTAAGTATTGCGGTGCGAGGTTACGGCTTTGACCGGTGTTGGTGCAGGTGAAGAACAAGTACGAAAGGTCGTTGCCGGTGAGGCCTCCAGGTGTGGAGAAGACAAGTAGGCTTGGTTCGAGGGACCCGGTGGCCAGCAGAGTCAAGTGCGGACCGCATGGTGGCAAGAACAGCGGGACGAAGTCATGGTCGGTTTCTTGGTTGAGCCTGAAAACCAAGGTCAAGCCGGGACTATGTGGAGCTGAGTCATGAGTGGCTATTGGCGGAGGCTACTCAGAGTTCGCGGGGTTTGCAGCGGTTCACTAGAAAACCACTAGGTTACTCGGTTGAGCCACAAAACCGAGGCTGAAGACTCGACGAGGAGGAGCGGCCACCCAGGCCGGTCTAACCGCCCAGGAGGGGCGGTCAGACCGCCTGGCCGGTCTAACCGCCCAGGGGGGGTCTGACCGCCCGGGAAGCAGTCGCCGAGAAGCTTCGAAGCGGAGGACACGCGTCAGGATCACAAGGCTTGCGTCGAGGCTAAGCAGGCTGCGGTCACTAGGCATCCGTCCAATGAAGAAAATTGAAGACTTCCAAATTCACCCTTGAGGGGCTTGTATCCCTAGTTATTAAGTAAGGGTAGTTTGGTCTTTTGGGTGCCTCCATATATACTCATTGAGGGGATGGATGGCAGCCAAACCTTGAAACCCCAGCTCATTTGTTTTCCCATTTTCGTTCTTATTTTCTCTAGTTTTTCCTAGGACTAGCTTGAGAGCTTCATGTAAGATCTAGAGAGAGGGATGGATGTATGGGTGGCAAGCTAGACCTTGCATGAACCTTCATGGTATGTATAGATGATTCAGTGTGGTTCCTCAAGGTTGTGTGTTGCTTTTCACGTTCTTCTTTGTGGTGATTTTCGAAGCTCTTTGTTGTTATTTTCTTGGCAGAGTTTTGAGGACGATTTCTTGGGGATTTTATTGGGTGTCACGTTTGAGGACTTCGTGCCTTTCTGGCTGGTGACTTTGCCCCCAAATCTCCCTTGAATCGGACTCGATTTGGTGGTTTTTCGAGTTGCTCGAGTTCGTGTTCTAGAGAGCCGAAATCTTCGATTCCTCTTGATTGTGAGCGATTCGGGTCGATTCCCTTGAGGTAGAGGTTTCCCAGAAGGTAACCCAGCTATTCCCGAAGTTTCGCTGCGATTCGTGGAGTGATTCGGGAGATCTGGTGATGGGAAGTTGAGGGTTGACCCGCGGGTAGGTTTTCTGGAAGGGGCGGTCTAACCTCCTTGGGGGCGGGCTAACCACCTTGGGCCTTCCAAGTGAAGGTTTTGATTTTCTCGGATTTTCCTCTGTGAGTTTGTTCGCCTTGATCAGAGGAGCGTCCAGGTGAAATCTCGGGTTGTTTTCGTGCTGTTTGTTAGGAGTTCTTGTTCGAAGTTTCTTGCTGGGTACAGGAGGTTAGACCGCCCCTGGTAGCCGGTCTAACCGCCCCTAGGCCCTTGAGTGTAGTTTTGGTTTCCGCCAAGATTTCTTGATAGCCAGTTTGGCCTTGATCAAAGATTTCTGCTGGTGAAACCGTGAGTTGTTTTGGTGCTCGGAAAAGGCTTTTCGGATGATTTCTTGGTCACCAGGTGGAGGCGGTCTAACCACCCCCATACCCGGTCAGACCGCCCCCTCCTATCAGCCAGCTCCCGAGTTGTTTCCGCTGCCGTGTTCGTGTAGGAGTCGAGGCTGCTGGTAGTGTTTGTTCCTAGGACCAGTAGCACTCAAGTGGCTACGTGGTCTTGGCAAACAAAAGGTAGAAGTGCTGAGCGTGTGATTTTGGGTGTCCGACCGAGCTAGTTCATCTTGTTGGAGTTTTTATCTCCTTCGAGAAGAATTTTTATCAGCTCCATTCACTCCCCCTCTCTCTGGTCGCCTAATCAGTCCTTCATCCGGCTGTTGGTTATCACGTCACCGGTCGTCACGACGATCGTTGTCCCCGCGGCCACGTCGGTCGTCGCGGCGGTTGTTGTTGTAACGACGCGAGGATGACCGGTCCCCATCACTTCTGGGTCACTTCGGGTCTTCGGGCGTGCTGAACAGCCTCTTGAACTGCTGGCACTCACTAACTGTGTGAGTGCCCCCTTCATGGAACGTGCAGGGCTTGTCCAGCACCACGTTGAACTCCTCGACGTTGCACATCGAAGGTCGGCACCCATCTACCACGAGCACCTCCGAAGGTCGCTTGCGGAACTTTAAACTGGAATCCCCAGCGGCACCGGAGGTGCCTACATCCTACTTGCTGTCGTGGTCGAACTGGTTGACCAGCGCTTCCTCGGTGTCGATGAGCTTGTTGACGACCTCCATGAGTGGCAAACCTTGGTGGCGCCAGACTCGTGGATCTTCTCAAAGACCTTGCGGTCCCTGAGACCTTTCTTGTAGCTGTCAACGACCTGGTCGTCCCAGACGCCGACGCAGGTGTTGCGGTTCTCGAAGAACTGGTTGGTGTAGTCCCGCAGCCACTCACCGGCCTTCATGGTCACCCTCCCGAGGTAGAAGGCATTTCTAGGGCGATTGTAGGTCGCCTGGAAGTTCGAAGTGAAGGCCTGGGACAGGTCGGCCCACGACATGATGGTGCCTGCCGGGAGGTTGTTGAGCCAGAGCGACGGTGCGTAGCCCATCACTAGTGGGGAGTAGGACGCCATGTGGTCGAAGCTGCCGCCAGCCGCCTTGACAGCGACGTAGTAGGTTGACAACCAGATGTTGGGGTCAGAGCGGCCATCATACTTCTGGATGTTTGTCTTGAAGTTGTCGGGGTAGGCGACCGATCAGAGATGTGGTGCCAACGCGGGGAAGGCAGTGATCGCCATGTCATCGCCGTTGCCGCTGACCTGCGCGGCGATGTCGTCCTGTGCTGGGGCCACAATCTGAGATCTGGGCTGGCGGTCCGGGTTAGGTACCGGACCCTCGGAGTGGCCGTATTCCGCTTTGTACCGAGCACATCGCCGGTTTTCGACATCGTGGCGATCGCGTTCCTCGCGCTCCATGATCCGATGGACGATGCACAGGGGGGGCGTACTCGCGATCGTAATCAAGGCAATGTCGAAGTTCTCTCTCTTCACGCTCACGGTGGCGTTGGTCGATGTAGCCACGGGCATCGCGACCGCGCCAGTTCTTGTCAAGGTTGGCGCGTAGGTCGACGCCTGGCGCAGCGTTCGCCCGAGGTTGGTTGACCTCCTCCTGGATGGTGGGGAGCTTGCCACACGCAAGTCGATTGGATCGACTACGTGAGTGCCGGCTCGACGTAGATGCCGCAGACTTGGACGCCACGCTCCTCTCCTCCACCTGAGCTGTGGCAACCCGGACGTAGGCCATGGCTGCGTTAGCCCTGGGAAGGGTTGTCCTGCTGTAGACGTGCTAGCGCCGCACCCTGGTTGGCCTGGGGGCTGTTGAACGTCGACAGCCCTGCCTCTTCGAATTCAAGGCGTAGGTCACGGGCGCACAGAGGTAACGCCTGGCGCTGCTCCTCCGCCCGCCTCTGGGCGCGGTTCACCTTAGCTTGGATCTGACGTGCCTCCTCGGAATCCGTCACGCCGACTCGCGGTGGGTCGTTCACCGAGACCACCAGGACGCGCCGCCGGGCGGATCTTTGGTCGTTGGGAGAGATGCGGATCCGAGCCTTCTGGAACTCGTCGACGTCCGGAGACGTGGGGGTCCGCACGGCGCGTGAAGCATCACGCTCCTGGTGGTCTTCTTCCGCAGCAGGCAGACACAGAGGGTGTGCCGCGCACCCGTATGGTAGGTGCATGGTATGTTGAGTGGGTCGCGGCGGGCGTGAGGTTCGATCTTCAGGTCATCAGATGACTCCTGCCGTCCAGATTGGATCTGGATGGACTTGGCCACGTGATGAGTGTATGCATCGCTGGATGGCCGCAGACCGAAAGGGAAGGTCTTGCGACGCAACGCGTCCTGCATTGAGCGCTGAGCTCTCTCGCAGATCTGGAGGGTTTCCTCCATCATGTCGATGACTCGCTCCATTCCCTGAACGATGTCATAGGGTTTTGGCGGGTGGGTCTTCAACTTCTTGTTGAAGCTGGGGGCAGCAACAGGCATCGCCAGAGCCTTCACGGAGACCGTCGGGGAGGTTGCCGCCGCCAGCGTGGTTGAGGTCACCGTGAAGTAGACGAAACAGATCTCCACGGTGTTGGCGAGGATGTCCGCCATGCTCGCTGGGAAGACGACACCATATTGGCCACCATGCTGCACAACGAGTTTCCAATCTCCCCTACCTGGCGCGCCAACTGTCAGGGGGTGAGGCCTGGCAGATCCGCAAGGGTTCTACCCAAGAGGTTGCAGGTTTACTAATGGGGGATCAGGACCTAAGAGCGTAGGTGGTAGTCTGCAAATGGAACTTGGAACTCGGCGAGAATGGCAATGGACACGAGGGTTTTAGACTGGTTCAGGCCTCCGGCGAGTAAAACCCTACGTCCAGTATGTGGTGGAATTATGCGTGAATGGGGAAGTCCCCTCAAATGGAGCTCTAGGCCGCCTTATATGGCCAGCGGGCTAGGGTTTCCATTCGAGGTCGGTGGACCCTCATCGGGGTCGGTTACATATTAGGAAGGTCATCTTCCGCGATTACAGAGGGGATCCCACGATCCTCGGACCTACTGGCGGCACCGCACCACGATCCAGGGGAGAAACTTGTGCCACAAGCCCGACTAGTCTTCCGGAGTCTGGATGAGGTTGTCAAGGTCGCCGGGTTGTGGATAAGGTCTCTGGGCCCACTTGTAGGTCGGCGGGGTTTCTGGCAGGTCGGGTCCACTTGACAAGGACCTCTGAGACCCTTGTCGGTTTGGACCCATAGGTTCCCATGTCTCTCAAAGGTACACTTGGTTGCTAAAGGTTACAAACAATGCTACAGGATATATTATGAGGATACCTTTAGTCCAGTAGTAAAAACAGCAACATTTTCCTTTATGTTATCGCTTGCAGTATCTCGTGGTTGGTCCCTTTAACGATTTGATGTTCAGAATGGTATTCCTGAAGAAGAAGTTTATATGAGTTAACCTTCTAGTTATGAGGACAAGGCATTCACACATCATGTCTGCAAGCTTGATAAAGCTCTTTATTGACTTAAACAGGCACCCAGAGCATGGTATTCTCAGCTTAGTCTAAAGTTGCAAAGTCTTGGCTTCAAATCCTCAAAGGCAAATACGTCTCTCTTCTTCTACAATAAAGGGAATGTGACTATCTTTATGCTCATATATGTTGATGATATAGTTGTTGCTAGCTCATCTAAAGAAGCTAAGCTAGTGACGAGGGCCCGGATTAGGGCCCCCTTTGATGACGAGATTATCTCCCCTAAAACAACAAGACATTCCAACACCATTGACAATCTGAAGGCCAAGATCGACAACGTCAAGGCAAAGATTCAGGACAAGGAGGAGAGAAGACCCTGGTCAAGACCCACACTGGCAAGACGTCCAGTCTTCGGCCAGCTGGCTGCATCTCCGATCAGTTCCCCACTAGAGGGACCCCCACGATAAGTCTCCGCCTCGCACGACAAGTCTCCGCCTTGCACGAGAATTCCGGCCCCGGCTGGCACGTGGGACCAGACGCACAGCGCGAGCACCACCACCGACGCGCATGGAGGAACGATTCCCCACATCATGCATGTACAACAGCTGGCAGCCATGCAAGCAACTCACCCCAACAAGAGCCTTAATACTAGTCTGACCGGTTGCGCGACCATCACATCGCCATCATCTCCCACTTTGCCACACGCAAGCTCAGCCCCAGGCACTCAAGCACCCTCTACGACGCGCACAAGACTAGATTTAGGCTCAGGCGTGGCAAGCTAGGCAAGTACTCGGGCAGACTAAGACAAGCGCAAACTACTTGGGGAGGAGGCCAAGTGTCCCGGAAGGAACAGTCCAGCCCGGCCATGCGGCGGCTCCCCCGATAAGGCATCACGACTCAGCTTCAATGTGCCCCGATGGACAACGACGTATGACGGAACGTGCCAGCTGCCAAGCACTGTAACTCTTTTTAGTTCCCCCTTGTGCCCCTTCCCTTGAGACTATAAAAGGGAGAGGAGGGCAATGATTACAAGGGTTATACCTTCAAATGACCAAACACCATTTCAAGGGACTTGGGCTCGACACCCTCTCCCGACCAGCTTGTAACCCCTACTACAAGCACTTCTAGCTCGGGAACACGGCAGCACCACACTGGACGTAGGGTATTACTCCTCGGAGGCCCAAACCAGTCTAAATCTCGTTGTCTCTTGCGCTAACCATCCGAGCCTGACGCACGATCGATATAAATTCACTGTCAGCGGTAGAGAACCCCAACAGTTGGCGCGCCAGGTAGGGGCAAATCGTGTGTCTCGACGAACTCCAGTGGATCGGATGGACGGTCGCAGGGTCACGCTGACTCCTGGGACCACCCTACATTTCGGCTCCCTCGGCTTCGTTTACACCGGGCCGATGGAGTCCGTCACCAGGTGCACCTTCACCCGGCCGCCTCGTCCCAATGTCCTCATGGGGGCCGCGGGACGCGAGGCTTTGTCCGAGGCTTCTCGGACAACGCCATCATCAGCATGTTGGGGCCAAACCCAACGCATGAGCGTTTTAGGCTCACCGCCTACTATGTCACTGACCTCGCCTTCCAGGCCAGCGGAGACGAACCGCTGGGCTAGGGGGAGTTCATGGAGCGGTACACCACGATGTACCCCCATGAACAACCTGGTCTCCCGGACGACCCGGTGACGGCCTATGTCAACAACCTCCGCACAACCGGCGCTGCCCCCGGGTCTCCGACGACTCGTAGGGCGCGGATCACGCGACTCCACGAATCCACGCGGGAGTGCAACGTCTGTGTGGCCTCCGCATCAAGCGGCTCCGTACCGGAGCCGGCTCGTCGCCACCGCGGCACCGACACCCAGCGGCGGGCTCGGCTTGACAAATAAGTGGAGGCGAGACACCAGCTCGACGAGGAGTTGGCCCTTCTACACCAAGAGCTTGGCATGGACGCCGAGCCTCGCGATCGACGCCCGGCGTAGGATGTTCCTGTGCAGGGGGTGCCCCGCGAGGGGAACAACGACTGGCGCGAGCGCCGTCTGGCTGCCGATCAGACGCACAGCTGCGCACCTATGTTGCCGACACGCGGACCGGCGTGCGACAACAACTGACGCGCCAACGAAGGCGTGGACATCGACGCTAACACCGACGTTGACGCTCCGTCACTTTTCCGGTGGGTGTCCTAGAACCTCGCCACTGTGGCCATGCTGCTACGCCGCTGCTCGGAGCCTGCAACCTCTGAGGAGCGATGAGTGCGCCAGCAGCTGAAGGCGCTACTCGAGGCTGCGGCAGCACAACAATCGGAGAGCTCCGCCTCGCGCCAGCGCTCAGAGCGTGGGCGGGCTGGAGCACCATCCGCCCATGGCTTGAATCCGCCTCCTTCCCAGCATCGAGGGTGCGGGGAGGGAGTCGGAGCTGCGGCATCTGCGGTCAAGAGTCGTCTTGGGCCCAACCGTGACGCTCGTACCACCATCGAGGCCCAACGGCGAGCAGAGAGTGTCGACAACAACCGCGACAACCGCTCACGCCACCACGACGATCGTGGGCGCGGGCGGCGCCATGACGACGTTGATGACGACCGCGACCACATCCGGTCACCGAATCGGCCGAGGTCCACGAGCCTTTGGCCAGAGCATCCATGACGCGAAATTTCCTTCGCGCTTTCGAGCTCCGACCCATGTGGGATGGGGACACCAACCCCAGCGTATGGCTCGAGAACTACCGCCTCGCATGCCACGCCGGGGGAGCAACCAACGACCTCTTCGTCATCAAGAACCTGCCGCTCTACCTCAGCGATTCCACGCACACGTGGCTCGAGCACTTGCAGAAGGACAAGATTCACGACTGGACTGACCTGCGTCAAGTCTTCGTCAGCAACATTCAGGGCACCTACATGCGCCCAGGAAAGCAATGGGAGCTGCGCAACTGCAAGCAGCAGCCGGGGGAGAGTCTCCGTGAGTACATACAACGCTTCTCCAAGCGCTGCACTGAACTCCCCGGCATGACCGACAACGACGCCATCTCAACGTTGCAGAATGGCATGACATGCACCTCCCTCATCCACTGACTCGGGTGCCGCATGCTTCGCACGACTCGCAAGCTCCTCGACATCGCGAGCAACCACGCTGACGGCGAGGAGGCGGTCGCCACAACGCTGAACACCCCTCAGGGCAAGGCGAAGCAAGTCATGGACCATGGCGACGGGACTTCCTCGCTTTTCAAAAAGAAGAAGAAGAAGAAGACAAGCACCGCCGCGACTACAACTTTGTTGTGGTGGTAGAGCGCAAGGCTCACGCCCTAAGGGTAACCCAGCCAAGCCCGCACTGACCAGAGACCACTTTGAGAGGCTCTTAGATGCGTCGTGCCCGCACCACGAGGTCCTCGTCAAGCACACACTCCGGGAGTGCCGGCTCATGAAAAACTACGTCAAGGGTACTCTCTAGCCGAAGATGGCGGACCAGCCCGAGAAGCAAGGCCCCTCCCCGGATAACGACAACGGCGTGGGGGCTGGATTCCCTGGAGAAGATGGTGTGGTGCACATGATCTTCGGTGGATCTCCGGCAAGACCCTCAAGACGGCGTGAGAAGCTCATCCGGCGAGAAGTCTTCAACGCTGATGTTGCGAAGCCGTCCTACCTAAAGTGGTCGGAGGTTCCGATAACCTTCGACCGCAAGAACCATCCGGACCATGTGCCTCAGCCTGGATCCTACCCACTAGTGGTATCTCCCCTATTCAAATCTAGAAGGATCCACAAGGTCCTGATGGATGGGGAAGCGGGATCAACGTGCTCTACGCGTAACACTTAACGAGGTGGGCATCCCACGGTCCGCACTGAGGCCCTCAACTATGCCATTCCACGGGGTCATACCCGGAATCAAGGCGCTCTCCCTCGGGCAGATCGATCAGCCTGTCACGTTTGGGGACGTGTGGAACTTCTGCATAGAAACCCTCACCTTCGATATGGTGGGGTTCTGGGGGACGTACCACGCAATCCTCGGGAGGCCGGCATACTCAAAGTTTATGGCCGTGCCCAACTATATATACCTGAAGTTGAAGATTCCCGGACAGAAGGGGATCATCATAGTAGGGACAACATATCAGCGTGCATACGATTGCGATGCTGAATGCTTTCAGTTCGCCGAGGCAACCATCCGGTCCGAGAGGCTCCACGTCAAGCCTAGTTCCGAGAACCAGGATGTCCCCAGTCGTCCAAGTGCTTTCCTATTTAGTTTCGAGCCCACCAAGGACATTAAGGATGCGGTCGTCTCCGACGATAGTCGTATGCTCCGTATCGAAACGGCGCTCGATCCTAAATAGGAAAGCGCACTCGTCGACTTCCTCAAAGTGAACCTTGATGTGTTTGCATGGAAACCCTCCGACATGAAGGGGATCCCGAGAGAGGTTGTCGAGCACAAGTTGAACATCAAGCCGGGATCGAAACCAGTGAAACAGCGCCTTCACCGCTTCATTGACGAGAAGTGTAAGGGGATTGGCGAGGAGGTCATGAAGCTCCTTAGTGCAGGGTTCATCCGTGAAGTCTTCCACCCCGAGTGGCTAGCAAACCCTGTACTTGTAAAGAAGAAGAATAAGAAATGGAAGATGTGTGTTGACTACACGAGCCTTAACAAGGAATGTCCCAAGGATTCATTTCCTTTGCCTCGCATAAATCAGGTAGTCGATTCAACGGCAGCGTGCAAAACCCTATGTTTTCTCGATGTGTACTCCGGGTACCACCAGATAGCGATGTGCATAGCGGACCAACTCACAACCTTGTTCATCACTCTGTTCTGCGCGTACTGTTATCAAATGATGCCGTTTGGGCACAAAAATGCGGGCGCTACTTTCCATCGATGCATGCGACGTGTCGTCGGGGAGTTGATAAGCCGCATCATAGAAGCATATGTCGACGATATCGTAGTCAAGTCTAAAAAGATGGGGGACCTGGTACCCAACCTCACTGAGGTCTTCGAGAAGCTACGACAACACGGGGTAAAGCTAAACCCTGAGAAGTGCATTTTCAGGGTTCCGAGGGGCATGCTCCTCGGCTTTGTCGTGTCGGAGCGCGGCATCGAGGCTAACCCCAAGAAGATCTCGACCATCATGGACATAGGGCTGATCAAGAGCCTGAAGGGCGTGCAGCGTTTCACGGGCTGTCTCGCGGCTTTAAGTCGCTTTATAGCACGACTCGGGGAGCGCAGCCTGCCACTGTACAAGCTGATGAAGAAATCCGACCACTTCGCGTGACTCCCGAGGCGCAAGAGGCACTCGATTCTCTCAAGAATATGCTCAAGAATCCTCCGATATTGACCGCTCCGAACACGAAAGAGACGATGCTCCTATATATCTTAGCGACAACCCAAGTGGTCAGTGCGGCGTTGGTGGTCGAGCGAGAAGAGCCTGGGAGGTCTCAAAAGGTGCAACGACCAGTGTACTTCATCAGCGAGGTACTCTCCAACTCCGAGACGCGCTACTCATAAATGTAGAAACTTTTGTACACGGTTTTGATGACCAAACGCAAGCTCCGACATTACTTGGACGTGCATCCTATCACCGTGGTGTCCAAGTATCCGCTCAGGGAGGTCATCTAGAAACCTGAGTCCGAAGGAAGGAACGCCAAGTGGGCACTCAAGTTGATGGGGCAGAACATCACGTACGCTCCGCGCAGCACAATCAAATCCCAAGTACTCACGGACTTCGTGGTCGAGTGGATGGAGATTCAAACTCCCCCAACATCGATCGAGCATGAGAATTGTGAGGACCATGTGTGGTTCAAGGACTGGTGGATGGTCGCTTCCTGGTGTGATGAGTGATTGACAACGTTGTGTGGACTGATTCTTGGCTAAGTATTGCAGGTGCAAGTTGTGGCTTGATTGGTGTTGGTGCAGGTGAAGAACAAGCTCGAAAGGTCGTCGCTGATGAGGCCTCCAGGTGTGGAGAAGACAAGTAGGCTTGGTTCGAGGGACCCGGTGGCCAGCGGGGTCAAGTGCAGGAAGCATGGTGGCAAGAACAGCGGGACGAAGTCGTGGACAGTTTCTTGGTGGAGCCTCAAAACCAAGGTCGAGTCGGGACTACGTGGGAGCCGAGTCATGAGTGGCGATTGGCGGAGGCTACACCGAGTTCACGGGGTTTGCAGTGGTTCACCAGAAAATTACTGGGTTACTCGGTTGAGCCACAAAACCGAGGCCGAAGACTCGACGAGGAGGTGCGGCCGCCCAGGCCAGTTCAACCACCCAAGAGGGGCGGTTAGACCGCCTGGGCCGATCTAACATCCCAAGGGGGGCGGTCTGACCGCCCTGGTCGCTGGCGCCGAGAAGCTTCGAAGCGGAGGACACGCGTCGGGATCACAAGGCTTGCGTCGAGACTAAGCAGGTTGCGGTCGCCGGGCATCCGTCCGATGAAGAAAATCTGAATACTTCCAAACTCTCCCTTGAGGGGCTTGTATCCCTAGTTATTAAGTAAGGGTAGTTTAGTCTTTTGGGTGCTTCCATATATACTCTTGAGGGGATGGATGGCAGCCAACTCTTGGAATCCTAGCTCATTTGTTTTCCCATTTTTGTTCTTATTTTCTCTAGTTTTTCTAGGACTAGCTTGAGAGCTTCATGTTAGATCTTGAGAGAGGGATGGATGTATGTGTGGCAAGCTAGACCTTGTGTGAACCTTCATGGTATGTATTGATGATTCGGCGTGGTTCCTCAAGTGCTTGTGTTGCCTTTCCCGTCCTCCTTTTTGGTGATTTTCGGAGCTCTTTGTTTTGATTTTTGTGGCGGAGTTTTGAGTATGAGTTCTTGCGAGATTCTTGTTGGGTGTCACGTATGAGGATCTTATGCCTCTTTGCTTGGTGACTTTTCCCCAAGAATCCCCTTTGAATCGGACTCGATTTGGTGGTTTTTCGAGTTGCTCGAGTTCTTGACCTAGAGAGACGATTTCTTCGATTCCTCTTGATTGTGAGCGATTCGGGTCGATTCCTTTGAGGTAGGGGTTACCCAAGAGGTAACCCAGCTATTTCCGAAGTTTCGCTGCAATCTGTGGGGTGATTTGGGAGATCGGGCGATGGGAAGTTGAGGTTTGACCCGCAGGTTGGATTTCTGGAAGGGGCGTCCTAACTTCCTAAGGGGGCGGTCTAACCGCCCTCGGTCTTCCAGGTGAAGGTTTTGGTTTTGCCGAATTTTCCTCTATGAGTTTGTTCTCCTTGATCAGAGGAGCGTTCTGGTGAAATCTTGAGTCGTTTTCGTGCAGTTTGCTAGGAGTTCTTGCTTGGGGTTCTTTGCTGGGTACAGGAGGTTAGATCGCCCCTGGTAGCCGGTCTAACCACCCCTAGGCCCCTGGGTGAAGTTTTGGTGTTCGCTAAGATTTCCTGGTTGCTAGCTTGGCTTTGACCAGATATCTCTGTTGGTGAAACCGTGGTGTGTTTTGCTCCTCTGAAGAGGTGTTTCAAAGGATTTCTTTGTTGCCTGATGGAGGTGCTCTAACCGCCCCCCATACCCGGTCTAACCGCCCCCCTCTGGACAACCAGCTTCCGTGTTTTTTCCGCTATCGTGGGAGTGTAGGAGTGGAGTTTGCTGGTAGTGTTTATTCCTAGGACCAGTAGCACTTCAGTGGCTATGTGGTTTTGGCAAACAGAAGGTAGAAGTGCGGAGCATGTGATTTGGGGGTCTGACTGAGCAAGTTCATCTTGTTGGAGTTTCAATCTCCTTCGACAAGAATTTTTATCGGCTCCCATTCACTCCCCGCCCTCTCTGGTCGCCTAATCGGTCCTTCAACTTGGACCATGTATTTCGACCGATCGGTCATGAAGGAGGGAGCCGGTGTAGGCCTTGTCTTCATCTCGCCCCTGGGCGTGCGTATGGAGTACATGGTGCAACTACATTTTCCGGTATCAAACAACGCCGCCGATTACGAAGCCCTAATCAACGGTCTCCTGATCGCTGCCGAGCTCGGCATCAAACGCCTTGAGATCAGGGGCGACTCAGAGCTAGTCGTGGATCAAGTCATGAAAGACAAGAATTGTGTCGACATGAAGATGGAAGCATACTGTCAAGCCTTACGAGATCTGGAGGGAAACACAGCCTCGAGCTGCACCATGTGCTGCGCGACTACAACAAAGCAGTTGACATACTCACAAAGGCCACGTCCAGTCGAAGCCCTATTCCTCACGGAGTCTTCGCGAGTGATCAGGATCAGCCGTCCGTGCGAGCAGAAGGCGAGAAGCCACCCGAGGAGTCGTAGCCCGAAGTCATGGTGATTGATCAGCCACCAGAGGTGAGCCTTGAAGATCCTGACTGGCAGTTCCCCATCCTTGAGTTGCTAGTCGAGGGGAAGCTCCCCTCGAACTAGACGGAGGCCCGGCGCATCACCCGCCGACCAAAAGCTTTCGTCCTCATCGACGGCGAACTCTACAAGCATGGGGCAGCCAACATACTCATGTGGTGGATCCTCGGGGATCAAGGCCGTGAGCTGTGGCACCTGCAGTCACCATGCCGGTCCGAGAACACTTGTCAGGAAAGCTCTCTGACAAGGTTTCTACTGGCCCACAGCGGTCGCCGACTCGAAGGGCCTTGTGCAGCGCTATGAAGGGTGCCAATTCTACGCTCGACAAACTCATCTCCCGGCGCAAGCATTGCAGACAATCTCAATCATGTGTCCCTTCGCTGTCTGGAACCTCGACATGGTGGGTCCACTCCGACAAGCGCTCGGGGGCTTCACCCACCTTCTCCTAGCGGTCGACAAGTTCTCGAAGTGGATCGAGGCTCGACCCATCGTCAATGTCCGCTCCGAGGAGGTGGTCTCATTCTTCACCGACATCATCTATCGCTTCGACATACCCAACACGATCATCACCGACAACGGCACCCAGTTCACGGGGAAGAAATTCATCGACTTTTGCGATGACAACCACATCCGTGTGGATTGGTCCGCCGTAGCTCACCCGAAGACGAACGGGCAAATCGAGAGGGTGAATGGAATAATCCTGCAAGGCTTGAAGCCAAGGATTTTCAAGCGGCTCGACAAGTTTCGAGCAATATGGGTAGCCGAGCTGCCGTCCGTGTTGTGGAGTTTACGCACCACACTGTGCCGAGCCACGGGGTTTACACCGTTCTTCATGGTGCATGGCTCCGAGGTGGTCTTTGAAGGATCAGATGGCGACTAGAGAGGGGGGGAGTGAATAGGAGCCGGTAAAAATTCTTCCCAAAGAACCCGGCCTATGTCCTACTCAAATCCTGGTCACACACAAGCGATGGATCGAATCACGCACCAATCGCCAAGACCACGAGGTTATGGATCAACCTCTAGCCTTAGGAACGATTCCTAGAAGCACACGCGGAAGCACTAGAAAGGGAAGGAAGGAATCGAAACAAAAAGACCGCACGGGCTCCGGCGGATCGTCCGGCCGGGCGGTGCGGACCGTCCGCGATGGACCGCGCGGACCGTCCGACTCGCTCTCGCGGACTCGAAGGACCGATACGGCGAACCGGAGAGGGGGGGGGGGAGTGAATGGGAGCCGATAAAAATTCTTCTCGAAGGAGATGAAAACTCCAACAAGACGAACGCGGCTTCCAACACAAGTCTCCGACTCACTACCAAGGTTGGTCAAGCCCACGTAGCCACCGGAGTGCCACCGGACCTAGGAGCCAACACACAACCTTCCGACCCGAGAAACGCGGCGGAAAAACCAAACCTCGAGTCTACGGACCCACACCGGTCGGACCGGTGAGCACCACCGGTCGGACCGGTCCCTCGAGCTTGGCGGTCATGCCCCTATCCACCTCGGCCCGACTTGAGCTTCGAGAACGGCTCGTTCACCGTCGAGTATCATACCTCTCCGACTCGACTATGGCCTCGAACTTTCCGCCCCATATCGTACGATCCAAAGAGTGTAAGGGCTTGACGGCTCTATCATGATCATCGTACGGGAGCACGTCCACATTGGCCCTCATGTTGTTCACCACCACCGTGAACCTGCGAAACAAGGCATCGATGGACTCACTGGGGAGATGAGTGAAGTTCTCGTACTCTCTCCGTAGGTCGCATACAACCGTGCTCGAACACCGGGCGTTCCCAACATGAGCCTCCTTCAACACCGCCCAAATCCTACAAGCCAAGTGCTCGGTGTGCACCCGATCGAACTCGGCCGACACAAAGCACGAAACAAGTAGTCGACCGCCTTATTGTTGGCGTCGAATCCGTCCCCTCGACCCCGGAGCAAGGAAATCCATCGGTGGACATAGCCTGTGTCCACCGTGACATCCCAAAGCGGTGACCCTTTCCGCGGAGGAACGCACCCATCCGCTTGCTCCACATCCGGTAGTTCTTGCCATCGAAGTGTGGAGGACCCGAACCCCGTTCTCGGTACGCCATCCTTGGATCTTAGACCGGTTAGAGTCAACAAAGATCCGAACCGGCTCGATACCACTTGAAGGACCGATACGGCGAACCGGGAGAGGGGGGGAGTGAATGGGAGCCGATAAAAATTCTTCTCGAAGGAGATGAAAACTCCAACAAGACGAACGCGGCTTCCAACACAAGTCTCCGACTCACTACCAAGGTTGGTCAAGCCCACGTAGCCACCGGAGTGCCACCGGACCTAGGAGCCAACACACAACCTTGGGACCCGAGAAACGCGGCGGAAAAACCAAACCTCGAGTCTACAGACCCACACCGGCCGGACCGGTGAGCACCACCGTCGGGACCGGTCCCCGTAGGTGAACCCGAGCAACTTCCCCTAAGTGGCTCTACACCGGTCGACCGGTGAGACACACCGGTCGAGCCGATGGCACCGAAAGCCCCCAAGACACCAAACAAGCCAACCGACCACCAAACGGACCCAAACTTGAAACAAAGAAGCACCACGGGACAACAAAGAACACACCAAGACACTCACCCGAGCGAAAACCCACGGGGGCTTGCACCGGTCGGACCGGTCAAGAGCACGGTCGAGCCGTGTAGCTCCGGGCGGCTCGGGATGAACAAAGCACCCGCGGGTCAACTCCCCCAACTCCAAATCTCGATCTCCCGAATCGCTCCACGGACTTGAACAAGACTTTGGGGATATCGGGAACACCTCATGAGGAGTCCATAGCCAAGTTTAATCCCACCAAATCTCGTCCAAAAAGGAGGAATCGAAGAAATCCCGCCGAAAGAACTTCCAAACCAAGAACTCAAGGAAACCCCAAAATCGAGCACTTTTACTCACGGATTTGGGAGGGGAATCACGGCCCAAAGAACCACGACGGGTTCCCACAAATTTTCCCCATCAAATCCCCAAGAGAAAAGCCCCGAAAACACCCCAAAGAAATCACGAAGAGAGAGCTCCGAAAATCACCACCAAGAACAACCGGGGAAAACACATCCAAACCTTGAGGAACCACGCCGAATCATCTATACATGAAACAAAGGTTCGTACAAGATCTAGCAAGCCGCCCGATCATCCATCCCTCTCTACAAGATCTCTCCGTGAAGCTCTCTTGCTAGCCCTAAGGAAAACCTAAGGAAAATAGGTTGAAAAAAAGAAAACTAATGAGCTAGGGTTCCAAGAGTTGGCTGCCATCCTCTCACCTCTTGGGTTATATAGGCGGCAACCGAATGTCTAAAATGCCCCTCTCTACTAACTAGGGATACAAGCCCCTCAAGGGCGGATTTGGAATTCTTGATGTCTTCACCATCGGACGGATGCCGGCGACCGCACCCTGCGTAGCCTCGACGCAAGCCATGCGATCCCGACGCGTGTCCTCCGCTTCGAAGATTCGGACCGCGTCGTCGCACACCGGTCGACCGGTGCTCCTCCCGGTCGAGCCCGGTCCCCACGGTCGGACCGGTCGGACCCACCGGTCGGGCCGGCCCGTGTCTCTTCGCCGCACCTCCGTCTTCGGTTCTCCGGTCATGGCTTTGTGGATCAACCAAGGAACCCAGAGGGTTTTCCCGGTGAACCACCGGAAACCCCGCGAACTCGGTGTAGCCTCCGCCAATCTCCACTCATGACTTGGCTCCCACGTAGTCCCGGCTCGACCTTGGTTTTGAGGCTCAACCAAGAAACCGTCCACGACTTCATCTTGTCGTTCATGCCACCATGCGGCCCGCACTTGACCCCGCCGGCCACCGGGTCCCTCGAACAAAGCCTACTTGTCTTCTCCACACCTGGAGGCCTCACCGGCGACGACCTTTCGCGCTTGTTCTTCACCCGCACCAACACGAGTCAAGCCGCAACCTCGCACCCGCAATACTTAGCCAAGAATCAGTCCACACAACGTTGTCAATCACTCATCACACAAGGAAGCGACCATCCACCGGTCCTCGAACCACACATGGTCCTCAATCTCCCCCTTGATGAGTGCATTGACAACACCCACACGAAAGTAACAAGAGAGAAAAGAAAAAGAAAAGAAACGAACAAAAAGAAACTCCAACAAGCGATCGAAAGCCAAACAAAGGCAAAGAGCAAGATCACTTGAAGAAGACAAGTCTCGGACCCCTTAGGCAAGGGCAACGGCTCGACACATCCGAGACAAAGCAAAGCTCAAGCAAAGAGCGCAAACCACCAAAACAAAGCTCGAAAAACCACAAAGAGCTCCCCCTGCACACATGCAAGCTCCCCCTGAACCAATGCAACTCCCCCGGACGAATGCTCGCAAAACAACAGTGAAAACGGGGCAGCTGCAGCAATTTCAGCTCACACCGGTCGGACCGGTCATCACCACCGGTCGACCGGTGCCTAACATATGTACGGGACCAGCACTCACACCGGTCGGACCGGTGCTCATCACCGGTCGGACCGGTGTACAACGAGAGCCCGAAATGGCTCGAAACCACCGAAAACCTTCCAAACGCGTCCAACAAGCCATTTCAAGCTCAAACTTCTCCCCCTTGTTGGCAATGCATGAATCAAGCCAAAAATGCAAAAAATGCAACCTATAGCTTCTCAAATATACAAAATTCAACAAAGAAGTCTACACATGTCCAAATGAGCAAGTTAGGTACTCTACGGCTTCGTATCGATCTCAACTACATGATCACCAAGTTTCACAACCATTGGACGAAGCTAAAATGGATTTTGGCAATTTTGCGAAAAACTTGCCTCTCATGAGCAAAGTCCTAAACATGATCAAAGCATATCAAAATGGCAAAGCCACACAAACTTCATGCTAGGACAGCTATTCTAACCATAAGACCATCACAAACACCCACAAGCACCTCATGTCATGTCAAAGCCACCGAGCCATGTGCCTACTTCTATTTATGAGACTTCTCATTGGTAGGCATCATGCAACGGTTTAGCACCCAAAGCAAATTAAATTCAGCACATATGACATGGGAGCATATTTTCCAAGCATTTTTCATTTCATTTTCAGATTTGTAAATGGTACATGAAATGTCTTTGCGACAAAAAGGAACTTATGCTCCTCCACAAGATAAATCTAGAGGGCTAAACATTCATGATGGCAAAAGAGCCTTTGGCCCCATATGATCAATAAGCTAGCTATCCCACCACAAATTAAGCATAGCAAAGCCACAAAAACATGTCAAGAGCATGTAAAGGCATTTACACATGAGAGAGCATACATGACATTTTTCAAAAGCAAAGCTATCAACCATGGATTATTCATCAAGATCATCAAGAGCTAAGCCAAACTAAACCGTAGCATACCAAACAAGCTCACAAAGACATATATCTCATTCCATGGTGAACAATGTATATAAGAGAAGCTTTTCCTAACCAATGCATATGATACAAAATGCATGCAATCTAAGATACAAGGATGCCTATACATCATGCTACATATGCCATGCCAAATGCAAGAAATGCATAAAGGAAAGCTATACATATGCTACAAAGGAGCTCCCACACACAAAGCTCACAAACCACCGGCTCCTCGAGGGGAGGCAAAAAGGGCTCGACACCACCGCAAAAGAGCAAAGGAGCACCAAACTCACAAGCTCCCCCTAAACTCATGCATTAAGGCCAAAGAGCATACAAAGCTCACCTTACACACATGAGATAAGGCAAAGAGCAAAAGAAACCAAGTGGCTTGACCAAGGCCACACACTCGAAGGTCACAAATACACTTACCTTTATCATTTCTTCACAATTCACTCATCCTTGTCCACCATTTCCCGAAAGTGATGCACCTACATATCACCACCGGGATATGAAGCCGAAGAACCACCCCCCGATATCAACCAAATGTTCTCGGGCCATCCACCTGCAACTCAAAACAAGGAGCGAGAGCGAGCAACCGACTCAACACTCGGGGTTAGTTCCAAATGTGTAAAACCAGTGCCTAGCCATTTGCTCGAAAGTGGGGTTAGCAAAAACCAAACCATCTTTCCTACCAAAGCTACCTCCACGAACACCACCACGGTAACCACCATGAGGGAACCAACCCCTCTCGCCTGGAGGAGGACCAAAACCACGAAAGAAAGCCCGTGGAACGTCCTTCCTCTCCAACTCAACGCCACGACTCCTCCAATCCCCGTATTGAGCACGAGGAGGAGAACACCTAGCAAACCGACCACACCGTACTCTTTCCGGCCCAACCACCGAACCACGACCACCGAAACAACCCTCGCACCGTACGAGCTCGAAACCCGAACATCCGTCCGTCCAGGGCACCGCACCGGTCCGACCGGTGCCCCACACCGGTCCGACCGGTGTGACCGGACAAGAACACCACCCGCAGCCTTCTTCTCTCCCCAAGCCCGAACCGTCCTCACAATCGCCTTGCCCCCGGGCATCCGCATACGAGGCTCAAGTACACCATCGGAAGGGTGGTACTTGTCCTTGTTTGCCCACTCCTTCCTCATTCTCTCCTCTCGCTTCCTCTTGAAGCAAAACTCCTCCTTATGGCCATCTCTCCCACAATAGCCACAATGGAACCTCACAAGCTTAGGTTTTGGCTTGGGATGTGGCTCGCTCACTCGGTTTCTCTCCACTCAAACCCTCCACCGGTTTCTCACCACTTGCCTTCTCACTCTCCTTCCCAAAGAACACTTTCCCCGAAGTGCTCACAAACTTGATAGGCTTTTGTAGGTCATTTGTGGGTGTAGGAAACACGGGTGGAGCGGGGTTGTGTCTAGCCGATTCCTTAGATGGTTAGGTTTTGGTGGGAACTCATTCTTGTGGTGGGTTTTTGGTGGCTCCGGATATTCTCTCCACTTCCCTCACCAACCTTGTTTGCTCCAAGCCCCTCACCATCTTGCCTCTTAAAGGCCTCGATCATCATCCTCAAGCGAGGCTCGTGACCGGGACAACCACCCCATCAACTTCCTCAAATCATCATTCTCATCCCGCAAACGGTCAACATAATGTGGAAGCTCCAAATTTTTCAATGCATGCATTTCACGGGTAGAGCAAGATGTAGGCATGGGTTCCTTCAATTTAGCCTCGAGCGAACTAGTGTAAGCATGCATCTCATCAATCTTAGCATGCAAAACGGGGCATGAAGTGCAAGCACCTAGCAAAGCGAGTCTAGACTTAAGCTCGCCCACCTCAACCCTAAGCACATCTAGTTCCTCACACTTGGAGGCATGCTTCTCCTTGAACAAAGCAAGATCGCAAGGAATATAGAGCAATCAACACAATCATTATCATCGAAACAACGGGGCTAGCCTTAAGCGAATCAATCTCAAGCTTGCTATCAAGCACCCGTGTCTCTAGCTCGGCCACTCTAGTCCTAGCATCCTCGAGTGAAGCCCTAAGCTCTTTCCTCATTTTCTTGGCCTCTCTAAGCATGTCATCACGGTTATCAAGCAAAGAGCCAAGCCTCTCATTCTCCGGCGCAAGAAGGGAAGTTCATCACGCACCTCGTCGTCGGACTCGGAGTCCGAGTCGCTCCGTGTGCTCTTCTTGCCGCCGGAGCTCGGCGCCATGGTGCGAAGCCATCTCTCGCGAAGCGGCTCGGCCCCGCTCGGGTTCTTGGACGACTTCTTGTTCTTGCGGCGATCTCCCTCGTCTTCGCGGGGCCGCTCGAGCTCGAGGTGGAGTACGCGGGCCCGGAGTCGACGTCGCTCGCCCCAACCATCGCTCGGGCCTTGCCTCGGCCCTCCTTCTTCCTCGACCGCCGCTCGTCCTTGTACTTGTTCTTGTGCTTGCTCTTGTGGTCGCGCCTCGAACGGTACTTGCCATCGTTCATCCTCGGCTTGTGCTTGTAGGCGTCCTTGTTCTCGGCCTTCTCGGGCGGTCGGCAACGAAGTGTTCGGCTTGCCGCACCGGAAGCAAGTCCTCGTGTTCCTCCTCATGTTCACACGGTTCTCGTGCAGCCTCTCGAACCGCCTCGTCAACGGCGCCGGCTCGTCCTCTCCAAGGTCATCAAACTCCTCATCCGGCATAGCCATCAAAGAGGAAAACGAGAACATCCGGTGGATGGGTTAGAGTTAGTCTTTCCTTTGGAACCACCAACGAGGGCAAGACTATGGGAGTCGGTCGGTCCCTCGAGCTTGGCGATCATGCCCCTATCCACCTCGGCCGACTTGAGCTTCGAGAACGGCTCGTTCACCGTCGAGTATCATACCTCTCCGACTCGACTATGGCCTCGAACTTTCCGCCCCATATCGTACGATCCAAAGAGTGTAAGAGCTTGACGGCTCTATCATGATCATCGTACGGGAGCACGTCCACATTGGCCCTCATGTTGTTCACCACCACCGTGAACCTGCGAAACAAGGCATCGATGGACTCACCGGGGAGATGAGTGAAGTTCTCGTACTCTCTCCGTAGGTCGCATACAACCGTGCTCGAACACGGGCGTTCCCAACATGAGCCTCCTTCAACACCGCCCAAATCCTACAAGCCAAGTGCTCGGTGTGCACCCGATCGAACTCGGGCCGACACAAAGCACGAAACAAGTAGTCGACCGCCTTATTGTTGGCGTCGAATCCGTCCCTCGACCCCGGAGCAAGGAAATCCATCGGCTGGACATAGCCCGTGTCCACCGTGACATCCCAAAGCGGTCGACCCTTTCCGCGGAGGAACGCACCCATCCGCTTGCTCCACATCCGGTAGTTCTTGCCATCGAAGTGTGGAGGACCCGAACCCCGTTCCCGGTACGCCATCCTTGGATCTTAGAGCGGTTAGAGTCAACAAAGATCCGAACCGGCTCGATACCACTTGAAGGACCGATACGGCGAACCAGAGAGGGGGGGGGGGAGTGAATGGGAGCCGATAAAAATTCTTCTCGAAGGAGATGAAAACTCCAACAAGACGAACGCGGCTTCCAACACAAGTCTCCGACTCACTACCAAGGTTGGTCAAGCCCACGTAGCCACTGGAGTGCCACTGGACCTAGGAGCCAACACACAACCTTCCGACCCGAGAAACGCAGCGGAAAAACCAAACCTCGAGTCTACAGACCCACACCGGTCAGACCGGTGAGCACCACCGGTCAGACCGGTCCCTCGAGCTTGGCGGTCATGCCCCTATCCACCTCGGCCCGACTTGAGCTTCGAGAACGGCTCGTTCACCGTCGAGTATCATACCTCTCCGACTCGACTATGGCCTCGAACTTTCCACCCCATATCGTACGATCCAAAGAGTGTAAGAGCTTGACGGCTCTATCATGATCATCGTACGGGAGCACGTCCACATTGGCCCTCATGTTGTTCACCACCACCGTGAACCTGCGAAACAAGGCATCGATGGACTCACCGGGGAGATGAGTGAAGTTCTCGTACTCTCTCCGGTAGGTCGCATACAACCGTGCCTGAACCTGGGCGTTCCCAACATGAGCCTCCTTCAACACCGCCCAAATCCTACAAGCCAAATGCTCGGTGTGCACCCGATCGAACTCAGGCTGACACAAAGCACGAAACAAGTAGTCGACCGCCTTATTGTTGGCGTCGAATCTGTCCCTCGACCCTGGAGCAAGGAAATCCATCGGCTGGACATAGCCTGTGTCCACCGTGACATCCCAAAGCAACGGTCGACCCTTTCCGCGGAGGAACGCACCCATCCGCTTGCTCCACATCCGGTAGTTCTTGCCATCGAAGTGTGGAGGACCCGAACCCCGTTCTCGGTACGCCATCCTTGGATCTTAGACTGGTTAGAGTCAACAAAGATCCGAACCGGGCCCGATACCACTTGAAGGACCGATACGGCGAACCGTAGAGGGGGGGGGGAGTGAATGGGAGCCGATAAAAATTCTTCTCGAAGGAGATGAAAACTCCAACAAGACGAACGCGGCTTCCAACACACGTCTCCGACTCACTACCAAGGTTGGTCAAGCCCACGTAGCCACTGGAGTTCCACTGGACCTAGGAGCCAACACACAACCTTCCGACCCGAGAAACGCAGCGGAAAAACCAAACCTCGAGTCTACAGACCCACACCGGTCGGACCGGTGAGCACCACCGGTCGACCGGTCCCCGTAGGTGAACCCGAGCAACTTCCCCTAAGTGGCTCTACACCGGTCGACCGGTGAGACACACGGTCGGACCGATGGCAGCACGAAAGCCCCCAAGACACCAAACGGGCCAACCGACCACCAAACGGACCCAAACTTGAAACGAGCAGCACCACGGGACAACAAAGAACACACCAAGACACTCACCCGAGCGAAAACCCACGGGGGCTTGCACTGGGTCGGACCGGTCAAGAGCACCGGTCGAGCCGTGTAGCACGGGCGACTCGGGATGAACAGCACCCGCGGTCAACTCCCCCAAATCCAAATCTCGATCTCCCGAATCGCTCCACGGACTTGAACAAGACTTTGGGGATATCGGGAACACCTCATGAGGAGTCCATAGCCAAGTTTAATCCCACCAAATCTCGTCCAAAAAGGAGGAATCGAAGAAATCCCGCCGAAAGAACTTCCAAACCAAGAACTCAAGGAAACCCCAAAATCGAGCACTTTTACTCACGGATTTGGGAGGGGAATCACAGCCCAAAGAACCACGACGGGTTCCCACAAATTTTCCCCATCAAATCCCCAAGAGAAAAGCCCCGAAAACACCCCAAAGAAATCACGAAGAGAGAGCTCCGAAAATCACCACCAAGAACAACGGGGAAAACACATCCAAACCTTGAGGAACCACGGCCGAATCATCTATACATGAAACAAAGGTTCGTACAAGATCTAGCAAGCCGCCCGATCATCCATCCCTCTCTACAAGATCTCTCCGTGAAGCTCTCTTGCTAGCCCTAAGGAAAACCTAAGGAAAATAGGTTGAAAAAAAGAAAACTAATGAGCTAGGGTTCCAAGAGTTGGCTGCCATCCTCTCACCTCTTGGGTTATATAGGCGGCAACCGAATGTCTAAAATGCCCCTCTCTACTAACTAGGAATACAAGCCCCTCAAGGGCGGATTTGGAATTCTTGATGTCTTCACCATCGGACGGATGCCGGCGACCGCACCCTCGCGTAGCCTCGACGCAAGCCATGCGATCCCGACGCGTGTCCTCCGCTTCGAAGATTCGGACCGCGTCGTCGCACACCGGTCGGACCCGTGCTCCTCACCGGTCGGACCGGTCCCCACCGGTCGGACTCCGTCGGACCCACCGGTCGGGGCCGGTGCGAGTGTCTGCCGCACCTCCGTCTTCGGTTCTCCGGTCTTGGCTTTGTGGATCAACCAAGGAACCCGGTGGTTTTACGGTGAACCACCGGAAACCCCGCGAACTCGGTGTAGCCTCCGCCAATCTCCACTCATGACTTGGCTCCCACGTAGTCCCGGCTCGACCTTGGTTTTGAGGCTCAACCAAGAAACCGTCCACGACTTCATCTTCTTGTTCATGCCACCATGCGGCCCGCACTTGACCCCGCCGGCCACCGGGTCCCTCGAACAAAGCCTACTTGTCTTCTCCACACTCGGAGGCCTCACCGCGACGACCTTTCGCGCTTGTTCTTCACCCGCACCAACACGAGTCAAGCCGCAACCCGCACCCGCAATACTTAGCCAAGAATCGGTCCACACAACGTTGTCAATCACTCATCACACAAGGAAGCGACCATCCACCGGTCCTCGAACCACACATGGTCCTCGGGACCGTCCGCGCCGACGTCGCGGACCGTCCGGCCCTTCCCGCGGATCGTCCGTTAAATCACACGAACGAACCAAAGCTACCCGCACACCACGGACCGTCCGCGGGGAGCACGCGGACCGTCCGCCAAGCACCCGCGGACCGTCCGCCCGACACCGCGGACCGTCCGAAACTCCGTCCAACCAAAAACCAAAATCGCGACGGATCAAAACGAAGGACGAGCAAGAACGCGAAGAACACGGGACGAACACGACCCACGCGGACCGTGCGACCCCCCCCCCCCCCCCCCCCCCCCCCCGCGGATCGTCCGCCGGTGCGGACAGAGCGAAACGGCCCGACCCCGAAAGTCAACTCCCCCCAAATCATCATCGGATTTCCCAAACGGTTGAAGCTATGGAGACAAGGGTTTGGGGACTTGAAAAGAGTCACACAAGGATGCTATAGCCCAAAAATCTTGCCTCGTAACTCCCTAAATCACCGGGAATCGCGAATCCTTTGAGCACCACCAAAAGCTAGAGAACCGAACAAAAACTCACGAATCGAAGTGGTTTCCCGGCGTTTGAGGGCACAAGATCAAGCACAAAGATGCACAAGACATCTATCCATGTTTCCCTCAAAGAAATCCGGGGAGAAACCCACTCAAATCCGCGGAATCACACCGGGAACAAAGGCACGAAAACAAGCACAAAAAGCTACGAAAACAACCCCGAATCTTCTATACAAACCAGGAAAGATTCACAAGGTCTAGCATGCCGCCCTAGCATCCATCCCTCTCAACAAATCTCTCATGAAGCTCTCATGCTAGCCTAGAGAAAATAGAAGGAAAAATAGCTACGAAAATGAGAAAGAGGAGGGAGCAAATGAAACCCTAAGTCGCGGAGAGAGGGAGCCATCAACACACACTCATGGCTTATATATCAGGTCCCGCCGGAGTGGTAAATGACTCGACTACCCCTAACTACACTACTGGCGATACAACCCACGTAGGGGCATTTTGGTAATGTTTGTGGGTCTTCCCATCGGACGGCCACGCCTTTGCCGCACCCCGCGTCCTCCCGACGCAAGCCATGCGATCCCGCCGCGTGTCCTCCGCCTCGAAGCTTCCCCGACACGCCCGGATCCCGTCTCCGTCGTGTTGGGCCCTCGGACTTGGTTTTGAGGCCCAAACCAAGAAACCGTCCGCCGATGGTTTTGTGGGCAAACCACCAAACCCCGCGTGCCGGGCCCGCCTCCCGCCAAACCACTTGACTTGACCGCCACCGTGCACCGGCTCACTTGTCCATGACTTCGTCTTGCTTGTGTCGCCACCATGTGGCCCGCACCCGATCCGCTGTCCACCGGTCCCTCGAACCGAGCCTACTTGTCTCTCCATCTCCCGGAGGCCCCTCAAGGCCGAAGACCTTTCGCGCCCGTTCTTCACACCGCAACAACACGAACTAGGCCGCGGCCTACACCGCGCACTAAGCCAAGAGTCGGTCCAACACCCGTTGTCAATCACTCATCACTAAGGAGCGGTCATCCACCGACCACCGGGACGCTCCTGGTCCTCGGTCTTGCCCATGGACATCGGCTATGGCAGCCCGCGAGTACGAGCTTACACCAAAGCGGGGAATCAAGTCGCGCTCGAGGACGCGATCGATCAACTCGACGAGGCGCGTGATGTAGCACTGTTGCGAAGCGCCAAGTACCAGCAGGTGCTACGGCTCTACCACGAGTGCAACGTGTGCCCACGCGAGTTCCACGTCGGGGATCTCATGCTCCGACGAGTCCAAGGCAGCAAGGACAGGCACAAGCTATCACCACCTTGGGAGGGGCCATTCATCATCCATGAGGTGCTCCGACCAGGGACATACAAGATCTAGTACGAGGACGGGAGGGTCGTCACCAATGCATGGAACATCAAGCACCTGCGCCCATTTTATCCTTGAGTAAATGTTCAAAACTCGTACATCAAGAAATAGATGTTGCATGCCTTGTTCACATGTCTCTGAGTTCCGAACTAATCTTTGGCTGTGTTCACATGTTTGCGACAACGTTTGAGGCTGAGCAGAGAAAGTCTTTGCACCAAGGCAAAGACGCTCCCTGCTCGGGGGCTACCAAGGGCACGATGCCCTCCTTGTTTTTTACGAAAATTTTCAAAAAATCCCGACAACTATGTCGAGACCGATCGCACGCGCGAAAGGTTTTTTGACGGAAACTCAATCTCGCGAAAAGTAAAGATGACGGGTTGCTATTCGTTCAAAGCTCGTAGTGCTTACGCCCCCGCGGCTACAACACGAAGACTTGCGAGTACTCCTCTAGTTCCCAGTTTTCATCCAATCTCTTTTCTAGAGTGCTTGAGTGACCGCCGGGACTCTGGTCCGAGAAAATGTTTTCACGAGCAAAACCTCGACAGGTTACCTCCCGCACCTTCTGAGTTCTCGGGGGTGGAGAACGAACGGTAGCACTCAGTAGATCGAAGAGGCCGAGCTTCCTAACTCCTACGCCTCCGCGGCTTCAGAGTGTGGCTCGATTCCTTCGGTTTCCTAAGTCCGACTGCGCGTTGCTACAGTTGTCCCTAAGCGCTCAAAAGTAATCGGGGAGTAGCATGATTCGGATAAAAAACTTAGCTACACGCTTGGTAGCCATACAACTTGTTTGAATTATTACAATAAAACAGTTCATGGCACATTAAATTTGAGGGCCCAGGGACTACTGGGTCCTCTGATTCTTCTCGTGGTAGCAACTCCAGGTCCTTCAGGGTGGCGTCAGCCATGTCGCGAACAAAGGCGGCAAAGTCTTCCTCCAGCTCATCGCACTGGTTGTCGAAGATACCCAGGGCCCAGCCGCCGCTCAGCGCCGTGGGGTCCAGCCCTTGGTAGTGCGACTCAAGCATGGCGAGGACCCGGTGCACCGTGTGATGGGCCGTCGACAACTCAAGTTCTCGCACCACGTCGGGAAGGCGTCTGACCTCTTCAATCAGCGTCTTTGGCATCATTGGTCCAAGCGACACGCCGAGCCCGGTCATGACCAAGCTCATCACCCTTCCGAGCTTGGCGATGTCTCCAATGGCCTTCTGGCCGATGGCCTCCGACTTACGCTGGGCATCGCGGGCCTGGCTCAAGGCGGCTACATCTTGCTCCCGGGACACCCGAGATTGCTCCAGCTCGGCCTGAGCCTCTGAAAAACGAACAAGGACGAGAAGTCATGGTGGGCTCATGGAAGAGGGGAAGACAGAACCAAAGCTTGAAACTCACCCTAAAGCTACTACGACAAGCGCCCGATGGCACCCTCTTTCTCGATGACCTTTAGGAGAGTAGCGTTCCACTCCTGCTTGACCTCCGTCAGCTTCGTGACCATCGGTGCAGATCAGGCGCGCCCCTGCAAACCACGACCAATGGATCAAGATCCGATGAGGAGCAAGCAATGAGCCAAACAAAGAAAAGAAGGGACCTCACGACTCACCTTCAAGATCCTGCGACAACTTGGCGTTGTTGTCGTGCAGCTGCGCCGCTTCCTCGGTGACCACCTGGAGCTAGTTCGTAACCTGGGAGAATTGGCGGCCCATCGTCTCCAAGTCCGTCGTGGTCGTGCCTAGGTCATGCTCCAGCTCCGACACCCTCGCTTCAAGCGCCGCCTTCTCACGAGCGGCAGCCAGGGCGGCGTCCTGGGCGGCGGTCTCAGTTTCAGCCGCAGCGGTCTTGGCCCTCTCGGCGGCCTCCTCAGCAAACGCTGCAACCGCCCGGAGCTTCTCGACCTCGGCCTCGGCGAGCGCTAGCCTCGACGCCAGCAAGTCTCGCTCGGTGACAGCCATGGCGGCGGCAGCACGATCCTTCGCCGACTGGTGGGTAGCTTCAAGGGATGTCCACGCAGATGCCTCGCTCGCCACGGCAGCAGCCGCCACCACCCAGGATACGACGAGCTGCATCTCCAGCTGGGTCTGTTCCGCGTGGAGCTGGTGCGCCGCACGGGCTCATTTCCGACCTGATGATGCGGGGGTCTGCCTTCGGCAAAGCAAAGATAAGTGGCGATCCTCGAGAAGACCAGAAAATTGAAGACATGACTTTCAAACAAGAAAACTTACCGAGGTCGTGGGGAGGATCAACCTAATCCACCATGCGCTCCAAGGTGTTGCATGCCACAACCTCTTCGTCATCCTCGGTGTCATCGCTAGAGCCGGAAGTGACCGCCCACGAGGTGCAGGCGAGCTCGAGGGTATGGGCTTTACCGCTCGCCGCACCCCGCAACAAAGCCGCGTCTGCACCCTCCTCGGCCTCTTGGATCTCTGGGGAGGCGGCCCTTGTCGTGTCCTCGGGGGCGATTCACTCCTGAAGGGCATCGGCAGGCTCGTCCGGCACACGAACCTCGTCGGCACCGGCGGCGACTAAGCGGGACGGCGGCGACCCTGCCTCTCCTACAACACCCCCTGCCGTGCCGGTTGCTGCCGCGACGGTTGTGGTTTCGGCTGCTTCTGCCAGCTGGGGGAGGGATGCTTCCTGGCCCTCACTGGTCCGCGGTGGCACAGACGCATCTGCAACCGACTCCGTGCCGGCCGCGAACTCCTCAGGGACCGTTTCCGTCGCCTCTGGCGCAACGGAAGGAGCAAAGCCACCAGCATGCTCGTACTGGTGCAGCACCTATGAGACCGATGCGATCGTCTCAAAGATTGACGGCTCGACGAACATCCGCTTCGTCGCCACATCCAACAGCTTGCCCAGGAGCTGGGGGCTTCAAGGTGAAGGACCGATTAGGCGACCAGAGAGGGGGGGGTGAATGGGATCCGATAAAAATTCTTCTCCAGAGAGAGAGCTCACCCAATGCCTCGAATTCACAACCAAGGATACCCACACGGGTTTGCCAAGGTAGCATAGTCACAGCGCACCTACCAACCTTAGGAGCAACCCCAAACGATCCCAAAGCGAAAGCGAAACTCAAAGAGCAAAAGGCTTATCAGCTCAGCAGAGGACCAGGCGGACTATCCGTGAGCACTGGGAGGACCGTCCGCGAGGCCTGGGCAGACTGTCCGTAGACACCAGGCAGACCGTCCACGAGGCCTAGACGGACTGTCCGCGAGGCTGCGACGGACCGTCCGAAAACAACCCCCGAACCTCTAGTAGTGCACCCTTAATAACGGACCGTCCGCAATGGGCCCGCGGGCCGTCTGCCCCGACACGGACCGTCCGGCACTCTAGTACGGACCGTCCGCGAACTTTGTGCAACAAAAATCCCCCGACAAAAAAAGATCGAACGACAAGCACGCAAGAACACGTGAAGAACACGACGAACTGCTTGCTGAAAGCCACCTCGCGGACCGTCCGCCAGGGGTGCACGGACCATCCGCGTGGAGCACAGACAGCAGCCTGAACCCGACCTCTTGAAGGTCAAGTCCTCCTTCCCACTACCCGAGCTCCCGAATCAACCAACGGATTGCTACCAAATCATAGGTGAAGGTGAAGCGCCTCTAGGAGATGCTATGCCTACGAATTTGTAGCCTCAAACCTAATGAATTGAGAGGAATCGAGATTCTACCGAGCTCAAGAACAAAGCTAGGTTTCCAACCGAAATCCTTCAATCGGAGGCCGAACTCGGAGTGTGGGGGATCAAGATCAAGCACAAAGATGCACGAAGCAACTACCCATGATTCCCACCAACAAATCTGAGCTCAAACACCTTAGAATCGAAGGAACAAGCCGCGCACGAAAAACTGACGAAAATAGCTCGAAAAAGACACAAAAATCCAACGAGCTACAAACTGGGAACCGACGCAAACATGAAAGCTTACATTCACTCGGAGGTCAGATTCTTTACAAACGGAAGAAAAAATCTAACCCTAGAGAGCAAGGAAATGAGAAGCAGTCTGGATGGATAGTTATCCTTGAAACCCTAGAGCTAATATATATGAGTCCCCTCCGGGCCAGGCAAAAGACCACACTACCCCTAGTACTTAAGTTGTGATACAACCCCTCAGGGGCAAATAGGTCATGTAGCACTCTTTTCATCGCACGGCCACGCCGTTGCTGTAGACCACGTCCTCCCGACGCAAGCCCTGCGATCCCGCCACGCGTCCGCCGGCATCGAAGCTTCTCGGCGGGCCCGGATCCCGTCTCCGCCCACCGAGCCTCTGGTCTTGGTTTTGTGGCTCAACCAAGTAACCCGACGGTTTTCTGGTGAACCGCCGCAAACCCCGCGTGTAGACTCCGGTCGTGAGCCGCTACCCTGCACCGGCTCCGATCGACGACTTCGTCTTGCTTTTCTTGCCACCATGCGGCCCGCTCTTGACCCCGCTGGCCACCGGGTCCCTCGAGTCAGGCCTACTTGTCTCTCCACTCCTCAGAGGCCCTGCAAGGCATAGACCTTTCGCGCCCACTCTTCACCTGCACCAAAGCAAATCAAGCCGCAACCTGCACCTTCAATACTCGCCCAAGAGTCAGTCGACACCACATTGTCAATCACTCATCACAGCCAGGAGCGACCATCCACCGATCCTCGGACGCTCCGGTCCTCAATCTCCCACTTGATGAGTGCATTGACAACACACACAAGTAACCAATTCAGAGAAAAGAGAAAAAGAAAAGAAACAAAAGAAAAACTCGAGCAAGTGATCAAAAGCCAAACAAAAGGCAAGAAAAGATCACTTGAGTGAGAGCGATCTTGGTCCCCTAAGGCAAGGGCAACGACTCAACACAACCGAGATAAAATGCTTGGCGAGGAGATCTTTCAGGAGGAGGAGCATGAACTTGGAGACGATGAAGATGGCGGTGTGGTGCCCCCGACTGAACATGTACCCACTACTTCGACTACGGTGATGGACGGACCCTATACTACACCTACAACGACAAATCAAGAACGAGGAGAAGCTGATGTTGAGGGGGAGGTAGCATCGAGGCGATAACCTCCCCGGCGAGTACAAGTGGATCATCCAGCTTCCAGGATCATCGGCGACATGAATGAACGCACTACACGGTCGAGGGATCGGAACAACTATTTCACTCATGCTGCATTTGTTGCTACTTTTGAGCCCAAAGACATTGGACACGCACTATCTGATCACAATTGGGTTAATTCGATGCATGAGGAGTTGGAGAACTTTGAGAGGAATCAGGTTTGGGAGTTGGTTGACCCTCCCCCTGGGTGTAAGCCGATTGGTACAAAGTGGGTGTGGAAGAACAAAGAGGGAGAGAAAGGTGAGGTTGTGAGAAACAAGTCGAGGCTTGTTGCTCGGGGGTTCGATCAAAAGGAGGGGATCGACTACGAGGAGACCTTTGCTCTCGTAGCCCGTTTGGAGGCGATTAGGATCCTTCTAGCCTTTTACGTGGCTAAAGGGTTCAAGTTGCACCAAATGGATGTGAAGAGTGCTTTTCCGAATGGTGTGTTGGAGGAAGAAGTGTATGAGAGGCAACCTGCGGGGTTTGAGAGTGAGAAGTACCCCCACCGGGTGTACAAGTTGAGGAAGGCGGCGTATGGGTTGAAGCGGGCGCCTAGAGCTTGGTATGGTAGGTTGAGGGGGTTCTTATTTGAGAGAGGTTTTGAGATGGGGAAGGTCGATCGGATCTTGTTTTTGCGAGAGGCGGGCGAGAGATATCCCCGACCGTGCGGGTGTACGTGGATGATATTGTCTTTGGTGGCTCGTCTAACTCTCTTGTTGCAAGGTTTGCAGATGATATGAGCAGGGAATTTGAGATGAGCATGATGGGTGAGTTGCAGCTCTTCCTCAGGCTACAAATCAAACAATCAAAGGAAGGAACATTTGTGCACCTGGCTAAGTACACCAAGGACATTGTGCGGAAGTTCAAGATGGAGGACTCCAAGGCTATGACGATGCCGATGAGTATGACTACAGCTCTTGATGCGGACGAGGAAGGTGAACACGTGGACCAGAAGGAGTACCGGAGCATGATCGGGTCACTCCTCTACTTGACGGCAACGAGGCCAGACATACAGTTCTCAGTGTGTCTGTGCACTCGTTTTCAAGCGCCTCCGAGGACTTCGCATCGGCAAGCTGTGAAGCGAATTTTCAAGTACTTGCGTCACACTCCCGACTTCGGCCTTTGGTACTCCGCGTCCTCTTCTTCGGCGCTTCATGGTTTTTCAGACGCGGATTTTGCCGGTTGTTGGTTGGATAGGAAGTCCACTTCTGGGACTGGCCAGTTTTTGGGGTCTTCTCTGGTGTCTTGGTCTTCCCGCAAACAATCGAGTGTTGCTCAATCCACTACCGAGGCAGAGTATGTTGCCGCTGCTAGTTGTTGCTCTCAGCTCCTTTGGATTTCCTACAGCATGAGTGACTTTGGTGAGGAGTATACCCATGTCCCACTTCAATGTGACAGCACCAGTGCCATAAGCGTTGCAAAGAACCCAGTGCTCCATTCCAAAACCAAGCACATAGAAGTGAGGTATCATTTTCTGAGAGACAACGTAGAGAAAGGAAAGATAGCCTTGATCCATGTACCCACACATGAACAACTAGCCGATATTTTCACCAAACCCCTAGATCAAGCAACTTTCACTCATTTGCGGGGGGACTTGGTGTGTGTTTGATTTCTTGAGTTGGGTGTGTGGGAGCTCTCTTTGTAGCATATGTATAGCTTTCTTTTGTGCATTTCTTGCATTTGGCATGGCATATGTAACATGATGTATAGGCATCCTTGTATCTTAGATTGCATGCATTTTGTATCATATGCATTGGACAGGAAAAGCTTCTCCTATATACATTATTCACCATGGAATGCTATTTATATCTTTGTGAACTTGTTTGGTATGCTATGGTTAGTTTGGCTTAGCTCTTGATGATCTTGATGAATAATCCATGGTTGATGGCTATGTTTTTGAAAAATGTCACATGTATGCTCTCTCATGTGTAAATGCCTTTATATGATCTTGACATGTTTTAGTAGCTTGGTTATGCTTAATTTGTGGTTGGATAGCTAGTTTATTGATCATATGGGGCCAAAGGCTCATTTGCCATCATGAATGTTTAGCCCTGTTGCTTCATCTTGTGGAGGGGCATAAGTTCCTTTTTGTCGCAAAGACATTTCATGTACCATATATGAATCTGAAAATGAAATGTGAAATGCTTGGAAAATATGCTCCCATGTCATATGTGCTGAATTTAATTTTTTTTTGGGTGCTAAACCGTTGCATGATGCCTACCAATGAGAAGTCTCATACATAGAAGTATGCACATGGTTCGGTGGCTATGACATGACATGAGGTGCTTGTGGGTGTTTGCGATGGTCTTATGATTAGAATGGCTGTCCTAGCATGAAGTGTGTGTGGCTTTGTCATTTTGATATGTTTTGATCATGTTTAGGACTTTGCTCATGAGAGGCAAGTTTTTCGCAAAATTGCCCAAATCCATCTTAGCTTCGTCCAATGGTTGTGAAACTTGGTGATCTTGTAGTTGATGTCAATACGAAGCTATAGAGTATCTAATTTGCTCATTTGGAAATGTGTAGCATCCTATGTTGAATTTTGTCTATTTGAGAAGCTCTAGGTTGAAAGTTTTGTATTTTTGGCTTGATTCATGCATTGCCAACAAGGGGGAGAAGTTTGAGCTTGAAATGGCTTGCTGGGCGCATTTAGAAGGTTTTCAGGTGGTTTCGAGCCATTTCCGGGCTCTGTTGTACACCGGTCTGACCGGTGAGGAGCACCGGTCTGACCGGTGTGAGTGTTGGTCCTGTGCACATCTTAGGCACCGGTCTGACCGGTGGTGATGACCGGTCTGACCGGTTTGAGCTGATTTTGCTGCAGCTGCCCTGTTTTCAGCTGGTTTGCATGTATTCGTCCAAGGGGAGGTGCATTGGTTCAGGGGGAGCTTGCATGTGTGCAGGGGGAGCTCTTTGTGGTTGCTCGAGATTTGTTTCGGTGGTTTGCGCTCTTTGCTTGAGCTTTGCTTTGTCTCGAATGTGTCGAGCCGTTGCCCTTGCCTAAGGGGTCTGAGACTTGTCTTCTTCAAGTGATCTCGCTCTTTGCCTTTGTTTGGCTTTCGATCGCTTGTTGGAGTTTCTTTTTGTTCCTTTCTTTTCTTTTTCTTTTCTCTCTTGTTTCTTTTGTGTGCGTGTTGTCAATGCACTCATCAAGGGGGAGATTGAGGACCATGTGTGGTTCGAGGACCGGTGGATGGTCGCTTCCTTGTGTGATGAGTGATTGACAACGTTGTGTGGACTGATTCTTCGCTAAGTATTGCAGGTGCAGGTTGCGGCTTGACTGGTGTTGGTGCATGTGAAGAACAAGCGCGAAAGGTCGTCGCTGGTGAGGCCTCCAGGTGTGGAGAAGACAAGTAGGCTTCGTTCGAGGGACCCGGTGGCCAGCGGGGTCAAGTGCGGGCTGCATGGTGGCATGAACAGCAAGATGAAGTCATGGACGGTTTCTTGGTTGAGCCACAAAACCAAGGTCGAGCCGGGACTACGTGGGAGCCGAGTCATGAGTGGAGATTGGCGGAGGCTACACTGAGTTCGCGGGGTTTCCGGTGGTTCACCAGAAAACCACAGGGTTCCTTGGTTGATCCACGAAGCCAAGACCGAAGAACCGAAGACGGAGCTGCAGCAGCGCCAGACCGGTCTGACCGGTGGGTTTGACCGGTCTGACCAGTGGGGACCGGTCTGACCGGTGAGGAGCACCGGTCTGACCGGTGTGCGACGACGCAGTCCTGAGACTTCGAAGCGGAGGACACGCGTCGGTATCGCATGGCTTGCGTCGAGGCTACGCAGGGTGGGGTCGCCGGGCATCCGTCCGATGGTGAAGACATGAAGACTTCCAAATCTGCCCTTGAGGGGCTTGTATCCCTAGTTATTAGGAAAGGGCATTTTAGACTTTCGGTTGCCTCCATATAACCCAAGAGGTGAGAGGATGGCAGCCAACTCTTGGAACCCTAGCTCATTTGTTTTCCTTGTTTCCTTCCTATTTTCCTTAGGATTTCCATAGGACTAGCTTGAGAGCTTCATGATGAGATCTTGTGAGAGGGTTGGATGATCGGGCGACAAGCTAGACCTTGTATGAACCTTTGTTGCATGTATAGATGATTCGGCGTGATTCCTCAAGGTTTGGATGTGTTGTTATCGGTTGTTCTTGGTGGTGATTTTCGGAGCCCTCTCTTGGTGATTTCTTTGGGTTGTTTTCGGGACCTTTCTCTTGGGGATTTGATGCGGGAATTTTGTGGGAACCTTTCGTGGTTCTTTGGGCTGTGATTCCCCTCCCAAATCCGTGAATAAAGGGGCTCGATTTTGGGGTTCTCCGAGTTCTAGGGTTTGTGGTGCTCTTGGCGGGATTTCTTCGATTCCTCCTTTTTGGACGAGTTTTGGTGGGATTAAACTTGGCTATGGACTCCTCATGAGGTGCTCCTAATATCCCCAAAGTCTTCTTCAAGTCCGTGGAGCGATTCCGGAGATCGAGGTTTGGATTTGGGGGAGTTGACCCGCGGGTCTTTGTTGATCCCGAGTCGCCGGAGCTACACCGGTCGACCGGTGCTCTTGGCCGGTCGACCGGTGCAACCCTCGGTGGGTTTTTGCTCGGGTGAACGTCCGGGTGTGTTTGATGTTGTCTGTGTTGCTGCTTGTTTCGAGTTTGGGTTAGTTTGGTGGTCGGTTGGCTTTGTTTGGTGCTTTGGGGGCTTTCGGTTGCTGTGGACCGGTCTAACCGGTGTGTCTCACCGGACTGACCGGTGTGGAGCCACTTGGTGAAAGTTGCTCAGTTTCACCAGCAGAGACCGGTCTGACCGGTGGTGCTCACTGGTCTGACCGGTGTGGTCTGTAGACTCGAGGTTTGGTGTTCTGCTGCGTTCTCGGGTCGGAAGGTCGTGTGTTTCTTCCTAGGTCCAATGGCACTCCAGTGGCTACGTGGGCTTGGACAACTTGGGTAGTGAGTCGGAGACGTGTGTTGGAAGCCGTGTTCATCTTGTTGGAGTTTCCATCTCCTTCGAGAAGAATTTTTATCGGCTCCCATTCACTCCCCCCTTCTCTAGTTCGCTATATCGGTCCTTCAAGTGGTATCGGAGCCGGTTTGGGTCTTTATTGACTCTAACCAGTCTAAGATCCAAGGATGGCATACCAGGAACGGGGTTCGGGTCCTCCACACTTCGATGGCAAGAACTACCAGATGTGGAGTAAGCGGATGGGTGCGTTCCTCCGCGGAAAGGGTCAGATCCTTTGGGATGTCACGGTGGACACGATCTATGTCCGGCCGATGGACTTCCTCGCTCCGGGATCGAGGGACGGATTCGACGCCAACAACAAGGCGGTCGACTACTTGTTTCGTGCTTTGTGTCGGCCGAGTTCGATCGGGTGTACACCGAGCACTTGGCATGTAGGATTTGGACGGTCTCGAAGGAGGCTCATGTACGGAATGCCCGAGGTTCGAGCACGGATGTATGCGACCTACCGGAGAGAGTACGAGAACTTCACTCATCTCCCTGGTGAGTCCATCGATGCCTTGTTTCAGAGGTTCACGGTGGTTGTGAACAACATGAGGGCCAATGTGGACGTGCTCCCGTACGATGATCATGATAGAGCGGTCAAGCTCACTCTTTGGATTGTACGATTTGGGGTGGAAAGTTCGAGGCCATTGTTGAGTCGGAGATATATGACACTCTGACGGTGAATGAGCTGTTCTCGAAGCTCAAGTCGGCTGAGGTGGATAGGGGCATGACTGCCAAGCTCGAGGGTCCGACTGATTCCCATAGTCTTGCCCTCATTGGTGGTTCGAAAGGAAAGGCTAACACTAACCCATCCACCAGGATGTTCTCCTTTTCCTCTTTGATGTCTATGCCAGATGAGGAGTTCGACGTGCTTGGAGAGGACGAGCTGGCGCTCCTGACGAGGCGGTTCGAGAGGCTGCACGAGAACCGAGTGAACATGAGGAGGAACACGAGGACATGCTTCCAGTGCGGCAAGCCAGGACACTTCGTCGCCGACTGCCCGGAGAAGGTCGAGAACAAGGACGGCTACAAGCACAAGCCGAGGAACGGTGGCAAGTACCGGTCGAGGCGCAACCACAAGAGCAAGCACAAGAACAAGTACAAGGACGAGCGACGATTGAGGAAGAAGGAGAGCCGAGGCAAGGCCCGAGCGATGGTTGGAGCGAGCGACATTGACTCCAGTTCTGCGTACTCCACTTCGAGCTCGAGCAGTAGTGAAGACGAAAGTGATCCTCGCAAGAGCAAGAAGTCGTCCAAGAGCCTGAGCGGCCTGAGCTGCTTCGCGAGAGATGGCTTCTGCACCATGGCGTTGAGCTCCGGCAGCAAGAAGAGCACACAGAGCGACTCGGACTCCGATTCCGACGATGAGGTGCGTGATGAACTTCCCTTCTTGCGCCAGGAGAATGAGAGGCTTGGCTCTTTGCTTGATAACCGTGATGACATGCTTAGAGAGGCCAAGAAAATGAGAAAAGAGCTTAGGGCTTCACTTGAGGAAGCTAGGACTAGAGTGGCTGAGCTAGAAACACAGGTGCTTGATAACAAGCTTGAGATTGATTCCCTTAAGGCTAGCCCTGTTGTTTCGGATGAGGTTGATTGTGCTGATTACTCCATCTTTCTTGCTGATCTTGCTTTGTTTAAGGAGAAGCATGCCTCCAAGTGTGAGGAACTAGATGTGCTTAGGGTTGAAGTGGCTGAGCTTAATTCTAGATGTGCTTTGCTAGGTGCTTGTACTTCTTGCCCTGTTTTGCATGCTAAGATTGATGAGATGCATGCTTACACTAGTTCTCTTGAGGCTAAGCTGAAAGAACCCATGCCTACATCATGCTCTACCTGTGAAATGCATGCTTTGAAAAATCTGGAACTTGCACATTATGTTGATCGTTTGCAGGATAAGAATGATGAGCTGAGGAAGTTGATGGGTTGGTTGTCCGGTCATGAGTCTCGGTTGAGGATGATGATCGAGGCATTTAAGAGGCAGGATGGTGAGGGACTTGGGGCAAACAAGATTGGTGAGGGCAGTGGAGAGAATATCCCGGAGCCACCAAAAACCCACCACAAAAATGATTTCCCCCCAAAACCTAACCATCTTAGGAACCGACTAGACACAACCCCGGCTCCACCCGTGTTTTCTACACCCACAAATGATCTCCAAAAGCCTATCAAGTTTGTGAGCACTTCGGGAAAGTGTTCTTTGGGAAAGAAGGTGAGAAGGCTAGTGAGGGTAAACCTGTGGAGAAGTTGAGTGGAGAGAAACCAAGTGAGCAGCCACAGCCCAAGCCTAAGCCTAAGCTTGTGAGGTTCCTTTGTGGCTATTGTGGGAGAGATGGCCATAAGGATGACCTTTGCTTCAAGAGGAAGCGAGAGGAGAGAATGGCGAAGGAGTGGGCTAACAAGGACAAGTACCACCCTTCCGATGGTGTACTTGAGCCTCGTGTGCAGATGCCCAGGGCTAAGGCGAGTGTGAGGACAGTTCGGGCTTGGGGAGAGCGGAAGGCTGTTGGAGGTGCTGCTGCCCAGGTCACACCGGTCAGACCGGTGTGGGGCACCGGTCAGACCGGTGCAGGCCTGGACAGGCAGCAGTTCGAGTTTCGTGCTCGTACAGGTGCGAGGGTTGTTTCTGGAGGTCGTGGTTCTGGTGGTTGGGCTGGAGAGTTTGCAGGTGGTTAGGTTGCTAGGCGTTCTCCCCCTCGAGTTCACTACGGGGATGGGAGGAGTCGTAGCTTTGAGAAAGAAAGGAGGGACGTTCCACGGGCTTTCTTTCGTGGTTTTGGTCCTCCTCCAGGCAGAGAGGTGTGGTTCCCTCAGGGTGGTTACCGTGGTGGTGTTCGTGGAGGTAGCTTTGGTAGGAGAGATGCTTTGGTTGGTGCTAACCCCACTTTCGAGCAAATGGCTCGGCACTGGTTTTACTCTTTTGGTACTAACCCCGAGTCTTTGAGTCGTTTGTTCGCTCACGTGCTCGTTTTTGAATTTCAGGTGGGAGACTTGAAGAACATTTTGTTGATTGACTTCGGTCGCTCGAGGCATATGACCGGAGACAGGGGGTGGTTCTCAAGTCTCCTCCCGGTGGTGACAAGGAGGTACATCACTTTTGGGGCAATGGGCATGGGTGTGTGCTTTCAGAAGGTGAGATTAAGGTGAGTGACAAGATCACTCTGAGGCGTGTTGCTCTTGTTCAATCGCTGGGGTGCAATCTGCTTTCTGTGTCCCAGTTGTTGGATGAGGGTTTGGAGGTGTTGTTTCGACCAGGTGGTTCTCGGATTTTGGACTCTCGAGGGGACCTTGTCTGTATGGTCGTTCCCGAGGGTCAGGTGTTTCGTGCTGATTTTTTTAGTCTTCGGGTGTGGAGCATTGTTTCTTGGCTAGTTCTTCGAGTGAGTTGTGGAAGTGGCATAGGAAGTTGGGTCACTTGAGCTTTGACCTTTTGTCTCGCTTGAGTAAACTCAATTTGGTCGGAGGATTGCCACGGTTGAGGCTTGAGAAAGAGTTGGTTTGTGCGCCGTGTAGGCATGCCAAGATGGTAGCCTCTTCTCACCCCCTCTCACCGATGTGATGACTGAGCGTCCATGCGAGCTGCTCCATATGGACCTTGTTGGCCCAGCTCGTGTGCGATCTGCGGGTGGGAAGTGGTATGTCCTTGTTGTGGTGGACGACTACTCTCGGTATGCGTGGGTGTTCTTTCTCGAGGATAAGGGGGAGACGTTTTGTTTTGTTCGAGATCTAGTCTTGAGGTTGAGAAACGAGAGGCACGGAGATGCCATACGAGCAATCCGCAGTGATAATGGCTCGGAATTCAGAAACTCTCGTTTTGAAACCTTTTGCCATGACTTGGGTCTTGAGCACCAGTTTTCGAGTCCGTATACGCCTCCCCAGAATGTTATTGTGGAAAGGAAGAACAGGACCTTGTGCGAGATGGCTCGGACGATGCTTGATGAGCATAGGACTCCGAGGAAGTATTGGGCTGAGGCGGTGAATACCGCGTGCTATGTGTCAAACAGGATCAACCTCAGAGTTTACAAAAAGAAAACATTCTATGAGTTGATGCATGGTCGCACACCCAAGGTGAGTCACTTCCATGTCTTTGGTTGCAAGTGCTTTATTCTGAAGAAAGGTAGGAAGTTGGATAAGTTTGAGGCTAGGTCTGTCGATGGTATTTTCTTTGGTTATGCATCTCATTCTAGAGCATATCGTGTGCTCAATCTTGAAACTAACCAAATCATGGAGACTTGCGAGGTAACCTTCGACGAGCAGAGCTACGTAGTCAGCTTGTCTTTGAGTGTGCCGGTGATGATGAGCTTGGCAAGGAGATCTTTCAGGAGGAGGAGCATGAACTTGGAGACGATGAAGATGGTGGTGTGGTGCCCCCGACTGAACATGTACCCACTACTTCGACTACGGTGATGGACGGACCCTCTACTACACCTACAACGACAAATCAAGAACGAGGATAAGCTGATGTTGAGGGGGAGGTAGCATCGAAGCGAGAACCTCCCCGGCGAGTACAAGTGGATCATCCAGCTTCGAGGATCATCGGCAACATGAATGAACGCACTACACGGTCAAGGGTTCGGAACAACTATTTCGCTCATGCTGCATTTGTTGCTACTTTTGAGCCCAAAGACATTGGACACGCACTATCTGATCACAATTGGGTTAATTTGATGCATGAGGAGTTGGAGAACTTTGAGAGGAATCAGGTTTGGGAGTTGGTTGACCCTCCCCCTGGGTGTAAGCCGATTGGTACAAAGTGGGTGTGGAAGAACAAAGAGGGAGAGAAAGGTGAGGTTGTGAGAAACAAGTCGAGGCTTGTTGCTCGGGGGTTCGATCGAAGGAGGGGATCGACTACGAGGAGACCTTTGCTCTCGTAGCCCGTTTGGAGGCGATTAGGATCCTTCTAGCCTTTTACGTGGCTAAAGGGTTCAAGTTGCACCAAATGGATGTGAAGAGTGCTTTTCGAATGGTGTGTTGGAGGAAGAAGTGTATGTGAGGCAACCTGCGGGGTTTGAGAGTGAGAAGTACCCCCATAGGGTGTACAAGTTGAGGAAGGTCTTGTATGGGTTGAATCGGGCGCCTAGAGCTTGGTATGGTAGGTTGAGGGGGTTCTTGTTTGAGAGAGGTTTTGAGATGGGGAAGGTCGATCGGACCTTGTTTTTGCGAGGCGGGCGAGAGATATCCGATTGTGCAGGTGTATGTGGATGATATTGTCTTTGGTGGCTCGTCTAACTCTCTTGTTGCAAGGTTTGCATAGGATATGAGCAGGGAATTTGAGATGAGCATGATGGGTGAGTTGCAGTTCTTCCTCGGGCTACAAATCAAACAATCAAAGGAAGGAACATTTGTGCACCAGGCTAAGTACACCAAGGACATTGTGCGGAAGTTAGATGGAGGACTCCAAGGCTATGACGACGCCGATGAGTACGACTACAGCTCTTGATGCGGATGAGGAAGGTGAACACGTGGACCAGAAGGAGTACTGGAGCATGATCGGGTCACTCCTCTACTTGACGGCAACGAGGCCGGACATACAGTTCTCAGTGTCTCTGTGCGCTCGTTTTCAAGCGTCTCCGAGGACTTCGCATCGGCAAGCGGTGAAGCAAATTTTCAGGTACTTGCGTCACATCCCGACTTCAGCCTTTGGTACTCCGCGTCCTCTTCTTTGGCGCTTCATGGTTTTTCAGACGCGGATTTTGCCGGGTGTCGGTTGGATAGGAAGTCCACTTCTGGGACTTGCCAGTTTTTGGGGTCTTCTCTGGTGTCTTGGTCTTCCCGCAAACAATCGAGTGTTGCTCAATCCACTACCGAGGCAGAGTATGTTGCCGCTGCTAGTTGTTGCTCTCAGCTCCTTTGGATTTCCTACACCATGAGTGACTTTGGTGAGGAGTATACCCATGTCCCACTTCAATGTGACAGCACCAGTGCCATAAGCGTTGCAAAGAACCTAGTGCTCCATTCCAAAACCAAGCACATAGAAGTGAGGTATCATTTTCTGAGAGACAACATAGAGAAAGGAAAGATAGCCTTGATCCATGTACCCACACATGAACAACTAGCCGATATTTTCACCAAACCCCTAGATCAAGCAACTTTCACTGGTTTGCGGGGGGAACTTGGTGTGTGTTTGATTTCTTGAGTTGGGTGTGTGGGAGCTCTCTTTGTAGCATATGTATAGCTTTCTTTTGTGCATTTCTTGCATTTGGCATGGCATATGTAACATGATGTATAGGCATCCTTGTATCTTAGATTGCATGCATTTTGTATCATATGCATTGGATAGGAAAAGCTTCTCCTATATACATTGTTCACCATGGAATGCTATTTATGTCTTTGTGAGCTTGTTTGGTATGCTATGGTTAGTTTGGCTTAGCTCTTGATGATCTTGATGAATAATCCATGGTTGATGGCTATGTTTTTGAAAAATGTCACATGTATGCTCTCTCATGTGTAAATGCCTTTATATGATCTTGACATGTTTTAATAGCTCGATTATGCTTAATTTGTGGTTGGATAGCTAGTTTATTGATCATATGGGGCCAAAGGCTCATTTGCCATCATGAATATTTAGCCCTCTTGCTTCATCTTGTAGAGGGGCATAAGTTCTTTTTTGTCGCAAAGACATTTCATGTACCATATATGAATCTTAAAATGAAATGTGAAATGCTTGGAAAATATGCTCCCATGTCATATGTGCTGAATTTAATTTGTTTTTGGTGCTAAACCGTTGCATGATGCCTACCAATGAGAAGTCTCATACATAGAAGTAGGCATATGGCTCGGTGGCTTTGACATGACATGAGGTGCTTGTGGGTGTTTGTGATGGTCTTATGATTAGAATGGCTGTCCTAGCATGAAGTTTGTGTGGCTTTGCCGTTTTAATATGTTTTGATCATGTTTAGGACTTTGCTCATGAGAGGCAAGTTTTTCGCAAAATTGCCCAAATCCATCTTAGCTTCGTCCAATGGTTGTGAAACTTGGTGATCTTGTAGTTGATGTCGATACGAAGCTACGAGTATCTAATTTGCTCATTTGGAAATGTGTAGCATCCTATGTTGAATTTTGTCTATTTGAGAAGCTCTAGGTTGAAAGTTTTGTATTTTTGGCTTGATTCATGCATTGCCAACAAGGGGGAGAAGTTTGAGCTTGAAATGGCTTGCTGGGCGCATTTAGAAGGTTTTCAGATGGTTTCGAGCCATTTCTGGGCTCTATTGTACACCGGTCTGACCGGTGAGGAGCACTGGTCTGACCGGTGTGAGTGCTGGTCCTGTGCACATCTTAGGCACCGGTCTGACCGGTGGCGATGACCGGTCTAACCGGTGTGAGCTGATTTTGCTGCAGCTGCCCTATTTTCAGCTGGTTTGCATGTATTCGTCCAGGGGAAGGTGCATTGGTTCAGGGGGAGCTTGCATGTGTGCAGGGGGAGCTCTTTGTGGTTGTTCGAGCTTTGTTTCGGTGGTTTGCGCTCTTTGCTTGAGCTTTGCTTTGTGTCGGATGTGTCGAGCCGTTGCCCTTGCCTAAGGGGTCTGAGACTTGTCTTCTCCAAGTGATCTCGCTCTTTCCCTTTGTTTGGCTTTCGATCGCTTGTTGGAGTTTCTTTTTGTTCGTTTCTTTTCTTTTTCTTTTCTCTCTTGTTACTTTCGTGTGCGTGTTGTCAATGCACTCATCAATGGGGAGATTGAGGACCATGTGTGGTTCGAGGACCGGTGGATGGTCGCTTCCTTGTGTGATGAGTGATTGACAACGTTGTGTGGACCGATTCTTGGCTAAGTATTGCGGATGCGGGTTGCGGCTTGACCGGTGTTGGTGCATGTGAAGAACAAGCGCGAAAGGTCGTCGCCGGTGAGGCCTCCGGGTATGGAGAAGACAAGTAGGCTTCGTTCGAGGGACCGGTGGCCGGCGGGGGTCAAGTGCGGGCCGCATGGTGGTATGAACAACAAGATGAAGTCATGGACAGTTTCTTGGTTGAGGCACAAAACCAAGGTCGAGCCGGGACTACGTGGGAGCCGAGTCATGAGTGGCGATTGGCAGAGGCTACACCGAGTTCACGGGGTTTCCAGTGGTTCACCGAGAAAACCACGGGGGTTCCTTGGTTGTTCCACAAAGCCAAGACCGAAGAACCGAAGATGGAGCTGCAGCAGCGCCAGACCGGTCTGACCGGTGGGTTTGACCGGTCGACCCGGTGGGGACGGGTCGACCGGTGAGGAGCACCGGTCCCCGGCCGGTGTGCGACGACGCAGTCCGGAGACTTCGAAGCGGAGGACATGCGTCGGGATCGCATGGCTTGCGTCGAGGCTACACAGGGTGCGGTCGGCGGGCATCCGTCCGATGGTGAAGACATGAAGACTTCCAAATCCGCCCTTGAGGGGCTTGTCTCGCTAGTTATTAGGAAAGGGCATTTTAGACTTTCGGTTGCCTCCATATAACCCAATAGGTGAGAGGATGGCAGCCAACTCTTGAAACCCTAGCTCATTTGTTTTCCTATTTTCCTTCCTATTTTCCTTAGGATTTCCATAGGACTAGCTTGAGAGCTTCATGGTGAGATCTTGTGAGAGGGTTGGATGATCGGGCGGCAAGCTAGACCTTGTATGAACCTTTGTTGCAAGTATAGATTGAAGGATCGGATGGCGACTAGAGAGGGGGGGGAGTGAATAGGAGCCGGTAAAAATTCTTCCCAAAGAACCCGGCCTATGTCCTACTCAAATCCCGGTCACACACGAGCGATGGATCGAATCACGCACCAATCGCCAAGACCACGAGGTTATGGATCAACCTCTAGCCTTAGAAACGATTCCTAGAAGCACACGCGGAAGCACTAGAAAGGGAGGAAAAGAATCGAAACAAACGGCACTTCACGGGCTCTGGCGGACCGTCCCGGCACGCGGTGCGGACCGTCCGCGATGGACCGCGCGGACCGTCCGACTCGCTCTCGCGGACCGTCCGCGCCGACGTCGCGGACCGTCCGGCCCTTCCCGCGGACCGTCCGTTAAATCACACGGAACGAACCAAAGCCACACACGACCCACGGACCGTCCGCGGGGGAGCACGCGGACCGTCCGCCAAGCACCGCGGACCGTCCGCCCGACACCGCGGACCGTCCGAAACTCCGTCCAACCAAAAACCAAAATCGCGACGGATCGAAACAAAGGACGAGCAAGAACGCGAAGAACACGGGACGAACACGGCCCACGCGGACCGTCCGCGACCCCCCCGCGGATCGTCCGCGGTGCGGACGAGCGGAAACGGCCCCGACCCCCGAAAGTCAACTCCCCCAAATCATCATCGGATTTCCCAAACGGTTGAAGTTTGTGGAGACAAGGGTTTGGGTACTTGAAAAGCGTCACACAAGGATGCTATAGCCCAAAAATCTTGCCTCCTAACTCCCTAAATCACCGGGAATCGCGAATCCTTTGAGCACCACCAAAACCTAGAGCACCGAACGAAAACTCACGAATCGAAGTAGTTTCCGGCGTTTGAGGGCACAAGATCAAGCACAAAGATGCACAAGACATCTATCCATGTTTTCCTCAAAGAAATCCGGGAAGAAACTCACTCAAATCCGCGGAATCACACCGAGAACAAAGGCACGAAAATAGGCACAAAAAGGCACGAAAAACAACCCCGAATCTTCTATACAAACCAGGAAAGATTCACAAGGTCTAGCATACCGCCCTAGCATCCATCCCTCTCAACAAATCTCTCATGAAGCTCTCATGCTAGCCTAGAGAAAATAGGAAGGAAAATAGCTACGAAAATGAGAAAGAGAAGGGGGGAAATGAAACCCTAAGTCGCGGAGAGAGAGAGCCATCAACACACACTCCGGGCTTATATATCGAGTCCCGCCGGAGTGGTAAATGACTCGACTACCCCTAACTACACTACCGGCGATACAACCCACGTAGGGGCATTTTGGTAATGTTTGTGGGTCTTGCCATCGGACGGCCACGCCTTCGCCGCACCCCGCGTCCTCCCGACGCAAGCCATGCGATCCCGCCGCGTGTCCTCCGCTTCGAAGCTTCCCGACACGCCGGGATCCCGTCTCCGTCGTGTTGGGCCCTCGGACTTGGTTTTGAGGCCCAAACCAAGAAACCGTCCTCCGATGGTTTTGTGGCCAAACCACCAAACCCCGCGTACACGGCCCGGCCTCACCACGCCAAGCGTCGAGCCCGCCAAGCCTTTCACCTCCGGCGCCGGACGGTCTACTCGATCTTGCCTCGTTCCTTGACTTGGCCACCACCGATGCACCGGCTCCATGTCCACGACTTCGTCTTGCTCTTCTTGCACCATGCGGCTCGCACTTGATCCCGTCGGCCACCGGGTCCCTCGAACCAAGCCTACTTGTCTCTCCACTCCTCGGAGGCCCCGCAAGGCTAAGACCTTTCGCGCCTGTTCTTCACCCGCACCAACGCAAACCAAGCCACAACCAACACCCGCAATACTAGGCCAAGAGTCGGTCCACACAACGTTGTCAACCACTCCTCACGAGTGCATTGACAACACACCACATAAACAATAAGGTAAATACACAAAATAAAACACACACAACACAACTCAACACTACACACACAAAGCTTCAAACCATCCGGTCAATCACTCATCACACACGAACCAAGGTACTTCTCAACTTGGTTCCTCAATCTCCCCCTTGATGAGTGCATTGACAAAAGAAGGTCAAAAAGCAAACAAGAACTCATTCAAGCGCCACAAAGCCAATAAAAAGCAAACAAAAGGCCACTTGAAGTGAGAAGGGATAAAAACATGCTCCGACAAATTCCTCTCGAAACCAAAGCAAGCACAAGGCTAAGCGCAATCGAAGAGACACACTACCAACATGCAATCCCTAAAAGCCATCAAACCAAAATGCTCAACACAAAGTGCCATAAACCTCTTACCAAAACACTTGTCAACCGCTCATCATCATCAAATCAAGGTTCATATCAACTTGATTTTCCAAATTTCTCCCCCTTGAGGAGCGGATTGACAACAAGTGAGCACAAAGAAATGGTTTGAGACCGAACACCTCATCCAAGTGAAAGAAAACCACACAAGAGCAAAGAACAAGGTCACTTGGCATGAGAGAAACCACAAAGGCCAACTCAATGTCTCGGTCCCCAAAGACATGGGCAACGGCTCGACACAACCGAGACAAGAATGCATGATCCCTCAAGAAGAGGCACAAAGGGCTCAACACCGATCATGGACAAGCGAAATCACACGATCCCTCAAGAAGAGGCACAAAGGGCTCAACACCAATCATGTGATAATCGAAAACATAAGTCAACCGCCGGCTCCTCAAGAAGAGGCAAAGGGGCTCAACACCACCGCACAAGAGCACAAAAATCACAAGCTCCCCCTAAACATATGAACTAGGACCAAAGAGCATACAAAGCTCACCCTAAACTCATGAGATAGAGAAAAGAGCACACCAAGCTCACAAGCTCCCCCTAAACACATGCACTAGGGACAAAGAGCATACAAAGCTCACCCTAAACACACATGATAGAGCAAAAAGCAACCACCAAAGCACAACTCAGGCAAACAAAGGAAACTCACCAAAGCTCCCCCTACACAAATGCAAGCTCCCCCGAACAAGTGGAGCAAACTCCCAAATTTTAAATGCGGTTTTACGAAATTTTCATTAAGCTCACCTCTTCTCCCCCTTGTTGACAATGTATGAAGCAAGGTGAAAATGCAGAAATGCAAAACAAAGCATATAAACATCTACATGAGCTTCTCAAATAGGCCAAATTTAGTGACAAAGGCTAGAAATGAGACAAAAAGCACATATATGGATCATAACAAAGTCAAAGCATTGCCACAAGTAATATATGGAAATATAGGCATGTGACAAAGCAAATTTTCAGATTTGAGTAATTATATCAAAAGATGGCTCACTTCAAATGTAAAAGCCTATCCATGTCACACTTGAGCCACAAACATGCATACCATTCAAAGATCATACAAGGATATCAAATTCTCAGCAAAAGATCATGGCAAACACCCATAAAGCAAAGCATGTCATGTCAAAGCTCATGAGCCATGTGTCCACTTCGGGGAGACTTCTCCGGTGAACATCATGCAACATGTTTTGCACCCATATGTGAAAGATAAGACATTTTAAACATAGACATGATGGATGGAGCATTTTTCAAGCATTATGCACTTCTTTTCAAGATTGATTCATTTCATGGTACATGAAGTGCCTTTGCGGCAAAAAGAAGCTTATGCTCCCCCATGAATGCAACATAGGCTAAACATTCACAATGATATCCGGCCTTTGGCCCAAATGCAAGAACAGGGCATCCAAGCACAATCTAAGCATGAAAAGCATATTTAGACCAAACTGTGACATGGATACACAACTACACAAGAGTGGAGCATATTTCATCAAAAATTAGTCAAGTTAAGCATTTATCTCAAAAGGGGCTATCTCACCACACATATATCTCAAATATTCCAGGAGCATAGCCTCACATCACCATTTCTCCACACATATAACCAATATCTCACAAATAGCCAAAGAGACTCAAATATGGCATATGAAAGAAGCTCATCATCCTAAAATGCAATATGATACAAATGCAACATAGGTAGATATGTACATCAAAATGAACATGATATATGACGGGATGCAAGACACAAATGTCAAACCTACCAAAGTCTATACATCATGATATATGATACAAATGCAATGCAGAATGCATAGGGAGACAAGGAACTTGACTTAACACCAATAAAGCTCACGAGGGAACACACCAACCAAGAATCGCTCCAAGCGAGAGAAGAGCCACCAAAGGTCCCAATTGAGTACCATAGAAAAAGTACCAATTGCAAAACCGCAAAGATCCCAATTGAATACCATAGAAGGAATATCAATTGGAGGATCACAAAGACTACTCAAAAAGCCACAATCCTTCTTGGAATCAAATTCCCTATCAAAAGAAGCCAAGCTCCCCCTCAACCAAGGGCAACTAACAAAGCAAAAGCTAGGAAAAGGAAGAGCAAGGAAAAACTCTAAAACCAACCGAAAAGAGGAACAACAACACAACTCGAAGACGAGGCAAGCCCAAAACTCCAAGGAAAGCTCACAACATGCTACACAATGCATTGATAATATCAATTAACATAAATAGAGCATTGTAACATGATTCCACAAATATGAATAAGCATGGGCAAGCAAGTATGTCAACAAGGTACAACAATAAACCAAAATGATACCAAAGAGTAACATGCCAAACAATATACAAGAACTAAACAAAGGCATGATACAAGATCACATGGATCATCCACCAACATATATTACAAAGCTAGCATGACAAGATATACATGGGGGACAAACATGCTAACAGGAAAGGTACCATCGAGCTAGACAAACATGATATGAATGAACAACATGACATATCCGAGCAATCAATCATAAAGCATGACATGATGTTCATAAATATCACCCACCATAAAATCATACAAAGACAACAAGATAGATATTCAAGATCACAAAGCTATCATGAACAAGGTGGCTAGCCTACCATGGTTTTCACACAAGCAAGACACAAGTATATACAAGAGAGTACAAGGGGAAAAGAAAACTCACTATACATGTGTACAAAGGCTTTCAAGAGCCATTCTCTTCAACGTTACCTTATCACTCACATGCACAACACCCTCGACAGACACCCTACCTCGACCATTGTCCCCAAATGTGATGTACAACTTTTCCTTCATCGGGGTGAGGCTGGAGAACCACTTCTTATCTCCGGTCATGTGTCGAGAACACCGGAGTCGATCAACCAAATGTTCTCCAAGCCTCCCCGCCCGGTCGAAACAAGAACGAGAACGAGCTAGCGACTCGACACCGGGGTTAGCACGGAGAAAGTTAAACCGGTGTCGAGCCATCCGCTCAAAAGAGGGGTTAGCAAACATCACTCCCTTGCCACCAAACTTCCCATGTCCCATGGGAGGAGTACGAGCACCACGAGGGGGAAAACGTGGTCCGTAGTTCCTCCGGAACCCAAAGCTGCGATCATCTCCCCTAAACCCGTGCGAGGACGAGTAGGAGGACGTCCGGCAAAACCACCACGAGCCCGACCAAACCTCTCACCGAACGCACACCATCATCTCTCCCGACAAACCTCTCACCACCACCTCTCGGTGGGAACACCGCCAACACTCCTCACACTTCCCACACCCCGTGGAAGTGGCCCTCTAGGCTCGGGAATACCGCGAGAGCCGGCGATACCGTCCCGGTTTGCTTGCTCCCTAGCAAGCCTCTCATCCCTCTTCCTCTTGTAGCAAAACTCGCAAGATGCCTCTCCTTGCCACAATACTCACACCCGAAGGGGATGGGTTTTGGTCTTGGCTCGGCTTCTCTCTAGGCTTCTCACCCTTCTCACCCACAAACTTCACTTGGTTTCGGAAATCATTTGTCTTAGGTGGGAATTTGGGTGGATCTTGAGTTGTGTCAAGCTTGTTGCAAAGGTGGTTGGGTTTTGGTGTGAAAGAGTTCTTGGGTGCTTTTGGGAGTGGGACTTGGATCTCTCCGATCACCTCAAACCGGGGTTAGACTCCACACACTTCTCGTACACACTCTCCCCACTCGTTCTCTCCCACTTTCTCACCCAACTTCTCAAACCCCAAACCACGACCATCGGCTCTCTTGAACTCCTCAATCATGATTTTCAATTGAGGTTCCGCCCGGACAACCAACCCAACACCTTCCTCAAATAGTCATTCTCCTCATAGATGACATCCAAACGGGAAGTAAGTTCAAGATTTCGCAAAGTGACTTCATCACGGCTAGAACATGCATTTGCAACGGGGAGATTTCAAAGATGCTTCCAAAGAGCTAATAGTAGAGCGAGCATCAACAAGCTTAGCATGCATAGTAGGACATGATTTGCAAGCACCAAGCAAAGTAGGTCTAGCCTTAAGCTCATCATGTTCGATCCTAAGAGCATCTAGTTGAGCCAAAATAGAAGCATTCTTCTCATTAAGCGAGTTTGATCTCATTCAACCAAGCATCACATTCAACACATTCAACATCATCAGGAGAAGTAGGAGCAAGTTTCAACGAGTCATTCTCAAGTTTCAATTCAAGCAATTTTGACTCTAACTCTCCTACTTTCTCGCTAGCATTCTCAAGCTGAGCCCTAAGATCTTTCCTCATCTTTTTGGCATCTCTCAGCACACTATCACGGTTATCAAGCAAACCATTCAACCTAGCAATCTCGGCAAGCAAAGAGTCGGGATCACGGTTTACCTCATCCTCCGAGTCGGAGTCGGCCGTCCTCCTTCACACTCTTCTTCTTGCTCGAGCTATGGGCCATGCCACAAAAGCCCTCGAGCGCCACACGGCTCGGCCGCCGAGGTTCCGGCTTGCACTCTTCTTGCCACGCGCGCCTCCCGGCGTCTTCATCTTCGCTGCTCGAGCTTGACTCGCTCCTCGCTTGAGCTTGAGTCGACGTCGCTCGCACCGGCCACCATCGCTCTTGCCTTGTTCTTCTTGTAGGTGCTCTTGCTCGGTCGCCGCTTGTCCTTGTCCTTGCTCTTGGACTTGTTGAAGTGCTTGCCCTTGGAGGAGTACTTGTCTTCACGCCTCGGGTGCGCCTTGTACTCGTTCACCTTGTACTTGTTCTCCTGCGCATCCGGGCACTCGGCGATGAAGTGGCCACGCTTGCCACACTTGTAGCACGTCCCACGAGCTCCGCCTTGCGTTCCTCCGACTCTCGTGTAGTCGTTCAAATCTTCTTGAGAGCAAGGCCGGCTCCTCCTCGCCCAAAGACATCAAACTCCTCATCCGGAATGGACATAAGAGAGGACAAAGAAAAGCGTCGACGGGAAGGGTTAGATTTGCCCTTTGATCCTCCCACAAGAGCAAGACTATGGTCGGTCGAGCCCTCATGCTTGGATAGCATCTTCTGTCAACCTCGGCCGACTTGAGCTTAGAAAAGAGGTCATCCAACTCAATAGTCAAATAATTCCCGGACTCCTTGATGGCCTCAACCTTAGCACCCCAAACATTTGGATCCAAGACATGCAAGAGCTTCAAAGCCCGATCATGCTCGGAGTACGGAAAATCCTCAACATTAGCCTTCATGTTGTTCACGATGGCGATGAACCTGCGAAACATCGCATCAATGTCCTCACTCGGGAAGTGGAGAAAAATTCTCATATTGCATCCGGTAAGAGACAAAGAGGCGAGCCTTCACATGGTTATCACCACCGTGAGCAACCAACAACTTATCCCAAATTTGCCAAGCAAGATCCAAATGGCGAACACGATCAAACTACGGATCACACAAGCTCGGCACAAGTGATCAACGGCTTTTGCATTAGCCTCATACTTGGCCTTGGCATCGGCATCGGTCACCATAAGAGTATGGATGTTGACCGGAATAGCATATGTCTTGTCAAGCACAATAAACTCCAACGGCTTTCCTCGAAGAAAAATCCTCATACGAGCCGCCCACTTGTGGTAACCCTTGCCATCGAAGTGCGGCGGACCGCCCCGCTCAACGTACGCCATCTTAGGATTCGAGACTTGTCAAAGTCGCAAAGAATCCGGCACCAAGCTACGATACCAATTGAAGGATCGGATGGCGACTAGAGAGGGGGGGGGAGTGAATAGGAGCCGGTAAAAATTCTTCCCAAAGAACCCGGCCTATGTCCTACTCAAATCCCGGTCACACACGAGCGATGGATCGAATCACGCACCAATCGCCAAGACCACGAGGTTATGGATCAACCTCTAGCCTTAGAAACGATTCCTAGAAGCACACGCGGAAGCACTAGAAAGGGAGGAAAAGAATCGAAACAAACAGACCGCACGAGCTCTCGGCGGACCGTCCGGCCCGGTGCGTGCGGACCGTCCGCGATGGACCGCGCGGATCGTCCGACCTGCTCTCGCGGACCGTCCGCGCCGACGTCGCGGACCGTCCGGCCCTTCCCGCGGACCGTCCGTTAAATCACACGAACGAACCAAAGCCACACACGACCCACGGACCGTCCGCGGGGAGCACGCGGACCGTCCGCCAAGCACCCGCGGACCGTCCGCCCGACACCGCGGACCGTCCGAAACTCCGTCCAACCAAAAACCAAAATCGCGACGGATCGAAACAAAGGACGAGCAAGAACGCGAAGAACACGGGACGAACACGGCCCACGCGGACCGTCCGCGACCCCCCTGCGGACCGTCCGCGGTGCGGACAGAGCGAGAAACGGCCCGACCCCGAAAGTCAACTCCCCCAAATCATCATCGGATTTCCCAAACGGTTGAAGTTGTGGAGACAAGGGTTTGGGTACTTGAAAAGCGTCACACAAGGATGCTATAGCCCAAAAATCTTGCCTCCTAACTCCCTAAATCACCGGGAATCGCGAATCCTTTGAGCACCACCAAAACCTAGAGCACCGAACGAAAACTCACGAATCGAAGTAGTTTCCGGCGTTTGAGGGCACAAGATCAAGCACAAAGATGCACAAGACATCTATCCATGTTTTCCTCAAAGAAATCCGGGAAGAAACTCACTCAAATCCGCGGAATCACACCGAGAACAAAGGCACGAAAATAGGCACAAAAAGGCACGAAAAACAACCCCGAATCTTCTATACAAACCAGGAAAGATTCACAAGGTCTAGCATACCGCCCTAGCATCCATCCCTCTCAACAAATCTCTCATGAAGCTCTCATGCTAGCCTAGAGAAAATAGGAAGGAAAATAGCTACGAAAATGAGAAAGAGAAGGGGGGAAATGAAACCCTAAGTCGCGGAGAGAGAGAGCCATCAACACACACTCCAGGCTTATATATCAGGTCCCGCCGGAGTGGTAAATGACTCGACTACCCCTAACTACACTACTGGCGATACAACCCACGTAGGGGCATTTTGGTAATGTTTGTGGGTCTTGCCATCGGACGGCCACGCCTTCGCCGCACCCCGCGTCCTCCCGACGCAAGCCATGCGATCCCGCCGCGTGTCCTCCGCTTCGAAGCTTCCCGACACGCCCGGATCCCGTCTCCGTCGTGTTGGGCCCTCGGACTTGGTTTTGAGGCCCAAACCAAGAAACCGTCCTCCGATGGTTTTGTGGCCAAACCACCAAACCCCGCGTACACGGCCCGGCCTCACCACGCCAAGCGTCGAGCCCGCCAAGCCTTTCACCTCCGGCGCCGGACGGTCTACTCAGTCTTGCCTCGTTCCTTGACTTGGCCACCACCGATGCACCGGCTCCATGTCCACGACTTCGTCTTGCTCTTCTTGCACCATGCGGCTCGCACTTGATCCCGTCGGCCACCGGGTCCCTCGAACCAAGCCTACTTGTCTCTCCACTCCTCGGAGGCCCCGCAAGGCTAAGACCTTTCGCGCCGTTCTTCACCCGCACCAACGCAAACCAAGCCACAACCAACACCTGCAATACTAGGCCAAGAGTCGGTCCACACAACGTTGTCAACCACTCCTCACGAGTGCATTGACAACACACCACATAAACAATAAGGTAAATACACAAAATAAAACACACACAACACAACTCAACACTACACACACAAAGCTTCAAACCATCCGGTCAATCACTCATCACACACGAACCAAGGTACTTCTCAACTTGGTTCCTCATAGATGATTCGGCGTGATTCCTCAAGGTTTGGATGTGTTGTTATCGGTTGTTCTTGGTGGTGATTTTCGGAGCCCTCTCTTGGTGATTTCTTTGGGTTGTTTTCGGGACCTTTCTCTTGGGGATTTGATGCGGGAATTTTGTGGGAACCTTTCGTGGTTCTTTGGGCTGTGATTCCCCTCCCAAATCCGTGAATAAAGGGGCTCGATTTTGGGGTTCTCCGTGTTCTAGGGTCTCGTGGTGCTCTTGGCGGGATTTCTTCGATTCCTCCTTTTTGGACGAGTTTTGGTGGGATTAAACTTGTCTATGGACTCCTCATGAGGTGCTCCTAATATCCCCAAAGTCTTGTTCAAGTCCGTGGAGCGATTCGGGAGATCGAGGTTTGGATTTGGGGGAGTTGACCCGCGGGTGCTTGTTCATCCCGAGTCGCCCGGGGCTACACCGATCCGACCGGTGCTCTTGACCGGTCGACCGGTGCAACCCTCGGTGGGTTTTTGCTCGGGTGAACGTCCGGGTGTGTTCGCCGTTGTCCGTGTTGCTGCTTGTTTCAAGTTTGGGTCGGTTTGGTGGTCGGTTGGCCTGTTTGGTGCTTTGGGGGCTTTCGGCCGTGGACCGGTCTAACCGGTGTGTCTCACGGGACCGAGCGGTGTGGAGCCACTTTGTGAAAGTTGCCCGGTTCACCGAGAGAGACCGGTCTGACCGGTGGTGCTCACTGGTCTGACCAGTGTTGGTCTGTAGACTCGATGTTTGGTGTTCCGCTGCGTCCTCGGGTCGGAAGGTTGTGTGTTGGTTCCTAGGTCCAGTGGCACTCCAGCGGCTACGTGGGCTTGGCCAACTTGGGTAGTGAGTCGGAGACGTGTGTTGGAAGCCGTGTTCATCTTGTTGGAGTTTCCATCTCCTTCGAGAAGAATTTTTATCGGCTCCCATTCACTCCCCCCTCTGGTTCGCCATATCGGTCCTTCAGATAGCCACAATTTTAGCACAAGCATCGCCAACAAGATACAAAGGGACATATAAGAAAGTGACATAGCCATGATGAAAATGAAGCATTTTTTCACAAAAATTTCCCTCTCATGAGCATAGGACCTAATCATGAGCAAAAAGAGCACATACAACATATAACTCACAAACTTCATGCGAGGTCACAAATTCTCATCACATGGTCATCACAAACATCTACAAGCTATCTCATGTCATGTCAAAGCCACCGAGCCATGTGTCCACTTCTAGATATGAGACTTCTCATTGGTGAACATCATGCAACGGTTTAGCACCCAAGATAAGAAATTTAATGCATTTATGACATGGAAGCAAATTTTTCAAGCATATGCATCTCACATACCATTTTCATGATTTACAAGTTAGACATGGTGTAACACCCTAATTTTATTAAAAATGGGGCTTTATTAAAATTTGCTAGAAACCATTTAAGTGCTTAAGGAATATAAGGTTGCTTTATTTCTTTTTAGGCATTTAAAACTTTTCTGAGATAAAGTCAATGAAATATAGGAATTAATTGTTGCATTCATGCTGGTGCATTATTTTTTTTGGTTGCTGGAGTTCAAATTCAAATTTGAATTCTATTTGTTTGAAGCCTTTTCCTAAAACCCCTAAAATCCCAAACCTAAATCCTATTTCCAAACCCCTACCCTTTTCCCTCTCCTACCCAACCCATCTAGCGGCCCAGCTGCAGCAGCAGCTTGTGCGCGGCCCCAACCAACCCGCGCCGCGGCGAGCCGCCGCGGCCCGGCTCGCGCGCGCGCGCGCTCGCGGCCCGGCCCGGCCCGGCGGCCCCGCGCCGCTCCCTCTCCCTCGCCGCCGCCGCCGACCGGGGGGGGACCCACCGGTCATCCCCTTCGTCCCGTCGTCCCCGCCTCGGACTCCGCCGCCGCCGCCGCCCGAGTCCCGGCTTGAGCACGACGCCCTCGCGTGGCCCGCATGCCAAGGAGACCGCCGGGCCTTTATAAGCCGCCGCCGCCCCCCGGACCGCCTACCCGAGCACCCGACGCCCGCCGCCTCTTGCGCCGCGCCCTCGCCGATACCCTAGCGCCGCCGCCTTCGGGCTCTCGCCGTCGCCGCCGCTTTGCCGTCAAGGGAGCCATCCCGGAGCTGCGCAAGGAGGTGAGAAGCTCCCCGGTGCCGCTTGTTGTCGTCCCCGTGCATCGAGACGCCGAGGAGGGCTCGCCGGAGTTCGCCGCCGCACCGAGCCGCGCCGCCGCGTGGGGGCGCCGTCGCCGATGCGACCTAGCCGTTCGCGCCGCCATGGTTGGGTTCCCCGTCGTCCGCGCTACGTTTTGGTGCCGCTTGTGCACGAGGCCGAGCCCCCCGGCTCAATCCCGTGTGCGGCGCGCCGCCGCCCGCCACCGCGTGTCGTCGCCGGCCGATGCCGCCGCCGCCGTGTTCCGTCGCCCCCGCCGCTTGCAGCCGTGCGTGGCCGTTAGATCCAGATCTAACGCGCGAGGAGCTATCCCGCCGCCCGCAAGCCACCGTAGCCCGGGTCAAAAACCTAGTCAACAGGTCAACCCCGTCAGCTCTGGCAATTTTGCAGAAAAGCCCCTGAGTTTCCTATATTCACAGAAAAACCCTTCCACCTTAGAAGTTTTCTCACGGTTTAGTCCTTTTTCTTTATTTTAGCCCAGAATCTTTTCAAATGTTTACAGATTGGTCCCTATACCTTCCCTAAGCCATAACTTAGTCGTTTTAGCTCTGATTTTAGCGTTCTTTATGTCCACGCGTTCGTTTCGAAGCGTGGATTAGTTTTATGCTACTGTTTAGATCTGTTTGATCTGTTTGGTGACTGTTTCTTATTTATTTCTATTGTATGCTTGTATGTGATGATTGTGGACCGTAGAGAGCGATTCGTTCGAGGGATTTGAAGATCAAGTCGTGCAAGAGTTTGAGCAGCAAGGCCTTGTTGAAGGCAAGTATTCCTTGATGCATGCCCGCTTGTCCTACATAACATGCATTTAAATTCACTGTCTTTATTTTTCCGCTTGCATTAATTTGATGGGAACCTATTAAGGATCATGCCTAGCTTTTTACTACCTTTACCTTGATACCGGGAATTAAATTAATCTTGTGGTAGCTATTGCTTAGCATGCTCAGGGGGAATTGGTATTAATCTACTTGGTTACCTTTTTGTTATTCTATGTTCCGTTTATGATCTTTTACTTTACAAGACCACTTTAATATGATAATCGGAACATGGAGAACCACCCGGGGAAAACAAGACAACCACAACAACTAATGGGCAATGGTCTTGGCTGAATAATTAGAAACTTTAGCTTGGGATGGTCTTACCTGATAAGGACAAGGGATCGGCGGTACCGTGGGGCATGGACTCGCTCTAGCAGGGGGTTGGGTGAGTTACTCTTTTTATGGTGGGGTATCGACCTGCTAGGGGACTTTATATTCGGAACCTTGTGGGTCATAACTTGCTAGGGAACCTTTGTAAAGGCCATGTAGCGTCCCTATGCAATCACACCTCGGAAGTGTGATATGGTGCCTTGCAAACACCGCATGGTTGGGTCCAAAGTTCTTCAGAGCTTTTACGCTGCTTGTGGTGAAAGTGTACAACCTCTGAAGAGTGTTAAACTAATCGATTAGCCGTGCTCACGGTCAAGAGCGGCCTGGACACTCACATGATTAAATTATGGAACTTTAATGTTTAAATTGTTGTTTGTTTCTTTATTTATGATGCTTATATCTTATTAATTGGGTTGGTATGAACTTACACCTTTAGTAATCAGGTTGCTAATAAAACTTGACCAACTAAAATGCTAAAGTGCTTGAACCTTAGCCATCCACCATATGGCCTTGCATGTTATGTTGTTCTCTCTTGCTGAGTATGATAAGTGCTCACGCTTGTTTATGCTCTTGCATCTACAATACCCGTAATTGCTCGCTCGGACCGGGAGAACTTTGAAGACGTTCCGGGAGATTTCCGGGAGTTCTAGGTGTGCGTAGTCTTCGGTCGGTACCGCCCGTGGAGGCATTTTGTCCGCTGCGAGAACTCGTTTATTTAAGATTTGTTTAAGACTATGGTTTGTAATAACTCTTTATTCGTGTGGCACTGATTTTGGTATTCATAATGTCTAAGCGTGTGTGTAACTTGATCCTGGCGCACACGTGATCAATGCATTCAGTTTTGCCTTTAAGAACCGGGTGTGACAGAGTGGTACCAGAGCTGTGTTGACTGTAGGAACGCTAGCCTAGATAGAAATGGTCGAACTAAGGATTTTATACTCATAGAAGCTTTCTCTTACATGCTTGCTTTATTCTTATTAACCTTACTCTTGCCTTTTTGCTTCACTCTTGAGCTGTCTGCATTCTTTACCTTGTGCTTGCTTTAGCTCTCATCCTTTTGCCTTACCATCCGTCGGGGACCGCCCTAGGGGTCCCCTTAAACAACGGGGAATCCTCACTTAATCCCGGTATCAAAACACGCTAAGCCTAACCATGCGGGTAACTAACCATGCGGGACACGGCCCACGCCGGGATCCCGACGGCCCACCGAGACGGCCCACCGAGAAGACCCCTCGAGCGGGCTCCGCCTCGCTCGAGGACGCGCTCCCCCTCGGGCGGGCTCCGCCCCGTTCGAGGGGCAACCTCTTCCCTCGAGCGGCCCCGCCCCGCTCGAGGGGCTCGCTCCCCCTCGAGCGGGTCTCGTCTCGCTCGAGGGTCCGCGCCGCCCTCGGCCGGGGCCCGCCACGCTCACGGGCGCCCCGCACGCGTGCGCCGGCCCCGTACTTGGGCATTTAACGCCCGACGCGCGGGGACCGGCGCCATCATGCGCCACGGGCTCACGCCCGGTGCCGCCGCACCAACTCCCCGGGGAGGAGCCCATCCCCGCCAGCGTGGGGGGATGGACTGTGCGGTACGGCCGGTGTCAGTCCCATGACACCGCGCGCCCACTACAGTACGGCTAACGCGCCCGACCCTCGAAAGGGGGCCGGGCGCACCCTCGATTTCACTTTCCCGTGACCCTACAGGTTAGGTAGGGGGCGCCAGGCCGGTGGATGGCCATCCCGGTCACTGTAACGGTGCGGCTGCCGTACCCACGCGTGCGGACGCACACCCGGCACCGCGGCGCACGCCCGAGCACCTGCAAAGCAACCACTCCCGCCGCCGCGAAGCGCATTGGGAAGGAACGCCGTCCCCGCCCGCGCCTCGTTCCCCGTACCGCCCATCATCGGCACCTCCCTCGAAGCCTATCGGAGGACACCACCGCCATCCGCCGCCTTCCTACCCTCGAACCGCCCGCGTTCGGATACGGGGTAGGCCATCATGGCCGGATCGCGGCGAAGATCGTCCGGACGGCCGCCCACTCTACACCGTAGCGCGACGTGCTCCCCCACGTAGCTAGGTAGCGCGGCGTGCATGTAACCCGTCGCCCCCTTGACCTATAAAAGGGGGGAGGCGAGCCCCCAGCCGCGGGGGGGGACGAGTTCGGAGGAACGAACACAGCACCACACAGCATACCGTGCACTCACTCTCTTATTCTCCCACAACATCTTCAGCCACTCCACTAGGGACTTGGAAGCCACGCTTCCTCTCCCGCCTTGCTTCTACTTGCCCCACTACAAGCACCCCGGTGCCGAGCAATATAGTGCCACGAGCACGCCCCTGTGGACGTACGGCCTCCTCGGCGGGAACCGGGATAAAACCTTGTGTCATTTGTTGCTTGGCATCGACCATTGAGGGGTAGACCTAGGCGCTATCTACCGGTTAGTGTCGGGACCATATTCCGCACCGACAGTTGGCGCCCACCGTGGGGCACACGAGCGCCTAAGGTCATTTCGCCAACCCCCTCCATGGTGATTCGCACTGAGTACCGTAGTACCCGCTACAACATGGGTAGCTCGGACCCTCTCCCGCCGGGTTCGAGATCCGCTTCGGAGACTTGAACTTCCAGGCCACGGGGAACGGCTATCTCATGCGCCTCACCAATCGTGAGGAGCTTCGCGCGCAGCGCGAGGCCGAGTCCGCTCCGGTCTCCGCCGCACGCACGACACCGGCGCGGACGCCCGCGAGCACGGATGCCGCGGGCCCATCAACGCCGCGACGCCGTCGTCGCTGCGGGCTACGCTCGCGTCGGGCGCGGCGGTCCGAGCGGCGGGGGCCGAGCGCGCGCGCCGCCCAACGCGGTGCGCCCACCGTCACAGCGGCCGCCACCGCCCGGCGGGACCGCGTGCGGTCTCGGACCGCGCATCCCCATCGGGCTGCGTGGCGCCACGACGGCCCATAACGCCAACGTGAACACGACGATGCGCGGGTTCCACCGGCCGTCACGTCTTCGTCGCCGGGGACCTCGGCACCTCGGCGGCGGACGAGTCGTCCCCGGGCTCCGTCGACACGATGTCGCTCGCCAACCGCCACGGGTACGCGGAGTGGGACTTCTCGGCGTGCCGGACCCGGCCGCGTTCGGGCGCTTCCTCGACGCCACGGACTGCGGTTTGGGCTGCTCCGACGACTCCGGCACGGGAGCTACGACCCCACGCGGGAGTGTTGCGCCGTCATCACCAACGACCCGGCCAACGCCGCCGGTGCGGCGGCGCCGGGGACGGGGGAAGTCACGCCCGCCCCGGGGATCGGCGCGCGCGCCGGCCGCGGGGCCAAGTGCTCTGCCGGGGCCGACGTCGACGCACACCGGCCCAAGCCCGCGAGCTCGAGGCCAAGCCGGCGGGAGGAATACGGACGGTGCGGGCCGCTCCGCGCCTCGATGGCGGGGGGAGGCCTCCGCGCGCGGCGAACGCGCGCGGGAGGCCGGGCCGACAAGTCCGTGACCGCCTCAACCCCGTCCCCAACGTCGACAACGCGGATACTCCGCCACGGGCGAGCCAAAAGCTCATCGCCGCCGCGACGTTGCTACGCGCCATGCCGGCACCCTCGACCCCCGAGGCTCGAGACATGCACCGCGAGGTGCAGACCCTCCTTGAGCAAGCGGCCGTCCGGCGGGCCGAGAGCTCGGCCTCACACATCCGCCAACGGGGGGGGACGCACGGGGTGATGATCCCGCACCGGGGAGGCGAACCCTCGGTGCACGTGGGTCAACCCGCCGACCGGGGACGCACGCCGGCCAAGGAACGGCTCCTCGACACGCGCGGGCGCCGGATGGCGATGCCCGCAACGTCATCAACGCCGGGCGCACCGGCAAGGCGGACGCGCGAGCGGCTAGGGGTTACCACCCTCGAAGGGGTGGACGCTACGACGAGCGGTGAGGATCGCTCCCCGACGCCGGAGCCCCCGGCACCCGTGTGTTCGGCGGGAGATCCGCACGGCGGCGTTTGAAAGTGCATCTTGGCCCCTAATTGTTTTGGTGATAATGACAAGCACGATTTGAGGTATTTAACGCTTCGACAAGATGTGTGCGGGGCTTAAGAGAATGAAATCCGTTTGGATGATCAAAGGAAGTCCCCCCAATTTCAAGATGATGTTTTCTAATTCAAATCAAGGCTTAATTCTCTTTTACTTTTGAATTTGAGTATAGGAAACACCGTACTATAAAGGGGGATGCAAGTCAATAACCAAGAGATGCTAAAAGTGCTCTAGAAGGGATTCTAAGTGAGTGAGAAGAGTTGAGAGTCGACTCGTGCACGTATGCTTTTCTTCTCTAAAAATCCGTGTCCCGGCCGGTTCTACCGACACCACGTCGGTTCTACCGGCCGAGCCCATCGGTAGTACGGCGCGCGGGCCGGTATACCGATATGCGTTCTCTGGCTCGTTTTGCCGGGGGCGGTACTACCGACCCCGTGCCGGTACTACCGGTGCCGTCTCGTTTTTCTTCGAGAAAATTCACCCCATCGGTAGTACCGACACCGTGTCGGTAGTACCGAGGTTATACGAGTTTGCACAAGAACGGCTAGTTTTCAGCCCCTAGTATTTAACCCCTCTTCTCCCTCCTCACTCATGGGCGACCAACCACGGGACAAACACTTCCTTGAGCATTCACTCCACCTCCCTCACCTCCTCTAGAGCTAATCCTTGGTTCCATTTGAGCTAGGACTTGAGAAGTGAGGTGATTTCTAGTGAAGTGTGACCAAGCTTTGAGAGCCCCTTCGTTCTTCCCCTTCTCAAGAGCACTTGAAGCATCTCCGGGTTGTTGTGTTGCATTTGTTACTCTTGAAGCTTGCTTCTAGACGGTTAGGCGTCGCCCGCGAGTGCCCTCTTGGTGTGGTGCACCCGGGATCGTTTGTATTGCCCTCTCCTTCGTGGAGAAATCTTAGTGAGCACCAATCTTCCTTTGTGGGGGTTGGAAGAGGAAAAGAGGCTCTTGGTGATAGCCCTCCCTTTGTGGGATCCTCAACGGAGACGTAGCATCCTTTGTGGGTGTGAACTTCGGATTAAATTCTGTGTCTCCTTTGCTTGCTTGCGTTTCTTCTTTTCTAACTAACCCTAGAACTTGTTTTTTAGCCCGATCTATCTTTTGGTTGCTATCCAACTTGTTTCTGTGATTGCAGGTGGTTCTTAGCATCTAAACTTAAACTTTGATTCAAGTAGAATTGCTAGAAACCGCACAGAATTCAAATTTCGTTTTAAGTTTTCTCTGCCTGTCGGTAGTACCGACCTGGTACCGGTAGTACCGACCCTGTCGGTAGAACCGGCACCACGTCGGTAGTACCGGCAGGATATTTAATCCGCTGCTTTTGTTTCAGAAATTTGAAGTGATCCTATTCACCCCCCCCCCTAGGCATCACCGAGGTCCTTTCAATTGGTATCAGAGCCTAATCCCTTGATTTAGGCTTAACCGCTAAGGGATCAAGATGTCGGGGATTGGAAGCAACCCAACCGCCGAAGAAATTGCCGTGAAAGAAGCTCAAGAAAGAGAGCTCACAGGCGGCTCAAGTCGGTGACCTCATCGGCGGGGCACCAAGCCGTACTCCATCCAACGTGGACGGCTCCGACGACTCCTCATCGGATTCCGATTCCGACTCGGACTCCGACTCAAGTGATGAGGACGCCAAGGACGATGATCTTGCGGCGAAGAAGGCGGCCAAGAAGAGAAGAAAGGCTAAGAGGAAGAAGAAGGCCAAGAAGATGGCCAAGAAGCTCCTCAAGAAGATGATCAAGAAGGAGCAAGCCAAGTACTCTCACTCCGGCTTCTACGAAGTGCCCCATCACTACGGGCAAATTCCGGCAACAACTCTAACGATAAATTCTATTCCGTGCATTTGGGAAAGCCTCCTCATTTCGATGGGAAGGACTATCCTAAATGGGCTTATGATATGCAAATGCACCTTTACGGGCTTCACCCCTCTCTTTGGAAGATTGTGGTTGTAGGTGTAACGATTCCCGCCGAAGGAGAAGCTCTCACCATTGAGCATGAACAAGATCTTCACCGCAATGTACAAGCCACAAGAGTTATCACGGGATCCTTGTGTGCACAAGAATTCAACAAGGTTCGGAACATCCAAATTGCCAAGGTGATTTGGGACACACTCAAGGAAGCACATGAAGGAACCGAGCATGTGAGACAAGGCAAGATGGACCTAATCAATGGAGAACTTGAGCTTTTCTTCATGAAGGATGGAGAGACCGTTCAAGAGATGTATGATAGGCTCATGGTGCTTGTATCGGATATTAGAGCCCTTGGGAGCAAAGATTGGGATGACTCGAAGGTCACAAAGAAGTTACTAAGAGCCTTTGCCCCCAAGGACAAGAACTTGACTCAAATGATAAGAAGAGATCCAGAATACCCAACAATGACACCTACTCAACTCCTTGGAGAGATATTGCACCAAGAACTCGTTGATCAAGATGTGGAGAAGTCTCTAACCTTGAAGATGGGCAAGAGTCTAGCTCTCAAAGCTAGCTCCAATGAAGTAGTTGAAGAAAAGCCCAAGCCATCCAAAAGCAAGAAAGAAGACACTAGTGATGAAGAGAGCACGGATGAAGAAACCGCATTTGCCATACGGAAGTACAAGAAATTCTTGAAGTCAAGAAACTCAAGAAAAGGTGGGGATGATAGAAGGAAGAAGTCACAAAGAAAGTGTTATGAGTGTGGAGAATATGGACATTTCATTGCCGAGTGTCCCAAGAACAAGAACAAGAATGAGGAAGAGAAGAGGTTCAAGGAGAGAAGCAAGGAGTACAAGAGCAAGTACCAAGGGCGTGCGCACGTGGGTCAACAATGGGACTCAAGTGATGAAGATGAAGAACCAAAGAAGCAAGGGATGGCAACAATTGCCATGGCACAAGGTTCATCCTCAACACGCCTCTTCAACAACCTCTCCGATGATGAAGACCACTCTCATTTTTGCCTCATGGCAAGGGGGAGCAAGGTACAAGAATCAACCATCTCATCCCCTCTAACATCCTCTACTTCCACCTCTTGTAGTGACATAGAAAACTTAAATGAGGAAAAGGAACTAGAGAACAACATGATAAAGAAATTTGGTAAAAAGGGCCATAAGGAAATTAAAAGGCTATTGGACAAACTAGAGAAAAAGAAAGAGATCCTTCATGAGCAAGAAGACTTGCTTATCCTTGAAAAGGAAAGAAACCTTGCTTTAGAAAGATCTCTTGCCGAAGAGAAGGCTAAGGTGGAGAAGTTGACCATGGAATTATCCTTGGTTGGCGACTCTAATAAGAAGATGTCAAAGGATCTTACCTTAGCAAATGAATCTTTAACTTCCCTAAAAACTACTCATAGTGAGCTTCAATCAAGCTTCTCATGCTTGACCGAGAAATACAAATCTCTTGAAGCCAACTTTAATAGTCTTTGGGAAAGCACTAAAGCAACTCCTTCGGCAAACTTGAACTCTAGTGCCTCCACTAGCAAAACTTGCTCTTCTTGTGTTAATATTGATATGAATGCTATCAAGACTAACCTTGCAAAGCTTGAAGAGAAAATTAAGAGCAAGGACAAGGAAATTGACCGATTGAACATGTTGTTTACTCAAGGCAACATAAGTGCCAAGCCTATACCCAAGGTGGTGGACAAGCAAGGACTTGGACACCGCAAGAACAACAAGGCAAATGGTAGGGTGGCCGTGAAAGGGCATGAGGTTCCCTTATGGAACAAGGGAGGGTACCTCAACACAATTATGGATATTGCTCATGGAGTCACCACGTCCACCACAACCAAGGAGGCCCCAAAGATTGTGCAAACCACAAAGGAAATTGGTGGGAGTAACATTCCACCTAAGGCATCGAAGAATGTGGTTGAGCATAAACCAACACCCAACTACACTTGTGATTACATTGTGACCTTGGACCATAATGGTAAAATAGTGGTCAAGTATGTTGGGGCCTATGCTATGAAGGCCATGAGAAAGAGTGTGTGGGTTCCAAAAGTTTTTGCATCTAACCTCCAAGGACCCAAATCTCTTTGGGTACCTAAACCAAGAGCTTAAACTTGTTTTGTAGGCCTACTCCTCCGGTGGAAGTGCATGGTTGATTGATAGTGGTGCCACTAATCACATGACCGGAGAGGAAGGCTTGTTTGCATCTCTTGACCGTTATGACAACCCTACGGAAACTATCATTTATGGAGATAATGGTCAAGGAGATGTCATTGGTCTAGGTAAAATTGCTATCTCAACAACAAATTCAATTGAAGATGTTTATCATGTGCAAGGGTTGGGATACAACTTGTTGTCGGTTTCACAACTTTGTGAGAAAGGCTACAATTGTCTCTTTACTCATGAGGGTGTGACCGTCTCTAGAAGGGAGGATTCCTCTATTGTCTTTGCGGGTCATTTACGGGGAAAACTTTACTATGTGGACTTCACAAAAGTAAAGGTGGATCCTAAGACTTGCTTAGTGGCAAAATCCGACTTGGGTTGGCTATGGCATCGCCGACTAGCCCATGTTGGCATGAGGAACTTGGCCAAACTTCAAAAAGACGAGCACATCCTAGGACTAACGAATGTTGTTTTTGAGAAAGATAGGTTGTGTAGCGCATGTCAAGCCGGGAAGCAAGTTGGAGCTCACCATCCCGCCAAGAACATTCTATCCTCATCAAGACCCTTGAAGTTGCTACACATGGATTTATTTGGACCAATTGCCTACATAAGCATCGGTGGTAATAAATATGGTTTAGTAATTGTTGATGACTTTTCCCGTTTCACTTGGGTATTCTTTTTGCAAGATAAAAGTGAGGCAAAGGGAATTGTGAAGAAGTTCATTAGAAGAGTTCAAAATGAGTTCGAGCTCAAGGTCAAGAATATAAGAAGTGACAACGGCTCGGAGTTTAGGAACACACAAGTCGAAGAGTTTCTAGATGAAGAAGGCATCAAGCATGAACTCTCCGCTCCATATACACCTCAACAAAATGGCATCGTTGAGAGGAAGAACCGCACGTTGATAGAAGCGGCAAGGACAATGCTTGATGAATACAAGACTCCGGACTCATTTTGGGCGGAAGCCATCAACACCGCATGCCATGCCACCAACCGCCTCCACCTCCACAAGTACTTGAACAAGACTCCCTACGAAATCATCACCGGTAAGAAACCTAGTGTGCATTACTTTAGGGTCTTTGGGTGTAAGTGTTTCATACTTAGCAAGAAACCCAAAGCCTCAAAGTTTGCATCCAAGGTTGATGAAGGTTTTCTACTTGGTTATGGAACTAACGAGCATGCCTATCGTGTTTTCAACAAAACCACCGGTTGTGTTGAGACCACGGTAGACGTGAAATTTGATGAATCCAACGGCTCTCAACGAGAGCAAGTTAGTGAAAACCTTGTAGAAGATGAAGAGCCCCCAAGCGTATCCATCTTTAGAATGGGAACCGGTGAAGTGATGCCTCGGGAAGTTCAAGCACAAGCTCCGGTTGACACAAGCACTCATGATCCATCATCTTCAACACGAGCGGAGGCACCTAGTTCTCAAGTTCAACAAGATGAGAGTCAAGTTCATGGTGACGATCATGAACGGGGCTTTGATCAAGGGGGAGAACTAAGTGATGAAGCTCGAGAGGAAACACCGCAAAGTGAAGATGATGATGATGGACCTATTCAACGTCAATCTCAAGAGCCACATCCAAGAGTACATCAAATGGTTCAACGGGATCATCCCGTCGACAACATTCTCGGAAGCATTCAAAGAGGGGTAACAACTCGATCTAGATTGTCAAATTTTTGTGCATTTTACTCGTTTGTTTCCTCTTTGGAACCTCTTAGTGTGGAACAAGCTCTTGAGGATCCGGATTGGATTATTGCCATGGAGGAAGAGTTGAACAACTTCAAAAGAAATGAAGTTTGGGAGTTGGTACCAAGACCCAAGCAAAACGTGATCGGCACCAAATGGGTTTTTAGGAACAAGCAAGATGAATTTGGTGTCGTCACAAAGAACAAGGCAAGACTTGTTGGCAAGGGTTACACACAAGTTGAAGGCTTAGATTTTGGAGAGACGTATGCACCGGTAGCAAGGCTAGAGTCAATTCGTATTCTTTTAGCCTATGCTACTCATCATGATTTCAAGCTTCATCAAATGGATGTGAAGAGTGCATTCTTGAATGGACCTCTCCAAGAAGAAGTGTATGTGGATCAACCACCGGGCTTTGAAGACTCAAGGTTTCCAAACCATGTGTACAAGCTCCATAAGGCGCTCTACGGGCTTAAGCAAGCCCCTAGAGCATGGTATGAATGCCTTAAGGATTTTCTTCTCAAGAACCGCTTTGAGATAGGCAAAGCCGATTCTACTCTCTTCATTCAAAGAAATGGGAAAGATATTTTCGTTTGTCAAATTTATGTCGATGATATCATTTTTGGGTCTACTAATGATAAATTTTGTGAAGAATTTAGTAGGATCATGACCAAGAGATTTGAGATGTCTATGATGGGTGAATTGAAGTTCTTTCTTGGGTTTCAAATCAAGCAAATGAAGGAAGGGACTTTCTTATGTCAAACCAAGTATGTGAAAGATATGCTCAAGAGGTTTGACATGGCCGATTCAAAGCCCATCAAGACCCCCATGGCACTAAATGGACATCTTGATCTCAATGAAGAAGGGAAGTCGGTCGACCAAAAGGTATTCCGTTCCATGATTGGCTCCCTCGCTTTACCTTTGTGCATCTAGGCCCGATATAATGCTTAGTGTGTGCATGTGTGCAAGATTTCAAGCCAATCCTAAGGAGTGCCATCTAATGGCCGTTAAGAGGATCTTTAGATATTTGGTTCATACTCCTAACCTAGGCTTGTGGTATCCCAAAGGTTCCACTTTTGATCTACTTGGCTACTCCGATTCGGATTATGCCGGTTGCAAAGTAGATCGAAAGAGCACTACCGGGACTTGCCAATTTCTTGGTAGGTCTTTGGTGTCGTGGAGCTCGAAGAAGCAAAATTCGGTTGCTTTATCCACGGCCGAAGCTGAATATGTGGCGGCCGGTGCTTGTTGTGCACAACTCTTGTGGATGAAGCAAACGTTGAGTGATTATGGTTGCAAGTTTAGTAAGATTCCACTCTTATGTGACAATGAGAGTGCTATCAAGCTAGCAAACAATCCAGTCCAACACTCTCGAACAAAGCACATAGACATTAGACATCACTTCTTACGGGATCATGAGGCTAAGGGTGACATTGCTTTACGGCATGTTTGCACCGAGAAACAACTTGCCGACATTTTCACTAAGCCTCTAGACGAGCAAAGGTTCTGTGCTTTGAGGAGTGAGCTAAACATCTTAGATTCTCGTAACTTGGCTTGATATTTTGTACATAAACTTGCTTGTTGCCTAGATAGGAAGCAAAACCTCTTTTCTAAACTTTTTGTGTGAGTTTTGACAAAACGTTGGATTTTCACATAGAGGGTGGTGACTATAACTTTGAATGGTTGTTTGTGAACTAGTCACCATCTCCTATGAGTTCTTAACATGTCCATACTCCTTTCTACCCAAGATCTCTCTTTAAATCCAAATCATTTCCAAAATCTGCTAAATCCACCGGTACAACCGACACCAGGTCGGAAGTACCGATAAGAACTCTCTGTTTAAGTTTCCAGCGATCACCGGTACAACCGACACCAGGTCGGAAGTACCGATAAGAACTCTCTGTTTGGATTTCCAGCGATCACCGGTACTACCGACACCGTGTCGGTACTACCGGACCCCCCCCCCCCCGTAGAACCGACACGGGGGCGGTATACCGATAAGGACCTTCTGTTTCAATTTTAAGGGGACCCCGGTAGTACCGACGCCCCGTCGGTACTACCGATAAAACTCGCAGGGCTATATATAGAGCGCGGCCGGGAGCTAGGGTTCACTCTTAACCTTCCAACCGTTGAAGCGCCCTCTTTCCCCTTCTCTCCAAATCCGCCAAGGGTTCTCATTCCCATCCGTGGAAAGTGGCCCTAGCCCATATCTCTTGATTCTCCACCCTCCGGAACATCCGTTCATCACCGGAAGATCGTCGATTCGCGCGGGAAGCTTGTCAAGGTACTCATTCAAAATCTCCGGGATCGATCTCTCAATGTAGTTGTTTCTAGAGGAAATGCTTTAGGGAATCAATATCTTTACCTCCATAGAGCCCGTGCTTATGATTTCGTAGACTCTTGTTGGCTAAAACCGCAGATTCCAATCCTTTTCACCAAAACCCGCACCTCATCGGTAGTACCGACCCCGTGTCGGTAGTACCGATGAGGGGTGGTTAATCCTGCTTCCCATCTTAGGTTGAGCTCTTTCTCATCATATTCTCAACCCTTATCCTATACATTGTTGCTAAATCTCCAGATGGGACGTGCTGGCAAGCAAGTTGTGCGTGAAGGCTCTGACGAAGATGAAGTTCCCCTCGCTCAAAGGAAGAGAAAAGGAGCAGCTAGTTCTCAAGCTCCTCGTGGTCGTGGACGTACCAATCCTCCTGCAGCGCCTCATCAAGTCCACGGGTCAAGGTCATCGTGCCCGCACCAAGCAAGCACATCAACCCGATGACCATTATGACGACTATGAGGACATCTCCTTGGAAACCCTCTCCTCGTTTGTTCTTCGCCCATCAAGACCTCCTCGTCCTGCAACTCAAATGGGGATTGTGAGAATGGTGGACTACACAAGAGGCTCCCACAATGTCTACAAGGAGAGGTACTCTGATCCAGCTCTTTGGCAAAAGGAATTCGATTCCGACATCCGGTTTTGGCTCAAGTTCAATGCCGACTGGTATGAGTCCGTGATCCTAAGCAAGGATAACATGACAATCGATATGAAATCAATCAATTGGGATCTCCTTAGGTCACTTGACATTCCGGCTGTCAATGAAGCTATCGATATATGCCATGCCAAGGGGATGACAAATGTTATGTCAATCAACTGTGATTGGAATGAGGAGGTGGTCGCTCAGTTCTATGCAAATCTCTATATCCGTCGTGAGACCCGGACTTTCCATTGGCTCCTTCAAGGCAAGCCTCTTTCCGTCTCCTATGAGCGCTTCGCTCAGATTCTTGGCTTTGGTGAGGAGGATCTCGCACTTCCAAAGCTGCATGGTGGTGAATTTCCCCTTGACGGCCGAGATGGCTTTCATGTATGACTCGGCCTTTTGGCAAGGTGGAATTTGGCACTACTCACGGGATGAAGCCGTCTATCGGATGCTAAACCAACTCTTTCGCTACACTCTCACTCCAAAGATAGGTGACAACACCAATATCTCCAATGTGGCAAAAGAGATCCTAGTGAGGATGGCACCGGCAAGGAAAGCTTTAGTATCTTCAACTTCATTTGGGAAGAGATCATTGTGTGCTCCGTGTCCGCTAACAAGAGCCGCCGGATGCCCCTTGGATTTTTCAGATGATATGTGAGGTGGCGGGCGTTGACATCCTTCCCGACAAGACTCACTCTTGGTACAAGCCAAACAAAGGGAACATCGAGCGGCTCCTCAAGTTAGGCAAGCATGCCCCTCCTCGTCCTTCTACCGCAGGTGGCTCCTCCTCTGGTGGCCCATCCTCTTTTGAGCCACCCTCCTCCTCTCGTGGGCCATCCGCATCTAGAGGTACCGTTCCTCCGGGCAAGAAAAAGAGCATCTTCAATTTCCTCTCTCAAGGCCTTTTTGCTTGCTTCAATGTGGGACGGCACAATGCACAAGAGATTCGTGCCCATAGGCAGCACGTGGATGAGCAGCTCCTCAAGCTTGAGACGCGCCAAAAGTCCTTGCTCGCTCAACACAACATTGAGCACTCTCCGGTTCGCGAGCCCATGGACTTTCCTCCCCCACCAAACTTCTACAACCCTTGGGAGATCTACGGCGACGCCTCCATGATGTATGGAGCTCCTCCAGCCGACATAGACGACGAGGACTTTGGTGGTGCAGAGGACGACGACGATGACGATGACTCCCCTCCAGCTGCTCACTCTCCACATGACTACGACGATTGAAGGGCCTCCTCTTTTTGGCGCTTGATGCCAAAGGGGGAGTGAGCTCACAATTTACTCATGTGTGGTGTGGGCTTGCACCTTCCTTTATCTATCTATCTATCCTTGTGTTTGTGGACATGTAAGGACTATGTGTGGATTCATGTGTGTGATGTAATGCTTGTCGAAGAACTTAAGAACCTAGAACTCGTTTAAATTTGTAAGACTTAAGTTGTGCTTGTGGTGTGAGGAACCTTAATTATCTATTTGTGATGCTTGTTATTTCTCTCTTTTAATGTTTTGTATATCATGACATATGCATCACGGTGTGTATATCACACTCATGCACTTGTGTATATAATTTGAGAATGAAAAATCTTCTAAATGTGTGATGGGCATTTGAAGCCTTCATAGAAGTTGAAGCACACATTTAGGGGGAGTTTCAATTTCAAATTTGTTGAATACACACATCTTTCTAAACAAATTGTGGTTGTCATCAATCACCAAAAAGGGGGAGATTGAAAGTGCATCTTGGCCCCTAATTGTTTTGGTGATAATGACAAGCACGATTTGAGGTATTTAACGCTTCGACAAGATGTGTGCAGGGCTTAAGCGAATGAAATCCGTTTGGATGATCAAAGGAAGTCCCCCCAATTTCAAGATGATGTTTTCTAATTCAAATCAAGGCTTAATTCTCTTTTACTTTTGAATTTGAGTATAGGAAACACCGTACTATAAAGGGGGATGCAAGTCAATAACCAAGAGATGCTAAAAGTGCTCTAGAAGGGATTCTAAGTGAGTGAGAAGAGTTGAGAGTCGACACGTGCACGTATGCTTTTCTTCTCTAAAAATCTGTGTCCTGGCCGGTTCTACCGACACCACGTCGGTTCTACCGACCAGAGCCCATCGGTAGTACCGGCGCAGGGCCGGTATACCGATATGCGTTCTCTGGCTCAGTTTTGCCAGGGGGCCGGTACTACCGACCCTGTGTCGGTACTACCGGTGCCGTACTGTTTTTCTTCAGAAAATTCACCCCATCGGTAGTACCGACACCGTGTCGGTAGTACCGAGGTTATACGAGTTTGCACAGTAACGGCTAGTTTTCAGCCCCTAGTATTTAACCCCTCTTCTCCCTCCTCACTCATGGCGACCAACCACGGGACAAACACTTCCTTGAGCATTCACTCCACCTCCCTCACCTCCTCTAGAGCTAATCCTTGGTTCCATTTGAGCTAGGACTTGAGAAGTGAGGTGATTTCTAGTGAAGTGTGACCAAGCTTTGAGAGCCCCTTCGTTCTTCTCCTTCTCAAGAGCACTTGAAGCATCTCCGGGTTGTTGTGTTGCATTTGTTACTCTTGAAGCTTGCTTCTAGACGGTTAGGCGTCGCCCGCGAGTGCCCTCTTGGTGTGGTGCACCGGGGATCGTTTGTATTGCCCTCTCCTTCGTGGAGAAATCTTAGTGAGCACCAATCTTCCTTTGTGGGGGTTGGAAGAGGAAAAGAGGCTCTTGGTGATAGCCCTCCCTTTGTGGGATCCTCAACGGAGACGTAGCATCCTTTGTGGGTGTGAACTTCGGATTAAATTTCGTGTCTCCTTTGCTTGCTTGCGTTTCTTCTTTTCTAACTAACCCTAGAACTTGTTTTTTAGCCCGATCTATCTTTTGGTTGCTATCCAACTTGTTTCGTGATTGCGAGGTGGTTCTTAGCATCTAAACTTAAACTTTGATTCAAGTAGAATTGCTAGAAACCGCACGGAATTCAAATTTCGTTTTAAGTCTTCTCTCGCTCGTCGGTAGTACCGGGCCGGTACCGTAGTACCGACCCCGGTCGGTAGAACCGGCACCACGTCGGTAGTACCCGGGGATATTTAATCCGCCGCTTTTGTTTCGTAAATTTGAAGTGATCCTATTCACCCCCCCCCCCCCTAGGCATCACCGGGTCCTTTCGCCGTTCCCCCAACGCTTCCGTCAGCCCTCGACAATCGTCAAGTACAACGGGGAGACGGACCCCCACGTCTGGCTCAACGACTACCGCCTAGCTTGTCAGCTGGGCGGGGCCACTAACGACGAAGTGATCATCCGCAACTTGCCCCTGCACCTGGGCGACGCGGCCCGGACATGGCTAGAGCACTTGCCCGCCAGCCAGATCCATAACTGGGACGATCTAGTCCACACGTTCGTAGGCAACTTCCAGGGCACGTATGTGCGCCCTGGGAACTCCTGAGATCTGCGCTCCTGCACGCAGAAGCCGGGCGAGTCGCTGCGGGACTTCATACGGCGCTTTTCCAAGCGCTGCACGGAGCTCCCCAGCGTGGCACAGTCCGAGATCGTGCACGCGTTCCTCGAGGGCACCACGTGCCGGGACCTTGTGCGCGAGCTGGGACGCAGCCCGCCCACGGACTCGAACGAGCTGTTCGACATTGCCACCGGCCTTCGCCTCGGAGAGGAGGCCGTGGGGGCGATCTTCGACGGCAAGAAGGGCAAGCGCTCCGAGGACACGCCCGCGGAGGGCAGCGGGTCCAAGGAGCCGCGCCGCAACGACAAGCGGGGCAAGAAGGGGAAGAAGCCGCGCCGCGAGGCGCGCGAGCGGGGCGCAACGGCGGCAACGCCGAGGCCCTCGGCCGTCGACCCGGCTCGACGGGGCCCTCGACCGGCCCCTCGAGGCCCGGGGGTGTTTGACGACATGATGAAAATACCATGCCCCTACCACAAGACTCCCGTGAACCACACTCTTGAGCAATGCGACATGCTCAAGAAGTTCTACGGCCGTGCCGCCGCGAAGGAGGCGAGAGGCCAAGAAAGATGGGGGCGATGGCGACGCGGGCGGTTTCCCCCGCTGTCGAAAATGTGTTCCTCATCTTTGGGGGACCTACTGTCGACATGTCGACCCGGCAGCGCAAGAAGGAGCGGCATGAAGTCCTCGCCGCAGAGAGGGCGCCTCCGGCCTTCCTCAACTGGTCGAAGGATGCCATCACCTTCAGCCGGGACGACCACCCAAACCGCATTCCGAACCCGGGCCAGTACCCACTGGTGGTCGATCCCATCATTGGGAACGCCCGGTTTTCGAAGGTCCTTATGGACGGAGGCAGTAGCCTCAATATCCTCTTCGCGCATACATTGCGCCTGATGGGGATTGGGGCTGGACCAGCCGCGGCCCGGACAAAGCCGTTTCACGGCATCGCGCCCGGCAAGCAGGTTCAACCACTCGGGCAGATCGATCTGCCGGTCTGGTTTGGGACCCCCAAGAATTTCCGCAAAGAAACCCTCACCTTCGAGGTGGTGGGATTCAAAGGGGCCTACCATGCCATCCTTGGGCGACCATGCTATGCCAAGTTCATGGCGGTCCCCAACTACACGTACCTGAAAATGAAGATGCCGGGTCCAAACGGCGTCATCACCGTCGGGTCGTCGATCGAGCACGCATTCGACTGCGACGTCGAGTGCGTGGAACATGCAGAGGCACTAGCGCTGGATGAAGCGCTGGTGAACACGCTGGAGAAGATGGTCAACGACGACCTCGGCTCCGCCGCCAAGCACGTCGGCACCTTCGAGGCCGCCGAGCAAACCAAAGGGGTCCCCCTCGACCCGTCGGCCCCCGAGGGCAAGGCGTTGAGGGTCAGCTCGACCCTCGACCCTAAATAGGAATCGGTGCTCGTCGACTTCCTCCGCGCCAACGCCGACGTCTTCGCGTGGAGCCCCTCGGACATGCCGGGCATCCCGAGGGAGGTCGCCGAGCACTCCCTTGATATCCTCGCCTAACGCTCACGGCCGTGCGGCAGCGGCCGCGCCGCTTCGACGAGGAGCGGCGACGGGCGATCGGAGCGGAGCTGCGGAAGCTCCTCGAGGCCGGATTCATCAAGGAAGTGTTCCACCCTACGTGGCTAGCTAATCCTGTGCTTGTAAAAAAGAAAAATGGGAAGTGGAGGATGTGCATAGACTACACTAGTCTCAATAAAGCGTGTCCAAAAGTTCCCTTTCCTTTGCCACGTATAGATCAAATCGTTGATTCCACAGCCGGGTGTGAACTACTCTGTTTCCTTGATGCCTATTCGGGATATCACCAAATAAAAATGAAGGAGTCCGACCAGCTCGCGACTTCGTTCATCACACCGTTCGGGACGTTCTGTTACGTCACGATGCCTTTTGGCCTCAGAAACGCGGGCGCAACATATCGGCGCCGCATGCAAGCACGTTTTTTGGGGACCATATCGGGCGGACGGTCGAGGCTTACGTGGACGACATCGTCGTCAAGACTAGGAAGGCGGACGACCTGGTCAACGACCTTGGCGTCGCGTTCAGCTGCCTACGGGCCAACGGGGTCAAGCTAAACCCCGAAAAATGTGTCTTTGGAGTGCCGCGGGGCATGCTCCTAGGGTACATCGTCTCCCAGCGGGGAATCGAGGCCAACCCTGAAAAGGTCGCGGCCCTCGAGCGAATGGGTCCAATTCGGGACCTCAAGGGGGTGCGAAGGTGTTGGGGTGCCTCGCCGCCTTAAGCCGCTTCATCTCGAGGCTCGGTGAGAAGGGCCCGCCCCTCTACCGGCCGCTCAAGAAGCACGAGCGCTTCTCTTGGACCGCCGAGGCCCGGGAAGCGCTCGACAAGCCGAAGGCGTCTCCGACGCACGCCCCAATCCTTACGCCGCCGCGAGACGGCGAACCCCTCCAACTCTACGTGGCCGCAACCACCCGGGTGGTCGGCGCCGTGATCGTTGTGGAGCGCACGGAGGAAGGGCATGCCTTGCCCGTGCGGGAGACCGGTCTACTACATCGGCGAAGTCCCGTCGGGACACGAAGACGCGCTACCCCCAGGTCCAGAAGCTGTTGTACGCGGTAGTCCTCGCGCGGCGCAAGCTCCGCCACTACTTCGAGGCCCACCCAGTTACGGTGGTCTCTTCCTTCCCGCTAGGAGAGATCATTCGCAACCCCGACGCGGCAGGCAGAATTGCCAAGTGGTCCGTGGAGTTGATGGGCGAGACGCTCGCCTACGCTCCGCGTAAGGCCATCAAATCGCAAATCTTAGCCGATTTCGTCGCTGAGTGGACGGACACGCAGCGCCGCCCCCTCGGATTCAAGCGAGTGGCCGGACTGCGTGCTTCGACGGCTCGGTGATGAAGACGGAGAGCGGGCGCGGGCCTGCTCTTCGTGTCACCCCTCGGGGAGCACATGCGCTACGCAAAGGCGCCTCCACTTCCCCGCATCTAACAATATGGCGGAATACGAGGCCCTTCTCTGCGGCCTCAAAATCGCCATTGAGTTGGGCGTCAAGCGCCTCGACGTACGAGGGGACTCGCGGCTCGTGATCGATCAAGTCCCGAAGAACGCGAGCCTGCCACGACGACAAGATGGAGGCCTACTGTAAAGCCGTGCGGGCCCTCGAAGACAAGTTCTATGGCATCGAGCTTAATCATGTACCCCGCCGGTACAACGAGGAAGCAGACGAGCTGGCAAAAATAGCGTCCGGGCGGATCACCGTTCCCCCGAACGTTTTCGCGCGCGACATCGCGCAGCCCTCGGTCACCTTCGAGCCCTACCCCTCGAGCGACGGCGGACCCTCGGGGGCTCCCTCGAATCCAGCGGGTGCGGAACCCATGGAAGAGGACCCCTCGAACGAGGCGTACGTACTCTCCCTTCTCGAGGGGTACGGCTCCCACGAGGTCGATGCAATGGATATAGAGCCGGCTCCCGTCCAGGCGGACTGGCGGGAAAAATACATCGCCTGGATTGCTCGAGGGGAACTCCCCGCAGACCGGGCCACAGCCAGGCGCATCGCCAGGATGGCCAAATCCTTCACCCTCGTCGACGGCGAGCTGTACAAGCGCGCCGCGTCAGGCATCCTCCAGCGGTGTATACCCATTCCCGAGGGGCGCGAGCTCCTACGGGACATCCACGCGGGGATCTGTGGCCACCACGCCGCACCGCGCACCCTCGTTGGCAACGCGTTCCGCCGGGGCTTCTGCGGCCTACCGCGGTCGCGGATGCCGGCGAAATTGTGCGCACCGCGAAGGGTGCCGGTTCTACGCCCGCAAGTCCAACTTGCCCGCTCACGCCCCGCAAACGATCCCCGTAACATGGCCGTTCGCCGTGTGGGGGTTGGACATCGTCGGGCCCCTCGCGGAAGGCGCCGGGGGCTTCACCCACCCGCTTGTCGCGATTGACAAATTCTCCAAAGGGGTGGAGGTGCGCCCCATCACGAATTTGAGGGCCGAGCAAGGGCGGTCACGTTCTTCACCGACATCGTCTACCGCTTTGGAGTGCCAAACTCCATCATCACGGACAATGGGTCCCGGTTCACGGCCGGAAGTTTTTGGAGTTCTCGCGACAAGTTCCACATCCGCGTGGATTGGGCAGGCGTGGCACACCCACGGACCAACGGCCAAGTGGAGCGTGCCAACGGCATGATCCTACGGGGCCTCAAGCCCCGAATTTTCGACCAGCTCAACAAATGCGGGCGAAAATGGCTCCAAGAACTACCCGGCAGTCGTGTGGAGCCTAAGGACAACCCCAAGCGAGCCACCGGTTCACCCCGTTTTTCCTAGTTCATGGCGCGGAGGCCGTCCTCCCCACGGACACGGAATATGGGTCGCCCGAGATTCGAGGGTACGACGAAGACGCTAACCAACGAGCCCGCGAGGACTCGCCGGGACCGGCTAGACGAAGTACGCCTCGTGGCGTTTGAAGGACCGATACGGCGAACCAGAGAGGGGGGGGGGAGTGAATGGGAGCCGATAAAAATTCTTCTCGAAGGAGATGAAAACTCCAACAAGATGAACGCGGCTTCCAACACACGTCTCCGACTCACTACCAAGGTTGGTCAAGCCCACGTAGCCACTGGAGTGCCACTGGACCTAGGAACCAACACACAACCTTCCGACCCGAGAAACGCAGCGGAAAAACCAAACCTCGAGTCTTCGGACCCACACCGGTCGGACGGTGAGCACCACCGGGCCGACCGGTCCCCGCCGGTGAAACCGAGCAACTTCCACTAAGTGGCTCTACACCGGTCGGACCGGTGAGACACACCGGTCGGACCGGTGGGCGGCCGAAAGCCCCCAAGGCACCAAACGAGCCAACCGACCACCAAACGGACCCAAACTCGAAACAAGCAGCAACACGGGACAACAACGAACTCACCAAGACGTTCACCCGAGCAAAATCCCACAAGGGCTTGCACCGGTCGACCGGTCAAGAGCACCGGTCGACCGGTGTGGCACGGGCGACTCGGGATGAACAAGACCCGCGGGTCAACTCCCCCAAATCCAAATCTCGATCTCCCGAATCGCTCCACGGACTTGAACAAGACTTTGGGGATATCAAGAACACCTCATGAGGAGTTCATAGCCAAGTTTAATCCCACAAAAACTCGTCCAAAAAGGAGGAATCGAAGAAATCCCGCCGAGAGCACCTCCAACCCAAGAACTCAAGAAACCCCCAAAATCGAGCACCTTTACTCACGGATTTGGGAGGGGAATCACGGCCCAAAGAACCACGAAGGGTTCCCACAAATTTCCCCCATCAAATCCCCAAGAGAAAGGCCCCGAAAACAACCCAAAGAAATCACCGAGAGAGGGCTCCGAAAATCACCACCAAGAACAACCGGGGAAAACACATCCAAACCTTGAGGAACCACGCCGAATCATCTATACATGAAACAAAGGTTCGTACAAGGTCTAGCAAGCCGCCCGATCATCCATCCCTCTCTACAAGATCTCTCCGTGAAGCTCTCTTGCTAGTCCTAAGGAAAACCTAGAGAAAATAGGTGGAAAATAGGAAAACTAATGAGCTAGGGTTCCAAGAGTTGGCTGCCAACCTCTCACCTCTTGGGTTATATAGGCGGCAACCGAATGTCTAAAATGCCCCTCTCTACTAACTAGGGATACATGCCCCTCAAGGGCGGATTCGGAATTCTTGATGTCTTCACCATCGGACGGATGCCCGGCGACCGCACCCTGCGTAGCCTCGACGCAAGCGATGCGATCCCGACGCGTGTCCTCCGCTTCGAAGATTCCGGACCGCGTCGTCGCACACCGGTCGACCGGTGCTCTTCACCGGGCCGACCGGTCCCCACCGGTCGAGCCGGTCGGACCCACCGGTCGGACCGGTGCACCGTGCCGCCGCACCTCCGTCTTCGGTTCTCCGGTCTTGGCTTTGTGGATCAACCAAGGAACCCAGTGGTTTTCTCGGTGAACCACCGGAAACCCCGCGAACTCGGTGTAGCCTCCGCCAATCTCCACTCATGACTTGGCTCCCACGTAGTCCCGGCTCGACCTTGGTTTTGAGGCTCAACCAAGAAACCGTCCACGACTTCATCTTGTTGTTCATGCCACCATGCGGCCCGCACTTGACCCCGCCGGCCACCGGGTCCCTCGAACGAAGCCTACTTGTCTTCTCCACACCCGGAGGCCTCACCGCAACGACCTTTCGCGCTTGTTCTTCACCCGCACCAACACGAGTCAAGCCGCAACCTCGCACCCGCAATACTTAGCCAAGAATCGGTCCACACAACGTTGTCAATCACTCATCACACAAGGAAGCGACCATCCACCGGTCCTCGAACCACACATGGTCCTCGGCGTTGATGCACTCCGCAAGGTATCAACGGTCCCTACGACGTTACCAAGCACGCAAGATACGTCGGAGGGATTTCGGGCGAAGGGGATCGGTCCTAAGGCTACGCCAAGACAACCGAGGGCGCCACAAGCTATCGCCCCCATGGGACGGACCCTATGTCGTGGTGAAAGTGCTCAAGCCGGCACGTACAAGCCGGCCAACGAGGACGGCGAAGAACTCACCAACGCTTGGAACATCCAACGCCTACGTCGCTTCTACCCTTAGCCGAGGATTTTCCAAGTATTTTTTGTTGTTGTAAAATCACATGGCCAACGCCCCAGTTGGTGTCAACTATGTAAATACCACAAGTCTAATAAAAGGGCAACTCGGCTTTCCCCTGAAACCCAAGTTACCCTCGGGGGCTACTGCGGGGGGCACCCCCCCCCAAAATGGTCCCATTTTTCGCGCAAAAAACATAACAACACGCGCTAAGTTTGTTTCCTACTTCAACCTCGAGCCATGATTCGAACAGGGCGTAGGCGGCACAGCGGAAGGAGCGTGCGAGCCGAGATAGCCTACGCCGCGTGGCTATGGCCCTTCTCTCTCGCCTCCAACCCGGCGGCCCCCCGCGAAAATCGAACTCCCCTAACTAGAATCTACTCGGGAAGAAGGAGAAACAAAAAGCGTAATAAACAAGCAACTTCATTTACAAGAATCGCTCATGTTCACAAGACAATTTGTTTATTTACAAAAGGCCACGAGGCCGAATTCGATACACGCAAACAAAAAATGGGCCTAGTGCCCAAGCGCTTTCGAGCGGAGGAGGAGCGAGAGATCGGCGGCGTCGGGAAGAGGAATTCTTCGAAGGCCTCGGCGAGCGACCCGGCGGCGTCGGCGGCAAGCGCGTCCGCGCGCTCCATGGACACCTCGTCCTTGACGCCCTCGGGCACGATGTAGCCCTCCGCCGGCGCCTCGAGGTTGACCTCGTAGTGAGATCGCACCACTCCGAGGGCCTTCGGACGCCTAGGTGCAACGCCCGGCGCATCCGCTCCGTGACGTGGCCGCCGAGGGCGCGCGCGCGGCGGGCGGCAAGGGAGCCGCCGGCCCGGGCCTCGCCTTCCTCGACGACGCGGCGGGTCTCGAGGGCCGCGTCACGCAGCTCTTGCGGCTCTGCTCGGAGGAGTTGTAGGAAGCTGCGGGGCCTCGGCTCGCCCGGCAGGCGTGCCCCAAGGCGTGCGCAAGCCTCGGGATCAACAAGACGACAAGAAATCGAAAGGGAGAAACGAACCCTCTAAAGCAAAAAACCAACAAACGAGTCGAAAGTGACTCACCCTCGACTTGCTTCCTCTCCAAATCGAGGTCGCGGCGCGCGGACTCAAGCGCCAACTCGAGACGCCGGACGGTCTCGCTTTGTTCGCGGAGGGCCGGCTCCGGCCGGCGTTGCGATGCCGAGCGCGAGTGCATCATCCTCAACCTTGGAGAATGCGGCGTTCCGCTCCTCCGGCCGACTTCTCCGCCGCCTCGCGCGCGACGCGCTCCCGCTTCGGCGCCGTTCGGGGCGTCGCCAGGGGCGGCCGGCTCCCGCCGGAGCCGCCCCTCGGCCCCCGGCGGGCGATGCGCTCTCCCCGCCGGAGCTGCTCCTCGCCGGCAACGAGGGCCGCGGCACGGGCGTCGAGGGCGGCCCTCGGGTCATCGGCCTCCTTGGCGCGTCGCTCCAACCCGCGCGCCCGCTCCTCGGCCCGGCGCCGGCCGCGCCCGCGCTCCCTCGAGCGACGTGCGGAGCTCCCGAGTTTCGGCGCGAGCGGTGGCCACCTCCGCCTCCCGGTTGGCGGCCGGCCGTCCGCGTCTTCTCTAAGTCCGCGCGCGCATTAAACAACGCCTCGTCACGATCAACGAGGGCCGCGCGGATCCGCGCGAGGCTCGAGCGGCACGCCGCGTCCCCGCCCGAGCTCTCCCGGGAGCTCGTCGCACCACGCCATCGCCCGGTACGCCAGCCGGCCGTCTGGCGTCCTAAGAGCGTCCGCAAGCGCGTCGAAAGCGCTGCATCGCTCCCGGAGCTGGCGGGCCTCGGCGTTCACCCGGTCGAACGCGTCGTATTTGTCGTGGGCGCGACGCTCGAGCTCCTGGCATCCACACATCAAATCTCGTAAGTGTCAAGGCTTGAATGCAGCACACGGAGACGAAAAAGGAAGTGGGACGAGCAACTGTGGCTCACCTGGAAGACAAGCCAGGCCGGGCCGCCGTGGACTTGCAGCGCCTCGTTCAGCGCGCGGTTGAGCGTGGCGCCGTGGCTCCGGAGCTCGCCCCAGAGCTCCTGCTCCCCCCTGGCGTCGGCGCAAACACCGGGGGATCCCGGATGGCCCCCTCCACCCGGGTGGGGCGGCCGGCGTGGGAGGACGAGGCCTCGGCACCGTGTCCTCGGCCCCCCGCCACCATGTGACCCTCGTGCCGCCTCATGAGGGCCCCCTCCCCGGGGCTCGGGGGAGTTCGTAGGCCACCGGCCCACCGATTCCACCCGGGCGGCGGGGAGTCGTCCGAGAGCTCCACCACTTCCGCCGCAAATCGCCGGCGGGGCGCGGCCGCTTGCGCCGCCTCCGCCGCACCTCCACCCGCGCCTCCGCGGCCACGGGCGCCCGCCGCGCCGCCGTGGCCGCCACCTCCGCCGTACCACCGCATCCACGGGCGCTCCCGCAGGTTGCGCCCGCTCCACCTCCTCCGCAGGTGGCGCCCACCGCGGGCACCACCACCACCGTCGCCGCCGCCGCGGCCCGCGTCTCCGTGACGACCGGCGCCGGCCGCCCCCCGGCGACCGCCGGCCGCGCGCCGCGGCGGGCCGATCCGCCGGCCGGGGCCTCGAGGCCCCCGCCCGGGCCTTGCGAGCTAGTGCCCGCCGCCACGCTTGTCCCGAGGCACGACCCCCTCGACGAGCGCCGCCGGGTGGGGATCGATGCGTCCGTCCTCAGCACCTTGGCCGGTGCAAGAGGAGGAACGGTTGGCACCGCCCTGCGCAGGCACGAACGGAGGGTTAGAGCACCTAATCACCAGCAAACCAAACCAAACGAAGGAGGACAAGCTCCTTACCTCGCGGAGGAAAAGGCCCGTTTCCTTTTCCTCGAGGCCTCTCGCAGAAGAGGCCGGCGCGGCCGGCCGCGCCCGCCGCAGGCGCCTCCCCGACGGCACCGCCGTACGCACGGGCACGCCCGCCCCGTGCGCGGGCGCGCCCGATGCCGCACCCCCCCGAAGACGCCACCGCGCGCGGGGGCACGCTCGCCCGCGCGCGCGCGCGCGCCCGCCGACGCGCCCCTTAACGATGACGCCGCGCGCGCGGGCACGCTCCCCCCGCGCGCGGGCACGCGCGACGCGCGTGCGGGCGCGTCCGCCGCGCGTGCCTCCGTGGCACGCGCCGGCCCCGATGACGAGTGCCCGGCGGCGGGCGCCGATGCGCCCGCCCCCAGCGAAGCCACCCCTGACGCCGGCGCGGGTTCCGGCGACGGGGGCGCGGGCTGCCACCTGTCTGAGGGGCCCTCCCCCTCAGACTCTTCCTCCTCGTCCTGCTCCGAGGACGAGGGCTCCTCGATATCCGGGGAGGAGAGCCCCAGCTCCTCGCGCCGCCGGTACTCCGCGGACCGTTGGTCGCGGCGCGCTTGGCGCCGCCTCGCGTGCTCCCTCTTGCGCGCCGCCCGCCCCTGCCGCTCCCGCCGCGCCGCCCGCCGAGCGCACGGGAGTCGGGGGTAGGTGGAACGGACTTGGCGATGTTGAACTCCACCACCGCGCACAAGAGCGACAATGGCGAATCGGGGAAACGAAAGCAAGACCAAGAACTAAGACAAAATCGGGAACCCAACTCACCCGCGGGCCGATGGGGAGCATCTCGATGTCCCACGGGGTCCGACCCGCGGTGGCGGCGTCCGGGTGTCGACGGCGTTCCGCGCCCGGTGAGCGCGTACGGCCGCTCCGGCGGCGTCGGGAGCATCCGCGACCTCGCCGGGTCGACGGGATTGGCCGCCTCCGTCATCTCGAAGATGCAGAGTGGCCTCTGCATCAGAGGCACGACCCGCCGGTGGTGGAGAAAGGCGAGGACGCCCATCGCGTTGAGCCCGTGCTTCGCCGCCCGCCGGCAGGCGGCGAGGACGGACTCTTGCCGCGCCCGATGCTGGGCCGTAGACACCCCATAGCCCCAGGAGTCCGGCCTCTTCTTGAACACCCGGCCGGTGTAGGGAGGAAGGCCGGGCTCGGCGTTACGCAGGTAGAACCATCCCCGCTCCCAGCCGGCGTTGTTCGTCGTCATGGTGCAGGGGATGTAGAAATCCTTGAGCTGCCCCCGCAGGGCCAGCGACATCCCGCCGGCGCGCACCGCGCGGCGGGTCCTCGGCTCCGATGTGGCCGCGTGATGAGCTCCCCGCGGAAAAGGTGAACCCGAGAGATCCCGGTTGACCGGGATCCCCGTGTACCCTTCGCGTACGCCCACGAACGTGGCCGCCCGTGAGATAGCGTTGGGGGGCGAAGTTGTGCGGCTCCACCCCCGTAGTAGTGGCACATCGCCCGCATGAAGGTGCTCGCCGGCGCGTTGAAGCCACGCTCGTGGTAGCGGAGGAAGCTCACCACATAGCCCTCCGGCGGGTTGGGCTCATGGTGCGCCGCCGGCGGCACGATCCACTCCGCCGGCGCCCGTCTTCGTTGGCCGACGGGGCCGGCCGGCGGCGACCGTTCGCCAAGGGCGAGCGGGTCACCGTCGACCTCTCCCGGGCGTACGGCTCCGGGATCTTAACGGGGAGCCGAGGCGGCGCCATGAGGAGGAACGAGAGGAATGCGAAGGCGGAGGGCAAGGAAACGGAGGAAAAAGCTTTAACGGCGAGCCCGCGCGTGGCAAGAACGAGGACGAAGGCGAAGGGGCGGAGGGCCGAAAACGGTGAGAAGCTAAGGTAAAAAACCGCCGTCCCTTCTTCCCCGTAGTTTTATAGGCCGACGGGCGAGTTCTCCGGAGCGGACGCCCCGCCAGCATTAACTGCAGGAATCTTTCCATCGCGTCGACGAGTGGGCCCCACCACGACCGCAGCGGCTCCTAACACCGGCAGCGGGTCATCATTACGGCAAGGACCGGCCGCGACCGAGGCAAAACCGTCACGTCCGCCCGCCGCGCCGCCCACTACGCGCGCGCGCGCGGCGCGCCGCCAAAAGGCGCGCCCGCGCCGCAAAACCGCGGCCACGACCGCGAGGCATTTAAATGCTCGGGTCCCTTGCCAAGCAAGGAGCACCCTCGAGCGGGGCGGACCCCCGGCTCCAAACAAAGGCGACCCTCGATGGGATATCAGCGTGAGAAGGCCGTCCGGGACTCGCTCGATGTAGAGCGAGCAACCGCGGCACCCATGCCACGTGAGACCCTCGAGCGGCATGACCCTCGGCTCCAAACAGAGGCGACCCTCGATGGGATATCAGCGTGAGAAGGTCGCCCGGGACCTGCTCGATGTAGAGCAGTCAACCGCGGCACCCATGCCACGTGAGACCCTCGAGCGGCATGACCCTCGGCTCCAAACAGGGGCGACCCTCGATGGGATATCAGCGTGAGAAGGTCGCCCGGGACCTGCTCGATGTAGAGCAGTCAACCGCGGGCACCCATGCCACGTGAGACCCTCGAGCGGCATGACCCTCGGCTCCAAACAGAGGCGACCCTCGATGGGATATCAGCGTGAGAAGGTCGCCCGGCACCTGCTCGATGTAGAGCGGCACCGCGGGCACCCATGCCACGCAAAACCCTCGAGCAGCCCCGGGCCCCCGCTCGAGACAATGTCAACCCTCCAAAGGGAGGCACGCGCGTGAAGGGACCGCCCGGAGGTCACGCTTGAAATAGAGCGACACCGAAAGCACTCATACCGCGCCGTGCTGCCAACAAGCACCTCGAGGGCCGACTCACGCGACCCCTCGACGGCCGCAAACGCGAAAAGACGGGGCTGTCCATGCACGGCCCCGCACGGCCTTACCGATCGAGGTTCGAAGCCCGACCCTCGACGGGTTCGAACGGGCGCCCCGCATCACGAGTTAGGGACGACGAGGGCACGCGCATTCGAGCCGTTCCTCGAGCCCGTCGGCTCGAGGGTGCCCCACATGTCGTGTTCGAGAGCCGCCGAGGGCGGCCTAGCCGGGGGGATCCCACCGAGGGAGAGCTTCCGCGCCCTCGGTCCCTAGCGAACGGGACCGAGCCCCACCTAGCAAACCCACGCAAGCGCTTCCATGGACGTGTCTCCGGACCACGCAGCCTACCCTTATCGAACGGGGCATGGACGTCCACCGGAACCACCCGCTAGCGCTCGACGAGGAATCCGCGATTCGCGACCCGCTCGATGGGAGTCGTGGAGACCTCACCCTCCGTCCCGCGGAGGGACGGCGAGGGCGCGTTAAAGAACAAGTCGTCGAGGGCTCGACCCGATCGCCTCGAACGGGCCAAGGCTCGGGGGCTTGACGCGCGGCTACACCTCCTTGAAATTGCACCCGCCGGGAGACAAAGGACAGGGGAGCGTGCACCCCCGAAGCCGGGCCGAAACACCGCCGATGCCGGTTGGCATATGTGCCACGCCTTTCGACCAAAGTTCTCGCGGTTAACCCCTGCGCGGAGAACCCACACTCCGCGGGGCTTCGGGGGCTAGACCCGCGGGTCCGCCGACGCGGCCCCACGGAAAGCATTCGCAAACAACGAGGGAAGAACGTCCTATCGGTATGTTCCGGCATCCGCGGGAGCCTCAATGGCAAACCCGCGGATGCTCGGGGCTACCGTCGGGGACCGCCCCTAGGGGTCCCCTTAAACAACGGGGAATCCTCACTTAATCCCGGTATCAAAACACGCTAAGCCTAACCATGCGGGTAACTAACCATGTAGGACACGGCCCACGCCGGGATCCCGACGGCCCACCGAGACGGCCCACCGAGAAGACCCCTCGAGCGAGCTCCGCCTCGCTCGAGGACGCGCCTCCCCCTCGGGCGGGCTCCGCCCGTTCGAGGGGCAACCTCTTCCCTCGAGCGAGTCCCGCCCGCTCGAGGGCTCGCTCCCCTCGAGCGGGTCTCGTCTCGCTCGAGGGTCCGCCCCCGCCCTCGGCCGGGGCCCGCCACGCTCACGGCGCCCCGCACGCGTGCGCCGGCCCCGTACTTGGGCATTTAACGCCCGACGCCGCGGGGACGGCGCCATCATGCGCCCGGGCTCACGCCCCGTGCCGCCGCACCAACTTCCCGGGGAGGAGCCCATCCCCGCCACCGTGGGGGGGGGTGGACCGTGCGGTACGGCCGATGTCGGTCCCGTGACACCGCGCGCCCACCACAATGCGGCTAACGCGCCCGACCCTCGAAAGGGGGCCGGCGCACCCTCGATTTCACTTTCCCGTGACCCTACGGGTTAGGTAGGGGGCGCCGAGCCGGTGGATGACCATCCCGGCCACCGTAACGGTGCGGCCGCCGTACCCACGCGTGCGCACGCACGCCCGCACCGCAGGCGCACGCCCGAGCACCGCAAAGAACCACTCCCCGCCGCCGCGAAGCGCATTGGGAAGGAACGCCGTCCCCGCCCGCGCCCGTTCCCCCGTACCGGCCATCATCGGCACCTCCCTCGAAGCCTATCAGAGGACACCACCGCCATCTGCCGCCTTCCTACCCTCGAACCGCCACCGTTCGGATACGGGGTAGGCCATCATGGCCGGATCGCCGCGAAGATCGTCCGACGGCCGCCCACTCTACACCGTAGCGCGACGTGCTCCCCCACGTAGCTAGGTAGCGCGGCGTGCATGTAACCCGTCGCCCCCTTGACCTATAAAAGGGGGAGGCGAGCCCCCAGCCGCGGGGGGGGACGAGTTCGGAGGAACGAACACGAAGCACCACACGGCATACCGTGCACTCACTCTCTTATTCTCCCACAACATCTTCGGCTACTCCACTAGGGACTTGGAAGCCACGCTTCCTCTCCCGCCTTGCTTGTACTTGCCCCACTACAAGCACCTCCGGTGCCGAGCAATATAGTGCCACGAGCACGCCCCCGTCGGGACGTACGGCCTCCTCGGCCGGAACCGAGGATAAAACCTTGTGTCATTTGTTGCTTGGCATCGACCATTGAGGGGTAGACCTAGGCGCTATCTATCGGTTAGTGTCGGGACCATATTCCGCACCGACACCATCTTTCTCATTCCGCACTACACTACGGATGGTTCGTAGTTTGAAGACCTCTCGAGCTGGAGCGAGTCCATCGTATGCTCCACGAGAACAAGACAATGACTTGCATGATGGAGATACAGATGAGGAGATTGAGATGGAGCTCGCACCTATGGTTTTCCCTAACCTTATCATGGTGCCCGACGATGAGGAAGATCCGGAGGAGATGATTCCGAGAGGAGGATGAGCTAGCCGAACGACCAAACCTAGAGGAGCAAGCGCCGAGGAGAAGATGAGGATCACCTTGATCAAGAGATGGAGGAAAAAGAACAAGAGCAAGAGGAGGAAGCCGAGGAAGCGATCCGGGAAGTGTACCACTACGTAGCCGATGGAGTAGGCATTCCCATGGAAGACCACCCGAGAGCGATGGTACTCCGCCCGGGCTATGATAAGGCCCCCGTCTACCATTGTGAGCCGTGGACTCATCCGTGGTTCGAGCCCCATTGGGATGTTGCTCGCCATCTTGGAGGAGTACATTCCATGCCGTGGAGTGAAGGAGGTGTCCAAGCATCATGATGTGGCTCACGGGACTACTATGGATGCCGGGATAGCGAGAGTCGGCTCGAAGAGCGCTCTATGTGCTCTCTCACAAGGAGCGTGACAAAGTTGGAGGATACCCACCGCCGTTACACACCTTTCGGAGCAAGTGGGGAAGCCAAGACTTACATCGCCCCAAAGCACCACCTATGAAGGAACGCTCAACAACGTCCGGAGTCTACTTGCGGCCGTGAACACTACATTGGATGATGCCAACAACACACTATATGCAGCACAGCAGCAGATTTTCACTCTGGAAACGCAGAGGCGTGCCTTAGAAGCCGCACTTCGTAACGTAGAGCAGCCAGAAGCCCATGAAGCCACAGAAGGATGTACCTCCCCGTCACCCAAGAGGCCACACTACGACTCCCCTGACGCCCACACAGATGCCATGGCAGAAGATAGTCTTTAGGTTTAAGATTAAGGATAGGATTTCTTTGTAATCGCTAGTAGACGATCGGTAAAGTGTGCTTAGTTTAGAGGTGTGGTTGAATGCTTGATTTTGTGCTTAATGTATGAGTTGGATTTTTGGTTGAGTGCAATGTGTTGTGGAGTGATGACCACAACGACATTGGTTTAGTAGTAAGTTTGTGGGGGTTAACTTTCTGTCTCAATCAGTTATCTATCTTAATCTTTTTGTCCCTTTAAGTTTTCCCTTAATGCAAATTCGAGATCCCTAAATCTGTTCGCGCAGCTTTCTGAGTCAGCGGCACTGTTTTAATGTTATCTCGGGTACAGAACTCCGATTGCAGTAAAACCAATTGGAAAAGTTCAAGAATTTTGTGACTGATTTTCTTTGAAAAATTCAGAATATTTGGATGGATAACCAGAGAGTTATAACTGAAACATTACAGCCTCACGAATCTGTTAAACACTGCTGACCTACCTGACTTGTTTATTTTATAACCAGAGCTACACCACTCCGATTGAGGTGATTCCGGTTGGAGTAGTTTTGTAATTTCATTACCTTTTATCAGTCCAAAATCCATAATTTTTGGTTACACACACTGAGAGCTATGCCTGATTGTTTGGAGTCAACATAATCTGTCTTATCTGAATATCATTGCTATCTTATCTTCCTGAGTTTAACCCTTGGTGCAATCATCTAAAATAATGTCCCTAACACTCAGATGGTGAACACCAGGTCAGGATCCGGTGTTGATCAACTAGCAGGAAGAGCACCCCAGCCAAGTACAAATGGATCCCGCTTTGCAGCAGTTCCGGAGGCACGGACCCGGCTCCTCCGTAACTTGACCACCATCGTGACAAACTTGCAAGCCCAGGGTCAACAATCCACCGGTGCCGCCACCCGCGCCTCGCAACAAGCACCGGGAGTTCATGAGTCATCACCCTCCCGTGTTCACTCACGCCGCTGATCCACTTGAAGCCGACGATTGGCTAAAGACAAGATCGAAGATGCTCACTACCCGTCGGTGTGACGACAGAGAGAAGGTCCCGTATGCCGCGGGACGACTTCAAGGATCCGCAGCCGCTTGGTGGGATGCGTATTCTGCCGCTCATGCCGCCCCAGACACTATCACTTGGGAGGAGTTTACCACCAACTTCAGGAGCCATCACATACCCTCCGGAGTCATGAAGATCAAGAAGAAGGAGTTCCTTTCTCTCGAACAAGGGAGGAATGTCGTGGCTGAGTATAGAGACAAGTTCACTAAGTTGTCTCGCTATGCACCGAGGAGGTTGTCGAAGATAGGAAGAAGCAGGAGCCGTTCCCGGATGGGTTAGCCGGTTCGCCGCAGTACCACCGATGTCCTATCCTTTCCCTAACTTTCAGCAGCTAGTTGATGCCGCCATCCGCTTGGAGCACAAGCGCAAGGAGCTCGGAGAGCATAAGAGGAAGGCCGCCAGCTCTGGGCAGTTTGGGAGTGCGTCTCGCCCGCTCTTCAACCCACCGCCGAACACCCCGTTCCGCTTTGGGGGACCAGGTGGAAACTTTGGGCGACAACGGCCCCGCCGTCCCGCTCGGCAGTTCTAGCGATCCGCTCGGCGGTTTCGGCGTCCCGTTCCTCGGACTCCCCGCCCGCTTCCCGGCGAGTCGGCGAGAGAGCCCCGCTGGCACACCCGTAAGGTCCGTGGCACCGCCCCATCCCGCCACCACTACTTGCTTCAAGTGCGGAGAGCTTGGTCACTATGCCAATGCTTGCCCAAAGAGGAACCCTCCACACACCCCAGGTGCGGAACCGGCAGCGGACAAGGAGCGGAAGCCAAACCCCGCAGCCTAACAAAAGACAACGGAGCTATGCACGAGGCAAGGCGATGCACGTTGATGCCGAAGTCGCTCGAGAGAACCCCGCAGTAGTGCTCGGTATGTTTCTAGTCAACTCTACTCCTGCCTCGCCTTTGTTTGATTCGGAGCATCCCATTCTTTCATTACATCCCGGTTCGTAGCTCAACATAATCTACCTATCGGTCCCATGTCTCGCCACATGTTAGTTACCTCACACGGGGGGGAATTGAAAGCCATCTATAAATGTGATAACGTCCATCTCAAGATTGTGGGCAGAGATTTCCGTGCCAACCTTATAATCTTGGATTCAAAGGGGATCGATGTGATATTGGGAATGGGATGGTTGACCGCGTGTGATGCGGCGATACAGTGTGCTAAGAGGTCAATCCTTCTTACAAGTCCAAATTTGGTGAAAGATTTGAGTTTGCAGAGATCCCGCACCATCAAATGACAAGGCCGTGAATAAGCTTGATGGAGCGGCCTTGGAAGACATACGAGTAGTGTGCGATTATCCCGATGTGTTTCCCAAGGAGTTGCCGGTGTATGCCCCCCGACCGAGATGTTGAGTTCGTTATTGATCTTTTACCCGGTAATCGCTCCTATCTCTAAGCGCCCATATAGAATGTCTAGTGATCAGCTCCAAGAACTTAAAGCTCGCATTAAAGAATTATTGGGTAAAGGGTTCATTTGTGCTAGTTCATCACCTTGGGGAGCACCCGTTATCTTTGTGGGTAAGAAAGATGGCACACGAGAGGATGTGTGTTGATTACAGGTCTCTTAATGATGTTACCATCAAGAACAAGTATCCTCTGCCACATATTGAAGATTTGTTTGATCAGATGAGAGGAGCTAAAGTGTTTTCTAAGATCGATCTGCAATCTTGTTATCATCAGTTGTAGATTAGGCCTTCAGATATTCCTAAGACAGCTTTTACTACCAGGTACGGACTTTATGAGTACACAGTTATGTCCTTCGGGTTAACCAATGCACCCGCGTACTTCATGTACTTGATGAACAAGATCTTTATGGAGTATCTGGATAAGTTTGTCGTGGTATTCATTGATGACATTTTGATTTACTCCAAGAATGAGGAGGACCATGAGGAGCATTTGAGGCTTGTGTTGCAGAAGCTGAGAGAGCAGGAGTTATATGCGAAGTTCAGCAAGTGTGAGTTCTGGCTCAAGGAAGTGTCTTTTCTAGGTGATATCATCACCAACGGAGGTATTGCGGTAGATCCCAGCAAGGTTAGTGATGTATTGAAGTGGGAAGCCCCTCGTACGTTGTCTCGAGATCCGGAGTTTCCTTGGACTTGCTTGGTTATTATCGTTGGTTTATTGAAGGATTCTCCAAGATTGTGAAGCCTCTCACTACATTGCTAGAGAAGGACGGGGAGTTCAAATGGACCAAGGTGCATGTCGGTCCAGTTTTGAAGAGTTGAAGAAGCGGTTAACCACAGCACCTGTTCTAGTAATGCCTGATCTACAAAAGAGCTTTGACATTTACTGTGATGCATCTCGACAAGGTCTAGGATGTGTGTTGATGCAAGGACATGTTATAGCCTATGCATCTCGTCAGTTGAGGAAGCATGAGTTGAACTATCCTACGCATGATCTTGAGTTATCAGCAGTGGTTCATGCATTGAAGATTTGGAGACACTACCTTATGGGAATTAAGTGTCAGATCTATACTGATCACAAGAGTCTGAAGTATATCTTCACTCAAGAGGATCTTAATCTAAGACAGCGACGTTGGTTAGAGTTGATCAAGGACTATGATCTAGAGATTCATTATCATCCGGGTAAAGCGTATCTGGTTGCTGATGCTTTGAGTCGGAAGAGCCACACTAACATGGCTATGACCATTCAGTTTCCTGACGAGTTGGTAAAAGAGTTTGAAAGGCTCAACTTGAAAGTGGTTGCACATGCAGAAGGAGTGACTTTGGAAGTACAGTCCACTCCGGAACAAGAGATACATAAGTGGCGGCTAGAGGATGCTGGAATACAAAAGATTAAAGAGAGTATGCAACAAGGAGAAGCCCCAGATTTCACAGAAGATGAGCAAGGAACCGTGTGGTTTAAGAACCGATTGTGTGTACCAGATACAGGAGATCTCAGAGAGACGATCTTGAGAGAAGCTCACGACTCACCTTATTCTATCCATCCGGGCAAGTACTAAGATGTACCAGGATCTCAAGCGAGAGGTATTGGTGGTACGGTATGAAAAGAGATGTGGCCGCGCATGTGGCTTTGTGTGACACTTGCCACCGGGTTAAGGCCGAACATCAGAGACCCGCTGGGTTGCTTCAACCATTGAAGGTGCCTGAGTGGAAGTGGGAAGAGATCAGAATGGATTTCATAGTGGGTTTACCCCGAACCCGAGATGGTTATGATTCGATTTGGATTATCGTGGATCGTTTGACTAAGGTAGATCACTTCATTCCGGTAAAGACTACTTATACAGGAGCTAAGTTGGCAGAACTATACATGTCCAGGATTGTGTGTTTACATGGTGTACCAAAGAAGATCATGTCGACAGAGGTACTCGCTTACTTCTCGTTTACGGGGGAAGTTGCATGAATCTCTGGATACTAAGCTAAATTTCAGCTCAGCCTATCATCCACAGACAGATGGGCAGACAGAGAGAACCAATCAGATCCTAGAAGACATGCTGAGAGCATGTGCGCTTAAGCATGGTTGTAGTTGGGATAAGAGCTTGCCATATGCTGAGTTCTCTTATAACAACAGCTACCAAGCCGGTCTCAAAATGTCACCCTTTGAGGCCCTGTATGGAAGGAAGTGTAGAACCCCGTTATATTGGAGTGAGACAGGCGAAAGGCAGTTATTTGGGGTAGATATCATTAGAGAAGCGGAGAAGCAAGTTCAGATCATCAGAGAGAATTTGAGGATTGCTCAGTCTAGACAGAAAAGTTATGCAGATGGCAAACGAAGGGATGTGGTCTTTCAGGAAGGCGATTATGTGTACCTAAAGATGTCACCCATTAGAGGTTTGCGTCGATTCAGAGTTAAAGGAAAGTTGTCACCTCGGTTTATTGGACCTTTCAAGATCCTTGAGAGAGTGGGAGAAGTGGCTTACAGATTGGAGTTGCCGATCCGGCTTAGGCGATGTGCATGATGTATTCCATATCTCTCAGTTAAAGAAGGGTTTTGGTCCTCATGACAAGGAGCCGTTACCCTTGGATGATCTAAATGTTAAAGAGGATCTCACTATTGTGGAACACCCCATTCGGATATTGGAAACAATGACAAGGGTCACCAGGAATAGTGTGATTAAGATGTGCAAAGTACGTGGAGTAATCATGCGAGAGGATGAGGCAACATGGGAAAGAGAGGATGAGCTGAAAGCGGAGTTTCCAGATCTTTTTCCCAATCTGTCCGAATCTCGAGGACGAGATTCTTCTTAAGGGGGTAGGATTTGTAACACCCTAATTTTATTAAAAATGTGGCTTTATTAAAATTTGCTAGAAACCATTTAAGTGCTTAAGGAATATAAGGTTGCTTTATTTCTTTTTAGGCATTTAAAACTTTTCTGAGATAAAGTCAATGAAATATAGGAATTAATTGTTGCATTCATGCTGGTGCATTATTTTTTTTGGTTGCTGGAGTTCAAATTCAAATTTGAATTCTATTTGTTTGAAGCCTTTTCCTAAAACCCCTAAAATCCCAAACCTAAATCCTATTTCCAAACCCCTACCCTTTTCCCTCTCCTACCCAACCCATCTAGCGGCCCGGTGCCGGCGGCGGCGCAGCCTTGCGCCGCAGCCCCAACCCGCGCCGCGACAGGCCGCCGCAGCCCAAGCTCGCGCGCGCGTCGCTTCGCGGCCCGGGCCCGGCCCGGGGCCCGCGCCGCTCCCTCTCCCTCGCCGGCCGCCGGCCGACCGGGGGGGACCCACTAGTCATCCCCTTCGTCCCGTCGTCCCCGCCTCGGACTCCGCCGCCGCCGCCGCCCGAGTCCCGGTTGGAGCACGACGCCCTCGCGTGGCCCGCACGCCAAGGAGACCGCCCGGGCCTTTATAAGCCGCCGCCGCCCCCGGACCGCCTACTCGAGCACCCGTCGCCCGCCGCCTCTTGCGCCGCGCCCTCGCCGAAACCCAAGCGCCGCCGCCTTCGGGTTCTCGCCGTCGCCGCCGCTTTGCCGTCAAGGGAGCCATCCCGGAGCCGCGCAAGAAGGTGAGAAGCTCCCCGGTGCCGCTTGTTGTCGTCCCCATGCATCGAGTCGCCGAGGAGGGCTCGCCGGGAGTTCGCCGCCGCACCGAGCCGCGCCGCCGCGTGGGGCGTCGTCGCCGTTGCGACCTAGCCGTTCGCGCCACCCCCGGTTGGGTTCCTCGTCGTCCGCGCTACGTTTTGGTGCCGCTTGTGCACGAGGCCGAGCCCCCCGGCTCAATCCCGTGTGCGGCGCCGCCGCCCGCCACCGCGTGTCGTCGCCGGCCGATGCCGCCGCCGCCGTGTTCCGTCGCCTCTGCCGCTTGCAGCCGTGCGTGGCCGTTAGATCCAGATCTAACGCGCACGAGCTATCCCGCCGCCCGCAAGCCACCGTAGCCCTTGGATCTAGATCCAACGGATCTAGATCGGGTCAAAAACCTAGTCAACAGGTCAACCCCGTCAGCCCTGGCAATTTTGCAGAAAAGCCCCTGAGTTTCCTATATTCACAGAAAAACCCTTCCACCTTAGAAGTTTTCTCACGGTTTAGACCTTTTTCTTTATTTTAGCCCAGAATCTTTTCAAATCTTTACAGATTGGTCCCTATACCTTCCCTAAGCCATAACTTAGTCGTTTTAGCTCCGATTTTAGCATTCTTCATGTCCACGCGTTCGTTTCGAAGCGTGGATTAGTTTTATGCTACTGTTTAGATCTGTTTGATCTGTTTGGTGACTGTTTCTTATTTATTTCTATTGTATGCTTGTATGTGATGATTGTGGACGGAGAGAGCGATTCGTTCGAGGGATTTGAAGATCAAGTCGTGCAAGAGTTTGAGCAGCAAGGCCTTGTTGAAGGCAAGTATTCCTTGATGCATGCCTGCTTGTCCTACATAACATGCATTTAAATTCACTGTCTTTACTTTTCCGCTTGCATTAATTTGATGGGAACCTATTAAGGATCATGCCTAGCTTTTTACTACCTTTACCTTGATACCGGGAATTAAATTAATCTTGTGGTAGCTATTGCTTAGCATGCTCAACTGGGAATTGGTATTAATCTACTTGGTTACCTTTTTGTTATTCTATGTTCCGTTTATGATCTTTTACTTTACAAGACCACTTTAATATGATAATCGGAACATGGAGAACCACCCAGAAAACAAGGCAACCAAAAGAACTAATGGGCAATGGTCTTGGCTGAATAATTAGGAACTTTAGCTTGGGATGGTCTTACCGATAAGGACAAGGGATCGACGGTACGGTGGGGTATGGACTCGCTCTAGCAGGGGGTTGGGTGAGTTATTCTTTTTATGGTGGGGTATCGACCGCTAGGGGACTTTATACCTTGCTAATCGATCCGGACCTTGTGGGTCATAACTTGCTAGGGAACCTTTGTAAAGGCCATGTAGCGTCCCTATGCAATCACACCTCGGAAGTGTGATATGGTGCCTTGCAAACACCGCATGGTTGGGTCCAAAGTTCTTCGGAGCTTTTACGCCGCTTGTGGTGAAAGTGTACAACCTCTCGCAAAGTGTTAAACTAATCGATTCGCCGTGCTCACGGTCAAGAGCGGCTGGACACTCACATGATTAAATTATGGAACTTTAATGTTTAAATTGTTGTTTTATTCTTTATTTATGATGCTTATATCTTATTAATTGGGTTGGTATGAACTTACACCTTTAGTAATCAGGTTGCTAATAAAACTTGACCAACTAAAATGCTAAAGTGCTTGAACCTTAGCCATCCACCATATGGCCTTGCATGTTATGTTGTTCTCTCTTGCTGAGTACGATATGTGCTCACGCTTGTTTATTCTCTTGCATCTACAATACCCGGAATTGCTGCTCAGACTGGGAGAACTTTGAAGACGTTCCAGGAGATTTCCAGGAGTTCTAGGTGTGCGTAGTCTTCAGTCAGCTGCCTGTGGAGGCATTTTGTCCGCTGCGAGAACTCGTTTATTTAAGATTCGTTTAAGACTATGGTTTGTAATAACTCTTTATTCGTGTGGCACTGATTTTGGTATTCATAATGTCTAAGAGTGTGTGTAACTTGATCCTGGCGCACACGTGATCAATGCATTCGGTTTTGCCTTTAAGAACCGGGTGTGACACATGGTACATGAAGTTCCTTTGCGGCAAAAAGAAGCTTAGGCTTCTCCACAAGGTAGCATGTAGGCTAAACATTCATGATGATAAATGGATCTTTGATCCCAAATTAAAAGAACATGGTTCCAAGCACAATTTAAGCAAGATATAGCCATAAGCACCCAAAATGAACATGAGAGGCATTCTACTCACAAGAGAGGATTATATAGCATTTTTACAAAAGAAAGCCATCCACAAGCATATATGTATATCCCAAAGCTACCAAAAGCATAGCTATACATCTCATGAGCATCACAAGCAAGGTCATTACCTCATCTCTAGCATATCATGGTGAGCAAAGCATATTAGAAGCACATCTCCAATGCATATGTTACAAATGCAGTCTATGATACAAAGATGCAAGCATGATATGATACATATATGGAAATGCAACATGCATATGTACATCAATCCTCCCAACCGAAGCTCAAAAAGGAAAAACAACTCCAAGCTCTCCTCGCAAATGAGCAAATGTAGCTTGGTCCAACGGCTTGGTTAGGATATCGGCAAGCTGCTTTTCTGTGGGTACATGGATGAGGTCTATGTTTCCCTTCTCAACATTATCTCTCAGAAAGTGGTACCTCACCTCTATGTGTTTGGTTCTAGAGTGAAGCACTGGATTTTTGGCAACACTAATGGCACTCGTGCTATCACACATGAGAGGTACATGGGAACACTTCTCACCAAAATCACTCAGCATGTATGTGATCCAAAGTAGCTGGGAGCAACAACTAGCGGCAGCGACATACTCGGCTTCTATGGTAGACTGAGCTACACTAGACTGTTTGCGTGAAGACCAAGAAACAAGCGAGGAACCCAAAACTGACAAGTCCCCGAAGTCAACTTCCTATCGACTCGACACCCTGCAAAGTCGGCATCCGAAAAACCAAGAAGCGAAAGAGAAGAGGACGCCGAGTACAAAAGACCAAGCTCAGGAGTGTATCAAAGATACTTGAAGATCCGCTTGACGGCCTGCCGATGTGAACTCCTTGGCGACGCCTGAAAATGAGCGCACAGACACACAGAAAACTGGATGTCCGGCCTCGTCGCCGTCAAGTACAAGAGGGAGCCGATCATGCTCCGGTACTCCTTCTGGTCCACGGGCTCTCCGTCCTCATCTGCGTCAAGCGCTGTAGTCGTACTCATCGGTGTCGACAGGGGCTTCGAGTCGTCCATCTTGAACTTCTTGAGAATATCCTTCGTGTACTTGGCTTGATGTACAAAGGTTCCCTCCTTCGCCTGCTTGATCTGAAGACCGAGAAAGAACTGCAATTCTCCCATCATAGACATCTCGAATTCTGTGCTCATGTCCTCTGCAAACCTTGCAACCAAAGAGTGAGACGAGCCGCTAAAGACAATATCATCCACATATACCTGAACAATTAGGATATCATTACCCTGCCTGAGGAGAAAAGGAGTCTTATCTACCTTGCCCATCTCAAACCCCTTGCCGAACAAAAACCCCTCAAACGGCCATACAAAGCACGGGAGCTTGTTCCAGCCCATGCAACGCCTTTCTCAACCTATACACCTTGTGGGAAAACTCAACACTCTCAAAGCCCGGTGGTTGCTTCACATAAACTTCCTCCTCTAAGAACCCATTCAAGAGGCACTCTTCACATCCATTTGGTACAATTTGAACCCTTTAGCCAGAGAAAAGGCTAGAAGGATCCTAATTGCCTCCAAACGGGCTATAGGAGCAAATGTCTCCTCATAGTCTATCCCCTCCTTCTGACTGTAGCCCTGAGCAACCAACCTAGACTTGTTCCTCACCACCTCACCATTTTCTCCCTCTTTGTTTTTCCACACCCATTTTGACCCAATAGGTTTGCAATTTGGTGGTGGCTAAACTAATTCCCACACTTGGTTTCTCTCAAAATTCTCTAACTCCTCATGCATGGCATTCACCCAATTAGGATCAGATAGAGCATGTCCAATGTCTTTCGGCTCAAAGGTAGCAACAAAAGCTGAATGAGCAAAGTGAGAAGCATTTCTGGACCTTGACCGTGTTGTACGCTCATTGATGTCGTCGATGATTACCAAGGGTGGATGATCAACTTGAACTCACCTCGGTGCCTCTCACCTTGAGGCAACCTCCCCCTCAGCAGCAGCTTCCACTTGATCTTGCTGAATCGTAGGTGGTGTAGGAGATGAGCCATCCTGCACTGTAGTCGTCGTAGTGGAAGTAGAGGGTACACGCGTGGCTGGAGCTTCACCATCATCACCATCATCCTCTCCAGCATCATCCTCCTCGTCCTCAAAGATCTTCTTGCCAACTTCATCATCACGTGCACACTCAAAGATAGACGAATTGCATTTGTGTCTCGTCGAAGGTCACCTCGCAAGTTGAGGACCGGAGCGTCCGAGGACCGGTGGATGGTCGCTCCTGGCTGTGATGAGTGATTGACAACGTGGTGTGGCCTAACACTTGGCCGAGTATTGCGGGTGCAGGTTGCGGCTTGATTGACGTTGGTGCAGGTGAAGAGTGGGCGCGAAAGGTCTATGCCTTGCGGGGCCTCCGAGGAGTGGAGAGACAAGTAGGCCTGACTCGAGGGACTCGGTGGCCAGCGGGGTCAAGTGCGGGCCGCATGATGGCAAGAAAAGCAAGATGAAGTCGTCGACCGGAGCCGGTGCAGGGTAGCGGCTCACCACCGGAGTCTGCATGCAGGGTTTGCGGCGGTTCACCAGAAAACCGTTGGGTTACTTGGTTGAGCCACAAAACCAAGATCGAAGGCTTGGCGGGCGGAGACGGGATCCGGGCGCGCCGAGAAGCTTCGATGCCGGCGGACGCGTGGCGGGATCGCAGGGCTTGTGTCAGGAGGACGCAGTCTGCGGCAACGGCGTGACCATGCAATGAAGAGAAGTGCTACATACCTATTTGCCCCTGAGGGGTTCTATCTCAACTCAAGTGCTAGGGGTAGTGTGGTCTTTTGCCTGGCCCGGAGGGGACTCATATATATTAGCTCTAGGGTTTCCAGGCAAACCATCCATCCGGACTGCTTCTCATTTCCTTGCTCTCTAGGGTTAGATTTATCCTCAATTTGTAAAGAATCTGACCTCCGAGTGAATGGAAGCTTTCATGGTTGCGTCGATTCCCGGTTTATAGCTCGTTGGATTTTCGTGTCTTTTTCGAGCTATTTTCATCGGTTTTTCGTGCGCGGCTTGTTCCTTTGATTCCGAGGTGTTTGGGCTTGAATTTGTTGGTGGGAGTCATGGATAGTTGCCTCATGCATCTTTGTGCTTGATCTTGATCCCCCAAACTTCGAGTTCGGCCTCTGATTGGAGGATTTCGGTTTGTTCCTAGGTTCTTGGTTGGTTTCGGTGGCAATTCGATTCCCGACGGTTTAGGTTGTTTGAGGACCCAAGTTTTTGGGCATAGCATCCCCTAGGGACGCTTCACATCTTCCCCAAATCTTTCCTCAAGAGCTTCAACCGTTTGGGAGATCCATGGACGAGTAGGAATTTTGGTGGTTTCGCTTTCAGGTTCGGGCTGCTGTTCCCGTGCCTGGCGGACCGTCCGCGAGGTGCTTGCGGATTGTCCGCGTGGAGGAGTTCGTACAGGTGTTCTTCGTGTTCGTCGCGTGTTCTTGAGCGCTTTGGTTTTGATCCGGTTGGCCGGGCGTTTTTGACCGGAGGGTGTTTGGCGAACCGTCCGCCTGGACGTCGCGGACTGTCCGCGCGACACGAGTTGCTCGCGAACCGTCCGAGGACGTGGTACGGACCGTCACGTGTGTGGAGGTGCTGGTTGGGTCGTTCTGTTAGTGTTTAATGGACCGTCCGCCATGTGGCGCAGACTGTCCGCGTGGTGGTCGCGGACAGTCCGCTCCAGGGCCGCGGACCGTCCGCCTGGACTGCTGCAGATCAGCTAAGTCCTTTGCTTCTTGGTTCGTGCTTTCTCTTTGGGATCGTTTGGGGTTTGTTCCTAGGGTTAGTACGTCCGTTGTGACTACGTGACCTTGGCAAACTCGTGTGGGAATCATTGGTTGTGAATTTGGGGTTTAGGCCGAGTTCTCTCTTAGGAGAAAAATTTTTATCGACTCCCATTCACTCCCCCCCCCTCGCTGGTCGCCTAATCGGTCCTTCAATTGGTATCAGAGCCGGTTACGGATCTTCGTGATTCTAACCAGTCTAAGATCCAAAGATGGCGTACCAGGAACGGGGTTCGGGTCCTCCACACTTTGATGGTAAGAACTACCATATGTGGCAAAGGCGGATGGCCGCTTTCCTCCGCCGCAAGGGTCGGATCCGTGGGATGTCACGGTGAACACGACTTATGCTCATCTGGTGAACTTCCTTGCTCCAGGATCGAGGGACATGTTCGACGCCAACAACAAGGCGGTCGACTACCTGTCCGTTCTCTGTGTGAATCGGAATTCGAACGGGTTCGTATAGAGGACTTGGCGTGCAGGATTTGGGAGCAGCTGAAGAACACTGATGCCGGGAATGCTCAGGTTCAGGCTCGGCTCTTTGCGACCTACCAGAGAGAGTACGAGAACTTCACTCATCTCCCCGGTGAGTCCATAGATGCCATGTTTCAGCATTTCACGGTTGTCGTGAACAACATGAGGGCTAATGTGGTCGTGCTCCCGTATGATGACCATGACAGGGCTGTCAAGCTCTTGCATTCTCTGGATCGTACCGTGTGGAGTGGGAAGGTCGAGGCCATTCTACAGTCGGAGAAGTTTGAGACTCTCACAGTGGACGAGCTGTTCTCCAAGCTCAAGTCGTCCGAGGTGGACCGTGGGGTGCGTGCAAAGATCGAGAACCCGACTGATCCCCATAGTCTGGCTCTCATATCTGGTTCAAGGACTAATGCTAACATGTCTTCGAGACAATTTTCTTTGTCTTGCCTTGTGTCCATGCCAGATGAGGTGTTCGATGTGCTGGGCGAGGAGGATCTCGCGTTGTTGAGCAGGCGGTTCGAGCGCATGTACACGAACCGGAAGAACGCTCGGAGGAGCTCGGGCATGTTCTACTGGTGCGGGAAGCATGGGAACTTCATCGCCAAGTGTCCGGAAACCATGGAGGTCAAGCCCGAGCACAAGCACCGTTCGAGGACCGACCACAAGCACCGCTCGAGGGATGACTACAAGGGCAAGAACAAGTCCGAGCGGAGGCCGAGGAAGAATGGTGGCCACAAGAAGAAGGAGCGAGCGATGGTGGCCGGTGCGAGCGACATCGACTCAAGCTCCTGGTACTCTTCATCGTGCTCAAGTGATGAAGAAGAGAATCGACACAAGGGCAAGCGTTCGGGAAAGAACATCAACGGCTTGTGCTTCGCCGCCCAAGGCTTCTGCGGCATGGCACATAGCACCGCAAGCAAGAAGAGAAACAAGGATGACTTGGGCTCTGACTCTGAGGAAGAGGTAAACAATGACCCATCCTTCTTGATAGCGGAGAATGCTAGGTTGAATGACTTGCTCGACAATCGTGATGATGTGCTTAGAAAGACTAACAAGGAGAAGAGGGAGTATAGGTCTTTGCTTGGAGAGGCTAAGGAGAAGGTGATTGAGCTAGCGTCTTTGCTTGTTGATGCTAGGGCTCAAATAGATTCCCTTAAGTCTGCTCCCATTGTGACCAGTGAACCTGAATGCACTGATTGTTCCACTTTTCTTGGTGAATTGATTGTGCTTAAGGAGAAGTATGCCTCCAAGGTTGAGGAACTAGATGTGCTTAGGGTTGAGCTAGATGAGATGAAATCTAGGCCCTCCTTGCTTGGTGCTTGTACTTCTTGTCCTGTTTTGCATGAGAAGCAAGATGTTTCGCTTGCTTATGCTAGATCACTAGAGGCTCAGCTGAAAGCTCCTATTCCTACAATTTGTTCTACTTGTGAATTGAATGTTGTGAAGAATATGGAGCTTGCACATTATGTTGATCGTTTGCAGGATGAGAATGATGAGTTGAGACAGTTGATGGGTTGGTTGTCTGGTCATGAGCCTCAGTTGAGGATGATGATCGAGGCATTTAAGCGCCAGGATGGGGAAGCGCTTGGCGCAAAGAAAGTGGGTGAGGGAAGTGGTGAGGGTGATGTTTCAGAACCATCAAAAACCCACCACAAAAATGCTTTCGTTCCTAAACCGAACCATCTTAGGAATCGACTAGACACAACCCCAGATCCACCCGTGTTTCCTCCACAAACCAATAACTTTCAGGAACCCATCAAGTTCAAGAGTGTCTTGGGGAATGAATTCTTTGGGAAGAAGGGAGAGAAACCAAGTGAGGAGAAAACGGGTGAGGAGAAGCCAGAGCCCAAAGAGAACCCAAAGCCAAAGCCAAAACCAAAACCCTTCCATTGTGAGCATTATGGGAGGGATGGGCATCTTGCTGAGTTTTGCTTCAGGAAGAAGCGTGAGGAGAGGTTGTCTAGAGAGTTGGCCAACAAGGACAGGTACCGCCCCTCTCGTGGTGTGCCTAAGCCTAGGTTGGTGCCAAGAGGTGAGGGAATGGTGCGTACCATCTACCCTCGTGGGAGGTGTGAGTATGTGCCTCTAATTGAGCCACCACATAGACAAGGTGGTAGGCGTGTTGGGTTTGGGCGTGGTGAGTTTGCTGGACGTTCCTTTGCTCGTGGCCAATATGAGTATGGGGGAAACGATCGCAGCTTTAGGTCCCAGAGGAGCTACGGACCACGGTCTCCCCTTCGTGGTACGCGTAGTCCTCCAAGGGGACGTGTGGGTGTTCCACCTAGGAGAGATAGGATGGATTTTGCTAACCCCACATTTGAGCAAATGGCGAGGCACTGGTTTGATTCGTTTTGTACTAACCCCAGTGCTGAGTCCTTTGCTCACTTCGCTCTCGTTTTTTATTTTGCAGGTGGGAGGCTTGGAGGGCTTTTGGTTGATCGACTCCGGTTGCTTCCGACACATGACCAGAGACCGACGGTGGTTCTCCAGCCTCACCCCGGTGATGACCAAGAAGTACATCACTTTTGGGGATAATGGGAGAGGTAGAGTGCTTTCAGTGGGAACGGTGAAGGTGAGTGAGTCTGTGACTCTTAGGTGTGTTTCTTTTGTCAAGTCGTTGGGGTACAATCTTCTCTCTGTCTCCCAACTTCTTGATGAGGGTTTTGAAGTCCGGTTCAAAAATGGTTGTTCTCGTGTTTTGGATTCTCGAGGTGATCTTGTGTGTACAATCGTCCCCGAGGGTCAAATTTTCAGAGCCGATTTTTCTCAGTGTGCCGGCTCTCCTTGTTGTTTGGTTGCTGGTGTTTCGGCGGAGCTTTGGAAATGGCATAGGAGACTAGGTCACTTGAGTTTTGACTTGTTGTCACACTTGAGTGGGCTAGGATTAGTCCGAGGACTACCTAAGTTGAAATACCAAAAGGATTTGGTATGTGCTCCATGTAGGCATGGCAAGATGGTCGCCTCTTCTCATCCGCCTCTGACATCCGTTATGATAGAGAGACCATGCGAGTTGTTCCATATGGACTTGATTGGTCCAGCTCGTGTGTGCTCGGCGGGTAGGAAGTGGTATGTCCTTGTGATTGTGGACGACTATTCTCTCTATGCTTGGGTCTTCTTTTTGGCTGACAAGGGGGAGACGTTTGGTTTTGTGAGAGATCTGATCTTGAGGTTGAAGAACGAGAGACATGGAGATGCTGCTCGAGCTATTCGTAGCGACAATGGCAGTGAATTTAAAAACTCTTGTTTCGAAAGCTTTTGTCGTGATTTGGTTCTCGAACATCAGTTTTCTTCTCCCTATGTGGCTTGTCAGAATGGTGTGGTTGAGAGGAAAAATCGTTCCCTTTGTGAGATGGCTCGGACGATGCTTGATGAGCATAGGACTCCGAGGAGATATTGGGCTGAGGCGGTGAACACCGCTTGCCATGTTGGGAATCGAATTTTTCTGAGGGCCTTCTTGAACAAAACGTGCTATGAGCTTATGCACGGACGAGCACCTACAGTGAGCCACTTCAGGGCTTTTGGTTGTAGGTGCTTCATTCTCAAGAAGGGTAGGCTAGATAAGTTTGAGTCAAGGTCTTCAGATGGGATTTTCTTAGGTTATGCTAGTCATTCTAGAGCATTTCGTGTGCTCAAACTTGATACTAACTTAGTCATGGAGACTTGCGAGGTGACCTTCAACGAGACACAACCATGCAATTCGTCTGTCTTTGAGTGTGCAGGTGATGATGAAGTTGGCAAGAAGATCTTTGAGGATGAGGAGGATGATGTTGGAGAGGACGATGGTGATGATGGTGAAGCTCCAGCCACATGCGTACCCTCTACTTCCACTACGACGACTACGGTGCAGGATGGTCCATCCCCTACACCGCCTACGATTCAGGAAGATCAAGTGGAAGCAACTGCTGAGGGGGAGGTTGCCTCAAGGAGAGAGGCACCGAGGCTTTTCAAGTTGATCATCCTCCCTCGGTAATCATCGGCGACATCAATGAGTGTACGACACAGTCGAGGTCTAGAAATGCTTCTCACTTTGCTCATTCAGCTTTTGTTGCTACCTTTGAGCCGAAAGACATTGGACATGCTCTATCTGATCCTAATTGGGTGAATGCCATGCATGAGGAGTTAGAGAATTTTGAGAGAAACCAAGTGTGGGAGTTAGTGGAGCCACCACCAAATTGCAAACCTATTGGGACAAAATTGGTATGGAAAAACAAAGAGGGAGAGAATGGTGAGGTGGTGAGGAACAAGTCGAGGTTGGTTGCTCAGGGCTTTAGTCAGAAGGAGGGGATAGATTATGAGGAGACATTTGCTCCAGTAGCCCGTTTGGAGGCAATTAGGATCCTTCTAGCTTTTTCTGTGGCTAAAGGGTTCAAGTTGTACCAAATGGATGTGAAGAGTGCCTTCTTGAATGGGTTTTTAGTGGAGGAAGTGTATGTGAGGCAACCACCAGGCTTTGAGAGTGTTGAGTTTCCGCACAAGGTGTATAGGTTGAGAAAGGCGTTGTATGGGCTGAAACAAGCTCCCCGTGCTTGGTATGGCAGTTTGAGGGGGTTCTTGTTCAGCAAGGGGTTTGAGATGGGCAAGGTAGATAAGACACTTTTTCTCCTCAGGCAGGGTAATGATATCCTAATTGTTCAGGTATATGTGGATGATATTGTCCTTGGTGGCTCGTGCCACTCTTTGGTTGCAAGGTTTGCAGAGGATATGAGCAAAGAATTCGAGATGTCTATGATGGGAGAATTGCAGTTCTTTCCCGGGCTTCAGATCAAGCAGGCCAAGGAAGGAACCTTTGTACATCAAGCCAGTTACACGAAGGACATCCTCAAGAAGTTCAAGATGGAGAATTTGAAGCCCCTGTCGACACCGATGAGTACGACTACAGCGCTTGATGCGGACGAGGACGGAGAGCCCGTGGACCAGAAGGAGTACCGGAGCATGATCGGCTCCCTCTTATACTTGACGGCGACGAGGCCGGACATCCAGTTCTCTGTGTGTCTGTGCGCTCGTTTTCAGGCGTCACTGAGGACCTCACATCGACAAGCCGTCAAGTGGATCTTCAAGTATCTTCGATACACTCCTGAACTTGGTCTTTGGTACTCGGCGTCCTCCTCTCTGTCTCTTCTTGGTTTTTCGGATGCCGATTTTGCGGGGTGTCGAGTCGATAGGAAGTCGACTTCGGGGACTTGTCAGTTTTTGGGTTCCTCGCTTGTTTCTTGGTCCTCTCACAAACAGTCTAGTGTAGCTCAGTCTACCACAAAAGCCGAGTATGTTGCTGCCGCTAGTTGTTGTTCCTGGCTGCTTTGGATCACATACACGCTGAGTGACTTTGGTGAGGAGTGTTCCCATGTGCCTCTTATTTGTGATAGCATGAGTGCCATTAGTGTTGCCAAAAATCCCGTGCTTCACTCCAGAACCAAACATATAGAAGTGAGGTACCACTTTCTGAGAGACAATGTTGAGAAGGGAAACATAGACCTCAAAGCAGCTCGCAGATATCCTAACCAAGCCTTTGGACCAAGCTACATTTGCTCGTTTGTGAGGAGAGCTTGGAGTTGTTTTTCCTTTTTGAGCTTCGGTTGGGAGGGTTGATGTACATATGCATGTTGCATTTCCATGAGTTTCATATCATGCTTGCATCTTTGTATCATAGACTGCATTTGTAATATATGTCATGGAGATGTGCTTCCCTCGTATGCTTTGATCACCATGATATGGTGGAGATGAGATTATGATCTTGCTTGTGATGCTCAAGAGATGTATAGCTATGCTCTTGGTAGCTTTGGGGATATATATATGCTTGTGGACAGCTTTACTTTGTTAAAAATGCTTTATGATCCTCTCTTGTGGGTAGAATGCCTTTCATGTTCATTTTGGGTTCTCATGGCTATACCTTGCTTAATTTGTGTTTGGAAACCTATTCTTTTCATTTGAGATCAAAGATCCATTTATCATCATGAATGTTTAGCCTACATGCTACCTTGTGGAGAAGCATAAACTTCTTTTTGCCGCAAAGGCACTTCATGTACCATACTTGTATTTGTAAATCATAAAAATGGTATGTGAAATGCCTAAGCTTGAAAACTGTGATTCCATGTCTAAAAATGCTTTAAATTCCTTACCTTGGGTGCTAAACCGTTGCATGATGTTCACCAAGGAGAAGTCTCATATCTAGAAGTGGACACATGGCTCGGTGGCTTTGACATGACATGAGATCGCGTGTAGGTGTTTGTAATGATCTTGTGATGAGAATGTGTGACCTTGCATGAAGTTTGCGGGTTATTTGTTGTGGGTGCTCTTTTTGGTCATGATTAGGTTCTATGCCCATGTGAGGAAAATTTTCATGAAAAATGCTTCATCTCCATAATAGCTATATCTCTTGCCTATATGTCCCTGTGTATCTTATTGGCGATGCTTGTACTCAAATTGTGGCTACATTGCTTGTCTATGTCTCAATTTTAGCATGTTGTAGTGCTCTTTGTATATTTGAGAAGCACATGCTTGCACTTGTAGACTTGATTCATGCATTACCAACAAGGGGGACAAAAGTACCCAATTCATGTTTCCAAGGGGAGTTTGCATCGTGGAAAAAAAAATTGGGGGAAATGCATTTGTTCAGGAGGAGCTTGCATGCATTTGTTCAAGGGGAGCTTGCATTCATGCATTTGGGAGCTCTTTTTCGCCTGATTTTTTAGTCGTGCTCTTTTGCCGATGGTGTCGAGCCCTTTTTGCCTCACCTTGAGGAGTCGGCAATTTTGAGCATTTTATCTCAGTTGTGTCGAGCCGTTGCCGTTGCCGATGGGACCGAGATTTCTCTCACTCAAGTGATCTTTTCTTGGCTTTTGTTTGGCTTTTGGTCACTTGCTTGAGTTATTCTTTCTTTCTTTTCTTTTTCTCTTTTCTCTGAATTGGTTACTTGTGTGAGTTGTCAATGCACTCATCAAGGGGGAGATTGAGGACCGGAGCGTCCGAGGACCGGTGGATGGTCGCTACTGGCTGTGATGAGTGATTGACAACGTGGTGTGGACTAACTCTTGGCCGAGTATTGCGGGTGCAGGTTGCGGCTTGATTTGCGTTAGTGCAGGTGAAGAGTGGGCAACAAAGGTCTATGCCTTGCGGGGCCTCCGAGGAGTGGAGAGACAAGTAGGCCTGACTCGAGGGACCCAGTGGCCAGCGGGGTCAAGTGCGGGCCGCATGATGGCAAGAAAAGCAAGACAAAGTCATCGACCGGAGTCGGTGCAGGGTAACGGCTCACGACCGGAGTCTGCACGCGAGGTTTGCGGTGGTTCACCAGAAAATCGTTGGGTTAATTGGTTGAGCCACAAAACCAAGATCGGAGGCTTGGCGGCGGAGACGGGATCCGGGCGCATCGAGAAGCTTCGATGCCGGCGGACGCGTGGCGGGAATGCAAGGCTTGTGTCGAGAGGACGCAGTCTGCGGCAACGGCGTGACCGTGTGATGAAGAGGAGTGCTACATGACCTATTTGCACCTGAGGGGTTGTATCTCAACTTAAGTGCTAGGGGTAGTGTGGTCTTTTGCCTGGCCCGGAGGGGACTCATATATATTAGCTCTAGGGTTTCCGGGCAAACCATCCATCCGGATCGCCGAGGACCGGGGAGCGTCCCGGTGGTCGATGGATGACCGCTCCTCGGTGATGAGTGATTGACAACGGGTGTTGGACCGACTCTTGGCTTAGTGCGCGAGTGTAGGGCCGCGGCCTAGTTCGTGTTGTTGCGAGGGTGAAGAACGGGCGCGAAAGGTCTTGGCCTTGAGGGGCCTCCGGGAGATGGAGAGACAAGTAGGCTCGGTTCGAGGGACCCGGTGGACGGCGGGGACCGGGTGCGGGCCACATGGTGGCGACACGAGCAAGACGAAGTCATGGACGGACGAGCCGGTGCACGGTGGCGGTCGAGTCAAGTGGTTTGGCGGGAGGCCGGATCGGCACGCGGGGGTTTGGTGGTTTGCCCACAAAACCATCGGCGGACGGTTTCTTGGTTTGGGCCTCAAAACCAAGTCCGAGGGCCCAACACGACGGAGACGGGATCCGGCGTGTCGGGAAGCTTCGAGGCGGAGGACACGCGGCGGGATCGCATGTCTTGCGTCGGGAGGACGCGGGGGTGCGGCAAAGGCGTGGCCGTCCGATGGCAAGACCCACAAACATTACCTAAATGCCCCTACGTGGGTTGTATCGCCAGTAGTTTAGTTAGGGGTAGTCGAGTCATTTACCACTCCGGCGGGACTCGATATATAAGCCATGAGTGTGTGTGGATGGCTCTCTCTCTCTCTCGCGACTTAGGGTTTCATTTTCTCCCTTCTCTTTCTCATTTTCGTAGCTATTTTTCCTCCTATTTTCTCTAGGCTAGCATGAGAGCTTCATGAGAGATTTGTTGAGAGGGATGGATGCTAGGGCGGCATGCTAGACCTTGTGAATCTTTCCTGGTTTGTATAGAATATTCGGGGTTGTTTTTCGTGCCTTTTCGTGCTTATTTTCGTGCCTTTGTTCCCGGTGTGATTCCGCGGATTTGAGTGGGTTTCTCCCCGGATTTCTTTGAGGGAAACATGGATAGATGTCTTGTGCATCTTTGTGCTTGATCTTGTGCCCTCAAACGCCGGGGAAACCACTTTGATTCGTGAGTTTTCGTTCGATGCTCTAGTTTTTTGTGGTGCTCAAAGGATTCACGATTCCTGGTGATTTAGGGAGTTAGGAGGCAAGATTTTTGGGCTATAGCATCCTTGTGTGACGCTTTTCAAGTCCCCGGACCCTTGTCTCCATAGCTTCAACCGTTTGGGAAATCCGATGATGATTTGGGGGAGTTGACTTTCGGGGTCAAGGCGCTTCGTTCGTCCGCGCGGCGCGGACGGTCCCGCGGGGGGTCGCGGACGGTCCGCGAGGAGCCCGTTCGTCGTGTGTTCGTCGTGTCCTTGCGCGTCCTTGCTTTCGATCCGGTTTGGCTTTTGGTTTTGGTTGCGCCCGGTTTGCGGACGGTCCGAGCTCGAGTAGCGGACGGTCCGCGGGTGGTGCGGACGGTCCGCCGGCCTCGGCGGACGGTCCGTTTTTCTCGGGTCGCTTACGGAGGTTCCGTGTGCTTTAACGGACGGTCCGCGGTGTTGGGCCGGGGACGGTCCGCGGTGCGGTGGCGGACGGTCCGCGACCTCGGGTCGGACGGTCCGCGAGGCCCGCGCGGACGGTCCGCGAGCTCGTGTGCTTTGCTTCTTGGTTCGATTCCTTCCTCCCTTTCTAGTGCTTCCGCGTGTGCTTCTAGGAATCGTTCCTAAGGCTAGAGGTTGATCCATAACCTCGTGGTCTTGGCGATTGGTGCTTGATTCGATCCATCGCTTGTGTGTGACCGGGATTTGAGTAGGGCATAGGCCGGGTTCTTTGGGAAGAATTTTTACGGCTCCTATTCACTCCCCCCTCTCTAGTCGCCATCGATCCTTCAATTGGTATCAGAGCTTGGTGCCGGATTCTTTGCGACTTTGACAAGTCTCGAATCCTAAGATGGCGTACGTTGAGCGGGGCGGTCCGCCGCACTTTGATGGCAAGGGTTACCACAAGTGGGCGGCTCGTATGATGATCTTTCTTCGTGGGAAGCTGTTGGATTTCATTGTGCTTGACAAGACCTATGCTATTCCGGTCAACATCCATACTCTTATGGTGACCGATGCCGGTGCTAAGGCCAAGTATGAGGCTAATGCAAAAGCCGTTGATCACTTGGTCCGGAGCTTGTGTGATCCGAGTTTGAGCGTGTTCGCCATTTGAATCTTGCTTGGCAAATTTGGGAAAAGTTGTTGGTTGCTCACGGTGGTGATAACCATGTGAAGGATCGCCTCTTTGTCTCTTACCGGATGCAACATGAGAATTTCACTCCACTTCCGGTGAGGACATTGATGCGATGTTTCGGAGGTTCACCGCCATCGTGGACAACATGAAAGCTAATGTTGAGGATTTTCCGTACACCGAGCATGATCGGGCTTTGAAGCTCTTGCATGTCTTGGACCCAAATGTTTGGGGTGCTAAGGTTGAGGCCATCAAGGAGTTCGGGCATTACTTGACTATTGAGTTGGATGACCTCTTTTCTAAGCTCAAGTCGGCCGAGGTTGACAGGAAGTTGCAATCCAAGCATGAGGGCTCGACTGACCATAGTCTTGCTCTTGTGGGAGGATCAAAGGGAAAATCTAACCCTTCCCGTCGACGGTTTTCCTTGTCTTCTCTCATGTCCATTCCGGATGAGGAGTTTGATGTCTTGGGCGAGGAGGAGCGGCCTTGCTCTCAAGAAGGTTTGAACGACTACACGAGAGTCGGAGGAACGCAAGGCGAAGCTCGGGGACGTGCTACAAGTGTGGCAAGCGTGGCCACTTCATCGCCGAGTGCCGGAAGCGGAGGAGAACAAGCACAAGGTGAACGAGTACAAGGCGCACCCGAGGCGTGAAGACAAGTACTCCTCCAAGGGCAAGCACTTCAACAAGTCCAAGAGCAAGGACAAGGACAAGCGGCGACCGAGCAAGAGCAAGCCTACAAGAAGAACAAGGTGAGAGCGATGGTGGCCGGTGCGAGCGATGTTGACTCAAGCTCAAGCGAGGAGCGATCAAGCTCAAGCAACGAAGAAGAAGACGCCGGGAGGCGCAATGGCAAGAAGAGTGCAAGCGGAACCTCGGCGGGGCCGAGCCGTGTGGCGCTTGAGGGCTTTTGTGGCATGGCCCATAGCTCAAGCGGCAAGAAGAGCGAGAAGGAAGACGGCGACTCCGACTGCGAGGATGAGGCGGGGAGGCTTGGAGAACATTTGGTTGATCGACTCCGGGTGTTCTCGACACATGACCGGAGATAAGAAGTGGTTCTCCGGCCCTCACCCCGGTGAAGGAAAAGCAAGACATCACATTTGGGGACAATGGACGAGGTAGGGTGCTTTCGAGGGTGTTGTGCATGTGAGTGACAAGGTAACGTTGAAGAGAGTGGCTCTTGTGAAGTCTTTGGGTTTTAATTTGCTTTCGGTTTCTCGGTTGCTTGATGAGGGTTTTGAGGTGCGTTTCAAGTCCGGCGAGTCTCGTTTGCTTGATTCTCGAGGTGATCTTGTCCGTATGATCATCCCGAGGGTCGATTTTCGTGGTGATTTCTCTCGTTCTTTGGGTCCGCTCCTTTGTTTGATGGCCGGTCCTTCTTCGATTTGTGGAAATGGCATAGGCGGTTGGGACACTTGAGCTTTGATTTGGTTTCCGCTTGAGTGGTCTTGACCTTGTCCGAGGATTGCCGAGGTTGAAGCTTGAGAAGGATTTGGTTTGTGCTCCTTGTAGGCATGGTAAGATGGTAGCCACTCCCCATCCACCCCTGACCGATGTCATGACCGAGCGTCCGACGAGAGCTGTTGCATATGGACCTTGTTGGGCCAGCTCGAGTTCGCTCGGTGGGTGGGAAGTGGTATGTCCTTGTTGTGGTGGACGATTACTCTCGCTATGCCTGGGTGTTCTTTTTGGAGGATAAGAGTGAGACATTTGGTTTTGTTCGAGATCTGATCGTGAGGTTGAAAAATGAGAGGCATGGGAATGCTATTCGAGCTATCCGCAGTGATAATGGCTCAGAGTTCAAGAACTCTCGTTTTGATTTCTTTTGTCGTGATCTAGGTCTTGAACATCAATATTCGACCCCTTATGTGCCCCCTCAAAATGGAGTCATGGAAAGGAAAAATCGGACTCTTTGTGAGATGGCTAGGACGATGCTCGATGAGCACAGGACTCCTAGAAGATATTGGGCCGAGGCGGTCAATACGACTTGTCATGTTTCCAACGAGATTTTATTGCGAGCTTTCAAGAAGAAGACTGTTATGAGCTTATGCATGGTCGGGCACCCAAGGTGAGTCACTTCCGAGTTTTTGGCCGCAAGTGCTTTATTTTGAAGAAGGGAAAACTCGACAAGTTTGAGGCTAGGTCTAGTGATGGTATTTTCTTTGGATATGCTAACCATTCTAGAGCCTATAGGGTGCTTAACCTTGAGACTAACAAAATCATGGAGACTTGCGAGGTGACCTTCGACGAGACAATGCCATGTACCTCTCTTGGCTTTGAATGTGCAGGTGATGAAGAGATGGCCGAGGACCTCTTTGAGGAGGAAAAAGATGAAGCTAGAGATGATGATGGGGAGAATCATGCACCCGAAGCTGAGCATGTACCCACTACTTCCCCTACGACCAATTTGGAGCATGGACCGTCTACATCATGGACAACGACGGTGCAACAAGAGGACCAAGCGAGAGAAGCTGAAGTTGAGGGGGAGGTAATCTCGAGGCGTGAGGCTCCCCGGCGGATTCAAGAAGTGCATCCCCTGTCGAAGATCATTGGGAACATCGATGAACGCACTATACGGTCAAGGTCCAGGAATTCCTCTCATTTTGCTCATGCCGCTTTTGTTGCCACTTTTGAGCCCAAGGACATTGGACGGGCTTTATCGATGCAACCGGGTCAATTCTATGCATGAGGAGTTGGAAAATTTTTAGAGGAACCGGGTGTGGGAGTTAGTTGAACCACCTCCAAATTGCCATCCCATAGGAACCAAGTGGGTTTGGAAGAACAAAGAGGGAGAGAATGGGATGGTTGTGAGGAACAAGTCCGGACTTGTTGCTCGGGGATTTAGTCGAAGGAGGGGATCGACTATGAGGAGACCTTTGCTCCCGTGGCCCGTCTTGAGGCAATTCGATCCTTCTAGTCTTTGCCGTGGCTAAAGGGTTCAAGTTGTTTCGGATGGACGTGAAGAGTGCTTTTCCGAATGGGGTCATAGAGGAGGAGGTGTATGTGAAGCGACCACACGGGTTTGAGAGCGAGTTGTACCCACACAAGGTATACGGGTTGAAAAGGGCTCGTATGGGTTGAAACAGGGCGCCCGTGCTTGGTATGGGAGATTGAGAGGTTTTCTTTTGAGCGAGAGGGTTTGTGATGGGTACCGTGGATAGAACCTTGTTTCTCCTCAAGCATGGAAATGACTTGCCGATTGTTCGGTATATACGTGGATGATATTGTCTTTGGTGGCTCGTCACATAACCTTGTTGCCAAGTTTGCGGATGAGATGAGCAGGGAGTTCGAGATGAGCATGATGGGCGAGTTGCGTATTTTCTCGGGCTGCGAGATCAAACAAGTGAAGGACGGTACATTTGTGCACCAAACCAAGTACACGAAAGACATGTCGAAAAAGTTCTAGATGCAAGATGTGAAGCCGATGTCGACTCCCATGGGGAGTACGGCCACTTTGGATGCGGATGAGGACGGAGAACCGGTGGACCGGCGGGAGTACGGGAGCATGATCGGCTCCCTCCTCTACTTGACGGCGACGAGGCCGGACATACGGTTCGGCGTGTGTCCGTGCGCTCATTTTCGAGGCTTCGCCGAGGACATCACATCGACGGGCCGTCAAGAGGATTTTCGGTATCTACGTCCGCCCTCGGTCTTGGCCTTTGGTATTCTTCCTCCTCGACTCTTTCTCTACATGGTTTTTTTCGATGCGATTTTCTTTGGTTGTCGAGTCGAGAGGAAGTCTACTTCGGTACTTGTCGGTTTCTTGGGTCTTCGTTGGTCTCATGGTCTTCCCGCAAGCGAGTCTAGTGTAGCTCGGTCTACCACCGAGGCGGAGTATGTTGCCGTCGCGAGTTGTTGTTCCCGGACGTTGTGGATTTCATACACTTTGAGAGACTTTGGTGAGGAGTGCACCCGGATCCCACTTCTTTGTGATAGCACCGGTGCCATAAGCGTAGCTAAAAACCCGGTGCTTCACTCCGGAACCAAACATATAGAAGTGAGGTATCATTTCTTGAGGGACAATGTGGAGAAAGAAACCATTGTTTTGAGCCATGTCCCTACCCAAGATCGGCCTAGCCGATATCTTTACAAAGCCTCTCGACCAAGCTACTTTTGTGCGCTTGCGGGGGGACTTGGGGTTTGTTGCCCTTTCTAGTTGATTCTTGGGGGATTTCCTTTTTGTACCATATGTATCATACCATGTTTTACTTTGATGTATATACATGCGTTGCTTGATGTACAAACCATGGTAGGATAGCCATCTTGTCATATATCATGTTGCATTTGTATCATATTGCATTTTAGGATGATGAGCTTCTTTCATATGCCATATTTGAGTCTCTTTGGCTATTTGTGAGATATTGATTATATGTGTGTAGAAATGGTAATGTGAGGCTATGCTCTTGAAATATTTGAGATATATGTGTGGTGAGATAGCCCCTTTTGAAATACATGCTAAATTTGACTAATTTGTGATGAAATATGCTCCACTCGTGTGTAGTTGTGTATCCATGTCACAGTTTAGTCTAAATGTGCTTTTCATGCTTAGATTGTGTTTGGATGCCTTGTTCTTGCATTTGGGCCAAAGGCCGAATATCATTGTGAATGTTTAGCCTATGTTGCATTCATGGGGGAGCATAAGCTTCTTTTTGCCGCAAAGGCACTTCATGTACCATGAAATGAATTAATCTTGAAAAGAAGTGTGAATGCTTGAAAAATGCTCCATCCATCATGTCTATGCTTAAAATGTATTATCTTTCACATATGGGTGCTAAACATGTTGCATGATGTTCACCGGTGGAGAAGTCTCCCGAAGTGGACACATGGCTCATGAGCTTTGACATGACATGCTTTGCTTTATGGGTGTTTGCCATGATCTTTTGCTGAGAATTTGATATCCTTGTATGATCTTTGAATGGTATGCATGTTTGTGGCTCAAGTGTGACATGGATAGGCTTTTACATGTGAAGCGAGCCTTCTTTTGGTAAAAGCTTAAATCTGAAAATTTTGCTTTGTCACATGCTTGTATTTTCATATATTACTTGTGGCAATGCTTTGACTATGCTATGATTCATATGTGTGATCTTTGTCTCATTTTTTTGCCTTTGACACTAGATATGGCCTATTTGAGAAGCTCATGTAGTTGTTTATATGCTTTGTTTTGCATTTCGCATTTTCACCTTGATTCATACATTGTCAACAAGGGGGAGAAGAGGTGAGGAGCTTAATGAAAATTCGGAAGAGGTGAGCTGAAATTTGGAAGTTTGCATCCACATGTTCAGGGGGAGCTTGCATTTGTTCAGGGGGAGCTTTCTTGCTGTTTTCGGTGTGGATTTTGTGCTTTGCTTGGCTTGTGACCTTTCTTTGCCTTTCTTCGGTTTTGGTCATGAGTTGAGCTTCTTTGTTTTTTCTTTCTTCTTTCTTTTCTCTTTTTTCTCTCGAATTTCATTTCGCGTTGTGTGTTGTCAATGCACTCATCAAGGCGGAGATTGAGGACCGGGGAGCGTCCCAAGGTGGTCGATGGATGACCGCTCCTCGGTGATGAGTGATTGACAACGGGTGTTGGAGCGACTCTTGGCTTAGTGCGCAGGTGTGAGGCCGCGGCCTAGTTCGTGTTGTTGCGGGGTGAAGAACGGGCGCGAAAGGTCTTCGGCCTTGAGGGGCCTCCAGGAGATGGAGAGACAAGTAGGCTCGGTTCGAGGGACCCGGTGGACGGCGGGACCGGGGTGCGGGCCACATGGTGGCGACACGAGCAAGACGAAGTCATGGACGGACGAGCGGTGCACGGTGGCGGTCGAGTCAAGTGGTTTGGCGGGAGGCCGGACCGGGCACGAGGGGTTTGGTGGTTTGCCCACAAAACCATCGACGGACGGTTTCTTGGTTTGGGCCTCAAAACCAAGTCCGAGGGCCCAACACGACGAAGACGGGATCCGGGCGTGTCGGGAAGCTTCGAGGCGGAGGACACGCGGCGGGATCGCATGGCTTGCGTCGGGAGGACGCGGGGTGCAGCAAAGGCGTGGTCGTCCGATGGCAAGACCCACAAACATTACCTAAATGCCCCTACGTGGGTTGTATCGCCAGTAGTTTAGTTAGGGGTAGTCGAGTCATTTACCACTCCGGCGGGACCTGATATATAAGCCATGAGTGTGTGTGGATGGCTCTCTCTCTCTCTGCGACTTAGGGTTTCATTTTCTCCCTTCTCTTTCTCATTTTCGTAGCTATTTTTCCTCCTATTTTCTCTAGGCTAGCATGAGAGCTTCATGAGAGATTTGTTGAGAGGGATGGATGCTAGGGCGGCATGCTAGACCTTGTGAATCTTTCCTGGTTTGTATAGAAGATTCGGGGTTGTTTTTCGTGGCTTTTCGTGCTTATTTTCGTGCCTTTGTTCCTGGTGTGATTCCGCGGATTTGAGTGGGTTTCTCCCCGGATTTCTTTGAGGGAAACATGGATAGATGTCTTGTGCATCTTTGTGCTTGATCTTGTGCCCTCAAACGCCGGAAACCACTTCGATTCGTGAGTTTTCGTTCGGTGCTCTAGTTTTTGGTGGTGCTCAAAGGATTCGCGATTCCGGTGATTTAGGGAGTTAGGAGGCAAGATTTTTGGGCTATAGCATCCTTGTGTGACGCTTTTCAAGTCCCCAAACCCTTGTCTCCATAGCTTCAACCGTTTGGGAAATCCGATGATGATTTGGGGGAGTTGACTTTCGGGGGTCAAGGCGCTGCTCGTTCGTCCGCGCGGCGCGGACGGTCCGCTGGGGGGTCGCGGACGGTCCGCGAGGAGCCTGTTCGTCGCGTGTTCGTCGTGTTCTTGCGCGTCCTTGCTTTCGATCCGGTTTGGCTTTTGGTTTTGGTTGCAGCCAGTTTGCGGACGGTCCGAGCTCGAGTAGCGGACGGTCCGCGGGTGGTGCGGACGGTCCGCCGGCCTCGGCGGACGGTCCGTTTTTCTCGGGTCGCTTACGGAGGTTCCGTGTGCTTTAATGGACAGTCCGCGGTGTTGGGCACGATGGTCCGCGGTGCGGTGGCGGACGGTCCGCGGCCTCGGGTCGGACGGTCCGCGAGGCCGCGCGGACGGTCCGCCCCTCTGCGCGGACGGTCCACCCCTCCCCTGCGCGGACGGTCCGCCGAGGCTCGTGTGCTTTGCTTCTTGGTTCGATTCCTTCCTCCCTTTCTAGTGCTTCCGCGTGTGCTTCTAGGAATCGTTCCTAAGGCTAGAGGTTGATCCATAACCTCGTGGTCTTGGCGATTGGTGCGTGATTCGATCCATCGCTTGTGTGTGACCGGGATTTGAGTAGGGCATAGGCCGGGTTCTTTGGGAAGAATTTTTACCGGCTCCTATTCACTCCCCCCCTCTCTAGTCGCCATCTGATCCTTCAGCGCTTCTCATTTCCTTGCTCTCTAGGGTTAGATTTTTCCTCAGTTTGTAAAGAATCTGACCTCCGAGTGAATGGAAGCTTTCATGGTTGCGTCGATTCCCGGTTTATAGCTCGTTGGATTTTCGTGTCTTTTTGAGCTATTTTCGTCAGTTTTTCGTGCGAGGTGTCGGTGCGGAATGTGGTCCCGACACTAACCAGTAATAAGCGCCAAGGTCTATCCCTCAATGGTCGATGCTAAGCAATCAGAGACACGAGGTTTATCCTTGTTCCGGCCGGGGGGGGCGTACGTCCAGCAGTGGTGTGCTCGGGGCACTATATTGCTCAGCACCGGGGGTGCCTGTAGTGGGGCAGCTACAAGCAAGGCGGGAGAGGAGGCGTGGCCTCCAAGTCCCTGGTGAAGTGGCTGAAGATGTTGTGGGAGAATTGGGGAATGCGTGTGTGGTGCGTCGTGTGTTGTCTGTTGTCTCCTGTCTGTCCCCTGCGGCGGGGGAGATCGCCTTCCTTTTATAGGCCAAGGAGAGGGCGAATTACATGCATGCCGCACTATTCAGCTACATGGGGAAGTATGGTGCGCCGCACAGTAGAGTAGGCGGCCGCCTTGACGGTCCTTGCCGCGATCTGGCCATCATGGCGTATCTTGTACCCGATCAGTGGTAGCTTCGAGGTTAGGAGCGCAGTGGTTGGCCGTGATGTCCCCAGGCCGGCTCGAGGGGGTTGCCGACGTCGATCTGTACGGGATACAGTGGCAGGCGTGGCGGCGTCCCGTTCTCGCACGCCTCACGGCGCCGGAAGCCGTTACCACGGTGCCGGCGTGGGGTTGTACGCGCGGGGGCGGCCGCCTGCAGTTAACAGTGGCAGGGATGGCGCCCCGCCGGCCTAGCGTCACGACCTGGCCCTGCAAATTCACGGGAAAGCATTTCGAGCGTGTGGCCGGCCCCCCTTCGAGGGCTCGACACGTTAGCCGTATGGGAGTAGGCGGCGCGGCGTCACGGGGCTGACACCGGCCACGTCGCACAGTCCCCCACAGTGGCGGGGATGGGTTCCCCCTAGGGAGTTGGCGCAACAGGGCCGGGGCGTGAGTCCCAGGCGCATGATGGCGCCACCCCGCCGTTGTCAGAGCATTAAATGCCCGTACCCGCGTACGGGAACGGGCGTGCGCGTGCGGAGCGTCCTCGAGCGAGGCGGAGCCTGCTCGAGGGAGGCGTGTACCCTCGAGCGGGGCTGAGCCAGCTCGAGGGAGGTGTGTACCTTCGAGCGAGGCGGAGCCTGCTCGAGGGGACCTTTGAGTGGGCCGCCTTGGTGGGCTGCGGGGGCCACCGTGGCGCGGGCTGTGCCCCCTGTGCGAGCTTAAGCAAGATGCATTTAGCTTTGGTTTTTTAGCAGGTTTTAAGCGGGATTTCCCCAGTTGTTTTAGGGGACCCTCAGGGTTGTCCCCGACTGTAGCCCCTGAGCATCTGCGGGTTCGCCGGCCAGGCTCCCGCAGCTGCTGGAGCCTACTGATAGGACGTCCTTCTCCCCTGGTTTGCGAATGCTTTCTGTGGGGCCGCGTCAGCGGACCTGTGGGTCTAGCCCCCGAAGCCCTGTAGGAGCGTGAGTGCTCCTGCAGGGGTTTTACCGCGAGATTTAGTCAGAGGGCGTAGTACATATCCCAACCGGCGTCGGCAATGTTTCAGGAGGTGTAGCCGTGCGTCAAGCCCCCGAGCCTGGGCCCGTTCGAGGCGATCGGGTAGAGCTCTACGACTTGTTTTTAACGCGCCCTCGCCGTCCCTCCGCGGGACGGAGGGTGAGGTTTCCGCAACCCCCATCGATCGGGTCGCGGATTGCGGATTCCTCATTGAGCTGTTAGTGGGTGGTTCGAGTGGACGCCCATGCCCCGTTCGATAAGGGTAGGCTACGTGGTCCGGAGACACGTCCATTAAAGCGCTTGCATGGGTTTGCTAGGTGGGGGCTCGGCCCCATTCTCTAGGGACCGAGGGCGCGGAAGCTCTCCCTCGGTGGGATCCCCCCGCTAGGCCGCCCTCGGCGGCTCTCGAACACGACATGTGGGGCACCCTCGAGCCGGCGGGCTCGAGGAACGGCTCGAATGCGCGTGCCCTCGTCGTCCCCGACTCGGTGATGCGGGGTGCCTGTTCGAACCCGTCGAGAGTCGGGCTTCGAACCTCGATCGGTAGGGGCCGTGCGGGGGCGGCGCCTAGGTGCCCCCGTCTTTGCATACGCGGGTTTCGAGGGTCCCCGACCGTGTCGGCCCTCGAAACGCCGGTCGCGTGGAGTAGTGCGGGGTGGCGGCTAGGTGCCCCCGTCTTTGCATCCGCGGGTTTCGAGGGTCCCTGACCGCGTCAGCCCTCGAAACGCTGATCAGTAGAGTAGTGCAGGGTGGCAGCTAGGTGCCCCCGTCTTTGCATCTGCGGGTTCGAGGGTCCCCGACCGCGTCGCCCTCGAAACGTTGATCGGTAGAGTAGTGCGGGGGTGGCGGCCAGGGTGCCCCCGTCTTTGCATCTGCGGGTTTCGAGGGTCCCTGACCGAGTCAGCCCTCGAAACGCTGATCAGTAGAGTAGTGCATCGAGGGTACCTGTGGTGCCTGTTTTACTTCAAACGAGCCCCGAGGTTACCGGCCAATGTTTGCACCCTTTGAGGGTCGAATTTTTTCTGAGCCAGGGGCCCGCGCCGCTCGAGGGTCTTCCTTACTTAGTAAGGGACCGGGCCATTTAATGCTCGCAGTCGTGGCTGTAGTTTCGCGCTGCGGGGCGCGCCTTTTTAGGCGCTGCAGCCGCGTGCGTAGTGGGCGGCGTGGGCAGGCGGATGTGACCGCCTGCCACGGTCCTCCCATTTCTACGCCGTGATGATGGCTTGCGAGCGGTTGCGTGGCCGCCGCGGTCGTGGTGGGGCCCGCCCGTCAGCGAGAGAATATTCCTCCTGCAGTTAATGCGCACGGGGCGCACGCTCCGGAGAACACGCCCGCGGCCTATAAATCCGACGAGCGGGGAAAACGGCGGTTCTTTTACCTTAGCATTCGCCATTCTTGCTCCTTGCGCCCAGCCCCTGAGTTGTTCTTGCCCAAGCAGCTTTCCGCCTTCGGAGCTCTTCTTCTCCTTCCTGTTCTTCGTCCCTCGCCCCTTTGTCTTCCCTCATGGCGCCCCAACCGCCTCTCGTCATCGTCGACCCGTACGCGTGGGAGCGCTCGACGGTGACGCAGCTGGCGCTGAACCAGCTGGTGGCCACCGGCCAGCTGGCAGCGAACGAGGACGGACGGTCGGTCGAGTGGATCGTGCCGCCGGCAAGGGACGACGCGCCCAACCCCCCGAGCGGCTACGTGGTTAGCTTCGTCCGCTTCCACGAGTGAGGCTTCACGGCGCCGGCGAGCCGCTTCATGCGGGCACTCTGCCACCACTACGGCGTGGAGCTTCACAACTTCGCGCCGAACGCAATTTCGCAGGCGGCCACGTTCGTGGGCGTTTGCGAGGGCTACCTAGGGATCCCGGTGAATTGGGATATCTGGATTCACCTCTTTCGCGCGGAGCTGTTCATGCAGCCGACGTCGGAGCAGAGGACCCGCCGCGCGGTGCGCGCCGGCGGCATGTCGCTCACCTTGCGGGGTCGGCGCAAGGACGACTACATCCCCGCACCATGACGACCAACAACGCAGTGGGGAGCCGGGGGTGGTTCTACCTTCGCAACGACGAGCCCGGTCTCCCCCTACACGGGCCGGTGCTCACGGGAGAAGCCCGAGCTCCCGGCACCACGGGGTGTCCCCGCCTCGCACCGGGATCGGTTGGATTCGCTCCTGGCCGCGCTGAGGAATCTGGCGGGCCGCGGGGGCCGACCGCGGGGGGCTGTCCTCGCCTTCCTCCACCACCGGCGGGTCGTCCCCCTGATGGAGAGGCCACTCCGCATCTTCGAGATGACCGAGACGGCGGACCCCATCGCGGCGGCGAGGTCGCGGGCTTTGTAGGGCCCCCTTTTGCGGGGAGTACGCGGCTACCCGGGTGCGGAGCGCCGTCGACCCCAAGTCCGTGCGCAACTATCGCTCCCTGTGGGATCTTGAGATGCTCCCCACCGGCAAGCTGGTGAGTGAAGTTCTTGGTTCCGTTTTTGATTTTGCCAATACCTCGGGTTGTTGACGCACTTTGATGCTTTGCTCGCAGCTGGTGCAGTTGAGCGCCGCGAAATCCGACCCGCCCACTCCCCGCTCTCGCGCGCTTGGTCGCGCGGCGCAGCAGCGAGAGCGGGAGCGGGCGGCACGCAAGAAGGAGCGCGCGACGCGACATCGGGAGCGTCGCGGCGGAGGAACGAGGAGTGGGCCGCGCGAGCAGCAGGGGCTCTCCTCACCGGGGACCGAGGAGTACTCGTCCTCAAATGAGGAGGAAGAAGAGGAAGAGGTTGGGGGGCGGGGTCTTCCCGATAGGTGGGAGCCTCGCGCCCCCGTCGCCGAGCCGGCTCCGGCGGCGGAGAGCGACATCGCACGGGGCGGGTGCGGAGGGCGCCCGCCGCCGAGCAATCGACAACGAGGGCGGCGCGGGCCGCGGAGGCGCCGGTGCGCGCCTCGGAGGTGCACGCGGCGGATGCGCCGCGCGCGCGGGGGCGCCGCGCGCGCGGTGGTGATGGCCGGAGGCGCGGCGGCGACCGCGGCGGCCGCGCCAGCGTCGTCGGCCGGGACCTCGAGGAAGAGGAAGCGTGCCTTTTCCTCCTCGAGGTGAAAGACTTGTCCTTTCAAGAGGTTGCGTGTCAGACGGGCGGGGACCTGACGGTTTGTTCGTGCTTGCGCAGGGTGGTGCCAACCGTGCCTCCCCTCGCACCGTCCAAGGTGTTGAGGGCGGACGCATCCATTCCCACCCGGCGGCGTTCGTCGAGGGCGCCGCGGGGCGGGGGCGAGTGCGGCGGCCGCGGCGGGCGAGAGCGCGCGGTGACACCGCCGGCGGCGTCCGCCGTGGAGGCCACGGTGGCGCCGTGGTTGCGGAGACGCGACCGGAGGCGGTGGCCGCGGCGCCGCGGCGGGAGCTCGCGGCCACGGAGGCGCGGGCGGAGGCGTCGGTGGAGGGGCGGCGAGGGGCTCCGCACCCGCCGACGGCTCCGGGCGGTGGTGGTGGAGATTCCGGACCATGACTCCCCGCCGCGGTGGTGGGACCGGTGGGTGAGCTTCCCAACGCCGTCCTCCGAGTCCCGAGGAGGGGGCTCTCGTGAGGCGGCGGGACGGCCACATGGTGGTAGGAGGCCGAGGGAACGGCGCCGAGGCCTCTTCTTCCCGCGTCGGCCGCTCCGCTCGGGGAGAGGGGCGTGTTGACGGTCCGCCCGCCTTTGCCGACGTCCGGGGAGGAGCGGGGGGAGCTATGGGGGGGAGCCCGCGACCACGGCGCTGCGCTCAACCGAGCGTTGAACGAGGCGCTGCGGATCCATGGCGGCCCTGCGTGGCGCGTTTTCCAGGTGAGGCACCGTCGTCCACTTTCTTTGATTTCTTCGTCTTCACGCCCGATCCTTGTGGCACGACGCTCACTGGTTTCGATCTGTTGGCGGCAGGAGCTCGAGCACCGCACCCGCGACAAGTACGGTGCCTTCGATCAGATGAGCGCCGAGCTCCGCCAGCTCTGGGAGCGGTGCGACGCCTTCGATGCGCTTGCTGACGCCTTGAGGAACCCGGACAGCTGGCTGTCGTACCGGGCTGAGGCCCTACGCGGCCAGCTCCAAGAGAGCGAGAGGCAGGCCGCGGTGTGCCCCTCCACCCTCGAGCGGGTTTGCACGGCCCTCATTGACCGGGATGAGGCGCTGCGGCAGGCGCGGGCGGATCTGGAGAGGATGCGCACGCTGGCCACCAACTGGGAGGTAGAGGTGACCACAATCCGGGCCGAGAACCAGGGGGTCCGTGCGTGGCTCCTGGAGGCGCAGGCCCAGCAGAGCCAGGCTGAGGAGAGGGCGCGCGCGGCCGAGCGAGGGCCAAGGAGGCCGACGAGCCGAAGGCCACCCTCGACGCCAAGGTTCTGCCGCGCTCGCGATCGCGGAGGACCGGCTCGCAAGAGCGCACCGCCCGCCGGGGGGCGAGGGGCGCTCCGGCGAGAGCGGCCCGCTCTTGCCGACGCTCGGTCGGCGCTCGAGCGGGAGCGTACCGCTCGCGAGGCGGCGCAAAAGTCACTGGAGGAGCGGAACGTCGAGTTCTCGAAGCTCAAGGGCGAGCTGGTGGTCCTCAGCATCACGAGCGCGAGCCAGGAGCAGGCCCTCAAGGAGCAGAGCGACACCGTCAACGGCCTTCAGCAGGCGGTCGAGGCCGAACACCACGCTCTCAAGGTGGAGAAGAAGCAGGTCGAAGGTAAGTCGCTGTTTGTCTTTTGTTTTGCTGATTTTCCCTTAGAGGGTAAGCCCTCCTTTCTGATTTCTCTCTTGCTGGCAACGTTCAGACCTGTGCACCGCGCTGGGGCACGCGACCGACCGTGCCGAGGCGCTGCAGGCCTCCTACAACTCCTCCAGGCGGGAGCTGCTGGAGCTGCGCTCTGCGGCCCTCGAGACCTGTCGGGGCCGTAGAGGAGGGCGAGGCGCGGGCGGGAGCTCGGCGGCCGGCCGCCCGCGCGCCCTCGGCGGTCATGTCTCCGGGCGCATGCGCCGGGCGCTGCACCTCGGCGTCCAGAAGGCCCTCGGAGTGGTGCGATCTCATTACGAGATCAACTTCGAAGCCATGGCGGAGGGCTACATCGTCCCCGAGGGCGTCGAGGAAGAGGTGGCGATGGAGCGCGCGGACGCGCTAGCCGCCGATGCTGCTGATGCACTCGCCGAGGCCTTCGAGGAGTTTCTGTTCCCGGATGCCACTGACGTCGACGCTCCGCCAGCTTGAAGATTGTTGGGCGCCAAGCCCTTTTTTTATTTGTGTGTTAGTGTATGGGCCGCATGGCCATGTAAATGAACAAATCATTTTGTTTCAAACGTTTGTGAAAGCGAAATGGTGTTCTTTACTTTATTGCGTTGTTTTGTTTCTCCTTCTTCCTAAGTAAATTCGAGTTAGGGAAGTTCGATTTTCGCGAGCAGCCTGCTGGGCCGGAGGCAAGAGAGAAGGGACGTATCCTCGTGGAGGCGTAGGCTATCTCTGACTCGCGCGTCCTTTCCGCTAGGTTGCCTGCGCCCTATTCGAATTTTGCTCGAGGCCAAAGTGGAACCATACTTAGCACGCGTGGATTTTTTGAGAAAAAATGGGACCATTTTTTTTGGGGGGGGGTGATGCCCCCCGTAGTAGCCCCCGAGGGTAACTTGGGTTTCAGGGGAAAGCCGAGTTGCCCTTTTTATTGAACTGGTGATGTTTACATGGTCCTCGCCAACTGGGGTGTTGGGCACGTGATTTACAACAAAAGACTGGGAAATCCTAGCTAGGGGTAGAAGCGACGTAGCTATTGGATGTTCCAAGCGTTGGTGAGTTCTTCGCCGTCCTCGTTGGCTAGCTTGTACGTGCCGGGCTTGAGCACCTTCACCACGACGTAGGGTCCCTCCCACGGAGGTGATAGCTTGTGGCGTCCTCGGTTGTCTTGGCGTACCCTTAGGACCAAATCCCCCTCGCTGAAGTCCCGCCGGCGTATCTTCCGTGCCTAGTAGCGCTCGAGGAACTGCTGGTATCTTGCAGAATGCATTAAGGCCACGAGGCGCGCTTCATCTAGCTAGTCCAGTGAGTCCTCGCGGGCTCGCTGGTTGGCGTCCTCGTCATAGCCTCGTACCCTGGGTGACCCATATTCTAAGTCCGTGGGCGACCTCCGCGCCATGGACTAGAAAAAACGGAGGTGAACCCGGTGGCTCGCTTGGGGTGGTCCTTAGGCTCCACACGACCGAGGCAATTCCTCGGAGCCATTTTCGACCGGACTTATTCGGACTCGGTCGAAAATTTTGGGCTTAAGGCCTTGTAGGATCATGCCATTGGCACGTTCTACTTGGTCGTTGGTCTGTGGGTGTGCCACAGCTGCCCAGTCCACACGGATGTGGAATTTGTCGCAAAACTCCAGGAATTTCCTGCTCGTGAACTGGGACCCGTTGTCGGTGATGATGGAGTTCAGCACTCCAAAACGATGGACGATGTCAGTGAAGAACGTCACTGCCTGTTCCGCCCTGAGATTCGTGATGGGGCATACTTCTACCCACTTGGAAAATTTGTCAATTGCGACCAACAAGTGGGTGAAGCCCCCGGGCGCCTTTCGCTGGGGCCCGACGATGTCCAGCCCCCACACGGCGAAAGGCCATGTTATGGGGATGGTCTGCAGGACGTGAGCAGGAAGGTTGGATTTGCAGGCGACCTTCGCAGGTGCGCACGATCTCGCTGGCACCCGCGACAGCGGTGGGCCAGTAAAACCCTTGGCGGAACACATTGCCTAAGAGGGTGCGGGGCGCGACGTGGTCGCCGCAGATCCCCGCGTGAATGTCCCGGAGGAGCTCGCGCCCCTCGGGGGTGGGCACGCATCGTTGCAGGATGCCGAAAGCGGCGCGCTTGTACAGCTCGCCGTCGACTAGGGCAAAAGACTTGGCCATCCTGGCGACGCGCTTGGCCTCGGACCGGTCCGAGGGGAGTTCCCCTCGGGCCATCCAGGTGATGTACTTGTCGTGCCAATCTGCCCTGATGGGGGCTGGCTCGATATCCATCACTTCGGCCTCGTCGGCGCCGTATCCCTTGAGGAGGGAGAGCACGTACGCCTCGTTCGAGGGGTCCTCATCCATGGGCTCCGCGCCTGCCGGATTCGAGGGAGCCCTCGAGGGTTCCGCGTGGTTCGAGGGGTGCGGCTCGAGGGCGACGGAGGGCTGGGTGATATCTCGGGCGAAAACGTTCGGGGGGACAGTGATCCGCCCGGACGCGATCTTCGCGAGCTCGTCCGCCTCCTCGTTGTACCAGCGGGGCACGTTGTTCAGCTCGATGCCGTAGAACTTGTCCTCGAGGGCTCGCATGGCCTTGCAGTATACTTCCATCTTATCATCGTGGCAGCTCGCATTTTTCATGACTTGGTCGATCATGAGCTGCGAATCCCCCCGCACGTCGAGGCGCTTGACGCCTATCTCGATGGCGATCTTGAGGCCGCAGAGAAGGGCCTCGTACTCAGCCATGTTGTTCGACGCGGGGAAGTGGAGACGTACTGCATACCGCATGTGTTCCCCGAGGGGTGACACGAAAAGCAGGCCCACGCCCGCCCCGGTCTTCATCACCGAGCCGTCGAAATACAGAGTCCAACACTCTGCCTGGATCTGCGGCGGCGGCAGTTGTGTGTCCGTCCACTCGGCGACAAAATCTGCCAGGATCTGGGACTTGATGGCCTTGCGCGGGGCGTAGGCGAGTGTCTCGCCCATCAGCTCCACCGACCACTTGGCGATTCTGCCCGCCGCGTCCGGATTGCGGATGATCTCCCCCAGCGGGAAGGAGGAGACCACCGTGACAGGGTGGGCCTCGAAGTAGTGGCGAAGTTTGCGCCGCGCAAGGACCACCGCGTACAGCAGCTTCTGGACTTGAGGGTAGCGTGTCTTGGTGTCGGACAAGACTTCGCTGATGTAGTACACCGGCCGCTGGACCGGCAGGGCGTGACCTTCCTCCGCGCGCTCTACCACGATCACGGCGCTGACCACCTGGGTGGTCGCGGCCACGTAGAGTTGCAGAGGTTCGCCGTCCTGCGGTGGTGTGAGGATCGGGGCGTGGGTCAATGACGCCTTCAGCTTGTCGAGCGCCTCCTGGGCCTCGGTGGTCCAGGAGAAGTGCTCGTGCTTCTTGAGGAGGCGGTAGAGGGGCAAGCCTTTCTCGCCGAGCCGAGACATGAAGCGGCTCAAGGCGGCAAGGCACCCCAACACCTTTTGCACCCCTTTGAGATCTCGAATTGGACCCATTCGCTCTATGGCTGCAACTTTTTCGGGGTTGGCCTCGATGCCTCGCTGGGAGACTATGTATCCTAGGAGCATGCCCCGCGACACACCAAAGACACATTTTTCGGGGTTCAATTTTACCCTGTTGGCCCGTAGGCAGCCGAACGCGATGTTGAGGTCGCCAACCAGGTCGTCCGCCTTCCTGGTTTTTACGACGATGTCGTCTACGTACGCCTCGACCGTTCGCCCGATGTGGTCTCCGAAAACGTGCTGCATGCACCGTCGGTACGTTGCACCCGCGTTCCGGAGGCCGAACGGCATCGTGACGTCGCAAAACATCCCGAACGGCGTGATGAATGAAGTCGCGAGCTGGTCGGACTCCTTCATCTTGATTTGGTGGTACCCGGAGTAGGCATCAAGGAAGCAAAGCAGCTCACACCCGGCGGTCGAATCAACAATTTGATCGATACGCGGCAAAGGAGAAAAAACTTTAGGACATGCCTTATTAAGACTGGTGTAGTCTATACACATCCGCCATTTCCCGTTCTTTTTCTTTACTAGTACAGGATTGGCTAGCCACGTGGGGTGGAACACTTCCTTAATGAACCCGGCCTCGAGAAGCTTCCGCAGCTCCGCTCCGATCGCCAGCCGCCGCTCCTCGTCGAAGCGGCGGAGCCGTTGCTGCACGGCGCGGGAGTGAGGCAGGATGTCAAGGGAGTGCTCGGCGACCTCCCTCGGGATTCCTGGCATGTCGGAGGGGCTCCACGCGAAGATGTCGGCATTGGCGCGGAGGAAGTCGACGAGCACCACTTCCTATTTCGAGTCGAGGGTGGAGCTGACCCTCAATGCCTTGCCCTCGGGGGTAGTAGGGTCGAGGGGCACCTCCTTGGTCTGCTCCGCGGCCTCGAAATTGCCGGTGTGCTTGGCGGTGGAGTCGAGGTCGTCGTTGACCATCTTCTCCAAGGTGGTCACCACCACTTCATCCAGCGCCAGTGCTTCCGCGTGCTCCACGCATTCGACGTCGCAGTCGAACGCGTGCTCGATGGACGAGCCCACGGTGATGACACCGTTTAGTCCCGGCATCTTCATTTTGAGGTAGGTGTAGTTGGGGACGGCCATGAACTTGGCGTAGCAGGGCCGCCCAAGTATGGCGTGATAGGCGCCCCGAACCCCACCACCTTGAAGGTGATCATCTCCTTGCGGAAATTGCTTGGAGTGCCGAACCGGACGGGCGGCATCGATCCGCCCGAAGGGCCGGACGCGCTTGCCGGCGCGACGCCATGGAATGGCGTCGTGCTGGGCCGGCTCGGTCCAACCCGATCCCCAGAAAGCGCAGCGTGTGCGCGTAGAGGATGTCGAGGCCGCCGCCTCCGTCCATCGTGACCTTTGAGAACCGCGCGTTCCCAATGACCGGGTCGACCACCGGTGGGTACCGGCCCGGTTAGGGATGCGGTTCGGGTGATCTTCACGGCCGAAGGTGATGGCATCCTCCGACCGGGGTCGAGGAAGGAGGGAGGTGCCTTCTCTGCGGCGAGGACCTCATGCCGCTCCCGCTTGCGCTGGCGGCTCGACATGTCGACGGTCGGCCCCCCGAAGATGAGGAACACGTTCTCCACGGCAGGGAAGCCGCCGGCGTCGCCATCTCCTCCGTCCTTCTTGGCATCTGCGTCCTTCGCGGCGGCGCGGCCGTAGAACTTCTTGAGCATATCGCACTGCTCGAGGGTGTGGTTCACCGGTGTTTTGTGATACGAACATGGCTTCTTCAGCGTGTCGTCGAACACCCCCGGACCTCGAGGGGCCGGTCGAGGGCCCCGTCGAGCCGGGTCAACAGCAAGGGCCTCGGCGTCATCGCCGTCGCGTCCCTACTCGCGCGCCTCGCGGCGCGGCTTCTTCCCTTTCTTGCCCCACTTGTCCTTCCCGGTGGGGCTCCCTGGACTTGTCTGCCCTCCGCGGCGCGTCGTCCGAGCGCTTGCCCTTCTTGCCGTCGAAGATCGCCCTCCACGGCCTCTTCACCTGAGGCGAAGCTGGTGGCGATGTCGAACAGCTCGTTCGAGTCCACCGGTGGGCTGCGCCCCAACTCGCGCACGAGGTCCCGGCACGTGGTGCCCTCGAGGAAGGCATGCACAATCTCGGATTGCGCCACGCTTGGGAGCTCCGTGCAGCGCTTGGAGAAGCGCCGTATGAAGTCCCGGAGCGACTCGCCGGGCTTCTGGGTGCAGGAGCGCAGGTCCCAGGAGTTCCCAGGGCGCACATACGTGCCCTGGAAGTTGCCCACGAATGTGCGGACCAAGTCTTCCCAGTTATGGATCTGACTGGCCGGTAGATGCTCGAGCCACGTCCGGGCTGAATCGCCGAGGTGCAGGGGGAGGTTGCGGATGATTACCTCGTCGCTGGTGGCCCCGCCCAGCTGGCATGCTAGGCGGTAGTCGTTAAGCCACACGCGGGGATCTGTCTCCCCGTTGTACTTGACGATGATCGTGGGTTGGCGGAAGCGGGGCCGGGGGAAGGCCGCCGCGCGATCTTCCGCCGAACACACGGGTTCCGGGGGTTCGGTGTCGCGAGCGGTCTTCATCGCTATCGTAGCGTCCACCCCCGCCGAGGGTGGTAGCCTCGTCGCCGCTCGCTCATCCGCTTTGCTCGTCCGCCGAGCATTGATGACATTGCGGGTGTCGCCGTCCCGTGCCCGCGCGTGTCGAGGAGCCGTTCTTTAGCCGGCGTGCGTCCCGGTTGGCGGGTCGCTCCGCCGCTCGCCCGCGTGGACCGAGGGTTCGCCCCCTGCGCGCCCCCATCTCCCCGCGCGTCTCCTTGCCGGCGAATGCGAGACGCCGAGCTCTCGGCCGCGGGACGGCCGCTTGCTCGATGAGCGCCCGCGCGCCTCACGGTGCGAGTTCCGTGCCTCGGGTGTCGAGGGGGCGGGCATGGCCCGCGCGGCGGCGGCGGCGGCAATGAGCTTCGGCTCGCTCGCGGAGGCGTGTCCGGGTTGTCAACGTTGAAATCGGAGTTGATGCGGTCACGGGCCCGTATGCCCGCCCCCCTCCGCGCGCGCGCTCGCCGCGCGCGAGGCTTCCCCCGCCATAGAGGCACGGAGCAACCGCACCGTCCGATACTCCTCCGCCGCCCTGGCTTCGAGTTCACGGGCTTGGGCTAACCGCGCGTAGAGGTCGGCCCCGCCAGGGGTGCTCGGTCCCGCCGCCCGGGCGCGGAGCGATCCCTGGGACGGGCGTAACTTCCCCGTCGCCGGCGCCCGCCGCGTCGGTGGCGTTTGCTGGGTCGTTGGCGATGACAACGCAGCATTCCCGCACGGGGTCGTAGCTCCCGGTGCTGGAGTCGTCGGAACAACCGAACCAGTAGTCCGTGGCGTCGAGAAATCACCTAAACATTACTGGGTCCGGCACGCCGGAAAAGTCCCACTCCGCGTACCCGTGCAGGTTGGCGGGTGGCAACGCTTCAAGGGAGCCTAGGGACGACTCATCACCGGCGGAGGCGCCAGGGTCCCTGGAGACGAAGACATGACGGCCAGGGGGAACCCTGCGCATCGTGGTGTTGACGTTAGCGTTGTAGGCTGTCGTAGCGCCGCGCAGACCGATGGGGAAGCGCGGCCAGGAGACCGCGCGTTCCCCCGCCGGGCGGCGGCCGTTGTGCCGACGGGCGCGCCGTGTTGGGAGGCGGCGCGTTTAGCTTGCCGCCGCTCCGACCGCGCCCGGCGTGAGCGCCGACCGAGCGGCGGCGACGCCGTGACGCCGACGGACCCGCGGCCGTCCGTGCCGGCGGGCGTTTGCGTCGTGGCGACGCGCCCGCCGGCGACCGGGCGGACCGGCTGGCGCCGCGCACGGAGCTCCTCACGGTTGGTGAGGCGCATCAGGTAGCCGTTCCCCGTGGCCTGAAAATTCAGGCTCCCGAACCGGATTTCAAACCTGGCGGGGAGGGGGTCCGAGCTGCCCATGGAGTAGCGCGTACCGCGGTACTCGGTGCGAATCACCATAGAGGGAGTTGACGGTGGATTGACCTTAGGCGCTCTCTAGCCCCACGGTGGGCACCAACTGTCGGTGCGGAATGTGGTCCCGACACTAACCAGTATTAAGCGCCAAGGTCTATCCCTCAATGGTCGATGCTAAGCAATCAGAGACACGAGGTTTATCCTGGTTCCGGCTGGGGGGCCGTATGTCTAGCAGTGGTGTGCTTGGGGCACTATATTGCTCAGCACCGGGGGTGCCTGTAGTGGGGCAGCTACAAGCAAGGCGGGAGAGGAGGGGTGGCCTCCAAGTCCCTGGTGAAGTGGCTGAAGATGTTGTGGGAGAATTGGGGAATGCGTGTGTGGTGCGTCGTGTGTTGTCTGTTGTCTCCTGTCTGTCCCCCCGCGGCGGGGAGTTCGCCTTCCTTTTATAGGCCAAGGAGAGGGCGAATTACATGCATGCCGCACTATTCAGCTACATGGGGAAGTATGGTGCGCCGCGCCGTAGAGTAGGCGGCCGCCTTGACGGTCCTTGCCGCGATCTGGCCATCATGGCGTATCTTGTACCCGAACGAAAGGGTAGCTTCGAGGGTAGAAGCGCAGATGGTTGGCCGTGATGTCCCCAGGCGGGCTCGAGGGGGTTGCCGACGTCGATCCGTATGGGATACAGTGGCAGGAGTGGTGGCGTCCCGTTCTCGCACGCCTCACGGCGCCGGGAGCCGTTACCACAGGTGCCGGCGTGGGGTTGTACACTCGAGGGCGGCCGCCGCGCGGTTAACGGTGGCGGGGATGGCGCCCCGCCGGCCTAGCGTCACGACCTGGCCCTACAAAGTCACGGGAAAGCATTTCGAGGGTGTGGCCGGCCCCCTTCGAGGGCTCGGCACGTTAGCCGCACGGGAGTAGGCGGCGCGGCGTCACGGGGCCGACACCGGCCACGTCGCACGCTCCCCCACGGTGGCGGGGATGGGTTCCCCCTAGGGAGTTGGCGCAACAGGGCCGGGGCGTGAGTCCCAGGCGCATGATGGCACCACCCCGCCGTTGTCAGAGCATTAAATGCCCGTACCCGCGTACGGGAACGGGCGTGCGTGTGCGGAGCGTCCTCGAGCGAGGTGGAGCCTGCTCGAGGGAGGCGTGTACCCTCGAGCGGGGCGGAGCCCGCTCGAGGGAGGCGTGTACCCTCGAGCGGGGCGGAGCCTACTCGAGGGGGCCTTTGAGTGGGCCGCCTTGGTGGGCCGCGGGGGCCACCGCGGCGTGGGCCGTGCCCCCTGTGCGCGCTTAAGAAAGATGCATTTAGCTTTGGTTTTTAGTAGGTTTTAAGCGGGATTTCCCTAGTTGTTTTAGGGGACCCTCAGGGCTGTCCCCGACACGCGGCTTGTTCCTTTGATTCTGAGGTGTTTGGGCTCGAATTTGTTGGTGGGAATCATGGATAGTTGCCTCGTGCATCTTTGTGCTTGATCTTGATCCCCCAAACTTCGAGTTCGGCCTCCGATTGAAGGATTTCGGTTGGTTCCTAGGTTCTTGGTTGGTTTCGGTGGCGATTCGATTCCTGGCGATTTAGGTTGTTTGAGGACCCAAGTTTTGGGGCATAGCATCCCCTAGGGACGCTTCACATCTTCCCCAAATATTTTTTCAAGAGCTTCAACCATTTGGGAGATCCATGGACGAGTAGGAATTTTGGTGGTTTCGGTTTCAGGTTCGGGCCGCTGTTCCCGTGCCTGGCGGACCGTCCGCGGGGTGCTTGCGGACTGTCCGCGTGGAGGAGTTCGTCCACGTGTTCTTCGTGTTCGTCACGTGTTCTTGGGTGCTTTGGTTTTGATCCGGTTGGCCGGGCATTTTTGACCGGAGGGTGTTTGGCGGACCGTCCGCCCGAACGTCGCGGACTGTCCGTGCGGCACGAGTTGCTCGCGGGCCGTCTGAGGATGTGGTACGGACCGTCCGCATGTGGAGGTGCCGGTTGGGTCGTTCTGTTAGTGTTTAACGGACCGTCCGCCGTGTGGCGCGGACTGTCCGTGTGGTGGCCGCGGACAGTCCGCCCCAGGGCCGCGGACCGTCCGCCTGGACTGCTGCAGATCAGCTAAGTCCTTTGCTTCTTAGTTCGTGCTTCCGCTTTGGGATCGTTTGGGGTTTGTTCCTAGGGTTGGTACGTCCGTTGTGACTACGTGACCTTGGCAAACTCATGTGCGAATCCTTGGTTGTGAATTTGGAGTTTAGGCCGAGTTCTCTCTTAGGAGAAGAATTTTTATCGGCTCCCATTCACTCCCCCCCCCCCTCTCTGGTCGCCTAATCGGTCCTTCACAAGTCTCCATGACTAGGTTAATATCAAGGTTGAGCACACGAAATGCTCTAGAATGACTAGCATAACCCAAGAAAATCCCATCGGAAGACCTCGACTCAAACTTATCTAGCCTACCCTTCTTGAGAATGAAGCACCGACACCCAAAACCCCTGAAATGGCTCCCTCTAGGTGCTCGCCCGTGCATAAGTGAAGGACCGATACGGCGAACCAGAGAGGGGGGCAGTGAATGGGAGACGATAAAAATTCTTCTCGAAGGAGATGGAGACTCCAACAAGTCGAACACGACTACCAACACACGTCTCTGACTCACTACCCAAGTTGGCCAAGCGCACATAGCCACTGGAGTGCCACTGAAACTAGGAACCAACAAACAACCTTCCGAAGCCAAAACACACCAACACGCACAACGGAAACTTGCATGGCTTTCTGCCTGTGCTGCACCGGTCAGACTAATGGCCTGCGCTGGTCAGACCGGTGACACCGGACAGACCGGTGGACAGGGCCGGTCAGGCCGGTGGCTACAGCAACCGCACAACAAGTGTTCCAGAGAGCCTCAGCGACTTCTCTAGGCCCTGGAACAAAAATACCCCTAAAACACAAACTGCACTGAAAGAAAACCCTACACAAAACCAAGCAAAACAACTCCAAACAGGCCAAGAACTGAACAGCAGCACCAAGACCCAAAGACACACGAGTCAAGCAGTTCACCCAAGGCAAAACCCACAAGTGGCTTGCACCAGTAAGACCGGTGTAACCTGGGCAGCTCGGGATGAACACCTGTGGGTCAACTCCCCCAAATCCAAACTTCGATCTCCCGAATCGCTCCACGGACTTGAACAAGACTTTGGGGATAGTAGGGACACCTCATGAGGAGTCCATAGCCAAGTTTAATCCCACCAAAATTTGTCAAATCAAGAGGAATTGAATAAATCCCGCCAAGAACTCCCCTAACCCTAGAACACCGAAAAACCAAAATCGAGCCCCTTAACTCACGGATTTTGGAGGGGAATCAAAGGCAAAAGAACCACGAAGGGTTCCCACATATTTCCCCCATCAAATCCCCAAGAGCAAGGTCCCGAAAACACACCAAGAAAACCACCAAGAGAGGGCTCCGAAAATCACTACCAAGAACAACCGGAAACAACACAACAAAGCCTTGAGGAACCACGCCGAATCATCTATACATACCAAGGAGGTTCATACAAGGTCTAGCTTGCCGCCCGATCATCCAACCCTCTCACAAAATCTCATCATGAAGCTCTCAAGCTAGTCCTATGGAAATCCTATGAAAATAGGAAGGGAAAATAGAAAAGCAAATGAACTAGGGTTCTAACAGATGGCTGCCATCCTCTCACCTCATGGGTTATATGGAGGCAAGCCTAAACTCTAAAATGCCCTTACTTAACAACTAGGGATACAAGCCCCTCAAGGGCGGTTTTGGAAGTCTACAGATTTTCTCCATCGGACAGATGCCCGGCGACCGCACCCTGCTTAGCCTCGACGCAAGCCATGCGATCCCGACGCGTGTCCTCCGCTTCGAAGCCTCTGGACTGCGTCGTCGCACACCGGCCAGACCGATGCTCCTCACCGGTCAGACCGGTACCCACCGGTCAGACCGGTGCGGGAGCCGCTGCAGGCAACGTCTTCGGTTCTTCGGTCTTGGCTTTGTGGATCAACCAAGGAACCCAGTGGTTTTTTGGTGAACCATTGGAAACCCCGCAAACTCGGTGTAGCCTCCGCCAATCGCCACTCATGACTCGGCTCCCACATAGTCCCGGCTCGACCATGGTTTTGAGGCTCAACCAAAGAAACCGTCCATGACTTCATCATGCTGTTCATGCCACCATGCGGCCCGCACTTGACTCTGCTGGCCACCGGGTCCCTCGAACGAAGCCTACTTGTCTTCTCCACACCTAGAGGCCTCACCAGCAACGAACTTTCTCGCTTGTTCTTCACCTGCACATGCACTAGTCAAGCCGCAACCTGCACCTGCAATACTTAGCCAAGAATCAGTTCACACAACGTTGTCAATCACTCATCACACAAGGAAGCGACTATCCACTGGTCCTCGAACCAGATATGGTCCTCAATCTCCCCCTTGATGAGTGCATTGACAACACCCACATAAAGTAACAAGAGAGAAAAGAAAAAGAAAAGAAACGAATAAAAAGAAACTCCAACAAGCGATCGAAAGCCAAACAAAGGCAAATAGCAAGATCACTTGAAGAAGGCAAGTCTCGGACCCCTTAGGCAAGGGCAACGACTCGACATATCCGAGACAAAACTATGCTCAATCAAAGAGCGCAAACCACCAAACCAAAGCTCGAAAAACCACAAAGAGCTCCCCCTGCACACATGCAAGCTCCCCCTGAACCAATGCAACTCTCCCTGGATGAATGCATGCGAACCACCACATGAAACAGAGCAGCTGCATCAGCTCAGCTCTCACCGGTCAGACCAGTCAACACCACCGGTCAGACCGGTGTGCAACATGTGAACAGGGCCAGCACTCTGACCGGTCAGACCAGTGACCTTGACCAGTCAGACCGGTGTGCAACAGAACCCAGAAAAGGCTCAAAACCACCTGAAAACCTTCTAAATGCATCCAGCAAGCCATTTTAAACTCAAACTTCTCCCCCTTGTTGGCAATGCATGAATCAAGCCAAAAATGCGAAAAATGCAACCTAGAGCTTCTCAAATAGAGAAAATTCAACATAGGATGCTACACATGTCCAAATGAGCAAGTTAGATACTCTATAGCTTCATATCGATCTCAACTACATGATCACCAACTTTCACAACCATTAGACGAAGCTAAGATGGATTTGGGGAATTTTGCGAAAACTTCCCTCTCATGAGCAAAGTCCTAAACATGAGCAAAACATGTCAAAATGGTAAAGCCACACAAACTTCATGCTAGGACAACCATTCTAGTCATAAGACCATCACAAACACCCACAAGCACCTCATGTCATGTCAAAGCCACCGAGCCATGTGCCTACTTCTATATATGAGACTTCTCATTGGTAGGCATCATGCAACGGTTTAGCACCCAAAGCAAATTAAATTTAGCACTTATGACATGGGAGCACATTTTCCAAGCATTTTACATTTCATTTTCAGATTCATATTTGGTACATGAAATGTCTTTGCGACAAAAAGGAACTTATGCCCCTCCACAAGATAAAGCAAGAGGGCTAAACATTCATGATGGCAAATGAGCCTTTGGCCCCATATGATCAATAAACTAGCTATCCAACCACAAATTAAGCATAACCAAGCCACTAAAACATGTCAAGATCATATAAAGGCATTTACACATGAGAGAGCATATATGTAACATTTTTCAAAAAAACATAGCCATCAACCATGGATATAAATCAAGATTATCAAAAGCTAAGCCAAACTAACCATAGCTTAACAAACAAGCTCACAAAAACATATATCTCATTCCATGGTGAACAATGTATATGAGAGAAGCTTTTCTTAACCAATGCATATGATACAAAATGCATGCAATCTAAGATACAAGGATGCCTATACATCATGTTACATATGCCATGCCAGATGCATGAAATGCACAAAGAAAAGCTATACATATGCTACAAAGGAGCTCCCACACACAAAGATCACAAACGACCGGCTCCTCGAGGGGAGGCAAAAAGCGCTCGACACCACCGGCAAAAGAGCAAAGGAGCGCAAAACTCACAAGCTCCCTCTAAACACATGCACTAGGGCCAAAGAGCATACAAAGCTCACCCTACACACATGAGATAGGGAAGGAGCCAAACAAACCAAGAGGCTTGACCAAGGCCACACACTTGAAGGTCAAAAATTAGCTTACCTTTATCATTTCTTCACAATTCACTTGTCCTTGTCCATCTTCCCCAAAAGTGATGTACCCCCATGTCACCACCGGGATATGAAACCATAGAACCACCCCCAATATCAACCAAATGTTCTCCAGGCCTCCTACCTGCAACTCAAAACCAAGAGCGAGAGTGAGCAAATGACTCAACACTGGGGTTAGTTCCAAAAGTGGCAAACCAGTGTCGGGTCATTTCCTCGAAAGTAGGGTTAGCAACATTCATCCTACCGTGCCTATCAATACAGCGATCCATCTTGTCAAATCTATCAAACCTGGAACCACCATGGGAAGACCACTCCTGTCTCATTGGAGGAGTACGAGTTCCATGAAAGAAAATTTGTGGCCCGTACCCCCACTGAGACTCAAAACTGCGACCTCTCGCAAACTCGTATTGATCACGAGGTGAAGAACATCCAGAAAACTCAACACCACCAGACTCAAGGTACCTACCATCTGTTCCACGACTGAAAGGACTGAACCCTCTAGTATCATGGCCATGGAAACAAAACTCTCCAGCAATTTGCCTAGCACCGGTTTGACCGGTCACCCTGACCAGTCTGGCCGGTGGTCCTCGGCCAGCAGACTTGCCTCCACTTGAGACTCTCTTATCTCTCCATGCTGGAACCGTATACACAAAACCCTTTCCCTTGGGCAGAGACATACGAGGCTCAGACACACCATGAGAAAGGTGGTACCTGTCCTTGTTTTCCCACTCCTTAGCCATTCTAGCCTCTCTCCTTCTCTTGTAGCAAAACTCTTTCTTGTGACCATCCTTTCCACAAAACTCACAATGGAAACGGATTGGTCTGGGCTTAGACTTGGGATGAGGCTCTTCAAAGGCTTCTCACTAGTCTTCTCACTTGGTTTCTCACTCGTTTCAAGCGACTGGTTTGGCTTGGGTGCAAACTTATCTTTAGGTGTGGATTGTGGTGGAACTGAAACATTCCCAAATTTCCCTTCTCTCTCACCACTGCTCTCACCAGACTTATCGAATCCCAAAGCCCAACCATCAAAGCGCTTACAACTCGCAATCATCATACCAAGCTGAGGTTCCTGACTCGATAACCAACTCAACACTTCACGCAACTTATTGTTCTCATCCTGCAAGTAATCAACACATTGTGCAAGTTCCAGATTCTTCACAGCATGTAACTCACAAGTAGAACAAGAAGTAGGAATAGGCACTTTCAGATCAGCATCAAGTGAAACAATGCGAGAACGAAGCTCAACAATTTTCTCATGCAAACTAGGGAAAGAAATACAAGCACCAAGTAAAGTGGGTCTAGATTGCAGCTCAGCCAACTCAACCCTAAGCACATCTAGTTCCTCACACTTGGAGGCATACTTTTTCCTAAGAGCAGTCAAATCAGCTAGGAAAATAGAGCAATCAGTACAATCAACCTCATTAGAAACAACAGGGCTAGCCTTAAGAGAATCAATTTCAAGCTTGCCATCAAGAACCTGTGCTTCTAGCTTAGCCACTCTAGTACTAGCATCTTCAAGCAAAGCTCTAAGCTCCTTTCTAAGCTTCTTACCCTCTCTAAGCATGTGATCGCGATTATCAAGCAAGTCAACCAACTCCTCATTCTCCTTGCGCAAAGAAGAGAGCTCATCCATACCTCATCCTCGGAATCCAGGTCCGAGGCGTCCTTCTGGCTTCTCTTGCTGCTGGAGCTGCGAGCCATGCCGAAGAAGTCGTCCTTGAGGCTTAGGCCCGTCACACAAAGGCCGTTGAGATACTTGCCGAGGTTCTTCTTCTTCTTCTTCTTCTTCTTCTTCTTCTTCTTCTTCTTCTTCTTCTTCTTCTTCTTCTTCTTCTTCTTCTTCTTCTTCTTCTTCTTCTTCTTCTTCTTCTTCTTCTTCTTCTTGTCACCCTCTTCGTCTTCATCACTCGAGCTTGAAGACGTGTCCTCAGAGTCCAACTCGAAGTCGCTTGATCTCTTCATCTTCTCTCGAGACCGTGTCTTCTTCCCATGTCCATGATCCTTTTTGGACTTCTTCCTCTTGTCCTTGAACTTGTGCTTGTTGTGGTTGTTCACCTTCGGACACTCGGCGAAAAAGTGTCTGGCCTTGCCGCACTTGAAACACGCCCTTGAGTTCCTCCTTGAGTTCACTCGGTTCTCGTGCATCCTCTCGAACCGTCTGGTCAGCAACGCCAGCTCGTCCTCTCCAAGCACGTTGAACTCCTCATCTGGCAAAGACATCAAAGAGGACAAAGAGAACATCCTGGTGGATGGGTTAGCGTTAGACTTTCCTTTCAAGTCACCGATGAGGGCGAGACTATCCACCTCAGCCGACTTGAGCTTGGACGATCTTGGCCGTCATGCCCCTATCCACCTCAGCCGACTTGAGCTTCGAGAACAGCTCGTTCACGGTCAGAGTGTCATACTTCTCTGACTCCACAATGGCCTTGAACTTTCCGCCCCAAACCGTACGGTCCAACGAGTGTAAGAGTTTGACGGCTCTATCATGATCATCGTACGGGGGCACGTCCACATTGGCCGTCATGTTGTTCACAACCACCGTGAACCTCTGAAACAAGGCATCGATGGACTCGCTGGGGAGATGAGTGAAGTTCTCGTACTCTATCCGGTAAGTCGCATACATCCGAGCCTGAACCTAGGCATTCCCAACATGAGCTTCCTTCAACACCGACCAAATTCTACAAGCCAAGTGCTCGGTGTGCACATGAATGATTTCAGGCTGACACAAATCACGAAACAAGTAGTCGACCGTCTTGTTGTTAGCGTCGAACATGTCCCTCGATCTTGGAGCAAGGAAGTTCATCGGTTGGACATAGCATGTGTCCACCGTGACATCCCAAAGGATTTGACCCTTTCCGCGGAGGAACACCGCCATCCGCTTACTCCACATATGGTAGTTCTTGCCATCGAAGTGTGGAGGACCCGAACCCCATTCCTAGTACGCCATCCTTGGATCTTAGACTGGTTAGAGTCAATCAAGACCCGTAACCAGCTCTGATACCACTTGAAGGATCGATACGGCGAACCAGAGAGGGGGGAGTGAATGGGAGCCGATAAAAATTCTTCTCGAAGGAGATGGAGACTCCAACAAGTCGAACACGACTTCCAACACACGTTTGTGACTCACTACCCAAGTTGGCCAAGCCCACGTAGCCACTGGAGTGCCACTGAAACTAGGAACCAACAAACAACCTTTCGAGCCAAAACACACCAACACGCACAGCGGAAACTTGCATGGCTTGCTGCCTGTGCCGCCCCACGGCCGACACGATGGCTCGCGCGCCGGTCGGGCCGTGACACCGGTCGACCGGTGGACAGGGCCGGTCAGGCCGGTGGCTACAGCAGCCGCACAACAAGTGTTCCAGAGAGCCTCAGCGACTTCTCTAGGCCCTAGAAAAAAACACCCCTAAAACACAACCTGCACGGAAGGAAAACCCTACACAAAACCTAGCAAAACAACTCCAAATAGACCAAGAACTGACTAGCAGCACCAAGACCCAAAGACACACGAGTCAAACAGTTCACCCAAGGCAAGTCCCATAAGTGGCTTGCACCGGTCAGACCAGTCAAGAGCACCCGGTCGTACGGGTGTAACCACGGGCAGGACTCGAGATGAACAAGACACCCGCGGGTCAACTCCCCCAAATCCAAACTTCGATCTCCCGAATTGCTCCACGGACTTGAACAAGACTTTTGGGATAGTAGGAACACCTCATGAGGAGTCCATTGTCGGTGTTTTAGACCGGCAACCTACTAAGGGGAGTACCCGAAGTAGATGAATGTGGCCTCGCCGAGATCGGTAACTTGAAGGAAGAGACACGTGGCACACAATTTAGACAGGTTCGGGCCGCGAGGTGTGTAATACCATACGTCATGTATGCTGCGTAATCTGATGCGTATGAGAGAGGAGGGGTCCCTGTCTCGCCTTCTATAGTCCGGGAGGCAGGGTTACAAGTCGGTTTATGGAGAGAATACTAGTCGTATACGTCTAGTAGTCCTCTACACAGTACATGGTATGCTTAGCTTCCTATCCGAGTACTTCTCCACCGTGGTCCTTGCGCCGCACGCCAACAGGTACCGTGCAGCACAAGTCGGGTAGTCCCAGGGGCCCACCGAGTAGTCGGTCCTGGTACCCACCGAGGTAGTGGGCCCAGGGAGGTCCATACGACAAGCCCCCCGAGTACTTTGTAGTCGAGTAGGATAGCTTCAAGTAGTCTTGACGGCCTTAACAAGTAGTCCTCAAGCGTCCCCAAGTACTCCATGCCAAAAGTCCTCAAGAATATTTGAAGCATCCCGAGGCTGGAATGTACTCCAGCTGATATTTGAGTAATCCTGAAGTCTTCTCGAGTAGTCCCAAGCGTCCTCGAGTGCTGCTCTTGAAGGTCTTCAACAATACCCGTGTTGTCTTGAAGCAGAAGCTGTTATGGAAGTGTGATTGCAAAATCGCACTCCATATGGAGTAGCCCCCGAGCCTTAGGTTGAGTTGTAGACTCTGGCTGAGGGTCCATCTGAAGTTCTGGCAAGATTATCACGAAAAATCTAGAGAAAAAACCGAAGGACACGTGGCATGGAGCCCCTGAGCCTTGAGTTGAGTACTTCCTCTCGAATTGAAGGGTCATCTTGTATGTAGAAGGTGTCTTGAGTTGCTCTTGAATCTTGTCGCTACTCATGGAGTTGATTTGATGTAGCCGAGCCCCCGAGATGAGGCGCGTTGACTAGTAGAAGTTGAAGGGTCGCGCGCCCCGCCGTGGCTCCCGGCGTACGGGGACTTATCCATCCGGCCGTTGGAGGAGCCGCCGTTGACTTATAAATAGAAGCTGAAACCCTTAGGGTTTTTCACCTCACGCACTTGCAGCCATTCCTAGCAGATCGTGCTGTGCGCACTACCGCCTTAAAGGGGAGTGTAGATCCTAGTGCGCCGCCGCCGGAAACCACCGCCGTAGCCCCCGAGCGAATGCGAGTGAGGACTCGGTGCACTTGGAGGATAAAGCCCTCGCCGTCGAAGAGCTTGAAAACCGCCGGTGGGAAGAAGAGGTCCCGCGAGGAAGCCGCCGGATCCGCCGCGGGGACATCACCGCCGGTGTCTCCGCCGCGGCCAAATCCCAACCAGAAGTGGAAGAAGTCAAAGGTGAAGACTGAAGATCTGTTGGCGCTCCTCAATAGTGGATTTCTGCGGGAGAAGGAAGTCGATATGTGGCGTGCCGCTACGGGAGATCCGTATCCCATGGAGAAGAACCCACACGAGATACCCATGTTCACGCGATTCGCGGAACGAGGGTTGTCTCTCCCAGCCCGTGATTTCTTCAAGGGGCTTCTGGAGTACTACGGCATCGAGTACCTCAACCTCAACTCCAACGGTATCTTCCATACTTCTGTCTTCGTTCACTTCTGCGAAGCCTTCTTGGGGATCAAGCCCCACTGGGTACTTTTTGAAGGATCGGATGGCGACTAGAGAGGGGGGGGAGTGAATAGGAGCCGGTAAAAAAAATTCTTCCCAAGGAACCCGGCCTATGCCCTACTCAAATCCCGGTCACACACGGGCGATGGATCGAATCACGCACCAATCGCCAAGACCACGAGGTTATGGATCAACCTCTAGTCCTAGGAACGATTCCTTGAATCACACGCGGAAGCACGAAAGAAGGGGGAAGGAATCGAACCAAGAAGCAAAGCGCTCGGCCTCGGGCGGACCGTCCGCAAAGGGCCGCGCGGACCGTCCGGCCGGGGTTACCGCGGGACCGTCCGCACCCGAGCCACGGACCGTCCGCCCGAGCCGCGAGCCGTCCGTTAAAGGCACACGAACCAACCGAAGCAACCCACGAACCACGGACCGTCCGCGGGGAGCACGCGGTAGCCGCCCGCACGCAGCACCCGCGACCGTCGCCCTCTCGCTCGCGCGGACCGTCCGAAACTCCGTCCAATCGAAAACCAAATCGCGACGGATCGAAACGAAAGACGAGCAAGAACACGAAGAACACGGGACGAACCCTAGCCGCGCGGACCGTCCGCTCTGGTCCTCGCGGACCGTCCGCCCAGGTGCGGACAGAGCTGAAAACGCCCGACTCCGAAAGTCAACTCCCCCAAATCATCATCGGATTTCCCAAACGGTTGAAGTTGTAGAAACAAGGGTTTGGGTACTTGAAAAGTGTCACACAAGGATGCTATAGCCCAAAAATCTTGCCTCCTAACTCCCTAAATCACCGGGAATCGCGAATCCTTTGAGCACCACCAAAAACTAGAGCACCGAACGAAAACTCACGAATCGAAGTGGTTTCCGGCGTTTGAGGGCACAAGATCAAGCACAAAGATGCACAAGACATCTATCCATGTTTCCCTCAAAGAAATCCGGGGAGAAACCCATTCAAATCCGCGGAATCACACGCCGGGAACAAAGGCACGAAAACAAGCACGAAAAGCCACGAAAAACAACCCCGAATCTTCTATACAAACCAGGGAAAGATTCACAAGGTCTAGCATGCCGCCCTAGCATCCATCCCTCTCAACAAATCTCTCATGAAGCTCTCATGCTAGCCTAGAGAAAATGGAAGGAAAAATAGCTACGAAAATGAGAAAGAGGAGGGAGCAAATGAAACCCTAAGTCGCGGAGAGAGAGAGCCATCCACACACACTCATGGCTTATATATCAGGTCCCGCCGGAGTGGTAAATGACTCGACTACCCCTAACTAAACTACTGGCGATACAACCCACGTAGGGGCATTTAGGTAATGTTTGTGGGTCTTGCCATCGGACGGCCACGCCTTTGCCGCACCCCCGCGTCCTCCCGACGCAAGCCATGCGATCCCGTCGCGTGTCCTCTCGCCTCGAAGCTTCCCGACACGCCGGATCCCGTCTCCGTCGTGTTGGGCCCTCGGACTTGGTTTTGAGGCCCAAACCAAGAAACCGTCCGCCGGTGGTTTTGTGGGCAAACCACCAAACCCCGCGTGCTCGGTCCGGCCTCCCGCCAAACCACTTGACTCGACCGCCACCGTGCACCGCTCGATTGTCCATGACTTTGTCTTGCTTGTGTTGCCACCATGTGGCCCGCACCCGGGGCCCCGTCGTCCACCGGGTCCCTCGAACCGAGCCTACTTGTCTCTCCATCTCCCGGAGGCCCCTCGAGGGGTGCCGAAGACCTTTCGCGCCCGTTCTTCACCTGCAACAACACGAACTAGGCCGCAGCCTACACCTGCGCACTAAGCCAAGAGTCGGTCCAACACCCCGTTGTCAATCACTCATCAGCGAGAGAGCGGTCATCCACCGACCCCCCTCGGGATGCTCCCGGTCCTCAATCTCCCCCTTGATGAGTGCATTGACAACACACAACGCGAAATGAAATTCAGAGAAAGAAAGAAAGGAAGAAGAAAGAAAAACAAATAAGCTCAACTCATGACCAAAACCGAAGAAAGGCAAAGAAAGGTCACAAGCCAAGCAAAGCACAAAATCCACACCGAAGAAAGCTCCCCCCGAACAAATGCGGGCTCCCCCGAACATGTGAATGCAAATTTCCAAATTTCAGCTCACCTCTTCGAATTTTCTGAATTTTCATTAAGCTCACCTCTTCTCCCCCTTGTTGGCAATGTATGAATCAAGGTAAAAATGCGAAATGCAAAAGCAAAGCATATAAAGCCTGTCGTATGGACCTCCCTGGGCCCACTACCTCGGTGGGTACCGGGGACCGACTACTCGGTGGGCCCCCGGGACTCGCCCGCTTGCGCTACACGGCATCCGAAGGCGTGGAGCACAAGGACTACAAAGGAGTAGTACTCGGTTAGGAAGCCGTACATGTTCCGCACCGTATAGAGGACTCCTAGACGTACTCGACTAGTACTCTCTTCCTACTCCGACTTGTAACCCCGCCTCCCGACTATATAAGGCGAGGCGGGGACCGATCCCCTCATCGAATCTCCTCTCATACAACTCACGGCGCATAATTGAACCATCGTGTAATCGTGCCCTATCAATCCGTAGCTACGCAAGGCATACGGGACGTAGGGTATTACGCACCTCGCGGCCCGAACCCGTCTAAATTGTGTGCCACGTGTCTCTTCCTTCGAGTTACCGATCTCAACGAGTCACATTCATCTACTTCGGGTACTCCCCCGTAGTAGGTTGCCGGTCTAAAACACCGACACCGACGCGCCGGGTAGGGGCTCTCGCTCGAGATCACATGGCGAACTCGACGGCTTCCGTTCACATCAAGCCAACCGTCGCCTTCAACCGCGGCGACACCTTCGTCTTCGGCGCCCGGGTCCGCACCGCCGATGGCGCGGGCTCCTTCCGCGCCGCCCGACCATGCGGCCCAACCCGAGGACGAGCCCCATGACGCTTCCCGAGGTCGTCACGGGCGAACTCGCCGGCAAGTTCGGCGAAATTTCTCTCTTCAACCATCACGCTGACTTCGAGCTCGAGTCCGTCTCCAACTCGAACCCAACGTCGCCATGGGCCATCGCATGCGAGCCGGCCGCTCGGCCCATCGCAGCGGTCCCTTCACCACGCCGGCGCCCCGCGCGTGGCCCCCGCGTCCTCAACCGGGCCCGCACGGGGGCTCCTACACCACGCCGGGCCGGCAAGGAGCCCGTAACCGAGTACAACTTGGACTCCGACACCGTCCCCGACCACATCTCGGACTCGGCCCTCTCTCCGAGTTCTACTCGAACCGGACTACGAGTTCGACTTTGGGTCGGACCCGAGGAGCCCGAGTCCGAAGATGACTCCGCCGAGCTTCCCTTGTCGGGCCGGCCTGCGGGCCGGTTATAAGATCGACGCCGGCGGAAGATACGTCCCATGCGGCCGGACCGCAAGCCCGCCGACCCGGCAAAGGAGGACTCACGCTACGTCACCTACATCGACTCACTACCGTTCCGGGAGGGAACACCACCGGCCCGGCCGACTCAAACACACCAAGCGAGGTGGCACCCTCGCGAGTCCCGGCCCTTGGGTACCCCCGATCGCCAAGTCTTCATGGTCGCCGGCGAACACTCCGGGACCCTCGAGCACGGCCGAAGACAGTACACGGAGGACATCTCCGCGGACGAGCCGGCTCCGCCGACGCACTCGCGGACGAGACCGCCGCCACGCGGGGACGCTCGACGCGAGCGCAACAGAAGCGCAGGTGAACGACGCCGGCGGCTCGGAGACAACCTCCCCATCCGCAACCTTGCGGAAGCTCTCGAGGCGGTCGAGAGCGGAGTACACACCACCCCCGAGCAATGCCTCATGTCGATCACAACGATCGCACGTCGGGCTTAGGGCATACGCGCCGGGAGAGGTCATCGCCAAGCTCGCCGAAGAAGCCTACTTCATGCGGGTCGACAACGCAGTCAACCAACCTCTCCCGGCCTAAACCCCGCGACAATGAAGCTACTAGTCGCAAGCGCCGATCCCCGGCCCCAACCGTACTCGAGCCGACCTCCCGGCCGATCCAAACCGCCGCCGCTCCAAAGCCGGTGGACCCTCACGGCAAGACCAAGGCAACCGAGAAGTCGTTCCCCACCGCGCTCCGGCCGGTGGCGGCGGCAACGACCCCGACGGCGGCGGCGGCCGACGGCGGCGGCCTCCAACCACGGGGCCAACGAGAGGGCCGGAGGCGGCGGCGGCCGCGGCGGCCACGGCCACGCGAACGCCCATGCCTTCGGTGCCTCTCATGGCGGGTACGATGCTCGCCGGAAGATCGAGGAGTTGCGGCGGAAGAAGTCGACCACCGCCGCCGAAGGCGACGGCTTCCCCGCCTTCTCACCCCGCTTCGCAACCTCGCTCCTCCCCGACAAGTTCAAGCCTTTGGGGATCACCAAGTACGACGCGAAGCAGGATCCCATCTAGTGGCTCCGATGCTACGCCCTCTCCATCGAGAACGCCGGCGGCAACAACCACACCAAATGCCTCTACTTTCCCTTCGTCCGGACCAAGCTCCACTCACATGGCTCGAGTCGCTGGACAAGCACTCGATCGACAAGTGGGACCGGTCGAAGGAGCGAGTTCACGAGCAACTTCGCGGGCGCCATGGGCCGTTCGGGTACTCGCATGGACCTTGCCATGATCAAGCGAGGAACAAGGCGAGACCCTCCGCAAGTACATGCGCCGCTTCTTCGACAAGCGCGCTACCGTCGTCGACGTCACCGACAAGGAGGTCATCGACCTCTTCCGGGACGGCCTCTACCATCGCCGCACCTTCGAGGACTTCGGTCGTCGCCGCCCCAGTCCATTCCCCACCTCAAGGACATGATCACGTCCCGGGCGGAGGAAGAGGACAAGGCCAACGCCAAGTACGACGCCATCCGCCGCAAGTCCAAGCGGAACCGGGCGGCGGCGGCGGCAAAGAATGCAAACCAAGGCGGCCGCAACAACAACAACAACAACTACAACTACTCGGGTTCCAACCGCAAGCGCAAGCCGGACAACACCGTCGCGGCTATCCGGCGCCCTCCGAAAGGGAACTCGAAGAAGAATCGGCGGGTTCAAGGACCCGCCGAAGGAGAAGTGCCCGTGGCATCCAAACGGCAACCACACTACCGAGCGGTGCTACCGGCTCGGTGCACGCACTCAAGGATACGCCGGAGCCACCGCACCCTCACGACCAAAAGGGCAAGAAGAAGGACGGCGACGACAACGACTTCCAAGAACCCGAGAAGGTCGTCAACGTCCTCTTCGGCGGATCGCCCAGCGAGGCGGGAGCGAGAAGGCTACCCGTCGTGAAGTGATGTCCATTGAACCGGCGGTCCCGACCCCTCTCGGGTGGTCGGAGGTACCCATCACCTTCTCCCGCGCGGACCAATGGACCAAGTTCTCCGAACCGGGACGGTTCCCCCTTGTCCCGAAGCCAACGGTGGCGGGTTCTAAGCTCAACAAGGTGCTCATCGACGGTGGAAGCGGGCTCAACGTCCTCTTCACCAAAACCTTGAAGAAGATGAACCTCGACGTCACCCCCATGCTCACCAAGAGCAAAGACGCCCTTCTACGGCATCGTCCCGGGCAACGCGGCTATCCCACCGGGCTCGGTGGTACGCCGATTACCTTCGAGGTGTCTCGGGATAACTACCGCACCGAGTACATCAAGTTCGAGGTCGCGGATTTCGAGACTTTTTACCACGCCATCCTCGGCGGACCGGCCATCGCCAAGTTGATGGCGGTTCCCCACTACACCTACTTGGTACTCAAGATGCCAAGTCCAGCCGGCGTACTCTCCCTCCAAGGGGACTTGAAGATCTCCCACGACCGCGATACGAGAGGCCGTGGTGATCGCCTCCACGAACCAAGTACCCAACGCAATGATGGAGGTCTACGCCGCGTCGAAGAAGCTCGCCACGAGCGAACTCGACATCCCGCAGAAGTCCGACGGCCACCAACAAGCCTCGCCCACCCGAGGAGGTACTCGTCGCGACGGTCGACCTTGGAACGGGCGACCCCGGCAAGACCACCACCATCGGGGCCGGCCTCGACCCCAAATAGGAAGACGCGCTCATCGGCTTCCTTCGGGCTAACCGCGACATCTTCGCGTGGAAGCCGACGGACATGCCGGAGTGCCCGGGGAGCCGATTGAGCACTCGCCTCGACGTCGATCCAAAGGCCACCCCCAAGCGACAACACCTCCGACGTTTTGCCGACGACGGACGGGACGCCATCAAGAAGGAGCTCGCCAAGCTACTCGCGACCGGCTTCATCCGAGAAGTCTTCCACCCCGAGTGGCTTGCCAACCCCCGTCCTCGTCCGCAAGAAGAACTCGAACGAGTGGAGGATGTGCGTCGACTACACCGACCTCAACAAGCATCGCCCCAAGGACCCCTTCGGGTTGCCGCGGATTGATCAAGTCATCGACTCCACGGCGGGCCGCGACACCGCTCTGCTTCCTCGATCGCTACTCCGGTACCACCGGATCGCAATCAAGGAGGAAGACCGAGAAAAGACCGCGTTCATCACCCCGTTTGGCGCGTACTGCTACACGACCATGTCATTCGGGTTGAAGAACGCCGGCGCTACTTATCAACGGGCCATCCAAGCCTGCTTCAAGCGGCAACTCAACAAGAACGTCGAGGCCTACGTGGATGACGTGGTTGTCAAAACCAGGGACTCCAGTACCCTCATCGACGACCTTGAAGAGACCTTCGCATCGCTGCGCGAGTACCGCTGGAAGCTCAACCCGAACAAGTGCGTCTTCGGCGTCCCTTCGGGCAAACTACTCGGCTTCATCATCGCCCCGGCGCGGCATCGAAGCCAACCCCGAGAAGATCTCCGCCATCACCAGCATGAAAGCTCCCACGAGCATCAAGGACGTCCAGAAGCCGACGGGGTGCATGGCGGCGTTGAACGCATTCATCTCGAGGCTAGGAGAACGGGGCCTCCCCTTCTTCAAACTACTCAAGCACCACGAGAAGTTCGTGTGGACTCCAGAGGCGGATCAAGCCCTTGCCCAGCTCAAGGACTTCCTGTCGAAGCCGCCAATCCTCACGGCTCCTCACAAGGGCGAGCGCCCACTCGCTCTACCTAGGCCGCGGCTACTCACGTGGTCGATCGCCATCGTTGTCGAGCGGCAGGAAGACGGCCACGCCTATCCGGTCCGGGGCGCCCGGCCTACTTCGTCGGCCGAGGTTCTATCGAGTCCAAGGCTCGCTACCGGCCCGTGCGAAGCTCCCGTACGCTCTACTCATCACCTCGCGGAAGCTACGACACTATTTCCGGGAGTACTCGGTTTCCGCCGTCACCGACTACCCGCTCGGCGACATCCCGAGGAACCAAGACGCCACGGAAGAATCTCCAAGTGGGCCGTCGAGCTCGGCGCCCTCACCATCGACTTCAAGCCACGCACGGCCATCAAGTCGCAAGCACTAGTCGACTTCATGGCGAGTGGCGGGAGAACCGCCTACCTACTCCCACCGTGCGACCGCAGCATTGGGTGATGTACTTCGATGGCTCACTCAACCTCGAGGGCGCAGCGCAGGGGTACTCCCGATCTATCCAACGGGCGAACAACTCAAGTACGTCCCGCATCTTCCGGAAGGTCTCAAACAACGAAGCCGAGTACGAAGCTCTCCTACACGGGCTCCGCCTCACGGCTTCACCGGGCATCAAGCGGCTACTAGTCTACGGCGACTCCGCAAAGTGGTCATCAACCAAGTCAACAAATCTTGGGACCGCAACAAGGAGAACATGGACGCCATCGCCTAGAAGTCCGCAAGCTCGAGAACAAATTCTATGGTCTCGAGTTCCATCACATTGTCCGCGACAACAACGTTGCGGCGGACGTCCTCTCGAAGCTTGGATCCACCCGCGCCCAAGTACCCGCGGCGTCTTCGTCCATGAGCTTCACGCGCCATCCATCCCGGAGCCGGCGCCACCGACCACCGTACCGGCCTCATCCACCACCGGGCGGGGAGGTCATGATGATTGACGTGGACCGGAGGCAACCCTTCATCGACTACCTCGGCGAGCGAAGGTCCCCTCCGACAAGAACGCGGCTGAGCAACTTGTCCACCGCGCCAAGTCCTACGTCCTCGTCGGAGACAAGCTCTACAAGCGGGGCGCATCTTCTGGAGTACTCATGAAGTGCGTCTCTCGTGAAGAAGGCAAGGACATCTTGGAGGAGGTCCACAAGGGCGTCTGCGGCAACCACGCGTCCTCACACACGCTGGTCAGCAAGGCCTTCCGGTGGGCTTTCTACTGGCCCACAGCTCTGGGCGACGCTGAAGAACTCGTCGAAGGTGCCAAGGATGCCGGTTCTTCGCCAAGCGCAACACGTCCCGGCCTACAAGCTAGTCACCATACCGCCAACCTGGCCCTTCGCCTGCTGGGGGCTCGACATGATTGGGCCACTGCCAACTGCGCCGGGAGGATTCAACAGGGTACTGGTGGCTATCGACAAGTTCACCAAGTGGATCGAAGTCAAGCCGGTCACATGCCCCAAGGCTGACAGAGTACTCGACTTCCTGGATGAACTCGTACACCGCTACGGGCTACCCCACCGCATCATCACAGACCTGGGGTCCAACTTCAATAACCACCCGCCCGGGAGTACCGCGAGAACGGCCGGGATCGACGTCGATACGTCTCGGTTGCCCATCCACGGCCAACGGACAAGTCGAGCGCGCCAATGGGATGGTGCTCGACGCCCTCAAGAAGCGGCTACACGACGCCGCTAATTCCAAAGGGGGCAAGTGGATCAAGGAACTACCCAACGCACTCGGGGGGCCGCGGACTCAACCATCCAAGCCAACGGGGCAATCCCCCTACTTCCCCGGTCTACGGCTCCGAAGCCATCCTCCCCGCCGACGTCATATGGAACTCGCCAGGCGGTGGAGCACTACGACGAAGGCGTCTCGAAGACAACAGACGAGTTGATATCGACGCCCTCAAAGAAGCTCGGCCGCGCCGCCCTCGTCCAATCGGAAGCAAGGTACCCGGAAGGTATCCGACGCTACCATGATCGCAACGTCAAGGAACGCTCCTTCAACGTTGGAGACCTTGTCCTCCGCCGTATCCGGAACACGGAAGGACTCCACAAGCTCGCCTCCCCCTCGGGAAGGCCCCTTCACCGTGGCTAAGGTGACCGGCCGGGCTCCTACCGCCTCCAAACACTTGAAGGCGAAGACGTCAACAACTCGTGGAATGTCGACCAACTCGTCGATTCTACGCCTAGTCTACACGACTACCCCGGGTTCAAGTCTACACGACTACATCAACACCCCTTGCCGCAAGCGACCCTCCGGTCCCGGCTTCAAGTCTCCGACTACTCTCCTCCAGGGTCCAGCCCGCGCGGCTACCTACGGACCCTGGGCGACGAGCGTCAAGGACTCTAGCAGGGTCTACCAAGAGACCACACTCCAAGATCCAGCCCCGCGCGGCTACCTACGGATCCGCGATCCGGCCTACACGGCTACCTACGGATCACCCGCCGCAAGCGGCTACCCGCTCCGGGGCGCCACTTAGCCGTAAGCGGCCTCCGGTCCGTGCGACTACTTCTAACTACGGCCCCGGCCACCTGTGTGTACTTCTTCGCAATAAAGCTTGATTGTTCATCAACTTGTTTACTGTTCTGCTCCCTACGACGGGACTACTAAAGCCGAGTACTACTACTCGCACCTACTCCACGATGGGCGCTCCGCACTCTGAGATCGCGGTTACGAGTACTCATTGCTGGAAAATTTCATTTCATTGATACATGAATAATTCATTACAAGTGTTTTTTGTACAACTATGGCTACTAGCTACCTATGCAGGGCTACTGGAGGTTCAGCTTTTCGGCTACCTGCTCCGCGATGGGAGCCATCTGCTCCAGCAGCTCTGCGTACTGCTCATCCGAGCGGTTGGCGGCTACCCCGCCGCGACTACCTCCACCGGAGCCTTCGGGAAGTACGACTTCATGAAGGCCGGGACTTGCTTTGGGATCGACTTAGCCATGTGCTTAACGTAGGCGGCCACCGGCTTGGTGCTTCACGAAGTCGATCCGCCGCAGGGGCGATCTTGGGGCCGCCCGGTGCGGCAACGAAGCCTCGCGATCGGGGAGAGCAGCCTCTTCAAGGTCCTTCGACCGGGGCCCGAGCGCCTCGCAATCTTCATTCAACTTCGCAAAGATTTGTAGCGTTGACGAGATCTCGTCGGAGGCAATCCGCAGCTCCATGTGCTTCTCGCACTCGAAGGCGAGCTCCTTGTAGTCGAGCTCAAGTACCGGCGGGCTTCTTGCTCCCGGTAGAAGAGGTTCTTCATGCCGACCTCCGAGGCCTTCACCGCTCCACCCGGTCTTCGAGTTCGCAACATGGAAACACAACAATGGGTCGAGGCTTGACGACTTCCAACAAGTACCCGACAAGTCGAGGGACATACCTTTATTCTTGTTGCGGAGGCCTTTGTTCTTCCGCACCAACTCGTCGCCCTTCGCCAGCAGCTCCATCACGTCGTTGTGGTACTTGGCGAAGGCGCGTCGAGTTTCGACTGCATGGCAGCCGCGTGCTTCCGCGACTTCACGAGCTGCTCCTCCAGGGCCTCGGCTCGGAGCACGGTGTTGCCGTAACCTTGCAGCAGATTCGACTTCTCGCGGGATCGCTCCGCGATGTCCTGCACAAGACAAGCTCAAGTCAAGCAGAGTACTCAACGGCAAAAGGATTGACTACTCGGGAGGCTACGACTACGTACCTTCATCCATCGTTCGGCTCGCCGGATCGCCTCCGAGTGCTGGGCCACCGTCGCCGGCTCGACGAGATCGTCGGCCGAAGTTCAATCCCGCCGCGGCTACTCGACGTAGCCTCCGTCATCGGCGCCGAGCGGATAGGCTCCGTGTCTTGGATCTCGGGGGAGCGGATAGCCACCTCCAGGGCAACCCCCGGCGACGTGGTGACCGTCTCTCCCCCGGTGGACTTCTCGACGACTTCCACCACGGGCTCGGGGGGCTCCTTCTGCAGCCTCTGGGGCCTCTGGTGTCAACTCTTGCACGGGCACCCCTGCAGGGATGTCACCTCCTTCAGCGCCTGCCAACAAACGACATGCGCATCAGTGCCTACGACTACTCATCCCGGAGCTCTACGGCTTCGAGAAGGGTACTCACCTTCGACTACGACCGCCTCCGCGCCGGCGCTTCGGTAGCCGGGGGCTCGGTCGCGGCTTGGGCTTCGGGAACGGCCTCCTCGCCGGGCGCGCGGCTTCCTCCGCCTCCGCTGTCGAGGGCTCTTCCCCATCCCAGCTTAGATCTGTGGATTTTCTGCAGAAGTGTTCACAGAAGATCGTCAGGCAATCATCGACTACTGCAGCTAGTACTACTCGTAAGGACATGGTACTTACAAGCTCGACCGGACGATGGTCACGGCCGGAGCACCGAGGATGCTGGCAATATCAACCAGTCCACCCTCGGCGGGCGCCACCTCCTCCGCCCCTTCGACCACCGCCTCCTCCGCGGCGGCGGCGGCCGGCGCACCTTCACCTTCCGCTCCAGGGGTCACCACCTTTCCAACGGTGGCGGCCACGGGTCCTCTGCTCTCTGCGGGAGCAAGGGGCTGGCGCTCCAGCTGCGCCAGGAGTTCCTCGACAGTGGGGGCTGGACTTCGGCTTCTAGCCGGTTCCCCCACCGTGTCCCACACGCCCTCGTCGCCCTCTTCGACGGGCTCCGCCGGCGGCACCTCCCGCACACAAAGGAAGACTACTCGTCGGCAATGTACTCGAACAACGGCGGGTACTCGACTACTCGCTCAAGATAACTCACCTCCGAGGCGTGGTCTCCGAGACCTTCATCTTCTTCGCCACCCGCTTCTTGGCGGGGTTGCGCGGCTTCCGCGGCGGCGCAGGCAAGGCTAGCCTCCGTGCTAGCCGAAGGGTCTTGAACAAGTGGTACATGAGGCAAGCCCGGACGGCTAAACCTCGACCGCAGCTGGAAGCGGTCCTGAAGAGTCTCTTCGTCTTCGTCGTCGTCATCGGAGGTATCCTCCACGATGACGGTGTCGTCGCCTTCACCGACTTCGCGGCGCTCCTTCACCTTCCCCTCCGCCGGGATCTCGATCCCGCTCGGTGGCGGCTGCGGCTCGGAGACGAACCGCTTCACATCATCCTACGCAAACACACAAGGCGTCAGCAACTTCACTACGAGTACTCACTACTCGACGAGGGGGGTACGACTACTCACCTCGTTGGGCGGGCGCGCGGCGGAGTACTCCTCGACCGGACACGCCGTGTACGGCGGCATGTCCTTGAAGATACGCGACAACCGTTCGACGATGTCGTTGTCGTCCAACTCGCCCCCCGGCATCCGCGACGAGTCGTCGTCGCCGGTGTACTCGAAGCCCGGCGTATCCCGCGCCATCGCCGGCCGGATCCCGCGCTTCATGAAACCGAAGGCCACGTGTTCGGCCCTCGTCCGGCCTTCTCCGAGCACTCGAATGCGTGCTAGCGGCTCGGGGAGCCGGATCCCCTCTTCCATGGTGGGCTCCGTGTTCCACCACTCACGATGCCCGGGCCGCCGTCCGCTCGGCTTCGGCAGCCGGGGTGGTGGTTCGTGATGTAGAACCACCTCGTCTTCCGGTCCGTGTTGGAGTCCACGAGCTTGTACGCCGTGCACCGATCCGCGGCGTCTTCCCTCGACCGGATCCCGGCTCCTCCGACTACCCTAGGGTTGGAGGCACCGGGTTGCGGCTTGACGCGGAAGAACTTCCGAAAAGCACCCGGTGCGGCTTGATTCCGAGGAAGGCCTCGCGAAAGTGGACGAAGACCGACGTGTGGAAGATGCCGTTGGGGTTCGGGTTGAGGTACTCAATGCCATAGTACCCGAGCAGCCCCTTGAAGAAGTCGCTTGCCGGGAGCGCGAGGCCGCACTCCACGAAGCGCGAGAACATCGGGATCTCGTCTTCGGCCTTCTCCATCGGATAAGGATCTCTCCCGCGGCGGATCTCCACATATCGACTTCCTTCTCCCCGATGAACCCGCCGTTCAACGGGGTCGGCGGAGTCCTCCGTCTTGACCTTTGATTTCTTCCACTCGCGGCTTGGATCGGCGCGCGGTGGCGACACGGCGGCGCCGCACCGGTGGCGGCCGCGGTGGCCTCTGCACGGCCCCTCTTCTTCCCGCCGGCCTTGGACGTCTTTGACGGCGACGGCTTCATTCTCCAAGTGCAAGGAGTTTTCACTCGCATCCGCTCGGGGGCTACCCTAAAGGCTTCGGGTGGTGACGCGCTCAGATCTACTGCGGCGGCAGCGGGCTGCTGGGAGTGGATTTGCTTCAAGATTCAAATGGAGATGACTGCGGCTCACTTGGGTGAAAAACCCTAAAGGTTTTGGCTCTTATTTATAAGCCAAATCGCCTCCGTAACGGGCGGCTGGATAAGTCCACGCGCGGCTGACTCGGCCGGCCGCGCGTGACCCTTCGTATTCTACTAGTCGACGCGCCTCACCTCGGGGGCTCGGCTACTTCTACTCGACTACCCGGGGACGCGGCTAGTCTCAAGAGCATCTCAGACACATTCTCCAAGAAGACCCTTCAATTCGAGAGGAAGTACTCGACTCAAGGCTCCGGGGGCTCCGTGCCACGTGTCCTTCGGTTTTTTCTCTCCGGATTTTTCGGGATTATCTTGCCAAGATTTCAGATGGACCCTAAGCCAGAGCCCGCGGCTCGAGGCTCGGGGGCTACTCCATGTGGAGTGCGGTTCTGCAAATCGCACCTCCATGACGGCTCCGGCTTCAAGACAAGACTGGCATTTCTTGAAGACCTTCGAAGGCAGATTTCAAGGACGCTTGGGACTACTCGAGAAGACTTCAAGATTGCTCAAACATCGACCGGAGTACATTCCAACCTCGGGATGCTTCGACTACTCTTGAGGACTTTTGACTTGTAGCGCTCGGGGACGCTTGAGGACTACTCGTTAAGGCCGTCAAGACTACTTGAAGCTATCCTTCTCGACTACAAAGTACTTGGGGGCTTGTCGTATGGACCTCCCCGGGCCCACTACCTCGGTGGGTACCGGGACCGACTACTCGGTGGGCCCCCGGGACTACCGGCTTGCGCTACACGGCATCCGAAGGCGTGGAGCACAAGGACTACACAGAGTAGTACTCGGTTAGGAAGCCGTACATGTTCCGCACCGTATAGAGGAGTCCTAGACGTACTCGACTAGTACTCTCTTCCTACTCCGACTTGTAACCCTGCCTCCCGGACTATATAAGGCGAGGCAGGGACCGATCCCCTCATCGAATCTCCTCTCATACAACTCACGGCGCATAATTGCACCATCGTGTAATCGTGCCCTATCAATCCAGAGCTACGCAGCATACAGGACGTAGGGTATTACGCACCTCGCGGCCCGAACCTGTCTAAATTGTGTGCCACGTGTCTCTTCCTTCGAGTTACCGATCTCGGCGAGTCACATTCATCTACTTCGGGTACTCCCCGTAGTAGGTTGCCGGTCTAAAACACCGACATAAACATCTACATGAGCTTCTCAAATAGGCCAAATCTAGTGTCAAAGGCTAAAAATGAGACAAAGATCACATATATGAATCATAGCATAGTCAAAGCATTGCCACAAGTAATATATGAAAAATACAAGCATGTGAGAAAGCAAAATTTTCAGATTTAAGCAGTTTTACCAAAAGAAGGCTCGCTTCACATGTAAAAGCCTATCCATGTCACACTTGAGCCACAAACATGCATACCATTCAAAGATCATACAAGGATATCAAATTCTCAAGCAAAAGATCATGGCAAACACCCATAAAGCAAAGCATGTCATGTCAAAGCTCATGAGCCATGTGTCCACTTCGGGGAGACTTCTCCACTGGTGAACATCATGCAACATGTTTAGCACCCATATGTGAAAGATAAGACATTTTAAGCATAGACATGATGGATGGAGCATTTTTCAAGCATTCACACTTCTTTTCAAGATTAATTCATTTTATGGTACATGAAGTGCCTTTGCGGCAAAAAGAAGCTTATGCTCCCCCATGAATGCAACATAGGCTAAACATTCACCATGATATTCGGCCTTTGGCCCAAGTGCAAGAACAAGGCATCCAAGCACAATCTAAGCATGAAAAGCACATCTAGAACAAATTGTGACATGGATACACAACTACACACGAGTGGAGCATATTTCATCACAAATTAGTCAAGATTAGCATTTATTTCAAAAGGGGCTATCTCACCACACATATATCTCAAATATTCCAAGAGCATAGCCTCACATCACCATTTCTCCACACATATAACCAATATCTCACAAATAGCCAAAGAGACTCAAATATGGCATATGAAAGAAGCTCATCATCCTAAAATGCAATATGATACAAATGCAACATGATATATGACAAGATGGCTATCCTACCATGGTTTATACATCAAGCAAAGCATGTATATACATCAAAGTAAACATGGTATGATACATATGGTACAAAAAGAAAATCCCCCAAGAATCAACTAGAAAGGGCAACAAACCCCAAGTTCCCCCGCAAGCGCACAAATGTAGCTTGGTCGAGAGGCTTTGTGAAAATGTCCGCAAGCCGATCTTGGGTAGGGACATGGCTCAACACAATGGTTCCTTTCTCCACATTGTCCCTCAAGAAATGATACCTCACTTCTATATGTTTGGTTCCGCGTGAAGCACCGGGTTTTTGGCTACGCTTATGGCACTAGTGCTATCACAAAGAAGTGGGATCCGGGTGCACTCCTCACCAAAGTCTCTCAAAGTGTATGAAATCCACAAGAAATCGGGAACAACAACTCGCGGCAAGAACATACTCCGCCCTCGGTGGTAGACCGAGCTACACTAGACCGCTTGCGGGAAGACCATGAGACCAACGAAGACCCAAGAAACCGGCAAGTACCGGAAGTAGACTTCCTCTCGACTCGACATCCGGACAAAATCCGCATCGGAAAAACCATGAAGAGAAAGAGTCGAGGAGGAAGAATACCAAAGGCCAAGACCAGAGGGGCGGTCGTAGGTACCGAAAATCCTCTTGGCGGCCCGTCGATGTGATGTCCTCGGCGAAGCTCGAAAACGAGCGCACGGACACACGCCGAACCGTTATGTCCGGCCTCGTCGCCGTCAAGTAGAGGAGGGAGCCGGTCATGCTCCTGTACTCCCGCTGGTCCACTGGTTCTCCGTCCTCATCCGCATCCAAAGTGGCCGTACTCCCCATGGGAGTCGACATCGGCTTCACATCTTGCATCTGGAACTTCCTCAGGATGTCTTTCGTGTACTTGGTTTGGTGCACAAATGTACCGTCCTTCACTTGCTTGATCTGCAGCCCGAGAAAATACTGCAACTCGCCCATCATGCTCATCTCGAACTCCCCGCTTCATCTCATCCGCAAACTTGGCAACAAGGTTATGTGACGAGCCACCAAAGACAATATCATCCACGTATATCCGAACAATCAACAAGTAATTTCCATGCTTGAGGAGAAACAAGGTCCTATCCACGGTACCCATCACAAACCCTCTCGCTCAACGAAAAAACCTCTCAATCTCCCATACCAAGCACGGGGCGCCCGTTTCAACCCATACGAGCCCTTTTCAACTTGTATACCCCGTGTGGGTACAGCCTCGCTCTCAAACCCATGTGCGTTGCTTCACATACACCTCCTCCTCTATGACCCCATTCGGAAAAGCACTCTTCACATCCATCCGAAACAACTTGAACCCTTTAGCCATGGCAAAGGCTAGAAGGATCCGAATTGCCTCAAGACGGGCCACGGGAGCAAAGGTCTCCTCATAGTCGATCCCCTCCTTCGACTAAACCCCCGAGCAACAAGTCCGGACTTGTTCCTCACAACCATCCCATTCTCTCCCTCTTTGTTCTTCCGGGACCCACTTGGTTCCTATGGGATGGCAATTTGGAGGTGGTTCAACTAAGTCCCACACCTAGTTCCTCTCAAAGTTTTCCAACTCCTCATGCATAGAATTGACCCGCCTTTGCATCGGATAAAGCATGTCCAATGTCCTTGGGCTCAAAAGTGGCAACAAAAGCAAGCATGAGCAAAATGAGAGGAATTCCCGGACCTCGACCGTGTAGTGCGTTCGTCGATGTTTCCAATGATCTTCGACAGGGGATGTACTTCTTGAATCCGCCGGGGAGCCTCACGCCTCGAGACTACCTCCCCCTCAACTTCGCCCCTCTCTCCGGTCCTCTTGTTGCACCGTCGTTGTCCATGATGTAGACGGTCCATGCTCCAAAGTGGTCGTAGGGGAAGTAATGGGTACATGCTCGGCTTCGGCGCATGGTTCTCCCCATCATCATCTCCAGCTTCATCTTTCTCCTCCTCAAAGAGGTCCTCGGCCATCTCTTCATCACTCCGCACATTCAAAGCCAAGAGAGGTACATGGCATTGTCTCGTCGAAGGTCACCTTGCAAGTCTCCATGATTTTGTTAGTCTCAAGGTTAAGCACCCTATAGGCTCTAGAATGGATAGCATATCCAAAGAAAATACCATCACTAGACCTAGCCTCAAACTTGTCGAGTTTTCCCCTTCTTCAAAATAAAGCACTTGCAGCCAAAAACTCGGAAGTGACTCACCTTGGGTGCCCGACCATGCATAAGCTTATAACGAGTCTTCTTCTTAAAAGCTCGCAATAAAATCCCGTTGGAAACATGACAAGCCGTATTGACCGCCTCGGCCCAATACCTCCTAGGAGTTCCCCGTGCTCATCGAGCATCGTCCTAGCCATCTCACAAAGAGTCCGATTTTTCCTTTCCACGACTCCATTTTGAGGGTGTCGGGGACCGCCCTAGGGGTCCCCTCAAACGATGGGGGAACCCTCACTTAAATTCCCGCATCAAATGAACCGGGCCTAACCATGCGGGGAACTAACCATGCAGACGTGGCCCACGCAAAGCAGACTTCGGAGGCCCCGCCAAGATAGCCCGACCGCGAGACCCCTCGAGCAGGCCCCGCCTCGCCCGAGGGTACGCTCCTCCTCGAACGGGCTCCGCCCCCGCTCGAGGGGCAACCCCCTCCTCGAACGGGTTCCGCCCCGTTCGAGGGGCGACCCTTCCCTCGAGCGGTCCCGCCCCGCTCGAGGGCCCGCTCCCCCTCGAGCGGGCCTCGCCTCGCTCGAGGGTTCGCTCCGCCCTCGGCCGGGGCCCGCCACGCTCACGGGCGCCCCCGCACGCGTGCGCCGGCCCCGTACTTGGGCATTTAACGCCCCGACGCCGCGGGACGGCGCCATCATGCGCCGGGGCTCACGCCCCGTGCCGCCGCACCAACTCCCCGGGGAGGAGCCCATCCCCGCCACCGTGGGGTGGACCGTGCGTACGGCCGTGTCGTCCCATAACACCGCGCGCACGCCACCGTACGACTAACGCGCCCGACCCTCGAAAGGGGGCCGGCGCACCCTCGATCCCTCTTTCCCGTGACCCCGCAGGTTAGGTGTAGGGCGCTAGGCCGGTGGGCGGCCATCCCGCCACCGTAACGGCGCGGCCGCCGTACCCACGCGCGCGGCGCACGCCCGACTCCGCAGCGCACGCCCGAACACCGCAAAGCAACCACTCCACCACCGCAGCTCATTGGGAAGGAACGCCGTTCGCCCGCTCCCCGTACCCCGTACCGCCCATCATCGCATCTCCCTCGAAGCCTATCGGGGGCGCCATCGCCATCCGCCGCCTCCTACCCTCGAACCGCCACCGTTCGGGTACAAGGTAGGCCATCATGGCCGGATCGCAGCGAAGATCGACCGACGGCCGCCCACTCTACACCATAGCGCGACGTGCTCCCTCACGTAGCTAGGCGGCGCGGCGTGCATGTAACTCGCCGCCCCCTTGGCCTATAAAAGGGGAGGCGAGCCCCCGCCGGGGGGCGGGAGAGGCAAGAGGGGGACGAGTCGGACGAATCCGGAGGAACACAGACGCACCGTGCACTCACTCTCTTATTCTCCCACAACATCTTCGGCCTACTCACCGGGGACTTGGAAGCCATGCTTCTTCTCCCAACTTGCTTGTACTTGCCCCACTACAAGCACCCCGGTGCCGAGCAATATAGTGCCACGAGCACACCACCGCCGGACGTACGGCCCCCTCGGCCGGAACCAGGATAAACCTTGTGTCATTTGTTGCTTGGCATCGACCATTGAGGGATAGACTTAGGCGTTATCTACCGGTTAGTGTCGGGACCATATTCCGCACCGACGCTGGCGCCCACCGTGGGGCAAACGAGCGCCTAAGGTCATTTCGCCGACTCCCTCCATGGTGATTCGCACCGAGTACCGTAGCACCCGCTACAACATGGGTAGCTCGACCCCCTTCCGGCCGGTTCGAGATCCGCTTCGGGGACTTGAACTTCCGTGCCACGGGGAATGGCTATCTCATGCGCCTCACCAACCGTGAGGAGCTACGCGCGCGCCGGGAGGCCGTGTCCGCTCCGGTCACCGCCGCACGCACGACACCGGCGCAGGCACCCGCAGCACGGATGCCGCGGGACCGTCGACACCGCGACGCCGTCGTCGCTCCGGGCCGCGCTCGCGTCGGGCGCGGTCCGAGCGGCGGCGGGAGCCGAGCGCACCGCCGCCCAACGCGGTGCGTCCACCGTCACGACGACCGCCACCGCCCCGGCGGGACCGCGTGCGGTCTCCGACCACGCGTCCCCATCGGGTTGCGTGGCGCCACTACGGCCTACAACGCCAACGTCAACACTACAATGCGCAGGTTCCGCCCGGTCGGCACATCTTCGTCGCCGGGGATCCCGCACTTCGGCGGCCGGACGAGTCGTCCCCGGGCTCCGTCGACACGATGCCACCCGCCGCCCGCCATGGGTACGCGGGAGTGGGACTTCTCTCGGTGTGCCGGACCCGGGCCGCGTTCGGGCGCTTCCTCGACGCCACGGACTGCGGTTCGGCCGCTCCGACGACCTCCGACCGGGAGCTACGACCCCACGCGGGAATGCCGCGCCGTCATCACCAACGACCCGGCCAACGCCGCCGGTGCGGCGGCGCCGAGATGGGGAGGTCACGCCGCCCCCCGGGATCGCCACGCGCCCGGCCGCGGGGCCAAGCGCTCCCGCCGGGGCCGACGTCGATGCGCACCGGCCCAAGCTCGCGAGCTCGAGGCCAAGCGGCGCAGGAGTACCGGACCGTGCGGTCGCTCCGCGCCTCGATGGCAGAGAGGCCCGCGCGCGCGGCGAACGCGCGCGGAGCCGGGCCGACGGAGTCCGAGACCGCCTCAACCCCGTCCCCAACGTCGACAACGCGGACACTCCGCCGCGGGCGAGCCAAAAGCTAATCGCCGCCGCAACACCGCCGCGCGCCATGCCGGCACCCTCGACCCCCGAGGCTCGAGACATGCACCGCGAGGTGCGGACCCTCCTTGAGCAAGCGGCCGTCCAGCCAGCCGAAAGCTCGGCCTCACGCATCCGCCAACAGGGGGGACGCGCGGGGTGATGATCCGGCACCGGGGGCGAACCCTCGGTGCATGCGGGTCGACCCGCCGACCGTGGACGCACGCCGCCAAGGAACGCCTCCTCGACACACGCAGGCGCCGGATGGTGACGCCCGCAACGTCATCAACGCCGGGCGCACCAGCAAGGCGGACGCGCGAGCGGCCGGGGGCTACCACCCTCGAAGGGGTGGACGCTACGACGGCCGGTGAGGATCGCTCCCCAACGCCGGAGCCCCCCGGCACCCGCGTGTTCGGAGACCCGCCGGGAGATCCGCACGGCGCGTTCCCCGCCGCTTCCGTCGGCCCTCGACGATCATCAAATACAACGGGGAGACGGACCCTCGTGTTTGGCTCAACGATTACCGCCCGGCCGTCGGCCCGGGCGGGGCCACCAACGACGAAGTAATCATCCGCAACTTGCCCCCGCATCCGGGCGACGCGGCCCGACATGGCTCGAGCACTTGCCCGCCGCCCCGCATCCACAACCGGGACGATCCGGTCCACACCTTTGTGGGCAACTTCCGGGCACATACGTGCGCCCCCGGGAACTCCTCGGGATCCGCGCTCCCGCACGCAAGCCGTGCGACCGCCGCGGGACTTCATACGGCGCTTCTCCAAGCGCCGCACGTAGCTCCCCGCCGTGGCACAATCCGAGATCGTGCACGCGTTCCTCGAGGGCACCACGTGCCGGGACCTTGTGCGCGAGCTGGGACGCAGCCCGCCCACGGACTCGAACGAGCTGTTCGACATTGCCACCAGCTTCGCCTCCGGAGAGGAGGCCGTGGGGGCAATTTTCGATGGCAAGAAGGGCAAGCGCTCCGAGGACACGCCCGCGGAGGGCGGCGGGTCCAAGGAGCCGCGCCGCAACGACAAGCGGGGCAAGAAGGGGAAGAAGCCGCGCCGTGAGGCGCGCGAGCAGAGGGCGCAACGGCGGCAACGCCGAGGCCCTCGCCGTTGACCCGGCCCGACGGGGCCCTCGACCGGCTCCTCGAGGCCCGGGGTGTTCGATGACATGATGAAGAAGCCATGCCCCTACCACAAGACCCCCGTGAATCATACTCTTGAGCAGTGCGACATGCTCAAGAAATTCTACGGCCGTGCCGCCGCGAAGGAGGCAGAGGCCAAGAAGGATGGGGGCGATGGCGACGCGGGTGGTTTCCCCGCTGTCGAAAATGTGTTCCTCATCTTTGGGGGACCCACTGTCGACATGTCAACCCGGCAGCGCAAGAAGGAGCGGCACGAAGTCCTCGCCGCAGAGAGGCACCTCCGGCCTTTCTCAACTGGTCGAAGGATGCCATCACCTTTAGCCGGGATGATCACCCAAACCGCATCCCGAACCCGGCCAAGACCCCTCGGTGGTCGATCCCATCATTGGGAACGCCCGGTTTTCGAAGGTCCTTATGGACGGAGGCGTAGCCTCAATATCCTCTTCGCGCATACGTTGCGCCCGATGGGGATTGGGCCGGACCAGCCGCGGCCCAAGCACGAAGCCGTTTCACCGCATCGCGCCCGAAAGCGAGTTCAACCCCTCGGGCGCATCGATCCGCCCGTCCGGTTCGGGACCCCCAAGAATTTCCGCAAGGAAACCCTCACCTTCGAGGTGGTGGGATTCAAAGGGGCCTACCATGCCATCCTTGGGCGACCATGCTATGCCAAGTTCATGGCGGTCCCCAACTACACGTACCGAAGATGAAGATGCCGGGTCCAAACGGCGTCATCACCGTCGGGTCATCGATCGAGCATGCATTCGACCGCGATGTCGAGTGCGTGGAACATGCAGAGGCGCTAGCGCCGGATGAAGCGCCGGTAAACACGCCGGGAGAAGATGGTCAACGACGACCCCGCCTCCGCCACCAAGCACGTCGGCACGTTCGAGGCCGCCGAGCAAACCAAAGGGGTCCCTCTCGACCCATCGGCCCCCGAGGGCAAAGCATTGAGGGTCAGCACGACCCTCGATCCTAAATAGGAAGCAAGTGCTCGTCGACTTCCTCCGCGCCAACGCCGACGTTTTCGCGTGGAGCCCCTCGGACATGCCAGGCATTCCGAGGGAGGTCGCCGAGCACTCCCTTGATATCCTGCCTAATGCTCGCGCCGTTCAGCAGCGGCTGCGCCGCTTCGACGAGGAACGGCGACGGCAATCGGAGTGGAGCCGCGGAAGCTCCTCGAGGCCGGATTCATCAAGGAAGTGTTCCACCCGACATGGTTAGCTAATCCCGTGCTTGTAAAAAAGAAAAACCGGGAAGTGGAGGATGTGTATTGACTACACCGGCCTCAATAAAGCATGTCCAAAAGTTCCTTTTCCTTTGCCGCGCATAGATCGATCATTGATTCCACCGCCGGGTGTGAACTACTCGTTTCCTTGATGCCTATTCGGGATATCATCAAATAAAAATGAAGGAGTCCGACCAGCTCGCGACTTCGTTCATCACACCGTTCGGGACGTTCGTTACGTCACGATGCCTTTTGGCCTCGTAAACGCGGCGCAACATATCGCCGCCGCATGCAAGACGTTTTTTGGGGACCATATCGGGCGGACGGTCGAGGCTTACGTAGACGACATCGTCGTCAAAACCAGGAAGGCGACGACCCGGTCGGCAATCTTGGCATCGCATTCACCGCTCGCGGCCAACGGGGTCAAGCTCAACCCCGAAAAATGTGTCTTTGGAGTGCCGCGGGGCATGCTCCTAGGATACATCGTCTCCCAGCGGGGGATCGAGGCCAACCCTGAAAAGGTCGCGGCCCTCGAGCGAATGGGTCCAATTCGGGACCTCAAAGGAGTGCAGAAAGTGTTGGGGTGCCTCGCCGCCTTGAGCCGCTTCGTCTCGAGGCTCGGTGAGAAGGGGCTCGCCCTCTACCGGCCGCTCAAGAAGCACGAGCGCTTCTTCTTGGACCGCCGAGGCCCGTGAAGCGCTCGACAAGCTGAAGGCATCGCTGACGCACGCCCCAATCCTTACGCCGCCGCGAGACGGCGAACCCCTCCAACTCTACGTGGCCGCAACCACCCGGGTGGCCGCCGCCGTGATCGTCGTGGAGCGCACGGAGGAAGGGCATGCCCCCGCCCGTGCGAGGCCGGCCTACTATATCGCCGAGGTCCCGTCGGACACGAAGACGCGCTACCCCCGTGTCCGTAAGCCGTTGTATGCGGTAGTCCTCGCGCGGCGCAAGCTCCGCCACTACTTCGAGGCCCACCCGGTTACGCGTGGTCTCTTCCTTCCCGTTAGGAGAGATCATCCGCAACCCCCGACGCGGCGAGTGCACTGCCAAGTGGTCCGTGGAGTTGATGGGCGAGACGCTCGCCTACGCCCCGCGCAAGGCCATCAAGTCGCGGATCCTAGCCGATTTCGTCGCCGAATGGACGGATACACACCGCCGCCCCCTCGGATTCAGCGCAGGCCGGACTCGTTCTTCGACGGCTCGGTGATGAAGACGAGAGCGGGCGCGGGCCCGCTCTTCGTGTCACCCCTCGGGGAGCACATGCGCTACGCGGTGCGTCTCCATTTCCCCGCATCCAACAATATGGCGGAATACGAGGCCCCTCCTCTCGCGGCCTCAAGATCGCCATCGAGTTGGGCATCAAGCGCCTCGACGTGCGAGGGGATTCGCAGCTCGTGATCGACCAAGTCATGAAGAACGCGAGCCGCCACGACGACAAGATGGAGGCCTACTGTAAAGCCGTGCGGGCCCTCGAGGACAAATTTTACGGCATCGAGCTTAATCATGTACCCCGCCGTACAACGAAGAAGTAGACGAGCCGGCAAAGATAGCGTCCGGCGGATCACCGTTCCCCCCGAACGTTTCGCGCGCGACGTCGCGCGCCCTCGTTTAACCTTCGAGCCTTACCCCTCGAGCGACGACGGACCCTCGGGGGCTCCCTCGAATCCGGGCCGGGTGCGGACCCCATGGAAGAGGACCCCTCGAACGAGGCGTACGTACTCTCCCTTCTCGAGGGGTACGGCTCCCACGAGGCCGTCGCAATGGACATCGAGCCGGCTCCCCGTCCGGGCGGACCGGGCGGGAGAAGTACATCGCCCGGATTGCTCGAGGGGAGCTTCCCGCGCATCGGGCCAGCGCCCGGGCGTGTCGCCAGGATGGCCAAGTCATTCACCTTCGTCGACGGCGAGCTGTACAAGCGCGCCGCGTCGGGCATCCTCCAGCGGTGTATACCAATCCCCGAGGGGCGCGAGCTCCTGCGGGACATACACGCGGGAATCTGTGGCCACCACGCCGCGCCACGCACTCTCGTTGGCAACGCGTTCCGCCAGGGCTTCTATTGGCCTACCGCGGTCGCGGACGCCAACGAAATCGTGCGCACCTGCGAAGGGTGCCGCTCTACGCCCGCAAGACCAACCTGCCCGCTCACGCCTTACAAACAATCCCCGTCACATGGCCGTTCGCCGTGTGGGGGTTGGACATCGTCGGCCCCCGCGGAAGGCGCCGGGGGCTTTACCCACCGCTCGTCGCAATCGACAAGTTCTCCAAGTGGGTGGAGGTGCGCCCCATTACGAATTTGAGGGCCGAGCAGCAGTTACGTTCTTCACCGACATCGTCTACCGCTTCGGAGTGCCAAACTCCATCATCACGTACAACGGGTCCCGCTCACGGCCGGAAGTTCTTGGAGTTCTCGTGACAAGTTCCACATCCGCGTGGACCGGGCACCGTGGCGCACCCGCGTACTAACGGCCAAGTGGAACGTGCCAACCGCATGATTCTACAAGGCCTCAAACCCGAATTTTCGACCAGCTCAACAAATCCGGCCGAAAATGGCTCCAAGAACGCGCCAAGCAGCCGTGTGGAGCCTAAGGACTACCCCAAGCAGAGCCACCGGTTCACCCCGTTTTTCCTAGTCCATGGCGCGGAGGCCATCCTCCCCACGGATCCGGAATACGGTTCACCCAAAGTTCGGGGCTACAACGAGGGACGCTAACCGCCGAGCCCGCGAGGACTCACCGGGATCGCCTAGACGAAGTACGCCTCGTGGCGTTGATGCACTCCGCAAGGTATCAACGGCCCCTACGACGCTACCAAGCGCGCAAGATACGTCGCAGGGATTTCGGCCGAGGGGGATTTGGTCCTAAGGCTACGCCAAGACAACCGAGGGCGCCACAAGCTATCGCCCCCATGGGAGGGACCCTACGTCGTGGTGAAGGTGCTCAAACCGGCACGTACAAGCTTGCCAACGAGGACGGCGAAGAACTCACCAACGCTTGGAACATCCAACGCCTACGTCGCTTCTACCCTTAGCTAGGATTTCCAAGTATTTTCCGTTGTACAAACACACGGCCAACGCCCCGCTGGCGTCACCTATGTAAATACTCCGAATCTAATAAAAGGGCAACTCGGCTTTCCCCCCGAAACCCAAGTTACCCTCGGGGGCTATTGCGGGGGGGCACCCCCCCCCCAAATGGTCCCATTTTTTCGCGCAAAAAACGTAACAACACGCGCTAAGTTTGTTCCCCACTTCAACCTCGAGCCATGATTCGAACAGGCGTAGGCGGCACACGGAAGGAGCGCGCGAGCCGAGACGCCCTACGCCGCGCGGCTATGGCCCGTCTCTCTCGCCTCCAACCCGCCGGGCCCTCGCGAAAGGCGGACTTCCCTAACTAGAATCTACTCAGGAAGAAGAAGAAGCAAAAAGCGCAATAAGCAAGTGATTTCATTTACAAACTGACCATGTTCACGAAACTACTTGTTTATTTACAAGAGGCCACGAGGCCAGAGTTCTGATACACATAAACAAAAAAAACGGGCCTAGCGCCCAGATGCTTTCAGGTAGAGGGAGCGGCAGCGTCGGCGGCGTCCGGAAGAGGAATTCATCGAAGGCCTCGGCGAGCGTTCCGGCGGCGTCAGCAACAAGCGCGTCCGCGCGCTCCATGGCCACCTCGTCTTCGACGCCCACGGGCACGATGTAGCCTTCCGCCACCGCCTCGAGGTTGACCTCGTAGTGGGATCGCACCACTCCGAGGGCCTTCTGCACGCCCAGGTGCAACGCCCGGCGCACCCGCTCCGTGACGTGGCCACCGAGCGCGCGCAGCGGCCGGCCGCCGAGCCGCCGCCCGGACATCGCCTTCCTCGACGACGTGACAGTCTCGAGGGCCGCGTCCCGCAGCTCCCCGCAGCCTCCCTCGCTCGTAGGAGTTGTAGGAGGCCCCGCAGGGCCTCGGTCCGCCCAACGCCGTGCCCCAAAGCCGTGCGCAGCCCGGAAGCGACAAGACGACAAGAAATCGAAAGGGGGGAAACGAACCTTCTAAAAGCAAAAACTAACAAGCAGGTCGACAAGAACTTACCCTCGACTTGCCTCTTCTCCGAACGAGGTCGCGGCGCGCGGACTCGAGCGCCGCCGAGATGCTCGGACGGTCTCGCCTTGCTCGACGAGGGCCATCTCTTGGGCGGCATTGCCGATGCCGAGCGCCGGCGCCTCATCCTCAACCTCGGAGAATGCGGCGTTCCGCTCCTCCGGCCGACCTCTCCGCCGTCCCGCGCGCGACGCGTTCCCGCTCCCGCCGTCCCGGCGTCACCAAGGGCGGCGCCGCTCCCCGCCGAAGCCGCCCCTCGGCCCCCGGGCGGGCGATGCGCTCCCCCGCCGGAGCCGCCCCTCGCGGCGGCGACGAGAGCCGCGGCCTTCACGTCGAGGGCGGCCTTCGGTCATCGGCCTCCTTGGCGCGCCGCTCCCCCCGCGCGCCCGCTCCTCGCCCCGACGCCGCCGCGCCCGGGCCCCCTCGAGCGACGTGCGGAGCTCCCGGTCTCGGCGCGAGCGGTGGCCACCTCCGCCTCCCGTGTGGCGGCCGCCGTTCGCGTCTTGTCCGTGTCCTCGCGCGCGTTCCACGCCGCCTCGTCACGATCGACGAGGGCCGCGCGGATCCGCCCGAGGCTCGGGTCACGCGCCGCGTCCCCGCCCCGAACTCTCGGGAAGCACGTCACACCACGCCATCGCCCGCACACCGGCCCACCGTCCGGCGCCCCCGAGGGCATCCGCAAGCGCGTCGTAAGCGCCGCATCGCTCCCGAGCCGGCGGGCCCCGCGTTCACCCTCGGTCGAACGCGCTATACTTTTCGCGAGCGCGCGCTCGAGCTCCCGGCATAACACACATCGAATCCCGTAAGCGCCAAAGTTTGAGTGCGCACGCGAAAACGAAAAAAGGAAGGGAAACGAGCAACCGTGGCTCACCCGGAAGACGGTCCGTGCCGGCCGCCGTGGACCCGCAGCCGCTTCGTTCAACGCGTGGCTGAGCGTGGCGCCATGGCCCAGAGCTCGCCCCGCAGCCTCGCTCCCCCCGAGCGTCGCAAACGCCGGGGATCCCTCCACGGCCCCCCACCGGGCGGGGCGGCCGCGCGGAGGACGAGGCCTCGCATCGTGCCCTCGGCCCCCCGCCGTCATGCGACCCTCGTGCCGCTCACGAGGGCCCCCTCCCCGGGGCTCGGGGGAGTTCGCGGGGCCGGCCCGGCCCACCGGTTCCACCCGGGTGGCGGGGAGTCATCCGAGAGCTCCACCACCTCCGCCCGGGGACCGCCGACGGGCGGAGCCACCGCGCCGCCCTCCGCCGGCGCCTCCACCGCGCCTCCGCGACCACGGGCGCCCGTCGTGGCGCCGTGGCCGCCACCACCGTCCGCGCCGCCACATCCGCGGCGCTCCCGCAGCCGCGCCCGCTCCGCCTCCTCCGTAGTGGCCGCCACCGCGGCGCACCTCCACCGTAGCCACCGCCGCGGCCGCGCCTCCGTGGCGACCGGCGCCGGCCGCCCCCCAAAGAACCCTCCGGCCGCGCCGCGGCGGTTGATCCGCCGGGCCGGCCCCCCGAGGCCCTCGGCCGGCCTTGCGAGCTCGTGCCCGCCGCCGCGCTCGTTCCCTCGGCGCGACCCCCTCGACGAGCGCCGCCGGTGGGGATCGGCGCGTCCGTCCTCGCACCTTGGCCGGTGCAAGAGGAGGAACGGGCGGCACCGCCCGCGCAATCACGAACGGAGAGTTAGAACATCTAACCACCAAGACACCAAAGCCACACGGAGGAAGACAAGGCTACGTACCTCGCGGAGGAAAAGGCCCGCTTCCTTTTCCTCGAGGCCCTCGACGGGGCCGGCGTAGCGGTCGCGCCCGACGCAAGCCGCCTCCCCGATGGCGCCGCCGCACGCGCGGGCACGCCCCGCCCCGTGCGCGGGCGCACCCGACGCCGCACCCCCCCGACGGCGCCACGGTGCGCGGGGGCACGCTTGTCCGCGCGCGCGGCACGCCTCCCGACGCGCCCCTCGACGACGACGCCGCTCGTGCGGACGCACTCCCGCCGCGTGCGGGCACGCGCGACGCGCGCGCGCGCGCGCGCGCCGCGCGCGCGCGCGCCCGCGCGCGCGCGCCGCCCCCGACGACGACCGCCGGCGGCGGACGCCGACGCGCCCGCCCCGCACGAAGCCGCCCCCGACGCCGGCGCGAGATCCGGCGACGGGGCGCGGGCGCCACCCGTCCGAGGGGCCCTCCCCCTCGTACTCTTCCTCTTCGTCCCGATCCGAGGACGAGGGCTCCTCGATGTCGGGGGAGGAGAGCCCCGGCCCTCCTCCCGCCGCCGCACTCGGCGGACCGTGCGTCGCGACGCGCCCGGCGCCGCCTTGCGTGCTCCCTCCGCGCGCCGCCCGCTCCCCGTCGCTCCCGCCGCGCCGCCCGCCGAGCGCACGGGAGTCGGGGGTGGGTGGAACGGACTTGGCGGCATTGAACCGCACCGACCGCGCACGAGAGCAACCGCGGCACATCGAGAAACGTAATCAAGAACAAGGACTAAAACAGAATCAAAAAACCCCACTCACCAACGGGCCGGTGGGAAGCATCTCGATATCCCACGGGGTCCGACCCGCGCAGCGCCGGCGTCCGGTGTCGACGGCGCTCCGCGCCCGGGTGAGCGCGTACGGCGCGCTCCGCCGGCGGCGCCGGGAGCATCCGCGACCTCGCCGAGTCGACGGGGTTGGCCGCCTCCGTCATCTCGAAGATGCGAGCGGCCTCTCCATCACCCGCACGATTCGCCGGTGATGAAGGAAGGCGAGGACGCCCATCGCGTTGAGCCCTTCCCCTCGCCGCCCGCCGCAGGCGGCGAGGACGGACTCGGCGCGCCCGGTGGTTGGCCGTAGGCAACCCGTAGCCCCAGCGGTCCGGCCTCTCCTTGAACACCCGCCCGGTGTAGGGAGGGAGGCCGGGCTCGGCGTTGCGCAGATAAAACCATCCCCGCTCCCAGCCGGCGTTGTTCGTCGTCATGGTGCAGGGGATGTAGAAGTTCTTGAGCTGCCCCCGCAGGGCAAGCGACATCCCGCCGGCGCGCACCGCGCGGGGTCCCTCGCTCCGACGTGGGCCGCGTGATCGCTCCCCGCGGAAGAGGTGTACCCAGAGCTCCCAATTGACTGGGATCCCCAGGTACCCTTCGCAGACGCCCACGAATGTGGCCGCCTGCGAGATAGCGTTGGGGGCGAAGTTGTGCGGCCTCCACCCCGTAGTGGTAGCACAACGCCCGCATGAACGTGCTCGCCGGCGCGTTGAAGCCGCGCTCGTGGTAGCGGAGAAAGCTCACCACGTAACCCTCCGGCGGATTGGGCTCGTGGTGCGACGCCGGCGGCACGATCCACTCCGCCGGCGCCCTTCTTCGTTGGCCGAGAGCCGGCCGGCGGCGACCGCTCGCCTGTGGCGAGCCGGTCACGGCCGACTTCTCCCGGTGCGTACGGCTCCGGGACCCTGATCGGAGGCTGAGGCGGCGCCATGAGGGAGGACGAACGAGTACGAAGGTGGAGGACGAGGAAACGAGGAGAAAGCTCTAAGCAAGCGAGCCCGCGCGACGGCAAGGGTGAGACGAAGGCGAAGAGGCGGAGGACTAAAACGGTGAGGAGCCAAGGTAAAAAACCGCCGCCTACTCCTTCCCGCGCTTTATAGGCACCGGGCGAGTTCTCCGGAGCGGACGCCCCGCCGCATTTAACGGCAGAATCTTTCCGTCGCGTCGGCAAGCGGGCCCCACCACGACCGCAGCAGCTCTAACACCGCAAAGCGGGACATCATTACGGCGAGACCGGGCAGCAACCGAGGTGAAACCGTCACATCCGCCGGCAGCCGCCGCCCACCACGCGCGCGCGCGCACCGCGCGCGCCAAAAAAGCGCGCCGCCGCTCGCAAAACCGCGGCCACGACCGCAAGGCAATTAAATGCCCGGCCCCTTGCCAAGCAAGGAGAGCCCTCGAGCGAGGCAAATCCTCGCTCGAGACAAGGGTGACCCTCGATGGGATATCGGCCGTGAGAAGGTCGCCCGGACCCCCGCTCGATGTAGAGCAGCCACCGCGGCACCCATGCCACGTAGGACCCTCGAGCGGCATGACCCCCAACTCGAAACAAGGCGACCCTCGATGGGATATCAGCGTGAGAAGGTCGCCCGGGACCTGCTCGGTGTAGAGCAGGCAGCCGCGGGCACCCATGCCACGTAGGACCCTCGAGCGGCATGACCCCCAACTCGAGACGATGTCGACCCCCTAAAGAAGGCACGCGCATAAGAGGATCGCCTCAGTCACGCTTGAAATAGAGCGACACCGAAAGCACTCATACCGCGCCATGCCACCAACCAAAGACCTCGAGGGTCGGCACGCCCGTACCCCTCGACGGCCGCAAACGCGAAAAAGACCGGGCCGGCCTAGGCACGGCCCCGCACGCGCTTACCGATCGAGGTTCGAAGCCCGACCCTCGACGGGCCCGAACAGCGCCCCGGATCACGGAGTTAGGGACGACGAGGGCACGCGCATTCGAGCCGTTCCTCGAGCCCGTCGGCTCGAGGGTGCCCCACATGTCGTGTTCGAGAGCCGCCGAGGGCGCCTAGCCGGGGGATCCCACCGAGGGAGAGCTTCCGCGCCCTCGGCCCCTAGCGAACGGGACCGAGCCCCACCTAGCAAACCCACGCAAGCGCTTCCATGGACGTGTCTCCGACCGCGCAGCCCTACCCTTATCGAACGGGGCATGGACGTCCACTTGAACCACCCGCTAGCGCCGAAGAGGAATCCGCGATTCGCGACCCGCTCGATGGGAGTCGTGGAAACCTCACCTCCCGACCCGCGGAGGGACGGCGAGGGCGTGATAAAAAACAAGTCGTCGAGCTCGACCCGATCGCCTCGAACAAGCCAAGGCTCGGGGGCTTGACGCACCGGCTACACCTCCTTGGAATTGCACCCGCCCGAGGCGGGACAGGGGAGCGTGCACCCCCGATGCCGCCGAAATACCGCCGATGCCGGTTGGCATATGTGCCACGCCTTCTCGACCGAATTGCTCGCGGTTAACCCCCGCAGGAGAGCCCACACCCCCGCAGGCTTCGGGGCTAGACCCGCGGGCCCGCTAGCGCGGCCCCACGGAAAGCGTTCGCAAACAAGGAGGGAAGAACGTCCTATCGCAGGGTCCCGCATCCGCGGGAGCCTCAATGGCAAACCCGCGATGCTCGGGGGCTACCGTCGGGGACCGCCCTAGGGGTCCCCTCAAACGATGGGGGAACCCTCACTTAAATTCCCGCATCAAATGAACCGGGCCTAACCATGCAGGGGAACTAACCATGCGGTGACGTGGCCCACGCAAAGCAGACTTCTGAGGCCCCGCCAAGATAGCCCGACCGCGAGACCCCTCGAGCGTGCCCCGCCCTCCCGAGGGTACGCTCCTCCTCGAACGGGCTCCGCCCCGCTCGAGGGGCAACCCCCTCCTCGAACAAGTTCCGCCCCGTTCGAGGGGCGACCCCTTCCTCGAGCGGTCCCGCCCCGCTCGAGGGCCCGCTCCCCCTCGAGCGGTGCCTCGCCCGCTCGAGGGTTCGCTCCGCCCTCGGCCGTGGCCCGCCACGCTCACGGCGCCCCGCACGCGTGCGCCGGCCCCGTACTTGGGCATTTAACGCCCCGACGCCCGCGGACGGCGCCATCATGCGCCCGGCTCACGCCCGTGCCGCCGCACCAACTCCCTAGGGAGGAGCCCATCCCCGCCACCGTGGGGTGGACCGTGCGTACGGCCGGTGTCGGCCCCATAACACCGCGCGCACGCTACCGTACGACTAACGCGCCCGACCCTCGAAAGGGGGCCGGCGCACCCCTCGATCCCTCTTTCCCGTGACCCCGCAGTTAGGGTGTAGGGCGCTAGGCCTGTGGGCGGCCATCCCGCCACCGTAACGGCGCGGCCGCCGTACCCACGCGCGCAGCGCACGCCCGACTCCGCAGCGCACGCCCGAACACCGCAAAGAACCACTCCACCACCGCAGCTCATTGGGAAGGAACGCCGTTCGCCCGCTCCCGTACCCCGTACCGCCCATCATCGCATCTCCCTCGAAGCCTATCGGGGGGCGCCATCGCCATCCGCCGCCTCCTACCCTCGAACCGCCACCGTTCGGGTACAAGGTAGGCCATCATGGCCGGATCGCAGCCGAAGATCGACCGGACGGCCGCCCACTCTACACCATAGCGCGACGTGCTCCCTCACGTAGCTAGGCAGCCGCGGCGTGCATGTAACTCGCCGCCCCCTTGGCCTATAAAAGGGGAGGCGAGCCCCCGCCCGCGGGAGAGGCGAGAGGGGGACGACTCGGACGAATCCGGGAGGAACACAACCGCACCGTGCACTCACTCTCTTATTCTCCCACAACATCTTCGCCTACTCACCGTGGACTTGGAAGCCACGCTTCTTCTCCCAACTTGCTTGTACTTGCCCCACTACAAGCACCCTCGGTGCCGAGCAATATAGTGCCACGAGCACACCACTGCCGGGACGTACGGCCCCCTCGCCGGGAACCAGGATAAACCTTGTGTCATTTGTTGCTTGGCATCGACCATTGAGGGATAGACTTAGGCGTTATCTATCGGTTAGTGTCGGGACCATATTCCGCACCGACAGAGGGGGCACATAAGGGGTCGAATACCGATGTTCAAGACCTAGATCACGACAAAAGGCATCAAAACGAGAGTTCTTGAACTCGCAGCCATTATCACCGCGGATAGCTCGAATAGCATTCCCATGCCTCTCGTTTTTCAACCTCACGATCGCATCTCGAACAAAACCAAATGTCTCACTCTTATCCTCCAAGAAGAACACCTAGGCATAGCGAGAGTAATCGTCCACCACAACAAGGACATACCACTTCCCACCCACCGAGCGAACTCGAGCCGGCCCAACAAGATCCATATGCAAAGCGGCTCCGTTCTGACGCTCGGTCATGACATCGGTCGGGGGTGGATGGGGAGTGGCTACCATCTTACCATGCCTACAAGGAGCACAAACCAAATCCTTCTCAAGCTTCAACTTCGGCAATCCTCGAACAAGGTCAAGACCACTCAAGCGGGAAACCAAATCAAAGCTCAAGTGTCTCAACCACCTATGCCATTTCCACAAATCGAAGAAGGACCGGCCATCAAACAAAAGCCGAGGACCCAAAGAACGAGAGAAATCGACTTCGAAAATCCGACCCTCTGGGATGATCATACAAACAAGATCACCTCGAGAATCAAGCAAACGAGACTCGCCGGACTTGAAACGCACCTTAAAACCCTCATCAAGCAACCGAGAAACCGAAAGCAAATTAAAACCCAAAGACTTCACAAGAGCCACTCTCTTCAACGTTACCTTGTCACTCACATGCACAACACCCTCCGACAAAGACCCTTCCTCGTCCATTGTCCCCAAATGTGATGTACCGCTTTTCCTTCAATCGGGGTGAGGCCGGAGAACCACTTCTTATCTCCGGTCATGTGTCGAGAACACCCGGAGTCGATCAACCAAATGTTCTCCAAGCCTCCCCGCCCGTAGTCGAAACAAGAACGAGAGTGAACTAGCGACTCGACACCGGGTTAGCACAAAGAAAGTTAAACCAAGTTGTCGAGCCATCTCGCTCAAAAGAGGGGTTAGCAAACATCATTCCCTTGCCACCAAACTTCCCATGTCCCATGGGAGGAGTACGAGCACCACGAGGGGGAAAACGTGGTCCGTAGTTCCTCCGGAACCCAAATCTCGCGATCATCTCCCCTAAACCCGTACTGAGGACGAGTAGGAGGACGTCCAGCAAAACCACCACGAGCCCGACCAAGCCTCTCACCAGCACGCACACCATCATCTCTCCTGACAAACCTCTCACCACCACCTCTCTGTGGGAACCTTCCAACACTCCTCACACTTCCCACACCCCGTGGAAGTGGCACTCTAGGCTCAGGAATACCATGAGACTGGCGATACCGTCTTGGTTCGCTTGCTCCCTAGCAAGCCTCTCATCCCTCTTCCTCTTGTAGCAAAACTCGCAAGATGCCTCTCCTTGCCACAATACTCACACCCGAAGGGGATGGGTTTTGGTTTTGGCTCGGCTTCTCTCTAGGCTTCTCACCCTTCTCACCCACAAACTTCACCTAGGTTTCGGAAGTCATTTGTCTTCTGGTGGGAATTTGGGTGGATCTTGGGTTGTGTCGAGCTTGTTGCAAAGGTGGTTAGGCTTCGGTGTGAAAGAGTTCTTGGGTGCTTTTGGAAGTGGGACTTGGATCTCTCCGATCACCTCAAACTCGGGGTTAGACTCGACACACTTCTCATACACACTCTCCCCACTCGTTCTCTCCCACTTTCTCACCCAACTTCTCAAAACCCAAACCACGACCATCGGCTCTCTTGAACTCCTCAATCATGATTTTCAATTGAGGTTCCCGCCTGCACAACCAACCCAACACCTTCCTCAAATAGTCATTCTCCTCATAGATGACATCCAAACGGGAAGTAAGTTCAAGATTGCGCAAAGTGACTTCATCACAGCCTAGTGTGCATTGACAGCTAGGAGATTTCAAAGATCCTTCCAAAGAACTAATGGTAGAACGAGCATCAACAAGCTTAGCATGCATAGTAGGACATGACTTGCAAGCACCAAGCAAAGTAGGTCTAGCCTTAAGCTCATCATACCCAGTCCTAAGAGCATCTAGTTTAGCCAAAGTAGAAGCATTCTTTTCATTAAGCAGTTTGATCTCATTCAACCAAGCATCACATTCAACACATTCAACATCATCAGGAGTAGTAGGAGCAAGTTTCAAAGAGTCATTCTCAAGTTTCAATTCAAGCAATTTGGACTCTAACTCTCCTACTTTCTCACTAGCATTCTCAAGTTGTGCCCTAAGATCTTTCCTCATCTTTTTGGCATCTCTAAGCACACTATCATGGTTATCAAGCAAGCCATTCAACCTAGCAATCTCAGAGCAAGCAAAGAGTCGGGGTCACGGTTTACCTCATCCTCCAAGTCGGAGTCGCCGTCTTCCTTCTCGCTCTTCTTGCCGCTTGAGCTATGGGCCATGCCACAAAAGCCCTCAAGCGCCACACGCCACCCCGCCGAGGTTCCGCTTGCACTCTTCTTGTCCTTGCGCCTCCCGGCGTCTTCATCTTCGCCGCTTGAACTTGACCGCTCCTCGCTTGAGCTTGAGTCGACGTCGCTCGCACCGGCCACCATCGCTCTTGCCTTGTTCTTCTTGTAGCCGCTCTTGCTCGGCCGCCGCTTGTCCTTGTCCTTGCTCTTGGACTTGTTGAAGTGCTTGCCCTTGGAGGAGTACTTGTCTTCACGCCTCGGTGTGCCTTGTACTCGTTCACCTTGTACTTGTTCTCCTCCGCTTCCGGCACTCGGCGATGAAGTGGCCACACTTGCCACACTTGTAGCACGTCCCCGAGCTCCGCCTTGCATTCCTCCGACTCTCGTGTAGTCGTTCAAACCTTCTTGAGAGCAAGGCCGCCCTCCTCCTCGCCCAAAGACATCAAACTCCTCATCCGGAATGGACATGAGAGAAGACAAGGAAAACCGTCGACAGAAGGGTTAGATTTGCCCTTTGATCCGCCCACAAGAGCAAGACTATGGTCGGCCGAACCCTCATGCTTGGATTGCAACTTCCCGTCAACCTCAAACCGACTTGAGCTTAGAAAAGAGGTCATCCAACTCAATAGTCAAGTAATGCCCGGACTCCTTGATGGCCTCAACCTTAGCACCCCAAACATTTGGGTCCAAGACATGCAAGAGCTTCAAAGCCCGATCATGCTCCTGTACGTAAAATCCTCAACATTAGCCTTCATGTTGTTCACGATGGCGGTGAACCTCTCGAAACATCGCATCAATGTCCTCACCCAGAAGTGGAGTGAAATTCTCATATTGCATCCGGTAAGAGACAAAGAGGCGAGCCTTCACATGGTTATCACCACCGTGAGCAACCAACAACTTTTCCCAAATTTTCCAAGCAAGATTCAAATGGCGAACACGCTCAAACTCGGATCACACAAGCTCCGACCAAGTGATCAACGGCTTTTGCATTAGCCTCATACTTGGCCTTGGCACCGGCATCGGTCACCATAAGAGTATGGATGTTGACCGGAATAGCATAGGTCTTGTCAAGCACAATGAAATCCAACAAGCCTTCCCACGAAGAAAGATCATCATACGAGCCGCCCACTTGTGGTAACCCTTGCCATCGAAGTGCGGCGGACCGCCCCGCTCAACGTACGCCATCTTAGGATTCGGGACTTGTCAAAGTCGCAAAGAATCCGCACCAAGCTCGATACCAATTGAAGGATCGATGGCGACTAGAGAGGGGGGGGGAGTGAATAGGAGCCGGTAAAAAAAATTCTTCCCAAGGAACCCGGCCTATGCCCTACTCAAATCCCGGCCACACACAGCGATGGATCGAATCACGCACCAATCGCCAAGACCACGAGGTTATGGATCAACCTCTAGTCCTAGGAACGATTCCTTGAATCACACGCGGAAGCACGAAAGAAGGGGGGAAGGAATCGAACCAAGAAGCAAAGCGCCGGGCCTCGGCGGACCGTCCGCCAAACAGGCGGGACCGTCCGCAAAGGGCCGCGCGGACCGTCCGGCCGGGTACCGCGGACCGTCCGCACCCGAGCCGCGACCGTCCGCCCGAGCCGCGGACCGTCCGTTAAATCACGGAACCAACCGAAGCAACCCACGAACTACGTACCGTCCGCGGGGGAGCACGCGGACCGTCCGCCAGGCACCCGCGACCGTCCGCCCTCTCGTCGCGGACCGTCCGAAACTCCGTCCAACCGAAAACCAAAATCGCGACGGATCGAAACGAAAGACGAGCAAGAACACGAAGAACACGGGACGAACTCTAGCCGCGCGGACCGTCCGCCCGGTCCTCGCGACCGTCCGCCGTGTGGACAGAGCCGAAAACGCCCGACTCCGAAAGTCAACTCCCCCAAATCATCATCGAATTTCCCAAATGGTTGAAGCCGTAGAAACAAGGGTTTGGGTACTTGAAAAGCGTCACACAAGGATGCTATAGCCCAAAAATCTTGCCTCCTAACTCCCTAAATCACCGGGAATCGCGAATCCTTTGAGCACCACCAAAAACTAGAGCACCGAACGAAAACTCACGAATCGAAGTGGTTTCCGGCGTTTGAGGGCACAAGATCAAGCACAAAGATGCACAAGACATCTATCCATGTTTCCCTCAAACAAATTCGGGGAGAAACCCACTCAAATCTGCGGAATCACACCGGGAACAAAGGCACAAAAAGAAGCACGAAAAGCCACGAAAAACAACCCCGAATCTTCTATACAAACCAGGAAAGATTCACAAGGTCTAGCATGCCGCCCTAGCATCCATCCCTCTCAACAAATCTCTCATGAAGCTCTCATGCTAGCCTAGAGAAAATGGAAGGAAAAATAGCTACGAAAATGAGAAAGAGGAGGGAGCAAATGAAACCCTAAGTCGCGAGAGAGAGAGCCATCCACACACACTCATGGCTTATATATCGTGTCCCGCCGGAGTGGTAAATGACTCGACTACCCCTAACTAAACTACCGTCGATACAACCCACGTAGGGGCATTTAGGTAATGTTTGTGGGTCTTGCCATCGGACGGCCACGCCTTTGCCGCACCCCGTGTCCTCCCGACGCAAGCCATGCGATCCCGCCGCGTGTCCTCCGCCTCGAAGCTTCCCGACACGCCCGGATCCCGTCTCCGTCGTGTTGGGCCCTCGGACTTGGTTTTGAGGCCCAAACCAAGAAACCGTCCGCCGGTGGTTTTGTGGGCAAACCACCAAACCCCGCGTGCTCGGTCCGGCCTCCCGCCAAACCACTTGACTCGACCGCCACCATGCACCGGCCGATTGTCCATGACTTTGTCTTGCTTGTGTCGCCACCATGTGGCCCGCACCTGGGCCCCGCCGTCCACCGGGTCCCTCGAACCGAGCCTACTTGTCTCTCCATCTCCCGAGGCCCCTCAAGGCCGAAGACCTTTCGCGCCCGTTCTTCACCTCGCAACAACACAAACCAGGCCGCAGCCTCACACCTCGCGCACTAAGCCAAGAGTCACTCCAACACCCGTTGTCAATCACTCATCACCGAGGAGCGGTCATCCACCGACCACCGGGACGCTCCCGATCCTCACTTTTCCGCAAATTCTTCCGAGTGAAGCCCCAGCCAAGCGCCAACAACCCCCGAGTAGTGGGGGCGGTATCCAGATGTGCGAGGATGCCGCGGAGCAATACCTCGCGTACAAGCTGATCGACTCCAATCAAGATTGGAAGTCAAAGTGGTTCTACATCACCAATCACCACCCGGAGTTGCCGAAGCCGAGCGGGAAGCAGCCGAAGCACCGACCCTGGTGGAACTCTGAGCCAACGATGCAGGAGGGTATCCAGCTACCCGAGCTGCTGGCGAACATCAAAGCTTTGAGAGAAGCCGGGCTGAGGGCCAAACATGTGGCCTTCAGCTTCATGAAGCGAAGGGTGCAGCCGCTGATGGCCCGCGACACCTTCGGTTACCAATACACCGGCGACGGCGACTCGTCGCGGATGCCCAGGGGTGAAGTCGACGACGATGACATCGTTGATAGACTGGGCAGGATCTTCAAGGACATGCCAGCGTACACGCCGTGCCCCGTGCCCGAGTACTCCGCCACGCGTCCACCTAATGAGGTCAGTAGTCGTACTGAAGTCGGGTACTGATTATGTAGTAGTAGTCGTACTAATTCAATGTGCTTCTTGCAGGACGACATAGTGAAGTTCGTCTCCGAGCTGCCGTCGCCTCCTCGACTTGTCGAGATCCCGGATGAGGAGAAGGGGAAGGTCAAGGAGCGCCGCGAAGTTGGTGAAGGGGATGACACAGTAGTCGTTGAAGACACTTCGGAGGAAGATGATGAGGAGATGCTGCAGGAGTGCTTCCAGTTGTGATCAAGATTCAGCCACCCTGGACTGCTGCATGTCCCTCTCGTTCAGGATCCACCAACTAGCCAGGAGGCTAGTTTGCCTGCGCCGCCAAAGAGGCCGTGCAACATGGCCCGCAAGCGCGTGGCCAAGAAGCTTAAGGTCACGGAGTTCACATCTCAGGAGGTAAGCTTCCTTGAGTAGGGTAGTCAAGTACTTGTGTCTTGATGTAGTGTGCTGACGATGAAACTTCATTGCTTGCAGAAGATTCCGCCTTTCGACCCCGTAGAGCAGGGGGACGAAGGCAACTGGGATACGGTGGGAGAGCCGGCTGGAGGTAGCCGCAGCCCAGCCCCCACCGTGGAGGATCTCGTGGCGCAGCTGACGCGCCAGCCCCTAGTTGCTGAGGGAAGCACTGAACCAGCCGCTGCTGTCGCTGAAGAGCAAGCGGCTACTGAGGCCCGAGAGGAGATGCCTGCCGAGGCTGGACTGGTCGACATCGCCGGCATCCTCAGCGCCCCAACCGTGATGGTAGTCTGGTCGAGCCTGTAAGTGAAGATCTTTCCTGAGTAGTACATTTGGTTTGGTAGTCGTACTGGGTTGAAAACTAGTTGTGTACTCTGCAGGAAATCGACGGACTTGACCTGGGATGGGGATGAACCCGCCGCAGCGGTGGCAGAAGAGGAATCCGCGCCGACCGCTGAGGAGTCTGCTCCCGCCCCTCAGGCAGAATCCGAGGCGCCGGCCGTGGAGGCTGCATTGCTAGAGGCCAGCATCGTAGAGGGTGAGTACACTACGCGAGTGCAGGTAACCTCAAGGAGTAGTTGTAGCCACCGATGGTGACTAATACCATGTCTTCTTGTTGACAGGTGACGAAACCGAGGGAAGCGCTATTCCTGAAGCGGTGCCCGTTGAAAGCCTGGAACCGAAGACCCAAGGAGCTGCAAGAGGAGCCCCTGAGCCGATGGAGGTAGCCGACGGAGAAGCCCCCGCGGTGGCCGAAGGAGAACGCGACGACGTACTGCCAGAATCAACTCTGGAAGTAGTCGTCCATTCACCGGAGATCCAGGATGCGGAGCCAATCCGTTCGGCGCCAATGTCTGGAGCCGCCACGAGTAGTCGAGGTGGGATTGAGCTACTAGCAGATGGCCTTGTCGACCCGGCGGCGGTAGCTCGCCACTTGGAGGCGATGCGCCAAGCCGAGCAATGGATGAAGGTGAGTTTTCGATACTCTGAAGTAGTCGATCTGCCGTAGAGTGCTGAGTACCCAATTGACATCTGTTGTCTGCTGCAGGATGTCGCGGAGAGATCCCGCCAGAAGTCTGGCATGCTCCAGGGGTACGGCGACGCGGTGCTCCAGGCAGAAGCCTTAGAAGAACAACTCGTGAAGGCCCGGAAGCACTCCGCCGCGCTTCAGTCAAAGCTGGACGGCGCCTTCGCCCAGTACCACAACGAAGTCCAGGACATGCAGGCGAAGAGCAACGAGCTTGTGCGGAAGAACAAGTCGCTCCGCAACAAGAAAAAGGGTACGTGTTGTCTTGTCGAGTACCCATTGGAAGTAGCTTGTAGTAGTCTAACCCGCCTTGCTTTGTTGATTGCATAGCTTGAGACTCGTGTCGAGTAGCTGAGGGCCTCAGAAGTCGACATGAAGAACCTCTTCTACCGGGAGAAGGAGGCCCGTGAGGTACTTGAGTATGACTACAAGTAGTTGGCTTATGAGTGCGATAAGCACATGGAGCTACGCATTGCCTCCGATCGTGACCTCGTCAACTGCTACAAATCCTTGCAGAAGCTGAATGAGGACTGCGAGAAGCTGCGGGCCTAGATGAAGGAACTCGAGGAAGCCGCGCTTCCCATCGTGAGGCTATTGGTGCCTCACCCAGGGGAACCGAAGATAGCTCCATTAGTGGACCGGCTGAGGGAAGCACCCAGCCGTCTGGCGACGTACGTGAAGCACTTGACGAAGTCGATCCCCAACCAGATCCTGGCATATATGAAGTCGTACTTCCCGAAGGCTCCAGTTGACGTGGCCGCCGGCGGACTAGTCGCCAACTGCACGGACGAGCAGTACGCGGAGCTACTGGAGCAGATGGCACTGATTGCTGAACAAGTCGCCGAGAAGCTCAACCTCCAGTAGTCCTGTAGGGTTAGCTCGTAGCAGTAGTTGTAGATAAACAAAGTTGTAATGAACTTGTTTAAGTATGAATGAGAAAAACTTCCAGAAATGAGTACTCGTTGTCGCGATGTGTGTATGCGGAGTCCCATCATGGAGTTGTCACGAGTAGTCGTACTCAACAGTAGACCCGTTACGGGAAAGAGAGACAGTAAATCAGTTGATAGATAATCAAACTTTATTACTGAGAGAAGTGCACCTGGATGGCCAGGGCCGTTTTACAAGAGTAGTCGCCGGGACCCGGAGGCCGCCTACAGCTAAGTAGTGCTAGGGCGTACAGCCGCTTACAGCAGTAGATCCGTTAGTAGCCGTGTGGGTTGGATCTAGGGGTACATGGTCTCTCAGTAGACCGCTGCTGGAGTCCTTTGTCGCTCGGAGCAGCCCAAGATCCGTTAGTAGCCGCGTAGGCTGGATCTTGGAGTAGAGTAGTCCGGGGACTTGTGCCTGGACCCGGAGGCTGCTTACGGCGAAGGGGTCTTTGAGTAGTCGTGTAGACTTGAGCCCCCAAGGTAGTCGGTAGACTAGGCGTAGAATCGACAGAGCTGGTCGATATTCCACGAGTTGTTGACATCTTCGCCTTCGAGCGTCTGGAGGCGATAGGAGCCCGGTCCGGTCACCTTTGCGACTGTGAAGGGACCTTCCCAGGGCGAGCTGAGCTTGTGTAGTCCTTCCGTGTTCTGGATGCGGCGGAGGACAAGATCACCAATGTTGAAGGAGAGTTCCTTGACGTTGCGATAGTGGTAGCGTCGGATACCCTCTAGGTACCTTGCCGATTGGATGAGGGCGGCACAGCGAGCTTCTTCGAGTCCATTGATGTCAACTTGTCTGCTATCTTCAGATATGCCTTCGTCGTACTGCTCCACTGTCGGTGAGTCCCACATGACATTAGCAGAGAGGATTGCTTCGGAGCCGTAGACCAGGAAGTATGGCGATTGTCCCGTCGGCTTGGAGGGTTGAGTACGTAGCCCCCAGAGCGCATTGGGTAGTTCCTTGATCCACTTGCCTCCTTTGGTGTTGGCAGCGTCGTGTAGCCGCTTCTTGAGAGCGTCGAGCACCATCCCATTGGCGCACTCGACTTGTCCGTTGGCCCGAGGATGGGCAACTGAGACATATCGGACATCGATCCTGCTGTTCTCGTAGTACTCCCAGAACTGGTGATTGTTGAAGTTGGAGCCTAGGTCTGTGATGATGCGGTGGGGTAGTCCGTAGGGATGTACAAGTTCATCCAGGAAGTCGAGTACTCTGTCATCCTTGGGGCATGTGACCGGCTTGACCTCGATCCACTTGGTGAACTTGTCGATGGACACCAGATTTCGTTGAATCCACCGGGCGCAGCTTGGGAGTGGCCCAAACATGTCGAGCCCCCAAACAGGCGAAAGGCCGTGTTGGCGGTATGGTGACTAGCTTGTATGTAACACCCGAAAATTTCATTACAATAAAATATTGCTAGAAACAAGGTTTAGTTTTATTTTCTAAGGATTTAATAAATTTGGAATAAATAAATTTGCCTCTAATCAAATTAAACAACATTTAATAATTAGAATCAAACAAGTGATTGTGCATCATGTTGAAATGCATGAGTTTTGTTTGTGGTGTGGTTTTAAAAGTATTAAAAAAAACACTTGTGAAAAGTCTTAAAAATTTTTGTGAAAAGTCTTTAAAAATAATTGTAAAATTGGTGTAAAAGTTTGAATTAAAAAAATGATGAAGGTTTGAATTTAATGTTTGAAAAGTGGTTTAAAAGCTTTTCTAAAAGTCTTAAAATAGTTGAGTAAATTTGTGTTAAAATTTGAGTTTAAAAACATGAAAAAGATTTGAATTTGAATTTGGTTTGAAAAGGATTTGAAAAGAAAAGGAAAAAAAGAAAAAGAAAAAAAAACAAAAACCAAACTAACCTAACAACCCAGCCCAACTCCCGCGGCCCATCCCCGTTTCGGCCCACGCGGCCCACTCTGCCGCCTCCTCTCTCCTCTCCTCTCTCTCCCTCTCTTTCTCTCCCCGACATGTGGGACCCACATGTCAGAGCTCCTTCAACCTCCGTGCCCCCCCTCTTCTTCCCCGCGCGGCCGCGCCGCTACCCGCGCCGCCGTCCCGCCTCCCCGCTCCCCGCGCCCGTCCGCCTCCTCCACTACGCCATTAAGGCACCGCCCCACTCGCAACCGCCGCCTCACCCCTTCCTCTCCCCCGAAACCGTCGTGCACCGAGCCCGCCGGCATTAATGGCGCCGGCGCCACCGACCTCGCCGCCACCGCCCGCCGCCCTCTCCACCCCCCCCCCCTCCGCCCTATAAAATGCGAGATCGAGTCCGCCTCTTCCCGCACCACTTCCCCGCCTCCTACTTGAACGCGCAGCAGCCCCCGAGCCGAGCTCCACCGCCGCCGGAGCGCCGCCGCAAGAATCGCCGCCCGATCTCCTCCTACGGCGCCTCTCCCCTCCTCTTCAAGCCACCCGTAAACTTCCCCGTCTTCTCCTCTTCCTCTCCATGCCCTCGCCGTCGAAAATGGCGCACCGAGCCTTATTCCGGCCATCTCCGGCGAGCTCCCGCCGCGCGCGCCGTCGGGCGCCGCCGCCGGCCGCCGTCCACCGCCGCCAACCGCTCGACTCAACCATGGCCATCGGATCTAAGCCGACGGCTCGATTAAAAGGGCCGCGTACCCCTTCACCCGGTCCACGGTGGACCGGTGGACCAGGTGCACCGCGCCGGTCCACCGCCGACGTCATCGCTTGCGTCGCGCCGCGTCATCGTTTGCGTCATCACGTCCAACCACAAGCCGCCACGTGTCGCCGCCACAGTTCACCCGCCGGCTGCCTTCGCGGTTTTGCAAAAAGAACCCCGAGATTCCAGAATTTACATATATACCCTTCCACCTATATAAAAGCTTTCCAACTAGGTCCTTTCTTTTATGTCTAGGCCCCTGATCTCTTAGGTTTTCTGTTTAATAGCCTACCCTTTGATCTTTTACATATTAGACCTTCTAGTTTCACACATATTTATGTTTAGGTCCCTGAAATCTTGCAGAAAACCCCTAAAACTTTCAGATAATCACAATTTAGTCCCTGAATCTTGTTTCAGCCATATCTTTTCCATCCTAGCTCCGTTTTACACGTTCTTGGTATCCACGCGATCGTCTCTCCGAGCCCGTCATTTCTAAAAGCTTGTTTTAGTCTTTTGGTAATGTTTGATGTATTATTTTATTTATTGTATGTTTTCTTGCATGATCGTAGCCAACACGCCGTTCGAGGAAGTTCAAGTACGAGCTTTGCGTATAAGGAAAGTAGCTTATCGTTGGAGAAAGGCAAGTGACCCTAACCACCCTTCTACCTATGCTTTAATCAAGAATACTATAAGTTAATTGGAACATGGAGAACCACCCGGAAAACAAGTGCAACCACAGTCCATATGGCTCGGCTTAGCCAATTAATTAGATGTGTGATTGTGTTAACGACCCTATCCGAAAGGAACACAGGGGGCTCCGGGTTGCGTGTGGGTATAGCCCGGTTCTTTTGGGGTAGCAGCCTTTGCTAAGGTGCCGACCACTAGGGAGGGTTATGGTCCGCCCCGAGTCAGAATCGTCGTGGGTTGTTGATGCTTTTGCATATCTTTGTAAAGGCTTCGTAGCATCCCTATGCAATCACACCTCGGAAGTGTGGTATTGTGCTCGATCGGCACATGCGTGGTTGGGTTCAAAGTTCTTGGAACTTTTACGCGAACCGTGGGAAAAGTGTGCGACCTCTCGCGAGTGTAAAACTCGATCGATCGGCCGTGCTCACGGTCAAGAGCGGCCGGACCCTCACATGATTAATTGAACTTAAAGATGGATTAATATTGCTTTCCGGTTATTCCGTGGCCTTGCCGAGTACCAACCATAAGTGTACTCATCCTTGCTTACGCCGTTCGAGAGAAGAACCCCGGAGTGGAGCACTTCACCGACTACGAGGAGTTCGAGGATGCGATCAACCGGTCGAAGCCTGTGGAAGATGAAGATGGAGTCGCGTCTTCATAGTTATCGATGTTCGTGTAAAGACCTTCGTGTCTACCATCGTGAGTGTAATAAAAGTTAATAAATCTTTTCTGTATGTTTTGAGCAATGTCTTGTGATATTACACTCATGAGTCTATCATATGTGTGAAATTGTGATCCTGGCACACATATGAGATGCATTCGGTTTTCTACGGAAAATCGGGTGTGACAGAGTGGTATCAGAGCATTGCTGACTGTAGGACGCAGCCTCAGATAGAAATGGTCGATATTAAGGACTCTTTATCTAGAAAGCCTTTCCAGCATTCAAAATATCTTATTTACGCATAAAAAAATATTTTATTCTTTATTCTTTAACAAAATCAAATCTTTTGTTTTCTTCTATACTGAGACTGATTCTTGATCTTCCACCTTGAACTACCACACGTGTTTTATAGGATAGATTCTTAGGTTGCCTACCCCTTCTATCAGTTTCGTTTCGATAGAGCCGTTCTTGTGAGGACGTGCGATGTTAATGCTTGTTGATTGTAAACATGCATGATTTGGATCTTTGACATGATTGAAATGTTTTTGTGGAGTGATGGCCACAAATACATCAATAAAATAATTAAAGTTAAAATTTGAATCTTAGCCCCTTTTCTCTGATTCACCTTTATCAATTCAACTTCCTATCGGAAAACTTCTCTCTCTAACAATCAAATGGTAAACATCAGGTCAGGAGCTGGACAGGATATTCCGTTCGTCATCAATCAGCTGAATCAAGTTCCCTCCTCCACCACAAGAATTAGCAATGGATCCCGCGATGCAGCAGTTCTTTACGGAACAGATGCAATTAATTCAGAACCTCACCGCCACTGTCCAGAATCTACAGGCACAGCAGAACCAGCCACCACCTCAAGGACCTCCACCACCTCCACCACCAGTGAACAAGCATAGAGAATTCATGAGCCACAACCCGCCCACTTACTCTCATTCTGTAGATCCCCTCGATGCCGATGATTGGCTCAAGACCATCAACAAGATGCTGAATATCACCCAATGTAATGATCGTGAGAAGGTTTTGTATGCCTCGGGACGTCCGGCAAGGTGCGGCCTCCGATTGGTGGGATGCTTACACCGTCGCACATGCTTGCCGCCGACACCATTACCTGGCAGGAGTTCCAGGAGAGTTTTCGTACACATCACATCCCAGCTGGTGTGAAGAAGCTGAAGAAGAAGGAATTTCTAGCTCTAAAGCAAGGCAACATGACAGTTAGTGAGTATCTGGATCAGTTTACTCATTTGTCCCGCTATGCACCAGATGAAGTCAACACGGATGCTAAGAGACAAGAACGATTTCTCGATGGTTTGATAGGTCCACTTAATTATCAGTTGCAGAGCCACACATTTCTTAACTTTCAGATGTTTCTCAATAAGGCTATAGGATTGGAGAATAAACGCAAGGAACTCCGTGAACGAAGCGCAAGTTTCAACCTCAAGGTCAATCTAGCAGTAACACCCGCCCTCGTTACAACTCATCGCAAGACTCTCAGTTTCGTTCTAGCACACAAGGCAGAAGCCATGGACAGAATCAACCGTTCTATCGTTCGTTTGATGAACCCGAAGAATCCAACCCAATGACACCTCAGGCTCCAAATCCTCATCAGAATCGCTCAGGTGCACCAGTAAGGAACACTACTCCAGTTCACCCCAGTGGATGCTTCAACTGCGGAGAATTGGGACACTATGCCAGTATTTGCCCTCAGCGCAATATGCAGACACCCCAGAGAGATAACAGAGGTCAACAGAACAATATGCATGGTAGGGTGAACCATGTGACAGCTGAAGAAGCTCAAGGAGACAAAGATGTTGTGCTTGGTACGTTTCTTATCAACTCTGTACCTGCAACAGTTTTATTTGATTCCAGGGCATCGCATTCATTTATTACCGAACGATTCGTGACAAAGCATGATGTACCCAAGAGTTCCATGAAGACACATTTGCTAATTAGCTCTCCAAACGGTGAAATGAAATCCACCTATGTGTGCCCACGAGTCAATCTTAAGATCGGAGAGATAAATTTTGAAGCAGACTTAGTGATCCTAACATCCAGTGGAATAGATGTGATCCTTGGTATGGATTGGTTAAGCAAGCATGATGGAATCATTTTGTGTGCCAAGAAGTCGGTGCTCTTAACTACTCCGCAAGGAGATAGGATTGAGTTTGCCGCCGCAAGCCCGAAGAAGAAGGAGAAGTGAACAAGCTCTCGTGATAGTAAACCATCATCTATCAAGAACATCTTGTATCTCCTCTTGTTTCCCGATCCCTCCGAATCTCGGGACGAGATTTTTTTTTTAAGGGGGTAGGATTTGTAACACCCGAAAATTTCATTACAATAAAATATTGCTAGAAACAAGGTTTAGTTTTATTTTCTAAGGATTTAATAAATTTGGAATAAATAAATTTGCCTCTAATCAAATTAAACAACATTTAATAATTAGAATCAAACAAGTGATTGTGCATCATGTTGAAATGCATGAGTTTTGTTTGTGGTGTGGTTTTAAAAGTATTAAAAAAACACTTGTGAAAAGTCTTAAAAATTTTTGTGAAAAGTCTTTAAAAATAATTGTAAAATTGGTGTAAAAGTTTGAATTAAAAAAATGATGAAAGTTTGAATTTAATGTTTGAAAAGTGGTTTAAAAGGTTTTCTAAAAGTCTTAAAATAGTTGAGTAAATTTGTGTTAAAATTTGAGTTTAAAAACATGAAAAAGATTTGAATTTGAATTTGGTTTGAAAAGGATTTGAAAAGAAAAGGAAAAAAAGAAAAAGAAAAAAAACAAAAACCAAACTAACCTAACAACCCAGCCCAACTCCCTCGGCCCATCCCCGTTTCGGCCCACGTGGCCCACTCCGCCGCCTCCTCTCTCCTCTCCTCTCTCTCCCTCTCTTTATCTCCCCGACATGTGGGACCCACATGTCGGGGAGCTCCTTCAACCCCTCCGGCGCCCCCCCTCTTCTTCCCCGCGCGCGGCCGCGCCGCCGCTACCCGCGCCGCCGTCCCCGCCTCCCCCGGCTCCCCGCGCCCGTCCGCCTCCTCCACTACGCCATTAAGGCACCGCCCCACTCGGCAACCGCCGCCCTCACCCCTTCCTCTCCCCCCCGAAACCGTCGTGCACCGAGCCCGCCGGCATTAATGGCACCGCGCCACCGACCTCGCCGCCACCGCCTCGGCCGCCCTCTCCACTTCCCCCCTCCGCCCTATAAAATGCGAGATCGAGTCCGCCTCTTCCCGCACCACTTCCCCGCCTCCTACTCGAACGCTCGGCGCCCCCGAGCCGAGCTCCACCGCCGCCGGAGCGCCGCCGCAAGAATCGCCGCCCCGATCTCCTCCTACGGCGCCTCTCCCTCCTCTTCAAGCCGCCGGTAAACTTCCCCCGTCTTCTCCTCTTCCTCTCCATGCCCTCGCCGTCGAAAATGGCGCACGGAGCCTTATTCCGCCATCTCCCGCGAGCCCCGCCGCGCGCGCGCCGGCGGGCGCGCCGCCCGGCCGCCGTCCACCGCCGCCAACCGCTCGGACTCAACCATGGCCATCGGATCTAAGCCAACGGCTCGCATTAAAAGGGCCGCGTACCCCTTCACCGGTCCATGGTGGACCTAGTGGACCAGTGCACCGCGCCGGTCCACCGCCGACGTCATCGCTTGCGCGCCGCGTCATCGCTTGCGTCATCACGTCCAACCACAAGCCGCCACGTGTCGCCACCATAGCTCACCCGCCGGCTGCCTTGGCAGTTTTGCACAAAGGACCTCGAGATTCCGAATTTACATATATACCCTTCCACCTATATAAAAGCTTTCAAACTAGGTCCTTTCTTTTATGTCTAGGCCCCCGATCTCTTGGGTTTTTCTGTTTAATAGCCTACCCTTTGATCTTTTACATATTAGACCTTCTAGTTTCACACATATTTATGTTTAGGTCCCTGAAATCTTGCGGAAAACCCCTAAAACTTTCGGATAATCACAATCTAGCCCCCGAATCTTGTTTCACCATATCTTTTCCATCCTAGTTCCGTTTTACACGTTCTTGGTATCCACGCGATCGTCTCTCCGAGCCCATCATTTCTAAAAGCTTGTTTTAGTCTTTTGGTAATGTTTAATGTATTATTTTATTTATTGTATGTTTTCTTGCATGATCGTAGCCAACACGCCGTTCGAGGAAGTTCAAGTACGAGCTTTGCGGATAAGGAAAGTAGCTTATCGTTGGAGAAAGGCAAGTGACCCTAACCACCCTTCTACCTATGCTTTAATCAAGAATACTATAAGTTAATTGGAACATGGAGAACCACCCGGAAAACAGTGCAACCACGGACCATATGGCTCTGGCTTAGCCAATTAATTAGATGTGTGATTGTGTTGACGACCCTATCCGAAAGGAACACAGGGGGCTCCGGGTTGCAGGGGTATAGCCCGGTTCTTTTGGGGTAGCACCTTTGCTAAGGTGCTGACCACTAGGGAGGGTTATGGTCCGCCCCGAGTCAGAATCGTCGTGGGTTGTTGATGCTTTTGCATATCTTTGTAAAGGCTTCGTAGCATCCCTATGCAATCACACCTCGGAAGTGTGGTATTGTGCCCGATCAAAGACATGCGTGGTTGGGTTCAAAGTTCTTGGAACTTTTACGCGAACCGTGGGAAAAGTGTGCGACCTGCAGAGTGTAAACCGATCGATCGGCCGTGCTCACGGTCAAGAGCGGCCCGGACCCTCACATGATTAATTGAACTTAAAGATGGATTAATATTGCTTTCCGGTTATTCCTGTGGCCTTGCCGAGTACCAACCATAAGTGTACTCATCCTTGCTTACGCCGTTCGAGAGAAGAACCCCGGAGTGGAGCACTTCACCGACTACGAGGAGTTCGAGGATGCGATCAACCGGGGCCGAAGCCCGTGGAAGATGAAGATGGAGTCGCGTCTTCATAGTTATCGATGTTCGTGTAAAGACCTTCGTGTCAACCATCGTGAGTGTAATAAAAGTTAATAAACCTTTTCTGTACGTTTTGAGCAATGTCATGTGATATTACACTCATGAGTCTATTATATGTGTGAAATTGTGATCCCGGCACACATATGAGATGCATTCGGTTTTCTACGGAAAATCGGGTGTGACATTGTAGGCCGGGACGTGTTGTTGCTTGGTGAAGTATTGGCACCCTTGGCACCTTCTGACGAGTTCTTCAGCGTCACCTAGAGCTGTGGGCCAGTAGAAAGCTCGTCAGAAGGCCTTGCTGACCAGCGTGCGAGAGGACGCGTGGTTGCCGCAGCTGCCTTTGTGGATCTCGTCCAAGATGCCCTTGCCTTCTTCTCGGGGAACGCACTTCATGAGTACTCCAGAAGATGCGCCCCGCCTGTAGAGCTTTTCTCCGACTAGGACGTAGGACTTGGCACGGCGGATGAGTTGCTCGGCCAAGTTCTTGTCCGAGGGAACCTTCTGCTCGCTGAGGTAGTCGATGAAGGGCTGCCTCCAGTCCACGTCGATCATCATGACCTCCTGGCCAGCCGGGGGATGCGCTGGTACAGTGGTCGGTGGCGCCGGCTCCGGGATGGATGGCGCGTGAAGCTCGTGGACGAAGACACCCGCTGGTACTTGCGCGCAAGTAGAACCAAGCTTCGACAGGACGTCCGCTGCAACGTTGTTGTCGCAGACGACGTGGTGGAACTCGAGACCGTAGAACTTGTTCTCGAGCTTGCGGACTTCTAGGCAGTAGGCATCCATGTTCTCCTTGTTGCGGTCCCAGAACTTGTTGACTTGGTTGATGACCACTGCGGAGTCACCGTAGACTAGTAGCCGTTTGATGCCCAGTGAAGCCGCGAGGCGGAGCCCGTGTAGCAGAGCTTCGTACTCGGCTTTGTTGTTTGAGACCTTCCAGAATATCTGCAGGACGTACTTGAGTTGTTCGCCCATTGGGGAGATCAAGAGTACCCCTGCACCTGCGCGTTCGAGCTTGAGCGAGCCGTCGAAGTACATCACCTAGTGCTATGGGCGCTCGATTGGAGTAGGTAGTTGGTTCTCCCGCCACTCCGCCATGAAGTCGACTAGTGCCTGCGACTTGATGGTTGTGCGTGGCTTGAAGTCGATGTTGAGGGCGCTGAGTTCGATTGCCCACTTGGAGATTCTTCCAGTAGCATCTTGGTTCCGCAGGATGTCGCCGAGCGGGTAGTCGGTGACGACGGAGATCGAGTACTCCTGGAAGTAGTGTCATAGCTTCCGCGAGGTGATGAGCACTGCGTACAGAAGCTTCTGTACTGGCTGGTAGCGTGCCTTGGATTCTGACAGGACCTCGCTGACGAAGTAGACTGGGCGCTGGACTGGATAGGCGTGGCCGTCTTCCTGCCGCTCGACGATGATGGCAGTACTGACCACATGAGTAGTCGCAGCGAGGTAGAGCAGTAGCTGCTCGCCTTTGCGAGGAGCCGTGAGGACTGGTGGCTTTGATAGGAAGTCCTTGAGCTGGGCAAGGGCTTGTTCTGCCTTTGGAGTCTACATGAACTTCTCTTGGTGTTTGAGTAGTTTGAAGAAGGGGAGCCCCCGTTCTCCAAGCTTCGAGATGAATCTGTTCAGAGCCGCCATGCACCCGGTCAGCTTCTGCATGTCTTTGATGCACGTGGGTGCTTTCATGCTGGTGATGGCGGAGATCCTCTCGGGATTGGCTTCGATGCCGCGGTGGCTGATGATGAAGCCGAGTAGTTTGCCCGACGGTACAACAAAGACGCACTTGTTCGGGTTGATCTTCCAGCGGTACTCTCGCAGGGATGCGAAAGTCTCTTCAAGATCGGCGCTGAGCGTGTTGGAGTTTCTGGTCTTGACGACCACGTCATCCACATAAGCTTCGACGTTCTTGTTGAGCTGGCTCTTGAAGCAGGCCTGGATAGCTCGTTGGTAGGTAGTGCCGGCGTTCTTCAACCTGAAGGACATGGTCATGTAGCAAGACGCGCCAAACGGGGTGATGAACGCGGTCTTCTCCTCGGTCTTCTTCCTTGATCGCGATCCGGTGGTACCGGAGTAGCATTCGAGGAAGCGAGAGCGAGGTCGCGGCCCCGCCGTGGAGTCGATGACTTGATCAATCCGTGGCAACCCGAAGGGGTCCTTGGGGCAGTGCTTGTTGAGGTCGGTGTAGTCGACGCACATCCTTCACTTGTTTGAGTTCTTCTTGCGGACGAGGACGGGGTTGGCGAGCCACTCGGGATGTAAGACTTCTCTGATGAAGCCAGCCGCGAGTAGTTTAGCGAGTTCCTTCTTGATGGCGTCCTGTCTGTCGTCGGCGAAGCGGCGGAGGTGTTGTCGCTTCGAGGTAGCTTTAGGGTCGACGTTGAGTGAATGATCAATCAACTCCCTGGGCACCCCTGGCATGTCCGCTGGTTTCCACGCGAAGATGTCGCGGTTAGCCCGGAGGAAGTTGATGAGCGCGTCTTCCTATTTGGGGTCGAGACCCGCCCTGATGGTGGTGGTCTTGCTGCTGTCGCCTGTCCCAAGGTCAATTGTCTTGACCAGAACCTCCTCAGCTGGCTGAGGCTTGTTGGCTTTGTCCGACTTCTCTGGGATGTTGAGTTCACTTGGGGCAAGCTTCTTCGACGCAGCGTAGATCTCCATCATTGCATTGGGTACTTGATTCGTAGCTGCGAGTTCCACAGCTTCTGTGTCGCAGTCGAAGGATATCTTCAAGTCCCCTTGCAGTGAGAGTACACCCGCTGGGCTTGGCATCTTGAGTACCAAGTAGGTGTAGTGGGGTACCGCCATGAACTTGGCGATAGCTGGTCTGCCGAGGATGGCATGGTAGGACGTCTCGAAGTCCGCAACTTCGAACTTGACGTACTCAGTACGGTAGTTGTCCCTTGTTTCCCCGAAGGTAACTGGCAGAACCACTGAGCCCAGTGGGATAGTCGCGTTCCCGGGGACGATGCCATAGAAGGGCGAGGTGCTCTTGGTGAGCATGTGGGTGATGTCGAGCTTCATCTTCTTCAAAATCTTAGTGAAAAGGACGTTGAGCCCGGTTCCACCGTTGATGAGGACCTTGTTGAGCTTGGAGCCCGCGACCACTGGCTTCAGGACGAGTGGGAACCGTCCTGGTTCAGAGAAGTTTGTCCATTGATCCGCGCGGGAGAAGGTAATGGGTACCTCCGACCACCTGAGAGGGGTCGGGACCGCTGGTCAATGCTCATGACTTCTCGACGGGTAGCATTCTGAGCCCGTCGGTTGGGTAGTTCGCCGAAGAGGACGTTGACCATCTTGTCGGGTTCTTGGAAGTCGTCGTTGCCTTCGTCGGTCTTCTTCTTGCCTTTCTTGTCGTGAGTGTGCCGTGGCTATGGAGTATCCTTGAGTGATCGCCGGAGTTGGTAGCACTACTCGGTGGTGTGGTTGCCGTCCAGATGCCACAGGCACTTCTCCTTCAGCAAGTCTTTGAAGTCGTCGGAGGTCTTCTTCGAGTTCTCCTTCGTAGGGCGCTGGATAGCCACAACAGTGTTGTCTGGCTTGCGCTTGCGGTTGGGACCCGAGTAGTTGTTGTTGCGACCACCTTGGTTCCCGTTGTTGCTTCTGTCGCCGCCCGTGTTCTGTTTGCTCTTGCCACGGATGGCGTCGTACTTGGCGTTGGCCTTGTCTTCTTCATCAGCCCAGGAGGTGATCATGCCCTTGAGGTGGGTGATGGAGCTTGGGCGGCAACAGCCGAAGTCTTCGAAGGTGCGACGGTGGTAAAGACCGTCTTGGAAGAGGTCGATGACTTCTTTGTCAGAGACATCGACTACGGTGGCGCGCTTGTCGAAGAAGCGTCGCATGTACTTGCAAAGGGTCTCGCCTTGTTCCTACTTCTCCATAGCCAGGTCCATGCGAGTACCCGAGCGGCCCATAGCGCCCGCGAAGTTGCTGGTGAACTGCTCCTTCAGCTGGTCCCACTTGTCGATCGAGTACTTCTCAAGTGACTCGAGCCATGTAAGCGGGGCTTGGTCCAGACAGAAGGGGAAGTAGAGGCACTTGGTGTCGTTGTTGCCACCAGCGTTCTCGATGGAGAGGGCGTAGCATCTGAGCCACTGCACTGGGTCTTGCTTCGCATCGTACTTGGTGATTCCCAGAGGCTTTAATTTCTCTAGGAGGAGTAGGTTGCGAAGTCGCACAGAGAAGGCAGGGAAGTCGTCGTTGTCGCCTACCTTGGAGGCCTTCTTGCGCCGTAGTTCTTCGATTTTCTGGCGGGCGTCGAAACCGACACGTGAGGTGCCAGAGACGTGGCTGTCTGCGTGGCCTCGGCCGCCGCGGTCGCCACCGCCCCCAGCTCTCCAGTTAGCCCCATGGTTGGAGCTCCCGCCGTCGCTGCCTCCACCTCCAGGATCGCGGTGAGGGACGATCTCCCGATCACCACCAGCATTGTTGCCACCCTGAGAGGGTCCACCAGCTGTTGCTCGAGTATGGTTGGGGTTAGCAGGTAGCTCCGCTCGAGTACAGTTGCGACCGATGTCCGCACTGCGACTTGTGGCTTCGTTGTCGCGGTTCTTGATGGGAGGTGGTTGAGCGACCCTGGTGTTGACTCGCATGAAGGAGGCGTCTTCCGCGAGCTTGGCGATGACTTGTCCTGCTCGCATCCACTGAGCCTGACGTGCTATCGTAGTGATAGACATGAGGCATTGCTCTGGGGTAGTGTGTACCCGGCTCTCGACTTGGTCGAGTGCTTCTGTGAGGTTGCGGATGGGTAGGGACTCGCGGAGACATCGGCGTCGTTCGTTCCGCTTTCTGTTGCGTTCACGTCGGGCGTCTATGTTGGCGGCGGTCTCGTCGGCGGGCTCGTTGGCAGACAACTCGTCCACTGAGATGTCCTCAAGGTATTGGTCAGGGACCGTCCCTGAGGGCCCTGGCGTCTCGTTGGTAGTCATGAAGACTTACCGGTCAGGAGAGCCAAGGCTGGAGTCGCTGGTTGCCACCTCTGTCGGAGTGTGCTCCCCAGCTGGAGCAAGCAGTGTTCCCTCCTGGAAGGGAAGTGAGTCGAGGTAGGCGACGTAGTGTGAGTTCCCTCCTGTCAAGTCTGCGGGCTTGCGGTCTGGCCAGTAGACAAATCTCCCGGCGGGTGTAGATGTTATAACCAGGACGGAAGCTGGTCCTGACAGGGGTTGCTCTGTGGTGTTGTTCTCGGACTCGGGCTCATCAGGGTCCGACCCGAAGTCGAACTCGTAGGAGGAATCCGAGTAGAAGCCGGAGAGAGGGTTGGAGTCCGAGTTGTAGCCGGGGACGGTGTCGGAGTCCGAGTCGTACTCGGGTATGATCTCCTTGCCGTCCCGGCGCGTGGTGGGAGCCTTCGAGTGGGCCCTGCTGACGTTGCGGGGGCCACGTGCGAAGCGCTCACGGAGTGGGGAGGCCGCACGCGATGGCTGAGTAGCCGGCTCGCATGCGATAGCCCACGGGGACGTCGAGTTTGAGTTGGAATTGGATCCAAGCTCGAAGTCGGCGTGTTGGTTGTAGAGCGAAATTTCGCCGAATTTTCCGGCCGAGATTGCTCGTGACTACTTCGGGAAGCGTCACGAGCCCGGTCTCGGGTTGGGCGACATGGTGAGGCGGCGTTGGAAGGATCCGGCGCCGTCGGCGGCGCGGACCCGGGGAGCCGAAGACGAAGGTGTCGCCGTGCTTGAAGGCGACGGTTGGCTTGATGAAGATGGAAGCCGTCGAGTTCGCCATGTGATCTTCGGCGAGAGCCCCTACCTGGCGCGCCAGCTGTCGGTGTTTCAGACCGGCAACCTACTAAGGTGAGTACCCGAAGTAGATGAATGTGGCCTCGCCGAGATCGGTAACTTGAAGGAAGAGACACGTGGCACACAATTTAGACAGGTTCGGGCTGCGAGGTGCGTAATACCCTACGTCATGTATGCTGCGTAGCTCTGGATTGATTGGGTGTGATTACAAGATGGCGTAATCTGATGCGTATGAGAGAGGAGGGGTCCCTGCCTCGCCTTCTATAGTCCAGGAGGCAGGGTTACAAGTCGGTTTATGGAGAGAATACTAGTCGTATACATCTAGGAGTCCTCTACACAGTACATGGTATGCGTAGCTTCCTATCCGGGTACTTCTCCACCGTGGTCCTTGCGCCTCACGCCAACAGGTACCGTGCGGCACAAGTCGGGTAGTCCCAGGGGCCCACCGAGTAGTCGGTCCTGGTACCCACCGAGGTAGTGGGCCCAGGGAGGTCCATACGACATCCATAGCCAAGTTTAATCCCACCAAAACTTGTCAAATCAAGAGGAATCGAAGAAATCCTGCCAAGAACTCCCCTCACCTTAAAACACCGAAAAACCAAAATCGAGCCCCTTAACTCACGGATTTTGGAGGGGAATCAAAGGCAAAAGAACCACGAAGGGTTCCCACATATTTCTCCCATCAAATCCCCAAGAACAAGATCCCGAAAAGACACCAAGAAAACCACCAAGAGAGGGCTCCGAAAATCACCACCAAGAACAACCGGGAACAACACAACAAAGCCTTCGGGAACCACGCCGAATCATCTATACATACCAAGGAGGTTCATACAAGGTCTAGCTTGTCGCCCGATCATCCAACCCTCTCACAAAATCTCACCATGAAGCTCTCAAGCTAGGCCTATGGAAATCCTAAGAAAATAGGAAGGGAAAATAGGAAAGCAAATGAACTAGGGTTCCAAGAAATGGTTGTCATCCTATCACCTCATGGGTTATATAGAGGCAAGCCTAAAGTCTAAAATGCCCTTACTTAACAAGTAGGGATACAAGCCCCTCAAGGGCGGTTTTGGAAGTGTTCAGATTTTCTCCATCGGACGGATGCCCGACGACCGCACCCTGCTTAGCCTTGATGCAAGCCATGCGATCCCGGCGCGTGTCCTCTGCTTCGAAGTCTCCGGACTGCATCGTCGCACACCGGTCAGACCGATGCTCCTCACCGGTCAGACCGGTACCCACCGGTCAGACTGGTCTGGAGCTGCTGCAGCACCGTCTTCGGTTCTTCGGGCTTGGCTTTGTGGATCAACCAAGGAATCCAGTGGTTTTCTGGTGAACCATTGGAAACCCCGCGAACTCGGTGTAGCCTCCACCAATCGCCACTCATGACTCGGCTCCCACGTAGTCCCGGCTCGACCTTGGTTTTGAGGCTCAACCAAGAAACCGTCCATGACTTCATCTTGTTGTTCATGCCACCATGCGGCCCGCACTTGACTCCGCTGGCCATTGGGTCCCTCGAATGAAGCCTACTTGTCTTCTCCACACCTGGAGGCCTCACCAGCAATGACCTTTCTCGCTTGTTCTTCACCTGCACCAGCACTAGTCAAGCCGCAACCTGCACCTGCAATACTTAGCCAAGAATCAGTCCACACAACGTTGTCAATCACTCATCACATAAGGAAGCGACCATCCACCGGTCCTCGAACCACACATGGTCCTCATTAAGCTCATAGAATGTCTTGTTCAAGAAGGCCCTCAGAAAAATCCGGTTCCCAACATGGCAAGCGGTATTCACTGCTTTCGCCCAATATCTCCTCGGAGTCCTATGCTCATCAAGCATCGTCCGAGCCATCTCACAAAGGGAACGATTTTTCCTCTCAACCACACCATTCTGACAAGCCACATAGGGAAAAGAAAACTGATGTTCAAGACCCAAATCACGACAAAAGGTTTCAAAACAAGAGTTTTTAAATTCACTGTCTTTGTCGCTACGAATAGCTCGAACAACATCTCCATGTCTCATGTTCTTCAACCTCAAGATCAGATCTCTTACAAAACCAAACGTCTCCCACTTGTCAGCCAAAAAGAATACCCAAGCATAGCGAGAATAGTCGTCCACAATCACAAGGACATACCATTTCCCACCTGCCGAGCACACACGAGCTGGACCAACCAAGTCCATATGGAACAGCTCGCGTGGCCTCTCTGTCATAACGGATGTCAGAGGCGGATGAGAGGCGGCAACCATCTTACCATGCCTACACGGAGCACATACCAAATCCTTTTGGTAGTTCAACTTTGGCAATCCTCGGACTAATCCTAGCCCACTCAAGCGTGACAACAAGTCAAAAACTCAAGTGACCTAGTCTCCTATGCCATTTCCAAAGCTCCGCCAAAACACCAGCAACCAAACAACGAGAAGAGCCAACACACTGAGAAAAATCGGCTCTGAAAATTTGACCCTCGGGGACGATCGTGCACACAAGATCGCCTCGAGAATCCAAAACATGAGAACAGCTCATTTTGTAACGGACTTCAAAACCCTCAACAAGAAGTTGGGAGACAGAGAGAAGATTGTACCCCAAAGACTTGACAAGAGAAACACGCCCAAGAGTCACAGACTCACTCACCTTCACTGTGCCCACTGAAAGCACTCTACCTTTCCCATTATCCCCAAAAGTGATGTACTCTTTGGTCATCACCAGGGTGAGGTTGGAGAACCACCGTCGATCTCCGGTCATGTGTCGAGAGCAACCAGAGTCGATCAACCAAAAGCCCTCCATGCCTCCCACCTGCAAAATAAAAAATGAGAGCGAGAGTGAACAAAGGACTCAACACTGGGGTTAATACAAAACGAATCAAACCAATGCCTCGCCATTTGCTCAAATGTGGGGTTAGCAAAATCCATCCTATCTCTCCTAGGTGGAAAACCCACACGTCCCCTTGGAGGACTACGCATACCACGAAGGGGAGACCGTGGCCCGTAGCTCCTATGGGACCTAAATCCGCGATCATTCCCCCCATACTCGTATTGGCCACGAGCAAAAGAATGCAAAGCAAACTCACCACGCCCAAACCCAACACGCTTACCACCTTCTCTATGTGGTGGATCACCTCCAGGCACAAACTCACACCTCCCACGAGGATAAATGGTACGCACCATTCCCTCACCACTTAGCACCAACCTAGGCTCAGGCACACCACGAGAAGGGCGGTACCTGTCCTTGTTGGCCAACTCTCTAGCCAACCTCTCCTCACGCTTCCTCCTGAAGCAAAACTCAGAAAGGTGCCCAACCCTCCCACAATGCTCACAATGGAAGGGTTTCGGTTTTGACTTTGGTTTTGGGTTCTCTTTGGGCTCTAGCTTCTCCTCACCAGGTTTCTCATCACTCGGTTTCTCTCCCTTCTTCCCAAAGAATTCATTCCCCAAGACACTCTTGAACTTGATGGGTTCCTAGAAATTGTTGGTTTGTGGAGGAAACACGGGTGGAGTTGGGGTTGTGTCTAGTAGGTTCCTAAGATGATTCGTTTGGCCAACACTCTTGAACTTGTTGGGAGACGAGAGAGAAGATTGTACCCCAAAGACTTGACAAGAGAAACACGCCCAAGAGTCACGGACTCACCTTCACCGTGCCCACTGAAAGCACTCTACCTTTCCCATTATCCCCGAAAGTGATGTACTCTATTGTCATCACCGGGGTGAGGCTGGAGAACCACCGTCGATCTCCGGTCATGTGTCGAGAGCAACCAGAGTCGATCAACCAAAAGCCCTCCATGCCTCCCACCTGCAAAATAAAAAATGAGAGCGAGAGTGAGCAAAGGACTCAGCACTGGGGTTAGTACAAAACGAATCAAACCAGTGCCTCGCCATTTGCTCAAATGTGGGGTTAGCAAAATCCATCCTATCTCTCCTAGGTGGAACACCCACACGTCCCCTTGGAGGACTACGCGTACCACGAAGGGGAGACCGTGGTCCGTAGCTCCTCTGGGGCCTAAAGCTGCGATCGTTCCCCCCATACTCGTATTGTCCACGAGCAAAGGAACGTCCAGCAAACTCACCATGCCCAAACCCAACACGCCTACCACCTTCTCTATGCGGTGGATCACCTCCAGGCACAAACTCACACCTCCCACGAGGATAAATGGTACGCACCATTCCCTCACCACTTAGCACCAACCTAGGCTCAGGCACACCACGAGAAGGGCGGTACCTGTCCTTGTTGGCCAACTCTCTAGCCAACCTCTCCTCACGCTTCCTCCCGAAGCAAAACTCGAAAAGGTGCCCAACCCTCCCACAATGCTCACAATGGAAGGGTTTCGGTTTTGACTTTGGTTTTGGGTTCTCTTTGGGCTCTAGCTTCTCCTCACCAGGTTTCTCATCACTCGGTTTCTCTCCCTTCTTCCCAAAGAATTCATTCCCCAAGACACTCTTGAACTTGATGGGTTCCTAGAAATTGTTGGTTTGTGGAGGAAACACGGGTGGAGTTGGGGTTGTGTCTAGTAGGTAGTCGACCGCCTTGTTGTTGGTGTCGAACATGTCCCTCGATCCTGGAGCAAGGAAGTTCATCGGATGAACATAAGCTGTGTTCACCGTGACATCCCACAAGATCTGACCCTTGCCGCGGAGGAAAGCGGCCATCCGCCTTTGCCACATATGGTAGTTCTTACCATCAAAGTGTGGAGGACCCGAACCCCGTTCCTGGTACGCCATCTTTGGATCTTAGACTGGTTAGAATCACGAAGATCTGTAACCAGCTCTGATACCAATTGAAGGACCGATTAGGTGACCAGAGGGGGGAGTGAATGGAAGTCGATAAAAATTCTTCTCCAAAGAGAGAACTCGGCCTATGCCCCGAATTCACAACCAAGGATTCCCACACGGGTTTGCTAAGGTAGCGTAGTCACATCAGACCTACCAACCCTAGGAGAAATCCCAAACGATCCCGAAGCGAAAGTGAAACTCAAAGAGCGAAAGGCTTAGCAGCTCAGCACAGGACCAGGCGGACTGTCCGCGAGCACTGGGCGGACCGTCCGCGAGGCCTGGGCGGACTATCCGCAGACACCAGGTGGACCGTCTGCGAGGCCTAGACGGATTGTCCGCGAGGCTGCGACGGACCGTCCAAAAACAACCCCCGAACCTCCAGTACTGCACCTTCAATAACGGACCGTCCGCGATGGGCCCGCGAACCGTCCGCCCCGATATGGACCTTCCAGCACTCTAGTACGGACCGTCCACGAACTTTGTGCAACAAAAATCCCCCGACAAAAAAGAACAAATGAAAAGCACGCAAGAACACGCGAAGAACACGACGAACTGCTGGCTGAAAGCCACCTCGCGGACCGTCCACCAGGGGCGCGCGGACCGTCCGCGTGGAGCGCAGATAGCAGCCCGAACCCGACCACTTGAAGGTCAACTCCTCCTTCCCACTACCCGATCTCCCGAATCAACCAAGGGATTGCTACCAAATCATAGGTGAAGGTGAAGCGCCTCTAGGACTTGCTATGTCTACGAATTTGTAGCCTCAAACCCAATGAATTGTGAGGAATCGAGATTCTACCGAGCTCAAGAACAAAACTAGGTTTCCAACCGAAATCCTTCAATCGGAGGCCGAACTCGGAGTTTGGGGGATCAAGATCAAGCACAAAGATGCATGAAGCAACTATTCATGATTCCCAGCAACAAATCCGAGCCCAAAAACCTCAAAATCGAAGGAACAAGCCGCGCACGAAAAAACGACGAAAAATAGCTCGAAAAAGACACGAAAATCCAATGTGCTACAAACCGGGAACCTATGCAACCATGAAAGCTTTTATTCACTCGGAGGTCAGATTCTTTACAAACGAAGGAAAAATCTAACCCTAGAGAGCAAGGAAATGAGAAGCAGTCCGGATGGATAGTTTTCCTGGCAACCCTAGAGCTAATATATATGAGTCCCTTTTGGGCCAGGCAAAAGACCACACTACCTCTAGTACTTAAGTTGTGATACAAGCCCTCAGGGGCAAATAGGTCATGTAGCACTCCTTTTCATTGCACGGCCACGCCGTTGCCGCAAACACCGTCCTCCCGACGCAAGCCCTGCGATCCCGCCACGCGTCCGCCGGCATCGAAGCTTCTCGGCGCGCCCGGATCCCGTCTCCGCCTGCCGAGCCTCCGGTCTTGGTTTTGTGGCTCAACCAAGTAAACTGACGGTTTTCTGGTGAACCACCGCAAACCCCGCGTGTAGACTCCGGTCTTGAGCCGCTACCCTGCACCGGCTCCGGTCGACGACTTCGTCTTGCTTTTCTTGCCACCATGCAGCCCGCACTTGACCCCGCTGGCCACCAGGTCCCTCGAGTCAGGCCTACTTGTCTCTCCACTCCTCGGAGGCCCCGCAAGGCATAGACCTTTCGCGCCCACTCTTCACCTGCACCAACGCAAATCAAGTCGCAACCTGCACCTGCAATACTCGGCCAAGAGTCAGTCCACACCATGTTGTCAATCACTCATCACAGCCAGGAGCGACCATCCACCGGTCGTCGGACGCTCTGGTCCTCACAAGGTCAATGACCCCGACGCCGGGGAAGTCTATGTACCGGCTCGTCGCCAGCTCCACCACCTCTTCGACGGTGACGGTGCCCGCGGCTGAAGAAGTCTTCGCCACTCCCACAGCCGGGGAAGGATCCGACACCTCAGCGGTCGGGGAAGGCTCCAGCACCTCTGCGCCTGAAGAAGGATTCGCCGTCACCGCCGCCGGAGCAGGCTCCGACATCGGGGTCATCATGACATCGTGACCCCCCGACGATGGGGGACGCGCCAAATCTTCGTCCAAGACCACCACCACGTCTCCGCTGCCTGGGCCGGCCTCGGCCGGCGGCTCCAGGGCTACATGAGGGACAACCGCCTCAGCTGCCGTCTGTCCCTCCTCAACGGTGATGGCAGGAACTGGTGAGGGAGGCACGCTCAATGCCTCCCCCGTGGCGACCATAGTCGGCTCCTCCTCAGCCCGTGCCGGCAACAACTCGGCGCTCGGGGGCCAGGGACGGGGCTCGGAAGTCACCACTCGCGCGCTCAACACCAGGCGCTTCAAGGGTGCAAGGCTGAGCACCCCGGTGTCGGTGTGCCTTCGAGAAGGCAGAAAGCAGCGCCAGTAAACAAAATAAATCGGAAGATCTACGACAAAAAGTCGAAGTCAAGAACTCACATCTTGGAGTGCACCCAGGGTTTCTTCGCCGAGCGGCCCGAAGCCCTGCTCGGGGGCTGCGCGCTTCGAGCCCACCAACTCGGGTGCTGTTCCGCTTCGGTCCGCCGCCTCAACAACGGCAACACGCTCCCCCACCCGCTCGGGGGCTGATCCCCTGGCCTCCGCGACGGTCGGGGTTGGACCGTGGCCCCCGCTAGCGACGAGGGACACGTGAATGTCCGGGGCTCCGCCGCCCCAGATAAGTAATGACTGCAAGCGCCGCAGGGCAGCACCCGACTCTGCCGCTTGCGGTGCGCTCGGCGTCGACGCCGAGTCCGACGACTTCCCCCGCGATCGGCGCCTCTGCAAGGAGTCAAAGTCGGGGCGGTCTGAGCCATCGTAAATCTGGCGAGCCGACGCCGACCTCTCCTCCGATCTTCTCGGGGGGTTGGCTTGGCAGGGTGCGGATCTCTGCGACTCGGAGGCGCCCGTCCCGCTGGCTCCACACGAGGCCGGACCGTCCGCTGGTCCTCTCGGGCAGGGCGAGCTGCTTGTCGCGAGCTCGAGCTCACAGTCTTGTCACGCGTGGCCGCCTGCGGCTGTTGCGACGATGATACTTCGGAGCCGCGGGGATGCGACGACGAGGACGACCCCGACATGTTGCTCCAGTCGACCGCCACGCTGGCGAAGTCACCGCTCCACGACGGCTCGGGCATAGGTCTTCATCAGAGGAGACGCCAAGCTCCCCCGCCTTTCGCATCTTGATGCAGTTGTCGTTTCGATCGCGCTTGGCAATCTGGCGTTTCTTGTGCTGCGTCGTGTGCACGGCGCGCCGCTTCTCCGCTGTGGTCTTGTTCCGGTTAAAAATCATCTCCTCTGGGAGAGGCGCCTTGGCCGGAACGAGGTGGGCGCACTTCAACTACAATAGCAAGAAGGTGTGAAGATCAGCCAGGGAAGACGAGCTCTGAGAATATCGACGTTACAACCAAAGCAAATAAGATGCATCGAGGAGCACAACTTTTTCTGTCCCCGCTTTGGGGAGCATCGGGAGCAGCCGCGACGGCGGCCACGAGTAGGTCGACCTCCCGATCGCCTGCGCCACGCGGCACTGGACCTCGAGCGACGACGCGGTCACGGTCCCCTCCCACGGAGCCATGTCGGCCATCATCTCGCAAAGGCGAAGCGGCCGCCTCCGGAGTGGCATGACACCTTAGGCGTGGCATTGCCCGATCACTTCCGCCAGGGTGACTCCGGCTCCTCGGAGACGCCCCAGCACGACCCAGTGGTCTTTGAGGATCTTCTCCTGCTCCTTGGCGGGGCCATCCGCCCAACTCCCCTGCGACTCCGCGATGGAGTTCCCAGTGTACGACGGGAGCGCAAACTCGGGGTCGTTCCGCAGGTAGAACCACCCATTGTGCCAGCCACTGTTCGAGCTGGTCAGGGACACTGGGATGTAGTCGTCGCCGTGGCCCAGCTTCATCCAGAGATTGGCGAAGCCGACCGTCGCCGTGCGGGAACCATCCTTCAAGCAGGTGAACCTGAATAAGTACTAGACAAAAGGTGCCAGTGGGCACTGATATCGAGGTACCCCTCGCACATCGCCTCGAACGCAGCCATCTGCTGGATGTTGTTCGGGTTGAGGTGTTGGAGTTGCAGCCCATACTCAAACAGCACCCCGCGGATGAATCGACCGGCGGGGACGGAGAAGCCGCGCTCGTGGAAGGCCACGAATGACACCACGAACCCCTTGGGGGCGCGGGATGGACTTGTCGCCAGGGACCTTCCACTCGACGGCGGTGGTGAGTGGAGGAAGCTAGCCCGCCTCGACAAGACGGAGGAGCTGCTCATGGGAAATGTTGGAGCGCGTCAAGTTCGACATCACGGCAGCGGGGTCTTGGGCGGGCTGGAAGCACAAGGAGCGGTGGCGTTGCAGATGTGGTAGAACTCAGAGAGCAGAGGGCAAGCGCGAGAGGAAGAAGAAGATAGGAAGGCGAAGTCCCGGACCAGCGCCCGACGCGTGGTTTTAAAGTGGTGAACGCGGCCTCTCACCTTCAACACCGAGCCCGCCATGTCAGCGAGACTTTCGCCCACGCGCGCGCCCCGGTGAAACAACCGCCCACTCGCGCGACGCCTCGGTCCCCGCGGAATGCGGACCTACAGAGTCTGCGCGCGGTCATGATGGAACGGTCACGTCCGTCACGTCGGCCGAGATGCCCACACCCATAACTGCGCCCACATTCACCACGACGGCCATAACCGCCCCAATGAAGCGTCGCCAAGCTACAACAGCTACAATTACGAATAAAAGCTCGCGAGCGAGTCTCCGACTCACTCACGATCACGGGGGCTACATCTGGCGGATGCGCTCGCGCGCACCCACTGAGGACATGAAGAACACCATCAACACCAAGATCACTCAGCTGAGCCTGAGCATGACTCCTTGACTCCCTCTCAGGCTCGGGGGCTACTGACGAGAGCCGGGATTAGGGTCCCCTTTGACGACAAGATTATCTCCCCTAAAACAACAAGACATTCCAACACCATTGACAATGTGAAGGCCAAGATCAACAATGTCAAGACAAAGATTCAGGACAAAGAGGAGAGAAGACCCTGGTCAAGACCCACACTGGCAAGACGTCCAGTCTTCGGCCAGTTGGCTGCATCTCCGACAGGTTCCCCACTAGAGGGACCCCCATGACAAGTCTCCGCCTCTCACGATAAGACTCCGCCTCGCACGAGAAGTCTCCGCCTCGCACGAAAAGTCTCCGCCTCGCACGAGAAGTCCGGCCCCGGCTGGCACGTGGGCCCAGACGCACAGCGCGAGCACCACCACCGACGCGCGTGGAGGAACGATTCCCCACGTCATGCCGGTGCAACAGCTGGCAGCCATGCAAGCATCTCACCCCAACAAGAGCCTTAATGCTGGTCTGACCGGCTGCGCGGCCATCACATCGCCATCATCTCCCACTCTGTCACACACAAGCTCAGCCTGAGGCACTCAAGCACCCTCTACGACGCGCACAAGCCTAGACTTAGGCTCGGGCGTGGCAATCTAGGCAAGTACTCGAGCAGACTAAGACAAGCGCAAACTACTCGAGGAGGAGGCCAAGCGTCCCGGAAGGAACAATCCAGCCCGGCCACACGACGGTTCCCTCGACAAGGCATCAAAACTCAGCTTCAATGCACCCCGACGGACAACGACGTACGACGGGACGTGCCAGCTGCCAAGCACTATAACTCTTTTTACTTCTCCCTTGTGCCCCTCTCCTTGTGACTATAAAAGGGAGAGGAGGGCAATGGTTACAAGGGTTAGACCTTCGAAAATCCAAATGCCATTTCAAGGGACTTGGGCTCGACACCCTCTCCCGACCAGCTTGTAACCCCTACTACAAACACTCCTAGCTCGGGAAGACGGCAACACCAAACTGGACGTAGGGTATTACTGCTCGGAGGCCCGAACCAGTCTAAGGGCATGTTTGGCAGGGCTCCGGCTCCGCCAAACCCACTCTGAAGCTGCTGCTCGACAAATTTGCAGCTCCATCGTGGAGCTGGACTCTCACTTTGGAGCTGAAGAGATGTGTTTAGCAGAGATAACAACTCCAACTCCGAAAATAGAGAATTTGAATGCATCGTCCTCTTTTGTCCTTCACAAACATAGTTGTTTTCCCCCTGGACGCTAGAGAGTTCTTGTACGGTGTGGGATGTTTTTCCCTGCAATCATCAAAAGAACAAGAGATGCATTTTTCATAAAACAAATCGAGAGAGAAAAATCCCACAGGATCGGTGACTGCGGAGGTCCATTTTTTGATCAAACAAATCGAAAAAAAGTTCCTGCAGGATCTCGAGAGATGCATTTTTTGATAAAACAAATCGAGAGAAAAAAATGACGCAGGATCGGTCGCCGCCGGGAGGTCCCCTCCGCCTCTGTGTCGTGGCTCACTGGGGAAAGGCCCCTCCACGCCACTGCTCGCCGGGGAAGGTCCGCATCGTGGCCGCCCGGGGACGGCTGCCTGGCCTCCGCGCCATAGCTCACCAGGAAGGCACCTTCCGCGCCGCCACTCGTCGGGGGGAGCCGCTCCCACGGGCTGCAGGAGCTTCTGCGCCGCCGCTCCCCCACGGTATGCTCCCGATTTCTCCGGCGACCTTCACGTGGTCCTCGGTGGAAGAGGAGGCGGCGCGGCGCAGTCGCGATGCAGACGAGGAGGCGAGAATGGGAGGGGGGGAAAAGAAATCGAACCGGTACGTTATGTAATGGATGGCAAAGGTGGGTAATTTTCACTCAACTCTACGAGTGAGTACGAAACCAGTCTTTGCAGAGTACCCCTTGAGGTACTCCATGGATTTGGTGGAGTTGGGACGAGATCCATATTTTCGGTGGATCTGGAGTTTTCGGAGCTGAGGTGTTTGGCAGAAAAAATTGGAGTGGAGCTATTTTTTTTTAATCTCGAGCTGTTTGAAGTCCTGCCAAACACGCCCTAAATCCCATTGTCTCCTGCGCTAACCGTCTGAGCCCAACACACGATCGATATAAATTTACTGTCGGCGGTAGAAAACCCCGACACTACGGATGCTCTACTTCGAGACTTAGAGCATGTTTGGATCATAGGGACTAAAATTAGCCTGACTAAAATTAACTTCTAGGAGCTAAACTTCCAAACGGGTTAGGCTAAAGTGAGGCTAAAACTAGTCTTGAGGCTAAACTTTGATAGTAGGGGGTGGGGGAGCTAAAAGGGTCTAAAATCTTCTCTTACTCTTTTCTCATTAATGACCACATGCATGCTACCAATAGCTCCAAGCCATGGGAGAGAAGAGATAGGAGAGAGGGAGAGGAGAGAGAAGAGAAAGGGAGAGAGAAATAGAGACTTTAATGCTCTTTTAATATATTTAGCTCTTGCTCCAAACTCGGAGTGACTAAAACTTAGTCTGACTAATTTTAGTCATGAGACTAAATGTGATCCAAATATGCTCTTAGAAAAAGATTTTGCATTGAAAGCCTTAGGTGACGTGCATTACTGATGGACTTGTACTGAGTCAAGGGAGATATGCTCGAGAGGTTATAGAGCGAGTCAGTATGACATCTTGTAAGTCAATTGCATCACCAATGGTACTGTCAGAGAAGCTTTCTTTTACTTAAAGAGTGAAGTTAGGACCAAAATGTGCCTTTCTCTACAGAAGTATTGTTGGGGCACTGCAATACACTACGTGAAAAACAGTCATTCATAACGGGCACAGATGGTCATTGGTAACGGACATAGCGCCTGTTACCTTTCAAGCGTTACAAATAACCCAACATCGATAACAGGCATTTTGCCCGTTACCAATAACTGCCACCAGTAACGGGCGTTATGGTAATGCCCGTTACCAATAACCAGATATAGGTAACAGGCCACAATAGCACCCGTTACCAATAATAACGGGCATTACCATAATGCCCGTTACCAATGTGGAATTAAAAAACAAAAAAAAGAATTTACAAATGCTATTTTTTGCTTTATTTACACACATATACAGTTGTTCATACATCTATGCTCATACAAAAAAGTACAGATTCATATAATTTCAGTGCCATCTTTTGCTCCTGTCCTCTTTGGAACATCCCCATTGAATACCTCCTGTTGACAAACATCAATCCCTCCTGTCCTCCTAGTGTCGTTCATGATTTGTTCTGCATATACATGGGGAATAATATCAGCACTTACAATTCAGTGTAATCTGAAAGCACACAAATGTATTAAATTTCAAATTCGGTGTCAGATATATTAGAGCATTAGAAAGTATGTGGGTTGGTGCATTATCAGTCACAAGGCCAAAGGTTGCAGCAGTACAGTTGGGCATAACAGGTTGATGTGCATTGCTGTAGGAAAAACTTGACTGCTCAGATGCATTAAGTTGAAGTCAACCATCGAGATACAAATCTAACAGATGACAGATCTAGTAAAGAAGTCCCATGCTTAACACTTTGCAATTCGCTGACTCGTTCAACTAGAATGATACTATTGTCACACATGAAGAAAAATAGTTCAATTTCAGTCAAAAACTAATCAGAGAACACTGTACCTAGTAGTTTACCAGGTCTGGATCAGATCAGTTATGTAAAAAAACTGCCACTAAGGTAGATGTTAATATTTGCTCAACATACCTGAATCAATATGTAAAGCTTCCACATGTAGCCATCTCAGGTAATGCATTACTATCCTGAAAGAAAAGAAAGGGAGTTATATTCAGGTATGGAGAACTAGCACGTGTTGGTATTTCTTAATGTCAAGGATCTAATTTGCCAGATAGATTGATTGGCGATGGAAGATGCATCTAGATATAACTGAAATGGTCAGGTCTGCATCCATCCTATCTTCACAAACTACATGTGCATTAAATCATTCAGGGAATTAAAGAACTCAGGATGTCATGTATAATGGCTTCAAAGTTCAAAAGTTTTGAACTGGTCAGGTCAATATGAAAACCATCAAGTAATAAACAAATTTGTTCTAAAGTATTGTGTAGTTGCCTGATTGGCGATGCATCCGCCGATTACAATACAGATAAAAGCATATATACATCATATGAAAGTTAGCTAGTAGCTCTAAGATCACAGAGGAATATATTCGCTTGGACATGTAGGTTAAAAAAAGATGCAGAATAACAATTACAAAATGAAAGACATTGAAGTTAAATAAGAGATTTTTAGCAGCGACACCGCCGCTATGATATCATGAGAATGTTAGCTAAAGATAATTCATAAAGAACACAATTGGGAGTATTAAACAGTAATCAGGAACTTCAGATACCTCCGTGAAGAGAACTTGGATTCCGTGTCAATATACACAACTCGACCATCCAAACCTCCATACCAGGCAAAACTGCAGTGTGAAAAAACATATGATCATCTTAATATATAATGCTACTAAAATTCATAAGCAAATCATGCCTTCACATTGCCAAGTTTTAGCATGTAATACAATAATATATAATGCCACCAGAGTGCTAGTGCACAACATAATGTAGCAAAATAGCAAATCTGAAATCTCTAATAACATAATATAACTTAATGACTAGTGTTGCTAGGGCAAAACAAATCCAAGAACTATCAGTAGTAAAAGTGATGACAAACCTATACAATAAAAAGCCAACTACTGCTACTTCTATTATCAACATGCCCAAATTAGTGAACTATTATCAACAGACCCGAAGAACAAGGTAGTGCTAGTTGTGATGTAGAAACAAAGGAATTTAACAGTTGAAGTTAGATCACTTATCTGTGAGAGAAAGTGTAACATCTGGTCCAATGCATCGACAGTGAAGCTGGTAAGCGAACCAGCAGTCCCCATGGCCCATACCCTTCCATGTTTACACCATGAACATGAGTCATGAATATTTCAGTGATATGGAGATGGCATAGCCTACTACTGAAACAACTGGCAATTCATGTGTAATATATTGCTATAACTGCATTTCAAGCATCTCTGAGGAAGTGTAAACCTTACAGATACTTATATATACTTATAAAGTCTATATTCATTGTTTATCTCTGATTTTATTTCATCTTTTGCAATCAAACCACACAAGCATAATAATATGATAGCCAAAGAAAGTAGTACTAAAGCAAGTAATGATTGCAAGATGGTTAATTATAGCAGCAAGACAGTGATGTTCACAAATATGATGAGTGATGACCAAAACATTGATCGAAGTTCTTTTATGGTGTCAAGCAAGTTAGCATTCAAATTCACAAACATAGTTCACCAATCACATTTCATATTAGGGAAAGACTAGTCATGTTCACAACGATAGGACAGAATAAGGTCAGCCTCGAAACTAACCATTATAGATTAGTAACTTCTTCAAAAGGAGCTTGCTCGAACATCAATCAACAAAAGTATGGAATTCGATGTGTAATAGATAGGCAAAGGTCTTTCTGTAGCCAGTTTTCGCCTTTGCGACCACATTCTTCCCTTCCTGGAACCCCAACATTTGGCTGTCCATCAGATTCACGAAGTACAGAAAACAAAAATTCTGCACATGGTCTGTTGTCTGTAATGTTACTAGGGTATGATGAATAGGCCAAAGCAGTTTGTGCACCAGATCCTTCTACTGATATGCTTGTCTATAAGTCAAAAGTAAATTTCAAATAATATTGTCTTCAGTGGCAAAACATTTAGATAGCAACTAACAATAATTGAGGGAGTACAAGAACAGACAATTCAAGAGAGTGAAGGCTATCCAAATAGAGCCGCAATTTGCATATTGCTTTCATACTAGTCAGCATTAAACTAGTTCCAAGTATAAAGGGGTTCCTTTATCATTTCCCGTTTATTTCTTACCAAACTCAAACATGCCACCCTAACCTTGTAGCTGATTATACTACAGAGGACGAACATCTCCACAAAATTTGCATGAAACAAAAAAGCACCCGAACAAAAGGAGAATGAGAGCCATAAATCACGCACCAGAATGAGTGGGATGGCCTCCTACCGTATCGGGGTTGCCTTGACATGCAGATTGAGCGGAGGGGATCAAGTTCAGATCGATTAACTTACCGTTGTTGTGGATCAGATCGAGGTCCGGCGACGCTGGGGACGAGAGGAATCAAAGCCGAAGCTCGATCTACGCCTCGATCTACTCCTGGAGACGACAGATCGAGGCCCGGCGGTGCTCGATCTGCGCCAGGGGACGTCGACGCCAAGCGGGGAAGGCCGGTGGAGGCCGCCTTGCCGCGCGCAGATCTCTGCAGCATGCTCCTCATGCTGGCCGGAGATGGGGAGGTGGGGAGGAGGAGTGCCACCGGAGAAGCAGATCTCATCCTCGCCCTTGCGCCGGTCGGAGAAGAGGGTATGTATGGGGAGAGGGAGCCACCTCTACTACCTCGCGCCCGTGTTGTTACCGCCACAGCACCGCCTCAACATCGAGCTCCGAAGGAGGGAGGAGGGAGGAGGGAGGAGGGGGAGAGTGGGCTCCAGGGGCCGGCGACGACGGTGGTCGGAGCGCTGGCGGAGGGAACGAGGAGGGAGCAAGGGAGAACCGGAGAATGGGAGAGTCGGTCAGAGCCAGAGGACGCGAGGGGGGCGGGTGGGTAGTGGGCGCACAGACGGACGCGAGGGAAGATGACAGGATTGGACTAAAATTTCGGGTCCGCAAATCATATTTGTAACAGACGTTACGTGGCCCGTTACCACATATATTAGATGTAACTGGTATTAATTAATAGACCTTACCAATAAGGTTGGATTGTCTTCTGTGGATTTTAAAGATAACGGCCGTATACTATTGGTAACGGGCATTGTTTACTAATCTGAATCTTGTAACAGACATTGTACGCTTGTTACTAATGTTACGTGACCTATTTGAGGTTTTCACGTAGTGATATCTCACCCTTACTCGACCAGACATCGCCTTTGCAGTAAATAAGGTGTGCTAGTTCCTTCATGCAGCTATGTCTGTACACTAGGAAGTAGGGAAGCGTATCTTGCGCTATATACAAGGACTTCACCTCGGCCTGGAAATTAGAACATCACCTTCTACACTTGTCAATGCATTCTCTGATGCTGACTAGGTAGGGTGCCCAGATGACAGACATTCAACATGGGGGTTTGCTATGTTACTTGGAAGCAATCTATTTTCTGGACAGCAAGAAAGCAAGCAACAATGTCGTGGTCAAATATAGAGGCCGAGTGTAAGGTGTTGGCCAATGCAACAACTGAGTTAATGAAGGACCGATACGGCGAACCGAGAGAGGGGGGGGAGTGAATGGGAGCCGATAAAAATTCTTCTCGAAGGAGATGAAAACTCCAACAAGACGAACGCGGCTTCCAACACACGTCTCCGACTCACTACCAAGGTTGGTCAAGCCCACGTAGCCACCGGAGTGCCACCGGACCTAGGAACCAACACGCAACCTTCCGACCCGAGAAACGCGGCGGAAAAACCAAACCTCGAGTCTACGGACCCACACGGGTCGGACCGGGTGAGCACCACCGGTCGAGGCCGGTCCCCGCAGTGAACCCGAGCAACTTCCACTAAGTGGCTCTACACCGGTCGGACCGGGTGAGACACACCGGCCGGTCGGTGGGTGGCGGGCGACGAAAGCCCCCAAGACACCAAACAGTGCCAACCGACCACCAAACGGACCCAAACTCGAAACAGGCGGCACCACGGGACAACAACGAACACACCAAGATGTTCACCCGAGCAAAATCCCACAAGGGCTTGCACCGGCCGGACCGGGCCAAGAGCACTGGTCGAGCCGTGTAGCACGGGCGACTCGGGATGAACAAAGCACCCGCGAGTCAACTCCCCCAAATCCAAATCTCGATCTCCCGAATCGCTCCACGGACTTGAACAAGACTTTGGGGATATCATGAACACCTCATGAGGAGTTCATAGCCAAGTTTAATCCCACCAAAACTCGTTCAAAAAGGAGGAATCGAAGAAATCCCGCCGAAAGCACTTCCAACCCAAGAACTCAAGAAACCCCAAATTCGAGCAACTTTTCTCACCGATTTGGGAGGGGAATCACGCCCAAAGAACCACGAAGGGTTCCCACAAATTTCCCCCATCAAATCCCCAAGAGAAAAGCCTCGAAAACAACCCAAAGAAATCACCGAGAGAGGGCTCCGAAAATCACCACCAAGAACAATCGGGAAAAACACATCCAAACCTTGAGGAACAACGCCGAATCATCTATACATGAAACAAAGGTTCGTACAAGGTCTAGCAAGCCGCCCGATCATCCATCCCTCTCTACAAGATCTCTCCGTGAAGCTCTCTTGCTAGTCCTAAGGAAAACCTAGAGAAAATAGGTGGAAAATAGGAAAACTAATGAGCTAGGGTTCCAAGAGTTGGCTGCCAACCTCTCACCTCTTGGGTTATATAGGCGGCAACCGAATGTCTAAAATGCCCCTCTCTACTAACTAGGGATACAAGCCCCTCAAGGGCGGATTTGGAATTCTTGATGTCTTCACCATCGGACGGATGCCGGCGACCGCACCCGCGTAGCCTCGACGCAAGCCATGCGATCCCGACGCGTGTCCTCCGCTTCGAAGATTCGGACCTGCGTCGTCGCACACCGGCCGACCGGTGCTCCTCACCGGCCGAGCCGGTCCCCCCGCCGTCGACCGGTCGGACCCACCGGTCGAGACCGGTCCGGTGCCGCCGCACCTCCGTCTTCGGTTCTCGGTCTTGGCTTTGTGGATCAACCAAGGAACCCAGGTGGTTTTCTCGGTGAACCACCGAAACCCCGCGAACTCGGTGTAGCCTCCGCCAATCTCCACTCATGACTTGGCTCCCACGTAGTCCGGCTCGACCTTGGTTTTGAGGCTCTACCAAGAAACCGTCCACGACTTCATCTTCTTGTTCATGCCACCATGCGGCCCGCACTTGACCCCCGCCGGCCACCGGTCCCTCGAACAAAGCCTACTTGTCTTCTCCACACCCGGAGGCCTCACCGGCGACGACCTTTCGCGCTTGTTCTTCACCCGCACCAACACGAGTCAAGCCGCAACCTCGCACCCGCAATACTTAGCCAAGAATCGGTCCACACAACGTTGTCAATCGCTCATCACACAAGGAAGCGACCATCCACCGGTCCTCGAACCACACATGGTCCTCAATCTCCCCCTTGATGAGTGCATTGACAACACCCACACGAAAGTAACAAGAGAGAAAAGAAAAAGAAAAGAAACGAACAAAAAGAAACTCCAACAAGCGATCGAAAGCCAAACAAAGACAAAGAGCAAGATCACTTGAAGAAGACAAGTCTCGGACCCCTTAGGCAAGGGCAACGGCTCGACACATCCGAGACAAAGCAAAGCTCAAGCAAAGAGCACAAACCACCGAAACAAAGCTCGAAAACTCTCAAAGAGCTCCCCCGCACACATGCAAACTCCCCCCGAACCAATGCAACTCCCCCCGGACGAATGCATGCAAGAAACCACATGAAACGGGGCGAGCTGCAAAGCAACTTCGACTCACACCGGTCGGACCAGGTCATCACCACCGGTCGGACCGGTGCCCAACATATGTACGGGACGAGCACTCACACCGGTCGGACCGGTGCTCATCACCGGTCGGGACCGGTGTACAACGAAGCCCGAGAAATGGCTCGAAACCACCGAAAACCTTCCAAACGCGTCCAACAAGCCATTTCAAGCTCAAACTTCTCCCCCTTGTTGGCAATGCATGAATCAAGCCAAAAATGCAAAACTTTCAACCTAGAGCTTCTCAAATATACAAAATTCAACATAGGATGCTACACATGTCCAAATGAGCAAGTTAGATACTCTACGGCTTCGTATCGATCTCAACTACATGATCACCAAGTTTCACAACCATTGGACGAAGCTAAGATGGATTTTGGCAATTTTGCGAAAAACTTGCCTCTCATGAGCAAAGTCCTAAACATGATCAAAGCATATCAAAATGGCAAAGCCACACAAACTTCATGCTAGTCGGCTATTCTAACCATAAGACCATCACAAACACCCACAAGCACCTCATGTCATGTCAAAGCCACCGAGCCATGTGCCTACTTCTATGTATGAGACTTCTCATTGGTAGGCATCATGCAACGGTTTAGCACCCAAAGCAAATTAAATTCAGCACATATGACATGGGAACATATTTTCCAAGCATTTTTCATTTCATATTCAGATTTGTACATGGTACATGAAATGTCTTTGCGACAAAAAGGAACTTATGCTCCTCCACAAGATAAGTCTAGAGGGCTAAACATTCATGATGGCAAATGAGCCTTTGGCCCCATATGATCAATAAACTAGCTATCCAACCACAAATTAAGCATAGCAAAGCCACAAAAACATGTCAAGAGCATGTAAAGGCATTTACACATGAGAGAGCATACATGTGACATTTTTCAAAAGCATAGCTATCAACCATGGATTATTCATCAAGATCATCAAGAGCTAAGCCAAACTAACCATATCATACCAAACAAGCTCACAAAGACATATATCTCATTCCATGGTAAACAATGTATATGAGAGAAGCTTTCCTAACCAATGCATATGATACAAAATGCATGCAATCTAAGATACAAGGATGCCTATACATCATGTTACATATGCCATGCCAAAATGCAAGAAATGCACAAAGGAAAGCTATACATATGCTACAAACCGGCTCCTCGAGGGGAGGCAAAACGGGCTCGACACCACCGGCAAAAGAGAGCTCCCACACACCCAACTCAGGAAATCAAACACACACCAAGTTCCCCCGCGGACGAGTGAAAGTTGCTTGATCTAGGGGTTTGGTGAAAATATCGGCTAGTTGGTCATGAGTGGGTACATGGATCAAAGCTATCTTTCCTTTCTCGACATTGTCTCTCAGAAAATGATACCTCACTTCTATGTGCTTGGTTTTGGAATGGAGCACCGGGTTCTTTGCAACGCTTATGGCACCGGTGCTATCACACCGAAGTGGGACATGGGTATACTCCTCACCAAAGTCACTCATGGTGTAGGTGATCCAAAGGAGCCGAGAGCAACAACTAGCGAGCGGCAACATACTCGGCCTCGGTCGTGGATTGAGCAACACTCGACCGCTTACGAGAAGACCAAGACACCAACGAAGAACCCAAAAAGCGGCAAGTCCCGTAAGTGGACTTCCTATCCAACCGACACCCGGCAAAATCCGCGTCCGAAAAGCCATGAAGCGCCAAAGAAGAGGACGCGGAGTACCAAAGGCCGAAGTCGGGAGTGTGACGCAAGTACCGAAAATTCTCTTCACTCGCTTGCCGATGCGAAGTCCTCGGAGACGCTTGAAAACGAGCGCACGGACACACCGAGAAGCGTATGTCCGGCCTCGTCGCCGTCAAGTAGAGGAGTGACCCGATCATGCTTCGGTACTCCTTCGGTCCACGTGTTCACCTTCCTCGTCCGCATCAAGAGCCGTAGTCATACTTATCGGCGTCGTCATAGCCTTGGAGTCCTCCATCTTGAACTTCCTCACAATGTCCTTGGTGTACTTAGCCCGGTGCACAAATGTTCCTTCCTTTGATTGCTTGATTTGTAGCCCGAGGAAGAACCGCAACTCGCCCATCATGCTCATCTCAAACTCCCCGCTCATATCATCCGCAAACCTCGCAACAAGAGAGTTAGACGAGCCACCAAAGACAATATCATCCACGTACACCGCACAATCGGGATATCTCTCGCCCTCGCCTCGGCAAAAACAAGGTCCGATCGACCTTCCCCATCTCAAAACCTCTCTCAAACAAGAACCCCCTCAACCTCGCCATACCAAGCTCTAGGCGCCTGCTTCAACCCATACGGCGCCTTCCTCAACTTGTACACCCCGTGGGGGTACTTCTCACTCTCAAACCCCGAGGTCGTCTCACATACACTTCTTCCTCCAACACTCCATTCGAGAAAAGCACTCTTCACATCCATTTGGTGCAACTTGAACCCTTTAGCCACGAGAGAATGCTAGAAGGATCCTAATCGCCTCCAAACGGGCTACGGGAGCAAAGGTCTCCTCGTAGTCGATCCCCTCCTTCGACCGAACCCCCGAGCAACAAGTCTCGACTTGTTCCTCACAACGTCACCCTTCTCTCCCTCTTTGTTTTTCCACACCCACTTTGTACCAATCGGCTTACACCCCGGGGGGAGGGTCAACCAACTCCCACACCCGATTCCTCTCAAAATTCTCCAACTCCTCATGCATCGAGTTAACCCAATTGTGATCGGATAGTGCGTGTCCAATGTCTTTGGGCTCGAAAGAAGCAACAAACGCGAAGATGAGCAAAATGGGAATTGTTCCGAACCCTCGACCGTGTAGTGCGTTCATCCATGTCGCCGATGATCCTCGAAGCCGGGTGATCCACTTGAACTCGCCGGGGAGGTTCTCGCCTCGAAGCTACCTCCCCCTCAACATCGCCTTCTCCTCGTTCTTGATTTGTCGTCGTAGGTGTAGCGAGAGGGTCCATCCAACATCATAGTCGAAGTAGTGGGTACATGTTCGGCGGGGGCACCGCACCGCCATCCTCATCATCTCCATGTTCATGCTCCTCCTCCCGAAAGATCTCCTCGCCAAGCTCATCATCACCGCACACTCAAGGACAAGCCGACTACGTGGCTCGTCTCGTCGAAGGTTACCTCGCAAGTCTCCACGATTTGGTTAGTTTCAAGATTGAGCACACGATATGCTCTAGAATGAGATGCATAACCAAAGAAAATGCCATCGACAGACCTAGCCTCAAACTTATCCAACTTCCCGCCTTTCTTCGAATGAAACACTTGCAACCAAAGACATGGAAGTGACTCACCTTGGGTGTGCGACCATGCATCAACTCATAGCATGTCTTCTTCTTGTGCACTCGAGGTATATCCTGTTCGACACATAGCATGCGGTATTCACCGCCTCGGCCCAATACCTCCTCGGAGTCCTATGCTCATCAAGCATCGTCCGAGCCATCTCGCACAAGGTCTGTTCTTCCTTTCCACAACACCATTCCGGGGAGGCGTATACGGACTCGAAAACCGGTGCTCAAGACCCAAGTCATGACAAAAGGTTTCAAAACGAGAGTTTCGAATTCCGAGCCATTATCCATTGCGGATAGCTCGTATGGCATCTCCGTGCCTCTCGTTCCTCAACCTCAAGACTAGATCTCGAACAAAACCAAACGTCTCCCCCTTATCCTCCGTAAAGAACACCCACGCATACCGAGAATAGTCATCCACCACAACAAGGACATACCACTTCCCACCGCGGATCGCACACGAGCCGGGCCAACAAGGTCCATATGGAGCAGCTCGCATGGACGCTCGGTCATCACATCGGTGAGAGGCGGGTGAGAAGAGGCCACCATCTTGGCATGCCTACACGGAGCACAAACCAACTCTTTCTCAAGCTTCAACCGTGGCAATCCTCGGACCAAATTGAGTTTACTCAAGCGAGACAAAAGGTCAAAGCTCAAGTGACCCAACTTCCTATGCCACTTCCACAACTCACTCGAAGAACCGACCAAGAAACAACGCTCAACACCCGAAGACCGAGAAAAATCAAGCACGAAACACCCGACCCTCGGGAACGACCATACAAACAAGGTCCCCTCGAGAGTCCACAATCCGAGAACCACCAGGCCGAAACAACACCTCAAAACCCTCATCCAACAACCGAGACACGAGAAAGCAAATTGTACCCCGGCGATTGAACAAGAGCAACACGCCTCGAGTGATCTTGTCACTCACTTTTGTCTCACCTTCCGAAAGCACACGCCCACGCCCATTGTCCCCAAAAGTGATGTACCTCTTCGTCACCACGGGACGAGACTTGAGAACCACCCCCCTGTCTCCGGTCATATGCCTCGAGCAACCGGAGTCAATCAACCAAATGTTCTTCAAGTCTCCCACCCGAAACTCAAAAATAGGCACGTGAGCGAACAAACGACTCAAAGACTCGGGGTTAGTACCAAAAGAGGAAAACCGAGTCTGAGCCATTTGCTCGAAAGTGGGGTTAGCACCAACCAAAGCATCTCCCCTACCAAAACTACCTCCACGAACACCACCACGGTAACCACCCTGAGGGAACCACCCCTCTCTGCCCGGAGGAGGACCAAAACCACGCAAGAAAGCCCGTGGAACGTCCTTCCTCTCCAACTCAACTCCACGACTCCTCCAATCCCCGTATTGAGCACGAGGAGGAGAACGTCTAGCAAGCCGACCACCCGCACCCTTTCCGGCCCAACCACCGAACCACGACCACCGAAACAACCCTCGCACCCGCACGAGCTCGAAACCCGAACATCCGTCCGTCTGTGCCCGCACCGGTCGGCCAGGTGCCCCACACCGGTCCGACCGGTGTGACTCGGACAGCAGCACCACCCTGCAGCCTTCTTCTCTCCCCAAGCCCGAACTCGTCCTCACAATCGCCTTGCCCCCGGGCATCCGCATACGAGGCTCAAGTACACCATCGGAAGGGTGGTACTTGTCCTTGTTAGCCCACTCCTTCTCCATTCTCTCCTCACGCTTCCTCTTGAAGCAAAACTCCTCCTTATGGCCATCTCTCCCACAATAGCCACAATGGAACCTCACAAGCTTAGGCTTTGGCTTGGGATGTGGCCGCTCACTTGGTTTCTCTCCACTCAAACCCTCCACCTAGGTTTCTCACCACTAGCCTTCTCACTCTCCTTCCCAAAGAACACTTTCCCCGAAGTGCTCACAAACTTGATAGGCTTTTGTAGGTCATTTGTGGGTGTAGGAAACACGGGTGGAGCTGGGGTTGTGTCTAGTCGGTTCCTTAGATGGTTAGGTTTTGGGGGGAAATCATTTTTGTGGTGGGTTTTTGGTGGCTCAGGGATATTCTCTCCACTTCCCTCACCAACCTTGTTTGCTCCAAGCCCCTCACCATCTTGCCTCTTAAAGGCCTCGATCATCATCCTCAACTGAGGCTCGTGACCGGACAACCAACCCATCAACTTCCTCAAATCATCATTCTCATCCTGCAAACGGTCAACATAATGTGCAAGCTCCAAATTTTTCAATGCATGCATTTCACAGGTAGAGCAAGATGTAGGCATGGGTTCCTTCAATTTAGCCTCGAGCGAACTAGTGTAAGCATGCATCTCATCAATCTTAGCATGCAAAACGGGGCAAGAAGTGCAAGCACCTAGCAAAGCGAGTCTAGACTTAAGCTCGGCCACTTCAACCCTAAGCACATCTAGTTCCTCACACTTGGAGGCATGCTTCTCCTTGAACAAAGCAAGATCGGCAAGGAAAATAGAGCAATCAGCACAATCATTCTCATCGAAACAACGGGGCTAGCCTTAAGCGAATCAATCTCAAGCTTGCTATCAAGCACCCGTGTCTCTAGCTCGGCCACTCTAGTCCTAGCATCCTCGAGTGAAGCCCTAAGCTCTTTCCTCATTTTCTTGGCCTCTCTAAGCATGTCATCACGGTTATCAAGCAAAGAGCCAAGCCTCTCATTCTCCTGGCGCAAGAAGGGAAGCTCATCACGCACCTCGTCGTCGGACTCAGAGTCCGAGTCGCTCCGTGTGCTCTTCTTTGCCGCCGGAGCTCAACGCCATGGTGCGAGGCCGTCTCTCGCGAGCGGCTCGGCCCGCTCGGGTTCTTGGACGACCTCTTGTTCTTGCGGCGATCTCCCTCGTCGTCGGCCGCCGCTCGAGCTCGAGGTGGAGTACACGGAACCGGAGTCGACGTCGCTCGCTCCAACCATCGCTCGGGCCTTGCCTCGGCCCTCCTTCTTCCTCGATCGTCGCTCGTCCTTGTACTTGTTCTTGTGCTTGCTCTTGTGGTCGCGCCTCGAACGGTACTTGTCGTCGTTCTTCCTCGGCTTGTGCTTGTAGTCGTCCTTGTTCTCGGCCTTCTCGGGCGGTCGGCGACGAAGTGTCCCGCTTGCCGCACCGAAAGCAAGTCCTCGTGTTCCTCCTCATGTTCACGCGGTTCTCGTGCGGCCTCTCGAACCGCCTCGTCAACGGCGCCGGCTCGTCCTCTCCAAGGTCATCAAACTCCTCATCCGGCATAGACATCAAAGAGGAAAACGAGAACATCCGGTGGATGGGTTAGAGTTAGTCTTTCCTTTGGAACCACCAACGAGGGCAAGACTATGGGAATCAGTCGGTCCCTCGAGCTTGGCAGTCATGCCTCTATCCACCTCAGCCGACTTGAGCTTCGAGAACAGCTCGTTCACCGTCAGAGTATCATACCTCTCCGACTCGACTATGGCCTCGAACTTTCCGCCCCATATCGTACGATCCAAGGAGTGTAAGAGCTTGACCGCTCTATCATGATCATCGTACGGGAGCACGTCCACATTGGCCCTCATGTTGTTCACCACCACCGTGAACCTGCGAAACAAGGCATCGATGGACTCACCTAGGGAGATGAGTGAAGTTCTCGTACTCTCTCGGGTAGGTCGCATACAACCGTGCCTCGAACACCGGGCGTTCCCAACATGAGCCTCCTTCAACATGGCCCAAATCCTACAAGCCAAGTGCTCGGTGTGCACCCGATCGAACTCGGCCGACACAAAGCACGAAACAAGTAGTCAACCGCCTTATTGTTGGCGTCGAATCCGTCCCTCGACCCCGGAGCAAGGAAATCCATCGGTGGACATAGCTCGTGTCCACCGTGACATCCCAAAAGCGGCCCGACCCTTTCCGCGGAGGAACGCACCCATCCGCTTGCTCCACATCCGGTAGTTCTTGCCATCGAAGTGTGGAGGACCCGAACCCCGTTCTCGGTACGCCATCCTTGGATCTTAGACTCGGTTAGAGTCAACAAAGACCCGAACCGGCTCCGATACCACTTGAAGGACCGATACGGCGAACCGAGAGGGGGGGAGTGAATGGGAGCCGATAAAAATTCTTCTCGAAGGAGATGAAAACTCCAACAAGACGAACGCGGCTTCCAACACACGTCTCCGACTCACTACCAAGGTTGGTCAAGCCCACGTAGCCACCGGAGTGCCACTGGACCCGGGAACCAACACGCAACCTTCCGACCCGAGAAACGCGGCGGAAAAACCAAACCTCGAGTCTACGGACCCACACGGTCGGACGGGGTGAGCACCACCGGTCGGACCGGTCCCCGCAGTGAACTCCGAGCAACTTCCACTAAGTGGCTCTACACCGGTCGGACCGGGTGAGACACACCGGTCGGACCGTGGCAACCGAAAGCCCCCAAGACACCAAACAAGGCCAACCGACCACCAAACGGACCCAAACTCGAAACAGCAGCACCACGGGACAACAACGAACACACCAAGATGTTCACCCGAGCAAAATCCCACAAGGGCTTGCACCGGTCAGACCGGTCAAGAGCACCGGTCAGACCGGTGTAGCCTGGGCAGCTCGGGATGAACAGCACCCGCGAGTCAACTCCCCCAAATCCAAATCTCGATCTCCCGAATCGCTCCACGGACTTGAACAAGACTTTGGGGATATCATGAACACCTCATGAGGAGTTCATAGCCAAGTTTAATCCCACCAAAACTCGTTCAAAAAGGAGGAATCGAAGAAATCCCGCCGAAAGCACTTCCAACCCAAGAACTCAAGAAACCCCAAATTCGAGCAACTTTTCTCACCGATTTGGGAGGGGGAATCACAGCCCAAAGAACCACGAAGGGTTCCCACAAATTTCCCCCATCAAATCCCCAAGAGAAAAGCCTCGAAAACAACCCAAAGAAATCACCGAGAGAGGGCTCCGAAAATCACCACCAAGAACAACCGGGAAAAACACATCCAAACCTTGAGGAACAACGCCGAATCATCTATACATGAAACAAAGGTTCGTACAAGGTCTAGCAAGCCGCCCGATCATCCATCCCTCTCTACAAGATCTCTCCGTGAAGCTCTCTTGCTAGTCCTAAGGAAAACCTAGAGAAAATAGGTGGAAAATAGGAAAACTAATGAGCTAGGGTTCCAAGAGTTGGCTGCCAACCTCTCACCTCTTGGGTTATATAGGCGGCAACCGAATGTCTAAAATGCCCCTCTCTACTAACTAGGGATACAAGCCCCTCAAGGGCGGATTTGGAATTCTTGATGTCTTCACCATCGGACGGATGCCCGGCGACCGCACCCTCGCGTAGCCTCGACGCAAGCCATGCGATCCCGACGCGTGTCCTCCGCTTCGAAGATTCGGACTGCGTCGTCGCACACGGTCGACCGGTGCTCCTCACCGGTCGACCGGTCCCCACCGGTCGGACCGGTCGACCCACCGGTCGGGCCGGCCGTGCTTCGTTGCACCTCCGTCTTCGGTTCTCCGGTCTTGGCTTTGTGGATCAACCAAGGAACCCGGTGGTTTTACGGTGAACCACCGAAACCCCGCGAACTCGGTGTAGCCTCCGCCAATCTCCACTCATGACTTGGCTCCCACGTAGTCCCGGCTCGACCTTGGTTTTGAGGCTCTACCAAGAAACCGTCCACGACTTCATCTTGTTGTTCATGCCACCATGCGGCCCGCACTTGACCCCGCCGGCCACCGGGTCCCTCGAACAAAGCCTACTTGTCTTCTCCACACCCGGAGGCCTCACCGCGACGACCTTTCGCGCTTGTTCTTCACCCGCACCAACACGAGTCAAGCCGCAACCTCGCACCGCAATACTTAGCCAAGAATCGGTCCACACAACGTTGTCAATCGCTCATCACACAAGGAAGCGACCATCCACCGGTCCTCGAACCACACATGGTCCTCGGTTAATGTGGGTTCAAAAAGTACTAACTGAACTTGGAGTGCCACATCCTTCAGCAGCTCAGTTATGGCGGGACAACATTGGTGCAAAGTACTTGTTGATGAATCCCATGTTTCATGCTTGTACAAAACAAAATGAGATTGACTTCCACTTCATAAGGGAATGAGTTGCTCAAAAGCTTTTGGACATTTGCTTCATCAGTTCCGAGGACCAAGTGGCAGATGGGTTTACTAACCTTTGTTGGTCAAGAAGTTGGAAGCCTTTAGCCACAATGTCAACCTTGTAGGTGGCTGAGATTGAGGGCGGTGTTAAGATGTTGTGCTCCTCCCGGTTGTTAGGATAGGATAGGTGTGAGTATGCCTTGTATAGGAAGTAGTTCCCAGATAAGATATACCTTGTTGTAATTAAAATCCCGTTTCACCTTGTAGTACAAGCCACACCGGGGGCTGTTCCCGGCTATGTTAACATGGAACCATGGCACCGAGAGGTATTACGTTAAACCCATTTCACATTTTCGTCATCATGTAGGTTGTGGTCCCAGCTTCGACGGTGAGATAGATTGTTGACGGTCGATTTTGGTACACCTAGCTATAAGTTTACCATCAACATTTGCACGTATTTGATATTCTAACCAATGATACTAACCCCCCAGAGGTATCAAGTTCACTCTCACATGTCGATTTTGGAGTTTGTTGTTTACGCAGGAAATTAACGTTAAAGAGGAGACTTTCGGGGTAAGTTCATCAAGCACTTCAAGAGAAGATCATGAAGTCCGGCACAAGTCAAGACACATCATGAACATGACTCCAAATGACCCAGGGACCAAAGCATGAAGCCGTAAAACTCGAGGGATCTGAATAGAAGATGTTGAATCTTGCGCGATAAGGAGCTCTATCTAAACCGTGGAGAAGATGACGTCAAGGGCCCACATGCATAAGGGAGCAAGTCAAAAATTGACCGAGAAGCATCGGGGAGCGAGACAGGGCCGAACCGAGCCGAAACGGGCCTAGGCCGGTCGGCCCAGGCCGACTGACCTGGCCTGTTCTGGGCCCAGTTTGCGCCCCCCATTGACCTAGGTGCTCATCTATTTATTGCCTCTACCTCCGCCGACCGCCACATCCATCCATTCATCATAGAGCCGCCGACACGAAGGAGAAGCACCGGGAGGAAGCCGACGGCCGCCGCAAGTCCTCAAGTTGCCTAGGAGATGGCCTAGGCCATGCCCTAGCCGCCATGGTTGGCCCTGCGTGGTGAAGCCATGGTGGAGTTCTGGAGCCCATGCCTTGATTCCATCAAGGCAATTGTACATTCTACATTCGATGGTGACATAAATCATGTCTTTTCTTTACTTTGATCTACATCAATGAGTGATTTATTCATATGTATAGCTAGCATATGCTTTTAGTAGGATTAGATTGAATCATGGTGATTAGTGTTGTCTTGCAAATACATCATAGTAGTGCACGGACCTAGGTTGTCGCTCAGTGATGAATATCCTTGCGTAGTGATAGTACGGTGGAGGAGAAAGCGGCGAGTGAACGTGTATCGGACCACTCCATATCGGGTTAGTCCACATCAAGTGTAATCCTTATCATAGTATAGGTTTAGATTGGTTTGTCACCTTGGCTGGAATGGCAACGAGAAGATGATAGGCTAGGCTTAACTTTTGGATGCTCACCTTTATGGCTAGGTGGATGTGATCCATACATCCTCATGTATGTTTAACCTTTATGCAATCAACACTTCACATAGGGTTAGACCGATAGGTTAGATAGAGAACCTTGGTGGTTTGCTTCCGATCCTTGGATTGACAAATCTAGGGAGGACCCTCCTTGGTGAAAAAGGCACCAAGTCACTCGTAGGCTTGCGGTGAACTTGGGCACGGTTTTCCACCGTCAACATAGATGCACGATGCAGTCTATGCTCCAAACATGAAGCATGTGTGAGCGCCAGTTGTATGCTTCCACCACCCTGTTGAGAAATATAGGCAAAGCCACTAAGGACACTCCTCCAATCACAAGCACGCATGGGGATCCAAATTTGTCATCTGGGCATGGCATCCTGTTCCCACGCCATCTCCAGAATGTATACAACCCTACTGTGAGGCGCACCACTAGCTATCGCGTGCGGGCACACTCCCTGTTGTGAATGAGCCTACTTCTCAATATGGAGAAACGATTGGTCTATGGTAGAAGAAGATGTGGATGAAGAGGAAGAGGAGGATGGATGCCCACACAGTGAGGATTCAATGTAAACGGACCTTGACACCATAATTAAGCAGTGGGAATTGGGTTATATAAAAATTAGAGCTTCAATCACATAAAAAACTATTCCATTTTCTATCTAGATATGCACTAGGTTTTTTTGAGTTATTATTTCTACAACAAAACTGTGTTGCACCCTAGGCTCCATCCTATAAACTACGCATGTCGATTCTAGGAACTAAGCATATAATGTAAAGTGCAATAGTAATTGCAGAATGTAAAGTGGTAGAGAATGCAAAGCCTTGACACTGCAACACACTGATTTTATTTTACAACATATTATAAAGTGACAATCGTAACACCGCATTGGTCGCCACAGCAAACTATGGTTCAATGTGGCTTGCTATGCAAGAGCTAGTTTGTGACATTTCAAGTGATGTTTTGTAATTGTTGTAGTCTTCTTCTGAAATGAGAAATGTCACTAATAATGATTTTGTTTGTTTTGTTTGTCACTAATCGACAAATCTCTTGTAGTGTGAGTTGAGAAGTTTAAATTGTGAGTGCACTTAATTAGGAGTAATTCCTATGCCATGAATGCTTGTTGGCCTTTTTCACATGTTCCAGCCAGGGGTGGCTCCTTAGCCCTAGCGCAGCCAGCCCGCCCCTCGCACCCTCCTGCCTTACCACTGCCAGAGCTCCCCGATGGAAGGCCGCACAACGGCAGGGACGACGGTGGTAGGGAGTTCCTTTTTTCTTTTATTTCCCATCATACCGCATCATCTCACACTGGGTGGTGTGGAGCTAAAGATCAATGGCTTCGGTGGAGGCTACCAGTGAGGAGGCGCTAGTTCTGAGGCTGCCATGACCTGATCTACACCTTCCATACCCAGATCGGGCGATAGCGCGTGGGCTCGTGTACGTGGCAAGAACTCCAATGGCTCGAGGGCCATCAACCAGTCTGGACGGACAGCGGGGGCTGCACGTAGGTTCCCCCACTGGCCACATGCGGTAGATTCACTCCCCGTGAGCCTAGATCTGCGTGTTCATCCGTTGCGGAAGGCGGCCTGTCAATGGCTGTCATGCTCCCCCCTGCACTGGCTAGGCAACCTCACCGGCTCCTCCCTAGTTGTAGGTGTCACGCTCTCTAACGCTCCTTCCGCTGGCGGGGTTGGGCTCCTTGTGCATCATCACTGCGTGGCTGGACAAGGGGTGCTCGCCTATCACCATCGTCACAGGCTGTGGATGCCCTTGGCGGTGCTCCATGACATAGTCTAGCGGCTCTTAAGACCCTGGTGATGGTGACTACATACTAGGGAGGGAATGGGGGTGTAGGCGAAAGCCTGGTGCTCCTTGTGGGTCAGTGACAGTGATGCTCTCGGGCACCGTTCCCTTCTTGAAGGCGTCACTCATTCCCAGCCCCAGCCCTCCCTTCTAGTGAATTCCGGGTGAAAGCTCTAATTGTGTTGGTCGGACGACAGTGGGTCCATGGTGTCGCACCCTTCCTTAAGGCGTCGATCCAGGAAGCTCTGCAGTCTCCGGCCAGTCGGGGCCCTTGTGGTGGTCGTCTCTTTGGGAAGTGTCTTCTGTTGCGCTTGTCTTCGCTTTGATCCCTTGTCGTCTGGTTGCTAAGGTCATCATGGTGAAAAATATGGAAGGCAAGTCCGTTGGGTCTATCTTTGGTAAAGTTACATGACAACTAGCATATTGAACAACGCGACATTCGATTCGCAAGACACCAGGCTTGATCATTTGTTATCTATGATCTAGTCCTGCGCTGATTAATGTTGTCATATATCTTTAATGATCCCCTGTCGGGTTCGTGATTTGTGTAAATGGTATTTAAAGCTGGCAAATTGGATATGTGTGAAGACGCTAGCCTTGATGGTGGCAGCCCTGAATTATGATTTAGGGCTAAGGAGCACGGAACACCACCGTTTGCTATGTGCTTATGGTCGCAAAAGATGTGTCAGGACAATGGGTTGGACAAGATTTATTGGTGTTGGAGACTTGGAGCTAGTGGCAACCAATTATAACCCAACTAAGGTTTAGATTAGATCGTTGCCTATTTGTTGTGATGGTAGTCACATGGAGGCAGTGGTTCGTTTGGTGGTTACTTTGTGTTGAATCTTTTTTCTCTCTGCTCTTTTTTTCCTAGGCTTGTGTGCTATTAGGAATGAAGTTTTTTTCCCTTTTGTAATAATGATAGCTATATACTTCTTTTTAGATGCAGAGGCTGAAATATCAATATATTCCCATTTCTAAAAAACTTTCAAGGAACTCTTAGTATATTTTCTACACATATAATGGCCTATCATATATATACCTATATAGGAGCACTACACTAAGGATTTCTCTCAACTCTCATAAAGCCATATCATCACCTCATGCTAAGATGCATTAATACCCCACTAAGATGCATCAAGTGCTATTTCTCTCTTACTTGGCGCACATCGCCTTGAATTTTAAATTATGTTTTTTTTCTTATGTATTCAAAAGTAACATAAAATTTTATGATTTTCATCCATATGACTGTAGGGGTAATCTCAAGTGCACTATTTTTTACTAGAAACTAAACAATCACAATGACTCTCGGGGTAATCTCTACAAGTTCATTATTTTTACGAGCACATTGATTCATAGTTTACTGAAACGCGGAGAATCAACTAGTATATAGCTAGTCATTACCTTTAATTAGTCGCAAAAAGTGGTCGATACATCATCCAGACTACTAGCTAACTATCACTGGCAGATGCATTATTTAGGGATCCGGATCGCCTGATTTTTTCTCAGAAAACTTAGAGCAACTCCAACAGCTTTTGTATAATCTTAGCTAAATTTAGACTTTTAGGAGGCCTTTAAAAAATAGAAAACTTCAAAAAAAGGTGAAGTAATCCAAAAGACTCTTCAAATCTTGACTCTCCATATTTCAAATAAAGTCCACATCAGATTGTTTGACGATTTTTTTCCTCGGCGTAGCCTGGCTGCCGGCGCGACCTGGCGTCTGCATGTGTGGGCAAGAGCCCTGGAGCCGCGCGGTGGTCGTGCTCATGCACGAGAAAGCTGACACGCTCGGCGTTGCGATTAGAAGATCCAAAGGCCATGCTTCTGTGCACACCTTTCTATCTGCACAATGCTTGTCAATTCTTCTGAACCAAATTATCATGGTAATAATGCCTCAACAGAATAGCTAGGTAGTGGCCTATGGGACTGCAAGTAAAGCAAAATATGCATGTGGCTTGTGGCTTGTCAACATATCTGAAAAGGGATCAAGAATATTCAGTTAAATCATCAAATGGACAAATATTAATCTCTGCAGAAATGAGCTTGCACGTGTGACGTTCTGGAACACCAAGGAGCAGAAGAAACTTGCTTGACGATGCTCAAAAAAACAGATTCGGTGCACCCAATAGTAAAACTGACAAAATCAGCTAGCTCACTTTATCATGAATGAAATTTGAAGTCGCAACCAGATATGCATACCAGATTCATTTAACATCAACAATCACAACAAATCAGATAAGGGAGTCAATTTCAGTAAATTGACAGAAGTAGTTTCTTTGAGACTAAACCTGCATCAAACTCTAGTGTACTGAAACATACACTCTGATTGATTCTTTAATAGTACATGGAACCATAATTCAACACAGTCAGACAAATGAAACATGGAGACAGACAAATTCAGGAATTATCATCACTAAAAACTGCTAATTCACAAAGATTAATTCCCCAAAGATTAATTCACAGGAACATGTAACAAATGCTACTCAACCATCCCAACAGTACCATTCACACTAATGGAACAAAATGGACAGATAAGAAAAATTGATCAATTGGAACAAGCATCGCACTAGTTTTTTCTCCTCTCTGTCGAACCGCGCACTGCTGAACAGGTCATCTGGCATCTGGCGCCTGGCGGTGCATCGATTCATGCAAATCTCCCTCTGATCCCTTCCTAATGCAAACTGAGAGAAGGGATGAGCCTTCACGGCTAAATGAGGACGCGATGGCCTGAACATGGTGCTGACGAGGGCGGCGCGTCCTGCAGGCGGCTCCGGCGATGGTGGGTGGTCCTGTAGGCGGTGGCGGAGGCGCAAGGGCGCGGGAACAACGTGGGGGCGCGAGCGGGATGATGCACTGGAGAAGAATTGGCGCGCGGGAGGGGAGATAGCGAGGCGGGCGAGACGGGGATGGATTGCGATCGAGATAAAGGAGCGAACAACAAAGCGAGCCTGTTGGAAGTCTGAATCGGTTGTGTTCTTCATTTTTTACCGAGTGAATGGGTTTTACAAAATGCTGTTGGAGTTGCTCTATGCATAACAAGACCGATTTTTCCGGTGCTACTATACAGACCAACCATATCCAAGACGGTCTATCACTAATAGACCTATAGTCAAGTCTGTACCAAATGAATGCGTGGGAGGTCAAAACCAGGGGTACGGTGAAAAGCAACATCAACTGCCGGGGACCGGGGATAAGTCATTTTGACTTCTCTAGATATATGATCTTGTTATGTATTTGGACATAGAGTTTTTCTAGTTAGCTGCATAGCAAAAATTATTATAAATCTATGAAAAACCTAAATAACTTATAATTTGGGATGAAGGGAGTACATATTTTGGTTTGCTGGATTGGTATGTGGGATCAAGGAGAGATAAAAATATGTCCTACCATTAACAATTTAAAATATAGCAACTCATTATTCATACAGATATACCTGCGAAATAAGGTTTTAAGCTTTTGTGGTAGCAACCCATGTAATTTTATTTGTTAAATTAAATATATACTCTTTTTAAAATTTACACAAATTGTACTGTACCCTTTTTTAAAATTACATGAATTGTAAATTACCGAAAGGTACATGGAGGTACCTGTGATACTTGCACATGCTTCCCTTTATTATCCTTCTTAAAAAAATTCAATCCACTTACACATGATTAAAATGAGATCATAATACTTTCTCGCTATTTTTATATTTCCTGGCACTTCCCTCTCACTACTTCTTGATACTTCCAATGTTAGATTTTGTCGAATGACCGACTCCCATTAATTTTAACACTCTAAAATTTCTCTTTTTTATTAAAATTCCACCGTACACTACTATAGAAAATATTTGTAAGAGCAACCTGTCTTTTTAGGAGCGAGTCCCCGCCCGATCCGGCAAAAAAGTGCGGCATCGTAGCACCGCGACCCGCACTAATTAAACGGTTTCCAGGAGCGGGTGACGGGGCCGCACCATTTACACGTGGGTGATGGCCCCCCTTCTCCGATACTTCCATTCACAGGAGGGGCCCATTTACACCCGCACCATTTCCCGAAACTTGTTTAAACAATTACATAACCGTTAGGGCTGGGGTTGCAATCGTGCCATTAAAGTGAAGTCCCACGCCGGCAGGCTGCCCGAGCGCTGTCGCCGCCTCTGACCGCACGCCCCTCCTTCTCCTCCCGCGGCGCCTCCCTCCCGCCGGCCGCGCCCCGCGCGCGCATCTCGCCCTCGGCCGGCCCCTACACCCAACCCGGTGCTCTCACCGCACGCGTCTGGCAGCGCCGGTGCCACACGTCATCGCTCAGGGCGCCGCAGTGCCCACTTGCCCGATGAGTGCCGCCTGCGCAGATCCGGTTTGTTTTTTATTAAATTATTCTTGTATTGCAATTCAATAATCTAGGATTATGTATGTAGATTAAGATTATGTGTAGATTAGAGATTGTGTACAAATAATATGAAATACTAAATTTTGTTAGACTAGCTAGAGAGTTATTAGTTATATTTATGGATTGAGAATATTAGATAAATATTACACTTGTGAAATATAACGCCAAATTTTGTTAGAGTATAGAGATCATAGAAATTAGAAATACATTATTTTGTTAAACTAGACCGGAGATTGTGTAGAAAATTTTAAATAAATTATCGTGCATATTTTAGGGATAACAATGCCAAGATATGCATTGGTTTAGCGTGACGGCAGCCGTGGAGGTGGTCGTGGTCGTGGCTGAGGTCACCTTGTCCGAGACCCCCCCACCATCCCAGCGCAAACGGTTGGTGCTTCCTTCCTCGTTGGTCAAGAACCCGTGCCCATTACCCATAGCGAGTTGTGCCTAAATGTGGTATGTACTTAGATAGTCTATTTAATAAAATTTGTAATTTTTTATAATGATAACAACAATGTTTAGTATTTGCATTTTTATGAAGTTTCTTAGTTCACCAATCCAATGTTTGCAATGAGTTATATACGGTGCGACTGAACAAGCTCCAATGGTCAATTATGAACAAGTGACTCCGTCACGTGGAAGCTATATTGTTTCTCTATCCATTAATGATGGGGCATGCGAGAGCAAAGACGTGGTGATACAATTGTTATCCATGTCAATTCTTCTACTGTCGTACTGCCACGTATTGTCGCTGCTGATGCCGTGAGGCATGCACTTATCCAAACAGAAGCTGAAACAAGATATGTATTCGTAGACTATAGTTACTTCAAGATTAAAGCCTTACAACATAACCTGCCCATTACTGAAATGCCTAAACGGATATCACCATCATATCAATCACCCCATTGTATGTAACTACAGCTTACTCATTATTTTTTGTATTTTTTTTATGAATTGTACACTATCACGTTATGTTTTGCTTGACAATTGAATCATGACGCATTGTATAATGGTTTATTGCACACTGATCAAGGTATGAAAGATGTCTTACATCAAATTGTCTAAAAAATTTGATGGTCATTCACAATACCACACCCAGGTCCAGTTCAGGAGGGTTGGCAAGCTAGCATTACCCTATCACCATCTACGGATTTGGTGCAAATATTTGGAGAGACATTCCTCACACCCTGCATGGCTAGATAGCGTGCATACATATATGCACTAGATTATGTTGGTAGGTTTTTAGGAATCAACATTATCAATATTAATTATGCTTTGTACTTCCGGATGATTCACGGTCATGAAGTGAACGATCCTAGATTTTAACTAAGTATCTACGTATTGAACTCTATTATATGTATGACAATGCATTATCTATGTATTGAACTCTACTATATATTTGTGGATGTGTTGAACTCTATTATATGTATTGAACTCTATTATACGTATTAAACTCATTAATAGTTGTTAGAGGATTAAGGTGACATGGAGTTATACGTGCATGTCTTAATGGATGGATGTTTTACGTACTAACTTTTCCATTTCATTTCATATGCATACATAACTTATACCACATTGTAGGTCTCGATGAAACATAAAAAATTAATGGTATGCAGTTTTTCTTTTGAGGCCATTTAGTAGGTTGAAAATATTTTCATATAAAAAGAAAATAAGGGCATGATTTTTCAAGTGCGGTTGACCATATCACCTGTACGTGAAAACCATTTCTACGTGCAGGTGACCCTAACACCCGCACCTGAAAATCATTTCTAGGTGTGGGTGATGCTAACACCTGCACCTTGAAATACCTTCACTTGCTTCTTCGAGGAGTTAGACCAATTTTGCAGGAGACGCACGGAGAGGACGCTGGCAGGCTGCCAAAATTTCTAGGAATCTGGACCACTCCGCGGGCCCACACTCTACCATCGCCACTCCCAACCCGCGCGCCCTGCCGTCCCTCCATTTGCTCTGCTCCGCCGTCGTCCTTGCACTCCACGGGCCCGTGTCCCGGCGTCGTCTACTCCAGCTGCCGCCGGTAGCTGCGCGGCTCGATCTCCTCTTGACGGTACGTCGTCGATCTATGATCCCCGCCACTAAGCATGCATCCATCACGTACGTGGCCCTTGTATGTTTAGATATATATACTAGGAGTATTCCCATGCGTTGCTATGGGCAAAACAAATTCTTTCCATAAGCATTAATTTTCATTGTATAATTTATGAGTAACAACACGTATTATAGGAGCTACACTTGCTGTTTTAAGCCGTGTCCCGAAGAAAATAGAATGTCAGTCGAAAAAAGAATGTCCAACAATTTGAATACTCGGTAATATTTTTTCACTGTCCGTTTCATGTGATCTTCTTGTTACCCAACTATCACCACTCAAGTCGTTAGAAGAGCTCCAACAGGTAGGTTGATTGTAAAGATGATGTTGACTTTGAAAGAAGATTGAATAAAATGTCACAGTAGCTGTGACTGCAAATCTGTTGGGTCTTTCCGTTTTTTCGTAAAAGAGTAACTATTAGAAATGAGTGTCTACATTTTTCAGAAGAAAAAAAATAATCAGAGAGATAACACCTGTGAATATTATATGAGAAGGTCAAGAATCAAGAGTACTGGAAGCAGTATATGAGCAAGTCAAGATTCAAGAGTATCAAAAGCATGTCTCATATATAATATTTTCAATCACAGGAATGTTTGGACAGAACACAAATGAAAATATTTTAAGAAACAATAACTTACAATATAGCATGTACCATATCCTCTTACAATGATTATATCTTCTATCACGGGAGTATTTGATGATACATGAGTCAGTAACTTTCCATTTAGAATTACATAGTAAGTGAACTAACATTGCTTCGCAATGATGCAATCTCTTCTTGTGCAAGCGCTCACCCTCTTCCCTCAAATGAAAATGGGATCCATCTATAAATCCATGGAGAAGCTATTACTTTGTAGGATAAAGAGATTAACATTACTCAGTTGGGTAATCACATAAAACGGGGTCGATGCCATCAACCCTCGACCCGGGAACGTTGATCCCAACCCGGGAACGCAGAGTCATTTTCGCCCCCGCTTTGTAAAACCCACTCAAAAGTATCAACCCTCGACCCCGTTCCTCGACCCATTCGACCCCGTTCCTTGACCCATTCGACCCGGGAACTTTGTGACTACTAGGTTTGCACACACAGTCAGGGAAACATTAATCTTTCTGAAAAGTAAGTTCCACATGAGGTTGTGAAGTAAGATATCAGTGAACATACATGTGCTATCTTTAAAATTATCCGCTGAACATGTCTTTAAGGGTGATTGCTGACTATTCAGCCATATATCTGACATCATAAGATCAATAATGTGTCAATCCTAGGCAGCTTCCAAACTAAGAATGATCAATCTACAGGGGAACTGAACTACACAAAAAACATTTTTTAAATGATGGTGAGATGCAATTTCAGATGGATTCGCAACATTAGAGATCTGATCACATACTAACCCTGGATGTGTCTTGCTCAGTTGCCCGCTGTGCGGCTGACACTGGATGGTGCCTAGGAGATTCTTGCCTGACGCAGGATGCAGGTACATGTCTACTCGTGCTGGATGGTGTGGCTTGCCCTCGCGTTGGATGCAACTTGGTGCTTGTCCCCACCGTGGTACTATGAGGTGGTTCGATCCTTCAACCTTACTTGGTGTGGTGATCGCTGATGTTGAAGCAGTGGTCGTCGCCGGTCGCCTGCTCTGCTCACCGGTCTGTACTACTGTCGATCCTTAACAGAAGCAAACAATAACAAATCTTTTTTCTCCATATCGCACAAGGGTCAAGACTGCTCGCAAAGAGAGGAGCCATTTAGGAATGTCGACGAATCATTTCATCCAATCTTGTGCAGAAGCAATGGGCTGACTCTGTCAGTTTGTGTAACAATAGCAATAAGCAGACTCTCGATGAGATTACGACCACAAGCAGCAAGTCCAGTCAGAATATGGAAGTCCAGTTAGCACTCCAACGAATCTAATATTCTGAGAAAGAAAAAACAATAGCAACATACTAACATTATACATATACTGTATTAGTACATGTTACCATCTTCTTCCTTAGAAATCACCTATTCACACCCATTAGGAAAACCAATACAACTGGAAATAAGCATGTAAGTAGATCAAAACTAACATTCCATTTCAGTAGCCTTTATAGGCTGCCATTGCAACACATTAACAACACCAATTAACCAGATGCAATGATCAATTGCGATGGGCAATTGGTAGGTACACAAATATAGGACTATAATCACACAATTTGTTTTTGCAATCTATCCTAATCAATTTTCCAATTACCTGCAAAAGGGGAACAACAATGCATACTTGAATGAAAAGCATAGGTTTCTGAAATCATCAGGATCTGCAAAAACTCACAACAATTATAATCGCATCTATGGAAGACTGTAGCTTCGTTCATGGCAAAGGGGGCAAGTTAATTAGAATGACGCACAACCTAAATATTTCAGATTGGATTACAACATCCAATTCACTGGCACGTTGCTCATGAGTCATCATAAACAATCAACAAATAAACTTGAAAATCAGTTCACAAGCTAATACTTTCACACTTCGATCTGCAAGCATGCATACTAATATTGTGGCCAGATGTTCTCCATGAATATTGATGCAAGGTGGTTAACAAAGAACTTATCCAATAGAAGACACGACTGGGCATGTTTGAAGGAGAAGTCATGAAGGGAATGGGCTCGTACAGTCGTACCTGAATCACCTGCAACGCCGACCCTGCAATGCCGTCAAGGAGAAGAGAAGGGGAACGCCGCCCAACCCAGCACCGCCGCCGTTGCTCGCTCGTCGTGCACCTGAAGCGCCTCCAGTCCCCGTGGTAGCCACCATCACCGCCCCGCACCAGTTGAAGCTGTCGTCGATGCCGACCCGCACTGACCACAATTGACGCTGCCTGCGCAGACCCGCGCCGGCCACAGCCACCGCCGCACACACCGGCCCCGCGCCGCCCACGTTCGCCGCAAAGAACCCGCACCCGCCCGCATCCGCCGCGCCCCCACGCCGTCCGGCACACATCGCGACCGTCGCCACCCACACCGTCCCGCGCCTGCCGTGGCCATGACCTCCCACGCCTGCCACAACCACCGCCGCATGTGCCGTCAACCACCGGCCGCCGCCACCGAATGCCGAGCGCGAGCCCACGCACACACGTGCACCCTGGCCGCGTAGCCACCAAATCTGAGCAAGATAGGGTTGGATCCGTGAAAACCTGCCACCGCTGGCCATGGAGACGCTGGCACCAGCGAGCTTTCGCGAAGGGGCGAGACGGCTGCACCTGCCACGCCACGCTCTGCCCGCGCCAGGGAAAAACGGCTGCGCCGCCGCCGTCCTTGGACTCCTCGTGGCCTCCAGAGGCCCCTCGAGTGGCGGTGCGATGGCGTAGGGCGAAGGAAGAGAGGGGCGGTGGCGCTAGGGTTTGAGGTCGCTCAATCACCGCGTGGGGGCGACACGAGCGACCGGACGCCCATTCTTTTTCGCCATCCTCTTTCTCTCTCGCATGAGCGTGGGGGAGATGGATTGGGGTAGGGCCCGCCTGTCGGCGCGTGAGGCCATGGCTCTTCCGGCAGAACATAGTTCTGCCCGGCAGTGTTGCCCTTACGCATTTTTTAGGGGTAGAGATAAGTGTTCATGTCTATTTTCTTTTGTTTTGGTCAAATGAACAGTATGTATATGATATCTGTAGGTGAAATGTGAATAATGATGTGAGGTATTCGATCTCTATGTATAGTTTGAGCTAACAATGTCGTCGTCATGTGGCCGTGGCCGTGGCCTTTGGGGTGTTGTTCTTGGCCGTGGACTTGGCGGTGGTGTTGGTGGCTTGGAGGACCGTTGCCTCGCCATCCGGGCCTTCACTGTCACCACCAAATGGTCGTGCCACTTGGCAATCAGACACGTGGAACAATAGCCAACGTGGTAATGATGGTCATTTTCTTTATATTTATATATGTTTTAACACTTCACATGCAAAATCTGTAATTGTAGTTACATATAAATTATTGTAAATTATCAAAGATGCTAGATGGCTTGAAGATATTCTCGACGACATGGGGTGGTACTCCTCCTGTAATGCAAACGGAGGAACTTGTGAATAACTACAAAAGACTGCATATCTCTTTCTTTGTACCTACTCAAGGTGTAGATTACCAGTATTTGCCAATAGGAGTGCCCCATCCAATGGTGATGAGGACATGTGTGGTTTGAGGACAGGTGGATGGTCACTTCCTGGTGTGATGAGTGATTGACAATGTTGTGTGGAATGACTCTTGGCTAAGTATTACAGGTGCGGGTTGTGACTTGACATGTTTTGGTGCAGGTGAAGAACAAGCGCGAAAGGCCGATGCCCGTGAGGCCTCCAGGTATGGAGCAGATAAGTAGGCTTGGTTCGAGGGACCCGGTGGCCAGCGGGGTTCAGTATGGACAACATGGTGGCAAGAACAGCAAGACAAAGGCGAGGACGGTTTCTTGGTTGAGCCTCAAAACCAAGGTCGAGCCAGGACTTCGTGGGAGTCGAGTCATGAGTGGTGACTGGTGGAGGCTACACTGTGTTCGCGGGGTTTCCAATTGTTCACAAGAAAACCACGGGGTTCCTTGGTTGATTCACAAAGCCAAGACCGAAGAGCAACAACATCAGGCTAGTCTGGCCGGTGGGGTAAACCAGTCTGACCGGTGCGACGCCACCTTCCAGATGCTTCGAAGCGGAGGACATGTGTCAGGATCGCAAGGCTTGCTTCGAGGCTAAGCAAGTTTGCGGTCGCCGGGCATCCATCCGATGGTGCTACGATGAAGATTCCCAAAAGGTCCTTCGGAGGCGTGTATCTTAGTTTAATCTAATAGGGGTAGTTTCATGTTTCAGTTGCCTCCATATAACACAAGTGGTGAGAGGATGGCAACCATCTCTTGGAACCCCAACTTTCAATTCCCTTTGCTATTTTCCCTTCCTATTTTCCCTAGGATTTTTATGACTAGCTTGATAGCTTCATGGTGAGATCCTTAGAGAGGGATGGATGATTGGGTGGCAAGCTAGACCTTGTATGAACCTTCACGGTATATATGGATGACTCAGTGTGGTTCATTAAGGCTTTGTGTTGTTTTCCCGTTTTCCTTTTTGGTGATTTTCGGAACCTTTTCTTGGTGATTTTCTTGTGGTGGATTTGAGGCATTTCTCTTTGGGATTTGATAGGGGATGTATGCATGAACTCTTCGTGGTTCTTTTCCTTGTGATTCCCTTCCCAAATTCGTGAGTAAAGGTGCTCGATTTTGGGGTTTTCTTAGGTTTCGGGAAAGTGGTGTTCTTGGTGGAAATCTTTCTATTCCACTTGATTCAATGAGTTTTGGTGGACCAAATCGTAGCTATGGGATGCCCATGAGGTACTCCTAGTATCCCCAAAATCTTATGTGAATCCATGGAGAAAATCGGGAGATCCGGAAGTGGATTTAGGGGAGCTGACCCACAGCTCATTGTTCATCCCGAGCACCCAGGCCCCGACCGGTGCCTTCCACCAGTCTGATCGATTGAGCCCCCTATTGGGTTTTGGCTCGGGTAAATTGCCTGGTTCAAGTGTCTTTGGGTTGTGGTGTTGTTGGTCAGTTCTTGGCAAAGGTGTTTTGCTTAGTTTTGTGGAGGTTCTTTCGTCGCCTTCAGTTTGAGGTTTGAAGGTGTTTTTGTTCTAGGGCCTATGTGACACCCCAGGTTTTTATTAGGGTTATTTGTCGCTAATGACCTAGCCAATCCGGTCAAACGTGTTGACTTTTGTCAAATCTGGGTCAACCTGGGTCATCACCTCGAAACCCTAGCCGATGATCACTAATGATCAAGTAATGGTCAACCTTGGTCAAAGCTTGGTCCAATCTAGCCAAACCCCTACTCAAACTCTTTGACATCCTTAGCGACTCCAGGACTTTTGCCGCGTTCTCCAAATTTCACCTAAACACTTTAAATTCTTCCAATGTAAAAGTTGTGCAGTTTGTCGAGGGACACAACTTTCATGTTGAGCGGCATTTGAGATTTGAAGTGGAAAAGGGTGTAAAACTTTAGTCAACGCAGCTCATCACTATTCATCAGCGCCATGAAAACTACCAAGTTGGCATTCCTTTTGTACACAATCTGTTGGCCAAACCACCTAAGTGCCTTTGTAGAAGTTGTTGAGGGTCCTGAGATCTCCAACTTTCTTTATTACCTCAAGGTGCACTTCAGCTCGAATTTTTAGAGTAAACTGTGGTCAAATTAGGCTAAACCGAACAAACACCCGTGCTGGCTCGCACCCACGCGCGACGTCGTGCGCGCTCCTAGCCGCGTCAGCCCGACCGCCGACGGCGGTACACCATAGCGACCACCGGTCCCACAGCCCCGCACCGACGTCCACGCCCAGTACCCACGGGCTGAGCGAACCGACCCATGCCGCCCAACCAACTGCATCACCGTCGTACCCCGGCCGCACCGACAATGTCGTCGCCCTGCCAACTGTGTTGTCATCGTACTTCGTCCCATGCACACCGCCATGTCGTGCCCCATACCGTGAACGTGTCGATGACTGACCTTGCGCGAACCGCCCTTGCTCACCGCCTATAAAAAGGACGTCGTGCATCGTCTCGCGCGTGCCTAGAGCCGCCGCGGTCCACCATGGTTGCCGTCGTGTCAAGCTCCCTTGCTGGCCTATTTTTCTCAGCCACCCGACCACCCAGGCATCTCCCCTAGGACCTAATAGACCTCCCATGCCTACTTGTTGCCCTGGCCGAGCTGCCCTCTCGCCGGAGCCCGAGCTCCAGCGGCGCCTGCTTCCTTGCTCCACCAGTCGCGCGCTCCAGGAGCCTCTCGCCCACCACCAAGCACGCGAATCGATCCCTGGCCAACCCTAGATCCTCCGCAGCCAGTCCCCCGGCCAAGAACATTGGCGAGGTCGCCGGAATTCCGGCCGCCGCACCACCGTGCCGCCCAAGGACCACATTGCTTGGTCTGAGTTCTTTCTGGGGGCCTTTGTGCAAACTAGGGGTATATCTGTGAACATCCAAATCTTTCCAGGGGTCTACTCGTAAATAGATTCTTTAACCTTTTGGGTGTTTTGACCAAGTCTTGTAAATATCATATAAAATCACAGATAAATCCTAAAATTGCAAAACCATATTTGTTGTCTTCCTTGTGACCAAACCTACATCTTTTACAAAGCATGTATATACTTTGGAGTTATAGTTTTTTCATAAAACATAGGAATTCGTTTAAGCCACTTTTGCTATAGTTCAAAAATCTACACATGATCATGAGTTGATTTTTGGTTATGTTGTGCTTCATGCCATGCGTAGGCTCTGTGCAAAAAGCGACACAAAGTTACTGAGTAAATCTTTTATTATGATTTATCTTGTATTAATGCTATTTCTACCTTAATGATTTTTTAGCAAAAATTAAATAGATTTTTGAGCTCAACTTCTGGGAATAGTCATGAAATGCCTAGATGCACCTTTACTGAATTAATCATGATTTTGGACTATTAGAAATATTTATTCCTGATTTATGCTTGTTTTTAATCATAAATGCTTAGTTCAAGATTTAAAATAGATATTGATGTGTTTGTTGGTTTCCTAGCCTTGTTTTATATCAGACATGGTGTAGGAGAATGTTGGGCTCTAGAAGTGCTGCATTTATTTTTATGTGCATTTATCTCATTTGTACTGGCTAGAAATGTTATTTTTGGTGTATTTATTTTCCGAGCTCCAATATGTGTGCCTGCTGTTCCTTGGCTATGATTTAGATCTGTGGGCGCAGTGAGCTTAAACCACGGCTTTTTATAAAGCATTTTGATGAATAAAAGTGGAGAAGCCATTACAACCTTAATAATAAATTTAATGGGAAAACCTTTCCTTCTATATTCTTGAACACTATGGATGTGTTGTCAAAATGAAATAAGAGTTGAAAATCCACCTCCCTGTTGTTTCTGCAATTAAATTAATTATATATTTAGATGTGTGCACAATCACTATAAAGAGAAGAACAAATAAGCCTTCATAATAATCTTTAAAAGGAAAAGTGATGAATATTGTTGTCAAGGTGAATACGGTAAATCATATGCTTCTTGTGGACTATTTGTTGCTATTTTGATTAAATTAAATTAATTACACCCCTAACTACTGCATGGCATCCTCTGTGTAGAAGTTCCCGACGGTAGCTACACGCTCGTACCGGAAGACGAGGATGAGGGAGCAGGAGGAGACGTGCACTACGTGTCCGTAGATCAAGACCCGGACCGAAGTCCAGAAGTTTGTGTGACTGCTTGTGCTGACGAAGGCAAGCCCCGATTTAAACATTAACCTATGTGTTTATTTTAAGCTTCTGAATTTATCATTTTTATTTTATGTGCATTTATGTTTAGGAGTTGATTGAAACCCTAGTTGCATGATCCCTAAGTACCTATGATCTTTTACTAGCATGCTAGGTCGCTAGTTGCTATGCTCTAAGGATCCGGTACAAGTCGAGTGATGTTCGTTACTCGCGAGAATAGTATCTCCTTTATGGAATCACCATATGTATAAATGGATTGCTCATGTGGTAAATGCATGGGATTTGGGCTCCGGTCCAGTGGCTTCGTTGGTTAAGTGTTTGAACGTACTAAGCACTTGTCGGAAATGGGCACGGTAAGCCTACTACCTAAATGAGGCGGTACGGATTTTACTATCACTAATCTTAAGGTTGCGGCCTCGGGCTCACCACCTGAGTGCATGCATGAGGCTAGGTGACCTTGGTGGCGCAGCCCAGATAAACCTTGTACTTAAGACTGTGAGCTATTATTCCCAAACCGAAGAATGACAGGAACCTCCTGGTTGGTGAACTCTTAGTTAGGGCACCACCCGAGTGTTTAGGTCCACCTTGCTAGGTTTAAATCAATCGATTGTCGATGTCTCACCATTATCTGAGTCTACTTAATCTACTGGCCATGATATTCCTTTATGATGGAACTTTGTGAAGATTATTATTTGATTAATTGTATTGTACAACTATGATTGCAATAGTTGCTTATCTAGTAATGATTACTTCTACTAGAACTTGAGCTAAAATGTGAAAGTAAGGATTCGCTACTTAGTAGCTTTTTGGCAAACAAACCTACTAGCCAAAAGCCTTATAATAAACTTTGAACCATTTACTTTCATGTCAAGAACTATGGTTTGTAATAATGGACCCTACGGGGAAGATTTGCTTAAATTTGTAAGGTACTCTGGACTCTCTTTCGTGGGAGTTTTAATGCGTAAGTTCGATCCTCTCTATGTGTTTTCAAGTGATTTTCCGGGCTTTGATCCGGAAACACTCAATGGTATCATTCTTTATTATCGCTTAATGACCAAATGGAGTGGTTTAGGCGATAGTACGAAATTATCTCGGATGGGCTTGTCACAGTTGGCATCAGAGCACTCGTATGCACCAGAGTGATTATATTAATACTAATCACATGTTTTACAATTAAACTTGCCAAGATTGGTTGAATTTTGAAAATATGTTGGATCGTTAAGGAATGATCTAGATCTAGAGGCCCTAGAGGGAATTTTGGGTTCTTGAAGGTGGCATAAGAATCTATGGTTTATTTTACTAACTTCCAGTAGTTTACTTTATGTCAGACTTACTTCTTGCACAACCAAACTAGATGAAGCCACGTGTTTTATACGTGTGTTGTGCCACATCACGGGAATGCGAGGGTTGATGGAGTGATCTATTCCACGGATCTCATCTTCTCGTATGGTTGCTCACGTGTCTTATACGTGTGCTTTCCGTAGGAGTGTCATACGAAGGATGACATGCTCTATTCAAGATGAACATGTCATGGGTTGTGATGTCGCCACGTTTTGCCATACGTGTGCATTCCGCATGATGAATATGCGAGGCAAGGATACACTTCATTCAAACAGAGGGTGTCTGAGGTTGGACGCTGTCCATGCAGTGACTTGATGCATGGATACCATTTCTATAGTGAACGGTAATGTATGTGGACGCTTTCGTGACATGCTGGCACGGAAGGTTCTTTTTTGTAGGTACACTAACCACGTTAGTGCGATCGCTAAGCAACGTGTAGCTCTGGCTAGTTATTATAGGTAGAGCCGATTATAAGCTTGCCACCGACACTAACTACGTCTTTCATGATCCATGGGTGTGAGGTCATTTAAGACGTGTGCATCATGTTAAAATCTTGTCGAACCTAAAATTTGTTGTTGCATGTTTGTGTTATGCTTCCTATGGTGATTGTTTGATCTTAGACAAGGTTATCCTCTCTTTTGATCCTAAGTAGTTTCTGCCAATTTTGTTGCTGCCAGTTCATAATTTTTAGAGCCAAATCTGTGAGGAATCTGACTAGGCATCCTTTATGAAAGTTGTTTCTAATCAAATTTAGCACCTTCTGTGAATTGCTCATGATTTTAGGAATTTTCAATCTGGAGTTATGATCAGTTTAGTAAGTTTCTGTCCTGCTGTTTTTCTGGGTAACCTTCCCCTGAAAATGGAATTGTTCGAGCATGTTTCGCATCTAATCTAGATCTACCTTTGAATACGAAAAATGTGCATATTTATATCACTCAGTTGCCGGTAAAATTTGGGAATTTTTGAGACTCTGGTGTTTGAGTTGGGAATTTTTGTTCACAACCGCCAGAATAGGAACCCCGTACCAAAATTTTCCAAACGTGATAACCTTAGCTTTTGATTCCAAGTTGGATATCAAGTTGCTCCAAACCTTTGCATTGGTAATGCACATTGGAGTCATAAATCCTTGCAGTCTTGAGCTGAGCGCGGTTACCCCAAGTCGAACTTTTGTTCCATTTGGGTTTTTTCGTCATACATGTTCTGCTTGTGAGAACAAGCTTATGAATGTGTATTTAATGGAAGCTCAAATCTTTTAGATGGTGAGACTGCCATGCAGCTCCATGAGTGGTATTGGTGCGTCGAGTAGCGGTAGCGACTCACCACCACCACCCAAGTCAATTGTAGAGGCATTCATGACGTCTCAAACGGGAGTGTTGTGCCAAATCCTCCAGACATAGCAGCAGCTCACCCAGAGGCTGCAACAGTAATCTTCGCATGGTGCCAATCCAAACGAACCAAATTTGGTCACTCAGACCATGAACTCCGCCGGAAAAGATCCAGAGAAACCTCGATCCTATGAGGTTTGATGTTCCTGAGTACCTGCTTAGGCTGATATAGACACCATTGCTGGTGCAATCGTGATATTGGAAGAACAAAATTCAGTGCTAAGTCAGGTCGTGTACAATTTTTTCCAAGATCGTTATCAGGGACTATCTCAAACTAGTTTAACCGATGGTCTGTCTCAGGTGTTGTTTATGTCTATGGTTGAGCAGGCCCACTTATGCAATTCGTTGGTGGATCATATAAATCAGAATCAACTCAGCACCTCTGACTCTCTACTACCACCATCAAAGTTGCCAATGGACCTTACGAAAGAAGAACGGAAAAGCCGGAGCCACAAGTGAGCATTCCCCGAAATGGATTTGAGTGAGTGGGTAATTACCTACAAGGAATTTTGTGCTCGCAAGGGCAAACAAAGTGACAACATCGGCAAGATCGACCAGCTCGTCAAAAGTGAAATTCAAGTCGAGATATTAGAGGAACGAATGAGAAAGAGCCTTTACCCATATCACCAACTTTGTTTTAAATGCGGAGACCGAAATCGTCTCCTTCAATCTTGTCCTTTGAGTGCTTGGATTGACCCTAGGGACTGGAACACTTTGTCACGTCGAGGAAGACGAATTGGGCTTAGTAAGGACTTCCTAAAGTCTAGAGACTCACTTCAATAGTTGATGGACCATCTTGCTCATGGGTGTCCTCAGCCCCCAAGTCAACGACAGGCCCATCAACAAGCTTCCAGCCCAAAGAATTTCCAGACTGCATTTGCTACAATTGTAGACAACCTGGGCATTATGCCAATAAATGCCCGAACCCTAGGCAGAACAAGCCACATCCTCAGAGGCAAGGCTCCGGAGCAAATAAGGGTAATCACGACAAGAAGCCAACTACTCAAGTGAATCAAGGCCATCCTAACTTTATGGGTATCATTTCTACTCGAGAACACATCTCCCTATGACTTGCCATCATTTATTGTTTTGTGAAAAACCCACCGTGGACTTCTGATGGTGAAACCCTTGATCCATCCTTACACCTTTGTTGCTTTTCAAAAACAAAATCAGAAATCTTAGTAAACAAATTTAGCAAAGATTTGTTTACTAGCCTTCCTTTTCTTCATAGAAATCTCTTTTGGTAATCACTTCTCAACTTGGTCTCTTTCCGCCTAATATCAAAGTTATCTTAACATCAAATCAAATCAACCGGCTAAGTCGAAGGGGTAGGAGCAAAGTTTTTCATGAGTAGTCAAGGTTCTCTAAAAGTCAAGACATGAGAGTTCTCCATCGCTTATCAATCCATGATCCGTTGATCATACTCTCCAAATCCCAGGAATCATGAAGCAAGCAAACAAGGGACCGATAAAATCTTTTGCTAAATTCTCCTTGTTACGATCTCACCATCAAGGTCAGTTCTTTAGATCGTTGAACCCCATCCATTTCTTTGCCAAGACCTTACAACGTCGTGGTGTCACTCTGCCATCTCTTTCTCGCGGCCATGATCACGTCGCCGAGACCTCACAGGCCAACCATTATCGAGCCCCGTGCTGCCACTGCCGGATCGCCCGCCGGTCCCTACCTCAGGTGGTTTTGGATGACCGTTGTGGTCTCGTGGAGGCATAAAAGGAAAGCCCTCCCACGGTGTTTCCACTACCGAGTCTCGCCTCATTTCGAGCTCAACACCACCATTGCTCTTGTTCTCCCTCCGGCTAGTTTTTGGCCAAACTGCCACAAGCCCATCTCTGTCGCCTGCTCCGCTCCGCTCCTCACCGAGCAAGTTGTCCCTCCGTCTTCGTTGACAACCTCCAGAAGAAGCTCGGAAGAAGACCAGAGAAGAACCTCAGCCTGCATCACCAACCATGGCTCCTTTCCTGGAAGTGATCTAGTCGATTCGCTGGACGTTGGTAGGGATGTACCCCTGCATCACAGGCGAAATGTGTCTACTCTTAGTTTTTCATGTGCACATTCATCGCCTGCTTCTTCATGAGCTGCATTGAGGCAATGAGGAGAGCACCATGTATCTCTTGTCCTATCTGAATTCTCGATGCCAAGAAGTGTAAGCGGATTTGTCTTTCTCCCTTTGTAACCCTTATCTTGTTGGAAGGATTTGCTCTAATCTTGTTGTCGACTCTCGGGACGAGATTCTTTTTAAGGGGGGTAGGCTGTGATGCCTCATGTTTTATTAGGGTTATTTGACACTAATGACCTAGCCCATCCGGTCAAACGTGTTGACTTTGGTCAAATCTGGGTCAACCTTGGTCATCACCTCAAAACCCTAGCCGACAATCACTAATGATCAAGTAATGGTCAACCTTTGTGAAATCTAGCCAAACCCCCACTCAAACTCTTTGACATCCTTGGCCACTGCAGGACTTTTGCTGCGTTCTCCAAAATTCACCTAAACACTCCAAATTCTCCCAATGTAAAAGTTGTGTAGTTTGTCGGGGGACACAACTTTCATGTTGAGCCACATTTGAAATTTGAAGTGGAAAAGGGTGTAAAACCCTGGTCAACGTAGCTCATCACTATTCATCGGTGCCATGAAAACTGCCAAGTTGCCATGCCTGTTGTACACAATCTGTTGGCCAAACCACCTAAGTGCCTTTGTAGAAGTTGTTGAGGGTCCTGAGATCTCCAATTTTCTTTATTACCTCAAGGTGCACTTCTGCTCGAATTTTTAGAGTAAACTGTGGTCAAATTAGGCTAAACCAAACAAACACCCACGCCGGCTCGCGCCCAAACGCGACGTCACGCACGCGCCTGGCCGCGTCGGCCCCCGCCGCCGACCGACCGGGCACGGACGGCGGTACACCACCGCGACCGCCGGTCCCACCGCCCCGCACCGACGTCCACGCCCGCACCCGGTGCCACGCGCCGCACGCCCACGGGCCGAGCGAACCGACCCGCGTCGCCCAACCAACGGCATCACTGCCGTACCCTGGCCGCACCGACCATGTCGCCGCCCCACCAACTATGTTGCCGTCGTACTCCGTCCCGTGCACGCCGCCATGCCATGCCCCATACCGTGATTGTGTCGATGACTGACCTTGCGCGAACCACCCTTGCTCGCCGCCTATAAAAAGGTCATCGTGCATCGTCTCGCGCATGCCTAGAGCCGCCGCAGTTCGCCATGGTTGCCATCGTGCCGAGCTCCCTTGCCGGCCTATTTTTCTCAGCCACCCGACCACGACATCTCCCCTAGGACCTAATAGAGCTTCCACGCTTGCTTGTTGCCCTGGCCGAGCTGCCCCCTCGCCGGAGCCCGAGCTCAAGCGGCGCCCACCGCCTTGCTTTATCGGCCACACCCTCCAAGTGCCTCCCGGCCACCACCAAGCACGCGAATCGATCCCCAGCCAACCTTTGATCCTCCCTAGCCACTCCCCCGGCCAAGAACGTCGGCGAGGTCGTCGGAATTCCGGCCGCCGCACCGCCGCGCCGCCCAAGGACCACATTGCTTGGTCTGAGTTCTTTCCAAGGGCCTTTGTGCAAACCAGGGGTATATCTGTGAACATCCAAACCTTTCTAGGGGTCTACTCGTAAATTGATTCTTTAACCTTTTGGGTGTTTTGACTGAGTTTTGTAAAATTCATATAAAATCACAGAAAAATCCTAAAAATGCAAAACCAATTTTTCTGTCTTCCTTTTGAGCAAACCTACATCTTTTGCAAAGCATATATATACTTTTGAGTTATAGTTTTTGCATGAAAAATTGGAATTAGTTTAAGCCACGTTTGCTGTAGTTCAAAATCTACACATGATCATGTGCTGATTTTTAGTTATGTTGTGCTTCATGCCATGTGTAGACTCGGTGCAAAAATTGGCACAAAGTTAATAAGTAACTCTTTTATTATGATTTGTCTTGTATTAATGCTATTTCTGCCTTAATGATTTGTGTAGCAAAAATGAAATAGATTTTTGAGCTCAACTTCTGGGAATAGTCTTGAAATGCCTCTATGCACCTTTACAGAATTAATCATGATATTTGTACTGTTAGAAATATTTATTCCTGATGTCTGCTTGTTTTTAATTATAAATGCTTAGTTCAAGATTTAAAATAGATATTTATGTGTTTGTTGGTTTCCTAGCCTTGTTTTAGATCAGACATGGTGTAGGTGAAAGTTGGGCTCCAGAAGTGTTGTATTTACTTTTGTGTGTATTTATCTCATTTGTACTAGCTAGAAATGTTATTTTTGGTGTATTTATTTTCCTAGCTCCAATATGTGTGCTTGCTGTTCAGTGGCTATGATTTAGATCAATGGACGCAGTGAGCTTAATCCATGGCTTTTTATAAAGCATTTTGATGAATAAAAGTGGAGAAACCATTATAATCTTAATAATAAATTTAATGGGAAAACCTTTCCTTCTATTTTCATGAACCCTATGGATGTGTTGTGACAATGAAATAAGAGTTGAAAACCACCTCCTTGCTGTTTGTGCAAATAAATAAATTATTTATTTAGAAGTGTGTACAATCACTATAAAGCGAAGAACAAATAAGCCTTCATAATAATATTTAAAAGGAAAAGTGATGAATATTGTTGTCAAGGTGAATATGGTCAACCATATGCTTCTTGTGGACTGTTTGTTGCTGTTTTGATTAAATTAAATTAAATTAAATTAATTACACCCTAACTATTGCATGGCATCCTCCGTGTACAAGTTCCCGACGGTAGCTACACGCTCGTACCGGCTGACGAGGACGAGGGAGCAGGAGGAGACGTGCACTACGTGTCCGTAGATCAAGACCCAGACCAAAGTCCAGAAGTTTGTGTGACTGCTTGTGCTGACGAAGGCAAGCCCCGGTTTAAACATTAACCTATGTGTTTATTTTCAGCTTTTGAATTTATCATTGTTATTCTATGTGCATCTACGTTCAGGAGTTGATTGAAACCCTAGTTGCATGATCCCTAAGTACCTATGATCTTTTACTAGCATGCTAGGTTGCGAGTTGCTATGCTCTGAGGATCCGGTACAAGTCGAGTGATGTTCGCACTCAAGAGAATACGATCTCCTTTGTGGAATGACCATATTTATAAATGGATTGCTCATGTGGTAAGAGCATGGGATTTGGGCTCTGGTCCAGTGGCTTCATTAGTTAAGTGTTTGAACATACTAAGCACTTGTAGGAAATGGGCACGGTAAGCCTAGTACCTAAATGAGGCGGTATGGGATTTTACTATCACTAATCTTAGGGTTGCGACCCCGGGCTTGCCACCTGAGTGCATGCGTGAGGCTGGGTGACCTTTGTGGCGTAGCCCAGATAAACCTTGTACTTAAGACTGTGAGCTATTATTCCCAAACCGAAGAATGACGAGAACCGCCTAGTTGGTGAACTCTTAGTGAGGGCACCTCTCGTATGTTTAGGTCCACCTTGCAAGGTTTAAATCAATCAATTGTCGGCCTCTCACCGTTATCTGAGACTACATAATCTACTGGCCATGATACCCCTTTATGATGGAACTTTGTGAAGATTATTATTTGATTAATTGTATTATACAACTATGATTGCAATAGTTGCTTATCTAGTAATGATTACTTCTACTAGAACTTGAGCTAAAATGTGATTGTAAGGATTCTCTACTTAGTAGCTTTTTGGCAAACAAACCCACTAGGCAAAAGCCTTGCATGATTACTGGTAACGTCTTTTATTTTGGACGGGTAAGCCTTGCTGAGTATTAGTATACTCAGCCTTGCTATTTAAACGTTGTTTCCAGGTAATGCATGTGATGTGTGGCCTGGATAGATTCCACCCGACTGGGAGTTGGAATGGGTGGATGATGACGAGTAATTGCATCATGGACATGCGACATGCCTCCTATGATGTTTATCATACCGTTTATTTAATTCTGCTGTTTTAATATCTCTGAACCATTTACTTTCATGTCAAGAACCATGGTTTGTAATAATGGACCCTAAGAGGAAGATTTGCTTAAATTTGTAAGGTACTCTGGACTCTCCTTCGTGAAAGTTTTAATGCATACGTTCGATCCTCTCTATGTGTTTTCAAGTGATTTACCACGCTTTGACCCGACAACACTCAACGGGATGATTCTTTATTATCGCTTAATGACCAAATGGAGTGGTTTAGGTGATAGTACGGAATTATCTCGGATGGGGTTGTCACAGCCTAGAGGAGTCACTGAGGCTTCCTGGAACTTTGCTGTTCATCTGTTGTTGCCACCGGTCTAACCGGAGAGTCCACTGGTCTGACAGGTGTCATCAGTTTAACTGGCAGGAGCCATCTGTCTGACCGGTGTGGAACAGATAGCAGGTTGTGCAGTATTCTGCTGCGCCTTGGGAGTGAGTGTTTCAGTTGATTGATTGGTTTGCTCCTAGGGTCAGCAGCACTTCAGTGGCTACGTGACTTTGGCAAACTTGGGTAGTTCGAGTCGGAAAAGTGTTAGGTAGGCCGTATTCGATTGTTGGAGAAGTCATCTCCTTCAAGAAGAATTTTTATCAGCTCCCATTCAATCCCCCCCTCTGGTCGTTAGTTCGGTCCTTCAAGTGGTATCAGAGCTAGTTACGTGTCTTTCGGGAGTCAATAGTCTAAGATCCAAAGATGGCGTACCAGGAACGGGGATCAGGTCCTCCGCACTTCAGTGGGAAGAAATACTCGATGTGGCATAGGCGGATGACTGCTTTCCTCCGCAGCAAGGGTCAAATCCTTTGGGATGATACGGTGAACACAACTTATGTTCATCCGATTAACTTCCTTCCTCTAGGATCAAGGGACATGCATGATGCCAACAAAAAGTCAGGCGATTGGGCTTGTAGGATTTGGGAGGTGCTCACACTAGAAATGCTCAGGTTTAGGCTCAGTTGTACGCGACTTACCGGAGATAAGGACCATGTGTGGTTCGAGGACCAGTGGATGGTCGCTTCCTTGTGTGATGAGTGATTGACAACGTTGTGTGGACTGATTCTTGGCTAAGTATTGCAGGTGCATGTTGCGGCTTGACTGGTGTTGGTGCAGGTGAATAACAAGCGTGAAAGGTCGTCGCCGGTGAGGCCTCCAGGTGTGGAGAAGACAAGTAGGCTTCGTTCGCGGGACCCGGTGGCCAGCGGGGTCAAGTGCGAGCCGCATGGTGGCATGAACAGCAAGATGAAGTCATGGACAGTTTCTTGGTTGAGCCTGAAAACCAAGGTCGTGCCGGGACTACGTGGGAGCCGAGTCATGAGTGGAGATTGGTGGAGGCTACACCGAGTTCGCGGGGTTTCCAGTGGTTCACCAGAAAACCACTGGGTTCCTTGGTTGATCCACAAAGCCAAGACCGAAGAACCGAAGAAGGTGCTGCAGCAGTGCCAGACCGGTCTGACCGGTGGGTCTGACCGGTGAGGAGCACCGGTCTAACCGATGTGCGACGACGCAGTCCGGAATCTTCGAAGCGGAGGACACGCGTCGGGATCGCAAGGCTTGCGTCGAGGCTAAGCAGGTTGCGGTCGCCGGGCATCCGTCCGATGGAGAAAACTTGAAGACTTCCAAAACCGCCCTTGAGGGGCTTGTATCCCTAGTTATTCAGTAAGGGTATTTTAGACTTTCGGTTGCCTCCATATAACCCATGAGGTGAGAGGATGACAGCCATGTCTTGGAACCCTAGTTCATTTGCTTTCCTATTTTTCCCTTCCTATTTTCTTAGGATTTCCATAGGACTAGCTTGAGAGCTTCATGGTGAGATCTTGTGAGAGGGTTGGATGATCGGGCGGCAAGCTAGACCTTGTATGAATCTTCTTGGTATGTATAGATGATTCGGCGTGGTTCCTCAAGGCCTTGTTGTGTTGTTCCAGGTTGTTCTTGGTGGTGATTTCCGGAGCCCTCTCTTGGTGGTTTTCTTGGGGTGTTTTCGGGACCTTGCTCTTGGGGATTTGATGGGGGAAATTTGTGGGACCCTTCATGGTTCTTTGGGCTGTGATTCCTCTCCCAAATCCGTGAGTTAAGGGGCTCGATTTTGGGGTTTTCGGTGTTCTAGGGTTAGTGGAGGTCTTGGCAGGATTTCTTCGATTCCTCTTGTTTGGACAAGTTTGGGTGGGATTAAACTTGGCTATGGACTCCTCATGAGGTGTTCCTATTGTCCCCAAAGTCTTGTTCAATCCCGTGGAGTGGTTCGGGAGATCAAGGCTTGGATTTGGAGGTGTTGACCCGCGGGTGCTGTTCATCCCGAGAAACCCAGGTCACACCGGTCTGACCGGTTCCTCTCACCGGTCTGACCGGTGCAACCCCTGTTGGGTTTTTGCTCGAGTGAACGTCTGGGTGTGTTCGCTGTTGTCCTGTGTTGCAGCTGTTTTGAGGTTGGGTCAGTTTGGAGGTCGGTAGGCTTGTTTGGTGATTTGGGAGCTTTCTGGCTAAGACCGGTCTGACTAGTGTGTTTCACCGGCCTGACCGGTGTGAAGCCTTTCTGTGAAAGTCAACAAGTTTCATCAGTAGGGACCGGTCTGACCGGTGGTGATCACCGGCCTGACCGGTGTTGGTCAATGGACTCGAGGTTTGGTGTTCCGCTGCGTTCTCGGGTCTGTGAGGTTGGAAGTTGGTTCCTAGGTTCAGTAGCACTCCAGTGGCTACGTGGACTTGGCCGATTTGGGTAGTGAGTCGGAGACGTGTGTTGGAAGCCGTGTTCGTCTTGTTGGAGCCTTCATCTCCTTCGAGAAGAATTTTTATCGGCTCCCATTCACTCCCCCCACTCTGGTTCGCCGTATCGGTCCTTCAAGTGGTATTAGAGCCGGTTTGGGTCTTTATTGACTCTAACCAGTCTAAGATCCAAGGATGGCGTACCAGGAACGGGGTTCGGGTCCTCCACACTTCGATGGCAAGAACTACCAGATGTGGAGTAAGCGGATGGCGGCGTTTCTCCGAGGAAAGGGTCAGATCCTTTGGGATGTCACGGTGGACACAGGCTATGTCCAGCTGATGAACTTCCTTGCTCCAGGATCGAGGGACATGTTCGACGCCAACAATAAGGCAGTCAACTACTTGTTTCGTGCCTTGTGTTAGCCTGAGTTCGATCGGGTGCACACCGAGCACTTGGCTTGTAGAATCTAGTTGGTGTTGAAGGAGGCTCATGTTGGGAACGCCCAGGTTCAGGCTCGGATGTATGCGACCTACCGGAGAGAGTATGAGAATTTCACTCATCTCCCCGGTGAGTCCATCGATGCCTTGTTTTAGAGGTTCATGGTGGTTGTGAACAACATGAGGGCCAATGTGGACGTGCTCTCGTTGACGGTGAAAATCGTCAACCTAGCCATGAGTTTACCTTCGGTGTTGGCATGAGTTTTATACCTTATCCATTGGTAATAACCCCCGTGGTATAACAAGTTCACGTGTGCATGTCGGTTTTGGAGTTTAATGTTTATGCGGGGTTTTAGTGTTGAATGCAAGACTTTCGGGATAAGTTCATCAAGCACCTCATGACAAGACCTTGAAGCCCCGAACAAGTCATGCAATGAAGCAAACTTAACTCCAAGAAGCCGGGGACTTGATCCGAGAAGACGACAAACTCCGGGGACCCGACCGTAAAAGTGCGCGAATCTTGCAAGACAAGGAGTTGAGTCCAATTCGGAGAGAAACCGACGACATGGACCTACATGCGAAGGGGGAAACATCCAGGAAGCAAGGGAACCGACGTGGGGCAAAGGAGCCCACGGGCGGGCCTAAATGGGCCCGGCCGGCCGGCCCGGTCCGGTCGTTCCGTGCCCATTTGGGCCCAAACTCGCTCTCCTTTGCCCTAGCCGCCAATCGGGCTATTTATAGTCCCCTGACCGAGAGCCACAGAGAGAAGATTTCGTCTTCGGCCGCCGAGAAGCGAGAGAAGAGAGGGACACCATCTCGGAGAGGAGAGGGTCGAGCTAGTTGACTAGGGTTTCCCTAGCCGACGTGGGAACCTTGCACGGAAGACCACGTCGGAGTTCCGGAGCTAGAAGCAAGATCAAGGAAGGATCCCGGTGGTGATCTTGTGTATGTATCATTGTTATAGTTGAATTATCAAGTTGAATCTTTTCCTAGCGATCAAGTGTTTCCTCGAAGATTTCGTTTTTCGATCGGCTTTGCTTATTCCAATTCTATTCGTATGATAGATTACATAGGGTGTTCTTGTAGCCGCGGTGGCTAGAGGTACACGCCGGATCTTCCGAAAGAATCTCGACTTGTCTTTTGACTCGCCCTAAGCTCCCCGCATGAATAGGGATACGTTGTGACAGAACGGGGGTCTCGAAAGGCGGATGTTTTCGGATTTGGACGGGAAACCACGATTTAAAGAGGCTTATATTAAGATTCGATTTGCTACTTCTTCTCTTGCTTGGAACTTCAACAAAAGGCTTACCCCGATCCCTCTAGATCGGTTTATCTACCCAATCTTACTTTGTTTTCTCCGGTCTTTAGTAGATTAGATTTGTTTTGTGTTCTTACTTAGATGCATTAGGTCTTTTATCGAATATTGAAGTTACTTGGCTTTAGTAGATTAAGTCTTGCGTCACACATTTGTTCCACGGATTCGATACCTTGGGTTCACCACTCGAGGGAAGAAGGGTCCCTTGACTACGACGGGAGACTTGTACGCTTGCGAGTCACGAACGAACTTTGATACAATTATTAACCGTCAACAAGCCCCTTTTTCTGGCGCCGTTGCCGGGGAACAAGTGATCAAGATTTGATTTTTTATTGCTTTTTTTTGTAATTTTCAGTATTCTTTTTGTTTTTATTTTTGCATCTACTAAATTTTGATCATCCTCAAAACACATCTAATCTAGTTTGTCTAACTCTAGTTTTTATAGATTTGTTTTTACTTTCTAGTTTTTTGCATACTTTGTTTATTGCTAACCCTAACAGAGATGGACGGCTACCTCTCCAACAAACCCAATAATTTTGTGGATGATCCAGAAAAACTTTACGGAGCTAAGGAGACGCGAAGCACATCAAGCTAAAAAGCTGGATTTTGTAGATTCGGAGTCGGAAGACAAAGGATCGCAGGAATCTCCGAAGAATTCACCACCTCAAAGTCCGCGGGAGAATCGACCTCCACCAATGGGTGACCAACCACCGAAGAACGCAAGATTGGGGAGCTATGCACCCCGTACATCATCGACCTACCAATCTTGAACCTTGAGGAGATCGGAAGACCGTTCGAGATCAAGACCTCAACAATCCGCATGGTGCAACATTCACCCTTCACCGGCAAAGAGGATCCGAACCTTCACCTCCAAGCATTCATTCAACTATGTCGACTTTCAACATGGATGGGGTGACTCAAGATCAAATGAGGGCAAGGCTTTTTCCGTTTTCACTACTCGGGAAGGCTTTGCAATGGTTCCACTCTCAACCGGCGGAGACGGTGCAAAATTGGAACACGTTGATGAAGGCTTTCATGAAGGAATACTACTCACCGGTAAATCTCAAAGCTTGCGTAATAAGATTGCCACCTTTGTTCAATATCCTACGAAACTATCTCGGAGGCATTCGAGCGCTTCAACGAGTACACCGGGCGGTTCCACATCACAAGTTCCCGAAAGAAGACCTCGTGCAAAAGTTCTACCAAGGACTCACCATGGCGTCAAGGACGATCATCGATGCATCGACGGGAGGATCTATCATCGAGCTTACACCGACGGAAGCTTTCACGCTATTCAAGAAGGTCGCGGATAATGACACGTGGGCGTCATCCGGCGCCTACATCCAGGCTCAACCCATGGGGAACGTCAAAGGAGTCTTGCAAGTGGAGAAGGAAGACATACTTGAGGGCAAGATCGACTCGCTCATGAGGAGGTTGGAGAAGATGGAGATAGAAAAGAAAGAGGCTCAAGACTTGAAGGCCGCCGAAGCAAGGTCCACATGCGAAGAATGTGGAGAGTATGGCCATGTCCGCAAAGATTGTCCAGAGGAAGCCAAAGTGCTCGACTACATGAGGAAGGGAGAATTGCCGAACTTCCGCTACGGGCAAGGTAGGCCTCAATTTAATGCAAGCTCATCTATTCCTAACGCGGTTCCGCTTCGGATACAATTGAAGGAGTTCATGGATGAGCAAGCTAAGATCAACAAGGACACCGTCACCAAGTTCAAGACCATAGACAAGGTGTTGGAGAACATCGATAGCAAAGTGACGGAGGTCGGAAGTTCCAATCATCAAGTGCTCAACATGATGAAGATGCTCGAGACGCAAGTGGGACAACTTGCGGGCGCCTTACTAATGATGAAGGGAAGCTTCCGGGACAACCCAAATGTCCCGAATCGGCGAAGGCCATTCAAACACGTTCGGGGAAGGAGACCGAAGATCTGGAACGTTCCGCGGGAGCAAAGAAGCTTAAACCGTCCACCGAGGTGGAAGGAGTTGCTAAAGAGAAGGTTACGGGGATCGTCACCGAGGAACCCGAATTCGAGATGCCGGAGGATGACACGAGGATACCACAACTCAAGCCACGCTACTTTCGAGGTAAACTTGACAACCATTTTGAGAAGTTTGTGGAAGTTGTGCGTAGACTTAGCATCAACATGCCATTACTAGATGCCCTACAAGTACCTACATATTCTCGTTACTTTAAAGACATACTTGCAAATAAATATGAGATAGCAACACTCGGGGTAGATCATGTCAAGATGTCCGAGGAGTGTAGTGCGGCTATTGCTTATGGGCTAGAGAAGCAAAAAGACCCGGGTGCCCTACAATTCCATGTTCAGTTGGTTCTTTCAACTTCGAGAAGGCGTTATGCGACCTTGGAGCTAGTGTGAGCGTCATGCCGAGGGATGTGTTCGAGAAGCTACGCCTACCGATGGAGCCTACGGGAATATGTTTGGAGTTGGGAGACAACTCCATTCGCTATCCCTTGGGCATTACCGAAGATGTACCCGTGAAGATTGGACACCACTTCATCCCCGTCGACTTCGTTGTGCTCGAGATGGGAGAGAGGGAGAAGCCGCCGATCATCCTAGGGAGGCCGTTCCTCAAGACCGTGGGAGCCGTTAACACCAAAATTTGGTAAGGAGTATGACCTGTGGGTCCGATTCGAAAAAGAGTCCGTCTGGTGGAAGGAAGGATATTTCCAGAAGTTTTCGGCAAAGAGATCCGCGGTCGGCTATGTGCTCCGGTTCGGCAAAGGAACAGTAGAGCTGATTTTGCGGGATTGGACGGTGACGTGGCTCGAATCAGGAGAGACGAATGGATGGACAGGCGATCGAGTTTAGTTAGGCAATGAATCCATTCGCAATTGTAATCGACGGGGGTATAAATACGATCCCCGGATGTATGTAACGGACACGATCATTCTTTAATACACACCGGCCTTACGCCAAACCCTAGAGTCCTTGTCGTGTCGTCGAGTTCTTCGAGAGGGCCAATCGATCCGTCGACCTCCGTGAGTACCGGCAACCTTGTATCATGTCTAGTATCATGCGGTGGATTTAGATCCGATGCAAGTAGTCTTGATACCATGCTTCGTGTCATGCGGTAGATTCAAGCTTGGTTCAAGAAGGTTTCTTGTTAGATCGTGAGCCATGCGGTAGGCTAAGATCCGGCTCGAAGCTAGTTATCGGCTCTATTGGATTTTGGCAAGATCCAATAGATTCATTAAGTTATCCCGTGTTATCTTGAGTTTTACTTTATGTTTTAATTCATGTAACACTCCATTGCCCAATCTAGATGGGTTCGGATCGGCTATGTTTCTTTTGAGATCCTTGTACGAGCGGGTTTCGTGTTTTGATGCGTGGATCTTGAGCTCTCCGATAGCCGAAACCGGATCGATCTAGGTTGTTACGTGTTGCGGGTTCAAGCTTGCTTTGTTCGTATAAATCTTGAAAGAACCGGGTATCATGCGGTAGATGCGGGTTTTTGGGTTGCTTTGGAGCTAGTCATCCGGTGGATTAGATTTCCAATTCGATTCGATAGATTTATTCACGTGGTAATGTTTGTTCCTTCTTCATGGACCCCGGATCTACTGTTCACCGTATTCGGTTATGTTTTCACGAGTAGATCACGTGCATTGTTTATGCCTTAAGTGATGTATGCTTTTAGCTTTCCATATTTAGATTGTATCATGCGGTGGATAGATCTATTTGTGGAAAGTGGTACGTTTTTCATGCAAGTCGTGTCATGCGGTGGATAGATTTGCTTGTTATCGTACCCGACGGGTTTTAAAGTACCTAGACATGCGGTAGACTAGTGCTTTGGATCTATGCATGCTTATTTAACACATGATCATGTCCGTGCTTTACCTCATTTTATTTAATGATAAACCTCATGGGGATCGGTCATAACTTTGTGCTTGCATCTTTATTTATACAAAGACCGATCGTCGTCATGCTCACGTCATCCATTCGGCAGTACTCCTTTTTCCTCTCGTAATGGTCCGGATGGTTATGATTCTTTGACGGATAGCTCTATATAGCTACATGTCATCTTGCTTGGCTTCTTAGCCGTAAATATGGAACCGTCTCGGTACCACCCGGCAAGTTCCAAGCTTTGGTATTTAACTCGCTTTATCTTTTGTTAATTTTCGGGAAAAATTGATCGGCACGTCACTTACTCTCTCGCGCGTGCGAAGCTAGCTTTTTTCGGCTTGCCGTGTGATTGGCGTTAAGTGCACATTTTACGTCAACACACTTTTTGGCACGCCCGGTGGGACAATGATCGAATTGGCTCAAGATGCCCGAAGTCTCGTACCTCCCGGATGTCAACATCGAAGAGCTTTCTCCGCAGCGACATCGAGCGGCTCCTAGACGCCGTGAACCGGTTTCGGCAAAAGTGTCTCATGTCGTTTAAGAAGAATCGAAGTGGTGTACCGTATCTAAAGAATGACCCGCCGTAGTGCCGCCGCCGGGAGAGAGCGATGCCACAACCCAACAAGAGAAGGAGGAATGCGCGCGGATGTTCCAAGAGTCGGTAGACGACATGCTCACCAAGCACAACAAGGCTTTCCTCGGATCGCTCCGGCAGATGATGGTGGCCCTCTTTGGCCCGGCGCGGGGCAAGCGTTCGGGAAGGCGCCCGCCGGAAAGAGCACCGTGGAGCCGGGTGAATCAAGCTCTCGCCGCCGCTACGGAGCGCCATTGCGGCAGCCTCCTCCTCAAAGCTCCGAAGCCAAGCATTCCAACCTCCTCCGCAGGCGCCGGGGGCGGCCCGGCTCGGCCCCCGTTGCAAGCTTCGGAAGTCAACCAATCCCGCCGCCACCACGGAGCAAAGACGGGTCGGCCCCGGGCAACGGCCCGAATCCGTACCAGCCTACGTACGGAGACCTAGCGTTCGGCTCATCTGGGGCCCCACTTGACCCCAGTCGAAGAATAGCTCCGTCGACCAACTGGCTCCAGAAGAATTTGTACGGCGGTGGTTATCATGAAGTGGGAAATTACGGGGCGTTCGACGCCTTCCCGCACCCAGGGTACGCGCCAGCTGCAGGCGCGCAAGAAGATGACGCCCTAGCGCGCAAGATGGCCGAATTGATGCGAGAATCGGCCCGGCCTCAAGCCAAAGATGCAGGGCCCCACCTATAGGCCGCCGTTCCCAGAGTGGTACTATAACGTGCTCCCCGCCGCCGAGGGTGAAGCCGCCGACCGAATTCACAAAGTTCTCTCGGGGCAGACGAGACAAGCACGGCCGAGCACATCGCCCGTTACCTCATGCGGCCTTGGGGAATGCTCGGCCGAGGAGGCGTTCGGGGTTCGCTACTTCCCCGCCTCACCGACGGGTCCCGGCTTTTCGGTGGTTCTCGTCCCCGCCGCCCGAATCGGTGGCCGGATGGAAGGATTTGGAGCGTAAATTCCACGCTCATTACTTCAGCGGCGCTTCCGAGAAGAAGTTGATTGATCTTGCCACCCCGAAACAAAGGCACGGCGAAACACCGCCGGGAGTTTCTTAGAAGATTCGGGGAAGTCAAAGGCATGTGCTTCTCGCCGAACTTGCCGGACGATCGCTCGCCGATATGGCCGTCGCCGGGATGTTGCCGGCCGTGCGCGAGAAGCTATTTGGGATGGAGTTCGAGAACCCGGGCCAACCGTCGCGAAGTTATCTTTGATGAGCAATCAGGCGTATGGCCTCAAGAAGGACCCCAAATTTGGCAAGCAAAGACGACGTCGCTGACATCTACAACCAATTCTTGGACAAGGCTGATTTGTTCGAGGATTCTGACGACGAATTGGAAATAGCTGCAGCAGAGATCATGTGGGGTAAAGAGCCCTTGACAATGAATCAGCGGTGGGTCAAGCAGACCAAAGGAACTTACGACTTCGACATCACAAAGGCTGATAAGTTGTTTGAGCTCTTGGTAAAGGAAGGCCGAATCAAGCTGCCTGAAGGGCATTCTATGCTTCGGCCTGATGGAGTCAAAGCGAAACGTTACTGTGGCTTCCATGACAGGGACTCACACTCCATCAACGATTGCAGGGTCTTCAGGATGAGGATCCAGAAGGCTATCCAGGAGGGACACCTCAAGTTCGATAACAAGATGAAGCTGGATGGCCACCCCTTTCCTCGAACATGCTCGGCTTTTCTATCAATGCAATAACAAACCGAGGAAAAGGGAAAGGTCAAGGTCCCGACCTCACCGCGATCCAAGCAAGGTAGAGCAAAGTGGACCGGAGCGCCGGGTGACCCTAGAGCAAGTACAGGCGACGCCCCCGCGTTCTCAAAAGCCACATCGAGATTGGGGAATCGTCCGGGCCTAAACCCAAGGTGACGTCACGCATTCTCCTCAACAAATGGCAGCGCCGGATGGAAAAGGAGCGCTACCGAAGCGTTGTCACGAGGAGGAGCGGCGCGCAGGCCGAAGAGGAAGCGCGCGAAGGGATCAAGAACAAAGACACGCGCGAGCGGGAGCGCGCCCACCGGGGGGTGCGCCTTCTTCGAGCACCGCCGGAATGAGGGCCTGAAACTGCCCACATTGAAGAACTGTCCTGAATGCAGCGACAGATATGTTGAGTACGAGCAGAAAGCGCAATCGCCGATCCGTCCACGAAAGACTTGGAAGGATCCACCCGAATGGGGATCGGCGTCAAAAAATTGAGATCATCGATCACCCCAGAAGCGCCAAGCCTTTCTCGGGTGGGCCGATCGGGGAAGAGGACGAGGACGTCTACGTCCGGCGAAGGGGCGATGGTGCCCGCCGGTCTACGCGGGAGCCGAAGAGGCGGGTCCGGCCGCTTGAGGAACCGCGAGATGAAACAAGCCGGGATCCGGACGAGGCGAAGTGGCGCCCCAAGGACCGGCCCCGAAGGATCGAAGCGTTCGGCTCCTACTTGCATGGTATACTTCCCCGCCGAACGAGTTCATGGCTCCCGCTAACCGGGTTATGCAGGAGGAAGCTTCCTTTGATGACGAGCGCCCGAGGAGATGATGGCGCAACCGGTGCTTGCCAAGCAGGGCCGTCTTCGACAAGCCGGCCAAGAATCGCCATATGAGGCCGCCGTACTTGAGGGGGGTACGTCAATGGCAAGCCATTGACCAAGATGTTCGTCGACGGTGGGCCGGCGGTCAACGTGATGCCATACACCACCTTCGGGAAGCTTGGCATGGGCCCGAGCGATCCGACACCTACAAGCATCATCCCGAACGACTTCGCCGGAACCCCTCGGACACCAAAGGATGCGCCCACGTGGACTTGATGATCGGGTCCAAGACGCCGCTCACCACCTTCTTTGTCATCGAGGGCAAAGGAGCCTACGCCCGTCGCTTGGGCGGGGATCGGGATCAACGCCAACCGCTGCGTCCCATCCACCATGCATCAACGGCTCATCCGGTGGGTGGATGATGAGATCGAGGTCGTCCGGGCGGATGACTCCGTGAGCGTGGCTAACATGGAACCAGCCCTTCCGGGAGTACCAAGGCATCGATTGCTTCTCGGGGAAGGACCGGGGGAGAAGGTCCCGTTGAACCCGTCGGCGGTGACCAACGGCCGATTCAAGCGGTCGGCTCTTACAAGAATTTTTAATGGAGAACCCCGTGGATGGCACTGATGGCAAGTTAGGACGAGGATTCATGTCGGCCGATAAGCTGGAAGAAGTTGACATTGGAAGCGGTGATAAGCCAAGGCCAACGTTCATCAGTGCAAATTTGCAACCAGACTTCAGGGGAAACTTAATTGAGCTTCTCAGAGAATACAAAGATTGCTTCGCCTGGGATTATTCGGAGATGCCTGGATTGGATCGTTCCATCGTCGAGCACCGGTTGCCAATCAAGCCTGGTTTCAAACCATATAAGCAACCGCCCCGGAAAATCTACAAGGATGAAGTATTGGCCGATGTGAAGAAGGAGATCGAAAGATTACTTGACGCAAACTTCGTTCGGCCGTGCGTATATGCGGAGTGGATTTCTAACATCGTCCCCGTGTATAAGAAGAATGGAAAAATGAGAGTTTGCATAGATTTCGGTGGACCTAAACAGAGCTACTCCCATGGATGGATACCCGATGCCTATTGCCGATTTGTTGATTGACGCCGCCGCCGGACACAAGGTGATTAGTTTCATGGATGGCAACGCGGGATACAATCGGATTTTCATGGCAATAGGGGACATATCAAAGACACCTTCGGATGCCCCGGTCATATAGGCCTGTTTGAGTGGATAGTCATGACGTTTGGATTGAAAAATGCCAGTGCAACCTATCAGCGGGCCATGAATTACATTTTTCATGAGTTGATCGGCAAAACTGTGGAAATCTACATCGATGACGTGGTGATCAAGTCCTTAAGTCATGACACCCATCTAGAAGATGTGAAGAAGACCTTGGAGTGCACCCGGAAGCATGGTTTAAAGATGAATCCGAACAAGTGTGCATTTGGGGTGTCAGCTGGAGAGTTCTTGGGGTTTTTGGTCCACGAAGGGGGAATCGAGGTTGGCAAGAAGAGCATGAAAGCCATTGATGAAGTCGTTCCTCCAACCAACCTCAAGGAATTGCAATCACTGCTCGGCAAGATCAACTTCGTGAGAAGGTTCATCTCAAATTTATCACGAGAAGGTGTTGCCATTCTCTCCATTGTCAAGCCGAAGAAGGATCGAAATTCACATGGGGCGACGAACAACAAAAGGCTTTCGATGAAATCAAGCAATACATGAAGGAGCCGCCGGTCCGGTTCCTCCTCACCGGACAAGCCTTTCAAGTTGTACGTGGCGGCCGATACCCAAACTATTGGATCGGCCCTTATTCAAGAATTCGAAGGAAAGGAGCGGGTAGTAGCCTATCTTAGCCGGAAACTACTTGATCCTGAAACCAGGTATTCGGCTATAGAGAAACTGTGTCTTTGCGTATACTATTCGTGTACAAAGTTTCGGCACTACTTGTTGAATGCCGAATGCACCGTATACTCGAAGTTTGACGTGATAAAACATATGTTATCTATGCCAATTTTGAATGGTCGGATTGGCAAATGGATTTTAGCTTTATCGAGTTCGAGTTGAAGTTCGAATCGGCAAAAGCCATCAAAGGTCAGGTCATTGCCGATTTTATAACTGAACATCGTGACCCATCAATTGATCTGCTTGAAATTACCCCTTGGGCTTTATTTTTCGATGGGTCATCATGTGGCAAAGGTGGAGGAGTAGGGATCCTACTGATTTCGCCCAGAGGTGAGATGTTTGAATTCGCTATTCCTATACAACCCACTGTCACAAATAACCAGGCTGAGTACGAGGCACTACTTCGAGGGCTTCAATATTTGAGAGAAGCTGGGGCCGTATCAGTTGAGGTCTATGGAGATTCAGAACTAGTAATCAAGCAATTGAACGGCCAATACGAGTGCAGGAGCGAAGCGCTGAGGAGTTACTACGAAGAGTGCAGGGAAATCTTGAAGAGCTTCCCACTGGTAACCCTACAACACATTCCTAGAGAGCATAACGAAGAAGCAAACAGGCTAGCTCAGAGCGTCTCTGGTCACAAGGAGAATCAAGAAGCATTCGCTGCAGAAGTGTGTGCACTGAGGGAGGATCTTGCAGAAGATGATTGGAGGAAGGAAATCGTTGATTACTTGAAAGATCCATCCCGAAAAGTCTCCAGGAAACTCAGGTACAAGGCAATCAAGTTCGTTCTTCTGGATGATAATTTATTTTATAAATCATTAGATGGGGTATTGCTACGATGCCTGGGTCCAGAAGAAGCCAAGAACATGATGAGCGAGGTGCATGATGGGATATGTGGAGCGCACCAATCGGCCTATCGGATGAAATGGGTTATTAGACAAGCTGGATGCTTTTGGCCGACGATATTAGAGGATTGCTTTGAGTATTACAAGGGATGTCAAGACGCCAGAGGTTCGGGAATATTCAAAGAGTCCCCGCATCGAGGCATTGAATCCCATCATCAAGCCATGGCCATTCAGGGGCTGGGGTATAGACTTGATTGGCCAAATTAATCCGCCGTCTAGCAAGGGGCATAAGTTCGTGCTTTTGGCTACAGATTACTTCACCAAATGGGTCGAGGCGATCCCACTGAAGAAAGTGACGTCAGAAAACATGATCGAGTTCGTCAAGGAACACATAATCTATCGATTTGGGATCCCTCAAACAATTACCACTGACCAGGGGGCACAATTCGTGTCATTAGAGTTCAGAGATTTTGCCGAAAGCATGGGAATCAAATTGTTTAATTCTTCTCCATATTATGCCCAAGCTAATGGTCAAGCAGAGGCTTCTAACAAGATCATGATCAAGCTGATACAGAAGAAGATCGACCAGAAGCCAAGGAGATGGCATTCGGTACTCAGTGAAGCGCTGTGGGCTTACCGAATGGCCCCCCATGGAGCTACAAAGACTTCTCCTTACGAGTTGGTTTACGGGCATCATGCAATCCCGCCCGGGAAATGCAATCGAGTCAAGGAGAGTAGTGCCGCAAAACGAGTTGAGCTCCAAGGATTACGGTGGCCTAATGATGGATGAGTTAGAAGATTTGCATATGATCCGTCTCGGGGCCCCGGAAAACATCGAGAAAAACAAGCCGCGAGTCGCCAAGTACTATAACAAGAAAGTAAAAGTAAAGCAATTCGCGAGAAGGTGATCTAGTTTGGAAAGCATTATTGCCGATTGGAACTAAACACGGTGAATTCGGCAAATGGTCCCCTAAGCGGGAGGGGCCTTTTCGTGTGGTCGGATGCGTCCCTGGTAATGCATACATATTGAAAACTTTGCTAGGGGAAGAGTTTTCCATCGCGATAAATGGAAGATATCTGAAGAAGTATTATCCTAGCATTGAGATCGATCGGTGATTACACACATCTGGCACAAAATAGCCGGCGCTCGAGAACGAGGCCGCCTTCAGAACAAAATCCATGAACAAGAAAGAATGGCCGGTGCTCGGATGCATTGCCCTTAGCTCAATACTACATTACAACTACTTCTTGCGGGATCACATCTAGGAGCCCCGATGACTAGGTCCCCGAGGAGGTGGGAAGCGAGAAGGCGTGGAGGAAGAAGCGAAAGTATGATTCAATCTTTTCTTTGCTTCTTCGGCCGTCGCTCCCTCTTCGCTTGTTCCGGGACCACCGTGACGGCGACTTGGAACGCACGAGGATGACCGTAGTTGGAAGCCTCTACCAAGCTATCCCGTGCCGCCTTCGGTCGCTATACCGTCGAGAGACATCTGGAACGGGAGAATCACGGTTAGAGGCAAGAAATCCGGATGCAAACGCGAAGGGGTCAGGAGCGTTTACCCCCTACTAATGCTTCTAGCGCCATGCGACGCTCGCGCTCGGCTTGGCAACGGGCGGACATGTCCCTGAGACCATGCTCCAGGTGCCGTACGCGGCGGCGCAGCCGATGGTTGGTCCTCTGTTCAGGCGTGGCATCCTCTGCTTCGAGAGAGGAATCGGAGGAGATGTACTCAGGCACATCTTCGGTCCCGATGACTTCTTCGGGAAGCAAATCAAGGCTGAAAAGGACGAGAGGAAAAAATGAAGCGCAAGATCAAGCGGAAGAACAGGGAGCGGATCAAGAAAACTCACTTCTGAATCGTACGCTTCTTTGATGAGCCGCTCCCCTGAGGTTGTTTACCCTTGTCCATGGCGTTGGGGTTTTTTTCCTCTGGAGGCAGAGGAAGAGATGAGAAATGATGGAGGAGTGTGTGAATGGATTTGCAGAGCACCCCACAGGCTATTTTATTGACCGGGGAGACGCATTGGGAGTGATGACTGGCCAGTACACACTGTTGGAATACCAAACGGCAGGGTTTTCCACCAAATGCGAAGGGCTTTCTCTTGAACAGTGTTTACGGATTGCCGAATCGGGATCCTTTGTGGATTTTGCGCCAAGGGGCAGTTGTTCTCGCGCGTTCGGCTAAAGATAGTTCCCGGATGCGTTCAAAGGAAAATTTGCAGATGCAAAATGCAAAAGGGAGTCATCGCGGAACAAGTGCAGAATTCAAAAGTTCATCATATATTGCCGACATTTACACATCCCTAGTACAATCTAGTCAAAGAGCCTATTCAACATGGATTGGGGATGGGTAATTTCGGCAATGGCGTCGCCGTGGCCGTCGAGGCACTCCGGGATGAGCTCGATCTCGTCAATGTCCTCCCGGCGCGCCGCCCGAAAGCCACGCGGCCGGTGGAATAGTCGACGTCCGTATGCGTCGCCATCGCGGCCCGGGGCCCAAGGTGGTGCCTAAGCGAACGCCATGGACGGCCACCTCGTCAACACGGCGCTCCACCGCGGCCGGGCGCTCCGCCGGCGTGTCACCGTGGGCATTCACCTTCTCGGCCAATTGCTCTACCGGCGCCTTTGGGCGGGTTGAGCTCAGCATCGCGGCCGCAAAAGACAAACGAAAGGATTAGCATCAAAGGCCGAGCCGGATCAAGAATCAATCTCGGGGCCATACCGTCAATGGCCTCCCGGCAGTGTTTGCGCCGGTCCTCCCATTCTAACTCGGCCACGCCCGCTTTCTTGGAGACGTCCTCCGGTTCGCGGCGGGACGCCTCTAGCTCCTCCTTGAAGCGGATGGCGTCCGCTTCCCCCGTACGGTGCACGGGGGAGTGGCCATCGGACTCCGAGGAGTCATCCGGGGAGGGGCCGATTGGGCGGCGCACGGGGCGGATTCCACCGAATCGGCTCGAAAAAGGAGAGATGATCGTCAAGGCAAAGGAAGATTAAAAAGCAGAATCACAGAGGAAAGGTTGACGATCGTCACCGCCGCGCGCATTGGCGCTCGCTCCCCTCGGCCTCGTCGGAGGCACGGCGGCGGTTGAGGCGGCGCACCATTGTGGTTTGAGATGTGCACTGTTTGCGAGAAGGCTAAAGATTGGCAAAGATTCGAGAGCTAGAAGGCCCGGTGGAGAGCTAGGGGCACCTATGGCAACATTTATAGGCACGGCGGGGGTGAATCGTGGCTTCGAGTCGTGGGCGTGGATCGTGGCGCACGTCCCACTAAAATCGGAAGGTGGAAAGATTTCCTTGACCAACCCGCCGGCGGGTCGTTTGGAGTTCTAAGCTGGACCGTGCGCAGGTCGATTGGTTCGGCTAAAGGAACTCAAAGTGTCGTTCGGGAGTTAGCGTTTCACTGCCGAACGGGTCGTTCAGCATTACATCTCAAAGTACGCAAAAGAAAGGAAACAAATCACAAGGAGATATTACGAGAACGACCAGTTCAATTATACATCAATAAGAATTCAGGCATTCAGGAGTTTTGCAAGTACACGACGAACATTGGATATTATCAAATGGGAATTGTCCAGCATCTCCTGGCAGTCTTTTTGGGCACCAGATAAGTCAGTGAGCTCCGCATCGCATTGCTTTATTCCGGTGACGGTACCGATTCTACTTCCGCTTGGGTCTTTGCTATCAATCCGGGAAGTTCGTCTATTTTCTTTTGGTCAATCTCCATCTCCGCCGACGGGCTTCTCGGTTCGGCTTCTAGAGCGACCTTCCTAGCAGCTTTCAGATCATAAGAAGCTTGCAGGTTAGCCAACGCATCTTTATGGTTCTCTGCTTGGGATTGTGCCCCGTTCATGGCATGTTCAGCGTCGGTTTTCTTCTTTTCAATGGCTGGACGGGAGCGCAATTTCCTCCAAGCGCGCCTTAAGGGTACATAAAGGGGCTCCAAGTCATAGACGGATGATAGAGAAGCTCTGATGTCTTCAGGGAGTTCTTGACTAATGGATTCAAACATTTCTTCGAAATGATGGAGATCATTGAACTGATCCTGAGCATCTTTTTCTAGCCAGGCAGCAATTTCTTTGAGCTTGGACAACACTTCATCTGGCAGCGGCTGGAATACTCCTCCCATCACCTCAACAGCTAGATTGCTCCCTAATGGCAGGCTTGATGATGACAGAGCCTGATCCTGAGAAATGACATCGCCAAGTTAAGAATGCTAAACATCGAGGTACCAAAGTTAAGCGCAGGTGGATACCTCGTGGCTGGTTTCTTGAGCAGGGGCGATCACAGGTGAAGAAGACACTCCAAGAAGAGCCGAAACTTCGAGCTAGGAGGTGCCGATGCGGCCACCGGCGGCTCGTGGGTTTACGGGCCGGGGAGGAGTCGGGACTGCCGCCTCTGTTGGGTGGGTTATCTCTGCTTGACCAATAGGAGATGGCACCTTGGGAGAACTTGTTGGCTCCAGTTGAGTTGGGAGATTCACCTCTGGAGAATTTATTGCTTCAGCAGAAGGTGATGAAGATGAGATCTCCACCGGGATGGGTAATTCAACCCTGGATGGACTCGCTTGTTGAACCACTGGAACATTTACAAGCTGTTCTCCCACGGCTTCTTCTGCAAATGTCCAATTGAAAGAGTAAGTGCCAGTGCTCATCCTTGAGAAAAACAGTAAAGGTCATACCAGTGGATGGGGCATCGGCGAGTGCGGCTGCGAAGGCTACCGGGCTGCGGGTCTGAAAATGCACAATGATATGATCCATCAAGAACAGCGTGACCCAGTAATCAAGAAGGTAAAGGGTTTTACCTCAACAAGCACTTTCTTGACAGTTCTTCTCCTTTTAGCACTTGGAGGGGCAATCAGATGCAGACCTTGTCTCCTGTCTGCGGCAAGGCTAGAAAGGCTAGGATCTGCGGTAGCATACCTGGCCATTAGTTGGTGCAGGGTTGTGGATTTGAACCCCAGTGTTGAAATTGGGCCTTCAGCATTGTAAGCAATTGCCCTGGCTCGAGGGGCAGGCACTGTGTTCTGTGAACAGGAAGATAAAGATCAGAACCATGAATAGAGAGGAAGGTCTGATCTAAGGGCTCATTGTATTACCTCTGAAGTTGGCAGAAAGTCAGGTACCAACTCTGCACAGAATACATGAACAGGCTCACTGAAGATATGGTCATGAAATTCTTGCCACCAGGAGTTGAAGGTGGGGTGAGCTATGGTTGTGGGCACGAAAGGACATGTGTACACCATGGGGCTGCATACATAATTGAAAACTCCGCCGCCCGCATCGGTTCTTTGATTTCCTCCCGGGTTTGAGGAATTCGTGCGAAACAATCTTGGGGGCATCCGGCCGCATCCAAGTTGTCCGGCCATTACATTAGGTTGGTAGTATTCATAAGTGCGACATTCGCGCTCCCTCCATTGAACTCGGCGGTAGTATGCATGGACGGATTGTGATATTAAAGATCTCCAAGAATCCCCTATCTTGATGGCCGGGATCAAAGGTAAATTCGACGGGGAAGGTCAAAGTATCATTGCCTAGATAAGGAAGCCAAAGAGGATTGGAGAAGCCTTTAAAGAACAACTCGAAGAGGGTCGGTCGATGTCCGCTGGATGAGAACAGTTGAAGCTGCTTCTCCATAGTTTTGGCATCCTCTGGTAGCTTGAGGCTCTCCTTCGGGGTGATTGGACAAAGGGAAGAACACGGAGTTCAAATCGACGCCGACAATCCGATGCATGTGAAGGCTGCGGCCACATTTGAACAAACCACCAAGGGCCATTGACGCATGTTATCCTGCTGGTTGGTGTACATTTGGGTAACGATCGATGAAGCATATGATATACACCGCCCAAGAAGAATTTTCCCGGAGGGAGGCGATTACCACTAGCCGGATGAATCGCCATTGCAATATGATTCAAAGTGGGTTCGTTGGCCTTGCCACGTGAAAACAAATCCGCATAGCCACATGTTCGAAAGGCTCGTATTCAACTTCGCCAAGGGGATTATCTCTCATGTGCTTCGGGATATAATGCTTGTAGCCATTCCCCGGCTTTACCCCCGTCCGGCGTGAAGAATTTTTGAAGTTCCGTGGCTGGACGGACCGGTGATGTCAAGGCCGGTGATCATGTATACATCGGCCAAGGTTGGAGACATTGGGCCATGCCCAAAAAGGAAGGCGTTGACGCCATTTGACCAGAAGTGGCATGCGGCTATCAGAAGATCCTCATTCTTGGGTGTCTCAGCCACGGATAACTCCAGACATTGAGCAATACGGAGAGCATCCGGGTTGGTCAATCCACTCTTATTCGCAAGAATCCTCCGATACCAAGTCTTCCACCGCAATTGGGGGCAAAGGCCGGTTCTTGAATGCATCTTGCCACCGAGGAGGTGGAGACAAAGCTGCCTTAAAGGGGATTCTCTGAGATTCAGCGGCAATAAGATCTCGAGGATCAGGATTCCCCACAGGACCAAGGAAATAAGACTGCGAATTGGCCTCGATAGGAATCAAAAGAGCAGTAGAAGGTTCCTGGAAGAGAGCGGAAAAGGAAAATCTTAGGTAAAATTGAAAAATCTAATGCCGAACATGGTTTGCAGGGGATGAATTTACCTGAGCATCTTGGTTCTGAGCTGCCATTGGAGGTTCGAGCTCGGAACAAAGGGATCTAGGGTTGGATTTGGACGAAGATTCCGGCGGATTGCGAAGAACAGGTGTTGACGGATTTGACTCAAGGATTCGTGGTCGGAGTCAATTGTGGAACAAAATTACTTTTATCCCACAATTGAAGGGGCATGTGTTAACACCAAAATTTGGTAAGGAGTATGACCTGTGGGTCCGATTCAAAAAAGAGTCCGTCTGGTGGAAGGAGGGATATTTCCAGAAGTTTTCGGCAAAGAGATCCGCGGTCGGCTATGTGCTCCGGTTCGGCAAAGGAACAGTAGAGCTGATTTTGCGGGATTGGACGGTGACGTGGCTCGAATCAGGAGAGACGAATGGATGGACAGGCGATCGAGTTTAGTTAGGCAATGAATCCATTCGCAATTGTAATCAGCAGGGTATAAATACGATCCCTGGATGTATGTAACGGACACGATCATTCTTTAATACACACCGGCCTTACGCCAAACCCTAGAGTCCTTGTCGTGTCGTCGAGTTCTTCGAGAGGGCCAATCGATCCGTCGACCTCCGTGAGTACCGGCAACCTTGTATCATGTCTAGTATCATGCGGTGGATTTAGATCCGATGCAAGTAGTCTTGATACCATGCTTCGTGTCATGCGGTAGATTCAAGCTTGGTTCAAGAAGGTTTCTTGTTAGATCGTGAGCCATGCGGTAGGCTAAGATCCGGCTCGAAGCTAGTTATCGGCTCTATTGGATTTTGGCAAGATCCAATAGATTCATTAAGTTATCCCGTGTTATCTTGAGTTTTACTTTATGTTTTAATTCATGTAACACTCCATTGCCCAATCTAGATGGGTTCGGATCGGCTATATTTCTTTTGAGATCCTTGTACGAGCGGGTTTCGTGTTTTGATGCGTGGATCTTGAGCTCTCCGATAGCCGAAACTCGAATCGATCTAGGTTGTTACGTGTTGCGGGTTCAAGCTTGCTTTGTTCGTATAAATCTTGAAAGAACCGGGTATCATGCGGTAGATGCGGGTTTTTGGGTTGCTTTGGAGCTAGTCATCCGGTGGATTAGATTTCCAATTCGATCCGATAGATTTATTCACGTGGTAATGTTTGTTCCTTCTTCATGGACCCTGGATCGAGTTGTTCAAATTTCGTATTCGGTTATGTTTTCACGAGTAGATCACGTGCATTGTTTATGCCTTAAGTGATGTATGCTTTTAGCTTTCCATATTTAGATTGTATCATGCGGTGGATAGATCTATTTGTGGAAAGTGGTACGTTTTTCATGCAAGTCGTGTCATGCGGTGGATAGATTTGCTTGTTATCGTACCCGACGGGTTTTAAAGTACCTAGACATGCGGTAGACTAGTGCTTTGGATCTATGCATGCTTATTTAACACATGATCATGTCCGTGCTTTACCTCATTTTATTTAATGATAAACCTCATGGGGATCGGTCATAACTTTGTGCTTGCATCTTTATTTATACAAAGACCGATCGTCGTCATGCTCACGTCATCCATTCGGCGGTACTCCTTTTTCCTCCGTAATGGTCGGATGGTTATGATTCTTTGACGGATAGCTCTATATAGCTACATGTCATCTTGCTTGGCTTCTTAGCCGTAAATATGGAACCGTCCGGTACCACCGGCAAGTTCCAAGCTTTGGTATTTAATTGCTTTATCTTTTGTTAATTTTCGGGAAAAATTGAGCGGCACGTCACTTACTCTCTCGCGCGTGCGAAGCTAGCTTTTTTCGGCTTGTTGTGTGATTGGCGTTAAGTGCACATTTTACGTCAACGGGAGCTACAATTGATGTTGGCAAGGGGGAGATCATGTTCGATATCAACGGAGAAAGGAGTTCCTTCAAGTTCCGTCCAAGGATTGAGGCATGCAACATGATTGGAGTGAAGGGAGAACCAAAACAAACGGAGGGGCTGAAAAAGAAGAAGGAGCCGAAAAAAATGAACGTAACGAAAATCAAATAAGGTGTTGCATCCGTCAAGACAAAGGAAGAGAAGCCGCCGTGAAGACCAAAAAAAATGACTAAGCCAACTAAGCCGGAAGACAAGCCCGCGCCCATGGTGCGGAAGTGGGTACCCAAGATTGCAACGCCCGCAAAGAGCGTTGATCCGGAGTAATCAAGTGAAGAAGTCTAGCTATAGACTATAAACGAAGCGCTAGGCGGGAGGCAACCCGTTTCGTCGAGTCAAGAATAAGCTACCGGGAGGACAACCCGATTCCAGGTTTTTCGAGTATTTTTAATAATTTAGTTTTTGAGTTTTACTACGCAAAGACATTAGACTTAGAAGTGGTTGAACATTATTAGAGACATAATTCATGATTGAATGTTTTCTTTATCATAAACCCTTTGCATGAACCCTCCTATGTGCTTGTTTGATTCTTTTCTTTTCGAGAAACCTCAACCAAATAATTTCAGAACCTTAACTCAACCTTTCACCCTCATTATGGTGCTGAGGTTGACTTATTTTTCATGCTAAAACCACACGAGTAGAGCCACGATTTGTGTTTAAGTGTTAATAAAATTCAGCACGTGGTAGGACTCGCGTGAACCTAGAAATCAAAGCTTTTGGTTGGTTTTAAAAATCTTTATCCTTGGTTTCTCTAGGATTAGAATTTTTCTAAGCCTATTCTAATTTTTTTTTATTCAAAATCTTTCTTATTTAGCCAAAATTAGAACCTAAACCTATGCCCCCATGATCAAGCCGGCAAAACGTTCGCTCTCAACCGATGAAAGCAAACTATACCGGTAAGACCGAAACCGACGTAGTCGAAAAATATTTTCGACTTACATTTGTTTTTAATGGTTTAAAAACTTCTCTAAAATTATGTTTGAGCTCTTGCATGGCTCTGAAAAATATTTTAAATTTCGAATTAGAGGAGTGCTTAACCTTAAACACACCTAAATGGAGGCAATCTAGTTTGAATTAATCATGCATGCACCATTGGATGCCCTTTTATCAACTTTCACCAATTCCACATGCGAAGGACAAGCATGGTGGGCAGCAAGCATCAACTTTGCAGGATTTTCATGGTGGCATGTGAAGCAAGTGGAGCTAGGGAGCATGGACATGACCCAAAGCATGGAGCATCAAGTGGGAGGACCAATAATTCAAGAAAAGGAGTGGACGAGAGCGTTTGGGCGGTGCAACTCGTGGAGCACGCGGGCGGGGAAAGTTGCGGAGGCGAAATGATCGTGCTTTGGAAGAAAGACGCGGCGGGGAGGAGCCGGGGAGGCCCCCGGGCCGGCCGGCCCGTGCCGGCGGCCCGACCTACTTAAGGAGCCCCCGGCTCCCGTTTTCTGCGAGCAAGCTTCCCTCTCCTTCCCTTGTTTGTGTGTTCAAGTTTGTGTGCTCAGAACCTCCGTAGACATAGCCAACCATCCCAAGCTTGATAGCTCAAGAAAAAATCCACATCCTTAATCCACTCAAAGTCCACATCCGAAGCAAAGAGTTTAAGTGCCTAGTTTACCGGTTGCAACCCGGAGTTTTAGTTGAAGAAAGAGTGCAGCAACCATGTGGAAGAAGACCACAAGTCTCTTCTCCAAGAAGAAGATTTCGTCGTCGTCCAAGCCGTCATCAACTACGTCTTCGAGGAGGCACTCGGTTTCCGAGTCTCCCGGAGCATGGAGACGGATACGGCACCACCGAGGAGGAACGATGCTCTCCTCCTTGGTGGTATGAGGGCTGCGAGAAGCACTTCCATGAGGTTCACCGAACCTCGTGGGCACACGGAGGAGCAGCCCGCGCCACCACGACGATCGACTCGCTCAACCGCACCACCTCCTTACACCCCCGACACACTCTTCGTACGGCTTCATCATCTTGTCGGCGGAGGAGGAGGAGAGGCTCGCCAATCTTGAGAAGAGGCTTGTGCCGAACGTCGAGTTCGACGACCAAGCACTCTACACCTTGGGTTTTTGCACCGACATATACTATATGTTGGGGCACCTCGGATGGGTGCAGTTCTCCAACGGAATATCGGTGGACACCCATTTGGGTTACGCCTTGGAAATTTTGATGACTATTGCACCCATCGTTGATGATGATGGGGTGCAAGGCTTGTCATTCCGTTTGGAGGGAATCGAACAAGTGGTTCCCTACGAGCACGTTAGGGAGCTGCTTGGATTCCACAAGGGAGCTCCGGAGAAAGTTGACGTGCCACCCGGCATGTTGGCGGGATTTTGGAACATGATCTCCGGAGAAGCCCATCAACAACGCAATTGCATCCGCAACCCCATTATCCGGATATTTCACTCTTGGATGTGCAAGAGGGTATTGGGGAGGATGAAGGAAACAAAGGTGACCGACACGGAGTTGAATTGGCTATACTCGGCTTTAATTGCCAGGCAGCCAATAGACCCCTCTTACCTCATGATCAACCGTTGGTGTTGTGAAGCAACATCGGGGGCGGGTAATATTGGTTCGGGGTGTTACCTCTCCATGTTGGCCTTTTCCTTGCGGCCGGGGATCGCAAGAAACCCCGCTCACCTTTTGCGTGGTACCTCTCTCGGTTTTGAGTATTTGCGGCAAGGCAAATACATTAGTGGAGATGAGAGAGGAGGTTATCGGTTGGCCATAGTAAACCTACCCCTTCCGAATGAGAGGCTTAGGCTTTTCACCGAAGGAAGGGAAGATTGGTTGGAAGAGGGACTACTTGTCCCTGCAAGGAAGAACAAAAGAGGAAGAATCGTAGAGGAGGGAACATCCTCCGCACAAGCGAGTGAGCACAACCCAATGTGCAACCATTCGGCGGGGTCCCTCCTCCGCCAAGTTATTACGGAGGGTCACAAGGACAAGCATGGGGGGTGGTGCCGGTACCCCACAAAATTATGTTGTGTCCAACGCTAACTTCGCGGAGTCCTACGCTCATCATCCCCAACCACAACAAAGCATGGCCATTATTGGAGGGTATGCTGCAAGAAACGCTCAAAACATCGCAGCCATCCAAGCTAACGCAACTCAACTTGGTGAAGTCAACACAAATATCGCCTTTGAACTTGGACGCCTTCACCTTGTGGAGCCAAATCAATTCGTCGGAGGAAATGTCCAATCGTATTATGAGCAAGGGTATTATTATCAAGATTATCAACATCAACCACCGGCGGAGGACTAGAAGATTTAGGAACTTTAGTTTTCTTTTCTTTTCTTTTTCTCTCGTAATTTTCAGCTTTTGCTTATGTGTGTTTGCGTAGTATTTTCTGTTTTTATTTAAATTTCAGCAAGCATGTTTGTTTATTTTCAGTTTGTATTTCAACTTGATGTCATCATTAATAAAGACACCACCTTGATTATATCATTGGAAAAGTTACAAAATTCGTGCCATGACGATATATGATTAAAATTGCAGCTTTGTTCATCTTTGTAATTGATTTATGCATGTTTAAGCTAGTGCTCTCTTAAAAATACAGATCTGAATTTATTTAAATGCTAGCTTAATTTTCAGCGGAGGTTATGATTAAAATAAAGACCCATAGTGTTTAATGTGCTCTCAAGTTATGAATAGATTAAAGATGTCTTTTATGCTCAAAAATATTGCTAACCTTGTCACAAATATCACTTGTGTGTTGCTCAACCTATCCAAAGCCTTATATATATTTGAGTGCATAAACCTTAGTGTACAAGATTTATTTTTGAGTGAGTTATTGCAGGCCATGATTTCTGCGGCCCGAGACTAAGAAGCTGGTCATTCCATTTTTGCGTATCTATCTTTTTGCTAGCCTTTTATCCGTGCATTGTGTATCCCCGCATCGGTGATCTCACAAACTTCGCCGGATATCCACCCTTAAACCAAATATCACCTTTTTGTGATTACCTCTTTGACCACAACCTATCGTTGAGAATGGATCATCAATTCAAGGAAGATCGCAAGACGGTGCCAACGTTGAAGATTTCAAGTATCTCTCCAAGGAAAAATATCTCCGGTACCTACCTTATTTTTCGCCTCTTTGCTCGAGGACGAGCAACGTCTAAGCATGGGGGAGGAGGTAGGTACGGTGCAGTTTTAGAGTTCAAAAGGGAGTATTTTAAAAAAAATATATATATAATGATGAAAGAAAAAATTCGGCGATGTACGTGACTTCCAAGGTGAAGAAAGAAAAAATATATATATATATAAGAAAGAAAGAAAGAAAGAAAGAAAGAAAGAAAGAAAAGAATGAGAAATATGAGAAAGAGTAAAAATATATATGTGCGTAAAGTGAACTCCCCGGTTCTTTAAGAGTGCATTCAAGGCTTCAAGTTAAAAAGATCCATTCTCATTTTCCAACCATGTGCAATCCGATAACGAGGACTTCCTTTGTGCCTCGGGATCACTCTTTGCCATTTGCACATGTCCACTCATCTAAAAGTGTGTGTATTTTTCTCTTTCCCCTCCTTGATTAACATTATTTTCCAATGACCTTTTTGACGAGTCTCGGTAAGACCATGAGAAGCTTGTCTTGTTTTGACAACACCTCATTTATAAAATCTTGTTAGGACTAAACTTTCCCAAAGCTCCATATAAAGCCTACCACATATTTATGAGAGGGAAAGGAGTAGAATATATAGGCTTGAGAGACAAGTGAGATGAGAGTTTATGAGCAATACACGAGATGATTTAAATTTGTGAATTTGGTTTAGCTTTTCTTTATCTCGTTCTTTATTTCAAAAATTCTCGAGATCTATTTAAAACTTTGTGAGCATGTTAATACTTGTGGGATAAGCTTAATAAGAATCTACCCTCCGTAGGGATGAAGGCTAGTGCATTATGGAACTTTAATGAATTAATATTTTGAGAGCATTATGTTTTCTCATGTGTAATCAAGTGCAAAGTTTAAACATTGTTTGGCAATGGTGATATCCATCGAAGGCTTACTCGAGGACGAGCAAGGTTTAAGCATGGGGGAGATGTTGACGGTGAAAATCTGTCAACCTAGCCATGAGTTTACCTTCGGTGTTGGCATGAGTTTTATACCTTATCCATTGGTAATAACCCCCGTGGTATAACAAGTTCACGTGTGCATGTCGGTTTTGGAGTTTAATGTTTATGCAGGGTTTTAGTGTTGAATGCAAGACTTTCGGGATAAGTTCATCAAGCACCTCATGACAAGACCTTGAAGCCCTGAACAAGTCATGCAATGAAGCAAACTTAACTCCAAGAAGCCGGGGACTTGATCCGAAAAGACGACAGACTCCAGGGACATGACCAGAAAAGTGCTGAATCTTGCAAGACAAGGAGTTGAGTCCAATTCGGAGAGAAACCGACGACATGGACCTACATGCGAAGGGGAAACATCCGGGAAGCAAGGGAACCGACGTGGGGCAAAGGAGCCCACGGGGCCGGGCCTAAATGGGCCCGGGCGGCCGGCCCGATCCGGTCGTTCCGGGCCCATTTGGGCCCAAACTCGCTCTCCTTTGCCCTAGCCGCCAATCGGGCTATTTATAGTCCCCTGACCGAGAGCCACAGAGAGAAGATTTCGTCTTCGGCCGCCGAGAAGCGAGAGAAGAGAGGGACACCATCTCGGAGAGGAGAGGGTCGAGCTAGTTGACTAGGGTTTCCCTAGCCGACGTGGGAACCTTGCACGGAAGACCACGTCGGAGTTCCCGGGAGCTAGAAGCAAGATCAAGGAAGGATCCCGATGGTGATCTTGTGTATGTATCATTGTTATAGTTGAATTATCAAGTTGAATATTTTCCTAGCGATCAAGTGTTTCCTCGAAGATTTCGTTTTTCGATCGGCTTTGCTTATTCCAATTCTATTCGTATGATAGATTACATAGGGTGTTCTTGTAGCCGCGGTGGTTAGAGGTACACGCCGGATCTTCCGAAAGAATCTCGACTTGTCTTTTGACTCGCCCCTAAGCTCCCCGCATGAATAAGGATATGTTGTGACGAACGGGGGGTCTCGAAAGGCGGATGTTTTCGGATTTGGACGGGAAACCACGATTTAAAGAGGCTTTTTATTAAGATTCGATTTGCTACTTCTTCTCTTGCTTGGAACTTCAACAAAAGGCTTACCCCGATCCCTCTAGATCGGTTTATCTACCCAATCTTACTTTGTTTTCTCCGGTTTTTAGTAGATTAGATTCGTTTTGTGTCTTTTACTTAGATGCATTAGGTCTTTTATCGAATATTGAAGTTACTTGGCTTTAATAGATTAAGTCTTGCGTCACACATTTGTTCCACGGATTCGATACCTTGGGTTCACCACTCGAGGGAAGAAGGGTCCCTTGACTACGACGGGAGACTTGTACGCTTGCGAGTCACGAACGAACTTTGATACAATTATTAACCGTCAACGGCTCCCGTACGATGATCATGATAGAGTCGTCAAGCTCTTACACTCTTTGGATCGTACGATTTGGGGCAGAAAGTTCGAGGCCATTGTGGAGTCGGAGAAGTATGACACTCTAACGGTGAACGAGCTGTTCTCGAAGCTCAAGTCAGCTGAGGTGGATAGGGGCATGACAGCCAAGCTCGAGGGCCCGACTGACTCTCATAGTCTTGCCCTCGTTGGTGGTTCGAAAAGAAAGGCGAACACTAACCCATCCACCAGGATGTTCTCTTTGTCCTCCTTGATGTCTATGCCAGATGAAAAGTTTGATGTGCTTAGAGAGGACGAGCTGGCGTTGCCGACGAGGAGGTTCGAGAGGCTGCATGAGAACCGGGTGAACATGAGGAGGAACACGAGGACATGCTTCCAGTGCGGCAAGCAAGTACACTTCGTCACCGACTGCCTGGAGAAGGTCGAGAACAAGGATGGCTACAAGCACAAGTCAAGGACGGATGGCAAGTACCAGTCGAGGCGTGACCACAAGAGCAAGCACAAGAACAAGCACAAGGACGAGTGACGATCGAGGAAGAAGGAGAGCCGAGGCAAGGCCCGAGCGATGGTTGGAGCGAGCGACGTCGACTCCAGTTCTGTGTACTCCACCTCGAGCTCAAGCAGCAGTGAAGATGAAGGTGATCGTCGCAAGAGTAGGAAGTCATCCAAGAACCTGAGCGGGCTGAGTTGCTTCGCTAGAGACGGCTTCTGCACCATGGCGCTGAGCTCCAGCAGCAAGAAGAGCACACAGAGTGATTCAGACTCTGACTCCGACGACGAGGTGTGTCATGAGCTTCCCTTCTTGCGACAGGAGAATGAATGGCTTGGCTCATTGCTTGATAATCGTGATGACATGCTTAGAGAGGCCAAAAAAATGAGAAAAAAGCTTAGGGCTTCACTCGAGGATGCTAGGACTAGAGTGGCTGAGCTAGAAACACAGGTTCTTGATAGCAAGCTTGAGATTGATTCCCTTAAGGCTAGCCCTATTGTTTTTGATGAGACTGATTGTGCTGATTGGTCTATTTTCCTTGCTGATCTTGCTTTGTTTAAGGAAAAGCATGCCTCCAAGTGTGAGGAACTAGATGTGCTTAGGGTTGAAGTGGCTGAGCTTAAATCTAGATCGGCTTTGCTAGGTGCTTGCACCTCTTGCCCTGTCTTGCATGCTAAGATTGATGAGATGCATGCTTACACTGTTTCTCTTGAGGCTAAGCTGACAGAACCAATTCCTACATCTTGCTCCACATGTGAATTGCATGCATTGAAGAATTTGGAACTTGCACATTATGTTGATCGTTTGCAGGATGAGAATGATGAGCTGAGAAAGTTGATGGGTTGGTTGTCTGGTCATGAGCCTCAATTGAGGATAATGATCGAGTCATTCAAGAGGCAGGATGGTGAGGGACTTGGGGCAAACAAGGTTGGTGAGGGAAGTGGAGAGAATATCCCAGAGCCACCAAAAACCCACCACAAAAATGATTTTCCTCCCAAACCTAACCATCTTAGGAACCGACTAGACACAACCCCAGCTCCACCAGTGTTTCTCCCACAAACAAATGATTTCCAAAAGCCTATCAAGTTTGTGAGCACTTCGGGGAAAGTGTTCTTTGGGAGAGAGAGTGAGAAGGCTAGTGAGGAGAAACCCGTGGAGAAGTCGAGTGGAGAGAAACCAAGTGAGCAGCCCCAACTCAAGCCTAAACCTAAGCTTGTGAGGTTTCATTATGGCTATTGTGGGAGAGATGGTCATAAGGATGAGTTTTGCTTCAAGAGGAAGCGAGCGAAGAGAATGGCAAAGGAGTGGGCAAACAAGGACAAGTACCACCCTTCCGATGGTGTACTTGAGACTCGTGTGCAGATGCCCAAGGCCAAGGTGAGTGTGAGGACAGTTCGGGATTGGGGAGAGCGAGAAGGTCGTTGGAGGTCTTCTTGCCTAGGCTACACCGGTCGGACGGGTGAGGGGCACCGGTTAGACCGGTGCGAGCTCCGGACAGCAACAGTTTGGGTGCTCGTACGGGTGCGAGGTTTTTTTTTCGGGAAGTCGTGATTCGGTGGTTGGGCCGGAAAGTTTGCGGGGAGGTCAGTTTGCTAGGTGTTCTCCTCCTCGTGCTTAATACGGGGATGTGAGGATCCGTAGCTTTGAGATGGAGAGGAGGGACAGTCCACAGGCTTTCTTTCGTGGTTTTGGTCCTCCTCCGGGTAGAGAGGGTTGGTTCCCTCGTGGTGGTGTTCGTGGAGGTAGCTTTGGTAGGAAAGATGGTTTGGTTTGTGCTAACGCCACTTTCGAGCAAATGTCTCGGCACTGGTTTTACTCTTTTTGTACTAACCCCAGTGCTGAGTCGTTTGTTCGCTCACGTGCTCATTTTTGAATTTCAGGTGGGAGACTTGAAGAACATTTGGTTGATTGACTCCGGTTGGTCGAGGCATATGACCGGAGACAAGGGGTGGTTCTCAAGTCTCGTCCCGGTGGTGACAAAGAGGTACATCACTTTTGGGGACAATGGGCATGGGCGTGCGCTTTCAGAAGGTGAGATTAAGGTGAGTGACAAGATCACTCTCAGGCTTGTTGCTTTGTTCAATCGCTGGGGTCCAATTTGCTTTCTGTGTCCCAGCTGTTGGATGAGGGTTTTGAGGTGTTGTTTCGGCCCGGTGGTTCTCAGATTTTGGATTCTCGAGGGGACCTTGTCTGTATGGTCGTTCCCGAGGGTCAGGTGTTTCGTGCTGATTTTTCTCAGTCTTCTGGTGTGGAGCGTTGTTTCTTGGCTGGTTCTTCGAGTGAGTTGTGGGAGTGGCATAGGAAGTTGGGTCACTTGAGCTTTGACCTTTTGTCTCTCTTGAGTAAACTCAATTTGGTCCGAGGATTGCCACGGTTGAGGCTTGAGAAAGAGTTAGTTTGTGCGCCATGTAGGCATGCCAAGATGGTAGCCTCTTCTCACCCACCTCTCACCGATGTGATGACTGAGCGTCCATGTGAGCTGCTCCATATGGACCTTGTTGGACCAGCTCGTGTGCGATCTGCGGGTGGGAAGTGGTATGTCCTTGTTGTGGTGGATGACTATTCTCTGTCTGCGTGGGTGTTCTTTCTCGAGGATAAGGGGGAGGCGTTTGGTTTTGTTCGAGATCTTGTCTTGAGGTTGAGGAACGAGTGAAGGATCAGATGGCGACTAGAGAGGGGGGGAGTGAATAGGAGCCGGTAAAAATTCTTCTCAAAGAACCCGGCCTATAGCCTAGTCAAATCCCGGTCACACACAAGCGATGGATCCAATCACACACCAATCGCCAAGACAACGAGGTTATGGATCAACCTCCAGTCTTAGGAACGATTCGTTGAAGCACACGCGGAAGCACGAGAAAGAAAGGGAGGAATCAAACCAAGAAGCAAAGCACTCAGCCTCTGGCGGACCGTCCGGCCAGGCAGGGCGGACCGTCCGCGATGGGCCGCGCGGACGGTCCGGGCAGGTACCGCGGCGCGTCCGCACCCTTGCCGTGCATCGTCCGCCTGAGCCGCGGACCGTCTGTTAAAGCAAACAGAATCTCCAGTAGCGAACCTCGAAAAACGGACCATCCGCGAGGAGCACGAGGACTGTCCGCCAGGCACCCGCGGACTGTCCGCCGGTACACGCGGACCGTCCGAAACTTCGTCCAACCAAAACTCAAAGCCACGACGGATCGAAACGAAAGACGAGCAAGAACACGAAGAACCCAACGAACAGCACCCGCGCGGACCGTCCGCCGACACCACGCGGACCGTCCGCCCCTCGCGGACAGAACAGAAAAACGCCCGACCTCGAAGGTCAACTCCCCCAAATCATCATCGGATTTCCCAAACGGTAGAAGCTGTGGAGACAAGGGTTTGGGGACTTGAAAAGTGTCACACAAGGATGCTATGGCCCAAAAATCTTGCCTCCTAACTCCCTAAATCACAGGGAATCACGAATCCTTTGAGCACCACCAAAAGCTAGAGCACCGAACGAAAATCCTCGAATCGAAGTGGTTTCCCGGCGTTTGAGGGCACAAGATCAATCACAAAGATGCACGAGACATCCATCCATGTTTCCATCAAAGAAATCCGGGAAGAAACCCACTCAAATCCTCGGAATCACGCCAAGAACAAAAGCACGAAAACAAGCACAAAAAGACCACGAAAAACACAACTCCGAATCTTATATACAAACCAGGAAAGATTCACAAGGTCTAGCATGCCGCCCTAGCATCCATCCCTCTCAACAAATCTCTCATGAAGCTCTCATGCTAGCCTAGAGAAAATGGAGAAGAAAATAGCTACAAAAATGATAAATGGGAGGGAGGAAATGAAACCCTAAGAAACCGAGAGAGAGAGCCATCCACACACACTCATGGCTTATATATCAGGTCCCGCCGGAGTGGTAAATGACTCGACTACCCCTAACTTAACTACAGGCGATACAACCCACGTAGGGGCATTTAGGTAATGTTTGTGGGTCTTGCCATCGGACGGCCACGCCTTTGCCGCACCCCGCGTCCTCCCGACGCAAGCCACGCGATCCCGCCGCGTGTTTTCCGCTTCGAAGCTTCCCGACACGCCCGGATCCCGTCTCCGTCGTGTTGGGCCCTCGGACTTGGTTTTGAGGCCCAAACCAAGAAACCGTCCTCCGATGGTTTTGTGGGCAAACCACCAAACCCCGCGTGCTCGGTCCGGCCTCCCGCCAAATCACTTGACTCGACCGCCACCGTGCATCGGCTCGATTGTCCATGACTTCGTCTTGCTCGTATCGCCACCATGTGGCCCGCACCTCGTCCCGCCGTCCACCGGGTCCCTCGAACCGAGCCTACTTGTCTCTCCATCTCCCGGAGGCCCCTCAAGGCTGAAGACCTTTCGCGCCCGTTCTTCACCTGCAACAACACGAACTAGGCCGCAGCCTACACCTGCGCACTAAGCCAAGAGTCAGTCCAACACCCGTTGTCAATCACTCATCACTGAGGAGTGGTCATCCATCGACCACTGGGACGCTCCTGGTCCTCAATCTCCCCCTTGATGAGTGCATTGACAACACACAACGCGAAATGAAATTCAGAGAAAGAAAGAAAGGAAGAAGAAAGAAAAACAAAGAAGCTCAACTCATGACCAAAACCGAAGAAAGGCGAAGAAAGGTCACAAGCCAAGCAAAGCACAAACTCCACACCGAAAACAGCAAGAAAGCTCCCCCTGAACAAATGCAAGCTCCCCCTGAACATGTGGATGTAAACTGCCAAAATTTAGCTCACCTCTTCTGAATTTTCATTAAGCTCACCTCTTCTCCCCCTTGTTGACAACGTATGAATCAAGGTGAAAATGCGGAAATGCAAACCAAGGCATATAAACATCTACATGAGCTTCTCAAATAGGCCAAATCTAGTGTCAAAGGCTAAAAATGAGACAAAGATCACACATATGAATCATAGCATAGTCAAAGCATGGCCACATGTAATATATGAAAATACAAGCATGTGACAAAGCAACATTTTCAGATTTAAGCAGTTTTACCAAAAGAAGGCTCGCTTCACATGTAAAAGCCTATCCATGTCACACTCGAGCCACAAACATGCATACCATTCAAAGATTATACAAGGATATCAAATTCTCAGCAAAAGATCATGGCAAACACCCATAAAGCAAAGCATGTCATGTCAAAGCTCATGAGCCATGTGTCCACTTCGGGGAGACTTCTCCACTGGTGAACATCATGCAACATGTTTTGCACCCATATGTGAAAGATAAGACATTTTAAGCATAGACATGATGGATGGATCATTTTTCAAGCATTACACACTTCTTTTCAAGATTAAATCATTTCATGGTACATGAAGTGCCTTTGCGGCAAAAAGAAGCTTATGCTCCTCCATGAATGCAACATAGGCTAAACATTCACAATGATATTCGGCCTTTGGCCCAAATGCAAGAAAAAGACATCCAAGCACAATTTAAGCATAGAAAGCACATTTAGACCAAAACGTGACATGGATACACTGTCGTATGGACCTCCCTGGGCCCACTACCTCGGTGGGTACCAGGACCGACTACTCGGTGGGCCCCTGGGACTACCCAACTTGCGCTACACGACACCTAAAAGCGTGGAGCACAAGGACTACGCAGGAGTAGTACTCGGTTAGGGAGCTGTACATGTTCCGCACTGTATAGAGGACTCCTAGACGTACTCGACTAGTACTCTCTCCCTACTCCGACTTGTAACCCTGCCTCCCGGACTATATAAGGCGAGGCAGGGACCGATCACCTCATCCAATCTCCTCTCATACAACTCACGGCGCACTATTGCACCATCTTGTAATCGTGCCCTATCAATCCGAGCTACGCAGCATACAAGACGTAGGGTATTACGCACCTCGCGGCCCGAACTCCGTCTAAATTGTGTGCCACGTGTCTCTTCCTTCGAGTTACCGATCTCGGCGAGTCACAATCATCTACTTCGTGCACTCCCCGTAGTAGGTTGCCGGTCTAAAACACCGACGGTGGCGCGCGCTGTAGGGGATCTCGCTCGAGATCACATGGCGAACTCGACGGCTTCCGTCCACTTCAAGCCAACCGTCGCCTTCAACCGCGGCGACACCTTCGTGTTCGGTGCCTGGGTCTGCACTGTTGATGGCGCGGGCTCCTTTCAGCGCCGCCTGACCATGCAGCCCAACCCGAAGACAAGGCTTCGTGGACGCTCCCCCGAAGTTGTCACGAGTGAACTCGCCGGCAAGTTCGGCGAAATTTCACTCTTCAACCACAACGCTGACTTCGAGCTCGAGTCCGTCTCCAACTCGAACTCGACGTCGCCATGGGCCATCGCATGCGAGCCGGGCCGCTCGCCCATCGCGGGCGGTCCCCTCACCACGCGAGCACTACGCGCGTGGCCCCCGCATCCTCGACCGGACCCGCACGGGGGCTCCCACTTCGCGCCGGCCGCAAGGAGCCCGTACCCGAGTACAACTCGGACTCCTCCGCCGCCCCCGATCACGCTCCGGCTCCGGCCCCTCTCTCCGAGTTCTACTCAAACCCGACTACGAGTTCGACTTCGGGTCGACCCCCGAGGAGCCCGAGTCCGAATACGACTCCACCGAGCTTCCCTTGTCGGGCCGCCTTTGGGCTGGTTATAAAATCCACGCCGGCCGGGAGATACGTTCATGCGGCCGGACCGCAAGCCTCGCCGACTCGGTGACGGGAGACTCACGCTACGTTGCCTACATCGACTCGCTACCGTTCCAGGAGGGAACACCGCTAGCCCGGGCTGACTCAAACACACCAACTGAGGTGGCACCCCCTGAGTCCAGCCTTGGCACCCCCGATCGCCAAGTCTTCATGGCTGCTGGCGACACCCCAGGGCCTTCAGGAACGGCTCAGGACAAGTACCTGGAAGATATCTCCTCCGACGAGCTCTCTGCTGATGCCCCACCCAACGAGACTCCGGCAGACAGAGATGCTCGACGTGAACGCAACCGGAAGCGCAACGAACGTCGTCGGCGCCTCCGCGACAACCTCCCTATCCGCAACCTTGCAGAAGCTCTCGAGGCGGTCGAGAGCAGAGTACACACCACCCCTGAGCAATGCCTCATGTCGATCACGCCGATCGCACGTTAGGCTCGGGGCATACGCGCCGGGAGAGGTCATCGCCAAGCTCGCCGAAGATGCCTACTTCATGCGGGTCGACAACGCAGTCAACCGGCCTCCTCCGGCCTAAACCCCGCGACAACGAAGCTACTAGTCGCAGCGCCAACAACGGTCCCAACCGTACTCGAGCTAACCTCCCAGCCGAGCCCAACCGTCGTCGCTCCAACGCCGGCGGACCTTCATAGCAAGACCACGGCAACCGAGAAGTTGTTCCCCACTGCGCTCCGGCCGGTGGCGGCGGCAACGATCCCGACGGCGGCGGCGGCGACGGCGGCGGCTCCAACCATGGGGCCAACAGAGAGCCGGGAGGCGGCGGCGGCCGCGACGGCCGAGGCCACGCGAACAGCCACGCCTCCGGCGCCTCACACGGCGGATACGACGCTCGCCAGAAGATCGAGGAGCTGCGGCGGAAGAAGTCGACCACTGCCACTGAAGGCAACGGCTTCCCCGCCTTCTCACCTCGACTTCGCAACTTGCTCCTCCCCGACAAGTTCAAGCCTTTGGGGATCACCAAGTACGACGCGAAGCCGGATCCCATCCAGTGGCTCCGATGCTACGCCCTCTCCATCGAGAACGCCGGCGGCAACGGCGACACCAAGTGCCTCTACTTCCCCTTCTCGCTCGGACCAAGCACCACTCCCATGGCACGAGTCGCCGGACAAGCACTCGATCGACAAGTGGGACCAGCCGAAGGAGCAATTTACAAGCAATTTCGCGGGCGCCATGGGCCGATCGGGTACTCGCATGGACCCGGCCATGATCAAGCGAGAACAAGGCGAGACCCTCCGCAAGTACATGCGCCGCTTTTTCGACAAGCGCGCTACCGTCGTCGACGTCACCGACAAGGAGGTCATCGACCTCTTCCAGGACGGCCTCTACCACCGCCGCACCTTTGAAGACTTCGGTCGTCGCCGTCCCAGGTCCATCCCCCACCTCAAGGACATGATCACGTCCTGGGCGGATGAAGAGGACAAGGCCAACGCCAAGTACGACGCCATCCGCGGCAAGTCCAAGCGAGAACCGGGCGGCGGCGGCGCAAAGAATGCAAACCAAGGCGGCCGCAACAACAACAACAACAAGAACTACTCGGGTCCCAACCGCAAGCGCAAGCCAGACAACACCGTCGCGGCTATCCAGGCGCCTGCGAAGGGGAACTCGAAGAAGAACTCCGGCGGCTTCAAGGACCCGCCGAAGGAGAAGTGCCCGTGGCATCCAAACGGCAATCACACTACCGAGCAAGTGCTACCAACTCGGGCATGCACTCAAGGATACGCCGAGCCACCGCACCCTCACGATCAAAAGGGCAAGAAGAAGGACGGTGACAACAATGACTTCCGGGGAGCCGGACAAGACCGTCAACGTCCTCTTCGGCGGATTGCCCGAGAGGCGGGGAAGAAGGCTACCCGTCGTGAAGTGATGTCCATTGAACCGGCGGTCCCGACCCCTCTCGGGTGGTCGGAGGTACCCATCACCTTCTCCCACGCGGACCAATGGACCGCCTTCTCCGAACCGGGACGGTTCCCCCCTCGTCCCGAAGCCAACAAAGTGGCAGGCTCCAAGCTCAACAAGGTGCTCATCGACGGTGGAAGCGAGCTCAACGTCCTCTTCACCAAGACCTTGAAGAAAATGAAGCTCGACATCACCCCCATGCTCACCAAGAGCAGCACGCCCTTCTACGGCATCGTCCCGGCAACGCGGCTATTCCACTGGGCTCAGTGCTCCTGCCAGTTACCTTCGGGGCGTCTCGGGACAACTACCGTACGGAGTACATCAAGTTCGAGGTCGCGGACTTCGAGACCTCTTACCACGCCATCCTCGGCAGACCGGCCATCGCCAAGTTCATGGCGGTGCCCCACTACACCTACTTGGTACTCAAAATGCCAAGTCCGGTAGGTGTACTCTCCCTCTAGGGGGGACTTGAAGATCTCCCACGACCGCGACACAGAAGCCGTGGAGATCGCTTCTACAAACCAAGTACCCAACGCGATGATGGAGGTCTACGCCGCGTCGAAGAAGCTTGCTATAAGTGAACTCGACATCCCGAGAGAAGTCCGACGGCACCAACAAGCCTCGCCCACCCGAGGAGGTACTCGTCAAGACGGTCGACCTTGGAACAGGGCGACCCCGGCCAAGACCACCACCATCGGGGCCGGCCTCGACCCCAAATAGGAAGACGCGCTCATCGGCTTTCTTCGGGCTAACCGCGACATCTTCACGTGGAATCCGGCGGACATGCCAGGAGTGCCCCGTGGAGCCGATTGAGCACCGCCTCAACGTCGATCCTAAGGCCACCCCCAAGCGACAACACCTCCGACGCTTTGCCGACGACGAGCGGGACGCCATCAAGAAGGAACTCGCCAAGCTACTCGCAGCTGGCTTCATCAGAGAAGTTTTCCATCCTGAGTGGCTCGCCAACCCCCGTCCTCGTCCGCAAGAAGAACTCGAACGAGTGGAGGATGTGCGTCGACTACACCGACCTCAACAAGCACTGCCCCAAGGACCCCTTCGGGTTGCCGCGGATTGATCAAGTCATCGACTCCACGGCGGGCTGCGACCTGCTCTGCTTCCTCGACTGCTACTCCGTGTACCACCAGATCGCAATCAAGGAAGAAGACCAGGAGAAGACCGCGTTCATCACCCCGTTCGGCGCGTACTGCTACACGACCATGTCGTTCGGGTTGAAGAACGCCGGCGCTACCTATCAACGGGCCATCCAGGCCTGCTTCAAGCGGCAACTCAACAAGAACGTTGAGGCCTACGTGGATGACGTGGTTGTCAAAACCGAGGACTCCGTACCCTCATCGACGACCTTGAAGAGACCTTCGCATCACTACGTGAGTACCGCTGGAAGCTCAACCCGAACAAGTGCGTCTTCGGCGTCCCTTCGGGCAAACTACTCGGCTTCATCATCAGCCAGCGCGGCATCGAAGCCAACCCCGAGAAGATCTCCTCCATCGCCAGCATGAAAGTTCCCGCGAGCATCAAAGACGTCCAGAAGCTGATGGGGTGCATGGCGGCACTGAACAGATTCATCTCGAGGCTAGGAGAACGGGGCCTCCTCTTCTTCAAATTACTCAAGCATCACGAGAAGTTCGTGTGGACTCCAGAGGCAGATCAAGCCCTTGCCTAGCTCAAGGACTTCCTATCAAAGCCACCGATCCTCACGGCTCCTCACAAGGGCGAGCACCATCGCTCTACCTAGCCGTGACTACTCACGTGGTCGATGCGCCATCGTTGTCGAGCGGCGGGAAGACGGCCACGCCTACCCGGTCCGGCCGCCCGGTCTACTTCGTCGGTGAGGTTCTATCGAGTCCAAGGCTCATTATTAGCCCGTGCGAAGCTCTTGTACGCTCTACTCATCACCTCGCGGAAGCTACGACACTACTTCCGGGAGTACTCGGTCTCCATCGTCACCGACTACCCGCTTGGCGATATCCGCGGAACCAAGATGCTACCGAAGAATCTCCAAGTGGGCCGTCGAGCTCGGCGCCCTCACCATCGACTTCAAGCCACGCACGGCCATCAAGTCGCGAGCACTAGTCGACTTCATGGCGGAGTGGCGGGGAGAACCGGCCTACCTACTCCCACCGTGCGACCCGAGCATTGGGTGATGTACTTCGACGGCTCACTCAACCTCGAGGGCGCGAGGTGCGGGGGTACTCCCGATCTCTCCAATGGGCGAACAACTCAAGTACGTCCCGCATCTTACGGAAGGTCTCAAACAACGAAGCCGATTACGAAGCCCTCCTACACGGGCTCCGCCTCGCGGCTTCACCGGGAATCAAGCGGCCATCGGTCTACGGCGACTCCGCGGTGGTCATCAACCAAGTCAACAAGTCCCGGGACCGCAACAAGGAGAACATGGACGCCTCGCCTAGAAGTCCGCAAGCTCGAGAACAAATTCTATGGTCTCGAGTTCCATCACATCGTCCGCGACAACAACGTTGCGGCGGACATCCTCTCGAAGCTTGGATCCACCCGCGCTCAAGTGCCAGCGGGCGTCTTCGTCCACAAGCTTCACGCGCCATCCATCTCGGAGCGGCGCCACCGACCATCGTCCCAACCCATCCACCACCGGGAAGGAGGTCATGATGATCGACGTGGACCGGAGGCAACCCTTCATCGACTACCTCAGCGAGCAGAAGATCCCCTCCGACAAGAACGCGGCCGAGCAACTCGTCCGCCGCGCCAAGTCCTACGTCCTCGTCGGAGACAAGCTTTACAAGCGGGGCGCATCTTCTGGAGTACTCATGAAGTGCGTCCCTCGTGAAGAAGGCAAGGACATCTTGGAGGAGATCCACAAGGGCATCTGCGGCAACCACGCGTCCTCACGCACGCTGGTCAGCAAGGCTTTCCGGCGAGCATTCTACTGGCCCACAGCCCTGGGCGATGTCGAAGAACTCGTCAGAAGGTGCCAAGGATGTTAGTACTTCACCAAGCAGCAACACGTCCCAGCCTACAAGCTAGTCACCATATCGCCAACCTGGCCCTTTGCCCCGCCGGGGGCTCGACATGATTGGGCCACCGCCAACCGCGCCAGGAGGTTTCAACGGGGTGCGGTGGCTATCGACAAGTTCACCAAGTGGATCAAGGTCAAGCCAGTCACATGCCCCAAGGCTGACAGAGTACTCGACTTCCTGGATGAACTCGTACACCGCTATGGGCTACCCCACCGCATCATCACAGACCTGGGGTCCAACTTCAACAACCACCAGTTCTGGGAGTACTGCGAGAACAGCGGGATCGACGCCCGCTACTTCTCAGTTGCCCATCCACGGGCCAACGGACAAGTTGAGCGCGCCAATGGGATGGTGCTCGACGCCCTTAAGAAGCGGCTACACGACGCCGCGAACTCCAAAGGGGGCAAGTGGATCAAGGAACTACCCAACGCACTCTGGGGGCTACGGACTCAACCATCCAAGCCAACGGGGCAATCCCCCTACTTCCTGGTCTACGGCTCCGAAGCCATCCTCCCTGCCGACGTCATATGGAACTCACCAGCAGTGGAGCACTACGACGAAGGCGTCTCAGAAGACGACGGACGAGTTGACATCGACGGCCTCGAAGAAGCTCGGCCGCGCCGCCCTCGTCCAATCGGGCAAGGTACCTGGAGGGTATCCGACGCTACCACGATCGCAACGTCAAGGAACGCTCCTTCAACGTTGGAGATCTTGTCCTCCGCCGTATCCGAACACGGAAGGACTTCACAAGCTCAGCTCCCCCTGGGAAGGTCCCTTCACCGTGGCAAAGGTGACCGGCCGGGCTCCTATCGCCTCCAAACACTTGAAGGCGAAGACATCAACAACTCGTGGAACGTCGACCAGCTCTGTCGATTCTACGCCTAGTCTACACGACTACTCTGGGGTTCAAGTCTACACGACTACATCAACACCCCCTGGCCGTAAGCGACCCCCCCGGGTCCTGGCTCCAGTCTCCGGACTTCTCTCCAGGCTCCAGCCCGTGCGGCTACCTACGGACCCTGGGCTGCGACGAGCGTCAAGGACTCTAGCGGCGGTCTACTAAGAGACCACACTCCAAGATCCGACCGCACGACTACTTATGGATCTACAATCCGGCCTACACGGCTACCTACGGATCAACCTCGTAAGCGGCTACCCGCTCCAAGCGCTACTCACCGTAAGCGGCCTCCGGTCCAAGCGACTACTCGTAACTACGACCCCGGCCATCCAGTGTACTTCTTCGGTAATAAAGTTTGATCGTTCATCAACTTCTTTTCTCTGCTCCCTACAACGGGACTACTAAAGTCGAGTACTACTACTCGCATCCACTCCACGATGGGGGCTCCGCACTCGAGATCGCGACTACGAGTACTCATTGCTTGGAAAATTTTCTTTCATTGATACTTGAACAATTCATTACAATTGTTTTCCTGTACAACTATGGCTACTAGCTACCTATTACGGGGCTACCGGAGGTTCGGCTTCTCGGCCCTACCGCTCCGTGATGGGAGCCATCCGTTCCGGCGGCTCCGCATCTTGCTCATCAGAGCAGTTGGCGGCTACCCCGCCGGCGACTACCTCCACCGGGGGCCTTCGGGAAGTACGACTTCATGAAGGCCAAGACTTGTCTTGGGATCGACCACGCCATATGCTTCACGTAGGCGGCCAGCCGGCTTGACGCTTCCTTGAGGCGATCCACCGGAGGAGCAATCTTGGGGCCGCCGGGTGCGGCACCGGGAGCCTTGCGATCGGCGGTGCGGCTTCTTCCAACTCCTTCAAGCGGGCCCGCAATGCCTCGCGGTCTTCGTTCAACTTCTACAAGGATTTGTAGCGATTGACGAGATCTCTCGTCGAAGCAATCCGAAGCTCCATATGCTTCTCGCACTCGAAGGCGAGTTCTTTGTAGTCGAGCTCGAGTACCGGCGGGCTTCTTGCTCCCGGTAAAAGAGGTTCTTCATGCTCGTCTCCGAGGCCTTCGGCCTGCTCCACCCGGCCCTCAAGCTCGCAACACAAAGAACGCAACGGCCGGGTCGATGCTTCTCGACCTCCAACAAGTACCCGACAAGTTGAGGGGTATACCTTTGTTCTTGTTGCGGAGGCCCTTATTCTTCCGCACCAAGTCGTCGCCCTTCGCCTGCAACTCTTGGACGTCGTTATGGTACTTGGCGAAGGCGGCGTCGAGCTTCGACTGCATGGCAGCCGCGTGCTTCCGCGACTTCACAAGTTGCTTTTCTAGGGCTTCGGCTCGGAGCACCGCGTCGCCATAGCCTGCCGCAAAGATGTTCGACTTGTCGCGGGACCGCTCCGCAATGTCCCGCACAAGACAATCGAAGTCATAAAGAGTACTCAACCACAAAGGATTGGCTACTCAAAGGCTACGGCTACTTACCTTCATCCATTGCTCGGCTTGACGGATCGCCTCCGGATGCTTGGCTACCGTCGCCGGCTCGATGAGATCGTCCGCGAGCGGCTCTATCCCGCCGCGACTACTCGCGGTGGCCTCCGTCATCGGCGCGCAGCGGATGGGCTCGCGTCCGGATCTCGGGGAGCGGATAGCCACCTCCCGAGCAATCTGCGGCGACGTGGTGACCACCTCTCCCCCGGCGGTCTTCTCGACGACCTCCTCCATGGGCTCGGGGGCTCCTTCCGCGGCCCTCCGGGGCCTCTGGTGTCAACCTCTGCATTGGCACCCCTGCAGGGATGTCACCACCTTCAGCGCCTGTCAAAGAGAGACAAGTGCATCAGTGCCTACGACTACTCCTCGTGGAGCCCTGTAGCTTCAAGAAGGGTACCCACCTTCGACTACACTGGCCTCCGGCAGCGGCGCCTCGGCAACCGGTGGCTCAATCGCGGCTTGGGTAGCGGGAGCGGCCTCCTCGGCGGGCGGCGCGACTTCTTCCGCCACCGCTGATGAGGGCTCATCCCCATCCCAGGTCAGATCCGTGGATTTTCTGCAGAAGCACACACAGATGGTCGTCAGGCAACATCAACTACTGCAACAAGTACTACTCGCAAGGATACGGTACTTACAAGTTCGACCGGACAATTGTCATGGCCGGAGCACCGAGGATGCTGGCGATATCGACCAGTCCACCCTCGGTGGGCGCCTCCTCCTGCGCCCCTGCGGCTACCGCCTCCTCGACAGCAGCGGCGGCGGCGCGGCGGTCTCTGCGCTCCCCGAGGCCACCACCTCTTCAACGGCGGTGGCCACGGGTCCCGTGCTCCCTTGTGGAGCTAGGGGCCGGCACTCCGGTTGCGCGGGATTTCTTCAACGGGGGGGGCCGGACTACGACTTCCAGTGGCTCCCCCACCGTGTCCCACACGCCCTCGTCGCCCTCTTTGACGGGCTCCGCCGGCGGCACCTCCCCGCATACAAGGAAGACTACTCGTCGGCAAATGTACTCGAACAACGGGTACTCGGACCGCTTCCGTCGAAGACAACTTACCTCCCGAGGCGTGGTCTCCGAGACCTTCGGCTTCTTCGTCACCCGCTTCGGCGGGGTTGCGCGGCTTCCGTGGCGGCGCAGCCAGGCTAGCCTCCAGGCTAGCCGGGGGTCTTGTACCGAGAGGAACATGAGGCAAGCCGGACGGCTAAACCTCGACCGCAACTGGAAGCGGTCCTGCAACGTCTCCTCGTCTTCGTCGTCGTCGTCTGAGGTATCCTCCACGACGACGGTGTCGTGGCCTTCACCGACTTCTCGGCGCTCCTTAGCCTTCTCCTCCATCGGGATCTCGATTCCGCTCGGAGGTGGCTGCGGCTCGGAGATGAACTTCTTCACATCATCCTGTGCAAGACACAAGACGTCAGCAACTCTACTTCAAGTAATCACTACTCGACTAGGGGAGTACGGCAACTCACCTCCTTGGGCGGGCGCGCGGCGGAGTACTCTTCGACAGGGCACGCCGTGTACGGCGGCATGTCCTTGAAGATCCGCGACAACCTCTCGATGATGTCGTTGTCGTCCGGCCTCGCCTCCCGCATCCGCGACGCGTCGTCGTCGCCGGTGTACTCGAAGCCGAGGGTCTCCCGAGCCATCAACGACTGGATCCTTCGCTTCATGAAACTGAAGGCCACGTACTCGGCCCTCAGTCCCGCCTCCCTGAGCACCTTGATGCATGCTAGCAGCTCGGGGAGTTGGATCCCTTCTTGCATGGTGGGCTCCGTGTTCCACCATTCACGGGCCTGGGCTGCCGTCCGCTCGGCTTCGGCAGGCCGGGGTGGTGGTTCGTGATGTAGAACCACCTGGTCTTCCAATCTGTGTTGGATTCGACAAGCTTGTATGCCAGATACTGCTCCGCGGTGTCCTCCCTCAGCTGGATGCCGGCTCCTCTGACTACCCTGGGATTGGTGGCACTTGGTTGCGGCTTGACGCGGAAGAACTTCCGGAAAAGCACCCAATGCGGCTTGATCCCGAGGAAGGCTTCGCAGAAGTGCACGAAGACCGCCGTGTGGAAGATGCCATTGGGGTTCAGGTTCAGGTACTCGATCCCGTAGTACCCGAGCAGCCCCTTGAAGAAATCGCTGGCCGGGAGCGCAAGACCGCGCTCCACGAACCGCGCGAACATCGGGATCTCATCTTCGGCCTTCTCCATAGGATATGGATCTCCAGCGGCGGATCTCCACATGTCGACTTCCTTCTCCCTGATGAGCCCACTATTCAGGAGGGTCAGCAGATCCTCCGTCTTCACTTTGGACTTTTTCCACTCGCGGCTTGGATCAGCCCGCGGTGGAGACATGGGCGGCGCTGCTCCGGTGGCTACCGCGGCGGCCTCTTCGCGGCCCCTCTTCTTCCCGGCGGCCTTGGACGTCTTGGACGGTGACAGCTTCATCCTCCAAGTGTAGGGTGTCTTCACTCGCATCCGCTCGGGGGCTACCCTAAAAGCTTTGGGTGGCGGCGCACTTGGATCTACTACGGCGGCAGCAAGCGCTGGGAGTGGATTCGCTTCAGATGCAAATGGAATGGCTGCAGCTTGAATGGGTGAAAAACCCTAAGGGTTTTGGCTTCTATTTATAAGCCAAACCGGCTCCGCAACGGGCAGCTGGATAAGTCCACGCGCGACTGACTCAGCGGCTGCGCGTGACTCTTCGTATTCTACTAGTCGACGCGCCTCACCTCGGGGGCTCGGCTACTTCTACTCGACTATCTGGGAAGCATCTAGTCTCAATAGCATCTCAGGACACATTCTTCAAGAAGACCCTTCAATTCGAGAGGAAGTACTCGACTCAAGGCTCGGGGGCTCCGTGCCACGTGTCCTTCGGTTTTTCTCTCCGGATTTTTCGGGATTTTCTTGCCAAGACTTCAGATGGACCCTCAGCCAGAGCCCGCGGCTCAACCTAAGGCTCGGGGGCTACTCCATATGGAGTTCAATTTTGCAATCGCACCTCCATATCAGCTCCGGCTTCAAGACAAGACAGACAGTTTTTGAAGACCTTCGAAGGCAGTCTTCGAGGACGCTTGGGACTACTCGAGAAGACTTCAAGATTGCTCAAACATCAGCTGGAGTACATTCCAGCCTCGGGATGCTTCGACTACTCTTGAGGACCTTTGACTTGTAGCACTCAGGGACGCTTGAGGACTACTCGTTAAGGCTGTCAAGATTACTTGAAGCTATCCTTCTCGACTACAAAGTACTCGGGGGCTTGTCGTATGGACCTCCCTGGGCCCACTACCTCGGTGGGTACCAGGACCGACTACTCGGTGGGCCCACGGGACTACCCGACTTGCGCTACACGACACCGAAGGCGTGGAGCACAAGGACTACACGGGAGTAGTACTCGGTTAGGGAGCCGTACATGTTCCGCACTCGTATAGAGGACTCCTAGACGTACTCGACTAGTACTCTCTCCCTACTCCGACTTGTAACCCCGCCTCCCGACTATATAAGGCGAGGCGGGGACCGATCACCTCATCCAATCTCCTCTCATACAACTCACGGCGCACTATTGCACCATCTTGTAATCATGCCCTATCAATCCGAGCTACGCAAGGCATACGGGACGTAGGGTATTACGCACCTCGCGGCCCGAACCTGTCTAAATTGTGTGCCACGTGTCTCTTCCTTCGAGTTACCGATCTCGGCGAGTCACAATCATCTACTTCGGGTACTCCCCGTAGTAGGTTGCCGGTCTAAAACACCGACATACACTACTACACACGAGTGGAGCACATTTCACCAAAAATTAGTCAAGATTAACATTTATTTCAAAAAGGGCTATCTCACCACACATATATCTCAAATATTCCAAGAGCATAGCCTCACATCACCATTTCTCCACACATATGACCAATATCTCACAAATAGCCAAAGAGACTCAAATAAGGCATATGAAAGAAGCTCATCATCCTAAAATGCAATATGATACAAATGCAACATGATATATGACAAGATGGCTATCCTACCATGGTTTGAACATCAAGCAAAGCATGTATATACATCAAAGTAAAACATGGTATGATACATATGATACAAAAGAAAATCCCCCAAGAATCAACTAGAAAGGGCAATAAACCCCAAGTTCCCCCCGCAAGCGCACAAATGTAGCTTGGTCGAGAGGTTTTGTGAAAATGTCTGAAAGCTGATCTTGGGTAGGGACATGGCTCAACACAATGGTTCCTTTTTCCACATTGTCCCTCAAGAAATGATACCTCACTTCTATGTGTTTGGTTCTGGAGTGAAGCACTGGGTTTTTGGCTAGGCTTATGGCACGGTGCTATCACAAAGAAGTGGGATCCGGGTGCACTCCTCACCAAAGTCTCTCAAGGTGTATGAAATCCACAACAGCCTAGGAACAACAACTCGCAGTACCGCAACATACTCCGCCTCGGTGGTAGACCGAGCTACACTAGACTCGCTTGCGGGAAGACCATGAAACCAACGAAGACCCAAGAAACCGGCAAGTACCGAAGTAGACTTCCTCTCGACTCGACAACAAAGCAAAATCCGCATCGAAAAACCATTAAGAGAAAGAGTCGAGGAGGAAGAGTACCAAAGGCCAAGACCGAGGGGCGGACCGTAGGTACCCGAAGATCCTCTTGACGGCCTGTAGATGTGATGTCCTCGGCGAAGCCTCGAAAATGAGCGCACGGACACATGCGTCGAACCGTATGTCTGGCCTCGTCGCCGTCAAGTAGAGGAGGGAGCCGATCATGCTCCTGTACTCCCGCTGGTCCACTGGTTCTCCGTCCTCGTCCGCATCCAAAGTAGACGTACTCCCCATGGGAGTCGACATCGGCTTCACATCTTGCATCTGGAACTTCCTCAGCATGTCTTTCGTGTACTTGGTTTGGTGCACGAATGTTCCATCCTTCACTTGCTTGATCTGCAGCCCGAGAAAATACTGCAACTCGCCCATCATGCTCATCTCGAATTCCCTGCTCATCTCATCTGCAAACTTGGCAACAAGGTTATGTGACGAGCCACCAAAGACAATATCATCCACGTATATCTGAACAATCAACAAGTCATTACCATGCTTGAGGAGAAACAGGGTCCTATCCACGGTACCCATCACAAACCCTCTCGCTCACCGGAAAACCTCTCAATCTCCCATACCAAGCACGGGGCGCCTGTTTCAACCCATACAGAGCCCTTTTCAACCTGTACACCCTGTGTGGGTACAACTCGCTCTCAAACCCAGGTGGCTGCTTCACATACACCTCCTCCTCTATGACCCCATTCAGAAAGGCACTCTTCACATCCATCTGAAACAACTTGAACCCTTTAGCCACGGCAAAGACTAGAAGGATCCGAATTGCCTCAAGACGGGCCACAGGAGCAAAGGTCTCCTCATAGTCGATCCCCTCCTTCTGACTAAACCCCTGAGCAACAAGTCTGGACTTGTTCCTCACAACCATCCCATTCTCTCCCTCTTTGTTCTTGCAAACCCACTTGGTTCCTATGGGATGGCAATTTGGAGGTGGTTCAACTAACTCCCACACCCGGTTCCTCTCAAAGTTTTCCAACTCCTCATGCATAGAATTGACCCAGTTTGCATCAGATAAAGCATGTCCAATGTCCTTGGGCTCAAAGGTGGCAACAAATGCAGCATGAGCGAAATGAGAGGAATTCCTGGACCTTGACCGCGTAGTACGTTCGTCGATGTCCCCAATGATCTTCGATAGGGGATGCACTTCTTGAATTCTCCGGGGAGCCTCACGCCTTGAGACTACCTCCCCCTCAACTTCAGCTTCTCTCGCCTGGTCCTCTTGTCGCACCGTCGTTGTCCATGAAGTAGACGGTCCACACTCCGTAGTGGTCGTAGGGGAAGTAGTGGGTACACACTCAGCTTCAGGCGCATGGTTCTTTCCATCATTATCTCCAGCTTCATCCTTCTCTTCAAAGAGGTCCTCGGCCATCTCCTCATCACCTGCACATTCAAAGCCAAGAGAGGTACATGGCATTGTCTCGTCGAAGGTTACCTCGCAAGTCTCCATGATTTTGTTAGTCTCAAGGTTAAGCACCCTATAGGCTCTAGAGTGGTTAGCATATCCAAAGAAAATACCATCACTAGACCTAGCCTCAAACTTGTCGAGTTTTCCCTTCTTAAGAATAAAGCACTTGCAGCCAAAAACTCGGAAATGACTCACCTTGGGTGACCGACAGTGCATAAGCTCATAACAGGTCTTCTTCTTGAAAGTTCGCAATAAAATCCTGTTGGAAACATGACAAGCCATATTGACTGCCTCAGCCCAATACCTCCTAGGAGTCCTGTGCTCATCGAGCATCGTCCTAGCCATCTCACAAAGAGTCCGATTTTCCCTTTCCACAACTCCATTTTGAGGGGGCACATAAGGGGTCAAATACTGATGTTCAAGACCTAAATCACGACAAAAGGCATCAAAACGAGAGTTCTTGAACTCTGAGCCATTATCACTGCGGATAGCTCGAATAGCATTCCCATGCCTCTCGTTTTTCAACCTCATGATCAGATCTCGAACAAAACCAAATGTCTCACTCTTGTCTTCCAAGAAAAACACCCAGGCATAGCGAGAGTAATCGTCCACCACAACAAGGACATACCACTTCCCACCCACCGAGCGAACTCGAGTTGGCCCAACAAGGTCCATGTGCAACAGCTCTGTCGGACGCTCGGTCATGACATCGGTCAGGGGTGGATGGGGAGTGGCTACCATCTTGCCATGCCTACACGGAGCACAAACCAAATCCTTCTCAAGCTTCAACCTCGGCAATCCTCGGACAAGGTCAAGACCACTCAAGCGGGAAACCAAATCAAAGCTCAAGTGTCCCAACCGCCTATGCCATTTCCACAAATTAGAAGAAGGACCAGCCATCAAACAGCGAGCAGGACCCAAAGAACGAGAGAAATCAGCCCTGAAAATCTGACCCTCGGGGATGATCATACGGACAAGATCACCTCGAAAATCCAGCAAACGAGACTCACCAGACTTGAAACGCACCTCAAAGCCCTCATCAAGCAACTGAGAAACCGAAAGCAAATTGAAATCCAAAGACTTCACAAGAGCAACCCTCTTCAACGTTACCTTGTCACTCACATGAACAACACCCTCAGAAATCATCCTTCCTCGTCCATTGTCCCCAAATGTGATGTACATCTTTTCCTTCACTGGGGTGAGGCTGGAGAACCACTTCTTATCTCCAGTCATGTGTCGGGAACATCCGGAGTCGATCCACCAAATGTTCTCCAAGCCTCCTTCCTGTAGTCAGAAATAAGAACGAGAATGAGCTAACGACTCGACACTGGGGTTAGCACAAAGAAAGTTAAACCAGTGTCAAGCCATCTGCTCAAAGGAGGGGTTATCAAACATCATTCCCTTGCCACCAAACTTCCCATGTCCCATGGAAGGAGTACGAGCACCACGAGGGGGAAAATGTGGTCCGTAGTTCCTCTGGAACCCAAAGCTGCGATCATCTCCCCTAAACCCGTATTGAGGACGAGTAGGGGGACGTCCAGCAAAACCACCACGAGCCCGACCAAACCTCTCACCAAAGACGCACACCATCATCTCTCCTAACAAACCTACCACCCCGAGCTCCAACTCTACCAACACTCTTCACACTTCCCACACCCCGTGGAAGTGGCACTCTAGGCTCGGGAATACCATGAGACCGGCGATACCTGTCCCCGGTTTGCTTGCTCCCTAGCAAGCCTCTCATCCCTCTTCCTCTTATAGCAAAACTCGCTAGGTGTCTCTCCTTGCCACAATACTCACACCTGAAGGGGATGGGTTTTGGTTTTGGCTCTGGCTTCTCTTTAGGCTTCTCACCCTTCTCACTCACAAACTTCACCGGTTTCTGGAAGTCATTTGTCTTAGGTGGGAATTTGGGTGGATCTTGGGTTGTGTCAAGCTTGTTGCAAAGGTGGTTGGGCTTTGGTGTGAAAGTGTTCTTGGGTGACTTTGGAAGTGGGACTTGGATGTCTCCAATCACCTCAAACTCGGGGTTAGACTCAACACACTTCTCATACACACTCTCTCCACTGTTCACTCCCACTTTCTCACCCAACTTCTCAAACCCCAAACCACGACCATCAGCTCTCTTGAACTCCTCAATCATGATTTTCAATTGAGGTTCCTGCCTAGACAACCAACCCAACACCTTCCTCAAATAGTCATTCTCCTTATAGATGACATCCAAGCGGGAAGTAAGTTCAAGATTACGCAAAGTAACTTCATCACAGCTAGTGCATGCATTGACAACAGGAGATTTCAAAGAAGCTTCCAAAGAGCTAATAGTAGAACGAGCATCAACAAGCTTAGCATGCATAGTACGACATGATTTACAAGCACCAAGCAAAGTGGGTCTAGCCTTAAGCTCATCATACTCAGTCCTAAGAGCATCTAGTTTAGCCAAAGTGGAAGCATTCTTCTCATTAAGCAACTTGATCTCATTCAACCATGCATCACACTCAAGACACTCAACATCATCAGGAGTAGTAGGAGCAAGTTTCAAAGAGTCATTCTCAAGTTTCAATTCAAGCAATTTGGACTCTAACTCTCCTTTCTCACTAGCATTCTCAAGTTGAGCCCTAAGATCTTTCCTCAACTTCTTAGCATCTCTCAACACACTATCACGGTTGTCAATCAAGCCATTCAACCTAGTCATCTCAGCAAGCAAAGAGTCGGGGTCACGATTTACCTCATCCTCCGAGTCGGAGTCGCTGTCTTCCTTCTCGCTCTTCTTGCTGCTTGAGCTATGGGCCATGCCACAAAAACCCTCAAGCGCTACACAGCTCAACCCACTGAGGTTCCGGCTTGCACTCTTCTTGCCCTTGCACCTCCCGGCGTCTTCATCTTCACTGCTTGAGCTTGACTGCGTGTCGCTTGAGCTTGAGTCGACGTCGCTTGCACCGGCCACCATGGCTCTTGCCTTGTCCTTCTTGTAGCCGCCCTTGCTCGGTCGCCGCTTGTCCTTGTCCTTGCTCTTGGACTTGCTGAAGTGCTTGCCCTTGGAGGAGTACTTGTCTTCACGCCTTGGGTGCGCCTTGTACTCGCTCATCTTGTACTTGTTCTCCTCCGCTTCCGGGCACTCGGCGATGAAGTGTCCACGCTTGCCACACTTGTAGCATGTCCCCGAGCTCCGCCTTGCATTCCTCCGGCTCTCATGTAGTCGATCAAACCTCCTTGAGAGCAAGGCCAGCTCCTCCTCGCCCAAAGCACATCAAACTCCTCATCCGGAATAGACATAAGAGAAGACAAGGAAAAGCGTCGACGGGAAGAGTTAGATTTGCCCTTTGATCCGCCCACAAGAGCAAGACTATGGTCGGTCGAGCCCTCATGCTTGGATTGCAACTTCCCGTCAACCTCGACCGACTTGAGCTTAAAAAAGAGGTCATCCAACTCAATGGTCAAATATTGCCCAGACTCCTTGATGGCCTCAACCTTAGCACCCCAAACATTTGGGTCCAAGACATGCAAGAGCTTCAAAGCTTGATCATGCTCAGTGTAAGGGAAATCCTCAACATTAGCCTTCATGTTGTTCACGATGGCGGTGAACCTCTGAAACATCGCATCAATGTCCTCACCGGGAAGTTGAGTGAAGTTCTCATATTGCATCCGGTAAGAGACAAAGAGGCGAGCCTTCACATGGTTATCACCACCATGAGCAACCAACAACTTCTCCCAAATTTACCAAGAAAGATTCAAATGGCGAACACGCTCAAACTCAGGATCACACAAGCTCCGGACCAAGTGATCAACGGCTTTTGCATTTGCCTCATACTTGGCCTTAGAACCGGCATCGGTCACCATAAGAGTATGGATGTTGGCCGGAATAGCATAGGTCTTGTCAAGCACAATGAAATCCAACAACTTTCCACGAAGAAAGATCATCATACGAGCCGCCCACTTGTGGTAACCCTTGCCATCAAAGTGCGGCGGACCGCCCCGCTCAACGTACGCCATCTTAGGATTCAAGACTTGTCAAAGTCGCAAAGAATCCGGCACCAAGCTCTGATACCAATTGAAGGATCAGATGGCGACTAGAGAGGGGGGGGAGTGAATAGGAGCCGGTAAAAATTCTTCTCAAAGAACCCGGCCTATACCCTAGTCAAATCCCGGTCACACACAAGCGATGGATCGAATCACACACCAATCGCCAAGACAACGAGGTTATGGATCAACCTCCAGTCTTAGGAACGATTCCTTGAAGCACACGCGGAAGCACGAGAAAGAAAGGGAGGAATCGAACCAAGAAGCAAAGCACTCAGCCTCTGGCGGATCGTCCGGCCAGGCAGGGCGGACCGTCTGCGATGGTCCGTGCGGAACGTCCGGCAGGGTACCACGGACTGTCCGTACCCTTGCCGCGGACTATCTGGCCTGAGCCGCGGACCGTCCGTTAAAGAAAACAGAACCTCCAGTAGCGAACCTCGAAAAACGGACCGTCCGCGAGGAGCACGCGGACTGTCCGCCAGGCACCCGCGAACCGTCCGCCCGGTACACGCGGACCGTCCGAAACTTCGTCTAACCAAAACTCAAAGCCATGACGGATCAAAACGAAAGGCGAGCAAGAACACGAAGAACACCCGACGAACAGCACCCGCGCGGACCGTCTGCCGACACCACGTGGACCGTCCGCCCCTCGCGGACAGAACAGAAAAACGCCCGACCTCGAAGGTCAACTCCCCCAAATCATCATCGGATTTCCCAAATGGTAGAAGCTGTGGAGACAAGGGTTTGGGGACTTGAAAGCGTCACACAAGGATGCTATGGCCCAAAAATCTTGCCTCCTAACTCCCTAAATCACCGGGAATCGTGAATCCTTTGAGCACCACCAAAAGCTAGAGCACCGAACGAAAATCCTCGAATCGAAGTGGTTTCCCGGCGTTTGAGGGCACAAGATCAATCACAAAGATGCACGAGACATCCATCCATGTTTCCCTCAAAGAAATCCGGGGAGAAACCCACTCAAATCCTCGGAATCACGCCAAGAACAAAAGCACGAAAACAAGCACAAAAAGACCACGAAAAACACAACTCCGAATCTTATATACAAACCAGGAAAGATTCACAAGGTCTAGCATGCCGCCCTAGCATCCATCCCTCTCAACAAATCTCTCATGAAGCTCTCATGCTAGCCTAGAGAAAATGGAGAAGAAAATAGCTACGAAAATGATAAATGGGAGGGAGGAAATGAAACCCTAAGTCACTGAGAGAGAGAGCCATCCACACACACTCATGGCTTATATATCAGGTCCCGCCGGAGTGGTAAATGACTTGACTACCCCTAACTTAACTACAGGCGATACAACCCATGTAGGGGCATTTAGGTAATGTTTGTGGGTCTTGCCATCGGACGGCCACGCCTTTGCCGCACCCCGCGTCCTCCCGACGCAAGCCATGCGATCCCGCCACGTGTCCTCCGCTTCGAAGCTTCCCGACACGCCAGGATCCCGTCTCCATCGTGTTGGGCCCTCAGACTTGGTTTTGAGGCCCAAACCAAGAAACCGTCCTCCGATGATTTTGTGGGCAAACCACCAAACCCCGCGTGCTCGGTCTGGCCTCCCGCCAAATCACTTGATTCGACCGCCACCGTGCACCGGCTCGATTGTCCATGACTTCGTCTTGCTCGTATCGCCACCATGTGGCCCGCACCTAGTCCCGCCATCCACCGGGTCCCTCGAACCGAGCCTACTTGTCTCTCCATCTCCCGGAGGCCCCTCAAGGCTGAAGACCTTTCACGCCCGTTCTTCACCTGTAACAACACGAACTAGGCCGCAGCCTACACCTGCGCACTAAGCCAAGAGTCAGTCCAACACCCGTTGTCAATCACTCATCACTGAGGAGCGGTCATCCATCGACCACCGGGACGCTCCTGGTCCTCAACGAGAGGCACGGAGATGCCATACGAGCAATCCGCAGTGACAATGGCTCAGAATTTAGAAACTCTCGTTTTGAAACTTTTTGCCATGACTTGGGTCTTGAACACCAGTCTTCGAGTCCGTATATGCCTCCCCAGAATGGTGTTGTGGAAAGGAAGAACAAGACCTTGTGTGAGATGGCTCAGACGAGGCTTGATAAGCATAGGACTCCGAGAAGGTACTAGGCTGAGGCGGTGAATACCGCATGCTATGTGTCAAACAGGATCTACCTTAGAGTGCATAAAAAAACATGCTACGAGTTGATGCACGGTCGCACACCCAAGGTGAGTCACTTCCATGTCTTTGGTTGCAAGTGCTTTATTCTGAAGAAAGGGAAGAAGCTGGATAAGTTTGAGGCTAGGTCTGTTGATGGTATTTTCTTTGGTTATGCATCTCGTTCTAGAGCATATCGTGTGCTCAATCTTGAAACTAACCAAATCGTGGAGACTTGCGAGGTAACCTTCGACGAGACACAGCCACGTAGTCAGCTTGTCTTTGAGTGTGCAGGTGATGATGAGCTTGGCGAGGAGATCTTTCAGGAGGAGGAGCATGAACATGGAGACGGTGAAGATGGTGGTGTGGTGCCCCCGGCTGAACATGTACCCACTACTTCGACTACGGTGGTGGACGAACCCTCTCCTACACCTACGACGACAAATCAAGATCAAGGAGAAGCTACAGTTGAGGGGGAGGTAGCATCAAGGCGAGAACCTCCCCGGCGAGTACAAGTGGATCACCCAGCTTCGAGGATCATTGGCGACATGAATGAACGCACTACACGGTCGATGGTTCGGAACAATGCTCATTTCGCTCATGCTGTATTTGTTGCTACTTTTGAGCCCAAAGACATTGGACACGCACTATCTGATCATAATTGGGTTAATTCGATGCATGAGGAGTTGGAGAACTTTGAGAGGAATCAGGTTTGGGAATTGGTTGACCCTCCCCCAAGGTGTAAGCCGATTGGTACAAAGTGGGTGTGGATGAACAAAGAGGGAGAGAAAGGTGAGGTTGTGAGAAACAAGTCGAGGCTTGTTGCCTAGGGGTTCAGTCAGAAGGAGGGGATCGACTACGAGGAGACCTTTGCTCCCGTAGCCCGTTTGGAGGCGATTAGAATCCTTCTAGCCTTTTCCGTGGCTAAAGAGTTCAAGTTGCACCAAATGGATGTGAAGAGTGCTTTCCTGAATGGATGTTGGAGGAAGAAGTGTATGTGAGGCAACCACCTGGGTTTGAGAGTGAGAAGTACCCCCACCGGGTGTACAAGTTGAGGAAGGCGCTTTATGGGTTGAAGCAAGCGCCTAGAGCTTGGTATGGTAGGTTGTTGGGGTTCTTGTTTGAGAGAGGTTTTGAGATGGGGAAGGTCGATCAGACCTTGTTTCTACTAAGGCAGGGCAGAGATATCCTGATTGTGCAGGTGTACGTGGATGATATTGTCTTTGGTGGCTCGTCTAACTCTCTTGTTGCAAGGTTTGCAGAGGATATGAGCAGGGAATTTGAGATGAGTATGATGGGCGAGTTGCAGTTCTTCCTCAGGCTACAAATCAAGCAATCAAAGGAAGGAACATTTGCACCAAGCTAAGTACACCAAGGACATTGTGCAGAAGTTCAAGATGGAGGATTCCAAGGCTATGACGACGTCGATGAGTATGACTACAGCTCTTGATGCGGACGAGGAAGGTGAACACGTGGACCAGAAGGAGTACCGAAGCATGATCAGGTCACTCCTCTACTTGACGGCGACGAGGCCGGACATCCAGTTCTCGATTTGTCTGTGCGCTCATTTTCAAGCGTCTCCGAGGACTTCGCATCGGCAAGCTGTGAAGCGAATTTTCAGTTACTTGCGTCACACTCCCGACTTCGGCCTTTGGTACTCCGTGTCCTCTTCTTTGGCGCTTCATGGTTTTTCGGATGCGGATTTTGCCGGGTGTCGGTTGGATAGGAAGTCCACTTCTGGGACTTGACAGTCTTTGGGATCTTCTTTGGTGTCTTGGTCTTCCCACAAACAGTCGAATGTTGCTCAATCCACTACCGGGCAGAGTACGTTGCCGCTGCTAGTTGTTGCTCTCAGCTCCTTTGGATTTCATACACCATGAGTGACTTTGGTGAGGAGTATACCCATGTCCCACTTCAATGTGATAGCACCAGTGCCATAAGCGTTGCAAAGAACCCAGTGCTCCATTCCAAAACCAAGCACATAGAAGTGAGGTATCATTTTCTGAGAGACAACGTAGAGAAAGGAAAGATAGCTTTGATCCATGTACCCACACATGACGAACTAGCCGATATTTTCACCAAACCCCTAGATCAAACAACTTTCACTCGTTTGCGGGGGGAGCTTGGTGTGTGTTTCATTTCTTGAGTTGGGTGTGTGGGATCTCCTTTGTAGCATATGTATAGTTTCCTTTGTGCATTTCTTGCATTTGGCATGGCATATGTAACATGATGTATAGGCATCCTTGTATCTTAGATTGCATGCATTTTGTATCATATGCATTGGATAGGAAAAGCTTCTCCTATATACATTGTTCACCATGAAATGCTATGTATGTATTTGTGAGCTTCTTTGGTATGCTATGGTTAGTTTGGCTTAGCTCTTGATGATCTTGTCTAATAATCCATGGTTGATAGATATGTTTTTGAAAAATGTCACATGTATGCTCTCTCATGTGTAAATGCCTCTATATGATCCTTGACATGTTATAGTGGCTTGGTTATGCTCAATTTGTGGTTGGATAGCTAGTTTATTGATCATATGGGGCCAAAGGCTCATTTGCCATCATGAATGTTTAGTCCTCTTGCTTCATCTTGTGGAGGGGCATAAGTTCCTTTTTGTCGCAAAGACATTTCATGTACCAATTATGAATCTGAAAATGAAATGTAAGATGCTTGGAAAATGTGCTCCCATGTCATATGTTCTGAATTTAATTTGCTTTGGGTGCTAAACCGTTGCATGATGCCTACCAATGAGAAGTCTCATACATAGAAGTAGGCACATGGTTCGGCGGCTTCGACATGACATGAGGTGCTTGTGGGTGTTTGTGATGGTCTTATGATTAGAATGGCTGTCCTAGCATGAAGTTTGTGTAGCTTTGCCATTTTTATATATTTTGATCATGTTTAGGACTTTGCTCATGAGAGGCAAAATTTCCGCAAAATTGCCCAAATCCATCTTAGCTTCGTCCAATGGTTGTGAAACTTGGTGATCATGTAGTTGAGATCGATACGAAGCTATAGAGTATCTAACTTGCTCATTTGAACATGTGTAGCATCCTTTGTTGAATTTTCTCTATTTGAGAAGCTCTAGGTTGAAAGTTTTGCATTTTTGGCTTGATTCATGCATTGTCAACAAGGGGGAGAAGTTTGAGCTTGAAATAGCTTGTTGGATGCATTTAGAAGGTTTTCAAGTGGTTTCGACCTATTTCTGTGCTCTGGTGTGTACCGGTCTGACCGGTCAGAGTGCTGACCCTGTTCATATGTTGGGCACCGGTCTGACCGGTGGTTGTGACCGGTCTGACCGGTGAGAGCTGAGCTGATGCAGTACCGCTCTTTCGTTTTCTTCAAGTGGTTTGCATGCATTCGTCCAGGGGGAGTTGCATTGGTTCAGGGGGAGCTTGCATGTGTGCAGGGGGAGCTCTTTGTGGTTTTTCGTGCTTTGCTTTGGTGGTTTGCGCTTTTTTCTTGAGCTTTGTTTTGTCTCGGATGTGTCGAGCCGTTGCCCGTGCCTAAGGGGTCCCAGACTTGTCTTCTTCAAGTGATCTTGTGCTTTGCCTTTCTTTCGCTTTCGATCGCTTGTTGGAGTTTCTTTTTGTTCATTTCTTTTCCTTTTCTTTTCTCTCTTGTTACTATATGTGGGTGTTGTCAATGCACTCATCAAGGGGGAGATTGAGGACCATGTGTGGTTCGAGGACCGGTGGATGGTCACTTCCTTGTGTGATGAGTGATTGACAGTGTTGTGTGGACTAATTCTTAGCTAAGTATTGCAGGTGCAGGTTGCGGCTTGACTGGTGTTGGTGCAGGTGAAGAACAAGCGCGAAAGGTCGTCGCCGGTGAGGCCTCCAGGTGTGGAGAAGACAAGTAGGCTTCGTTCGAGGGACCCGGTGGCCAGCGGGGTCAAGTGCGAGCCGCATGGTGGCATGAACAGCAAGATGAAGTCATGGACGGTTTCTTGGTTGAGCCTGAAAACCAAGGTCGAGCCGGGACTACGTGGGAGCCGAGTCATGAGTGGAGATTGGAGGTGCCTACACCGAGTTCGCGGGGTTTCCAGTGGTTCACCAGAAAACCACTGGGTTCCTTGGTTGATCCACAAAGCCAAAACCGAAGAACTGAAGACGGTGCTGCAGCAGTGCCAGACCTGTCTGACCAGTGAGGAGCACCGGTCTGACCGGTGTGCGACGATGCAGTCCAAAATCTTCGAAGCGGAGGACACGCGTCGGGATCGCAAGCCTTGCGTCGAGGCTAAGCATGTTGCAGTCGCCGGGCATCCGTCCGATGGAGAAAACTTGAAGACTTCCAAAACCGTCCTTGAGGGGCTTGTATCCCTAGTTATTAAGTAAGGGTATTTTAGACTTTCGGTTGCCTCCATATAACGCATGAGGTGAGAGGATGGCAGCCATCTCTTGGAACCCTAGTTCATTTGCTTTCCTATTTTCCCTTCCTATTTTCTTAGGATTTCCATAGGACTAGCTTGAGAGCTTCATGGTGAGATCTTGTGAGAGGGTTGATCGGGCAGCAAGCTAGACCTTGTATGAATCTTCTTGGTATGTATAGATGATTCGGCGTGGTTCCTCAAGGCCTTGTTGTGTTGTTCCCGGTTGTTCTTGGTGGTGATTTTCGGAGCCCTCTCTTGGTGGTTTTCTTGGGGTGTTTTAGGGACCTTGCTCTTGGGGATTTGATGGGGGAAATTTGTGGGAACCCTTCGTGGTTCTTTGGGCTGTGATTCCTCTCCCAAATCCGTGCGTTAAGGGGCTCGATTTTGGGGTTTTCGGTGTTCTAGGGTTAGTAGAGGTCTTGGCGGGATTTCTTCGATTCTCTTTTTTGGACAAGTTTTGGTGGGATTAAACTTGGCTATGGACTCTTCATGAGGTGTTCCTATTGTCCCCAATGTCTTGTTCAAGCCTATGGAGCGATTCGGGAGATCAAGGCTTGGATTTGGAGGTGTTGACCCGCGGGTGCTGTTCATCCCGAGAAGCCCAGGTCACACCGGTCTGACCGGTGCCTCTCACCGGTCTGACCGGTGCAACTCCTGTTGGGTATTTTCTCGGATGAACGTCTGGGTGTGTTCACTGTTGTCCTGTGTTGCAGCTGTTTCGAGTTTGGGTCAGTTTGCGGTCGGTAGGCCTGTTTGGTGATTTGGGGGCTTTCTGGCTAAGACCGGTCTGACCGGTGTGTTTCACCGGCCCGACCGGTGTGAAGCCTTTCTGTGAAAGTCATCAAGTTTCATCAGTAGGGACCGGTCTGACCGGTGGTGATCACCTGCCTGACCGGTGTTGGTCAGTGGACTCGAGGTTTGGTGTTTCGCTGCGTTCTCGGGTCTGTGAGGTTGGAAGTTGGTTCCTAGGTTCAGTAGCACTCCAGTAGCTATGTGGACTTGGCCGATTTGGGTAGTGAGTTGGAGACGTGTGTTGGAAGCCGTGTTCTTTCTTGTTGGAGCCTTCATCTCCTTCGAGAAGAATTTTTATCGGCTCCCATTAACTTCCCCTGCTCTGGTTCGCCGTATCGGTCCTTCAGGAGAGAGTACGAGAATTTCACTTATCTCCCTGGTGAGTCGATTGACACCATGTTTCAGTGGTTCACGGTGATTGTGAACAACATGAGGGCCAATGTGGCCGTGCTTCCATATGATGATCATGATAGATTTGTGAAGCTCTTGCACTCTCTGGATCGTACAATTTGGGATGGAAAGGTTGAGGCCATTCTTTAGTCTAAGAAGTATGACACTCTGACGGTAGACGAGTTGTTCTCTAAGCTCAAGTAAGCTGAGGTGGATCATGGTGTGACAGCCCGTCTTGAGAGCCCGACCGATTCCTAATCTTTCTCTTGTCGGTGGCTCAGGTGCTAAGACTAATGCTAACTGTAAAACCCCGGATTTTTATAGAAAACCCGAATCCCTGTACCATCGCAATAGTCCCTGGATCAGTGGCTATTGCGTACAGAACGTCTCACAGATAATAACACAAAGTCATACATCGCATCACATAAGAGTAAAAGTACATAATTTATTACCTGTCCATTATGGAGTACATCATTACAAGCCTCTTGGCTGAATCAAATTGAAATTCTACGAACAGTAGCTAGCATTTCAGAAGGGTCTCCATCTTTTATTCTTCTTGCCACAGGCATCCTTGAGCGAAGCGACGCTTCCCTCAGTCGTACCATCCATCGGTGTTGTTGTTGTACTTGTACTCGTACCCTGCACACCCAAAGTCTATCCCCAGAGAGTGGGATAGGTCTACGTCACCAACTGTATGCAGCTTTAAGTGGCCTAACTTCTAAAGGGAGAACAAGAGACAAGGAAACGGTTCGGGTTTCCTATGCAGCAGTAGCAGAATAGTATCAAGATATATCTAATAAGTTCCCAATCCGAAAGCTCTCACACAGCTCAGAACCACCTGGTCACCTAGGGCCCCGTCTCCACATCCTACTCTTGTCTAGGGTTGATGCGAGAACTTTCTCTCCTCGCACCTCAATGACTGCAATCGGATCAACGAGATAGATGGAGCCTCTCTCCTCTAACCGACTGTGTTGACGGTGAAATTCCGTCAACCTAGCCATGAGTTTACCTTCGGTGTAGGCATAAGTTTTATACCTTATCCATTGGTACTAACCCCCTTGGTATAACAAGTTCATTCGTGCATGTCGGTTTTGGAGTTTAGTGTTTAAGCAGGCTTTTAGCATTGAAAGCAAGACTTCTGGGATAAGTTCATCAAGCACCTTATGACAAGACCTTGAAGTACAAGTCATGCAATGAAGCAAACATGACTCCAAAAAGGCCGGGGACCAAACCCGAGAAGATGACAAACTCCGAGGACCTAGCCAGAAAAGTGCCGGATCTTGCGAGACAAGAAGCTTCATCCAACTCAGAGAGAAACTAACGACAAGGGCCCACATGCAGAAGGGGGAAGGATCTAGAAGACTCGGGAACCAACACCGGGTGAAGGAGGCGACTGACTGGGTCGGAATGGGCCCAGGCCGGTCGGCCCAGCCCATTCCATGGCCTAGTTAGCCCCCCTTTGACCTAGCCGCCATTCGGGCTATTTATAGCCCCGAGGCCAAGAGCCACGCATCAATTCATTTATCATCGGCCGTCGAGGAGCAGAGAAGAGAGGGACACCAACTCGGAGAGGAGAGGGTCGAGCTAGTTGACTAGGGTCTCCCTAGTCGACGTGGGAACCTTGCAAGGAAGACCACGCCGGAGTTCCTGGAGCTAGAAGCAAGATCGAGGTAGGATCCCGGTGGTGATCTTGATTCATGTATCATGTACCAAGTTGATTTATCAAGTTGAATCCGATTTCTAGCGATCAAGTGTTTCTCCAACGTCTTTGATTCCGATCGGCTTTTCTTATCTTAGATCTATTCTCGAGATAGATCACATAGGATGTTCTTGTAGGCGGGGTGGCTAGAGGTGCATGCTTGACCTTCCTAAAGATTTCAACTTGTCCTTGGACTCGTCCTAGACTAACCCGCACAGATAGGGGTGCGTTGTGACAGAACGGTGGCTCCAAAAGGCGAGCGGTTTCGGAGTTGGACGGGAAACCGTGGTTTAAATAGGTTTCTAATGAGATTGAACTTGCTACTTCTTCTTTTGCTCGGAACTTCAACAAAAGGCTTGATCCGATCTCTCTAGATCGGTTTATCTACCCCCCTCTATCTCTTGCTACCTCCGGTCTTTAGTAGATTAGATTCGTCTTGATGTTCTTTAAGAATAGATGCATAGGTTTCACCTCTTGAAGATCGATGTTTCTTTGCTTTATTAGATCAACTCTTGCATCACGCATTGTTCCATGGATTTGATACCTTGGGTTCACCACTCGGGGGAAAAAGGGTCCCTTGACTACGATGGGAGACATGTCTGCTTGCAAGTCTACTTGAAGTTTAATACGATTATACACCATCGACAAGCCCCTTTTTCTGGTGCTGTTGCTGAGGAACAAGTGATCAAGATTCGATCTTTTATTGCTTTTTGTGTAATTTTCAGTTTTCTTTTGGTTTTTCTTTTTGCATCTACTAACTTTTGATCAGCCTCAAAATCAATCTAATCTAGTTTGTCCAACCCTACTTTTCTTAGATTTGTTTTTACTTTTCATTATTTTGTATATTTTGTTTACCTAACAGGAGATGGACAGCTACCTCTCCAACAAACCCGATAATTTTGTGGGTGATCCAGAAAAACTTTACAGGTTAAGGAGACGCGAAGCACAAACTAAGAAGCTAGATTTTGTAAATTCGAATTCGGAAGACGAAGGATCATTGGAATCTCTGAAGAATCCACCACCTCAGTCCTTGGGAGAATCGACTTCCACCGATGGGAGAACAACCGCAAGAACGCATAATCGGGGAGCTATGCACCCCGGACATCATCGACCTACCAATCTTGAACCTCGCGGAGATCGGAAGGCCATTCGAGATCAAGACCTCAACAATCTGCATGGTGCAACATTCACCCTTCACCGGTAAAGAAGATCCGAACCTTCACCTCCAAGCGTTCATTCAACTATGTCAAACATTCAACATGGACGGGGTGACTCAAGATCAAATGAGGGCAAGGCTCTTTCCGTTCTCTCTACTTGGGAAGGCTTTGCAATGGTTCCACTCTCAACCAGCGGAGACAGTGCAAAATTGGAATGCGTTGATGAGGGCCTTCATGAAGGAGTAGTACTCGCCGGGTAAAACTCAATGCTTGCATAATAAGATTGCTAGTTTTGCTCAATATCCTACGGAGACTATCTCAGAGGCATTCGAGCGCTTCAATGAGTACACTCAGGCGGTTCCACATCTCAAGTTCCCGAAGGAGGACCTCGTGCAAAAGTTCTACCAAGGACTCACCATGGCATCAAGGATGATCATCGATGCATCGGCGGGAGGATCGCTCATCGAGCTTACGCGGACCGAAGCTTTCACTCTATTCAAGAAGGTCGCAGTCAATGACACGCGGGCGTCGTCTGGACACTTACTTCCGTTCGAACCCACGGGGAACGTCCAAGGAGTCTTTCAAGTGGAGAAGGAAGATATACTAGAAGGCAAGATCGACTCGCTTATGCGGAGGTTGGAGAAGATGGAGATAGAAAAGAAAGAGGATCAAGATGTAAAGGTTGCCGAAGCAAGATCCACATGTGAAGAGTGTGGAGAGTATGGCCATGTCCACAAGGATTGTCCGGAGAAATCCAAGGTGCTCGACTACATGAGGAATGGAGATTTGCCGAACTTTCGCCATGGGCAAGGTAGACCTCAATTTAATGCAAGCTCATCCATTCCGAATTCGGTTCCGCTTTGTATACAATTGAAGGACTTAATGGACGAGCAAGCTAAGATCAACAAGGACACCGTCACCAAGTTCAAGGCCATAGACAAGGTGTTGGAGAACATCGATAGCAAAGTGACGGAGGTCGGAAGCTCCAACTATCAAGTGCTCAACATGATGAAGATGCTCGAGATGCAAGTGGGACAACTTGCAGAGTGCCTATCCGCTAATGAAGGGAAGCTTCCGGGACAACCTAAAGGTCCCGAATCAGTGAAGGCTATTCAAACACATTCGGGAAAGGAGACCGAAGATCTGGAACGTTCCGCGGGAGTAAGGAAGCCTAAACCATCCGCCGAGGCGGAGGAATTTGCTAAGGAGGAAGTTACGGAGATCGTCACCGAAGAGCTTGAGTTTGAGATGCCGGGAGAAGACACGAAGATACCACAACTCAAGCCACACTACTTCCGAGGTAAACTTGACAACCACTTTGAGAAGTTTGTGGAAGTTGTGCGTAGAGCATCAACATACCGTTTTTGGATGCCCTTGAAGTTCCTATATATTCTTGTTACTTCAAAGACATCCTTGCAAATAAATATGAGATAGCAACACTCGGGGTAGATCATGTCAAGATGTCCGAGCAATGTAGTGCCGCTATTGCTAATGGACTAGAGAAGCAAAAAGACCCAGGATGCCCGACAATTCCATGTTCCGTTGGTTCGTTCAAGTTCAAGAAGGCATTATGCGACCTTGGAGCAAGTGTGAGCATCATGCCAAGGGATGTGTTCGAGAAGCTACGCCTACCATTGGAGCCTACGGGTATGTGCTTGGAGCTGGGTGATAACTCCATTCGCTATCCCTTGGGCATCGCCGAAGATGTGCCCGTGAAGGTCGGACACCACTTCATCCCCGTCGACTTCGTGGTGCTCGAGATGGGAGAGAGGGAGAAGCCACCACTCATCCTTGGGAGGCCTTTCCTCAAGACCGTGGGAGCTACCATTGATGTTGGCAAGGGGGAGATCATGCTCAACATTAACGGAGAAACGAGTTCCTTCAAGTTTCGACCACGCCTCAAGGTGTGCAATATGATTGAAGTTAAATATATTCCACCTCATTGTCGCGTTGTTAAGGAATAACCAAGGAAGAAGGAAGAGCTGAAGAAGGAAGAGCCGAAGAAGAAGGATGTGAAGAACAACAAAGAAGTTGTTGCATCCGTCAAGACAAAGGAACAAAAGCTGCCTATGAAGACCAAAAAGATGACTAAGCCGGAGAATAAGCCCGTGCCCAAGATGGTGCGGAAGTAGGGTACCCAAGATTGCAACGCCCACAAAGAGCATTGATCTGAAGTAATCAAGTGAAGAAGTCTAGCCATGGATTATAAACGAAGCGTTAGGCGGGAGGCAACTCGTTTCGTCGAGTCAAGAATAAGCTACCGGGAGGACAACCCAATTCCAGGTTTTTCGAGTCTTTTCAAGTAATTTAGTTTTGAATTTTACTATGCAAAGACATTAGACTTAGAAGTGGTTGAACAATATTAGAGACATAATTCTTGGTTGAAAATTTTGCTTGATCATAAACCCTTTACATGAACCATCCTATGTGATCGATTGCTTCTTTTCGAGAAACCACAACAACAACAACAACAACTTAGCCTTTTGTCCCAAGCAAGTCGGGGTAGGCTAGATATGAAACCCAAAGGTACCATCAACATAAAGACACGTAGAAGAAGTCATGGCTCGGGAACGTTGATGGCTAGTCTCCAAGCGCCCCTATCCAAAGCTAAGTCCTTGGAGATATTCCACTCCCTAAGGTCTCTCTTAACCGACTCATCCCGAGTCGGTTTAGGTCGACCTCTAACTTTCTTCACATTGTCGTCCCGCTCTAGGACCCCACTACGCACCGGAGCCTCGGGAGGCCTTCGTTGGACATGTCCAAACCATCTCAACCGATCTTTGGATCGGTTTCTCCTCAATTGGCGCCACCCCGACCCCCGTCCCGAATATCATCGTTCCGTACTCTATCCCTCCTCGTGTGCCCACAAACCCAACGCAACATACGCATCTCCGCCACACTCAATTGCTGGACATGTCGCCTTTTTGTAGGCCAACACTCCGCACCGTATAACATCGCCGGGCGAATCACCGTCCTATAAAACTTACCTTTTAGCTTCGAGGCACCCTTTTGTCACGAGAGGACGCCGGAGGCTTGACGCCATTTCAACCAACCAACTGAAATTCTATGCCTAACATCTTCGTCGATGTCGCCATCCTTCTGTAGTATCGAACCTAAATACCGAAAAGTATCCTTCTTGGTCACCACTTGCCCATCAAGGGTGACGTCTCCCTCCTCACGCGTCGTACCGCTAAAGTCGCACCTCATGTACTCGGTCTTGGTCCTACTAAGTCTAAACCCTTTCGATTCTAACGTATGCCTCCACAGTTCTAACTTCCTATTTACCCCCGCCCTACTCTCATCAACTAGCACCACATCATCGGCAAAGAGCATACACCGGGGGATATCACCTTGAATGTCCCTTGTGACCTCATCCATCACCAAAGCAAATAGATAAGGGCTCAACGCCGACCTCTTTTCGAGAAACCACAACCAAATAAATTCAGAACCTAACTCAACCATTCATCCTCTTTATGATGTTGTGGTTGACTTGATTTTCATGCTAAAAACACATGAGTAGAGCCATGACTTGTACTAGATGTCATTTAAATTTCAGCACGTGGTATGACTTGCGTGAACCTAGAACTTACCTTTTGGTTGGTTTAAAAAATCTATATCCTTTGTTTCTCTAAGATTAGAATTTGTCTAAGCCTCATTTAATTTTATTTCATTCAAATCTCTCTCACTTGGACAAAATTAGAACCTAAACCTATGCCCCCATGATCAAGCCGGGAAAGTTTGCTCTCAACTAATGAAGGCAAACAATACCGGTGGGACCGATATAAATGTAGTCAGAGAATATCTTCGACTTACATTTGTTTTTAATGACTTAAAAACTTTTCTAAATTTATGTTTGATCTCTCTCGTAGCTCTGAAATTATTTTTAATTTTTGAAATTAGAGGAGTGCTTAGCCTTAAGACATGCTTAGAGGGAGGCAATCTAGTTGCACCATGATGCATCATTGGATGCCCTCCCAACAACTTTCATCAAGACCACATGCAAAGGACAAGCATGGGTGGGCAGAAAGCATTGCTTTGCAGGAAATTCATGGTGACATGTGAAGCAAGTGGAGCAAGGGAGCATGGACATGACTCAAAGCAAAGGCACCAAGTGGAAGGACCAATAATGCAAGCAAAGGAGTGGACGAGAGAGTTTGGACGGTGCAACTAGTGGAGCACACAGGCACGAAAGTCACAAAAGGGAGATGATCATGCTGGAGGAAACCGTGCCAGGGAGGAGCCAGAGGCACCCTAGGCTGGTCGGCCCAGGCCAGCCGGCCTCCCCTACAAATAGCACCCCCCGTTGCTCGTCTTCTGCAGGCAAGCAGCTCTCTCCTTCCCCTATTTGTGTGCTCAAGTTTTTAAGTCCAGAACCACCGTAGACTTAGCCATCCTTCCCAAGCTTGTTTACTCAAACAATTCACACCCTTAATCCACTCAAAGTCCACATTCCGAAGTAATTTTTGAAGTGCCTAGTTACCAGTTGAAATCCGAAATTATATTAGAGAGAAGAGTGCTACAACCATGTGGAAGAAAACCACAAGTCTCTTCACCAAGAAGAAGGGGTCGTCATCGTCCAAGCCATCTTCGATGACATCTTCGAGGAGGCACTCGGTTTCTGAGTCTCCTCGGAGCATGGAGGAGGACACAACACCGCCAAGGAGGAACGACACTCTCCTCCTCGGTGGCATGAGGGCTACAAGGAGCTCGTCCATGAGGTTTACCGAACCTCAAGGGCGTACGGAGGAGCTGCCCGTCCCACCTCGTCGATCAACCCATTCATCTGCTCCACCTCCATACACTCCGCGGTACTCCACATATGGCTTCATCATCTTGTCAGAGGAGGAGGAGGAGAAGAAACTCTCTTGTCTTGAGAAGAGACATGTGGCAAACGTCAATTCCGACGATCAAGCTCTCAAATCATTGGGTTTTGGCACGGACATATATTATATGTTGGGGCACCTTGGATGGGTGAAATTCTCCAACGGGACGTCGGCAAACACCCATAAGGAGTTTGCCTTGGAAATTTTGATGACTATGGCACCTATCCTTGATGAGGGGGTGCCGAGTTTATCATTCTGATTGGAGGGAATTCAACAAGTGGTTACTTATGAGCATATTAGGGAGCTACTTGGTTTCCAAAAGGGAGCTCCAGAGAAAGTTGACGTGCCGGAAGGAATGTTGGATGGATTTTGAAATTTAATCTCCGGTGAAGCTCACCAACAACGAAATTCCATCTAGAACTCCATCATCCAAGTATTCCACTCATGGACGTGTAAAAGAATTATGGGGAGGATGAGGGAGACGAAGGTGACCGACACGGAGTTGAATTGGCCCTACTCGGCCTTAATTGCCAGGCAACCAATAGACCCCTCATACCTCATGATCAACCGATGGTGTTGTGAGGCAACATAGGGATCATGAGATATTGGTTCGGGGTGCTACCTCTCCATGTTGACCATCTCCTTAAGGCCGAGAATTTCGAGAAATCCCGAACATCTTTTACCTGGGACCTCTCTCGGATTTGAATACTTGAAGCAAGGAAAATACATAAGTGGAGATGAGAGAGGAGGCTTTCATGTGGCCAAAGTGAACTTACCCCTTCCGGCTCCAAGACTAAGACTCTTCATTCAAGGGAAGGAAGATTGGTTGGAGGAAGGACTCCTTGTCCCTGCAAGGAAAAATAAAAGAGGAAAAATTGTAGGGGAGGGATCCTCCTCTGCGCAAGAGGGTGGTGCACAACAAAACTATGTGCCACTGTTCGGAGGAATCCCTACACTGCCAAGTTATTACGGAGGGCCATCAATGAAAGCATGGGGGAGTGGTGCAGCCGTGCCCCCACAAAATTATGTGGTGCCCAATGTAACCTTTGCGAAGCCCGATGCACAATACCCCCAACCACAACAAACCATGGCCATGATTGGAGGGTATGCTATGAGAAACATGCAAAACATTGCAACCATCCAATCCAATGCGGCTCAATTAGATGAAGGCAATGCAAATATTGCTTATGAGCTTGGGCGTCTTCACCTAGTACCCCCGGATCAATTCGTTGGAGGGGATGTCCAAACCTATTATGAGCAAGGGTACAACTACCAAGATCATCAATACTAACCACCGGCTGAAGATTAGAAGGAGGAGATTTAGTTTTCTTTTCTTTTCCCTTTTTCTCTAACTTTCAACTTGTGTTAGCTTGTGTTTGCGTAGTGTTTTCAGTTTTTATTTAAATTTCAGCAAGTGTCTTTGTTTATTTTCAGCATGTGTGTTAGTTTGTTTTCATTATGAATAAAGTCACCACATTGTGTTTACCTTTGGTAAAGTTATAAAATTTGTGCCATGATGATATATGATTATAATTGCCGCTTTTTTATCTTTGTATTTGTTTTATGCATGATTAAGCTAATGCTCTCTTAAAATACAAATATGAATTTATCTAAATGCTAGCTTAATCTTTAGCGTATGTTATGATAAAAATAAAGACCCATAGTGTTTTATATGATCTCAAGTTTTAGATGGATTAAAGATGATTTTTGTTCCTAAAAGTAATGCTAACCTTGTCATAAATATCACTTGCTTGTTGCTCTACCTATCCAGAGCCTTATATATATTTGAGTACATAAACCTTAGTGTACAAGATTTATTTTTGAGTGAGTTATTGCAGGCCATGATTTCTGCGGCTCGAGACTAGAAAATTTGGTCATTCCGTTTTTGCGTATCTATCTTATTGCTAGCCTCTTATCAGTGCATTATGTATCCCCACATCGGAGATCTCACAAACCTTGCTGGATATCCACCCTTAAAACCAAATATCATCTTTTGTGATTACCTCCTTGACCACAACCTATCGTTGAGGATGGATCATCAATTCAAGGAAGATTACAAGACGGTGCCAAGATTGAAGATTTCAAGTATCTCTCCGTAGGAAAAGTATTTCCGGTACCTAGCTTATTGTCACACCCAGTTTTAAAGGCAAAACCAAATGCATTGATCACGTGTGCGCTAGGATCAAGTTACACACACGCTTAGACATAACGAATACCAAAAACAGTGCCACACGAATAAAGAGTTATTACAAACCATAGTCTTAAACGAATCTTAAATAACGAGTTCTCGCAACGGACAAAATGCCTCCACAGGAAGCTGACTGAAGACTACACACACCTAGAACTCCTGGAAATCTCCTGGAATATCTTCAAAGTTCTCCCAGTCTGAGCAGCAATCCGGGTATTGTATATGCAAGAGAATAAACAAGCGTGAGCACATGACATACTCAACAAGAGAGAACAACATAACATGCAAGGTCATATGGTGGATGGCTAAGGTTCAAGCAGTTAAGCATTTTAGTGGATCAAGTTTTATTAGCAACCTGATTACTAAAAGATGTAAGTTTATACCAACCCAATTATTAAGATATAAGCATCATAAATAAAGAATTAAATAGCAGTTAAACATTAAAGTTCCATAATTTAATCATGTGATTGTCCAGGCCGCTCTTGACCGTGAGCACGACTAATCAGTTAGTTTAACACTCTGCAGAGGTTGTACATCTTTACCCACAAGTAGCGTAAAAGCTCCAAAGAACATTGGACCCAACCATGCGGTGTTTGCAAGGCACCATACCACACTACCGAGGTGTGATTGCATAGGGACGCTACATGGCCTTTACAAAGGTTCCCTAGCAAGTTATGACCCACAAGGTCCGGATCAGTTAGCAAGGTATAAAGTCCCCTAGCAGGTCGATACCCCACCATAAAAAGAATAACTCACCCAACCCCCTGCTAGAGCAAGTCTATACCCCACAGTACCGCCGATCCCTTGTCCTTATCAGGTAAGACCATCCCAAGCTAAAGTTCCTAATTATTCAGCCAAGACCATTGCCCATTAGTTCTTGTGGTTGTACTGTTTTCCTGGGTGGTTCTCCATGTTCCGATTAACATATTAAAGTGGTCTTGCAAAGTAAAGATCATAAACGGAACATAGAATAATAAAAGTAACCAAGTTTGATTAATACCAATCCCAGTTGAGCTTGCTAAGCAATAGCTACCACAAGTTTAATTTAATTCCCGGTATCAAGGTAAAGGTAGTAAAAGACTAGGCATGATCCTTAATAGGTTCCCATCAAATTAATGCAAGCGGAAAAGTAAAGACAGTGAGTTTAAATGCATGTTATGTAGGACAAGCGGGTATGCATAAAGGAAGACTTGCCTTCAACAAATCCTTGCTGCTCAAACTCTTGCACAACTTGATCTTCAAATCCCTCGAACGAATCGCTCTCTACGATCCACAATCATCACATGCAAGCATACAATAAGAATAAATAAGAAACAGTCACCAAACAGATCAAACAGATCTAAACAGTAGCATAAAACTAATCTACGTTTTGAGATGAACGCGTGGACATAAAGAACGCTAAAAACGGAGCTAAAACGATCAAGATATGCACTAACGAAGGTGTAAGGACTAATCTGTAAAGAAAACTATAGATTCTGGGCTTAAACATAACAAAAGGACCTAACTGTAAAGAAACTCACTACTGCGGAAGGACCTATTTGTAAAACTGAGAAGCTTGGGGGTTTCTTTGCAAAAAGGCGAGGACCGGGTCGGGTTTGACCGGTATTGACCCCGGTCTGCAAGATCCGATCCATTGGATCTAGATCCAACGGCTGGCATGGGCGGCGGTGGTTGACTCGGGTCAAATCGAGCAGAGATCGTCGGATCTCGATCCGACGGCTGCGGACGCACGTAAGCGCACGGCCGGCGGCGGACTCGCCGGCGTGGCTCGGGATCGAGCCGGGGTACTCGATTGGACGCGCGGACGACACCGGGCGAAGCGCATGCGACGGTGAAGTAACTTAGGGCGGCGCGGACGGCTAGGTCGCGACGGGGACGGCGCGCGGCACGGCGAGGGCGGAGCGGTGCGGCAGCGCAACTCTGGCGAGCCCTCCTTGGCGACTCGATGCACGGGGACGACAACAAGCGGCACCGGGGAGCTTCTCACCTCCTTGCGCAGCTCCGGGACGACTTCTCGACGGTGGAGCGGCAACAGCGGCGGAGAACAGCAGCGACGGTGTTCTAGGGTTTCGGCGGGCTCGTGTGGGGGTGCTCAGGGGCGGCTAGGGTTTTGGCTAGCCCGGCCAGGAGGTGGCGGCGGCCTTAAATAGGCCAAGGGTTCGGCCTTGGCGTGCGGGCCAAGCTGCAGGGGCGACGCGGGGCGCGGTCGGACTCGTGCTCGAGTCCGGCTCGGCAACGACCCGAGGTGGGGAATGATAGGTGGCCCCCACCGTCGGCGTACGGGCAGAGCGGGGGAGGGCGCGCGGGCTGCGGATGGCGCCGGGTCGGCGGTGTTGGGCTGTGTGGGCCGAGGCGCGTGGCGCGGGGAAACCAGGCCGGAAAGAAGGAGGGGCGGCGGCGGACTTCTGCCTTACTGGGCTGCACGCGAAGCCGGGCCGGAAGAGGGGAGGGGTTAAGGAAGAAAGAGAAAGGGTTTTGCATTTTCAGAAAAGACACAAACAAATGAATTCAAACTCGAATTTGAATTCAAACAATCAAAGACAATGCACCAGCATGAATGCAACAATAAATTCCTATAGTTCATTTATTTTATTTTAGAAAATCTTAAATGCCTAAAAGAAATTAAATGCAACCCTATGATCCTTAGGAGCATAAATAAAGGTTTCTAACAAATTTTATTCAAAACTCAAATTTGTAAAATTAGGGTGTTACAAATCTTACCCCCCTTAAGAAGAATCTCGTCCTCGAGATTCAGATAGATTGACGAAAAGATTTGGAAACTCTGCTTTCAGCTCATCCTCTCTTTCCCACGTTGCCTCATCCTCTACATGATTACTCCACTGTACTTTGCACATCTTGATCACACTATTTTTGGTGACCCTTGTCATAGTTTCCAATATCCGAATAGGGTGTTCAACAATAGTGAGATCCTTTTTAACGTTTAGATCATCCAAGGGTAACGGCTCCTTGTCATGAGGACCAAAACCCTTCTTCAACTGAGAGATATGGAATACATCATGCACATCAGCTAGCTGGACTGGCAACTCCAACCTATAAGCCACTTCTCCCACTCTCTCTCAAGGATCTTGAAAGGTCCGATAAACCGAGGTGACAACTTCCCTTTAACTTTGAATCGACGCAAACCTCTGATAGGTGACACCTTTAGGTACACATAATCACCTTCCTAAAAGACCACATCCCTTCATTTACCATCTGCATAACTTTTCTGTCTAGACTGAGCAATCCTCAGATTCTCTCTGATGATCTGAACTTGTTTCTCTGCTTCTCTGATGATGTCTGCCCCAAATAACTGCCTTTCGCTTGTCTCACTCCAGTATAACGGAGTTCTACACTTCCTTCCATACAAGGCCTCAAAGGGTGACATTTTGAGACTGGCTTGGCAGCTGTTGTTATAAGAGAACTCAGCGTATGGCAAGCTCTTATCCCAACTACCACCATGCTTAAGCGCTCATGCTCTCAGCATGTCTTCTAGGATCTGGTTGGTTCTCTCTGTCTGTCCATCTGTCTGTGGATGATAAGCTGAGCTGAAATTTAACTTAGTATCCAAAGACTCATGCAACTTCCCCCAGAAACGAGAAGTGAACTGAGTACCTCTATCTGACACGATCTTCTTTGGTACACCATGCAAACACACAATCCTGGACATGTATAGCTCTGCCAACTTAGCTCCTATATACGTAGTTTTCACCGGAATGAAGTGAGCTACCTTGGTCAATCTATCCACAATGACCCAAATCGAATCATAACCATCTCGGGTTTGAGGTAAACCCACTATGAAGTCCATTCCGATCTCTTCCCACTTCCACTCAGGCACCTTCAATGGTTGAAGCAAACCAGCGGGTCTCTGATGTTCAGCCTTAACCCGGTGGCGAGTGTCACACAAAGACACATGTGCGGCCACATCCCTCTTCATTCCGTACCACCAATACCTGCGCTGAGATCCCGGTACATCTTAGTACCGCTCGGATGGATAGAGTAAGCTGAGTCGTGAGCTTCTCTCAAGATAGTCTCTCTGAGATCTCCTGTCTCTGGTACACACAACCGGTTCTTAAACCACACGGTTCCTTGCTCATCTTCTGTGAAATCTGGGGCTTCTCCTTGTTTCACACTCTCCTTTATTTTCTGTATTCCAGCATCCTCTAACTGCCACTTACGTATCTCCTGCTCCAGGGTGGACTGTACTTCCAAAGTCACTCCTTCTGCATGTGCAACCACTTTCAAGTTGAGCCTTTCAAACTCTTTTACCAACTCATCAGGAAACTGAATAATCATAGCCATGTTAGTATGGCCCTTCCGACTCAAAGCGTCAGCAACCAGATTCACTTTACCAGGATGATAGTGAATCTCTAGATCATAGTCTTTGATCAACTCTAACCAACGATGCTGTCTCAGATTGAGATCCTTCTGAGTGAAGATATACTTCAGACTCTTGTGATTAGTATAGATCTGACACTTAGTTCCCATAATGTAGTGTTTCCAAACCTTCAATGCAAGAACCACTGCTGCTAACTCAAGATCGTGCGTAGGATAGTTCAACTCATGCTTCCTCAACTGGCGAGATGCATAGGCTATAACGTGACCTTCTTGCATCAACACACATCCTAGACCTTGTCGAGATGCATCACAATAGATGTCAAAGCTCCTCTGCAGATCAGGCATCACTAGAACAGGTGCTATGGTTAACCGCTTCTTCAACTCTTCAAAACTGGACTGACATGCACTGGTCCATTTGAACTCTCTGTCCTTCTCTAGCAATGTGGTGAGAGGCTTCAGAATCTTGGAGAATCCCTCAATGAACCGACGATAGTAACCAGCGAGTCCAAGGAAACTCCTGATCTCAGACACTGTACGAGGGGCTTCCCACTTCAACACATCACTGACCTTGCTTGGATCTATCGCAATACCTCCGTTGGTGATGATATGACCCAGAAAAGACACTTCCTTGAGCCAGAACTCACACTTGCTGAACTTTGCATATAATTCATGCTCTCTTAGCTTTTGCAACACAAGCCTCAAATGCTCCTCATGCTCTTCCTCATTCTTGGAGTAGATCAAAATGTCATCAATTAATACCACAACAAACTTGTCCAGATACTCCATAAAGATCTTGTTCATCAGGTACATGAAGTAGGCAGGTGCATTGGTTAACCAAAGGACATAACTGTGTACTCATAAAGTCCGTACCTGGTAGTAAAAGCTGTCTTAGGAATATCCGAAGGCCTAATCTTCAACTGATGATAACCAGATCGCAGATCGATCTTAGAAAACACTTTAGCTCCTTTCATTTGAGGACCATGTGTGGTTCGAGGACCGGTGGATGGTCGCTTCCTTATGTGATGAGTGATTGACAATGTTGTGTGGACTGATTCTTCTCTAAGTATTGCAGGTGCAGGTTGCGGCTTGACTCGTGTTGGTGCAGGTGAAGAACAAGCGCGAAAGGTCGTTGCTGGTGAGGCCTCCAGGTGTGGAGAAGACAAGTAGGCTTCGTTCGAGGGACCCGGTGGCCAATGGGGTCAAGTGCGGGCCGCATGGTCGCATGAACAAGCAAGATGAAGTCGTGGATGGTTTCTTGGTAGAGCCTCAAAACCAAGGGCGAGCCGGGACAACGTGGGAGCCGAGTCATAAGTGGAGATTGGCGAGAGGCTACACCGAGTTCGCGGGGTTTGCGGTGGTTAACCGGGAAAACCACCGGGTTACTCGGTTGAGCCACAAACCGAGGTCGCGACGAGGGAGGTGCGGCCACCCGGGCCGGTTCAACCGCCCAGGAGGGGCGGTCAGACCGCCTGGGGCCGGTCAGATCTCCCGGGCCGGTCTAACCGCCCAGGGGGGGTGGTCTGACCGCCTTGGCCGCCGGCGCCGAGATGCTTTGAAGCGGAGGACACGCGTCGGGATCGCAAGGCTTGCGTCGAGGCTAAGCAGGTTGCGGTCGCCGGGCATCCGTCCGATGGTGAAGACATGAAGACTTCCAAATCCGCCTTCGAGGGGCATGTATCCCTAGTTATTAGTGAATGGTAGTTTAGTCTTTTGGGTGCCTCCATATATACTCATTGAATGGGTGGATGGCAGCCAACTCTTGGAACCCTAGCTCATTTGTTTTTCCATTTTCGTTCTCCATTTTCCTTATGTTTTTAGAGGACTAGCTTGAGAGCTTCATGTGAGATCTAGAGAGAGGGATGGATGTTTGGGTGGCAAGCTAGACCTTGTACAAACCTTTCATTGTATGTATAGATGGTTCGGCGTTGTTCATCATGGTGGTTTTCCCGTCTCTTTTGTGGTGATTTTCGGAGCTCTTTGTTGGCGGTGTTTTGAGGATGATTTCTTGGGGTTTTTGGTGGGTGTCACGTATGAGGTTCTTGTGCCTCTTTGGCTGGTGACTTTGCCCCCAAATCTCCTCTCGAATCGACTCGATTTGGTGGTTTCTCGAGTTGGGCGAGTTCTTGACCTAGAGAAGCGATTTCTTCGATTCCTCTTGATTGTGAGCATTTCGGGTCGATTCCTTCAAGGTAGAGGTTGCCCGGAGGTAACCCGGCTATTCCCGAAGTTTTGCTATAATCCGTGGAGTGATTCGGGAGATCGGGCGCGAGGAAGTTGAGGTTTGACCCGCGGGTTCGTTTTCGGAAGGGGCGGTCTAACCGCCTTCGGGGGGTCTAACCGCCCGGGTGTTTCCGGGTCAAAGTTTTGTTTCGCCGGACTTTCCTCCGTGAGTTTGTTCGCCTTGACCGGAGGAGTGTCCGAGTAAAATTTGGGGTCATTCTCGTCTTGTTTGCTAGGTGTTCTTGGTTGGAGTTCGTTGTTGGGTACGGGAGGTTAGACCGCCCCCGGTAGACGGTCTAACCGCCCCTAGGCCCCCGGGTGGAGTTTTGGTTTTCGCCAAGATTTTCTCGGTAGCTAGCATGGCCTTGACCGGAGATCTTTGTTGGTGAAACCATGGCGAGTTTTGGTGCTCGGAAGAGGCGTTTCGGAGGATTTCTTGGTTACCGGTTGGAGGCGGTCTAACCGCCCCCTATACCCGGTCTAACCGCCACCATCCGGTTAGCGGCTTTCGAGTTGTTTCCGCTGTTGTTGCTGGGTGTGTGTTGAGGTTGCTGGTAGAGTTTGTTCCTAGGACCAGTAGCACTCCAGTGGCTACGTGGTTTTGGCAAACGGAAGGTAGAAGTGCGGAGCGTGTGGGTTCGACCGAGCTAGTTCGTCTTGTCGGAGTTTCAATCTCCCTCGAGAAGATTTTTTATCGGCTCCCATTCACTCCCCCCTCTCTGGTCGCCTAATCGGTCCTTCAAGTGGTATCAGAGCCGATTTGGGTCTTTATTGACTCTAACCAGTCTAAGATCCAAGGATGGCATACTAGGAACGGGGTTCGGGTCCTCCACACTTCGATGGCAAGAACTACTAGATGTGGAGTAAGCGGATGGGTGCGTTCCTCTGCGGAAAGGGTTAGATCCTTTGGGATGTCACGGTGGACACATGCTATGTCCAGCCGATGGACTTCCTCGCTCCAGGATCGAGGGACAGATTCGACGCCAACAATAAGGCGGTCGACTACTTGTTTCGTGCTTTGTGTTAGCCTGAGTTCGATCGGGTGCACACCGAGCACTTGGCTTGTAGAATTTGGACGGTGCTGAAGGAGGCTCATGTTGGGAATGCCCGTGTTCGGGCGCGGATGTATGCGACCTACGGAGAGAGTACGAGAACTTCACTCATCTCCCCGGTGAGTCCATCGATGCCTTGTTTCGAGAGGTTCACGGTGGTTGTGAACAACATGAGGGCCAATGTGGACGTGCTCCCGTACGATGATCATGATAGAGCAGTCAAGCTCTTACACTCTTTGGATCGTATGATATGGGGCGGAAAGTTCGAGGACATTGTGGAGTCAGAGAAGTATGACACTCTGACCATGAACGAGCTGTTCTCGAAGCTCAAGTCGGCTGAGGTGGATAGGGGCATGACTGCCAAGCTCGAGGGTCCGACCGATTCCCATAGTCTTGCCCTCGTTGGTGGTTCGAAGGGAAAGGCTAACACTAACCCATCCACCAGGATTTTCTCTTTTTCCTCTTTGATGTCTATGCCAGATGAGGAGTTTGATGACCTTGGAGAGGACGAGCTGGCGCTGTTGACGAGGAGGTTCAAGAGGCTGCACGAGAACTGGGTGAACATGAGGAGGAACACGAGGACGTGCTTCTAGTGTGGCAAGCCGGGACACTTCGTCGCCGACTGCTCGGAGAAGATCGAGAGCAAGGACGGCTACAAGAACAAGCCGAGGAACGATGGCAAGTACCGGTCGAGGCGCGACCACAAGAGCAAGCACAAGAACAAGTACAAGGACGAGCGACGATCGAGGAAGAAGGAGAGCCGAGGCAAGGCCCGAGCGATGGTTGGAGCGAGCGACGTCGACTCCAGTTCGGCGTACTCCACCTCGAGCTCGAGCAGCAGTGAGGATGAAGGTGATCGTCGCAAGAACAAGAAGTCGTCCAAGAACCTGAGCGGGCCGAGCCGCTTCGCGAGAGACGGCTCGCACCATGGCGCCGAGCTCCGGCAGCAAGAAGAGCACACGGAGCGACTCGGACTCGAGTCCGACGACGAGGTGCGTGATGACCTTCCCTTCTTGCGCCGGAAAATGAGAGGCTTGGCACTTTGCTTGATAACCGTGATGACATGCTTAGAGAGGCCAAGAAAATGAGAAAAGAGCTTAGTGCTTCACTCGAGGATGCTAGGACTAGAGTGGATGAGCTAGAGACACGGGTGCTTGATAGCAAGCTTGAGATTGATTCCCTTAAGGCTAGCCCCGTTGTTTCGATGAGAATGATTGTGCTTGATTGCTCCATATTTCTTGCTGATCTTGCTTTGTTTAAGGAGAAGCATGCCTCCAAGTGTGAGGAACTAGATGTGCTTAGGGTTGAAGTGGCTGAGCTTAAGTCTAGACCTGCTTTGCTAGGTGCTTGCACTTCTTGCCCTGTTTTGCATGCTAAGATTGATGAGATGCATGCATACACTAGTTCTCTTGAGGCTAAATTGATGGAACCTATGCCTACATCATGCTCTACCTGTGAAATGCATGCTTTGAAAAATTTGGAACTTGCACATTATGTTGATCGTTGCAGGATGAGAATGATGACTTGAGGAAGTTGATGGGTTGGTTGTCTGGTCATGAGCCTCAGTTGAGGATGATGATCGAGGCATTTAAGAGGCAGGATGGTGAGGGACTTGGGGCAAACAAGGTTGGTGAGGGAAGTGGAGAGAATATCCCAGAGCCACCAAAAACCCACCAAAAAAATGATTTCCCTCCAAAACCCAACCATCTTAGGAACTGACTAGACACAACTCCAGCTCCACCCATATTTCCTACACCCACAAATGATCTCCGAAGGCCTATCAAGTTTGTGAGCACTTCCGGGAGAGTGTTCTTTGGGAAAGTGAGTGAGAAAGCTAGTGAGGAGAAATCGGTGGAGAAATTGAGTGGAGAGAAACCAAGTGAGCAGCCCCAATCCAAGCCTAAGCTGAAGCTTGTGAGGTTCCATTGTGGCTATTGTGGGAAAGAGGGCCACAAGGATGAGTTTTGCTTCAAGAGGAAGCGAGAAGAGAGGATGGCTAAGGAGTGGGCGAACAAGGATAGGTACAACCCTTCCCATGGTGTACCTAAGCCTCGTATGCCACCGCCCGGGGGTAAAGCCGTTGTGAGAAGTGTTCGGCATGGGGAGATTCGAGTTCCCGCGGCCGAGGAGCGATTCTCGGAGGGGGCGGTCGGACCGACCCGGCTATGCGGTCGGCCGGCCCGGCCCGCAGGGGGGCGATAAGACCGGCCCGGCTCGGCGGTTTAACCGCCCCCCGCACTCGGGCGGAGTGGTTTTCGAGGTGGTGAGTCGAGAGGTTTCGGGTCTGGAGGTGGAGTTGCTGGTGGTTGGTCTGGAGAGACAGCAGATGGTCAGTTTGCTAGGCATTCTCCCCCTCGAGTTCACTACGGGGATAGGAGGAGTCGTAGCTTTGAGAAGGAGAGGAGGGACGGTCCACGGGTTGTTTTCCGTGGTTTTGGTCCTCCTCCAAGCAGTGAGGGGTGGTTTCCTCAGAGTGGTTACCGAGGTGGTGTTCGTGGTGGTAGTTATGGTAGGAAAGATGGCTTGATGTGTGCTAACCCCACTTTCGAGCAAATGGCTCGGATCGGTTTTACTCTTTTGGTACTAACCCCGGTCTGAGTCGTTTGTTCGCTCACGTGCTCATTTTTGAATTTCGGTGGGAGACTTGAAGAAGATTTGGTTGATTGACTCCGGTTGCTCGAGGCATATGACCGGAGACGGGGGGTGGTTCTCAAGTCTCGTCCCGGTGGTGACAAAGAGGTACATTACTTTTGGGGACAATGGGCGTGGGCGTGTGCTTTCGAAGGTGAGATAAAGGTGAGTGACAAGATCACTGCGAGGCTTGTTGCTCTTGTTCAATCGCCGGGGTACAATTTGCTTTCGTGTCCCGGCTTGTTGGATAAGGGCTTTGAGGTGTTGTTTCGACCAGGTGGTTCTCGGATTTTGGACTCTCGAGGGGACCTTGTCTGTATGGTCGTTCCCGAGGGTCAGGTGTTTCGTGCTGATTTTTCTCAGTCTTCGGGTGTGGAGCGTTGTTTCTTGGCTGGTTCTTCAAGTGAGTTGTGGAAGTGGCATAGGAAGTTGGGTCACTTGAGCTTTGACCTTTTGTCTCGCTTGAGTAAACTCAATTTGGTCCGAGGATTGCCAAGGTTGAGACTTGAGAAAGAGTTGGTTTGTGCGCCGTGTAGGCATGCCAAGATGGTAGCCTCTTCTCACCCGCCTCTCACCGATGTGATGACTGAGCGTCCATGCGAGCTGCTCCATATGGACCTTGTTGGCCCAGCTCGTGTGCGATCTCGGCGGTGGGAAGTGGTATGTCCTTGTTGTGGTGGACGACTATTCTCGGTATGTGTGGGTGTTCTTTCTTGAGGATAAGGGGGAGACGTTTGGTTTTGTTCGAGATCTAGTCTTGAGGTTGAGGAACGAGAGGCACGAGAGATGCCATACGAGCTATCCGCAGTGATAATGGCTCGGAATTCAGGAACTCTCGTTTTGAAACCTTTTGCCATGACTTGGGTTTTGAGCACCGGCTTTTGAGTCCGTATACGCCTCCCCGAATGGTGTTGTGGCAAGGAAGAACGGGACCTTGTGCGAGATGGCTCGGACGATGCTTGATAAGCATAGGACTCCGAGGAGGTATTGGGGCTGAGGCGGTGAATACCGCGTGCTATGTGTCGAACGAGATCTACCTCGAGTGCACAAAAAGAAAACATGCTATGAGTTGATGCATGGTCGCACACCCAAGGTGAGTCACTTCCATGTCTTTGGTTGCAAGTGTTTCATTCGAAGAAAGGCGGGAAGTTGGATAAGTTTGAGGCTAGGTCTCGTCGATGGTATTTTCTTTGGTTATGCATCTCATTCTAGAGCATATCGTGTGCTCAATCTTGAAACTAACCAAATCGTGGAGACTTGTGAGGTAACCTTCGACGAGACAGAGCCACGTAGTCAGCTTGTCTTTGAGTGTGCAGGTGATGATGAGCTTGGCGAGGAGATCTTTTAGAAGGAGGAGCAGGAACATGGAGACGATGAGGATGGTGGTGCGGTGCCCCCGGCTGAACATGTACCCACTACTTCGACTACGGTGATGGATGGACCCTCTGCTACACCTACGACAACAAATCAAGAACGAGGAGAAGCTGATGTTGAGGGGGAGGTAGCATCGAGGCGAGAACCTCCCCGGCGGGTACAAGTGGATCACCCAGCTTCGAGAATCATCGGCGACATGAATGAACGCACTACACGGTCGAGGGTTCGAAACAATTCCCATTTCGCTCATGCTGCATTTGTTGCTACTTTTGAGTCCAAAGACATTGGACACGCACTATCTGATCACAATTGGGTTAATTCGATGCATGACGAGTTGGAGAACTTTGAGAGGAATCAGGTGTGGGAGTTGGTTGACCCTCCCCTAGGGTGTAAGCCGATTGGTACAAAGTGGGTGTGGAAAAACAAAGAGGGCGAGAAAGGTGAGGTTGTGAGAAACAAGTCGAGGCTTGTTGCTCAGGGGTTCAGTCAGAAGGAGGGGATCGACTACGAGGAGACCTTTGCTCCCGTAGCCCGTTTGGAGGCGATTAGGATCCTTCTAGCCTTTTCTGTGGCTAAAGGGTTCAAGTTGCACCAAATGGATGTGAAGAGTGCTTTTCTGAATGGTGTGTTGGAGGAAGAAGTGTATGTGAGGCAACCACCGGGGTTTGAGAGTGAGAAGTACCCCCACCGGGTGTACAAGTTGAGGAAGGCGCTGTATGGGTTGAAGCAGGCGCCTAGAGATTGGTATGGCAGGTTGAGGGGGTTCTTGTTTGAGAGAGGATTTGAGATGGGGAAGGTCGATCAGACCTTGTTTTTGCTGAGGCAGGGCAGAGATATCCTGATTGTGCAGGTGTACGTAGATAATATTGTCTTTGGTGGCTCGTCTAACTCTCTTGTTGCAAGGTTTGCGGATGATATGAGCAGGGAATTTGAGATGAGCATGATGGGCGAGTTGCAGTTCTTCCTCGGGCTACAAATCAAGCAATCAAAGGAAGGAACATTTGTGCACCGAGCTAAGTACACCAAGGACATTGTGAGGAAGTTCAAGATGGAGGATTCCAAGGCTATGACGACGCCGATGAGTACGACTACGGCTCTTGATGCGGATGAGGAAGGTGAACACGTGGACCGGAAGGAGTACCGAAGCATGATTGGGTCACTCCTCAACTTGACGGCGACGAAGCGGGACATACGGTTCTCGGTGTGTCCGTGCGCTCGTTTTCAAGCGTCTCCGAGGACTTCGCATCGGCAAGCAGTGAAGCGAATTTTCAGGTACTTGCGTCACACTCCCGACTTCGGCCTTTGGTACTCCGCGTCCTCTTCTTTGGCGATTCATGGTTTTTCAGACGCGGATTTTGCCGGGTGTCGGTTGGATAGGAAGTCCACTTCTGGGACTTGCCAGTTTTTGGGTTCTTCTTTGGTGTCTTGGTCTTCCCGCAAACGGTCGAGTGTTGCTCAATCCACTACCGAGGCCGAGTACGTTGCCGCCGCTAGTTGTTGCTCTCGGCTCCTTTGGATTTCAAACACCATGAGTGACTTTGGTGAGGAGTATACCCATGTCCCACTTCGATGTGATAGCACCGGTGCCATAAGCGTTGCAAAGAACCCGGTGCTCCATTCCAAAACCAAGCACATAGAAGTGAGGTATCATTTTCTGAGAGACAACGTAGAGAAAGGAAAGATAGCTTTGATCCATGTACCCACACATGACTAACTAGCCGATATTTTCACCAAACCCCTAGATCAAGCAACTTTCACTCGTTTGCGGGGTGAACTTGGTGTGTGTTTGATTTCTTGAGTTGGGTGTGTGGGAGCTCCTTTGTAGCATATGTATATGTCGGGTGCAGCCCTAGAGGTCCCCTTAAACAACGGGGAAATCCTCACTTAAAACCCGCAACAAAGCCAAAACACACTTTGCCTAACCATGCAGGATACGGCCCATGCCGCAGGGACCCCGACGGCCCACCAAGGCGGCCCTCTTGAAGATCCCCTCGAGCAGGATCCGCCTCGCTCGAGGATGCGCGCCCCCCTCGGGCAGGCTCTGCCCCGTTCGAGGGGGTGCGCTTCCCTCGAGTGGGCTCCGCCTCGCTCGAGGGCCCGCTCCCCCTCGAGCGAGGCTCCGCCTTGCTCGAGGGCCCGCTCCCCCTCGACCGGGGTCCGCCTCGCCCGAGGGCGCCCCTCACGCGTGCGCCGGCCCCCGTACGCGGGCATTTAACGCCCGACACCGGCGGGACGGCGCCATCATGCGCCGGGGCTCGCGCCCCGGTCTTCGCCGCACCAACTCCCCGGGAGGGAGTCCATCCCCATCACCGTGGGGAGGGAGCGTGCGCGGCGGGGACCCGGTGCCGTCCCGTGACGTCGTGCACACTGCTCCAAGATGCGGCTAACGCGCCTAGCCCTCGAAGGGGGGCCGGCCGCACCCTCGATTTGCTTTCTTGTGACTGCGGGGGGGGTTAGGTGGAGGCGTTAGGCCGGTGGAGCACCATCCCCGCTCATCGTTACGGTATGGCTGCGCCGCCCCCGCGCGTGCGGGCGCACGCCGGCGCCGTAGCGCCGGCTCCCGGCGCCGTGGAACGCGTTGGGAAGGGACGCCGTTTTACCTACTCCTGTACTCCGTACGGGCCAAAGTCAGCAGCTCCCTCGAGCCTATCAGAAGACATCACCACCATCCGCCGCCCTTCTACCCTCGAACCGCCACTGTTCGGGTACAAGATAGGCCATGATGACCAGATCGCTGCAAGGATCGTCCGGACGGCCGCCCACTCTACAGCATAGCACGTCGTGCTTCTTCACGTAGCTAGATAGCACGGCGCGCATGTGATTCGCCCCCTCCTTGATCTATAAAAGGAGGGCGAACCCCCCCTGCCGCGGGGGACGGACGGACGGAGAACAAGCACAACAAGCACACGAAACAGACACAACACAACAGGAGACGAGCTACGCCACGCACTTTCTCTCCAATCCTCCCACGACACCTCCAGTCACTACGCCAGGGACTTGGAAGCCAGCCTTCCTCTCCCGCCTTGCTTGTAGCAGCCCCACTACAGGCACCCCCGGTGCTGAGCAATATAGTGCCTTGAGCACACCACTGCTGGACGTACGACCCCCTCGGCCGGAACCAGGATAAATCCCGTGTCTCTTATTGCTTAGCATCGACCATTGAGGGATAGACCTCGGCGCTTTCTACTGGTTAGTGTCGGGACCATATTCCGCACCGACGCTGGCGCCCACCGTGGGGCAATGCGAGCGCCTAAGGTCATTCCACCAACTCCCTCCATGGTGATCCGCACCGAGTACCGTGGTACACGCTATCGCATGGGCGGCTCGGACCCCCTCCCCGCCGGGTTCGAAATTCGGTTCGGGGGCCCGAACTTTCGGGCCACGGGGAACGACTACCTCATGTGCCTCACCAACCGTGAGGAGCTCCGCGCGCGGCGCCGGCCGGGTCCGCTCCGGTCCCCGCCGCACACACCACCACGGCGCGGACGCCCACGGGCACGGATGTCGCGGGCCCGTCGACGCCACGACGCCGCCGCCGCTGCGGGCGGCGTTCGCGCCGGGCACGGTCCGAGCGGCGGCAGCCGAGCGCGCCGCCTCTCAGCGCGGCGCGCCCGCCGTCACGACGACCACCATCCCGGCGGGACGGCGCACGGTCTGCGGGACCGCGCATCCCCATTGGGCTGCGTGGCGCCACGTCGGCCTACAACGCCAACGTCAACACCACGATGCGCAGGGTTCCGCCCGGCCGTCACGTCTTCGTCGCCAGGAATCCCGGCGCCTCAGCGGGTGACGAGTCGTCCCTGGGTTCCCTCGACGCGTTGCCGCCCGCCAACCGCCACGGGTACGCGGAGTGGGACTTCTCGGTGTGCCGGACCCAGTCATGTTCCGGCATTTCCTCGACGCTACGGACTGCGGTTCGGGCTGCTCCGACGACTCCGAAGCACCGGGAGTTACGATCCCGCGCGGGAGTGCTACGCTGTCATCACCAACGACCCAGCCAATGCCGCCTGTGCGGTGGGCGCGGAGACGGGGGAGGTCACGCCTGCCCCGAGGGGATCGCCACGCGCCCGGCCGCGGGGCCAAGCGCTCCCGCCGGGGGCCGACGCCGACGCGCGGTGGCCCAAGCCCGCGAGCTAGAGGCCAAGCCGGCGGAGGAATACCGGACGGTGCGGCTGCTCCGTGCCTCAATGGCGGGGGAAGCCTCCGCGCGCGGCGAACGCGCGTGGGAGCGGGCGCACGAGTCCGTGACCGCATCAACACCGACCCCAACACCGACAATGCGGACGCGCCCCCGCGGGCAAGCCAAAAGCTCATTGCCGCCGCGACGCCGCCGCGGGCCATGCCGCACCCTCGACCCCCGAGTCGCGAGACCCCGCACCGCGAGGTGCAAACTCTCATCGAGCAAGCGGCCGTCCGGCGGGCCGAGAGCTCGGCATCACGCATCCGCCAGCGGGGGGGATGCGCGGGACGACGGAGCCGCACCGGGGGGCGAACCCTCGGTCCACGCGGGGAGGGCGGCGGGGGGTGACCCGCCGACCCGGGACGCACGCCGGCCAAGGAGCGGCTCCTTGACGCACGCGGGCGTTGGATGGCGACGGCCGCAACGTCATCAACGCCGGACGCACGAGCGGGGGCGGACGCACGGCGGCGGTGGGCTACCACCCTCGACGGGGCGGACGCTACGACGGCGGCGAGGACCGCTCCCCGACGCCGGAGCCCCCGGGGACCCGTGTGTTCGGGGCGGGAGATCCGCGCGGCGGCGTTCCCCCAACGCTTCCGCGAACCCTCGACCATCGTCGAGTACAACGGGGAGACGGACCTCCGCGTGTGGCTCAACGACTACCACTTGGCTTGCCAGCTGGGCGGGGCCACCAGCGACGAGGTCATCATCCGCAACTTGCCCCTGCACCTCGGCGACGCGGCCCGACATGGCTCGAGCACCTGCCCGCCAGCCAAATCCACAATTGGGATGATCTGGTCCGCACGTTCGTGGGCAACTTCCAGGGCACGTACGTGCGCCCTGGAAATTCATGGGACTCGCGCTCCCCGCACACGAAGCCCGCCGAGTCGGCGCGGGACTTCGTACGGCGCTTCTCCAAGCGTTGCACGGAGCTCCCCGGCGTGGCGCGGTCCGAGATCGTGCACGCCTTCCTCGAGGGCACCACATGCCCGAACCTCGTGCGGGAGGCCGGGACGCAGCCCCGCCCGCGGACTCCAACGAGGCGTTCGACATCGCCACCAGCTTCGCCTCTGGAGAAGAGGCCATGGGGGCGATCTTTGACGGCAAGAAGGGCAAGCGCTCGGAGGACGCGCCCGCGGAGGGCAGCAAGTCCAAGGAGCCCCACCGCAACGACAAGCGGGGCAAGAAGGGAAAGAAGCCGCGCCGCGAGGCGCGCGAGCGGGGGCACGACGACGGTAATGCCGAGGCCCTTGCTCGTTGACCCGGCTCGATGGGGCCCTCGACCGGCCCTCGAGGCCCGGGGGTGTTTGATGACATGCTAAAAAAGCCATGTCCTTACCACAAGACCCCGGTGAACCACACCCTTGAGCAAAGGCGATATGCTCAAGAAGTTCTATGGCCGCGCCGCCGCGAAGGAGGCGAGAGGCCAAGAAAGACGGAGGCGACGGCGACGCAGGCGGCTTCCCCCCCTGTGGAAAACGTGTTCCTCATTTTTGGGGGGCCAACTTTCGACATGTCGACCCGCCAGCGCAAGAAGGAGCGGCACGAGGTCCTCGCCGCGGAGAGGGCGCCTCCGTCCTTCCTCAATTGGTCGGAGGACGCCATCACCTTCAGCCGGGAGGACCACCCAAACCGCGTCCCCAACCGGGCCGCACCCGCTGGTGGTCGACCCCATCATCGGGAACGCGCGGTTCTCGAAGGTCCGATGGACGGAGCGCGCGGCCCTCAACATCCTCTACGCGCATACGTTGCGCTTGATGGGGATCGGGTTGGACCAGCTGCGGCCCAGCACGAAGCCGTTCCACGGCATCGCGCCCGGCAAGCAGGTCCAGCCCCTCGGGCAGATCGACCTGCCAGTTTGGTTTGGCACCGCAAAGAATTTCCGCAAGGAGATCCTCACCTTCGAGGTGGTGGGGTTCAAGGGAGCCTACCACGCTATACTTGGGCGACCCTGTTACGCCAAATTCATGGCGGTCCCCAACTATACCTACTTGAAGATGAAGATGCCAGGACCAAACGGCGTCATCACCGTGGGCTCGTCCATCGAGCACGCATTCGAGCTGCGACGTCGAGTGCGTGGAGCACGCGGAGGCACCGGCGCCGGGATGAAGCGCCGGTGACCACTTTAGAGAAGATGGTCAACGAAGACCTCTACTCCGCCGCCAAGCACGCCGCACCTTCGAGGCCGCGGAGCGGACCAAGGAGGTCCCCCTCGACCCTTCTGCCCCCGAGGGCAAGGCGTTAAGGGTCAGCTCCACCCTCGATCCCAAATAGGAAGTGGTGCTCGTCGACTTCCTCCGCGCCAACGCCGACATCTTCGCGTGGAGCCTCTCGGATATGCCAGGCATCCCGAGGGAGGTCGCCGAGCACTCCCTTGACATCCTGCCTCACGCCCGTGCCATGCAGCAACGGCTGCGCCGCTTCGACGAGGAGCGGCGACGGGCGATCGGAACGGAGCTGCGGAAGCTCCTCGAGGCCGGGTTCATCAAGGAGGTGTTCCACCCAATGTGGCTAGCCAACCCAGTGCTTGTAAAGAAAAAGAAAGGGAAGTGGCGGATGTGTATAGACTACACTAGTCTTAATAAAGCATGTCCTAAAGTTCCTTTTCCTTTGCCACGTATTGATCAAATCGTTGATTCAACGGCTGGGTGTGAATTGCTTTGCTTCCTTGATGCTTACTCCGGGTATCACCAAATAAAGATGAAGGAGTCCGACCAGCTCGCGACTTCGTTCATCACGCCGTTCGGGACGTTCTGCTACGTCACGATGCCGTTTGGCCTCCGAAACGCAGGTGCGACATAACAGCGCTGCATGCACGTTTTCGGGGATCACATCGGATGGACGGTCCAGGCGTATGTGGACGACATCGTCGTAAAGACCAAGAAGGCGGACGACCTGGTTGGCGACCTTGGCATCGCGTTCGGCTGCCTACGGGCCAACGGGGTCAAATTAAACCCTGAAAAGTGTGTCTTTGGAGTGCCGCGGGGCATGCTCCTGGGATACATCGTCTCCCAACAGGGAATCGAGGCCAACCCCGAAAATGTCGCGGCCCTCGAACGAATGGGTCTGATCCGGGACCTCAAAGGGGTGCGGAAGGTCTTCGGGGTGCCTTGCCGTCTTGAGCCGCTTCATCTCGCGGCTCGGTGAGAAGGGCCTGCCCCTCTATCGCCTCCTCAAGAAGCACGAGCGCTTCTCCGGACCGCCGAGGCCCGGGATGCGCTCGACAAGCCGAAGGCGTCTCTAACGCACGCCCCGATCCTCACGCCGCCGCAAGATGGCGAACCCCTGCCGGCTCTACGTGGCCGCAACCACCCGGGTGGTCGGCGCCGTGATCGTCGTGGAGCGCACGGAGGAAGGGCACGCCTTGCCCGTGCGGCGGCCGGTCGTTACATCGGCGAGGTCCTGTCAGACACCAAGACGCGCTACCCCCGGGTCCGAGAAGATGCGTACGCGGTAGTCCTTGCGCGGCGCTACCCCCGGGTCCGAAGCAAGATCCGCCACTACTTCGAGGCCCACCCCCGTCACGGTGGTCTCCTCCTTTCCACTAGGGGAGATCATCCGCAATCCCGACGCCGCGGGCGGGGATCGCCAAGTGGTCCGTGGAGCTAATGGGCGAGACGCTTGCCTACGCCCCGCGCAAGGCTGTCAAATCCCAAATCTTGGCTGATTTCGTCGGCCGTATGGACGGATACGCAGCCCCTGCCGCCGCGGATCCAAGCGAGTTCGTACTCTATTCTTCGACGGCTCGGTGATGAAAACGAGGGCGGGCGCGGGCCCGCTCTTCGTGTCACCCCTCGGGGAACACATGCGGTACGCGGTGCGCCTCCACTTCCCCACGTCTAACAATATGGCTAAATACGAGGCCCTCCTCTCGCGGCCTCAAAATCGCCATTGAGTTAGGCGTCAAGCGCCTCGACGTGCGGGGGGACTCGCAGCTCGTAATCGATCAAGTCATGAAGAACGCGAGCTGCCATGACGACAAGATGGAGGCCTACTGCAAAGCCGTGCGAGCCCTCGAGGACAAGTTCTACGGCATCGAGCTCAACCATGTGCCCCGCCGATACAACGAGGAGGCGGACGAGCCGGCCAAGATTGCGTCCGGCCGGATCACGCGTCCCCCGAACGTTTTCGCGCACGACGTCGCTCAACCCTCGGTCGTCTTCGAGCCCCACCCCTCGAGTCACGACGAACCCTCGGGGGGCTCCCTCGATTCCGGCGGGTGCGGAACCCATGGACGAGGACCCCTCGAACGAGGCGTACGTGCTCTCCCTCCTCGAGGGGTATGGCTCCCACGAGGCCGACGTGATGGACATCGAGCCAACTCCTGTCAAAGCGGACTGGCGTGACAAATATGTCGCCTGGATCGCTCGAGGGGAACTCCCCGCGAACCAGGCCGCGGCCAGGCGCATCGCCAGGATGGCCAAGTCCTTTGCCCTCGTTGACGGTGAGGCCGTACAAGCGCGCCACCTCCGCATCCTGCGGCGGTGCGTGCCCATCCCCGAGGGCGCGAGATCCTACGGGACATTCACGCGGGGATCCGTGGCCACCACGCCGCGCCCGCACCCTCGTCGGCAACGCGTTCCGCCGGGGCTTCTGCGGCCTACCGCGGTCGCGGACGCCGGCCGAGATCGTACGCACCGCGAAGGGTGCCAGTTCTACGCCCGCAAGTCCAACCTGCCCGCCCATGCCCTGCAGACCATCCCCGTAACGTGGCCATTTGCCGTGTGGGGGATGGACATCGTCGGGCCCCTGCGGAAGGCGCCCGGGGGCTTCACCCACTTGTTGGTCGCGATCGACAAGTTCTCCAAGTGGGTGGAGGTGCGCCCCATCACGAATCTCAGGGCAGAGCAGGCGGTAACATTCTTCACCAACATCGTCTACCTCTTTGGAGTGCCAAACTCCATCATCACCGACAATGGGTCCCAGTTCACGGGCGGGGAAGTTCTTGGAGTTCGCGACAAGTTCCACATCCGTGTGGATTGGGCAGGCGTGGCACACCCACGGACCAACGGCCAAGTAGAGCGTGCCAATGGCATGATCTTACAAGGCCTAAAGCCCAGAATTTTCGACCGGCTAAACAAATATGGGCGAAAATGGCTCCAAGAGTTACCCGGCGGCTGTGTGGAGCCTAAGGACCACCCCCGAGCGAGCCACCGGGTTCACTCCGTTTTTCCTAGTCCATGGCGCGGAGGCCGTGCTCCCCACGGACTTAGAATACGGATCGCCCGGGGGTTCGAGGTTATGACGAGGATGCCAACCAACGAGCTCGCGAGGACTCGGCCGGATCGGTGGACGAGGCACGCCTCGTGGCCTTGATGCATTCCGCGAGGTACCAACGAGTCCCTCGGGCGCTACCAAGCACGCAAGATACGCCGGCGGGATTTCGGCGAAGGGGATGCGGTCCTAAGGCTACGCCAAGACAACCGAGGGCGCCACAAGCTATCGCCCCCATGGGAGGGACGCTACGTCGTGGTGAAGGTACTCAAGCCCGGCACGTACAAGCTGGCCAACGAGGACGGTGAAGAGCTCACCAACGCTTGGAACATCCAACAGCTACGTCGCTTCTACCCCTAGCTAGGATTTCCAAGCATTTTTTGTTGTAAAAATCATATGACCAACGCCCTAGTTGGTGACAACTATGTAAACACCTCAAGTCAAACGAAAAGGGCAACTCGGCTTTCCCCTGAAACCCAAGTTACCCTCGGGGGCTACTGTGGGGGCACCCCCCCCCAAAATGGTCCCATTTTCGCGCAAAAATAAAGCAACTCACACGCGCTAAGTTTGTTTTCTACTTCAACCCCGAGCAACGGTTCGAACAGGGCGCAGGCGGCCTAGCGGAAGGAGCGCGCGAGTCAGAGATAGCCTACGCCGCGAGGATACGACCCTTCTCTCTCGCCTCCAACCCAGCAGGCCCCCCGCGAAAATCGAACTCCCCTAACTAGAATCTACTCAGGAAGAAGGAGAAACAAAAAGCGCAAATAAACAAAAGACTTCATTTCGTATCAACAAATGTTTACGACCAGGATAACTTGTTTATTTACAAGGGCCGCGTGGCCAGAATACTGATACACAAATAAAAACGGGCCAAGCACCCAGTGTCTTCGAGCGGGGAGGAGCGGCGGTGTCAACAGCGTCCGGGAAGAGGAACTCCTCGAAGGCTTCAGCGAGCGACCCGGCGGCATCAGCGCCGAGCGCGTCCACGCGCTCCATCGCCACCTCATCCTCGACGCCTTCGGGAACGACGTAGCCCTCCGCCAGCGCCTCGAAGTTGACCTCGTAGTGGGACCGTACCACTCCGAGGGCCTTCTGGACGCCAAGACGCAATGCCCGGCGCATCCGTTCGGTGACGTGGCCGCTAAGGGCACGCAGGCGGCTGGCCAGCGAGCTTCCGGCTTGCGCTTCACCCTCCTCCACGGCTGGCGGGGTCTCGAGGGCCGCATCACACAGCCTCCCGCAACTCCCCGGCTCGGAGGAGTTGTAGGAGGCCGCGCCGCCTCGGCCCGCTCGGCCGCATGCCCCAAGGTAGTGCGCAAGCACGGAGTCACCAAGGCAAGAAAGAAATCGGGGAAAAGGAATGCGAATTCCCAAACACAAAACCAACCAAACGAGAGTCAAGCGAGCGGCTCACCTTCAACTTGCTTCCTCTCCGCCTCGAGGTCACGGCGCTCGGCCTCGACCGCCGGCTCGAGGCCCTTGATGGTCTCGCCCGTTCTCGGATGGCCGGCTCCGGCTCGCGCTCGGTGATGCCGAGCACCACCGGCTCGCCCTCGACCTCGAGAGAGCTTGGCGTCTCGCTCCGCCGGCCAACCTCGTGCCGCCTCGCGGGCAACGCGCTCCTGCTCCCGGCGACCGGGCGTCGGCGAGGGCGCTTGCTCATGCCGGAGCCGCCCCTCGGCCCCTTGGCGGGTGGTATGCTCCTACAAGAGCTGCTCCTCGGCGACGGCGAGCGCCGCGACCTTGGCGTCGAGGGCGGCCTTCAAGTCGCCGGCCTCCTTGGCCCGCTGCTCCCGCCCACGCGCCCGCTCCTCGGCCGGCGGCCGCGCCCGTGCCCCCTCGAGTGACGAGCGGAGCTCCGGTTCTCGCCGCGGACGCCGGCCACCTCCGCCTCCCAGTTGGTCGCCGGCGTCCGCATCTTCTCCGAGTCCGAGCGTGCCCGCCACGGCGCCTCATCCTTGTCGATGAGGGCCGTGCAGACCCGCTCAAGGCTGGAGCGACGCGCCGGTTCTCGCCTCGTGCTCTCGGGGAGTTCATCGCGCAAGACCGTAGCTCGGTACGCCAACCAGCCGTCCGGAGTCCTGAGGGCGTCGGCGAGCACGTCGAAAGCGCCGCATCGCTCCCAAAACTGGTGGAGCTCGGCATTCACCCGATCGAAGGCGTTGTACTTGTCGTGGGCGCGGCGCTCGAGCTCCTGGCACCCACAAATCAGAACCCGTAAGCGCCATGACACAGAAACAGCGCACGAAAACGAGAGAAAGAAGAAAACGAGCAACAACGCCCTACCTGGAACACGCGCCATGCGGGGCCGCCATGGACCCTCAGCGCCTCGTTCAGCGCGCGGTCGAGCGTGGCGCCGTGACTCCGGAGCTCTCCCCAGAGCTCCTGCTCCCCTTCGGGCGTCGGCCGAACGCGGGGGGGATCGCCAGCGGCCCCCTCTACCTGGGCGGGGTGGCCGGCACGAGAGGACGAGGCCTCGGCGCCGTGTCCTCGGTCCCCCGCCACCATGTGACCCTCGCGCCGCCTCACGAGGGCCCCCTCCTGGGGCTCGGGGGAGCGCGTGGGGAAGCTCGCCCACTAATCCCCACCGGGCGGCGGGGAGTCGTCGTCCGGGACCTCCACCACCTCCGCCGGGGAACCGCCGGCGGGCGCCGCCCTTGCGCCGCCTCCGCCGGCGCCTCCACTTGCGCCTCCACGGCCGCGGGCGCTCGACGCGGCGCCGTGGCCACCGCCTCCGGTCGCGCCTCCGCGGCGGCGTGCACCGTCCGCCCTCCTCGGCCCGCAGCCACGGGCCCGCCGCAGCCGCACGCCGCTCGCCTCGCCGCGGCCGGCGCCGCGCGGACCGCGCCTCCGCCGTGGCGGCCACCGTAGCCGCCGCCGCGGGCTGCGCCTCCGGGGTCCGCCTCGCTCGAGGGCGCCCCTCACGCGTGCGCCGGCCCCCGTACGCGGGCATTTAACGCCCGACACCGGCGGGACGGCGCCATCATGCGCCGGGGGCTCGCGCCCGGTGCCGCCGCACCAACTCCCCGGGGAGGGAGTCCATCCCCATCACCGTGGGGAGGGATCGTGCGCGAGACCGGTGCCGGTCCCCGTGACGCCGTGCACCTCGCTCCAGATGCGGCTAACGCGCCGAGCCCTCGAAGGGGGGCCGGATGCACCCCTCGATTTGCTTTCTTGTGACTGCGGGGGTTAGGTGGAGGCGTTAGGCCGGTGGAGCGCCATCCCCGCCATCGTTACGGTATGGCTGCCGCCCCCGCGCGCGTGCGGACGCACGCCGAGCGCCGTAGCGGCGGCTCCCGGCGCCGTGGAACGAGTTGGGAAGGGACGCCGTTTTACCTACTCCCCGTACTCCGTACGGACCAACGTCGCCAGCTCCCTCGAGCCTATCGAAGACATCACCACCATCCGCCGCCCTTCTACCCTCGAACCGCCACCGTTCGGGTACAAGATAGGCCATGATGACCGGATCGCCGCAAGGATCGTCGGACGGCCGCCCACTCTACGAGCATAGCACGTCGTGCTTCTTCACGTAGCTAGATAGCACGGCGCGCATGTGATTCGCCCCCTCCTTGATCTATAAAAGGAGGGCAAACCCCCCTACCGCGGGTGACGGACGGACGGAGAACAAGCACAACAAGCACACGAAACGGACACAACACAACGGGGAGACGAGCTACGCCACGCACTTGCTCTCCAATCCTCCCACGACACCTCCAGTCACTACGCCAGGGACTTGGAAGCCAGCCTTCCTCTCCCGCCTTGCTTGTAGCGGCCCCCACTACGAGCACCCCGGTCTGCCGAGCAATATAGTGCCTTGAGCACACCACTGCTGGACGTACGACCCCCTCGGCCGGAACCAGGATAAATCCCGTGTATCTTATTGCTTAGCATCGACCATTGAGGGATAGACCTCGGTGCTTTCTACTGGTTAGTGTCGGGACCATATTCCGCACCGACAGTATAGTTTCCTTTGTGCATTTCTTGCATTTGGCATGGCATATGTAACATGATGTATAGGCATCCTTGTATCTTAGATTGCATGCATTTTGTATCATATGCATTGGATAGGAAAAGCTTATCCTATATACATTATTCACAATGGGACGCTATATATGTTTTTGTGAGCTTGTTTGGTATGCTATGGTTAGTTTGGCTTAGCTCTTGATGATCTTGTTGAATGATCCATGGTTGATGGCTATTTTTTGAAAAATGTCACATATATGCTCTCTCATGTGTAAACGCCTTTATACGATCTTGACATGTTTTAGTGGCTTTGCTATGCTTAACTTGTGGTTGGATAGCTAGTTTATGGATCATATGGGGCCAAAGGCTCATTTGCCATCATGAATGTTTAGCCCTCTTGCTTCATCTTGTGGAGGGGCATAAGTTCCTTTTTGTCGCAAAGACATTTAATGTACCAATTATGAATCTGAAAATGAAATGAAAAATGCTTGGAAAATATGTTCCCATGTCATATGTGCTGAATTTAATTTGCTTTGGGTGCTAAACCGTTGCATGATGCCTACCAATGAGAAGTCTCATACATAGAAGTAGGCACATGGCTCGGTGGCTTTGACATGACATGAGGTGCTTGTGTGTGTTTGTGATGGTCTTATGATTAGAATGGCTTTCCTAGCATGAAGTATGTGTGGCTTTGCCATTTTGATATGTTTTGCTCATGTTTAGGTTTTTGCTTGTGAGAGAGTAACTTTTCACAAAATTACTCAAATCCTTTTTAGCCTTGTCCAATGGTTGTGAAACTTGGTGATCACGTAGTTAAGGTCATTACGAACCTGTAGAGTATCTAACTTGCTCATTTGGACTTTTGTAGCTCCTTGTGATGAATTTTGTATATTCGAGATGCTATATGTTGAAAGTTTTCGCATTTTTCCTTGATTCATGCATTGTCAACAAGGGGGAGAAGTTTGTGCATGCTTTGAGCACATGGGAGTGTGTGGAAGGTGTTCCAATTGGTTCGGGAAATTTTTGAGCAGTTTGGTGCAGGGCCGGTCACATGGGGCGGTCTAACCGCCCCAAGGCGGTCAGATAGGGTGCAGGCGGTCTAACCGCCCGGTACAGGCGGTCTAACCGCCCTGGGCAGAGTGAGCAGGCTTTTGCTCTTTGTTGCTTTCCATTTTGCATTGCTGCATTTGTTCAGGGGGAGTGTGCTTTGGCTCAGGGGGTGCATGCATATGTGCAGGGGGAGCTCTTTGTGGTGTTCGAGCTTTGCTTTGGTGGTTTGTGCTCTTTGTTTGAGCTTTGCTTTGTCTCGGATGTGTCGAGCCGTTGCCCTTGCCTAAGGGGTCAGAGACTTGTCTTCTTCAAGTGATCTTGCTCTTTGCTTTTGTTTCGTTTTCGATTGCTTGTTGGAGTTTATTTTTATTTTTTTCTTTTCTTTTCTTTTTCTCTTGTGTTACTTCATGTGAGTGTGTTGTCAATGCACTCACCAAGGGGGAGATTGAGGACCATGTGTGGTTCGAGGACCGGTGGATGGTCTCTTCCTTGTGTGATGAGTGATTGACAACGTTGTGTGGACTGATTCTTGGCTAAGTATTGCAGGTGCAGGTTGCGGCTTGACTCGTGTTGGTGCAGGTGAAGAACAAGCGCGAAAGGTTGTTGCCGGTGAGGCCTCCAGGTGTGGAGAAGACAAGTAGGCTTCGTTCGAGGGACCCGGTGGCCGGTGGGGTCAAGTGTGGGCCGCATGGTGGCATGAACGAGCAAGATGAAGTCGTGGACGGTTTCTTGGTAGAGCCTCAAAACCAAGGGCGAGCCGGGACTACGTGGGAGCCGAGTCATGAGTGGAGATTGGCGGAGGCTACACCGAGTTCGCGGGGTTTGCGGTGGTTCACCGAGAAAACCACTAGGTTACTCGGTTGAGCCACAAAGCGAGGCCGAAGACTCGACGAGGAGGTGCGGCCACCCGGGTCGGTTCAACCGCCCGGGAGGGCGGTCGGACCGCCCGGGGCCGGTCGGATCTCCGGGCCGGTCCTAACCTCCCAGGGGGGGCGGTCTGACCACCCTGGCCGCCGGCGCCGAGATGCTTTGAAGCGGAGGACACGCGTCGGGATCGCAAGGCTTGCGTCGAGGCTAAGCAGGTTGCGGTCGCCGGGCATCCGTCCGATGGTGAAGACATGAAGACTTCCAAATCCGCCCTCGAGGGGCATGTATCCCTAGTTATTAGTGAAGGGTAGTTTAGTCTTTTGGGTGCCTCCATATATAGTCATTGAATGGGTGGATGGCAGCCAACTCTTGGAACCTAGCTCATTTGTTTTTCCATTTTCATTCTCCATTTTCCTTAGGTTTTTAGAGGACTAGCTTGAGAGCTTCATGTGAGATCTAGAGAGAGGGATGGATGTTTGGGTGGCAAGCTAGACCTTGTACGAACCTTTCATGGTATGTATAGATGGTTCGGCGTTGTTCATCATGGTGGTTTTCTCGTCTCTTTTGTGGTGATTTTCGGAGCTCTTTGTTGGCGGTGTTTTGAGGACGATTTCTTGCAGTTTTTGGTGGGTGTCACGTATGAGGTTCTTGTGCCTCTTTGGCTTGTGACTTTGCCCCCAAATCTCCTTTGAATCGGACTCGATTTGGTGGTTTCTCGAGTTGGGCGAGTTCTTGACCTAGAGAAGCGATTTCTTCGATTCCTCTTGATTGTGAGCATTTCGGGTCGATTCCTTTAAGGTAGAGGTTGCCCAGGAGGTAACCCAGCTATTCCCGAAGTTTTGCTGCAATCCGTGGAGTGATTCGGGAGATCGGGCGCGAGGAAGTTGAGGTTTGACCCGCGGGTTCGTTTTACGAAAGGGGCGGTCTAACCGCCTTCGGGGGCGATCTAACCGCCACGGGTGTTTCCCTGGTCGAAGTTTTGTTTCACCGGATTTTCCTCTATGAGTTTGTTCGCCTTGACCGGAGGGAGTGTCCGAGTGAAATTTAGGGTCGTTCTCGTCTTGTTTGCTAGGTGTTCTTGGTTGGAGTTCGTTCTTGGGTACGGGAGGTTAGACCGCCCCACGGTAGCCGGTCTAACCACCCCTAGGCCCCTTGGTGGAGTTTTGGTTTTCGCCAAGATTTTCTGGTAGCTAGCATGGCCTTGACCAGAGATCTTTGTTGGTGAAACCGTGGTGAGTTTTGGTGCTCGGAAGAGGCGTTTCGGAGGATTTCTTGGTTACCAGGTGGAGGCGGTCTAACCACCCCCTATACCTGGTCTAACCGCCCCCCTCTGGTTAGCCGGCTTTCGAGTTGTTTCCGCTGTTGTTGCTGGGTGTGTGTTGAGGTTGCTGGTAGAGTTTGTTCCTAGGACCAATAGCACTCCAGTGGCTACGTGGTTTTGGCAAACGGAAGATAGAAGTGCGGAGCGTGTGATTTCGGGGGTTCAACCGAGCTAGTTCGTCTTGTCGGAGTTTCAATCTCCCTCGAGAAGAATTTTTATCGGCTCCCATTCACTCCCCCCCTCTCCGATCGCCTAATCGATCCTTCATCATTTGATCAAACAAGTCTTCAATACGTGGCAGAGGACACTTGTTCTTGATGGTAACATCATTGAGAGACCTGTAATCAACACACATCCTCTATGTGCCATCTTTTCTTACCCACAAAGATAACGGTGCTCCCCAAGGTGATGAACTAGCACGAATGAGCCCTTTACCCATTAATTCTTTAATCTGAGCCTTAAATTCTTGTAACTGATCACTAGACATTCTATATGAGCGCTTAGAGATAGGTGCAGTACCAGGTAAAAGATCAATAACGAACTCAACATCTCGGTCAGGGGGCATACCTGGCAACTCCTCAGGAAACACATCAGTGTAATCGCACACCACTCGTATGTCTTCCAAGGCTGCTCCATCAAGCTTATTCACGGCACTGGCGTTTGATGGTGCGGGATCTGCTGCAAACTCAAACCTTTCACCATTGGACTTGTAATAAGGATTGGTCTCTTAGCACACCGTATCACCGCATCACACGCGGTCAACCATCCCATTCCCAGTATCACATCAATCCCCTTTGAATCCAAGATTATAAGATTGGCACGGAAATCTCTCGCCCACAATCTTGAGATGGACGTTGTCACATTTATATATGGCTTTCAATTCCCCCCGAGGTGAGGTAACTAACATGTGGCGAGACATGGGACCGATGGGTATATTATGTTGAGCTACGAACTGTGATGTAATGAAAGAATGGGATGCTCCAGAATCAAACAAAGCGAGGCGAGAGTAGAGTTGACTAGAAACATACCGAGCACTACTGCGGGGTTCTCCGGGCGACTTCAGCATCAACGTGCATCGCCTTGCCTCGTGCATAGCTCTGTTGTCCTTTGTTGGTCTGCGGGGTCTGACTCCCGCTCCTTGTCTGCTGCTGGTTCTGCACTGGGGTGTGTGGAGGGTTCCTCTTTGGGCAAGCATTGGCATAGTGACCAAGCTCTCCGCACTTGAAGCAAGTAGTGGTGGCAGGATTAGGAGGTGCCACGGACCTCACAGGTGTGCCAACTGGGGCTCTCTGCTGACTCTGCTGGGAAACTGGGCGGGGAGTCTGAGGAACAGGACGCTGAAACTGCTGAGCAGACTACTGGAACTGCTGAGCAGGATGTTGGGACTGCTGCTGCCCAAAGTTTCCACCCGATCCCACAAAGCGGAACGGGGTGTTCGGCGGTGGGTTGAAGCGCGGGCGAGACGCACTCCCAAACTGCCCAGAGCTGGCGGCCTTCCTCTTCTGCTCTCCGAGCTCCTTGCGCTTGTGCTCCAAGCGGATGGCGGCATCAACTAGCTGCTGAAAGTTGGGGAAAGGATAAGACATCAGCTGACATCTTGCGGTGAACCGGCTAACCCATCCGAGAACAATTCCTCGCTTCTTCCCGTCTTTCGCAACCTCCTCAGCTGCATAACGAGACAACTCAGTGAACTTATCTCTGTACTCAGCCACTGACATTCCTCCCTGCTTCAGAGAAAGGAACTCCTTCTTCTTGATCTTCATGACTCCAGAGGGTATGTGATGGCTTCTGAAGTTGGTGGTAAACTCTTCCCAGGTGATAGTGTCTGGGGCGACATGAGCGGCAGAGTACGCATCCCACCAAGCAACTGCAGATCCTTGAAGTCGTCCTGTAGCATACAGGACCTTCTCTCTGTCGTCACACTGACAGGTAGTGAGCATCTTCAGCACTATCTTCTGCCAATCTTCAGCTTCAAGTGGATCAGCGGCATGAGTGAACACAAGAGGGTGATGACTCATAAACTCTCGGTGCTTGTTGCGAGGCGCCGGTGGCTGCACCGGTGGGTTGTTGACCTGCGCTTGCAGGTTTGTCACGTGTTGGTCAGGTTCTGGAGGAGCTGAGTCTGTGCCTCCAGTAACTGCTGCATAGCGAGATCCATTGGTACTGGCTGGGGTGCTCTTCCTGCTGGTTGATCAACTCCTGATCCTGACCTGGTGTTCACCATCTGAGTGTTAGGGACATTACTTTAGATGATTGCACCAAGGGTTAAACTCAGAAAGAATAGATAGCAATGATATTTAGATAAGACAGATTCTATTGACTCCAAACAATCAGGCATAACTCTCAGTGTGCGTAACCAAAAATTATGGATTTTGGACTGATAAAAGGTAATGAAATTACAAAACCACTCCAACTGGAATCACCTCAATCGGAGTTGTGTAACTCTGGTTATAAAATAAACAAGTCAGGTAGGTCAGCAGTGTTTAACAGATTCGTGAGGCTGTAATGTTTCAGTCATAACTCTCTGCTTATCCATCCAAATATTCTGAATTTTTCACAGAAAATCAGTCACGAAATTTCTGAACTTTTACAATTGGTTTTACTGCAATCGGAGTTCTGTAGCCCGAGATAAATTTAAAACAGTGCAGCTGACTCAGAAAGTTGCGCGAACAGATTTAGAGATCTCGGATTTGCATTAAGGGAAAACTTGAAGGGACAAAAGGATTAAGATAGATAATTGATTGAGACTGAAAGTTAACCCCCACAAACTTACTACTAAACCAATGTCGTTGTGGTCATCACTCCACAACACATTGCACTCAAACAAAAATCCAGCTCAAACATTAAACACAAAACTAAACATTCAACCACACCTCTAAACTAAACACACTTTACCAATCGTCTACTAACGATTACAAAAGATCCTATTCTTAACATAAACCTAAAGACTATCTTCTGCCATGGCATTTGTGCGGGCGTCAGGGGAGTCGTAGTGTGGCCTCTTGGGCGACGGGGAGGTACATCCTTCTGTGGCTTCATGGGCATCTGGCCGCTCCCTGTTCTGAAGTGCAGCTTCTAAGGCACGCCTCTGCATCTCCAGAGTAAAAATCTGCTGCTGTGCCGCATATAGAGTGTTGTTGGCATCGTTCAGTGTGGTGTTCACAGCTGCAAGTAGACTCTGGACATTGTTCAACGTTCCTTCATAGGCTGGTGCTGGGGCGATGTAGGTCTTGGCTTCTACACTGGCTCTGAAAGGTGTGTAACGGCAGTGGGTATCCTCCAACCTATCACGTTCCTTGTGAGAGAGCACATAGAGCGCCCTCCGAGCTGACTCTGCTGTACTAGCATCCATAGTAGTCTTGTGGGCCACATCATGATGCTTGGACACCTCCTTCACTCCACGGCATGGAATGTACTCCTACAGGATGGCAGCAACTTCCCAATGGGGCTCGAACCATGGATGAGTCCATAGCTCACAATGGTAGACAGGGGCCTTATCATAGCCCAAGCGGAGTACCATAGCTCGCAGGTGGTCTGCCATGGGAATGCCTACTCCATCAGCTCTGTAGTGGTACACTTCCCAGATCGCTTCCTCAGCTTCCTCCTCTTGCTCTTGCTCTTGTTCTTTTTCCTCCATCTCTTGATCAAGGTGATCCTGATCTTCTCCTGGCGCTTGCTCTTCTAGGTTGGGCTGTTCAGCTGGCTCATCCTCCTCTGAGATCATCTCCTCTGGATCCTCCTCATCATCAGGCATCATGATAAGGTTAGGGAAGACCATAGGTGCAGGCTCCATCTCAATCTCCTCATCTGTGTCTCCTTCATGGAAGTCATTGTACTGTTCTTGCGGGGCATACTGGTGGACTGCTCCAGCAAGAGAGGTCTTCAAACTGCGAACCATCTGTAGTGCAGTGCAGAATGAGATAGATGGTAAGACAAAAAGGATGAGAGCTAAAGCAAGCACAAGGTAAAGAATGCAGATAGCTCAAGAGTAAGGAAAAAAGCAAGAGTAAGGTTAATAGAAATAAAGCAAGCATGTAAGAGAAAGCATCTATGATGATAAAATCCTTAGGTCGACCATTACTATCTAGGCTAGCGTTCCTACAGTCAACACAACTCTGGTACCACTCTGTCACACCCAGTCTTAAAGGCAAAACCGAATGCATTGATCACGTGTGCGCCAGGATCAAGTTACACACACGCTTAGACATAATGAATACCAAAAACAGTGCCACATGAATAAAGAGTTATTACAAACCATAGTCTTAAACGAATCTTAAATAACGAATTCTCGCAGCGGACAAAATGCCTCTACAGGCAGCTGACTGAAGACTACGCACACCTAGAACTCCTGGAATATCTTCAAAGTTCTCCCAGTCTGAGCAGCAATCCAGGTATTGTAGATGCAAGAGAATAAACAAGCGTGAGCACATGACGTACTCAGCAAGAGAGAACAACATAACATGCAAGGTCATATGGTGGATGGCTAAGGTTCAAGCAGTTAAGCATTTTAGTGGATCAAGTTTTATTAGCAACCTGATTACTAAAAGATGTAAGTTCATACCAACCCAATTAATAAGATATAAGCATCATAAATAAAGAATAAAACAACAGTTAAATATTAAAGTTCCATAATTTAATCATGTGATTGTCCAGGCCGCTCTTGACCGTGAGCACGGCTAATCGATTAGTTTAACACTTTGCAGAGGTTGTACATCTTTACTCACAAGTAGCGTAAAAGCTCCAAACAACTTTGGACCCAACCATGCGGTGTTTGCAAGGCACCATACCACACTACCGAGGTGTGATTGCATAGGGACACTACATGGCCTTTACAAAGGTTCCCTAGCAAGTTATGACCCACAAGGTCTGGATCAGTTAGCAAGGTATAAAGTCCCCTAGCAGGTCGATACCCCACCATAAAAGAAAATAACTCACCCCACCCCCTGCTAGAGCGAGTCTATACCCCACAGTACCGCCGATCCCTTGTCCTTATCAGGTAAGACCATCCCAAGCTAAAGTTCCTAATTATTCAACCAAGACCATTGCCCATTAGTTCTTGTGGTTGTACTGTTTTCGGGTGGTTCTCCATGTTCCGATTAACATAATAAAGTGGTCTTGCAAAGTAAAGATCATAAACGGAACATAGAATAATAAAAGTAACCAAGTTTGATTAATACCAATCCCAGTTGAGCTTGCTAAGCAATAGCTACCACAAGTTTAATTTAATTCCCGGTATCAAGGTAAAGGTAGTAAAAGACTAGGCATGATCCTTAATAGGTTCCCATCAAATTAATGCAAGCGGAAAAGTAAAGACAGTGAGTTTAAATGCATGTTATGTAGGACAAGCGGGTATGCATCAAGGAAGACTTGCCTTCAACAAAGCCTTGCTGCTCAAACTCTTGCATGACTTGATCTTCAAATCCCTCGAACGAATCGCTCTCTACGATCCACAATCATCACATACAAGCATACAATAAAAATAAATAAGAAACAGTCACCAAACAGATCAAACAGATCTAAACAGTAGCATAAAACTAATCTACGTTTCGAGACAAACACGTGGACATAAAGAACGCTAAAAACGGAGCTAAAACGATCAAGATATGCACTAACGAAGGTGTAAGGACTAATCTGTAAAGAAAACTAAAGATTCTGGGCTTAAACATAACAAAAGGACCTAACTGTAAAGAAACTCACTACTGCGGAAGGACCTATTTGTAAAACTGAGAAGCTTGGGGGTTTCTTTGCAAAAAGGCGAGGACCGGGTCGGGTTTGACCGGTATTGACCCCGGTCTGCAAGATCCGATCCGTTGGATCTAGATCCAACGACTGGCACGGGCGGCGGTGGTCTACTCGGGTCAAATCGAGCAGAGATCGTCGGATCTCGATCCGACGGCTGCGGACGCACGCAAGCGCACGGCCGGCGGCGAGTGGCGGTGGACGGCGGCGGACTCGCCGGCGCGGCTCGGGATCGAGCCGGGGTACTCGATTGGACGCGCGGGACGACACCGGGCGAAGCGCATGCGACGGTGAAGTAACTTAGGGCGGCGCGGACGGCTAGGTCGCGACAGGGACGGCGCGCGGCACGGCGAGGCGGAGCGGTGCAGCAGCGCAACTCCGGCGAGCCCTCCTCGGTGACTCGATGCACGGGGACGACAACAAGCGGCACCGGGGATCTTCTCACCTCCTTGCGCAGCTCCGGGACGGCTTCTCGACAGCGGAGCGGCAACGGCGGCGGCGTTCTAGGGTTCCGGCGGGCTCAGGAGGGGGTGCTCAGGGGCGGCTAGGGTTTTGGCTAGCCCGGCCAGGAGGTGGCGGCGGCCTTAAATGGGCCAGGGGTTCGGCCTTGGCGTGCGGGCCAAGCTGCAGGGGCGACACGAGGCGTGGTCGGGCTCGTGCTCCAGTCCGGCTCGGCAACAACCCGTGGTGGGGGATGACAGGTGGCCCCCACCGTCGGCGTCCGCGAGAGTGGGAGGGGCGCGGGGGCCGCGGATGGCGCCGGGCCGACGGTGCTGGGCTGAGGTGGGCCGAGGCGCGCGGCGCGGGGAAACCAAGCCGGGAAGAAGGAGGGGCGGCGGCGGACTTCTGCCTTGTTGGGCTGCACGCGAAGCCGGGCCGGAAGAGGGGAGGGGTTAAGGAAGAAAGAGAAAGGGTTTTGCATTTTCAGAAAAGACACAAACAAATGAATTCAAACTCGAATTTGAATTCAAACAATCAAAGACAATGCACCAGCATGAATGCAACAATAAATTCCTATAGTTCATTTATTTTATTTTAGAAAATCTTAAATGCCTAAAAGTAATTAAATGCAACCCTATGATCCTTAGGAGCATAAATAAAGGTTTCTAACAAATTTTATTCAAAACTCAAATTTGTAAAATTAGGGTGTTACACTTATCTCTATCACCTCTTTGCCCGAGGACGAGCAAACGTCTAAGCATGGGGGAGGAGGTAGGTACAATGCAAATTTAGAGTTCAAAGTGGAGCAAATAAAAAGAATAAAAAATGATGAGAAAGAAAAAGAAAAAATGAGTATAAAGAAAAAGAGAAAAAATATGTGTGTATGAGAAACAAAGAAAAAATGTAAACATGTGTAAAAATAATAAGTGAACTCCCCGGTTCTCTAAAGTGCTTTAGGAATTTCAAGGCTTCAAGATTAAAAGATCCATACTCATTTTTCCAATCATGTGCAATTCGATGACGAGGACTTCCTTTGTGCCTCGGGATCATTTTTTGCCATTTGCACATGTCCACCTATCTCAAGTGTGTGTATTTTTTCTCTCCCCCTCCTTGATATAACATTATTTTCCAATGACCTTTTTGACAAGTCTCGGTAAGACCATGAGAAGCTTGTCTTGTTTTAACAACATCTCATTTATAATATCTTGGTAGGACTAAACTTTCCCAAAAATCTCCATATAAAGCCTACCACTTATATATATGTTATCAGAGGGAAAGGAGTAGAATAAATAGGCTTGAGAGACAAGATGAGATGAGAGTTCATGAGCAATATGCAAGATGATTTAAATTTGTGAACTTGGTTTAGCTCTTTTCATCTCATCCTTTATTTCAAAAAATTTGAGATCTATTTAAATTTTGGGAGCATGTTAATACTTGTGGGATAAGCATAATTAGTAATCTACCCTCCGTAGGGATGAAGGCTAGTATATTATGAAACTTTAACGAATTAAATTTTTGAGAGCATTATGTTTTCTCATGTATGATCAAGTGCAAGGTTTAAACAATGAAGGGCAACGATGATATCTATAGAAGGCTTACTCGAGGACAAGCAAGGTTTAAGCATGGGGGAGATGTTGACGGTGAAATTCCGTCAACCTAGCCATGAGTTTACCTTCAGTGTAGGCATAAGTTTTATACCTTATCCATTGGTACTAACCCCCTTGGTATAACAAGTTCATTCGTGCATGTCGGTTTTGGAGTTTAGTGTATAAGCAGGCTTTTAGTGTTGAAAGCAAGACTTCTGGGATAAGTTCATCACGCACCTTGTGACAAGATCTTGAAGCCCGGTACAAGTCTTGCAATGAAGCAAACATGACTCCAAGAAGCCTAGGGACCAAACCCGAGAAGATGACAAACTCCGAGGACCTAGCCAGAAAAGTGCTGGATCTTGCGAGACAAGGAGCTTCGTCAAACTCGGAGAGAAACTGACGACAAGGGCACACATGCAGAAGGGGGAAAATCTAGAAGACTTAGGAACCAACACCCGGCAAAGGAGGTGACTGTCGGGCATACTCCCCGGGTGCTCATGCAAGGAAGGAGGAAGAGTAGAAGACGGACTCCTACTAGAATTCCACTGTACTCCTATTAGGACTCGCTCTGTGTAATCCTACTAGGACTCCTACCTTGTAACCGACTAGGAACCCGCCCCCGGACTATATAAAGGAGGGCCGGGTACCTAGCCAAACATCCACAATCCCTCTGGGGAACAACACCAAGCGCAGGGCGCAATACTACCCCAAACAGGACGTAGGGTAGCTACTCCGGCTACCCGAACCTGTATAAATCTTGTGTCTTGTGTCCTCGCGCATACCTTCGGGTTCCAGATCATGGCGATCCCCACCTTCTACCTTGCTGCGGGTACCTCCCATGGAGGTCGAGTGGTTTAAACACCGACAGCTGGCGCCCACCGTGGGGCCATCGTCACGATCATCGGCGAATTCGAAGGACCTCATCTGCAAAATCAATCTACCGCAACGGTTGTTGGCTGATTCGATCAACTCGCCGCATCAATCTGCCTGACGGGTCAGCAACTCGTCGACTTGGTGGAGTTTCGCTCGAGTTCAAGAACGACACGGAATCAACTTCGTGTCACCTGTCCGCCGAGACGGAATCAAGTTCGGAATCAAGCTCCAATTATTGCTCGCGAGAAGTTAACCCTGTGCCCTGGCGGCATCGAGTCCGAAGCTGACCATGAAGATTACGCTGCACGTGAAGATCATGGAGAATATTGGCTCTTGACAACAGCCACACCAAAGCTATACCAGGAACATGCAAGATTTTTTGCTTGGTGCACATGGCAAGACGTACGTGGGCACACCTACTTCAATTACTCGAGTGCGACTACTACATCGCTGTCCAGACGCATCAACTCGCTGACTACTCATCACCCGGCCGCACGGGCTCTACGTCAACCCGGCCGTGCGCCGCGAGTACTCGTCTCATGGCCACGACGGCTCTACATCGACTACGCCGTATGCCGCCACGACGTCGTTTTACGGGCGTACGACTACTTCGACTACTATCTCGACTAGTAAACTAGTCGAGAACGGCTTTCGCGACATCAACAACTAGTCGGATCCACCTCCGACTAGTCGACTTCAGCAACAACCGTCGCGGCTCCATCACCGACCGCCACGGCTTCGTCGACTCTCGTCCGCGAATCAAGCTAAGTCACTTATTTCAATAATTATTTCTTCTTCAGCTTGTTTTCCACATACAGGAACCAACGCTGAAGACTACTCCGTGTACGCCTCTCAACGGCTACCTACCAGCAGAGCTACACCGTGCCAGCTATTCCTTGGGGATGTTGACTGCTGCCACAGGCTTGGTGCACCAAATTAGGAGGCTCTTGCCACGACGTTTCGTGTACTGAGTGCCGGAGGCGCACAACTACACCCCGAGGAGGTGCTCGCGCAATCTTGCTCTCCGCCATGCGGAACAACGAGCAATCGCGCTCTCTCTTGTCGCCATGTCGACTACCTTCGTCTACCTCTTAATGGTCTTGCTCCAGTAGCACACGCCTTGATCCGCGCAAAGCCTCGGCTCTCCTATCATGCCTTCACGTCCCCAGTGACTATGTCTAAACAGGCTCCTCAGAGACCGGGCGCTTAAACCAGCTCTCCTGTCATGCCTCCACGCCCCCAGCGGCTATGGCTAAACAGCGACCACAGAGACTGGGCGCTAAACCACATCAGGCTAACTACTCGACGCCTAACGACCACAACAAGAGCATGACACATGACATTTACATCTATATTCATATTTGTATTTGTCATTTGTAGATTCAATTTCTACAAAAATGCTACATAATGTACGCATCTCTACTTTCAGGTCAAGCTTCGGCGACGACTTCCAGTACGCTCCGCGTACCTCCACCGGCGCGACTAGTTCCCAAACTCGGGGGCTACGCACCAAATTACTACTCGATGACAACTCGAGTAGTCTTCGCTAGCTCTCTGGCTCGGGGGCTCGGCACCAACAACTACTCGACGTGGCTCCTACGGCTCACCTGGCGACGAGCTCGGGGGCTGAACGCTACAAGTGTACTCAGATGATGACTTCCGCAAACACTGAAGACCCTTGGATTGATTATTCAATCGTTCCAAGGCTCGGGGGCTACTAGGCTACACTCATCAGTTGATTTTTTTCAAGACGGAAGCAGAATCAAGATTGACCCTCAGCCAGAGTCTACAACTCAACCTAAGGCTCGGGGGCTACTCCATATGGAGTGCGATTTTGCAATCGCACTTCCATATAATCTCGACTTCAAGACTGATGAGTGGACCACCTTCCAGCCTCGCGGCAATTCAAGTACTATTGAAGACTTCTCCAAGTAGTACTCGAGGACGCTCAAGAACTACTCACAAAGGCTTCAAGATTACTTGAACTACTACTCTCGACTACAATGTGCTCGAGGGCTTGTCGGGCATACTCCCCGGTGCTCATGCAAGGAAGGAGGAAGAGTAGAAGACGGACTCCTACTAGAATTCCCCCGTACTCCTATTAGGACTCGCTCTCGTGTAATCCTACTAGGACTCCTACCTTGTAACCGACTAGGAACCCGCCCGGACTATATAAAGGAGGGCCGGGTACCTAGCCAAACATCCACAATCCCTCTGGGGAACAACACCAAGCGCAGGGCGCAATACTACCCCAAACGAGACGTAGGGTAGCTACTCCGCTACCCGAACCTGTATAAATCTTGTGTCTTGTGTCCTCGCGCATACCTTCGGGTTCCAGATCATGGCGATCCCCACCTTCTACCTTGCTGCGGGTACCTCCCATGGAGGTGAAATAGGCCTAGGCCGGTCGGCCCAGGCCGGCCGGCCCAGCCCATTCCGGGGCCCAGTCAGCCCCCCTTTGACCTAGCCGCCATTCGGGCTATTTATAGCCCCGAGGCCAAGAGCCACACATCAATTCATTCGTCACCAGCCGATGAGGAGCAGAGAAGAGAGGGACACCAACTCGGAGAGGAGAGGGTCGAGCTAGTTGACTAGGGTCTCCCTAGCCGATGTGGGAACCTTGCAAGGAAGACCACGTCGGAGTTCCTGGAGCTAGAAGCAAGATCGAGGTAGGATCCCGGTGGTGATCTTGATTCACGTATCATGTACCAAGTTGATTTATCAAGTTGAATCCGATTTCTAGCGATCAAATGTTTCTCCAACGTCTTTGATTCTGATCGGCTTTTCTTATCTTAGATATATTCTCGAGATAGATCACATAGGATGTTCTTGTAGCCGTGGTGGCTAGAGGTGCATGCCTGACCTTCCGGAATATTTCAAATTGTCCTTGGACTCGCCCTAGACTAACCCGCACGAATAGGGGTGCGTTGTGACAGAACGGTAGCTCCAAAAGGCGGGCGTTTTCGGAGTCGGACGGGAAACCGTGGTTTAAATAGGCTTCTAATGAGATTGAACTTGCTACTTCTTGTTTTGTTCAGAACTTCAACAAAAGGCTTGATCGGATCTCTCTAGATCGGTTTATCTATCCCTCTCTATCTCTTGCTACCTCTGGTCTTTAGTAGATTAGATTCGTTTTGATGTTCCTTATGATTAGATGCATAGGTTTCACCTCTTGAAGATCGATGTTTCTTTGCTTTATTAGATCAACTCTTGCATCACGCATTGTTCCACGGATTCGATACCTTGGGTTCACCACTCGAGGGAAGAAGGGTCCCTTGACTACGACGAGAGACTTGTCCGCTTGTAAGTCTACTTGAAGTTTAATACGATTATACACCGTCAACAGACTGCAATCACGGCTCACCATACACTCAACTATAGGGGGGAGGTAAAAATCCCAAACCATGAGGAACGAACATGTCTTCTAGGCAAAGTCCATGACCGAGGACGCGGCTATAGCTATAGATCGAACAACTCTGCAGAGTGTGTACACCTGTACCGAACCCGCAATGGCACCCGACCGGTGTACGGCCGACCGAGCCCATCCTACCGTGCGAACTCTCGGTACTTACGGTCCCATCTTGCATCCGGCCCTCAAAAACGGTCCCCCTTAGAAGGGACGGCACCAGAACTGTGAAATGCCCCTGTGTGGCCACACGGGAGTTGCTTTGAGAGGGTGGCTCACCTCCACCTCTCCCCCACTAAGACCCCGCTATCCTCCTGACAGGTATGGTTCTGTACTTGACGAGCTCAACTCGGCCCTAAACCCACGCTCGGTGAGGTGGTGTGTACGAAGGTCCTATCGACAAGTTGATCCACTCGGTTTCAGACCGAGGCAAGCTCATATCCTCCAAACGCAAGTAAAACCCCAACACCTAGGCTCCGAAAACCGTCACAGTAGGGATGCACTCAGGAGTGCACCCCTATCCCCGATCCCAGATCGGTTGTCTCGAGCTCACCCCCGCCAAAGTAACCAAAAATGCCTTCTCCTGCCGGTTTTATCCCACCCACGCCAAGAACCACTATTCCCACCCCCAAACACATGCATCGCGAAGCTCAGCGTATATACACGCTTATAAACTTATATAATAGTTGTGAGACGTGGATACCCCTGGGTCCCCACCGACCAGGTTCACGGCCGTCCCCGACAAGTGGGTCCGTCCTACTACAAGACCTGCCGACCTGTCAGTGGGTCCAACCGACCTAGTCGGTGACCCACACGACCTCATGAAGACCTTCCAGAAGATTTTCTAGACGACCTAGTTCCTCACAACCTCAAGACTTGGCATACCGGACAAGACCTCGGTGAATTTCGCCCAAAGCAGATCGATGGGATATGGCAAGATATGTAACGTAGACTTAGGTCTCCTGGTCGTAACTGACCAGGAGTTTGGGAACCGACCTCATCCGCTGGCCAATACAAGGTGGGCGAGGCGATCCTTGTAAATTACGCAATCCTTAAGCAATCTACACCGACAACTGGACATAGGGTATTACTCTCCGGAGGCCCGAACCAGTATAAACTCGTCGTGTTCTCTATGTTCCACGTACTCATGTGCGACCTTTGAGTTCTTAGCCTTAGACTCCTTCCCGCCAAATAAACCGTAGGGATTAACATCCCTGTGGGCTGTCCAAATCTCACCATCTAACAGTTGGCACTTCAGGTAGGGGCAGAGTCAAGGTTCTTCGGGCAACTCGATGGCTTCGACCAACGGCGTCATCTTCCCGGAGAGCATGGCGGAGTTCCTCGCCAACCCCGTCGACATCTCCTTTGGCTCGATGCTGGATACTTCCACCGCTCCGGCCGCCTACCTCGTCATCGAAGGCAACACGGTCACCACCAACCAACAAAATCGAAATAGATCTGTCGAAGAAAACCCACCACCCACTCCTAGCGACCTAATCGCTGGGATTGATCGTGTCGAGGGCATGCTCTCCTACACAATCAAAGTTTGTGAGCGCGTCAAACGCCCTCACACGACCTCTTCGCCCTCTAGCATGCCTATGGGCTTGCGTAATGCTGCTCACGTAGCATCACGCTACATGAAACGCAAGATCCAGATCGAATCTGGACTCAACTCTCAAGTTCGTGCAAGCCACAGGAATCATCTCGATGAACCCTGCCCTGTCCACGAGAAGTCCAAACACACTGCACGCCAGTGTCGTGTCCTCTAGAAATTTCTTCGACCCCTTACTGTGGCCCACCGTCGCCGGATGAACCAAGAGTCGTCTCCGGACTGCCTTGCGTTCCAGGTCGTCCACACAACGATCTCCCCAAACTATCCGGGAGAAGAGTTCGAGACCTCAAATCACCAGATCTTGGTCGTCTCTGCGGACGTACCGCCGCAAGATGCAGAAACAGACGAGCAGCGTCAAGAGCGTGAAAACGCTAATGCTGCCATAGCAGTCTGACGACAGCAAGAAGTCGCTGCCGCTACCCCAGGTGCAGGCCTACAACCTACTAACGCTAGTCAATGTCAACGCCGGGCAGGTGTGACGCCCCAGGTTTTTAATTACCGTCATTAACGCTAATGACCGGATCAGCCGGGTCAAACCAGTCAAACCCTGGTCAAACCTAGGTCAACCTGGGTCATCACCCGAAAACCTCGCCAGTGAACCCCAATGAACCCCTTGACCAAGCCTACACACACCAGTAGTCGACCCTTGGTCAAAGACACGGTCAAAACCAGCTTGACCGTCGACGTCAGCGAATGTCGTCCGGAACTTTTGTCGTGTTCTCCAAAATTCACCTAAACACTTCAAAATCTACCTTTAAGAAAGTTGTCCATCTTGTTTAGGGACACAACTTTCATGTAGATTGGCATTTCAAATTTTGGGTGGAAATTGGTGAAAAAATTGATCGACGACAAGTACCCTCGTTTTCCGACAGCCGGCATTCAATATTGGCACGACGTTCCTGCACAATCCGTGGAGAAAAACACTAAATGGCCTTTTTGAAAGTTGTAGACGGTAGTTAGATCTACAACTTGCCTATTCATCGTTTTGTGCACTTTAGCTCAAGATTTTGGAGTTACATGCGTCCAAACCAGGGCACTGCGAAACGGGTCGGCCGCTCGGCGCGCGCGCGCGCGCGCGCGCGCGCACGACGTCGCGCGTCGCGCGCCGCGCCGCGCGCGCCTCGGCTTCCGCGCGCGCGCACGCACGCCGGGACCACTTAGGCGACCGTGCCCCCGCGTTGCCCGAGGCTCCATGCACCCCGAGAGCTCCCGGAAGTCATTCCCCCTCGCGCGCGCGTCGGCCGGCCGGACGGCGTCCAACGGACCGCCGGTCGCGTCCGTGCCGCACGGACCGCGCGTCCTACCGAGGCCATCGCCCGCCCCAAGGCACGTCGGCGCGTCGCCCCCGCGGTCACAAGCCCGCACGTGTGCCGCCTTAAAGGGGCTGCTCCTTCCTAGCGCGCGGGACCCTCCCCGCCACGTCGAACCGCCGGCCCGCCCACGCCGTCGACACCGCCGCCGTCGGGTTCCCTGTCCGCCCGCGGTCGCCACGGTTTGAGCACACCCACAGGACTGTGAGCACCTACCGAAGCCTCCCCAGCCGCTCTTAGCCCCGACCGCACCCTCACCTCGCCGGAGCAGGCTCCCTGCGGCCGCCCCTCTTTGGCCGCCGGTGAGCCGCGTGCCGGCGCCACCTCCACCCCCGTCCAAGCACCCAAACCAAGCCTCTAGCAACCCTAGACCCTTCCCCGCCCATTCCCCCGCCCGAGAACCGCGCCGGCCTCGCGGGAATTTCGCCGCCCGCGCGGCCGGCCGCCCCGGGGGCCACATTGCAAACATCAAATTCTTTCCGGGGTCTTTATTTCAAAAAGGTAACTCCAATAGTGTTGCCATTTTCCCGATTCTTGTAAATTGCGTAGAAAATCACAGAAAAGAAAGAAAAATGTGAAACCAATTTGGTTGGATTCGAGATGAATTATACTACAACGTTTGTTATTACGGCTTCGAGCTAATTCCTTTTAGTTTTTGCATGAAAAATACAAATGTGAAAACCCTAGATCTGCAATATCTCAAAAACCATAAATCCTCTGTAGCTAATGTTCGGATATGTTGTGTGCTAAGTCATGATTAGCTCCTATGACAAAAATTGCACAAATTTATGATGTAAATCTTTTTCTAAAAATGTTTTTCCATGTCCGGCGTATCTGCATAAATGATTTTTCTTGTTAAATATATTCAAGTTCTTGAACCCCACTTGTGCACACTATCTTTTAATACCAAAATGCACATCTTGTGAGTTAATCATGATTTTTGGATTAACAGAAATAATTATTCTTGATTTATGCATGTTTTCCTTTGTAAATTAATAAACCATGTTCAGTAGAGATTCCATGTGAACATGCTGCTCCTCTAGGCTTTTTTAGGACCAGAGAGCATGCACAAAAAAGTTTGGGTCATTTCGATGCTTAATTATTTTAATATGCATTTAAGTTGAATCCCTAGCTAGTCCTTTGTTATTTTCAATAATATTTAATTTCCTAGCATCCAACACTTACATGTGGGTCCAATGGACCAGTATAGGTGCTAGTAGGCTTAAGAAACACTACATTAATTTTTGGTGATTTAATTGCTTAATAAAAAGCTTAAAAGCCCTTTTAATATTAAAGAGAAATTAAATAAAGAAAAACCCTTATTTAATTCCTTTTCCTTTTTGAAAGTATTATCTAATTTAATTAGAAGATAATTAATTCTCATTGCTGATAAGGAATTAATTCATGGTCAAAAATATTATTTATATCTTTGCTTGTGAAAGGAAAATGATTAAAGCCTTCACATGAAATGACAAGTACAAAGAAATATTTATTCAATTGTGCAATAAAAGAATAACCCATGTACAACCAATAACCTTCCTAAAAGAGAAATCACCAAACCACCCATGTTAACTTGAGTGTGTTTGCAAATCATGTTAAAAAGGTTAAATATACCTACCCACTACTGTTGGTGAATTTAAATGAAATTAATTACATATATATGTACACAATCACCATCAAAAAGAATAATTAATAAAGAGTTGCATATTGATCCTTTATGGAAGAGTATGCTGAATGTATTCTTATCTAGGTGAATGTGCCCAACAAATACACCCCTTGATTGTCAATATGGTTTGTAATTGATTAAAGTAAAAACCGTCGAATAAATCTTGCATTTGCATCTTCGTGTAGATCTTTCCGCCAGTAGACGTACGCTCGTGCCGGAAGGGGGAGACGAAGGTGCCGACAAAGAACTGCCGTGCGTGAACGTAGCTCAAGACCTGGACCCAAGTCCAGAAGGGCCCAAGGCCAACCTTGCCAGCGAAGGCAAGCCCCGGATCATTAACACCGTCTTTTAAAATTATGCAATTATGTTTGCTATTATTGTGCATTTACGTTTCAGGAGTTGATTTGAAACCCTAGATGCATGATCCCTAGGTACCTATGCTCTATCACTAGTATGCTAGGTCGATAGCTGCTATGCTATAGGACCCGATAGAAGTCGAGTGATGTTCGTCACTCGCGAGAATGGGTTCCAAGATAGGAATCATAAGATATCCTTAAATGGATCGCTCATGTGGTAAGAGCATGGGATTGGGCTCCGGTCCAGTGGGCATGTGGCCTAAGCTTTTGAACGTACTAAACATTCGCCGGTTATGGGGCCGGTAAGCCTAGTACCTTAATGAGGCGGCACGGGATCTTACTATTACTACTCTTGAGAAATCTCCTAACCGGCTAGCTACCGGGAAGGGTGGTGTATGGTGACTCCGGGTATCTCGCGGGGTATGCCGGATAGCCTGCACCAGGGACTGTAAGATTCGATCCCAACCCGAAGACTTTTGGAAACGGCCTGAGACAGTTGTCCTCGCGGGGACTGCCTACCGTGTGTTTGGGTCTACCTTGCAAGGTTTAAATCAATTGATTGTCGGCCTCTCACCGTTATCCGAGACTGCTTAATCAACTGGCCATGATATCCCATAATGATGGAACTTGAGAAATATGGTTGGATGAATTAATTGCTTGTCCAATTCTTGATTGAATTAGTTGGCACACTTAGATATGGTAATCAACTAAAACTTGTGCTAAAAGATTGAAAGTAAGGATCTACTCTTAGCAGCTGTTTAGCAAAAGAAACTCCACCGGCCAAAAGCCTTTCATGTCTAGAGGTTAGTGATGTAGTCATCACCGACGGTTAAGTCTTGCTTTGAGTATTAGTATACTCAAACCTTGCTTTAAAACTCGTTGTTGCGGGTGTGATTGATCGGAAGGGTGACGACAAGTGATGACATCACGGATGGCCTCGTGATGTTTACCGTTGCGCTAGTTTAAATTATTTCCGCCGTATTTTCAAACTGCGAACCTTTACTCCATGTCATGAACAATGGTTTGTAATAAAATGTTTAATCCATGTTGTACTCGGACTCGCCTTCGCGTGAGTTTTAATGCATGTGTCGGTCCTCGTTCGATGTCCAAGTGATTTACGGGCGTTAACCCGGCAACCAACGACAGGACGATACTTTACTATTGCTTAATGACCAAAGTGGATCGGTCTTAGGCGATAGTACGGTATTTTCCTGGGCGGGTTGTCACAGCTGGTATGAGAGCGACTGCATGCACCAGAGTTTAAGTAACAACTTTAATCACATGATTTTTAAATAAAATTTGCCAATATTGTTTGATTTGCAAAATACGTTGGTCCGTTAAGGATAAACTAGACCGAGAGGCCCTAGAAGGAAATTTTTGGTTTCTTTCAGGTGGCTTATTAATCTATGGTTTATTTTGCTAACTCCCAGCACATTACTTTATGTCAGACCTACTTTCTTGCACAACCAAACTAGGAGCCACGTGTTTTATACGTGTGCTGTTCCGCATCACGGGAATTGCGAGGGTTGATGGAGTGATCCATTCCACGGATCCCATCTTCACGTCTGGTTGGAAGTTGTGTCTCGCCACGTGTTTCATACGTGAGCATTCCGCATGTCGCTCATGCGAGGCAAGGATATACTCCATTCAAGCGGAGAATGTCCGAGGTTGGACGCTGTCCATGCAGCGGCTTAACGCAGGGATGTCGTTTCTATAGTAAACGGTAATGTATGTGGACGCCTTCATGAGTGCTGGCATGAAAGGTTCGTTGTGTTCTGTGATCTTCTGCAGTTACACTAACCCCGTTACGTAAGTCCGCTAAGTAAGCATCGACTAGATCTCGACTAGATATTATAGGGAGATACGTGTATGTGCCATGCCACCGGCGCTAACTTCGGATTTTGGCTTGATTGCCTTGTGAGGACGATTAGGACGTCTTGCATCATGCTAAAAGTCGTGAAAGAACCTAAACTGAACTCACGTCTGTTTCCGTGCTCTCTGAAGCAAATAGTGATAGCGTGTTTTGTCCTGTTTAGCCTCTTTAGGTGTAGGTGTGTTGCCATGCTTAAATTTAATAGATTTGTTGCTTAAAATTGCTGATCTTGTCCAAGAACCTTTCGTCTAGGTGATCTTAACCTAGGTCGCTTCAATCTAATCCAGTTTCTGCTCGTCAAAGTTCATGATCGTAACTTAGGTCTACCGCAAGTTATGCTCGGTTAGTCACCCCCTTGTCTACTATCTTCCTAGAACCTTTTTGGAGTCTTGCTTGGTTAAGCACCTTCCTCATCCTCTATCTTGACCTCGCGTACCCAACTTGAGTTTCATAACCTCGCTAAGTTACGCCGCAGACTTGGGAAGTGCTGGACTCTAGTTCAAGTTAGGAAGTCGGTTTCCATTTGCCAGACCCTGTACCATTTGGTATGCCTGATCGTTCGAGTCCAGCGTACATTGGATCTTAGCATGCATAATTACCCCATACCTTAACCCTACCGTATTCGTGGATCGAGTTATCTTTGTACACTCGCACCCGCCTGATTCTCACTTTTGTCGTATGTCTAGATGGACAACGCTGGCTCTACGTCGGCTGATGTGGAATCACGGACTCTCGTGAACTACCTCGAGGAGGGTGGTTTTCCTACACTTTTGTGGGCCACCCTGAAGGATTTTGGGTACACCACTTACCCAGAGTACTCGACACGTAAGGTCATGACCACAGACCAACTCCTTCGTTGTGAAGTGAAGGTGAAGATTTCAGTGTGCCCGACCAATCCTGCTTGGGATGAGTGGGAGTGTACGGCCCACGGAAGGAACTTGTCCGACACGGTGCAGAAGGCTGCTCTCGAAGCACTCACAACTTTCTGTGGAAAGCACCCTACCGAGATAGCCAACTCTGCAGCTAAAGTCATTCCGGTACCCGAGCGACACATTGCACCGGGTGGTGAACGAGAAACTATCCTTCCAGCCCAAAGGAACTCTCACTATAGCCCTGATCTTGTCACCTCAGTCCGCTTTTCAGAAGCCATGTACGACACCTACCAACGAATGGTGGGAGAAAGCGTATTCTATAGGCACCAAATCTATAGATACAAAGTTAAGGAAGTGGAGTGTTCAGCTCAAGCGTTGAAGGAAGCCCGAGCAATGATCGTTACTCTCAAGAAGGAAAGACGCAAAGACAAGGCCAAGATACAAGAGTTAACCGAGATCATACATGAGCAGAATTTCTTGTTGCAGCATAACGATCAGTATATGCTTGAACTAGAAAATCAACTAGAAGCTCTAGCCGTTCCACCCCCAGAACCTGTCATTCCTGGACCAGCGCAAGAAGAAGAGGTTGAAGATATCCAAGGTGAATCTGGAATTGAGTCTGGACCCGAGTCACCGTAGTCCTTCAGCATGGAAGATTCCACCCTCGGAAGTTGGTCCATTGGAAATAAAAGCTCTGAGTCGTAAGAGCGTAGTAGTTATAAGGAACCCTCGTGCGCAATAATCACGTTGGGTTATCTATTGATGTCGGTTGAACTAGGAACCTTGTCATTGTAGCCAGTCTGCCTTGTGATTCTAAATGTTTTTTGGTAATTCTGAAAACCCCCATCAGTGTAATGCTTTGGTTAAACACCTCTTTCCGTAATGATCTTTGTAAGCATCAGTTATGCTAGATGTGATCAAACAAGTTCTGTGCTACACCAATCACGTGTCGATCAGGATCCAATCGATTCCTCAATCCTGAACTTGATCTTTTCGGTCTTGCTCAAACCTTGTGATTTAAATTAAAATGTTGCTTTGGAGCATGCACTGCATAGCATATGCATTTGGGAAGTATGGGTATACTAACATGCATTCGCATGAAAACTCCGTACCCCTACTCTACCCTTCTTGTTGGTGATGTTGTTACCCCATAGTTAAGGTGCCGCGACGGAACCTAATCGTGTGTGCTGCAGCCACCCGACTGCCACTAGGAGCGCGCTAGGTATCTTGGTTGTGAGATAGCAACTCGTCACACAGATCCCCTCTCTACTTTGATTGCAAGCAATCACTAACGCATATGGGTAACCGAGTCATTCTAACATACATCATGAGCGCCATACCGCACAAGCATATGCATTGCAACAACTTTGAAAAGTATTGCGCTTTCGAAACAATGAGTTGTCAAAACCTCAAAATTTGCAAAATAAGTAAAGGCGTGAGCAAGATTATTCCTTGAAGTTCCCACTTGAAGTCATCTTTCGTACAGGAAGTTATGGAACTTTGTCTTTAGCTCTCTTTTCTTTGTAATGGTCTATTGGAAATCTCTGTCGAATTGGTCCCTTGCCGTGAATCTCGACAACCTTGTAGCATCGCTTCCTTTTCCGGCTAGCCGAGTGGAAACAGTAGAAGTAGAAACTTCTCTTGAGCAGTCAAGGTTCTCGAATAGTCAGTGTGGAAAAGTCATCCATCGTGTATTCGTTCTTGGTCCGTGCTCATAACCTTCAAATCCTCATAATCGAGCAAGTAAGTACGCCCAGGATCGATCGAAGCTTTATGCTACGCTCCTCTCTGTTGCTATCGCAAACATAAAGCATAGTACACTGAGCTTTTCTCGTTTTGTTCCCCATCACGGTCGATTATTTAGACCGTTGAGCCCCATCGTCATCAGTGTCACGACCGTACGACGCCCTGACGTCGCTCTACCATCAATTTCCGCAACGCATTCACGACGCCGAAGCCTCACGGGCTGACCATTGTCGAGCTCCGTGTTGCCTACACCAGATACCCGACTGGGTCAACTGACCGTTACAGCCCCGCATCGGTTATAAAATGGAACCTTTTACTGGAACCGCCGATACGAAAGCTCCATTTCCGTCAGAGGTCGGCATTATCACTGTTCTTGTTCTTCTTCTAGCTAGCCTGGCTACTTACCACTAGAGCAACTCTCCCAGCTACTTCAATCTTCCCGAGCAAACTGTTCTCTGTCTTCGTTTCCGACGTCAAGAAGAAGCTCGGAGTAGACCGAAAGCAGAAATCAATCCAAGCTGCCACCCATGACTCCGTCTTCGGAAGAGCTCGAGTCGTTTCGCTGGGCATTGTTAGGGATGTACCTCTGTATCGTAGGAGGATTATGTCTGCTATTAGCTGTGCATGTGCACATTCATCGTCCGCTTCCGCATGAACGGCGATGAGGTAGTAAGGAAAAGCACCTTGTACCTTTTGTTCCAGCTGCATTCCCGATCATGAGATGTGTGTAGACAAAGCTTTACCAAACTGATATTGCGACTTTTGGATGTCCAGTTTGCATTGCTTACCGTGAACGAGTCTCGTAGAATATGTTCGAATTATAAACTTATGGGTGAGATTCCGAGCATGTGCTAATTATGGACTTAAATTTTCAGATGTTCCGACCGGCATGGAATAACCCCAATGGTTTTGATGCATCGGGTAGTGGTGATCTTACGCTACCGCCGCCCACGATGTTGACCGAAGCTTTCGTAGCAGCACATACGAAGTGTTGTGCCAACTCCTGCAGACACAACAGCAAATGGCTCAACAACTACAACAAATGCCACCGATGCAATCGAAGCTTCAACCTTCCAAGCCCTGTTTACCCGAAGTACCCACCCAGAGGGACATAAACGCCATTGTCGGCGCAACTCAACTGTTAGAAGGGCAGAATTCCGTGCTAAGCCAAATGGTGTATGATGTTATCCAAGGACGTTATGGGAAACCATATCAGAATAGTTTGGCAGACAGTCTCTCTCAGTCTTTATCTGCTTCTATGGTCGAACAAGCCCGTTTGTTCAATCTGTTGGAGGAGTATGTTAGTCAAGATCGACCCCAAGCCTCCGACTCAATATTACCACCTTCTCGACTACCGATGGATCTTAGGGCAGAAGAGAGGGCAAATAAAGGCAGTAAACGAGAACTTTCTGAGATAGATGTAAGTGAGTGGGAAATTACCTGTACGGAGACTTGTCCACGTTAAGGCAAACGAAGCTGTAACCCTAACAAGACCACTCAACTCCCCGCTAGTGCGACACCTTCGCGAACCACGAAGAGGGCAAAGAAAAAGGAGAGGAAGAGGCTCCGCCTTATCGAGGAAACCCAGCAACCGATCTCCAAACCCAAAGATCTTCCACCCCGTTTGTGCTACAATTGTAGACAGCCCAAGCATTTTGCCAATGAGTGCCCAAACCCCAAACAGCAGAAGCCCCAGCAGCAGGAGCAGAACCCCGGATCTGCTATCAACAACAACAAGCCGAGCCCTCAAGTGGAGCAAAGCCAACTGAATTTCTTAGGTAACACCTCTATCCCAGAACCATTCTTCACCTCCCCTTGTAATTTCGAATCTCGGGACGAGATTCTTCTTAAGGGGGTAGGCTGTGACGCCCCAGGTTTTTAATTACCATCATTAACACTAATGACCGGATCAGCCGGGTCAAACCAGTCAAACCCTGGTCTAACCTAGGTCAACCTGGGTCATCACCCGAAAACCTCGCCAGTGAACCCCAATGAACCCCTTTACCAAGCCTACACACACCCGTAGTCGACCCTTGGTCAAAGACACGGTCAAAACCGGCTTGACCGTCGACGTCAGCGAATGTCGTCCGGAACTTTTGCCGGGTTCTCCAAAATTCACCTAAACACTTCAAAATCTACCTTTAAGAAAGTTGTCCATCTTGTTGAGGGACACAACTTTCATGTAGATTGGCATTTCAAATTTTGGGTGGAAATTGGTGAAAATTTTGATCGATCGACAAGACTTCGTTTTCCGAACAAAGCCGCATTCAATATTGGCACGACGTTCCTGCAAAATCCGTGGAGAAAAACACTATATGGCCTTTTTGAAAGTTGTAGAGGGTAGTTAGATCTACAACCTTTCTATTCATCGTTTTGTGCACTGTAGTTCAAGATTTTGGAGTTACACGCGTCCAAACCAGGGCACTGCGAAACGGATCGGCCGCTCGGCGCCGCACAGCGCCGCGGCACGACATCGCGCATCGCGCCGCGCGTCGCACCCGCGCCGCCCGCGCCTCGGCTTCCGCGCCGCGCACGCACGCCGGGACCACCTAGGCGACCGTGCCCCGCGTTGCCCGAGGCTCCACGCGCCCCGAGAGCTCCCGGAAGTCATTCCCCCTCGCACCGCGCGCCGGCCGGCCGGACGGCGTCCAACGGACCGCCGGCCGCGTCCGTGCCGCACGGACCGTGCGTCCCACGGAGGTCGTCGCCCGCCTCAAGGCACGTCGCCGCCGCCCCGCGGTCACAAGCCCGCACGTGTGCCGCCTTTAAGGGGGGCGCTCCTTCCCCGGCACGCCGGACCCTCCCCGCCACGCCGAACCGCAAGCACCGCCCACGCCTTCGACACCGCCGTCGTCGGGTTCCCTACCGCCCGCGGTCGCCACGGCTTGAGCACACCCACGGGATCGCGAGCACCTACCGAAGCCTCCCCGCCCGCTCTTAGCCCCGACCGCACCCTCACCTCGCCGGAGCAAGCTCCCTGCGGCCGCCCCTCTTTGGCCACCGGCGAGCCGCGTGCCGGCGCCACCTCCACCCCGTCCAAGCACCCAAACCAAGCCTCTAGCAACCCTAGACCGTTCCCCAGCCATTCCCCGGCCAGGAACCGCGCCGGCCTCGCCGGAATTTTGCCGCCCGCGCCGGCCGGCCGCCCCAGGGGCCACATTGCAAACATCAAATTCTTTCCAGGGTCTTTATTGCAAAAAGGTAACTCCAATAGTGTTGCCATTTTCCTGATTATTGTAAACTGCGTAGAAAATCACAGAAAAATCGGAAAAATGTGAAACCAATTTTGTTGGATTCGTGATGAATTATACTACAACTTTTGTTATTCTAGCTTGAGCTAATTCCTTTTAGTTTTTGCATGAAAAATACAAATGTGAAAACCCTAGATCTGCAATATCTCAAAGCACATAAATCCTCTATAGCTAATTTTTGGATATGTTGTGTGTTAGGTCATGACTAGCTCCTATGCCAAAAAGTGCACAAAGTTATGATGTAAATCGTTTTCTAAAAATGTTTTTCCATTTCTGGCAGATCTGCATCAATGATTTTTCTTGTAAAATATATTCATGTTCTTGAGCCCAACTTGTGCACACTGTCTTTCAATACCAAAATGCACATCTTGTGAATTAATCATGATGTTTGGATTAACAGAAATAATTATTCTTGATTTATGCATGTTTTCCTTTGTAAATTAATAAACCAAGTTTAGTAGAGATTCCATGTGAACATGCTGGTTCTTTAGGCTTGTTTAGGACCAGAGAGCATGCACAAGAAAGTTTGGCTCATTTTGATGCTTAATTATTTTAATATGCATTTAAGTTGAATCCCTAGCTAGTCCTTTGTTATTTTCAATAATATTTAATTTCCAAGCATCCAACACTTACATGTGGGTCCAATGGACCAGTATAGGTGCTAGTAGGCTTAAGAAACACTACATTAATTTTTGGTGATTTAATTGCTTAATAAAAAGCTTAAAATCCCTTTTAATATTAAAGAGAAATTAAATAAAGAAAAACCCTTATTTAATTCCTTTTCCTTTTGAAAGTATTATCTAATTTAATTAGAAGATAATTAATTCTCATTGCTGATAAGGAATTAATTCATGGTCAAAAATATTATTTATATCTTTGCTTGTGAAAGGAAAATGATTAAAGCCTTCACATGAAATGACAAGTACAAAGAAATCTTTATTCAATTGTGCAATAAAAGAATAACCCATGTACAACCAATAACCTTCCTAAAAGAGAAATCACCAAACCACCCATGTTAACTTGAGTGTGGTTGGAAATCATGTTAAAAAGGTGAAATATACCTACCCACTACTGTTGGTGAATTTAAATGAAATTAATTACATATATATGTACACAATCACCATCAAAAAGAATAATTAATAAAGAGTTGCATATTGATCCTTTATGGAAGAGTATGCTGAATGTATTCTTATCTAGGTGAATGTGCCCAACAAATACACCCCTTGATTGTCAATATGGTTTGTAATTGATTAAAGTAAAAACCGTCGAATAAATCTTGCATTTGCATCTTCGTGTAGATCTTTCCGCCGCAGACGTACGCTCGTGCCGAAGGGGGAGACGAAGGTGCCGACAAAGAACTGTCGTGCGTGAACGTAGCTCAAGACCTAGACCCAAGTCCGGTAAGGGCCCAAGGCCAACCTTGCCGCCGAAGGCAAGCCCGGATCATTAACCCCGTCTTTTAAAATTATGCAATTATGTTTGCTATTATTGTGCATTTACATTTCAGAGTTGATTTGAAACCCTAGATGCATGATCCCTAGGTACCTATGCTCTATCACTAGTATGCTAGGTCGATAGCTGCTATGCTATAGGACCCGATAGAAGTCGAGTGATGTTCGTCACTCGCGAGAATGGGTTCCAAGATAGGAATCATAAGATATCCTTAAATGGATCGCTCATGTGGTAAGAGCATGGGATTGGGCTCCGGTCCAGTGGGCATGTGGCCTAAGCTTTTGAACGTACTAAACATTCGCCGGTTATGGGGCCGTAAGCCTAGTACCTTAATGAGGCGGCGCGGGAAGGGTGGTGTATGGTGACTCCGGTATCTCAAGGGGTATGCCGGATAGCCCGCACCGGGGATCGTAAGATTCGATCCCAACCCGAAGACTTTTGGAAACGGCTCGGGACGCTTGTCCTCGCGGGGACGACTTACCGTGTGTTTGGGTCTACCTTGCAAGGTTTAAATCAATCAATTGTCGGCCTCTTACCGTTATCCGAGACTCGCTTAATCAATCGGCCATGATATCCCATAATGATGGAACTTGAGAAATATGGTTGGATGAATTAATTGCTTGTCCAATTCTTGATTGAATTAGTTGGCACACTTAGATATGGTAATCAACTAAAACTTGTGCTAAAAGATTGAAAGTAAGGATCTACTCTTAGCAGCTGTTTAGCAAAAGAAACTCCACCGACCAAAAGCCTTTCATGTCTAGAGGTTAGTGATGTAGTCATCACCCGACGGTTAAGTCTTGCTGAGTATTAGTATACTCAGCCTTGCTTTAAAACTGTTGTTCCAGGTGTGATTGATCGGAAGGGTGACGACAAGTGATGACATCACGGATGGCCTCCTGTGATGTTTACCGTTGCGCTAGTTTAAATTATTTCCGCTGTATTTTCAAACTCTGAACCTTTACTCCATGTCATGAACAATGGTTTGTAATAAAATGTTTAATCCATGTTGTACTCTGGACTCGCCTTCGCGTGAGTTTTAATGCATGTGTCGATCCTCTGTTCGATGTCCAAGTGATTTACCGGGCGTTAACCCGGCAACCAACGACAGGACGATACTTTACTATTGCTTAATGACCAAAGTGGATCGGTCTTAGGCGATAGTACGGTATTTTCCCGGGCGGGTTGTCACAGCAGGTCAACACCAACGCCGGGCAGGTCAACGCCAATGCCCAACAAGACAATGCCAACGTCGGGCAACATGTACTTGTGGCACCAGCTGTCCCACAGCAGCAACGCCAAGATGATGCACCTCGCGCCAATAGACCGCGTGCGCGAGACCTCCTCTGGGAGTTCGAGCGCGACGAACTCGAACTATACAACTCTTCGCAAACTAATTTGGGCACCGCTCTTGCCGCTCTCAATCACCTCGAAGATTCCCTAATGATCCGGCGCTTCCAAGCCAACGTTCGCGTTGCAGCTGCTCAGATCGAAGAAAGAAGACCTGGATACAGCAGATCCGCAGCAAGTTCCTACTCCAGAAGCAAAAGCAGATCGGAGCGTCCTTGCCAACGACGTCGAAGCCAGGGTCCCCTTGACCCGGTGGCTGAAGAAGGTCGAGGCGAAAACGAAGTAGCACAGTCAGTCAACCCAGCTGCCAGTGCCGCAACTAATGCTCCAGCCAATGTTGTAGCCAACACTCCAGCAAACGCCTCGGTCAACGACGCTGGAAACATCGCCAACAACGCAGCCAATGCTGTCAATGTTCAAGGGAACGCCGCTCCAAACCCATGACACAACGCAGGAGCTCAGGCTCCTCTGGTCCAGGTCAATCGTGCAGAGGGAAGCCAGTGCCACCGCGTAAGAGATGAAGTAGAGATAGCTTGACGTGCTAACTACAACCGCGAGCACGGGGTCCCTGATGCCCTCGATGCCAACAACCCCATCCAAGCTACAGAGCTCAGGATCATGCACGACCAAGAATGGCCTTACCGACGATCTCTACGTCATCCCCGCGGCTCATGCCCCGTCTGCAAGCCCGTGAGCGGTCAATCATTTCCCAGCTTTCTCACGACGTCTTCGGACGATCAGATACCCAAAAGACTTCAAGCCAGCTATTGAGAAGTACGACAGTCGCTCTGACCCTAGTATATGGCTCAAGATGTACAACATCACAGCGCGTGCCTCCGGCGGAAATGAGGACCACATGGTGGGATACTTCCCCCTCGTGATGGGCAAGGCACCACTCTTGTGGCTCGAGAACCTCCCAGCAGAGTGCATCACCTCCTGGGCGACCTTGTCTCGCCTCTTCACGACCAACTACCAGGCGACCTACAATCGCCCTGGTAATACTCACCACCTCGCAAGAGTACGGATGAGACGTGATGAAACTCTCCGTGAATACACCAACCGCTACTTCGAGAACTGCAACACCCTTGTGTGTGTTAAAGACGAAGACGTCATCGCTTACTACAAGAAGGGAATCACCAACATCAAGCTGTTCAAGAAGATCCATGAGGCTGATGCACACACCATCGGCGACCTCATGGCTTACGTCGACAAATTGGTCGACACTCAAGATGCGGTAATGCATGACTTGAACGGAGAAGATCATGACAACAGAGGCACCAGATCGCACAAACGATCTGGTGAAGCCTATGTAGCAGATCCACCAAGACCCTCCACCTTCCTCGAAGGGGACTTCAATATGGTCATGGACGACCAGTGCCAGTTCCACCACGACGCCAAGCACACCATGAGAGAGTGCGAGCAGCTAAAATGCGCCCTTGGAGTCCCGTCTGCCTCCAACAAGACCAAGAGCAACGACAATCACAACGGTGGTCAACACTTCGACAATCGTGACCATCGACCTGATCGACGAGATTACCGTGATCGAAGGCCCTATCCTCTCAATGATAATAGGGATCTACGTGATTATTGCTGCGACTATCGCCGGGACTACAGATGCGATGCCCCGACTACAGGCGTGACGACCACAGGAGTGATCATCATGATGATCGTCATGATGATCGCCGCAACGACCGACGCGGTGATCGACTTCACCAGGACGACCATTATCACGAAGACAGCAACAGGAAAGAGCGGACACCTCCGCCACTGCCCAAAGAGGGCAACCCCAACGGTGCATTCCAGAAGGCCAATCATTAGATCAACTTCATCATTAGAGGTCGTCAAGCGATCAAAACCAACCGACAGACCTGATCAAACACCAGGGAGATTGGACACGTCAACACCGAAAACTCGCAACCTCTGCGGTGGTCTGAATTCCCAATCACTTTCTCCAGAAAAGATCATTGGGTTCACATCCCTGACCCCGGGACCTACCCGCTGGTCGTCAACCCCATAGTTAACGGGGCCTTCTTGCCTAAGACCCTCATCGACGGGAACAGCAGCCTAAACATCATCTTCACAGAAACGCTGCGCAAGATGGAGTTCGACTTCAGCAAGATGACCGCTTGTGATGAACCCTTCTATGGGGTTGTGCCCGGCAAGGCTGCGTACCCCATAGGTTGTGTATGCCTACCGGTCACCTTCGGCACAGAGGAGAACTTCCGTACAGAGTACCTGACGTTCGAGGTTGTGGACTTCCGCTCATCATACCACGCCATCTTTCGCCGACCTATGCTTGCCAAGTTCATGGCTATACCGCACCACGCCTACCTCATCATAAAGATGCCAGCGCCAAATGGAATTTTTTCTGTCCTCGAGGACATCATGGTCTCCTACAACTGTGAAAGCGCCACCGTCGAGCTCTCCAAAGATTCAGCGATCAAAACCGCAGCAACGGTCATGGTCGCCCAGGCAGCCAAGATCGACCAAACTACCCTGCAGGTACCAGAGCAAAAGCGTACAATCACGGCCTTGGACCCTAGTCCAGCTGTCAAGAAAGTTTGCCTCGGCCTGCCTGATGCATCCAAGGAAGCCGTCATCGGGGCCGACCTCGATCCCAAATAGGAACTCGTGCTCACCAGCTTCCTCAGGGACAATGCTGACATCTTCGCATGGAGTCCATCCGATATGCCTGGCGTCCCTAGGGAGCTGGCTGAGCACAGACTTGAAGTCAACAAGACCGCACGACCTATCAAGCAAAAGTTCCGGCGATTTACAAAAGATAGAAAAAAAGCTATAGAAGTAAAAATATGTAAGCTCTTAGATGCAGGTTTTATTAGAGAATGTCAACACCCGGTTTGGCTCGCAAACCCGGTTCTTGTACCAAAGAAAACTGGTGGTTTAAGGATGTGTATCGATTACACCGACCATAACAAGCACTGCCGAAGAATCCGTTCCCTCTTCCTCGTATCGACCAGGTCGTGGACTCAACGGCTGGTAGCATCCTACTTTGCTTCCTGGACTACTACTCGTGATATCACCAGATAGCACTGCATCCTGACGATGAAGACAAAACGACGTTCATAACACCTCACGGTATCTACTGCTACAAGGTCATTACCTTTGGCCTGAAAAACGCTGGAGCAACATATCAGAAGGCAATCCAAAAGTGCCTGAAGGCCCAAATCGGCAAGAACATCAAAGCTTACGTAGACGATGTGGTCGTCAAGACTACAGAAGAAGACAAGCTCATCGCCGACCTTACTGAAACCTTCGCCAACTTATGAGAGTTAAAGTGGAAGCTTAACCCAACAAAGTGTGTCTTCGGTGTCCCCTCCGGACTAATCCTAGGCTTCATGGTCGGGCACCGAGGCATTGAAGCTAACCCTGCAAAGATCGACGCTATACGAAAGATGGCCAAGCCATCTAATAAGAAAGACATCATGAAGCTCACCGGCATGATGGCGGCCCTAGGTCGTTTCATCAGCATGCTTGGCGAAAAAGGCTTACCCTTCTTCAAGCTATTAAAGAAGGCTGACAAGTTCGTATGGGACGATGAAGCCCAGAAAGCGTTCGAGGCTCTCAAAGAGTCCTTAACAACGCCACCGGTTATGACACCTCCAATCCCGAAGGAAACACTCCTACTCTACATCTCTGCCACCACTAATGTGGTAGCACGGTTCTCGTCGCTGAGCGAGAAGAAGAAGGGCAGGCCTATCCTGTCCAACGACCTGTGTATTACTTGAGCGTGGTCCTGGCTGACGCTAAGACACGTTACACACAACCTCAGAAGCTACTCTATGCGCTCCTGATCACGACGAGAAAGCTTCAACACTACTTCCAAGTTCACAAGATCGTGTTCCCGTCTTCGTTGCCCTTAGGAGAGATCATCCGCAACCGCGACGCTAATGGCCGCATTGTCAAGTGGTCAGTCGAGCTTGGAGAGTTTGAAATCGAGTTTTACCCCAGGCAAGCGATCAAGTCGCAAATCCTCGCAGACTTTGTGTCTGAGTGGACAGAGATCCAGATGCCCCCTCCCAAGGAGCGGCCTGAACAATGGATACTGTACTTTGACGATGCCCTCAATCTGGAAGGAGTAGGCGCAGGAGTATTACTTATCTCTCCTCAGGGAGAGCAACTCAAATACGTCATGAAGATTCACTACAAGGACTCCAACAACAGTGCAGAGCACGAAGCCCTGATCCATAGGCTCAGAATAGTAGTGTCCCTTGGTATCAAGCGACTACTAGCTTTTGGCGATTCCAAGGTCATCGTCGAGCAAGTTAACAAGGAGTGGGACTGCGTCAAAGACACGATGGATGCTTACTGCGCTGAAATCTGTAAGCTCGAGGGCCATTTCAAGGGGATCGAGTTCCAGCACGTCCCACGGAATAACAACGTCGCCGCCGATGTACTTTCCAAGCTAGGCTCTCGTCGAGCTCTAGTCCCAACAGGCGTATTTGTCCAAGACCTACGCAAGCCTTCAATAAAGCTCCTGGATCCCAATAATCCAGAGCCACCTCCAAACGATCAAAATACAGCACCTCCCCACGATGTGCTCATGTCTGAAAAAGAGGATGATTGGCGCAAGCCCTTCATAGACTTCATACTCGACCAACTTGTCCCCGATGGCAAGGCAGAGCGAGAACGTATCACACGACGAAGCGCTAACTACGTCGTGACTGGTTCCGACCTATACAAGAAAGCTGCCTCTACTGGCATCTTGATGAAGTGTATCCTACGATCAGAAGGTCTCCAGATCCTAGCTGAAATCCACAGCGGTGAGTGTGGCTGTCATGCGGCATCTACCAACTTGGTCGGTAAAGCGTACTAATCTGGGTTTTACTGGCCAACAGCCATCACCGATGCCAAAGACCTCGTCAAGAGGTGCAAAGGATGCCAATTCTTTTCCAAACAACAGCACCTACCAGCCCAGGTCCTGCGCACCATCCCTCCGTCATGGCCCTTCGCTATGTGGGGTCTCGACGCTGTAGGACCGTTTCGTACCGCCCCAGGTGGCTAGAAACATATCCTGGTCGCCGTAGACAAATTCACCAAGTGGATCGAAGTCCGACCTGCTGCGAAAGTAACGTCGGAAGAAGCTGTTAAATTCATCGGAGACATCAAGCATCGCTTCGGTGTGCCCAATAGGATCATAACCGACCTAGGTGCAGCCTTCACTGGCTCGGTCTTTTGGGACTTTTGCCAGGATAACCTTATCGACGTCTACAACTCCTCGGTCGCCCACCCACGGTGCAACGGTCAGGTCGAAAGAGCCAACGACATGGTGCTCCAAGATCTCAAAGACCGTATCTACGACGACACCTCCAACTATGCCACTAGGTGGTTAGTTGAATTGCCACATGTAATCTGTGGTCTCAGGACTCAACTCAGCTCTACTAAGGGCTTCTCACCCTTCTTTCTGGTCTACAGATCAGAAGTTGTTCTACCCACTGACGTTGCCTTCAGAGCCCCACGCATCCAGTTCTACGTGGAAGGAGAGGCCGAACAAACACGTCGTACCAACCTCGACAGCCTCAAAGAATAGAGACTTGCCGCCGTCATGAGACAAGCTCGCCAGGACCAGCAGTTACGCCGCTACCATGATCGCAATGTTAAGGAAACTTCCTTTAATGTTGGCGACCTCGTCCCTAGACGCATCCAGAAGACTGACGGCATGCACAAGCTCTCTGCCCCTTGGGAGGGACCCTTCATCACCACGGAAGTTGTCAGCCCGTCAACATGTCGACTCCAGTGGGGCGATGAGCAAGGAGTACCCAACCCCTAGAATGTGGAGCATCTACGATGATTCTATCCGTAGAATAGTTTTAAGATTTAGGCGATGTATTTCCCTCTTTTGTACCTTTTTTTCAGATTAAATAAATAAATATTTCAAGGAGTCATCTGCTATGAGTTGAGCACTACCTCCTCCTTCCTCATACAGTAAACCCCTCCCCCCTCGACATGCTCGGGGGCTTGGCTAAAGCCAACATTTAGGTCGCAAGACCTGGGGGTTCCAAGTCTGTCTTATTCCTTCCCCTCAATATGCTCGGGGGCTTGGCTCAAAGCCAACCTAAGGGTCATTACGACCTAAGGACACCATCCCTAACAAGTATAAAGCCTCCTGCCGCTACGAGCATGCTTGGTTGGAAAGGTCGCCAGACCTGAGCCCTAGGCTCCTCTCTCGCGCGCCGACCTCTCGTAAGCCTCCACGCCGAGCTGTGGAGGTCGGTAAGCCAGCCTCTCTGTGAGTAGTGGTTAGCGAGTCAAGAACACAAGACGTCATCATCTACAAGATCAACCAAGCTCGTGCAGGCAAAAGGCAAGTACTTCATTCAGAGTTTACTCCAACGTATCCCTGAAGCATTATTTACAACTTATGAGAGGAGGGGGAGGTACAGCTCCTAACTACTACTGGCCGCCACCGTCTCCACCATCGCCACCGGCGCCACCATCGCCTTTGAAGTCGATGTTCTCCATCACCTCGTTGGCTGCATCATCAACTTCAAGCTCCAGGGCCTGGAGGTCCTTCGTGGTGTCCGCACCGCCCTTGATCTTGGCCATGTCGACCTCAGGATAATGAGACATAACTCTCACCAACGCGTCAGTCGCAGCCGCGAAGCCCGTCGCCTTCAGCAAAGTCAAAAGCCTGTTAGGAGTATCTACCAGGCGATCAACAATGGACTGCTACTGCTCCCTTCTTCTAGAACAGGTATGCAAGACATTGCATAATTGGCAGCACCCTTGAGGTCGTTCAGCTCCACCTCATACCATGCAATGGTGACTTGGTCACTTTGCAATGACTTCAAAACAACCTTGAACTCGACTTCAAGGCCCTGACGAGCTGCTGCCTCATAAGCCAGCTTTTGAGATATGGCTTACTCACTATCAATGGCTTCTTTCATCGCCCGCTTGAGTTCCAGGCCTCCAGCTTCGATCTCTTAGTCCCTTATCTCCAAGTCCCGGACCTTGCCCCTGGAGGTCGCCAAAGCATTCTTCAGCTCCTCCTCACGATTACGGAAATCTGCAGACACAATAGTTAGCACACAGATAACAATCTCCTTCTCAAAAGGGATAAGGATTTGACCTACCAATAGCAATGGTATTGAACTGCGCGGTAGCCTCCACGGCTTTGCGCTTCTCCTCGGTGAGCTCATCCTCGAGCTTCTTCTTTTTGGCGGCCGCCACCTCGCGGACCTCCTTGAGCTCTCGCTCAAGGTCGACAATCCGCTGTTCCTTCGCTGCTGCGTCCTTCAGCAGGTCGGCCCGGCCCTTAGCCCTGTAAGCCAGAGACTGCCACAGCACGACAAGATCGTCAGCATCATTTCAAATAATGTGCAATCAAGTAACAACAACACATCATAAAGCACTCACCATTAGCGCATTGTTGTTCATGATAATGTTAGTCCGCACGGCCTGCATATCTTCATTGTCGTCAAACCAATCCTCCTGCCAAGGGGTGTGATTCTAATTAATCCATCGCCGTGGCAACCTTGGGCTCGAGGATGAAGATGGAGGTACCTGTGCGCCAGATGTTTTTTGACCTCTTGGCACCAGGTCGATCTGAGGTTGGTCCCTGACCAAGTCCTCAGCCCTACCAGAAACCGCTCTGATCGGGTCGACGTCAATAATTCTTGGGGAGGTCGTCACCCCGGCATCCCCAGTCGTCACCCCGACGTCCCCAGCTGACGCCCCCACAACCTCAGCAACACGTGGGGGAGTCTCCACCGTTGTGCCAGCCACAGGCGGTGAAGTAACCACGGTCTCAACCGCCCCCCATGGCGGAGTAGCAGTACGCACATCATCTGCAAGCACCTCCCCCATGACCTGTGGCTCAGGCGACCTTGTGCGGGAGGGAGAAGACGTGGCATTTGGACCCCCTTGCGGCCTCGTCACAGGCCTGCATGATAAAACACCTCTTCAAGACAAAAATTAGATTGTAAGTGCAAAGACAAAACCAGCCCTCAAGATTCTACCTCGTCGCGGCCAGAAGCCGAGTCTTCAGCCAAAACACTCGAGGCTTAATAGTCGCATGCATCCTCGCCTGCGCCGCTGCAGCACCGCGCTGTGCCTCCAATCCATGTCAGAGAGCATCCCCCGACGTCTTCTGCACCAGCTCCCACTGCCTCTTGGCAGTAGGACTTTCCGGTCTCCTTGCCGCCTGATCCTCAGGGACCGGCAACTCTTCGACCGCCTCATCCTTCTCCTTCTCCTTCTCCTCCTCCTCTTCCGACTTGACCTCCCGCGAGCGAGGTGTCGGAATCGATGGAGTTACGACCGCTGGAGGGGATGCGGCCTTCCCTTCCGCTTCTTCTTCTTCTGCTGCTCTACAGCCTTCACCGCAGAGATAGCAGCAGCAACGGCCGAGGCAGACTTCTTCATAACCGCCGACCTGGTCCTGCGCCGGGACTTCACCACGCCAGCACACTCGGGTCCGCCCCCCCCTCTCGCATCGCATCTTCGTCGGCCTCCACCAACGAGTCAGACTCGTAAAACTCCAGCAGACGTCCTGCTGGAGGTTTGTACTTGTCCGACCTAAGCTTCCTCCGGTGCAGCTCCCCCTCAGGGAGAGGTGCTGGGCACCACATCTAAAGCTCGTGCATCTGCAAAAGGATGACATGGACGTTATATGACCTAAGCAAATCAAGAAAGAAAAGTGCAACGACCTAAAGACAGATCTCAGGATCTTACCAGGTCAGCCGACCTCTTCAATGAGTGTGCCTTCAGGCACTTCTTCACCTTTACCTTCCCAGAATACATATGGGAAACTCGAGCCGCCATCTCCTCCTTGGAGACTTTGCAGTTCACCTCTCGTGTGGGGTCTGATTGCCCACAGTACTCATACGCGGGTGGACCCGATCCTTGAACGGCTGGATCATCCGCCGGCAGAACGACCTTGCCACTGCCGCTCCTGTCACTCCCTGTTCCTTCATGTCACTAACAAGCTCCAGGACCCCCTTGAGGTCCTCGAGGTCACGGGTTGGGAGTCCTAGATCCTACTCGCTAATCTTCGCTGGCTTATGGCCAGTACGACGTGGAAGACCAAGGATCTGATCCGCAATATAAAACCACTCCGACCTCCACCCGACGGTGTTGTCGGGGAGGTCGGTGTCTATCCACTCCACCTTGAGGCCTGGCCTCAGCACAAACATTATAGCCCCCACTGGCCCTGACCTCTTGCCAGTGCTCTTAATGCAAAAAAAATACCTCCACAACAGAAAGTGAGGCGGTATCCCCAGATACGCCTCACAGAAATGGATGAAGGTTGAAACTATAGTGTCGGAGTTGGGAAAAAGGTGACCAGCTCCAGCCTACAGTAGTACAGCAGGCCGCGAAAGAAGTCTCCCACCGGGAGGTTGAAGCCACGCTCGAAGAAGGAAGCGAAGACGACATGCTCCATGAAGTCCTCGCTCAGGAACTCCTCCCCAGCAGCAGCCCTCCACTCCACCTCTGCCTTCGATCGGAGCAGCCCCCGGGCAACCAGCGCCCGGATCTTGGCCTCCGAGGGTCCGGGATGCAAGCCGCCTCCGTCTCCATCTCACCGCTAGGGTTTGAGTTGGATCTAATGTGGCACCGGAGGAGCACGGCACAGAGCGGTGGCGCTAGCGTGAACCTAGCCGGAGGTGGAAGCTGGACGAGCGGGCGTGGGCGCACAACGGTCGCAAATATCGCTACGACGCAAGAGAGAGAGAGAGAGAGAGAGAGCGACGGGAGCGAGAGGGACCGAGACGGAGGAAGACGAAGGGGAATGAGGTCAACCCCGCCCCAGGTCACTCTATTTATAGGGGGGTCCACTGAAAGTATCCGTTACGACTCCTTGCTCCGTACAATACGCCCCAACGGCTCTATCCCGAGAAGTTCGCGAGAAGATTAAGGTGGATTTTTTGCTAACAGACAACGTGCTACGACCTAAATCTGAGTTTAGGTCGACAGCCAAACAAGAAGATAACATCAAGTCGTCCTGATGGAAAACACGATTTTCAAGCCCCCACATCATATAATATTAGGTCTTTGGCGAATCATTTTGCCAAATTCACCAAGTACATGACAGAAAAGAGCGAACGTTACATGGACCACCCAAGACTACACAAACTACCTATGACCTTATTGGATCCAGAATCCGAGGGAACAAGCCGCCTACGACCTTATTGGATCCAAAATCCGAAGGTACACAAGTTGCCTGGGACCTCATTGGATCCGAAACCCGGCACACAAGATAAACATACCACAAGGCCTGGACAACTCAGAGCAGTCATCACAACCTACTTTGCCGAAGCAAAGCACGTCGCGAGACTTCTCCTAGCACCAGGACCTTGATGGCGGCCTTGTGGGAGACAACTGAACGATGGCACGCAAGCTAAGGCACGCCCGGCTCCAACTATTGGAATGGAGACACAAGCTTGCTCTTCGGCGTTGAAAACCAAGCCCTAGTGAGCTCCCGGTGCTCACCAGAGACGTCCTGCTGGGGCTCCAGCCTGAACGGCATCACCTCCAAACGCTGCCTCGTACCTCGCAGAGGCTGGGCCCAAAGGCTGGGCCCAAAGGATGGTTACAAGCGTAGCCCCTGCGACCGGTTCCACGGTCTCAGCCTGAGGGAGGGGAGCGAACTCCTCGACAGCGAGCGCTGGATTCTCTTCAGCTGCCGCCGTGCCGAGTTCATCCCCTTCCCAAGACAAAATAGTCGACTTCCTGCACAGTACAAAATTGGTGGTCAACCGAGGAAGATTACCAAGTTACAAGTACTACTCAGGAAAGGTTTTCACTTACAAGCTAGACCAGACGACAGTCACGGTCGAAGCGCCAAGTATGCTGGCGATGTCTACAAGCCCGGCTTCAGTGGGCGCCTCTTCTTTAGCTTGAGCCGCTACCGGTTCTTCAGTACCAGTAGTCGCGCTCGGTCCCAGCCTGCTCTCCATGGCTGGCGCCTGCGGCTCGACAACTCTAGTTGACTGTTGTGTCATCTGCGACACAAGTTCTTCTACGGTGGGGGCTGGGCTGCGGCTTCTCTCAGCCGGCTCGCCCACTGTTTCCCAGTCGTCTCCTTCCCCTTGGTCAACGGGGTCGGATGGTGGAATCTCCTACGAGAACTCAAAGTTTAATTGTCAGCATACACAATACTGCAAGACAAGTACTCGACTACTCTACTCGAGGAGCTTACCTCTTGAGATGTAGTCTCGGTGACCTTCAATTTCTTGGCGACGCGCTTGCGCGCTACATTGCGCGGCTTCCTTGGTGGCGCAGGGAGACTGGCCTCCAGGCTAGTCGTTGGATCATCGACGAGGGGCACATTGGGCAGTCCAGGACGGCTGAACCTGGACCGCAGCTGGAATCGCTCCGGCAGCGTCTTCCCGTCCTCCTCGTCGGACGTATCTTGAATGGTGATGGTGTCATCACCCTCGCCGACTTCACGGCGCTCCTTGGCCTTGCCCTTGCCCTCCTCTGGAATATCCACAAGTCGAGGAGGGGAAGCTGGGTCAGATACAAACTTCGTCAGGTCATCCTGCAGCAAACAGTTTGGCTGAGCTCGACTACTACAATACAATGAGTACTCGAAGACAAAATTCGATTACCAATCTTGTTTGGTGGACGAGCCGCGGAGTACTCGGAAACTGGGCAGGGTGTGTATGGTGGCATATCTTTGAAGATCCTACCCAGTCTCTCGACGACGTCGTCATCGTCGACTTCATTACCGGGCATCCTCGACGTGTCGTCATCGCCCGTATATTGGTACCCGAGGGTATCGCGCCCCATCAGCGGCTGCACCCTCCTCTTCATGAAGCTGAAGGACACGTGTTCGGCCCTCAGCCCAGCTTCTCTCAAAGCCTTGATCTTCTGCAGAAGCTCGGGTAGTTGAATACCCTCCTGCATCGTCGGCTCCATGTTCTACCAGGGCCAATGCTTCGGCTGCTTCCCGCTCGGCTTCGGCAGCTCCGGGTGGTGGTTGGTGATGTAGAACCACTTCGCCTTCCAGTCTTGGTTGGAGTCGATAAGCTTGTATGACAAGTACTGCTCGGCAGCATCCTCACACATCTGGATGTTGGCTCCTCCGACTACTCTTGGGTCGTTGGCGCTCGGCTACGGCTTCAAGCAGAAGAACTTCCGAAACAAGATCCAGTGGGGCTTGATCCCCACGAAGGCTTCACAGAAATGGACGAAGATGGAGACGTGAAAAATCCCGTTAGGGTTCAGGTTCAAGTACTCGATACGTTAGTACTTGAGGAGACCCTTGAAGAAGTCGCTCGCAAAGAGGGCCAGCCTGCGCTCCACGAACCTGGCGAACATCAGGATCTCGTCGGGGTTCTTCTCCATCGGGTACGAGTCTCTCGCGGCGGCGCGTCACGTGTCCATCTCCTTTTCCCGAAAGAAAACCGCTGTTCACCAGCGCCAGCAAATCTTCGGTCTTCGCCTTGGACTTCTTCAACTCCTTGTTTGGATTCAAGCGCGGGGGAGATGTCGGCGGTGTTGACCCCTGGGCGGATCCAGCCGCCTCATCATGGGATCTCTTCTTCCCGGTGCCAGTCTTCATGCTCTTCGAAGGGGAAGACTTCATCCTCCAAATGCATTGGGTCTTCACTCGCATCCGCTCGGGGGCTTCTCTGGAGGCAAACAGCGGCGGCACGCATGGATCTGCAGCCTAAGGTGCGGTGGCAGTGGCACAGGTGGCTGACTCTTGCCTAGATTTGTCTCAAATGGCTACAAATGTTGGGGATGGAAAACCCTAAGGGTTTCGACCTCTATTTATAAGCCAACCGGTGGCGCTGCAACGGCTAGATGGATACGTATCGGTAGCTGACTCAGCGGCGACCGCCTGACCCTTCATCTTCCAGTAGTTGACGTGCTCCATCTCAGGGGCTCGGCTACGTCTACTCCATTCCCTGGTGATGACAAGATTTCGGAGCAACTCAGGACACATTCTACAATCAAGATGACCCTTCAATTCGAGAGGAAGTACTCGACTCAAGGCTCGGGGGCTCCGTGTCACATGTCCTTTGGTTTTTTCTCCGGATTTTGTGGGATAATCTTGGTAGAATTTCAGATTGACCCTCAGGTTGAATCTACGATTCAACCTAAGGCTCGGGGGCTACATTTCATATGGAATGCGATTCTTTGAATCGCATTTTCCATATGGTTCCTTCTTCAAGGAAAAGCGAGCATTATTGAAGACCTTCAAGAGGAGAACTCAAAGATGCTTGGGAACTACTCGAGAAGACTTCAAGACTACCCAAGGATCAGCTGGATTACCTTCCAGCCTCGGGATGCTTCAAGTACTCTTGAGGACTTTTGGCTTGTAGTACTCGGGGACGCCTGAGGACTACTCGTCAAGGCCATCAAGATTACTCGAAACTATCCTGCTCGACTACAAAGTACTCGGGGACTTGTCGTATGGACCTCCCTGGGCCCACTGCCTCGGTGGGTACCAGGACCGACTACTCGGTGGGCCCCTGGGAGTACTCGGCTTGTGCCACACGGCACCTGATGGTGTGGGGTGCAAGGACTACGGTGGAGAAGTACTCGGATAGGAATCTATACATGTCATGTACTATGTAGAGAACTCCTAGACGTACCCGACTAGTACTCTCTCCTCAAACCGACTTGTAACCCTACCTCCAGGACTATATAAGGTGAGGCAGGGACCCCTCTCTCTCTCATACGCATCATCTTGTAAACACATCCAATCAATCCAGAGCTACGCAGCATACAGGATGTAGGGTATTATGCACTTCGCGCCCCGAACCTGTATAAATTGTGTGCCACGTGTCTCTTCCTTCGAGTTACCGATCTCGGTGAGGCCACATTCATCTACCTCGGGTACTCCCCTTGGTAGGTTGCTGGTCTAAAACACCGACAGATGGAGATGTTGCCTACATTTTGCGAGAATTCTCCTAGCTCCAAGCATCAACAAGTGTAAGAACCTACAATCTGGAGGACGAACACATGCCCATGGCATGGCAGGAACACTACTCTGCTGCTCTGTGGCTTGGTGGTGCTCGGAGCTTGCCTCCCTGAGTCTGAAGAAAGCTATTTATAGCCGAAGCCGCACCGTGGGCAGCTGGAGAGGTGATGACACTGTCACCACGTGATGCGGGGTCCTGTAAGCCTGTGCACGATTAAAGGCGATGACATTAACTATCTCTCTGACTCACGACGTATTTGTCGTTTGTGCATCAACGATGCTTGAGCCCCGCCGCAGAGGTCACATGGCTACAGTAACTCCTCGGTCAGTGGGTAGTTTGTCGTTTTCTGGGTGGCAAGAGCATCTCCGACCACTGTTGACCCATGACCCTGTAGTCTACGCTACATGACAAAACCTGACCCTGCATCGGGTGGCTCTGTGCCTAACTCAGCTCTCTTTCAACGACAACTTCATGACCTTCCTCTACGACCTGATGTCTTTTATCTGCATCCGCTAGGCTCTGTGTCCTAATGCACCCGCTATGGCTCTGCATGTAAACGAACCTATTCTAATCAGCATATATTTCTTTTTCCTAAGCAGAATGGTCGTAGGTTCGATTGAAGACCTTCCAGGGTAGGCGTGCCTTGCTGCTCTTCCAGATCCGTCTGGGCGCCTAAAGATATAAAAGTACCATGGAGATTAGAAGCATCACGAAGATCTACAATTTTCATCGGGCCCCCGTGGTCAGTGTGCATATTGCTGAGGTCGCCAATACCTTAGTATCATGGCTCTGTTGGATGGACAGCAGCTATGTTGGTCATCTGGACACCAAAATGACCTCCTTGAGGTCAGCGTGCCATAATACCTAGGTTTTGCAATATCTTGGTATGTCTGCGGCCCTGCCAACCTTGTTGGGCGCCCCGGATGTGTGACCTTCCAAGGTCGGTGTGCTCTCGTAGCCCTGCCAGCCTGCTCTGGACACCTAGGATTTTATGTCGGGAATGAAGGCTTCCCTGTGGGGTGCATGCCTGATGGCCCCTCCAAGTATCTCTGGTGCTTGGGCGCCTCTAACTTGAGACCTTCTTGAGGTCGGCATGCCTCGAGTGGCTCGGCCAGACTCTTTGCAGCTATGCAAGATATCTGGGTGTCTCTACATTCCATACATTAAAAATCAACGTTCTATCGCAAGAATCATCATCGACTGCCATCGAACATCCCAACTTTAGCTACAACATAATCAACAACTTCTTTGTTCAACGCTTCTTTCAAGATCCTACTGGGTATGCTTAGATACTGGACTTCATCGACTTGAGACCTCTTTGAGGTCGGCACGCCTACAAAGACTTCCCTGAGGTCGGCCCTGCCACATTCATTGCAGCTATGCTCGGAGATCTTGGTGCCTCTACACTTCGTTCGATCAAGACCATGTCTCAATTTTCTTCTTTTGAGCATCAAACCAGCCATCCTGCCTGCTTCAATGCTCGGGGACTACTCTACGAGTGCGTCTTCGATGCCCTCTTGTTTTTCTCATTATACCGACCTGATTGGGAAACCTGTTTCTCATCACGTCGTTACTCGACCTACTTTTTATTCTCTTCTCTTTTTTGGACCATCATGCTAACCATCCTGCCCGCCACGATGCTCGGATACTACTCATGAGTGCATCTTCGATGCCCTCTGAATTTTTTCATCGTCGTTTGGATCTATAGGAAGCCTGCTTCCTATAGGTCGTCACTCGACCCCTCTTCGTTCGGCAAGACTACAAACAGGTCGGCTGCTAAGCTGGCTAGTTCTTTTCTCTATTTTTGGACCGACATGCATGCTATTCGACTTGCCAAAAGCTCTACGACTTCGTCATGACCTTTCTAAGGTCGCTGCACATACACCTCACTCGGGGGCTTATGAGACATGGGTACCCCTGGGTCCCCACCGACCAGGGTCACGGCCGTCCCCAACAAGTGGGTCCGGCCTACTACAAGACCTGCCGACCTGTCAGTGGGTCAAACCAACCTAGTCAGTGACCCACACGACCTCTTGAAGACCTTCTAGAAGATTCTCCATGCGACCTAGTTCCTCACGACCTCAAGACTTGGCGTACCGGACAAGACCTTAGTGGATTTCACCCAAAGCAGATCGACGGGATATGGCAAGATGTGTAACGTAGACTAGGTCTCCTGGTCGTAACCGACCAGGAGTCTAGGAACCGACCACATCCGCTGGCCAATATAAGATGGGCGAGGCGACCCTTGTAACATACGCAATCCTCAAGCAATCTACACCGACAACTAGACATAGGGTATTACTCTCCGGAGGCCCGAACCAGTATAAACTCGTCGTGTTCTCTGTGTTCAGCGTACTCATGTGTGACCTTCGAGTTCCTAGCCTTAGACTCCTCCCCACCGAAAAAATAAACCGTAGGGATTAACACCCCTGTGGGCTATCCAGATCTCACCATCTGACAATAGTAGGACAATCAAGGACAGGATATTTAAAGTAGGCAGTGCAAGGTTCATCAACAAGCATATAAAGTAAAGCGCTTGCAAACTATATTGCAATGTCTATAGGTTTTCAAAGTCAGTCAGGTGTGAACCTGGGATCGGGTAGTCCTCCGCGGCGAAGTCATCGGCGTAGTCGTACTCCGGGTTCAGCTCCCCGGCTCCAGCTGCTCCTATCAACGCGTAAAACAAAATAAACAGTGGCACTATTGCAATTACTTCAAAAGAATGGCAATTAAGAGCCAAAAGAAAGCAAACACTAGCCTAGCACGGAGTTTGAGGTTTTAGAGAATTTCTGGAAAAGGTTCTGTATTTTTCGGAGCAAAAACGGATTTAGTAAGATTTTCCAAAGGTAAAATAGTTTTCTGGAAATAAAATACGTATACACAATAACACAGACTCTAGGCTGACTATTGGCTAGCTCTAAGGGACATAAAGCTGACTACAAGCCGACTACTAGATGACTCAAGAGGATGAGGTGGCTGCCACCGCAGCAGCTTTAAGCCAGCTGCAGCCCCCGTGGCTGCTGGCGTGTCGGGGTGGCGCACCGGATCCGGGACTGCTCCCTGCGGCCTGGCGCGGTGCGAGCGCGGGTGTGACTCGGCCCTAGGTGGCTGGCCGCACGGGATCCGATTAGATCGGGCACAGACAGGCACGCGTGTGGAGAGGGGAAAAACCCCCCATCCCCGATCGGCTGAAGGTGCTCGAAAGAATGCCCCAAAGGGACAGCGGCCGGTCAAGACCTCGCCGGCGGCGAGAGCCAACGGGTGCTGGGCAACATGTCCCATGGCGAGGCTCAGGTGATCAAAGCGCACCGCTAGACAAGAAAAAGGGGCGGCCCTAGGCCAGGTTTGGACCCGCGGCGGTGGGAGGCAGAGCCACCGGCGACGTGGCTGGGGTGGACAGTGCCGGTGGGGTCTGCTCGCGCGTGAGCTTGCGAAGCGATGTAGTTCATGGAGCCAAAGGCTCGGTTTGATGGTGCACGCGCGGGCAGACGCTTGAGCGCGTGCGCATGAGGTGCGCGGCGTGGCGCGGGCTCTTGTACGCACGGGCGTGTGTCGGGCGTTAGCTCGCCGACCGGCTCGGCCATGGCATGCGCAACATCAACATGCACGGGGGAATCCCGAGCGATTAACGGTTAGACTGCACTAGGCGGTCGTGGCGGCCAAGAAAGGTTGGACCTTTGGCGCGTTCTTGAGGCGTGCGCGCTGGAACAGCTCACCGTGCTCGTGTGTCAGTGCTCAGGGGTGCGCGGTGGTGACACGGTGGGGTTGGCGTTCAATGAAAAGAGCCAAAAGAAAGAGGAAAACGAGCAGGCTGCGCGCGCGGCGGAGATGGCAGCGACACCTGCAAAAGATGTTTCCCAGCATGACACGAAGGACGAAATCACTCAGCGGCGAGCGTGGCGGCACGGTGCTGCTCAAGGTTGCTCACGGCACACAAGGCCGGTATGTGTCCATGGCTCGAAGGCCAGGCACCACAGGAGGGAAGGGTTGCGGTGTGCTCACCTATGGTCTGCACGACCAAAAGGTGAAGGCGGCGGTGAAGAAAAGCTCGACGCGGCGGCGAACCGAGGAAGCAGAGGACATCGATGAAGCAAGGGACGTAGGCGTGCATGGCTTCCGCAGCTCCAGCTCCTCCACACGGGCGGCACCGGCTTGGAGAAGACGGTCGGCACCCCCGGACGGACTCCCCCGCCTCCTGCTCCTCCTCTTCCCCCTCCTTGACCTCACTGGCGATGGATTGGGGAGGCGAAACCTGAACTGGCTAGGGTTCAGGGTGAGGCACCCGTGGCGGCTCTTATAGCGAGTGGTAGGTGGAGCGGACGACTGTATGGTGCGCGCGACGCGTGGAGGCATCCGGCGGCGGCGGGCTCGGCTGCACGGGCGACCTTTTCCACAGCGGCGGCGAGGCGCGAGAGAGAAGATGGGGGAAAGGGAAAAAGAGAGGAAGAAGAAAGGTGTGAGGTGGCGACCTGACGAGGGGGCCCCGCTTGGTAGCGACCCAATCCTGCGGGTGATGTGGCCGACGGGTCGGCGGTCCGTTGGTGGGCCGCACGTGGGCTGAAAGCTGGAGCAGGGCGAAAGTGAGGTTGGCGGCCCACGAAGGTATAGAGGTCTTTTCTATTTTCTTAACCCTATTTTCTATTTGATTCAAATTGGAATTCCAATTCAAATTTGAATCCACACAGATATATCCAAATAAAATTCCAACTTCTCACACTAGCATTTATAAGTCTTAATATTTATGGATTGAATCAATTAAAAGTCTAGGACTTTAGGGAAGGGAAAAAGGAAGACATCCTTAATGATTTCATAAGCACTCAAATTCAAATCAAGTTTTTGAAATTCCACATTTTTACGAACAAGCAAAATCAAGGATGTTACACGAACCAATCCTCCGGGATGTACTCTTTGTCTTCTTTGATGTCTTTGCCAGATGAGGAGTTCGACGTGCTTGGAGAGGACGAGCTGGTGCTGTTGACCAAGAGGTTCGAGAGATTGCCCGAGAACCAGGTGAACACAAGGAAGACCCCACAGACATGCTTCCAGTGCGGCAAGCCAGGTTACTTCGTTGCCGACTGTCCGGAGAAGATGGATAACAAGGATGGCTACAAGCACCGGTCGAGGATGGAAAACAAGCACCGGTCGAGGTGCGATCACAAGCACAAGAACAGGAACAAGGATGAGCGGAGATCGAGGAAGAAGGACGGCCACGGCAAGAAGGCCCGAGTGATGGTCGGAGCAAGCGACGTCGACTCCAGCTCAGCCTACTCTACCTCGAGCTCCACTAGTAGCGAAGATGAAGGTGATCAGCGCAAGACCAAGAACGCATCTATGAACTTAAGCGGGCTGAGCTGCTTTCAGTGAGATAGCTTCTACGCTATGGCACATAGCTCCGGCAGCAACAAGAGCTAGAAGGACGACTCGGACTCCGACTCTATGGATAAGGTATGTGATGAGCTTTCCTTCTTGCGCCAGAAGAATGAAGAGCTTGGGAAGTTGCTTGATTGTCATGATGACATGATTAGAAAGGCTAAGAAAATGAGGAAAAAGCTTAGGGCCTCTATAATAGATGCTAGGAACAGAGTAGCTGAGCTAGAAGCATAGAACCCTGATGCTAAGCTTGAGATAGATTCACTTAAGGCTTCACCTGTTGTTTCTAATGAGGTTAATTGTGGTGATCGCTCTGTTTTCCTAGCTGATCTTACTGCTCTTAAGGAAAAGCATGCCTCCAAGTGTGAGGAACTAGATGTGCTTATGGTTGAAGTGGATAAGCTTAAGTCTAGACCTTCTTTGCTAGGTGCTTGTACTTCTTGTCCTGTTTTGTGTGAAAAGCTTGTTGACTCTCATGCTTACATTGTTTCACTTAAGGCTGATTTGAGAGCACCTGTTCCTACTTCCTGCTCTACTTGTGAACTGCATGCTGTAAAGAATTTGAAGCTTTAACATTATGTTGATCGTTTGCAGGATGAAAATGATGAGTTGAGGAAGTGTTTGAGTTGGCTGTCAGGTCAGGAGCCTCAGCTTGGTATCATGATAGCAGCTTTCAAAAGCTATGATGGTCCAGCACTTGGGGCTGACAAAACTGGAGAGGGCAGTGGTGAGAGAGATGAGAAAATAGGAGTGATCCCTATCCCACCACAAACAACACACAAAAACAAGTTTGAGCCTAAGCCTAACCATCTCAGAAACAAACTTGACACAACTCCAGATCTACCTGTGTTCCCTCTCCAAACAAACAACTTCCAAAAATTGGTGAGATTTGTGAATCCCAAGGGAGATGTGGTTGGAGAGAAGAAGGGAGAGAAGTGAAGTGAGCAGCCTCAACCCAAGCCTAAACCAAAACCCATCCGGTTCCATTATGAGTATTGTGGTAGAGATGGTCACAAGGATGAGTTTTGCTTCAACAGGAAGCATGAGGAAAGGTTGGCTAAGGAATGGGCTAATAAGGACAGGTACCACCTCTCAAATGGTGTACCTGAGCCTAAGGGTATTTTAACATTTATCCTTTAGTAAATCATAAGATAATTACTGCAATTGGTAAACTTGGTCAGAAATTTTCATATATGTACACATCATCACAGTTTGGCATCGTGGATGACTCTCCTCGCGTACAACCAATGACCCCCTCCTAGCGTCCCCCGACGACACTCTAAACCCTAGCACCAACCTGTCGCCTTCACGGCCTCACGTCGTCGCCGCCGTCGTCCACGCAGAAGCCCACCTCCCCACCACAAGGCTATGGCTTGGTGGCACCCCATCAAGATCCACCTCACCCCCGTGCTTCGCACGATCCACGACCCCTAGCGTGGCTGCACTTCATTGTGGGTGCGATGGGGCCTGTTGCGGAGAGGGACACATGTTGATCTTCGACAGCATGATGGGCATGCCATCCCTGCATCGATGTCTATCGTCCCCGATGCAGGTAAGTAGTGACACCTAGCTCGCACAGTCCATGCTGACGCAGACCTCCTCACTGCCTCCCCGTCAAAAAGTGTGTTGACGCAAAATGTGCACCGCGCCAATCACACAAAGAAGCCGAAAAGCTTAGCTTCGCACGCGCAGAGAGAAAGTGACGTGCCGCTCAATTTTTCCCGAAAATTAACAAAAGGGAAAATAGTTAAATACCAAAACTTGGAACCCACGGTGGTACCAGTGCGGTTCCATATTTACGGCTAAGAAGCCAAGCAAGACGACATGTAGCTATGTGAAGCTACCCGTCAAAGAACCGCAACCATTCGGGTAATCATGAAGGAAAAAAGAACATTCCCGAATGGATGACGTAAGCATGACAACGATCGGTCTTTGAATAAACAGGATATATGTACAAAGCCGTGACCGATCCTCAATGAAGATTAACATTAAATAAAGCAAAGCACGAACATGATCATGTATTAAAATAAGCATGCATAGATCCCAAGCATTAGTCTACCGCATGTCTAATCACTTTAAGATCCGTCGGGCACGACATCAAGCAAATCTATCCACCGCATGATACAATTTGCATGAAAGGACGCACCACTTTCCATAAATAGATCTATCCACCGCATGATACAACCTAAATATGGAAAGCTAAAAGCACACGTCTTTTAAAACATAAACAACGCACGTGATCTACTCGTGAAGGTATAACCGAATGCGGCCGAACAACCGATTCGGGGTCCATGAAGAAGGAACAAACATCACCACGTGAATAAATCTATCAAGCCGAATTGGAAATCTAATCCACCGATGACTAGCTCCAAAGCAACCCCAAAACCCGTATCTACCGCATGATACCCGGCTCTTTCAAGATTTATACTAACAAAGCAAGCTTGAACCCACAACACGTAACAACCTAGATCGATTCGGTTTCGGCTATCGAAGAGCACGAGATCCATGCGTCAAAACACGAAACCTACTCTTGCACGGACCTTAAAAGGAAAAGAGCCGATCCAAACCTATCTAGATTGGGCAAAAGAGTGTTACATGAATTAAAACATAATGCAAAACTCATGATAACACAAAGTAACTTAATGAATCTATTGGATCTTGCCAAAACCCAATAGAGCCGATAACTAGCTTCGAGCTAGACCTTAGCCTACCGCATGGCTCGCGATCTAACAAGAAACCCTCTTGAACCAGGCTTGAATCTACCGCATGACACGAAGCATGGTAACAAGACTACTTGCATCGATCTAAATCCACCGCATGATACTAGACATGATACAAGGTTGCTCGTACTCACGGAGGTCGACGGATCGATTGGCCCTCTCGAAGAACTCGACGACACGACAAGGGACTCTAGGGTTTGGCGTAAGGCCGGTGTGTATTGAGGAATGAACGTGTTCTTTACATACATCCAGGGATCGTATTTATACCCTCGCTAATTACAACCGCGAATGGATTCATTGCCCAACTAAGCTTGATCGCCCGTCCATCCATTCGCTCCCTCTCGATCGAGCCACGTCACCGTCCAATCCCGCAAAATCCGCCCCCTCGTTCCTTTGCCGAACCGGGAGCAGATAGCCGACCGCGGATCCTTTCCGCCGAAAATCTCCGAAGATGCCTTTCCTTCCACCGGACTCGACTCTTTTCCGAATTGGACCCACATGTCATACTCCTTACCAAATTTTGGTGTTAACACATGCCCCTTCAATTGTGGGATAAAAGTAATTTTGTTCCACAATTGACTCCGGCCCACGAATCTCTCGAGCCAAACCCGTCAACACCGTTCTTCGCAATCCGCCGCATTCTTCGTTCGGATCCAACCCTAGATCCCCTTTGTTCCGAGCTCGAATCTCCAATGGCAACTCAAGCACCAAGCTACTCGTGTAACTTCACCCCTCCAAACCTTTGTTCGGCATTAGGTTTTCAATTTTACCTAAGATTTTCTTCTTCCGCTCTCTTCCGAGAACCATCTACCGCCCTTCCGATTCCCATTGAGGCCAATTCGCAATCTTATTATCTCGGTCCCGAAGGGAATCCCGACCTCGAGATTTCATTGCCGTCGAATCTCGCAGAATTCCTTTCAAGGTAGCTTTATCTCCACCTCCTCGGTGGCAAGATGCGTTCAAGAATCGGCCTTTGCCCCCAATCGCGGGTTGGAAGACTTGGTACCGTAGGATTCTCGCGGATAAGAGTGGATTGACCAATCTGGATACCCTCCGCATTGCTCAATGTTTGGAGTTATCGTAGCCGAGATGCCCAAGAATGAAGACCTTCGATAGCCGCGTGCCACTTCGGTCCAATGGCGTCAATGCCTTCCTTTTTGGGCATGGCCCAATGTCCCCCACTTTGGCCGATGTGTACATGATCACCGGCCTTGATATCACCGGTCCGTTCGGCCTTGGAATTTCAAGAACTCCTCACGCCAAACGGGGGTAAAGCCAGGGAATGGCTACAAGAATTATATTTTGAAACATATGAGAGATAATCCCCTTGGCGAAGTTGAATACGAGCCTTCTTGAACATGTGGTTATGCAGGTTTGTCTTCCGTGGCAAGGCCAATGAACCTACTCGAATCATATCGCAATGGCGATCCATCCGGCACGCCGGCAACCGCCTTCCTCCGGGAAAATTCCTTTTGGGCAAGTGTATACCATATGCTTCATCGACAGTTACCCAAATGTATACCGGCCGCAGAGGATAACGTGCGTCAATGGCCCTTGGTGGTTTGTTCGGATTTGGCCGCAGCTTCACATGCACCGGATCGTAGGCGTCGACTTGAACTCCGGTGTCCTTCCCCTGGTCCAATCCCCCGAAGGAGAGCTTCAAGTCACCTGCGAGGATGCCAAAGCTATGGAGAAGCGACTTCAACCGTTATTGTTCAACAGACATCACCCAACTCTTCGAGCCGTTCTTCAAAGGCTTCCCCGATCCTCTTTGGCTCCCTTATCTAGGCCGTGACACTCGACCTTCCCTATCGAGTTTTCCTTTGAGCCCGCCATCAAGATGGGAGATTCTTGGAAATCTTCAATGTTATAATCCGCCCATGCATATTACCGGCCGAATTCAATGGAGGGAGGCAGAATGCCAGTACTTATGAGTACTATCAGCCTAACATCATGGCCAGACAACTTGGATGTGGCCAGCTGCCCCCAAGATTGTTTCTGCATGAATTCCTCAAGCCCAGAGAGGAAATCAAAGAATCGATGCAGTGCAGCAGAATTTTCAACTATGTGTGCAGTCCCACTGTCTACACATGTCCTTTTGTGCCTGCAATCATAGCTCACCCTACCTTTAACTCATGGTGGCAAGAATTCCACGACCACATCTTCAGTGAACCCGTTCATGTGTTCTCGTGGCGGAATCGGTGCCCGATTTTCTCGCCGACTCGGAGGTAACACACCGAGCCCCTTGATCGACTTTTACTCATGAGAAGTGTCCTTTGCAATTTGTTTCCTTTCGTGCTTTGAGATGTGATGCCGAACGACCCATTCGGTAGTGAAACGCTAATCGCCGAACGACACCTTGAATCCCTTTAGCCGAAACCATCGACCCACGCGCGTTTCGGCTTAGAACTCCAAACGACCCGCCGGCGGGTTGGTCAAGGAAATCTCTCCGCCTTCCGATTTTACCGGGACGTGCGCCACGATCTACGCCCACGATTCGAAGCCACGATTACCTTGCCGTGCCTATAAATGTTGCCATAGGTGCCCCTAGCTCTCCACCGTGCCTTCTAGCTCTCGAATCTTTGCCAATCTCCGGCCCTCTTGCAAACAAGTGTACATCCCCAAACCGCAATGGTGCGCCGTCTCAACCGCCGCCGCGCCTCCGACGAGGCTGAGGGAAGCAGCGCCAATGCGCGCAGGCGGTGATGATCATCAACTTCTCCTTGTCGATCTCCCTTTTGATCTTCCTTTGCCTTGACAATCATCTCCCTTTTTTCAGTTTGATTCAGTGGAATCCGCCCCGCGCGCCGGCCAATCAGCCCCTTCCTGACGACTCTTGGAGTCCGATGGCCACTCCCCGGTGCCGTACGGGGAAGCAGACGCTATTCGCTTCAAGGAGGAGCTAGAAGCGTCTCGTCTTGAGCTGGAGGCCGTCTCCAAAAAGCGAGGGCGTGGCCGAACTAGAGTGGGAGGACCGGCGGAAACAATCGCCGGAAGCCATCGATGGTATGGTTCTGATTCTTGATTTAATCCAGCCTTTGATGCTAATCCCTTCTTGTTTGCCTCTCGCAGCCCGTGATGCTGAGCTCAACCAGCTAAAGGCGCTGGTGGAGCAACTGGCGGAGAAGGTGAACGCTCACGGCGACACGCCGGCGGAGCGCCTGGCCGCGGTGGAGCGCCGCATTGACGAGGTGGCCGTCCATGGTGTTCGTCTGGGCACCACCTTGGGCCTGGCTGCGATGGCGACGCATACGGACGTCGACTATTCCACCGGGCCGCGTGGCTTCCGGGCGGCGCGCCGGAGGATATCGACGAGATCGAGCTCATCCGGAGCGCCTCGACGGCCACGGCGACGCTATTGCCGAAATTACCCATCCCCGGTCCGTGCCGAACGGACTCTTTGATTAGATTGTACTAGGGATGTGTAAATGTCGGCAATATATGATGGACTTTTGAATCCCGCACTTGTTCCGTGATATCTCCCTTTGCATTTGCATCCGTGAATTTTGTTTTCTTCGAATGCGTATGGGAACCGTCTTTAGCCGAACGCTCGCAAGCAACCGCCCCTTAGCGCAAACTCCACAAAGGATCCCAATTCGGCAATCCGTAAATACTCGTTCAAAAGAAAACCCTTCGCACTTGGTGGAAAACCCCGCCGCTTGGTATTCCAACAAAGTGCGTGCGGCCGCATCATCACTCCCAATGCGCCTCCTTGGTCAATAAAATAGCCCGTGGGGTGCTCGCAAATCCACTCGCACACTCCTCCATCGCTTCTCGTTTCTTCTTCTCGCCGCTAGAAGAAAAAACCCCAACGCCATGGACAAGGGTAAACAACCTCGGGAGAGCGGCTCGTCAAGGAAGCGTACGCTTCGGAAGTGAGTTCTTTCTTGATCTCGCTCCTTGTCCTTCTCGCTTGATCTTGCGCTTCATGTTTTCCCTCCGCCTCTTTCAGCCTTGATTTGCTTCCGAAGAAATCATCGGAACCGAAGATGTTCCCGAGTACATCTCCTCCGATTCTTCTCCCCGAGGCGGAGGATGCCACGCCCGAGCAAAGGGTCATCCATCAAGCGCGCCGCCGTGTCCGCACCCGGAGCGTGACCTCGGGGACATGTCCGTCCGCCGTCAAGCCGAACGCGAGCGTCGTATGGCGCCGGAAGCGCTAGTAGGGGGTAAACGCCTCTCGCCCCCCCTTCATGTTTGCATCCGGATTTCTTGCCCCTAACCTTGATTCCTTTGCTCCGGATGTCTGCGACGGTACGGCAACCCGAAGGCGGCCCGGGATAGCTTGGTAGAGGCCGCCAACCGTGGTCATCCTCGTGCGTTCCAAGTCGCCGTCACGGTGGTCCCGGAACAACCGAAGAGGGAGCGAAGCGGCCGAAGAAGCAAAGAAAAGATTGAACCATACTTTCGCTTCTTACTCCACGCCTTCTCGCTTCCCTCCCTTAGGGGACTTGGCCTTCGGGGCGCCATGTGTAATCCCGCAAGAAACCAGCTTGTAGTGTAGTATTGAGCTAAGGGCAATGCATCGTGCACCGGCCATTTTCTTTTGTTCACGATCTTTTGTTCTAAAGGCGGCCTCATCCTCGAGCGCCCTACCGTTTCGTGTCGTACGTGTATGATCATCGATCGATTTCAATGCTAGGATAATACTTCTTCAGATATCTTCCATTTATTGCGGCGGAAAACTCCTCTCCTAGCAAAGTTTTCAATATGTATGCATTACCAGGAACGCATCTGACCACACGAAAAGGCCCCTCCCAGTTAGGGGACCATTTGCCGAATTCACCGTATTTAGTTCCAATCGGCGTAGGCGCTTTCCGTACTAGATCGCCCTCTCGTGAATTGCTTTACTTTTACTTTCTTGTTATAGTATTTGGCGACCCGGCCTTGTTTTTCTCGATGTTCTCCGGTGGCCCCGAGACGGATCATATGCAAATCTTCTAACTCATCCATCATTAGGCCACCGTAATCCTTGGAGCTCAAATCCTTTTGCAAAGACTACTCTCCTTGACTCGATTGCATTTCCCGGGGCAAGATCGCGTGATGCCCGTAAACCAACTCGTAAGGAGAAGTCTTTGTAGCTCCATGGGGGGCCATCCGGGTAAGCCCACAGCGCTTCGCCGAGTACCGAATGCCATCTCCTCGGCTCTCGGTCGATCTTCTTCTCGTATAAGCTTGATCATGATCTTGTTAGAAGCCCTCGCTTGACCATTAGCTTGGGCATAGTATGGGGAAGAATTAAACAGTTTAATCCCCATGCTTTCGGCAAAATCTCTCGAATTCCAATGACACGAATTGTGCCCCTTGGTCAGTGGTAATCGTCTGAGGAATCCCAAATCGATAGATGATGTGTTCCTTGATGAATTCGATCATGTTTTCGACGTCACCTTCTTGAGTGGGATTGCCTCGACCCATTTGGTGAAGTAATCTGTAGCCAAAAGCACGAACTTATGCCCCTTGCTAGATGGTGGATTAATTTGGCCAATCAAGTCTATACCCCCGCCCCCGAATGGCCATGGCTTGATGATGGGATTTAATGCCGATGCAGGGACTCTTTGAATATTCCCGAACTTCCGGCAATCTTGACACCCCTTGTAATATTCAAAGCAATCCTCTAATATCGTCGGCCAAAAGCATCCGGACCGCCTAATAACCCATTTCATGCGATAGGCCGATTGGTGCGCTCCGCATATCCCATCGTGCACCTCGCTCATCATGTTCTTGGCTTCTTCGGACCCGGGCATCGCAACAAGATACTCCATCTAATGATTTATAGAATAAATTGTCATCCGGAAGAACGAACTTGATTACCTTGTACCCGAGCTTCCTAGAGACTTTTCGGGATGGATCTCTCAAATAATCAACGATTTCTTTCCTCCAATCATTTTCTCGTAAGATCCGTCCCCGGTGTGCTCACCCTGCAGCAAATGCTTCTTGATTTTCTTTATAACCGAGGCGCTCCGAGCCACCGTTTGCTTCCTCGTTATGCTCTCTAGGAATGTCTTGTAAGGTTACCGGTGGAAAGCTCTTCAAGATTTCTCTCGCATTCCTCGTAGTAACTCCTCGGCGCCTCGCTTCGCACTCGTATTGGCCGTTCAATTGCTTGATGACCAACTCGAATCCCCATAAATTTCAACCGAAACGGCCCCGGCTTCTCTCAAATACCGAAGCCCTCGAAGCGATGCCTCGTACTCGGCCACTGGTTATTTGTGACGGTGGGTTGTATAGGAATGGCGAATTCGAACATCTCACCTCCGGGAGAAATTAGTAGGATCCCTACTCCCCCACCTTTGCCACATGATGACCCGTCAAAGAATAGAGCCCATGGGGTAATTTCAAGCGATTAATTGAAGGGTCACGGTGTTCGGTTATAAAATCGGCAATGACTTGACCTTTGATGGCTTTCGCCGATTCGAACTTCAACTCGAATTCGATAGAGCTAAAATCCATTTGCCAACCCGACCATTCAAAATTGGCATGGATAACATATGTTTTATCACATCAAACTTTGAGTATACGGTGCATTCGGCATTCAACAAGTAGTGCCGAAACTTTGTACACGAGTAGTATACGCAAAGACATAATCTTTCTATAGCCGAATACCTCGGTTTCGGGATCAAGTAGTTTTCGGCTAAGATAGGCTACTATCCGCTCCTTCCCTTCGAATTCTTGAATAAGGGCCGATCCAATAGTTTGGGTATCGGCCGCCACGTACAACTTGAAAGGCTTGTTCGATTCGAGGAGGAACCAAGACCGGTGGCTCCTTCATGTATTGCTTGATTTCCTCGAAAGCCCTTTGTTGTTCGTCACCCCATGTGAACTTCGATCCTTCTTTAGCTTCAAAGCAACGGGAGAGAACGACAACACCTTCTCGCGATAAATTTGAGATGAACCTTCTCACAAAGTTGATCTTGCCGAGCGTTGATTGCAACTCCTTGAGGTTGGTTGGAGGAACGACTTCATCAATGGCTTTCATGCTCTTTTTGCCAACTTCAATCCCTCCTTCGTGGACCAAAAACCCCAAGAACTCTCCAGTCGACACCCCAAATGCACACTTGTTTGGATTCATCTTCGGACCATGCTTCCGGTGCATTCCGGGGTTTTCTTCACATCCTCCAGATGGGAGTCATGGCTTAAGGACTTGATCACTACGTCGTCAATGTAGATTTCCACGGTCTTGCCGATCAACTCATGAAAAATGTAGTTCATGGCCCGCTGGTAGGTTGCACCGGCATTTTTCAACCCAAACGTCATGACGATCCATTCAAATAGGCCTATATGACCGGGACACCTAAAGGCCGTCTTCGAGATGTCTTCTATTGCCATAAAGATTTGATTGTATCCCGCGTTGCCATCCATGAAGCTAATCACCTTGTGTCCGGGCGGCGTCAATTAGCAAATCGGCAATAGGCATTGGGTATCCATCCATGGGAGTAGCTCTGTTTAGGTCCCCGAAGTCTATGCAAACTCTCATTTTTCCATTTTTCTTGTACACGGGGACGATGTTAGAAATCCACTCCGCATATCCGCAGGGCCGAACGAAGTTTGCGTCAAGTAATCTTTCGATTTCCTTCTTCACATCGGCCAATACTTCATCCTTGTAGATTTTCCGGGCGGTTGCTTATATGGCTTGAATCCGGCTTGATTGGCAACCGGTGCTCGACGATGGATCGATCCAATCCGGGCATCTCCGAGTAATCCCGGGCGAAGCAATCTTTATATTCTTTGAGAAGCTTGATTAAGTTTCCCCCGAAGTCCGGTTGCAAACCCGCACCGATGAACGTCGGCCTTGGTTTATCACCGTTTCCAATGTCAACTTCCTCCAGCCTTATCGGCCGACATGAATCCTCTTCCCGCCTTGCCATCGTGCCATCCACGGGGTTCTCCATTAAAAATTACCGTAAGAGCCGACCGCTTGAATCGGCCGTTGGTCACCGCCGACAGGTTCAACGAGACCTTCTCCCCGTCCTTCCCCGAGAAGCAATCGATGCCTTGGTATTCCCGGGAAGGCCGGTTCCATGTTAGCCACGCTCACGGAGTCGTCCGCCTGCACGACCTCAATTTCATCGTCCACCCACTGGATCAGCTGTTGATGCATAGTGGATGGGACGCGAGCAGGTTGGCGTGGATCCAGTCCCGCCCAAGCAGCAGGCTGTAGGCTCCCTTCCCTTCGATGACGAAGAAGGTGGTGAGCAGCGTCTTGGACCCGATCATCAAGTCCACGTGGGCGCATCCTTTGGTATCCGAGGGGTTCCCGCGAAATCGTTCGGGATGATGCTTGTTGGTGTCAAATCGCTCGGGGTCATGCCAAGCTTCCCGAAGGTGGTGTACGGCATCACGTTAATCGCCGCGCCACCGTCGACGAACATCTTGGTCAATGGCTTGCCATTGACGTACCCCCCTCAAGTACGGCGGCCTCATGTGGCGATTCTTGGCCGGCTTGTCGAAGATGGCCTCGCTTGGCAAGCACCGACCGCGCCATCATCTCCTCGGGCCGCTCGTCGTCAAAGGAAGCTTCCTCCTGCATCACCCGGTTAGCGGGAGCCATGAACTCATTTGGCGAGAAGTATACCATGCATGCGGGGGCTTGACGCTTTGATCCTTCCGGCTGGTCCTTGGGGCGCCACTTCTGTCTCGTCTGGATCCCGGCTTGCTTCAACTCGCGGTTCCTCAAGCGTTGGACCCGCCTCTTCTGGCTCTTGCGTAGACCGGGTGGGCACCATTGCCCCTTCTGCCAGACGTAGACTTCCTCGTCCTCCTCGTGGTCAGCCCACTTGAGATCAGCTCGGCGCTTCCTGGGATGATCAATAATTTCAATTTTTTGCCGCCGATCCCCATTCGGGTGGATCCTTCCAAGTCTTTCGTGGACGGATCGGCGATTGGCGCTTTCGCCCGTATTCGCATATCCGTCGCTGCATTCGGGACGCTCCTTAATGTGGGTAGTTTCGGGCCTTCGTTCCCAGCGGTGCTCGAAAAGGCGCACCCCCGGGGGCGCGCTCCGCTCGCGCGCGCATCGTTCCCCGATTCCATCGCGCGCGCTTCCTCCTCGGCCCCCCGCGTTGCTCCTCCTCGTGACGACGCTCCCGGTAGCGTTCCTTCTCCATCCGGCGCTGCCATTTATTAAGGAGGATGCGCGACGTCACCTTGGGTTTGGGCTTGGACGACTCCCCGATCTCGATGTGGCTCTTGAGAACGCGGGGGCGTCGCCCGGACTTGCTCTATGGTAACCTCGGCGCTTCGGGTCAACCGATCCATCTTGCTTGGACCTGGCTGAGGTCAGGACCTTGACTTTCCCTTTCTCTTCGGCTGTTATCGCATTGACAGAAAAGCCGAGCATGTTCTGCGGGAAGGGGTGGCCATCCAGCTTCATCTTGTTATCGAATTTGAGGTGCCCTTCCTGGATAGCCTTTTGGATCCTCATCCTGAAGACCCTGCAGTCGTTGATGGAATGGGAGTCCCTGTCATGAAAGCCGCAGTAACGTTTCGCTTTGATTCCATCGAGCCGAAGCATAGAGTGCCCTTCAGGCAGCTTGATTCGGCCTTCTTTTACCAAGAGCTCAAACAACTTGTCAGCCTTTGTGATGTCGAAGTCATAGGTTCCTTTGGTCTGTCTGACCCAACGCTGATTCATTGTGAGAGGCTCTTTACCCCACATGATTTTCGCCGCGGCTATCTCCCGTTCGTCGTCGAATCCTCGAACAAATCGGCTTTGTCCAAGAATTGATTGTAGATATCGGCGACGTCGTGTCGCTTGCCAAACTTGGGGTCCTTCTTGAGGCCATATGCCCGATTGCTCATCAAGGACAATTTCGTGACGGTTGGCCCAAGTTTTCAAACTCCATGCCAAAGAGCTTTTCGCGCACGGCCGGTAACATCCCGGCGACGGCCATATCGGCTAGTTGATCGTCCGGTAAGTTCAATGAGAAGCACATGCCCTTGACCTCTCTCGAATCTTCTCGAAACTCCGGCGGTGTTTCACCGTGCCTTTGCTTCGGGGTGGCGAGATCGATCAACTTCTTCTCGAATCGCCGCCGAAGTAGTGAGCGTGGAATTTACGCTCCAAATCTTTCCACCCGGCCACTGACTCAGGCGGCAAGGATGAGAACCACTGAAAAGCTGGACCCGTCGGCCGAGGCGGGGAAGTAGCGAACCCCCGAACGTCTCTTCGGCCGAACATTCCCCCACTCGCATGAGATAACGAGCGATATGCTCGACCGTGCTTGTCTCGTCCTCGCCCGCAGAACTTTGTGAATTCCGTCGGTGGTTTTACCCTTGGCGGTAGGAGCACGTTATAGTACCACTCCGGGAACGGCGGCCTGTAGGTGGGGCCCTGCATCCTTGGCTTGAGGCCGAACCGATTCTCGCATCAATTCGGCCATTTTGCGAGCTAGGGCATCTTCCTCCCCGAGCGCCCGGCCGCGCGCGTACCCCCGGGTGCGGGAAGGCATCGAACGCTCCGTAATTCCCCACTTCATGATAGCCGCCGCCGTATAAATTCCTCTGGAGCCAGTTGGTGGACGGAGCTATTCTTCGACTGGGATCGAGTGGGGCCCCAGATGAGCCGAACGCTAAGTCTCCGTACGTAGGCTGGTACGGATTCGGCTGTTGCGCGGGCTGACCCGTGCTGCTCTGTGGTGGCGGCAGGATTGGTTGACTTCCTGAAGCCTGTAGCGGAGGCTGAACTGGCTGCCCCCCAGCGCCCTGTGGAGGAGATTGGAACGCTTGGCTCCGGAGCTGCGAGGAGGGGGCTGCTGCACCGGGCCCCGTGGTGGCGGCTGAGAGCTTGATTCACCCAGCTCCACGGTGCTCTTTCCGGCGTACGCCTTTCCGAACGCCCCCGCCCCGCGCCCGGCCGAAGAGGGCCGCCATCATCCGTTGGAGCGACCCAAGGAAAGCTTGGTTGTGCTTGGTGAGCACGTCGTCCATTGACTCTTGGAAGATCCGCGCGCACTCCTCCTTTTCTTGTTGGGTCGTTGCGTCGGTTTCTCCCGGCAACAAAGACTCTGGGCGGTGCCATTCTTCAAATATGGTACACCACTTCGATTCTTCTTGAATGACATGAGACACTTCGTTGAAACCGATTCACGGCGTCCAAGAGCCGCCGATGCTTGCTGCTGGAGAGAGCTCCTCAATGCTGACATCCAGGAGGTCTGTGATCTCGGGCATCCTGAACCAATTCGGCTGTTGGTCCCACTGGGCGTGCCAAAAAGTGTGTTGACGCAAAATGTGCACCCAGCGCCAATCACACAGCAAGCCGAAAAGCTTAGCTTCGCACGCGCAGAGAGAAAGTGACGTGCCAGTCAATTTTTCCTGAAAATTAACAAAAGGGAAAGTAGTTAAATACCAAAACTTGGAACCTACCGGGTGGTACCAGGCAGTTCCATATTTACGGCTAAGAAGCCAAGCAAGACGACATGTAGCTATGTGAAGCTACCTGTCAAAGAACCGCAACCATTCGGGTAATCATGAAGGAAAAAAGAACATTGCCGAATGGATGACGTAAGCATGACAACGATCGGTCTTTGAATAAACAGGGGATATATGTACAAAGCCGTGACCGATCCTCAATGAAGATTAACATTAAATAAAGCAAAGCACGAACATGATCATGTATTAAAATAAGCATGCATAGATCCCAAGCATTAGTCTACCGCATGTCTAATCACTTTAAGATCCGTCGGGCACGACATCAAGCAAATCTATCCACCGCATGATACAATTTGCATGAAAGGACGCACCACTTTCCATAAATAGATCTATCCACCGCATGATACAACCTAAATATGGAAAGCTAAAAGCACACGTCTTTTAAAACATAAACAACGCACGTGATCTACTCGTGAAGGTATAACCGAATGCGGCCGAACAACCGATTCGGGGTCCATGAAGAAGGAACAAACATCACCACGTGAATAAATCTATCAGGCTGAATTGGAAATCTAATCCACCGGATGACTAGCTCCAAAGCAACCCCAAAACCCGTATCTACCGCATGATACCCGGCTCTTTCAAGATTTATACTAACAAAGCAAGCTTGAACCCACAACACGTAACAACCTAGATCGATTCGGTTTCGGCTATCGAAGAGCACGAGATCCATGCGTCAAAACACGAAACCTACTCTTGCACGGACCTTAAAAGGAAAAGAGCCGATCCAAACCTATCTAGATTGGGCAAAAGAGTGTTACATGAATTAAAACATAATGCAAAACTCATGATAACACAGGGTAACTTAATGAATCTATTGGATCTTGCCAAAACCCAATAGAGCCGATAACTAGCTTCGAGCTAGACCTTAGCCTACCGCATGGCTCGCGATCTAACAAGAAACCCTCTTGAACCAGGCTTGAATCTACCGCATGACACGAAGCATGGTAACAAGACTACTTGCATCAGATCTAAATCCACCGCATGATACTAGACATGATACAAGGTTGCCGGTACTCACGGAGGTCGACGGATCGATTGGCCCTCTCGAAGAACTCGACGACACGACAAGGGACTCTAGGGTTTGGCGTAAGGCCGGTGTGTATTGAGGAATGAACGTGTTCTTTACATACATCCAGGGATCGTATTTATACCCTGCTAATTACAACTGCGAATGGATTCATTGCCCAACTAAGCTTGATCGCCCGTCCATCCATTCGCTCCCTCTCGATCGAGCCACGTCACCGTCCAATCCCGCAAAATCAGCTCTCTCGTTCCTTTGCCGAACCGGAGCGGATAGCCGACCGCGGATCCTTCGCCGAAAATCTCCGAAGATGCCTTTCCTTCCACCGGACGGACTCTTTTCCGAATTGGACCCACATGTCATACTCCTTACCAAATTTTGGTGTTAACATATAAATCTTGAAAGAGCCGGTATCATGCGGTAGATGCGTGTTTTTGGGTTGCTTTGGAGCTAGTCATCCGGTGGATTAGATTTCCATTTCAGCTTGATAGATTTATTCACGTGGTAATGTTTGTTCCTTCTTCATGGACCCCGAATCGGTTGTTCGACCGCATTCGGTTATACCTTCACGAGTAGATCACGTGCGTTGTTTATGTTTTAAAAGACGTGTGCTTTTAGCTTTCCATATTTAGGTTGTATCATGCGGTGGATAGATCTATTTATGGAAAGTGGTGCGTCCTTTCATGCAAATTGTATCATGCGGTGGATAGATTTGCTTGATGTCGTGCCCGACGGATCTTAAAGTGATTAGACATGCGGTAGACTAATGCTTGGGATCTATGCATGCTTATTTTAATACATGATCATGTTCGTGCTTTGCTTTATTTAATGTTAATCTTCATTGAGGATCGGTCACGGCTTTGTACATATATCCCCGTTTATTCAAAGACCGATCGTTGTCATGCTTACGTCATCCATTCGGCAATGTTCTTTTTTCCTTCATGATTACCCGAATGGTTGCGGTTCTTTGACAGGTAGCTTCACATAGCTACATGTCGTCTTGCTTGGCTATTAGCCGTAAATATGGAACTGCCTGGTACCACCCGGTAGGTTCCAAGTTTTGGTATTTGACTGTTTTCCCTTTTGTTAATTTTCAGGAAAAAATTGACTGGCACGTCACTTTCTCTCTGCGCGTGCGAAGCTAAGCTTTTCGGCTTGCTGTGTGATTGGCGCTGGGTGCACATTTTGCGTCAACACCTCCCTCGACCCCTACGACACCATGCCTCTACCCTGTGCAGCCCTTGATGCCTCTTTGAGCGGAATCACATGCCCATTCGCCGGGCGCAGTACACGGGTGAGACACCGCTGACGCCGTCGTCATGTCGGAGACTCGCCGTTGCCGCACCTTGCTGCTCTCCTGTGCTTCTCGACTCGTCTTCTCTATTCCAATCAAAACATCTCTCAAACTTTTCCATTCCTGTGATCTGAATCACGTGTTTAGATTGTTTGTATTTGACTATTTCTTCTAAGCCTCATTTAATTTTATTTCATTCAAAATCTCTCTCATTTGACCAAAATTAGATCCTAAACCTATGCCCCCATGATCAAGCCAGGAAAAGCCTGCTCTCAACTAATGGAAGCAAACAATACCGGGAGACCAAAATAAAAGTAGTCGGAAAACATTTTCGACTAACATTTGTTTTTTATGCTTAAAAACTCCTCTAATTATATTTGCACTCATTGCGAGCTCTGAGTTTATTTTTATTTTTCGAAAGTAGAGGAGTGCTTAGCATTAAGACATGCTTAGAGGGAGGCAATTGAGTTAACTTAACTATGCATGCACCATGATGTATCACGGGATGCCCCTCCAACATTTTTCATCAAACCACATGCAAAGGACAAGCATGGGGGGGTAGCCAAAGCTTTGTTTTGCAGGAATCTCATGGAGGCATGTGAGGCAAGAGAGCATGGAAGTGACTTAAAAGCAAAACAATCAAGTGGAGGGATCAATCATGCAAGCAAAGGAGTGGACGAGAACATTTGGGCGGTGCAACCCTGTGGAGCACGTGGTCACAAAGCAACAAAGTAAGCATGAGTGTGCTAGAGAAAGCCAGAGCTGGGAGGAGGAGCACGCCACCAAGCGGTCGGCCTAGGCCGGCCGGCCTTCCCCCTTTTAAAGCCCCCTGGTGCTCTACTTCGTCAGGTATGTCGCTCATTCAGTTCCTTGTTTGTGTGCTTGAGCTCATAGTCTAGAACCACCTTAGACTTAGCCTTCCACTTTAAGTTTTGTTTTTCCAACAAAATCCATCCTATGAGCAACTCCAAGAGACTTTGTATCTGATGCTCACTAGCTATAAAAAGAAAATGAAGCAAAAAATCACATCCAACAGAATAGCTATCCAGGTTGTCATCTATCCACGCTCGCTATTCTCCGGCTGCCGCTCGTCATCTTTGACTAGAGCGGGCGCTCGCCATTGCACCTGAGGGCCCACATGTGGCTAGTTCGTAGCGTCCATGCCAAAATCTTGTTGTGGTTGTTGACGAGCACTGTCTAGCTCCTGCTTGGCTGCCCACCCAAGCCATCGCAAAGCAGCATCTACGCCGACATGAGCGCGAGTGCGCGACGACCGCCGCCGCCGACGTCGCCGGTCACCGCGCGTGGCCAAGGAGTAGGATGCACTGGCTGTTGCCGTTGCCGTCGCCGTTTCTTCCCATCAGCGTCTGCCCCTGTGACATGTGCTCAATGCATGAACAACTACTGCCACACTACTAGCCGCGCAACCTGTTCATCAGCCAATGTGCATGCACGTACAAGCTTAACATCTAGTGAATATGGGGATGATATGCGAGCTCTGATGGCTGGGATCCGAATATGGGGAGCATGTAGACTGCAGGGGTATAGGAGGGTGTGGAGCTGCCTCCCATGGCCAAGATGTGCGCGGAGCGCTGGTGTGCCACCGCCGCCGTAGGCTTTCGGGTGGAGGCGCGCATGAGCGGTGGCATGGCGGGCATGTTCGCACCGTCGTGGTTGTGGAGGTGGTTGACATCACAATCGCTGTGGCATTAGTTGTGAGCGGCGGTGCGCCGCTTGCCGTGGCGCCGATGTCCAGCTCCATGACGACGACCGGTTGTTTCACGAAGCCGCAGCGCAACTCGCGGAGGATGGTGATGACAACATTCATTTAGAGAAGCTGTTGGATTTAATCATTTTTTTGCTAGCTATTTTGTTTTACATAATAGCTAAATCAGAATTTTAGCTATTCATTTTTAGCTAGACTCTTGGAGATGCTCTAATACCACTCAAAGTCCCTACTCCGAATAAGATTTGTGTGCCTTGTTACCGGTTGAAAACCCCGGATATATATTTGTGAGGGAGAGTGCAAAAACCATGTGGAAGAAACCTACAAGTCTTTTCACCAAGAAGAAGGGATCATCATCGTCCAATCCATCATTGACAACCTCTTAGAGGAGCCACTCAGTCTCTAAGTCTCCTCGAAGTATGGAGGAGGACACGACACCATCGAGGAGGAACAATACTCTTCTCCTCGGTGGCATGAGGGCCACACAAAGCTCGTCTACGAGGTTCACCGAACCTCAAGAACGTACAGAGGAGACGCTCGTCCGACCTTGTTGCTCGACATGATCATCTGCTCCACCTCCATACACTCCACGGTACTCTGAGTATGGGTTTATCATCAAGACGGAGGAGGAGGAAGAGAAGCTCACTCGCCTTGAGAAGAGGCTTGTGGAAAACATCGACTTCGACGACCAAGCTATCCAAGTGTTGGGTTTTCATATGGATATTTACTACATGTTGGGACACCTAGGTTGGGTGCAATTCTCCAACAGAGTGTTGGCAAACACCCAAAAAGAATTCGCCTTGGAAATTCTCATGACCATGGCGCCTATCCTTGATAAAGGAGTGTCGAGTCTCTCATTCCGTTTGGAGGAATATGAACAAGTGGTTCCATATGAGTATATTAGGGAGTTACTTGGTTTTCAAAAGGGAGCCCCATAGCAAGTGGATGTGCATGGAGGCACATTGGAAGGTTTTTGGAGAATGATCGTGGGAGAAGCTAACCAGCAAAGAAATAGTATCTGGAACCCCATCATCTGAGTGTTTCACTCATGGATGTGCAAGAGGATTTTGGGGAGACTGAAAGAGACCAAAATAACCGACATGTAAGTGAATTAGCTTTACTCAGCTTTGATTGCTAGGCAACCAATCGACCCCACTTACCTTATGATCAATCGGTGGTGTTGTGATGCAACATCGGGTTCGGGAGATATTGATTTGGGGTGTTATCACTCCATGTTGGCTATCTCTTTGAGACCGGGAATTCCAAGAAACCCGGAGAATCTCCTAGTTGGGACTTCCCTAGGATTTGATTATATGAAGCAAGGTAAATATATAAGTGGAGATGATAGAGGAGGCTTCAAATTGGTCAAGGTGAACTTACCCCTATTGGATGCAAGATTAAGACTTTTTCTTGAAGGGAAAGAAGATTGGTTAGAGGAAGGACTTGTGCCGGCAAAGAAGAACAAGAGAGAAAGGATTGTAGAAGAAGGTTCTTCCACAGCCCAAGAAGGAGGTGCGCAACAAAATTATGTGCCACCATTTTGAGGAATCCTGGTGCCACTGAGTTACTACGGTGGTGTACCAATGCAAGCATGGGGAGTGGTGCAGCCATGCCCCCACCAAATTTTGTGGTACCCAACATAACCCTTGCGGAGCCATATGCACACCTCCCTCAACCACAACAAAGTGTGGCCATAATTGGAGGATGCGCTGCAAGAAATATGCAAAATATTGCAGCCATCCAAACCAATGCGAACCAAATGGGTGAAGGAAATGCAAACATTGCCTATGAGCTTGGACGCCTTCACCTAGCACCACCGGGGCAATTCATAGGAGGAACGTGCAATCCTATTATGAGCAAGGGTACAACAATCAAGATTATCAATATCAACCACCGACGGAACATTAGAGAGAGGAGGAGCTTTAGTTTAATCTTTCTTTTTCCCTTTTCTTTAATTTTCAGCTTGTATGCGCCTATGTATGCGTAGTGTTTTCTGTTTTGTTTTTAATTTTCAGCAAGTGTGTTAGTGTTTATTTTCATCATGAATAAAATCACCACCTTGTTTTTACCTTTGGCAAAGATACAAAGTTTGTGCCATGTTGATATATGATGATAGTTGCCGCTTTGTTTATCTTTGTACTTGTTTTATGCATGATTAAGCTAATGCTGTCTTCAAATACAAATCTAAAACTATAAATGCTAGCTTAATCTTTAGCAGAGGTTATGAAAAAAATAGAGACCCATAGTGTTTTATGTGCTCTCAAGTTTTAGATGGTTGAAAGATGATTTATTTTTGTTCTTAAAAGTAATGCTAACCTTGTCATAAATACCTCTTGCATGTTGCTATACCTATCGAGATCCATATATATTTTTTGAGTGCAAAAACTTAGTATACAAGGTTTATTTTTGGGTGAGTTATTTCCGGCCTTGATTTCTCTAGCCTGAAACTAAGAAGCTGGTCATTCCATTTTTGCGTATCTGTCTTATTGCAAGCCTTTTTATCCGTGCATTGTGTATCCTCACAACGGAGATTTCACAAACCTCGTCGGATATTCACCCTTAAAACCAAAATATCATCTTTTGTGTTTACCTCCTCGACCACAACCTATCATTAAGTATGGATCATCAATTTAAGGAAGATCGCAAGATGGTGCCAACATTGAAGATTTCAAAGTATCCCTCCAAGGGAAAAATATTTCTAGTACCTACCTATTGACGGTCGATTTTGGTACACCTAGCTATGAGTTTACCATCAACATTTGCACATATTTGATATTCTAGCTAATGGTACTAACTCCCCGGAGGTATCAAGTTCACTCTTACATGTCGATTTTGGAGTTTGATGCTTACGTAGGAAACTAGCGCTTAATGAGAGACTTTAGGGATAAGTTCATCAAGCACTTCAAGAGAAGATCATGAAGCCCGACACAAGTCAAGACACATGATGAACATCACTCTAAATGGCCCAAGGACCGAAGCATGAAGCTGCAAAACTCGAGGAACCTGAACAGAAGATGCTGAAGCTTGTGCAACAAGGAGCTCTATCTAAACCATGGAGAAGACAACGTCAAGGGCCCACATGCATAAGGGAGCAAGTCAACAATTGACCGAGAAGCGTCCGGGAGCGAACCGGGGCCGAATCGGGCCGAAACAGGCCTAGGCCATTCGGCCAAGCCCCGTTTTGTGGTGGTTCGTGACGCCCTTTGGCCTAGGTGCTCTACTATAAATTGCCTCTACCTCCGCCGGCCGCCACATCCATCCATTCATCAGAGATCCGCCGACACGAAGGAGAAGCACCGGGAGGAAGGCGACGGCCGCTGGAAGTCCTCGAGTTGCTTAGGAGATGGCTTAGGCCATGCCCTAGCTTCCATAGTTTGCCCTACGTGGTGAAGCCATGGTTGAGTTCCGGAGCCATGCCTTGGATCCATCAAGGCATTTGTACTTTCGAATTTGGATGGTGATATAAATCAATCTGTGTCCTTACTTTGATCTACTACAAGTTGTGCTTACTCATATGTGTAGCTACCATATGCTTTTAGTAGGATTAGATCAAATCATGGTGATTAGTCTTTTCTTGCGGATACATCGTTGTAGTGCACGGACCAAGGTTGTCGTCTAGTGATAAATATCCTTGCGTAGTGACAGTACAGTGGAGGAGAAAGCGGCGAATGAACGTGTATCGGACCACTCCATATTGGGTTACTCCATATCGAGTGTACTCCTTATCATATTATAGGTTTAGATTGGTTTGTCACCTTGGTCGGAACGACAACAAGAAGACGATAGGCTAGGGTTACCCTTTGGTGTTTACCTTTATGGCTAGGTGGACGAGATCCATACATCCCTTCATGTTCGTATGTTACCATTATGCAATCAACGTTTCACATAGGGTTATATCATTAGATTAGATGGATAGCCTTAGGAGTTTGCTTCTGATCCCTGGATTGACAAATCTAGGGAGGATCTCCTTGGTGAAAAAGGCATCAAGTCACCCGTAGGCTTGCGGTGAACTTGATCACGGTTTTTAACCGTCAACACTACCTTATCTTTATCACCTCTTTGCCCGAGGATGAGCAAACGTCTAAGCATGGGGGAGGAGGTAGGTATAATGCATTTAGATTTCAAGGGGAGCAAATAAAAAAGGGAAAGAAAAAGAAAAAATGAGTATAAAGAAAAAAAGAGATAATGAAAAATATGTATGAGAAAAGGAAAAAATGAGTATGTATAAAAATAAAATAAAGTGAACTCCCCGGTTCTCTAAAGTGCATTAGGAATTTCAAAAGTTTCAAGATTTAAGATCCAAACTCATCTTCCCAACCATGTGCAAGCCGATAACAAGGACTTCCTTTGTGCCTCGGGATCACCCTTTGCCATTTGCACATGTCCACCTATCTGAAAGTGTGTGTATTTCTCTCTCCCCCTCCTTGATATAACATTATTTTCCAATGACCTTTTTGACGAGTCTCGGTAAGACCATGAGAAGCTTGTCTTGTTTTGACAACATCTCAATTATAATATCTTGGTAGGACTAAACTTTCCCAAAGAGCTCCACATAAAACCTACCACTTAGATATATGCTTTGAAAGGGAAAGGAGTAGAAGAAATAGGCTTGAGAGATAAGATGAGATGAGAGTTCGTGGGCAAAATGCAAGGTAGTTTAAAATTTTGAACTTTGTTTAGCTCGTTTTCATCTCATTCTTTATTTCAAAATTTCTGAGATCCATTTAAATTTTGGGAGCATGTTAAATACTTGTGGGAAGAGCTTAATTAATATCTACCTTTCGTAGTGATGAAATCTAGTACATTATGGAACTCTAATGAATTAAATTTTTCAGAGCATTATGTTTTCTTGTGTATGTTCAAGTCCAGGGTTTAAGCAATGAAGGGCAACGATGATATCCATCAAAGGCTTACTCGAGGACGAGCAACGTTTAAGCATGTGGGAGATGTTGACGGTGAATTTCTGTAAACCTAGCCATGAGTTTACCTTCGGTGTTGGCATGACTTTTATATCTTATCTATTGGCACTAACCCACTAGATATAATAAGTTTGTTCATGCATGTTGGTTTTGGAGTTTGATGTTTATGCAGAAATTTAGCGTTGAAAGCAAGGCTTCCAGGTAAAGTTCATCAAGCACCTCGTGACAACACCTTGAAGCCCGATACAAGTCAAGCAATGAAGTGAACATGACTTCAAGAAGCCCAAGGACCAACCCGTGAAGACGGAAAACTCTTGAGGACCTGAACAGAAAATGCTGAATCTTACGAGACAAGGAGCTCTATCTAAACCACGAAGAAATTGACGTCAAGGGCCGACCTGCAAAGGGGAGAACGTTCTAGAAGACACGGGAAGCATCACCGAGGAAGGAGGCCATGAGATGGGCCAGAATGAGCCTAGGCCAGCCAACATCCACACAACAACTCATTCGTCATTCACCGCCAAGGAGCAGAGAAGAGAGGGCCACCATTCCGGAAGGAGAGGGTCGAGCTAGTTGTCTAGGGTTTCCCTAGCCGATGTGGGAACCTTGCAAGGAAGACCACATCGGAGTTCCAGGAGCTAGAAGCAAGATCAAGGTAGGATCTCGGTGGTGATATTGTTCATGTATCATGTACCATATTGAATTATCAAGTTGCAATCCGATTTCTAGGGATCTAGTGCTTCTTCAACGACTTTGATTTCAATTGGCTTTTCTTACTGTAAGATCTATTCTCGAGATAGACCATTGAGGGTGTTCCTGTAGCCGTGGTGGCTAGAGGTGCTTGTCTGGCCTTCCAAGAGATTTCGACTTGTCCATTGGACTCGCCCGCTAACCCGCACGAATAGGAGTGCATTGTGACATAACGGTGGCTCCAAAAGGTGGGCGTCTTCGGCGTTGGACGGGAAACCGTGATTTAAACATGCTTTTTATGAGATTCAACTTGGCTATTTCTTCTTTGTTGGAACTTCAACAAAAGCTTGGTCCAATATCTCTAGATTGGTTTTACCTATCCCCCTCTACCTCTTGCTACCTTCAGTTTTAATAAATTATATTCATTTTTAAGATGTTCTTTAGATTAGATGCAAAAGTATTCCCTTTTAAAATATAAGTGTTCTCAGCTTTAATAGAAAGGTTCTTGAATCACACATTTGTTCCACGGATTCGAAACCTTGGGTTCACACTTGAGGGAATGAAGGACCGATTAGACGACCAAAGAAGGGAGGGAGTGAATGGGAGCCGATAAAAATTCTTCTCCAAAGAGAGAACTCAGCCTATGCCCCAAATTCACAACCAAGGATCTCAACACGAGTTTGTCAAGGTCGCGTAGTCACAACGGACCTACCAACCCTAGGAACAAACCCCAAATGATCCCAAAATGAAAGAGAAACTCAAGGAGCAAAGGACTTAGCAGCACAGTGAAACCCCAAGCGAACTGTCCGCGACCTCCGGGCGGACCGTCCGCGTGGGTATGGCGAACCGTTCGCGAGCTACGACGGACCGTTCGAAAAACGTTCCCAAACCTCCAGTACTGCACCCTCAATAACGGACCGTCCGTGATGGGCCCGCGGACCGTCCGCCCCATCACGGACCGTCCGACACTCTAGTACGGACAGTCTGCGAACTTCGTGCAACAAAAATCCACCGACAAAATGGATCGAACGAAAGGCGAAGAAGAACACATGAAGAACTCGACGAAGTGTTGGTTGAAAGCCTCCTCGCGGACTTTCCGCCATGGGCGTCGGACCGCCCACGTGGTGCGCAGACAGCAGCTTGAGCCCGACCTCTTGGAGGTCAACACCACCTTCCCACTTCCCGATCTCCCAAATCAACCAAGGGAAAGCTACGAAATCATAGGTGAAGATGAAGTGCCTCTAGGAGATGCTATACCTACGAATTTGTAACCTCAAACCAACTAAATCGAGAGGAATCGAGATTTTACCAAACTCAAGCCGAAATCTAGGTTTCCAACCGAAATCCTTCAATCGGAGGCCGAATTCGGAGTTTGAGGGGTCATGATCAAGCACAAAGATGCACAAGGAAACTATCCATGACTCCTACCAACAAATCTGAACCTCTCTCTCTCATTTCCTCAGCCCGCGAGGCAAATGAGGCTGCCGACCTTTTTCTCGAGCGCGAGCGCGCGCAGGCCGACCCACGCAGCCCAGCCAGCACTCCCCCGCCGGCCCAGCCGTCTCCCCTCCCTTTTCTTTTTGAGCCGGTCACTGGCAGGTAGGGCCCGGATGTCAGGGTCACCCCCTACCTCCAGCCGCGGGTCAGCCGCGCCTTCGATGGCCGCCGGCCGTTACTGGCGGGTCTCTCGTGCCTCCCCCGCATTCAAACTCCTCCATCAAGCTGCAGTGAAACCGCTCTTCACTCTCCCCCAATCAATCGGCAATTTCCCCTCTTAAACCCCCCTCTTGAATCCTCATCAAGGCCGCATGGCCATTGATGGCCATGGCTGACGGGAGCGGCCTCCCCTCCCCTCCCGGGCCTATATAAACACCCACAGAGCCTCGTCGCATTCCCCTTCGCTTACACCCGAGCTCCCACACCTCCCTCGCCGGTTTCGTGCATCCAATTGAGCTTGCTGCCGCCGCCCTTGAAGTTCGGCCGCTGGCATCGATCCCCGACGCCGTCGCCTCCCTGCCGCTCTCTCTCCTGAAGGATCAGATGGCGACTAAAGAGGGGGGGAGTGAATAGGAGCCGGTAAAAATTCTTCTCAAAGAACCCGGCCTATACCCTAGTCCAATCCCGGTCACACACAAGCGATGGATCGAATCACACGCCAATCGTCAAGATAACGAGGTTATGGTTCAACCTCTAGTCTTAGGAACGATTCCTTGAAGCACACGCGGAAGCACGAGAAAGGAAGAGAGGAATCGAACCAAGAAGCGAAGCTGGCGGACCGTCCGGCCAGGCAGGGCGGACTGTCCGCGATGGCCGCGCGGACCGTCCAACGGGGGGTACCGCGGATCGTCCGCACCCTTGCCGCGGACCGTCTAGCTCGACCCGCGGACCGTCCGTTAAAGCGAACAGAACCACCGAACCGACCCGAGAAAAACGGACCGTCCGCAAAGACCGGCGGACCGTCCGCGCGGGCCACGGACCGTCCGCTACCGAAGCTCGGACCGTCCGCAAACCGGCCGCAACGAAAACCTAAAACAAAACTCGGATCAAAACGAAACGAAACAAGAACACGAAGAACACCGATGAACCGGCTCCTCGCGGACGTCCGCCGGCCCCTCGAGGACCGTCCGCGCCTCACGGACAGAACTGAAAACAGCCCGACCTCGAAGGTCAACTCCCCCAAATCATCATCGGATTTCCCAAATGGTAGAAGCTGTAGAGACAAGGGATTGGGGACTTGAAAGGCGTCACACAAGGATGCTATAGCCCAAAAATCTTGTCTCCTAACTCCCTAAATCACCGGGAATCGCGAATCCTTTGAGCACCACCAAAAGCTAGAGCTCCGACCGAAAATCCTTGAATCGAAGTGGTTTCCCGGCGTTTGAGGGCACAAGATCAATCACAAAGGTGCACAAGGCATCCATCCATGTTTCCCTCAAAGAAATCCGGGGAGAAACCAACTCAAATTCGCGGAATCACACCAAGAACAAAGGCACGAAAACAAGCACCAAAAAGACCACGAAAAACACAACTGCGAATCTTCTATACAAACCAGGAAAGATTCACAAGGTCTAGCATGCCGCCCTAGCATCCATCCCTCTCAACAAATCTCTCATGAAGCTCTCATGCTAGCCTAGAGAAAATGGAGAAGAAAATAGTCCAGGAAAATGAGAAAGAGGAGGGGGGGAAATGAAACCCTAAGTCGCGAGAGAGAGAGAGAGCAATCCACACACACTCATGGCTTATATATCGGGTCCCGCCGGTGTGGAAAATGACTCGACTACCCCTAACTCAACTACTGGCGATACAACCCACGCAGGGGCAATTATGTAATGTTTGTGGGTCTTGCCATCGGACGGCCACGCCTTCGCCGCACCCCCGCGTCCTCTCGACGCAAGCCATGCGATCCCTCCGCGTGTCCTCCGCTTCGAAGCTTCCCGCACGCCCGGATCCCGTCTCCGTCGTGTTGGGTCTTCGGACTTGGTTTTGAGGCCCAAACCAAGAAACCGACCTCCGATAGTTTTGTGGGCAAACCACTAAACCCCACGTGCTCGGCCCGGCCTCCCGCCAAGCCCCTTGACTCGACCGCCACTTTGCACCGGCTCGATCGTCCATGACTTCGTCTTGCTCGTCTCGCCACCATATGGCCCGCACCTAGTCCCGCCGTCCACCGGGTCCCTCGAACCGAGCCTACTTGTCTCTCCGTCCCCGCCACCGTGCACCGGCTCGATCGTCCATGACTTCGTCTTACTCGTCTCGCCACCATGTGGCCCGCATCTAGTCCCGCCGTCCACCGGGTCCCTCGAACCGAGCCTACTTGTCTCTCCATCTCCCGGAGGCCCCTCAAGGCTGAAGACCTTTCGTGCTCGTTCTTCACCTGCAACAGCACGAACTAGGCCGCAGCCTACACCAGCGCACTGAGCCAAGAGTCAGTCCAACACTCGTTGTCAATCACTCATCACTGAGGAGCGGTCATCCATCGACCACCGGGACGCTCCTGGTCCTCAATCTCCCCCTTGATGAGTGCATTGACAACACACAACGCGAAATGAAATTCAGAGAAAGAAAGAAAAAAGAAAGAAAAACAAAGAAGCTCAACTCATGACCAAAACCAAAGAAAGGCAAAGAAAGGTCACAAGCCAAGCAAAGCACAAACTCCACACTGAAAACAGCAAGAAAGCTCCCCCTAAACAAATGCAAGCTCCCCCTGAACATGTGGATGCATTTTTTTGAATTTTAGCTCACCTCTTCTGAATTTGCATTAAGCTCACCTCTTCTCCCCCTTCTTGACAATGTATGAATCAAGGTGAAAATGCAGCAATGTAAAACAAAGCATATAAACATCTACATGAGCTTCTCAAATAGGCCAAATCTAGTGTCAAAGGCTAGAAATTAGAAAAAGAGCACATATATGGATCATAACATAGTCAAAGCATTGCCACAAGTAATATATGAAAATATAGGCATGTGACAAAGCAAATTTTCAGATTTGAGCAGATTTATCAAAAGATGGCTCACTTCAAATGTAAAAGCCTATCCATGTCATATTCGAGCCAAAAACATGCATATCATCCAGAGATCATACAAGGATATCCAATTCTCGACAAAAGATCATTGCAAACACCCATAAAGCAAAGCATGTCATGTTAAAGCTCATGATCCATGTGCCCACTTCGGGGAGACTTCTCCACTGGTGAACATCATGCAACATGTTTTGCACCCATGTGTGAAAGATAAGACATTTTAAGCATAAACATGATGGATAGAACATTTTTCAAGCATACACACTTCTTTTCAAGATTAATTCATTTCATGGTACATGAAGTGCCTTTGCGGCAAAAAGAAGCTTATGCTCCTCCATGAATGCAACATAGGCTAAACATTCACAATGATATTCGGCCTTTGGCCCAAATGCAAGAAAAAGACATCCAAGCACAATCTAAGCATAGAGAGCACATTTAGACCAAAACGTGACATGGATACACTACTACACATGAGCGGAGCACATTTCATCAAATTTAGTCAAGATTAGCATTTGATTCAAAAAGGGCTATCTCACAACATATATATCTCAAATATTCCAAGAGCATAGCCTCACATAGCCATTTCTCCACACATATGACCAGTATCAAACAAATAGCCAATGAGACTCAAATAAGGCATATAAAAGAAGCTCATCATCCTAAAATGCAATATGATACAAATGAAACATGATATATGTTAAGATGGCTATCCTACCATGGTTTATACATCAAGCAAAGCATGTATATACATCAAAGTAAACATGGTATGATACATATGGTACAAAAGAAAATCCCCCAAGAATCAACTAGAAAGGGCAACAAACCCCAAGTTCCCCCCGCAAGCGCACAAATGTAGCTTGGTCGAGAGGCTTTGTGAAAATGTTTGCAAGCTGATCTTGCGTAGGGACATGGCTCAACACAATGGTCCCTTTCTCCACATTGTCTCTTAAGAAATGGTATCTCACTTCGATATGTTTGGTTCGGGAGTGAAGCACTGGGTTTTTCGCTACGCTTATGGCATTGGTGCTATCACAAAGAAGTGGGATCTGGGTGCACTCCTCACCAAAGTCTCTCAAAGTGTATGAAATCCACAACAGCTGGGAACAACAACTCGCGGCTGCGACATACTCTGCCTCGGTGGTAGACTGAGCTACACTAGACTGCTTGCGGGAAGACCACAAAACCAACAAGGACCCAAGAAACCGACAAGAACCGAGAAGTAGACTTCCTCTCGACTCGGCAACCTAACAAAATCCACATCGGAAAAACCATGAAGTGAAAGAGTCGAGGAGGAAGAATACCAAAGGCCAAGACCGAGGGGCAGATCGTAGGTACCGAAAATCCTCTTGACGGCCGTCGATGTGATGTCCTTGGAGAAGCCTCGAAAACGAGCGCACGGACACACACCGAACCGTATGTCCGGCCTCGTCGCCGTCGAGGTAGAGGAGGGAGCCGATCATGCTCCCGTACTCCCCGCCGGTCCACCGGTCCTCCGTCCTCGTCCGCATCCAAAGTAGCCGTACTCCCCATGGCCGTCGACATAGGCTTCACAACTTGCATACGAAACTTCCTCAGCATGTCTTTCGTGTACTTGGTCTGATGAACAAATGTTCTGTCCTTCACTTGCTTGATCTGCAACCCGAGAAAGTACTGCAACTCGCCCATCATGCTCATCTCGAATTCCCTGCTCATCTCATCTGCAAACTTGGCAACAAGGTTATGTGACGAGCCACCAAAGACAATATCATCCACGTATATCTGCACAATCAACAAGTCGTTTCCATGCTTGAGGAGAAACAAGGTCCTATCCACGGTACCCATCACAAACCCTCTGCTCACCAGAAAACCTCTCAATCTCCCATACCAAGCTCGGGGCGCCTGTTTCAACCCATACAGAGCCCTTTTCAACCTGTACACCCTGTGTGGATACTTCTCACTCTCGAACCCCGGTGGTTGCTTCACATACACCTCCTCCTCTATGACCCCATTCAGAAAAGCACTCTTCACATCCATTTGAAACAACTTGAACCCTTTAGCCACGACAAAGGCTAGAAGGATTCGAATTGCCTCAAGACGGGCCACAGGAGCAAAGGTCTCCTCATAGTCGATCCCCTCCTTCTGACTAGATCCCTGAGCAACAAGTCTGGACTTGTTCCTCACAACCATCCCATTCTCACCCTCTTTGTTCTTCCAAACCCATTTGGTTCCTATAGGATGGTAATTTGGAGGTGGTTCAACTAACTCCCACACTTGGTTCCTCTCAAATTTTTCCAACTCCTCATGCATAGAATTGACCCAGTTTGCATCAGATAAAGCATGTCCAATGTCCTTGGGCTCAAAAGAGGCAACAAATGCAGCATGAGCGAAATGAGAGGAATTTCTAGACCTTGACCATGTAGTGCGTTCGTCGATGTCCCCAATGATCTTCGATAGGGGATGCACTTCTTGAATCCACCGGGGAGCCTCACGCCTCGAGACTACCTCCCTCTCAACTCCAGCTTCTCTCGCTTGGTCCTCTTGTCGCACCGTTGTTGTCCATGAAGTAGACGGTCCACCCTCCGTAGTGGTCGTAGGGGAAGTAGTGGGTACACATTCAGCTTCAGGCGCATGGTTCTCTCCATCATCATCTCCAGCTTCATCCTTCTCCTCTTCAAAGAGGTCCTCGGCCATCTCTTTATCACCTGCACATTCAAAGCCAAGAGAGGTACATGGCATTGTCTCGTTGAAGGTTACCTCGCAAGTCTCAATGATTTTGTTAGTCTCAAGGTTAAGCACCCTATAGGCTCTAGAATGATTAGCATATCCAAAGAAAATCCCATTACTAGACCTAGCCTCAAACTTGTCGAGTTTTCCCTTCTTAAGAATAAAGCACTTGCAGCCAAAGACTCAGAAATGACTCACCTTGGGTGCCCGACCATGCATAAGCTCATAACAGGTCTTCTTCTTGAAAGCTCGCAATAAAATCCTGTTGGAAACATGACAAGCCGTATTGACCGCCTCAGCCCAATACCTCCTAGGAGTCCTGTGCTCATCAAGCATCGTCCTAGCCATCTCACAAAGAGTCCGATTTTTCCTTTCCACAACTCCATTTTGAGGGGGCACATAAGGGGTCGAATACTGATGTTCAAGACCTAGATCACGACAAAAGGCATCAAAACAAGAGTTCTTGAACTCGAGCCATTATCACTGCGGATAGCTCGAATAGCATTCCCATGCCTCTCGTTTTTCAACCTCACGATCAGATCTCGAACAAAACCAAATGTCTCACTCTTGTCTTCCAAGAAAAACACCCAGGCATAGCGAGAGTAATCGTCCACCACAACAAGGACATACCACTTCCCACCCACCGAGCGAACTCGAGCTGGCCCAACAAGGTCCATATGCAACAGCTCTGTCGGACGCTCGGTCATGACATCGGTCAGGGGTGGATGAGGAGTGGCTACCATCTTGCCATGCCTACACGGAGCACAAACCAAATCCTTCTCAAGCTTCAACCTCGGCAATCCTCGGACAAGGTCAAGACCACTCAAGCGGGAAACCAAATCAAAGCTCAAGTGACCTAACCGCTATGCCATTTCCACAAATCAGAAGGACCGACCATCAAACAGCGAGCAGGACCCAAAGAACGAGAGAAATCAGCCCTGAAAATCTGACCCTCGGGGATGATCATACGGACAAGATCACCTCGAGAATCCAAGCAAACGAGACTCACCGTACTTGAAACGCACCTCAAAACCCTCATCAAGCAACTGAGAAACCGAAAGCAAATTGAAACCCAAAGACTTCACAAGAGCAACCCTCTTCAACGTTACCTTGTCACTCACATGCACAACACCCTCAGAAATCACCCTTCCTCATCCATTGTCCCCAAAAGTGATGTACATCTTTTCCTTCACTGGGGTGAGGCTGGAGAACCACTTCTTATCTCCGGTCATGTGTCGGGAACATCCAGAGTCGATCAACCAAATGTTCTCCAAGCCTCCTGCCTGTAGTCAGAAACAAGAATGAGAATGAGCTAGCGACTCGACACTGGGGTTAGCACAAAGAAAGTTAAACCAGTGTTGAGCCATCTGCTCAAAAGAGGGATTAGCAAACATAATTCCCTTGCCACCAAACTTCCCATGTCCCATGGAAGGAGTATGAGCACCACGAGGGGGAAAACGTGGTCCGTAGTTCCTCTGGAACCCAAAGCTGCGATCATCTCCCCTAAACCCGTATTGAGGACGAGTAGGGGGACGTTCGACAGAAACCGCCACGAGCCCGACCAAACCTCTCACCATCACGCACACCATCCGTCGGGGACCGCCCTAGGGGTCCCCTTAGAACAACGGGGCATCCTCACTTAATCCTCGGTATCAAAACACGCTAAGCCTAACGGTGCAGAAACTAACCATGCGAGACACGGCCCACGCCGGGATCCCGACCCCGCCCACCGAGACGGCCCACGAAGAAGACCCCTCGAGCGGGCTCCGCCGCTCGAGGACGCGCTCCCCTCGGGCGGGCTCCGCCCGTTCGAGGGGCAACCCTTTCCCTCGAGCGGTCCCGCCCGCTCGAGGGATCGCCCCCCTCGAGCAGGTCTCGACTCGCTCGAGGGTTCGCTCCGCCCTCGGCTGGGGCCCGCCACGCTCACGGGTGCGCCGCACGCGTGCGCTGACCCCGTACTTGGGCATTTAACGCCCTGACGCTGCAGGACGGCGCCATCATGCGCCCTGGGCTCACGCCCCGGTGCCGCCGCACCAACTCCCCAGGGAGGAGCCCATCCCCGCCACTGTGGGGGATGGACTGTGCGGTACGGCCGGTGACAGTCCCGTGACACCGCGCGCCCACTACAAAGACGGCGAACGCGCCCGACCCTCGAAAGGGGGCCGGGCACACCCTCGATCTCACTTTCCCGTGACCCTACGGGTTGGGTAGGGGGCGCCGGTGCCGGTGGATGGCCATCCCGGCCACGCGGTACGGTGCGGCCGCCGTACCCACGCGTGCGGACGCACGCCGGCACCGCAGCGCACGCCCGAGCACCGCAAAGAACCACTCCGCCGCCGCGGAACGCATTGGGAAGGAACGTCGTTCGCCCGCGCACGTTCCCCGTACCGGCCGTCATCGCACCTCCCTCGAAGCCTATCAGAGGACACCACCGCCATCTGCCGCCTTCCCTACCCCTCGAACCGCCACTGTTCGGGTACGGGGTAGGCCATCATGGCCGGATCGCAGCGAAGATCGTCCGGACGGCCGCCCACTCTACACCGTAGCGCGACGTGCTCCCTCACGTAGCTAGGTAGCGCGGCGTGCATGTAACCCGTCGCCCCCTTGGCCTATAAAAGGGGGAGGCGAGCCCCCAGCCGGGGGGGGGGGGGGACAGGTGGAGAGGAACACAACACACCGTGCACTCACTCTCTTATCCTCCCACAACATCTTCAGCCACTCTCCCAGGGACTTGGAAGCCACGCTCCCTCTCCCGCCTTGCTTGTACTTGCCCCACTACAAGCACCCCCGGTGCTGAGCAATATAGTGCCACGAGCACGCCCCTGGGACGTACGGCCCCCCCGGCCGAACCAGGATAAAACCTTGTGTCATTTGTTGCTTGGCATCGACCATTGAGGGATAGACCTAGGCGTTATCTACTGGTTAGTGTCGGGACCATATTCCGCACCGACAGTTGGCGCCCACCGTGGGGCAAACGAGCGCCTAAGGTCATTTCACCAACTCCCTCCATGGTGATTCGCACTGAGTACCGTGGTACCCGCTACAACATGGGAAGCTCGGACCCTCTCCCGGCCGGGTTCGAGATCCGCTTCGGAGACTTGAACTTCCAGGCCACGGGGAACGGCTATCTCATGCGCCTCACCAATCGTGAGGAGCTTCGTGCGCAGCGCGAGGCCAGTCCGTTCGGTCTCCGCCGCACGCACGACACCGCGCGCGAGCGCCCGCGAGCACGGATGCGCGGGTCCGTCGACGCCGCGACGCCGTCGTCGCTCCGGGCTGCGCTCACGCCGGGGCGCGGTCCGAGCGGCGGCAGGCCGAGCGCGCCGCCGCCCAACGCGGTGCGCCCACCGTCACAATAGCCGCCACCACCCCCGGCGGGACCGCGTGCGATCTCGGGACCATGCATCCCCATCGGCCGCGTGGCGCCACGACGGCCCATAACGCCAACGTGAGCACGACGATGCGCGGGTTCCACCCGGCCGTCACGTCTTCGTCGCCAGGGACCCCGGCACCTCAGCAGCGGACGAGTCATCCCTGGGCTCCGTCGACACGATGCCACCCGCCAACCGCCACGGGTACGCGGAGTGGGATTTCTCCGGCGTGCCGGACCCAGTCGCGTTCAGGCGTTTCCTCGACGCCACGGACTACTGGTTTGGTTGCTCCGACGACTCCGACGACCGGGAGCTACGACCCCACGCGGGAGTGTTGCGCCGTCATCACCAACGACCCGCCAACGCCGCCGGTGCGGCGGGTGCGGGGAGACGGGGAAGTCACGCCTGCCCGGGGATCGCCACGCGCCGGCCGCGGGCCGGCGCTCCGCCGGGGCCGACGTCGATGCACGCCACCCGCCGGCCCGAGCCCGCGAGCTCGAGGCCAAGCCGGCGGAGGAGTGCCGGACGGTGCGCGGCCGCTCCGCGCCTCGATGGCGGGGGGAGGCCTCGCGCGCGCGGCGAACGCGCGCGGAAGCCGGGCCGACGCGGTCCGTGACCGCCTCAACCCCGCCCCCAACGTCGACAACGCGGATACTCCGCCACGGGCGAGCCAAAAGCTCATCACCGCCGCGACGTTGCTACGCGCCATGCCGGCACCCTCGACCCCCGAGGCTCGAGACATGCACCGCGAGGTGCAGACTCTCCTTGAGCAAGCGGCCGTCCGGCCAGGCCGAGAGCTCGCCCTCACGCATCCGCCAACGGGGGGGGACGCACGGGGTGATGATCCCGCACCGAGGAGGCGAACCCTCGGTGCACGTGGGTCAACCCGCGACCGAGGGGCGCACGCGGGCCAAGGAACGGCTCCTCGATACGCGCGAGGGGCGGCGGATGGCGATGCCCGCAACGTCATCAACGCCGGGGCGCACCGGCAAGGCGGACGCGCGGCGGCTAGGGGTTACCACCGTCGAAGGGGGTGGACGCTACGACGGCGGTGAGGATCGCTCCCCGACGCCGGAGCCCCCCGGCACCCGTGTGTTCGGGCGGGAGATCCGCACGGCGGCGTTCCCCCGGCGCTTCCGTCGGCCCTCGACAATCGTCAAGTACAACGGGGAGACGGACCCCCGCGTCCGGCTCAACGACTACCGCCTAGCTTGTCGGTGGGCGGGGCCACTAACGACGAAGTGATCATCCGCAACTTGCCCCCGCACCGGGCGACGCGGCCGGGACATGGCTAGAGCACTTGCCCGCCACCGAGCATCCATAACCGGGACGATCTAGTCCACACGTTCGTGGGCAACTTCCGGGCACGTACGTGCGCCACGGGAACTCCGGGGATCCGCGCTCCCCGCACGCGAAGGCCGGGCGAGTCGCCGCGGGACTTCATCACGGCGCTTTTCCAAGCGGCCGCACGGAGCTACCGGCCGTGGCACGGTCCGAGATCGTGCACGCGTTCCTCGAAGGCACCACGTGCCGGGACCTTGTGCGCGAGCTGGGACGCAGCCCGCCCACGGACTCGAACGAGCTGTTCGACATTGCCACCAGCTTCGCCTCCGGAGAGGAGGCCGTGGGGGCGATCTTCGACGGCAAGAAGGGCAAACGCTCCGAGGACACGCCCGCGGAGGGCAGCGGGTCCAAGGAACCGCGCCGCAACGACAAGCGGGGCAAGAAGGGGGAAGAAGCCGCGCCGCGAGGCGCGCGAGCGAGGACGCAACGGCGGCAACGCCGAGGCCCTCGGCGGTGACCCGGCCCGACGGGGCCCTCGACCGGCTCCTCGAGGCCCGGGGGTGTTTGACGACATGATGAAAAAACCATGCCCCTACCACAAAACTCCCGTAAACCACACTCTTGAGCAATGCGACATGCTAAAGAAGTTCTACGGCCGTGCCGCCGCGAAGGAGGCCGAGGCCAAGAAAGATGGGGGCGATGGCGATGCGGGCGGTTTCCCTGCTGTCGAAAATGTGTTCCTCATCTTTGGGGGACCTACTGTCGACATGTCGACCCGGCAACGCAAGAAGGAGCGGCACGAAGTCCTCGCCGCAGAGAGGGCACCTCCGGCCTTCCTCAGCGGGGTCGAAGGACGCCATCACTTTTAGCCGGGACGATCACCCAAACCGCATCCCGAACCCGGGCCAGTACCACCGGTGGTCGATCCCATCATTGGGAACGCCGGTTTTCGAAGGTCCTTATGGACGGAGGCGGTAGCCTCAATATCCTCTTCGCGCATACATTGCGCCCCGATGGGGATTGGGGGACTGGACCAATGCGGCCCGGCACGAAGCCGTTTCACGGCATCGCGCCGGCAAGCGGGTTCAACCCCTCGGGCGCATCGATCCGCCCGTCCGGTTTGGGACCCCCCAAGAATTTCCGCAAGGAAACCCTCACCTTCGAGGTGGTGGGATTCAAAGGGGCCTACCATGCCATCCTTGGGCGACCATGCTATGCCAAGTTCATGGCGGTCCCCAACTACACGTACCGAAGATGAAGATGCGGGTCCAAACGGCGTCATCACCGTCGGGTCGTCGATCGAGCACGCATTCGACTGTGACGTCGAGTGCGTGGAACATGCGGAGGCGCTAGCGCTGGATGAAGCGCCGGTGAACACACTCGGAGAAGATGGTCAACGACGACCTCGCTCCGCCGCCAAGCACGTCGGCACCTTCGAAGCCGCCGAGCAAACCAAAGGGGTCCCCCTCGACCCGTCGGCCCCCGAGGGCGGGCGTTGAGGGTCGGCTCGACCCTCGACCCCAAATAGGAAGCGAATGCTCGTCGACTTCCTCCGCGCCAACGCCGACGTCTTCGCGTGGGAGCCCCTCGGACATGCCGGGCATCCCGAGGGAGGTCGCCGAGCACTCCCTTGATATCCTCGCCTAACGCTCGCGCCGCATACGGCAGCGGCTGCGCGCCGCTTCGACGAGGAGCGGCGACGGGCGATCGGAGCGGAGCCGCGGAAGCTCCTCGAGGCCGGATTCATCAAGGAAGTGTTCCACCCTACGTGGCTAGCTAATCCTGTGCTTGTAAAAAAAGAAAAATGGGAAGTGGAGGATGTGTATAGACTACACCGGCCTCAATAAAGCATGTCCAAAAGTTCCTTTTCCTTTGCCACGCATAGATCAAATCGTTGATTCCACGTAGGGTGTGAACTACTCTGTTTCCTTGATGCCTATTCGGGATATCACCAAATAAAAATGAAGGAGTCCGACCAGCTCGCGACTTCGTTCATCACACCGTTCGGGACGTTCGTTACGTCACGATGCCTTTTGGCCTCGAAACGCGGGCGCGACATATCGGCGGCGCATGCGGCACGTTTTTGGGGACCATATCGGGCGGACGGTCGAAGCCTACGTGGACGACATCGTCGTCAAGACTAGGGAAGGCGGACGACCCGGTTAACGACCTCGGCGTCGCGCTCGGTGTCTACGGGCAAACGGGGTCAAGCTAAACCCCGAAAAATGTGTCTTTGGAGTGCCGCGGGGCATGCTCCTAGGGTACATCGTCTCCCGGCCGGGGAATCGAGGCCAACCCCGAAAAGGTCGCGGCCCTCGAGCGAATGGGTCCAATTCGGGACCTCAAGGGGGTGCGAAGGTGTTGGGGTGCCTCGCCGCCTTAAGCCGCTTCATCTCGAGGCTCGGAGAGAAGGGCCGCCCCTCTACCGGCCGCTCAAGAAGCACGAGCGCTTCTCTTGGACCGCCGAGGCCCGGGAAGCGCTCGACAAGCCGAAGGCGTCTCTGACGCACGCCCCAATCCTTACGCCGCCGCGAGACGGCGAACCCCTCCAACTCTACGTGGCCGCAACCACCCGGGTGGTCGCCGCCGTGATCGTTGTGGAGCGCACGGAGGAAGGGCATGCCTTGCCCGTGCGAGAGGCCGGTCTACTACATCAGCGAAGTCCTGTCGGACACGAAGACGCGTTACCCCCGCATCCGAGTCGTTGTACGCGGTAGTCCTCGCGCGGCGCAAGCTCCGCCACTACTTCGAGGCCCACCCAGTTACGGTGGTCTCTTCCTTCCCGCTAGGAGAGATCATCCGCAACCCCGACGCGGCGGCGGTAATTGCCAAGTGGTCCGTGGAGTTGATGGGCGAGACGCTCGCCTACGCTCCGCGCAAGGCCATCAAGTCGCAAATCCTAGCCGATTTCGTTGCTGAGTGGACGGACACGCGGACCGCCCCCTCGGATTCAAGCGAGTCCGGACTCGTTCTTCGATGGCTCGGTGATGAAGACGGAGAGCGGGCGCGGGCCTGCTCTTCGTGTCACCCCTCGGGGAGCACATGCGCTACGCGAGTGCGCCTCCACTTCCCCGCATCTAACAATATGGCGGAATACGAGGCCCTTCTCTCGCGGCCTCAAAATCGCCATTGAGTTGGGCGTCAAGCGCCTCGACGTGCGGGGGGGCTCGCGGCTCGTAATCGATCAAGTCATGAAGAACGCGAGCGCCATGACGACAAGATGGAGGCCTGCGCAAAGCCGTGCGGGCCCTCGAAGACAAGTTCTACGGCATCGAGCTTAATCATGTACCCCGCCGGTACAACGAGGAAGCAGATGAGTTGGCAAAAATAGCATCTGGGCGGATCACCGTTCCCCCGAACGTTTTCGCGTGCGACATCGCGCAGCCCTCGGTCACCTTCGAGCCCTACCCCTCGAGCGACGGCGGACCCTCGGGGGCTCCCTCGAATCCAGCGGGTGCGGAACCCATGGAAGAGGACCCCTCGAACGAGGGCGTACGTACTTTCCCTCCTCGAGGGGTACGACTCCCACAAGGCCGTCGCGATGGACATCGAGCCGGCTCCCGTCCGGCGGACCGGCGGGAGAAGTATCTTGCCCCGGGATCGCTCGAGGGGAGCTCCCCCGAAGACCGGGCCGCGGCCGGGCGCATCGCCGGGATGGCCAAGTCATTCACCCTCGTCGACGGCGAGCCTGTACAAGCGCGCCGCATCGGGCATCCTCCGGCGGTGTATACCCATTCCCGAGGGGCGCGAGCTCCTACGGGACATCCACGCGGGGATCCGTGGCCACCACGCCGCGCCGCGCACCCTCGTTGGCAACGCGTTCCGCCGGGGCTTCTGCGGCCTACCGCGGTCGCGGATGCCGGCCGAAATCGTGCGCACTGCGAAGGGGTGCCGGTTCTACGCCCGCAAGTCCAATTTGCCCGCTCACGCCACCGCAAACGATCCCCGTGACATGGCCGTTCGCCGTGTGGGGGTTGGACATCGTCGGGCCCCCGCGGAAGGCGCCGGGGGCTTCACCCACCCGCTTGTCGCGATTGACAAATTCTCCAAATGGGTGGAGGTGCGTCCCATCACGAATTTGAGGGCCGAGCGGGCGGTCACGTTCTTCACCGACATCGTCTACCGCTTTGGAGTGCCAAACTCCATCATCACGGACAATGGGTCCCGGTTCACGGGCGGAAGTTTTTGGAGTTCCCGCGACAAGTTCCACATCCGCGTGGATTGGGCAGGGTGTGGCACACCCACGGACCAACGGCCAAGTGGAGCGTGCCAACGGCATGATTACGCAAGGCCTCAAGCCCCCGAATTTTTGACCAGCTCAACAAATGCGGCCGAAAATGGCTCCAAGAACTACCGGCGGTCGTGTGGAGCCTAAGGACAACCCCAAGCGAGCCACGGGTTCACCCCGTTTTTCCTAGTCCATGGCGCGGAGGCCGTCCTCCCCCACGGACTGGAATATGGGTCGCCCGAGATTCGAGGGTACGACGAAGATGCTAACCGGCGAGCCCGCGAGGACTCGCCGGACCGCCTAGACGAAGTACGCCTCGTGGCGTTGATGCACTCCGCAAGGTATCAACGGTCCCTACGACGTTACCAAGCACGAAAGATACGTCGGAGGGATTTCGACGAAGGGGATGCGGTCCTAAGGCTACGCCAAGACAACCGAGGGCGCCACAAGCTATCGCCCCCATGGGAGGGACCCTATGTCGTGGTGAAAGTGCTCAAGCCGGGCACGTACAAGGCGGCCAACGAGGACGGCGAAGAACTCACCAACGCTTGGAACATCCAACAGCTACGTCGCTTCTACCCTTAGCTAGGATTTTCCAAGTATTTTTTGCTGTTGTAAAATCACATGGCCAACGCCCCAGTTGGTGTCAACTATGTAAATACTGCAAGTCTAATAAAAGGGTAACTCGGCTTTCCCCTGAAACCCAAGTTACCCTCGGGGGCTACTGCGGGGGGCACCCCCCCCAAAATGGTCCCATTTTTTCGCGCAAAAAACAAAACAACACGCGCTAAGTTTGTTTCCTACTTCAACCTCGAGCCATGATTCGAACGGGCGCGGGCGGCACGGTGGAAGGAGCGCGCGAGCCAGAGATAGCCTACGCCGCGTGGCTATGGCCCTTCTCTCTCGCCTCTAACCCGGCGGGCCCCCTACGAAAATCGAACTTCCCTAACTAGAATCTACTCGGGGAAGAAGGAGAAACAAAAAGCGTAATTAACAAGCAGCATCATTTACAGCAACTGTTTATGTTCGCGAAATAACTTGTCTATTTACAAAAAGGCCACAAGGCCAGAATTCTGATACACGTAAACAAAAAATGGGCCTAGCGCCCAGCGCTTTCGGGCGGGGAGGAGCAGCAGCATCGGCGGCGTCCGGGAAGAGGAATTCCTCGAAGGCCTCGGCGAGCGACCGGCGGCGTCGGCGGCAAGCGCGTCCGCGCGCTCCATAGCCACCTCGTCCTCGACGCCCTCGGGCACGATGTAGCCCTCCGCCGGCGCCTCGAGGTTGACCTCGTAGTGGGATCGCACCACTCCGAGGGCCTTCCCGACGCCTAGGTGCAACGCCCGGCGCATCCGCTCCGTGACGTGGCCGCCTAGAGCGCGCGGGCGGCGAGCCGGGCCGAGCCGCGCGGCACGGGCCTCGCCTTCCTCGACGACGCGGCAGGTCTCGAGGGCCGCGTCACGCGGCTCCCGCGGCTCCCGCTCGGAGGAGTTGTAGGAAGCTTGCGGGGCCTCGGCCCGCCCGGCCAGCCGTGCCCCAGGGCGGTGCGCAAGCTTCGGAATCAACAAGACGACAAGAAATCAGAAAGGGAGAAACGAACCCTCCAAAGCAAAAAACCAGCAAACAGAGTCAAAAAGTGACTCACCCTCGACTTGCTTCCTCTCCAAATCGAGGTCGCGGCGCGCGGACTCGAGCGCCAGCTCAAGACGCTGGACGGTCTCGCCTTGCTCGCGGAGGGCCAGCTCCTGGCTGGCGTTGCTGATGCTGAGCGCGAGCGCATCATCCTCAACCTTGGAAAGCGCGGTGCTCCGCTCCTCCAACGACTTCCGCGTCCCCTCGTGGGCGGCGCGCTCCCGCTCCAGCGTTGCACGGGCATCGACGAGGGCGGCTCGCCCTCGCTGCGGCGGCTCCTCGGCCCCTTGGCGGGCGGCGCTCTCTTGCGAGAGCCGCTCCTCGGCCGACGACGAGGGCCGCGGCCTTGGCGTCGAGGGCGGCCTTCGGGTCATCGGCCTCCTTGGCGCGGCGGCTCCGGCCCGCGCGCCCGCTCCTCGGCCGGCGGCGCGGCGCTCGCGCCCCTCAAGCGACGTGCGGAGCTCCCGAGCTTCGGCGCGAACGGTGGCCACCTCCGCCTCCCGGTTGGCGGCCGGCGTCCGCGCCTTCTCCCGAGTCCACGCGCGCATTCCACGGCGCCTCGTCGCGATCAACGAGGGCCGCACGAATCCGCTCGAGGCTCGAACGCCGCGGGGGCGTCCGTCCCCGAGCTCTCCCGGGGGAGCTCGTCGCACCATGCCGTCGCCCGATACGCCAGCCAGCCGTCCGGCGTCCTAAGAGCGTCTGCAAGCGCGTCGAAAGCGCTGCATTGCTCCCGAAGCCGCTGGGCTTCGGCGTTCACCGGTCGAACGTGTCGTATTTATCGTGGGCAAGACGCTCGAGCTCCTGGCATCCACACATCAATTCTCGTAAGTGTCAAGGCTTGAATGCAGCACACGGAGACGAAAAAGGAAGTGGGACGAGCAACTGTGGCTCACCTGGAAGACAAGCCAGGCTGGGCCGCCGTGGACTCGCAGCGCCTCGTTCAACGCGCGGTTGAGCGTGGCGCCGTGGCTCCGAAGCTCGCCCCGCAGCTCTCGCTCCCCCCGGCGTCGGCGAACGCGGGGGGGATCCTCCACCCCCCCCCCCCCCCCCGGGCGGGGGCGGCCGGTGTGGGAGGACGAGGCCTCGGCACCGTGTCCCCGCCCCCCACCACCATGTGACCCTCGTGCCGCCTCACGAGGGCCCCCTCCCCGGGGCTCGGGGAAGTTCGTGGGCCGCCTAGCCCACCGATTCCACCCGGGGCGGCGGGGAGTCGTCCGAGAGCTCCACCACCTCCGCCGCAAATCGCCGGCGGGCGCGGCCGCTTGCGCCGCCTCCGCCCGGCACCTCCACCCGCGCCTCCGCGGCCACGGGCGCCCGCCGCGCCGCCGTGGCCGCCACCTCCCGGCGGTACCGCCGCATCCACGGGCGCTCCCGCAGTTGCGCCAGCTCCACCTCCACCGTAGTGGCAGCCACCGCGGGCTCCACCACCACCGTCGCCGCCACCGCGGCCCCGCGCCTCCGTGGCGACCAACGCCGGGCCTCCCCCCGGCCGACCGCCGGCCGCGCCGCGGCGGGCCGATCCGCCGGCCGGGGCCTCGAGGCCCCGCCGGGCCTTGCAAGCTGGTGCCCGCCGCCACGCTTGTCCCCGGGCGCGACCCCCTCGACGAGCGCCGCCGGTGGGGGATCGATGCGTCCGTCCTCGCACCTTGGCCGGTGCAAGAGGAGGAACGGTTGGCACCGCCCCGCGCAGCACGAACGGAGGGTTAGAGCACCTAATCACCGGCAAACCAAACCAAACGAAGGAGGACAAGCTCCTTACCTCGCGGAGGAAAAGGCCCGCTTCCTTTTCCTCGAGGCCCTCGCGGAAGAGGCCGGCGCGGCCGGCCGCGCCGCCGCAGCCGCCTCCCGACGCGCGCGCCGCCGCACGCACGGGCACGCCCGCCCGTGCGCGGGCGCGCCCGATGCCGCACCCCCCCGAAGAAGCCACCGCGCGCGGGGGCACGCTTGCCCGCGCGCGCGCACGCCCGCGCGACGCGCCCCTTGACGACGACGCCGCGCGCGCGGACACGCTCCCTCCGCGCGCGAGGCACGCTCGACGCGCGCGCACGGCGCGTCCGCCGCGCGTACCTCCGCGCACGCGCCGGCACACCTCCGCGCGCGCGCGCGCGCCCCCGATGACGAGTGCACGGAGGCGGGCGCCGTGCGCCCGCCCGGCACGAAGCCACCCCCGACGCCGGCGCGGGTTCGGCGACGGGGGCGCGGGCCGCCACCGTCCGAGGGGCCCTCCCCCTCGACTCTTCTTCCTCGTCTCGCTCCGAGGACGAGGGCTCCTCGATATCCGGGGAGGAAAGCCCCCGGCTCCTCGCGCGCGCGCACTCCGCGGACCGTCGGCCGCGGCGCGCTTGGCGCCGCCTCGCGTGCTCCCTCTTGCGCGCCGCCCGCTCCCGCTTGCTCCCGCCGCGCCGCCCGGCCGAGCGCACGGGGAGTCGGGGGGTGGGTGGAACGGACTTGGCGGTGTTGAACTTCACCCGGTGTACACGGGAGCAACAAAGGCGTGTCGGAGGCGGAGGCAACGCTAAAGAACCAAAACGAAATCGAGAACCACACTCACCAACGGGCCGATGGGGAGCATCTCGGGGTCCCACGGAGTCCGCCCCTCGGGCATCGGCGGCGTCCGGTGTCGACGGCGCTCGCGCGCCCGGTGAGCGCATACGGCCGCTCAAGGGGCGTCGGGAGCATCCGCGACCTCGCCGGTCGACGGGGTTGGCCGCCCTCTGTCATCTCGAAGATGCAGAGCGGCCTCTCCATCAGAGGCACAATCCGCCGATGGTGGAGGAAGGCGAGGACGCCCATCGCGGTCAGCCCGTGCTTCCTCAGTCGCTGCAGCGCGCCCAGCACCGATTCCTGCCGCGTCCGATGCTGGGGTGGGGACACCCCGTACCCCCAGGAGGCGGGCCTCTCCTTGAACACCCGGCCGGTGTAGGGGGGAAGGCCGGGCTCGGCGTTGCGCAGATAAAACCATCCCCGCTCCCAGCCGGCGTTGTTTGTCGTCATGGTGCAAGGGATGTAGACATCCTTGAACCGCCCCCGCGAGGCGAGCGACATCCCGCCGGCGCGCATCGCGCGGCGGGTCCTTGGCTCTGTCGTGGGCTGCGTGACGAGCTCCGCGCGGAAAAGGTGCACCCAGAGCTCCCAATTAACTGGGATCCCCAGGTACCCTTCGCAGACGCCCACGAATGTGGCCGCCTGAGAGATCGCGTTGGGGGCGAAATTATGCAGCTCCACCCCGTAGTGGTGGCACATCGCCCGCATGAAGGTGCCCGCCGGCGCATTGAAGCCACGCTCGTGGTAGCGGACGAAGCTCACCACGTAGCCCTCCGGCGGGTTGGGCTCGTGGTGCGTCGCCGGCGGCACGATTTACTCCGCCGGGCGCCCTTCTTCGTTGGCCGACAGCTGGCCGGCGACGACCAGCTCGCCAAGCGCGAGCTGGGTCACCGTCGACTTCTCCCAGGCGTACGGCTCCAGGATCCTAATGGGAAGCTGAGGCGGCGCCATGAGGGGGGACGAAGGAGTGCGAAGGCGGAGGACAAGGAAACGGGAAAAGAGCTCTAATGACGAGACCGCGCGGTGGCGAGAGCGAGACGAAGGCGAAGGGACGGGGGACTGAAAGTGGTAAGATGCCAAGGTAAAAAAACCGCCGTCCCCTCCTCCCCGCAGTTTTATAGGCGGCGGGCGAGCTCTCCGGAGCGGACGCCCCGGCTAGCATTAACTGCAGGGAATCTTCCCATCGCGTCGACGGACGGGCCCCACCACGACCGCAGCGGCTCTAACACTGCAGGCGGGTCATCATTACGGCGAGGACCGGCTGCGACCGAGGCAAAACCGTCACGTCCGCCCCTCGCCGCGCCCCCCACTACGCGCGCGCGCGCGCGCGCGCGCGCCTAAAAAGGGCGCGCCGGCGCTCGCAAAACCGCGGCCACGACCGCAAGGCACCAATTGCCCGGCCCCTTGCCAAGCAAGGAGAGCCCTCGAGCGAGGCGAACCCTCGGCTCGAAACAAAGGCGACCCTCGATGGGATGACAGCGTGAGAAGGTCGCCCGGGACCAGCTCGATGTAGAGCAGGCAACCGCGGGCATCCATGCCACGTGAAACCCTCGAGCGGCATGACCCTCAGCTCGAAACAGAGGCGACCCTCGATGAGATATCAACGTGAGAAGGTCGCCCGGGACCTGCTCGGTGTAGAACAGGCAACCGCGGGCACCCATGCCACGTGAAGCCCTCGAGCGGCATGACCCTCCGGCCCGAGACAATGTCAACCCTCTAAAAGAAGGCACGCGCGTAAGAGGATCGCCCGTGTCACGCTTGAAATAGAGCGGCACCGAAAGCACTCATGCCGCGCCGTGCCACCAACCGGCACCTCGAGGGTCGGCACGCCCCGGACCCCCTCGACGGCCGCAAACACGAAAAGACGGGGCTGTCCATGCACGGCCCCGCACGGCCTTACTGATCAGAGGTTCGAAGCCCGACCCTCGACGGGTTCGAACGGGCGCCCCCGGATCACAGAGTCAGGGACGACGAGGGCACGCGCATTCGAGCCGTTCCTCGAGCCCGCCGGCTCGAGGGTGCCCCACATGTCGTGTTCGAGAGCCAGCGAGGGCAGCTAGCCGGGGGATCCCACCGAGGGAGAGCTTCCGCGCCCTCGGTCCCTAGCGAACGGGACCGAGCCCCACCTAGCAAACCCACGCAAGCGCTTCAATGGACGTGTCTCCGACCGCGCAGCCTACCCTTATCGAACGGGGCATGGACGTCCACTTGAACCACCCGCTAGCAGCTCGACGAGGAATCCGCGATTCGCGACCCGCTCGATGGGAGTCGTGGAAACCTCACCCTCCGTCCCGCGGAGGAACGGCGAGGGCGCGTTAAAAAAAACAAGTCGTCAGGCTCGACCCGATCGCCTCGAACAGGCCAAGGCTCGGGGGCTTGACGCACGGCTACACCTCCTTGAAATTGCACCCGCGGGAGACAGCGGTGACGGGGGAGCGTGCACCCCCGAAGCCGGCCGAAACACCGCCGATGCCGGTTGGCATATGTGCCACGCCTTTCGACCAAAATTCTCGCGGTTAACCCCTACGGGAGAGCCCACACACCCCCGCGGGGCTTCGGGGTCTAGACCCGCGGGTCCGCCGACGCGGCCCCACGGAAAGCGTTCGCAAACAAGGAGGGAAGAACGTCCTATCAGTAGGTTCCAGCATCTGCGGGAGCCTCAATGGCAAACCCGCAGATGCTCGGGGGCTACTGTCGGGGACCGCCCTAGGGGTCCCCTTAGAACAACGGGGCATCCTCACTTAATCCCGGTATCAAAACACGCTAAGCCTAACCGTGCAGGAAACTAACCATGCAGGACACGGCCCACGCCGGGATCCCGACGGCCCACCGAGACGGCCCACGAAGAAGACCCCTCGAGCAGGCTCCGCCTCGCTCGAGGACGCGCTCCCCTCGGGCGGGCTCCACCCCGTTCGAGGGGCAACCCCTTTCCCTCGAGCGGCCCCGCCCCCGCTCGAGGGATCGCCCCCCTCGAGCAGGGTCTCGACTCGCTCGAGGGTTCGCTCCGCCCTCGGCCGGGGCCCGCCACGCTCACGGGTGCGCCGCACGCGTGCGCCGACCCCGTACTTGGGCATTTAACGCCCGACGCCGGCAGACGGCGCCATCATGCGCCACGGGCTCACGCCTCGGTGCCGCCGCACCAACTCCCCGGGGAGGAGCCCATCCCCGCCACCGTGGGGGATGGACTGTGCGGTACGGCCGGTGACAGTCCCGTGACACCGCGCGCCTACTACAGATGCGGCTAACGCGCCCGACCCTCGAAAGGGGGGCGGCGCACCCTCGATCTCACTTTCCCCGTGACCCTACGGAGTTAGGTAGGGGGCGCCGTGCCGGTGGATGGCCATCCCGGTCACCGTAACGGTGCGGCCGCCGTACCCACGCGTGCGGACGCACGCCCGCACCGTAGGCGCACGCCCGAGCACCGCAAAGAACCACTCCGCCGCCACGGAACGCATTGGGAAGGAACGCCGTTCGCCCGCGCCGTTCCCCCCGTACCGGCCCGTCATCGCACCTCCCTCGAAGCCTATCAAAGGACACCACCGCCATCCGCCGCCTTCCTACCCTCGAACCGCCACCGTTCGGGCACGGGTAGGCCATCATGGCCGGATCGCAGCCGAAGATCGTCGGACGGCCGCCCACTCTACACCGTAGCGCGACGTGCTCCCTCACGTAGCTAGGTAGCGCGGCGTGCATGTAACCCGTCGCCCCCTTGGCCTATAAAAGGGGGAGGCGAGCCCCCAGCCGCGGGGGGGGGGGGGGGGACAGGTGGAGAGGAACACAACACACCGTGCACTCACTCTCTTATCCTCCCACAACATCTTCAGCCACTCTCCCAGGGACTTGGAAGCCACGCTCCCTCTCCCGCCTTGCTTGTACTTGCCCCACTACAAGCACCCCTGGTGCTGAGCAATATAGTGCCACGAGCACGCACCCGTCGGACGTACGGCCCCCCCGGCCGGAACCAGGATAAAACCTTGTGTCATTTGTTGCTTGGCATCGACCATTGAGGGATAGACCTAGGCGTTATCTATCGGTTAGTGTCGGGACCATATTCTCGCACCGACACCATCATCTCCCCTATCAAACCTCTCACCACCACCTCTCCGTGGGAACCTACCACCCTGAGCTCCAATTCTACCAACACTCCTCACACTTCCACCACCCCGTGGAAGTGGCACTCTAGGCTCAGGAATACCATGAGACTGGCGATACCTGTCCTGGTTTGCTTGCTCCCTAGCAAGCTTCTCATCCCTCTTCCTCTTGTAGCAAAACTCTGCTAGATGTCTCTCCTTGCCACAATACTCACACCTGAAGGTGATGGGTTTTGGTTTTGGCTCTGGCTTCTCTCTAGGCATCTCACCCTTCTCACTCACAAACTTCACAGGTTTCTGGAAGTCATTTGTTTTGGGTGGAAATTTGGGTGGATCTTGGGTTGTGTCAAGCTTGTTGCAAAGGTGGTTGGGCTTTGGTGTGAAAGAGTTCTTAGGTGCTTTTTGAAGTGGGACTTGGATGTCTCCGATCACCTCAACCTCGGGGTTAGACTCAACACACTTCTCATACACACTCTCCCCACTGTTCTCTCCCACTTTCTCACCCAACTTCTCAAAACCCAAACAACGACCATCAGCTCTCTTGAACTCCTCAATCATGATTTTCAATTGAGGTTCCCGCCGTACAACCAACCCAACACCTTCCTCAAATAATCATTCTCCTCATAAATGACATCCAAATAGGAAGTAAGTTCAAGATTGCGCAAAGTAACTTCATCACGGCCTAGTGCATGCATTGACAACAGGAGATTTCAAAGAAGCTTCCAAAGTGCTAATAGTAGAACGAGCATCAACAAGCTTAGCATGCATAGTAGGACATGATTTACAAGCACCAAGCAAAGTGGGTCTAGCCTTAAGCTCATCATACTCAGTCCTAAGAGCATCTAGTTTAGCCAAAGTGGAAGCATTCTTCCCATTAAGCAACTTGATCTCATTCAACCAAGCATCACACTCAAGACACTCAACATCATCAGGAGTAGTAGGAGCAAGTTTCAAAGAGTCATTCTCAAGTTTCAATTCAAGCAATTTGGAGTCTAACTCTTCTACTTTCTCACTAGCATTCTCAAGTTGAGCCCTAAGATCTTTCCTCATATTTTTAGCATCTCTCAACACACTATCACGGTTGTCAATCAAGCCATTCAACCTAGTGATCTCAGCAAGCAAAGAGTCGGGGTCACGATTTACCTCATCCTCCGAGTCGGAGTCACTGTCTTCCTTCTCGCTCTTCTTGTTGCTCGAGCTATGGGCCATCCCACAAAAGCCTTCAAGCGCCACACAGCTCAACCCACTGAGGTTCCGGCTTGCACTCTTCTTGCCCTTGCGCCTCCCGGTGTCTTCATCTTCACTGCTTGAGCTTGACTGCGCGTCTCTTGAGCTTGAGTCGACGTCGCTTGCACCGGCCACCATGGCTCTTGCCTTGTCCTTCTTGTAGCCGCCCTTGCTCGGTCGCCGCTTGTCCTTGTCCTTGCTCTTGGACTTGTCGAAGTGCTTGCCCTTGGAGGAGTACTTGTCTTCACGCCTTGGGTGCGCCTTGTACTCGCTCATCTTGTACTTGTTCTCCTCCGCTTCCGGCACTCGGCGATGAAGTGTCCACGCTTGCCACACTTGTAGCATGTCCCCGAGCTCCGCCTTGCATTCCTCCGGCCTCTCATGTAGTCGATCAAACCTCCTTGAGAGCAAGGCCGGCCTCCTCCTCGCTCAAAGCACATCAAACTCCTCATCCGGAATAGACATAAGAGAAGACAAGGAAAACTATCGACAGAAGGGTTAGATTTTCCCTTTGATCCGCCCACAAGAGCAAGACTATGGTCGGCCGAGCCCTCATGCTTGGATTGCAACTTCCTCGTCAACCTCACTCGACTTCGCTTAGAAAAGAGGTCATCCAACTCAATGGTCAAATATTGCCCGTACTCCTTGATGGCCTCAACCTTAGCACCCCAAACATTTGGGTCCAAGACACGCAAGAGCTTCAAAGCTTGATCATGCTCGGTGTAAGGGAAATCCTCAACATTAGCCTTCATGTTGTTCACGATGGCGGTGAACCTCTCGAAACATCGCATCAATGTCTTCACCGGAAGTTGAGTGAAGTTCTCATATTGCATCCGGTAAGAGACAAAGAGGCGAGCCTTCACATGGTTATCACCACCGTGAGCAACCAACAACTTCTCCCAAATTTGCCAAGCAAGATTCAAATGGCGAACACGCTCAAACTCAGGATCACACAAGCTCCGAACCAAGTGATCAACGGCTTTTGCATTTGCCTCATACTTGGCCTTAGCACCGGCATCAGTCACCATAAGAGTATGGATGTTGACCAGAATAGCATAGGTCTTTTCAAGCACAATGAAATCCAATAACTTGCCACGAAGAAAGATCATCATACGAGCCGCCCACTTGTGGTAACCCTTCCCATCGAAGTGCGGCGGACCGCCCCGCTCAACGTACGCCATATTAGGATTCAAGACTTGTCAAAGTCACAAAGAATCTGGCACCAAGCTCTAATACCAATTGAAGGATCAGATGGCGACTAGAGAGGAGGGAGTGAATAGGAGCCGGTAAAAATTCTTCTCAAAGAACCCGGCCTATACCCTAGTCAAATCCCGGTCACACACAAGCGATGGATCGAATCACACGCCAATCATCAAGACAACGAGGTTATGGATCAACCTTTAGTCTTAGGAATGATTCCTTGAAGCACACGCGGAAGCACGAGAAAGGAAGAGAGGAATCGAACCAAGAAGCAAAGCCGCCCGGCCTCTCGGCGGATCGTCCGACCAGCAGAGCGGACCGTCCGTGATGGCCGCACGGACCGTCCGGCAGGTACCGCGGACCGTCCGCACCCTTGCCGCGGACCGTCCGCCCGAGCCGCGGACCGTTCGTTAAAGCGAACGGAACCACTAGAACCGACCCGAGAAAACGGACCGTCCGCGAAGACCGGCGGACCGTCCGCGCGGGCACGACCGTCCGCTACTGAAGCTCGGACCGTCCGCAAACCGGCTGCAACGAAAACCTAAAACAAAACCGGATCAAAACGAAACGAAACAAGAACACGAAGAACGCTCGACGAACTGGCTCCTCAAGGACTGTCCGCCGGCCCCTCACGGACCGTCCGCGCCTCACGGACAGAACTGAAAACAGCCCGACCTCGAAGGTCAACTCCCCCAAATCATCATCGGATTTCCCAAATGGTAGAAGCTGTAGAGACAAGGGTTTGGGGACTTGAAAGGCATCACACAAGGATGCTATAGCCCAAAAATCTTGTCTCCTAACTCCCTAAATCACCAGGAATCGTGAATCCTTTGAGCACCACCAAAAGCTAGAGCTCCAACCGAAATCCTTGAATCGAAGTGGTTTCCTGGCGTTTGAGGGCACAAGATCAATCACAAAGGTGCACAAGGCATCCATCCATGTTTCCCTCAAAGAAATCCGTGGAGAAACCAACTCAAATTCGCGAAATCACACCAAGAACAAAGGCACAAAAACAAGCACCAAAAAGACCACGAAAAACACAACTCCGAATCTTCTATACAAACCAGGAAAGATTCACAAGGTCTAGCATGCCGCCCTAGCATCCATCCCTCTCAACAAATCTCTCATGAAGCTCTCATGCTAGACTAGAGAAAATGGAGAAGAAAATAGTCTAGGAAAATGAGAAAGAGGAGGGGGGAATAAAACCCTAAGTCGCGGAGAGAGAGAGCCATCCACACACACTCATGGCTTATATATCGGGTCCCGCAGGTGTGGGAAATGACTCGACTACCCCTAACTCAAAATCTGGCGATACAACCCACGCAGGGGCATTTATGTAATGTTTGTGGGTCTTGCCATCGGACGGCCACGCCTTCACCGCACCCCGCGTCCTCCCGACGCAAGCCATGCGATCCCACCGCGTGTCCTCCGCTTCGAAGCTTCCCGACACGCCCGGATCCCGTCTCCGTCGTGTTGGGTCTTCGGACTTGGTTTTGAGGCCCAAACCAAGAAACCGTCCTCCGATGGTTTTGTGGGCAAACCACCAAACCCCGCGTGCTCGGCCCGGCCTCCCGCCAAGCCCCTTGTCTCGACCGCCACCGTGCACCGCTCGATCGTCCATGACTTCGTCTTGCTCGTCTCGCCACCATGTGGCCCGCACCTAGTCCCGCCGTCCACCGGTCCCTCGAACCGAGCCTACTTGTCTCTCCATCTCCCGAGGCCCCTCAAGGCCGAAGACCTTTCGCGCCCGTTCTTCACCCTCGCAACAACACGAACTAGGCCGCGCCCTCACACCTCGCGCACCGAGCCAAGAGTCAATCCAACATCCGTTGTCAATCACTCATCACTAAGGAGCGGTCATCCATCGGCCACCGAGACGCTCCTGGTCCTCATCTCCCACCTAAGCTTCTACGTGTGGTAAGGAAATGTTTCCTTACCTCCCTTTCGTCTTTCCCAAGCCGAGAACACCGCCGCCGCTCGCCGGCTGCCGGCCATCCGCCCCTTTGGTGCCATGCCTCGGCCGCCACCTAAACCTCCCATGCAAGCACATGTTCGAGTTCACCATTGCTCTGGCTACGCATAGGTGCAACCCGCACGTGATTTCGTGGCCGGGAACCCTATTTCCGGCCAACGCTGGTGACCCCCGCCGTCGCGTGCCGCTGCCTCCGGCGCGGGCGCCGCCGCTCGAGCGCGTGCGCCCGACTCCAACCGTTGGATCGGGCGCGGATGGCCCAGATCCAACTGGCCATCGGGTCAAACGGGTCTTCTACCGGTTAACCAGGGCTCTTTTGTTAAAGAGACCCCTGGTTTCTTTAATTTTGCATGCCGGTCCTTCCACCTCCAAGAATCTTTACAGATCAGTCTTGAATTTTATGTTTAAGCCCCTGATCTTAATAGATTTTCACACCAGAGGTCCAGAACAACCTTTTTATGATTTAAACCCTCTGTTTTTAAGAAGAATTAGTTTTTAGCCCCTGTTTTCTTGCTGGAGGCCCCTGGAAAATTTAGTTCTTCGCAGATTCGTCCCTGTACCTTGTTTTTAGCGTATCTTTATCGTTATAGCTCTGTTTTAGTGTTTTAGCTGTCTACGCAATCGTCTCAGCGAGCCCGTCGCTTTAAAAGCATGTTTTTGGTCCTTAGACTTGTTTGGTGAACTGTTTTATTTATTGTATGCTTTATGTGTGAAATCGAAGATATCGTGCCTGTTTCAACTGAGCAACCTATCGGAGTCGATGAGGAACAGTTATTTGAAGAAGAAGAAGACTTTTCTGTAGTTGAAGAAGGCAAGTGGTCTTCTCCCTCTACAAGTTCTATTTTATCCTATATAACTGCATTATAATTAAGTTTAATTTTATGATGTTATTGCATTAATTTGATGGGAACACCTTTTAAGGTCATACCTAGACTTTTTACCCTGACCCTTGACCTAGCCTATTTAAATAAATGTTTTTGGGTAGAATATGCTAGTTTCTCAACTTCGGTTGGATAAAATGGTCTTTTATGGAAATGCTCAATGTTTAAGGATCAATGTTTTGGGTAATGCAAGAACAATTGATTTTAATCGGAACATGGAGAACCACCCAAGAAAACATGCACAACCACAGTGTCACATGGCTCTGACCTTAGACGATTAATTAGGTGTGTGATTGTACTAGTGGCCCTTTTCCGAGAGGATTGAGGGGGATCCGAGTTGCAGGGGTATAGCTCGATCCTTTCGGGGCGGCAGCCTTTGCTAAGGTGTTGACCATTAGGGAGGGTTATGGTCCGCCCTGATCTGTAACTATGCGGGTCGTTAGTCTTTTGCATGCCTTTGTAAAGGCTTCGTAGCGTCCCTATGCAATCACACCTTAGAAGTGTGGTATGGTGCTTGGCCAGCATCGCATGGTTGGGTTTTAAGTTCTTCGGAGCTTTTTACGCGAACTGTGGGTACAATGTGCAAACCTCTGCAAAGTGTAAAACTGATCGATCAGCCGTGCTCACGGTCATGAGCGGTTGGACCCTCACATGATTAATAAACTTAAAGATGAGAATAAATCATGGTTTGATGTGCTTTGGGTTGTTTTGTTATAAAGTTTTTCTTAAGTGGGTTGGTATAAACTTACACCTAGTAAATAGGCGTTCTTTAATTAAAACTTGACCAACATTAAAATGCTAACCGCTGCAAAACCTTAGCCTACCTTGATAGCCTTGCATCTTCGCCCACTTGCTGAGTACCAACCATAAGTGTACTCAGCCTTGCTTATCGCTGTTCAGAGCAGTTTATGGAGGCGAGTTCTACGACGACTACGATGAGTTTTGAGGCTCACGGTCCCCCAGTCAAGTGCCTATGGGAGCAGAAGATGAAGACTCGTCGAGTAGTTATCATTTTCCATTGTTATTGACCTTCGAGTCTCCCGCATGAGTGTAATAAGTGGTTAAACTCCGAGATACGTTTAAATACTGTTAATGATATTTCACTCATTTTGTCTATCATATGTGTAAACTGATCCTAGAGCACATATGAGATGCACTTGGTTTCTCTTCGGAAAACAGATGTGACACGACGCAAGCCCTGCGATCCCGACACGCATCCGCCGGCATCGAAGCTTCTCGGCGCCCGGATCCCGTCTCCGCCCGCCGAGCCTCCGGTCTTGGTTTTGTGGCTCAACCAAGTAACCCGACGGTTTTGTGGTGAACCGCCACAAACCCCGCGTGCAGACTCTGGTCGTGAACCGCTACCCTACACCGGCTCCTGTCCACGACTTTGTCTTGCTTTTCTTGCCACCATGCCGCCCGCACATGACCCCGCTGGCCACCGGGTCCCTCAAGCCGAGTCTACTTGTCTCTCCACTCCTCGAAGGCCCCACAAGGCATAGACCTTTTGCGCTCGCTCTTCACCTCGACCAACGAAAATCAATTCGCAACCTGCACCTGCAATACTCGGCCAAGAGTCAGACCACACCACGTTGTCAATCACTCATCATAGCCAGGAGCGACCATCCACCGGTCCTCGGACGCTCCGGTCCTCAGGGAAGAAGGGTCCCTTGGCTACAATAGCGGACTTGTCCGCTTGCAAGTCCATACGAAATTTGATACGCATATACACCGTCAACAGCGAAGTCCAGAGGCGGGTGCAGCAGGCCATCCCCGGCGACTCGGAGTGGTCGTCGGCCGACCTGCTTCCCATGCTTCCATATGCGGGCATGGTGGTCTTGGTGAGTCCGCCTCTGCCTGCTTTGTTCAGTCATGTCTCACCCTCTTTCTCTTTTTTATCAGCTGACATGTCATTTCTACTGGCTAGAAACTGGGTCGTGATGGTGCCCCCCGCACCGCTGCCAGAGGAGAGGGCACAGAACCGCATCGCCGCAACAGACTCAAGAAGCAGAAGGACCTCCACGAGGCATGGAGAGCGGTGGAGGTTGCTAAGCGCAACCTGAACGACGCCCGTGTGAGACAGAGGTGTGCCGGTGACGAGGATGTTTCCTCTGACAAGGACCGTGAGCCTCCGCCTGGCTCCTCCGATGAGGACTACAAGGAAGAGGAGGTGGCCGCGACGATGGTCTATTGCACAGGGAACTGACGGAGGGCTGCTCATCATCGACCTTGGAAGTTCCTTCGCGTCCAACGGTGGCCGGTGCCGCCACTCAGGGGCCCATCAAGGCGCACCGGGAAGGAGATTGCACTCGTGATAGGGCGCCACACCATTCCTCCCGAAGTGACTGTCATGGGACGGCGCCCGTGATTCGTCATCGAAGCGATCCGGCTGGACCAATTGGGGGCGGCGCCTGGTCGCAGCGACCCGTCGCAGGAGAGGAGTCGCGGCTCGACCTCTCCCATGTTGTGGTCGTCCTCATGGGTGCGTCAGATGCATCGACCTTCCGCACTGACGTCATTGGCTGATTAGGTACGCTCCTCGTTGTCTCTCCCATCGGTGACCGCGGGGGCCGCGTCGGAGCGGCGATGAGATGAGGAGGCGATTTCTCCCCGGAGTGACCGTTCGACCACATTATGTGGCAAGTGGTATTCGTTCTGGCTGCCATCATCGGAGCCCAAGAAGGCTCAAGTCCTTGCGATGAGCTTCAATTCTCCCAAAGTGCTCGATTGCATGAAGATTCCAGCATTGAGCTCTTTGTCTTCTCAGGACACTCCCAAGCGGACGAACTCTCATGCCGGTGCCAGAGAAATCCCTTCGTCATGCGGTGCGAAAAGTTACCACGTCGGTGATAGAGACGACGTAGATGGCTCCTGAAGCTCCAACCATGGTACTGCCAGACGGGAAAAGCTCTGCTGGTCAGGGTGCTGGGAGACGTCACAGAAGAGCGACAGCTCTAGCGACGACTTCTGCCAGCTTGGTGTTACGACATCTTGCATTCCGGCGTCTATAGAAATGCTAGCGGCGTTTGAGGTAGAGCTGCGACAACAGATCTCGAGCATCGCGCTGGTGAACACGCGGCAGCGTCAGGCACTGTTAGCGTCAGAGGGCCGAAGCCCCCTAAGGTCGCACTACACGTAGACGCTGCTGAGGTGGACCCAACGGCGTATGTGCGGGAGGACCCGGTTGTGGCAACGCCTGCCACACGAGTCCTCCCGACCTGTGAAACCCAGAGCGAGGGGCTCGACACTAGGATTCTCCACCAGGGGAGGGCTACCGGTCGAACGAGGGGCGGAACACAAAGGTCACGATGTCTGTGCCGCTCTCTGGCTCATCCCCCACCATTGCGCAACCCACCAAGCCTGGCTTTGGCGCTGGCATGCCGGACGAGGTCGAGCACACATCGGCCGAACGGCTTAGATGCGCGATCCGACGTCAGGAGGCCTCAGTCGAGGAGGTGGCCGCCGCTGCCATGGTGTGTCTCTTGCCTCGCACCTTCCTTTTTGCTTTGACCCCACTTGACTTTTCTCATTGTTTTTCTTTCTTGAGTAGGTTGAGATTTGGGGGCGATGGGAGCTCTTCAGGTGGAGTTGGGACGGAAAGAGGCGGAGCTGGCGTCACTTCGTGCATCGTCGGTGGAGCAGCTGGCAGCTGCCGAAAAGGAGAGGGTGGCGACAACTACGAGGCTGTCCGAGGCTAGCACCTGGCGGAGAAAGTGCAGATTTCCTTTGACGCCTTTGCTCGGGAGGCAGCTCGGAAGCAAGCCGAGTTGGAGACACAAGTGACTGAGCTGACTGCTGGCGCAGCGAGCTCTGCCCGTGCCCTGGAGTCTGCCAGAGAGCAGAATGTCTCCCTGCAGGACCAGCTTGGTGTTGTCGTTGCCGAGTGGAGGTAGCTGTTGGCGGTCGCCACCGATCGCGGTAGGGAGCTGACGGGTAAGCTGGTTCTCCGATGTGGACCCTTTCGGATTGGGTGCTCAACCTGTGGGCTGGTGTGCTTACCCACGATTGTCTGTTGTTGTAGCTGCTTGCGCGGAACTGCAGGCATTGCGGGATCAGCGGGTGGCCGACGCCGCCTGGATGAATGAGGCCATCACCAAGCAGGAGGAACTGACGACGCTTGTGTCATTACTTGTTGATCGCTTGATAGGTGAGCTATGGTTGCAATTCGCCCGATGGTGCCTTCTGTCGATGCATTTTCACCCTTTTCCTTTTCCGCAGAGAGGGCTGCCCCGCTGAAGCTTTCATCCCCGACTGCGGTCACGGCCCGGGCGACTTTCCTGCAACGGGAAGAAACTCACCGGGCCCTTACCCAAGCCGTCGTGGAGCTTCTAGAGGGCATCACTGTTGACGAAGGGTCGTACCTGGTCGAACGCCTCGGGATGGTCGGCGGCGTTGCTTGCGCGCGGGGAATTGCTATGCTCAGCAGTTGGTTCACCAAGCCATGGCCATGTTCCTTTCACACTATCCCGACCTGGCCCGCGAGCTGCTCAGAGAGGGGTGGGCCATAGGTATGAGGACCACCGTTACCCCCAGATCTCAGCGGGGTGTGTTGAGTTCGCCGGAATGGTAGCCGACGCAACAATGGAGGAGCTGGGATGGCTCGATGATGAGCACTGATCAAGAGAAAACAGTTTAGTAGCATCGAGGGCTTACTGTCATGAATAAGTTGCATGTTTTCTCCTTAAGCATACGGTCTTTTTTCTTTTCTAAGTTTGACACTCGATTCCTTTTCCTTTCCTCTTTGTCGGGAGACTTGGGATCTCTAGGACAGTAGGGCTACCCTTACGACGTCGCTGGTATTGCTCCGTCTTGTAGCTGCCGGAGCGTAGGGACTCGAGAGCGTTGACTGGGCGTAGTCGCGTCGAGGCACTCCTTTGGCTTAGAGCCCCCGAGCTACCTTTGGAAGGGTCAGGTAGGCTGCCTTTTGAGTTACTTTTTAAGAAAAGAGTCGTCGAGATAACACTTTCCATCGAACTTTCAGAGGTGTGAGGATATCGACCTAACTATCTCGGACGTAGCTCGTGGAACCTTGCACGTATAGCCGCGAGGGCATCAGTACTCGGCCGAGTGTAGATAGATGGTTACGAGTTCCTTCCCTTTTGCTCTTTGAGCTAGTGAAGTGTTTCTCGAGGAAAACTTTTTTCGGAACAAAGACTTTTTGTTTTTCGAGGGCCATGCTGCCCCTGGATGGAGCCCCCGAGCAACGAAGGATTTTAGGCCGAGAACTGTAAAATGGTTTGTTGCTTAGGATCACTCATAGCAGGAGACCTTTTTGATAAAAGTCGTGCTTATTATGAGAAAACGGAAAAAGGGCGGGCACTTTTATTCATCATGAGCATAAAACACTGCACGGTACTATTGCGAGGGTAGAGACAATGTAGCTGGTCTAGGTCGATTCGACCATCGTGATGTTGTTGTTGGGCCTGCGGACATCTTCTCGGAGCGAATGAGGGCATCCGCAAACTGGAAGCACTCAACATTTCACTCGAACGTGTGTTGGAACTTGGTGTCAATTGTGATCACTCCCTTCAGTCCAGGCATCTTCAGCTTGAGGTAGGTGTAGTTGGGGACTTCCATGAACTTCACGTATGCCGGACTCCCGAGGATCGCGTGGTATGTTCCTGGGAAGCCAACGACTTCGAAGGTGAGCGTTTCCTTGCGGAATGCCCCTCATCGCAGAAAGTGACTGGTAGGTCGATTTGTATGAGTGGGATAGCCTCCATCCCGGGAACGACTCCGTGGAACGGGGTCGATGACGAGCGGACTTAAGACCGCTGGATCCCCATGATATCGAGGGTGGACATGTAGACGATGTTGAGGCTGCTTCCTCCGTCCATGAGCACCTTGTGTACCCGCTTGGTGCCGAAGAGCGGTGCCACCACGAGGGGATAAGCCCCCCGCTGTGGAATGTGGTCGGGATGATCCGCCCATTCGTACGTGACGGACGTCTCGAACCACCGAAGGTACAAAGGCACGGCCGGCTTAGTGTGGTAGATCTCCTAAAAGATGCGCTTGTGCTTGCGCCTCGAAGGGCGAGCGGGCGTTCCGCCAAACATCATCATAAATGTGCCGTCTTTTTTGGGGAAATAGTCATGCTCGACATCCTTGGCGATGCCGGCGTTGGCCGTGTCCTGCGGCTTATTCTTCCCGACGAGGTATCTCTTCACGAGGTTACAGTCCTTCATGGCATGCATGACCGGAGTCACGTGGAATGGATAAGGTGCCTCAAGCATCTTCTCAAAGTAATCCCTTAGGGGACTAGCCTTTAGTTTGGACAATCATTTGTCGGCCGCAGCCACTAGGTTTTTTCTGCGGAGCTTTCTCTCTTTCTATTTTTTCTTTTTCGGGCGAGTGACCGGAGCCTCACCTTGCTCTTCCTTGGGGCTTCCTCTTGCTGAAAGCAACGGCTTCCTCCCCGTCGGCGTGGTCAGTGGCCAGGTCAAGGAGCTTGCGAATGGTTTTCGGCTTGACACACCCTATCCGATGGACAAGGGTCTCGCATGTGGCACCATCTTAGAAAGCGGTGATGACCTAGTTGTCAGCCGTGTCAGGGAGCTCAGTGCAATGCTTGGAGAAGCGGCGAATGTAGTCACGGAGACTCTCACCCTTCTTTCGCCGACAACGGAGAAGTTCACACACATTTCCAGGCTGCGTGTAGGAACCCTAGAAGTGCCCTATTAAGGCATCACAGAGCGGGGCCCAGCTGTTTATCCTCCCTCGAGGGAGGTGCTTGAGCCAGGTACGTGCCGAGTCAGCAAGGTACAATGGGATGCTCTTAATGATGAACAGATCGTTAGTCATGCCGTCATTGTGGCAGGTGAGGCGGTAGTCTTCAAGTCATACACTTAGGTTGGACTCCCTGTCGTACTTTGCGATAATGGTGGGGGCGCGATATCGAGCAGGGGGACGCAGCGAGAACGTTGGTGCCGAAGGCCCGCAGACCATGGGGGTCTCGCATCGGGCTCCTGTTCTCGTCCTCACTATTGTAGTAGCCCCCCCCCCCCCCCCCCCCCCCGCGCCTCTAGCTGTCCCTTTGCGATCGGCGTTCAACGTTCGACCCGCCTCGAGTCATCGTCCTCCCACAAGCCGAGGATGCACCTCAAGCCCTGTGGTTAGAGTCGACCTTATGGCCGGCGAGCGAGCGCATGCTCGCCGCACGATCCAGCTGCCCCGACGGGCATGAGGATCTGCGGTGAACCGAGTGTTCCTTGTTCGGCGCCCATGCCTCGCAGTGCCGAGACGCCGAACTTTCCGCCTGCTGCTCAGCGGACACGCTGAGGAGCATCTACAGGTGCTGATGGAGCTTCTTTTCCTCCAGGGTTGTTTGCTTGGGGCCGACCCTGCAGCAAGGTTCTAGGAGGCTTGTTTGGCGACGGCCTCGAGAGCCATCTGAGGCTCGTCCAGCTCATCGAGGGGGCCCTGCTACTGCTCACATCATACTCGTCCTACGGAGGTTCCTCACTAGTGGATGTGTCGGGTGAAGTGGGCTCACCTTCCGCGGAGTTGTCATTAGAGTTGGTGGAGTGAACTACGTCGGGCTGCTGCTGGAGGACGAAACACTCGCGCCGTGGGTCATGGTGCATCGACACCTTCTTGTCGGGGGTGTTCTTTCGACCTCGTCGCAGCTTGGTTGAGAAGCCCCCGAGGGGACCAGCTGTGCGTCTCTTGTGACGGCGGGAGCTTTCACCCCGCCGTTGGGGAGCCACGCCTGCCCCTCAGGGTACACGAAGTCATAGCAGAGCTTGAACTCATCCCAGGTCAACATTTCCTCCTCCCGCAACCCGAACACGAGCATGGAGGTGGCGAACGCTGCGAAGCAAAAGAGCTCTAGGACAGGTTCGACCCTAGAGCGACCGCCATGTTGCGGTCGACCAGGTCCCAAACCCGGTCGGTGGCATACTTCATTGCCTGCGGCTGGTCCTGAGGCAGCGCAGGCGCATCGGGCTGGGACCACGAGAACATGGCCCCAGCTGGTGACTCGACTGGATCATCAAAGATGAAGTCCAGGGAGCCGAATCGCAACACAGTGGTGCGCGCCAGCTATTCGTCGGTGTGGGCCATCCGGACCCTTGTTTGGCGTCGTGACACACGAAGTGCCCCTACCTGACGCGCCAACTGTCTGGGTTTGATACCGCCGGCAATAATTTTTGGTATGATTCGTACGTCTGATCCGGATGGTTGGGCTTAGAGACACTGGGATAATAATGTTTCATGCTCTGAGGGGGTGCCCTATGTCTAGTTCAGGAAAGTGTTCTATACGCCCACAGAGGCTTGTAGTAGGGGATACAAGCTTACGTCAAGAGAGGGAAAGAGTCCCAAGTCTCTGTGCGTGGATGAGAGCAGCAGGTGCTCATTTAGTGGGTATGGTGTGTGTTGTTCGATCTCTTTTTTTTGTTGTCCTCCGCCCCCTTGTTTACGTTGACAGCCTCTCCTTTTATAGTTCAAGGAGGGCCAGTGTACAAGGGCTAGGATGGTAAAATTACGTTCTGCTACAGTACTGCAATAGTGCCGGAATAGTGCCGCACCATGGGCCTTCATCTCCCATTGGTGTCGTACACTACACTAGTCGTGGTAGCCTCCATAGGGCGGCGTAGCTTCGGCCTCCATCCCGAGGCGGCTTCTCGTTACCCAGGAGCACACTAACCACGTTAGGTCAGGGCTTCCCTTGCAAGCCTCGACCTTCTCTCTGATAGCTGCTGGGTCGGGTCTCGTTGTTCGATGTCTTACATGCGAAGGATCCGTATGTCCTTGGCCTCTGTTCGGTATCCAGGTGATGGGATGCCGAGGCAGTCCACCTGCCACGCCGGAGAAAATCTCATCATTACCTGACCTCTTGACAGGGCAGATCCGTGTGCCCCGCCGCAGCTGCACGTCCCGTGAGGCACGGGGCATCATTCGCCACGTTGCAGCCTTCCCCTGCGGGGCCCCGGCTGACGGATTACGGCGGAAGGAGCCTTAGGTCATGCGAGGCAGAGCCGCTTGTCGAGGTAGCCGGGATGGCTGCTTGGGTCGGAGGTTGTTCTGCGATGGGGGGCCGAGCTGCCATTCTTTAAAGGAAAGAAGATGGGCCTGGCCTTGCCAGCAGTCGGTGTTGGTCCTTTGCTGATGCGGCCCACCATTAGTCTTCTTGATTAGAGGGTATATGGGTTAAAATGATTACCCCCATTTTCCCCCTCTTCAGATTCAACATCACATTCATAGAAATACATCTCATATAACATCACATTCATACAAATTAATATATCTCACACAACTCAATCACATGAAAAAATTTCCTCCTCACAATCGCAAGATTCACAACACAAAACTCACATCTATCTCACAAGAACAACACAAGAACTCGCATCTATTCGCAAGATTCACCTCTGCTGCTTGCTCGCTGTCTGCGCCTGCACCGCTGCAGCTGTCGTGCCCCGCGCTGGCCGTGCCCCCGTTTGGGCCTCCGCTGCCCCCTGCATGAGAGACAGGGAGAGAGAGGGTGAGATGAGATCGAGCAATGGAGAAGTGAGGAGAGAGATGTGAGAGGGATAGAGATGGATTGGAAGCCGAGGGATGAGAAATCACTACAAGAAACTATTTAATCTATGACGTAACCATTCTGTCACAGAATAAATAAAATTCGTCGCAAATCAGCATCCGCGACGATTTACATTTTCGTGGTGGAATGAGCGTCATTGATTAAATCTCTCGACGTTCCCTTAATAAACGTCGTGATCTGTGACGTATCTGAATTGTCACGGAGCAGCCCGAGGCCCATGCAGCCCAACCCATGGCTCACTATCCGTGACAAAATAAAATCGTCATGGATTGCTACACACATGGCAGCTGACATGGACGATGATGTGGCATCCTACGTGGACAATGACGTGGCATCCTACATGGACGATGACGTGGCATCCTACATGGACGATGACATGGCATCCTGCGTGGATGATGACGTGGCATCCTATGTGGACAATGACGTGGCATCCAAAGTGGACGATGACGTGGCATCATACGTGGACCATGACGTGGCCACTGACATGGACGTTGACTTTTCTGTCATGAGCCATTTATTAATGGGCCTATTTTAGAATAAAATTAAATTTTTGTACATATTCATCTGCAAAATTTAAGCCCATAACATTTTAGAATCCGCTCACAAAAATTCTGGGCCCGAATTATTACAGCCCACCAAAAATTCAACACACCAAATTAAGGCTGATTTTCAGCCCATTTTTCATAAATTGCATTACAGCAAATAATACAATTTTACATATTAAATCACATACATGTTTTTGTCAAACACAATATGGCAAATTGACCACCAGAAACAAAAGATAGGTCAGCACCAACATAAGCTTTTCATCTCTTCATGCTCTTTGATCCTTGCCAATTTTCCTGCACCTAATTTTCAACAAATTGAGGAAATTTAGTTTTTCTGGCAAGCATAACAGGAAAATAAAAAATAGAAATAAGTAAGCATTTACCAAGGATAGAAAATAAGATTATACTATTGTCATGCCTTAGTTAAAATGCCATTACTAGAAAATAAATATTCCAAGCCAGCCAAACTGCAATAATATTCACATTCAGTCACATGACAGAAGTGCACATGAGTAAATAATATTTTTCAAACAATGAAACTAGGCAACATCAAAATTCGTGGTACTGCTTGTGCTAAACAAGTTCAGTCAGAGTGTCATGGAGAAAAGAACTAAGTCTTCTGGTACTATTTACGCAAAGAAAATTCGGGCAAGAGCAAGTTGCCGCATAAGGACCGAATTGAAATCTAAAACTCGTACATAAACTTAACAGAGACAACCTGAAGCATCATTCATGAGCAGAAGCCACCTCTTGTGATGGAACCACAATTAAGTAAATCGATAAATATTCTCTACAAGTAAACAGCCATAAGGTTACAAAAGTGAGATACAGGTTGCACATCCTGAAACAAATAAGGCTAAGATACTGAAGTGTTGGCAGTAGTTTGAAATGCAATCCAGGTAGTACATCCATTTAGAAAGAACTTAGTAAATCATTTCATGCAGTACATCCAACTAGGCACATGAAAACCATTGGACTATTCAAGTTGATAAAAGAAAGAATAAAGATTACTAATTTTAAAAAGAAGTTAATTACTATGAGACACAAGCAAAAGAAGATGTCAATTCAGGGGCCAAGAGATTAACTTTTCAAAGCAAGTATTGCACCACTATTCACGGTAAATGACACTTCAAGTATTCAGTTAGTGCACCTGATCTTTACCTTCTGGAACAAAACAAAGATATTTATCTCTGACTGCTTAAGTTGCATCAGCCTCAGATATTGGCATCCTACAAGCAATCAGAAGGAACATCTAAGATTTGACAGACACAACAAAACCTTCGTAGCAATGGTTTGAGTTGGCCGGTTGGTGGGGGGGGGGGGGGGGCTAATTCCTAATGTGCATCGAAGTTCGAACTCACGCTTTTCTCATGCTGAATTATTCCAAAGCAATGCTCCGCTTGCATACCGAGCCACGGGGGTCGTCACCGAGAAAAGAAGCTTAACACATTCCTTCCAACCTTGGTGTGCAGCAATTTGCACTGGCAGTTTACCATTCTGTTAAGAAGACACATTAATGACAATATTTAACATACATGAGGGGCTTAAGGAATGACAAATTAAGTTTTCAATCTGGAGCACAATGAGTACAACAAAATATGGGCAAGCCATTATAACACCACAAGCATACCACTAATTAACATCACATATGAGCACTAAGGATTGTAGGCATATGTATTGCTTATTATAGCAGAATAGGACAGTAACAGTATATGTGACCCACCTATTATACCCTGAATTCATGAGAATCAATAGGTGTACATGAATATACTGGCTCTTTCAATTCCTTTGTTCTTTTATTTACTTTGTGCAAGGATCATATCAACTTCAGTATTAGCAAGACGTGGAACATTCATGAGCTAAAATATTGTACTTCATACCTAAAGATGAGGGAAATTTTACCCAAAATTACATCTGAACTAGCTAAGAAAGAGTTCCATTAATTACCAAAGTTTCATTTGGGTCATCTAGCATTAAACAGGCTAGCAAGAACTAGGGGTTTAGGAAAGCTGTGACAATAAAAACTAACCAGCAACGACTTACATCATTGAAGAAATTTTGCTGATTGACCTAAATTTACTTGTTAGTCAACCAGCAACGAACTGCCCAAGCATTCAGCACAACAGCGAGCAAACCTTCCATAATGAGCAGGCATCATCATCATCAAATGCATCAGTAGCCACCTCACTAACACAAATTAAACATCGAGTCTACATTGACTGTGTGACACTTGACTCTGAACCACCTCGAAGGAACACAGGCCTCTCTTCTCTCTGAAACGGTCAACTATCTTATCAGATATCATACAACTGCTCAAGGAACCAAAGTAATATAGGAGGAAACAATCATTAGCATGAAACAAGAATTTTTCAAGGAGGGAAAAGTCACCTTCCTCAAACTGAGTTATCATAAAGCAGTAGCATTTTTCTATATACGGTACAAGGACTAATTCAAGGGCGACAAACTCAAATTACACTCTAATGTTGCTAAGTCAGAACGAAAAATTGAACAGGAAACTCCTACAATAAAAGAAGAATCAGATTCAAACTTCTTGTTCCTATCCAATACTAGTATAGGATACCAAAAAGATACCACAGACGCATTGGACTGTGGGAAAGTAAATGAATTCGATGTTTTTGGCCACAGGAAAATTAGACATGCTAAACTGATTTGAGAACTTACAAGGTTCAGGCATAATAACACATGTTAAATACTGCAGGTCGTGTTTTTAGCAAAACGATGTTTTAGCAATGTTTACTGTGAATTGCCAAAGTAAACAGTACAATATACAAGGATGGAGTCTTTTAATATGGGAGTTATAGGCATCAGGCCACTTACAGGCTACAAAACAAAAGGAAAAATGAATTACTTTAGAAGCACTAGCTCAGTCCAAGGAAATCTAGGCACCAAATTAACAGCATATACCCTTTTCTTTTTGCTGAGGTACGCATATATGACTACGCAATGACAGATAAGTCTGAGACTATTGAGATTCCAAATTAAAACAACTGAATCCCTAATAAACAACGAATCCCGCTGAAATCCCTCGGAAGAGATGAGCAAGATGATAGCAGCAGCCAAGCTGCGCATGGATTCCCATCCAATCAATCAACTAAACCTTATTTCTCGGAATCGAAGGAAACACGGTAACGGAAAGCGAGGGCGCACCTTGGTCGATCTCGAACTCCTCGAACTCGTCATCGTCCTCGAGGAGGTCCATCTTGGCGGCCTCCGCCTTCGCGTCCGCCGGCGCCGGTGCCGTCTGCATCAACGCTGCGATGTGCGATGCGGTGAGCGGATCAGAAGGGGAGGGAATCAAGGCGGGGGAGGGGAGAGACGTGGGGGAGGGCGCCAAGGTCGGCGTGCTTCGCGGCGGCGGTGGTGGCGTCGGTGGGGTCGTCGTGGCGGGGCGCGGAGGAGAGGATGAGGGGCCGGTCCTTGGCCTTCTCCTCGTCGTCGCGGTCGTAGTCGTCGTCGTCGGTGGAGAGGTTGATGCAGGAGCAGCGCTCGAGGGAGGCGAAGAAGGCGGAGGAGACGCTCGTCCCGACCCAGGTCGCCCAGCTCTCCATGGCTGCCGCTGGCGACCTGGTTGCTAGGGTTCGGCCGCGGGAGGGCCACAGACCTTAGGCGGCGGCGCGCCCTATCCGGCGGGATTCGCGGCGGCGCGCCCTATCCGGCGGGATTCGCGGCCGCGGGGTCCATCGGGGAGCCGGCGGCGTGGCGCGGGCCGGGGGAGCCGGCGGGATCCGGGGCCGGCGGTGGGGGGCGGCTAGGGTTTGGAGGAGCGGGGGGGGATGGGGATTGGGAGGAGAGGGGCGGTGGATCGGACAGGGGAGGCGATGGGAGGGGAGGTATTTGAACGAGTGGTGGTGTGGAAATTACCAGTGTGCCCTCGAATGAATGTGGTGCAGGTGGAAATCCATGGGTATTACTGTCAATTTATGTGGGGATTTTCGTTCCGCGCGCGCGCGGCTGGCCGGGCGCCCGCTCGCCTTTGATTTTTTTTTTTTGAAAGAGGGCTGACGCATGGGTCCAATGTCAATTTCTCTGAATTAAACTTTGCATCCTTCAAATACCTAGCTACTCGAGTCCAAAAAATTCAACGTAAAATTTTTCTGGGAAGATAAAAATATAGATACAATATAAGACATGTATTGCCCTCTGATTTTCTATGGTTTGATCACAACTCAAAAAGAAAAACAACCCAAATTGAATGGTTCCACTAATTTTAGAGCCCTGAAAATAGCACATAAAAATTCATAAAAAATATCATAAATTCGTCATTGGTTTTTAAGTATTTTAATAAAATAACATTGATCACTATTATGTAACAAATATTGAACTTAAATAACTGGGCCAATGTAGCTCGAACGGCCCAGGCTACAGTGTGGTGTGTGGTGTGTGGCGGCACATGGACTGCAGCTTCTGCGTAGATAGGTTCAAAGGCATTTAAATGTTAGACACAGTCACAAACAACATTGTAGCCCAGTGGTAGAAGTGTGCTTGGGTTCAGGCGTGAGGTTGGGGGTTTGATTCCCCTGGGCTGCAGGGTTTTCTTTTTTTACGAGAAATTCATGCCTTGGGTGAGGTGGCGCTTGCGTGGCAGTGAGGTGGGCCCTAGATGCTTGCGTGGCAGTGAGGTGGCATCTGGGTGAGGTGGCGCTTGCGTGGCGCGTGTGGTGGGCCCCGGGAGCTCACGTGGTGGTGACGTGGCGCATGGGTGAGGTGGCGCCTGCGTGGCAGTGAGGTGGGCCCCGGGCGCTCACGTGGTGGTGACGTGGCGCCTCGGTGAGGTGGCGCCTGTGTGGCAGTGAGGTGGGCCCCTGGCGCTCGCGTGGTGGTGACGTGGCGCCTGGGTGAGGTGGCGCCTGCGTGGCAGTGTGTGGGCCCGGGGCGCTCACGTGGTGGTGACGTGGCGTCTGGGTGAGGTGGCGCCTGCGTGGCAGTGAGGTGGGCCCCTGGCGCTCACGTGGTGGTCACGTGGTGCCTAGGTGAGGTGGCGCCTGCGTGGTAGTGTGGTGGGCCCGGGGCGCTCACGTGGTGGTGACATGGCGCCTGGGTGAGGTGGCGCCTGCGTGGTAGTGAGGTGGGCCCCGGGCGCTCACGTAGTGGTGACGTGGCGCCTGGGTGAGGTGGCGCCTGCGTGGTAGTGTGGTGGGCCCGGGGCGCTCAGGTGGTGGTGACGTGGTGCCTGGGTGAGGTGGCGCCTGCGTGGCAGTGAGGTGGGCAACGGGCGCTCACGTGGTGGTGACGTGGCGCCCGGGTGAGGTGGCGCCTGCGTGGCAGTGAGGTGGGCCCCGGGCGCTCACGTGGTGGTGACGTGGCGCCTGGGTGAGGTGGCGCCTGCGTGGCAGTGAGGTGGGCCCTGGGCACTCGCGTGGTGGTGACGTGGTGCCTGGGTGAGGTGGCGCCTGCGTGGCAGTGAGTTGGGCCTTGGGCGCTCACGTGGTGGTGACGTGGCGCCTGCGTGAGGTGGCGCTTCTCGTGGCAGTGTGGGTGGGTCCTAGGTGAGCTGGCTGTTTTTTTTACGGATCGCGACGAATCTGCTAAAACGTCACGGTGTTGTGGGCCATATTGCGACGAATTTAACAAATCGTCGTGATGGTTTGGGCTTCAATATCCATCGATGCACGCCCGTGATGAAAAATATGAATACGTCGTAGAATCGCGACAAACTAAACAAATCGTCGCAGTGTTTTTGACGAAAAAAGGAATATGTCGTAGAATCGCGACGAATTTAACAAATCGTCGCAGTGTTTTGGGCTTCAATGCACATCCGTGACGAAAAAAAGGAATACGTCGTAGAATCGCGACGAATTAAAGAAATCGTCGCAGTGTTTTGGGCTGCAATGCACGTTCGTGACGTTTTCTGAAAACGTCGCGGAGAATGCGTCACAGATTAAATAGTTTCTTGTAGTGAATTACAATAAGTGTGAGGTGCATGCGGAGGCGGTACCGGATAAAAAAAAGGAGATGCGGGGGAGAGATGAGATTTGTGTCGTGGTTGTGTTGCCCTGGTATAAATGTGAGTTACATTTGTACCGGGTCATTTCACATCCCGGTACAAATGTGAGATTCTCACATTTGTACCGGGGCATAAGAAGGCCCGGTACAAATGTCCCCTCACCGGGGCGCATCGGGGCTCCTCCTTTCCACCCGGTACAAATGCCCTCATTTGTACTGGGGGCTAAAATACCCGGTACAAATGAAAAACCGGCCCAGGGACAATTGTCTGATTCTTTACTAGTGAAAGAAATGATAACCACTTCATAAAACAAGTATATATTGGTGTTATTGACCGAATTAGTCATGAGCTTATTATTGATTTGATGAGATTATGGAGTTGCTTTCTTGATGTCGTCTTTCAATCCTTCCAAATCATTTGCTTCTTTTGATGCACAAAAGCTACATAGACTAGCTGAGTTCCACCCTAATGACATCAAAGGTATTAAATTTCTAAAGCTTGAATTGCAACTTGATAGTTAGGTTGATGACAAAAGACAAGATTGCTTTAAAGAAGTAAGGAATCTTGTTGATCTCTCAGTTAGCTTGCTAAAACAAAGAGTCATACAGTGTATGAGATATGGTTTATACTTGCTTCTCAATTTTGTATTGATTCCACCGGTGGCGACACCAAGTGCTGAAAGGGTATTTTCTGCATTTGTTTTAGTGGTCTTGTTATACGTAGTACGTTTTCTAAAAAAATCGGCCGACGATCATGAATTCATGATCTCTAATAATCCCGTCTGCTGGAGCCAGCTAGCGTCTAGTCTGGATGAGGTATCGAGCATCACTTCTTGCGACTAATTAAATCCTAACATTTGGTCTCTGTTCGATTAGGCGTGTTGCGTCAGAGTCGTGTCCTGGGATGCATTATTTTCGTCCTTGCTTGTAGAAATGGAGCTGATGACATTATTGTATACTCATGTTGATCATCATTAATTATCACATATATATAACCTCGCTCTACAAAAGAAGGGTCCATTTGATATTGTCAATGCTTCATCAGATACGAATAAGTTATTCGACGAAGCACGTTGTGCTTCCTATTCGCCCAGGCCGAGCTAATACATACAGAGCTCAAGACCTAAAGACCTAGACCACTGCATCCGATCTTGTCATCCCCTCTTCCTCTAGCTTGCTATACTCTGCCGCATCGATCAATGGCGGCCACACCTAAGACGGCTACCAAGCCGGCATCATCCTGCTGGTCCTGGAGACGGCGGCCATGGTTCCGACGCCGGCGAAGGCCGATTGTGTTTCCGCTTGTGTTGTCGCGTGCAAGAAGTATGCTGAAGCGTTGTGCATGGGATTCAACGCTGCGTCATGCACTACGCCTTTACCGCTGGGCAAGACATGCGAAGAGGTGGTCATCCAGCCGTGCGGGGTCTCCTGCCTCAATGGCTGCACCGTTGGACAACTGGCAGGTTGCATTATTTGACCGGTAGTGCACGACTCTATTTGTGCTTGTCTACTTTCTGTGTATTGCAGAATAAATAAAGGTGAGTGCATGCATATATAAAACATTATATACTACACCACATACATGTAAAGAAGTGTTTCATGTCCTTGTGGTTTTGCATGTAATGAAACATGTAATTCTCCCTCATGCTCAAGAGAATTTCATGCGTGTGTGTATTGTAATAACTTGTAAAATATGTTTTCATTATATATTACCAGAATCCCGATTTGCCTTGGCGGCCAAAAACCGCCAAGAAAAGCACTAAAACCGTCAAGGAGACGATGCTTGGCAGCCAACCGTCAAGCAAGAGCCGCCATTCCGCCAAGCATAGAGAGTCAAGGAAACTTAATTTTCTTGGTGGCCGGCTGCCAAGTAAATTAGGTCGACAGTAAAATTTTCAAGGTGCCAAGAAAATACTCCAACCACCAAGTTTCCTGGCAGTCCAGAACAGTTTGGCTGTGCAGGATTGTTTATTTAAATATGTTTGTACATGTTTCATGATAATTCATGTCTTCTTTTTTGGTTATTTTCTACAGTTTCACAGCCGGAAAGTGTTATTGTACGAATTTATATGTACGTTGCCCATGTCAGTCATTGGCGTTGATTTTTTTAATATACTTGCTGCTGTTTCACAGTTTCACAAAATGAAAAAAATTATCAGCGCAATTGGGGTTGGTGCCCACATCTGGTGGTAGAGAAAATTTACCATGGGAGATCTAATCCATTCTATCATTACAATGAGATTATCTACATTTTGTTCACAAATTTTCTAAAATAACGCAAAAAGATATGTTGTTTCATATATTTGCATCGGTGTCACAGCATTAAAGATGGGCATGGAGCGGTTCGATCCAGTGGATCTTCGAACCGGCTTCAACAAACGCCCCTAATGGGCCCCTTATCTGATCCACGAAACGGTGATGGAGCAATGGATCGGAACCACTGGGACCTTAGGTTCGAGCGGATCGACCCTTCAGCGCTGTCACTGTCGCTCGCTCTCCTCGGTGTGCTTGACGAGATACTCCACCTCTGGCTTGTGTACGACGCGGCCGCGTGCTCGTCCTACCACGCTGCTCGCTCTCCGTCAGCACGCCGCCGTGCGAAGGCGTGATACCGGCAAGCTCGCGTCCACGCCTCCACGGTCTCGTGCGCAGAGGCAGGTCAGCAAGAGCCCCTGGCAGCTCGCTGTCATCGTGGCTGCGAGGCAGCGTCGCAGCGAGGTGCGCGTAGAATCAGCCTAGCGTTGTCGGCCTACAACAACTCGCCGAGCTGGCGGTTGCGATCGCGAGGACCATGTCCGAGACCGACAGTCAATGACACCGCTTTGGCGTAAGTATCAATGTTCTCGGAGGTCGGTGTCGTCGCTGTCGCCACGGCGGCCATGGCGTCCACAAGCGCCGCCCAGCGAGGAGCAGAGGGAAAGGGAAGCGATGGCCGAAGCTGCAGTAGCTGGAGCAGGGCATCAGGCAGCCGCAGAGACCGAGAGTCTCCTTGCTCAACATTTACATGCGAGCTGGGTCGCAAGCTGACCCTTGTTGATGTTTCGTGATTTGCAGCAGTGTGTCTCTAAATCAAGTTAAAAAGGCACTGCGTAGCTGTGCTGGAGTTAACATGCAAGGTGGAAGGGTGCTTCCGCAGTACAGGATGGATTCACCATGCGTGTACACGCAGCAACATAGGTGCTTCAAAAGATATGGGTCGACCCACCATAACCAATGGAGCGCATGGTTCAAAGCTACTCGTCAAGAAGGATTGAGTGGTGCCCCTTCTATCATTGTATGGTTCGACGGATAGTTCCAGGTTCGCCCCGTGGTGCACCAACGCCCATCTTTACACAGCATTATAAATGAGGTTCTTAATTTACCTAATTGTAAAGTAATATAGAAACCGGTGGTTATGCCATGTTAGGGACAATTACTTAAATAGAGTTCGATGAACTCCCCTCGATGGGCTTAATTATACATAGGGAACGTATCAGGTGGAAACCAGGCATGTGGTGCAAACTATGGAAACTCCCACCTGTACTGCTAGATCTTCATCCCACGGCCGTGGATTGCACCCCTGCAATTTTGCAATGAGCCGCCCGCCAGCCCCCTCATCCTCCCTGTTTTTTTTCATTCCCCCCCTCCATCCGCCCAGGCCAGCAGGCCAGCACCGAACCAGGCAGCCCCTAACCGCTCCCAGGCTCCCCCCTCGCAGGCGCGGCACCCCCGTCTCCTCCGCCGCCTCCCTTCCCCGCCGCGCGGCACCGGCGTAGCAGCACCTCCCCCCTCCCGCACCGGCCCCCACGCCCTCGCCCGACCCCCCCCCCCCCCCCCCCCGCCGCCCCCTCGCCCGACCCCCCCCCCCCCCCCCCCGCGCCCTCGCCATGGACAGGCCGCCGGCCCCCTCGCTATGGATTTGCTGGTGCCACACCCCCCCTCGCCATGAACAAGACTGGAACGATGGGTTTAGTTCTGGTTTCAGGTTTGCATGTTACAATGCTGTAAATGCGTGTAAATCTCATTATAATTTAGACCACCGTGTTCACTGTGCTACATGAAATCTGTTGTCAGGATACTGGCACCAACACTCTACATATTCTTTTCATCTCGCTCGTTCCCGTAATTGCCTTTGGTGAGCAATTGAGCAAAGATACGGGTGGGTTGCCCTCCTTTCACCCTCGGGAGTCATAATTGATATCCACAATCTGCGGTTACTACCGAGATGTGATGCGTCCTATCCTTCTAGCTTTCTTTGTCTCGCTCGTAGAAAAGAAAAAGGGAAACTAATTTACCTTTTGGCCTCGCATGTCAATTGTAGAAGTGAATGATAAAAAATTTATCCCGAATTTCTTAGGACGATTGTCGATGATTAAAACCGATTGTTTCGTATGGTGCACCGACCACGGTTGAGACACTAACATCAACCGCTATTTGTGGAATCATACATTCAATAATAGGTGGACGACCACCGTTGATTGTGGGAGTTGCAGAGACAAACTATCATAATGTATAGTTATATCTATAATTTTGCTAAAAGTCAGCCAAACCTGGGAGAAAAAATGTTTCTTCCATGGGCTGGATGGTAAGGGCTCGATAATACATTATGTCCTGCATTAGTTCGTCATTCACTTCTAAATGGTACATGCATTTTTCTTTTCATGGGACGTTTTGACAGGGTTTGCATCTGGACTGCCGTTATGCTGTTCCTCATGGCAATATCCTTTATTAGGTCCCGTCATCTGAACAAGGAGCTCCTGCTAATCCATCTATCCTTCTTTTGTCTATATGGTTGATTATGGATCCCAATTATTTATGAGTTTGGTCTGCTTTTTTTGCATGTTGTAGGCAGGATGAGTAATCCAAGTGCCCTCAAGTTGCAACCAGAATTGGTCTTCCTGTCAAAATTCGTGGACTTCATGCCATGGACATGTAGGAAGAGCAATTGGCGGGCAGGAATAACAATTGCGTCGAGTTCTATGCTGCTGTGTACTCAACTTGTGAAAAGGCTGCAATGGGCAATGGAAATCTGCCTCCTATGTAACAAACTTGTGTGTACAGCATGGCAATGAAAAAAATGCCTTGTGTTGGCTGTTGTTGTGGAAAAATGTCTGAAATTCTGTAATGCCTGATCATGTGTGATGAATGGCAATAGCAATTGTGCAAATTCTCCTGCTTTGCTCATGTATCGTGCTGTGCAATTGTGATTATTATGTAAGGCAAATCTGTGTGGATTATGATAATGAATAAAATCGATGATTTTGTTGTCCAGATGATTTTGTGGGTGATCTGCTGGAATGGTTCTGGAACAGATGGAATTGTGCCTTAACTTGATTGCATGAGCTTCTGCCATGGCAATGGGAAAATTGTGCATCACCTAGCCAATAATTGGATTGGATAAAAACTGAATTGCATGAGCTTATGTAATGGCAATGGCAAAATTGTGTCGAGTTCAGGCCTTCTGTTTCAATTGTTGATTACACATCAAAGAATTTCAGTATTACTTACACAGAAATTCAGTGATGCTTCTTAGATTCAGTGATACTAAAAGAATTAGTGCCAATTGGCTCAAGATGCAGGTTCTAATAATCTGAGAACTCCAAGTACATGACCATAATTTCAACCAGCTAGCATTGTTTAACATCTGAAAATCGACCAACAGCAAATGTGTGTGGAATACTGAAACTGATAGCATTGTGTGTGCAAATGAAAGCAATAACCATCCAGTCACCATGATACTGAAACAGTCAGGAAGTGGAAATAGTCATGTGATTCCAAACATATGAATTGTTCACAAATAGTCCTATCCATAAAAAAATGAATTGTCTTTCTGTAGTTTCATGAAAAGAGAAATGTGATCTAGAATCCCTGAATATTCAATGAATCATTGGTGGATGGCCTCAATAATTAAAAGAAACATGTGATTCCAGAAAACACTGGAGATTACAATTAGGCAACTCGGTTCAGTGGGCAATTTCGTGCATCGTGATTCACTATTTCTTTGCATCTCGAACACTTCCTTTTTGTTGGTGGCTTCTTCTCCTTGCTCTTCCTAATTCTTTTGCTTCGGCCTTTGGACACAATGTCAGTTGGTGGACGTATCTCGACTTCATTTGGAATCTTGCTACCAAGGAATGATTCAAACTCATCTTGTTTATTAACTGTAGCAGCAGGAATTATTTTTTTGAGAGGTTCTTCAAGGTTGCATAAACTAGAATATAAAAGCTCCATCCCTGGTTCAGAGTTCTTGGCCATTTGGATTAGGTCTTCAAACTTGTTGCGTGTTTCTGACACTTTTTTCCGCATAGCCACCTCCATAGGATCTTTCGCCTTTTCATCCAAGAGGTTGCCTTCCTCATCAAAGACCACTTCTCTGTGAAATCAAAAGGTTTCAAATCAACACTAGCCCACATTGAGATAATGAACATAGAAATAAAAACAGCCATAAAAAAAGTCTTGTTAACTCACCTTTTACATCTTTTCTCCCATATCTTCGTAATATAAATTGATGGTATCACTATGCAGACTTGCATTATCGGCTTTCAACTCCTCTTCGCGCTGATACTCCAAAGCTATGTCAAACCTTAGCCAAAACTCAACGAAGGTCAATTTTCGATGAATGAAACAGTTAAAAAAGGAATTTGCACTCTCCGATCGTGATGTGGTCCTAAGGATTCTTGCTAGAGGTACGTCCATTAAGTATGCCGGAACCCATGAATGTCTCATATCAAACTTTGTGGAAAACCACTCATTTTTCATGAGCCCATATTTGGTCATGATAGCATTCCATTCAGACACAAACTCATCAGGATCCTCAGAGCCCCATACGCACTTGCCAAATATGACCCAGAACTCCTCATCCTCTCTTATGGAGGGACCAACCTTCTCAGGCACCTTATCCATGACATGCCACATGCAAAATCTATGTAATGTAGTTGGTAGAACCTGAGCAATAGCAGCCTTCATGCTTGCATGTTCATCTGTTATAATTAGATGAGGTGGTACTTGACCCATAGCCTTACGAAAGATCTCAAACAACCACACATATGACTTAATATTTTCATCAGCCATGAATGCGGCCCCAAGGAAAATACTTTGTAGGTGATGATTTACTCCAGTAAATGGCACAAACTTCATATCATATTGGTTAGTGGTATATGTTGCATCTACTGAAAGAACATCACCAAATAGACTATAATTTTTCCTACATGTGGCATCTGCCCAGAATACACGAATAAGTCGGCCTTCTTCATTCACCATGAAGTCATAAAAGAAGGCAGGATTTACTTCCTTCTTTCGTTCAAGCTGTCCCACAAACATTTGTGCATCAGCATCCTTGATTTTGCTCCTCAGGTCACGATAATAGTTCTGCAAATCCCTCCGTGTGCAACCAACATTCTCAGGACCACCATCACTAACTTGGAGAAGTCGAAATGCCATGGACGTGCCAATGCTAGCTTTATGACAATTAAATAAAGTATTCTTTGCCCTCTCACTGACATTACGATTGGATCTCAGCAAGTGTCTCTTATCCGGAGATACAAAACCATGGTTGTGCTCCTCAACCACTGAAAATATCTGATACTTCTTGTCACTATCTAGCTTCACAACAATATGTGCCGGACAACCACATCTCGTTTCCATCACATTTGGTGTCTTTCTTTTTTTCCCAACTTCATCTCGGACATCTTTTACGCTCTCCTTTCTGTACCCTTCCCTTGCACAATAATACCACTTGAATAATATTGCATCATTTCCCTTCTTGTGCTGACCAACACGAATAGCGAAACCATTATCGTGTGCATAGGATTTGTAAAATTTCTCCACATCTGTGAATGCATCAAATATCATTCCAACCTTTGGCTTTGAATGTTCTCTGTTCACTGCATGAAAACCAGTAAAGAACCACCGATCATCAAACAATTCATGATGAAAATAATGATGAATGCACATGATGAAGGTAATGATGGCTGCACTACATCAAAATCACAGGGGTAAAACAAATGGTTTGTGTGCTCTTGTGCAAGTATAATATTGAGTCCCTCGCCACAATAGGAAATTAGCAACTGAAACTGCTATGGTTTTTGTCCTCTTGTGCATGTATAATACTGAGTCACTCGCAAGGGTTCAACTGCATGCTCACGGCCGTACATGGAGAAGATGCTATGGGAGAGACTTACCACGTCGTACAGGGCTGAGGCTGCCAGAGTCCTCAACATCGTTGCGGGCTTCACAGGCGTCCGGCGTCTGACGAACAGATACAGTAGGACGGGCGTCGGAGACCACAGCCACGCGGGTGGGCAGCAGTTCGCTAGCGCCGGGATGCATGTTGTCGTGGGCAGGCGGTGTTTCACGGCCGTCGGAGTCCATTCGCGGCCAGTCGCGGCCGGCGGCGGCGTGGGCAGGCGGTGTTTCACGACCGTCAAAGTCCATTCGCGGCCAGTCGCGGCTGGCAGCGGCGTCGGGAAAACGAACAGGCGCTGCCCGGTTCGGTGGATGGAGGCGGGGGGTTAATTGAAAAAGAACATGGGCGGATTAGGGGGCTGGCGGGCGGCTCATTGCAAAATTGCAGGGGCGCAATCCACGGCCGTGGGATGAAGATCTAGCGGTCCAGGTGGGAGTTTCCATAGTTTGCACCACATGCCTGGTTTCCACCTGATACGTTCCCTTATATATATGCTACATATATGCAATATATATCAATATTACTTTTGTACTCCGCGGACAAGTGGAGATGGTTAGTGAAACCCCAAACCGGGGATCTATCTCTTCATATGTTGAAGAAGTCTGATACTCTGTTTGTATTAAGGTTCTACATACATAAGGAACTCACACACCTATTGTGAAAAAAGGATCTACATACTATGTGGCTTGCTCTATAAACTAGCTACAAACAACAAAGGAACTCGTAGGACCCAATGCTTTAGAAGTGGAACCAAGTAAGCCTCAAGTATTTTTTACACATGTATATGCTTGCAGACTTCAACCTTTCCGTTCGCACCATTTGCTCGAAGTTGAAATTTTGCAAATTGTCGGCATTGTTCTCCAGTTATTTAAAAGTATGATGATCTAAACTTCTTTTAAAAAACCATCATCAATGCTCAATTTTGTGGCACGCCTCTACGAAGGTTCATAATGTTTAGAGTAAAAAGAGAATAACACAAGGTTCAGTAGATTAACACTCCTGCTAATATTTTCACTTTTAATTTTTTTTTTTGCGAATTACACAATACATCGGAGACACTCACAACACACGCACACTCATCCCTATGATTACACACGCAAACACTACCCCTAAGAGCATCTTCGAAGATTGTGTCTGTAAATCCTTAAGATTGACGAAGTCACCATATGCGCCTCTCTGTCGACAGGAACGTCGCCTACAACTGAAAGAACAAACGCCGTTAAGTCCTGAGAAATTCGCTCCAACGGGGAGTCGAACCGAGGACCTGTGGTGCTATCGGGACTCTTGTAACCACTAGGCTATAGGCCCTTTCGCTCCTGCTAATATATTATGAATCTGTCCGATAAATGCAAATACAACAAGAGTTAAATGCCCAATGCACACAAGAAAGAGACGGGTAATGTGAAACCTAGGAATGACAACTAATTTGTTATAAATATGGTTACACTGCATTATTTTTGACAGAGTGGCGCATGTCCAACCACCTAGTCTACTACAAGAAGTCTATAAAGGATGCAAAGTATTTGGCAAAGCCAAGGTGTGTTCAGTCTTGCACTTAACACAACATCGGCGGATGGTTGTTTACTTGTCGCTTCTAATAATGAATCGTGCAACAACATTTTTCTTTTCCAAGTAGACCTGCTTTGGTTCAGTTGTTGTAATAACCGAATTATTTCTGAAATCTGAACCGTTCTTCTTCTCACTATGTGACGAGCCAATAAGCTTCTCAAGTTTAGATCTCCCTTTTATCAATGCAGCCAAGCTCGCCTTAATGCTAGTGATTTCTGCACACAAAGCATCAGAATTAACTTCTAGAGCTGCATTTTTCTTTGCTGAATTTCTATTCTTTTGGCTAGTTATTAGAAACATTTTGAGCCAAATCATGGTCATTAGTATTTGCATGAAAGTAGATGCAACCTCCACTTGAGTGGCAGCATGTGATGGTGGAGAACAATGGACTGGAAAGCTAAAATTAGTGTCTCCAGTTTTCTCATTTTGTCGACATACTTACCAAATTCTCACAAATTTTGTCATAACTACTGCTAAAATAAGGAGCCAAATTACAAGCATTGACATTATAATTCATGACATTGTATGCAACACTTGTTCCACAATATTTCTCATTAGGATTTCTAAAGAAGTAGAAAACCTGCTCTAACTAAGACCATGTTTGAACGAAATTTGGTAACATTTTTGCAAATCAAACAAAAACAACACAATTTAATGATAAGAGAACTAAACTTAATCTCAAGATCTCGTTAGAACTAGCTTCTCCACATTGTATGACAAATTGTTTAATGTGTTGTGTAGCCTTTCCCCCATTCCAGAGAATTTAACAATATAAAACTATAGCGGCACAAACTGAATTATAATGTTGAGGGTATGGATTTATATATTTCGTGCCCTTTAATTCTAGTTTAGAATGATCCCTTAATATGCTAGCCAATTGATCGTGAGTTTGAGGCTGCATACAAGGTTCAAAAATAATTAGCCAAAATCACTTTGTTAGTTTGGCCTTGATAACTATTCACCGGCTCATGAACTTGTTGTACAACCATCATGTGTGAGTGTAACATTGTATGTTGCTAGTAGAATGAAAATGTAAAGCATGCATATAGTTTGACATTGATTTTTGCATATAACATTCAGAATTAAAATTTGCATAAGTTACTCCATCTGAACACTAGCTGATGCAATATGCCTACTAGTATCATATCTAGCAACATCGACATGAATACTTGCAAAATAATTACTAGACATAGGTAATGTATTTGCCAATTGTACTTCGAGCTTGTTGTAGTAGAACTAATATAATGTGAAGTATACAGATAGCCCACCATAATAGGTTTTGATGCTTCCGATCTTGTAATAGCTAAATCCAGATATACTTGATAATCCAAACAATCGATGACCAACAGTTTGCTTCTTTTTTTAATCTTCAATATCTAGTGGTAAGGAGAACACAATGGAAATGGCTTGAGTAGCCGGATGCAATGTCAAAGTGTAGATGAAACTGGTCCAAAAAGACTAGATTCAACAATAATAGTGAACTAAAATATTAGATCAGTTAAGGATATGGCTAGGGTTAGATATAACGGTTTTAGCAACCTGATCTTTCTTCCCTAGCGGAGTTCACTACGTGAAAAACTGGCTTTGGTAATGGGCGTAGATCGCCTTTGGTAACGGGCAATGGGCCTGTTACCAATCAAGTGTTACAAATAAGCCAAGAAAGTTAATGGGCAGATGCTCGTTACTGATAAAACATATTCGTAATGGGTATTAAACAACGACTGTTACCACAACTAGCCATCGGTCACGTGAAATGGCTGTTTCTCTGGGCCCACAGGGAACTTTTGTAACGGGCACCAAAGCAAAGCCCATTACAGTAGCTCAATATCAGAGACGCCTGATGTGCACCTGCGTCTCCACTATCTTGACGAACTGAGACGCGTCTATTTCACGCGCGTCTCAGTACATATAGGATTCGTAACGGGCATCAAACAACGACCGCTACCACAACTAGTCACCGGTCATGTGAAACGGCTATTTCTCTGGGCCCACATGGAACTTTGGTAACGGGCATGAAACAGAGCCCGTTACTGTGAAATTAACTTCAGAGACACATTCCGTGAACCTGCGTCTCCACTATCTCGACGAAATGAGACACATCTGTTTTCACGCGCGTCTGCTTTCTCTCTATTAAAGGAGACGCTTGCTTTCAACCTGCGTCTCATATATCTCGATGAACGGGCCAGGTCCTGGGGCCCACCGGTCAGGACTGGTAACGGGCTTTTACACTGCCCGTTACATTGTGGGCATTTTTGTAACGGGCTTTCCGAATGAAGCCCGTAACTCACTGATCAGTGTCTGTAACAAGCTTTAATTAATGCTCGTTACAGATACAGCGGCCACAACTATAGTAACCTGCCCGGTTGCCGGCAGGATTCTGGAACCAACCAGGATTTTGCAGCCACCACAGTAAGAAGACATCACAAACACATTCTCACATCACAGATATAGGCAAAGCAAGATCACATTTATAGACAAGCTAGGATCACATCAAGTTTCAAGTTACTCTCATCAAGGCTTATTTGGATGGAGTCATGAGAAAAGCGCCCGAAGCCCGAACCGGCAAAGATCCGACCCCAACCAAGCAAGCCAAGGTGTTTCTCGTGCAATAACACCGACTAAAGAAGACTGAATGAGTTTCAAGTTTCTGGTCACAATAAACTCACTGTGCACCACTGTACAAGTTGCCCTTTCGGTCGATGGTCTCCTTAGGAATGTACTCACACAGCATCTCCCGGACACGCTTTACATCTTCTATGGAAATATCTACAGGAGGTTTGAAATCCTGCAAAATACAATAATTTATAAGAATACAAGTAGAAATCATTTTCTAAAATCAAATGGATAATATGAGCAGAGACAAGGTTGAACATTATTATCTACTTACAACATCGAGTAGTCTTAACACATGGAATGCCACATGGAATCCACACAAAGAGGACCCCTGTGGCTGCTGAGCACACTGCATCAAGGTACCAAAATGACAAGTTAATGCAGTACCAAATAGGTAAGGAGGGACCATAAAAAACCTCGGTCTTACAGCGAGATTTGTTTTGTGCTTGAGTGTGGCTTTTGGCTTTTTTCTTTCCTTTCGTCACTCGATACTGTGCATCACCAAAGGCCCTCCATGATCAGCAATACCAATTAGAAACACTAAGAGATTGATTTTTTGTGAACAAAAAATACTGTACCAAAGGCCCTGCATGGTCAGCAATACCAATTAGAAACACTAAGAGATTGAATTTTTGTGAACAAAACCTACAAGAACTGACCAGTTCAAAACATTTTGGAGGTCTGGGAACTTTAGCGTTAGATGTTGTTTAGCAAAATCTAGATACCAAACCTTTGTGAACTTCATACATACATACACTGTTCATATTTTACTTCATTAGCATACAGGGATAGGTTCTAACCATTTGACAGGGACACAATAATATGCTTATATATATCAAAGCAGAGAATAAATTCCTTCAACTGCTTGCTTGTCCAACTTGAGCAACGATGGATTGTGTGTTCCATATGTACATGCAACAAGAGGATAAAGCAATGGTCATGACATTATATATGATAGTAGTGAAACAACACTCACAACACATCATGACACCAACAATAACAATATATGTGACAGTAGTGAAACAATTAACACTCACAATAAAGCATAAGACAGTCTAGTTATCACTACCTTATAAACCACTATGATGCAATTCCCACTAACATTATGTGGCCATCAGAATTAAAGTATGCTAACAGGTCCAAAGCATAAGTGTCGATTTGGTACATTCAGAGCATAGTAGAATTAAAGTATGCTAACATCCTTTATGCTTTTCATGAATTTACAGTGCAAAAATTATAGCACCAGGAACATGAAAATGACTTTCGACATTTCATATAACTTCACCTGTTAGCAACAATTTATTCAAAATAGACTTGGAGCAATAAAATCCGTCCATCAAATACACAGTCAATCAATTGAAGATGAACTATTAATGCATGTCTCCCTAATCCACCTTGACATGAATATATAGCAGATTGGGTGGACTACATTATAAACCACTGCGATGCAATTCCCACTGACATTATCTGGCCATCAGAATTAAAGTATGCTAACAGGTCCAAAGCATAAGTGTCGATCTGGTACATTCAGAGTATAGAAGAATTACATTATGCTAACATCCTTTATGCTTTTCATGAATTTACAGTGCAAAAATTATAGCACCAGGAATATGAAAATGAATTTCAACATTTCATATAACTTCATCTATTAGCAACAATTTATTCAAAACAGACTTGGAGCAACAAAATCCATCAAATCCATAGTCAATCAATTGAAGATGAACTATTAAGGCATATCTCCCTAATCCACCTTGACATGAATATATAGCAGATTGGGTGGACTACATTATAAACCACTGCGATGCAATTCCCACTGACATTATGTGGTCATCAGAATTAAAGTATGCTAACAGGTCCAAAGCATAAGTGTCGATATGGTACATTGAAAGCATAACAGAATTAAAGTATGCTAACATCCTTTATGCTTTTCATGAATTTGCAGTGCAAAATTATAACACTAGGAACATGAAACTGAATTTCAACATTTCATATAACTTCATCTATTAGCAACAATTTATTCAAAACAGACTTGGAGCAACAAAATCCATCCATCAAATCCACAGTCAATCAATTGAAGATGAACTATTAAGGCATGTCTCCCTAATCCACCTTGACATGAATATATAGCAGATTGGGTGGACTACATTATAAACCACTGTGATGCAATTCCCACTGATATTATGTGGCCATCAGAATTAAAGTATGCTAACAGGTTCAAAGTATAAGTGTTGATCTGTTACATTCAGAGCATAGCAGAATTAAAGTATGCTAACATCATTTATGCTTTTCATGAATTTACAGTGCAAAAATTATAGCATCAGGTGTCGGGCATACACCCCGGGTACTCATGCAAGGAAGGAGGAAGAGTAGATGACAGACTCCTACTAGAATTCCCCTGTACTCCTACTAGGACTCGCTCTGTGTAATCCTACTAGGACTCCTGCCTTCTAACCAACTAGGAACCCGCCCCCTGGACTATATAAAGGAGGGCCGAGTACCTAGGAGGACATCCACAATCCCTCCGGGGAACAACACCAAGCGCAGGGCGCAATACTACTCTAAACAGGACGTAGGGTAGCTACTCCGGCTACCCGAACCTGTATAAATCTCGTGTCATGTGTCCTCGCGCGTACCTTCGGGTTCCAGATCATGGCAAGCCCCACCTTCTACCTTGCTGCGGGTACCTCCCATGGAGGTCGAGAGGTTTAAACACTGACAGCTGGCGCCCAACGTGGGGCTATCGTCACGATCATCGGGTGAATTCGAAGGACCTTCATCATCAATTTCGATCTACTCGGCGTGTTTCTACTCAACGTATCAGGTGGCTTGGTGCACTGTGGCATCACGTTCCAATCACGTTGAGGCGGCAACACATCATCCGGACTTGAGTCGTCACATCTATCAGGCTTATTCTCATCTGTCTTGGACTGCTATTCGGCGACACGCAGCCAGCCGTTTGACGGCTAATCAGCGACCCACCGTAATTGCAACGGAAGTCCGAGCCGAGCTCGTTTCTGCCTGCTAACAAATCGGATCAAGATTGAGTCCGCTGACCAAGTCGAGACGGAGTCAAACTGCAATTTGCTGCTGCACGTGTACTGATCTGCCGCACTGCCATACTTGGAGTTCGAGACGGAGGAGGCAAAAAGAAAAAATCCAAACTGATTGGACCGCCTGTGCAGATGCTACTGCTGTTAACCTCTTTGTTTCTACATCGGAAAAATTGAATAGGCTGAAAATCCACGCACAAGCTAAGGCCTAGGATCATGCGGCAGTTGGGATTTCAATTTGGTGCAATGGCTCTTTGCTACAACTACACGGAAGATGTACACGGGTAAAACTACATCGACGCTCGACAATGTCAACTCGTCCTCGACAATGTCGTGCGCCGCCCCGCGAAATCGTCTCGTGGACGCACCAACTCATTGTAGACTACTCGTCACCCCGCCACATGGGCTCTACGTCAACCTTGCCGAGCGCTGCGGGTACTCGTCTCCCGGCCACAACGGCTCTACATCAACTACGCTACAATGACATTGTGTACGACTACTTCGACTACTCATCTCGACTAGAAAACTAGTCGGGAACGGCTTTTGCAGCATCAACAACTAGTCGGATCCACCTCCAACTAGTCGGATCCACCTCCAACTAGTCGACTTCAGCTCCAACCGTCGCGGCTCCATCATCGACCGTCACTGCTTCGTCGACACTCGTCCACGAATCAAGCTAAGTCACTTATTTCAATAATTATTTTTTCTTCGGCTTGTTTTCCGCATACAGGAACTAACGCTGAAGACTACTTCATGTACGCCTCTCGATGGCTACCTGTCAGCAGAGCTACACCGTGCCAACTATTCCTTGGGGACCGTTGACTGACTGTCACAGGCTTGGTACACCAAATTAGGAGGCTCTTGCCACGACGTTTCGTGTACTGAGTGCTGGAGGTGCACAACGGCTACACCCTGAGGAGGCACTGCGCAATCTTGCTCTCCGCCATGCGGAACAACGAGCAAACGCGCTCTCTCTTGTCGCCATGTTGACTACTTTCGTCTACCTCTTAATGGTCTCGCTACAGTAGCACACGCCTTGATCCGCGCAAAGCGTCGGCTCTCCTGTCATGCCTCCACGCCCCCAGCGGCTATGGCTAAACAGGCTCCTCAGAGACCGAGCGCTTAAACCAGCTCTCCTGTCATGCCTCCACGCCCCCAGCGGCTATGGCTAAACAGCGACCACAGAGACTGGGTGCTAAACCGCATCAGGCTAACTACTCAACGCCTAACGACCATAGCAAGAGCATGACACATGACATTTACATCTATATTCATATTTGTATTTGTCATTTGTAGATTCAATTTCTACAAAAATGCTACATAATGTACGCATCTCTACTTTCAGGTCAAGCTTCGGCGATGACTTCCAGTACGCTCCGCGTACCTCCACGGGCGCAGCTAGTTCCCAACTCGGGGGCTACGCACCAAATTACTACTCGATGACAACTCGAGTAGTCTCCGCTAGCTCTCTAGCTCGAGGGCTCAGCACCAACAACTACTCGACGTGGCTCCTACGGCTCACCTGGCGATGAGCTCGGGGGCTGAACGCTACAAGTGTACTCAGATGATGACTTCCGCGAACATTGAAGACCCTTGGATTGATTCCCTAATGGTTTCAAGGCTCGGGGGCTGCTATGCTACACCCATCATTCAAATTTTTTCAAGATGGAAGCAGAATCAAGATTGACCTTCAGCCAGAGTCTACAACTCAACCTAAGGCTCGGGGGCTACTCCATATGGAGTGCGATTTTACAATCGCACTTCCATATAAATCTCGACGAACATGAAAATGAATTTCAACATTTCATATAACTTCATCTGTTAACAACAATTTATTCAAAACAGACTTGGAGCAACAAAATCCATCCATCAAATCCATAGTCAATCAATTGAAGATGAACTACTAAGGCATGTCTCCCTAATCCACCTTGACATGAATATATAGCAGATTGGGTGGACTACATTATAAACCACTGCGATGCAATTCCCACTGACATTAGGTGGTCATCAGAATTAAAGTATGCTAACACGTCCAAAGCATAAGTGTCGATCTGGTACATTGAAAGCATAGCAGAATTAAAGTATGCTAACATCCTTTATGCTTTTCATGAATTTGCAGTGCAAAATTATAGCACCAGGAACATGAAACTGAATTTCAACATTTCATATAACTTCATCTGTTAGCAACAGTTTATTCAAAACAGACTTGGAGCAACAAAATCCATCCATCAAATCCACAGTCAATCAATTGAAGATGAACTATTAAGGCATGTCTCCCTAATCCACCTTGATATGAATATATAGCAGATTGGGTGGACTACATTATAAACCACTGCGATGCAATTCCCAATGACATTATGTGACCATCAGAATTAAAATATGCGCCTACTGGAGTTCGTTTGACAATTCATCTCCCGGGCCGAAGTGCGACCATAATGTCAGAATCATCATTTGACTTACCACGTTGCATGTAGAATGTGTGGAGCTTTCCGGTAAAAGGAGCAGCCTTTTTGAGATCACCATCATTGAGAAGGTTCTTTCCGAATTTGTAATTTGGGTTAGCCATAGCCCAAGGATTCTTCTTAGTGTCACTCTCAGATTGCTTTGGGTTAGTCATATACCGACGATTCTCCTTGGTGTTTCTTTTAGATCGCTTTCTGGTAGGCCTCTTAGAGGTTTTATTTACAGCAATTTCCTATTCCTGCTGCTTTCAAATTGCTGAAGAAGGTTTCTTAAGGGCTTGCTTGCCTACTGTACATGGTGTAGAGATATTATTTTCGGCAAGTTTCTTTCCTTGCTGATTTGAAATGGCTGAAGGTCTCTCAAGGGCTTTGTTGCCTAGTGGTGTCCCACTAGGACCTATTACAGAGGTATTAGGCCCAGATGTACCTACTTTGGCATGATTGTTTTGAGCACTTCCGTTTGGGGTGTAGGTTTTGTTGTTTCATGAGGAGGAGAAGGAGGAGGAGGTGGTGGGGATGGAATATTTGGTGTCTCTTACGGATGTGGGGATGCAAGTTTTTCTATTTTTTCAGGACTAGGAGTAGGTGGGGATGGAATATTTTGTATACCTTCCGGATGTGGGTATGGGACGTGTGGGGATTGAGGAGGAGGAGGGGAACCATCTGAGGAAGGAACCAGTACCGTACTGTGTGGACTACAAGGAATCTGTACAATAGCCTGTGAACGAGATATACATGTTGGTGCTCCTTTGATGTCAATCCAACACCTTCTCCATTGTAACCTTTGTCCTTGAGCTTGTCCGAGTTTCATCACCTCGCCATTAGGAGAGTATTCTAACAGTTTATCCGCAAAGATAGTATATACAGTGATCACTTCAACCACAACATAGTCTTCATGAATCGGGACTGTTTGTAGCGTAGTCTCCTCTGGATGAACAAGACCAAGTGCAGCCTCACATTGAAGCCCACTCCACATGATCCATAGGACACAATGTGTGGGTTCAGTCAACATGCCTATAAGGTCTTTGTGTGTACCATCGTCACAGCGCACCTTCGTCGCCAACTCTGCAGTGCCATCGATCAAATCTACATCTGCGGACACACAGCTGCTCTTCAGTGTGGCGGGTGAAGGGCTTCGCGATTGGACATTGGTGACAACACCATCTGGTGGCAACACCACCTCTGCATCTGCATGTTCTGCATCCGCATCTCAGCCACCAGTTCTTACTTGATTTGTTCCTTTATCTTTTCCGTATCAACTGATGTGTCGGTCTTCGTCCTCTTCCTCTTCCTGTACATCTTGACGTGCTGAGACCATGCATATTTCCAGCCCTGGTAGCTGGAGACACCACACACACGACCATGTTGTTCAGGGTGGCCCAAGCACTGACTTAGCACATCATACTCACTCTGCCCTGCCATTCCTGAAGATTCTGCACATGCAATCTTCTCCTTGATATCCGCAGCAAATTTTTCTGCCTCTTTGTTGTTGAACACTATCACGACAACGCGGTATTTAATCAAACTAGAACACGGTAAGGGTAGGCGTCATATGGGTTGGGGATACCAGCTGCAGCTAATTGTTTGTCCTCTTCCTCCCATTGTTCTAGTTTCACAGTATAACTAGCTGGACCCATGTTGTGCTCGCTTGTGTTCCGGCTTCGGAGTTCTTTGAACTTGACACTGGCAGATGAGGCTTGCTCGGTTTCTGCCTGTTTCATGAACTCCTTCCACTGTTCCGGTTCAATAAGCGGATGCCTTGTAAATGGCTCAAGTCCTTTTCTAATAAAATCTCGCCTAAGCTGAAATCTGAATTGTCTCCATGCCTTGGCTGTCGTCTTCCAAAAAAGCTTGAATGCCTGTGGTTTCGCATCTTCCTGGAACTTCAAGTGTTTCTGCACATGCTTATCAAACAAGTCCCACTTTTCATTATTGCTTAGTTCTTTGATTTCCGGCAAGTTCAAAGGTATCTTTTGTTTAGCAACGAGCCCCACAAGCGCCCTGAACCTGCACTTTTGAGTCAATGGTACTGGCATCCCCACTATGACGACCTCAGTGACTATCATTGTGTCACTTAGCCACTTTGTGGATGTCCTTGGCGCTCTGCCTCGGCGCTAAGCCCCACCCATCTAGTCTTGTGGTGCACTAACAGTGTCATAACCCTCTTTTTCATCTTGTGGCCTAGGTCTATAGTCCTTGTTAGAATTATCCTGTGAATTAATAGTGAACAGAATTACAGTAACTACTTTAGCCCACTGTAATATCATTGGTTCTTGGTAAACCATTAACATAAATGGAAAATTCAGTAACCAAAAAATTAGTGCGGGCAAAGCGACCATACCATTTTAAAGAGCAAGATGCAGGCTGCCTCGATTGCTGATGAGGTACTTATTCAACTTGGAGAGAATGTGCAGATGTGCATAAGAACAAGAGCAAAACCAAATGTAGAAGTCAATCTAAAGGGAAATGCTAAGTATGTATACAATCAACAGCTAAGTATGTGTAGCGAACATGGCCCCATTTGCCAATTGTTCGAGTTGATTTTGGTGATTCATGCTAACAAAAGTAATGGGACTAACCACATTGTCTAGCATGTCTTTGTAGGCATTCATAGGTCTCATGGATGTTACCACATGTTAACATACCATGCACAAGTTAACATACCATGCCCAAGCTAACATGTCATGCCACAAGTTAACATACCATGGACATGTTAGATTACTTACAGCAAATTTGAGGACTTAGTATATATTTGGAGGCTACAAGTAATGGCATGTTAAGTATGTTAAGTATGTTAAGTTGAAGCAAAGATCCAAGTTGAAGACGCGAAGAAAAAGAAGGAAAAAGACACCGTCGGATGAACCGACGCTACCCAAATAGCAAGCGTCGGTGCAATCGTCGGACGAGTTGGTACACTGGTTGAAACCCTAGGCACCATTGGATGAACCCACGGTCCAATTTCTAGATGCGTCGGACGAGTTGCAGAGGAAGAGCAGCGAAGACAGTAGCAACGGATGATCCAACAGTCTGAGTGGGGACACCGTCGGTCTATCCGACGCTCAGTTTTAATTCATACAGAGACGCGCCAAGACGAAGCCTTCAGCACCGATGATCCGACACCTTGGTTAAGATGAAGCGTCGGTCTATCCGACGGTCGCGTGGAAGCTAACAGAGGTGACTTGGATGCGGGGTCTTCAGCACCGGATGAACCGAAGCACCGTCGGTGCATAGCGCCGGAGCAGTTGTGTCAGAGAAGTCATGTGCGGTGTAGGCAACGGCTAGTAGCACCGGATGAACCGACGCCCGGAAAAAGATAGCTTCGGATCATCCGACGGTACTACTTTCAGCAGCTTTTAGCCAACGGCTAGTTTGATGCCTTGGGATATTTATACCTCCTCCACCCGCCCATTTGAGGTGGCTGGATTGTGTGGAAGTGCAGAGGAGTTCAAGACACATTGAAGATCATATCCAATCCATCCAAGTGCTTAATTTCTCATCCTTAGACTTGCATATGCTTTGTGTATGTGCTTAGTGCTAGGCTTAGCTTAGAGCTGAGTGAGTGCAAGGTTGTGCCAACCTTGTGAGGTGATTCTTGAGTGAATCCAGTTGTACAAGGTTCGCCGGAAGCCTTGAGGCCTAAGTGGCTCACCGGCAATCATCATCGACCCTTCGGCTTGGTGTGGAGCGGCAAGGACACTTTGTGCGTGGGACGTGGAGACCCCCTTCCTTGGTGGAGAAGCTCCTTAGTGGACGCGGAATCAAGGTGACCAAGGGAGCTTGGCAAGTGCCTAAGTGGCTAGCCTTTGTGGCGAGTCAAGTGGTGCTCTTGGGAGAGACTTGGTGACCGGAAGCAATACTCTTGTGTGAGTGCTTCAACATGGACTAGGGGTGGCTTAGTGCCTACCGATACCACGGGATAAATCGCGTGTCAAGAGTTTGCTTCCTCTCATCCCCTTTACGTTTCCGCATTTACTCTTTTGCAATCTTTGCTTGTCTTTAATTTCCTAGAGTAGTATCATGCTAGGGATGGATATAGGTTGCAAACCTTGCTTTGGGATGGGAGTTTCACACTAGAACAACCCTAGTTGCACATATAGATAGTATGTTCTAGTTTATATTTGTGTAAAATTAGTGAAGCCACAGGTTAAGGTTTTAAGTTGCCTAATTAACCCCTCCCCCTTTTAGGCTAACAAGCATCCGATTCCTTACAAGTGGTATCAGAGCCGGGACTCACTTCCTTCACAAGGATACGCCAATTCGATTGGTAAATTGTGAAAACCGGCTCAATTAGAACGGTTAGGCTTCACCGCCTAGTGAGTTGCTCTATAGAGGAATGAAAGGGGTGGATACCTTAGGTTTGGCTCCACATTTCGATGGCACGGGCTATGCTCGGTGGAAGGTTCTCACGGAGGCCTATCTCCAAGCAAAGGACCTTGATGTTTGGAGAGTCACCGATGAGGGCATGAGAAATGGTACTAGGAAGGAAAAGTGTTGACGTAAAATCAGCACCTCACGCCAAGCACACAGCAAGCCAAACAAAGCTGGCTTAACACACGTGCCGAATCCGAAGCGTGCCAGTCAATTTTCCTGAAACTGAAAGGATGAAAAGCAGTTAGATAAAACCTGGAACTTGCCGGGTGTTACCAGACAGTTCCGCATTTACGGCTACAAAGCCAATCAAAAATGACATATAGCTACAACAAGCTGTTTGTCAACAAATCTGAATATCATTTGGGAGCTTTAAAACATGTAAATAGGATATAGCCGAATGCATGACGTAAGCATGACGAAAGATCGGTCTTTGTCTAAATAACATCGCAGCACGTGATCATGACCGATTTTCAGGGATATATTACAATAAGATAAATAAAGGTGAAGCATGATTATAAATTTGCAGAAAACATGCATGCATAGGCCAAAAGCACTAGTCTACCGCATGTCTAGGTGCTTTCAAACCCGTCGAGCGTGACACCAAACAAGTTAATCCACCGCATGATACGACTTATTTGAAACCACACCACCAACCAAGAATAGATCAATCCACCGCATGATACAATCTAAACATGGAAGCTAAAAGCATTAATTATTTAAAACAAACTTATAAACACGTTTCACTCGTGGCAGAATTGCCGAATAAAGCTGTACAACCGAATCGGGTTCCGTGGAGAAGGAACAAACATTGAAAAGTTCACAAGCTTGAACCCGCAACACGAGACAATCTAGATTGATCTAAATTCGGCTATTGAGAGCACGTGATCCGTTTACCATATATAAAACCAAAGATTTGAAAGTATAACACATGGATCCCCAAAAATAGAGCCGAACCTAATCAATCTAGATTGGGCAAAAGAGTGTTACATGAATTAAACATAAAAGAGTAAAATTCAAAGCAACACATGGTAACTTGATGAATCTATTAGATTTTGCCAAATCTAATAGAGCCCATAACTAGCTCCAAGCTAGATCTTAGCCTACCGCATGGCTCATGATCTAACAAGAAACCCTCTTGAACCAAGTTTAAATCCACCGCATGATACTAAGCATGGTAACAAGACTACTTGCATCACAGTCTAAATCCACCACATGATACTAGATATGATACAAGGTTGTCGGTACTTACGGAGGTCGACGGATCGATGGCTCCTCTCGAAGAACTCGACGACTCGACTAGAAGGACTCGAAAGTTGGCACGAGGCCGGTTTGTTGTGAAATTGTTCGATCCCTATTACAAACACTAAGGATTTATATTTATACCCTTGTGCTAACACGACTCCTAGTTGACCACGAGTACAACATTTATTGCCTAAATTAATGCCCCGGCGCCAATGTCCGTCTTGCACCCGTCATCAATTCGTCCCTTCCTTATACTTAGGCCTCGTCATCACGTATTCCCGAATGTTTCCTTTTCCAAGCGCAAAACAGCCCTTCTGCCGAATGATGGCTTGCTACCGACCGCAGGCACCTTTATCGAATGCTTTGAGGAAAATTTCTTGCCGAATGGTGTTTCTTTACCAAACTCAGCCCACAAGTCAGTCTCTTTCCTGTACGAATTTTTGGTGTTAACATATGCCCCTTCAATTACGGGATAAAAGTGATTTTATTCCGGAATTGACCATAAATGCTCAACATCTCCAAGCCAAATATGTTCGACACCCATTCTTTCCTCCTCCAAACCGTTGGAGCCTTCGCCAAGATCCAAGCCCTAGTTCATTAATCCTTCGAGCTTAAATCTTCAAATGGAGGACCAAGACCAGGCTCTTCAGGTAAATCTCATCCTCCTAAGGCCCATTCGGTATTACTTTTTTCGAATTCCATCTTAGATTTTTCCTTTTGCCTTTTCTTGTTCTTGATAGGCTCTAGCCGCCGAAATTTTGATTTCCGTCGAGGACCAATCACCATCTTATTTCCTCGGGCCCGTGGGAACCTCCAACCCTTTTGAGTTCATTGAAGCCGAATCTCAGAGGATCCCTTTCAAACCAGCTTTGTCGAAACCCCATGAATGGCAAGATGCTTTTAAAAACTAGCCCCTGCCCCCAATTGCAGGTTGGAGAAATTGGTACAAGAGGATGCTTGATGATGACAGCGTTAAAACAAGCAATTGGGATAGCCTTCACATTGCCCATTGTTTGGAATTATCCTTGGCTGAAACACCAAAAAATGAGAACCTTCTTATTGCAGCCTGTCATTTTTGGTCGAATGGTGCCAATGCCTTTCTTTTTGGCCATGGGCCAATGTCTCCCACTTTGGCCGATGTATACATGATAACCGGCCTTGATGTCACAGGATCCGTGTACCCACACAAGTACAAAGGCTCCTCTAGGCAAACAGGAGTGAAAATAGGGGTTGGATATAAAAGATATATCCAAAAATATATGTCTGATGGCCCTTTGTCTGAAATTGAGTACATGGCCTTTCTGAACATGTGGCTATGCAGATTCATCTTCTGTGGCAAAGCCAATGAACCAACCTTGAACCACATTGTAATGGCTGAGGACTTGGCTGTTGGTAATCTTATTCCTCTTGGAAAGTACCTCCTAGGAAGTGTATACCATATGCTTCACCAGACCACCTACTTGATGCACACCAGCCAAAAGATCTCCTGTGTTAATGGCCCTTGGTGGTTTGTTCAAATGTGGCTGCAGCTATATATGCACCAGATTGTTGGTATTGACCTCAACAACCAGTGCTTTCCTTTAGCCAACTACAAGGAAGGGGAAACCCAGAGCACCAAAGGCTGGCATACTTATGGAGAAGCTGCCTCAACCGTGTCCATCAGCCAAAACATTAGCCAACTTTTTGAGCTCTTCTTCAAAGGTTTGCCAATCCCCTTTGGCTTCCATATCTGAACAATGATAACTTGACTATCCCTTGTGAGTTTAGTATTGAGGTTGGATGTAATGATGTAAAATCTATAGCAATTTTCAATATCTTGATTCATCCATGCATCCTGCCAGCAGAATTCAGTGGAGGAAGGCAAAATCAGAGCACCTTTGAATACTACCAACCAAATATGATGGCCAGACAACTAGGATGCGGCCAAGTGCCCCCAAGGCTATTTCTTCATGAATTCCTCAAACCCAGAGAGGATATTAAGGAATTCCTGCAAGCAAAAAGGGTCTTTGAGTATCAATGCAGCTCAACTGTTTATGCACCTAGGCCTTTTGTGCCAATAACAATAGCTCATCCCTCCTTTACTTCTTGGTGGCAAGAATTTCATGATCATATCTTCAATGTGCCAGTACATTCTCTTTGTCTTGAGCTAATGCCTGATTTCCATCCAATTTTAGAGGTAACATACCTATTTTTTCCCTCCTTTTCAACCATGTCTCTCTTTACTGATCAGGATCTTGCTATTCTCTGCAGAATACAGTACCTGCTCCTCTTGCTAGGACAATCTCCTACAACATTGCAGGCTCAATCTCTGCCTTGGGATTTCATTCTCCCACTTTGGCTCAACTGATGTCTAGATATGCCACACTAGATCCAACCCTCACCAGTTCAACCTCTGACAAAAGGAAAGCTCCATCTCTGGTTGCTCCTCGAGCTGCCAAGAAGAAAAGAACATCCAAAAGAGTTCTTATTCAAGTTAAAATCTTTTCCTTCCTGAGCATAAAACCACTCTTCATCCTGATCATCTTTATCTTGTGTAATTTCAGACCAGAACTCAGCAACCATTGATTATTGCAGAATCTGCCAATGCTCCATCTAGTGGTAAAATTTTCATTATCTCTCCTTTTTAAAACAATTTTCTTCATTGGCATTCATCCCTCACTTATTAGTTGCAAGGGAAACTTTGGTGAGCCAAACTGTGGGGAGTTCTTCTCCTCAACATGTTTCAAACCCAGCTTCACCAAGGATCTAGTCATTCTCTTCTCAAGCAGAAGCTCCAGCCTCACCAAGGATCCAGCCATCCTCTTCTCAAGCAGAAGTCCCAGCTTCACCAAGGATAAATCCATCTTCCCCTCAGCTAGAAGCTTCAATCCTACCAAGGACTCCACCAGCTTCTCCTCAGCTAGAAGCTTCAGCTTTACCAGGGACCCCTCAAGCTTCTCCTCAACTGAACATCCAAGAGCCCCTCCTTGAACCTGAAAAACTTCCTTCTCCAACTCAGGAGGCCAGAAATGAGGTAAGTGTAACATACCAGAAATTTGACTGTTTTTCCATGTATGAGTTTTCGCAAAAATTTAAAACTTTTTGTTTGAATATGTGTGCTACCAAATTTCGAATCAATTTGCTAGCCTCGCACCTTAAATCCCGTATAAAATAAAACCATATATATAAATTATTTTCAAATTACGGTATAATTGTGATTTGGATTTTAAGAGATTTTATTTGGTTTTTATTTGAGAGTATTTGAATTTGAAAGTAATCAAATTCAACCTAAGGTTTAAACTTATTTCAAAACTAAATTCAAAAACCCTTTTAAACTCTAAGTACTAACTGAGCCCTATCTCTGCCACTGAAGTCTGCCTGAGACCCCTCAACCCACCTCCAAGCCATCAGGCTTCACCCTGGACTTCACCGCGTGGCCCAGTTCGGCCTGCTTCACAGGCCAGCCCAACCCGCCAGCCTTCTCCCTCTCCTAACTCTCACCGCCACCTGGGGCCCACGCGTCAGCTGGGGAAGACTATTCCCCTTTCTTCCTCGTGACGCACGCGGGATGGCGACAGGGGTCGCGGTGCATCACGCCCCTAGCCTTGCCCATGGCACCGCCCCTTGCTGCGCTGCATCCGCAGATGGGAGCCACGCGCCCCGTGTTGCATCTCGGCCGCCCGTGCTCGCCCAAACCCTAGCCTCCACCTATAAAATCCATCCTCAGCCACCTGTTCCTGAGTCCGCCGCCGCCTGGGAATTTTTTTCCACTTCCTGTGCACCATTGCTCAAGAGGAGTAGAAGAGAGGGGCGCCCGTGGAGAGGAGCTGGAGCCAAGAGCCACCGTGCCGACCCGCCGGTGTCGTGTGCATGGAGCGCCACCGCGCCGGCGGGGACGCCGGGCGCCGTCGCGCCGAAGTCGACGTCGAGGAGGCCGCCAACGTCGTTGAAGCCGAGCGCCACGACGCGCTCGAGGAGGTCACTGCGGAGCTCTGGGACACTGCCGTCCTCGCGTCGAATAGCTCTGGAGCGCGTCGAGCCTTCGCCATCTTGTAGCCTCTGTGTCAGCACATGCAAAGGAAGAAGGACGCAGACGCCACGGGAGGAATCGAGGACGCCGTGCCGCGCCTAGAGCACCGCGAGCCGCCAAGAAGATGAGGTCGCCCACGCTACCTTTGATGCTGTCGCCGTGGACGACGACACCGCACTGGTCGTGAGCGCCACACCATCACCACCCTCGCCACACCGAGAGCATCGCACCCTCGCCGCCGCGCGCCAACCTGCAGCCGATGCCAAGCCCGCAAGGTGCCATGCCAACCAAGAGCTGCTTCTCGCCAAGAACGCCATCATCTCGACTTCAACCTCACCATGAGCTGCTGGTGCAGCCCGCCGAAGGAGCCATGTACACCTTCGACACGACGTCGCCATGTTCAACGGCCGCGCCGACCAGAGCGAAGACCGGCCGGCTACACCATCCACACCGGTGCCGCCCTGCAACCACCGCTGCTGGGCATGGGAACGCGAGCTCTAGCTTTCCTTGGCTTTGCCTGCAACCTGTTTGAGAGAATGGTTGAGCCAGCCCGTCAAGCCCCTGGGTGAGCTGCAAGCACCCGTCGCTCCTGCCCCCTTTCCCTTGAGGTTACCCAACCTTCCCTTGGACACAGCTGATGCGTTGCTTGTTTGTGTGATGCTGCCCACGACAACCCCGAGCTCAGAACGCTGCCAGTAGTACCACGACGTCGCGATCGGTGCCACCGCCGACGACTGTGAGCTGAACCACGATGTCGAGCCTGCCCGCGTCACCTCACCACGGCAACGCCTTGCTTCCTGCCACGCCTTGCCCTCCGACGAAACTTCGGTGAGCCACCCTTCCAAGTACCATTCCTACCTTCTAGTGGTTCGATGTTATACCAATACGTATCCTTGAGCTTTGGGTGACCGCCAGAGACCTTCCTGTCTAGCTATCTGCGATGGCCGGCCTTCGTGCCGAGCATGCTCCTACCTTTTCTGGAACACCATTGACCTGTGAAGGCATGGTTGAAGCTGCACTTTTGCATGCCCACCACATGTTCGATGGTTTGTATGAGAGGTCGCAACCACACATTTCACTCTTCTGCACCGTGCTATGTCTGGGCCTCGACCCGCGCTTGCTTCCCTTGCTGTTGCGCCGCAAAGCCTTGCCATGTTTCGATCCAGCGTCGTGTTCTTGTAGCAAGGATGTTGTGCGAGTCGGATGGCCGTGCCATGAACAAGGGGCCCTTGTGTCATGCACGTGCAACCTCGTGCTGCACCCTTGTTGACTAATCCGTCGCGCTGCCTCTCTCGACCGCTCGGCCATGATCTCCACCTGAAGACCGAAGCTTCCGCCTTGCTACTCTCTACCTCGTTTTCCCACACTACCTCACCTACCCTCTGTGCCTGCCGGCGCACTAACCGACGACCTGGGCCCACCGCTGACGTCATGCTGACATCAGCATGTTTTGAATAAAACTCTTTTCTAATCTAATAAATGCTTTATAAATGATTTTACCTTTGAAAAATCATAACTAATTATCCGAAGTTCCGGAAATTATGAAACCATTTGCGTTGGTTTCATAATTCCGACACACTCACTGCTATCCTATCCTTACCCACTCTTGCCCTTGAACCAAGCCCTTTTCGCCCTGCATTCTTGGAGTAAAATTTGTGGCCACTGCCCGCCACTGTGCCAATGTGGGTCTGGGACGCCGGAGCCCCGCAACTAACCTTTGGCGTGCCACGGACAGGAATCCTACCCCATTATCTCATCGCGTACCTTTTCTACACCTTTGCCTTCCCTCTTTGCTGCTTCACGCATATCCACTCTCGCTCTACTTGGCTTCGTGCTGTGAAGCATGTATCGTGTCATGTGCTTGAAGCCAGGATGTCCCCCGTGATGGATGGCCGTGACGTGAGCAGAGGCCACTGCTTCACAAACGGCAACCCCGAGCTGCAACCTAGCTTCCTTGCCATGGACGATGCCGCATCATCAGTACATGCCTCGTAGTGCTCTTAAGCACAACTTACCTCATCGCCACCGATGTCGGTCACAAGTTGATCCTTTCATCCCCTCTGAGTTGTCGCCGCACATCGTGGCATGATAATGCCTTTTCTAGTTATCTTTGCTTCGCTCTACTTTCATCACCCTTCGCGCTACCGCTTTGATCATCCAAGAGCTAAAACCTAGCAAGTGCTTGATCTCAGCCTCACCGCTTTCCTGCTTGCAGGCTTGATTACCTAAGATCTTAGCCGTAAGACCCGTAAGCTAACTTTGAACTAACTCTTGATCCTACCCTGCTTTCTAGGATATAAAAACTAGTTGCTTAAACTACTTTTGTTTTAAAATCAATTGCTCTATTTTCATTAATTAAACCAGTGCTGCTTGTATTTACTCTAGAGTTTATTTGGATCTTCTAAATTGGTTCTTATTGATGTTTTTGCATTAGATGAATGCTCGTTATTTATTTCCACGTCGCATCTCGTGTAGGCTTGTGTTCTTGTTGAAGACCCGAGCTGCGACGACTGAGGAGACGCAACTACCCCGACTTTGCCCGAGAGGACGCTCAACCTCTACTACTCTACGACGACTACCGCACAGGTGTCATGTCACTCCCAACCATGTAGAACCCATGCATGCTATTAGTTGCTAGTGCTATATTTATGTTACTTGATTTGATGGATTGCATAGCCATTTGTTTAGCCACACCTTGATATTTGATATATCCTGTTTCCTTGCTTTACCTACCTCGGGACTAGCTACAGACCCCTAGCTAGTCCCATAACTTACTATCCATACTTTTGTTGCTTGATTATGGATGGTATTCTGGGCTTGGACTGAGATGTGGGAGATCTCGGTGTGTTCTAGCGTGAGTTTTGGGTGCGTACCTCCTTGAAGTGTATTGGAAGGAGCGAGCCGCTTGGTTACCGGTGAACGCCTGCCTCGGGAAGATGCGATCTGGCCTCTAACCCGAGCGCCGTGTCGTATGGGTTGGAGATGGGGAGTGCTCACTCTCGGCCCTTAAGGACCGATCGTCAGACTAACCATGCTTCTTTGGACTCTTACCGTACAAACCGCTCGCCTTGTTATGGGCGGGGGTGCGGGGTGAGACTCGTAGTGGATAGCACCCCTCCTGTAGGCGGATCGGTGTGATCGTGTCGGGAGACGGCTCTTTCCTCCTTAGAAGACTTTGCCCCGGCGAGGCCGGGGAAGGGTTCCACAGCTTCGAGGGACCTCTTGCGGGCAGTATGAGCTCTACCGCGGAGGCTGAGCCAGACTCGGAGACGCAGGAGGGTACTATCCACTTACTTGGACTCCAGCCGTATGGTAGGGTTTCGGGTGGTTCGCTACCATCCGGGCTCTATTCGGGCGGGTACGGTTGTACAACCTCGCGAGTGTTTAAACCTATAGCTATAGTCCGTGTCCACAGAGTTATGGACGGGTCCTGAGATTTGTTATTCTGGCTAGACTCTTTTCTTGTGCTTCTTCTCTCCCCCGAGTGAGTGAGCCCGGCCTGAGGCCGTTGAGATGTGGGGATAGGAGCAGGTGGGCCCCACATCGCAGATGAGAGTTGGGAGCTGGATCGTGGGTGTGATTCAGTGTTTTGGTGTGGACATCCTTGTTGAGGGGTGTGGACCCCAGAGGTGTGGACCTCAGAGGTGTAGACCTCCCGGAGGTGTGGACCTCAGAGGTGTGGACCTCGCTGCTTATTCTGCATACCTTGAATGTTGCTTTCGCGCTGCTGCATGCATAACTTTCTACAACCAAATATAGGTTTTATCCATGCATATTAGATTCAACCACCGCTTTTGCTCTTTGTTGGGAAGCTGACATGACCTACCCGCTTATCGGGTAGATGCTGGCGTTTCAGACTTGGTAATCGTCTACGACTACAACTTCAACGACGAAGGTGTGAAGACTAGAGCTGGTCCTATGCTCGAGTTTGCCTATGGAGCTGGAGACGCTTCGCTTCGATAGATCCGCTGCGTAGGTGTTTTACCTTCCTTGATTCGATCTGTCGGACTTGTACCCGGCTTGTGCTGAAGAGTTGTACTCTGATGTTGTAATAATATTATGTAATTCTTCTTTTATTCCCGTGTTGTATGGATTTGTACCACTTGAGACAGGGATTGCACGTGATAGCCTCTTCTTGGGACTATCACGGAGGTGCAGAGAGTCGGGCTTCCGTTCGCGGAAATTCGGTTCATTTCAGTAAGCATGAATATTTATCTCTTTTATTTCCATTTAATAAATCATCCTTAATCTGGCAAGCTTTTCTTTTCAGGATCAAGCTGTAACACCACCCAGCTTTTCTTTCACCGTGGATGACTCAACTGCCGAAAAAGGAGATGAAGCATTCTCCGGCCAAGCTTTATCAGAGGAAAATCAAGCAAAGCTAAAAGAAATCCTCTCTTTGCTGCAAAGGGATATCCAAGATCAAGTTAGGGACGTTGATCTTCTAGAAGAAGTGCTCGAATCCATCAACCAAGAGCTTCCTGATGATATCAAAGCCTCCTTAGAGCACATCTCACAATTGGATAATCACTTCGCAACAGTGAGGCGAGCTTTGAAGAATCAATCCGCCCGACCAGCCCTGGAACAAAAAAGAGCCAAAGCCAAGCAATTCGTGAAAGACTCGCAGGCTCAGATCCAAAACAATAAGGAATTGCTAGCTGAACTGCAGCCTGTACTTGAGTTGAAGATCATCAGAAAAGCTGCACTAGAGGCCGAACTGAAGAACTTGACAGCTGAATTCGAGGCTGACAAGAAGAAGATAGCCGAACTTCCTGAATCAACAGAGAAAATCCAAAAGGAAGCTACAACAGCTCTGATTGAATCAAAACAGCTCAAGACAAAGCTCTCTGCTCTATCTAACACCCAGGAAGCCGATCAGAAATTGTTAGAAAACATCAGCAAGATGATATTAGATGCTTCCAGTGTAATCTCAAAGTACTTGAGTATTGAATTGTAACCAACAATTTGTAGCCGAATACTTCATCAGCTTTGCATTTTGCTCACCATCAGTTTTCACTTTCCAACATTTGTTTTACCTTATTTTAATGAGCAATTTCTGGATGATCCATTTGGAAACTCTGGCCAAACAGTGTTAGACCCGAATAGCAACCCGACTGCAACACAGCCGAATTTCAGCCAGTCAAACCGAATATGACCCAGCTTGAATCCCAAACGACCCGATGACGGTTCGGTTAAGGGAGTCTCTCCACTTCCCAAAATTCTTGGGATATGCACCACAATCTCCAGCCACGATCTCTTTGCCAGTCCCATAAATAAGAACCTCAGGTGCCCCTAGCCTTTCACCAAGTCCTCTGCTTTCAAGCTTTTGCCAATCTAAACTTCTGCTCTCCAGTAGTAGTACTCCAAAAGCTCCATGGCAAGCAGCAGCAGCAGGCGCCGGGCCAGCGACGAGGCCGAAGGGAGCAGCACTGGCGCTCGCTGGAGGTGGTGATCGTCAGTTTCTTTACAGCTCTTTTTAGATCTCTTTTTGTCTATGACGACCCTCTTTGTGTTTCCAGGCTTATCCAGTGGAACCCTGCTCCTGCACCGGCCACAACCCCGGCCATGGTGGGCGATTCCTCGGGATCGTCCGACCGTTCCCACTCCTGCAGCTCGCACTACGATGACCTTGCCGCCCATAGGTTCAAGGTGGAGCGCGATGAAACCCAGCGCGAGTTGGAGGTTGTCTCCAAGAAGGCCGGAATCGCCGAGCTCAAGTGGGAGCACCAGCGCAAGCAGCTGCTAGAGACCATCGACGGTGAATCTTGTGATTTATTTAAACTCAACTCAACTTTGAACTAACTGCCATTGCTTCATGATTGCTGCAGACCATGACACCGAGCTCAATTGGCTGAAGACGCTGGTGAAGAAGCTAGCGGACAAGGTGAACGCTCCCGGAGACACACCGGAAGCTCGCCTTGGTGCGGTGGAATACCGCGTCGACGAGGTGGCCCTCCACGGTGTCCGCCTGGGTACCACCCTAGGCCTGGCCGCCATGGCGACGCACACCGGCGTCGACTACTCCACACGGCCGCGCGGCTTCCACGGTGGCGCGCCGGAGGACGTCGACGACATCGAGGTCATCCTGGAGCGCCTCGACGGCCACGGCGACGCCATTGCTGATTCCATTCATCCCCAGTCTGTGATGAACAGGCTTTTTGATTAGTTTGTACTAGGGATGTTGGAATTTTGGCAAAAAATATGAAATTTTATCTTCTACATTTGTCTTGTGATAATTTCCTTTGGTTTGTGCATGCGAACCTTCACTGCTTTGAACGCATTCGAGAGCTTTTACTCTAGCCGAATACGTACAAACTCTTGTCCCTTGGCGTAGAATCCGCAGAAAATCCTTATTTGGGAGCCATTAATACTGTTCAATGAAAACCCCCTCGCATTCGGGAAGAAACCCTGTCGTTTGGTATTCCCATTAATGTACACCATCCAGTCATCACTCCCGATGCGCTCTCACGGCTAATAAAATAGCCCCCTTGGTGCTCTGCAAATCCACTCGCATACACTTCCATCATTTCACGTCCTCTCATCCTGCTCCTCCAGAGAAAAACCCCCAAGGCCATGGCGGACAAGGGGAAACAGCCAGTCGATGAGAACAATTCCCCATCAAGGTAGCGAACCATTCGAGAGTAATCTTTCCTCTCAATCCTTTCTCTTGTTTTCGATTGCAATCTCATGATTCACCTTCCTTTGTTTTCAGCCTCGACTTGCTCCCAGAGGAAATCTTTGGAACTGAAGAGGTTCCTGAATACATCCTCTCTGATTCCTCTATTGAAAAAGAAGACGCCACACCGGAACAGAGGACCAACCACCAACTGCACCGTCGCATCCGGCATCTAGAACACAACCTGCGGGACATCACCGCCCACTGCAGTGCCGAACGCGAACGCCGCATGAGCTTGGAGGCATTGGTAGGGGGTAAGATCCTCATCTTTATTTGATTCTCATGCTTAAGTTTTAGATCCCACATTCAACGAGAATCTGTTCCCTTTCTTCAGATGTTTCTGACAGGTACAACAACTTGAAAGCTTCCTGGGACAGCCTGATGGAAGTTGCAAATCACGGCAACCCCTGAAGTTTCTATGTTGCCGTCAGGGTGGTCCTGGAGCAGCTGAAGAGGGAAGAACTGAAGAGGAAAAACGCGGAGCCAAAGAAATGAAGCATACTTTCGCTTTTTCCTCCAGGTCTTCTGCTTCCCACAAGCTCTCTCTTGTAATCTTAGGTAGCTGGGTTGCCAAATAAAGAACCTGCAACAAACGTTTGTAATGTAGAACATTTTTCGTGCTAAGGGCAATACACTTTAGTATTGGCCATCTCCTATTGTCAGGATTTTTGCTCCGAAAGCGGCTTCTTTCCCGAACGCCGGCTGTTTCTATGTTTCTGATGCTTGTAATCCTGATGCTTGCAATCAACAATCAACTTCAATACTAGGATAATATTTCTTCAAATATCTCCCGTTTATAGCAGCAGTAAACTCTTCTCCTAGTAAAGTTTTCAAGATATGCGCATTTCCAAGCGTACATCTAACCACCCGAAAAGGACCTTCCCAATTCGGGGACCATTTGCCGAACGTACTGTACTTAGTCCCAATTGACATTAATGCTTTCCAAACTAAATCTCCTTCTGCAAATTGCTTGACTTTTACCTTCTTGTTATAATACCTAGCAACTCGCATCTTGTTTTTCTCAATATTTTCCAAGGCCCTAAGATGAATCATATGCAAATCTTCTAACTCATTCATCATTAAGCCTCCATCATTAAGCCATTGTAATCCTTGGAACTTAAATCCTTTTGCAAAACTACTCTCCTTGAGTTTGACTGCATTTCCCATGGCAAAACAACATGATGCCCGTAATCCAACTCATAAGGAGATGTTTTACTAGCTCCATGAGGAGCCATTCGGTAAGCCCACAAGGCTTCATTGAGTACCGAATGCCACCTTTTTGGCTTCTGATCAATCTTTTTCTGTATAATTTTGATCATGATCTTGTTAGAAGTCTCTGTCTGACCATTAGCTTTGGCATAATAAGGAGAAGAATTTAACAATTTGATCCCCATGTTTTCAGCAAATTCTCTGAACTCTGAAGATGTAAACTGAGTCCCTTAATCAGTTGTAATTGTTTGAGGAATTCCAAATCTATAGATGATGTGCTCCTTGACAAACTCAACCATGTTTTTTGATGTTACTTTCTTCAATGAAATTGCCTCAACCCATTTGGTGAAATAATCTATTGCCAAAAGCACAAACTTATGCCCCTTTCTAGATGGAGGATTTATTTGGCCAATCAAGTCTATACCCCATCCTCTGAATGGCCATGGCTTGATGATAGGATTCAAAGCTGATGCTGGAACTCTCTGGATATTCCAAAACTTTTGACAATCTTGACACCCTTTGTAATACTCAAAGCAATCTTCCAGCATCGTCGGCCAATAACATCCAGTGTGCCTGATAACCTACTTCATTGGATAAGCCGATTGATGCACTCCACACAGCCCATCATGCACTTCACTCATCATCTTCTTTGCTTCTTCTTGACCCAGGCATTGTAGCAACACCCCATCCAATAATTTGTAATACAAACGTCCATCAAGAAGAACAAATTTTATAGATTTATACCTGAGCTTCCTAGAGACCTTTCGGAATGGATTTTCTAAATAATCAACAATTTCTTTTCTCAAATCTTCTTCTATTAAGCCACTCCCGAAAGCACACACATCATTGGCAAGTACTTCTTGATTTTCTCTATAATCTGAAGCACTTTGAGCCAACCTGTTTGCCTCTTCATTGTGTTCCCTAGGAATATGCTGTAGAATCACCAACTGAAAACTTTTCAAGATTTCCTTGCACTCCTCGTAGTAATTCCTTAGGATATCATTTCTACATTCATATTGGCCATACAATTGTTTTATAACTAGCTTTGAATCCCCATAAATCTCAATTGAAATAGCCTTTGCTTCTTTCAAATATTGAAGCCCCCTAAGCAATGCTTCATATTCAGCTTGATTATTCATGACAGTAGGTTGAATAGGAATAGCAAACTCAAACATCTCCCCCCTGGTTGAAATTAACAAAATTCCTACTCCACCACCTTTGCCACATGAGGATCCATCAAATAACAAAGCCCAAGGAGTAATCTCAAGCAAATTAATTGATGGATCACGATGTTTAGTAATGAAATCAGCAAAAATCTGTCCCTTAACAGCTTTTGTCGATTCAAACTTCAACTCAAACTTAGACAAAGCTAAAATCCACTTGCCAATCCTTCCATTCAAAATTGGCATAGACAACATATGTTTAATTACATCAAATTTTGAATATACAACGCATTCGGCATTCAACAAATAGTGCTGAAACTTTGTACATGAGTAATAAACACACAGGCAAAGCTTCTCCGCAGCCGAATATCTTGTTTCGGGATCAAGCAATTTTTGGCTAAGGTATGCAACTACTCTTTCCTTTCCCTCAAATTCTTGTATGAGGGCCGATCCAATGGTTTGGGTATCGGCCGCCACGTACAACTTAAAAGACTTTTTCAATTGTGGTGGCGCCAACACTGGTGGTTCCTTCATGTATTCCTTAATCTCATCGAAAGCCTTTTGTTGTTCGTCACCCCATACAAACTTTTGATCCTTCTTGATCCTCAACAGTGGAGAGAAAGGCAACACCTTCTATGACAAATTTGAAATAAATCTTCTCACAAAGTTGATCTTGCCGAGCAGTGATTGTAATTCCTTGAGGTTGGTTGGAGGAACAACTTCATCAATAGCTTTCATGCTTTTCTTGCCAACTTCTATTCCTCCTCCATGTACCAAAAATCCCAGGAACTCTCCAACTGAAACCCCAAAGGCACATTGTTCGGGTTCATCTTAAGCCATGTTTTCGGGTGCACTCTAGAGTTTTCCTCACATCATCCAAGTGTGATTCATGACCCAGAGACTTGATCACGACGTCATCAATGTATATCTCCACAATTTTGCCGATCAACTCGTGAAAGATATAATTCATGGCTCTTTGATAAGTTGCACCGGCATTTTTCAACCCAAATGTCATGACAATCCACTCAAAAGGCCTATATGTCCAGGACATCTGAAGGCTGTTTTTGATATATCTTCTATTGCCATAAAAATTTGATTGTACCCTGCATTGCCATCCATGAAACTAATAACTTTATGTCCAGCAGCGGCATCAACCAACAAATCAGCAACAGGCATTGGATATCCATCCATGGGTGTAGCTCTATTTAGATCTCTAAAGTCTATGCAAACCCTCATCTTCCCGTTTTTCTTGTAAACAGGGACAATATTAGAGATCCACTCTGCATATCTACATGGCCGAATGAAATTTGCTTCTATTAATCTCTCAACTTCTTTTTTCACGTCGGCCAATACTTCATCCTTGTAGATCTTTCGGGGAGGTTGCTTGTAAGGCCTAAAACCAGGCTTGATTGGCAACCGATGCTCAACAATGGAACGATCCAAACCAGGCATCTCCGAATAATCCCAAGCGAAGCAATCTTTGTATTCTTTCAGTAGCTTGATCAACTCTTTTCTGAAACTTGAATCCAAGTTAGCACTGATAAATGTTGGCCTTGGCTTGTTACCATCTCCAATGTCTATTTCTTCCTATTTGTCAGCCGACATAAATCCACGTCCTAACTTTCCTTCAGTTCCATCAATTGGATTCTCCATTAAAAATTGCTATAAGAGCCGTCTGCTTGAATCGGTACACCGTTGATCACCGCCGACCGGTTCAACGGGACCTTCACCCCAGTCCTTGCCTGAGAAGCAATCTATACCTTGATACTCCCAGAAGGCTGGTTCCACGTTAGCCACGCTTACTGAGTCGTCTGCTTGGACAACTTCCACATCATCATCCACCCATTGAACAAGTTGTTGATGCATAGTAGATGAAATGCAACAGTTTGCATGGATCCAATCCCTTCCAAGCAGCAAGCTATATGCCCCCTTGCCTTCAATGACAAAGAAGGTTGTAAGCAAGGTCTTAGACCCAATCATCAAATCCACATGCACACAGCCCTTAGTGTCTGAAGGATTTCCAGCAAAATCATTCAGAACTATGCTTGTTGGTGTCAAGTCTCCAGGGCCCATGCCAAGCTTCCTGAACGTAGTGTACGACATCACATTGATCGCAGCTCCACCATCAACAAACATCTTGGTCAATGGCTTCCCGTTGACATATCCTCTCAAGTACAGCGGTCGCATGTGCCGATTCTTGGCTGGCTTGTCAAAGGTAGCTTGCTTGGCCAACACTAGCTGTGCCATCAGCCCAAATTGCTCATCCTCATCGATGTCCGGCGACGCCTCTTCCTGCACAACCTGATTAGCTGGAGCCATGAATTCATTCGGCAAGAAGCATACCATGCACGTTGGAGCCGAACGACCAGATCCATCAGGCTTGTCTTTTAGACGCCACACCTGTTTCCTCTTGATTCATGCCTGCTTCAACTCCTGATTTCTCAAGTGTTGAACTCTTCTCTTTTGGATTCTCTTCAAACCAGGTGGGCACCACTGTCCTTTCTGCCAGACATATTCACGATCTTCTTCTTCTTCATGATCAACCCATCTATGATCAGCATATCTTTTCCTTGGTTGATCATTAATTTCATTTATTTTTATGCGCCGACCGTCACTAGGATGCATCCTTCCAATTCTTTCATGGATGGATCGGCGATTGACAGTGTCCTGCATATACTCAGTATATCTGTCACTGCATTGAGGACAATTGTTCAGCGTGGGGAGCTTTAAACCTTCATTCCAGCAGTGCTTGAAGAAAGCACATCCCCAATGCGCACGCTCTTGCTCTCGCGCGTGTTCTTCTCGTTCTTTTCTGTGCACTTCTTCTTCAAATCTTCACTTCTCCTCCTCGTACTTTTGTTTCTGGTAGCACTCCTTTTCTTGCTGACGCTGCCACTTATTAAGGAGAATGCGCGAAGTCACCCTAGGTTTAGAAGATTCCCCAATTTCAATTTGACTTTTCAGGATGCGAGGCACTTCCTTGTGGACTTGTTCAACTGTTACTTGTCAAGCAGGGTCAACTGATCCATCCTGCTTCGCCTTTGCTGAAGTCAAAACCTTCACTTTTCCTTTTTCCTTAGCAGTCACCATGTTAACTGAAAACCCAATCATGTTCTGAGGAAAAGGATTGCCATCCAATTTCATCTTATTATCAAATTTTAGATGACCTTCTTGGATAGCCTTTTGAATTCTCATCCTGAAAACCCTGCATTCATTGATGGAGTGAGAATTCCTATCATGAAACCCATAGTATCTATTTTCTTTCACTCCATCAGGCCGAAGCATAGAATGCCCTTCTGGCAACTTGATTCAGCCTTCCTTCACGAGGAACTCAAAGATCTTATCAGCCTTGGTCACATCCAAATCATAAGTGCCCTTAGCTTGCTTGACCCACCTTTGATTCACTGTTACTGGCTCTTTGCCCCCACACTATTTCAGCTGCAGCTATTTCCTCTTCATCATCAAATTCCTCTCCTTGATCAGCTCTCTTGAGGAATTGATTATAGATGTCAGCATATCACTGTGTTTGGTGAACCTGGAGTCCTTCTTGAAACCATAAGCATGGTTGCTCATCAACGACGGCATGTGCGACAATTGGCCAAGATTATCGAACTCCATGCCGAATAACTTTTCCCGAATAGCTGGCAACATACCTGCTACAGCCATACCAGTCAATTGATCATCTGGTAGGTTCAAAGAGAAGCACATGCTTTTGGCCTCTCTGAACCTCCTGAGGAACTCCATTGGTGTTTCATTGTTCCTCTGTCTCAGGGTAGTTAGATCAATTAGCTTCTTCTCATTGCTCCCAATGAAATAATGAGCATGAAACTTCTGCTCTAAATCCTTCCAAGAGCAGATAGAGTGAGCAGGCAGAGAAGTGAACCATATAAAGGCCGGGCCTGAAGCTTCCCCGAGGTGCATCAAGTATCGGACTATGTGCTCCACAGTGCTAGTATCATCATGCCCAGAAAACTTCGTGAGATCTGCAGGAGCCTTCACCCTGTGCGGTAAGGCCACCCTGTTATACCATTCTGGGAAAGGAGGTGTGTAAACGTGCCCTTGGTTTTTAGGCTTTAGACCGAATTGATTCTGAAGCACATCGGTCATCCTCTGCATCAGGAGATCAATATTGACGTCTTGACTCCCTGTTCCTCCAACAGGCATCCCTGTAGCGCCACCATATCCAGAATTCGGGAGAGCATCAACAACACTGTAATCCATGAACTCCGAATACCCGGAGCCGTACATATTCTTCAGCAACCTATTATTGGTTGGAGCTATTCTGTAAGTAGAATCAGATTGAACTCCTGGAGTACCAAATGCCATCTCTCCATATGTACGTGAATTAGGTACTGCTTGACGAGGATTCGGCCGAACTGGTTGGCTATCCATGTGTTGAGTTGGCTGACCACTCATGCTTTGTGGAGGCGGTTGAACACTTGTATCTTGACGAACTGGTTGGCCAGTGACAACAGCACTTGATTCTCCTTCAAAGTGTTTGTCCACTCCTGGGCCAAAGATGCCAACCATCATCTACCGAAAACTATGCAGAAATGCAGTATTGTGCCTAGCCATTATGTCTTCCAAAGCTTTCTGTACCATGCCAAAAACTTCCTGTTTCTCTTGAGCAAATGTAGTATCAGGTTCTCCTGGCAATAGAACCCTTGGCATGTCAAACTTAAGGTATGGTACACCACTTCTATTTTTAGAAAATGACATCAGACACTTCTGCTGAAATTGATCAATAGCTTCCTTCAGTTGCAATTGCTGTTCTGTAGACAGCTCCTCTATGGTGACATCCAAAACATCATGAATATCAGGCATCTTGATGAACTAGATGGTCCCACCGGGCATGCCAAAAAGTGTGTTGATGTAAAATCAGCACCTCACGCCAAGCACACAGCAAGCCGAACAAAGCTGGCTTAACACACATGCTGAATCCGAAGCGTGCCAGTCAATTTTTGCTGAAACTGACAAAGGATGAAAAGCAGTTAGACAAAACCTGGAACTTGCCGGGTGTTACCAGACAGTTCCGCATTTACGGCTACAAAGCCAATCAAAAACGACATATAGCTACAACAAGCTATCTGTCAACAAATCTGAATATCATTCGAGAGCTTTAAAACATGTAAACAGGATATAGCTGAATGCATGACGTAAGCATGACGGAAGATCGGTCTTTGTCTAAATAACATCACAGCACGTGATCATGACTAATTTTCAGGGATAAATTACAATAAGATAAATAAAGGTGAAGCATGATTATAAATTTGCAGCAAACATGCATGCATAGGCCAAAAGCACTAGTCTACCGCATCTCTAGGTGCTTTCAAACCCGTCGAGCATGACACCAAACAAGTTAATCCACCGCATGATATGACTTCTTTGAAACCACACCACCAACCAAGAATAGATCAATCCACCGCATGATACAATCTAAACATGGAAGCTAAAAGCATTCATTATTTAAAACAAACTTATAAACACGTTTCACTCGTGGCAGAATTGTCGAATACAGCTGTACAGCCGAATCGGGTTCCGTGGAGAAGGAACAAACATTGAAAAGTTCACAAGCTTGAACCAGCAACACGTGACAATCTAGATTGATCTAAATTCGGCTATTGAGAGCACGTGATCCGTTTACCATATATAAAACCAAAGATTTGAAAGTATAACACATGGATCCCCAAAAAATAGAGCCGAACCTAATCAATCTAGATTGAGCAAAAGAGTGTTACATGAATTAAACATAAAAGAGTAAAATTCAAAGCAACACATGGTAACTTAATGAATCTATTAGATCTTGCCAAATCTAATAGAGCCGATAACTAGCTCCAAGCTAGATCTTAGCCTACCGCATGGCTCATGATCTAACAAGAAACCCTCTTGAACCAAGCTTAAATCTACCGCATGATACTAAGCATGGTAACAAGACTACTTGCATCACGGTCTAAATCCACCACATGATACTAGACATGGTACAAGGTTGCCGGTACTTACGGAGGTCGACGGATCGATAGCTCCTCTCGAAGAACTCGACGACTCGACTAGAAGGACTCGAAAGTTGGCACGAGGCCGGTTTGTTATGAAATTGTTCGATCCCTATTACAAAAACTAAGGGTTTATATTTATATCCTTGTCCTAACACGACTCCTAGTCGACCACGAGTACAACATTTATTGCGTAAATTAATGCCCCGACGCCAATGTCCGTCTTGCACCCGTCATCAATTCATCCCTTCCTTATACTTAGGCCACGTCATCACGTATTCCCGAATGTTTTCTTTTTCCAAGCACAAAATAGCTCTTCTGCCGAATGATGGCGTGCTACCGACCGCAGTCACCTTTATCGAATGCTTTGAGGAAAATTTCTTGTCGAATGGTGTTTCTTTACCAAACTCGGCCCACAAGTTAGTTTCTTTCCTGTACCAATTTTTGGTGTTAACAAAAAGCAATTTGATGTGATTGCTAAAAGTATTATTTTGTCCTCACTATATGTAGTCGTTTTCAATAGAGTTTTTACTTGTGAAAATGCTCATGAGCTATGAAAAACCATCAAGGAGCAAAATGAGGGTTCAAAAGAAGTTGCTAATGAATGCTACGGTTGTCTCCTTGAGGAATTCAATAGCTTTAAGCCACTTGCTAATGAAAATGCCGAATCTATGTACTCACGCCTAAATGTGCTTGATAATGAGATCAATGCTTTAGGTGTGAAGGACATCACGGACTTGAACATCAACCGCAAGATCCTTCAAAGTCTCTGGAAGCCCGATTATGACTTGGTGAAGGCAATCATCTACGAGAAGAAGCTCGAAGATTTGAAGCCATCTCATATCTTGAGCAAGATCATGGCACATGAGCTTCAACTCATGCCCAAGTCAAAGAAGGCGCCCCAAGAAAAGCCCCAAGAACCATCGTCTCCAACTACAAGCCATGCTATCTCAAGCCAACAAGAGAAGATGTTGAGTAGGATGGCTACTCATGGAAGCTCAAGCGAGGATGATGGTTATGATGGTGACGATGGAGATTCCTCAAGTGATGAAGAGGTTGAATCCATGGTGGCCGAGTGCGTAAAGAAGATCTTCAAGTATGTGAAGAAAGTCAACATGTACGGCTACAATGTCCACTTGAGTGAAGAGCGTCATCATCAACACATCAAGTTCGTCAAGATCGAGCACAAGCCCAAGAAGAAGGTGGTCAAGGAGAGGAGACCAAGGCAAAAAGAAACTATCGCCGTCTGTGAGTGGACAAGTGGTGGAGAATCAAGTTCTTCTAGCTCAAGTGATGAATCAAGAAAGAACTTCACCACTCGCTTCATGCAAGGTCCTTCATCATCACTACGCATGTGCCTTATGGCCAAAGGTGTGGAGAGCAATGTAAGTGATGATGAATCCGACACCACCTCTCTCGATGATCTTGTTGAGCTAGTCCATGAGCAAAAAGGAATGCTTAAGAAACAAGCTAATGAAATTAAAGAACTCAATGCTCTCAATTATCTTAGTGCAATGCTTGCTACAAATTATGAACATTTGTTGTGCAAAATCAAATTGCTTGGCAAGGAGTGTGATGAGCTAAAATCTAAGCTTGAGAGCAAAGAGACTAAAACAAGTAATTCCTTTGAGCTTGATGAATCATCTATCCCTTGTGCAATTCCTATCTCCAAGGTAGATGCTTCAACTTCTTGCATTGATTTAATTGATGAATCTTGCTCACCATCTTGCAATGATATTGTTGTTGTAGAAACATGTGATCACCTCATAGGCAAGAAGAATGATGAGCTTAAGCAAGAAGTGAAATGGCTCCGAGAGAGGTTGGCAAGCTTGATGGGCAAAGGCAAGAGCGATGAGGAACAAGTGGACATCTCTCAAGACATGAAAAGTAAAGTCCAACCTTCTCAAGATAACCGTGATCCCATGGTGAAGAAGCTTGAGAAGGGTGCAACCGTGACTTGCTACAAGTGTCATGGAGAAGGACACAAGTTCTACAAGTGCCCTCAATTTGTCAAGAAGATGGACAAGGGCGAGAAGAAGAAGTTGAAGCCCACCATCAAGAGCTCCCTCATATACACCAAGCCCAACCGCAAGAATAAGACCAAGAGAAACACCTACGTCATCAAGAAGAAGGCTAATGGAAAGGTGGTTGCACACAAGGTTGGGAAGATGAAGAAGGAGCGGGGTTGGAACCAACCCATTTGGGTTCCCAAGGAAGTCATCATCAACATGAAGGGGCCTCAAATGGTTTGGGTTCCAAAGGCCACTTTAAGGCTTGATAGTGGGGACTTGGGAGGCTTGGTACAAAGAAGTTGTGAAGATTCAAGCCTAGAAGCCAAGCTTGCAAGTTGGACATGTGTTCCCCAAGTTCCCCAGTTGAGGTAATGGAAACTAGTATCTATCTCTTGTATCATTGTAGCTCCATTGCCTTGTTTAGGTTGCATTTGTTGCAATGTTTACATATGGTAGGTTGCTTATATCATGTGCTAACCAATGAGCAACTTACATGGTTTGATTAGTGTGTAGGAAAGCTACACTTGTTCTTTCATGGTGCATGTTTTCATATATATCTTTTTGCATCATGAGCAAGCTATGGGGTTAGCTTCTCTTTTGTTGTCATAAACAATGTGTATACATTTGGTTGGTGATTCAAACACTAAATGCACACATTTAGGGGGAGCTCATCCTATGGTTTGGTTATGGGACTAATATTGTTTCAAGCTTATCTTATGTAATCCCTTGGTGACGCGTTCCAGTGCGGTGCTTCATTCTAAGATAATGCTATTTCACTCTCAATGTGATCTAACATCCCTAAAAGAGTGAATATAGCAATATGAGCTTCATGCTATTGAGTCATGCCCTTGCGAGCTTATATCTCTATATAAGTTCAAAGACAATGTACTCATACATTTCTAATCCTTGTGGTACCCCAAGTGTCTTCTATGCAAGCTTCTTTCAAGTGGTATCATCTAGTGATATCATCTCAAAGTGGCTCATCTCAATGTGGTGCCAACAAGGTGAAGAGGATCAGCCCCCGGAGGTATGCAAAGATTAAAAGACTACAAGTGATATCTACAAGTGGTAATGTAACAAGAACCCTTTTGTCTTATCTCTTGTTCTTTAAGCTACCTCCTTGCATGATATGCTCTAAGCTTCCTTGTCTTACAAGTTTGTAGCTGTGCACTTGTTTTTCACATTATCTTTTTGTGCACACACTTAGGGGGATCTTAGTTTGTATCATGCTAGTCTCATGAGCTTGTGATCCATCTTAGTTATTCTCACATGTGGTATCTTCATTGATATCATACATAAGGATCATGGTTCATGCGGCTTTCTCCCTTGTATTTAACATTTCTCTTTCAGCTATGTTTGCTAGGACTTGCTAGCTTCCTTGGAGCCCTTTTGTTTTGGACTTTTTGGAGATTTTATTCCAAAGGGGGAGAATGTGAGACTAAAGCAAGCTAGTAGTTTCAAGGATATGTGACCAAAGGGGGAGAATGTGAACATAGGAAGAGAAGATCAAAAAGGGGAAGGTTGATCTAAGGGGAGTTTGGATGATGGTAAGCATCCAAACAAGTGTAAGTGGCTCTACTTTTGTCAATTTTTGCAAATTTATGCTTGCTTTGCTTGTGTTTTCATAAATCACCAAAAAGGGGGAGATTGTAGTGAACATGGACCCATTTGCCAATTGTTCGAGTTGATTTTGGTGATTCATGCTAACACAAGTAATGGGACTAACCACATTGTCTAGAATGTCTTTGTAGGCATTCATAGGTCTCATGGATGTTACCACATGTTAACATACCATGCACAAGTTAACATACCATGCCCAAGCTAACATGTCATGCCACAAGTTAACATACCATGGACATGTTAGGTTACTTACAGCAAATTTGAGGACTTAGTATATATTTGGAGGCTATAAGTAATGGCATGTTAAGTATGTTAAGTATGTTAAGTTGAAGCAAAGATCCAAGTTGAAGACGTGAAGAAAAAGAAGGAAAAAGACACAGTCAGATGAATCGACGGTACCCAAGTAGAAAGCGTCGGTGCAATCGTCGGACGAGTTGGTACACTGGTTGAAACCCTAGGCGTCGGACGAGTTGCAGAGGAAGAGCAGCGAAGACAGTAGCACCGGATGATACGACGGTCTGAGTGGGGACACCGTCGGTCTATCCGACAATCAGTTTTAATTCATACAGAGATGCGCCAAGATGAAGCCTTCAGCACCGGATGATCCGATGCCTTGGTTAAGATGAAGCGTCGGTCTATCCGACGGTCGCGTGCAAGCTAACAGAGGCGACTTGGACGCGGGGTCTTCAGCACCGGATGAACCGGCGCACCGTCGGTGCATAGCGTCGGAGCAGTTGTGTCAGAGAAGTCATGTGCGGTGGAGGCAACGACTAGTATCATCGGATGAACCGACGCCCGGAAAAAGATAGCGTCGGATCATCTGACGGTAGTACTTTCAGCAGCTTTTAGCCAACGGCTAGTTTGATGCCTTGGGCTATTTATACCTCCTCCACCCGCCCATTTGAGGTGGCTGGATTGTGTGGAAGTGCAGAGGAGTTCAAGACACATTGAAGATCATATCCAATCCATCCAAGTGCTTAATTTCTCATCCTTAAACTTGCATATGCTTTGTGTATGTGCTTAGTGCTAGGCTTAGCTTAGAGCTGAGTGAGTGTAAGGTTGTGCCAACCTTGTGAGGTGATTCTTGAGTGAATCCAGTTGTACAAGGTTCACCGGAAGCCTTGGGGCCTAAGTGGCTCACCGTCAATCATCATCGACCCTCCGGCTTGGTGTGGAGTGGCGAGGACACTTTGTGCGGGGGGACGTGGAGACCCCCTTCCTTGGTGGAGAAGCTCCTTAGTGGACACGGCATCAAGGTGACCAAGGGAGCTTGGCAAGTGCCTAAGTGGCTATCCTTTGTGGCGAGTCAAGTGGTGCTCTTGGGAGAGACTTGGTGACCGGAAGCAATACTCTTGTGTGAGTGCTTCAACGTGGACTAGGGGTGGCTTAGTGCCTACCGATACCACGGGATCAATCGTGTGTCAAGAGTTTGCTTCCTCTCAACCCCTTTACGTTTCCGCATTTACTCTTTTGCAATCTTTGCTTGTCTTTAATTTCCTAGAGTAGTATCATGCTAGGAATGGATATAGGTTGCAAACCTTGCTTTGGGATGGGAGTTTCACACTAGAACAACCCTAGTTGCACATATAGATAGTATGTTCTAGTTTATATTTGTGTAAAATTAGTGAAGCCATAGGTTAAGGTTTTAAGTTGCCTAATTCACCCCCTCCCCCTCTTAGGCTAACGAGCATTTGATTCCTTACAGTATGTCCACATGTACTTATACAAAGGAGCCACGACACACCCTGCAATTCCCACAAGTACAAGTATATTATACGCATTTATATAAAAAAAATACCATATGCACGCATATGTTGTATACTTGATTACCTGAATGCATGTGTGCTGCAAAAGCGCGCTTGGCCTAATTCCATAAACTCGAGCAAATATACCAAACCACCTTATTACTGAATTGTTGTTAATTTTACAATTATTACCGAGTTGGTAGAATGCATTTACCGAATTGTATAAGACCTTTTTAGAGCGGCATACCATAAACTCAAATCCTAGATTCGCCACTGACCTTCGCACTGCCGGAGCGTAGGGATATCCACTCCTCATCGCTGCCTGCTCGTCGCGACGTCCTCGTTCTCGCGTCGACCTCGTGGTTGGATCCCTCCTCCTCCTAGTCGTCGTCGTCGTTGTCGTCGCTGGATCCCTCCTCTAGTCGTCGTCGTCGTCGCCGCCGCCGCAGCTGGGTCCCTCCTCTAGATCTCGCTATTAGAGGTGTGGTGCGCGTCTTAGCGAAGGGGTGTAGAGTGGGTCGCGGCGTGGGGGGAGGTGAGGGGGACGAAGGCGAGGGGGAGAGAAAGTGGCGGCAGCGGCGCGAGGGGGAGAGTGGGAGGAGACTGCGTGAGGGAGGCGTCCTTCCCTACTGAGTACTAACCTAGCGCGAGTGGGCTTGTGTGGGCCTTAAAACGAATAATGTAGGTCACATCACCAAGAAAACTAACTCATAAGTCATAACAAACATATTCACATCTGACATGCATCAGCAGGGCACATAACCAAAATAAGACTGCATCAGCTGGGCGCATCACGAAACTAGATTGTTGCTGCAAGGGAACTAGTTAGCTAGCTAGATGGCTTCTTTTGTGCTGCTGCCTCAAGTTCAGCTAGCCTTGTCTCTAGTTTTGCAAATCTTTCTGCCAGCTCAGCATTCTTCTTTAGAAGTTCAATCTCCTGCCTCTTTTGTGCGGCTTTAAGCTACTCATCCTGCTTGTCGATTCCTTTCTAGATGTAGTCAATGTCATCACGAGTAACAGCACGGTCCTAAAACAAAGGAAAAAATTATATTGATGCAAGCTTCATAACAGTTGTAATTTACAACAAAGTTGTTTTAGCTGTAACTGGTTTCAAAACTTGCCTGCTTCTCTTCAGCCTATTCCTTGAGCTTGTTGATTTCAGTCCAAATCCTGTCAATGTCATGTGCAACAACTTCTTACAACAAATGGAAATTGATGCATTAGAACAATTGATCAGTGAAGATGTGAAGGTCCAAGGACAAATCTTGTGCGTGATGGTTTCAGAACTTGCCTCATGGTCTTCAGAATCGTCGCCGGAGTTGTTGCCGGAGTCGTTGCCGGAGTTGTTGCCAGAGTCGTCACCAGAGGAGATGAGGTCTACCAGCACCACTCTTCTGCCAGGGTCGTCGCTGGAGGAGTCCGCGCTCACCTCAATGTGCATGGACCGCTTCTTCCTTCGCGTTGAGGAAAAAACCCTGCCTCTCAATGGCGGGCGTCGCTGGAGTCCGCCAACTTGGCCCTTGCGCGCGTGTACGGCTTCCTCCCCCAGGCTGACGAAGAACCGGCCTCTTCCATGGAGCGCCGAGGAAGACGCACAGGGGCGGCATGCTGGGACGGCTCCTCTTCATCACCGCGGAACCTCACTCTCTTGTTGGGGGCGACGGACAGCACCGAGAAAGACGGACGGGGACGTGGCCGCGATCCCTCCTCCTTGCAGACCCCCCTAGAGTCGCGGGCCATACATGCGACGGAGACGAGGCTGTGATGGAGACGAGGAAGGCGGAAGCCGGAGAAGGGGATAGAAGGCAGAAGGCAGGGCAGAGCGTTTATTAAAAAAGTTCGAATGCGCAAATGATACGATGATTAACAAACACTCATCGCCAATGAAGGGGCGGGGCCAGGTATTTTCGAATGAAGAACAATTTTCTTTTCCCCTTTTAATCTGCAATCGATTTTTGTATCACATTTTTCTCAGTCAACCGTAATCCAAATTTGATGATATTTGTTTCTGAATTTTTCTAAAATCAACATCTATTCATTTATGACATTTTTCGTATGTAATTCCATTTCTTGGATGTTGTTTATACACCTTATATTGTTCCTTATAAGTGCAACATATAAAATAATATTTTTTACACAACCATTACTAACTAAACTTTGCATTTCGTAATCTTATGGTGAACATAAAGTTATGTTAAAATTTCAAATGCATATGAGTTCGAACATGTTTTAAAGTGTGGAAAACTTCAATGTTGAAGTAACATTCTAAGAAACTATGTGAGAGATGTAGACATTTGTACACAAGTATAATCTTTCATTTTTGAAACCATTTGAATTTTTGTAGAGAAGCTTAGGGACTTAAATTATGTCGCCAAGTCAATTTGTAGAATATTTAGAACACACTAACACGTTATTATAATTATTATATCGTAAACAAGAGATAAAAATTCTAATTTTAAGAAATTTGGTTAGACAAGTGTGGTTGTTGATATTTTATTCAAATACTAAATTACCAACTATGAATTATTCTTATTTTTACGAATTGTTTGGTGCTGTTTATGGGGTATAATAATTGAGGGAAGCAAGTATCAATTCAGAAAAATAGTGTTGGGCCCACGCATCAGCGTCAGAAGCCTATATAAGAAAAGATAATCGTAGCCTGCCCGACTAACAAAGGCGATCCGGGTAGACTAACCATCGTCGCCAACAAGTTCTCCATTATGCCCCTGGCCGGCATCCGCCCCGGCGATGGTGGTACACTAACCATCTTCGCCAACAAGTGCTCTATTGTCAGAAATGCCCCTTGTCGAATGAATATGCATCTGCCCCGGCGCCCCGACCCATACCCCTTCTTCTTCCCCGATCTAAGCTCCACCGCCGCCGCCCGCCCGTCCTTCCCCACCGTCGCACACATGTTGCACTACGCCGATTCGTCTGGAGGTGCACATGCAAGGAGCAGTGTCCAAGGTTGCCGGAGTAGCTGCAATCACTCCATCGGCTTGGATCTAGTCGGTGAGCTAAGCGGCTTTCCACTGGTCCCTTGCCCGGACTGTGGTATGGCTCGGGTGGTGGACGCAGAAGGAAGGTGAAAACCACATTCGTCTTTATTTCAAGTGTGCAAGGAACTTGGTGAGTAGTCTGTTGTGTCTCCCTAATCTGAGTTAGGGTTCTTATGTGCTTTTGATTCTGCAGTACGCCAAGAATTGTGGATTTTATCGTTTCCACAAGGAGTATCTCCAGATGCTGAAGGATGCTGGCGTCATTGTTTTTCGACCGTCGAACTGGGCAGACGCGGTCGATGAAGTAGTTGATTCAGTGGAATGTCAGATTGGGAGCAGCGAGCAGAGGCAAGCACTGGAGGACAAGCAGAGGAAGAAAGCACTGGAGGAGAAGATGGACAATGTGATCTGGAAGATGAACTTGATTATTGTGGCTATTGTTTATGTAGTATTTGGATGTTTACTAGGGATGTATGCTGCAAAGAAGTAATTCTGATGTTAAAAGTGGTGCTTTTGCTTCATCTGTGTGGATGAAGAATGAAAAATTTGTCACATATGACAAACTTAAATGTATGAATGAAGAATGAATGGAATGACAATTGGGTCACAAATCTTAATGTGTCACACATCACAAAATTCATCAATTCATCTGTGCTAACATTTCATTGCAGCGACGAGGCAATGGAAATTCGGATTATTAAGACAAATAGAGTAACAAACTTCTGGCATAACTCTGGCATATATACACATTGCAATTCATTGTGAACTGCTGCCATATAATGACACAAATAGAGTATCAAACTTCTGGCATACACATTGCAATTCATTGTAAGCTGCTACCATAGACATTGCAATGCCTTCCAAAATAGGAGACATGGATTGATCTACCACGTCTCTTAGATCTACTAGTTCATCACAAGTTCAACATACACAGATCTACTAGCTAGTCCATCACAAGTTCAACAAGCACACTGGAAGAACACATTAACAGAGGAACAAATTAATTAAGTAGAGGTAGTCATCGCCGGAGGAGCCCCACCGTCGGAGTCTGAGTCAGAGTCGGAGCCGGAGATGGAGACGTCGAGGCCGCCATCGTCGTCGTCGGGGGGGCACTTCTCTCTCCAGATGCCCAGCCAAGACATTGACCTTGAAGGCGTAATCCATCTTTTTAAGACTCTGCCAATCCAGGTAGAGCATCTTCACTGAAAAACAGGCATCCTCAACATTTACGAACGGAGCACGCATGGGCGGCGACACCTCCTCGGGCTCGGCGGGCGGGGGCGGCGACACCTCCTCCCTCTCCCGCTTCCTTGATGGATCGCTTGACACCATGCCCTTTCTTGAGGAAGCAGAAGCTCTTGGATTCACTTCTTGGTGACCGAAGACGGTGGTGCTGGGGTTTTCTTGGTGCCGTGGCTGACGAAGTTCTTTGCCGGCCATCATTTATATTGACAAGACGGCGAACCGTCAGGCGGTCGGTCACGCGCCTCGGAACCCGTGTCCACTCAGGAAAGCTCTTGGCCACAAAAATCATGTGGTCACAAGGAGATGTGTGACTGTTCATATTTTATTCAAAATACCAAATGCCCAACTACTCCTATGAGTTGTTCGATTCTTAAAAAAACTATATATTGTTTGTATTTTTATTAATCTATATCTATATAACTTATATAACTGGTACCCACTAACTATCATTAACTTCATTTCTCTCTTCATCCAAGCTACCCACATCATCTCCCATCAAACTAAGGGTTATTAACTCTATCTCTTTTTCTCTTCATTACACCAATTCTTTCTTCATACAATCTACAAAGTGACCCGGGTTTGCTAACCCGCGTCGGCATTGACTGCTACCCCCTCCATCCCAAATATTGCCCCTTTCTTCTTTCCGAATGGATAAGCGCAACACTTTCCTTGAAAAAAGGTGCAGAGGAGGCGTGGAGACAGAGACGACGATGAGCACCGACGAGGGGCCAAGCAGCAGACGACCCCATGCACCTGGGATCGAGGAGAACCGGAACGCGAAGCGATGTCGCAACTGGATCTGCGCGCGTGCCGGTGAGATGGCAGCGAAAAGGGAGACGACGATGAGCGCCGGAGAGGGGCCAAGTGGCGTTGGAGTGAACCCATTGCCAGAGACGAGGGTCCTCAACTGGGTCCTCTCGGATTCCGATGAGGGGCCAAGCAGCGGCAAGGAGGAGCGTGCCGGCGAGGGGGCAGCGAAGTGGGCGAGTGGCCTGCCTCACGTTTGTGAGAACAAGTGTCTGGAAACTATGAAGAGGTGTCGAGAGAGCGGCGAAGAAGGTGTAGAGGACCTCATCTCTGACTCTGGCAACGACTACAACGACGGCGAGGCAAGTTTCTTTGAATCTCATTGCCTTTTTACTTGTTCTATAGATGGAGCTTAAGGTAGCTTGAGCTTGAGCTTCATAAAGTAAATTAGTGCCTATGATGATGTATTCCATGCTTGTCATGATCTTAATTATACCAAGTTCTGAGGTAAATCAGTTCTGAACTAAGTTCTGCTTTTACTTGTCACACCCTGCTCCAAGGTCTAAGGCAAATTAGTTTTGAATTAACTATGTTGTTGTTATACCATGTTTAACCCTGTTTCAGGTAAAACTCTTTGAGTCGCGAGCAGAGCTTGAGTTACTTCTTAACCTTAATGCCTGGGATTATGTGAAACCTGAGTTTGAAAAAATCACAAAAGAAGTGAACATCCTCATCAAAAAGGCTAAGCACATAAGGAGGTACAATTATACTACTGAACAAAATCTCGAGCCCATTGAAGGTGCGTTAGAAGGGCTTCAAGAATCCTTGGTTGCTTACAAAGAGGCTACAAAAAGAGCCAATAATCCTGACGGGGCATGATCTAGGTCAAGCTTCTTGATGTGTAGGGTGAGTAGCCATACTTTTGTGGATGTTCAAGGGGCATGCCTTTGTTGATGTGTATGGTCAGATAGCACGACCATAGTAAATAATGTGATGGACTAGTTAAGTCCTAGCCTGAATGGACAAGTTAACCTTTTGTAATGATTATCTTTATTCTTGTGGACAAGTTATCTTCATCTTTATGGACAAGTTATCTCTCTTATGATGTCTGTTTTGTCTCAGAAGATATGTGTGTTGATTGTGCCTATATGTCGAAATGGCAGCAATGAGAGATGGATCAAGTTGACCTGTTAATGAGTACAAACTCAAAGGAGACGATGATTAACAAACCTCTGTCTCATTTGTCCTCCATCTCATTTGTTCACTGACGCCACGCTCCCGCTTCACGGCAGTTGAGTGCTCTCAGACTTCAATTATTGGGCTCTCAAACTATTAACGGGCGTCAAAGGCTCATCGGTAACGGACTTTATAGCACGTTACCAATACGGAGTGATCAGTAACGGACTTAAATAGCCCGTTACCGATAGGGTGTTGATCGGTAACGGACTTTACTAGTTCGTTACCGATAGGTTTCACTTGTGTAACGGGCTCTATTTAACGTTCGTTATAGAGAATTCATGTAACGGGTGTTTAAGAAGACCGTTACCAGAAGTCCACATTTGTAACAGGCGTTGCGGAGGCCAACCCCAGGGTCGACTTGCCGCGCTTATCTGTAACGGACGCCAAGTAACAACTGTTACAGATGTGGGTGCATGTAACGGGTGTTAAGGGCCCGTTATAAATGTTGCGTGACCTATTTGAGGTTTTCACGTAGTGGTTGTCAAAATGTGTTGATGTTTTTTTTGGCCAATAGACGAGAGCACTAGAGTGTGCGGGTCCTGAACAAACTGAATAGCAAGGATGCTACTCAGTCCAATCAGCCTGGTCTAGTAACTTGGTTAGACCGGTTCCTAGAGTTTGGCTCAAATTGATCATTCAAGAGGATAACTACCACGGTTAGGTGATGGAGTATGGCTAGGTTTCTAAGCAAACCAGCAAACAGATAACCAACATACTTACATGGTGAAGAACGACTAGTTTACATGTAAACTAGCAAAGACCGTTGAAGCTTTCACCCGTCAGGATGGCAATGGGGAGGGGCAACATCAGGGGGATGCTTTTTGTCCTTGCCCTGGTACCTGAATGTTGCCCTCCGCCCCGTCCTCGAAATCAATTTTGGGGGAAATCTGAGCCACACCCTGACGGATCCCCCACTCTGGACGAGGCCGAGCAAGGAGATTAGGCAAGGAGGTGGCTCGGGGAGGAACCAAGGACGACGACAACGGCGGGCACCCTAGCGAGGATGGCGGCAGGAGGTGGTGGCTTGGGGAGGAGGAAGGCTCTCGGAGGTCAAGGTGGAGGCTCGACAAGGAAGACGGTCGTGGCCTGTGGCTCAGCGAGCGAGGAAGATGGTGGCGCATCCGCAAGCTGTTAGCAACGACGGGCAACAGAAAGTTAGGGTTATAGGGAAGATTGTTTATGTACAGGTGGGCTATTGGGCTGCTTACTTTAATATATGGGCCAAAAGAGAGGAATTCTATGATTTTCGGATCCCTGTGGATCTTCACATGGGAAAACTCGACCCCGTCCCCACCTCGGGTCAATTTCGGTGCTCCACCCCGTTAGCCTCGTGAGGGAAATTATGGCCCAGTCCCCACCTTGTTCTGGGCGGATACTCGCGGATCCCTGCCTCCACGGGGAAAACTGCCACCCTAACTCACCCTGGAGGGGCCCGTTAGGGTGTGGATGTTAACGGTGTGCCCTAGATCGACCAGCAAGCCTTAGAATTCCATCTAAGATCATGGATCTCGATGGATGAACTGCAAGGGAGAGGTTGGAAGAGAGATTTAGGGCCAATTTAGAAGATAAAAGGTAAATGTATAAAGTATGATTCTATTGTAATGCCCTAAATCGGTTGTGGCCCTTAATATTTATAGATGGGGAGTCTTGAACCAGTAGGAGTCAAAGATGATAAAATAATCTCGTGTTAAATACAAATTCTAACTCGGATTTGGCTGGACAAACCAGTCATATTGTCCCTACTGACCAGTCAGACACGTTAGCACAAGGATGAATTTTACCACGGAACCATAACTATCTCGTCCGTACTCCAAATTGAACGCTTCGCATGTGCATTTCAATCGTCTTGACGAGACCTACACAATGGTGGAGTCCAATATGAATTGTGATCACTTTGTTGAAATCGATCTAACTAGTGGGGTGACATGTCTAACAGGCTTGCACTATTGGATTGGCCATAGGGCGAATAACTGATGATACCACTCTTATAGGGCGATTGGCCTTGCTGTATCAGCCATATCTGCAAACAGTGGTTAAGCCCAATCATATATGCCAAATTTGATCATCTTGGTGCGAGCTTGTTCTTAGTAGACTCCAACTTTTGATTTGATCTCATATTGGCACGGTTCCAAGTGCACCTTTTGTCCCTCTAACAAAATAACGTTCAGAACATCCAAAATGACCCATTCATATTCAAGTTAAATTTGAAAAACACAATAGTTAGGGTGTGTTTGGAACAACTCCACTCCAGCTTTTTTAGCTCCACTCCAAGTTTGGTTTGCCAAACGCCACTAACTCCAGGTTTTGAAAGTCCGAACCAGAGGTCAACTCAAGGATTTTCTTGGAGCTCCTAAGGGGGTACTCCAACTTTGCTTGTCTCAAAACAAAACATGGAGTTGGAAGGAATTACCCATTGACACTGGTTACGCATACCGCTTCAGGAGGAAAAAACGAAAAAGACCGATGTCTTGACCCCCGCCCGTCTACCGCCAACACCTTCGCCTCTCACGACGCTAGTGCGCCGCCGCCCCTTCCTATCGCCGGCGGACGACGCGGCGCATGCCCAGTGGCCATCGACGTGGCCCATGGCAGGTGGATTAGCACGCTCGGCGGCCGGTGGATTGGAGCGCGCGGGTTGGGGGTTGCTCTCGTGGCTAGCGACGGAAGCACGTTGCGCCTCTCACGCATGGACGCTAGTGCATCGCCGCCCCTTCCCGTCGCCGGCGGACGACGCGACCCATGCCCGGTGGCAATCAGCATGGCCCATGGCAGGTGGATTAGGACTCTCGGCGGCCGGTGGATTGGAGCGCGTGGATTGGGGGCTGCTCCGATGGCCGGCAACAGAAGCACGTCATGCCCGTGTGGGTTTCAAGGTCCACCATCGAGTTCTCCCAGGGGGTGAGGGGCGCCCCCACTGCCGGATTTGCGGGAGGATGCGGCGCCATCTCTGGGTGGGTGTGTGACCCCGCCGTCGTCCATGAAAGAGGAAGTCACAGCCCCGTCGCTGCCGTCTCCGTGCACCAAGCAGTCAATGCTCCAATTCCATTCCCTCCTCGTGTGTGTGAGCTAGATTATTAGCCAATAGAGCTCCAACAGGATGACGGTGGGGAGGTTCAGTCGTCCCTCCGCAGCATTTTCGTGCGAGCTTGGCAAGCAGACATGTCGTCGTCAGAGCCGGTGTCGATCCGCCCCACCAACTATGTGGATAGCCTCACTTACCAGTTACCACTGCCTGAAGGTGCCGACGACACCCCTTCTCGACATGGTGTGTAATCCCCATGGATTCCGATGTGTGGTGCTCATAGGCCTGTAAATGGTTTGGGTTGAAACAAATTTAATAGGGTGGGTTTTGTAGTGGGCTTTCCCAAGTTGGGTGCTAATGGGTTGATCTTGTTAAGAGTTTGATTTGGTTTGGGCTTTACTATGTAGCAGTTTGGTGTGTCAGCGGTTTGGGGGAGAGTGAAACGGTTTTTGATGGGTCACAACCCATGGACTGTGTGTCGTGGGCTTCAGTGGGTCGTCTCCGGAGTCCGGACTCCGCTTCTCTCGTTCGTTGTTCGCACAATCGCACTCGCCTGTCGCCTCCCTTCTGCCGCCGCCGCCGCACTCGCCTCGCCTCCCTTCCCCTCGACGCCGCATCGACGCCTCCGCCCCTCCGCCCCCGCCTCCCATCCAACTCCATAGCCGTCGGACCGACGATCTCTCCATAAAGCAGCGGCCAAGCAGTCCAAGATCTAGAGGCAGGAGAGCAGTCCAATCTCCAGTGGGAGGAGCAGTCCAAGATCCACCGCGGCGCTGCTCCGGCGGGGCAGGGAAAAGGCGTCCGCCCTGCTAACGCCTCGCCTGCCAAGGACCACTCCCGCTCCGGTCCGTCCTAGGGTTGGAGCAACTCGCTCCTCCTCCCCCTCCTGTGGCGGCGGCGGCGGAGGCTGCCTCCTCCCGCCGAGGCCGGGGCCAGCGGGGGCCTTCTCAACAGGTAGGTAGGCTTCAGAAGCACTGTCATTTCTGTTTTCGTTTTGTGGGTAATTTTAGGATCTGTAATTCTGTACCATCTTGGGATAGTAATGTTTAGCAATGAAATTGGGTACGACATTGTAGCAAGAATCGATGTGTGGTGGGATCAGTGAGCTGGAAATTGCATCTCAAGCAACTCCATGATGCAGCAGCTGGCGATCTGCCTCCGGTTTGACGGTGGAGTAATCACTATGCTGTAGTGTGCTAAACCTGATTGTTTGCTAGCATGGGCTCTGAAGTCTGAAGGCTGAGTGAGTGTGTTCATGTGAAGGGAAAAGGTTTTGAGTTTGGAAGCTGCACTGCATACATGTTTTGCACGAAAGGATTTCATGTCCTCTTCCTAGCCACTGAAGAGAGTGACGATACCATGATTTGCTTGCGAATTTTGCCTGGATTATGCTCTGTTACTATGCTATTTAGTAGCTGGACTTGGCTGGGGACTTGGGGTTGCAAATTCTGTTTCCTATCCGGTCATGTTTCCTGTTTTGGTGTTACCGTAGATGTGATAGTAATGAAAGCTATCCGTTACTATCAGGCCTTTTATTTTTATGGAACTCACATGAGCTGTCTTTGGTGGCCTTAGTACCGGAGTGATTAAGCTTATTTCTGAATCTATATTATATATTTACCCTGGAGTCTTCCATTAGTAGTGGACACATTTTCAGTTTGCAAGTTGCAAACTTGGCTGTCCCAGTCTCCTACTCACATCTTTAGGATTTCTTTATCACATCTTTTTTTCTGTTCCTACCAATTCCTTTCATCATGGTTGCTCTGCTTAGACTAGTTCGCGAGAGGTAACCTAGTTCTGGTTGGTATGTGATCTCGTGGGTTTAGCTGCCTGCTTACACTGAATCAGTTGTTGGCTGAGCATATTTAGGTTTTTTTTGCTAATTAGCAGCTTTGAACTGATTGGGGAAAATCAGGGTACTGTGGACAGATTCATGCATGTCATAGTAATCGAAAGCGTGAGGTTGTTCCCTAATTGCCATTTGGTTGGTTGGGTTCATTTGTTATTCACAAATCCAAAGCGAGACTTCATGCTGTCTGATGCTGCAATGGCTTCTCCTGGTTTCGCCCGTGATCAGTTTTTCCCACCGATTCAGGGGGTGGTTGTTGATTCAGTTTTAGGGATTGTAAACATAGATAGTGCATTATTGTTTATTGGAACTTCTGGACTGTGATCTGTTTAGTTTGCAAATGTTGTTGAGATTAGTTTACAAATTCTTAGTCACATCGAACAACAAGTGGGGCAGGGAGGAATTTGTTGTTAGTACTAGCTAGAACCTTGCTTCCTAGTCACATTTCCAAACTGGGTTATCAGCCAATCTTCTTGTGTAGTAGGTCTATTTTCAGTTATTGTACTTAGCTGTCTCATTTGATTATCAGTTATTGTGGTCTAGTATGTTACATCACTTGGAAATGCTAAACACAGAGTCCTCCCATTTTTAGAGTATCCATGCAGGTCTCTGGTTCAGTCACCACCTCTGTTTTGGCCTTTGCTGGCTATCCGTAACTCTTTGTCATGAACCTTATTTGTGCCACTGTCACTAACCATTTTACATTTGTATGCAATTGCTGCTCTATTTTCCATCAGATAACATCACTATTTTAAAATACAAGTGATAAGCAGGGTAGGTAGACAAAATTGGCGCATGGTTAGTCATAGAACAACAAATAAGATGAACCAATTAAACAACTTTGCATGGCATCTGTGTTTATTACATGATTCTGAATTAACATTGTTCTTCCCATATGCTTTATGTTGTCTAGCATGTCAACCAACACCTCTACAAACACTTCAGAAAGCTCAGATGATTCTACCCCAACACGTGTCAAAAGGTCCAAGGTGTGGGAATATTTTGAGCCAAATTTAGTAGAAACTGATGATGGTTTTAAAGCTGTATGCAAATAATCTAGTAGCACATATACTATTATACAGAAACTTTGAGCTAGAGAAACCACATTTTGCTCATGAAGTCCCAACGTTTCTAGCAGAAAGTAGGAAAAGATGGATATATTTCCTAACTGGCCAAATGATCACTATTCTGTTTGATTTGCACAAAGATTCACTTGAAAGTCATTTTTTTATTTTAACATAACTTTTTGTTTTTCACTTTATTGAAAACAAATGGTTTTTCTATATCATGATAGTGCAGACAAAGGGAAAAGGAATCATTAGGATGCAACATGGTTGCAGGCATGCCTGTTATTGTCAACATTGGTTTGATCCATATTTGCATTTGTTCTAACATCAAAGATGTAACAGGCCTTTCTGGTCGGGAAGGACAATTAAGATATTTGAAGCAACAGTTGACAGTCTGACACAGCCAGCATGTGATTGGGTTAAAACATATGAACATGGGTACTGGTTTTTAGAAATGCTAAGGATAAATTTGCAACCAGGTAATTACTGAACCATTTCACTTTCCTGAATCACATGTGTCTAATACGTCTCAAAGAATCACCCCAAGTCCCAATGGGTTGCATTTGGCACATAGAACATTTCAATACTCTATTTCATTAGTGCTGACAAGATCACCGAGTTATACATACTCCAAATAAACACAACCAGTCCGCACACCTTCGTCCAGTGGGCAGCGAGTAATCAAATCAACATCGTATTAGCTTTAAAAAACATCGGATTGACTATAAACCGCCAAGCAATCATAGACAGTTGACTTATTGAAGCAACCACAGCAAAAAAAAAAAGATGAAGTGCCTGCCTTTCAGTATACCTCGGGCTCGGAATCGGGACGCGGTTGATCCGGTTGCGGGAGCATGCGACCGCCCGGCGCGGGCGGCGGAGGGACGATAGCCGGCCCGCAGCGCCTCCTCATCTCATCCGACCCGAAATCTCGCCCGGGCAGCAGCGGGCCGGCGGGCGGCAAGAAGTCAAAACAGGGGAGCGCGAATGGGGAAGCGCGTAGCAGTGGTTACCTTCCCTCCCCCCTCACCTCACCTCACCTCACCTACCGCTACCGAGGTGCCGACACGACAGCTTGGGACGGAAGAAAAGGCATGTTTGGGGACGGCACGGACAGAGAGATGCGCTTGTGTACGTGATGCCGACGCGTCTTCCAGGGGAAATGCCGGCGGGCGGCGGCGGGTAGGTGCGTCCGGGGAGATGGAAATGGAACCGGATGCCAAGAATGCCGAACGGCGAGGATAAAGAAGCGGTCCAAGGAAAGAAGGGGGGCTCTGGTTATTCTACCGCTCGTCTCCCGGCCCCCGGGTCTTGGAGGCATAAGGACGAACACCTCCCCGGGCACGCACCAGAAAGTCGTCGAGGACTGCAACGCCAGATGCACACAAAGGAAGTGAGCAGTACCTCTTAGGAAGGCTCCGCGGACAACGGAGACGCCCTGTTCGGCGAGCTGGAAGTGGTATGTGCGGAGAAAGGCGGTGAATAGCAGGACGCCGGGGCAGCCGAGGAGCACCGCGGTTTGTGTCGTCGATCGGGATTCGGGAATGGGAAGAGTCTGCTGGGGACAGGGAGGGCAAGATCAGCGCAATCCTGAGCAAGTCAACCCTGTATAAACTGGTGACGTGTCCTCTCTCGCTGTCCAAACAGGGGCTGCTAGTTGGGTAGTCTTCTCGTGTTTTGTACTTTTCTGCGTTTCTAGTCCAATGGAACAATGCAAAAAAGAAGCATACTGATGAGAGAGGAGGGCTCAAGAGGATGTTGTAGGTGAAAGAAAAGAAGGATCTGACTTAAAAGGGGGGAAAATCGTGATGAAGGACATTCCCACCAACGATCACTACCTCAACAGGAATACATTATACATCTCGGCCCCGTTTGGGAGGGCTCCAGCCGGCTCCGGCTTCAGCACTGTAGTGTTACTATAGCATGGAGCCGGCGGAGCTACCCAAACCAGGCTTCAAGAGCTCCAGTGAATAGTGCATATGTCAGTGAGAGAGAAGAAGAAGGAAGAGTGGAGCGGCTCTGTGCTACAGAGGCACTGCAGTGCTGGTGGAGCCGGAGCCGAAGCCGGCTGGAGCCCTCCCAAAGGGGACCCTCATATTCCTATTGTTGGTCCTATTACTCAGTGCTTGTGCTCGTCAACTAAATAATCAGGTAACTTCCCTCCTAAGTTCATGTACACCATGTTTAGATTGTGGAGACACATGCACTATTGGTTTACTTAGTAATCATGGAGAAGAGCAACTCGGAAAAGGATTCTCGTCGGCTCGATTCGGACTGCAGCACAACACCAACTTCTAACGGACATCACGGACGCACACGGAGTCGGATTGGGGTGTTCAAGTACTTCCTGGAACCATGACGAAGTAAACTTTCATATGGATTCGGACTCATGTTCATATCTGTGATGTGGCGTCCGCAATCAACGAATCATTGACCGAAGGTCTTTCTGTCCAAGATGATGCGCCACCGTATTTTGGCCCAATGGGCCGTGTATCAAGTTGAGTCCGTTAGGGACGTGTCCTAGGGTTGGAGAACGACCCCAACACCTGTGTGGTCGTCCTCCCCCTGTCATATACTCCTTAGCCGCCACTGTGAACAATCGGGTTTTGTTTAGATCAAGTTTAGCCTTTGCTACTTGCTTGTAAGCGCGCGTGCTGGTCCAGCCGCCCGTCTTCGAGTCTTCGGAACCCCACATCTCGATATTGAGTTTGAGATTGAAACCTATCATTCCCACTAGTAATTTCAGTACTTGTTCAATACTTATTCTTGCTAGTTCTTCGATTGCTTGCACGACGGGTGCCCTAGAGGCCGGTGACGCAACCCACACGATCGCGACAAAGGGAGGAGGTGTATCGGTTGCAAAGGCGCAGCCCTGAAGGGTTGTAGTCGGGCCGAGAGCATCTCCTCGTTATCAATCGAGTTATCCACACCTCTCATCGAAAGATTGGGCATAAACCCTAGCGGGTTTATCATCAGTTGGTAATCGGAGCAAGGTTTTCGGTGAGAGTTTTCCACACCCTTTAAAAAAATTCTGCTCCTATAGTCCATAAAAAGCCAAAAAAATAGTAGATCAGTTTTGTTCCCGCAATCCCATAACACCTTTGAGCCATACTAGCACTACTTGGTTAGGGCTTGTTGAGTTTTCGGTTGCATCGGGTTGTGTCGAGTTCTTTGGTCTTAGTTTTAGTCCTTTAGAGTTTCGAGTTCTTGTCACTGTTTATATCACAGTTGTGGGATACCATCTTCATCTAGTGTTGGCCGAGCAAAGGAACCAATCTATAAAACCCACGCATACCTAGTGGGAAGGTGACGACCGAAACCACCTTGTGTTGAAGCTTGAGTTGTACTCGGTTTGGTGGCTGCTTTGTGTTCCCATATATTTCTGTGAATCGCTCAGTCCTACATTCTGTCATTATCAAGAAAGATAGCGGTATCATATCTCTAGTTTCCCTCTCCTCATTTATACCATATTTGAGTTTCGGCTTACTCTAGAGAGAGAGTATATTTTAATTACCGGAATACCCCTGTGTTTTCTGGAAAAGTTTGTGTGGTAATTGGCTCTTTGGCAGTCCCTTTGATCATATTTTCGGTTTTGAGGATCCCAAAAAAAGAAAAGAAAAAAAGAGAAAAAAAGAAAGAGAAATGAACAACTCACTCCCAACACAAAGATCAGCCCCATTTCTCTTTCTTTTTTTCTCTTTTTTTCTTTTCTTTTTTTGGATGCTCAAAACCGAAAATATGAACAAAGGGACTGCCAAAGAGCCAATTACCACACAAACTTTTCCAGAAAACACAGGGGTATTCCGGTAATTAAAATATACTCTCTCTCTAGAGTAAGCCGAAACTCAAATATGGTATAAATGAGGAGAGGGAAACTAGAGATATGATACTGCTATCTTTCTTGATAATGACAGAATGTAGGACTGAGCGATTCACAGAAATATATGGGAACACAAAGCAGCCACCAAACCGAGTACAACTCAAGCTTCAACACAAGGTGGTTTCGGTCGTCACCTTCCCACTAGGTATGCGTGGGTTTTATAGATTGGTTCCTTTGCTCGGCCAACACTAGATGAAGATGGTATCCCACAACTGTGATATAAACAGTGACAAGAACTCGAAACTCTAAAGGACTAAAACTAAGACCAGCAACTCGACACAACCCGATGCAACCGAAAACTCATCCCAAGCTGTCGTGTCGGCACCTCGGTAGCGGTAGGTGAGGTGAGGTGAGGTGAGGGGGGAGGGAAGGTAACCACTGCTACGCGCTTCCCCATTCGCGCTCCCCTGTTTTGACTTCTTGCCAGCCGCTGGCCTGCTGCTGCCCGGGGCGAGATTTCTGGGTCGGATGAGATGAGGAGGCGCTGCGGCTGGCTATCGTCCCTCTGCCGCCCGCGCCGGGGCGGTCGCATGCTCCCGCAACCAGATCAACCGCGTCCTGATTCCGAGCCCGAGGTATACTGAAAGGCAGGCACTGCATCTTTTTTTTTGCTGTGGTTGCTTCAATAGGTCAACTGTCTATGATTGCGCAGTTTATAGTCAATCCGATGTTTTTTAAAGCTAATACGATGTTGATTTGATTACTCGCTGCCCACTGGACGAAGGTGTGCGGACTGGTTGTGTTTATTTGGAGTATGTATAACTCTGGTGATTTTGTCAGCACTAATGAAATAGAGTATTGAAATGTTCTATGTGCCAAATGCAACCCATTGGGACTTGGGGTGATTCTTTGGGACGTATTAGACACATGTGATTCAGGAAAGTGAAATGGTTCAGTAATTACCTGGTTGCAAATTTATCCTTAGCATTTCTAAAAACCAGTACCCATGTTCATATGTTTTAACCCAATCACATGCTGGCTGTGTCAGACTGTCAACTGTTGCTTCAAATATCTTAATTGTCCTTCCCGACCAGAAAGGCCTGTTACATCTTTGATGTTAGAACAAATGCAAATATGGATCAAACCAATGTTGACAATAACAGGCATGCCTGCAACCATGTTGCATCCTAATGATTCCTTTTCCCTTTGTCTGCACTATCATGATATAGAAAAACCATTTGTTTTCAATAAAGTGAAAAACAAAAAGTTATGTTAAAATAAAAAAATGACTTTCAAGTGAATCTTTGTGCAAATCAAACAGAATAGTGATCATTTGGCCAGTTAGGAAATATATCAATCTTTTCCTACTTTCTGCTAGAAACGTTGGGACTTCATGAGCAAAATGTGGTTTCTCTAGCTCAAAGTTTCTGTATAATAGTATATGTGCTACTAGATTATTTGCCAACCATGCCTTCTCAGGTTACACCCATTATCATGATGCTAGACGCATGGTAATTTTGTTTCTTGTGCAATGTTGGACAGGTAGTAGATAAGACTGATACTTCTAACAAAGTTGTCATGGAGAACATTCTGTCAAACAATGATTTTTCTGAAGGTCTACATTTGTGGCAACCAAATAGTTGCCATGCATTTGTAGCTGTTGAAGGATCAGGTTACCATCATGGTGTAAGGCCACATTCAGGGTCAAGCTATGCCGTTCTTACTCATCGCACACAGAGTTGGCAAGGGCTTGAGCAGGATATAACGGAAAAGGTCACCCTTGGTACTGAGTACTTTGTTGCTGCATATGTCAGAGTTCATGGGGAAGTTCATGAGTCTGTCCCAGTTCAGGCCACTCTCAAATTTGAGGACGATAGCTCTTCTACCAACTATGTTAATATTAAAAGGTATTTCAACCAGAAGATACTGTTCATTGTGTTGTATAATATTTTACCATAACCATTATTTTATTGTTAATAATTTTTTACTAGAATACTTGCCTCACGAGAACGCTGGGAGAAGATGGAAGGTTCATTTAATCTAACAACTCTACCAAAGCATGTAGTGTTCTACCTTGAAGGGCCCCCTCCTGGTGTGAACTTGCTCATAGATTCAATCACTATCTCCTACAAGGTATTGCAGTCGATCCTTTGCTTGCCTACTTATGAATTGGACTATGAAGTAACTGGACTCATGTTTTGGACTATGATTAACAACATGCTGGTGTATACAATTGCTCAATGGCCCTGGAATAGGAAGAATTATCTGCTAAATCTATTTGCTTGAACTACTGACCTACTGTTAACATTGTTAAGAAGACTGATTCCATTTCAATCTTTTGTTAAATGTATCCCTGAACTAATGGCAACTAGCTGTATGATACCGATTTGGTTCATTAGATTCTCTTCCTTATAGTTTATTAACTACTATATATTTTCATCAGAAAACAGAGAGGTCTGTTTCTTCATCAATTGGTGGAACAGAGAACGTCATTTCAAATTATGATTTTTCGAAAGGCCTTCACCCTTGGAATCCCATCTGCTGCCATGCGTATGTGGCATCACAATGGTCTGGTTTCCTTGATGGTATTAGAGGGAACTTGGGAGAGAACTATGCTGTTGTTTCGAAGAGGGCCGAAAACTGGCAAGGTCTTGAACAAGATATTACAAATAGAGTGTCTACAGGCACTGCTTATGTTGTTTCTGCCATCGTTAGAGTTGATGGGAATGTCCAAGGCCAAGTTGAAGTCAAAGGAACCCTTAGGTTGCACAATACAGATGGATCGACACATTATAATCCTGTTGGAAGGTACCATGCTTAAATTGTTCAACAATCATATTCTTTTGACACCACCCTTAACTGATGATAGAATTTGATGTAACAGTGTGTTAGCCTCAAAAGAAAAGTGGAACAAATTGGAAGGCTCCTTCTCTTTGACGAGCATGCCAAAACATGTTGTATTTTATCTGGAAAGACCTCCTGGTGGTGTTAATCTTATCATTGATTCTGTTACTATTACTTGCTCTGGACATAGACAATCAAAAGTGAGTTATCATGTGTTTCTTGTAACCTCTTCTTGAATAAAATGTTTTACCTTTTGAATGAGTGCCTTGTTATGCACTTGTGTATTTCTCAGAAATCTGATAAAAAAACCTAAAATGTTTTACCTTTTGAACAATTTAAGCATGGAGTGACTAGTACTCCTTGTTTTAAAACATACGGCATTTAGGCAAAGGATGGACTAATTAGCTTGTCCTAAACATCATATATTTGAAAATGGAGGGAGTATATTCTAATCTCTGTTTTTCATATAGTTTAGATTCTAATGTAATTGACAATGAGGAATGTAGTAACTGATGTCTATCTACTTTCTCTTATGTCGATCTCTGTATGCATTTATACCTGTGTATACCATATATACCCTTGGTTCTGATGTCTTCATTCATTGCCTTATTGTCATAAAAAACGTTGCATGTACAGCCTTGCTTTTCTGATTAATGATTCCTTTTGATTGAAGGAAGTAAAAGTACCAAGTGAAATCAAGACTATAATTAAAAATCCTCACTTCGAAGATGGGTTAAGAAATTGGTCAGGAAGAGGATGCAATATCTGCAGACATGAGCTGACTGCATATGGGAACGTCCGGCCCTTAAATGGCAGCTATTTCGCTTCAGCAACTGGAAGGGTCCACAATTGGAATGGTATCCAGCAGGAAATCACTGGCAGGGTTCAGCGGAAAGTTCTTTATGAGATTAGTTCTGCTGTTCGAATATTTGGGAGTGCAAATGATACTGAAGTCTGTGCTACTTTGTGGGTACAAGAATATGGTCGTGAGAGATATGTTGGCCTTGCGAAGTAAGATGATTTAATTTCTTGTTCTCTGTTGACATTATTGTTTTATATGAGCCAGCATTACCTTACCTTTCTTTTTCCTTAACCAAAGGAACCAAACTTCTGACAAGCAATGGACACATTTGAAAGGAAGGTTCCTCCTTCATGCTCCCTTTACCAAAGCTGTTATTTTTATAGAAGGACCTCCTGCAGGAATTGACATTCTTGTAGATGGTCTTGTCTTATCTCCAGCAAGAAAGCTCCAGGCTGCGCCATGCCCAAAAATTGAGGTTTGTAGGCTAATTGCTTCTAACAATCCAAGAGTATGTGCTCATTTAAATGATCTTGATTCTTGAGGCATGTGACCTTTATTTTTCTTGTAACTTTTGTCTATCATGACACTCCAAAAATGTCCTATCTGATTTAATGACACTTCATATTGCAGAATGTTGCTTATGGAGCTAATCTACTACATAATAGTGCTTTCACTCGTGGGCTTGCTGGGTGGAGTCCCATGGGTTCATGTCGATTGAGTATCCAGACTGAAGCACCCCATATGCTATCTTCTATCTTGAAGGACCGCGCAATTCAGAAACATATCAGTGGTCGTTATATCCTTGCTACGAACCGTACAGAAGTTTGGATGGGTCCTTCTCAGGTAATAACTGACAAGCTAAGGTTGCATGTCACTTACAGAGTATCTGCTTGGGTAAGAGCTGGGTCTGGAGGACATGGACGTCACCATGTAAATGTTTGTCTTGCCGTGGATAACCAATGGGTAAATGGCGGGCAAGTGGAAGCTGATGGGGATCAATGGTACGAAATTAAAGGAGCATTCAAGCTTGAAAAGCAGCCATCCAAAGTTACTGCATATGTTCAGGGACCTCCTCCAGGTGTTGAACTCAGAGTCATGGACCTTCAAATATATCCGGTTGACAGAAAAGCACGATTTGAGTATCTGAAGGAGAGAACAGACAAGGTAAGCTTTGAAGGATTTCATGTGTTAGATGGGAGTTCTTTCGAGAAACCATAAACAAACTTCAACATTTCATCTATGGCTGTGCATGATGATTTTAACAAAAATAGAGTGTAAATATTACATGTTTGCATAAAGGCACACATTTGTTTTGGTGTAGTTGCAATTAATGACAATTTATTGTTCTTGAAGTTTCACATAACCAACTAATGGCTCAGGAGTCCTTTATCTGCTCAACCTTTTGTTTTTATATCAGAATTAATCTGCCCAACTTGTTATTACAGTCTATCCTTGAAGGTGGATTTTGTTAGTCTAATGTGAAGGTGCCAGTAGCTAAGAATTAGTCTGATGTGAACGTGCCAAATTTGGAGTTTTATGAAGGGTGCATCATGACTAGCACATAAACCTGGGGTCTTCTGGAACAGAACCTCCAATTTTGTGAAATTTACACTAGATGAATGTTGCCCATTTGTTGACAGGTAAGAAAGCGCGACGTTGTTCTTAAGTTCCAAGGATCAAATGCAGTGAATCTTTTAGGTTCAACTGTGAGGATACAACAGACTGAGAACAGCTTTCCATTTGGATCATGCATAGCGAGACACAACATTGAGAATGAGGATCTTGCTGAGTTTTTTGTGAAGAACTTCAATTGGGCTGTATTTGAGAATGAGCTGAAATGGTACCATACAGAAGCAGAACAAGGGCGACTTAATTATAAAGATTCTGATGAGTTGCTCGAATTTTGTGAGAAACATAATATACAGGTTCGTGGTCACTGCTTATTCTGGGAAGTCGAGGATGCCGTCCAACCTTGGGTCCGGTCATTGCAGGGCCACCACTTGATGGCTGCCATCCAAAACCGTCTGCAGAGCCTACTGTCAAGGTACAAAGGCCGGTTTAGACATCACGATGTAAACAACGAGATGCTTCATGGGTCTTTCTATGAAGATAGATTGGGAAGGGACATTAGAGCTTACATGTTCAGAGAAGCACATAAGCTTGATCCTTCTGCTGTCCTGTTTGTCAATGATTATAACGTTGAGGATGGATGTGACTCAAAATCTACCCCTGAGAAATTCATTGAACAGGTCGTTGATCTCCAGGAACGGGGTGCCCCAGTTGGTGGGATCGGGGTGCAAGGTCATATCAGCCATCCGGTGGGAGAGGTCATATGTGATAACCTAGACAAGCTCGCCATTCTGGGTCTCCCTATCTGGATTACTGAGTTGGATGTGACAGCAGAGAATGAACACCTACGAGCTGATGACCTGGAGGTGTTCCTCCGTGAGGCATTTGCGCATCCTGCTGTGGGGGGAATCATCCTCTGGGGATTCTGGGAGATGTTTATGTTCCGAGAGCACGCTCACCTAGTCGATGCTGATGGGACGATCAATGAGGCTGGCAGAAGGTACCTTGCCCTGAAACAAGAGTGGCTGACCCGTGTGAACGGCAATGTCAGTCACCAGGGAGAGTTCAAGTTCAGAGGGTACCATGGTTCCTACACGGTGGAAGTGGACACACCTTCAGGAAAGGTTGCTAGGTCATTTGTTGTCGACAAGGATGGTCCGGTTCAGGTGGTCACCCTGAACATTTAGACTTTGGAAGTGAAGTTTGCCCTGTATATTATCTGAGGCAGTGAGATGTACCGAGAGTTTCCCATCTGATGCAACCTTCAGAGTCCTATAGAACGTGGTTTAAATATATTTTTGATGTGGATATAATGCTATTTACACGCTATGTTCATGCATACTGTACATGATCTGTACAAAATCTTGTAATGTACTGGAACACTGGACATTTGAACACCGGCAGGTCCAACCCATTTCCGAAAAAGAATGGTTCATGGTCCTTTGGCAAAGAGTAACACGCACTGATGTATCATGTTTAAGTGAGTGCAAATACAAGGCAAACTCTATCCTATGTTTCATGTCTCATTTTTGTTTGCTGTGTCATTTCCTCTCCCGAATCAACCGCAAGGCCAGCCAGCGGCCTGCAACCTTTTCTTTTCTCTATTCCTCACGGTAGGACCATCAGGCAGGCAGCAGCTACTCGTCTTCTCCCAATCTCCCATGGCAAGCACGGCACGCTGCTGCAGTCACCGGCGGCCGGGCCGGGGGCTCCTGGAAGGGAAAGGGACGGTGCTGTTTGACTGACGAGTGGGGCCCGTGGATCATCAACCCCCTCCAACTCCAACAGAAATCCTGTCTCGTGGCAGCCGCAGCGAGCAAACAGATTGGAGAGTGGACGCCTCCTCCCTCCTCGCCGAAGAGCCAGAGGTTCGACGGCTGCGCTCCCGTGCGCCTCCGCCGCGGTGCCGCCCCCAAAACTGCAAAACAGATGTGTGCCGGCTGGGGAGACTTCTTCGTGGTGACGGCTACCTTACCTTCTTAGGGGTACGTGAGACGCACAAAATCCCGCGAGCCCAATCGATTGAGGCGCCCCCGCACTTCCCCTCTTCGCCGGAGTTGCCACCCGGAACTGCTATCTGCCTGCTCTGTTTACTTCGTCCATGTCTGTAGCGTCGTAAGTAGTTGGTGGGATAGTGGGGAATTCGGAAATCGCTTTCAGAACCATCTTCGAAATTGGAGTATTGTACTGATCACACTGCTTTTTTTTTCTGTTCCCACTAATAGATGAAATGTTTCATTAGTAGGTTAAAGGTTCTCAACGTGTTCCTTCGCAATTGTTGAAGGGAAACCTTATATATTTCGTTCCTTATGTTTCCAATATGTCCAGTTCATTGTCTCTGCCATGCAACTGGTTGGAATGGAAGTTATCAGCTGAACCTTGCCCGATTGTATCTGTGCGGATGAATCCTTTAATGTTGTGATTTGAGCAACGCGGTGACAATGGAAGAGGTTCAAAACTGTGTGGTGAAGCTGGTTAGTACTTTCCTGGAACTCAATAATTTTCATATGACTTGTTGATACAAGCGCTTCCATCTGATTGCCCCTACTTTCACTCGGCAGCGGAACAATCCCAGGCGGCACAGGGATAAAGTGTATGTTGGCTGTGGGGCTGGATTTGGGGGAGACAGGCCACCGGCTGCTTTTAAATTACTGCAGAGGGTCAAGGAACTTAACTACCTGGTGCTCGAGTGTTTGGCAGAACGGACTCTTGCAGATCGGTACCGAATCATGGTGTCAGGAGGCAAAGGATATGATCCTCGAGGTACGCTTTTAACAAGTATTGACAGTACATGTTATCTTCCTTAGTGCATATGTTATTATTTCAAATTTACCAAATCACATACCTTTTTTACTTGTTATGGTGATTCCGCCCCTTAAGTTTGTCCACATTTCTTATGCTGTCCTCTATTTACTATAATAAATATGTACATTTCTTATGGCATTGTGCAGTCAATGAGTGGATGTCTGTGCTACTACCATTGGCTCTCGAACGGAAAGTTTGCATAATAACTAACATGGGTGCAAGTAAGACGTTGTTGACTGCAGTGTAACCTTAGAAAAGTAACCTGATTTTTTGTTTTCACTTCTTTTATCTTAACTTTACAAGTCCCACTTCGTGTTATGTTAGTGGATCCTCTTGGAGCACAGAAAGAAGTACTGAACCTGGCATCTATTTTGGGATTGGAGATAACAGTAGCTGTAGCTTATGAATCATCCTTTGAAACTCAAGGTACTGCATCTCTGTGCTGCTTGAAAACCATGATGGGTTTATCTTCTATGTAGAAATTGGCAATCAAGATCAAACTGGTATTTCAAAAATCTAATCAATATTGGATGTATTCATACTGCTATTCTTAATTTTTCCTGTTTCTGTAGGCAATCCTCTACCGTCCTTTGAATCAACAGGAGCGGGACAGGTAATTTACTGATCACTCGATACCCTTCCAGCATTGATCACCAGTCACGTTTTGCCTTCAATTTAATCCAGTTCAAGGACCATTCTTTACGCCCCTTTCATCAAAGAAATTTTTTATGCTGTTGTTTCTCCTGACTCTTAAAAAGATACTGTGTTGATGTATTTAAAACCATCGCGGTTGGTAGTTTCACTTGTGCTGATGAAAGGTCTAAGTTAGAAAATTTAATGACCAATTTTCTTTTTGAGCAAAATGTAATGTCCAATTCTGCTCCAGGAGGCAGTAAAGAATTTGGAGTAACTTCAAGTATTGGGTCTGGGGTCTGGGCTGTGTATGTGACTGATGTCCCTTTGGCCCATGTTTGTTGATGTATTTGTATATCCATGAGAAGTGGAGAAATATCTTGATTTCAAGCCCAAAATATCTGTATTTGTATTTGTGATTTTTATCTGCTTCTAACACATGGGAATAGATCAAATGAAAAATATCATTAAAAAGGAAGTTTCCCTGTTCAGGTCCTATGCGGCGTCTCCCGTGTAAAAGTTTCAGTTATGTAACCCAGCATCCTCCACTCTAGCCCAAGGTGGAGAGATGTATTCCTCAAAAAAAAAGGTGGAGAGATGTTGTTTTTTCTGTAATTTGGGCCATTTTTTCTTCTAATATAAAGATACGCAGCTCTCGTTAGATAAAACCAAAGTCAAAGGAGTTGGTGAAAACGCCCCCCCCCCCCCCCCCCCGCCAGCAGGGGCACTCAAGTGTATCAGGGGCAAGCATGCCCTTTGCCAAGTCATGTACATAGGCAAGTAGTTTTACTAGTATAAGTTCCAGTAGCTGTAAAAGTAGAAGTACTAGAAGGTATGAGTAGCTTATGTACCTAGGTTTGACTTTAGCCTCTACAAAAGGGTGTAGAAGGCATCAATGCAAAGTAGTTCAGTTCTGTTATCCAGCAGCACAAGGTGCAGGCGTGTGTGTTCTGAACTCATCTGTGTTCCTTTCATTCTCTGATCTGGGCTGAGTGTGGAGAGCTGAGAGCTCGGCATTGGGGACTGCTGGGCAGTTCCATTGCCAACAGTTGGCATCAGAGCCGCGGGTGAGAGGAGAGGTGCACAGAAGTGGAGATGGCGGACCAGGGGCGCGGGCGTGACGGCGGGCGTGGGCGTGGCCGCTCCGTCGGTCGCCGCGGGGAGTCGGTCTCGCCGCGTCGCGGGGCGACGTATGTGGTGAAGAAGACGATCCGCGACGTCGGGAACGCGTAGTTCCCGACCCTCACTCGGACCAACTACGCCGAGTGGGAGGTGCTCGTCAAGGTCATGTTCAAGGCGCGCGGGCTCTGGAGAGCTGTGAGCGTCGACACTGAAGATGGAGAGGAGGATCAGCTCACCATGGAGGGGATCCTCAAGGCCGTGCCGGCGGAGTACCGCGCCGCGCTCGACAACAAGGACTCCGCGAAGGAGGCGTGGTACGCCTTGAAGTCCATGCGTCTGGGCGGCGACCGGGCGCGCAAGGCCAAGCAGCAGCAACTGCGGCGCGAGTACGAGGCGCTCGAGTTCAAGGACGGCGAGACCGTCGAGGACTTCACACTGCTCCTCACCGGCATGGTGACCGAGCTCGCCGCAGTAGGCACAAACGTCGGGGAGTAGGACGCCGTGCAGAAGCTTCTTCGCTGTGTCCCGGAGAAGTACGACCAAGTCGCAATCTCCATTGAGACCTGCACGGAGTTGGAATCTCTGACGATTGAGGACGTCACGGGACGCCTCAAGGCAGTCGAGGACCGCTACAACGCAAGAGCAGCAAAGGCGACCGCCACGACGGCCGACGCCAAGCTTCTGCTCGCCGCTCAGGAGGAGCGGGCGCTGTAGCTGCGCGGACGCGAAGCAGGGGAAGGGCCCTCTGCTCCGCGCAGCAGAGGAGGACGCGGCGAGAGGCCGCGGGCGCTCCAACACGCGCGGTCGTGGCGGCGGCGGCGGGCGCAACGGCAACCGCAGAATCACCAAGGACCAGTGCCTCAACTGTGGGGAAACAGGGCACTGGTCTAGGGACTACAGGCAGCCGCGCCTGGAGCGCGCCCATGTGGCTTAGGAGGAGGATGACGAGCCGGCGCTCCCGATGGTGCAAGTCTGCGCGATGCACGATGCAGAAGAAGAAGGCGTGCCGCGTGCCCCTGTGGTGCTCGACGAAAGGCGGGCACAAGTTCACCTCGGGGAGGAGGACGGAGACGGCAGCAACGGCGACAAGAAAAAGAAGCTGTGGTACCTAGATTCGGGCGCCAACAACCACATGACCGGAGAACGTGAGGCCTTCTCCGAGCTCGACACTGGGGTCGTCGGAACAGTGAAGTTCGGCGACGGCTCGCGCGTGGAAATTCGAGGGCGCGACACCATCGTCTTCAAGTGCCAGAACGGCGCGCACCGAGCCCTCGCCGACGTGTACTTCATCCCCAAGCTCCGCAGCAACATCATCAGCATTGGGCAACTTGACGAGCGTGGGTGTAAGGTGCTCATCGACGACGACGTGCTGCGGGTTCGCGACAAGGATCGCCATTTGCTCGCCAAGATTAACCGCTCCGCGAACCGCCTCTACAAAATCGACCTCCGGATCACCAGACATGTGTGCCTGGGGGCGCACGGCGACGACGAGGCCTAGCTGTGGCACGCGCGCTTCGGCCAACTCAGCTTCGACACGCTGAGGAACTTGGCGTGCCATGGAATGGTGCGAGACCTGCCAGAGATCGTCCACGACGGGGAGCTGTGCGACAGTTGCCTCGCCGGGAAGCAGAGGAGGCGCCCATTCCCCAAGACGGTGACGTACCGCGCCGAGGAGCTGCTGGAGTTCGTGCACGGTGACTTGTGCGGGCCAATTACGCCGGCCACCCACGACGGGAGGCGCTACTTCCTCTTGCTCGTGGACGACTGCAGCCGCTACATGTGGCTGCAACTGCTGACCAGCAAGGCTGAGGCGGCGACGGCGATCCGGCAGTTCAAGGCGCGGGTAGAAACGGAGACGGGGAAGAATCTCAAGATCCTCCACACAGATCGAGGGGGTGAGTTCACCTCAATTGAATTTTGTGTATATTGTGCAGAGGAGGGGATGCAGAGGCACATGACGGCGCCCTACTCACCACAGTAGAACGGCGTGGTGGAGAGAAGAAACCAGACCATCGTCGGCATGGCACGCAGTATGCTCAAGGCCAAGGGCGTGCTGGCGATGTTCTGGGGCGAAGCAGTGAGCATGGCAGTGTTCATCTTGAACTGATCGCCGACGAAGGGCCTGAAGGGGAAGACTCCCTTTGAGGCATGGCACGACCGGAAGCTGGACGTGTCGTTCCTGCGCACATTCGGGTGTGTGGGTCACGTGAAGGAGACGCGGCCGGGCCTCGCGAAGCTGGCGGACAGGAGCACGCCAATGGTGCTCCTTGGCTACGAGGCAGGAAGCAAGGCTTACCGCCTCTATGATCCATGTGCGCGGCGAGTGTGCATCTCGTGTGATGTGGTGTTCGACGAGAAGAAAGGGTGGCGCTGGGAGGAGCGTGGCGACGGGGAAGGTAGCAGTGAGAGCACGACGAGCAGCTCCTTCACCATCGAGCACTGGGTGACCCGTGAAGCAGAGGAGGTGCGAGGAGAAGGGGATCCAGGGGCAGCAGCTGAAGCAGAGTAGCCCGGCGCACCCGCAGAAGCAGAGGAGCCGGGGTCACCTGCTGGATAGGGATCACCAGCGCCGGGAACGCCTGTGGGACATGCATCACCGGCGAACGCATCCTCGAGTGCAGCCTCACCAATCCGCTACGCGTCTCCGCCACCAGAGGTATCAGATCTCATCAACGACGACTACGACGGGGAGCCGCTGCGATTCCGGGCGATGGACAACATGGTCGGACACGGGCCTCCGCCCGGGCTCGCGGTGCGCAACCTCGACAATCAGGAGCTGCATCTAGGGAGCGCAGAGGAGCCGACGTCATTTCGCGAGGCGGAACGCGACCACCACTGGCGGAAAGTGATGGTCGAGGAGATGAACTCGATCAAGGAGAACGAGACATGGGTGCTCGTCGACCCACCGGCGAATTGCCGACCAATTGGATTGAAGTGGGTCTTGAAGGAGAAGCACAACAATGTGGTCAAGCACAAGGCGAGGCTGGTGGCGAAGGGCTACGTGCAGCGAGAAGGAGTGGACTTCGAGGAGGTTTTTGCTCCGGTTGCGCGGATGGAATCCGTGCGGCTGCTGATTGCGTTGGCGGCGATCAAGGATTGGGAAATCCATCACATGGATGTGAAATCCGCCTTCCTGAACGGGGAACTCAAGGAAGAGGTCTTCGTGTAGCAGCCGTCGAGCTTCGTGGTCGCCGGCAAGGAGCACCAGGTGCTCCGCCTGCGCAAGGCGCTCTACGGCCAGCGGCAGGCACCGCGGGCGTGGAACATCAGGCTCGACGAGAGCTTGACGACGCTCGGTTTCACCAAATGCCCCAGCGAGCACGCGCTCTACTCCAAGCAAGCGGCGCATGGCGCCATCATCGTCGGCGTGTACGTAGATGACTTGGTCATCACCGGCGAGACGAAAGGGGACATCGAGGCGTTCAAGGAGATGACGAAGATGTTCCGCATGAGCGATCTGGGATTGCTCAGCTACTACCTCGGAATCGAGGTGGAGCAGGAGAGCCGCGGTATCACCTTGTGCCAGAGCGCGGACGCGAAGAAGCTCCTGGAGCGGGGCGGCATGAGCGGCTGCAAGGGAGTATAGGCGCCGACGGAGGAGAGGCTGAAGCTGTCAAGGGACAGCACGGCGGCGAAGGTCGACACCACGAATTTCAGGAGCATCGTCGGCGGCCTGCGGTACCTCACACACACACGGCCCGACATCACCTTCGCCGTGGGGTATGTGAGCCGCTTCATGGAGGATCCCAGGGAGGATCATCTCGCCGCGGTCAAACACTTGCTGCGCTATGTGGCAGGGATGAGCGGGCATGGCCTAATCTACCCGCGGCGAGGTACGGCGGCGCTGGAGCTGACTGGGTACAGCGACAGCGACATGGCGGGCGACATCGACGGAAGGAAAAGCACCTCCGGCGTGCTGTTCTTCCTCGGCGATTGCCCCATCACCTGGCTGTCCCAAAAACAGAAGATTGTCGCGCTATCCACCTGCGAGGCAGAATACATTGCGGCAGCGACGGCGAGCTGCCAGGGGTCTGGCTGGCGCGCCTGCTCAAGGAGCTCACCGGAGCAAGGCTCCAAGCGCCAGTCCTGATGGTGGACAACAAGTCTGCTATTGCGTTGGCCAAGAATCCCGTCCTACATGATCGCAGCAAGCACATCGACACCAAATTCCATTTTATTCGTGACTGCATCGAGGAGGGGAAGATCAAGGTTGAGTATGTTGAAACTGCTCAGCAACTTGGCGACGTTCTCACCAAGCCATTGGGGCGGCTCAGGTTCCAGGAACTGAGGAGCAAGGTGGGAGTTGAGGTGATCAAGAAGGAGCAAAAGAATTAGGGGAAGGATTGTTAGATAATCGCTCACCTCCCCAAAGTCAAAGGAGTTGGTGAAAACGCCCCCCCCCCCTCCCGTGCACTGCACTGCCAAGAGCAGCAGAGGCACTCAAGTGTATCAGGGCAAGCATACCCTTTGCCAAGTCATGTACATAGGCAAGTAGTGTACTAGTATAAGTTCCAGTAGCTGTAAAAGTAGAAGTACTAGAAGGTATGAGTACCTGTTGACTTTAGCCTCTGCAAAAGGGTGTAGAAGGCATCAATGCAAAGTAGTTCAGTTCTGTTATCCAGCAGCATAAGGTGCAGGCGTGTGTGTTCTGAACTCACCTGTGTTTCTTTCATTCTCTGATCTGGGCTGAGTGTGGAGAGCTGAGAGCTCGGCATTGGGGACTGCTGGGCAGTTCCATTGCCAACACTCTCCTGCGTGTTCGAGAAAAAAAAAAGAAAGGAAGTTCTAATTACAGTTAAGGGCTCAGGACAAGCTATTATACCTCATTTGAGATTTTTATTAATACCTTTTGGTTGCTTATTTTGATGCCTGCATTTTTCCAGACATTTTATTAAGTGAATAAATTTCAAGATTTGTAACCCATGCTATTTTATCTTACTGTTTCCTTTTGTATGTATGTGATGTAGGGAAGAAGCACATACCTTGGGGCAGCATCCATTGTACATTGTTTGGAAAACTATAAGCCCAATGTTATCATTACTTCTCGGGTTGCTGATGCTGCGCTTTTCCTAGCACCTATGGTACGGTATTCATGCCTCATAGCTTGTATGTTATATAAATTTGTGTGATGAGATATGATGCATGATGAACTAGGATGAATTTGTGTGATGAGATATAATGCATGATGAACCAGGATAAATTTGTGTGGCTACTTTTGCCTTTCTTGGTTTGTGTGTTATGAGTTACTTTTCCCCCTCGCCTTTTCATTTATTGACTTCATCAAAATGTTCTGAGCACTGTACTGTTTTAAGGATCATATGCATATTTGTACTGATAAAGCTCAATGAGATGATATAAAACTACAGCATGCACCGAAATGTCTGTTTTATGTCTAAAATTATAAGTTAGTGTGACTAGGCAATCTTTGAAGCCACAGCTATTAGCATGCTTAACTTGCTCGGAGCCTCTATCTGGTTCTTTGCAAAACAATCATTTGCTTGCTAAGAATAACCAGAGCTAGTTATGTCACATTTGATTGTCAGAAGTACATTTGTTTAGGTTGGAACCTGTACTCAAATTTTTACTAACCGTATTATTCACAGCTTTGGGATATTATTGTTCTTTCTATATATTGCACACTATAATAAAATTAAACCCGGAACACCCAGACACTCCTTTCCTATGATAATTAATGATTCATCTTGTCTACCTTTGCTTTCAAAACTAGATCTATGAATTAGGCTGGAACTGGAATGACACAGATGAGTTGGCACAAGGGATATTAGCTAGCCATCTTCTGGAATGTGGCTGCCAACTCACTGGAGGATATTTCATGCACCCTGGTTCGTTTCTTCTCCTTTCAAAATAATTAGGGTGTTTTTTTAATGTAGGAATAAATTTTAATCTTTGTGTGGTCTATTTGTTGTGGCATCATAATGAGCAGGAGATACATATAGGGATTTTTCTTTTGAGCAACTTGTGGATTTGTCTCTTCCATATGCCGAAGTTAATTATGGAGGAGAAGTTATTGTCGGTAAGGCTGATGGCAGTGGAGGTCTTTTGAGCCATAGTACTTGTGCAGAACAGCTTCTTTATGAAGTTGGAGACCCAGCAAACTACATTACTCCTGATCTGGTGAAATCAAAAGCCAAATCCAGTTAAAACTATATCTTGCTTATCCAAACAGTGATTATATTTTGGTGGACCAGGTTGTAGATTTCTGCCATGTGCATTTTCACCAAATATCAAAAGACAAGGTCCACTGTGAAGGAGCAAAACCATCTGATGCTTGTCGCCCTGAGAAACTCCTCCAGTTGTCTCCTACTGTATGTAAATTAATGCACTAAGTTTCAATGTCATCTTTTAGTTCTTCTGACTTGGAACTTCATTTGCATCAATAAACAACATATTTGTAGTTACAGTCTTACAGATATAAAGTATCTTTTTGCTAATAACAAACTGTTGGAAGCTGGGAAGTGACTGGCTTATGTTGGTTTTCCTAGTCGAACCTTTCACTATTCTCAAAAGTATTTTCTTTTAAGTATCATTCTTTCATTCGTTCAATATTTGATGCATTTCCATTGAGATATTTTTTTGAGGCAGCCAATAGTGTAATATTTTGAAACAACTACGAGTATGACTTGATTACTATTGTTGATAACTATTGTTGATCCGTCAAGTTTCTTCAGACAGGCACTATGTCTTATGTGTCGAACAAGGTCCATTTGCAAATACTTTATTAACTCATTTATTTAGGTGGGCATAATTAAGTTCTGAGAGTGTGAAGTTTACATGTTTCTTCAGGAAGGTGGATGGAAGGGCTGGGGAGAAATATCCTATGGGGGACAGCAGTGCTTAAAGCGAGCTCAAGCAGCAGAATACCTTGTAAGTTAAAGAAGTACCGTTTGCCTGCTATTTTCTTTCATCTCAAAAGTCCTTTTAAACAAAGTGATGAAAACATCATCTCTATTTAAACATTTTCATCTGACAATTAGGTTAGGTCGTGGATTGGTGAAAGATATCCTGACATCAATGAAAAAATTGTTTCATACATCATGGGCTATGATAGTTTGAAAGCTATTGGAGGTGACAAGGATAGTTACTCGTCCAAGCAAGTAATGGATGCTAGACTTAGGATGGATGGCCTCTTTGAGCTTGAAGAGCATGCTGCTCAATTTCTTGAAGAATTTATTGCTCTTTATACAAATGGTCCAGCTGGTGGTGGTGGTATCAGGTATTCACAAGTAATTTCGGTGCTCTGTTTTTTTTAGCAATCCAGAATGTTGGTGCTGAGGCATCATAGTTGAATATAGGATACTCCCTCCGGTTCCCTATTAGAAGTCGTTTTGGACAAGGTTTGAGTCAAACATTGGGAATATAAATCATGAATAACTTTTAAGTCGTTGAGTTTGAAAATATGAAAATCATATAAATAGATTTGTCTTGAAAATTACTTTCATAAGAATATACATATATAACTTTCCAAAAATATTTTTATAAAAAAGAGAAGTCAAAGTTGTGCTTTGGTGACCGTGTCGCTGTCCTAAACGACTTCTAATAGGGAACCAAAGGGAGTACAAATGCATCTACAGTGCATCGTAAATTGCACAGATGATAACCTCAGCATCGATTTTTTTTTCATTTATAGTATGGCAATCAGGAAAACTGGTACTAATTCCAATGAACCAATGAATTATGTCACATGGTATTTTATTGTTTCGTCCTATGAAAGATGTCTGTAGCATTCTTGATTCTGGGGCCACTCTACCCGTTTGATGGATTTGTTTGACACTTGCAGCACTGGGCAGAGGAAGGAAATAACTCTACAAAAGTTGCTGGTATGGATAATCATTACAAATCATCCCATGAGTTATTGAAACACACATAGCTTTCAATGACATGGTGGTGGTTTGGACAGGTTGACCGGGAAGACATCTTCTGGCGAGTGCATGCAAAGAAGGTAAGCATTCCTTGCCCACAGGATCAGGCCACAGATTCTGAAACAGTTGAGATGCATATATTACAATCACAAAAGGACCCAACAAGTCGTGCAATGGGCATTCAACACATTGAAACAAGCATGGAGACAACACCCCCTGTTCGTGCTTCACATGGGAAAAAGATTTCCCTGTACCATATAGCCCACAGTAGGGTCGGTGATAAAGGGAATGATATGAACTTCTCTGTCATTCCTCACTTCCCTGGTGACATTGGCCGGCTTATGGCAGTGATCACTCCAGATTGGGTGAAGAATGTTGTTTCACCCCTACTTGATTTGTCGTCGTTTCCTGATGAGCAAGCGATCCAGCGTCGAATCAATCTGCTTGAGCTGGTGAATGTTGAAATTTACGAAGTCCCAGGCATATGCTCTCTGAATGTCGTGGTGAGGAATATTCTGGATGGTGGCGTGAACTGTTCGAGAAGGATAGATCGGCATGGAAAGACCCTATCAGATCTCATATTGTGCCAAGAAGTTATCTTACCCCCATGATCGACTGCCCCACCCGGCCACCCCATGTAGACTGATGTAGTGTCGCAGTGATGTGTGTCATAAGAACTCTGAAATAAACTTGAATGCTAGTGGCACACAGGTGAGCCGATCAATGCTATTGCTATTCATGGTATGCATGTACTGTACTATATATGAATTGTGTCAATGTTAGTTATTGTTCATATAATTTAATTGTTTTGTGAATCTCAAAGGGAATGCTAATAACGACGAGGCTGCCTTATTACTACCTCTGGGAATACTTGACGTTTAAGTAGGCCGAAACGTTTGTTGGAAGCGTCATGTAAACAAAAATGGAGGGAGTATTTATAAAGAGAAAAGTCTTCAGTAGGGTAATTTAGACTTCAAAACCGTATAAACCATCCCATGAACTTTTTAATATACTGGCTAAATAACCCTCTGCAGTGCATTTATTTTTTAAGAAGAAGCAAGACGTTTTGCATTTTTCTTACATGCGCCGGCATATTGGAATTGGAATTAGTTAACTGAAGAGGTGCTAACATGAGAGCTTTGGAGTATTCCGAAGATCTCTTCATAACATTCCAAAGATTTCAGAGTTTCTGAAAAATATTTCGAAAAACTCTGAAACTTACGCATAAATACTCCGTCACTCGCTTCAGTTACTCACCCTAAACTGTTCTTTAGCATTCAAAACCCTTATTCACTCTCATCTTGACCACTTTGAGAGATTTGGTGTGGAGATTTAAAGCGGATTGAAGGGAAAGCAAACGAGAGTGGTAGCGAGCTGATCTCCCCCATATATTGAACACCTTATTCTTGGCCAAATTTGGATTTTGTGTTTGTTACACTTGGAGATTTGAGCTCCTAGTTGCCTAGGTGTTGCTAGTGGAGCATCCAATGTTGTGGCTGTCTACGAGATGTTTGTATTACCTTTACGAATTTAGTAAGTAGCTCTAGATCGATTTTTATGGTCGTTCGAGAGAGGAAAATGACTTGGTGTATAAGTCCACCATTTGTAATGGGGACGTAGACCTCAAGGTGTGAGGCTAAACTACAATAACAGTCCTAGTGTCACTTGTTCTTATTGTTCATCATATTGTTCGTATTCTTGCTCAGAATATATTTCTAGGATTTGGTCCCAATCTCCTATTCTAGAATGTTGCAGGTTGTTCTACTCTAACCCTGCTCCTTATCTTATATCTGGTGATTTACTTTTGAGCAACATTTACATAGTGTTGTAGTTCATCTCCTCACATCTTTAAAGAACTCAAAGATTTATTCAGAATTTCCAAAAGTTTTGGAAATTCCCGGCAAATCTCTCGAAAACACCAAAAATTTTCTAACAAACTTGTTTTTAAGTGACAAATTTTTTGGAATGACTATTCACCCCCTCTAGTCGACATTAGTTAAGATCCTTTCACTCCTTTCATCCCTAAATTGAATGATGATCTTGATATGCAACTGCCACACTTATGATTACAATCTTTTACACTAGTGTGGTTTTATATCAATGCATGGTTATTTCATATATTTGCGAGCATCATACAAATCTTAGTAGGGTTAATGATATTCATGATGGTTTGCTTAATATCTATAGATGCATCACCGTAGCACATGAGTGAGATCATTTATTGCCAATGTGTGATGATACCACACACAAATCCCATTTTATAAGATTAAACATATAAATCCCCTTTTATTAGCTTTATTAGGTGAATTAGTATAGATAGTGAAAAATAGCATTTTTGAAAGAATACTCTGAGGTAAAAGTCATAACTACATGATGAGCTTGGGATTTACAAATCTTGCGCTTTGGAGGCATTAAGACTATACATCCTACTATACTATAGAAACTTAACTCTGATGTGTACAATTAGGAGGAACCAAATCACATAGATATGTGTTGGTTATCCATTCCGCTTATGATGATAGTATAGATAGTATTGTATCGAATCTCTACGGCCCTAACTATGCCCGGATGGGATGATAGTGTTATAGCTGTTCAAAGCTAGCCATGCAACATAATATATAAATATGTCTAAGGGAAAATCTCATGTTTCCTAAGAGATATAACAATGCTGAAGGATAGGTCGGTGGGGACCATGCAACACGTGTAGCATGGGATGGTGCGTCGTGACGTTACAAAGCAACTTTTCTATCAGTGGAAGATATGACACAAACTGGCTGGCAATTTACATAAGCGCCCCTATTTATGAATTTATTACATGGATGAAATCTCATCTTCATATACAACAAATGGTTGCCTAGGGCTATAAGAAGAGGAAATTCCCCATTCTCTTGTAGCTAAAGCCTTTTCCTCAAATCCCTTGACATTTCGCCCGCTTTACGAATCCAATCTATCGAGTTCTAGCACTTAATCCTTTATTCCTTCATTCTTAAGGAACCCAATTCGTAAGTTTGTGCATCTAGGGCTTGTCTTTACGACATCCTCCATGGCCTCATTTGGAGCTTGACCATTATTGCTCTGATATATATATCAGCACATCTGTTTGGTAAGTTACAATTTCTTTCTATTTTTCATGTATTATTGGCAATATTTATTACTAGCAGTACAAGCACAAGCGGTTTGGGAGGGTTGGACAGATGATGCTAGTGTGAAATACCAGAGCGCGCACGGGGGGGGGGGGGATTCATGCGGTAGGTGCTATAGTGGGATGAGAGGTGGAGTGCGAGATGCAAACTTAAGGAAAATGAAAAGTTATGTGTCCGCCTCTTTTCTTTTGTTTGTCCGATGAGTGTGGGTCCATTTCTATTCCATACACTACACCTTATGTGTGGTTGGAAGGTGAGGACATGATGGGTTAATGATCTTGTAGGCCAGGCTAGCAATATGATGTCATCGTGATTTTTGAAGTTCAAGAGCCCTACTTGAATTGAATGTGCACAGGAAGCATGTTTATGGGGTATTTCCCATCACCTTGAAGGAATTATTTCCTTTTTTTGCACAAGTTATAATGCTTTTGTGCATTGTTGTTTCTATCTAGTTCGAAGCAACTCATCAACTAAATTGGTATTTGATAATTACCAGTGTTTTCTTATAATTTTGTTAGCAATTTTCTTATGACTACATTCTTTTACTAGTTACTATGATAGCATTGATCCGTGGAGTCAAGTAGTTAAATAATTCTAGAATTCCTAAACTTGATGAGTTGAAAATAGTGTCATCATGTTTCTTATAAAAACTTAAAAATATTAGTAAGCATAATCATAGCATTTATGTGATATCAGAATTAGATGCAACTGTGACCGAAGCATATACAATGATAACAATGAAAATTTTATGCCGATGCTATTCAGAAAACAGTACACTATGTGCCCTTATAGACAGCCATAAACAAAAGTTATTTGCAATTGAGTTATTTTGATATTTAGTTATTATTATTGCCATTGTTTTCTTTTATACCTACCTATTGAATCAATCTGCAATTGATGTTTGATGGATTTTTCAGCAATGACAACAAAATTAGTTTCTGTCTATACTATTGAGTACTATCTACATGTTTCATACATTTTTATTTAATAAATCTGTCCTGTCAAATCACTACTCCATTTAGTAAAACAATATGTCATATTTCTGCATTGACTGTATCTACAAAATGTAGCATTGGCAAACCAATTAATATTTTTGCTATCTTTATAGAACTCAATGCCGGTAAACGTAATGTTTCAAAACATATTCATGTATGAATTTTTGTAGATGGAAATAGAAGTTTCTTGCATTGTTTCTAATTAAATTTCCTAATCATTGTTAAATAGATCCCTTGTTTTACTTTTATATATGCTATGCAATTCTACTCCCTTTGAGAAAATTATTTCATGTTTCTGCATCGACAACATCTGCAAATTTTAGCTTTGGTAAAGTTATTCATATTTAACCTTAATGATTGCAGAAGTATTGTTTGAGATAATCTTCTAATATGTTTATTTTGTTGCCAGAAAAAGTAGTTTCTTGTACTGCTTTCTCATTAAATTTCCCCTTTCATTTTATTATATCACTTCAGTGAAGGTTTAAGCTGCTGAAAGTAAAGAAGAATGAAGATTCGAAATGATTGGGGAATGACTTTCATGGCAAAATTCAACACAGGAGGTCAGTAGGTTTCTACTGCAAGAACTCAGATCTAGTAGCCTAAGCCATCTTTAACTCTTTTCTATCCCATGGTATCATGTGTCTACATCTCTTCAATTGTGAAAATATAGTTTGTTTATGTTTGTGAAGAAGGGGGTAGTAACATGTTTATCTGATAGAAAAAAAATATGCATTTATTATCTATGTTTATGCTCGATTACTGCCACAGGTGTAGTTCTGTCTCATGTCTATTGTGTGCAATATAATTACATGAACCCAATTTTGTCAACATACTTTTCTGCATGTGACTTATTAAGGGCTGGTTTACTTATTTTTGTATTGTAGGAGCAGTGAAACGGTCTGAACGTGAGGCAAAACAAACTTCAGCCACAAAAACATCTAGCAGGCATGTAGAATCAGCAAACAAATCAGTTAAGACTGCTCCAAGATGCTCATCACAGCAGGTGAGGCAAGAAACCTTAGACTACACTTTGAGTGAGAAATCAGACAAGCAGAACCAAGAAGAATTGGATGTGGAAATAGACATCACCAAGATTATGAACTCTATGAAACGGGGAAAGCGATCAGCCCAACGGGGAAGTTCTGAACCTTGGCTACAACAACTTGATGCTTTACAATTCACAAATGTGGCAAGAAGAGTGCGTCGGAATGATCGGGGTTTTGGTTCAAAGAAGATGAAAAGAACTCGTAGATGCACCAATTCATGGCGTGTGAAGAATAGGGTGGCTAAGGGAAAGAAACATGTTGGAGGTGAAGGTGATGCTAGATGGTGAAGAACGACTAGTTTACATGTAAACTAGCAAAGACGGTTGAAGCTTTCACCCGTCAGGATGGCAATGGGGAGGGGCAACATCAGGGGGATGCTTTTTGTCCTTGCCCTGGTACCTGAATGTTGCCCTCCGCCCCGTCCTCGAAATCAATTTTGGGGGAAATCTGAGCCACACCCTGACGGATCCCCCACTCTGGACGAGGCCGAGCAAGGAGATTAGGCAAGGAGGTGGCTCGGGGAGGAACCAAGGACGACGACAACGGCGGGCACCCTAGCGAGGATGGCGGCAGGAGGTGGTGGCTTGGGGAGGAGGAAGGCTCTCAGAGGTCACGGTGGAGGCTCGACAAGGAAGACGGTCGTGGCCTGTGGCTCAGCGAGCGAGGAAGATGGTGGCGCATCCGCAAGCTGTTAGCAACGACGGGCAACGAAAGTTAGGGTTATAGGGAAGATTGTTTATGTACGGGTGGGCTATTGGGTCGCTTACTTTAATATATGGGCCAAAAGAGAGGAATTCTATGATTTTCGGATCCCCGTGGATCTTCACATGGGAAAACTCGACCCCGTCCCCACCTCGGGTCAATTTCGGTGCTCCACCCCGTTAGCCTCGTGAGGGAAATTATGGCCCGGCCCCCACCTTGTTCTCGGGCGGATACTCGCGGATCCCCTGCCTCCACGGGGAAAAGCGCCACCCTAACTCACCCCTGGAGGGGCCCGTTAGGGTGTGGATGTTAACGGTGTGCCCTAGATCGACCAGCAAGCCTTAGAATTCCATCTAAGATCATGGATCTCGATGGATGAACTGCAAGGGAGAGGTTGGAAGAGAGATTTAGGGCCAATTTAGAAGATAAAAGGTAAATGTATAAAGTATGATTCTATTGTAATGCCCTAAATCGGTTGTGGCCCTTAATATTTATAGATGGGGAGTCTTGAACCAGTAGGAGTCAAAGATTATAAAATAATCTCGTGTTAAATACAAATTCTAACTCGGATTTGGCTGGACAAACCAGTCATATTGTCCCTACTGACCAGTCAGACACGTTAGCACAAGGATGAATTTTACCACGGAACCATAACTATCTCGTCCGTACTCCAAATTGAACGCTTCGCATGTGCATTTCAATCGTCTTGACGAGACCTACACAATGGTGGAGTCCAATATGAATTGTGATCACTTTGTTGAAATCGATCTAACTAGTGGGGTGACATGTCTAACAGGCTTGCACTATTGGATTGGCCATAGGGCGAATAACTGATGATACCACTCTTATAGGGCGATTGGCCTTGCTGTATCAGCCATATCTGCAAACAGTGGTTAAGCCCAATCATATATGCCAAATTTGATCATCTTGGTGCGAGCTTGTTCTTAGTAGACTCCAACTTTTGATTTGATCTCATATTGGCACGGTTCCAAGTGCACCTTTTGTCCCTCTAACAAAATAACGTTCGAACATCCAAAATGACCCGTTCATATTCAAGTTAAATTTGCAAAACACAATAGTTAGGGTGTGTTTGGAACAACTCCACTCCAGCCTTTTTTAGCTCCACTCCAAGTTTGGTTTGCCAAACGCCACTAACTCCAGGGTTTTGAAAGTCCGAACAGGAGGTCAACTCAAGGATTTTCTTGGAGCTCCTAAGGGGGTACTCCAACTTTGCTTGTCTCAAAACAAAACATGGAGTTGGAAGGAATTACCCATTGACACTGGTTACGCATACCGCTTCAGGAGGAAAAAACGAAAAAGACCGATGTCTTGACCCCCGCCCGTCTACCGCCAACACCTTCGCCTCTCACGACGCTAGTGCGCCGCCGCCCCTTCCTATCGCCGGCGGACGACGCGGCGCATGCCCAGTGGCCATCGACGTGGCCCATGGCAGGTGGATTAGCACGCTCGGCGGCCGGTGGATTGGAGCGCGCGGGTTGGGGGTTGCTCTCGTGGCTAGCGACGGAAGCACGTTGCGCCTCTCACGCATGGACGCTAGTGCATCGCCGCCCCTTCCCGTCGCCGGCGGACGACGCGACCCATGCCCGGTGGCAATCAGCATGGCCCATGGCAGGTGGATTAGGACTCTCGGCGGCCGGTGGATTGGAGCGCGTGGATTGGGGGCTGCTCCGATGGCCGGCAACAGAAGCACGTCATGCCCGTGTGGGTTTCAAGGTCCACCATCGAGTTCTCCCAGGGGGTGAGGGGCGCCCCCACTGCCGGATTTGCGGGAGGATGCGGCGCCATCTCTGGGTGGGTGTGTGACCCCGCCGTCGTCCATGAAAGAGGAAGTCACAGCCCCGTCGCTGCCGTCTCCGTGCACCAAGCAGTCAATGCTCCAATTCCATTCCCTCCTCGTGTGTGTGAGCTAGATTATTAGCCAATAGAGCTCCAACAGGATGACGGTGGGGAGGTTCAGTCGTCCCTCCGCAGCATTTTCGTGCGAGCTTGGCAAGCAGACATGTCGTCGTCAGAGCCGGTGTCGATCCGCCCCACCAACTATGTGGATAGCCTCACTTACCAGTTACCACTGCCTGAAGGTGCCGACGACACCCCTTCTCGACATGGTGTGTAATCCCCATGGATTCCGATGTGTGGTGCTCATAGATGCATATGAAGAACGAATAGATAAGACTGTAACATGCGGGCCCTATTTACAAGGGTAATATAGACTATTTACAACATAATTTCTATTTTCTAGAGTTGAAGTTAAGTGATTAGCCAAACATGTACACTAACTCCTGGAGTTGAGGATCTTAGATCTGCAGATCCAGGATTTGTAGATCTCTTGGAGTTGATTTCTTGGAGATGGAGCTATGTCAAACACACCCTTAATACTAAATGAATAATTATGATCTTAACCTCACATATCTTGAACTGTGATATAAGTCCAAACAACATGATTACAGTACACGATATTTATCACGTATGTGTCAGTGCTCTCGCCACTGAACAATGCCTCTGCGCCGCAACTGCACGTGTTTTCACGCACATACCACGTCCTCATTTGCCGAAGACATCCCATCCCAGAGTTATATATCATCCTATTATTCCTGATCGTTTTGTGGATGTCGTGTCTGTCCACCTCTGCTCATTCGTGGTTGTTTCAGAAACACTACAGATGCTCTACCGGAATCCGCCTCATCGCCGTGTGTCCTTGACACACGGTAGAGCCACAAAAACACACGACGAAACCATCGTCCTGTGTAAAAGTTAAATACACACGGCGACCGGCCAGGTGAAGGCTTCCTTCACTGCATTCCTTTTATCGGGCACACGGGGAAGCCTTCACCGTGCGTTTTTGATGGCACACGGCGAAAAAAAGAGATAGCACCCCCGACGGAGACGGCCGGGCCAGGGTGAACAACGTTGGGGGCAAGGTCGTCGTGTGTTGAGACATACCCAAACCGATCATTTTCAAGAAAATAAAAAAATGGAGCTAGCACCCCACTGTCGCTCGCTCCCTGCCGACCACCACCACAGATTGTTGTCACCGCCACCACCTCCAGCAGCACCTTCGCCACCACCACCAGCACGTTGCCGCTTCCACCAGCACCACCGCCACCAGCATGCCGCCACTTCCACCTGCACCACCACCACCAACACGCCGCCGCTTCCACCACCACCACCACCAGTAGCACGCCACTGTTGCCACAAACACGCCACCACCACAACCACCACCACGCTGCCATTGCCACCAGGCCCACGACCACCACCACACCGCTCCTCGACCGCCACCACGAAATAGAGAAAGAGAGAGGAGGTCATACCGTCACTGGATCTGAGCACAAGAGAGGGTCATGGCCACCGCTCCTCGCCATGCCGCCCCTTCCCACCAATCAATCTATTTCGGTGAGGGGTGAGAGGAGGGGGTAGGAGAGGAGCCGCTAGAGGTGAGGGCCGATGGAGGCAAGCTCGTCGATCCGCTGCAGGGTCGTTGTCGCCCGGGAGAAGAGGGGAGGGAGAGGAGAGAAGCAGTGGTGGTGGTGGTGGATCTGAAGAAGGAGAGGAGCCGGGAACCGGCGGCGGCAGCAGATTCGAAGGAAGGGAGAGGCAGCAGGGGAGGCCGGGAGTGAGGGAGAGGAGAAGGGAGGTGACTGGGCTGGGTGGTGGCCGGGATTGGGAAGAAGTGGGTGGAAGTCGGGAGGAGGTCGGTGGGGGTAGCTTTTATATTAGGGTGTTTTGAAGGGAGGGGGCGGTGGGCTGTTGGGCCAGCTGTTGGGTCGGCTGGACCAATACTCCTTCGTCGTGTGTTGATGTGGCCCACGACATTTTTTTTCCAGCAAATGAATTTATTTAGTTAAATATAGCAAACAAACACAAAAAAAATGATCAAATTTAAACATGGAGTGCAACATGTGGTATATGAAGAGTACAAAAACTTTCAAAGTCGAACCCAAATTCTTCCGCATTTTCACTCCAAACCTAACCGCATCCTTCTGAACTATATGAAACTTCTTTAGAGATGTTTCCGTTTCTAAGCATCGTGCGTGAAAAATGTGTGAAACTCACTCAAATTTTTTTCATAGTCTCCACATATGATATGCTGAGATATTGACAAATTTCATAATTTTAGGACTTAATTTACAATTTTTAGAATTTTAAAATCATTTAGAGATACAGACGTGTTCGTGTTTCCTGATCAAGTTGTTCGAATTATCTTTTGATTTCATGGGTAAGACCTTAAATTAGTCTAAATAACATGAATATCATTTTTTCACTTATTTTTTTCTATTGTTTCAATCACTTAGAGTTCAAATTTGATTTGATTAAAAAATTACTTGAATTGTAATTAAGTAGTTAAATATAACAAAAAATCCAAAAATGTTTCAAATTTTCACATAGATTACTAGATGTTCCATATGGAGTGGAGGTAGGTGGTTGGAACATGATTTTAACATAGATTTCTAGATTTTTTTGAGCTCCTTCGCTGTGTGCATAACAAAACACACGGCGAATAGGTATAGTCGGAGAAGAGTAACAGCCACGGAACGCACGTGACCCTTGTCGCCACGTGTTGGAACCACGACACACGGCGAAGGAGTTGGTCGCCGTGTGGTTATTGGAGGCACACGGCGAACGTTGAAGTCTCCGTGTGCCCGATAGAAAACACACCGCGAATATCTAGGCACACACACTACAGGAAACTGTGGCTTCGCCAACAGCCCAGAGCTTTCCCATCAGCCAAGACCTGAGCTGTTGGCGAAGAAAATCTTTCCCAACAGGAAAACCCTGCTGTTGGGAAAGAAATCTTCGCCAACAGCCCAAAATCCAAGGACTGATGGCAAAGTTCGGCTGTTGGAGAAGGGGATATTTCGAAAAGCTGTTGGCGAAGCTCGGCGCGGCCAAACGGTGCCGGTGCCGTCCGCTTCGCCAATAGCTTCGTCGTTAGCTGTTGGCAAAGGGAACAGCCCTTCACCAACAGGGCTACCATGCTGTTGGCGACGATTGCTCTTTGCCAGCAGCATGTACATGTTGTTGCCAAAGAATTTTCATTTTTTTTCAAATTTTGAATTCAAACTTTTTTGGTAGCCTTGCTACATTGTTTACAAGCACATGGTTGAATGTGGGCCCCTTTTACAACATTTAGCTATATTTCGTTAATTATTTATGTTCACTTGAATTTTCTGGCAAAATCCAAGTTTGAACCGCGGGTGCATGAAATAATGAAACTTAGGCGTTCGAAAAATGATATTCATGTTGGGGAGTGTGTTTTGAGGCCGTGTCCTAAAACTCACCCGAAATTTCGAAGTCCTTGTCCACGTAACACGATGGTCCAGGCGTGGTACAACTGTTTTTTAATTATATAAAACCAAACGAAGTCGAAAAATCACGAAACTTGTCGGGGTGTCTTGTTATCGCATGTGGAGGCTACGATAAAAATTTGAGAAAGTTTGGAGCAAGTTACCGCGTCGGATGCTCAAAACCTAGACATCTCCACATGATGTGATGTCTAGGTTTTGAGCATCCGACGCGGTAACTTGCTCCAAACTTTCACATGTGAGCACATGTGGGATGTCTAGGTTTTGAGCATCCGACGCAGTAACTTTCTCCAAACTTTCTCAAATTTTTATCGTAGCCTCCACATGCGATAACAAGACACCCCGACAAGTTTCGTGATTTTTTGACTTCGTTTGGATTTTATATAATTAAAAAACATTTGTACCACGCCTGGACCGCGTGTTACGTGGACAAGGACTTCGAAATTCCGGGTGAGTTTTAGGACACGGCCTCAAAACACACTCCCCAACATGAATATCATTTTTCGAACGCCTAAGTTTTATTATTTTATGCACCCGCAGTTCAAACTTGGATTATGCCGGAAAATTCAAGTGAACATAAATAATTAACAAAAATAGCTAAATAACTCAAAACATCCCCAAGTTTTGAAGTTGAGATGTAGTTATAGTAGGAAGGACCCACAACAAAGTTGAAAGGAAAAAAACAAAAATGCAAAAATTCTTTCTCAACAGCTTTGTGATGATGTTGGCAAAGGTGTCTTCGCCAACAGCTTTAATACCGCAGTTGTTGGCGAAGGCTGGCGTAGTAAAAAATTAAAAAAGGCTTTGCCAACAGCCGCACCTATAGGTTGTTGGCAAAGAACATTAACCCTAAAAGCATCAGCCCTCTCCCTTCACACACACACACGATGCCCACCCCGCGCGCCCCCGGTCCCGCCCCCACCCCGCGTGCCGCCCCCGGTGCCCCCCCCCCCCCCCCCCCGCCGGCGCGGATCCGCCCCGCCCGCCTAGCGCCGCGGCCCGGCTCCGCCCCGCCCCCTCCGCCCCTCCCCCCGCCGGCCCCCGCCGCGCCGGCCCCACCGCCTAGCCGCGCCGCACCCGCCACCCCACGGCGCGCCGCCCCCGCCGCCCCGCGCGTACCGCCCTCACTGCCCCGCAGCGCCGCTGCCCGCTCTCTGCCCCGCCGACCAGGACAGCAAGGAAGAGGAGAAGGAGCAGGGGAAGAGGAGAAGGAAAGAAGGGAAGGGGGAGGATGAGAGGAAGAGAAGGGAGGAGGAGAGGATCCACGTTGTCTACGCCATTCCTCCATGCCAAAGGATAAGGTATAGCCGATTGTCGGCCTTCGTGCCATTTATGTCGTTGACGGCCTTCGTGCCAAAATTGTGGATGTGTGGGCCTTCGTGCCGTGAATTGTGGACGTCGGCCTTCATGTCGAATTTTCTTGCAAGTTTTAGAAAACCTCCCCATGCAGGGGAGGTTCTGCTGAAAATTTTACTTATAGTATTGTTTTTCTTCTTTTGCAGAGCAGGAGCTACCGGAGAGGAAGAGAAGGGAGGAGGAGAGGATCCACGCCGTCCATGCCGTGTCATTCGTGCCCCGAAGAAGGATAAGGTAGAGCCCACAGATTGTCGGCCATCGTGCCGTCTATGTCGTTGACGGCCTTCGTGCCAAAATTTGTGGATGTGTGGGCCTTCGTGCCTTGAATTTTGGATGTCGGCCTTTGTGTCGACTTTTCTTGCAGGTTGTTCTGCCGAAAATTTTACTTATAGTATGGTTTTTCTTCTTTTGCAGAGCAGGAGCTACCGGAGGGGATTCGGAGGACCCAAAGGACCCGCTAGCTTCATCGGCCCCCTAGGTATAACCCCTCTATCCGTATCATGGTCTTAGGTTGCGTAACTGAGTTAGGCGTCGCCTGTCTGAAAGTGATACGCGGTCGTTGGTATGCTGATCAGTGCATATTCACGACAGTATCTCTTTCGGATTGTCCACGTTTTTTGGATAGCCCGAGGATGCATAGATGGGTTAGCTTCCATGTTCCACCCCCGTCATAGTCGGAGTTTTGGCAGCACCTCCCCGTTGTTCTTCGGATGCACACTCTCTCCGTCGGGACGTGTTTCGGGAGAACAGCGGGGAGGTGCTGCCGAAATTCCGTCTCGGACGGGCGCGGAGCATGGAAGCTAACCTCATCTACGCATCGTCGGGTGGGATTAGGACCTATCCTTCACCTATTAGATGGTAGAAACGCCTTGTAGATGCAGATGGTGGTTTTATTGCACGCTTACCTTGGCGCATGGCAGAGGATGGCTGACCGTCAGTGGATGTACACTGGCTGGAGAAGGGAGAAACAGAGCAATGAATGGGTTAGGGGGACTAGCGCTTTCCTGGACAAGGCATTTGGCCCGGCTGCTAGAGGGTCGATTCGGATGCGGTGTCCGTGCAGCCAGTGTAAGAACAAGAAATAGAGAGAAAGGCGTATTGTTATGCAAGATCTTTTCAAGAATGGATACGTTCGAAACTATACATGCTAGGTCCACCATGGTGAACCCGATGTTATTAGGCAAGAGTCGGTGAGACCCCTCTTCGAGGAGTTGGATGCAGATGCCGGGATGGCGGACATGTTTGAAGACTTCCAGGAAGGGGCATTCCCTCGAGGAATGGAGGCGGAGGAGGATCCAGAGGAAACCGCAAAGGCGTTCTACACCATGCTGGACTCGGCACAGAAGCCCCTTTAAGAGAAGACAAGGGTTTCACAGCTGGATGGCATATCATGCCTAATAGCATTGAAGTCGCAGCTTGGGATTAGTCGAGACGGCTCCGATCTCGTGTTGTCAGTTTTTGGCGGATTGCTTCCGGAGGACCACATCCTACCGAAGAACACGTACGAGTCACAGAGGCTCCTTCGTGCACTTAAGATGCCGTACGAGCCGATCCATGCTTGTCCGAATGGGTGCGTCCTGTTCAGGGACGACCACGAGGACGCAACACACTGTCCAACGTGCAAAGTCTCTAGGTATGTGGAGGTAGAAGGCAGTGATGGCATCAAGAGATAGTCAAAGATCCCCGAGATGGTCATCTGGCACCTTCCTTTCACACATCGGCTCCAACGGATGTTTATGACAGAGGATACCGCGAAAATGATGATGTGGCACAAGAAAAGCAAGAGGTACACTAACAAGATGGTACACCCAGCGGATGGTGATGCATGGAGGCACTTCGATGCCATGTATCTTGACAAGGCAGAGGATGCCCAGAATGTACGCGTAGCGCTGGCGGCAGATGGGTTCAACTCGTTTGGAATGATGGCGGCCCCGTACACTTGTTGGCCGATGTTCGTGATCCCCCTCAATCTTCCCCCCGGCGTCATGTTCGAACCTAGGAACGTGTTCTTAACGCTGATAATACCTGGACACCCGGGCAAAAATATGGGTGTGTTCATGCAGCCAGTGTGGGATGAATTGCAACATGCTTGGGACGAGGGGGTGCTGACGTATGATTGAGCTACGAAGGGGAACTTCACAATGCATGTGTGGTACCAGTATTCGTTGCATGACTTCTTGGCATATGGCTTGTTCAGCGCGTGGTGTGTTCACGGGAAGTTCCCTTGCCCAACATGCAAGACAGATGTGATGTTCACCTGGCTGAAAAAGGGTGGCAAGTATTCTTCTTTCGACAAACATTGACAATTCCTGCCCGAGGACCATGAATTGAGGCGAGATGAAAAGCACTTCACGAAAGGTGTTCAAGTCACCGACCCCATTCCTGAGCTTAGGAGCCTCGAGGATGTTCTTGCCGAGTTAGAGGCTCTCTGAGTTGATGAAGTGAACGGTGGTTTTATTGGATATGGTACCACGCACATGTGGACTCATATATCAGGCTTGCATAAGCTACCGTACTTCAAGCACCTTCTTCTTCCACACAACATCGATGTAATGCACACAGAAAAGAATGTCGCCGAGGCACTCTAGGCAACACTCATGGACACCGGTAAGAAGTCAAAGGACAACGTTAAGGCTAGACTGGACATCAAAACGATGTGTGATAGACCAAAGCTTGTGATGAAGACCCCTGCGCCAGGCAAGAGGTGGAAAAGGGGTCCGGCCGATTACGTCCTCAAAAGGCCAGTTAGGAAGGACATACTGAGGTGGATGAAGATGGTGCGGTTCCCTGATGGGTATGCTGCGAATCTGGCTCAGGGAGTGAACGTGGACACTATGAAAGTGCTAGGGATGAAGAGTCACGACTTCCACATATGGATTTAGCGGATCCTTCCCGCGATGACCCGTGGATACCTCCCCGAGCCAGTGTGGTGCGTCTTGGCAGAGTTGAGCTATTTCTTCCGACAGCTTTGTGCCAAACAGTTATCTCGAGAAGTGTGTCTTGAACTGGAGAAGGCTGCACCTCTGTTGCTCTGCAAGTTGGAGATGATATTTCCACCCGGCTTCTTCCTATCTATGCAGCATCTGATTCTGCACCTACCCCGCGAGGCACGGCTCGGGGGTCTCGTGCAGGCCCGTTGGTGCTATCCAATTGAGAGGTGTCTGAAGTTTCTTCGGCAAAAGTGTAAAAATAAAGCCAAAATTGAGGCTTCCGTGGCGGCGGCATTCGTTATTAAGGAGGTGTCGACCTTCACACAGGCGTATTATACTGAGAAACTTCCTAGTGTGCATAATCCAACCTCTCGTTACAACGTCGAGGAGAACTCATCGACCCTTAGCCTTTTCAAAGGGAATCTCGGAAAAGGAAGCGCAGGTGTCAACAAGAACTTGACCCATGAGGAGTGGACCAGTATCATGATGTACTTGTTGTTGAACCTTGATGAGTGCCTGGATTATCAGAAGTAAGTTCTCAGTATGCTTGTTTCATACGCCGTCACTATATCCTCTTACCCATCGATTCGACCCCATTGTCTCTTATTTTTCAGGGAATTCATTAATATTCATTGGAGCGGCAATACTGCTCCTACCTCGGAACAAGAGGACCATCTTCTTAGACAGGGCAAGCCCAACTTCGTTTCCTGGTTTTGTTCAAAGGTACCATCCGAGTAACCTCGTTTCCACTTTGCTCCTAGGAGCGAGTAATTTAACGATCGAACCGCCGTAACCCTGCAGGCCCAGGAAGATGCGCTCTTGAGTGCTGAATTGAGGGACGTGGGCCTTAGCATCAACCGTAAGGTCAAGTCATGCACCGTTTATGATGTCAATGGCTATCGCTTTCGCACTAGAGGCTACGAGGAGAGCAGGCCCCAACAGAAAACCACGTGCAACGGAGTTTGTATGCCCGACAATGACAAGAAGAACTATTACGACATAGTCGAAGAGATATACGAGCTCGAATTCAAGGGTGGCAGTTCTTTGAAGCCAGTGGTATTCAAATGCCATTGGTTCGATCCTAATGTCATGAGAGAATACCTTAAGATTGGGCTAACCGAAATTCGACAGGATTCCAAACATAATGGAGACGATGTCTATATTGTGGCTAACTGAGACGCCATGCAAGTTTATTACCTTCCATGGGCATGCCAAACTGACCCAAGGCTTGCGGGTTGGAGCCTTGTGCACATGGTATCGCCACGCAGTAAAGCACCTCTCCCAAACGATGATGATTACAACTTTGACCAACGACAGATGAGTTCTATCAACCTGAGGGGCTAGATGGGCGATTTGAGATAGACATTTCTACGCTAATGACGATGAGCATGGAAGAAGACAACGACATCGATGAGGACGAGGGTGATGATGTACTGGACGCTAAGGACTTACAACTCCTTGAGCGATGGCAGAGGAAGTGCGATGGAGCTGTTTTGGACGATGACGATGACAATGGCGATGACGATGGCGATGATGATGACGATGAGAATGATCGAGAGCTCGACAATATTGATAGTGATGACGAGGACAGTGGTGACGAAGTCACACAAGTCGTATTGCCATACGCGGAGATTATGTCGCCTCCACGTAATACAACTACTTGTCATTTACAATTATATTTCTTTATTTACAACTAATTGTCATTTGCAATTATGTTTCTTTATTTACAACTACTTGTCATTTACAATTATTATTGTCACCTTGAAATAAATGCTAATTGTTTTAATTGTTGTCATTGCAGGCACTCGACGAAATGCCAGGCGGCAGGAAGAGGCTGCCGAAGCGGACCTGCCCCTTGCTCTACGGCGGTCGCGGCGAGCAGGAGCTAGACGTGGAGGAGCAGGCCGGTAGGGAGGAGGAGCCGGCCCGGACGGAGGAGCCGGCCCGCAGCAGATGTCTCCGGCAGAGGAGGCTGGAGTTCGTGACGAGGACGACAACGACGAGGATGACCGGGGGCGGTGGCGGTGGTGGCGGCGGCGGCGACGAGGGCCACGACGCTGGGTGTGGCGGTGGCGGCCACGACGACGACGACGAGTGTCACGGCGCCGTGGTGCCTTCCTCAGGTTTGAGGAAGCCCTACGAGCGCGGGCCCTCGACGCTCCCTACCCAAAAGCCGCTCCCCCACCAGCGCAAGGTGATTGCGCCCATCGGGAAAGAGTAAGTAAACTACTTTTTTCATATTGTTCACATAGCATGTTGAAAACCGAATTTCAGACTAATAATTTTTGTTAATGACTCGTGCAGGGCCTGGGTGTTTATGGAGGGGGGTACCGGTGCACGCCATATCAATGGCATCCTCTCCCTGCTGATTAAGGAATACTACCCTGGCTTGGTCACCATCGACAGCGTTCGAAAGCCACCCATGAAGTGGGAACACTTCCACCTGCACACCGTCCCCGTGCCCGAGCCCGAAGGCAGCGATCGTGCTCGTTCACCTGCACATGAGCCACTTGCGGAGAAGATCAAGAGGGAGTTTTGGGTGAGTGTTTTCATCGCAATGCATTTCTCAATACTACAAATTCGTTGGACATTCTTGAAATAATGAAATGATACATGATGTGTGCGTGCAGGGGTACTGGAAGTGTGCGGATGGGAAAGAGGCGGAGACGGCGATCGTGTTGGAGAACGCCTGCCATGCACGTCTCAGGGACATGTACCACGATGCGAGCATATAGTGTGTCATCAACCACTATTGCAACTATCTTGGCGAGGTGATCAAGAAGGAACGAGTCAGACAGGAGATCATCCTCCAGAGGGAGACCGACCTCACCGAGGAGGAGTACTTGACGGTAATTAAGCAGTAAACATTCGTTCTGTTTGCTTCCGTGAAACATTCAATTCATCTTCTGACATGTCAAATACTTGATGTTTCTTAATGGATACCGGGGTGGTGCGACAAGGACCCGGAATGTTGGGAGGCCATTGTGCGCTGGTGGAGATCGGACAAGTGCTACGAGGAGAAGAAAGAGCGTCGGGAGCGCCGGGCAAAGGCTGCAAGGGTAGCACACCACCAAGGGAACCGATCCCTCCCGCAGTTGATGGACGCATGGGTATGATAATGTTGATCTATTTACTGTAGTGCTCAATCTATTTACATGTAACCATGTTTGTGTTTTCCTCGCAGAGGGCATCTCATGGTGGGGAGGAGATCAACGAGGTGGTGGGGTACGCCCTTTCTCACAAGGGCAAAGCGAAGGACCCCGAACAACCGGTGGAACCCGGAGGACGGGCCGGACGCGTACACCAACACGAACGTGCAGCCCAAGCTCGTCGAGTACAGCGCTGCATTTCGCCAGAGCCATCCGGAAAAAGACAAGGACCCCTTCAAGGAGCCCCTAGACACAGAGATCGTGATGAGGTTGGGAGGAGGGAAGCAGCACGGCTCCTACTGGTTGGCCAACAACGCCATCAGCTCGTCCACTACTCCCACGCTGAGGGAGATTCGAAAGGCCGGGTCCAGTAGCTCCTCCGGCATCCCGATAGAGCCCCGACGGCCGAGCACGTACCAGCAGATGGAGGTAAGTGCGGTTTCATTCGTTGTGCACTCGTTTCACACACCTTGGCTTCACATACCATGCGGGTGTAATATTGCAGGCCAGGTTCCAGGAGATGATGCTGGCCCAGCTGGCGGCCCAGGACGTGGCCCACCAGCAGAGCTTAGCGGCAATGGCAGGGCATACCAGCGTCAGATAGCGGACCTAGCCGGCTTCGTCAAGTCCAAGTTCCCGGACGAGAAGGAGCTTCCTCCCTCGCTCTTTGCTGCACCACCACTCCCAGTGCCTGCTCCTGTTCACGCTCCAGTGAGTATATTGCCTTTTGCTTTACCTTGTGCGGCCATCCTGCAGGTACTAATTACATCACTTTTCCTTTGTGTAGGCTCAGTCGGCGGGTTCGAACCCGACTCCAAGTGCTAGCCCTCCACCGGGTCTTTCTCCACAGCACCCGACCTACCCCACGCAGCCGTACACGTGGGCTCCACCGTCGCAGACCTACTCGTCGTGGCCGGGGGCGCAGACGCAGCGGGGGCCTCGCCCGCCCTACTGGCACTACGACTCGCCGCAGGGGTCAGGGTGGACTCAGGCGCAGCCACAGCCACAGCCACAACCTCAGTCAGGGTGGTGTGCGTTGGAGCAAGGTGGGGGCACTGGGACCTCTGGGGACGGCACCGGGACCCCTGGGGACGGCGCCACGAGCTAGGTACCTGTGACTACCTCTTATGGACTAGTAGCGATGCATGTTAGACCCCTGGACATGTATGTTGGACTTGTCAGACATTTTGGACATGTATGTTGGGCATCCTGGTGTATGTTGGACATCCTGGTGTATGTTGGACATGTATGCACTCATTTCGTGACTTTATGTGTATTATGGACATGTATCGATGGATTTGATGTGTGGATTCATGTTGAGAACGAAACCGATGCCGAAATGTGGTTCATATGCTATATTGTTGATATATATGTGGTATTCTGGTTCATATGCTGATGTGTGGATTTGATGTGTGGATTAAAGGCTAGAAAACAACAAAAGAAAAGGGAAAAAATTCCCAACTTTGCCAACAGCATGGGCCAAAGCTGTTGGCAAAGCTGGGCTTTCTCCACCAGTCGCGCCAGCTTTGCCAACAGCTTTGGCCCAGGCTGTTGGCAAAGCTGGGCTTCCCCCCAGAAGCGCGTGCCGGCTTTGCCAACAGCTTCGGCCCATGCTGTTGGCAAAGCAAACTGTTGGCAAAGTTGGGCTTCTTTGCCAACAGCCTTGTCCTGCAGATTTGCCAACAGCATGGACCGACGCTGTTGGCAAACCAAGCTGTCGGCAAAGCTGTCGTTCCCTCTGCCAACCGGATTTTGCCAACAGCCGTCGCTTCCCTATTGGCGAAGGTAACGGCAACCAAGCTGACGGCGCCCCCCCTTCGCCAACGGTACACGTGGCTGTTGGCGAAGCTTTCCCAACAGGGCCCGCGTTCCTGTTGGCGAAGAGCTCTTTCCCGTCACTTAAAACACCAACGGTCCCAACAGGAACTCAGAAACCATGTTGGGAAAGCCTTCGCCAACAAGATTGGAGTCTTCACCAACAGCTTAGCGCTGTTGGCGAAGCGCGCGTTTCCTGTAGTGACACGGCGACGTACGGGTTTTCGGTAGTGGCTACGGCTCTAGCTTGTGTTTAAAGGTTCCAAAAAACGAGTGGTGAGTATTCACGATATAGAGAAGTTGAGAGTAATTTAAGATTTTTGAATTAACCCAATGGAACGATATTAAAATTGACAAAAGTTTGTTTATTGAAAAGGTTTCACCGAAGGAAAAAAATCATGAAAATGTCCAGAAAAAGCGTTAACAATTCAACCTTAGATAAATGTTCGATACAAGCCACACCACCACGCCCAAACGAGATTGAAAAAAAATTGACTGCTTGGACGGCATCATATGCCGATTAGTTTAGAATAGCAGATCAATCACCAGGAGCTAGCTTTGCATTGGTTGGTTAGACGTCAGGTGCTAAAAATTGGGGAAGGCCCAGCTCAAAAGGGACGGCGGACATTGCACGAATCGGGTTCCACATGACAATATCTTAACCCTCTCACCTCATGTCCTCATCACGTACTCACTCGCACGCTTACGGCTTATTATCACCACAGCGACTCCGCTCTGATCTTGATTCCCTTGGCAATGGCGGAAGACGCGGGAACCAAGAAGGCTTACGTGATCGCTATAGTCGTGCAGGTGATCTACACCGGGTTGTCCGTGTTATCCAAGGCGGCCTTCAACGACGGCATGAGCATTTTCGTCTTCAACTTCTACCGCCAGGCCACCGGCTCCCTCCTCCTGCTCCCTCTTGCTCTCCTCTTCCAAAGGTAACATCTATATATATAACAATATCCAAACACACAGCCAGATGCCCAGATCCGATGAATCCAATCCAAGTTTATGCAAGAGAGAGCTGATGGGTATGTTTCTGTTTGAATCTCTGCAGGAGAAATATGATGTCAATGCCGTTGGCGGTGCTCTTGAAGCTCTTCTTGTGTGCCTTGTTCGGGTATGCAAATGCATGTTTCGTTGACTTACCATGCTTAGCTGTTAGTTATTGATTTTACTGGCCGCCATGAGATAAATACACTTTTTAGTGTTACAGGTAGTCTTTTTTTTAAAAAATGAGATGGAAGGAACGCGTCAACAAATGCATATAACTTATTTTTGTTACTCTCTCTGTGTTCCAAATTATAATTTGTTTGACTTTTTTTACCTGGAGTTTGACCCATCAACTTATTAGAAACTTTTGTACAAATATAATCAAATGTAAGTCATCTTTGAAGACCTTTTGTTAATAAAGCAAGCCAAAACAGAAAATGTGATATTTTGTATAACTTTTCGAACTTAGTGTCAAAAAAAAGTAAAACAATTGTAATTTGAAACAGAGGAAGCACAAAGTTTTCAGCTTTCTAACTCACACTGACTAAAGGAGAGTGAAAACAAGCTTTATCATTAATCTCCTCCGTCCATTGTTGGTGAACAGCAACCAGTATGCTTCTCAAGAAAACAACTTGCAATACGAAGCATATCACTCTCTTCAAACGTAATATCATTACGGTAGCACCAAATGGCCTTATCAAAACAATCATGTCCACAAAGATATTACGGTAGTACACTAGCACCAGATGGCCTTATCAAAACAGTCATGTCCACCATTAAAGATACCTCTCTTTATCTTCTTTGCCACTAAGCCATTTTCTTTAGGAAAAAGTCTATTAGTGGTACTCAACTCTTGATCGTGTCCACGAAGGTACCTCATCTCCAAAACCAGACACGGGTGGCCCCTCAACTGCTGAAACCGGGCACGAGCGGCCCCGAGCAGATTTTAGAGCGGTTTAGGCAAGCAGGACCCACGTGTCACTCTCTCACACCTTTTTTTCTTTCCCCTTCCACTGCCCACCTCTCTTCCCCGGTCCCCCCCTCTCTCTCCCTCCTCCCTCCCCATCGGTCCCTCCGTCGGCGGCCTCTGTCCCTCCCCGACCCGTCGGCCGGCGACCTCCGCGGTGAACTTGCCCCACAGCCGCAGTCGCACGCCCCGGAAGTGCTTGCCCCTCGCCACGCCCACCGCGGCCTCCCCCGTCCCTCCCGGGCGTGGCCGCCACGTCGCTGCTCGCGCCCGACGTCATGGGCTCCGGCGGCTCCAGCTCCGGGAGGCCAAAGCCGTCATAGAAGTAGCAGGAGGAGGAGTCCGAGGACGTGAGTGGCTCGGGCTTGACCTGTGTGAAGGAGCCGTTGGAAAGCCAGCCGGTGGCGAAGGCGTCCCGCAGCACCCCGAACACGACCATGTCGTCGGTGTCATCGGAGCAGAACAGCAGCGAGCCGCTCCACTGGTCCGCCACTAGGCTCCCGAAGCTCTCGATCCGGCGGCACGTTGATGGCTGCTGCAATGTCGTAGGTGGGGGTGAGCTCCTCCCACGGCGGCGAACGGGCTCGGGCGCGACAGTTCCCTCTCCGGCGTCGGCGGTTCTTCTCCCCCTCTTCTCCTCCGTACTCCCTCGCTGCTGGCCGAAGCACTACGCCACCAGAGCAGGAGAAGGGGAGGGCGGGAGTGCCGCGCCGTTGTTGAGCTCCTCCGCGAGGAGAAGGGGAGGAGAGGGAGGCACCACCGGATCCGGCGCCGATGAGCGGGCTGGCGCATCAAGGGAGAGGGAGGAGCCGCGCCAGAGCCTATGGTGGTGGTGGGCGCCAGAGTCGGGGAGGGAGGCGCGCGGAGGAGGGGCCGGCTCGCCGGCGGCCAAAGTTGGGGAGGGAGGAGAGGTCGGGAGAAAGAGAGAGAGTGATGGGAGGTGGGCAGTGGAGAAAAATAAGAAAAAGGGTGTGAGAGAGTGACACTCGGGTCCCGCATGTCTAAACCGCTCTAAAACCCGCTGGGGGCCGCCCGTGTCCGGTTTCGGCAGTTGAGGGGCCACCCGTGTCTGGTTTTGGAGATGAGGTACCATTCGTGGATTTGATCAAGAGTTGAGGTACCACCAATAGACTTTTTCCTTTTCTTTATCGAGACGCATTAATCTCCGAGGAGTTTGCGCCATAATTGTCAGAACTATACTTAAAAAAACTAAGCTGGTGGGGGTAAGATCGCGCATTAATCTCCGAGGAGTTTGCGCCATAATTGTCAGAACTATACTTAAAAAAACTAAGCTGGTGGGGGTAAGACCGCCCCCACGGTTTTAATTAAGAGAAGAAAGCCAACTCCCAACTTAGAAAACCTTCGAACCCCGGCTTCACCGGCGAGAGGGTTTTTTTCGGAGAATAAATCCCCGCTGAGGAAAACCTGCGCCGAAGAGGATTCGAACGCAGGCTGTTGGCTTGCGCAACTGCAGAGCCAACCACCCGAGCTAAAGCTCGTCCTCCTGAAATGCTACAATCAAAGAACAGGTCTTCAATTAACCTGCATGCTTTTTTCGTGATCGATGTTCTAGTTTCTATTATCAATAGGTTATCTTTTGTAAAAATGACACCACACTATACCAGCCAATTTTCAAAATTTCGAGATGAGGTAACAGCTTTCAATTGAACTTGTGAAACAAAGAAGTCGTCCTCGGGCTCATCACAAATTGATACATGGATAACTGAGAATTGATAAAATAAGAGAATTGTTGTCTAGGCTGATCTGAGCTACTGTAGCTACTAGGTTGTGCCAGTCAATGAACTTGTCTCGCACTAATGCCATCCACCACTAATGCTTCATGAAAGCAAAACTCAGAGGTAGAGATGGATTCAGATGTCTGGAAATCTGTGTATTCGTATCCGTTAAAAACGTTGATATGGATATCCGTATTTGTATTTGTTTTTAATATGGATGTCAGATGAATGTACTTGAATCCAGTTTTCAATATTATCCGTATTTGACATTATTCGAATTATCCGACAAATATCCGACATTATTCGTATCGAAAAAATAAAGTACCCATAGAAACCATTAAAAATTTATTTATATTATTAAATACTAACTACAAATGATGTTAATTTTAATATTGCTAGTAAAATAATTATTAACACCATTTAACTATTAAAATTATATATGACAACTAAATAATTATGCTAACCTAATATTACTAAATTATATATAGAAACTATCCTTTAATCGGCCTTTCTGAAATAAGAGCTATTATAAAAGCTTTCATCGTACCACATGAGAGCAACTCCAAGAGACTCACCAAATTAGACTAGCTAAATTCACATTTAGCTAGTCATTTAGCTAATATTCTTTCTCTAAATCTTCTCTTCTTCCAACAGTATAGCTAAAATGACTAGCCATCTCCTGGGCTCCCGTCAGCTTCCTCCACGCCACCCCAGAACAGGCCGCAATGCCCTGCATCACCGCTTCCTCCACAGCGCCCCGGAACAGTTCACAACACCGTGCATCGCCTTCCTATGTGCTCTCCTTCCTGTGCCCTGCTCCTCCTCCCATCAAAAAATGCAATGCAGATAAACTGCACACACAGCATAAACAGGGTACATTGAGTCGAGAGATGCATTGCAGAGCAACAGGATGCATGCCTTAACTAATGCAGGCGCCACAAACCATGTATACTATCATAGCGATTTTTTTCAGGCAATTGCTATGCAGAGATAAATAAAATAAAATGGTTTGCCCTCATTCAGATGTTGAGATGTCATTCAGGGCAATCTTAACGAAAGGGCAGGGATGCATTCAGGGTAGAACTACAGAACATGTCCTTAAGTTTGTGTTCAGTAATGCAGAATTCAGATGAATAGGTTAGCACTAATTCAGAAGAAAATTGTATGTTCTGTAATGCAGATTTCAGATGAGTAGGAATGCATTCGCATTCAGTTCAACTATTTGCTTACACAAACAGACGAAAAAAACAGTTCCAAGACAGACATCACCAGACTGAAAATACTCATATATTTTTCATCGTTTTTTCAGATGCTTCTTCTACGTGCTGGTTTTTACAATCAGTTCTAGAGAACTAGATAAAGTGATTAGACACTATTGCAAATCAATATGTAATGGTGCCATGACAGAGTTTTGCACTTGCATATAAAGCTAGTAGCATTCTTTTTCCCTATACAAGGAAAACGATGACAGAGTTTTACACTTAAAACAATATGCATATAATAAGAAATTTAAGTAAATTACTTACAATATAATGCGTCATTCTAGCAATGCTCTAGCAATGCAATATTCTGTAGCGAGTAGCTACATAGTTTTCTATTCCTTCATTTTTCCAGGAATACATTGAGCTTAAATATGTACAGTCTTAGCCTGAAACTCACATCGGCAACGCTGGTGGCAGCAGCAGGCAACGCCGTGCCTGCGGTCACCCTCTGCCTGGCACTGCTACTCAGGTAGTACTATACACAGACACATCCGATCGAGACGCATGCTTGCGTCGTTGAGTGTTCTAGCGGATACATTTTTCTTTAGATAATGGTATGTAACATGCATGCACGGCAGGATGGAGGTGGTGAACCTGAGGACCTCCTCTGGCGTAGCCAAGGTCACCGGCGCAGCGCTTTGCCTCGCCGGCGTCTTGGTCATGGCCTTCTACACCGGGCCAGGGCTGAGCCCCGTCAACAACCACCACGCCTTCGCCGCCCACGCTCCGGGCTCCGGCGGCGGCACCTCAAAGGCGGCATGGATCGCAGGGACGTTCCTCATGGTCATCAATAACATGGCGTATTCCTTGACTGCCGTCTGGCAGGTCGTCGGTGCTGCTTTGTTTTCTTTCTCATGCATTCTCCATTGACTTAATTTGTTTCTACTCCATGTCATCCACATCCATGATGCTGCAGGCTAGAATCCTCAAGCAGTTCCCTAACAGGATGCTCGTGGCCGTCTCACTGTGTGTGTTCAGCGCGCTGCAGTCGCTGGTCGTCGCGGCAGTGGCCGAGAGGGACTTCTCCAGGTGGAAGCTCCGGCTGGACGTCGGCTTGCTCGCCATCGCTTACACTGTATGTACTATTGTTATTTTTAAGAATGTTTTTTAGCAGCAGCTTCTGTAGCAGCAAATTTGCAGTGCTAATGGTGACTATGGGTGGATGAATCCATGGAACCTACAGGGGTTCGTGGTGACCGGAGTGGCCTACTACCTGCAAGCGTGGATCGTGGAGATGAAGGGGCCCGTCTTCTTCGCGGCCTGGCTCCCGCTCTACTCCGTCTTCACAATGTTTTGCTCCTCGTTCTTCCTGGGAGAGATTGTTCACCTCGGCAGGTAACCAAAGCACACCAACTGTAAAAAATAATAATTGGCATCAAATGATTAGTTCTTGGAAACATATATATAAATCTTTGTTTTTTGCTCATAATGTCATGTTCCTTTGTGTGGAGGGCAGCATTTTGGGTGGAATCCTACTGATTGGGGGACTTTACAGCGTCTTGTGGGGTAAAAGCAGGGAGAGTATGTCAGATGGATCGTGCAGCGAGATGAATAAAATCGATGGTGCACAAGATGAGCAGGACCACAATAAAACTGACGCAGCTGAGGAAGGAAGATCAGCAGCAGCGGGTGAAAAAGTTCGATGGATTATGGAAGAAACTTGACCTGCTAGTCACATTTTGCCGAATCTCTGGATCTGTTGGTAGGTTTGCGTACGTGTGTTTATAGGGATGAGTGTGCGTGCGTATTGTTAGCGTCTACGTTGTACTGTGTAATTCTAAAAAAAGTATTCTAGTACCCTAAGATCGTGAGGCCTTTTACCGTACACAATACCACCCAATGAGAGTATGGTGTCGTTTTTTTTAATTTTGTACTATAGGTAAAATGGTAATTTCTCTCGATGTATATTATTTGCAAAAAAATTTCCCCGCTGCCAAGGTTACATAAAAAGACTTGATTTCATATATTACAACAATATTATTTTGTATATTTATGATAATACCCACATACTACTCATATCACCCATACCACACTAAAAAACCGGTGGTATAGAATTAATCTCAACCGTCGGATCCTTACATATAAGTTTTTTTTCTATTACATACGAGTCCTTTTCAACCGGTGGTACAGAGTGGTATTGCGTACCGTAAAAAACCTCAAGATCATTGCGCCTATCTAGGGCAAAAAGGAAAGTGGACTAGAGAATTTTTTTAGGGTGAATGTAGTTTTGACACTATAATATGGCTGAAATGCCCCTTCCTAAGTTCTCCAACATGCATGCTGCTTTGATTGAAAAAAAACATCTTCACTGATTCGTTCATTCACCTTACACCATACATTGCTTTGGTATTTACAAATAAACGGGCTACTGTCGAAGCTAAACAAACTTTTTGCTTTGTCTCTATGATAGTTAAATAAGGGGGCGTGATGAGGAGCTTGGAAATCTTTTAGGGAAATGCTTCGAGACGGACGTCCGACGCGTCGGACGGACGCCCGTCATTTTCCATGCGTCCACGCGAGATCTCGCCTTCTCTTTTTCCAGCGGCAACCGCCCACCATTTCTCTCTCTTCCTTTTTTCTTCTTCTCCAGCAAACCACCATGGATGGGAGCTCCTCCACTGGCAACGACGGGCGCTGGCGGGCTCTCCTCCGGCGGTGGTGCGCGCCCCCACGGCCGGATGCGCCGCCGCCCCCCGCGTCGGATGCGCCGCCGCTGCCATGGCCTCCTCCCATGACCAGATGCGTCGGTGCAGCCCCTCACGGCCGGATGCGCCGCCGCCACCATGGCCTCCTCCCGCTTCTCCGCCTCGAGGACCCCCTCCTCCCCTTCTTCTCTATGTGCGGCGGCGGTGGCGCCCGCACCCTGCCCTTGACGGTGGCTCCTCCATGAGGTGGCGGCGACGCCCATTCTCTATGGCGAGCGGCGCTCCTCGCTCATCCAACATGTGTGCTGCTCAATGGTCTGCACCCGCGCGCGGTTCCCTTGGAGGAGCTCGCGGCGTCCAGACAGCGGCGACGAGGAGACACGACGCGCGGTAGGGTTTGTGGTGCATGTTGCATGTGTGTCCCACGTGTTTCAGATGTCTCACAAGAATGTTGCAAGGGTTTCGTGCAGACGTTGCAAAAGTAGATCTAGATTATTCAACATTACGGATGTTGATCCCCCAACACAAACATTTGATCCCCGATGTTGCAATTGTTTGTTTTCGAATGTTGCAACTACTTTTAACATATTTTTTATGTTGCAAATATTAATTTTAGATGTCGCAGATGTTGAGTTTTGATGTTGCAGACATGTTGTGTGTTGTGTTTGGGGGAAGGCCCCTGATGTTGGATGTTGCAACCATTAATTTTTTATGTTTGCAGATGCTGAGCCTCGATGTTGCAAACATGTGTTGTTAGATGTTGCAAATATTATTTTTCAATGTTGCAGACGTTGCGTTTCGATGTTTGTAGACATGTGGTGTTGGGTGTTGTGTTGAGGAGAATGGAAGAGGCTCCTGATGTTGGATGTTGCACGCAACACGGGTCGCAACATGGCAACAATATAGTCGCAACATGGTCGCAACATGGGGGAGGAGAGAAGAAACACTCCTGATGTTGGATGTTGCAAGCAACCGCGTTCGCAACATTTTCACAACACGCTCGCAACATTTACTCGGTAGACTTTAGATCTAACGGCTGACGATTGAGGATCCTAAGATCTAACGGTCACGGACCCGTCCGATGCCAGCGCCCGGATCGGACGTCCGGGCGCTAGCAGTACCCAATCTTTTATATTATTTTCTTCTCTCTTTTTTTCTTTCAAATTTTACTTGCGCGCGGGACTGATTTGTTATTATCTAAGATCAGGCTTCTAAATTGGATTTTTATCTTATATAACTTAATAATATATTCTCAGTACATCTTTTTGAGGAAGCTTTTTCTACGCGTGAGAATCAAATTAGTAACAAATGGAGCATTGTCACACCCTGAAATTTCCAATTTCGTGATGTGAATAGAGAGAGTAATTAAATAACGATTTTCTCATAATTTTAAAATTTTTCCAACATTTATTTTCTTTACGGGAATATAGTATAGGAAAAATCCATTGTTTGATATTCTAAATTAAATAAAAAGGTTGTGAGTGTTGCATTCATGCCGATGCATCTAGTGGTTCCTGAGTGCAAAAGGTTTCAAAAATGCGTTTAGGAGCTGTCCAAAACCTTCCGAGAATTTTCCGGATTTTTCCGGAATTTATTCTCATTTTCCCCGAGCATTCTCTATTTATCAGAAGGCTCTAAAATCTTTTTCATAAGCTCCAAATACTTTATTTGGATTGTTCATGTCCCAATCTAGCTCTGGGAATTTTCCTGACATTTTTGGAATTTTCGGGTATTTTTCGTGGCTTTATCGATTTATCTAGTTAATTCTGGATTTATCTTTGCACAGGAAAATATTTTCAAAAAAACAAAAAACAATTCCTATCTACCTGGGCCGAGCCCGTGGGCTCGACCCGCACTCGCTACTGGGCCGCCCGCGCCGGCCCAACCGCCTGGCCGGCGGGGCCCATCCGACCCACCGCCGAGGCCGCCGCCGTGGCCGGCCCGGGACCGCGCCGCCGCCAAGGGACTCGCGCCCTATAAAGGGAGCCCTAACCTTGCGCGATGCCGCCTCGTTCCCCAGCCGCGCCGTTGCCGCCCCCGCACGCCGCCGCCGGACCTGCGCCGGACCGAGCCTCCGCCGGCGGTTGACCTCCGAATACCGGCCGCTGCCGTCGTCCTCCGCCCGAGGTGAGCCCCCCATCGTGTTCGTCTCGACCTCCTCTATCCGTTTTGTGCCCAAGCTCAGCCCCTTGAAGCCTGGAGCGCCGGCGCCCTTGGCCACCAGGGCCGCCGCCGCCCCCTGTTGCTCCCTGTTCGTTCTGTCCTGAGGTTGAAGATAAGGTTGCGTTTTGCATTCAAGTCCCCGCCTCCCTAGTAATCTTTAGGTCTTTTCTTGTGTCTTGCCAACCTTGCAGAAAACCCCCTAGAATCTTCAGATTCCTTAGATCCAATCCATCCCAAGCACTTTTATAGATCTAACCCCGAGTTTTACCAGCTTCACGAGCGCTGTTCACCGTGTCTCGGGAATCTTTTCAGCTACTCCCTGAAATCTACGGTTAATCGCGACTAGGTCCTTTCAATCTTGTTTTGCTCATATCTTTCTCGTTTTAGCTCCGATTTCATCCGTTCAAATTGCGTTAGGTTCATAATAATGTAAAGCACGCGTTAGTGATGAGTTTTCACCATGTTTTGTTTTCTGAAAATAAAATTAATATTAATTTTGATTAACGACTAGCTATGCATGTCTTTTCCAAATAAAAGCTATATAGATCTATATATTGTTTTTCATAAACAAATTTAACTCGATTAATGATTACTTTACATGCTTTTATGAATAAAATCTAATTAGATCTTTTACTCGGTTTTCCATAAGTCAAATATTAATTTGCTTAATGATTAATTAACTTTTATAATTAAAAGTTGATTAGGCTTTTACTCCGGCTTTATAAATAAATGTTAACCTTGATTAATACCAATTTAATGATGTTTTTGATAATAATATGGTGAACTCAAATTACAAAGTTTCGTTTAGATTGTTCATATAGTTTAGTTCTTCTAAATTAAATGTTTAATCGGTTAAATTCATATATTAATCTTTATTAATAAAACTTGATTAGTTCTTTACACCGGCTTTGCAAATAAAATCTAATTTGCATTAAAACCAACTTAGGGTATTTTCTTTATGAAATATCCTTTGCACATTTTTGCTAATTAAAATAAACCTAAGCTTATAGTTTGTTCTCTCATATGCAAATAATTCGTTAGACGTTCGGTGTCTGCTCTATCCTAGTATCTCTTTTGATCAAGTTTATCAGAAGCTCTAAACCTTTATAGTTCTAGCCCAAGCTAAACCGTGTGCATCTAATCAAGCCTTAGAGTTTCTGTTTAGCTTAGTAGCTTTGTCTGTGTGAGTAGTTTGCACTGCTCAGTTGCCTATCAAGTAATCTTATCACTTTTATTTCATGTTTCTCTTAGAATCTCGTTCATCAATACCTAGTTCATTCCTATCCTATCCCAGCTAGGTTGTCTCTTTATGAATCAGTTGTGTTCTTGTACCTAATCTATCGTAGCTATCTTTCTTTTGAGTTTACCCTGTTATCGGCTTCACCTGTCAGATCAGTTCACCCTTGGCTAGTGTGTTAGTTGTTCATCCAAGTTCTCTTTGTAGGCTAGTCTTCCTAGATCTTAGCCTAAGATTTCTTATGCGCTTGATAGTTCGTTGCTACCGTTCTCGTTTGCTTCACCTTAACCTTGTACGTTAGCATGTGTATCACCTGTTACTTGTTTTAATACTAAAGATGCATGCTAATCTTGACTAATTCTTATTCCAATGCTTTTATAAATAAAAAGTGATTAGGTTATAATCCGGTTTTCTTTAATCATGATGTAATTGGTTAATCCCTATTCATAACTAGTTTTTCTAAATAAAAGATGTTAGAGTTAAACATCGGTTTTCATAATAAAGTTAATATGCCTAATGACATCATAAATGCCTTTTCAATAATTAAAATATGTTTAGTTGAACACGTGACATAAAGTTACTCGCCTAGATGTCTTATACTTGCTTTGTCTTTCTAAAGTAATTGTTAATTTGACATAATTTCTACTCGAATGTTATAAATAAAATATGATTAGGGTTATCGCGATTTCTTTAATAAAATGTAACTTGTTTAATGGTAACACAGAGTATTTCTTTGAAATATTCTTTCACATGATTTCTTAATTAAAATATGCTAAGCGTAGTCTCTTGTTGTTTGATAATGATCTCACGATAGTTTTGAGCTTAGTTTCGTTCTCAGTGGTTCCCTCGTTTCTTACGTAACCAATAGAATCGAGCTCTATCTCAAAGTGATCTTTCCGGTCCTTGCTCAATCTTCCGCAATCATCTCTTTGAAGCTAACCAAGCCTTTCCCTTCCAAGCACCCTTTGTGTTCTTTAGTGATCCATCTAATCGATCCTATCCTTTAGTGTGTTCTTTTAAGGCTTTGATTTGACTGATGTATTGTTCTTAGTTGTACTCGTGCATTTGCTTTGCATGTTTTGTGCTCGATGATTGATGCGAGTAGAATGAACGTGGTTCGAGAACTTGGAAGAGTGTGAAGGTGAAGATATTCTAAGCAACGACATTATTTTGGTTAAAGGCAAGTGTGTCCTTGGTCTTTTGCCCTAATAACTTTATTAATCACTGTTGCATTGCTTTGCATTAATTTTGATGGGTTCCTATTAAGGATGACAAGCCTCTTTTGACTGTTATCTTGAACCTGGTTCTTAATTAATATTTATGGTAGATATTGCTTAGTGTGCTCAACTGGGTTGGTAGTAATCAACATGATTATCATTTTATGCTCTATGTTCCTTTATGATAATTTTAATACAAGATCATTGTGCATTAATTGGAACATGGAGAACCACCCAGGAAAACAGTACAACCACAAGAACTAATGGGCAATGGTCTTGGCGGAATAATTAGGAACTTTGGCTTGGGGTGATCTTACCTGATAAGGACAAGGGATCGGAGGTACTGCGGGGTATGGACTCGCTCTAGCAGGGGGTTGGGTGAGTTATTCTTTTTATGGTGGGGTATTGACCTGCTAGGGGACTTTATACCTTGCTAACTAATCCGGACCTTGTGGGTCACAACTTGTTGGAGAACCTTTGTAAAGGCCATGTAGCGTCCCTATGCAATCACACCTCGATAGTGTGGTATGGTGCCTGATCAGCATCGCATGGTTGGGTTCAAAGTTCTTTGGAGCTTTTACGCTGCTTGTGGTGAAAGTGTACAACCTCTGCAGAGTGTTAAACTAATCGATTAGCCGTGCTCACGGTCAAGAGCGGCCTGGACCCTCACATGATTAATTGAACTTGAAGATGGACTTAAATTGTGATATGTGTTATGGTTTTGTTTGCCATGTGCTTATGGCGTATCTCTTATCTTATGCTTAATTGAGGGTTGGTATAAACTTATACTTTATTAGTAATCAGGTGTTAATAAAACTTGACCAACTAAAATGCTAAATGCTTTGAGCCAGTCCACTATAAAGCCTTTGCATTTATTCTTTCCCCACACTTGCTGAGTACGACAAGTGCTCACCCTTGCTATAAACAATGTTGCTCAGAAGGAGTAAGCTACTCTGAAGTCTTGTGAAGATGTTGCTGGATCTAGGCGTACGCAACCCCCTGTCGACTGCTTGTGAAGTTTGGTGCCTCCGTTTCCATGATATAGCGTAAATCTCTGATGATCTTCTTTTTTCTTACGTGATATTGTTTCTGTTATTCACTTATGTCAACTATATGCATGAAAATTGATCCTGGCATGCATATAGGTTTGCACTTGGTTTTCTTTGGAAAAACAGGTGTGACAAGCATGCCATCCAAGCTAATCATTGATGTAGGATTCTCGCTTATCGACCACCAGTACTTTTCTCTCAGAATAAATCAGCCACCACCAACCAATACTTTTCTCTCAGGACAACAAATCAACACCGGCCACCAGCCAAACTAATAATTAATATACGTCAAGTGTGTTCCTTTTTGGGTGGACTATCTAAGAGGTCGTGATATGGAGTGACATGGTTCCAATTTACCAAAGAGGGAGAGTCGTCCGAGCACAATGTAAGCACCGCAATGAGGTATTCTCTCGCTGCCCGCAACTCCGGAAATAGTCACATGCGTAGGCATCTAAATTTATGCGAACCAAGATTGAAAATGCATGCCATGGTTGAGAAATTACAATCTTCAGTACTATCATCAGATACTGCTGTTCTGACAAATTGGAAGTTTGATAAGACAGTCACTAGATGTGAATTAGTTAGGCTTGTTGTTCTCCATGAACTCCCTTTTTCATTTGTAGAATGTGACGGATTTCGTAGCTACTCTCTCAGTTTAAATCCATTAGCTGAATCAGTTTCGAGGAACACAATAAAATCAAATATTGTGGAGGCTTTTAAGAATCAAAGAAGATCAATACGGGATATGTTAATGGGATTCAACTGTAGAGTATCATTAACTACTGATTTGTGGACTGCACATCAAAATACTGGCTATATGGTAATTACATGCCATTATCTTGATGAAGATTGGACAGTTCAAAAGAGAATTATTAGATTTTGTGTGGTTAAGACACCGCATGATGGCTTTAATCTCTATACTGAAATGCTAAAGACCATTCGCTATTATAATATTGAAGACAAGCTCTTTAGTATTACTTTGGATAATGCTGGTGCGAATAAAACAATGATGGATCTCTTAAGAGGAAGTCTGCTAAAAAAGTCAATGTTGCCTTGTGATGGTGATCTGTTTCATGTACGATGTGCTGCCCATGTTCTTAACCTGATAGTAAAAGATGGACTGCAATCAATTGAAGGTGTGATCAGTGATATAAGAGAATCAGTCAAGTACGTCAAGGGTTCTCAATTGAGAAAGGAAAAATTTGAAGAGATAATTGGAGAGCTACCCATAGATTGCAAGAGTCGTCCTTCGCTTGATGTTCCAACTCGATGGAACTCGACATGTGACATGTTGGAGTCATCTTTCCCATTTAAAGATGCTTTTCATGAGCTGGGAAAGCAGGACCCAAACTACAAGCACTCTCCCACACCTGAAGACCGGGAAAGAGCTACCGCCGTTTGCAAGCCGCCGACGTATTTAAGACAAAGAATCGAAGTTGTTTCGGTACAAGGTACCCCCATGACCAACCTTTATTTTCATGAAATTTGGAATGTGAGACAAGTGTTGGAATCAGATACATCTAGAAGATATCCAATCATTGCATCTATGGTTTCAGACATGAAGGCAAAGTTTGATAAGTACTGGAAAATATCATACTTGTCTAACTGCATACCAGTTATATGTGACCCTCGATTCAAATTCAAATTTGTGGAGTTTCGCTTGAAGCAAGCCTTTGGTGGCACAGCTACTGTCCATATTAATAAAGTAGATGAAGCAATCAGGAGTCTATTCAATGGTTACTCATCTGAAATTAGGGGTGACAAATCAAATTCAGCCGAAGCAGATGACAGTGTAACTTCAATAAAAGGTTGCTCCTCATGGTCAGATTGGAGTAGCCACGTAAGAGCTCAAAGCAATCAAAGAACGGAGGAGAGCTTGACCGTTATCTCCGTGATGACTTATTCCCTTGCAATGATGGTGGATTTGATATCTTGTATTGGTGGAAGATGCATGTTACGAAGTATCCTATCCTGTCACGTATGGCTCGTGATGTGTTAGCCGCCCCCGCATCTACAGGTGGCGTCCGAGTCCGCATTCAAGCACAAGTGGGCGGGTCATCAATGACCACAGAACTAGGCTATCAGGTAGCACAGTTGAAGCTCTGATTTGCTTCCAGGACTGGCTCAGGGAGGCAGGTAATATTTTGCTACTCTTTTTTGCATTGGTTATTTATTTGGCTCATACAAGCGCATACTGATTTTTCAATTTTACAGGTACATCTTACTTAGACATCATAAAGATCAACAGCTTGAGTGGCAACACTGAAGTAGGAGAATTTAGAGATGCATGATCATTAGAAAGGCAAGGTCAGTCCCTAATTTGCATCTGCATTCTTTTATTTGTTGACCTACTACTCATTATACTTCTGTTGTACCTTTTTTCAGTACTAGTAGAGCTTAGGTACTGTATGTACTACTGGTCAGTAACACCTGGATATGCTCCTGCAGAGTTTACGCTTTCACAATTGTTTTGGTTACTACCAGCATGGACAGAACTGTTGCACTTGTTCTTATTATATATGGTCAATGTTGAAAATTTCAAATAGGCATGCACAGTTGCTCCATTATTACAGCCTCAGTGTAGTTAGGATTTCAGTGCTTTTGTAGGCATGGAACAAAGTTGAACAGATTATGAACGAGTATATTTCCTCCGTTCGCTCCACCACACTATTTTTTAGGGACTGCAATGTCTGCATAGCATCAAACTCCTTGATAGTTGTACATGGCCAGCTATAGCTGTTGGTCACCGGGCTTCGAAGGAAATTGTTGCTGGCCACTGACTGTTTCTATTTCATCTGTTTGCACAGGCTTGAAGGTTTCTGGCAGGGCTCCCTGGAAGAGGAAGATGTCTGAACAACTTATTGCTGCCTTTTACATATTATAAGATTATACAATCTACAATAGAGTGTGGGTGTTTGTGAACAAAAAGAAACCCCCTCTCTTTTGAGGGGCGATGCATTCGGTTGTGTTTGTTGCCTCGTTCGTTCCATAACCGACGGTCAATCTTGTGTACCGTTTGTTCGAAGATGCTTTGTAAATTAAAGTTGACATGCTTTGCCATAGGTCAAACCTTTTATTTAATTCATAATATGTAGGTGAAAAAATATGTACTTATTATGAACTCGTAAGTGCTAACAATCATGTGTATCGCCGCACCGAGTTGAAGCCGAGTTGAAGTTTTCGGAATTTCGGGTATGCTAACAAATGTGTGAGTAGCGAGGCTCCCGTGTGCACTCGCTTGACCTGCTAGGATTTTGCTGCAACACCCGGCAGGGGCAGTCAACCTGCTAAGCATGTGTGGGCGGGGTCTGCAGCGGGACAAAATATGCATGTGGGCATTGCGGGTGCCATGCGGGCCGCCCGCGGACGCGCCCGCTTACATCCCGAGGACTATCTAAGAGGTCGTGATGATCTATTCACCCTCCACTAAATCACAGGCAAGGTGTTACCTTGCAAAGCTCTCCGTACCTCCATATTCTAAGAGAGTTGCTCGCAAAGCTAGCGCTCTCATTCATGGAGGCCAAAGGTTGCATTCATGTTGCTGCAGATTGGACGCTGCTCAGCTTTAAAAAAGAAATGACATGATGACACGCACCCTAGTCCCTAGATGATTCAGATATTAGCAACTGGAGCGACAATGACCAAGTCTCTCATTCTCATTGTGCCTCTCACTCAGCGTGACCCTCTACCTCCAGCTGCACAGTCACTAGGGATGAATTCGGATCAGATATGCGTGAATACGAATTTGGATGTTATTATTTACCACATTTTAATTCGAATTCAGATATAGATATGAATATTCACTCGTGGAGAGCGAGGCTTTTGTTCTGGCCTTTAGTCCCGGTTCAACTTTGGAGCCGGGACTAAAGGTCTTTCGTCGACGTGGCCCGAAATGGTCGCTGTAGCAGGCCCACCTTTAGTCCCGGTTCGTATTACGAACCGTGACTAAAGGGGGCTCCCAACGGCTCCATCCGGCAATAATTGCCCCGGCCTTTAGTCTCGGCTCGTAACACCAGCCGGGACTAAAGGCCGGGGGCAATATAACGCCCGTACCTTATTCTTCCTCCTGCCCCCGATCCATTCACTAGAGCCATTCACCCGAGCCATTCAAGCTCCTCCCCCCATGGCGACTCAAGCCTAGGGTGGTGCTGCGATTTTTTTCTTCATTAGTTTGTGAAGATTTCTCTCCTCCAAGGTGTTGTAAAGGCTAGAATCTTCATCCTCCCTTCATTTGTGGTGATTAAATTTTGTTTTATGGTTTAGAGATGGAGAAAATAGAAATGTTAATTAGAGAGATGAGATTTTGTATATAAATGTGAAGATGTAGTTAGGATGGTACTTGCATTGTTCCTTCTTTCATTAAAATCTTGTTTTTCATAATATTGAATTTTTCTTTTATATATATATATATATATAGTTTATAAAATATATGCTCATAAAAGAAGACATACAAAAAATGTACTAGGTATTTCCATTGTTTCATTGTTTAGAAATGATTTTATTCTAGGTAGCCATAGGAGTAAATAGAAGAATATTATTTTTTAAGTATGTTTTTAATTTATATATAAAATAAATGTAAGCATTCTCTTATTTTCTTATTTTTCATAATTTTAAATTTTACTTGTACATATAGTTTATAAAATATATGCTCATAAAGAAAAAATAGACATAGAGAAAATGTAGCTATAGTTTATTTTGTACATATAGTTTATTTCCATTCTTTCATTATTTAGAAATGCTTTTATTTCTAGGTAGCTATAGAAGATAAATTCTTTTATTAAGTATTTTTTTTAGTTTTATATACAATAAATGTAAGCATTTTCTTTTTTTCTTGTTTTTCATACAGAGCCCCACGTCCTAAGTGGGTGAGTGAGAGTATATGACGGTGAGGTGAGACTGTTGTGTAGTTCGCGGAGCATCTAGTCTTCTGAGCTATGTACAGTAATAATAGTGTTGAATTCTATCCCTTTTTGTTTTTTATTTATGCATATATTGAATCCAATCTATATATATGTAGGTATGTGTACATATAGTTTAATATATATAGTGTTGAATTCTATGGCCCCTTTTATTTCTAGATAGCTATAGGAGGAAATAGAAGATTAATTTCTTTTATTTATTAAGTATTTTTTTAGTTTTATAGACAATAAATTTAAGTATTTTCTTTTTTCCTTGTTTTTGATACAGAGCCCCGCGTCCTAATTAGCTAAAGTTTAACGTCACGGGCTACGTGGGGACTGCCTGCAGCTCCGTGACGTTGGACTGTAGCTAGATAGGAGGTGTAGCGCATGTGTAGTACAGTAAGTGGGAGAGTCAGGTGTATATGACGGTGAGGTGAGACTGTTTTAGTTCCCGGAGCATCTAGTATTCTGATCTATGTACATTAATAATAGTGTTGAATTCAATCCCCTTTTGTTTTTTTATTTATGCATATACTGAATCCAATCTATAAATATGTAGGTATGTGTACATATAATTCATAAAATACAGTGTTGAATTCTATGGCCCCTTTTATTTGTAGGTAGCTATAGGAGGAAATAGAAGATTAAATTCTTTTATCAAATATTTTCTTTAGTTTTATATACAATAAATGTAAGCATTTTCTTTTTTTTGATACAGAGCCTCACGTCCTAATTAGCTACAGCTTCACCTCACGGGCTACGTGGGGATTGCCTGCAGCTCCATGAGGTGGGACTATAGCTAGATAGGAGGTGTAGCGCATGTGTGGTACTGTAAGTGGGTGAGTGAGGTGTATATGACGGTGAGGTGAGACTGTTGTATAGTTCGCGGAGCATCTAGACTTCTGAGCTATGTACAGTAATAATAGTGTTGAATTCTATCCCTTTTGTTTTTTATTTATGCATATATTGAATCCAATCTATATATATGTAGGTATATGTGCACATAGAGTTTATAATATATAGTGTTGAATTTTATGGCCCCTTTTATTTCTAGGATATAGGAGGAAATAGAAGATTAAATTCTTTTATTAAGTATTTTTTTAGTTTTATAGACAACAAATGTAAGCATTTTCTTTTTTTTTCTTGTTTTTGATATAGAGCCCCACATCCTAATTAGTTACGGTTTAACATCGCGGGCTACATGGGGACTGCCTGCAGATCTGCGATGTTGGACTGTAGCTAGATAGGATGTGTAGCGCATGTGTAGTACTGTAAGTGGGAGAGTCAGGTGTATATGACGGTGATGCGAGACTGTTGTAGTTCTCGAAGCTTCTAGGTCTTCTGAGTCGCTGGTTCATAAAGGTTATGTACAGTAATAGTTCCCTTTTGTTTTTCTATTTATGCATATATTGAATCCAATGTATATATGCAAACTAATCCTATTTATTGTGAATAATGTGTGTTATTTTGATGTGGATGTAGTTTGATCTAACAATGTCGTCGTCAAGTGGTGTTGGAAATGGTGTCTGTGGTCGTGGCATAGTCCGTCACCATGGCGGGCGTGGTGGCCGTGGCATTGGCCGTGCAGGTCTCAGTGGCTGTGGAGGTGGTTTGGAGGACCTGTTGTCTCTACGTCCACGATTGCACTTTCACCACGAGATTACCTTGCCAATGGGTGATCCAGGACGTGTAGCTAACTTGGTAATATAGGAATTGAAATTAGTTTGCTTTACATAGAACTTTTTTCCATTTCACATGGAAAATCTGTAATTTTAGTTACATATATAATTATTGTAGGTTCTCAACAATATCAGATGGCTCAAAGACATTATCGAGGATATGAATGGTACTCCTCCTATAGTGCAAACTGAGCACGTTGATGAGCACATGGCAAGAGTGTATATCTCTTTCACCATACCCGCTCGATATGTAGACTACGGCCAGTTGCCAGCAGGCGCACCACACCCGATGGTTGCCATTGCAACAGTTGGCAAAACAGCACCTATTCGGTTAACCCGAGAGAAGACTGCCGTGGAGAATTGTCTACAAGAACTCCAAAATAATGTTGTGTGCTTCGTGCCGGACCTTTCCTATTTTAATTTAAGGAAACTCGAGATGGGTGAAGCAACTGTGATTGAGACTACGGAGAAGCTTTGCAGGGCTCATCAAGATGTGGTAATATGCATTTATATATAAAAGAATTTCTATTCATTATTAATTAATTTGTTTTTGGTACATATATATCATCATCATCTGATTGTGTGCAGGATCACTCTGGTTCTACCTATGCTTCAATTAGCTTCCGTGCGATTTTGAATCAAGTCGCGGAAAGAGTTGGGGTGGATTACTATGGTGGGGAGCCGTTTTCACCAACAATTGGAAGTGTCAAGCAATTCTAAGTTTCTACAAGCCAACAGAACCCGAGGCTCCATTGTTTGATGTTTGCAGTGGTGTTTGTGACACTCCTCCCCAACCGGAGGAGAGTGCACTAGTACGCGCTCTAGCTTATTTTGAGGGAGTTCTAGGCTGGAGGATTGCAGACATTAACCATGTTCCATATCTGTAAGCGCGTGCTACTTATCAGTAACATTATGCATGCATGGATCAGGCTTTGTACCGTACCCTATTATGTGAACTTGTATTAATTATTAGCTAGCTATGTGAACCTTTATGAACTTATTATCAATTATTGTTAATTATGTACTTTATTATGAATTCATGTGTTTGAATTCATACACGAATTCATAAATGTGTTTGAAGCAGAGGTTCAAAAGCTAGAAGCTGACCAGCTTCAGCTTGGGACCATCAGGTATTAATTAATGTCGTGCCTTGTAATAACCACTGTACGTATACGTAAGCCATTGTAGTTATATGGATCATTATATCAAAAAGACAATACGCGAATTCATAAATTTGTAAATAAAAAATAGTAATAATTGTTTCAACTAATATTTTTAAAATAGAGATTTTTTTGAGTAGGTTTACTAATATCTTCACTTTAATTTATTTTCCAATTCAAATTGTAAACAAAAAATATTAATATTTGTTTCAACTCTTGAAATAATATGTGCATAGAAACGTAGGTATTTTTTGTGTTAACATAATATAATTTTGCATGGCACAAATATTTTGACTAATGATTTATTTTAAATGTTGAAAGCAAAAAGGAATGACGTAAATGAGCAAGGAAAAGACAAAAAGCCCGCGAATGAGATGAATGAGATAAATGAGCAAGGAAAAGAGCACGTTGATCATTCAAAGACAATTAATTAGTATTCATAAATTTACTTAAACCGGAGATTTTTCTAAGTACGTTTACTAATATTTTCAATTTAATTTATTTTCCAATTCAAATTGTAAACAAAAAATAGTAATATTTGTTTCAACTCTTGAAATAATATGTGCATAGAAAAGTAGGTATTTTTTTGTTTTAACATAATAAAATTTTGCATGGCACAAATATTTTGACTAATGATTTTTTTTAATGTTGAAAGCAAAAAGGAATGACATAAATGAGCAAGGAAAAGAGAAAAAGCCCGCGAATGAGATGAATGAGATAAATGAGGAAGGAAAAGAGCATGTTGATCATTCAAAGACAATTAATTAGAATTCATAAATTTATTTAAACCAGAGATTTTTCTGAGTAGGTTTACTAATATTTCAATTTAATTTATTTTCCCCTTCAAATTGTAAACAAAAAATAGAAATATTTTTTTCCACTCTTGAAATAATATGTGCATAGAAAAGTAGGTATTTCTTTGTTTTAACATAATATAATTTTGCATCGCAAAAATATTTTGACTAATGAATTTTTTTAATGTTCAAAGCAAAAAGAATGAGATAAATGAGCAAGGAAAAGAGAAATATTAATTTCCCGCGCAAAATTGCCCTTTAGTCCCGGGTAGTGTTACCACCCGAGACTAAAGGACCCCCTTTTGTCACGGGTTTGTAACTCCAACCGTGACAAAAGGGCGAAAATTCGCCTTCAAGTCATCCCACGCGAATGCCCCTTTTGTCACGGTTCGTATTACCAACCGTGACAAAAAAAGTGGCCTTTAGTCTCGGTTCGTAACACGACCCGGGACTAAAGGGCCTTTTGTCACGGTTGCTAATACGAACCATGACAAAAGGTGGGGGTTCTGTATAAACCCCCAGGGCACTTAACCGTTTTCCCCCAAATCGCGCCCTTCTTTCTCGACACGCCCGTCCTCGCCGCGTCGCGCCGCGCCGCTCCTCTCCGCCGCGTCGCGCCGCTCCACCCCGACACGCGCGCGGCGCCGTCTCCCGAAGCCGGCGAGCTCGGCCGCGCCGGCGTCCCTCCCTCCCCGCGCATCTCCGTCCCCGACGCGGCGGCCCTCCGCGACGCGGCGGCCTTCCTTGACACGCCGCCCCCGCCGCCCCTCCTCTCCTCGGCGGCGACCCCGGCCTCCTCTCCTCGGCGGCGACCGCGCGCCGGCCCTCCTCTTCGGCGGCGGCCTCCTGCGGGCCGGTATGCCGCGTCGCCACCGCCACCGACGCCTCCGCTTGCCGGCCCCTTTCTGCGTCCGCCGGCCGGGCGTGCGTGTGCCCGATGGCCGGCCGGGCCGCGGGGGGCTTCGCCTTGCTGACGTCAGCCCGTGAAATGCTGGCGTCAGTAAGAATTTATAATTTTATTTGATTTAGTTTATGCTTTGATATTAATTGGAAATTATAATTGTGTGTAAATTTTTAATATGAAATTTTTATTATAGGATAGAAAGAAAATTAATTAGAAACTTGTACTCCCTCCGTCCCAAAATAAATGCAATTCTAGGACCGAGCACACAAACCAATGTGAGGTGTAAAATGACCAAAATACCCTTTGTCTTTTATGAGAAAGATCTAGCATTTGGTTTGTCTCTTATTTTTGTGTGTATATTTGTGTACCAAAATCTAATTGTTTTGTAATATACAATTTCATAGTTTTGAGTATTTGAGTTATTAATTGTTTTCTAATATGTATGTAATTTTGAGTTCTTAATTGAGTATTTGAGTTCTTAATTGTTTTCTAATATATATATATATATATATATATATGTAATTTTGAGTTCTTAATTGTTTTCTAATATATATGTAATCTTTAGTTCTTAATTGTGTATTTGATTTCTAATATACAGTTTCATTAGTTTCGTACTTCTGAAGTCGACGACTGCCGCGTCGTCTCGAACAAGTGACTTCCCGTCACCTCTGTCATTCTCCCACACGACACCGTCATCAATAAGCATCGTTCGTCCACAAGTTAGTAGAAATATTGTGACTTTGTTTATTCAAGAAAAATCGTAGTAAATACTTGTTCATTCTAGAATTTCATATACAACCTTATTGCTTATTCTACAAATTCAAAGAAAATTCTTAGTAAATACTTGTTTAACCTAAAATTTTTAGAAATTGTTGAAAATTACATAAATTCATAGAATAGTCTTGTTTATTATAGAAATGCATAGAAAAATGCTTGTTTATTATAGAAAGTCATATAAAAACTTGTTGATTATTCTAGAAATTCATATAAAAACTTGTTGCTTATTCTACAAATTCAAAGAAAATTCTTGTTTCATAAAGAAATTCTTAGTAAATACTTGTTTAATCTAGGAAGTTTTAGAAATTGTTGAAAATTACATAAATTCATAGAAAATTCTTGTTTATTATACAAATTCTTAGAAAATGCTTATTTATTCTAGAAAATCATATAAAACTTGTTGATTATTCTAGAGATTCATATAAAAATTTGTTGCTTATTCTACAAATTCAAAGAAAATTCTTGTTTCATAAAGAAATTCTTAGTAAATACTTGTTTAATCTAGAAAGTTTTAGAAATTGTTGAAAATTACATAAATTCATAGAAAATACTTGTTTATTATAGAATTTGTTAGAAAATGCTTGTTTATTCTAGAAAATCATATAAAAACGTGTTGTTTATTCTAGAAATTCATAGAAAAACTTGTTGCTTATTCTAGAAATTCATAGAAAATTTTTGTTTATTCCAGATGGATGACAACCATGACAACTTTATGGCCGACATTATAGCTAGTGGTACAATTGCAACCTTCACCGAGGAGGAGTGTAGTCAGGCAGACATGTACTTGAACATACCTCCGAATGAGGATACTACTGCCCCTGTCATGGACACAACAGCTAATATTGAGGACAATCATAGAAACAATAAGGAAAGTGTTGTGAATGAAAGTATTGAATGTTCCCACCAGGTATATATATATATATATCTCATGCATTAACTTCATAGTTCTTATTTTTCTAACCTCAATTCTTAGGTACTAATTAATTAAATAACGAATCTGCAACATGTAGGCTTCAGCCTCCACATCAAAAAAGACAAAGAGAGGGCGTACACAAGTACTCGCCGGCCATGTCATGTATCAGATCACAGAAGTATCAGATGATGGCCAACCATGTGCTCCAAAAAATTCAAGGACAAGTATGTGTCACAATATGGGGCCATTGTAAGGGACAACGTGCCCATCAGCTACAGAGAATGGAAGGGAAAAGTAGATAATCCACACGTGGTTCCAGAACCAGTGAAAAAATTGTTGTGGGATGAAATTCTAAAACACTTCACACTTCCTGAAGGTGTTGAACCAGCCAATGTGAAGCGTTGGACTCTCACGAGGATGGCAACACAATTTCAGAAGTTCAAACAACAACTCGATAAAGATTATATCAAGAAGAATCGAACTCCAAATTGGATTGAATATCCCAAGTTAAAAGAACATTGGACGTCCTTTGTGGAATACAAGAAAAGTGAAGATTTCTCCAAGGTGAGTGCACGAGCGAAGCAAAGTCATGCTAAGAAGGAGCACGACCATCATCTTGGTCGAGGTGGATATGCATTTGCAGTTCCCAAGTGGCGGAAGATGGAAGAAGACCTTCTCGCACAAGGTACCATACCAGCGGTCGTTGATTGGCCCGAGCGAGTGAAGAATTGGTATTATGCTCATGGAGGCACAATTAACTCCGAAGATGGTACCCTTGATTACCCACCCTCGTTTTGAGAGACTGCACTTGAAATATTGAAAATACTTGAAGATGTCAGAGCGGGCAGAGTGAAGGTTGACAGAGAGATCGATGAGCTCACTATGACGCTCAAGAATCTCGAACACCCAGGACGGTGCAGGGGCTTCGGGGTGGTACCATGGAAATTTGGCTTCAGGGGAGACATTGCCACCTATCGAAGCCGCAGAAGAAGAAGAGAACGCGAAGAGGAGGAACGACGGCAAGAGTTAGAAAAAAGACTTAAAGAACACGAAGAAAAGCTGACAGCAGATATTGAACGGCGAGTGACCGCCGCTGTAAATGAGATGGCTCCAGCACAAGGACTGCCTCTAGTACCAGTTCCTTTTGCTCACTTTTCCAGTTGTGCTTCCGCGGCGGCTCCCGAAGAGCAAAGGGCAATAGAAGGAGTTCAAGTGGACAGCCAACAGTACGCTGTGGATGACATTTGTCGGCGCACCAGATGTGAGCTTCACAAGCCATTCGGCAACATCAAAATGAAGGTATGTCTAATTCATGCTTTTATTACCTCAATAATTGATCACATATATTATTTTGATTTTTGTGGACTTGCATTCACAATGCTAATAATAACTAATTAAATATTTATTCTCAGGTGGCAGACGGAAGTGCTTTTGCACAGTTTTCTGGACAGACGAGCCACGACATGCCGATTCCACCTGGCTACGCCTCAGTTAGCGTAGAGAGAATAAGCCAACCTGATTTTGAGGAGCTAGAGATAGATATCCTAGGAGGTGATGGGGAAAAGACACTTAAGGATGCGCTACACGGTATCATATTATGGCCAAAACGTTACATCGTCATAACCCCCGAGAATGATGGATCTCCGAGAGACCACCTGGAGCCGGGGCAGCCATCGTCTCCGGGGCCGTCATCGGCACTACCTGCTCGCTCACCTTCTCTGCAACAACCATACGACAATTCGGGTGAACAGAGCTCTAGCGATCACGATGATGACATCCCTCCCAATTCACCTCAGCAACCATTCGCCACAAGCTCTCGAGCGCAATCTTTCAGGTTGGTGCAACCACCAAAGAAGAAACAAAAACGATCAGCAAAGAAAAAGGCAGAGTCAAAGTCAGATGAAGAAACAGAAGGGTCTGTACGGAAAGAAGTCAAGGACTTCTTTGAAAAAGCGAAAGAAAGGAGAAAACAGGAAGAACTGGAGGCCAAAAAAATGAAGGTCGTACGGAGAGACTCAAGGCTTTCATACATGATAAGGAAACAAAAAGGAGAAGGAAACCGCCGTTGAAAATGGACTATGAGCGTTCGGTGGACAAGTCTTATGCTAAGAAGAAACAGCGAGGGTCGCCGAATAGTTACATCGAGCAAATACCTGCGTCGACGTCGGGGACCACCACCACAGACAAGAACAAGGAGATTCCTACGTCGACGTCATTCACCGCTGCCCCAGACAAGAACGAGGAGAATCCTGCGTCGACGTCGGGGACCGCCAGAAACATCGAGCAAATACCTGCATCCACGACCCATCAGACTGACTTGTTTGCGGGCATCACTCCAGAAGTGCAAAACGCTATTGATGCCATGGGTGAAGAGCAACTGGCTCAGGTTATTAGCTTTTTTGAACAAACAAAGCTGCCTTTTGGTGGTCTTATTAGCCTTGAAGACCTACCAGCGGATAAAAATCAAGAATTTAGATGGCGCTTTGAGCTAGGAAAACCTCCAGTGAAACCAAAATTGGTCAACAAGCTCCCAACTAAGACGCGCAGATTTCATGACTGGTACTTGAAGAAGTCAGCTGAGGGCCTGGAGATGTTTGGATGCTCGAGAGACCTGGAGATTTTGCCCTTCAAAACGAGAAGGTGGCCTGGCTCCGATTCGCTGATATCTATGAAAGTTACCATCTGGACGCCCTGAATACCAATCTTATGATGGCCTGGTGTCTGTAAGTGACATATTTTCATATGTTTATAAATAACTTTATTACATTTGTCGATCTACTAATTAACATTTTACTCTTCTTGTGTAGCCTGCACCTTATTCAGATGGGAAGGAAGGGTTATTCAAGAATTGCTTTCATGGACCCATCAAAAGTTAACGCGGATGAGATTAAAAACCAACAGAAAACAACAGTCGAGACCATTTTTAGGCACTTAGATGAGTTTCATTACAAGAATCTTATACTACTGCCTTACAACTTCAAGTAAGTACGATTGTCATCTAATTATCATTGCTAATTCTATTTAGTCAATTCTGATCTCCATGAGGATGCATACAGATTCCATTGGGTTCTACTCATAATCAGTATCGATAATAGCAATATCAATGTGTATGACTCATTGAGAAAAGACCGCTCAGAATACCAAGACCTTGAAGATGTATTCCATGAGTAATAATTCTATCTATGACATTTTCTTTAATGCAATATATATATTTAGCTTTTATACTAACATATTTTATCTTTTATTATTTTACCTCAGAGCTTGGACCATGTTCATTGCAAAGCACTGAGGAGCATTTCAATCCAAAATTAGATGGGTGTATGATTTTCCGGTACGTATACAAATAACAACTTCAGATTGGGAATATTTAAAATGTATAACACTACAATTTCATATTCTGTTCTCCTCTCCAATTTAGTGTTTGAGACAAGAGCAAAGAAATAATTTATGCGGGTACTATGTTTGTGAGTTCATACACCATCACAGTGGCAACGCGGATGATGATAGTGTAAGTAAAATAAACCTATTAATAAAACATCATTTTTATCCTTTTTGTATATTTAATCGCTTGCTGTATTATATCAACCTACTTGCGAATTACTGAGGATTATAAAAAGGGACGCACTCATTGAGAAGGATCGTCTCTTGGCAATTCAAGAAGCTCTCGTGGGATTCCTCATGGACGAGGTGGTTAATCCACAAGGAAAACATCATTATGACATCCATCCAATTGACCGATTCACCTCCGAGGAAAGCTAAATGAGACAAGAAATTTGAACTGAATGATATTTTGAATATACTATATGGGGTTTTGATGTATATATACTAGTTTAAGATAATACTATTTATTTTCATGTGTATGAAATATTATGTGTATATACATTTATAAGTTTATATATGTAGATATATAGGGTTTAATTTTTATATAAGTCTAATCTAACTGCGTATATGGTATATATATACTGGTATATACCTATATACAAGTTCAAATACGTATATGTGCATATACGGGTTAAACACAAATTAGAATATAATCTCAAATCGAAAAAAGAGAAACGAGACCCTTTAGTCTCGGTTGGTAATACTAACCGAGACTAAAGGGGGTGGGCGCAGGTGCTGGCGTGCCCCCCCTTTAGTCTCGGTTTGTAATACCAACCGGGACTAAAGGATCCTTTAGTCCCGGTTGGTTCAACCGGGACTAAGGGGGGGGGGCTTTGGTCTCCGAGCTTTAGTCCCGGTTGGACTTGAGAGATCTAAACCCCTCTCCAACCGGGACTAAAGCCCCCCTCCCTACTAGTGATTATCGAATACGAATGCAAAATGGATATTTTGATTTCGGATTCGCATTCGATTACTTACTTGATTTATAGCATAGAGTCATAACGAGTATCAATTTCATTTGTCGATGGTTTATAATTGATCAAATAATGTAACAAGTAGAGAGTAAATTATGATCATTAAACTTAATAGATATCTTATTGCAAATAACATATCTATTAATAAATAATAAATATATCACAACCAATATAAAATAAGTATTTTTGTAAATATATAAACATCTTTTAATAATAAAAATAAGTACATAAATACATTTAAATATAATCTGTTTATTTGCTAAATAATATAATTTGTTTAAAATTACTATGATTAGACACATTAAATTAATTCAAAATGATCATTACATAACTTATTAATATTAGGTTAACATAATTTGTTATTTGTCATATATATGTAATTTTAATAGTTAAAATGGTGTAAATAATTATTTCACTAGCAATATTAAAAGTAACATAATTTGTAATTAATTTGTAATTATTATTTAGTAATATAAATATTTTTAGATGGTTTTCTATGGGTACTTTATTCTTTGCGGATCCGAATAATGTCAGATATGTTGGATTTTTGTCGGATAATGTCGAATACAGATAATGTTGAAAATCATATTCGAATACATCCATCTGACACCAATATTAAAAATGAATACGAATACAATTCCATATTAACATTTTTAGTGGTACGAATACGGATAATTCAGATTTCCAGACATCTGAATTCATCCTTAATAGCCATTCAATGGATGCATCAAGCAGCAAGTGAGCCGACATAATTACTCCTCGATCCACTTTATAGACAATACGTATCTCAAAATAAATATACTAAAAAGTTAGATTCAAATATCTAATCTAATTGTATTAATTTTGTACTATATATAGTACAAAATTAATACAAAAACAACTATTATTTGACGATGGAGGGTGGATGGAATACACCTTAATGTCGGTGATACCCAAGGTGGCCTTCCACGATGGTATACATGAACAAAACTTTATTGAGAGGGAACCGGACGGAGGGAGCGGACGGCGCCGCCACCGGTGTTGTTGCCGCTCGATCTCCCTATTCGGGCCATCTCTCTACAATCTGAGCATAGATCCTAATCCCTTTCTGCATGCCCTTCCCATCCATCATATTTTCGTCCTCTTTTGGTTAGCTCTTCGTATTACTGGATATATGCTGTGTTTATCTTCTCCTCTTCCCCGAATTCTCCAACCCGTAAAATCCATCCTGATCCTGGTAGCTTGCTTCAATCCTTCATTTTCTTTGAATCTAGCATCATCCCATCATCTTCAGTGCCACTGGTAGGTGTTTGGTGAGGTTCCCCTACTTATGTTTAGCTGCCGGTCACCTATTCGACGAAATGTCTAGTGACTCTGTTTCCTTGGTGACAGCGTCTGGTTCCATGGTTGCCCCTCCAACAAACTCTCCACTCTCATGGGTTACTCCTGCCAGACCGCCCCACGCGTGTAAGGTCGAGCAGTCCCTCCATGCTCTTGTCTCCTCACCCATGGAGGAGCTACCTCCTGAACCTCCACCTCCTGCTGCTAACCCAGTTTCTTCTCATACTACCCCACTATTCATTCTCCTCAAGATCCTTCTAACATCACGCCACATCTCCTCACTACACCACCCAATCATATCATCCCGTGTAGTTGCACTACCGCTTCCAATAATCTTGCTCGAGGCACAACGTTGGCATCAAGCAACGACTCTACAGGCACCATGAAGCTATCACACCTTGCCTGGAACTGCAAAGGCTCAGGTAGAAGCCTACGCAATTCAACTATGGTACATCTCTCCCGCCTACCTACCTCTACTAAAGTTCAGGTATGTTTCGTCTCAGAAACTCGTAATTCCTCAATCAATAAATCCTCTCTTAAAAAACACTTAAATCTTAATGATGCTTTTGTTGTTCCCTCTCAAGGCCAATCAGGTGGCCTTTGATTAATGTAGACTGATGATGTTGATGTCTGTCTTTGATCATAACCATCATGACGTATTTGCTTTATGTAATATAAAATCTACCAATCAACAGTATGGCTTAGTCTATGTTTATGGCGATCCTCACCATTGCTCTACTAATGCTATATGGGATCAAGTGCTGCACTTTGTTACTCTTAATACCAATATGCCTATTGTTGACAGTTGTTAAGTGCTTACTTTAGCGGTCAATTTACTCATGAATAAAGGAGCAAGATGCATTGCTTACACGCATTTTAGTTAAGAATAATGTAGTTCCACTTGTCCTTGGAGATTATGTGATTGCAGGAAAATAAGCAGAAAGAAGTGGCAAACTCACCCTCTATGATTCATGCCATGTCACCTCAGTCAAGGAGTGGTTGCTAACTCAGGTGCCATGCATGCAAGCCATGTCACCAATCCAAGAGAGGCAAGCCACAATGAATCAGAATGTGACACATGGACTTCACATGGATCCATGGACCCACCAGAGCATCTAAACCGCCTCAAGAGCACATGTACACTGGGGACCAACCTAAGGGCCCACAGGACAGCCACCCCAAGGAAGCACAACCCGAGGGGGCCCCACCTGGGGTCGGCTAACCCTTGGATCGGTCGAACCGACCTTGGGTCGGCTGATCCCGGGCCTCCACATGGTGCTTGTCCATTGGTCCTAGGGCCATCCCCGAGGTGTTTCACTCCTCTTGGCACTGGTGCTCAGGCCTATAAATATAAGGGGAGGGGGTTCATTTCTTACAAACACATCTTACTGCTCCTATCTCACTTTTGGTTTCTAAGGCTAAGAGGTAGGCTAGAGTAGTTCTACTTCAGGTTCCAAGTCTACTTTAGGATCTAGGTATGAGTTCTCTTGTATCTTTATTTTATTGTATTATCAGTGTTTTAGACCGGCAACCTACTAAGGGGAGTACCCGAAGTAGATGAATGTGACTCGCCGAGATCGGTAACTCGAAGGAAGAGACACGTGGCACACAATTTAGACAGGTTCGGGCCGCGAGGTGCGTAATACCCTACATCCTGTATGCTGCGTAGCTCTGGATTGATTGGGCACGATTACAAGATGGTGTAATAGTGCGCCGTGAGTTGTATGAGATGAGATTGGATGCTAGAGATCGGTCCCTGCCTCGCCTTATATAGTCCGGGAGGCAGGGTTACAAGTCGGAGTAGGGAGAGAGTACTAGTCGAGTACGTCTAGGAGTCCTCCATACAGTGCAGAACATGTACAGCTCCCTAACCGAGTACTACTCCTGTGTAGTCCTTGTGCTCCACGCCTTCAGGTGCCGTGTAACGCAAGCCGGGTAGTCCCAGGGGCCCACCGAGTAGTCGGTCCTGGTACCCACCGAGGTAGTGGGCCCAGGGAGGTCCATACGACATGTATGACTTTGATCTACTTCAGTTATTCAGCTATTTCATATAAAGTTGTGCTTGTATACATGGGTGATTTGTTCATGTGTTCTTCGCTTGTTCATAGTTTAGAGGCTCATGTTCTTGATGAACAAGGGCTTTCAATCCAGTTGATGAGTGACTTACTCATGTTTTTGGTGTTTGTTCATAAGTTAGAGGCTCGTGTTCTTCGCGAACACGACCCTTTGATCTTGTTGAATAGACATAGGAAAGCACAAATCCGTTTGTGTACCTAGCCTAGTTTTATCTAGTTAGATCCCATGTTTGTGTTGTATGAAGTTCGTGCTCAAGCTACGGTACTCGGTGTAATTGGACGGTTTATCTGGCAGCTCTGACCTGGGTCACAATAGCCCGGGTCTGTCAGGGTCTTGCTAATAATGTAAGTGTGGTGCTTGGATTGCGTAGCTACGTTGCTTATGAGTGTATCCCACGATTTGTCTTGGGGTAGGATGCGGTGGTGATAGTCATTGGACACTTCTGGAATCCCCCACATTTGGATACGTTGTAGGAGTCTAAAGTCTAACAACCAGAGTCGTGCATAAGCAATGCGGGAGGTTAGCTCCCTGTTTGTACCTGGGTGCTTGAGCCAGCAGTCATACAATTCTAGTGTGTATCGAACTTGTCTGACTAATTTTGTGTGTTTAGTAACTTAGAACCTAGAGCTAACTCGTATGTTGCCTCCTAAGCCTAGGACCTTTAGAGAGTGTGTTTTTGTGTTCACACTACCAACTTATCTATCATATTTTACCCCTGTACTTGAGTGTCTGGTTTGTTTTCGTCTATGATTTATACTTATTGCAATAGTGTTGAACTTGTTAATCCGCCCAGCCTTCCTTAGATTTGATACCCTTTGGAATACTCCTTTGGGGAAATGCTACAATGGTACTTTCGTGCGCTTGCGGACTCTTGTAATCGTTAGAATTACCATTTGGTTATTTCTGGCATCGTTGCTAAGAACTCATAACCTAGTGATGACGTTAAGAAATGCCAATAAGCATTTCTGGCGCCGTTGCCGGGGAAGGCTAAGGATAATATGTCGAGATGAAACAGTTCTCAATGCAGGCTAACTTTGATTGTATTCTTTGTCTATTGATGATGAAGACAGGTAGTGTATGACTAGTTTCGACTTACCGCTGAATTTCACTGAAGATCCTGAATCACTCGTAAGGAGAGCTAGAACTCATTTCAGTTCTCCCCAGCGTGTACGTACGGAAGTCGACCTAGCTTCCTTTGTCCCATCTGCATTAACTCCTATGGCCAATCAAGAGAAGACCCTTCGCGAGTACTCTGCTCCCTCTACTGATCAGGTGCCCACCGGCCCTGAGATCAACATCGGGAATGGAAACTTCGAGATCAAGACTGGCCTCATCACGATGGTACAGGCTAGCCCATTCTGTGACAAGCCTAATGAAGACATGAGTGCCCACTTGCAACAGTTCCTGGAGCTGTGCAGTACCTTCACTATACGAGGAGTGGAGGAAGATGCCATCCGTCTGTGGCTATTTCCATTCTCACTTCTAGGAAAGGCGAAGTAGTGGTTCTATGCGAACCATGTAGATATTGACACCTGTGCAAAATGCTCAGCAGCGTTCCTAGCGAAGTTCTTTCTGTTGGGCAAGACCAATGCCCTCCGGGGGAGAACTTCAAGCTTTCAGCAAGCAGCAAATGAAACCATTCCATAAGCTTGGGAGAGGCTTAAGGAGTATATCCTGGCTTGTCCCCATCATGGGATGGACAACTGGCTTATTCTTCAGAATTTCTATAATGGGCTGATTCCGATAGCCCGGGGTCATATTGATGCTGCTGCTGGAGGGGCTTCCCTCTCTCTATCGCTGAAGCAACTAAACTTATTGAGAAGATTGTCTCCAACCAAGGGTGGAGTGATGATCGACTCCAGCCATTTCAGAGGGGCACACATACCATCAAGGACGCGGATATGTTGCCCGCCAAGATGGACCTACTTATGAAGAGAATGGATGCTCTAACCAGTGAGAAGGCTGCCATGGCTGTCACTACTCAAGCTATGGATTCTCAGATGACTTGCGAAGTCTGTGGTGACACTGGGCATTCAGGGAATTACTGCCCTACTACCGAGGAGGACGTGATGTACATGAACGACAACAGCAATGGTTATCATCCACAAGGAGGCCAAACATGGAATCAATCACGCCCTTAATATCCGAGAGGTAATCAAGATAATTCTTTCAACCCAAACCAACCTTCCCTGACAGATCTAGTTTTCGGGCAAGATAAGATTAACGATGGTTTCAATAATAAAACAGCTGCCTATGATAAGGCTTTGGAAATCCTTAACGCTAAAATTGATAGCCTTTCTTTTGCTCTTAAGAACAAGTTGAGCTTTAATAAAATGATAGAAACCCAGTTGGCTCAGTTAGCTACTTTGGTTCCCTCTGTGAAAGACGAGAAGATTCCTGGGCAACCCGTGTCTTCTTGTGAAAATGTTTGTGTGGTGTCCACCAAATGGGGTAAGCCATCTGGGTAGGAATGAGCTGCTGACTATGCAGGGAGACCCATACAACAGGTTCTTGGTCCATGGGAATCCTCAGCAATTATGCACAGGAGAGACCCTGGTTATCCGGCTATCACTTGCATGATATACTACCATAGAATTAGGAATTCTCTTTGTGATCTTGGCACACGTGTCAACCTCATGTCCAAGGCTATGTTCGAAAGATTGGGATATCCTGCTCTTACTCCAATCTTGAGGATAGTTCAACTTACTGATGCATCGATCTGGTATCTGGATAGGATTGTGTAGAGTCTACTAGTATTTGTCCAGGGTTCCTGCATCTTCGTAGATTTCGTGGTCCTTGATATGCAAGGTGATGCAGAAATGTCACTCATTCTTGGGAGGCCGTTCCAAAGTGACGCAAGGGCGAAGATCAATGTGGAAAATGGGACCATCCATTTCCGCATTGGGAAGAAGAACTTGATGTTCCGATTTCGACCAACAGAAGACCAATGCTACTCAGTGCAAGTAAATGGTGAGAAAACTTGGGAATGAGCCTCAACCCCAGCTTAAGCAACCTCTGACCGCACCGAGAAAGTTAAAAAACACAAAAGGTGTGGCGGGAGGTACGGAAATCACACCCCTCTACTTCTCGAGAGTGGGTGACGAGTGGAACTAATCACCGAGAAAAGTCTCACTCTCAGACTTAAAATGATGAGTCCTTTCGCCAAAAGGTAAAATTGGTAGTTATCTCATATTTCCCTTTCCAAAATTTTACTTGATTTTCTCAATGCATATTTGAATTTCCCATTCTTGCATTTGCATGCTAGAATTTTTCTAGCCAATTTCCCTTTTCAAATAAAAATTTCTGAAAATAAAATTTTGAGCTGGAAAATCCTTAGAAATTCTTTTGACCGATTTTTGGGAGAGTTTGGACCGGGACACCTAGGCAGGCCACCACATGAGTGTTAGAGAGCCGTTGCAAAAGTTTGGAGGCGAGCGGACCCGAGGTGGGTTCGGCTGACCCCACAGGTCGGTCGAACCAGCCCGACGGCTACCTCAGTCCTCCTTCCTCCAACGACTCCTAGCCGTTACACATGGCCCATGTCTCGGTGTCCGGCTCCATTACCTATAAATACCAAGGGGTTTGAGGGGTGTGTTCACCCATTTCCATCACTCTCTCCCTCTCTTGTTCTTTCTCTTATGCATCCCCCCGGCGACGGTAGTACACTAACCATCATTGCCAACAAGTGCTCCATTGTCAGAAATGCCCCTTGCCGAACGAATATGCATCCGCCCTGGCGATGGTGGTACACAAACCATGGTCGCCAAAAAGTGCTCCATTGTTAGAAATTCCCCTTGCCGAATGAATATGCATCCGCCCTGGTGCCCCGACCCCTGCCCCCTTCTTCTTCCCTAATCTAAGCTTCACCGCAGCCGCCCGCCCGTCCTTCCCTGCCGTCGTGCACATGTCGCACTACACCGATTCGTCTGGAGGTGCACGTGCGAGGAGCGAGGTTTAAGGTTGCTAGTGCAGTCGCAATCACTCCATCGGCTTGGATCCAGTCAGTGAGCTAAGCGGCTTTCCACTTATCCCTTTCCCGGACTATGGTATGGCTCGGGTGGTGGAGGGGCGGACGCAGAAGGAAGGTGAAAAACACAGTCGTCTTTATTTCAAGTGTGCAAGGAACTCGGTGAGGAGTCTGTTGTGTCTCCAAATCTGAGTTGGGGTTATTATGTGCTTTTGATTCTGTAGTACACCAAGAATTGTGGATTTTATCATTTCCATAAGGAGTATCTCTAGATGCTGAAGGATGTTGGAGTCATTGTTTTTTGACCGTCGAATTGGGCAGACGCGGTCGATGAAGTAGTTGATTTAGTGGAATGTCAAATTGGGAGCGACTAGCAGAGGCAAGCACTGGAGGACAAGCAAAGGAAGAAAAGCACTAGAGGAGAAGATGGACAATGTGATCTGGAAGATGAACTTGATTATTGTGGCTATTGTTTGTGTAGTATTTGGATGCTTACTGGGGATGTATGCTGCAAAGAAGTAATTTTGATGTTAAAAGTGGTGCTTTTGCTTCATTTGTGTGGATGAAGAATGAAAAATTTGTCACATATGTCAAACCTAAATGTATGAATGAATAATGGATGGAATGACAATTGGGTCACAAATCTTAATGTGTCACACATCAAAAAATTCATCAATTCATTTGTGCTGACATTTCATTGCAGCACGAGACAAAGGAAACGCGGATTATTAACAAAAACAGAGTAACAAACTTCTGGCATAACTCAAGCATATATACACATTGCAATTCATTGTGAACTACTGCCATTTATTGACACAAACAGAGTAACAAACTTCTGACATACACATTGCAATTCATTGTAAGCTGCTACCATAGACATTGCAATGCCTTCCAACATAGGAGACATGGATTGATCTACTGCGTCCCTTAGATCTACTAGTTCATCACAAGTTCAACATACACACAGGAGGAACATATTAACATAGGATCTACTAGTCCATCACAAGTTCAACAAGCACACTGGAAGAACACATTAACAGAGAAAGAAATTAATTAAGCAGAGGTAGTCGCCGCCGGAGGAGCCCCACCGTCGGAGCCGGAGTCGGAGCCGGAGCTAGAGCCGGAGATGTCGAGGCTGCAATCATCGCCGCCGTCGTCGTCGACGGGGTGAGCACTCCTCTCTCCAGGTCCCCAACCAAGACATTGATCTTGAAGGTGTAATCCTTCATGGTCATCTGCAGTGGAACCCGAGATGAACGACCACCTTTCGAAGCTTCACGAAAGCCTCGCGGAACAAGTTCAATGACCAAGTGGCTTCGTTAGCATTTGGTGGAGGAGCATGCACGACCGCCACGGGTTGCAGCGCCATATTAGGCGGGGGCGGCTTCACCTCCTTGGGTGGGGGCGGCTTCATCTCCTTGGGCGGGGCGGCGGCACCTCCTCAGGCTCGATAGGCGGGGGAGACGGCACCTCCTCCCTCCCCCGCTTCCTGGATGGCTCGCTTGATGATGCCATGTGCGTGCTTAAGGAAGAAGAAGCTCTTGGATTCACTTCTTGGTGACCGGATACGGTGGTACTGGGGTTTTCTTGGTGCCGCGGTCGACGAAGTTCTTGGCCGGCTGGGATTTATATTGACAAGACGGCGAACTATCAGGCGGCCGGTCATGTGCCTCGGAACCCGTGTCCCCCCAGGAGAGCTCTTGGCCACAAAAAGAGTCATGTGGTCACAAGGAGATGTGCGAATCTTCATATTTTATTCAAAATACTAAATGCCCAACTACTCCTATGAGTTGTTCGATTCTTAAAAAACTATGAATTGTTCGTATTTTTATTAATTTTTAGGTGCTGCTTTATGTGCCCTAATTTTTTAGGGAAGCAATTAAGTGTCATTTCAAAAAAAGTGTTGCTCCAGTGTTAGCAGCCTAGTATAAACAAGGTAACCATTGCTCGCCCGCGCACCAGCCAACAAAGTGACGTGGGTTTACTAACCCACGTCGGCATTGACTATACATTTTGCAAAATGAATATTCAACCGCCCCCTTCTTCTTTCCGAATGGATAGGCGCAGCACGTTCCTTGAAAAAAGCGTAGATGATGCATGGAGACAGAGACGACGATGAGCGCCGGCGAGGGGCCAAGCAGCAGATGACCCCGCGCACCCAGGATCAAGGAGAACTGGAACGCGAAGCGGTGCCACAACTGGATCCGCGCGCGTGCCGGTGAGATGGCGGAAGAGGGAGACGACGATGAGCGCCAGAGAGGGGCCAAGCGGTGGTGGAGTGAACCTAATGCCGGAGACGAGGGTCCTCGACTGGATCCTCTCGGATTCCGACGAGGGGCCAAGCAGCGGCAAGGAGGAGCGTGCCGGCGAGGGGGCAGCGAAGTGGGCGAGGGGCCTGCCTCAAGTTTGCGAGCACAAGTGTCTGGCAACTACGAAGAGGTGTCGAGGGAGTGGCGAAGAAGGTGTAGAGGTCCTCATCTCTGACTCTAGCAGCGACCACGACGACGGAGAGGCAAGTTTCTCTGAATCTCACTGCCTTTTTACTTGTTCTATAAATGGAGCTTAAGCTAGCTTGAGCTTGAGATTCATAAAGTTAATTAGTACCTATGATGATGTCTTCCATGCTTGTCATGATCTTATACCAAGTTCTGAGGCAAATCAATTTTGAACTAAGTTCTGCTTTTACTTGTCACACCCTGCTATGAAGCCTAGGATAATTTTCAAGTTCTTATATATTTTCCTATGACTGTTCCTATACTGCGCCAAGTTCTGAGCAAATTAGTTCCGAATTAACTATGTTATTCTTATACCATGTTTAACCCTGTTTTAGGCAAATCTCTTTGAGTTGCGAGCAGAGCTTGAGTTACTTCTAAACCTTAATGTCTGGGATTATGTGAAACCCGAGTTTGAAAAAATCACGAAAGAAGTGAACATCCTCATCAAAAAGGCTAAGCACATAAGGAGGTACAAGTATACTACTGAACAAAATTTCGAGCCCATTGAAGGTGCGCTCGAAGGGCTTCAAGAATCCTTGGTTGCTTACGAAGAGGATGCAAAAAGAGCCAATCTTGACGGGGCATGATCTAGTTCAAGCTTGTTGATGTGCAGGGTCAGTAGCCATACTTTTATGGATGTTCAAGGGGCAGCCTTTGTTGATGTGTATGGTTAGATAACACGACCATAGTAAATGATGTGATGGACAAGTAAGTCCTAGCCTGATGGACAAGTTAACCTTTTGTAATAATTATCTTTATTTCTGTGGACAAGTTATCTTCATCTTTGTGGACAAGTTATCTCTCTTATGATGTCTGTTTTGTCTCAAAAGATATACGTGTTGATTGTGCCTGTATGTCGAAATGGAAGCAATGAGAGATCGAGTTGACCTGTTAATGAGGACAGACTCAAAGGAGACGATGATCAACAAACCTCCGCCTCATTTGTTCACTATCGCCGCGCTCCCGCTTCACGGCAGTGAAGAGTGTGAAGCGTGATCTCAGACTTTAATTATTTGACTCTCAGACTAGTAACAGGCGTCAAATGCTCATCGGTAACGGACTTAAACAGCCGGTTACCAATACGGTAGTGATCAGTAACGAAATTAAACAACCCATTACCGATAGGGCATTGATCAGTAGCGGACTTTACGAGCTCATTACCGATAGGTTTAACTTGTGTAACGGGCTCGATTTAACGTCCGTTACAAAGAATGCATGTAACGGGCGTTTAAGAAGACCGTTACCAGAATTCCACATTGGTAATGGGCGTTGCGGAGGCCAACCCCGGAGTCGGCCTGCCGCGCTTATCTGTAACGGGCGCCAAGTAACAACCGTTACAGATGTGGGTGCATGTAATGGGTGTTAAGGGCCCGTTACAAATGCTGCGTGACCTATTTGAGGTTTTCACGTAGTGATGAGATAAGATAAAATTTGGTGATATTTGTGTTGTGAATTGAATTGATGAATTGGATGAGATGATATGAGATGAGATGAGATGAGATAGATGAGAAAAAAGAAAAGAAAAGAAAAAGGGAAGGGAAAGAGGGGCTGACGGGGCCAAACACATTATTAGTACCCGGTGAGCCACCCGGTACAAATGTGCCCTCCACATTAGTACCAGACGAACAATACCGGTTCGATACCCGGTACTAGTGGGGGTTGAGCACCGGTACAAATAAGCAACATTTCTCTAGTAGTGAATATGACCTTGTTTTGCATCATTTACTAATAACTCATCTAGTGGTATAACCTGTGTTGCACGGATACTCCTAGGGGTGGAGTATCCTTATCCGATACGCCTTGGATACTTTTCCAGCCGTATCCCAAAAAACCGGATACGTATTGACTTGGATACACGTATCCGATACATTTAGTCAGTCCAATTAGTTCATACCAACTACACTACACCCCTCCTATGTGACCTAGCAGTAGCCAGGACAATGATTTTTTCTTCAAAACAAGCAAGATTTTTCGAGTGCACTACACTGAAGCTCCATTTTCATCTTTCTTTTGATGGCACCAGTAGAACTATTGAACAGCAACTGAAGAAGAATCTCTTATGAAACAACATTCTACTTTTAGAGAAGGCTAGTTCTAAAGGTAGTGTTGTGTGGCGAATCTCTCTTGCTTCAGATATATAGTGTGATATTTTTTATATAATTATTTTTTAGATTATCCTAACTGTATCCTCGTATCAGTGTTTTTTTGGAAAAGTGTGTATCCGCGTATCAGATACGTATCGTATCCGATACTCATACTGGTATCCGTGTAACATAGGGTATAACAACTCCTCTTGAAACCTTTCCTGTCAAGGTGTTGCAGCGAGCTGAACCATGCATGCACGAATCTACAATTGACTATACAGTGCCCCCAAAAAATATAGAACGTGGAGGTCATACAAGTGATTTGTTAATCTCTATGTAAAAAAATTCTGCGTGGCATAACAACATGTTTGATAAAGATTGAAATTTAATTACCTTTATTCAATTTGACATACATGTTCTTACCCTTTTTGTTCAATGAAGTTAAATGATAGGTGGCATAAGCTGTTAATCTCCCTCTGCTGTTTTGATGTTAAGCTACTCAGGTTACAACAAACATGAAGTTAACTGATCAAATAGAGAATTCGCTTGGCCATATATAGCACGTGTTTCATTGCAATTTTCAACATGACCAAATATGGTGTTTCATGTTAGTGTGTTTTTGCCCTCAAGAAAACTTGTCGTCATGGCTTTTTAATCATGTCCATCACTTATTTATTCAAACTGTAGCTATATTTATATATGCATCCGAAAGCATTGTCACTCTAAACCCGTTATATCTCTTCATATATATAGATCGACCTCTTGTACATACCTTCCTGTTTCCACTACTTTATCTGCATATAGTGAACCAAACAAATAAAGGACTTCCAAATGTGTACAGCTCTGAATTTAGTTTGGCCTAGACGCAACGTGTGGAAAACCAGCTAGAGTTGGGCGTCACTAGGAAAGGCAGTGTACAGATAATGTAGAAATATGGAGCTGCAAACGGGAAAGTCTTGACGGTGTCAAAATCTCCAGTTGCTCCAGGTTTTTTTTTAGACTAGAGAGCTTTCATTCATTCGTGCAGTTAGAGCAACTTTAGCAGCTCCCCTTTCTCATCCCCAATACCAAAAAACCAGTGATATAGGGAATCAGATGCTAAAAAATCCTCTCCAGCAGCTTCACTATCCCCTTCCCTCTTTTTCTCCATGGACTAAAAATCCCTCTGCATCCCCTCTATAGAGGGGATCTCTCCTCCACCCTCAAAACGGTGGACCCACGCCAAAACTAGATCGAGATCGAGCCGGCGGTGCCCGCAGCATCGTCTCCCCGACGGTGTCCTCGGCGACATCGTCTCCTTCCTCCCCACCAAGGACGACGCCCGCACGCAGATCCTCTCCTCCCGCTGGCGGCCCATCTGGCGCTCCGCCGCTCCTCTCAACATCGAGTCCCCCAATCCTGCACGAGGCACCCCTCTGAGCGCCATCTCCAGCATCCTCTCCGCGCACCGGGGGCCCGACGCGCACCGGTTCTCCGTCCACGATCGCTGCCTCGACGATCGCATCCTCGACGGTTGGCTCCGGTCCCCCGCCCTCGACGGCCTCCAGGAGCTCGAGATCCACTTCAACCATGGCCCCCTGCGCTGGGGCCTCCACCGCCGCCGCCGCCGGCGTCGGTGCTCCGCCGCTTCTCGTCCACCCTCGCCGTCGCCAGCTTCGGATCCTGCGTCTTCCCGGACTGCGGAAACAGCAATTGCGACGACACCGGAGCGCTCAGCTTGCCGCTGCTCAAGCAGCTGAGACTTGTCAATGTCAGGCTCTCGGAGTCCTCCCTGCACGCCTTGCTCGCCGTCTGCCCTGCCCTGCAGAGCTTCCTGGAACCGCAGCACCGCGGTGAGGTCCCGGGGAGGGGTCCATGCCGCCGACCGCCGACCGGGGTTGGGGTCCAGGCGCCTCCGGCGGTCTGGCCGTGCGCGGTGGATTGGGCGTCGTCGTCCCGTCGCCCAAAGATCGATGATTTGGGGGAGGGGAAGAGACGATGACGTGGCGTGGTGGGACCCACGAGTTGGGAAGGGAAATAGGGAAACTGCTGGAGCAATTGTGTTTTAAGGATAGAAATATTTTTACTCCATCCCCAATAACATCATATAGGGGATCAAATTTACTCCATCTGCTGATGTTAAGGATATTACATCTTGAGCCGCTACCCCGTGCAGCCACAACGGGAGGCAGTCGCTCCACACATACACAGGTTCACATCAGAAGGATACTTCGAGCAGAGATAAGCAACCTGATTCGCCTCCCTTCTAATCCACCTAATACGAAATAAAGAAAAGCCCCTACTAAGCTGTTGAGAATGCCAGTGCATAGTTGCGTGGGGTTCCTCGTCGTAGCAAACTGTCTGAGGTCGGCTGAACAACAGATACTCCTTCCTTTAAGTTGTTCGAGTAGTGGTGTTGATTTCACGTAGTAAGCACATGTGTGACCGATCAACTGAAAGTATCCAATCTATCATTAGCCCGCCTCACGAATAGCAATACTAAGAAGAGATGCCTAGGCTCCATTTGAATTGGATACCAATATAATACCAAATCAGACTAGCATTGGAAATAGGATACAAATTTACAATACCAAATCTGTTGTTTGAATGTAGATGAAATTACTATTTGGAATCCAATGAAATAGCAAGTACAAATGCATATTTGGATGCGCAATTGACCATCCTGTACCGACAAGTTATGAATGGTAATGGGAAGGTGCAGCGGGAATTTCTTAACATCCTTGTGAAAATTTCTTCATGGTAGGTATACGTGTATTGGATAGAATTAGAATTTATTAGTTCTTTAAATGAAATTTGAGAAACATATCTTTACCTTTTTCTCTCATGAACTAGTGGCATAAGCTGTTAATCTCTATCTAGAGCTCTGGTATTAGGATATTCAGATGGCAACAATAACCTAACACTAATAATTCTTCAAAGAGAATTGCGCTTGGCTATGGGAGGTGTTTCACTTCAACACAAGCCTCCCAATAAAAGCCCCATGAACAAGGATTGATTTATGTGGTTTCATGCTAGTGCATCTTTCTTCCTTTATCAAGAAAATTTACAGCCATCAAGGTAATTTAGTCCACCATTTATTGGTACTGTAACTAACACTTGAGAACACAATGTGTCACCCTTCACCCATCTTATCACTTCATCATTCATATAGCTCAACAGAAATGTGGATACCCTAATCCACACTTGTACCTTCCCATTTCCACTCATCACATGAAACGAACCAAAAAAGGATGCATAAGTGTGCCCTTCTGAATTCAGTTTTTTCCTAGATGGTAAATCTAATGCATGCCACACCACATCTAGAACTCTGGAATGGACTAGAGTTGGACGGCATTGGGGATGCAGGGATGGCAGCGGGTGGCAAACCCGGTGGGGGCAGAAAACCACACCCGCCACCCGTCAGGGTTTCAACACCCGTCACCCGCCCCACCACCCGTCGCAGGTCAAAAAACCCCAGACCCACCCCCACGTGGGTAACAGGTTACCCATCGGGTGACCCACACCCGCCACTGGGTTCAAGGTCCAGCGCCGACAACGGAGATCTGAGTGCAGGCGAAGAGCTGGGGTTGGCAGTGGTGTGGCTGGTGTCTTGCGCAGGGAGTGGCGGTGGCTTGTCCGAGTTGGGGTGGAAGGAACGACGGCGACCTGGACAGACTCACGTTGGGAGCAGCGGCGTCCTGGACGGAGTTGGGGGCAGCGGCGGCCCGGACGGAGTTGGGCAGCGGCAGCTTGGCTTGGATCACGCGTAGGGAGTGGCAGTGGCTTGGTGCCTGGGCAGGTTTGGGAGAGAGAACGGCGGCGCCTGGACAGGATCTCACGTTGAGACTTTGGAGCGGCGGCATCTTGGACAAATGACGGGCGTAGGGACTAGCGGCGGCATGACCAATGCTTGGCTCTCCAAGAAAAAAAAAGAAAGGAAGGGAGCCAGAGCGTGAGCCGTGACTTTCGTGAGGGTGGTGGCAGTTGCTTTGGATTTGGGACTTTGGGTAGGGTCGGATAAGAGTTAGGGTTCCTGAAGCGTTTATACGGTATATATTTCAATGGATGGCCCACATGTCATACTGAAACGGGTGACTCATCGTGTAACGGGTCTGGGGTACACAGGAATACACCCGCACCCGCTTCACCCGATGGGTGAGGAAATGACCCACGAACACACCCGTGGGGGGTAAAATTACCCACACCCGCACCCTAATAGGGTTTTTACCCACGGGTAAACGGGTGACGGGTCCCCATTGCCATCTCTAGAAATGCCGGTGTATGGACAATGTTGAAAGGTAGAGCTGCACTTGGGAAATTTTTCCGGGGGTTGATCCACCGTGAGTGGTTGGCCAATGGGACCGGGTGTTTGATTCATGTAGTAAACACTTGCATGTGAATCAAGCAAACACAGTATATTAGTAAAGTCATGCCAATCCTACGCCGATTATTGACTTCGAGTACAGACGTAAACTAGCATGCCATCAGCACCTCAACATGTGTACACCTCTGTTTTATGGCAATGCTCTATGCTAACATGGAGTCTTTCTTATTAATTTATATATAGCTGCTCAAGTTAAATATACTCATTTCTTATGGCCTAGGGTTAAAATTGTGGTTTTCTTCATTAATCAATTTTCACTATAATAGGAAACTATGCATGATTGTCACGGATTTAAGGATGGAAAGCTATGGAGCTGTGGTTTGGAGAAAGTAAACCAACTTTTCAATTTGGCAGCAATTGAAAGGATATTAGAGCGACTTCTCAGTGATATTTAAACACAAATGTTTTCATGAACCATCCAACAGGTACTGCTAACCTCTTAGCTTGGCTGTGGAAATAGTTTTAACTAATCCGGTATGTACTCTAGTTAAGACATACAAAGAAGTTCTTAATGCTTAATTTTTGTGTTTTAGCTTTACTTCTACAACATCATACTGTTTTCTTTCTATTGCCACAGTATAAACCAAGTGGTTCCGTTTTTATCACAAATCTACATAAGTTAGGTAGCCGTGGTTTGGAGAAAGTGGAACACATTTTCAATTTGGAAGCAATCCAAGGACGATGATACATTACCAGTGACATAAGTTTTCAGCGCTAGCCAGTGACTGAGGAGAACAAGCTAATACAGTATAACCGATACTATGTCTGTGTCTGCTCCCACCATCCATTTTTAAGATAGCTACAACCATCATATCATATACAACTATATAGATGAATTCCACTAACTATTTTTCTCATCATGCAATCATTCCACATCATAACCTATTATACGTCATGTCATCATCCACCAGTCAATCTATTTATGTCTTCAACAAATTTTCTGTGGTTAATAACATGTATTTGTGAGTAGCACACCATAAAATTCCCACGGTTGAAATATATGTACGACAATCATTTTAGAATGATTCACCCTCAACAAATTAAGATGCTTTCATATATAATGTTGTTTACAAATGAATGTTGCCATGTAATCGCTTTTGTGTTTCTACTTTCACATTTTAGCTTAAAATTTTGTTTAAAACATTACCTAGTAACGTGCAGGGTTTCACGTAGTTTATAAGGCTTTTGTCACCTGTGCACTCAAATCTCGCTACTTAATTCGAGTATTAACTACTACTACATTATACTTTATTTTGCAACGAATCTGTAATCACACCAAATTACATTAAAATATGAAACAAGTGGTACAATTTTTATCTCAAAACTTACATATCTTTTGACTATTTATTATTAGTCTATCAATCCATAATGAGCTGAGGATGGATGGAGTTCGGCATTTCTCTTTGATCTGCCATGGATGGATCCGTACGACAATCCTTCAGTGAAATCTCTTGCATTACAATCCCATCATCAGTTCTATCACAGGCTGATTGCTACTACTGCAGCAATGTCCATCCCATGCTGCATCACCGTACATGGACCAAAATGAAGAAATGTCTATGAGCTACCAGGACTCTGTTGATAGTAATTCCAGCACGAAGCTTGGTACTCAGTCTTTAACTACCTTGATAGTTATCCTCGTATATATAAGTTCCTTGGTCAAAATACTTATATATGAAAACTCGATGTATAGTGGACATCTACAAATGAAATCAGTAGCCAGACCAAAACTGATTCCACATTAACTCAGCACCAATGACTACAGATAACCCAACCATACAGAAGTGTAATTCTTCTTTCTCCTCTCATATTTGCAAATTTTGGGTGAATCAATGGTCCAAAACTGACCGTAACCAGTTATGATGTGGAAAAGGGTTGGGTACGATGCAAAAACCATGCTAGTTCTCAGGTTAAAACTTCACTTCCAATGTTTATTTTTTTCTAACTGAAAACAGCAAGCAAATCTAAAGAGATCACTATCTGATTATAATCCAAGAACATTTAGTTCAGTATCACATACAACGAACAGCAGTAAAAATTGTCTCCAAATCTTAACAAAATGATAAGTATGAATCCTAGGTGGAAATAATGGTCAGTACAATACATACAAAGCATTCCAAGCCTCCATGGTGTATTAAACCTCTACTGGCACTTTGCGGTCATGCTTTAATTTTTTGTTGATAAGAGCCTGTTGTATCTTATCAGCAACAATCCTTGCAACAATTTCTGGAGAGAACCGCTCCATCATGTCCTCCCTTGCCTTCTTCCCTCTACTCCTTGCCTCCTCTCTGTCACCAAAGACATGTCTCATTAAAGCCCTCAGATGATCAACAGATGGCTCCGCGCATAGGTGGCCCTTAAACGGTCCTTCTGTGACCTCAGTCAGCCTGTCCACGGCCAATGGGTACCCATTCTCCTCAGTCAGATACTCTGTTGGGCCTGACCAATTCGTCACAATCACTGGCAGAGCCATGGCCATGGCTTCAACCACTGGTCTGCCCCACCCCTCGCCACGGGTTGGCAGAACAAATGCATCTGCAGCTTTGTACAAACTTGGAAGTGCTGACTGAGGGACATGCTCATCGATAACACGGATTTTAGCCCATCCTTCCAATGGCTCCTTAATGCTGGATTCCTTCACAAATCTGCGGATTTGCCCAACAAAGTTTGTGTCAGAGTGGTAGGCACTAATTAGGAGGTAGAGTACAACATCATCAGCTCCTGAGAACTGCAAGAATGCTCTCAGCAGCACATCCCAGCCCTTCCGCTGCTCCCATTTGAACACACTAAGAAACACAAAGCCTCTGCTTTTGGAGTCACCATGTTCCAATATCGAACCTTCAGGGACCATGACAGGCACACCAATCGGCAGAGGAAGCGCCACATGCTTCGCTGGATCAAAGAACTCGACATCCACTGCCTGCACCACCTTGACAACCTTGACAGGATCCACGCCACTCTTCACAAATGCTGACACATGAAACTCAGTCGGCACCCAGACAGCGTCCATCTGGTTGCACCGCCTAACATGCTCCGGCGAGACGCGGTCAGTCTCGAACATTGTCCGGCCAATGACAAACACCGGCTCGTTGTACCCAGTGGGCGGGCAGGGCAGGGCCTCGTACATCGGCGGGTACCACGCGCCGGGCTCGCTGTGGCAGACTACCACGGCGCGAGCGAGCTCACAACGCGCCGCGGCGAGCCTGTACGCCAGGTTCTTGGACGGCTCCGGCAGGCCAATCCAGAACTCCGGCGACTCGAGGTCGCCATGGTGGGCGATGGAGAGCGTGAAGTTCTTGCCCGCCCCGGCGTAAGCGTGCGCGTCAAGAGCGGCCACATAGGACCAGGCCTCCGAGCAGTATCCGCCGCCGGATGCGAATGGGGCCATCCATAGAACACATGGTGGGCGTCCCGCGTCGGGGGAGGGGTCGGCTTGAGGATGAGGCGCTGCTGGGCGGAGAAAGGAGGTCTTCGGCCCGAGGAGAAGGCGGATGAAGCGGCGGGGTAGAGGGTTGGTGGAGGCGCCCAGGAGGAGGGCGACGGCGATCGCGAGAAGTGGCGGCGCCAGGAAGAGGAGAGCACGGTGGCGATGGTTGTTGGGTTTGGGGTCTGGTTGGGCTGTTTGGGTAGTGGGTTGGCCTGGCATGGTGGAAGGCTGCATCTTGGTGTCCGCTAGCTAAATCGTCGGCGGCGGCGAGAGAGGCCAGCCGGCGGCGAGCAGCACCGAGGTTCGTGGTACGTGGGACGGTGCGAGTGAGAAATGAGAGAAGGGGGGCTTATAATTGAATTAAGGTCCAAATCTTGGCTTTCTTGCAAGATACCTGATTCGATTTGAGCTACTTTTTTAAACTACGAAGGATTTGAGTTCCATACATGAACAAGTGTTCAAAAAACAGTCGAACTTAAAGAAAAATATCCCTACTATATATGATTAAGTAATTTTAATCGTAGTTACTTTGCAATGGCACACGGCTCATAATTACGAATGTGGTGATGATGTGGGGTTTCGTCTACTATATATTCCAAGAATATTTTTCTCAGCAGCTAAAATGGTCTTTTGTGCTACACCGACGATAGTTTCGTATTAGAATGTGGCATTTTATCACTACAAATAAAAAGTAAGAATATATAACATTTTATTTTTAATGAAAAACAAGATAATATCATTAAATCCAGCCCTAAGGTTTTTAGTGGTTGTATAGCCACCTTTGGAGAGATAGGATTGTTTATGGAAACTTATTATATAGGTGACTTCTTATGAAATGGTACCTGTTGACGCTCTTTTTTTTTTGGAAAACAGGCGTGTGGAGGGGCTCGATTAGGGAAGGAAACGGATCGCATACGCATGGAATCGGATTCGGATAGCACTTTTTACCACATTTTTACTCGAATACGAATACAGATTCGAATGTTCTCGAATACAATAAAAACAGATGTCTCGAATTCGGATACACATTTGGATATCTGCTCGACTTGAAAGACAACATTTACCAATTTTCTTCATTGGAAATTTACAATTATGAAATCACCGCCGTTGTTGCTTCATGGACGCCGCCCCGGCCCAGCATTCCCCGCCCCTACCGCAGCTCCCTCCTCTCCACCGAACCCCTGCAACAACAACAAATCCACCAACCCGTGGCGTATGAAATCGACGATGAGAACCCAACCGTTTGCATCCGGAGTGATAGGGAGGAGAGATTGGTGAGAGATTCAATGGCTTACATCCCAGATCAGCAAGTGTCATGCTCGGTCGCCTCGCACACCTGCTGCGTGAACACGGTGGTGGTGTGGCTGCGGACTTCGTCGGAGAATATCCGGTTGTGATCCGCGAGCCCAGTTGCTCCTCAGCTCGTCGGGGAGCTCGACCACGCTGCCTCTCACACAGGCGGGGGAACTGACCTTCCCCACTCCTCTCATAGGTGGCGACTCGTCAAAGATCTCGCGTGTGCCGGTGCTACCCGAGGCAACCGCTTGGGGGGAGAGCTCGCCTGCGCCATCGCTCCCCTGGCAGCCCTCACCCCGTGCCGCTATGAGCCGTTGGGGAGAAGGACGGGGACAGGGGCAACACCGGGGAGCTGGGGTGGGTGGAGGACGACGACAGGAAACAGTGGCCGGCGGCGAGTGGGCAGAGGGCGTTGGTGAAAGAAAAGAAAGATCGAATCGTTTTTTCACTTAAGCGCGCACAGTGCCGGTGTGTGTGGCCGAGTGGGCCCGGTGGGTATGGATGGCGGGTACAGCAGGCGCGGGTGAGAAAAACAATTCGTTTTTGGCAGAAACACTCTCCAAATTGCGATTTTTTGGTACTTCATAGTCCTTCCACCCTATCTACTCCCAAAAACATATGACGAGTGGGTCTGACGTGAGGGGTATGGCGGGTCCGATTTGGGTGAGAAAAGTTTCCAATTGTCTTTGCTCCTTATAGTATAAATGCAATATTTTTAATATTAAAATCAATGTCATGAACATTAGTTACGGAGATAATTTGTTTTCAATTATACACTACCATTATTAGTATTCCGTTGAGCATAGTTTGTCATTAGTTATAAACATAACTTACAATTTTATATAGTCGAATACGGATAGTGCCGGATATTGCCGAATACACATGGAATTTGTCAGATGGTGAGATCTAGACAGCCCATGGGGGTGCTAATCCCTGTGGTTTAGTTGTTTGGCGAGGTGCAATCTAAGGCTAAGAACTCGAAGGTTGCGCACGAGCACACGGAACACAGAGAACACAACAAGTTTATACTGGTTTGGGCCTCCGGACCCTACGTCCAGTTGTCAGTGTAGATTGCTTGAGGATTGCGTATCATTACAAGGGGTCGCCTTGCCCGCCTTATATTGGCCAGCAGATAAGGTCGGTTCCCAGACTCTTGGTCGATTACGATCAGGAGACCTAAATCTAAATTACAACACTTGTCATATCTGTCGATCTGCTTGGTCAGAATCCACCGATGTCTTTTCTTATACGCCAAGTCTTGTGGTCATTCTGGATAAGATCATCTAGGGAATCTTCTAGAAGGTCTTCAGGAGGTCGTGTGGGCCACCAACTAGGTCAGTTGGGCCCACTATCAGGTCGGCGGGTCTTCTGGTAGGCCGGACCCACTTGTCGGGGACGGCTGTGAGCATGGCCACCCAAGCACTCAGAGATACTTGGCAGGGCCATCAGGCGCACACACCACAAGGCGGCCTTCATTCCCGACGTAAAATCCTGGGTGTCCAGAGTAGGCTGGCAGGGCTACAAGAGCACACCGACCTCGGAAGGTCACACATCTAGGGCGCCCGACTAGGTTGGCAGAGCTGTAAACATACCAAGGTATTGCAAGAGTTAGGTATTAAGGCACGCCGACCTCCAAGAGGTCGTGTTGGTGTCCAGACGACTAGCATAGCTGCCAGCCATCCAGTGGAGCCATGAAACTAAGGTATTGACGATATCAACGATAGGCACACCGACCATGGGGGGCCGACGAAATTGTAGATCTCCATGATGCTTCTGATCTCCTGGCGCCCAGACAGATCTGGCAGAGCAGCGAGGCACGCCAACCCCGGAAGGTCTTCAATCGAACATGCGACCATTCTGCTCAGGAAACAGAAATATAGGCTGATTAGAATAGGTCCGTTTATGTGCAGAGCCATAGTAGGTGTACCAAGACGCAGAGCCTAGCAGATGCAATGAAAACGTCGAGTCGTGAAAGGAGGCCCGTTCAATCGTCGTCGTATGTAGATGAATCTAGGTGCAGGGCCCTCCGACACAGGGTCAGGTTTTGTCCTTTTCGGTAGACTGCAGGGTAACAGGTCAACAGTGGTCGGAGATTCCTTTGCCACCCAGAAAATGACAAACTGCCTACGAACCAAAGGGGGTACTATAGCCATGTGACTATGCGGCGGGCTCAGGCATCATAGACGCACTGGCGACAAAGTCGTCGCGAGATAGAAGTAAAGTCATCACCTTTAATCGCGCACATGTCTGCAGGCCCGCTAAACCACGTGGTGACAGTGTCATCACTTTGCCAACTACCTGAGGTCTGGCTTTGGCTATAAGTAGCATCGTGATGCTGAAGGAGGCAAGCACTGAGCATTGTTGAGCTATGAAGCCGCAAGATAGTTTTAAGGCCATGCCATGGGCATGCATCCGTCCACCAGATTGTAGGATGTTGAGTGTTGTAGAAGTTTGGATCTAGAAGAACTCTTGTGAAATATAGGCAGCACACCCACTCTCTGTACCGTGTCTCTGCAAGATATCAAGGAGAGTTTGTAGGTGATGATGTAGAGGCTCGATGTGTAGCTGCAAGTCGCTGGTGAGCATTCTATGCTCGTCGGAGGCTGGTGTCCCACGTCGAAAAGCAAGCTTGTGTCTGCATTCCATAGTTCGGCACAGAGCATTCCCTGCTACGTGCGGCGTCGTGCAACTGCTTATCGCAAGGCCACCATCGAGGTCCTGAGGCTAGAAGAATTCTTGTGACGTGCTCTGCTATAAGGGGGTACACCTCAAGGGTTGCTCTGGGTAGATCAGATCTTCGAGTATGTTTGTATTTTTGTGCCGGGTTCTGGATCCAATAGGTCGCAAGAGACTTGTGTACCTTCGGAGGACCCATGTAATGTTCGCTCTCTTCTGACATGTACTAGTTGTTCTGATGAAATTATTCATCAAAGACCTAAAGTGATGTGATTTGGGGGCTTATCGACCTTGTGAAGATCGGAATGTTGTTTACCATGACGACCTGATAACTTTGACGTTCCTCGCGACCTAAATCCATGGTGTAGGTCGATGTTCTATCCGTTGGCGTTAAATCTGGCGAGATCGACTCGCGAAATTATAGGCACAGAGTCGTGAGAGTGACCTCCGTACAGTGGAAGGAGCCGCAACGGATGGACCCGGTGGGGCCCTTATAAATAGAACGTTAGGGACCAGCGTTGACCGCACTCTTCATCTTCTTCCTCCCGTCGTTGTCACCGCCAGAACTGCCATGACATAGCCACCGCGGCTCCGCATCCAGCCTCTGCCTTAGCTCTCTTAATTCGCCACCGTTGATTAGCAGGGTGTGCGCTAGCTCCGCCATTCACGCCCTACACCGTTGCGCATGTGCATCAAAACCCTAGTAACATTTAGGTCTAGATCCATTCAAGCTCGAGAAATGGCGGCACCAGCTCGTGAGATCCCAGACCCGCGGACGGTGTGGGAGTCCTCAACGATGGTGGAAGCGAAGATTCAAGCACTCGTGGACCACGGGTTGTTGAGGCCTAAGGCGGAGGTTGAGTGGAAGGCACCAACGGGCGAGGCTTTCCCGACGGAGGACGATAAGGAGCAGGTCATCTTTGGTTCCTTCTTCGAGCGCGTGTTCAACATTCCTGCCGGTGATTTCTTCTGAGGTCTTCTCTTCTACTACAAGCTGGAGCTGGTACACCTCATTCCCAACTCCATAACTGTCGTATCGACGTTCATTCACTTCTGTGAGGCGTGTCTGGGGATATCGCCCCACTTCCTTCTCTGGTGACATATCTTCTTCGTGAAGACCACCAGCAAGCGCGCCGGTGTTGTAGGGGCTGTCATATTTTGCTTGAGGTCGGGCCTCAAGTCGGAGTGGATTGATACGGACCTACCGGACAACACCGCTGGGTGGAGGTAGGGTTGGTTCTACATTGCCGATCAACGACCGTCGCTCCCGAAGAGAACTGGACACAAGCCCGTGAAGACTCTAGAGTGGGACATGCAGCTATCCTCACGCGAGGTGGACGACATCAAGGAGGTTCTTGCACTGGTCAACGACCTCAAGGAGAGGGGCGTGACAGGAGGCTCCGTCGCTAGGTCTTTCTGCCGATGCCTGATCCAACCGATCAAGGATCGGGTGCACCCGGCGTAGGAGTACTGGGGGCAATCAGACCCTACTCGTGAGTTCAACCGCAAGGTCCCCAAGGAGGAGATGGTGGCTAGGGTGTCACAAATCTACACCGGGATGGCACGATTCAGGAAGTGCCCAAAGGCGTATTCATTGAGTCGGCCAGCTGACCTGATAAGTCCTGGGATTACTAGGTCATTTGCTCCATTCCTTTATTTACGTTGTTCTTACTTCTTTGGTCTTTATCTTTCACAGGATCGGGAGAAGCAGTTTTGGTGCCCGACACCTCTTCCGACAGGCGAAGAACCTCGTCGGAAGATGAGGTCAGACAAGTACCAACCTCCAGCAGCTGGGCTTTGGAGAATTACGAGTCAGACTCGTCAGTGGAGGTTGATAAAGACACCGACCCAGAGGTCGGTGATGATGCAGCGAATCTCCAGGAGGTGAGTGCCACCGCGAAGCCCAAGCGCAAGACAAGGGCGGCGACGGCGAAGTAGTCAGCCTCGACGGCTGCTGCCAAGGTCGGGGCGGCGAAGACCGCCAAGCTCGAGGCGGAGAAGAAGAAGAGAAAGAGAAGGACGGGCCCTCCACCAGCGGTCGAGATGCCGGTGATTCCTACACCTCTGACTAGGGAGGTCGAGTCTGACGGGGAAGATGAAGCCACCGATAATCCGTCAGTCGTTGAGGATCGGACAGCGAGGAGGTCGTTGAGCCCCGCGGCCAAGAGGCAACGGGAGTTGGAGTAGAAGACGATGGAGGATGACCTTTGTCAAGGGATTGAGGCGCAGTGAGCTGCTACTGGTGGGCAGGCTAGGATGCCTGTGCTGATTAAAGTGCGGCCTTTTAGGCCTAAGCTCCGTGCTCCAGCCACTGTGAGGTATGGTCATAGGACTGAAGGTTTTTGGTTGACTAATTGTTGTTGAAACTTGTATTGTGTTTAATGATGTTTTCTGCAGATCAGACGTGCATCCTGTGACAACCTGCCCAGGAAAATACCGTACTATCACCTAAACCAAACCACCTTGGTCATTAAGCAATAATAAAGTATCATCATGTCGTTAGTCGCCGGGTTAACGCCTGGTAAATCACTTATATAGCAACAAGGATCGACATATATGCATTAAAACTCACGTGAAGGCGAGTCCAGAGATGGACCATAATTAACATCCGAAATTTACCCGGAAGGGTTTAATTATTCAAAACCGAAGTTTTTGACATGATAACGTAGTTCAGAGTTTTTAATACAATGGAATTAAACTAAACGGGAAGCGAGAACACCACGGGAGGCCAGCCTTGATGCCTTCATTGATCGTCCTCCACCCACTCCAGCTCCTAGCCGGGCGGGATCTCTCCGGGCCACACATCACCAAAGGCATTACCTGGAACAACATATTATAGCAAGGCTGAGTATACTAATACTCAGCAAGACTTACCCATCGGTGATAACTACTTCACCAACTCTAGGCATGATAGGCTTTTTGGCCACTGGGTTTCTTTTGCTGAAAAGCAACAAAGAGTATGTCCTTACTTTCAAGATTTTAGCACAAGTTCTAGTTGGTTATTCTTTTCTATGTTAGCCATCTATTGCAAGCATAAGTTGTGCAATACAATTAATCAAGCATAATATTCATCAACTTCTATCATTAGGGATCTCATGGCCAGTGGAGTAAGTAGTCTGAGATAACGGTGAGAGGCCGACAATCGATTGGTTTATAACCTTGCAAGGTAGACCTGAACACACGGTGAGATGCCCCTGCGAGGACAACCACCAGGCGGTTCCCAAAAATTCATGGGTCAGGATAAAAGGCCACAGTCTTTGGTACCGGTTATCTAGCATACCCCGCAAGGCACCCAAATTCACACGTGCACCACCGGTAGCTAGCCGTGCGACGCATCCAAAGAGTAGTGGCTAAGGTACTAGGCTTACCGGTCCCATTCCCGACAAGTGCTTAGTACGTTCAAACACTTAACCCACGAAAGCCATTGAACCGGAGCCCACATCCCATTCTCTTACCACATGAGCAATCCATTTAGGAGATCTTATGATTCCAACATAAGAACTTATTCTCGCGAGTGACATCATCACTCGACTTGTAACGGTCCTATAGCATAGAAGCTATCGACCTATCATACTAGTAAAGGACAAAGGTACCTAGGGATCATGCATCTAGGGTTTCATATCAACTCCTGAACCTAAATGCACAATCATCCATAGATAGTTGCATAATAATTTTGAAATACTAGGTTAATTGCACCGGGGTTTGCCTTCGTTAGTAGGGTTAGCCTGAGTACCCTCAGTGTCTTTGATCACTTCCACGTACTGCAGCTCCGCTTCAACTCCTCCTTCCTCGGCTTCAGGCACGAGCGAGTAGTCACCGTCACGAAGATCTACACAGAATGCAATGCAGGGTTTAGGTGATGTGACAAATTAATTATTTTATCCAACTCTTGTTGGCCATATTCACCTTATCAGTTAATTAATTATTAATTCTTTTTCATTAAGGTTACTATAGGCATGGGTTTATTCTTTTAATAAATACTTAATTAATGTTTTCTTTTATAAATGTTATTTCATGTGGGGATTTCTTATTCCACCTTTCAACAACAAAGGTGTGCACAAAAATGTAATTAATTACATTTAATTTCTTAAACAGCAAGGTGTGTATTCTTAGATCCTAAACAAGCTATGCAACCATTTTAGAAAGGGTCACAAGGAAAAGGAGGACATTTTCCTATTTATCAAAACATTAATCTTTTAATTGCCTCCAAGGCTTTTATTCAAACATTAAATTATGAAAATTCAGTGGAAGGATTTCTTAAGCACCAAAACACCTATATCAAGCCACTGAACACTCAAGCATGCTTGGAAAAGCTAGAAAACTAAATATACCAAAAATAACAAAGACTAGCCATTTAAGCAAGATAAATGTATACAAAAATAAAGAAGCATCCAAATGATCCAAACTTTCTTACACATGTTCTCTGGTCCAAAACTATCCTAGGAATGCAGCATACACATCTAGAACTACCACTGATCTTGAATTATTAAATTACAGGGAAAATCAAGCATATATCAAGAATAAATACTTCTGTAACCATAAAATTGTGATTAATTCACCAGAGGTGTATTTTGGCAAAATAGACCACATGCAGAAGTTCGACACAAAAACATAACTATTTTTAGCTGCAACAATCATCTAGACAGATCATGCATAAATGGAAAACAATTCATATAAAAAGATTTACAACATAACTTTGTGCAATTTTTGGTACAGGAGCTAGTCATATTTTAACACACAACATATCCAAAAATTAGCTATAGAGGATTTGTGGATTTTAAGATTTCACAAGTTTAGGTTTTTCACATTTCTATTTTTCATGCAAAAACTATCAGGAAACAGCCTAGACAAGTTTAACAAAAGTTGTATTACTTTTCACCAGGAGTCTAACAAAATTGAGTTTGCATTTTTACGATTTTGCTATGATTTTCTAGAGATTTTACAAGATTCAGCAAAACAGCCACACTATTCAAGTTCGAGTTTTTAGCCAGGCCCCTAGAAACTTTTTAGGATTCACACATGTGCCCTTGGTTTGCACTTAAGACCCTGGAAAGAAAGTGGACTAAGCAATTGGGTCCCCGGCTAGGGACGGTGGCGGTTCAACCGGAATTCCGGCGAGGTCCCGTCGGGGCTCGGCCGGGAAGCGGCTGTGGAAGAGGCTAGGGTTCACCTAGGGTCGATTTGAGACAGAGTTGGCGGTCGGGAGGTCGGCGGCGATGGCGTGCAGCGGTTGTAGGCGGCGACGGCGTGAGGCGGTTGCAGGCGGCGCCGGCCGCAGCGGCTTGATGCGCAGCGAAGCTCGGCGGGCTGCGGGGTAACACACGAGGCTCTGAGCTCCTACGGGACCTAGGCAAGGCGTTGGGAAGGTCATGCGGCCAAAGGAGTGAGCGGAGCGGTAGCTTGGCTCGGCGGCGGCATGCCCGCATGATTAAGCACTGCAGTGCAGCCCCTTTTATAGGCGCGCGCGACGAGATGCTTCGACGCTAAGGAATTGCAGCGGGGTGGGGCCCGGCTAGCCGTGGAGTTTGTGCGGCCGTCCTCGGCAGGCGTGCATGATAGGGAGGGGGCCGGCGCCGCGGAGTGTGCGCGTGCCTCATGGCCTGCGCGGCTCCCCGCCCAAGGTGTGGCTTGGGGCGCGTGCGCGGTTGACGCCGGTGCCTCCGCGCACGTGCAAGGCCCCCTTGGCCGGCCATGGTACGGCGGCACGGCAGCGGCGACGCATAGCGGCGCTCTGGAGTGCAGGTCGCGGTGGCGCGTGTGACGTCACATGTTCCGGCACGACAGGTTGCGGTGGAGCCTAGTTTGACCAAGATTTAGTCCCAAAATTTGAACTGAAGTGCACCGAGGAGTAAATAGCAAAGTTGTAGATCTCACTACCCTCTACAACTTTTACAAAGGCTCTATGGTGTTTTTCTCAACGGATTTTGCACAATTTGGTGCCAAACTTTGAATGCCACTCTATTTCGGTGAACAGGAGCTGCTGGCAGTTGACCAAGTTTTTCATCCTTTTCCACTCCAAATTTCAAATTCCATTCAACATGAAAGTTGTGTCCCTCACAAAACTAGACAACTTTCATATTGGTAGATTTTGAAGTGTTTAGGTGAAATTTGGAGAATACGGCAAAAGTTCCGTAGGATGTTCATCGACATCAGGGTTTTAGTGGGGTTTGACCGTGTCTTTGACCAATGTTTGACCACAAGGGGGTTTTGACTCGATCAAGAGGGTCATTAGGGGTTGTCGGCTCGGTTTTCGAGGTGATGACCCAGGTTGACCTAGGTTTGACCAAAGTCAGCTGGTTTGACTTGGCTGATCCGGCCATTAGCGTTAATGACGCTAATTAAAAACCTGGGGCATGACAACCTACCCCCTTAAGAAGAATCTCGTCCTGAGATTCGATAACAAGATTAGAGCGATTTCTTCCATGATGACAAGGGTTACAAAGGGAGAAAGACATCTCTGCATACACTTGCCGATCTGAAGGGTTCAGATGGAACAAAAGGTACAAGGTGCATTCCTCGCTGCCTCATCGTCATTCACGAGGGAGCGGGCGAAGAATGTGCACATGAACAGCTAATAGCAGACAGATTCCGCCTGCGATACAGAGATACATCCCTACCAGCGTCCAGCGAAGCGACTCGAACACTTCCAAGAACTAAGTCATGGGTGGCAGCATGGCTCGAGTTGTTCTAACCTACTTCCGAGCTTCTTCTCGACGTCATCGATGAAGACGGAGGAACAGCTTGCTCGGCGAGGAACGGAGCATATGGGAGAGAAGAGCTAGTGGCAGGTAGGCCAAAACTAGCTGGAGGGGGAACAAGAGCGATGGTGATGTCGAGCTCGGACGGAGGTGAGGCTTGGCATTGGCGGTACTTGGCAAAGGGCTTCCCTTTTATGGCTGCAGCGGGGTTGCAACGGTCATCCAAGCCAGCCGAGTATCCGACGATGGCAACACGGGGCTCGACAGTGGTCAGCCCGTGAGGTCTTGGCGACGTGATAGTGGCTGAGGGAAAAGATGGCAGAGCGACATCACGACATCGTACGGCCGTGGCACTAAAAAGGGATGGGGTCTAACGATCTGAAGAATCGACCATGATGGTGAGGAGAACGAGAAGAGCTCAGGGTATCCGCCTTCCAGGCTCAGGATTGCAACTAAGAGAATCTTAGCAAAAGCTTCCACCGATCCTGGGTTTGCTTCTTTTCTTGATTTCGAGGATTTGGAGGGTAAGATCACGGATCATGGACGAATAAGCGATGAGGGACTCTCCAACATTGAATTTTTGAGAACCTTGATTGCGCAAGAAAACTCTACTTCTACTTCTACAACTTATCTGATTGGAAAGGAGGTGATGCTACGATGTCATCGAGATTGGTGGCAAGAGACCAAGTCGACCGTGATCATCAAAACAGACTTTTGTGAAGAAAAGGAAGGCTAGTAAAACATTTCCATAATTCCTCTTCACAGAAGATAATTTAGTGTGGGAATTTCAGAACAATCTTGCTCACACTCTGATTAACTTGTGAGTTTGGGTGTTGAGGATTCATTACATTGTGGTGCAATGATTTTAAAGTTGGTGTGATGCACATGCTTGTGAAGACACGATGCACATGCTCATGTGGTATGGTGCTCATGATGCAAACTAGTACGACTCGGTTACCCACAAAATGAGTTAGTGATTGCGACGACAATCACGGTTGAGGAGGAGTATGCTTGGCGAGTCTCATTCTCACAACCAAGATACCTAGCGCTCTCCTTGTGCCAGTCATGTGGCTGCAGCGCACGTGATGCCCTAGGTTCCGCCGCGACACCTTTGGTTATGGGACAACAATATCGCCAAACATAAGAGAGATAAGTATGAGTGGGGAAGTTTCTATGCGAATGCACGTTAGTTGACCCAAGGTTCCCAAATGCACATGCCATGCAAATGCATGCTCAAAAAGAGACAAAATTTTATTTTATTCAACTGTTGTGAGCAAGATCAAGAAGAATCAGTTTAAGATTGACATATCGAAGTATTCAAGCCTAGGATATCAATACAAAGAATATCTTAGTGCTAGAACTCCAAACGAGTATACATACATAATGACATAAAGTTCTGGCAATCGTGAACAACATTCATAACTTGAAAACCAGAGTCCCAAAAATTCTCGAATTGTTGTAGCACTCAGCAAGATTATGAGACACATCTTTGGTATACAAAGATTCATTAGAAAGGTTAGGAAGGTGCTTTAACCATGCTTGATTTCAGATTTTGTTCTGGGAAAGATAGCAGGACAAAGGTTGACTAAACTGAGCATAACTTGAGATAGACAAAAGCTATGATCGTGAATTGTTGCGAGCAAAAACTAGATTAGATATGGAGCAACTTTGGTACAGATCACCTAGGCAGAAAGATCCTCAAACAAGGGACAACAATCTAAGCAAACAACCCTAACAGATTTATGGACAGCAACACATCTACACACGAGAGGCTATGAAATGAAAAAGCATACTAGCAAAATTTCCTTAGAGAGCACATAAAACAAAACAGGGGTTCAGGCTTAAGTTTTCACGGTTTTTATCATGATGCAAGACGTCCTATTCGACCTCACATGGCAATCAAGCCAAAAATCGAAGTTAGTGCTGTCATATGGACCTCCCTGGGCCCACTGCCTCGGTAAGTACCAGGACCGACTACTCGGTGGGCCCCTGGGACTACCCGACTTGTGCCGCACGGTACCTGATGGCATGAGACTCAAGGACTACGGTGGAGAAGTACTCTTATAGGAAGCTATACATACCATGTACTGTGTAGAGGACTCCTAGACGTACACGACTATTACTCTCTCCCTAAACCGACTTGTAACCCTGCCTCCCGGGCTATATAAGGCGAGGCAGGGACCCTTCTCTCTCAGATTACGCATCATCTTGTAATCACATCCAATCAATCCAGAGCTACGCAGCATACAGGATGTAGGGTATTACGCACTTCGCGGCCCGAACCTGTCTAAATTGTGTGCCACGTGTCTCTTCCTTCGAGTTACCGATCTCGGCGAGGCCACATTCATCTACCTCGGGTACTCCCATTGGTAGGTTGCCGGTCTAAAACACCGACAGCTGGCGTGCCAGGTAGGGGATCTCGCCGAAGATCATATGGTGAACTCGACGGCTTCCATCTTCATCAAGCCAACCGTCGCCTTCAAACGCAGCGACACCTTTGTCTTTGGCTCCTGGGTCTGCACTGCTGACGGCGCCGGATCCTTCCAACGCCGCCTCACCATGCCGCCCAACCCGGAGACTGGGCTCGTGACGCTTCCCGAAGTAGTCACGGGTGATCTCGCCAGAAAGTTCGGCGAAATTTCGCTCTACAACCAACACGCCGACTTCGGGCTTGGATCCGACTCCAACTCGAACTCGACGTCCCCGTGGGCTATCGTATGCGAGTCGGCTACCCAGCCATCGCGTGTGGCCTCCCCACTCCGTGAGCGATTCTCACGCGGCCCTTGCAACGCTAGCAGGGCCCACGCGAAGGCTCCCACTGCACGCCGGGCCGGCAAGGAGATCGTACCCGAGTACGACTCGGACTCCAACACCGTCCCCGGCTACAACTCAGACTCCAACCCTCTTTCCGGCTTCTACTCGGAGTCCTCCTATGAGCCCGAGTCCGAGAACAATGCCACAGAGCAACCCTTGTCAGGACCAGCTTCCGGCCTGGTTATAAAATCTACACCCGCCGGGAGATTCGTCTACTGGCCAGACCGCAAGCCCGCAGAGCTGACAGGAGGGAACTCACGCTGCGTCGCCTACCTCGACTCACTTCCCTTTCCAGGAGGGAACACCGCTCGCTCCAGCTGGGGAGCACACTCCAACAGAGGTGGAAACCAGTGACTCCAGCCTTGGCACTCCTGACCGGCAAGTCTTCATGACTACCAATGAGACGCCAGGGCCCTCAGGGATAGTCCCTGACCAATATCTCGAGGACATCTCAGCAGATGAGTTGTCCGCCAATGCGCCCGCCGACGGGACCGACGCCAATAGGGACGCTCGACGTGAACGCAACAGAAAGCGGAATGAACGGCGCCGACGTCTCCGCGAGTCCCTTCCCATCCAGAACCTCACGAAAGCACTCGACCAAGTCGAGAGCCGGGTGCACACCACCCCAGAGCAATGCCTCATGTCTATAACTACGATAGCACGTCAGGCTCAGGGGATGCGCGCGGGACAAGTCATCGCCAAGCTCGCGGAGGACGCCTACTTCATGCGAGTCGACAACAGGGTCACTGAAGTGCCCCCCCGTCAGGAACCGCCAGCATGACAACGAAGTCACCAGTCGCAGTGCGGACATCGATCGCAACCGTACTCGAGCGGAGCTACCAGCTAACCCCAACCATACTCGGGCAACAGTCGGTGGACCCTCACACGGTGGCAACAGCACCGACGGGGGGCGGGAGATCATCCCTCACCGCGATCCTGGCGGTGGAGGCAGTGACGGCGGGAGCTCCAACCATGGGGCTGACAGGAGAGCGGGGGGCCCGCGACGGCCGAGGCCACGCGGACAGCCACGTCTCCGGCGCCTCACGTGGCGGCTTCGACGCCCGCCAGAAAATCGAAGAACTACGACGCAAGAAGGCCTCCACGGCAGGTGACAACAACGGCTTCCCCGCCTTCTCTGCGCGACTTCACAACCTACTTCTCCCGGAGAATTTCAAGCCTCCGGGAATTACCAAGTACGACGCGAAGCAGGATCCAGTACAGTGGCTCAGATGCTACACCCTCTCCATCGAGAACACTGGTGGCAATAACGACACGAAGTGCCTCTACTTCCCCTTTTGTCCGGATCAAGCCCCGCTCACATGGCTCGAGTCCCTCGAGAAGTACTCGATCGACAAGTGGTACTAGCTGAAGGAACAGTTCACCAGCAACCTCGCGGGCGCTATGGGCCGCTCGGGTACTCGCATGGACCTGGCAATGGTAAAGCAGGAACAGGGCAAGACCCTTCGCAAGTACATGCGGTGCTTTTTCGACAAGCGCGCCACCATAGTCGATGTCTCTGACAAGTAGGTCATCGACCTCTTCCAAGACGGTCTCTATCACCGTCGCACCTTCGAAGACTTCGGTCGTCGCCGCCCGAGCTCCATCACCCACTTCAAGGACATGATCACCTCCTGGGCTGATGAAGAAGACAAGGCTAACGCCAAGTACGACGCCATCCGTGGCAAGAGCAAACAGAACACAGGCGGCGGCAGCAACAACAACGGGAACCAAGGCGGTCGCAGCAACAACTACTCGGGTCCCAATCACAAGCGCAAGCCAGACAACACTGTCGTGGCTATCCAGCGCCCTGTGAAAGACAACTCAAAGAAGACCTCCGGCGGCTTCAAAGACTTGCTGAAAGAGAAGTGCCCGTGGCATCTGGACGGCAACCACACCACCGAGCAGTGCTACCAACTCCGTCGAGCACTCAAGAATACTCCAGAGCCATGGCAACCTCACGACAAGAAAGGCAAGAAGAAGACCGACGAAGGCAACAGCGACTTCTAGGAACCCGACAAGATGGTGAACGTCCTCTTCGGCGGACTACCCAACCGACGGGCTCAGAAAGCTACCCGTCGAGAAGTCATGAGCATTGAACCAGCGGTCCTGACCCCTCTCTGGTGGTCGGAGGTACCCATTACCTTCTCCCGCGCGGATCAATGGACAAGCTTCTCCGAACCAGGACGGTTCCCACTCGTCCTGAAGCCAGTGGTCGCGGGCTCCAAACTCAACAAGGTCCTCATCGACGGTGGAAGCGGGCTCAATGTCCTTTTCACAAAGACCTTGAAGAAGATGAAGCTCGACATCACCCACATGCTCACTAAGAGCACCTCGCCTTTCTACGGCATCGTCCCCGGGAACGCGGCTATCCCACTGGGCTCAGTGGTTCTGCCAGTTACCTTCGGGGAAACAAGGGACAACTACAGTACCAAGTACGTCAAGTTCGAAGTCGCGGACTTCGAGACGTCCTACCATGCCATCCTCGGTAGACTAGCTATCGCCAAGTTCATGGCGGTACCCCACTACACCTAGTTGGTACTTAAGATGCCAAGTCCAGCCGATGTACTCTCACTGCAAGAGGACTTGAAGATATCCTTCGACTGTGACACAGAAGCTGTGGAACTCGCAGCTACGAATCAAGTACCCAACGCAATGATGGAGATCTACGCTGCGTCGAAGAAGCTTGCCCCAAGTGAACTCGACATCCCAGAGAAGTCGGACAAAGCCAACAAGCCTCAGCCAGCTGAGGAAGCTCTAGTCAAGACAATTGACCTCGGGACAGGCGACAGCAGCAATACCACCACCATCGGGGCGGGCCTCGACCCGAAATAGTAAGACGCGCTCATCAACTTTCTCCGGGCTAACCAAGACATTTTTGCGTGGAAACCAGCGGACATGCCAGGGGTGCCCAGGAGCTGATTGAGCATTCACTCAACATCGAACCTAAACCTACCCCGAAGCGACAACACCTCCGCCGCTTCGCCGACGACAGACGGGATGCCATCAAGAAGGAACTCGCCAAACTACTCGCGACTGGCTTCATCAGAGAAGTCTTCCATCCTGAGTGGCTCGCCAACCCCGTCCTCGTCCAAAAGAAGAACTCGAACGAGTGGAGGATGTGCGTCGACTACACCGACGTCAACAAGCACTGCCCCAAGGACCCATTTGGGTTGCCGCGGATCGATCACGTCATCGACTCCACGGCAAGCTGCGACCTACTCTGCTTCCTCGACTGCTACTCCGGGTACCACCAGATCGCTATCAAGGAAGAAGACCAGGAGAAGACCGCGTTCATCACCCCGTTTGGCGCGTACTGCTACACGACCATGTCCTTCGGGTTGAAGAATGCCGGCGCTACCTACCAACGAGCTATCCAGGCCTGTTTCAAAAGGCAACTCAATAAGAACGTCGAAGCCTATGTGGATGGCGTGGTCGTCAAGACCAGAAACTCCGACACGCTCATCGCCGACCTTGAAAAGACTTTCGCATCCCTGCGAGAGTACCGCTGGAAGCTCAACCCGAACAAGTGCGTCTTCGGCATACCGTTGGGCAAACTACTCGGCTTCATCATCAGCCACCGCGGCATCGAAGCCATCCCGACAAGATCTCCACCATCACCAGCATGAAAGCTCCCACGTGCATCAAAGACGTGCAGAAGCTAACTGGGTGCATGGCGGCTCTGAACAGATTCATCTCGAAGCTTGGAGAACGGGGGCTCCCCTTCTTCAAACTACTCAAACATCAAGAGAAGTTGGTGTGGACTCCAGAGGAAGACCAAGCCCTTGCCCTGCTCAAGGACTTCCTATCAAAGCCACCAGTCCTCACGGCTCCTCGCAAAGGCGAGCAGCTGCTACTCTACCTCGCTGTGACTACTCACGTGGTCAGTACTGCCATCATTGTCGAGCGGCAGGAAGACGGCCACGTCTATCCAGTCCAGCGACTAGTCTACTTCCTCAGCGAGGTCCTGTGAGAATCCAAGGCACGCTATCAGCAGTACAGAAGCTTTTGTACGCAGTGCTCATCACCTCGCGGAAGCTACGACACTACTTCCAGGAGTACTCGGTCTCCGTCGTCACCGACTACCCGCTCGGCGACATCCTGCGGAACCAAGATGCTACTAGAAGAATCTCCAAGTGGGCAGTCGAACTCGGCGCCCTCAACATCAACTTCAAACCACGCACAACCATCAAGTTGCAGGCGTTAGTCGACTTCGGAGTGGCGGGAGAATCAGCTACCTACTCCAACTGAGCGCCCAGAGCACTGGGTGATGTACTTCGACGGCTCGCTCAAGCTCGAAGGCGCAGGTGCAGGGGTACTCTTGATCTCTCCAACGGGCGAACAACTCAAGTACGTCCTGCAGATCTTCTGGAAGGTCTCAAACAACGAAGCCGAGTACGAAGCTCTGCTACACGGGCTTCGCCTCGCAGCTTCACTGGGCATCAAGCGGCTACTAGTCTACGGCGACTCCGCAGTGGTCATCAACCAAGTCAACAAGTCCTGGGACCGCAACAAGGAGAACATGGATGCCTACTGCCTAGAAGTCCGCAAGCTCGAGAACAAGTTCTACGGTCTCGAGTTCCACCACGTCATCCGCGACAACAACGTTGCAGCGGACGTCCTGTCGAAGCTTGGTTCTACTCGCGTTCAAGTACGAGCAGTCGTCTTCGTCCACGAGCTTCACGCGCCATCCACCCCAGAGCCGGCGCCACTGACCACTGATCCAGCGCATCCCCCGGCTGGCCAGGAGGTCATGATGATCGACGTGGATTGGAGGTAACCCTTCATCGACTACCTCAGCGAGCAGAAGGTTCCCTTGGCCAAGCAACAACACGTCCCGCCTACAAGCTAGTCACCATACCACCAACCTGGCCTATCACCTGCTGGGGGCTCGACATGATTGGGCCACTCCCCACTGTGCCAGGTGGATTCAACAGAGTATTGGTGGCCATCGACAAGTTCACCAAGTGGATCGAGGTCAAGCCAGTCACATGCCCCAAGTCCGACAGAGTACTCGACTTCCTGGATGAACTCGTACATCGCTACGGACTACCCCATCGCATCATCACAGACCTGGGCTCCAATTTCAACAATCACCAGTTCTGGGAGTACTGCGAGAACGGCGGGATCGACGTCCGATACGTCTCAGTTGCCCATCCTTGGGCCAATGGACAAGTCGAGCGCGCCAATGGGATGGTACTCAACACTCTTAAGAAGCGGCTACACGACGCTGCCAACACCAAAGGAGGCAAGTGGATCAAGGAACTACCCAATGCGCTCTGGGGACTACGCACTCAACCCTCCAAGCCAACGGGACAATCGCCATACTTCTTGGTCTACGGCTCCGAAGCAATCCTCCCTGCTGATGTCATGTGGGACTCACCAGCAGTAGAGCAATACGACGAAGGCATATCTGAAGACAGCAGACAAGTTGACATCGATGGACTCGAAGAAGCTCACTGTGCCGCCCTCGTCCAGTCAGCAAGGCACCTCGAGGGTATCCCACGCTACCACGATCGCAACGTCAAGGATCGTTTTTTCAACGTTGGTGATCTTGTCCTCCGCCGCATTCAGAACACGGAAGGACTACACAAGATCAGCTCGCCCTGGGAAGGTCCCTTCACAGTTGGAAAGGTGACCGGACCGGGCTCCTATCACCTCCAGATGCTCGAATGCGAAGACGTCAACAACTCGTGGAATATCGACCAGCTCTGTCGATTCTACGCCTAGTCTACCGACTACCCTGGGGGCTCAAGTCTACACGACTACTCAAAGACCCCTTCGCTGTAAGCAGCCTCCGGGTCCAGGCACTAGTCTCCTGACTACTCTACTCCAAGATCCAGCGCTAACGGCTACTAACGGATCTTGGGCTGCTCCGAGCAACAAAGGACTCCAGCAGCGGTCTACTGAGAGACCATGTACTACTAGATCTAGCCTACACGGCTACTAATGGATCTACTGCTGTAAGCGGCTACACGCCCTAGCACCACTTAGCCGTAGGCGGCCACCGCGCTCTGGCGACTACTCTTGTAAAACGGCCATGGCCACCCAGGTGTACTTCTCTCAGTAATAAAGTTTGATTACCTATCAACTGATTTACTTCTTTTTCCCTCAACAGGTCTACTGGCGAGTACGACTACTCGTGACAACTCGACAATGAGAACTCTGCATACACACCTTGCGACAACGAGTACTCATTTCTGAGAATTTTTCTCATTTCATACTTAAACAAGTTCAATACAACTCTGTTTATACAACAATTGCTACAAGCTAACCCTACAGGACTACTGGAGGTTAATCTTCTCGGCGACCTGCTCAGCAGTTGGTGCCATCTGCTCCAGGAGCTCCGCATACTGCTCGTCCGTACAGTTGGCGGCTAGTCCGCCGACGACTACATCAACTGGAGCCTTAGGGAAGTACGACTTCATATATGCCAAGATCTGGTTGGGGATTGACTTCGCCAGGTGCTTGACGTACGTCGCCAGACAACTGGGAGCTTCTCTCAGCCGGTCCACCAAGGGAGCTATCTTCGGTCCGCCCGGATGAGGCACCAGTAGCCTCGCAATGGGAAGTGCGGCTTCCTCGAGTTCCTCCAGCTGGGCCCGTAGCTTCTCGCAGTCCTCGTTCAGCTTCTGCAGAGATTTGTAGCAGTTGATGAGGTCACGATCCGAGGCAATTCCAAGCTCCATGTGCTTATCGCACTCATAAGCCAACTGCTTATAGTCATATTCAAGTACCTCACGGGCCTCCTTCTCTCGGTAGAAGAGGTTCTTCATGTCGACTTTTGAAGCCCTCAGTTGCTCGACACGAGTCTCAAGCTCTACAATCAACAAGCAAGGCGGGTCAGACTACTGCAAGGTACTTCCAATTGGTACTCAACAAGACAACATGTACCTTTATTCTTGTTGCGGAGTGACTTGTTCTTCGACACCAGCTCGTCGCTCTTCGCCTGCATATCCTGGACTTCGTTGTGATATTGGGCGAAGGCGCCGTCCAGTTTTGATTGGAGCATGGCGGAGTGCTTCCGGGCCTTCACGAGTTGTTCCTCCTAGGCCTCCGCCCGGAGCACTACGTCACCATACCCCTGGAGCATGCCGGACACGTCGGGATCTCTGCGACATCTGCCGGCCGGACAACGGTACATCGTCAACTGGGTACTTAGCATTCTACGACAGATTGACTACTCAAGGGCATCGACAACTCACCTTCATCCACTGCTCGGCCTGGCACATCGCTTCCAAGTGACGAGCTACCACCACCGGGTCGACAAGGTCGTCTGCCAGGAGTTCAACCCCACCACGACAACTCGTGGCGGCTCCAGACATTGGAGCCGAGCGGATTGGCTCCGCATCCTGGATCTCCGGCGAACGGACGACTACTTCCAGGGTTGATCCTGGCAGTACATCGTCGTGTTCCTCTCCGGCCATCGCGGGGGCTTCTCCGCTGTCCACCTCCATCAGCTCGGAGGCTTCTCCGGCGGCTCCTTGGGTCTTCGGCGCCTGGCCTTCAATGGGCACCGCCTCAGGGATGGTGCTTCCCTCGACTTCGACCCCTATCAACAAGAAGACAACTGTATTAGTCACCCTTGGCGGTTACGACTACTCCTCGAGGATACCTGCGCTCGTGCAGTATACTCACCTTCTACAATGCTGGCCTCTAGCAACATAGCCTCCACGGGCAGCGCCTCGTTCTCTGCTTGAGGGGCGGGAGCGGACTCCTCAGAGGCTGGCGCGGATTCCTCTTCAGCCACCGCTGCGCTGGGTTCATCCCCATCCCAGGTCGAGTCCGTGGATTTCCTGCAGAGTACGCAACTGGTTGTCAACCAAGTACGACTACCAACCCAAATGTACTACTCGGGAAAGATCTTTACTTACAAGCTTGACCGGACTACTGTCACGGTTGGGGCGCCAAGGATGCTGGCGATGTCGACCAGTCCAGCCTCAGCAGGTGCCTCCTCTTGGGCCTCAGTAACCGTTGGCTCTTCCGCAACAGCCACGGCCGGTTCAGTACTCCCCTCAGCAACTGGGGGCTGGCGCGTCAGTTGCACCACAAGTTCTTCTACGGTGGGGGCTGGGATGCGGCTGGCTCCAGCCGGCTCTCCCACCGTATCCCAGACGCCTTCGTCCCCTTGGTCTACGGGGTCGGAAGGCGGAATCTCCTGCAAGCAACAGAATTTCACCGTCAGCATACACAACATCGAGAAACAAGTACTCGACTACCCTACTCAAGGATGGCTTACTCAAGGAAGCTTACCTCTTGGGATGTGGTCTCCGTGACCTTAAGCTTCTTGGCCACGCGCTTGCGGGCCACGTTGCGCGGCTTCCTTGGCGGCGCAGGCAAACTAGCCTCCAAGCTAGTTGGTGGATCCTGAACGAGAGGGACGTTGGGCAGTCCAGGGCGGCTGAATCTTGACCGCAGCTGGAATCGCTCTTGAAGCGTCTCCTCGTCATCCTCGTCCGATGTGTCTTCGACGACTATTGTGTCGTCTCCTTCACTGACTTCGCGGCGCTCCTTGGCCTTGCCCTTCCCCTCATCTGGGATTTCGACAAGTCGAGGAGGAGACGCCGGCTCGGGGACAAACTTCACTATGTCATCCCGCAAGAAGCACATTGGGTGAGCATGACTACTACTACATAATCAGTACTCGACATTGAGTACGGCTACTGACCTCGTTCGGTGGACGCGCGGCGGAGTACTCGGGCACGGGGCATGGTGTGTACGCCGGCATGTCCTTGAAGATTCTCCCCAGCCTGTCGACGATGTCGTCGTCATCGATTTCATCCCCGGGCATCCGTGACGTGTCGTCATCGCCGGTGTACTGGTAGCCCAAGGTGTCGCGAGCCATCAGCGGCTGCACACTCCTCTTCATGAAGCTGAAGGCCACATGCTCGGCCCTCAGCCCGGCTTCTCTTAAAGCCTTGATCTTCGCCAGCAGTTCGGGTAGCTGGATACCATCCTGCATCGTCGGTTCGGAGTTCCACCAGGGCCGGTGCTTTGGTTGCTTCCCGCTGGGCTTCGGCAGCTCCGGGTGGTGGTTGGTGATGTAGAACCACTTAGACTTCCAATCTTGGTTGGAGTCGATCAACTTGTACGCAAGGTACTGCTCCGCGGCATCCTCGCGCATCTGGATGCCTGCTCCTCCAACTACTCGGGGGTTGTTGGCGCTCGGCTGGGGCTTCACTCGGAAAAACTTCCGGAAGAGTACCCAGTGGGGTTTGATCCCCAAGAAGGCTTCGCAGAAGTGGACGAAGACGGAGGTGTGGAAGATACCGTTGGGGTTGAGGTGGAGGTACTCGATGCCGTAGTACTCCAAGAGCCCCTTGAAGAAATCGCTCGCTGGGAGAGCCAATCCGCGCTCTGCGAACCGCGTGAACATGGGGATCTCATCTAGATTCTTCTCCATGGGGTACGGATCTCCCGCGGCGGCGCGCCACATGTCGACTTCCTTCTCTCGAAGAAATCCACTGTTCAGCAGTGCCAGCAGATCTTCAGTCTTCGCCTTCGACTTCTTCCACTCTTGGTTGGGATTGGGGCGCGGCGGAGACACTGGCGGCGTTGACCCTGCGGCGGATCCGGCGGCTTCCTCTCGGGATCTCTTTTTCCCGCTGGCAGTCTTCAAGCTCTTGGACGGCGAGGGCTTCATTCTCCAAGTGCACCGGGTTTTCACTCGCATTCGCTCGGGGGCTACGGCGGTGTCTTCCAGCAGAGGCGCGCTTGGATCTGCGATCTACCCTGAGGTGGCAGTTCGCACTGGCGGTGGATTCTTGGCACGATCTGCTCGGAATGGTTGCAAGTGCGTGGGGTGAAAAAACCCTAAGGGTTTCAGCTTCTGTTTATAAGTCAACGGGCGGCTCCTCAACGGCCGGACGGATAAGTCTCCAGACGGCTGACTCAGTGGCAGCGCCTGACCCTTCAACTTCAAGAAGTCGACGCGCCTCATCTTGGGGGCTCGGCTACATCTAATCCATTCCCTGGGAAGCGACAAGATTCAAGAGCAACTCAGGACACATTCTACATACAAGATGACCCTTCAATTCGAGAGGAAGTACTCGACTCAAGGCTCGGGGGCTCCGTGCCACGTGTCCTTCGGTTTTTTCTCCGGATGTTGCGGGATAATCTTGCCAAAACTTCAGATGGACCCTCAGCCAGAGTCTACAACTCAACCTAAGGCTCGGGGGCTACTCCATATGGAGTGCGATTTTGCAATCGCACTTCCATATCAGTTTCGGCTTCAAGACAACACGAGTATTGTTGAAGACCTTCAAGAGCAGCACTCGAGGACGCTTGGGACTACTCGAGAAGACTTCAGGATTACTCAGATATCAGCTGGAGTACCTTCCAGCCTCGGGATGCTTCAAATATTCTTGAGGACTTTTGGCTTGTAGTACTCGGGGACTCTTGAGGACTACTCGTCAAGGCCGTCAAGACTACCAGAAGCTATCCTGCTCGACTACAAAGTACTCGAGGGCTTGTCGTATGGACCTCCCTGGGCCCACTACCTCGATGGGTACCAAGACCGACTACTCGGTGGGCCCCTGGGACTACCCGACTTGTGCCGCACGGTACCTGTTGGCGTGAGGCGCAAGGACCACGGTGGAGAAGTACTCGGATAGGAAGCTACACATACCATGTACTTTGTAGAGGACTACTAGACGTATACGACTAGTATTCTCTCCATAAACCGACTTGTAACCCTGCCTCTCGGACTATATAAGGCGTGGCAGGGACCCCTCCTCTCACATACGCATCAGATTACGCCATCTTGTAATCACACCCAATCAATCCAGAGCTACGCAGCATACAGGACGTAGGGTATTACGCACCTCGCGGCCCGAACCTATCTAAATTGTGTGCCACGTGTCTCTTCCTTCGAGTTACCGATCTCGGCGAGGCCACATTCATCTACTTCGGGTACTCCCCTTAGTAGGTTGCCGGTCTAAAACACCGACAATGGACTCCTCATGAGGTGTTCCTACTATCCCCAAAGTCCTGTTCAAGGACCATGGCGTGAGCCGCAAGGACTACGGTGGAGAAGTACTCGGATAGGAAGCTATACATACCATGTACTGTGTAGAGGACTCCTAGACATACACGACTAGTACTCTCTCCCTAAACCGACTTGTAACCCTACCTCCCGGGCTATATAAGGTGAGGCAAGGACCCTTCTCTCTCAGATTACACATCATCTTGTAATCACATCCAATCAATCCAGAGCTACGCAGCATACAGGACGTAGGGTATTACGCACCTCGCGGCCCGAACCTGTCTAAATTGTGTGCCACGTGTCTCTTCCTTCGAGTTACCGATCTCGACGAGGCCACATTCATCTACCTCGGGTACTCGCCTTGGTAGGTTGCCGGTCTAAAACACTGACAAGAACTACCACTGATCTTGAATTATTAAATTACAAGGAAAATCAAGCATATATCAAGAATAAATACTTCTGGTAACTATAAAATTGTGATTAATTCACCAGAGGTGTATTTTGGCATAAGTAGACCACATGCAGAAGTTGGGAACAAAAACATAACTATTTTTTGCTACAAAAATGATCTAGACAAATCCTGCATAAATGGAAAACAATTCATATAAAAAGATTTACAACATAACTTTGTGCAATTTTTGGTACAAGATCTAGTCATATCCTAACACACAACATATCCCAAAATTAGCTACAGAGCATTTGTGGAATTTCAGATATCACAGATCTAGGTTTTTCATATTTCTATTTTTCATGGAAAAATTATCAGGAAACAGCCTAGACAACTTTAACAAAAGTTGTATTACTTTTCACTAGGAGTCTAACAAAATTGAGTATGCATTTTACAACTTTTCTATGATTTTCTATGGATTTTACAAGATTTAGCAAAACAACCACACTATTCAAGATTCGAGTTTTCAGCCAGGCCCCTGGAAACTTTTAGGATTCACACATATGCCCACTTAAGACCCTGGAAAGAAAGGGGGATAAGCAATTGGGTCCCCGGCCATGGACGGCGGCAGTTCAACCGGAATTCTGGCAAGGTCCCGCCGGGGCTCGGCCGGGAAGCAACTTGGGAAGGGGCTAGGGCTCACCTAGGGTCGATTTGAGCCGGAGTTGGCGGTCGGGAGGCTGGCGGCAACGACGTGCGGCGGATGGAGGCGGCGCCGGCTGCAACGGCCTGATGCCCGGTGAAGCTTGGCGGGCTGCGGGGCAACACACGAGGCTTTGAGCTCCTACGGGACCTAGGCAAGGAGTTGGGAAGGTCATGCAGCCGAAGGAGTGAGCGGAGCGGCAGCTTGGCTCGGCGGCGGCCATGGCGCTCCGGCGGCAGCGTGCCCGCGTGGGGAAGCACTGCAGCCCCTTTTATAGGCGAGTGTGACGAGATGCTTCAACACTAAGGAATTGTAGCGGGGGTGGGGCCCGGCCTGCCATGGAGTGCGTGTGGCCGGCCTCGGCGGGCATGCTCGGCGGGGGAGGGGGGGCCGACGCTACGGCGTGTGCGCACGCCACGTGGCTGCGCGGCTCCCCCGCCCGGGCGCGGCTTGGGGCACGTGCGCGGGTGACGCCAGTGCGTCAGTGCACGCGCAAGGCCCCCTGGCCGGCCGTGATACGGCAGTACGGTGGCAGTGATGCGTGTCGGTGCTCTGGAGCGCGGGTCGTGATGGCGCGTACGACATCACACGTTCCGGCACGACAGGTTGCGATGGAGCCTAGTTTGACCAAGATTTACTCCCAAAATTTGAATTGAAGTGCACCGAGGAGTAAATAGCAAAGTTGTAGATCTCACTACCCTCTACAACTTTTACAAAGGCTCTATCGTGTTTTTCTCAACAGATTTTGCACAATTTGCTGCCAAACTTTGAATGCCACTCTGTTTCGATGAACAGGAGCTGCTGGCAGTTGACCAAGTTTTTCATCCTTTTCCACTCCAAATTTGAAATGTCATTCAACATGAAAGTTGTGTCCCTCGCAAAACTGGACAACTTTCACATGGTAGATTTTGAAGTGTTTAGGTGAAATTTGGAGAACGCGGCAAAAGTTCTGGAGGACGTTCATCGACATCAGGGTTTTAGTGGGGTTTGACTGTGTCTTTGACCAAAGTTTGACCACAAGGGGGTTTTGACTTGATCAAGAGGGTCATTAGGGGTTGTCGGCTCAGTTTTCGAGGTGATGACCCAGGTTGACCTAGGTTTGACCAAAGTGAGCCGGTTTGACTTTGCTGATCTGGCCATTAGCGTTAATGATGTTAATTAAAAACCTGGGGCGTCACACATCCCCAGCGCGACCTGGGTGCCCAGGCTTCACCTTCGCGAACAAGGTCGCCCGACCATAAGGTCGGGGCACAAACGCTTGACGACGCGAGGACGGCAACTCCTCTACCTGCTGCTGACGCTGGGACACAGGGTTCCGTTGGCGACGTCAGGGCATCAACCTCCCCCCGGTCATCGATGTGGACCTTATCAATGCGGTGCCCAGCACGACGGCTCAGGATGCTACTGTGGACCTGATGCAAGTCTAGCAGCCGCAGGGGAATCCAGAAACAGCCAGCGTGTGGGTACCGGGTTCGTCATCAATAGGGACGACATTGAGGGTGCCTTTGGTTTGACTTCTAGCTACTGTGGCTTTCTCCAAAAGCCGAAAGCTGAACCAAAGGGGGAGAATTGTGGCAAAAGCACAAGCCAAAAGCTGCTCTCCCCCAGTGCAAATCCAAAAGCCACCACACCCCTGCTTTCACTGGCTTTTGGGATGAGAAATTACCCGCACTGCCATCCATTATGTGCGTACCAGTTCGCGTCGTCTTCTTCCCTGAAAAGAAACGCCGCTCTCCTCCGCAAGCAGGCGTGACCGGCAGCTCTCCCAGCTTTGGCGGCCTCTCTACCTCCATTCTTTTCTCATCAGATCTGAGGAGTACGAGGTGGAGCAACGGCCTCTCCACTCCATTGCGCGGGGGAGACCCGACGGCCAGCACGGGCGCACACGGGAGCTCCGCGGCCATGGCACGGGCGCGTGTGGGAGCTCCAGTGGTCGGCGTGGGTGCACACGGGAGATCCTCCACTGCTACCTCGAGCGCTCGTGGGAGCCGTGGCGGACAGCACGCAAGAGCTCCGCCACCCCTACCGTGGGCGAGCGCAGGAGCCGCGACGCCAACACACGTGGGGGCCCCGGCCGGAGCGGGCGCAGCCACAACTACGGCGTGGCGCTGCCACGGCTTCAGCGCGGTCCTTCCACGGCTCCGGCGCAGTGCGGCTATGGCTTCCGCGGGATAGACCTACCGTCGCTGGAGCACCTCTCCTCCATGGCCTGCGCGGACGGGGCCTAGGGGCGGCGCAGCCGACACCCAACGGGAGGCGCGACCGACACCCAAGGACGCGCAACGGCTTGAGCAGCCTCAGCTCGGCGGCCGGTTGTAGGAGCCCTCGGTCGGGCGTGCCTCATCGGCCCAACTCTGTGCGATGTGAGGTAGAAGAAAGGTTGTGTGAGCATGACATACAGGGCCCGCTTGTAAGAAGGTTCAAACAGTGTATGACATGTGGGGTCTACTTGTAAGGGAAGACGACTTTTGCAAAAGTCACAGCAGCTCAACCAAACGGTCTTCCAACCAGCCCGCAGCAGCTTTATCAAAGCTACTTTTCCAACAGTCACAGCCCACAACAGCCTTTTCAATAGTCATAGCCAAACCAACCACACCCTGAGGCATTGGGAGATTGACTGGAATGGTACTCCTTGGCAGGAGGATATCTTCTTTGATGACAACGAGGATATGAGGGCGGTCCGGAGTGCAATCTTGACTCTCAACACGGTGTTGACGGTGAGCCTTTCTCTGGCGCTATTTCTAACGACGTACTTTCAAGCTATATCTTATGATCTGTTGTTCCGGAGCAGTCACTAGCTAACCGCGCGAAGGGCAGGGCCGACTGTTGGGGAATTCAGGAAAACCCGTCACCCTCGGAACGTTGAATTTAACAAAGTTCTCGAAGCATGTTTTTCAGGAGCAAGGAATTCACGATTCTCGGAAGCCTGGAACCTGTGAGGCCTCGAATTCGCGAATGTGCAGAGTTCGGGAATCTTGATTCAGTGGAGAAGTGGAGTCACGAACATGCGGAAGCCCGGAATCTCGAACTGTCGGTGGCCCGAACTTCGAAGAACGGCCGATTCGGGAATCTGTCGAAGACCCTGTTCGGGAGTCAGGCGCGTGGACATGCGCGAACCAGCTGAGAAGCGAGGGCCAATTCGAGAAACTGTTGAAGACCTTGTTCGGGAGTTTCATGCGAAGACATTCACGAACCAGGAGAGAAGCAAAGTCAAAGTTGTAGTCCCAAAAAGTCCGGGTTTAGAGTGTGAACTAGTGGCAGATTTGTAAATATGTTAGATGAAAAAGACGATCCTATATGCATTCACACTAGGAATATTCTCTGAGGCTGAGGGTGTTATCGGTATGTAAAAGTCCCTTCGTCTCCCTATAAAAGGGGGCGCAAGGGCACATGTAAACAGATTCAGACTTTTTGGAACTTGTGCTACTTGCAGAGGGAATCACAGTCTCTTTGCGCTCTGACCTTTTACTTGAACGTGTTAAGAACTCTCACTCGTGTTAGGGTAGTCATCCGAATTTTTCGGGTAACCCCCCAACATTGGCGCCCACCGTGTTCCAGCCGAAAAGAAGCTCACGATGCCACCTCAAAAGAAATCCAAGAAGAATGCTCCAGCACAGGCAAACCAGGATGATCGCCTTCCTACCCAAGGGAATGAAACCTCGTTTATTCCTGAATCCTCGAACGTAACAGACCAACAACGAAGAGAAAAGCTTGAAGCCCTCATGAAGGCAAGAGCAGAAAAGACAGCTCACATCCAAGAACAACCTGCTGAACAGCAAGAGTTCGAGAATGTGGATGGTGACGATGATTCCATAGACAGAGAGCTAGCCATGGTCCACCAAAAGATACAGCAGCTACAGAAAGACAAAGAAAAGTTCGCAGCTCAGTTGCAGGCGAAGAGAAAAATCTCTGAAAAGCTAGAGCAGATGAACAAAGCAAAAGAGCAGATACAAGCAATACAGAAAGAAATCGACGAAATGAAAGAACAAGAGAACAGCTCCCTGTGGCAAGAGTCACCGCATCAGAACCCTACGCCTGCAAGAGAATACCCGAAAGAAAACTTTTTCGCGGGAAACGGAGTCTCACACTTCATGGATTCTGAATCGCCGCTGTCAATAGGGCTGCAAACAGCACCTTGGCTGCTGAAGTTCAAGCCTGTCTCTCTTCTCAAGTACAATGGCTTCAGAAACTCCAGACAATTTCTCATGAGATACGAGTCAGCTGTGAACTCGGCAGGAGGAGATGATGTTGCGCTGGCCAAATCCTTCATCATAGCTTGCGAAGGACCAATCTTGAATTGGTACTCACTTCTTTGCCTCCACACTCGATCTACAAGCGGGTAGATCTCAAAACAAAGTTCATGCAAGCGTTTCGGATGTTCCATGACACAACGGCCGAAGCCTCGGATTTGTACAAGCGCAAGCGAGAAGGACGAGAGAACCAGCTGCGGAACTTCGTGAGAAGGTTCATGCAACGGAGGTCTCGGATCCCCGACGGCGATGACAAGACAACGATCAAGGACGCGATCAAAGGTCTCACCCCAGGGCCAACGGCTTCTCACCTCACAAGAAAGAAGCCTGAGACAGTTGAAGAACTATTTCGAGAATTGGAAGATTACATTCTGTCTGATGACGACCACCGCAAGAGGGTAGCTGAACGGAACGAGGCAAGACATGGAAACAGAGATATGACCTGGCGGGCACCACCCCAGCATCTACGAAACGTAAAAAATGTTGGAAACTCTCAGCCACAACAAGACAGCAGGCCAAGCACCAGGGGAGGATTCAATCCCAGAGGAAGAGGGAGAGGCAGAGGACCCTCAGGACTCACGAACCACAACCCAAAAGACCCTCACTTCTATTGCCAGTATCATGGGAGAGGCCACAACACCGAAGGGTGCCCAGAAACAAAGAAGAACATGGCAAGAATTCAGCAAGAAAAAGCACTAATGAGCATTACATCCTCCATGCCAAGCCAGTTTCGTCCGAACTTCTGGCAGCTGCAATTCGCGAATCCACAGTCGAGTTCAGTCTCAGTTCAGCAATTCCACAACCACAATCAGAATGACAGCCATCGCAGCAATTTTTCCCTCAGTCGCAAGCGATACAGTCAATCCAACAACCACAACCCATTCGGGAAATCTTGCCACCGCCCCCAGAAAGTTCGTCAAGGCCTCAGTCAAGTTCGGGACCTCAGAACTCTAAGGCATTGCCATCGTTCGGGACTATCATGCCAATCACGGGTGGATCCGCTATGGAATTCGAGACCAAGAAGCAGAGAAGCAATTACTTCAGATCCGTGAACACCATCATCAATGATGGCCCAGTTGCACGCCCGGAATGGGAAAAGGTGCCAATCACCTTTACAGAAGAAGATTTTAGGCTAAAATCTGCGATTCATAATGACGCCATGGTCATCGAGGTCAACATCGCTGGGTGGGTCATAGGAAAAGTCCTAGTTGACAACGGGAGTTCGGCGGATATCCTGTTCCTGAAAACATTCGAGAAAATGAACCTGAGTCAGCATATGTTGGACCCACCAGAGTACCCATTGCAGGGATTCGGAGGAAAGCCCATCAAGCCGGTGGGAAAAATATCACTCCCAGTTTCTTTCGGAGATCTCGAGAATGCCAGAACGGAGAGCCTCACCTTTGATGTAGTTGACATATATCACCTGTACCTCGCGATCTTCGGCAGAGGTTTCATGAATAAGTTTGATGCTGTCATAAGACAACAATTCCTATGCATGAAGATGCCTGCGCCCAAAGGGGTTATCACGGTGTTCGGCAATCGGCGGGGAGGCCGAAACATAGAAAAAGGCCACACGCCGGCCAAACGAATGTGTACCGGTGAAAGCAGTGATGAGATGAAGGAAAACTATGAAGAGCATAAGTGGGACAAAGAGAAAAATGAGATAGCCGCGGAAGATGAAACAAAGAAAGTGTATTTGGATGACATGCCCGACGGAGCAGTCATAATAGGGGCGAACCTCAGCGCCGAAGAGGACAGTGAACTCATACGATTCCTGAACAGAAACAAGGATGTTTTCGCATGGTCAGCTAAAGACTTGCAAGGTGTTGACAGAGATATAATCGAACATGCCCTGGAAACAGATGACAAAATACCACCAAAGAAGCAAAAACTTCGGAAAATGTCTGACGAAAAAGTCAAAGCAGTGGAAGAAGAAGTTCAGAGGTTGCAGGATGCCCAAGTAATCAGAGAGGTCAAGTACCCAGTCTGGTTAGCCAACACTGTGCTAGTTAAGAAGAAAAATGGAAAATGGAGAATGTGTGTGGATTTCACCGATCTGAACAAGGCGTGCAAGAAGGACGATTTTCCCTTGGAAAGGGTAGACAAAATCGTGGATGATGCAGCAAACAGTGAGATGCTTTCACTACTGGATATGTTCTCTGGGTATCATCAGATCAGGGTTCGCAAAGAGGACGAAGAGAAGACAAGTTTCATCACTCCTTTCGGAACATTTTGTTTCGTGAGAATGCCAGAGGGGCTGAAGAATGCAGGATGCACGTTTTCGAGAATGATAGCAATAGTACTGCAGCAGCAGATTCGGAGAAACATTTTGGCATATGTGGATGACATAGTTGTCAAAAGTGTTCAGAGGAGAGACCATATCAGTGATCTGGCAGAAACATTCGCGAACATGAGGGCAGCAAACTTAAAACTAAATCCGGAAAAATGTGTGTTCGGCATTCGAAAAGGGAAAGTTCTTGGATGCCTAGTTTCCATGAAAGGCATAGAGGCAAACCCTGACAAAATAAAGGCTCTGGTGGAAATGCAAGAGCCAATCTCAGTGAAAGATGTTCAGAAGTTGACAGGGAGAGTGGCTGCCCTCAACAGATTTATTCCCAGAGCCGCAGAAAGAAGTTTACCGTTCTTCCAAGTCCTCAGAAGTGCCAAGAAATTCCAGTGGTCCGAACCTCAGAAGCAGGCCTTTCACGAACTGAAGGATTACTTGTCCACCATGACCAAACTCTGTCCCCCCGAACCAAAATCGCCGCTTCTGCTGTATGTGTCCGCATCAAATTCGGCAGTAAGCGCAGTGTTGGTGCAGAAAAAGGAAGAAGAAGGAAAGCTCAAGCAAATTCCCGTATACTTCACCTCCGAAGCGTTGTCTGGTTCCAAGGTTTTCTATTCCGAGCTGGAAAAGATCACGTATGCGGTTATCATGGCAGCGAGAAAGCTAAGACATTACTTCGAGGGTCACAGAATAAGAGTCATCACCAACCAGCCGCTGAATGATTTGTTCGCAAATAGGGAGGCGTCTACCCGAATCATCAAGTGGGGTGCCGAACTTTCCGAGTATGTGGTAGACTTCGAGAGAAGAAGTGCAATAAAATTGCAAGTTCTGGCAGATTTTGTCGTCGACTGGACTTCACCCACTCAGAACCCCGACGAAAATATACCCGAACCTTGGATAGTGCAGTGTGACGGAGCATGGTGTTACAGGGGGTTGGAATTTCGGCTGTGGTAACGTCTCCGACGGGCGTGGTCATAAGATACGCAGCGCGGCTCGTATTCGCGAACAATGAACATTCCACGAACAATACAACAGAATACGAAGCTCTACTGTTGGCACTAAGAAAAATGAAAGCCTTAGGGCAGCAGACCTTCATAATCAGAACGGATTCGAAAGTGATCTAGGAACATATTGAGAAGGAAAGTGAGGCCAGGAACCCAGTTCTCATGAAATATCTCGAGAAAGTCAGAGAAATGGAAAAACACTTCAGAGGGTATTCAGTCCAGCATATCCCAAGGGATGACAACAATGAGGCAGACAAATTGGCGAAGGCGGCAGCCAGAAATCAAGAGCTACCACCGGATGTGTTTTTCGAAATCATCAGAGAGCCCACTATCAAAGATTCGAGGGCCCAAATCGTGAATGTAGTGGAAATTCCAGACTGGAGAGCAGAAATCATGGCTTATCTCAGAGGGCATTACGAGCCACAAGACGAACTGGAGGAAAAGAGATTAAAGCAAAGGGCTCGAGGCTATGCAGTAGTAAATGGAGAATTGTACAAATCAGGAGTCACTGAGCCTTGGCTGCGCTGCATCACCTCCGAAAAAGGTCAGGAACTTCTGAAAGAAATTCACAATGGATTTTGTGGAGCACACATAGGCACCAGGGCTTTGGCTGGTAAAGCGATAAAGCAGGGATTCTATTGGCCCACCATAAACATCGATGCCAAGATGTTGGTTCGGCAATGTGAAGCATGCCAGAAGACGGGAAATCAACAGAATCTGCCTTCAATGCCAGTTCACCTAATTCCTCCAACTTGGCCCCTGCAGAGATGGGGAATGGACCTAGTAGGCCCGTTGCCGAAGCTCAAGGCAAGCTGCCGATTTGCGGTCAGCACGGGGTCGATTATTTCACGAAGTGGGTAGAGGCAAAATCACTCGCGAATATCACAGCAGCAACAGTTCAGAAAATCTTTTGGCGAACATAGTCCGCGAGTTCGGAGTTCCTAGAGAGCGACGGTGGACAATGGAAAACAGTTTGACTGCTACACCTTCAAAGAATACTGCAGAACCTTAGGCACACAAGCGAGGTTTTCATCAGTATATCATCCACAGTCAAATGGTGCAGTCGAAAAAGCCAATGGCTTGATTTTTTCGGGAATCAAGAAATGTTTGTTCGATCAGAGAAAGGGAAAGTGGGTGGATGAACTTCCGAAGGTGATCTGGTCTCACAACACCACAGTTTCAAGGGCAACAGGTTTCACACCTTTTCGCCTACTTTTCGGGACTGAGGCTATGACACCGGAGGAGATCAAGAATGAAAGCATGAGAGTCCTGAAAGGAAAAGAGATAGAGGAAATTGATAAGAAGGTGGAAAAAGACATGATCGAGCTGACAATACTCGAAGCGGCGGAAAACATTGAAAAATACTAGAGAGAGAAGGGCATGGAGGGACAAAAAGGTGGTCCGAAAGGACATTAAAACTGGTGATCTTGTCTTGAAAAGAAAGAAAAATTGGGAGAACCCAGGAAAACTTCATGAGTCTTGGGAAGGGCCTTACATAGCCAGGGAAACAGATATGCCAAGGGCTTTTCGCCTGATGGAGTAGACTGGCGAGGAGTTGCCGTATTCATGGAATGCCGACAGCCTAAAAAGGTATTATCCATGAAAATCCTAGTTGTAGATAAATGTAACATGTAGTAGTTTTTCGATTTTCGTAAGTTTGTACTTTAGAAAACTAGAAAATCCGAATCACGTGTCTATAAGTGATTTCGGGACAAAATAAGTTTTACTTCTTCTAGTCGCATTAGAATAAGAAGGACCGTACTCTTTTCCTTGCAAATGGGGCTCTAAATCAAGAGGCAAGGTTTTTAACGAGGCAGATCCTATGTAAATACTCTTTATGATATATATATATATGAAAAGAGTCTTCCCCCAAATTGCGTATCTCGAGAATTCCATCGTGAAAAAAGAAAAAGTTCGTAAGAAAAGGCTTCGTGATAGCCACAGTTCCAACGTGAAACAAGAAAGAGTTCGTGAAAAAGGCTTCGTGATAGCCAGAATTCCATCGTGAAAAAAGAAAGAGTTCGTGAAAAAGGCTTCGTGATAGCCATAATTCCATCGAAGAGTTCGTGAAAAAGGCTTCGTGATAGCCAGAATTCCATCGTGAAAAAAGAAAGAGTTCGTGAAAAAGGCTTCGTGATAGCCAGAATTCCATCGTGAAAAAAGAAAGAGTTCGTGAAAAAGGCTTCGTGATAGCCAGAATTCCATCGTGAAAAAAGAAAAAGTTCGTGAAAAAGGCTTCGTGATAGCCAGAGTTCCAACGTGAAAAGAAGAAAGAGTTCGTGAAAAAGGCTTCGTGATAGCCAGAATTCCATCGTGAAAAAAGAAAAAAAAGTTCGTGAAAAAGGCTTCCTAACAGCCAGAATCCCATCAAGGAAAAAAAGAGGCCTGAGACAACAACAAGTTGTGGCCCAGAAAATCCCATCCATCAAGGGATTCCCACCAAAGAGGCCTGAGACAACAACAAGTTGTGGCCCAGAAAATCCCATCCATCAAGGGATTCCCACCAGAGAGGCTTGAGACAACAACAAGTTGTGGCCCAGTAAATCCCATCCACGAAGGGATCCCCATCAAAAATTTGTACGAAGATTTCAAGAAAATGAATGCCTAAGAGGTTACCGGCAGATTTTTATTTAGTGAGGATTGTTGAAAGTTATTTAAACATCATCATTGTAAGACAAGGGCAAGGGGCTCGTTCGGGAGTCGCAGAAAGCTTTGGTTGAAGCAACTGAGGGTTGCTGTATCAACCGAGGCAAGTCTGCCAGTCGGGTCAAGTCCACAAAATTCAAAAACAAATTTTGTCGACTTGCGTAATAACAGTTGAAGTTTACAAAAAACTAAGGAAGACTTCTCCTAAAGATATGCTCGAAATTCATGAATAGTAAGATTCATGAACCTGCTTTTAAGTTTTCATGCGAAACGGCAAGGTGGGGGAGGTTGACGTTTTTTCAAGGAAAAACGTATTCAATGCCTTGTTCGCATAAAAACTTCCGAATAGTTCCTCGATAATTACAACAGTCAGTGCAAAACTCAAAACGAAAGCTCTACAACATGTCCCGGTTTACAAACATTGTTTTCAGCCATATCACTGGCATAGGCGAAGTCAGATGCATCGGCTAAGGGGCTCCATCTTGGGAACCTTCGCGGAAGGCGGAGTAGACGATGCGGAACGAATCTTCTTACGAAGTAAGAAAAACGAGGAGAGATCAAAACAACCTATAGAAAACTTAAGCGAGGCCTCAAGACAAAAATCGAAAAAATCTTGTTCGGGATGTGCTCGCTTGAACAGACGCCACGCTTCACCACTAACGAACATACTATCCCGAAGAATTCGCAGCGGTAGCACGTCCTGCGCAGGCCCAGCTTGTAGGACCTGCGCAGGTTAAAATATACAAAACATTTGTTCAGGAAAGTTTGATGAATCTACATGAATGCACAACCAATCTCGAATTCACCCAAAAGTTCGGACATATCGTTCAGTTTGTAACATCCACCTTCGGCGAATCCTCCTCGTTCGGGGACCTGTTCGCCGTCGTTGCCATCATCACTGCTGCTGCTACTGCTGCTGCTGCCACCTGAGCCATCTTCGCCGGACTCGCTCGAACCCTCGCCGGAGGTCGATCCTTCAGGAGACGCGGCGGTGCCCTCTCGGTTCTCCTCTTCGTTCAGCTGAGAAAGGAAGGCAAAAGTGAAGAAGGTTTAAGAAACTGAAACATCTGCGACAAACGTAAGTCACGAAAGCGGACAAAAGAAACTACCTCAGCAAGCTTTGCTTGCGCAATGGTCTTAACAACATCCTTCCCGCTGGTCAGCCAAAACTCCCTCGCGAACTTGATCTTGATGGCTTGAACGTCGGAGTTGGCTCGAAGTATCGCGGTACTAGTAGCGCTGGGGAATTGTGAGAGATTCGTGCGAAACTTCTCCAGGTCGACACAGTCATAATCGTGAAGAATCTTCAAGATACTCTCCACAGAGAAAGCAACAGCGAAGTTGCTGGCGCCGGAGATCACCTCAGTCAGGGCCTTGAATTCGGCCTCCAGCCAATCCATGAAATCGGGAATATCGATGTCATCCGGAAGCGGGGCTGGGCGAACACCGTACTAATTCAAGGACTTCTGGTACTCCACATAGAGCAGTTTCAGCTTTTCCAGAATCTCCGAAGTGTTTTTCTTCGAGGCTTCACCTTGTTCTGCCAACGCCTTCTCAAGATCCACAATTTTGCGATCCTTTGCGCTCAGGGACTTGGCGAGGCTGGCATTGTTGATACGAAGATCTTCGGCGGTTTTCGTAGCTCGCTCTTGCTTTTCCCGAAGCTTTTCAATCACGCTCAGATCATCTTCATGAGATTTTCGAACTTTCTCAAGCTCTTTCTTGGATTGCTCGAGCGTGGCCTCTGCGATCTTCTTTTCATCGTCACTAGTCTTCAAAGCTTCCGCCAACTCAGCCACCTTTTTCTCGAGCTCCATGTTCGCGGATTGCGCGAGGGCGAAGTTACGCTCCAGTTCCTTCGACTTCTGGGAAAGCTGTTCGTTAATCTTCTCCTGCTCGTCGAGCCACTCTATGGCAACCTTCCCGAGCATTGAGTGCTTGAGGGCATAATCCTCTTGAAAGCATGCAAGCTTTGAAGGAGAGTAAGAGTGCAGAAGATTCTTGAATTCTGAAAAATTCAGGAGTAAGTCTCAGACCAAGATTCAACAATTGTGAAACATATGAAAAGGTAGTGAGAAGGAACGAACCTTGCTTAGAAAAGTGCTGCATGGTGACTTGTTTAGTCGAACCGGAAGAAGTCTTCCCACGAGGTGAAGGAGTGGTTGCGGAGACAGTGTGAGGCCCCCCTCTCGGAGTCCTGGGCAGCTTCTTTGGGTCGTTCTGAGGCCCCCTCTCCTGTTTCATCAACAATTGCGGACGATTTCCACAGAGTTAAAAACTTGGACGTCTTGCTCCCAACGCCAGTTGTCTCGAAACCAACACGCAATAGGTTGCCGCGATGGGACGTACCAAAACTTTTGTTAAAAGCGGCTAAGGAAGGAGACGGAGCCTGGTCTTCAGGGATAATCTCCCGAACTTCAACCAAAGGAACATGTTCGGTAGGATTGTCTCCCCTTTGAATAGTGATTTCAAGGTCCTGGGCGAATTCGGAAGAGGCTTGCTCAGCAGCAGGGACTTCGGCAACAGGAGCTTCGGCAGCAACGGGGGACTCAGTGGGGACAGCAACGTCAGCAGCAACAACGGACATCTCAGCAACAGCAGGAGCGGTCTCCTTTCGAACTTCGGGGGCAGCATCTAAAAAGGAATCAACATCCACGAATTCATTCTCGGAGCCAGATGGGGAGCTGTCTCGAAAGTTAAACAGTGGCCAAAGGAAAGCACCTTTAAGGCTATCTGTCTCCGCGAAGGTGTCGTCGTCGAAGGCGGAAGGGACTCGCCGAACGCCGGTGGAAGAAACTTTCTTCACAGCCTTCTTTGGTTTCTTGCGGCTCATCTGGGCAAGCCCTGAAGAAGCCTGGAGTTCAGCGTCCGAAGTCCGAAGTTCGGAAGTCTTTCGCTTCTGCTTCGACGATTCCAGTGATCTAGTCCTCGAAGGCTTGACTCCCGAAGAGGCCCCCTCACTAGCAGGCGACGAGCCTCGCTTCGACGACCTTATTCGGGGTGCGTTGATGGGGGCGGCTGAGCAGCGGGCCACGGCGACAGCGGGAAGCTTCAACTTGGGACCAGGGCCTCGAGAGCTGAAAAATTTATCACCACAAACTTCCGAAAAGATGCGGTTGATCTTCTTCTTGTGCCTCACCAGGGCCTTATACGCCTTGTACTCGTTCATCGTATATTCGCCCACCATAACGTTCACCCTTTTTTCCACTTCGTCCATGAAGTCCTTGGCGCTCTGGCCTTCGCGAAGTTTGATCCCGAACTTCGAGAAAGGCACCTTCTGGTCTGCCCAGTTGACATTGTAATACACGAGCTCAGTAGGGGACCAACCGTTCGAGATAGGCCAGACCTGGGCGGTGACGAATTCTTCGATGATGTCACGGCCGCCAAGTATGGTACTGGCCAGGTGAAATGCATTCTCACAGCTTCTGATTCCCAAGGCCCGCTGGTTGAACTTCGCTACATTCACCGCGGCAAGAGGCGCGATCGGGCATGACAGCTTCGGCATATCGACCCTCAGATAAAACCAGTAAGATCTCCAATCATCGGTAAGGTTGGACTTGCAGCAAGGAGAGATCTTGATTCGGGTGATTCCTTGTTGGGTGTTCTGACGTCGCGTGTTGAAGGTGCAGCACGCGTGCTGACTGTGGTAGAACTGCCCATCTTCACCTTTGACAACTTCGGGGATGATCACCAGTTCGTAGAATCTGGTGAAAGCGTCGACGCTAGGACTGCAGCCAAAGGTCTTCAAAATCCAGATAAACTTTGACACTTCAAGGAAGGATGTCGGAGAAAGCTGGTGGATCTTCACCGAAAATGCATCGAGAATAGCCGGCAAGACGGGGTCACAAGGGAACCTCAGCTCGCAGATGAAGAAATCCCGAAATACCACAATCTCTCCATCCTTAGGAGTTGGAATCAACTCATCAAGTGGGGCACGCCCAGCGCCAGGGGAGAAGAATCCGGCCTTCTCGTACTCACGAATCGTGTTGCTTGTAACCTTCGACTCTCCGAAGGCGAGTGAGGTGGCAGCGGGCCGGAGGTCCTTGCCCTGATCAGATCGTCGACACCGGCATCCACATCTCCGATGTCTTCGCCGCCGTCAGACCGAACCTCCCCGTCTTCGCGACTACGGGAGCCACTGGGCGAACCGGAATCTTCGGCCGGTGTAGCATGCTCTGCCCTTTCGGCAACTGGGTCGAGTGGGAGGCCGGTAGCGACGAGCTCTTCGTCAGTCATGGGTCTAGCCGTGCTTTTAACGCGAGCCACCTAACCAACAGTTACGAACATACAGACAGTTAAGAGTAACGTTCGAGAATAAAACTCGCGAAATCGCGACATCACTACACCGAAGTTTAACGAATAACAAATTGACAAAAGAAAGATAAAGGAATACCTTAGAGAAGCGTGAACAAGACCTGGAGCTCGCAAGCCTTCTAGCAGAAGACCAGGTTCCGCGAAGAGAGAAAGATGCACGAATCGTGAAAAGCTGGAGAGCTGTAAAAATTTTTTAACAGCAGCAGCCTGCTATTTATAGGGCCAGGGAGGGGTAGTTTCGCGAAGCACGCCTCGATTTAACCGTCCTTGGCTCCCCGGGCGACGCGTGTCCCCTCCGACGTTCCGAGGGTGACGTTTTTTACTAAATTTCCGAAGGATTCGTGGAATCAGATCGTCGGAGTCAACCCGCTTCCCCGAGGGGCTAGTGTTGGGGAATTCAGGAAAACCCGTCACCCTCGGAACGTTGAATTTAACAAAGTTCTTGAAGCATGTTTTTCAGGAGCAAGGAATTCGCGATTCTCGGAAGCCTGGAACCTGTGAGGCCTCGAATTCGCGAATGTGCAGAGTTCGGGAATCTTGATTTGGTGGAGAAGTGGAGTCACGAACATGCGGAAGCCCGGAATCTCCAACTGTCGGTGGCCCGAACTTCGGAGAACGGCCGATTCGGGAGTTTGTCGAAGACCCTGTTTGGGAGTCAAGCGCGTGGACATGCGCGAACCAGCTGAGAAGCGAGGGCCAATTTGGGAAACTGTTGAAGACCTTGTTCGGGAGTTTCATGCGAAGACATTCACGAACTAGGAGAGAAGCAAAGTCAAAGTTGTAGTCCCAAAAAGTCCGGGTTTAGAGTGTGAACTAGTGGCAGAGTTGTATGTGTTCACACTAGGAATATTCTCTGAGGCTGAGGGTGTTATTGGTATGTAAAAGTCCCTTCGGCTCCCTATAAAAGGGGGCGCAAGGGCACGTGTAAACGGATTCAGACTTTTTGGAACTTGTGCTACTTGCAGAGGGAATCACAGTCTCTTTGCCCTCTGACCTTGTACTTGAACGTGTTAAGAACTCTCACTCGTGTTAGGGTAGTCATCCGAATTTTTCGGGTAACCCCCCAACACCGACCTACTTAAGAATGCTATGGACACGCAGCTGCGAGTGGTCAAGCTTGAGCAAGAGCTTAAGCAGGTCCGTGAGGCAGCAGCGGCAGGCAAGAAGAAGCTCGAAGATGAGCTGGCTGAGGAGAAGCACAAGATCTGGGAGGCTGATGCGCAGTTTAACACCGCAAGCATCGATAAATCAAAAATTTTCTTACATATTTATCCACCATTTGTTGTCTTGTGTAGCTGAGGACTTGACCTTAAAATATGTTACTGGTATGCTGCAGATTTTCACAGGCGTGAGGATGACCTCAAGAACGACCTGAAAAACACCAAGGAGAGGGTTCGTAGCATGGAGGTGAATCTCCGTAAGGCCGAGGCTGGCGCCGACGAGCTCAAGAGGACAATGAAGAAGACAATTGACAGTGAGTTCACTGTAACTCAAAAGCTGACTTATGAGAAACTGACTCGACGAGATCTCGAGGCCAGTCTCGAGGTAGCGTTGAAGTCACTGCAGAATGACCAAGTGACCATTACAAGGCAAGAGGTGGAGTTGACCAACCTGAAGAACGCTACCCATTATGCTATGGACATGATAGCATCGCATGTCGAGGGAGAGGAGCCGAAGTCTGCTCTTGATCGTCGTATAGCCATACTTGAGAAGCTTCTCGACTATTGAAAGCGACGAGCTTGGCGGCGGCCACAGAGTCGTTTGTGCGAGTGAAGTCGCACCACCCCGAGGTTGACATGGTCAAGGTCGGGGAGGGTTCTAGTACAACGAAAGACTTCAAATCACTAGAGCTTGAAGTACATGATGCTGCTACGGTGGTAATGGACGCTCTTGACTGTGAAGGCGATGACAACGAAGAATAGTCTTAGTCTATGAGTTGTACCTCCTCCTCCTCTCTACCATGTAAAATAACATTTGATGAAACCTTCTTTTGCTGCCTGCATGACGCGTCTTGTATCATGGCCCCCTAACCACTACTCACGGAGAGGCTGGCTTATTGACCTCCATAGCTTAGCAGGGAGGCTTACGTGTGATCAGCGAGCGAGAGGGAGTTTAGGACTCAGGTTTAGAAACCTTTACAACCAAGCAGACTCGCAACGACACAATGCAGGTACTCATGTGGGATGACATCCTCAGGTCGAACGACCCTGAGGTTGGCTTTCAGCCAAGCCCCCGAGCATGTTGAGGGGGAGGAACAGAGATTTTAACCCTCAGGTCTTATGACCCTTGTGTTGGCTTTAGCCAAGACCCCGAGCATGTCGAGGGGAAGGGTTGATGACATGAGAGAGGATAAGGTAGGGCTCAAGACATAGTAGATGACAACTTGAATTAATGTTATTAAATTGAAAAAGGTACAAGGACGAAGGATACATAGCTGTAATAAAAACTATTTTACGGGTAGAATCGTCATAGATGCTCCACGTTCCAAGGGTTGGGTACGCCTTGCGCATCACCCCATTGGAGGCGATATGTAGATGGGTTGATGAATTCAGTGATGATGAAAGGTCCTTCCCAGGGGGCGGAACGCTTATGCATGCCGTCGGTCTTCTGGATGCGCCTTAGGACTAGGTCACCGACATTAAAGGAGGTCTCTTTAACATTGCGATCATGATATCGACGTAGTTGCTGGTCGTGATGAGCTTGCTTCAGACTACAACCATTCTCTACTCTTCCAGGTTGTCAAGGTCGACACAACGAGTCTGTTCGGCTTCTCCCTCCTCGTAGAATAGTATGCATGGAGCTCCAAAAGTGACGTCAGTGGGTAGGATGGCCTCTGAGCCGTAGACCAAGAAGAAGGGCGAGAAGCCTGTGGCAGAACTGACTTGGGTCCTTAGGCCCAAGATTACGTGTGGTAGCTGAGGACCGGAGCGTCCGAGGACTGGTGGATGGTCGCTCCTAGCTGTGATGAGTGATTGACAACGTGTTGTGGACTGACTCTTGACCGAGTATTGCAGGTGCAGGTTGTGGCTTGATTTGCGTTGGTGCTGGTGAAGAGCGAGCGTGAAAGGTCTATGCCTTACGGGGCCTCCGAGGAGTGGAGAGACAAGTAGGCTCGTCTTGAGGGACCCGGTGGCCAGCGGGGTCGAGTGCGGGCCGCATGGTGGCAAGAAAAGCAAGACAAAGTTGTGGACAGGAGCAGGTGGAGGGTTGCGGCTCACGATCGGAGTCTACACGCGGGGTTTGCGGCGGTTCACCACAAAAGTGATACGGATGTTGTCCCGATCTTCACGACTTAGGATCTTGAACAAGATAACTGGCTGAAAAATCAGCCAAGATAATTAGCTGCGAACAGCCGGATAGTAGTGCAACCTGACGACACGCACAAGAAGCCAACCTCCGTGTCTATACGACCTCTGATTGAAGGATTTCAGTTGGAACATAAGTTTTTGGTTGAGTTCGGTGGCGATTCGATTCCCGATGATTTAGTTCATTTGAGGACCCATGTTTTGGGGCATAGCATCCCTTAGGGACGCTTCACACCTTTCCCAAATCTGTCCTCAATAGCTTCAGCCGTTTGGGAGATCCATGGGAGATCCGTCCGCAGGTAGTAGGCGGACCCTCTGCGAGTGAAGTTCGTCCAGGTGTTCTTCGTGTTCGTCGCGTGTTCTTGAGCGTCTTCGTTTCGATCTGGTTGGCCATCTGTTTTTGGTTGGGAGGTGTTTGCGGACTGTCTGCCTGGACGTCGCGGACCGTTCGCGCGACACCAGTTGCTCGCGGACCGTCTGAGAACAGGGCGCAGACTGTCCGTTATTCGAGGTATGCTACTGGAGGGTTGGCTTCCTTTTTTGGACTGTTCGTCCGTGACCCACGGATCGTCCGCCCGTACCATGCGGACTGTCCGCCCGGTCACCGTGGACTGTCCGCCTGGTTTCTCGCAGAGCTGCTAAGTCCTTTGCTTCTTGAGTGTGCTTCCGCTTTGGGATTGTTTGGAGTTTGTTCCTAGGGTTGGTAGGTCCACTGTGACTACGTGACCTTGCCAAACTCATGTGGGAATCCTTGGTTGTGAATTTAGGGCACAGGCCGAGTTCTCTCTTTGGAGAAGAATTGTTATCGGTTCCCATTCACTCCCCCCTCTCTGATCGCCTAATCGGTCCTTCAATTGGTATCAGAGACGGTTACGGATCTTCGTGATTCTAACCAGTCTATGATCCAAAGATGGCATACCAGGAACGTGGTTCAGGTCCTCCACACTTTGATGGTAAGAACTACCATATGTGGCAAAGGCGGATGGCTGCTTTCCTCCGCAGCAAGGGTCCGATCTTGTGGGATGTCACGGTGAACACAATTTATGTTCATCCGCTGAACTTTCTTGCTCCAAAATTGTGGGACATGTTCGACGCCAACAACAAGGTGGTCGACTACCTGTACCGTTCTCTGTGTGAACCCGAATTCGAACGGGTTCGGACAGAGGATTTGGCGTGCAGGATTTGGGAGTAGCTGAAGAATGCTCATGCTAGGAACACTCAGGTTCAGGCTTGGCTCTTTGCGACCTACTGGAGAAAGTACGAGAACTTCACTCATCTCCTCGGTGAGTCCATAGATGCCATGTTTCAGCGTTTCACGGTGATCGTGAACAACATAAGGGCTAATGTGGCCGTTCTCCCATATGATGACCATGACAGGGTTGTCAAGCTCTTGCATTCTCTGGATCGTACCGTGTGGAGTGGGAAGGTCGAGGGCATCCTAGAGTCGGAGAAGTATGAGACCCTCACGGTGGACGAGCTGTTTTCCAAGCTCAAGTCGTCTGAGGTGGACCGTGGGGTGCGTGGAAAGATCGAGAACCCGACTGATCCCCATAGTCTGGCTCTCGTATCTGGTTCAAGGACTAATGCTAACATGTCTTCGAGACAATTTTCTTTGTCTTGCCTTGTGTCCATGCCAGATGAGGAGTTCGACGTGCTGGGCGAGGAGGACCTCGTGTTGTTGAGCAGGCAGTTCGAGCGCATGTACACGAACCAGAAGAACGCTCGGAGGAGCTCGGGCATGTGCTACCGATGCTGGAAGCACAAGCACTTCATCACCGAGTGCCCGAAAGCCATGGAGGTCAAGCCCGAGCACAAGCATCATTCGAGGACCGACTGTAAGCACCGCTTGAGGGACGACTACAAGGGCAAGAACAAGTCTGAGTGGAGGCCAAGGAAGAGTGGTGGTCACAAGAAGAAGGAGTGAGCGATGGTGGCCGGTGCGAGCGACATCGACTCAAGCTCCTTCTACTCTTCATCAAGCTCAAGCGATGAAGAAGAGAACCGACACAAGGGCAAGCGATCGGGCAAGAACATCAAGGATTGTGCTTCGCAGCCCAAGGTTTTTGCGGCATGGCACATAGCTCTGCAAGCAAGAAGAGCAACAAGGATGACTCGGGCTCCGACTCCGAGGAAGAGGTAAACAATGAACCTTCCTTCTTGATAGCGGAGAATGCTAGGTTGAATGACTTGCTTGGCAACCGTGGTGATGTGCTTAGAAAGACCAACAAGGAGAAGAGGGAGTATAGGTCTTTGCTTGGAGAGGCTAAGGAGAAGGTGGTTGAGCTAGAGTCTTTGCTTGTTGATGCTAGGGCTCAAATAGATTCCCTTAAGTCTGCTCCTATTGTGACCAATGTTCCTGAATACACTGATTGTTCCGCTTTTCTTGGTGAATTGACTTTGCTTAAGGAAAAGTATGCCTCCAAGGTTGAGGAACTAGATGTTCTTAGGGTTGAGCTAGATGAGATGAAATCTAGGCCCTCCTTGCTTGGTGTTTGTACTTCTTGTCCTGTTTTGCATGAGAAGCTAGATGTTTCGCTTGTGTATGCTAGATCTCTAGAGGCTCAGCTGAAAGCTCCTATTCCTACAATTTGCTCCACTTGTGAAATAAATGCTGTGAAGAATGGATCTTGCACATTATGTTGATCGTTTGCGGGATGAGAATGATGAGTTGAGAAAGTTGATGGGTTGGTTGTCTGGTCATGAGCCTCAGTTGAGGATAATGATCGAGACATACAAGCATCAATATGGGGAAGTGCTTGGGGCAAAGAAGGCTGGTGAGGGAAGTGATGAGAGTATTATCCCAGAGCCACCAAAAACCCACCACAAAAATGCCATTGTTGCTAAGCCGCATCATCTTAGAAACCGACTAGACACAACCCCAGCTCCACTCGTGTTTCCTCCACAAACCGACAACTTCCAGAAACCCATCAAGTTCAAGAGTGTCTTAAGAAATGAGTTCTTTGGTAAGAAGGGAGTGAAACCGAGTGAGGATAAGCCAGAGCCCAAAGAGAACCCAAAACCAAAGCCAAAATAGAAACCCTTCCATTGTGAGCATTGTGGGAGGGATGGGCGCCTTGCTGAGTTTTGCTTTAGGAGGAAGCGTGAGGTGAGGTTGGCTAGAGAGTTGGCCAACAAGGACAGGTACCACCCTTCTCGTGATGTGCCTGAGCCTAGGTTGGTGCCGAGAGGCGAGGGTATGGTGCGTACCATTTACCTCGAGAGAGGCGTGAGTTTGTGTCTCGAGGTGAGCCAGCACATAGAGAATGTGGTAGGCGTGTTAGGTTTGGGCGTGGTGAGTTTGCTGGACGTTCTTTTGCTCGTGGCCAATATGAGTATGGGGGGAACGATCGCAGCTTTAGGTCCCAGAGGAGCTACGGGCCACGGTCTCCCCTTCGTGGTACACATAGTCCTCCAAGGGGACGTGTGGGTGTTCCACCTAGGAGAGATAGGATGAATTTTGGTAATCCCACGTTTGAGAAAATGGTGAGGCACTGGTTTGATTTGTTTTGTACTAACCCCAGTCTTGAGTCCTTTGCTCTCTCTCACTCTCGTTTTTTATTTTGCGGGTGGGAGACATGGAGGGCTTTTGGTTGATCAACTCCGATTTCTCTCAACACATGATCGGAGATCGACGGTGGTTCTCCAGCCTCACCCTAGTGATGACCAAAGAGTACATCACTTTTGGGGATAATGGGAAAGGTAGAGTGCTTTTAGTGGGCACGGTGAAGGTGAGTGAGTCTGTGACTCTTAGGCGTGTCTCTCTTGTCAAGTCTTTGGGGTACAATCTTCTCTCTATTTCCCAACTTCTTGATGAAGGTTTTGAAGTCCGTTTCAAAATGAGTTGTTCTTGTGTTTTGAATTCTCGAGGCGATCTTGTGTGCACAATCGTCCCCGAGGGTCAAATTTTCAGAGCAGATTTGTCTCAGTGTGTTGGCTCTTCTCGTTGTTTGGTTGCTGGTGTTTCAGCGGAGCTTTGGAAATGGCATAGGAGACTAGGTCACTTGAGTTTTGACTTGTTGTCACGCTTGAGTGGGCTAGGACTAGTCTGAGGATTGCCAAAGTTGAAATACCAAAAGGATTTGGTATGTGCTCTGTGTAGGCATGGCAAGATGGTCGCCGCCTCTCATCCACCTCTGACATCCGTTATGACAGAGAGGCCAAGCAAGATGTTCCATATGGACATGGTTGGTCCAGCTCATGTGTGCTCGACGGGTGGGAAATGGTATGTCCTTGTGATCGTGGACGACTATTCTCGCTATGCTTGGGTCTTCTTTTTAGCTAACAAGGGGGAGACATTTGGTTTTGTGAGGGATCTAATCTTGAGGTTGAATAACGAGAGACATGAAGATGTTGTTCGAGATGTTCATAGCAACAATGGCAGTGAATTTAAAAACTCTCGTTTCGAAACCTTTTGTCGTGATTTGGGTCTCGAACATCAGTTTTCTTCTCCCTATGTGGCTTGTCAGAATGGTGTGGTTGAGAGGAAAAATCGTTCCCTTTGTGAGATGGCTCGGATGATGCTTGATGAGCATAGGACTCCGAGGAGATATTGGGCAGAAGCGGTGAATACTGCTTGCCATGTTGGGAACCAGATTTTTCTGAGGGCTATCTTGAACAAGACGTGCTATGATCTTATGCACGGGCGAGCACCTAGAGTAAGCAATTTCAAGGCTTTTGGTTGTCGGTGCTTCATTCTCAAGAAGGGTAGGCTTGATAAGTTTGAGTCGAGGTCTTCCGATGGGATTTTCTTGGGTTATGCTAGTCATTCTAGAGCATTTCGTGTGCTCAACCTTGATACTACCCTAGTCATGGAGACTTGTGAGGTGACCTTCAACGAGACACAACCATGCAATTCATCTGCCTTTGAGTGTGCAGGTGATGATGAAGTTGGCAAGAAGATCTTTGAGGACGAGGAGGATGATGCTGGAGAGGATGATAGTGATGATGGTGAAGCTCCAGCCACACATGTACCCTCTACTTCCACTACGACGACTATGGTGCAGTATGGTCCATCCCCTACACCACCTACGATCCAGCAAGATCAAGTGGAAGCAGCTGCTGAGGGGGAGGTTGTCTCCAGGCGAGAGGCACCGAGGCGCGTTCAAGTTGATCATCCACCCTCAAGAATCATTGGCGACATCAATGAGCATACGACACGGTCGAGGTCCAAAAATGCTTCTCACTTTGCTCATTCAGCATTTGTTGCTACCTTTGAGCCGAAAGAAATTGTACATGCTCTATCTGATCTTAATTGGGTGAATGCCATGCATGAGGAGTTAGAGAATTTTGAGAGAAACCAAGTGTGGGAGTTAGTGGAGCCACCTCCAAATTTCAAACCTATTGGGACAAAATGGGTGTGGAAAAACAAAGAGGAAGAAAATGGTGAGGTGGTGAGGAACAAGTCAAGGTTGTTTGCTCAGGGCTATAGTCAGAAGGAGGGGATAGACTATGAGGAGACATTTGCTCCTGTAGCCCGTTTGGAGGCAATTAGGATCCTTCTAGCCTTTTCGGTGGCTAAAGGGTTCAAATTGTACCAAATGGATGTGAAGAGTGCCTTCTTGAATGGGTTTTTAGAGGAAGAAGTTTATGTGAGGCAACCACCAGGCTTTGAGAGTGTTGAGTTTCCCCACAAGGTGTATAGGTTGAGAAAGGTGTTGTATGGGCTGAAACAAGCTCCCCGTGCTTGGTATGGCCGTTTGAGGGGGTTCTTGTTCAGCAAGGGGTTTGAGATGGGCAAGGTAGATAAGACTCCTTTTCTCCTTAGGCAGGGTGATGATATCCTAATTGTTCAGGTATACGTCGATGATATTGTCTTTGGTGGCTCATCTCACTTTTTGGTTGTGAGGTTTGCAGAGGATATGAGCGAAGAATTCGAGATGTCTATGATGGGAGAATTGCAGTTCTTTCTCGGGCTTCAGATCAAGCAGGCGAAGGAGGAAACCTTTGTACATCAAGCCAAGTACATGAAGGACGTCCTCAAGAAGTTCAAGATGGACGATTCGAAGCCCCTGTCAACGCCGATGAGTACGACTACAACACTCGACGTGGACGAGGACGGAGAGCCCGTGGACCAGAAGGAGTACCAGAGCATGATTGGCTCCCTCTTGTACTTGACGGCGACAAGGCCGGACATCCAGTTTTCTGTGTGTTTGTGCACTCGTTTTCAGGCGTCGTCAAGGACTCCACATCGGCAGGCCGTCAAGCGGATATTCAGGTATATTCAATACACTTCTGAGCTTGGCCTTTGGTACTCGGCATCCTCTTCCCTTTCACTTCTTGGTTTTTCGGATGCCGACTTTGCGGGTGTCGAGTCGATCGGAAATCGATGTCAGGTACTTGTCAGTTTTTGGGTTCCTCGCTTGTTTCTTGGTCTTCTTGCAAATAGTCTAGTGTAGCTCAGTCTACCACAGAAGCCGAATATGTTGCTGCCGCTAGTTGTTGCTCCCAGCTGCTTTGGATCACATACACATTGAGTGATTTTGGTGAGGAGTGTTCCCATGTACCTCTCATGTGTGATAGCACAAGCGCCATTAGTGTTGCCAAAAATCCCGTGCTTCACTCCAGAACCAAACATATAGAAGTGAGGTACCACTTTCTAAGAGATAATGTTGAGAACGGAAACATAGACCTCATCCATGTACCTACAGAAAAGCAGCTTGCCGATATCCTAACCAAGCCTTTGGACCAAGATACATTTACTCGTTTGCGAGGAGAGCTTGGATTTGTTTTTCCTTTTTGAGCTTCGGTTGGGAAGGTTGATGTACATATGCATGTTGCATTTTTATTTATGTATCATATCATGTTTGCATCTTTGTATCATAGACTGCATGTGTAACATATGTCATGGAGATGTTCTTCTCTCATATGCTTTGCTCACCATGATATGCTAGATATGAGGTTATGACTTTGCTTGTGATGCTCATGAGATGTATAGCTATGCTCTTGGTAGCTTTGGGATATATATGCTTGTGGGTGGTTCTCTTTTTATAAAGGCAACATATCAGGTGGAAACCAACCTCTCCATGCAAACTATGGAAACTTCAATCTGAGTCACACGATGTTGATCCAACGGGGCGCCTAGAGGAGGTGGGAGGAGGGATTTGCAAAATCACCTTTGCAAATCACGCCTCCCACCTCCCATGAATTTTGCAAATCACCCCTTCCACCTCTCATGAGGTCTCCCATGGATCAAGATCGAGTGACTCAGATTGAAGTTTCCATAGTTTGCATGAAGAGGTCAGTTTCCACTAGATATGTTCCCTTTTATAAAATGCTATATGATCCTCTCTTGTGAGTAGAGTCCCAGTCATGTTTATTTTGGGTGCTTATGGCTATAACTTGCTTAATTTGTGCTTGGATCTATGTTCTTTTCATTTGGGATTAAAGATCCATTTATCATCATGAATGTTTAGCCTATATGCTACCTTGTGGAGAAGCCTAAGCTTCTTTTTGCCGCAAAGGCACTTCATGCACCATGCTTAACTTGTAAATCACGAAAATGGTATGTGAAATGCCTATGCTTGAAAAATGTGCTTCCATGTCACAAATGTTTTAAATTCCTTATCTTGGGTGCTAAACCGTTGCATAATGTTCACCAATGAGAAGTCTCATATCTAGAAGTGGACACATGGCTCGGTGGCTTTGACATGACATGAGATAGCTTGTAGGTGTTTGTGATGACCTTGTGATGAGAATTTGTGACCTTGCATGAAGTTTGTGAGTTATATGTTGTATGTGCTCCTTTTGATCATGTTTATGCCCTATGCTCATGAGAGGGAAATTTTTGTGAAAAAGGCTTCATTTTGATCATGGCTATATCACTTGCCTGTATGTCCCTTTCTATCTTGTTGGCGATGCTTGTGCTCAAATTGTGGCTATCTTGCTTGTCTATGTCTCAATTTTAGCATGTTGTAGTGCTCTTTGTATATTTGAGAAGCACATGCTTGCACTTTGTAAACTTGATTCATGCATTACCAACAAGGGCGAGGAGAGTACCCAATTCATGTTTCCAGGGGGAGCTTGCATCCATGCATTTGGGAGCTCTTTTTCGCCTGGTCTTTAGTTGTGCTCTTTTGTCGATGGTGTCGAGCCCTTTTGCCTCACCTTGAGGAGTCGGCAATTTTGTAGCATTTTATCTCGGTTGTGTCGAGCCGTTGCCCTTGTCTTAGGGGACCGAGATCTTTCTCACTCAAGTGATCTTTTCTTGGCTTTTGGTTGGCTTTTGATCACTTGCTTGAGTTTTTCTTTCATTTCTTTTCTTTTTCTCTTTTCTTTGAATTGGTTACTTGTTTGTGTTTTCAATGCACTCATCAAGGGGGAGATTGAGGACCAGAGCGTCTGATGACCGGTGGATGGTAGCTCCTGGCTGTGATGAGTGATTGACAACGTGGTGTGGACTGATTCTTGGCTGAGTATTGCAGGTGCAGGTTGCAGCTTGATTTGCGTTGGTGCAGGTGAAGAGTGGGCACAAAAGGTTTATGCCTTGCGGGGCCTCCGAGGAGTGGAGAGACAAGTAGGCCTGACTAGAGGGACCCGATGGCCAACGGGGTCAAGTGAGGGCCACATGGTGGCAAGAAAAGCAAGATGAAGTCGTCGATCGGAGCCAGTACACGGTAGCGGCTCACAACCGGAGTTTGCACGCGGGGTTTGCGGCGGTTCACCAGAAAACCGTCGGGTTACTTGGTTGATCCACAAAACCAAGACCGGAGGCTCGGCGGGCGGAGACGGGATCCGGGCGCGTCGAGAAGCTTCGATGCCGGCGGACGCATGGTGGGATCGCAGGGCTTGCGTCGGGAGGATGCGGTCTGAGGCAACGGCGTGGCCGTGCGATGAAGAGGAGTGCTACATGACCTATTTTCCCCTGAGGGGTTGTATCACAACTTAAGTGCTAGGGGTAGTGTGGTCTTTTGCCTGGCCCAGAGGGGACTCATATATATTAGCTCTAGGGTTTCTAGGCAAACTAACCATCCAGAGTGCTTCTTATTTCCTTGCTCTCTAGGGTTAGATTTTTCCTCCGTTTGTAAGGAATCTGACCTCCGAGTGAATGGAAGCTTTCATGGTTGCGTCGATTCCCAGTTTGTTGCTCATTGGATTTTCTTGTCTTTTTCGGGCTATTTTTGTCAGTTTTTCGTGCGCGGCTTGTTCCTTCGATTCTGAGTTGTCTGGGTTTGGATTTGTTGGTGGGAATCATGGATAGTTGCTTCGTGCATCTTTGTGCTTGATCTTGATCCCCCAAACTCCGAGTTCGGCCTCCGATTGAAGGATTTCGGTTGCAACATAGGTTTTTGGTTGAGTTCGGTAGCGATTCGATTCCCGGCGATTTAGTTCGTTTGAGGACCCAAGTTTTGGGGCATAGCATCCCCTAGGGACGCTTCACACCTTCCCCTAATCTTTCCTCAAGAGCTTCAGCCGTTTGGGAGATCCATGGACGGATATGTGGTTTGGCGTTTTCAGTTTCAGGCTCGGGCTGCTGTTCTCGTGCTTGGCGGACCGTCCGCGGGTAGTAGGCGGACCGTCCGTGAGGTGAAGTTCGTCTAGGTGTTCTTCGTTTTCGTCGCGTGTTCTTGAGCGTCTTCGTTTCGATCCGGTTAGCCATCTGTTTTTTGGCCGGGAGGTGTTTGGCGGATTGTCCGCCTGGACGTCGCGGACCGTCCATGCGGCACCGGTTGCTCGTGGACCGTCCGAGGACAGGGCACAGACTGTCCGTTATTCAAGGTGCGCTACTAGAGGGTTAGCTTTTTTTTTCGGACTATCCGTTCGTGACCCGCGGACCGTTCACCCGTACCACGCGGACTGTCCGCCCGGTCACCGCGGACTGTCCGCCTGGTGTCTCCCAGAGCTGCTAAGTCCTTTGGTTCTTGAGTGTGCTTCCGCTTTGGGATTGTTTGGAGTTTGTTCCTAGGTTGGTAGGTCCGCTGTGACTACGTGACCTTGCCAAACTTGTGTGGGAATCCTTGGTTGTGAATTTAGGGCATAGGCCAAGTTCTCTCTTTGGAGAAGAACTTTTATCGACTCCCATTCACTCCCCCCCTCTCTGGTCGCCTAATCGGTCCTTTAGTAGCTCGGCTAACCACCAGGTAGCATAGTTTGAAGCATCGTCAAAGATACGATCTTTGATAGCTTGGAGAACCATGCCATTGGCATGTTCGACCTGGTTGTTGCACCGAGGGTGGGCGACCAAAGAGTAGTAGACGTCAATCATGTTGTCTTGACAAAAATACCAAAAAGCAGACCCTATGAAGGCTGTCCCTAGGTCGGTGATGATTCTGTTGGGCACACCGAAGCGGTGTGTTACGTCTTGCATGAATTTCGCTGCTTCTTCCGACGTTACCTTCGCAACAGGTCGGACTTCAATCCACTTGGTGAATTTATCAACGGCCACGAGGATATACCTATAGCCACCTGGGGCAGTTCAGAAAGGCCCCACGGAGTCGAGGCGCCACATGGTAAAGGGCCATGATGGGGGAATTGTGCGCAGGGCCTGAGCTGGCAGGTGCTGCTGTTTGGCAAAGAATTGGCGTCTTTTGCACCTCTTTACGAGGTCTTTAGCATCGGACATGGCTGTGGGCTAGTAAAAATCAGATCGGTAGGCTTTACCGACCAAATTGGCAGAGGCCGCGTGGCAGCCACACTCACCGCTATGGATCTCAGCCAGGAGCTGTAAACCCTTTAGTCACAAGATGGACTTCATCAAGACGCCGATAGAGGCGGCTTTTCTGTAGAGGTCGGTACAAATCACGACGTAGTTGGCACTTCGTCGTGTGATGCGCTCGTGTTCTACCCTGTCTTTTGGGACTTGTTGGTCGAGTAAGAAGGCTAAGAAAGTCTCGCGCCAATCATCCTCTTTTTTTCATCAACACATCACGGGGAGGTGCTGGAGTTTGGTTAGGTTGTACTTGGTCTGGATTGTCTGGATCTAACAGCTTGATTGAGGGTTTGCGTAGGTCTTGGACGAACACACCCGCTGGGACTAGAGCTCGCTAGGAGCCTAGTTTAGAGAGTACGTCGGTGGCCACATTATTGTTGTGTGGTACGTGCTAAAACTCAATCCCCTCGAAGTGTCCTTCGAGCTTGCGGATTTCATCACTATAAGCGTCCATTGTGTCTTTGACACAATCCCACTCTTTATTGACTTGTTCGATGACGACCTTGGAATCGCCAAAAGCCAATAGTCACTTGATGCCAAGGGATACTACTATATGGAGCCCGTGGATTAGAGCTTTGTACTTTGCTCCATTGTTGGAGGCCTTGTAGTGTATTTGCAAGACGTATTTGAGCTGCTCTCCCTGAGGAGAGATGAGTAATACACCAGCTCCTGCGCCTCAAGGTTGAGGGCGCCATCGAAGTACATTATCCAGTGTTGAGGCCGCTCCTTGGGAGGGGGCATTTGGATTTCCGTCCATTCTGACACGAAATCAGCGAGGATCTACAACTTGATCGCTTGTCGAGGGCAGAATTCGATGTTGAACTTCCAAGCTCCACCGACCACTTGACAATACGTCCATTGGCGTCACGGTTGCAGATGATTTCTTCTAAGGGAAATGACGAAGGCATCGTGATCTTGTGGGCTCGGAAGTACTGACGAAGCTTTCTCGACATGATAAGGAGTGCATAGAGCAACTCCTGAGGCTGTGAATAACATGTATTAGCGTCAGCCAGGACCTCGATCATGTAATACACAGGTCTTTGAATAGGGTAGGCTTGCCCTTCTTCTTCTCGTTCTATGAGGAGAACCGTGCTGGCCACATTATTGGTGGCGAAGATGTAGAGGAGGAGCTTTTCGCGTGGTGTTGGTGGCGTAATGATCAGAGGTGTGGTCAAGGATTCCTTGAGAGCGTCGAACGCTTTTTGTGCCTCTTCGTCCCATGCGAACTTATCTGCCTTCTTTCATAGCTTGAAGAAGGATAGACCTTTCTTGCCGAGCTTGCTCATGAAACAACCTAGAGCCGCCATCATTCCTTTGAGTTTCATGACGTCTTTTTTGCAAGGTGGCTTGGCCATGTTGTGTATAGCGTCGACCTTCACGGGGTTGGCTTCAATGCCTCGGTGTCCGAACATGAAGCCCAGGGGTAGTCCGGAGGGTACACCGAAGACACACTTGGTTGGATTGAGCTTCCACTGGAACTCTCGTAGGTTGGTGAAGGTTTTGGCGAGATCGGCCATAAGCTGGTCCTCCTCGGTGGTGTTGACGACCACATCGTCTATGTAAGCTTCAATGTTCCTTCCGATCTGTGACTTCAGGCACTTCTGTATTGCCTTCTGGTACGTCGCTCCAGCATTTTTAGGCCAAAAGTCATGACCTTGTAGTAGTAGTGCCGTGGGGCCTTATGAACGTTGTTTTTTCTTTGTCGTCGGGATTGAAGGCTATCTGGTGATACCCTAAGTAACAGTTGAGGAAGCAAAGTAAACACTACCAGCTGTTGAGTCCACGACTTGGTCGATGCGAGGAAGGGGGAAGGGATCTTTTGGGCAGTGCTTGTTAAGGTCGGTGTAATCCATACACATCCTTAATCCTCCAGTCTTCTTGGGTACAAGAACCGGGTTTGCGAGCCAAACCGGGTGTTTACATTGTTGAATGATTCCTGCAGCTAAGAGCTTACAGACCTCTAATTCTACAGCTTGCTTTCTATCTTTTGCAAATCGTCGAAGCTTTTGCTTGATAGGTCGTGTTGTCTTGTTTAGTTCAAGGGTGTGCTCCGCCAGCTCCCTGGGTACACCAGGCATGTCAGACGGACTCCATGCAAAGATGTCGGTGTTGTCCTTGAGGAAACTGGTGAGCGTGAGTTCCTATTTGGGGTCGAGGTCGGCCCCGATGGTCACTTCCTTGGATGTCTCGGACAGACCGAGGCAAACTTTCTTCACAGCAGGACTTGGGTCCAAAGCTGTGGCTGTGTGCTTCTACTCTGGCACCTCCAGAGTGGTTTGGTCGATCTTGGCGGCCTGAGCGACCATGATCATTGCTGCAGCCTTGCAAGCAGAGTCTTTGGCGAGTTCGACGGTGGAGCTCTCGCAGTTGTAGGAGACCATGATGTGTTGGCATCTTCATGATGAGGTAGGTGTGATGGGGTATGGCCATGAACTTAGCCAACATAGGTCGGCCAAGGATGGCATGGTAGGAGGAGCAGAAGTCCGTGACCTTGAACGTCAAGTACTCCGTACGGAAGTTCTCCTTTGTGCCAAAGGTGACCGGAAAGCATACACGACCTATGGGGTACACAGCCTTGCCGGGCACGACCCCGTAGTAGGGTTCATCGTAGGCAGCCATCTTGTTCAAGTCGAAGTCCATCTTTCTGAGAGTCTCTTTGAAGATGATGTTCAGGCTGCTGCCCCCTTCGATGAGGGTCTTAGGCAGAAACGCGCCATCCACTATGGGATTGACGACCAGCGGGTAGGTCTCGGGGTTAGGTATGTTCACCCAATGGTCTTTCGTAGAGAAAGTGATTGGGTATTCCGACCAACGCAGGGGTTGTGGAGTTTCAGTGTTGACGTCCCTAATCTTCATTGCGTTTGATCACTGATGCCTATTGCTCTTGGTCGCTTGGCGACCACCAACAATGAAGTTAATCTCTCAATTGGCAGTTTGAATGGCGCCATTGGGGTTGCCCCCTTTTGGCGGTGGTGGTGGAGAGCATTCCTTGCGAATGTTGTGGTTGTGGTTGTGGTCGTCCTGGCAACGATGATCATCACGTCGGTCGTCCCGGCGCTCGTCATGTCGATCGTCGTGACGGTTGTCCCGCTGGTCGTTGCGGTTGTCCTCATGACGGTTGTTGCGGTGGTAGTCATCGCGTTGGTCATCACGACGATCATTGCGATGATAATCACGGCGATAATCACAACGATCCCTGTTGTCTTTGCGACGGTAGGGTTGGCGGTCACGGTAATCACGTCGATCAGGTTGATGGTTATGGTTGTCGTAGCGGTGGTTGTCGTTCTGATCGTATTGTTATCGCTCTTGGCTTCATTGGGCTCCGGAGGTACCCCGAGGGCGCGTTTTAGCTGTTCACACTCCCTCATAATGTGCATGGCGTCGCGGTGGAACTGGGATTAGTCGTCCATGACCATGTTGAAGTCACCTTCAAGAATGGTGGAGGCTCTGGGTGGATCAGTTACCTAGGCCTCACCGGATCGCTTGTGCGACCTATTGCCACCGTCGTCGTGGTCTTCCCCGTTGATGTCGTGTATCACTACGTCTTGAGTATCGACTAGCTTGTCGACATAGGCCATGAGGTCCGCGATGGTGTGGGTGTTGGCTTCGTGGATCTTCTCAAAGAGCTTGATGTTGGTGACTCTCTTCTTGTAGTGGGCGATGATGTCTTCGTCCTTAACACCTACAAGGGTGTTGCGATTTTTGAAGTAACGATTAGTGTACTCTCGGAGAGTTTCGTCGTGCCTCATCCGCACTCTGGCAGGTGATGAGTATTTCCAAGACGGTTGTAGGTCGCCTGATAGTTGGCCGTGAAGAGTCGTGACAAAGTTGCTCAGGAGGTGATGCACTCGGCTAGAAGATTGTCGAGCCACAGGAGTGGTGCTTTGCCCATCACAAGGGGGAAGTATCCCGCCATGTGGTCTTTGTTACCCCCATAGGAGCGTGCTACGATGTTGTACATCTTTAGCCAAATACTTGGGCCGGAGCGACCGTCGTATTTTTCGATGGCTGGCTTGAAGTCTTTAGGGTATCTGATCGTCCTGAGACAACGCGAGAACACTGGGAAGTTGTTGATCGCTCCCGAACTAGCTAACAGGGCATAGGCCATCGAGATGATGTAGAGGTCATCTAGAGGACCATTATCTTGGTCGTATTGGGCATGTCGTAGAAGCTCTTGGTCATGCATCTGCCGGAGTTCCGTTGCCTAAACAGGATTGTTGGCGTTGAGGGGATCAGGGACCCATGGTCGCAGTTGTAGTTAGACGACGTGCTATCTCCACTTCATCTCATATCCGACGACACTGACTACTCTTAACATGGTTGGCCTGAACTGGTGGAGGCTGGGCTCCAATGTTCTGTCTTGCATCTGCGGCTGTGTTTTGCTGGGCGCCGACAGCATTAGCTGCATTGTTGGCGACGTTGCCTGCGGTGTGAGCGGCAACAGTGGTTGGGGGGTTGTCTATGGCATTAGCTACAACGTTGAGACCGGGGTTGACCTGCTGCACCACTTTGTTTTCACCTCGTCCCTCTTCAGCCACGAGCTCTAGGGGGCATTGCTACGACGTTACTGGTGAGGGTGCTCTGATCTGCTCCTCGAGTAGGAGCTTGCGGCCGATCTGCTGTATCCGGGGCCCCTTCCTTCGACCTGAGTAGTAGCGATGCGGATGTGAGCTTGAAGGCACCGTATTGCAGGAGTATCCTCAAGCTGACCTAGCGCGGCAAGAGCTGCCCCCAGGTTGGCTTGAGGAGAGTTGTAGGCTTCATGACCGTCTTGCTCAAAGTCCCTCAGGAGGTCTCTGGCACGCAAGCGGTTTCGGCGACGCTCGTTGTGTTGCTGGTGCGGCTGAAGAGCTACTGGAGCTACAGGTGCTTGCATCCTGATGTTGCCTGCTGGTTGTTCTGCGGCTGGGACGGCTGCTGCTAACTCCTGCTGATGATGTACAACTCTGGCAGCGTTAGCGTTCTCGCGCTCTATGCGTTGCTCGTCTGTCTCTTCATCTTGAGGTGGTACGTCTGCAGAGACAACCAAGACCTCGCGAGCTGGGATCTCAAACACTTCTCCTGCATAGTTCGGAGAGATGGTCGTACGAGCGATCTGAAACGCGAGGTGGTCCAGAGATGGCCCATGGTTGATTTGGTGGCGGTGAGCCATGGTGAGAGGTAGTCGAAGCTTCTTGAGCACACGGCACTGGCGAGCCGTGTGTTTAGGGTTCTCGTGGATGGGGCAAGGATCGTCGAGGTGGCTCCTGCAGTTTCCATGATCTGGTACCTTGGGTCCAGATTCGATCTGGATCTTGTGATTCATGTAGCGAGACGCAACTGGATGAGGACGAAAGGGGTCCTGCGAGGGTGCTGACGCATTCATAGACCTTGATCATGTCGGAGAGCATGCCTTCAACACGATCGAGCCCCGTGATCAGGTCGTTAGGAGTGGGTGGGTGGTTTTCCGCCAGCAGATCTGATCCGACCTGCTGGTTGGAGGTGACCGCATTGCTCTTGATGATGAGGCAAACGTGTTGACGGTTAATAATTGTATCGAAGTTCGTTTGTGACTTGCAAGCGTACAAGTCTCCCGTCGTAGTCAAGGGACCCTTCTTCCCTCGAGTGGTGAACCCAAGGTATCGAATCCGTGGAACAAATGTGTGACGCAAAACTTAATCTAATAAAGCCAAGTAACTTCAATCTTCGATAAAAGAAACCCTAATGCATCTAAGTAAAAGACACAAAACGAATCTAATCTACTAAAGACCGGAGAAAACAAAGTAAGATTGGGTAGATAAACCGATCTAGAGGGATCGGGGTAAGCCTTTTGTTGAAGTTCCAAGCAAGAGAAGAAGTAGAAAATCGAATCTTAATAGAAGCCTCTTTAAATCGTGGTTTCCCGTCCAAATCCGAAAACATCCGCCTTTCGGAACCCCCGTTCTGTCACAACGTATCCCTATTCATGCGGGTAGCTTAGGGCGAGTCAAAAGACAAGTCGAGATTCTTTCGGAAGATCCGGCGTGTACCTCTAGCCACCGCGGCTACAAGAACACCCTATGTAATCTATCTCGAGAATAGAATTGGAATAAGCAAAACCGATCGAAAAACGAAATCTTCGAGGAAACACTTGATCGCTAGGAAAAGATTCAACTTGATAATTCAACTATAACAATTATACATACACAAGATCACCACCGGGATCCTTCCGTGATCTTGCTTCTAGCTCCGGGAACTCCGACGTGGTCTTCCGTGCAAGGTTCCCACGTCAGCTAGGGGAACCCTAGTCAACTAGCTCGACCCTCTCCTCTCCGAGATGGTGTCCCTCTCTTCTCTGCTCCTCGGCGGCCGATCACGAATTCTTCTCCGCGAGGCTCTCGGTCAGGGGGCTATAAATAGCCCGATTGGCGGCTAGGGCAAAGGAGGGGGCAATTGGGCCCTGGATGGGCCTGGGCCGACCGAACTGGGCCGGCCGGCCTGGGCCCATTCAGGCCCAGCCCGAGGGCTCCTTTGCCCCACGTCGGTTCCCTTGCTTCCTGAATGTTTCCCCCTTCTGCATGTAGGTCCATGTCGTTAGTTTCTCTCCGAATTGGACTCAACTCTTTGTCTTGCAAGATTCAACACTTTTCTGGTCAGGTCCTCGGAGACTGTCGTCTTCTCGGATCAAGTCCCCGGCTTCTTGGAGTTAAGTTTGCTTCGTTGCATGACTTGTACGGGGCTTCAAGGTCTTGTCATGAGGTGCTTGATGAACTTATCCCGAAAGTCTTGCATTCAACACTAAAACCCTGCATAAACATTAAACTCCAAAACCGACATGCACACGTGAACTTGTTATACCACGGGGCTTAGTACCAATGGATAAGGTATAAAACTCATGCCAACACCGAAGGTAAACTCATGGCTAGGTTGACGGATTTTCACCGTCAACATCTCCCCCATGCTTAAACCTTGCTCGTCCTCAAGTAAGCCTTCGATGGATATCATCATTGCCAAACAATGTTTAAACTTTGCACTTGATCACACATGAGAAAACATAATGCTCTCAAGATTTTAATTCATTAAAGTTCCATAATGTACTAGCCTTCATCTCTACGGAGGGTAGATTCTTATTAAGCTTATCCCACGAGTATTAACATGCTCACAAAGTTTAAATAGATCTCAGAATTTTTTGAAATAAAGAACGAGATAAAGAAAAGCTAAACCAAGTTCACAAATTTAAATCATCTTGTATATTGCTCATGAACTCTTATCTCACTTGTCTCTCAAGCCTATATATTCTACTCCTTTCCCTCTCATATATATGTGGTAGGCTTTATATGGAGCTTTGGGAAAGTTTAGTCCTAACAAGATTTTATAAATGAGGTGTTGTCAAAACAAGACAAGCTTCTCATGGTCTTACCGAGACTCGTCAAAAAGGTCATTGGAAAATAATGTTAAATCAAGGAGGGGAAAGAGAAAAATACACACACTTTTAGATGAGTTGACATGTGCAAATGGCAAAGAATGATCCCGAGGCACAAAGGAAGTCCTCGTTATCGGATTGCACATGGTTGGAAAATGAGAATGAATCTTTTTAACTTGAAGCCTTGAATGCACTCTTAGAGAACCGGGGAGTTTACTTTACGCATATAATTTTTTTTCTCTTTCTCATATTTCTCATTCTTTTCTTTCTTTCTTTCTTTCTTTCTTTCATTCATTATATATATATTTTTTTTCTTTCTTCACCTTGAAAGTCATGATCGTCGCCGGATTTTTTCTTTCATCATTTTTTTAAATATTCCCCTTTTAACTCTAAAACTGCACCGTACCTACCTCTTCCCCCATGCTTAGACGTTGCTCGTCCTCGAGCAAAGAGGCGAAAAATAAGGTAGGTACCGGGGTATTTTTCCTTTGAGAGATACTTGAAATCTTCAATGTTGGCACCGTCTTGCGATCTTCCTTGAATTGATGATCCATTCTCAACAATAGGTTGTGGTCAAGGAGGTAATCACAAAAGATGATATTTGGTTTAAGGGTGGATATCCGGCGAGGTTTGTGAGATCTCCGATGCGGGGATACACAATGCACGGATAAAAGGCTAGCAAAAAGATAGATACGCAAAAATGGAATGACCAGCTTCTTAGTCTCGGGCCAGAGAAATCATGGCCTGCAATAACTCACTCAAAAATAAATCTTGTACACTAAGGGTTATGCGCTCAAATATATATATAAGGCTTTGGATAGGTTGAGCAACACACAAGTGATATTTGTGACAAGGTTAGCAATATTTTTGAGCATAAAAGACATCTGTAATCTATTCATAACTTGAGAACACATAAAACACTATGGGTCTTTATTTTAATCATAACCTCCGCTGAAAATTAAGCTAGCATTTAAATAAATTCAGATTTGTATTTTTAAGAGAGCACTAGCTTAAGCATGCATAAATCAATTAAAAAGATAAACAAAGCAGCAATTATAATCATATGTCATCATGGCACGAATTTTGTAACTTTTCCAATGATATAATCAAGGTGGTGTCTTTATTAATGATGACATCAAGTTGAAATACAAACTGAAAATAAACAAACATGCTTGCTGAAATTTAAATAAAAACAGAAAATACTACGCAAACACACATAAGCAAAAGCTGAAAATTACGAGAGAAAAAGAAAAGAAAAGAAAACTAAAGCTCCTAAATCTTCTAGTCCTCCGCCGGTGGTTGATGTTGATGATCTTGATAATAATACCCTTGCTCATAATATGATTGGACATTTCCTCCGACGAATTGATTTGGCTCCACAAGGTGAAGGCGTCCGAGCTCAAAGGCAATATTTGCGTTGCCTTCACCAAGTTGAGCTGCGTTAGCTTGGATGGCTGCGATGTTTTGGGCGTTTCTTGCAGCATACCCTCCAATTATGGCCATGCTTTGTTGTGGTTGGGGATGATGAGCGTAGGACTCGCGAAGTTAGCGTTGGGCACAACATAATTTGGTGGGGGTACCGGTGCACCACCCCCCCATGCTTGCTCTTGTGGCCCTCCGTAATAACTTGGCGGAGGAGGGATCCCGCCGAATGGTTGCACATTGGGTTGTGCTCCACTCGCTTGTGCGGAGGATGTTCCCTCCTCTACGATTCTTCCTCTTTTGTTTTTCCTTGCAGGGACAAGTAGTCCCTCTTCCAACCAATCTTCTCTTCCTTCGTTGAAAAGCCTAAGCCTCTCGTTGGGAAGGGGTAGGTTCACTATGGCCAACCGATAACCTCCTCTCTCATCTCCACTAATGTATTTTCCTTGCCGCAAATACTCAATGCCGAGAGAGGTACCACGCAAAAGGTGGTCGGGGTTTCTTGCGATCCCCGGCCGCAAGGAGAAGGCCAACATGGAGAGGTAGCACCCCGAACCAATATTACCCGCCCCCGATGTTGCTTCACAACACCAACAGTTGATCATAAGGTAAGAAGGGTCTATTGGCTGCCTGGCAATTAAAGCCGAGTATAGCCAATTCAACTCCGTGTCGGTCACCTTTGTCTCCTTCATCCTCCCCAATACCCTCTTGCACATCCAAGAGTGAAATATCCGGATAATGGGGTTGCGGATGCAATTGCGTTGTTGATGGGCTTCTCCGGAGATCATGTTCCAAAATCCCGCTAACATGCCGGGTGGCACGTCAACTTTCTCCGGAGCTCCCTTGTGGAATCCAAGTAGCTCCCTAATGTGCTCGTAGGGAACCACTTGTTGGACTCCCTCCAAACGGAATGACAAGCTTTGCACCCCATCATCATCAAGGATGGGTGCAATAGTCATCAAAATTTCCAAGGCGAACCCCAAGTGGGTGTCCACCGATACTCCGTTGGAGAACTGCACCCATCCAAGGTGCCCCAACATATAGTATATGTCGGTGCCAAAACCCAAGGTGTAGAGTGCTAGTCGTCGAACTCGACGTTGGGCACAAGCCTCTTCTCAAGATTAGAGAGCCTCTTCTCCTCCTCCACCGACAAGATGATGAAGCCGTACGAAGAGTATGTCGGGGTGTAAGGAGGTGGCGCGGGCTGCTCCTCCGTGCGCCCACGAGGTTCGGTAAACTTCATGGACGTGCTACTTGCAGCCCTCATACCACCAAGGAGGAGAGCATCGTTTCTCCTCGGTGGTGCCGTATCCATCTCCATGCTCTAGGGAGACTCGAGAACCGAGTGCCTCCTCGAAGACGTGGTTGATGACGGCTTGGATGACGACGAACTCTTCTTCTTGGAGAAGAGACTTGTGGTTTTCTTCCACATGGTTGCTGCACTCTTTTCTTCAACTAAAACTCCGGGTTGCAACCGGTAACTAGGCACTTAAACTCTTTGCTTCGGATGTGGACTTTGAGTGGATTAAGGATGTGGATTTTTTTCTTGAGCTATCAAGCTTGGGAAGGTTGGCTATGTCTATGGAGGTTTTGAGCACACAAACTTGAACACACAAACAAAGGAAGGAGAGGGAAGCTTGCCTGCAGAAAACGGGAGCCGGGGGGCTCCTTATGTAGGTGAGGCCGGCCGGCCGGCCTGGGGTCCTCCTGGCTTCTCCCCGCCTCGTCTTTCTTCCAGCACGATCATTTCGCCTCGCAACTTTCCCCGCCCGCGTGCTCCACGAGTTGCACCGCCCAAACGCTCTCGTCCACTCCTTTTCTTGCATTATTGGTCCTCCCACTTGATGCTCCATGCTTTGGGTCATGTCCATGCTCCCTAGCTCCACTTGCTTCACATGCCACCATGAAATTCCTGCAAAGTTGATGCTTGCTGCCCACCATGCTTGTCCTTTGCATGTGGAATTGGTGAAAATTGATAAAAGGGAATCCAATGGTGCATGCATGATTAATTCAAACTAGATTGCCTCCATTTAGGTGTGTTTAAGGTTAAGCACTCCTCTAATTCGAAATTTAAAATATTTTTCAGAGCCATGCAAGAGCGCAAACATAATTTTAGAGAAGTTTTTAAACCATTAAAAACAAATGTAAGTCGAAAATATTTTTCGACTACGTCGATTTCGGTCTCACCGGTATAGTTTGCCTTCATCGGTTGAGAGCAAACATTTCCCGGCTTGATCATGGGGGCATAGGTTTAGGTTCTAATTTTGGCTAAATAGGAAAGATTTTGAATAAAACAAAATTAGAATAGGCTTAGAAAAATTCTAATCCTAGAGAAACCAAGGATAAAGATTTTTAAAACCAACCAAAAGTTTTGATTTCTAGGTTCACGCGAGTTCTACCACGTGCTGAATTTTTTTGACACTTAAATATAAATCATGGCTCTACTCGTGTGGTTTTAGCATGAAAAGTAAGTCAACCTCAGCACCATAATGAGGGTGAAAGGTTGAGTTAGGTTCTGAAATTATTTGGTTGAGGTTTCTCAAAAAGAAAAGAACAAACAAGCACATAGGAGGGTTCATGCAAAGGGTTTATGATAAAGCAAACATTCAATCAAGAATTATGTCTCTAATATTGTTCAACCACTTCTAAGTCTAATGTCTTTGCGTAATAAAACTCAAAAACTAAATTATTAAAAATACTCGAAAAACCCGGAATCGGGTTGTCCTCCCGGTAGCTTATTCTTGACTCGACGAAACGGGTTGCCTCCCGCCTAGCGCTTCGTTTATAGTCTATAGCCAGACTTCTTCACTTGATTACTCCGGATCAACGCTCTTTGCGGGCGTTGCAATCTTGGGTACCCACTTCCGCACCATCTTGGGCGCGGGCATGTCTTCCAGCTTAGTCGGCTTAGTCATTTTTTTGGTCTTCACAGGCAGCTTCTCTTCCTTTGTCTTGACGGATGCAACACCTTCTTTGATTTTCTTTACGTTCATTTTTTTCGGCTCCTTCTTCTTTTTCAGCCCCTCCGTTTGTTTTGGTTCTCCCTTCACTCCAATCATGTTGCATGCCTCAATTCTTGGACGGAACTTGAAGGAACTCCTTTCTCCGTTGATATCAAACATGATCTCCCCCTTGCCAACATCAATACTAGCTCCCACGGTCTTGAGGAACGGCCTCCCTAGGATGAGCGGCGGCTTCTCCCTCTCTCCCATCTCGAGCACAACGAAGTCGACGGGGATGAAGTGGTGTCCAATCTTCACGGGTACATCTTCAGCAATGCCCAAGGGATAGCGAATGGAGTTGTCTCCCAACTCCAAACATATTTCCGTAGGCTCCATTGGTAGGCGTAGCTTCTCGAACACATCCCTCGGCATGACGCTCACACTAGCTCCAAGGTCGCATAACGCCTTCTCGAAGTTGAAAGAACCAACTGAACATGGAATTGTAGGGCACCGGGGTCTTTTTGCTTCTCTAGCCCATTAGCAATAGCGGCACTACACTCCTCGGACATCTTGACATGATCTACCCCGAGTGTTGCTATCTCATATTTATTTGCAAGTATGTCTTTAAAGTAACGAGAATATGTAGGTACTTGTAGGGCATCTAGTAATGGCATGTTGATGCTAAGTCTACGCACAACTTCCACAAACTTCTCAAAGTGGTTGTCAAGTTTACCTCGGAAGAAGCGTGGCTTGAGTTGCGGTATCCTCGTGTCTTCCTCCGGCATCTCAAATTCGGGTTCCTCGGTGACGATCCCCGTAACCTTCTCTTTAGCAACTCCTTCCACCTCGGTGGATGGTTTAAGCTTCCTTGCTCCCGCGGAACGTTCCGGATCTTCGGTCTCCTTCCCCGAACGTGTTTGAATGGCCTTCGCCGATTTGGGACATTTGGGTTGTCCTGGAAGCTTCCCTTCATCATTAGTGAGGCGCCCTGCAAGTTGTCCAACTTGCGTCTCGAGCATCTTCATCATGTTGAGCACTTGATGATTGGAACTTCCGACCTCCGTCACTTTGCTATCGATGTTCTCCAACACCTTGTCTATGGTCTTGAACTTGGTGACGGTGTCCTTGTTGATCTTAGCTTGCTCATCCATGAACTCCTTCAATTGTATACGAAGCGGAACCGCGTTAGGAATAGATGAGCTTGCATTAAATTGAGGCCTACCTTGCCCGTAGCGGAAGTTTGGCAATTCTCCCTTCCTCATGTAGTCGAGCACTTTGGCTTCCTCCGGACAATCTTTGCGGACATGGCCATACTCTCCACATTCTTCACATGTGGACCTTGCTTCGGCGGCCTTCAAGTCTTGAGCCTCTTTCTTTTCCATCTCCATCTTTTCCAACCTTCTCATGAGCGAGTCGATCTTGCCTTCAAGTATGTTCTCCTTCTCCACTTGCAAGACTCCTTTGACGTTCCCCGTGGGTGGAACCGGATGTAGGCGCCCGGACGACGCCCACGTGTCATTATCCGCGACCTTCTTGAATAGCGTGAAAGCTTCCGTCGGTGTAAGCTCGATGATGGATCCTCCCGCCGATGCATCGATGATCGTCCTTGACGCCATGGTGAGTCCTTGATAGAACTTTTGCACGAGGTCTTCCTTCGGGAACTTGTGATGTGGAACCGCCCGGGTGTACTCGTTGAAGCGCTCGAATGCCTCCGAGATAGTTTCCGTAGGATATTGAACAAAGGTGGAAATCTTATTACGCTAGCTTTGAGTTTACTCGGCGAGTAGTATTCCTTCATGAAAGCCTTCATCAACGTGTTCCAATTTTGCACCGTCTCCGCCGGTTGAGAGTGGAACCATTGCAAAGCCTTCCCGAGTAGTGAAAACGGAAAAAGCCTTGCCCTCATTTGGTCTTGAGTCACCCCATCCATGTTGAAAGTCTGACATAGTTGAATGAATGCTTGGAGGTGAAGGTTCGGATCCTCTTTACCGGTGAAGGGTGAATGTTGCACCATGCGGATTGTTGAGGTCTTGATCTCGAACGGTCTTCCGATCTCCTCAAGGTTCAAGATTGGTAGGTCGATGATGTCTGGGGTGCATAGCTCCCCAATCTTGCGTTCTTGCGGTGGTTGGTCACCCATCGGTGTAAGTCGATTCTCCCGAGGACTTTGAGGTGGTGAATTCTTCGGAGATTCCTGCGATCCTTTGTCTTCCGACTCCGAATCTACAAAATCCAGCTTTTTAGCTTGATGTGCTTCGCGTCTCCTTAGCCTGTAAAGTTTTTCTGGATCATCCACAAAATTATTGGGTTTGTTGGAGAGGTAGCCGTCCATCTCCTGTTAGGGTTAGCAATAAACAAAGTATGCAAAAAACTAGAAAGTAAAAACAAATCTATAAAAACTAGGGTTAGACAAGCTAGATTAGATGTATTTTGAGGATGATCAAAGTTTAGTAGATGCAAAAAATAAAAACAAAGAGAAAACTGAAAATTACGAAAAGGCAATAAAAAATCAAATCTTGATCACTTGTTCCCCGGCAACGGCGCCAGAAAAAGGGGCTTGTTGATGGTTAATAATTGTATCGAAGTTCGTTTGTGACTTGCAAGCGTACAAGTCTCCCATCGTAGTCAAGGGACCCTTATTCCCTCGAGTGGTGAACCCAAGGTATCGAATCCGTGGAACAAATGTGTGACGCAAAACTTAATCTAATAAAGCCAAGTAACTTCAATCTTCGATAAAAGAAACCCTAATGCATCTAAGTAAAAGACACAAAACGAATCTAATCTACTAAAGACCAGAGAAAACAAAGTAAGATTGGGTAGATAAACCGATCTAGAGGGATCGGGGTAAGCCTTTTGTTGAAGTTCCAAGCAAGAGAAGAAGTAGCAAATCGAATCTTAATAGAAGCCTCTTTAAATCGTGGTTTCCCGTCCAAATCCGAAAACATCCGCCTTTCGGAACCCCCGTTCTGTCACAACGTATCCCTATTCATGCGGGTAGCTTAGGGCGAGTCAAAAGACAAGTCGAGATTCTTTCGGAAGATCCGGCGTGTACCTCTAGCCACCGCGGCTACAAGAACACCCTATGTAATCTATCTCGAGAATAGAATTGGAATAAGCAAAGCCGATCGAAAAACGAAATCTTCGAGGAAACACTTGATCGCTAGGAAAAGATTCAACTTGATAATTCAACTATAACAATTATACATACAAAAGATCACCACCGGGATCCTTCCTTGATCTTGCTTCTAGCTCCGGGAACTCCGACGTGGTCTTCCGTGCAAGGTTCCCACGTCGGCTAGGGGAACCCTAGTCAACTAGCTCGACCCTCTCCTCTCCGAGATGGTGTCCCTCTCTTCTCTGCTCCTCGGCGGCCGATCACGAATTCTTCTCCGCGAGGCTCTCGGTCAGGGGGCTATAAATAGCCCGATTGGCGGCTAGGGCAAAAGAGGGGGCAATTGGGCCCGGGATGGGCTTGGGCCGACCGGACTGGGCCGGCCGGCTTGGGCCCATTCAGGCCCAGCCCGAGGGCTCCTTTGCCCCACGTCGGTTCCCTTGCTTCCTGGATGTTTCCCCCTTCTGCATATAGGTCCATGTCGTCAGTTTCTCTCCGAATTGGACTCAACTCCTTGTCTTGCAAGAATCAGCACTTTTCTGGTCAGGTCCTCGGAGACTGTCGTCTTCTCGGATCAAGTCCCTGGCTTCTTGGAGTTAAGTTTGCTTCGTTGCATGACTTGTACGGGGCTTCAAGGTCTTGTCATGAGGTGCTTGATGAACTTATCTCGAAAGTCTTGCATTCAACACTAAAACCCTGCATAAACATTAAACTCCAAAACCGACATGCACACGTGAACTTGTTATACCACGGGGGTTAGTACCAATGGATAAGGTATAAAACTCATGCCAACACCGAAGGTAAACTCATGGCTAGGTTGACGGATTTTCACCGTCAACAAAACGGCTGGAGTGGTGGATTTTGCCGGCATAGAGATGAAGCAGATGATGCGATTGGCGAGTATGTACGCCATGCTCTCTGGGAAGATGACGCCATTAGTCGAAGCCATCGAGTTGCATGAAGAACCATGGATTCCTCCCCTACCTGGCGCGCCAACTGTCAGATGGTGAGATCTAGACAGCCCACGGGGGGTGCTAATCCCTGTGGTTTAGTTGTTCGGTGAGGTGAAATCTAAGGCTAAAAAATCGAAGGTTGCGCACGAGCACACGAAACACAGAGAACACGGCGAGTTCATACTAGTTTGGGCCTCCGGAGAGTAAAACCCTACATACAGTTGTTGGTGTAGATTGCTTGAGGATTGTGTATCATTACAAGGGGTCACCTTGCCCGCTTTATATTGGCCAGCGGACAAGGTCGGTTCCCAGACTCTTGGTCGATTACGACCAGGAGACCTCAATCTAGATTACAACACTTGCCATATCCGTCGATCTGCTTGGTCGGAATCCACCGATGTCTTTTCTTATATGCCAAGTCTTATGGTCGTTCTGGATAAGGTCGTCTGGGGAATCTTCTGGAAGGTCTTCAGGAGGTCGTGTGCCACCAACTAGGTCAGGTCTGCGGGTCTTCTGGTAGGCCGGACCCACTTGTCGGGGATGGCCGTGAGCCTGGACAGTGGGGATCCAGGGGTACCCATGTCTCACAGAATCGGATAGAGAAAAAAGGGACAAAACTGAATTCGGATGTATCCACTTTACTACCACGTTTTAATTTGAATACGGATACGGATACGGATATCCATATTTATCTTTTAGCGGATACGGATATCGGATAATTCGGACCATTTCCATATTTCCATCCCTAGCCCTACGGTTTTAGTGGTTGCATAGACACCTTTGGAGAGATTGGATTGTTTATGGAAACTTATTATATAGGTGACTTCTTATGAAATGGTACCTGTTGACTCTCTTTTGTTTGGAAAACAGGCATGTGGCAGCTCCTTAGTAACCGGTCAGACATGTGGTCGGGACCGGTCAGACTGGTTTGCCGATGAACCAGCGGTAGTTCTTCTAACACCTACTTGGAAGGGATCTCGTTGGAGCTAGTGCTCAGAGGGTTGTTCTAGGATCATCAGAGCATCTAGAACGTCTTTGGACATCGCGGAGACAAAGAAAGAACAACAGATGAGGTTGGAAAAAGCTAAGGCAGGGAAAAGTAAAGGCAAAACCGATAAAGATAGATGTATTTTAATCGATTGGATGCCTCAATCGGTTGTGACCCTTTATATTCACAGGGTGGAGGTCTCGCCCCGCAACGAAATCCTTTTACAAGTCTCAATCTATCAGGACTCCTTGATTCAACTCGGAGTCAGAGGGAATCGGTTTGAGTCTGACCTATAGGTCCAACCGGTTGGTCTTACTAGACCGGCTATAGCAGCCAGGATCGGTCTGACTGCCTACGGACGCTGGTCTGACCAGCCTATCCAACTCATATGGCTAATTTGAGTGTCAACATGTGCCCCTATTTTTTGTCAAAGGCTGCGTGTCAAAAATACTCTACTACACTAAAAAAACTACTCAGGACGATGTCTGCAAAACATAGGTCGTGAACATGTTTTTCTCAAGTCAAGGTCATCACCTGCTTTGGCCTCCACTCCTTCGTGATCCATGTTGGATTAGCTGACTTCTCTTTAGTTTCCTGCTTCATTACTCGCTTGCGTAGTCTTTACAATCTCCTCTTTTGAGTGTGGAATAAGCTTGAGGCACACTACCTTAGTTGCATAGTCTTAGAGTTTTTCTCATTGCTACCTCACCTTGCTTAATGTATCATTTTTACTAGATTGCTATTGCAAGAGACCGACCTTTGCAATGTACAATAATTTGAATGTGCAATAGGATATTGAGTCATATATGGTTCCATGTACATACTAATATAATCAACATGTAAGTAATTACAAGGACAATACCAAGACCATGGCATAACTGATTCAACAAAAGGGTATATACCTTGTTGCATTGGTGATGCATATATACCTCCTTGCTTTTCATGTCTTAGTCGTGCTTTTACGCCCTTAGCACCATTCGGCTGATCACTTCATTTTCGAGTAGCCCCCTTCCTACTATGCTTGATCACGAGTTCTTGAAAACTCGACATCACTTTTATCTTCGACTTGGGGCATCTCCAGACTTTCTGGAGACACCGGTCAGGCCATGTCACACCCTGAAATTTTTAAATTTCAGGATGTGAATAGAAGGAATAATTAAACCATGATTTTCTCAAAACTTTGAAATCATTTGAAACATTTATTTTCTTTACAGGAAATATAGTATAGGAAAAAAATCATTGATTGTTTTTAAATAAATAAAATGATTCAATGTGTGTTGCATTCATGTTGGTGCATTGTTTTTGTTTGTTGGAATTCAAATTTGAATTTGAATTTCAAGTGTTTGAATTCCTTTTAAAAATTCCAAAGTAGTCTCTTTCTCCTTTCCCAACCTTCCCTCTCTTTTGGCCCAGCTTTGCTTTGAGCCCAGCAGCCGAAGTCTGGTGCTGCTCCCTGGTCTTTCCCCCTCTGCCTTAGCGTTTTTCCCTTAGCCCAGCTAGCCACGGCCCAGTCGGCCCTGAAAAGACCTTTTGATGCCTAGAGGGGGTGAATAGGATCACTTTAAAATTCAGCAAAAACTGAGTAGCGGATCAGGGACTGGATGACGTGACACTTGTGATTGGATGACTCAGAGGGGTCCGGGTCACCCTGACACTTGGGCCGGATCAACCAGTGCGTGAAGATGGAGTACAATAAGCTATAGAAAACTTGAATTTGCAAAAAGTGTAAGAACCAAACTTTGTGTATACGAGGTAGTCACCACCCGCAACCAAAGATTTCACAAGCAACAAGACAAATAGAGAGATCGATCCAAATTTAGCATCTAGGGTTGGAGAAAGGGGATGAACTCAAACAAGCAAGAGACAAGCGAATTAATCCGAAGCTCACTAAGCTATGTCTTCGTTGTGGACCCCACAAAGGGAGGGATATCACCAAGAGCCTCTTTGCCTCACCCAATCCCCACAAAGGAAGATTGGTGCTCACTAAGAATTCTCCACCAAGGAGAGGGGTAATACAAACGATCCCGGGTGCTCCATATGGAGAGGGCACTCAACGGGCGATGCCTAACAATCTAGAAGCAAGCTTCAAGAGTAACAAATGCTAATCGATGAATCAAAGCCGCCACAAGTGCTTCTTGAGATGGAGTGAAGAGCACCCACAAAGGGGCTTAATCCCACACCTCAAAGGTCTCTCACACCCAAACCCTAGGAGTAATCTTTGCTAGGAGTGCTTGGAAAGGAGTTGGGAGAGAGGGAAGCAAGCTTGGCAGGTGTTTCAATGGTGGAGAGGTCCTAACCCTAGAGAGGAGGAAGAAGGGGTATATACACCCCTTGCCCCCAAGCAAGACATTATACGCAGCTGGACGCCTGGCCGGGGTGAACCGGCCACAAGTGGTCGGGTCACCTAGCTCCTTCCAGAGTCGTCCCAGGTCGCCCGGTCACATAGGCCGATTACCCGGTTGGCCAGGAAAGGTTAGGTTAAAGCTTTTAAGGTATTTCTAAGGCTATTCTAATGGTTTTGACCCTAAGAAAAGGTGAGATGATCTTAAGATGAGCACTTGTAGCGAGCTTCGACCAATCGATCACGTCCCTCTTTATAGTACGGTGTTTCTTCAACTCAAATTCAAATTGAAAATTAAATTTAAAGCGCCAATTGAGCTTCAACACCTTTTTATGAAATTGAGGGCCTTTCTTTGAATATTCTCATTCATTTGTTTTATTCTTGCATACACCTTAGTTGAACCACCAAATACTCAAATTATACTTGTCATTATCACAAAAATAATTAGGGGCCTAGTTGCTCTTTCGGGCATGCTTCACCTTTCCCTCTCCCGCAGCCACCGATAGGTGGGGGCCACCTATCATCCCCTACGTCCCGCCATCTGTGACCCGGGCTCAGGAGTCCCGCCCGCCTCTGCCTAAAGCTAGCCCCTAGGTGTGGCCCGCACACCAAGGCGCCGCCTCCCGACCCTTTATAAGCAATCACCGCCCTCGAGCGCCTACACCCCAAAAACCCTAGCCGCCTCGAGTTCTTGCGCGTTGTCTCCACCCGTCCGCTGGAGTTTCGTGACACCATCCCGCGTTGGTCGTCCTTGAGCACCACATCCACCCTCTCCCTGAGCAAGCAAACGACTCCACAAGGATTCCCTTGACGAGCCGCACGCAAGGAGCACTTACCTGCCATCGGAAGACCACCGGAGCGCCACCAACAACGTGAGGACCGACCGCCTTCAAGCTCCACTGCCGATCCGCCCCTCTCCAAAATCCAGCCACCTCCGCCCGTCTCCACCGCTGGTGAGAACATGTATGCGACCCTTCGACATTCTCTACCTTTTCCGCACCCTAACCGAGCCCCTAGAGGTCGCAGTCGTCAGCGATTTGAACCACCAGTAGCCCTGTTCGCCATGGATAGAGGAAGAAGAAAGCCTCTACCGTTTTGCATCTAGACCACTGAAGAACCCTGTAATGTTTAGCTTAACTTGTGTGTCTTGTAGCTTTCTTGATAACCCCTCTAGATCTATTAGATCCTCACAATCAGATCCAATCTTTGTCCTTTTGTAGATCTTACCCTGATCTTAGGTTTATTCGCAAGCACTATTTAATGTGTCTTGTGAATCCTCTCTGCTAGTCCCTGAAATCTTTAGTTAATCGCAGATAGGTCCCTGCAACCATGTTTTATCTATATCTTTTATGTTTTAGATTCGTTTTCATCCATTCAAGTTGTGTAAGATTCATAATAATGTAAAGCACACGTTAGTAGTGTGTTTTCATCATGTATGTTTTCTGAAAAATATTTAATACTAATCTTATTAATGTCTATTAAGCATGCCTTTTCTAAATCAAAGTTATCTAGTGTTATATACGGTTGTTCATAATAAATGTTAATTTGTTTAATTCTTACTTCACATGCTTTTATTAATAAAATATGATTAGTGCCACATATCGGTTTTTCATAACCAAATGTTAATTTTCTTAATAATTGATTAGTTTTTTCTAATTAAAAGTTGATTAAGCTTTTACACGAGCTTTTATAAATAAACATTAACTTAACTAATGTTAATATGCATGTTTTTAAAATAAAGTTTGTTTAGCTCAACACGTCATATGCTTAAATTAGATTAGTTGTTCTAACCTTTCTAAAGTAAAGTGTGTAATTGGTATAACTTATACATAAATATTTATGAATAAAAGTTGACTAGGTTCTTTCTACAGTTTTTTCAAGTAAAGTTTATTTTGAATTAATTCCAACTTAAGCTATTTTCTTTATGAAATATCCTTTACATAGCTTTTGCTAATTAAAATAAACCTAGCACATAGTTTTGTTCTCTCATATATGCAAATTGATCGTTAGCTGTTCTCTAGGTGTTTGTGTTGTAGAGCTGGACCTCTTTCAAAGGTCTAGATCTTTTTGATCCTAGTTCATACTCAAACCTAGTGTCTTTCATAAAGCTAACCAACCCTTTCATTTTCTCAGCACGTTATGTGTGCTTTAGTGATCCATAGAATCGAGCCTATCCTTTAGTGCGTTCTTTTAAATCTTTTATTTTGGTTGATGTATTGTTCTTAGTTGCTTGTTTGTTTGCTTTGTACACTTGTGTTCTTGATTAATGCGAGTAGAATGAACGTCGTTCAAGAGCATTGGAGAGCCTGAAGGTGAAGGCACTCTGAGCAATAACATTACTTTGGTTAAAGGCAACTGTGTCTTTGTTCTTTTGTCCCAATAACTATATTTAACTAGGTGATACCTCGCATTGCTGCGGGAATTTCTATAAATTTGAAGATGTAATGTGAAAGTACAAACACTAAAATGATTGCGTCACAACAGTTTTTTTTCAAACAACAATGTAAAATAAAAACATATTATTAAGAGAGATGTACTTATAAATTTGTAGCATGGTACTCACAAAGACTAACACAATGCACATGATTACTATTAGCCGTAAAAAATCGGTAGAAGACATAAATTCATGATTCTAGTGGATGGTGATTTGGACAATTTGCATGTTGAGAGAAGATCTAGTGGATGATGAGGTGGACCTCTTGCATGTTCAGAGAAGTCTATCTATTATGTGTAGTGGGTCTCAGCTATATAGTTATTATAGATCACTCGATGCATTGCTTTGCATTAATATTGATGGGTCCTATTAAGGTTTATCCTAAGTTTAATATCATTCCTTGTCAACCTGGGTTTATATTTTTGTTGGGTAGCTATACTTAGTTGCGATACCTTGGGTTATGGTGGTTTAATGAACTTAATGATGAACTTGCTTTACCTTTATGCTATATATCTCTAGTTAATACAGTATCACAATGCTTAATCGGAACATGGAGAACCACCCAGGACAACAGTGCAACCACGAGGACTATATGGCTCTGGTCTTGGCCGAGTAATTAGGGAAGTCTTGTGTCACCATTACTCATATGGTAGCTTGGGTACGGAGGAATGCTTTTATGGCTCTTCTATTCCGGAAAGGTATTGGAATGGAAGTACTCTATGGCTGACCGTCCGTGAGTAGAAGTGTGGTACGAAAGATAGCATCTACAACATGCTAGTATGGACTAATACACAAGGGAGGACTCTTTGTAAAGGACTCGTAGCGTTCCTATGCAATCACACCTAGGAAGTGTGGCATTGTGCCTACTTTTGCACAGTATGGTTGAGTTTAAAGTTCCTATAACCTTTACGCGACTTGTGGGTAAAGATGTGCAACCTCTGCGGAGTGTTTGAAACTAATCGATTAGCCGTGCTCACGGTCAAGAGCGGCCTAGACCCTCACATGATAAATTGAAAACTTGAAGATGGACTTAAATCATGCTTTTTTGTTATGTTAGCCATATGTTAATGGCGCATCTCTTTATGTTAATTGTTGGATGGTATATACTCATACTTTATTAGTAATCAGGTGCTAATAAAATTTGACCAACTAAAATTGTTTAATGCAGCCAACCAGTCAGTCTTTCCTTGTTTAAGCCTTTGCATTCATACTTTCCCTACACTTGCTAAGTACGACATGTGCTCACCCTTGCTATAAACAATGTTTCTCAGAATGAGGAAGTTGCTATGAAGTTGTTGTGAGATGTTGCTGATTCTAGGCGTACGTAACCCCCAGTCTACTACTTTGTGGAGTTTGGTGCCTTCGTTTCCAGGATTTAGCATAATACTCTGATAATCTCCCTTTTTCTTACGTGATACTCTTTATGTAGTCACTTATATGTCACTATATGTATGAAAATAGATCTTGACATACATATAGTTATGCACGTGGTTTTATTTAGAAAAACAGGTGTGACAGACCAGCCTGGGCACCGAGTAGGCCAGTCAACGTGATGTCAACCTTCTCTGTCTTGCCTTGTCCCCCGAGTATTGAAGCCTTCGCTACAGTCTTAGGGGTCTCTTCCAGTGAAACCTTCTCATCAGGCCTTCGCCTAAGCCTTTTTGGCTTGATCTATCCAAACGAGTGCTTTAGGATTTGACGACTCAAGAGTGTTCATAAAGGCATTCGCAGGAAAAGGAATCCAAACAACCTTCATTGATGCATCTTATGAAATACTAAACGACCTTCATTGATGCATCTCATGAAACACTAAACGACCTTCATTAATGGTCGATTGTATTTTCCCATGGAAATTGTTGCAATCATTGGTAGCATGAGAAGGAATGATGAAATTTGCAATATGCATGTCTCTTCGGACGTCACGGTGACGAAGGAAGAAAAGTAGATGAGGTTGGAAAAAGCTAGGATAGAGAAAAGTAAAGACAAAAATAATAAAGATAGATGTATTTGATCGATTGGTTGTCTCAATCGGTTACATGGTCACAGCCCTTTATAATTATAGAGTGGGAAGGTCTTGCCTTGAAAAGAAATCTTTTTACAAATCTAAATCTATCATGACTTCTTAAATTAACTCAAACTCAGGGGGGCGGTCAGACCGGTTAGACCCACTGGTTGGACTATGGTCCAACTAGCAAAAGTCAGACTAGCAATCATTGCTGACTTTTGCTAGTTGGACTATGGTCTAACAAAAACAGAACTTGAAGTGGGTTACAAAAAGGTCCGGCTCTGCCATGCCGCTTGCTGCTGAGCAAATAGTTGTAGGCGGGCTGCCAAATGAAAGCGAGTGCCAACACGACCCCTGAAGCATTGTCTCCGGGGATTTTACATTAGTGTGGTGAACCATCAGCAATGAGAAGCACATCTGTTGATGTCCTGGTGGCACCACAACCATGGATGTACCTTGACGTATGTTTGGTGTTTTTTCGATAAGGGGAAGCTTTATTACTCTTAGACAATTACATCAAGGTGATACAATTGGACTAAGACCATTCCCGGCTTCTGCATAACTAAGATGCACACAGCCTGTTAAAAAAACATGACATGGGACATATATCAAGGCTCTCTAAAAATAACGTCTTCAACAAGAAAGTAATGCAAATGCACACCAAAGTTGACATGCACGTGCACACATCGCTGCCATAGTCCAACTAGCAAAAGTCAGACCATTGATTTTCACCTTAGAGATCAATTCATCGACTCCAAACAATACCTTCAACAAAGCAACTGTCAGGCACAACCATTTAAGGTCAAACCTAAGGATTTCTCCCCAGAATCGAGAAATAAGCACCCAAAACGAAGACACTCAGATGTCATCCTCCTCCTTTCCGAACAATTCGACCATAACACCCATTCTTAACCGGTTTCAATCGGCTGTAAACTCCTATCATCCTACAATAACCTTATCACAAAGTGCTAGAAGGCACATGCATAAAGTCTGTAGGAACTATGTTAGAGTAGGTGATACCGTGAATGAAAGTTAAGGTCCATGGATTTGTATAGAGGGACTGTCTGTGCATGAAGAAATCGCCACGAGAAGTAGTTGCGTCAGAAAAGATAAAGCAAATCCAAACACGACGATGAAGACCAAAGATCCGTGCTGATGTGGATACATCCAGATGCGAAGGCTGACCACCGAGCGTCACCCGTCAATGTTCGGTGAAGGGGTGAGGAGAGCACCGGCAATGGCGCCAACACCCGGCGCCATGACGTCGCACCGCGAGCAGGACATGGCCATGGGCCATGGCCACTAGATCTAGAAGACAGACGTATGAAGAATAGGACCCCACCGCCACTTTCATCGTCACCGCATGGGATGGTTTACCTGCAGGAGACTCTAGCAGCGAAGAGGGAAAGAGCATCAGGAGGGTTCTCCGGCTGCGGAGTGATGAGGACCATGTGTGGTTCGAGGACCGGTGGATGGTCGCTTCCTGGTGTGATGAGTGATTGACAATGTTGTTTGGACTGATTCTTGGCTAAGTATTGCAGGTGCAGGTTGCAGCTTGACTGGTGTTGCAGATGAAGAACAAGCGGGAAAGGTCATTGCTGGTGAGGCCTCCAGGTGTGAAGAAGACAAGTAGGCTTCGTTCGAGGGACCCAGTGGCTAGCGGAGTCAAGTGCGGGCCGCTTGGTGGCCTGAACAGCAAGATGAAGTCATGGACGGTTTCTTGGTTGAGCCTCAAAACCAAGGTCGAGCCGGGACTACGTGGGAGCCGAGTCATGAGTGGCGATTGGCGGAGGCTAGACCGAGTTCGCGGTGTTTCCGGTGGTCCACTAGAAAACCACTGGGTTCCTTGGTTGATCCACAAAGCCAAGACCGAAGAACCGAAGACGGAGGTGCAGCAGCTCCAGACCGGTCAGACCGGTGGTCTGACCGGTCTGACCGGTGGGTACCGGTCTGACCTGTGAAGAGCACCGGTCTGACCGGTGTGCGACGACGCAGTCCGGAATCTTCGAAGCGGAGGACACGCGTTGGGATTGCATGGCTTGCGTCGAGGCTAAGCAGGTTGCGGTCGCCGGGCATCCGCCCGATGGAGCGATGACAAAGATTTCGAATTTCACCCTCGAGGGGCATGTATCCCTAATTAGCTAGTAAGGGTATTTTAGACTTTTGGTTGCCTCCATATAACCCAAGAGGTGAGGATGACAGCCATCTCTTGGAACCCTAGTTCATTTGCCTTGTTATTTTCCCTTCCTATTTTCTTAGGATGTCTATAGGACTAGCTTGAGAGCTTCCTGGTAAGATCTTGTGAGAGGGTTCGATGATTGGGTGGCAAGCTAGACCTTGTATGAACCTCATTGGTATGTATAGATGATTCGGCGTGGTTCCTCAAGGCTTGGTTGTGTTGTTCTCGGTTGTTCTTGGTGGTGTTTTTGGGAGCCCACTCTTGGTGGTTTTCATGGTGTGTTTTCGGGACCTTGCTCTTGGGGATTTGGTGGGGGATGTATGTGTGAACCCTTTGTGGTTCTTTTCTCTTTGATTCCTCCTCCCAAATCCGTGAGTTAAGGGGCTCGATTTTGGGGTTTTCGGTGCTCTAGGGTTAGAGGTGTTCTTGGTGGGATTTCTTCGATTCCTCTTGATTTGGCAAGTTTTGGTGGACAAAATCTTGGCTATGGACTCCCCATGAGGAGCCTCCATCTCCTTCGAGAAGAATTTTTATCAGCTCCCATTCACTCCCCCCTCTCTGGTTCGCCGTATCGGTCCTTCAATTGGTACCAGAGCCGGTTACGGGTCTTGATTGACTCTAACCAGTCTAAGATCCAAGGATGGCGTACCAGGAATAGGGTTCGGGTCCTCCACACATCGATGGCAAAAACTACCAGATGTGGAGTAAGCGGATGGCGCGTTCCTCCGCGGAAAGGGTCAGATCCTCTAGGATGTCGCGGTGGACACAGGCTATGTCCAACCGACGAACTTCCTTGCTCCAAGATCGAGGGACATGTTCGACGCCAACAACAAGGCGGTCAACTACTTGTTTCGTGCTTTGTGTCAGCCTGAATTCGATCGGGTGCACACCGAGCACTTGGCTTGTAGAATCTGGTCGATGTTGAAGGAAGCTCATGTTAGGAATGCCCAGGTTCAGGCTCGGATGTATGCGAATTACCGGAGAGAGTACGAGAACTTCACTCATCTTCCCGGCGAGTCCATCGATGCCTTGTTTCAGAGGTTCATGGTGGTTGTGAACAACATGAGGGCCAATGTGGACGTGCTCCCGTGCGATGATCATGATAGAGCTATCAAGCTCTTACACTCTTTGGATCGTACGGTTTGGGGCAGAAAGTTTGAGGCCATTGTGGAGTCGAAGAAGTAAGACACTCTGACCGTGAACGAGCTGTTCTCGAAGCTCAAGTCGGCTGAGGTGGATCGGGGAATGACAGCCAAGATTGAGGGCCCGACTGACTCTCATAGTCTCGCCCTCATTGGTGGTTCGAAAGGAAAGACTAACGCTAACCCATCCACCAGGATGTTGTCCTTGTCCTCTTTGATGTCTATGCCAGATGAGGAGTTCGACGTGCTTGGAGAGGACGAGATGGCGTTGCTGACGAGGCGGTTCGAGAGGCTACACGAGAACCGGGTGAACATGAGGAGGAACACGAGGACATGCTTCCAGTGCAGCAAGCCGGGACACTTTGTCGTCGACTGCCCGGAGAAGGTCGAGAACAAGGACAGCTACAAGCACAAGTCGAAGACGGATGGCAAGTACCGGTCGAGGCGTGACCACAAGAGCAAGCACAAAGACAAGCGACGATCGAGGAAGAAGGAGAGCCGAGGCAAGGCCCGAGCGATGGTTGGAGCGAGCGACATCGACTCCAGTTCTGTGTACTCCACCTCGAGCTCAAGCAGCAGTGAAGATGAAGGTGATCGTCACAAGGGCATGAAGTCGTCCAAGAACCTTAGCAGGCCGAGCTGCTTCGCTAGAGACGGCTTCTACACCATGGCGCTGAGCTCCAGCAGCAAGAAGAGCACACATAGTGACTCGGACTCTGACTCCGACGACAAGGTGCGTGATGAACTTCCCTTCTTGCGTCAGGAGAATGAACGGCTTGGCTTGTTGCTTGATAATCGTGATCACATGCTTAGAGAGGCCAAGAAGATGAGGAAAGAGATCAAGGCCTCGCTTGAGGATGCTAGGACTAGAGTGGCTGAGCTAGAAACACAGAATTTGGATGCTAAGCTTGAAATTGATTCTCTGAAAGCTTCACCAGTTGTTTCTGACGAAGTTGAATGTGCTGATTGTCCTATCTTTCTAGCTGATCTTGCCTTGTTTAAGGAAAAGCATGCCTCCAAGTGTGAGGAACTAGATGTGCTTAGGGTTGAAGTGGCTGAGCTTAAGTCTAGACCTGCTTTGCTATGTGCTTGTACTTCTTGCCCTATTTTGCATGAAAAAATTGATGAGAAGCATGCTTACACTGTTTCTCTTGAGGCTAAGCTGAAAGAACCAATTCCTACATCTTGCTCTACCTGTGAATTGCATGCTTTGAAGAATCTGGAACTTGCACATTATGTTGATCGTTTGCAGGATGAGAATGATGAGTTGACAAAGTTGATGGGTTGGTTGTCTGGTCCTGATCCTCATTTGAGGATAATGATCGAGACATACAAGAGGCAGGATGGTGAGGGACTTGGGGCAAACAAGGTTGGTGAGGGAAGTGGAGAGAATATCCCAGAGCCACCAAAAACCCACCACAAAAACGATTTCCCTATTAAACCTAACCATCTCAGGAACCGACTAGAGACAACCCCAGCTCCACCCGTGTTTCCTCCACAAACAAATAATTTCCAAAAGCCTATCAAGTTTGTGAGCACTTCAAGGAAAGTGTTTTTTGGGAAAGAGAGTGAGAAAGGATAGTGAGGAGAAACCGGTTGAGAAACCGAGTGGAGAGAAATCTAGTGAGTAGCCCCATCCCAAGCCTAAACCTAAGCCCATAAGGTTCCATTGTGGCTATTGTGGGAGAGATGGCCATAAGGATGAGTTTTTTTCAAAAGGAAGCGAGAGGAGAGAATGGCGAAGGAGTGGGATAATAAGGACAAGTACCACCCTTCCAATGGTGTACTTGAGCCTCGTGTGCAGATGCCCAGGGCCAAGGCGAGTGTGAGGACAGTTCCGGCTTGGGGAGAGCGAAAGGCTGCTGGAGGTGCTGCTGGCCGAGCTACACCGGTCAGACCGATGCACCACACGGGTCAGACTGGTGCAGGTCTAGACAGGCAGCACTTTGGGTTTCGTGCTCGTACAGGTGGTAGGTTTGGTTCTGGAGGTTGTGGTTCTGGTGGTTGGGCTAGAGAGTTTGCAGGAGGTCAGTTTGCTAGGCGTTCTCCCCCTCGTGCTTAATACAGGAATGGGAGGAGTCGTAGCTTTGAGTTGGAGAGGAGGGACGGTCCATGGTACTCTTTTCGTGGTTTTGGTCCTCCTCTAGTTAGAGAGGGTTGGTTCCCTCAGAGTGGTTACCATGGTGGTGTTCGTGGAGGTAGTTTTGGTAGGAAAGATGTTTTGGATTGTGCTAACCCCACTTTTGAGCAAATGGCTCGGCACTGATTTTACTCTTTTGGTACTAACCCCAGTGCTGAGTCATTTGTTCGCTCACGTGCTCGTTTTTGAATTTCAGGTGGGAGACTTGAAGAAAGTTTGGTTGATTGACTCCGGTTGCTCGAGGCATATGACCGGAGACAAGGGGTGGTTCTCAAGTCTCGTCCCGGTGGTGACAAAGAGGTACATCACTTTTGGGGACAATGGGCGAGGGCGTGTGCTTTCAGAACGTGAGACTAAGGTGAGTGACAAGATCACTCTCAAGCGTGTTGCTCTTGTTCAATCGCTTGGATACAATTTGCTTTCTGTGTCCCAACTGTTGGATGAGGGCTTTGAGGTGTTGTTTCGGCCTGGTGCTTCTCAGGTTTTGGACTCTCGAGGAGACCTTGTCTGTATGGTCGTTCCCGAGGGTCAGGTGTTTCAAGCTGATTTTTTTCAGTCGTCTGGTGTTGAGCGTTGTTTCTTGGCTGGTTCTTCGAGTGAGTTGTGGAAGTGGCATAGGAAGTTGGGTCACTTGAGCTTTGACCTTTTGTCTCGCTTGAGTAAACTCAATTTGGTCCGAGAATTGCCACGGTTGAGGCTTGATAAAGAGTTGGTTTGTGTTCCGTGTAGGCATGCCAAGATGGTAGCCTCTTCTCATCCGCCTCTCACCGATGTGATGACTGAGGGTCCATGCGAGCTACTCCATATGGACCTTGTTGGCCAAGCTCGTGTGCAATCTGCGGGTGGACGACTACTCTCGGTATGCGTGGGTGTTCTTTCTTGAGGAGAAAGGGGAGACGTTTGGTTTTGTTCGAGATCTTGTATTGAGGTTGAGGAACGAGAGGCACGGAGATGCCATACGAGCAATCCGCAGTGACAGTGGCTCAGAGTTCAGAAACTCTCATTTTGAAACTTTTTGCCATGACTTAGGTCTTGAACACCAGTTTTCGAGTGTGTATATGCCTCCCCAGAATGGTGTTGTGGAAAGGAAAAACAGTACCTTGTGTGAGATGGCTCTGACGATGCTTGATTAGCATAGGACTCCGAGAAGGTTCTGGGCTGAGGCGATGAATACCGCGTGCTATGTGTTGAACAGGATCTACCTCAGAGTGCATAAGAAGAAAACCTTCTACGAGTTTATGCACGGTCGCACACCCAAGGTGAGTCACTTCCATGTCTTTGGTTGCAAGTGCTTTATTCTGAAGAAAGGGAAGAAGCTGGGTAAGTTTGAGGATAGATCGGTCGATGGTATTTTCTTTGGCTATGCATCTCACTCTAGAGCATATCGTGTGTTCAATCTTGAAACTAACCAAATCCTGGAGACCTGCGAGGTAACCTTCGACGAGACACAACCACGTAGTCAGCTTGTCTTTGAGTGTGCAGGTGATGATGAACTTGGCGAGGAGATTTTTCAGGAGGAGGACCATGAACATGGAGATGATGAAGATGGCGGTGTGGTGCCCGCGGCTGAACATGTACACACTACTTCAACTACGGTGATGGACAAGCCCTCTCCCACACATACGACGACAAATCAAGATCAAGGAGAAGCTACTGTTGAGGGGGAGGTAGCATCAAGGCGAGAACCTCCCCGACGAGTACAAGTGGATCACCCAGCTTCAAGGATCATCGGCAACATGAATGAACGTACTACACGGTCGATGGTTCGAAACAATTCTCATTTCACTCATGCTGCATTTGTTGCCACCTTTGAGCCCAAAGACATTGGACACGCACTATTTGATCATAATTGGGTTAATTTGATGCATGAGGAGTTGGAGAACTTTGAGAGGAGCCAAGTTTGGGAATTGGTTGACCCTCCCCCAGGGTGTAAGACGATTGGGACAAAATGGGTGTGGAAGAGCGGAGAGGGAGAGAAATGTGAAGTGGTGAGAAACAAATCAAGACTTGTTGCTCAAGGGTTCAGTTAGAAGAAGGGGATTGACTACGAGGAGACCTTTGCTCCCGTAGCCCCTTTGGAGGTGATTAGGATCCTTCTAGCCTTTTCAGTGGCTAAAGGGTTCAAGTTGCACCAAATGGATGTGAAGAGTGCCTTCTTGAATTGTGTGTTGGAGGAAGAAGTGTATGTGAGGCAACCACCGGGGTTTGAGAGTGAGAAGTACCCCCACCGGGTATACAAGTTGAGGAAGGTGTTGTATGGGTTGAAGCAGGCGCCTAGAGGTTGGTATGGTAGGTTGAGGGGTTCCTATTTGAGCGAGGGTTTGAGATGGGAAAGGTCGATCATACCTTGTTTTTGCTCAGGCAGGGCAAAGATATCTTGATTGTGCAGGAATACGTGGATGATATTGTCTTTGGTGGCTCGTCTAACTCTCTTGTTGCAAGGTTTGCAGAGGATATGAGCAGGGAATTTGAGATGAGCATGATGGGCGAGTTGCAGTTCTTCCTCGGGCTACAAATCAAGCAATCAAATGAAGGAACATTTTTGCACCAAGCTAAGTACACCAAGGACATTGTGCGGAAGTTCAAGATGGAGGACTCCAAGGCCATGGCGACGCCTATGAGTACGACTATAGCTATTGATGCGGACGAGGAAGGTGAACATGTGGACCAGAAGGAGTACCGGAGCATGATCGGGTCACTCCTCTACTTGACGGCGACGAGGCCGGACATACAGTTCTCGGTGTGTCTGTGCACTCGTTTTCAAGCGTCTCCGAGGACTTCGCATCGGCAAGCGGTGAAGCGAATTTTCAGGTACTTGCGTCACACTCCCGACTTCGGCCTTTGGTACTCCGCGTCCTCTTCTTTGGCGCTTCATGGTTTTTCAGACGCGGATTTTGCCGGGTGTCGGTTGGATAGGAAGTCCACTTCTGGGACTTGCCAGTTTTTGGGGTCTTCTCTGGTGTCTTGGTCTTCCCGCAAACAATCGAGTGTTGCTCAATCCACTACCGGTGGATGGTCGCTTCCTTGTGTGATGAGTGATTGACAATGTTGTGTGGACTGATTCTTGGCTAAGTATTGCAGGTGCTGGTTGCGGCTTGACTGGTGTTGGTGCAGGTGAAGAACAAGCGCGAAAGGTCGTCGCCGGTGAGGCCTCCAGGTGTGCAGAAGACAAGTAGGCTTCGTTCGAGGGACCCGGTGGCCAGCGGGGTCAAGTGCGGGCCGCATGGTGGCATGAACAGCAAGATGAAGTCGTGGACGGTTTCTTGGTTGAGCCTCAAAACCAAGGTCGAGCCGGGACTTCGTGGGAGCCGAGTCATGAGTGGTGATTGGCGGAGGCTGCACCGAGTTCGCGGGGTTTCCGGTGGTTCACCAGAAAACCACTGGGTTCCTTGGTTGATCCACAAAGCCAAGACCGAAGAACCGAAGACGGTGCTGCAGCAGTGCCAGACCGGTCTAACCGGTGGGTCGGACCGGTCTGACTAGTGGGTACCGGTCTGACCGGTGGGGAGGACCGGTCTGACCGGTGTGCGACGACGCAATTCGGAGACTTCGAAGCGGAGGACACGCGTCGGGATCGCATGGCTTGCGTCGAGGCTACGCAGGGTGCGGTCACCTGGCATCCGTCCGATGGTGAAGACATGAAGACTTCCAAATCCGCCCTTGAGGGGCTTGTATCCCTAGTTATTAGGAAAGAGAATTTTAGACTTTCGGTTGCCTCCATATAACCCATGAGGTGAGAGGATGGCAGCCAACGCTTGAAACCCTAGTTCATTTGCTTTCCTATTTTTGCTTCCTATTTTCTTTAGGATTTCCATAGGACTAGCTTGAGAGCTTCATGGTGAGATCTTGTGAGAGGGTTGGATGATCAGGCGGCAAGCTAGACCTTGTATGAACCTTTGTTGCATATATAGATGATTCGGCGTGGCTCCTCAAGGTTTGGATGTGTTGTTCCCGGTTGTTCTTGGTGGTGATTTTCGGAGCCCTCTCTTGGTGATTTCTTTGGGTTGTTTTCGGGACCTTTCTCTTGGGGATTTGATGGGGGAAATTTGTGGGAACCCTTCGTGGTTCTTTGGGCTATGATTCCCCTCCCAAATCCGTGAGTAAAGGGGCTCGATTTTGGGGTTTTCTGAGTTCTAGGGTTTGTGGTGTTCTTGGCGGGATTTTTTCGATTCCTCCTTTTTTGACAAGTTTTGGTGGGATTAAACTTGGCTATGGACTCATCATGAGGTGTTCCTAATATCCCCAAAGTCTTGTTCAAGTCCGTGGAGCGATTCGGGAGATCGAGGTTTGGATTTGGGGGAGTTGACCCGTGGGTGCTGTTCATCCCGAGCTGCCCAGGCTACACCGGTCTGACCGGTGCTCTTGACCGGTCCGACCGGTGCAACCCTCGTAGGTTTTTGCTCGGGTGAACGTCCGGGTGTGTTCGTCGTTGTCCTGTGTTGCCGCTTGTTTCGAGTTTGGGTCGGTTTGGTGGTCGGTTGGCCTGTTTGGTGCTTTGGGGGCTTTCGGCCGTGGACCGGTCTAACCGGTGTGTCTCACCGGTCCGACCGGTGTGGAGCCACTTGGTGAAAGTTGCCCGGTTCACCATCGGGGACCGGCCCGACCGGTGGTGCTCACCGGTCCGACCGGTGTTGGTCCGTAGACTCGAGGTTTGGTGTTCCGCCGCGTTCTCGGGTCGGAAGGTTGTGTGTTGGTTCCTAGGTCCAGTGGCACTCCAGTGGCTACGTGGGCTTGACCAACTTGGGTAGTGAGTTGGAGAAGTGTGTTGGAAGCCGCGTTCATCTTGTTGGAGTTTCCATCTCCTTCGAGAAGAATTTTTATCGGCTCCCATTCACTCCCCCCCTCTCTGGTTCGCTGTATCGGTCCTTCAGCATGGAATCCCCATGAGGTGTTCCTACTATCCCCAAAGTCTTGCGCAAGTCCGTCGAGCGATTCAGGAGATCGGGGTTTGGATTTGGGGGAGTTGACCTGCGGGTGTTGTTCATCTCGATGAGCTCAGGTCACAACGGTCTGACCGGTGCAGACCCCTGTTGGGTTTTTGCTCGAGTGAACGTTTGGGTGAGTTTGTTGTTGTCGCGTGTGGCTGCTGTTTCGAGTTTGGGTCAGTTTGGAGCTCGGTTGGTCTGTTTGGTGTTTTGGGGCTTTCTGGCTTGGACCGGTCTGACCGATGAGTTTCACCGGCCTGACCGGTGTAGAGCTGTTCTGTGGAAGTCGCCAGGTTTCACCAGCAGGGACCGGCCTGACCGGTGGTGCTCACCGACCTGACCGGTGTAGGTTAGTGTGGCTCGAGTTTTGTGTTCCGCTGCGTTCTCGGGTCTGTGAGGTTGGGAGTTGGTTCCTAGGTCCAATAGCACTCCAGTGGCTGCGTGGGCTTGGCCAACTTGGGTAGTAAGTCGGAGACGTGTGTTGGAAGCCGTGTTCATCTTGTTGGAGCCTCCATCTCCTTCGAGAAGAATTTTTATCGGCTCCCATTCACTCCCCCCTCTATGGTTTGCCGTATTGGTCCTTCAAGTGAGGATTGTCGCCCGAGCCAGCTTCAGAGAGACTGGCGTGGGACCGATGTATGTTGGTGTAGTCGACACCTCTGAATCTTATATATTTTCAGTGTGATTTCACCACACCTAATGGTGTTGCTATATATTATTTGATTTAAATGCTCTAGGTGTAGCATCACAATCAGCATCCCTCCCTCTCATTCGGCACCTACCCTCGTCGTGCCTATATGCATCCTTGCAGAACGATCGACGATGGCAAGCACATGGAAGAGATTGTCCCATGCATCTTCACTTGAGAAGTCTTGAGCCAGCAACCTAAAGCTATACACAACAGAACAAAACTTGTACGTTGCTGTTAATTACCACTTGCTGCCGAAGTGAAGAGCTCAGCGCGTCGCAAAGTTGTTCATGCACTAGTAGGGAGAGGGGCTTTAGTCCCGGTTGGAGAAGGGTATAGGTCTCTCAAGTCCAACCAGGACTAATGCTCAGAGACAAAAGGCCCCCCCTTTAGCCCCAGTTGAACCAACCGGGACTAAAGGTTCATTTAGTCCCTGGTGGTATTACGAACCGAGACTAAAGGGGGGGGCACGCCAGCACCTGCGCCCACCCCCTTTTGTCTCGGTTGGTAATACCAACCGAGACTAAAGGGTCTCGTTTCTCTTTTTTTGTTTTCGATTTGAGCGTATATTCTAATTGTTGTCTAACCCGTATATGCACGTATACGTATTTGAACTTGTATATATGTATATACCTGTCTATATATACCATACACGCAGTTAGACTTATATATAAACTTTTTGAAGTTAGACTTATGTATAAACGTACATAAACTTAGAAATATACACATCAAAATAGATAGTATTTTTACATCAAAATATTGTTCACTTCAAATTTCTAGTCTCTATTGGATTTTTAGATGCATCATAATGATGTTTTCCTATTGGCATAACCACCTCGTCATGGATGAATCCCAAGAAACTTTCTTGAATCGCTGAAAGACAATCCTTCTGAATGACCTCATCCTTAACCATATCCATCTGTATAATGTGCAAATATGTTAATATATTACACCCAACAATTAAATATAGAAGCAGTTAGGAAATGATGTATTATTAATAGGTTTATTTAATTAACTTACATCATAATTTCCGGACTTTGCACTTGCCAAACATCGTATGTGCTCACAGACATAGTATCCACATAAACTGTTTCCTTGTTCCTGTCTAAAACACTAAAGTGGATAGGAGAAAATGTTATGAAATGTAAGTGTGATAAATTTAAATTTTCTGAAATCTGAAGTTGTTATTTGGATTACGTACCGGATAATCAGTATAGAATGTAATTGTTGGGTTCAATTCACCTTCTTTCACTGCAATGAATTTTTGCCAAGCTCTATTGAAAATTAATGAGAGATAATGTGTTAGTAAAAGCAATATATATATATATATTACATTTAAAAGAATGTCGTAGGTAGAATTATTACGCTTGAAACATATCTTGAAGGATTTGGTAACTTGCGGGGTTTTTTCTCAATGAATCCCACACCATGACGCTGCTATTGTCGACTTGAATGATCATAAGAATCTAGTGGAAACTGTACATACATGGTCATAATAGTCATACAAATTAGAACTAAATAGAATTAGCAAAGACAATTTGATGGCAATCGCACATACTCGCAGCTGTAAGGTAGTAGTATGAGATCCTTGTCATGAAACTTAGACAAGGTCCTATAGATTGTCTCGATTGTTGTGTCTAGTTGATGCTTGACCTCAAACTCGTTGACTTTTGATGGGTCCATGAAACCAATACTGGCAATATTCTTTTTATGCATCTCTTGTTTTTGCAGGCTACCAAAAATGAAATACAAAGTTAATTAGTAAATCCACATACATAATAATTCAATTAATAAACATAAAAAAGACGCCACTTACAGACACCAAGCGACGATGAGATCGGTATTCATGGCGTCTTGAAACTTCATAAATATCTTAGAATTCCAGCCAGACCACCTTGTTGCCTTCAGTGGAAAAATCTTCGGGTGCAGCAAGCATACCTATGCTATGTACGCCTTTCAGTGATTGTTGCATGTACCACTCATGAAATTTGTACATCTTAGGTGAGAGCTTAAGTACTAGTTTTGGCTTGATAAGAGGTTTTTCTAGCTGAAAGGGCCATCCATACTCGAAACTTGGATCCCGGGGTGGTTCTTCATGGCCGAGTGTAACACCTAAAGGCATCCTTGTTTGTTCCATGAAATCCAGGAGCTTCACTACTTCTTGTGTAAGCATTTCTGCTAGAGCTCGTTCATGTGCATTGAGGCTGGAGGCAACGTAAGTCTGTTTGCTCATCGACGCATCTTCTATAGACAACGTCGACGCTAGTATGGGCATCAATTTCTTGCTGTTTTCACTCATTAGTTTGAAAAACCCAAGTTTTGGCTGGATCTACTTGTTTGGTCTTCTCTAGCTCCCTCCGTTGTTGTTTTGTATTCAGATTGTTGAAAAATTCAAGCACATGTTGGGCATCGATCGTTGTTTTTCCTTCTTCTTCTGTCATCTCCCATGCTAGCTTCCTTTTACTAATGGGCTCAACGATTTTCTTTATCGTCAGTGGTTTTTCAGCTTTGGTGGTGCACTGGGTTGGAAGACTGTGCTCTGATGGTTTTTTCGGTTGTGATTTCGTGGCTAGGTGGTTTCTTCTGCAGTGGTTTCTTGTGTGGTGGATTCGTGGTTTTTCCTGATGTGCTTTGGTGGCTGGGCGGTTTTTCTGATGTGCTTTCGTGCCTGGGCGGTTGTTTCTGCGGTGCTTTGGTGTTTTTTCTACTTTTGATGGTGCTTGCTTTGCTGCCATTGGGTTTTTCTGCTTTTTTGGAGGTGATTCGGGATTGATGTCAATATCATGGCTGGAGCTCGCACCTCCGGCATTGAATAATGGTTCTTGTGTAGACGGTGAGCGAAGTGATATTGAAGGTTGTGAGAACGACCTAGCAGATGATTATGGTCGCGACTGTGGGGGACCTGTAGGAGGGATTGATCCCTCCGTCTGGGGGATTATAATGTAACGTTTGGGCCACATCCTTGAGTGTCCTTTCCCCGTCACCTCCTGGGATATCTAGCTCTAAATCTTCAAATATTGGTTGGCAAATCTCCTCCACAAAAATCGAGGCGTAGCCGGGTGGAATCAACATACCGTGGCTAGTCTGTCCAGGAAAATGTGCAAAAGAACTTCCGTACGCCACCTGCATTGTGATGTTGCCGAATGGCTTGTGCAGCTCACATGGGATGCACCGACAGAGAAAATCCACCGGGTATTGTTGGTTGTCATCCACTGGAACTCCTTCGATTGCCATAGGCTCTTTAGGGCCTTCTGTGCAAGCACCCGGTGCGACCTCTATGCAAGCACCTGGTGCAACCCTCAATAGAAGCAGAACTGCTTTTCCGAGCGGAAGGGCTAATGACAGGATCCAGAGGTACTTCGGGTAGTGCTCTAGTTTTAGCTATTTGAGATATCGTTACGACCAGTCGCCGTTCAATCTCTACCTGCATCTTTTTTTCTTGTTCTTTAAGTCTTTGCTCCACTATTCGGTGTCAATGCTCCTCTTCGCGCTCTTTTCTTCTTTTGCGGCTTTTATAGCTATCGAGGTTTCCCTTGAAGGCATACTTCCACGGCACCACCCCGTAGCCCCTACAACGTCCTGGGTGTTCTGGATTCCCAAGTGCCATAGTGAGCTCATCCATTTCTCTGTCAATCTTTAATCTTCCAGCTTTGACATCTTCTATTTTGTTCATTAACTCAAGTACTGCCTTCTCTCGTAATGTGTGCGGGAATTCAAGGGTACCATCATCCGGGTTCAATCTGCCTCCATGCGCATAATACCAGTTCTTCGATCTTTCGGGCCAGTGAAAGACTGCTGATATGATACGCATTGAGACATGAACTTGTCCTTGAATTTTTTTGGAGCACAAGGCTGGCCAAGCTCTGACACCTCCGTGATATGATACATCACATCACCGACGATTAGTTGTGTACGACCTCTCTTGGACTTTTTCGTCGTCAATCCAGAAGCCTACAAGAATTAACAATAATTTTCCATGAATCGACATAAATTTATGAGAATATACAAGAAATGGGGTTATCGAATTAATACTAATGAACTTAATGCATGATATGTATACCTCGTTGGAACCTTCTACATTAGCATCCTCAAGGTCGTCATTATTTTATGAGTCGGTAGCTATGTCTTCCTCGTTATTTGCAAAGTCATGGGCGGCGACGCCTCCTTCACCAATCATATTTAGAATAATTTCCTCATTCGTGTAGGATGCAAAGGCATTTGCACCGCCAGCAATAATCTCCTCCATAATCCTTTCATCTTTGTCATTGTTATCCATCTAGAATTAACAGTAATTTTCTATGAATCGACACAAATTTATGAGAATATACAATAATTTCTATTAATTTCTAGTATCCATCTAGAATAAACACTAAATTTCTATGAATCGACGCGAATTTATGAGAATATACAATAATTTTTGTTTATTTGTACTATCCATCTAGAACAAACACAATTTTTCTATGAATCAACGCAAATTTATGAGAATATACAATAATTTCTATGTATTTCAAGTATCCATCAGAATAAACAGTAATTTTCTATAAATCGACACGAATTTATGAGAATATACAATAATTTCTATGTATTTCTAGTATCCATCTAGAATAAACATTAATTTTCTATGAATCGACGTGAATTTATGAGAATAAACAATAATTTTTGTTTATTTGTACTATCCATCTATAATAAACACTAATTTTCTATGAATCGATGTGAATTTATGAGAATATACAATAATTTCTGTTTATTTGTACTATCCATCTAGAGTAAACAATAATTTTCTACGAATCGACACGAATTTATGAGAATATACACTAATTTCCATTTATTTCTAGAATCGGTAGTGTCGCCTACCGCAGTCGGTGAGGAGAAGGGGAGAGACGGTGGCGGGATCTTGGGGTGCATTGAGGGAGGCAGTGGGGAGCCGGGGCGAGACGACGGTGGGATCTTGGGTGCGTCGAGGGAGGCAGTGGGGAGCCAGAGAGAGATGGCAGTCGGCAATGCTGGGGAGAAACATATTTAATTAGAATTATTATAGACATATTTAGTACAATTTTATACATAAATTTCTTCTTCAAAAGAAATTAAAAAAATTGCTGACGCAAACAATTAATTTGCTTGCGTCAGCAAGACCCAATTTGGGGGCAGCCGGGCAGTGTCAGTGTACGGTGGCGGACGAGGGGGGTGCCCCTACCGGTGTTGGGGAGGACAACCGTGAGGCTCCCCTACCAGCAGGACGAGGCGACGATGTTGATGCGTGGGTGGAGGCGACAACGTGCAGGCCGGCCGAGCGGCAAGGCACGCGGCGCGCGTGGTGGCGAAGCCCGGAGGCTCCGGGAGGACGGCGCGGAGGAGGAGGATGGGGAGGTAGCCAACACGAGGATTATGGGGATGAGGAGCCACGGAGGCCGGGGCGAGGTCGGGGGGGGGGGAAGTCGGCCGCGTTCGGGGGCCGACGGCGGCGGACCGGGCGGTGTGGCGGGGGCGAGGGCGTCGGCGGGTCGGTGGACAGCGGATTTCGAGAGGCCGGCGGCGGCGGAGAATCCGATGGGGCAGAGGACGGGGGGCGCCGCGAAAGGCAGCGATCAGGGAGGATGACGGCAGCGGAGGAGGAGGACACGACGATGACGATGGTGGCGGATCGGGGACGGAAAAGTGGCCAAGTGCTGGAGGGGGAGGGTCGCTGCTTTTATATATAGACACACCTTTAGTCCCGGGTCGTGTGACGAACCATGACAAAATGGGGGCCTATTGTCACGGGTTGTGATACCACCTGGGACTAAAGGGTGATTTCACGCGGGAGCCTCAAAAGGAAAAAATTTCCCTCTTTAGTCCTAGGTGGTTTTACGACCCGAGACAAAAGGCCCCCCTTTTGTCTCGGGTGGTAACACCACCCGGGACTAAAGGTCTATTTTGCGCGCGACTTTAATTCTTTTCCCATTTTCCCTCCTCATTTTCTCATTCTTTCTGTTTGCAACATTTTTAAAAAAATGGTAAGTTTAATATTTTAACCATGCAAAATTATATTTCGTTAAGTGTTAACGGCCTTAACTTTCCAATATAAAAAATAATTTAATAGTTGAAATAATTACTTTCTTTTTGGACTCGACAATATTTGTTTCCTAAGACATAAAAATGCTCAACTAATTCAGAAAAATCTCAAACTTTGTGGTTACTTCTCACAGGGCATCTAAAAGGCTTTAAGAAGTTTTAGTTTCAAATAAATAAAGGAATACACTCATAGAACATTACACAAATGATTTGAACATTAATCATTACAATACACATTGGCAAAGAAACAGAGGGATGTTAAGTGGCTCGTACTCAAGCTCCCATATCTCTTCTATGGCACCATAATACGAGTTCTTGTTATTGTTGTTGTCCATGGCGTCTATATGGACACCACTGTTTTGGTGTGTGGTTTTCCGATTTGGTTTCTTGTGTAAAAAGTATAACCATTTATATCGTAAGCTTGGAATTTGACAATTGTGCTAGAAGGTCCCCTGGCTAAAAAGCGAGTTGTGGGTGAATTGTGGAATCACCAATAACTTGTTCACTCAACCATGAGGTGAAATTTTCCAAGTGATGGCGTGTAACCCATGCTTCGGTTTTGGTTGGATTTTGTGAAGAAATAATCTGCTTGTGTTCCTCAATATACGGAGTCACCAAGGTTGATTGTTGCAGAACAGCTAGGTGTGCTTTATTAAACAAATTAGTATCATTGATGAAACATGCTTTCCTTCCAATGGTGCCCTTTCCTAGTAGCATCCCCTCGTGTCGTGATACTGGAACCCCAATCGAGTCAATTGAGTTGACAAAGTCCACACAAAGCTCAATGACCTCCTCAGTTACACATGCTTTGGCGATGCTTCCTTCTGGACATGTGCGGTTAAGAACATATTTCTTGAGGACTGACATGAATCTCTCAAAAGGCCACATGTTGTGCAGGAATACTGGTCCAAGAATAGTAATCTCTTTCACAAGGTGCATCAGGAGGTGAGTCATAATATCGAAGAATGAAGGTGTAAGTCCCAAGTCAAAGCTAACAAGACATTGCACAACATCATTCTGTAGCTTCACTAGGTTCCTTGGATTGATTGCCTTCTGTGAAATTGCATTGAGAAATGCACAAAGCTTTACGAGCGCTATTCGTACTTTCTCTGGTAGAACACCCCTCAACGCAACTGGAAGTAACCGTGTCATCAACATGTGGCAGTCGTGGGCCTTTAGATTTGTGAACTTCTTATCTTTCATATTTATTATCCCTTATATATTCGATGACTAGCCAGATGGAACCTTCATACTCTTTAGGCAATCAAACATGATGTCCTTCTCTTCCTTTCTCAGGGTGCAACTAGCAGGACCTAAGTAATCTTGTTCTTCCTCCTCAACCTCTTCAGGATCTGCTTCTTCCTCATCAACCTCTATCGGAGGTGCTTCATTCCTATGGATATTTTTTAGGTCTCGTCGTGCTTCCAATGTATCTTTAGAGTTATTGTAACAACCCAAGAAGCCTAGGACATTCAGACAAAGATTCTTCGTCAAGTGCATCATGTCAATAGTGTTCCGGACCTCAAGAATTTCCCAATAAGGTAACTCCCAAAATATAGATTTCTTCTTCCACATTGGTGCACGCCCATTAGCATCATGTGGAACAGGTTCACTATCATCACCCTTTCCAAAGACAACCCTTAGATCCTTTACCATCTCAAATATCTCCTCTCCTTTAAAATGGGGGGGCTTTGTACGATGATCAGTCTTTCCTTTCCAATGCAAACCTTTCTTCCTTAAGGGAATCTTCTCGGGAAGAAAGCGACGGTGACCCATATACACAACCTTCTTACAATTTTTCAGATGAATATCGTCTGTTTTATGTAAACAGTGGGTGCAGGTCCGATATCCTTGTTTGAGTGACCAGATAGGTTACTTAAAGCAGGCCAATCATTGATGGTAATGAATAACAATGCTCGTAGGTTGAAGTTCTCTTGCTTATTCTCATCCCACACACGTACACCTTCTTTCTTCCAAAGCAGTAATAGTTCATCAACCAATGGTCTTAGATACACATCAATGTCGTTGCCAGGTTGTTTTGGACCTTGGATTAGCATCAACATCATAATGAACTTTCACTTCATGCACATCCAAACAGGAAGGTTGAACATGCATAGTGTCACAGGCCGAGTGCTATGACCACTGCTAAACTCACCAAATGGATTGAAACCATCTGTGTGTAAACCAAATCTTATGTTTCTTGCTTCCCCAGCAAAATCTTTGTATTTTCTATCAATCTTTCTCCATTGAGACCCATCTGTCGGATGTCTCAGCATGTGGTCTTGCTTACGATTGCTTTTGTGCCATGTCATCAACTTAGCATTTTCTTTGTTCTTGAACAAACACTTCAAACGTGGTATTATAGGAAAATACCACGTAACCTTCATCGGTACTTTTGTCATCTTGGGAGGTGTCCGCTAGGGAGCACCAGGATCATCATCTCTCCGGATATTATAACATAGCGCTTTGCAAACAGGACAAGCTTCCAAATTCTCGTGTTCTGTGCCTCGATATAGGATGCAATCATTAGGGCAGGCATGGATCTTCTGAACCTCCAACCCCAGAGGGCACAATGTTTGTTTCGCTTCATATGTTGTCAGCGGTAATTCATTATTCCCGGGAAGATTGTCCTTCACAATTTTTAGCATCCCCTCAAATGCTTTATCAGACACACCATATTTTGCCTTCCATTGCAACATTTCAAGTGTAGTACCAAGCTTTTTGTGACCCTGTTTGCAATCTGGGTACAATAGTTTTCTATGATCTTCTATCATATGACGCAACTTTGCCTTTTCATTATCATTTTGACAGTCCCTTTGTGCATCTTTTAGAACTTGACCAAGATCATCATGGACGTCTTCTGGTATCTCTTCTTCGCCAGCATCTTCTATTAAAGTATCCTCAAAATGTTGCCCCGCGGCCCAGTCAAGAATGTTATTATCATCCTCCTCATCTTCATTCTCTTCCATCACAACTCCTTTTTCACCGTGCCTGGTCCAAAGCACATGGTTCGCCATGAATCCGTTTTTAATCAAGTGGAGGTGAAGAGTCCCCCAGTCAGAGTAGTCTTTGTCATTTCTGCACAAAGAGCATGGACAACACATGAATCCCTTTGGGTTCTTGTTGGCTTTGGCCACTTCAAGGAAAGCTTGCATGCCAGCACTGTACTTCGGGGATCGTCCGTTGGCGTTCATCCATTGTCGATTCATCTGCATCATATTAAGTCCACAAATTATTTCCTTTAAATAAAAATGAAAAGGGTGAGTTTGATGATGTATTCCATTATGAACTAGATGATGAGAACTAGAGGCCTACCTACATTCTTCCTTAACATGTTGATCATCTCAACACGTACAATACGTGAATTCATAAATGTGTTTGAAGCAGAGGTTCAAAAGCTAGAAGCTGACTAGTTTTAGCTTGGAGACTTGTGATACAATGAAATACAAAGGTCACCTGATGGTTATTTTGATCTCCATTATTAATGACCATACTTTTTGTAAACTAACTTCTAAAAATTAGCTAAATGCAAAATCAAGATTAGTTCTATGTTTCATTATATTAAAAAGTAAACAAAGACAAAGATGAAGGGTGAATTCGATGATGTATTACGTTATGAACTAGATGATGAGAACTGGAGGCCTACCTACATTCTTCCTTAACATGTTGATCATCTAAACACGTACAATACGTGAATTCCTAAATGTGTTTGAAGCAGAGGTTCAAAAGCTAGAAGCTGACTAGTTTTAGCTTCGGGACTTGTGATACAATGACATACAGAGGTCACCTGATGGCCATTTTGATCTCCATTATTAATGACCATGTTTCTTATAAACTAACTTCTATAAAATTAGCTAAATGTAAAATCATAATTAGTTCTATGATTCATTATTTCAAAAAGTAAAATTCAATTTTTTCTACATCGATATAAAAAATAACAAGACAATGCTAGTGTTTAGCCAACCACTTTTTTTCTCAATCTTAAGTATATAAATAACCTCATCTCTCATTACCTCCTGCCACCTAGGATTTAAGATTTATATTTTCTCCATCTCTAAAATATATAAAAACAATTAATCACAACAAATGATGGGATGAAGAAGAATCAAACCTCGACAACACTCTAGAGGAGAGAAATCTTCACAAATACATGAAGAAAAAAACTCAGCAGCACCTCTCTAAGATTGAGGCGCCATGGAGGAGTAGCTTGAGCTCTTGGTGAAGAATGGCTCGGGCAAGAGAAAGGGGAAGAAGAAGTTGTATTTATAGGGCACCGGCTATTAGTCCCGGGTGGAGTTACCAACCGAGACTAAAGGGCACCCTTTAGTCCCGGTTGGCAACTCCACCCGAGACTAAAGAATTAGCACCGGGTGGAATTACCAACTGAGACTAAAGGGGTACTTCCACTGGGTACCCTTTAGTCTCGGTTGGTAATTCCACCAGTTGCTAAAAGCCTGCGTCAATCATTGCAGGAGAATTACGTTGGGAGCCAGCCCTTTTTTCACGGTTGGTTATACCAATCGGGACTAAAAGGGGTGTCTACAACCAGCATTTCGGGCCATGTCGATGAAAGGCCTTTAGTCCCGGCTTCAAAGTTGAACTAGGACTAAAGGCCCGAACCAAAGCATCCCTCTCCACCAGTGATGAGACCCATTCTAATCTATTCTGCATCAGTTTTAATCTTCTAGGTGTGATCTACTAGGGCTAGTGATCCTGGTTAAGTGCGTTTACATCTATGTGTTGTTAGTAATGGTAAGTTAATCTAACATACAGGACTAGGGGACTAGAACGGCACTTTTTGAGATGTGGAATCAATTCCGAAGATAGGTGGTCGCTGTCGGCGATGGCCGCGGTTCTTGGGCTGCACGGTGCGCTTGGCGCCATGACAGGCACCACCACCTCCATCTCGCGCGCGCTCTCTCTTCGCCTGCTGTGCTTTCTTGCTCCCTCTCCCTCTGTCTCCGGCCACTTCTAATGTCTTTGCTTGCTCCTTTAAAAGGCCCTGGGATTTTGTTATTGTAATTGTTACAATCAATGACAGTGCATATCGAAGAGAATGTCCCATGTTTGTGCTCTATTATCATTGCGGGAAAATGACGTTGGGAGGCAGCCCTTTTGTCACGGTTGGTTATACCAACAGAGACTAAAGGGGGTGTCTCCAGCGAGCATTTCGGGCCACGTCGACGAAAGGCCTTTAGTTGCGGCTCCAAAGTTGAACTGGGACTAAAGGCCCGAACCAAAGCCTCCCTCTCCACCAGTGATGACGTGATTGCCAATGCAACGCGATCCTTGATGGTGTTGTGTTGTACATTCGATTCCAATGCCGGGTGTAGCATAACAACAATAATAAGCATCATCTTTTTCCTTCCTCGCCACTTTCCCTCGTCATGCCAATATTTTCGACATGCATAAAAGATATACGATTACATCATGTTATTTTTAATGATAGCATATGTGGGTAATTTAGACATAAATTTAGGGCCGTTAAATTATTTTTAAATGATATAGGTGATTAATTTAGATGAGGAATTAGCCGGTCACTTCAGCCTATTTTCATAATAGTACGTAGAGATAGCTAACTTTTAAAGTGGCTATTACTATTAATTTTTGTCTATTGGATGGATGGTAATATGATTTTTTACATTTTTTGGGAGAACTTTTACATTTATATTTTTACAATTTCCTAGTGCATCTTGTGAGGATTAACATAGAGGCTTTAGATGACCAAAGCCATAACTCCGCACAATATTAAACGTGTAGGATTGCCTCGTTTGTTGTAGCTCAAATCAACATATCCCGTGTTTTAGGCTCTGCGCACATGCACAAACCTAGCACTAGAGACTCTTGATTTGTGAAAGAGAATGAAAGTGACAATAAAAAAGGACTCAAGTGCATGCCGTGGAAGTGTCTGAATTGTACAGCTCAACTGTGGGACATCGGTTGTGAAGGGCTCAACCAGACCGTCATTATTTAGGCATCGTATCCTAGCACTATATTGGTCCTACTGCTTTACAACCTTAAGCTTCTGTATGAAAGTGAGATTATTACCTTATCCATTCTTATTCCATCGCACTTTATGATGTTGGTAGGTGTAGCTAGCGTAACATTCAGCATCTTGTTATTATCCCGCATCGGCACTTACCCTCCTCATGCCCATATTGTGGTTGTCCCTAATAGTACTGGTTTCTTCATTTTGAAGTGCAGTTTTTTTTGACAGCATTTTTGAAGTGAAGGTTCAAGTTTTCTTAGCATGCAAGTGTGTATACAAGGAGGAGAGGCTAAAAGTTGCCGACGTGTATGCACCACCTTTTGGGATGTGAATCAAGTTTTACATGTGCATGTACGGAATAGAGGACTACCATGCAGTGTAAGATATATTTGGTTGACCTCAGGTCCGCCAAACCGCACGGGAGAAGCCTCTCCTGTGCCTCAGCCCGTTTGCCGTTGATCGGGAGGCAAACACTAAGCCCATTAGGCTCGGCCCTTTGCCTGCAACGCTATTATATACACTACGGGAGACGACCGCTTCCCCGAGTGTCAAATGCACTCAGGGAAGGCCCCAGAACACTCGGGAAAGGCTTCCCCAAGTGCAACACTCGGGGAAGGCCTACCGGGGACGCTTCTCACGGGAAAGAGGTCTTCCCCGAGTGCCAAATCTCGAGCACTCGGGGAAGCCTTCCTCGAGTGTCGTGCTCCCTCTCGGGGACAATTTAATGCCGTCGGAACCGTTTCTCGTTTTTTAAAACCTCTTCCCCGAGTGCAACACTCGGGGAAGGTATTTGTTTTTTTAGAAATCCTCTTCCCCGAGTGCCCGCGGAGCGACACTCGGGGAAGAGTTTCCCCGTGTTTTTTATAAGTGTCGGGGACAGCCATAGGGGTCCCCTTAAACAACGGGGAAATCCTCACTTAAAACCCGCAACAAAGCCAAAACACAGCTTGCCTAACCATGAAGGATACGGCCCACACCGCAGGGACCCCGACAGCCCATCAAGGCGGCCCTCTCGAAGATCCCCTCGAGCAGGCTCCGCCTCGCTCGAGGATGCGCGTCCCCCTCGGGCGGGCTCCGCCCCGTTCGAGGGGGTGTGCTTCCCTCGAGCGGGCTCCGCCTCGCTCGAGGGCTCGCTCCCCCTCGAGCAGGCACCGCTTCGCTCGAGGGTCCGTCCCGCCCTCGATCGGGGTCCGCCACGCTCGAGGGCGCCCCTCACGCGTGTGCCGGCCCCGTACACGGGCATTTAAAGCCCTGACACCGGCGGGACGGCGCCATCATGCGCCCGGGGCTCGCGCCCCGGTGCCGCCGCACCAACTCCCCAGGGAGGAACCCATCCCCATCACTGTGGGGAGGGACTGTGCAGCGCGGCCGGTGTCAGTCCCGTGACGTCGTGCGCCTGCTCCAGTACGGCTAACGCGCCGAGCCCTCGAAGGGGGGCCGGTTGCACCCTCGATTCACTTTCTTGTGACCCTACAGGGTTAGGTGGAGGCGCTAGGCCGGTGGAACACCATCCCCGCCACTGTAACAGCATGGCCGCCATCCCCGCGCATGCAGGCGCACGCCAGGCGCTGTAGCAAAAACTCCAGCACTGTGAAGCGCGTCGGGAAGGGACGCCGTTTTACCTACTCCTGTACTCCGTACGGGCCAACGTCAGCACCTCCCTCGAAGCCTATCAGAAGGCGTTACCACCATCTGCTGCCCTTCAACCCTCGAACCGCCACTGTTCGGGTACAAGGTAGGCCATGATGGCCAGATCGCCGCAAGGATCGTCCGGACGGCCGCCCACTCTACAGCATAGCACGTCGTGCTTCCCCACGTAGCTAGATAGCGCGGCGTGCATGTAATCCGCCTCCCCCTTGATCTATAAAAGGGGGGGCGAACCCCCCAGCCGGGGGGGGGGGGGGGGGGGACACAGAGAGGCAGGAACACACGGCACACCACGTACTCCTTCTCCAATTCTCCCACAATATCTTCAGCCACTCCACCAGGGACTTGGAAGCCACGCTTCCTCTCCCGCCTTGCTTGTAGCAGCCCCACTACAGGCACCCCCGGTGCTGAGCAATATAGTGCCGTGAGCACACCACTGCTGGACGTACGGCCCCCTCGGCCGGAACCAGGATAAATCCCGTGTCTCTTATTGCTTAGCATCGACCATTGAGGGATAGACCTCGGCACTTTCTATCGGTTAGTGTCGGGACCATATTCCGCACCGAGCCGGTTGGCGCCCACCGTGGGGCAATCGAGCGCCTAAGGTCATTCCGTCAACTCCCTCCAGGGTGATCCGCACCGAGTACCGCGGTACACGCTACCGCATGGGTAGCTCGGACCCCCTCCCCGGCCGGTTCGAAATTCGCTTCGGGGACCCGAACTTTCGGGCCACGGGGAACGGCTATCTCATGCGCCTCACCAACCGTGAGGAGCCCCGCGCGCGGCGCCGGGGCCGGTCCGCTCCGGTCCCCGCCGCACGCACCACCACGGCGCGAGCGCCCGCAGGCACGGATGCCGCGGGCCCGTCGACGCCACGACGCCGCCGTCGCTGCGGGCGGCGTTCGCGCCGGGCTCGGTCCGAGCGGCGGCGGGGCCGAGCGCGCCGCCACTCGGCGCGGCGCGCCCGCCATCACGACCGCCACCGCCCCGGCGGGACAGCGCACGGTCTCCGGACCGCGCATCCCCATCGGGCTGCGTGGCGCTACGTCGGCCTACAATGCCAACATCAACACCACGATGCACAGGGTTCCGCCTGGCCGCCACGTTTTCGTCGCCAGGGACCCCGGCGCCTCAGCAGGGGACGAGTCATCCCTGGGTTCCATCGACGCGTTGCCACCCGCCAACCGCCACGGATACGCGGAGTGGGACTTCTCCGGCGTGCCAGACCCAGTTGTGTTCCGGTGTTTCCTCGACGCTACGGACTACTGGTTCGGCTGCTCCGACGACTCCAGCACCGGGAGCTACGATCCCGCGCGGGAGTGCTACGCCGTCATCACCAACGACCCGGCCATTGCCGCCGGTGCGGTGGGCGCCGGAGACGGGGAAGTCACGCCTGCCCCAAGGATCGCCACACGCCTGGCCGCGAGGCCAAGCGCTCCTGCTGGGGCCGACGCCGACGCGTAGCTAGCCCAAGCACGCGAGCTCGAGGCCAAGCCGGCGGAGGAATGCGGACGGTGCGGCTGCTCCGCGCCTCAATGGCGGGGGGGGGAAGCCTCCGCGCGCGGCGAACGCGCACGGGAGCTGGGCTGGTAAGTCCACGACCGCATCAACACCGTCCCCAACATCGACAACGCGGACCCGCCCCCGCGGGCGAGCCAAAAGCTCATCGCCGCCGTGACGCTGCTGCGGGCCATGCCGGCACCCTCGACCACCGAGGCTCGAGACCTGCACCGCGAGGTGCAAACTCTCATCGAGCAAGCGACCGTCCAGCAGGCCGAGAGCTCGGCCTCACGCATCCGCCAACAGGGGGATGCGCGGGATGACGAAGCTGCACCGGGAGGCGAACCCTCGGTGCACGCAGGGGGACCGGCGGGGCGGCCCGCCGACCAAGGACGCACGCCGGCCAAGGAGCGGCTCCTTGACGCACGCAGGGCGCTGGATGGCGACGCCCGCAACGTCATCAACGCCAGGCGCACTGTAGGGCGGGCGCACGGGCAGCAGGGGGCTACCACCCTCGACGGGGTGGACGCTACGACAGCGGCGAGGACCGCTCCCCGACGCCGGAGCCCCCAGGGACCCGTGTGTTCAGCCGGGAGATCCACGCGGCGGCGTTCCCCCAACGCTTCCGCCAACCCTCGACCATCGTCAAGTACAACGGGGAGACGGACCCCCGTGTGTGGCTCAACGACTACCGCTTGGCTTGCCAGCTGGGCGGGGCCACCAGCGACGAGGTCATCATCCGCAACTTGCCCCTGCATCTCGGCGACGCGGCCCGGACATGGCTCGAGCACTTGCCCGCTAGCCAAATCCACAACTGGGACGATCTGGTCCGCACGTTCGTGAGCAACTTCCAGGGCACGTACGTGCGCCCCGGAAATTCATGGGACCTGCGCTCCTGCACGCAGAAGCCCGGCGAGTCGCTGCGGGACTTCATACGGCGCTTCTCCAAGCGCTGCACGGAGCTCCCCAGCGTGGCGCAGTCCGAGATCGTGCACGCCTTCCTCGAAGGCACCACGTGCCGGGACCTCGTGCGGGAGCTGGGACGCAGCCCGCCTGCGGACTCCAACGAGCTGTTCGACATCGCCACCAGCTTCGCCTCCGGAGAAGAGGCCGTGGGGGCGATCTTCGACGGCAAGAAGGGCAAGCGCTCGGAGGACGCGCCCGCGGAGGGCAGCAAGTCCAAGGAGCCCCACCGCAACGACAAGCGGGGCAAGAAGGGGAAGAAGCCGCGCCGCGAGGCGCGCGAGCAGGGGCGCGACGGCGGCAATGCCGAGGCCCTTGCTGTTGACCCGGCTCGACGGGGCCCTCGACCGGCCCCTCGAGGCCCGGGGGTGTTCGACGACATGCTGAAAAAGCCATGTCCTTACCACAAGACCCCAGTGAACCACACCCTTGAGCAGTGCGATATGCTCAAGAAGTTCTACGGCCGTGCCGCCGCGAAGGAGGCAGAGGCCAAGAAAGACGGAGGCGATGGCGACGCAGGCGGCTTCCCCGCCGTCGAAAACGTGTTCCTCATCTTTGGGGGGCCAACCGTCGACATGTCGACCCGCCAGCGCAAGAAGGAGCGGCATGAGGTCCTCGCCGCGGAGAGGGCGCCTCCGTCCTTCCTCAATTGGTCGGAGGACGCCATCACCTTCAGCCGGGAAGACCACCCAAACCGCGTCCCCAACCCGGGCCAGTACCCGCTGGTGGTCGACCCCATCATCGGGAACGCCCGGTTCTCGAAGGTCCTCATGGACGGAGGCAGCAGCCTCAACATCCTCTACGCGCATACGTTGCGCCTGATGGGGATCGGGTTGGACCGAGCCGCGGCCCGAAGACGAAGCCGTTCCACGGCATTGCGCCCGGCAAGCAGGTCCAGCCCCTCGGGCAGATTGACCTGCCAGTTTGGTTTGGCACCCCAAAGAACTTCCGCAAGGAGATCCTCACCTTCGAGGTGGTGGGGTTCAAGGGGGCCTACCACGCTATACTTGGGCGACCCTGTTACGCCAAATTCATGGCGGTCCCCAATTATACCTACCTGAAGATGAAGATGCCGGGACCAAACGGCGTCATCACCGTCGGCTCGTCCATCGAGCACGCATTCGACTGCGACGTCGAGTGCGTAGAACACGCAGAGGCACTGGCGCTGGATGAAGCGCTGGTGAACACGTTGGAGAAGATGGTCAACGAAGACCTCGACTCCGCCGCCAAGCACACCGGCACCTTCGAGGCCGCAGAGCAGACCAAGGAGGTCCCCCTCGACCCTCTAGCCCCCGAGGGCAAGGCGTTGAGGGTCTGCTCCACCCTCGATCCCAAATAGGAAGTGGTGCTCGTCGACTTCCTCCGCGCCAACGCCGACATCTTCGCGTGGAGCCCCTCGGATATGCCAGCCATCCCGAGGGAAGTCGCCGAGCACTCCCATGACATCCTGCCAAACGCCCGCGTCGTGCAACAACGGCTCCGCCGCTTCGACGAAGAACGGCGGCGGGCAATCGGAGCGGAGCTGCGGAAGCTTCTCGAGGCCGGATTCATCAAGGAGGTGTTACACCCAACGTGGCTAGCAAACCCCGTGCTTGTAAAGAAAAAGAATGGGAAGTGGCGGATGTGTATAGACTACACTAGTCTTAATAAAGCATGTCCTAAAGTTCCTTTTCCTTTGCCACGCATTGATCAAATCGTTGATTCAACGGCTAGGTGCGAATTGCTCTGCTTCCTTGATGCCTATTCCGGGTACCACCAAATAAAGATGAAGGAGTCCGACCAGCTCGCGACTTCGTTCATCACACCGTTCGGGACGTTCTACTACGTCACGATGCCATTTGGCCTCAGAAACGTGGGTGCAACATACCAGCGTTGCATGCAGCACGTTTTTGGGGATCACATCGGGCGGACGGTCGAAGCATACGTGGACGATATCGTCGTAAAAACCAGGAAGGCAGACGACCTGGTTGGCGACCTTGGCGTCGCGTTCGGCTGCCTACGGGCCAATGGGGTCAAGTTAAACCCCGAAAAGTGTGTCTTTGGAGTGCCGCGGGGCATGCTCCTAGGATACATTGTCTCCCAGCGGGGAATCGAGGCCAACCCTGAAAAGGATGCGGCCCTCGAGCGAATGGGACCGATCCGGGACCTCAAAGGGGTGCAGAAGGTGCTGGGGTGCCTCGCCGCCTTGAGCCGCTTCATCTCGCGGCTCGGTGAGAAGGGCCTGCCCCTCTACCGCCTACTTAAAAAGCACGAGCGCTTCTCCTGGACCACCGAGGCCCAGGATGCGCTCGACAAGCTGAAGGGGTCTCTAACGCACGCCCCGATCCTCACGCCGCCGCAAGACGGCGAACCCCTGCAGCTCTACGTGGCCGCGACCACCCAGGCGGTCAGCGCCGTGATCGTCGTGGAGCGCACGGAGGAAGGGCACACCTTGCCTGTACAGCGGCCGGTTTACTACATCAGCGAGGTCCTGTCAGACACGAAGACGCGCTACCCCCAGGTCCAGAAGTTGCTGTACGCGGTAGTCCTTGCGCGGCGCAAGCTCCGCCACTACTTCGAGGCCCACCCCGTCACGGTGGTTTCCTCCTTCCCACTAGGGGAGATCATCCGCAACCCCGACGCCGCGGGCAGGATCGCCAAGTGGTCCGTAGAGCTGATGGGCGAGACGCTCGCCTACGCCCCGCGCAAGGCCGTCAAATCCCAAATCTTGGCGGATTTCGTCGCCGAATGGACGGACACGCAGCTACCGCCGCCGCAAATCCAAGCGGAGTGTTGGACTCTGTTCTTCGACGGCTCGGTGATGAAAACAGGGGCGGGCGCGGGCCTGCTCTTCGTGTCACCCCTCGGGGAACACATGCGGTACACGGTGCGCCTCCACTTCCCCGCGTCTAACAATATGGCCGAATACGAGGCCCTCCTCTGCGGCCTCAAAATCGCTATTGAGTTAGGCGTCAAGCGCCTCGACGTGCGGGGGGACTCGCAGCTCGTGATCGATCAAGTCATGAAGAACGCGAGCTGCCATGACGACAAGATGGAGGCCTACTGCAAAGCCGTGCGAGCACTCGAGGACAAGTTCTACAGCATCGAGCTCAACCATGTGCCCCGCCGGTACAACGAGGAGGCGGACGAGCTCGCCAAGATTGCGTCCGGGCGGATCACCGTCCCCCCGAACGTTTTCGCGCGCGACGTCGCTCAACCCTCGGTCGTCTTCGAGCCCTACCCCTCGAGTCACGACGAACCCTCGGGGGCTCCCTCGAATCCAGCGGGTGCGGAACCCATGGACGAGGACCCCTCGAACGAGGCGTACGTGCTCTCCCTCCTCGAGGGGTATGGCTCCCACGAGGCCGACGTGATGGACATCGAGCCGGCTCCTGTCCAAGCGGACTGGCATGAAAAATACATCGCCTGGATCGCTCGAGGGGAACTCCCCGCGGACCGGGCCGCGGCCAGGCGCATCGCCAGGATGGCTAAGTCTTTTGCCCTCGTTGACGGCGAGCAGTACAAGCGCGCCGCCTCCGGCATCCTACAACGGTGCGTGCCCATTCCCAAGGGGCGCGAGCTCCTGCGGGACATCCATGCGGGGATCTGCGGCCACCACGCCGCGCCCCGCACCCTCGTCGGCAACGCGTTCCGCCAGGGCTTTTACTGGCCCACTGCGGTCGCGGACGCCAGTGAAATCGTGCGCACCTGTGAAGGGTGCCAGTTCTATGCCCGCAAGTCCAACTTACCCGCCCATGCCCTGCAGACCATCCCCGTAACGTGGCCATTTGCCGTGTGGGGGCTGGACATCGTCGGGCCCCTGCGGAAGGCGCCCAGGGGCTCCACCCACTTGTTGGTCGCAATCGACAAGTTCTCCAAGTGGGTGGAGGTGCGCCCCATCACGAATCTAAGAGCAGAGCAGGCGGTAACATTCTTCACCGACATCGTCTACCGTTTTGGAGTGCCAAACTCCATCATCACCGACAATGGGTCCCAGTTCACGGGCCGGAAGTTCTTGGAGTTCTGCGACAAGTTCCACATTTGTGTGGATTGGGCAGCCGTGGCACACCCACAGACCAACGGCCAAGTAGAGCGTGCCAACGGCATGATCTTGCAAGGCCTAAAACCCAGAATTTTCGACCAGCTGAAGAAATCTGGGCGAAAATGGCTCCAAGAGTTACCAGCGGTCGTGTGGAGCCTAAAGACCACCCCGAGCAGAGCCACTGGGTTCACCCCGTTTTTCCTAGTCCATGGCGCAGAGGCCGTTCTCCCCACGGACTTAGAATACGGGTCGCCCAGGGTTCGAGGCTATGACGAGGATGCCAACCAGCGAGCCCGCGAGGACTCGCTGGATCAGCTGGACGAGGCACGCCTCGTGGCCTTGATGCATTCCGCAAGGTACCAACAGTTTCTCAGGCGCTACCAAGCACGCAAGATACGCCGGCGGGATTTCAGCGAAGGGGATCTGGTCCTAAGGCTACACCAAGACAACAGAGGGCGCCACAAGCTATCGCCCCCATGGGAGGGACCCTACGTCGTGGTGAAGGTACTCAAGCCCGGCACGTACAAGCTGGCCAACGAGGACGGTGAAGAGCTCACCAATGCTTGGAACATCCAACAGCTACGTCGTTTCTACCCCTAGCTAGGATTCCCAAGCATTTTTCTGTTGTAAAAATCACATGGCCAACGCCCCAGTCGGCGACAACTATGTAAACGCCTCAATTCTAATGGAAAGGGCAACTCGGCTTTCCCCTGAAACCCAAGTTACCCTCGGGGGCTACTGCGGGGGGCACCCCCCCCCCCCAAAATGGTCCCATTTTTGCGCAAAAATAAAACAACTCACACGTGCTGAGTTTGTTTCCTACTTCAACCTCGAGCAACGATTCGAACAGGGCGCAGGCGGCCTAGCGGAAGGAGCGCGCGAGCCAGAGATAGCCTACGCCACGAGGATACGGCCCTTCTCTCTCGCCTCCAACCCAACAGGCCCCCCGCGAAAATCGAACTCCCCTAAGTAAAATCTACTCAGGAAGAAGGAGAAACAAAAAACTTATTTACAAAGGCCCTATGGCCGAATACCGATGCACGAACAAAAAACGGGCCTAGCGCCCAAGCGCTCGGGGCGGGAGGAGCGGCGGCGTCGGCGGCGTCCGGAAGAGGAACTCCTCGAAGGCTTCGGCGAGCGACCCGGCGGCGTCGGCGGCGAGCGCATCCACACGCTCCATCGCTACCTCGTCCTCGACGCCCTCGGGAACGATGTAGCCCTCCGCCGCCGCCTCGAAGTTGACCTCGTAGTGGGACCGCACCACTCCGAGGGCCTTCGGACGCCCGGATGCGCCGCGCCGGCGCATCCGCCCGGTGACATGACCGCCAAGGGCGCGCGGGCGGGCGGCCGGCCGAGCCGCCGCCCGTGCTTCGCCCTCCTCCACGGCGCGGCAGGGTCTCGAGGGCCGCACCACGCAGCCTCCCGCAGCTCCTGCTCGGAGGAGTTGTAGGAAGCCTGCAGCGCCTCGGCCCGCTCAGCTGCGTGCCCCAGGGCGGTGCGCAAGCCTGGAATCGCCAAGACAAGAAAGAAATCAGAAAGGGGAACGCGAGCCCTCTAACAGAAAAACCAACAAGGCAAGAGTCAAACAGTGGCTCACCTTCGACTTGTTTCCTCTCCATCTCGAGAGCGCGGCGCTCGGCCTCGACCGCCAGCTCGAGGCGCTTGGACGGCCTCGCTCGCTCCCCGGAGGGCCGGCTCCGGTTTGCGCTTGCAATGCCGAGCACAATGAGCTCGCCCTCGGTCTTGGAAAGCTTGTCGTCCCGCTCCGCCAATGACCTTCGCGCCGCCTCGCGAGCGACGCGCTCCTCGCTCCGGCGCCGTCCGGCGTCGACGAGGGTGGCTCGCTCCCCGCCGGAGCCGCCCCTCGGCCCCTTGGCGGCGGGCGGTGCGCTCGCGCAGGGCGCGCTCCTCGGCGACGACGAGCGCCGCGGCCTTGGCGTCGTGGGCGGCCTTCAAGTCGTCGGCCTCCTTGGCCCGCCGCTCCCGGCCCGCGCGCCCGCTCCTCGGCCCCGGCGCCGCCGCGCCGCGCCCCCTCGAGCGACGAGCGAAGCTCCCGGTTCTCGCCGCAGACGTTGGCCACCTCCGCCTCCGAATTGGTCGCCGGCGTCCGCATCTTCTCCAAGTCCGAGCGCGCCGCCACGGCGCCTCATCACGATCGATGAGGGCGTGCGGACCCGCCGAGGCTCGAGCGGCGCGGCGGGTCCCCGCTCGAGCTCTCGGGGAGTTCGTCGCGCCAGGCCATGGCCCGGTACGCCAGCCAGCTGTCCGGGGACCTGAGGGCGTCAGCAAGCGCGTCGAAAGCGCTGCACCGCTCCCGGAGCTGGTGGACCTCGGCGTTCACCCGGTCGAAGGCGTCGTACTTGTCGTGGGCGCGGCGCTCGAGCTCCTGGCACCCACACATCAAAATCCGTAAGCGCTACGGCACAGAGGCAGCGCACAAAAATGAAAGAAAGAAGAGAACGAGCAACCACGACCTACCTGGAAGACGCGCCATGCAGGGCCGCCATGGACCCGCAGCGCCTCGTTCAGCGCGCGGTCGAGCGTGGCGCCGTGGCTCCGGAGCTCGCCCCAGAGCTCCCGCTCCCCCCGGCGTCGGCAAACACGGGGGGGATCGTCGACGGCCCCCTCCACCTGGGCGGGGTGGCCGGCGCGGGAGGACGAGGCCTCGGCACCGTGTCCTCGGTCCCCCGCCACCATGTGCCCCTCGTGCCGCCTCACGAGGGCCCCCTCCTGGGCTCGGGGGAGCGTGTGGGGAAGCTAGCCCACTGATCCCACCCGGGCGGCGGGGAGTCGTCATCCGGGGCTTGCTCCAAAGGAGTTGAGAGCAACAACTAGCTGCGGCAACGTACTCTGCCTCGGTAGTGGATTGAGCAACACTCGAGTATTTGCGAGAAGACCAAGACACCAAAGAAGATCCCAAAAACTGGCAAGTCCCAAAAGTGGACTTCCTATCCAACCGACACCCGGCAAAATCCGCGTCTGAAAAACCATGAAGCACCAAAGAAGACGCGGAGTACCAAAGGCCGAAGTTGGGAGTGTGACGCAAGTACCTGAATATGCGCTTGACCGCTTGCCGATGCGAAGTCCTTGGAGACGCTTGAAAACAAGCGCACAGACATACCGAGAACTGGATGTCCGGCCTCGTCGCCGTCAAGTAGAGGAGTGACTCGATCATGCTTCGGTATTTCTTCTAGTCCATGTGTTCACCTTCCTCATCTGCATCAAGAGTTGTAGTCGTACTCATCGGCGTCGCCATAGCCTTGGAGTCCTCCATCTTGAACTTCCACACAATATCCTTGGTGTACTTACCTTGGTGCACAAATGTTCCTTCCTTTGATTGCTTGATTTGTAACCCGAGGAAGAACTACAACTCACCCATCATGCTCATCTCAAATTCCCTGCTCATATCCTCTGCAAACCTTGCAACAAGAGAGTTAGACGAGCAACCAAAGACAATATCATCCACGTACACCTGCACAATCAGGATATCTCTGCCCTGCCGGAGTAAAAACAAGGTCTGATCGACCTTTCCCATCTCAAACCCTCGCTCAAACAGGAACACCCTCAACCTACCATACCAAGATCTAAGCGCCTGCTTCAACCCATACAACGCCTTCTTCAACTTGTACACTCGATGGGGGTACTTCTCATTCTCAAACCCCGGTGGTTGCCTCATATACACTTCTTCCTCCAACACACCATTCAAGAAGGCACTCTTCACATCCATTTGGTGCAACTTGAACCCTTTAGCCACGGAAAAGGCTAGAAGGATCTTAATTGCCTCCAAACGGGCTACGGGAGCAAAAGTCTCCTCATTGTCAATCCCCTCCTTTTGACTGAACCCTTGAGCAACAAGCCTTGACTTGTTTCTCACCACTTCACCTTTCTCTCCCTCTTTGTTCTTCCACACCCATTTTGTCCAAATCGGCTTACACCCTGGGGGAGGGTCCACCAATTCCCAAACTTGGTTCCTCTCAAAATTCTCCAACTCCTCATGCATCGAATTAACCCAATTATGATCAGATAGTGTGTGTCAAATGTCTTTGGGCTCAAAGGTGGCAACAAATGCAGCATGAGCAAAATGAGAATTGTTTCGAACCCTCGATCGTGTAGTGCGTTCAATCATATCGCCGATGATCCTCGAAGCTGGGTGATCCACTTGTACTCTCTAGGGAGGTTCTCGCCTTGATGCTACCTCCCCCTCAACAGCAGCTTCTCCTTGATCTTGGTTTGTCGTCGTAGGTATGGGAGAGGGGCCATCCATCACCGTAGTCGAAGTAGTATGTACATGTTCAGCCGCGGGCACCACACCGCCATCTTTATCATCTCCATGTTCATGCTCCTCCTCTTGAAAGATCTCCTCGCCTAGTTCATCATCACCTACACACTCAAAGACAAGCTGACTATGTGGTTGTGTCTCGTCGAAGGTTACCTCGCAAGTCTCCACGGTTTGGTTAGTTTCAAGATTGAGCACACGATATGCTCTTGAGTGAGATGCATAACCAAAGAAAATACCATCGACCGATCTAGCCTCAAACTTATCCAACTTCTTCCCTTTCTTCAGAATAAAGCACTTGCAACCAAAGACATGGAAGTGACTCACCTTGGGTGTGCGACCGTGCATCAACTCGTAGTAGGTTTTCTTCTTATGCACTCTGAGGTAGATCCTGATCGACACATAGCATGCGGCATTAACCGGCTCAGCCCAGAACCTTCTCGGAGTTTTATGCTCATCAAGCATCGTCCGAGCCATCTCACACAAGGTTCTATTTTTCCTTTCCACAATACCATTCTGGGGAGGCGTATACGGACTCAAAAACTGGTGTTCAAGATCATGGCAAAAGGTTTCAAAATGAGAATTTCTGAATTCTGAGCCATTGTCACTGCGGATTGCTCGTATGGCATCTCCGTGCCTCTCGTTCCTCAACCTCAAGACAAGATCTCGAACAAAACCAAACGTCTCCCCTTTCTCCTCAAGAAAGAACACCCACGCATACCGAGAAGAATCGTCCACCACAACAAGGACATACCACTTCCCACCCGCGGATCGCACACGAGCTGGGCCAACAAGGTCCATTTGGAGCAGCTCGCATGGATGCTCAGTCACCACATCGGTGAGAGGCGGGTGAGAAGAGGCTACCATCTTGGCATTCCTACACGGAGCACAAACCAACTCTTTCTCAAACCTCAACTATGGCAATCCTCGGACCAAATTGAGTTTACTCAAGCGACACAAAAGGTCAAAGCTCAAGTGACCCAACTTCCTATGCCACTTCCTATACCACTTCCTATGCCAGCATCCAAGTTCTGTGTTTCTAACTCAGCCACTCTAGTCCTAGCATCCTCAAGCAAAGCCCTAAGCTCTTTCCTCATTTTCTTAGCCTCTCTAAGCATGTCATCACGATTATCAAGCAACAAGCCAAGTCGTTCATTCTCTTGATGCAAGAAGAGAAGTTCATCATGCACCTCGTCGGAGGAGTCGGAGTCCGAGTCGCTCTGTGTGCTCTTCTTGCTGCCGGAGCTCAGCGCCATGGTGCACAAGCCGTCTCTAGCGAAGCAGCTCAGCCCGCTCAGGTTCCTGGACGACTTCCCGTCCTTGCGACGATCACCTTCATCTTTACTGCTGCTCGAGATCGAGGTGGAGTACGCGGAACTGGAGTCGACGTCGCTCGCTCCAACCATCGCTCGGGCCTTGCCTCGGCTCTCCTTCCTCGATCATCACTCGTCCTTGTGCTTGCCTTGTGCTTGCTCTTGTGGTCGCGCCTCGATCGGTACATGCCATCTGTCTTCAACTTGTGCTTGTAGCCATCCTTGTTCTCGACCTTCTCTAGGCAGTTGGTGACGAAGTGTCCCAGCTTGCCGCACTAGAAGCATGTCCTCGTGTTCCTCCTCATGTTCACTCGGTTCTCGTACAGCCTCTCGAACCGCCTCGTCAGCAATGCCAACTCGTTCTCTCCAAGCATGTCGAACTCCTCATCTGGCATAGACATCAAAGAGGACAAAGAGAACACCCTGGTGGATTGTTTAGCGTTAGTCTTTCCTTTCGAACCATCGATGAGGGAGAGACTATGGGAATTAGTCGGGCCCTCAATCTTGGTTGCCATGCCCCTATCCACCTCAGCTGACTTGAGCTTCGAGAATAGCTCATTCAGAGTCAGGGTATCATACTTCCCGACTCAACTATGGCCTCGAACTTTCCGCCCCAAACCGTATGATCCAAAGAGTGTAAGAGCTTGACAGCCCTATCATGATCATCGTACGGGAGAATGTCCACATTGGCCCTCATGTTGTTCACCATAACCGTGAACCTCTGAAACAAGGCATCGATGGACTCACCAAGGAGATGAGTGAAGTTCTCGTACTCTCTCCGGTAGGTCACATACATCCGAGCCTGAACCTGGGCATTCCCAACATGAGCTTCCTTCAACACCGAACAGATTCTACAAGCCAAGTGCTTAGTGTGTACCCGATCAAATTCAGGCTGACACAAAGCACAAAACAAGTAGTCGACCACCTTGTTGTTGGCGTCGAACATGTCCCTCGATCCTGGAGCAAGGAAGTACATCAGCTGGACAAAACCTATGTCCACCATGACATCCCAAAGGATCTGACCCTTTCCGCGGAGGAACGCTGCCATCCGCTTACTCCACATCTGGTAGTTCTTCCCATCGAAGTGTGGAGGACCCGAACCCCGTTCCTAGAACTCCATCTTTGGATCTTAGACTGGCTAGAGTCAATAAAGACCCGAACCAGCTCAGATACCAATTGAAGGACTGATTAGGCGACCTGAGACGGGGGGAGTGAATGGGAGTCGATAAAAAATCTTCACAAAGGAGATTGAAACTCCAAAAAGATGAACTCGCTCGGTCGGACCCCCAAAATCACACGATCCACACTTCTACCTTCCGTTTGCCAAAACCACGTAGCCACTGGAGTGCTACTGGTCCTAGGAACAAACACTACCAGCAACCTCAACTCCTACACGCACACGACAGCGGAAACAACTCGGGAGCCGGCTGTCTGGAGGGGGGCGGTTAAACCGGGTATGGGGGCGGTTAGACCGCCTCCACCAGGCAACCAAGAAATCCTCCGAAACACCTCTTCCAAGAACCAAAACACACCCTGGTTTCACTAATAGAAATCTCTGGTCAAGGCCAAGCTAGCTACCAAGAAATCTTGGTGAAAACCAAAACTTCATTCAGAGGCCTAGGGGCAGTTAGACCTGCTACCAGAGGCGGTCAAACCTCCTGTACCTAGCAACGAACTTCAAGCAAGAACTCCTAGAAAACAACACAAAAACAACCCAAGATTTCACTTGAACGCTCCTCTGATCAAGGCGAATAAACTCACAGAGGAAGATCCAGTAAAATCAAAACCTTCACCTGGAAGGCCCAAGGCGGTTAGACCGCACCCCCTAGGTGGTTAGACCACCCCTTCCAGAAAACCTACCCGCGAGTCAAACCTCAACTTTCCATCGCCCGATCTCCCGAATCACTCCACAGATTGCCACGAAACCTCGGAAATAGCTGGGTTACCTCCTGGGCAACCTCTACCTCAAAGGAATCGATCTGAATCGCTCACAATCAAGAGGAATTGAAGAAATCATCTCTCTAGGCCAAGAACTCAAGCAACTCGAAAAAGCTCCAAATCAAGTCTGATTCAAGGCAGATTTGGGGACAAAGTCACCAGCCAAAGAGGCACAAAGTCATCATACGTGACACCCAAAAAAATCCCTAATAAAACGTTCTCAAAACTCCGACAAGAAAATCGCAACAAAGAGCTCCGAAAATAACCACAAAGAAGGACGGGAAAAGCAACACACAACCTTGAGGAACCACACCGAATCATCTATACATACCATGAAGGTTCGTACAAGGTCTAGATTGCCACCCATACATCCAACACTCTCTCTAGATCTCACATGAAGCACTCAAGCTAGTCCTAGGAAAAACTAGGGGAAAATGAGAACGAATTGGAAAAACAAATGAGCTAGGGTTCGAAGAGTTGGCTGCCATCCATCCCCTCAAGTGTTTATATGGAGGCACCCAAAAGACTAAACTACCCTTACTTAATAACTAGGGATACAAGCCCCTCAAGGGCGAATTTGGAAGTCTTCAGATTTTCTCCATCGAACGTATGCCCAGCGACCGCAACCTGCTTAGCCTCGACGCAAGCCTTGCGATCCCGACGTGTGTCCTCCGCTTTGAAGCTTATTGGCGGCAGCGACCAGGGCGGTCAGACCTCCTCCCCTGGGCGGTTAGACCGGCCAGGCGGTCAGACCGCCCCTCCTAGGCGGTTAGACCGGCCTGGGTGGACGCACCTCCTCGTCGAGGTTTTGTGGCTCAACTGAGTAACCCAGTGGTTTTCTGGTGAACCACCGCGAACTCGGTGTAGCCTCCGCCAATCGCCACTCATGACTCGGCTCCCACGTAGTCTCGGCTCGACCTTGGTTTTGAGGCTCCACCAAGAAACCGTCCATGACTTTGTCCCGCTGTTCTTGCCACCATGCGGGCCGCACTTGACTTCGCTAGCCACCGGGTCCCTCGAACCAAGCCTACTTGTCTTCTCCATGCCTGGAGGCCTCACCGACGACGACCTTTCGCGCTTGTTCTTCACCTGCACAAACACGAGTCTAGCCGCAACCTGCACCTGCAATACTTAGCCAAGAGTCAGTCCACACAACGTTGTCAATCACTCATCACACCAGGAAGCGACCATCCACCGGTCCTCGAACCACACATGGTCCTCAGTCGCCAATGTTGAACCTCCCATGCTTCTTGCCTTGCCCAATCCTCATCACTAGCTCATGATTAAGGTGTTCCTCGGACCTCGGATCGTAGTCTGGCCCGTGCACTAACCTTGATGCCTTTGTGTATGAACTAAGGCGGGTGTAGACTTTGGAGTTGGTGTACGCCTCTGGGACCGCATACGTGTTGTACTCGATGTTGGATTTTGTCGGGCCCATGTGGGACAGAGCATAAGCCGCGAGTTGGCCAATTGGCCGGCCATCGTGTGCCGCCTCCTACAAAAAAGCCAACTTGTGGTTAGGAATCAATCAGAATTGAACGCGGCTAGATTATACAAGTGGTGGTGACTTACATATGTCTTTTTGTATTTGCTAAGGCTGACGCTACCCTGATGGTGAGGTACACCTAGCATAAGCATACGGTGGTCTTTTTCTCTTGGTGCACCTTCTGCCAGTCCGCGTCCAACCATTTCTCCACCATAGCAGCCCAGCAATCGCAGAAGGTTGTGCACCAGCTCGGAATCACCTACAAGCCATCAGAAGATCAAAATAGGCATAGGTAATAATCTAAAAAGAGATCAATAGGAGATGTTTTGTATTTACCTGGAGGTACTGCTCCCTTGTCAGAATCTCTATCTCACTTCTTTCCTGCTTTCTGTTGATTCTTCTATTACAGTATGTGGCGTTGTAGTCAATGTGCACCTGCAGGCGGGCCTCATAATACAAGTCCGAGACACGCCTTCTACAGAAAGTGTAAGCCACCTGATACACCCTTTCCTCCTATCTTGGCTGGCTTCTGAAGAAGTCCTGCATAAAGACACGAGGTATCCATTATTTTATTTCAAGAATGTCCAATGAAAGCAACGAAATGAGGGTCGTAGAGCGAGAAAGGCTTACCCACAATTCCGAAATCACCTGATGCGCTAAGTTTCTGTACGGTTCATCTGCGGAGAAGAGAGCGTACTGGTCAAACGAGGGTAACTCTCCCTCCACATCCTCCTCTGACTTGTACACCATGCCAGGGAAGTGTTCCCTACACAGAAGTCCCAAGATCCCAATGACATTGTGAGCCTCCACCCCCTCCTCAACAAGTCAAGTTCCTGCACAAGTGGATAACAATAGTTATTATTACTTCTTATTCTGATTTTTCTATATATCAAATGAAGAACATATGAAGTTACTTACCTATCCCCCTTGGGTGCAATCAGTGGGCGACGGTCAACAGGAATCGGTCGCTTCGGGAGCTGGCTGGGACCTCGCTTATATGGTATCAAGGCTGCAGAGGAAGTCGAACCCACTGCCCCCTCCTCAGACGCGTGCGGATCTACCTCTTCAAACGCGTGTGGGACACCCTCGCCGTACATCTGCGGAGGGACGTTGAAGACCAGAGCGTCCAAGGACCGGTGGATGGTCCCTCCTGGCTGTGATGAGTGATTGACAACGTGGTGTGGACTGACTCTTGGCCGAGTATTGTAGGTGCAAGTTGCGGCTTGATTTGCATGGGTGCAGGTGAAGAGTGTGCACGAAAGGTCTATGGGGCCCGGTGGCCAGTGGGGTCAAGTACAGGCTGCATGGTGGCAAGAAAAGCAAGATGAAGTCGTCGATCGGAACCGGTGCAGGGTAGCGGCTCACAACCGGAGTCTGCACGCGGGGTTTGCGGCGGTTCACCAGAAAACTGTCGGGTTACTTGGTTGAGCCACAAAACCAAGACCGGAGGCTCGGCGGGCCGAGACGGGATCCGGGTGCGCCGAGAAGCTTCGATGCCGGCGGACGCGTGGCAGGACCGCAGGGCTTGCGTCGGGATGATGCGGTCTGCGGCAACGGCGTGGCCGAGCGATGAAGAGTGCTACATGACCTATTTGCCCCTGAGGGGTTGTATCACAACTTAAGTGCTAGGGGTAGTGTGGTCTTTTTCCTGGACCGGAGGGGACTCATACATATTAGCTCTAGGGTTTCCAGGCAAACTATCCATCTGGACTACTTCTCATTTCCTTGCTCTCTAGGGTTAGATTTTTCCTCCGTTTGTAAAGAATCTGACCTCCGAGTGAATGGAAGCTTTCATGGTTGCGTCAATTCCTGGTTTGTAGTTCGTTGGATTTCCGTGTCTTTTAGAGCTATTTTTGTCGATTTTTCATGTGCAGCTTGTTCCTTCGATTCTGAGGTGTTTGGGTTCGAATTTGTTGGTAGGGATCATCGATAATTGCCTCGTGCATCTTTGTGCTTGATCATGACCCCCCCCCCCAAACTTCAAATTCGGCCCCCGAGTTTTGGGTCATAGCATCCCCTAGGGACGCTTCACACCTTCCCCAAATCTTTCCTCACGAGCTGAAGCCGTTTAGGAGATCCATGGATGGGTAGAAGAGGTTGTTCTCGTGGTTTGGAGCTCGGGCTGCTCTGTTCGTGCCTGGCGGATAGTCCGCCTGTAAGCCGCGGACGGTCCGCATGGAGTCAGCTGGCTCAGTGTTCTTCGTGTTCGTCACTTGTTCTTGAGCGTCTTCCTTTCGATCCGTTTTCCCAGCCGTCTTCAATTACAGGGAATTTGGTGGACAGTCCGCCTAGGGTCCGCAGATAGTCCGCGAGGAGGGTGTTGGTCACGAACGGTCCGAGGTGCCTCCACGGACGGTCCGTTATTGTTGGTATAGTACTGGAGGTTTGCGAATCTTTTTCGAACAGTCCGCCGGTACCTCACGGACGGTCCGCCGTGGGCTCCCGGACAGTCCTCCTGGAGCTTGCAGACAGTCCGCCTGGTACTGCGCTCGGTTGCTAAGTCCTTTACTTCTTGATTCGTGCTTCCGCTTTGGGATTGTTTGGAGTTTGTTCCTAGGGTTGGTAGGTCCGCTGTGACTACGTGACCTTGGCAAACTCGTGTGGGAATCCTTGGTTGTGAATTTGGGGCATAGGCTGAGTTCTCTCTTTGGAGAAGAATTTTTATCGGCTCTCATTCACTCCCCCATCTCTGGTCGCCTAATCGGTCCTTCAATTGGTATCAGAGCTAGTTACAGATCTTCGTGATTCTAATCAGTCTAAGATCTAAAGATGGCATACTAGGAATGGGGTTCGAGTCCTCCACACTTTGATGGTAAGAACTACCATATGTGGCAAAGGTGGATGGCTGCTTTCCTCCGCGGCAAGGGTCAGATCCTGTGGGATGTCACGGTGAACACAGCTTATGTTCATCCCCTGAACTTCCTTGCTCCAGGATCGAGGGACATGTTCGACGCCAACAACAAGGCAGTCGACTACATGTACCGTTCTTTGTGTGAATCCGAATTCGAACGGGTTCGGACAGAGGATTTGGCGTGCAGGATTTGTACCGTTCATGTAGGGAACGCTCAGGTTCAGGCTCGGCTCTTTGCGACCTACCGGAGAGAGTACGAGAACTTCACTCATCTCCCCGGTGAGTCCATAGATGCCATGTCTCGGTGTTTCACGGTGATCGTGAACAACATGAGGGCTAATGTGGTTGTGCTCCCGTATGATAACCATGACAGGGCTGTCAAGCTCTTGCATTCTTTGGATCGTACTGTGTGGAGTCGGAAGGTCGAGGCCATCCTAGAATCAGAGAAGTATGAGACCCTCACGGTGGAGGAGCTGTTTTCCAAGATCAAGTCATCTGAGGTGGACCGTGGGGTGCGTGCGAAGATCGAGAACCCGACTGATCCCCATAGTCTGGCTCTTGTATCTGGTTCAAGGACTAATGCTAACATGTCTTCGAGACAATTTTCTTTGTCTTGCCTTGTGTCCATGCCAGATGAAGAGTTCGACGTGCTGGGCGAGGAGGACCTCGCGTTGTTGAGCAGGCGGTTCGAGCGCATGTACACGAACCGGAAGAACGCTCGGTGGAGCTCAAGCATGTGCTACCAGTGCAGGAAGCACGGGCACTTCATCGTCGAGTGCCCGGAAGCCATGGAGGTCAAGCCTGAGCACAAGCACCGCTCGAGGGAAGACTACAAGGGCAAGAACAAGTCCGAGCGGAGGCCAAGGAAGAGTGGTGGTCACAAGAAGAAGGAGCGAGCGATGGTGGCCGGTGCGAGCGACATCGACTAAAGCTCCTGCTACTCTTCATCAAGCTCAAGTGATGAAGAAGAGAACCAGCACAAGGGCAAGCGGTCGGGCAAGAACATCAACGGATTGTGCTTCACCGCCCAAGGTTTTTGTGGCATGGCACATAGCTCCGCAAGCAAGAAGAGCAACAAGGATTACTCGGGCTCCGACTCCGAGGAAGAGGTAAACAATGAACCTTCCTTCTTGATAGCGGAGAATGCTAGGTTGAATGACTTGCTTGACAATCGTGATAATGTTCTTAGAAAGACCAACAAGGAGAAAAGGGAGTATAGGTCTTTTCTTGGAGAGGCTAAGGAGAAGGTGGTTGAACTAGAGTCTTTGCTTGTTGATGCTAGGGCTCAAATAGATTCCCTTAAGTCTGCTCCTGTTGTGACCAATGAACCTGAGTGCACTAATTGTTCCGCTTTTCTTGGTGAATTGACTGTGCTTAAGGAGAAGTATGCCTCCAAGGTTCAGGAACTAGATGTGCTTGGGGTTGAGCTAGATGAGATGAAATCTAGGCCCTCTTTGCTTGGTGCTTGTACTTCTTGTCCTGTTTTGCATGAGAAGCTAGATGTTTCGCTTGTGTATGCTAGATCTCTAGAGGCTCAGCTGAAAGCTCCTATTCCTACAATTTGCTCCACATGTGAAATAAATGTTGTGAAGAATATGGAGCTTGCACATTATGTTGATCATTTACAGGATGAGAATGGTGAGTTGAGAAAGTTGATGGGTTGGTTGTCTGGTCATGAGCCTCAGTTGAGGATAATGGTCGAGACATACAAGTGCCAGGATGGAGAAGCGCTTGGGGCAAAGAAGGATGGTGAGGGAAGTGGTGAGAGTGATATCCCAGAGCCACCAAAAACTCACCACAAAAATGCCTTTGTTCCTAAGCCGAATCATCTTAGGAACCGACTAAACACAACCCCAACTCCACAAACCGACAACTTCCAGAAACCCATCAAGTTCAAGAGTGTCTTGGAAAATGAGTTCTTTGGGAAGAAATGAGAGAAATCGAGTGAGGAGAAGCCAGAGCCCAAAGAGAACCCAAAACCAAAGCCAAAACCGAAACCTTCCATTGTGAGCATTGTGGGAGGGATGGGCACCTTGCTGAGTTTTGCTTCAGGAGGAAGCGTGAGGAGAGGTTGGCTAGAGAGTTGGCCAACCAGGATAGGTACCGCCCTTCTCGTGGTGTGCCTGAGCCTAGGTTAATGCCTAGAGGCGAGAGTATGGTGCGTACCGTTTACCCTCGAGAGAGGCGTGAGTTTGTGTATCGAGGTGAGCCACCACATAGAGAAGGTGGTAGGTGTGTTGGGTTTGGGCGTGGTGAGTTTGCTGGACGTTCCTTTGCTCGTGGCCAATACGAATATGGGGGGAACAATCGCAGCTTTAGGTCCGAGAGGAGCTACGGTCCACGGTCTCCCCTTCGTGGTACGCGTAGTCCTCCAAGGGGACATGTGGGTGTTCCACATAGGAGAGATAGGATGGATTTTGCTAATCCCACGTTTAAGAAAATGGTGAGGCACTGGTTTGATTCGTTTTGTACTAACTCCAGTGTTGAGTTCTTTGCTCACTCTCGCTCTCGTTTTTTATTTTGCGGGTGGGGGCATGGAGGGCTTTTGGTTGATCGACTTCGGTTGCTCTCGACACATGACCGGAGATCGACGGTGGTTCTCCAGCCTCACCCCGGTGATGACCAAAGATTACATCACTTTTGGGGATAATGGGAAAGGTAGAGTGCTTTCAGTGGGCACGGTGAAGGTGAGTGAGTCTGTGGCTCTTAGGCGTGTCTCTCTTGTCAAGTCTTTGGGATACAATCTTCTCTCTGTTTCCCAACTTCTTGATGAGGGTCTTGAAGTCCGTTTCAAAATGGGTTGTTATCATGTTTTGGATTCTCGAGGCGATCTTGTGTGCACGATCGTCCCCGAGGGTCAAATTTCCAAAGCCAATTTTTCCCAATGTGTTGGCTCTTCTCGTTGTTTAGTTGCTAGTGTTTCAGCGGAGCTTTGGAAATGGCATAGGAGACTAGGTCACTTGAGTTTTGACTTGTTGTCACACTTGAGTGGACTAAGATTAGTCCGAGGATTGCCAAAGTTGAAATACCATAAGGATTTGGTATGTGCTCCGTGTAGGCATGGCAAGATGGTCACCGCCTCTCATCTGCCTCTGACATCCGTTATGACAGAGAGGCCATGCGAGCAGTTCCATATGGACTTGGTTGGTCCAGCTCGTGTGTGCTCAGCGGGTGGGAAATGGTATGTCCTGGTGATAGTGGACGACTATTCTCGCTATGCTTGGGTCTTCTTTTTGGCTGACAAGGGGGAGATGTTTGGTTTTGTGAGAGATCTAATCTTGAGGTTGAAGAACAAGAGACATGGAGATGTTGTTCGAGCTATTCGTAACAATGGCAGTGAATTTAAAAACTCTCATTTCGAAACCTTTTGTCGTGATTTGGGTCTCGAACATCAGTTTTCTTCTCCCTATGTGGCTTGTCAGAATGGTGTGGTTGAAGGGAAAAACCGTTCCCTTTGTGAGATGGCTCGGACGATGCTTGATGAGCATAGGACTCCGAGGAGATACTGGGCGGCGGTGAATACCGCTTGCCATGTTGGGAACCAGATTTTTCTGAGGGCCTTCTTGAACAAGATGTGTTATGAGCTTATGCACGGGCGAGCACCTAGAGTGAGCCATTTCAGGGCTTATGGTGGATTAAAACAAGCCCAACTGATGGACGACTGTGTCAATTGTCTGGCATATGACGACCAAGTGCATCGTCCTGATTGCTATGGTTACAGGATTTTCCTCGGCCCACGTATAAGCGTATGTCACTCACACTCTCAATCACTTGACCGAAACCTCCTGTTTTACACATGCCTTCACCAGTCCAAGTCATTGATGCAGATGTTGCTGCACCCAGAGGGACACGATCTGGGGGCTTCTGGTGGGGAGTTCAACCTGGACAACCTTGTAAATCGTGTGCGCCAGATTCTACCTCGTACGGATCTGTCAAAAGCAAAGTTGGTCAGTGCCTATCAACCTCCATTTTTACCAAGTACCCGCTTGTTGATTTCTTGTATAAACATCCCACAACTGTAAATATCTCACGCTCACCCATATACTGTCGCAGATCCACCTTGTCATGTTCCACCGCAAGCATTTATCTATATACTGCATCAACACCCAATGGTCCCTAATCTATGTTATGGACTCGCTTGACTATGCCAGATTAAAAAAGAAGTTCACTCACAACCACCACCAGCCCACCATGAACTTAATACAGAATCGTCTTAATGATGCGTTACAGACTATAAGCAAACGCTCCTTCCCCAACTTTGCTAATTGGAGGCGCATAAGGACTGTGATTCCATTCACCACACCGACCAAAGGTGATCCTGCAAGCATGTCTTCAAGTTACTTGAACTTTTCGACGGTGTGAACGTGCTGTCCGCCTCGGGTTTAGATGTCGTAAGTACCTGCAAATTTCACCATTTCCCCTCCGCAACATTTTACTACAATTATCAGCATGCTTACACCTTATGGTCACTCCCAGGAAGATGGAGCTTCAGCGAGAGCCGAAATGCTGCACTACATGTTGTTCCACCAACTCAATCTCATATCAAATCTCCCCCCAGAAATAGAGAGCTTCCGACAGGCTGGAGTCCAATCCTGAGCTGCGCTCAACGTGTTGACAAAGATCCTCCATTGCCTTCTGTATGGGTGGCTGCTGCCAGTGCTCTACATGCACCTGTGATGGGAATGTTTTCATTCTAGTATCTTCTCTCGCTCGGTTTACAGTAATGTAGCTACCAGTAATGTAGCTACTGCTGCAAACAATATTTCCGAAATAATATCCAGCTCCACTATTGGTCTGTTGCTTACTAATTAGTTCCACTGATTTAGAAAAAAAACTTTTCTTCACCCATTCCTACAACCTATACAACTTTAAAGTTAACAGTTGCAGCGAGAAATTTACCACAGTTACACAGTAGATTTTACTACAAGTCCCTGGCACATTTCACTAGTAAATAACAGTTCTTGTATGTGTTCAATTGCTGTGCTTGTATATGCACACCCAATTATAGAAAAGTACTACAAGATTACCCCACTAGTCACTAAAATGGAATTTGTTGTGGAAAAATACTTCTCCAGCCAAAATTACTTCATTCTTTTATCCTGAATATAGGTGGACTAAAATACTCCTGCAGCCAGATTTGTACAAAATTACTGCAAGTACTATTATAGAAAAGTACTACAAGATTAGTCCACTAGTTATCGTATGGACCTCCCTGGGCCCACTACCTCGGTGGGTACCAGGACCGACTACTCGGTGGGCCCCTGGGACTACTAGGCTCGCGCTACACGGCACCTGAAGGCGTGGAGCACAAGGACTACACAGGAGTAGTACTCGGTTAGGGAGCTGTACATGTTCCGCACTGTATAGAGGACTCCTAGACGTACTCGATTAGTACTCTCTCCCTACTCCGACTTGTAACCCTGCCTCCCGGACTATATAAGGCGAGGCAGGGACCGATCCCCTCATCCAATCTCCTCTCATACAACTCACGGCGCACCATTGCACCATCTTGTAATCGTGCCCTATCAATCCGTAGCTACGCAAAGACGAGACGTAGGGTATTACGCACCTCGCGGCCCGAACCTGTCTAAATTGTGTGCCACGTGTCTCTTCCTTCGAGTTACCAATCTCGGCGAGTCACATTCATCTACTTCGGGTACTCCCCGTAGTAGGTTGCCGGTCTAAAACACCGACAGCTGGCGCACCAGGTAGGGGATCTCGCTCGAGATCACATGGCGAACTCGACGGCTTCCGTCTACTTCAAGCCAACCGTCGCCTTCAATCGCGGCGACACCTTCGTCTTCGGCGCCTGGGTCTGCACCGCTGATGGCACGGGCTCCTTCCAGCGCCGCCTGATCATGCAGCCCAACTCGAAGACGGGCCTTGTGACGCTTCCCGAAGTTGTCACAGGCGAACTCTTCGGCAAGTTCGGCGAAATTTCGCTCTCCAACCACCACGCTGACTTCGAGCTCGAGTCCATCTCCAACTCGAACCCGACGTCGCCATGGGCCATCGCATGCGAGCCGGCTACTCAGCCATCGCAGGCGGCCTCCTCATCGCTCGAGCCCTCCGCATGCGGCCCCTGCACCCTCAGCCGGGCCCGCACAGGGGCTCCCACTTCGCGCCGGGCCGGCAAGGAGCCCGTACCCGAGTACAACTCGGACTCCGACGCCGTACCCAACCGCGCCTCGGACTCCAGCCCTCTCTCCGAGTTCTACTCGAACCCGGACTACGAGTTCGACTTCGGGTCGGACCCTGAGGACTCCGAGTCCGAAGATGACCCTACTGAGCTTCCCTTGTCAGGGCCAGCCTCGGGGCTGGTTATAAAATCAACGCCGGCCGGGAGATACGTCTACTGGCCTGACCGCAAGCCTGCTGACCTGGCAAAGGAGGACTCACGCTACGTCGCCTACATCGACTCGCTACCGTTCCAGGAGGGAACACCGCTAGCCCGGCCGACTCAAACACACCAACCGAGGGTGGCACCCTTCGAGTCCACCCTTGGCACCCCGCATCGCCAAGTCTTCATGGCCGCCGGCGACACCCCGGACCTTCGGGGCACGGCCGAGGACGGTATGCACCGGGAGGACATCTCCGCAGACGAGCTGTCTGCCAATGCACCTGCAGACGAGACCGTCGCCAACAGGGATGCTCGACGCGAACGCAACAGGAAGTGCAGCGAACGGCGCCGGCGGCTCAGAGACAACCTCCCCATCCGCAACCTTGCGGAAGCTCTCGAGGCGGTCGAGAGCAGAGTACACACCACTCCTGAGCAGTGCCTCATGTCGATCACAACGATCGCACGCCAGTCTCAGGGCATACGCGCCGGAGAGGTCATCGCCAAGCTCGCTGAAGAAGCCTACTTCATGCGGGTTGACAACAAAGTCAACCAACCTCCTCCGCCAAACCCCCGCGACAACGAAGCTACTAGTCGCAAGGGCCAACGCCGGCCCCAACCATAGTCGAGCCGACCTTCCGGCCGAGCCAAACCGTCGCCGCTCCAACGCCGGCGGACCTTCACCGCAAGACCAAGGCAATCGAGATGTTGTCCCCCACCGCGCTCCGGCCGGGGGCGGCGGCAACGACCCCCGACGGCGGCGGCGGGCCGACGGCGGCGCCTCCAACCACGGGGCCAACAGAGGGCCGGAGGTGGCGGCGGGCCGCGGCGGCCGAGGCCACGCGAACAGCCACGCCTCTGGCGCCTCGCACGGCGGGTACGACGCTCGCCAGAAGATCGAGGAGCTGCGGCGAGAGAAGTCGACCATTGCCGCTGAAGGCGACGGCTTCCCCGCCTTCTCACCTCGGCTTCGCAACCTTCTCCTCCCCGACAAGTTCAATCTTTTGGGGATCACCAAGTACAACGCGAAGTAGGACCCTATCCAGTGGCTCCGATGCTACGCCCTTTCCATCGAGAACGCTGGCGGCAACAGCGACACCAAATGCCTCTACTTCCCCTTCTGTCTAGACCAAGCACCACTCACATGGCTCGAGTCGCTTGACAAGCACTCGATCGACGAGTGAGACCAGCTGAAGGAGCAGTTCACGAGTAACTTCGCGGGCGCCATGGGCCGTTCGGGTACTCGCATGGACCTGGCCATGATCAAGCAGGAACAGGGCGAGACCCTCCGCAAGTACATGCGTCGCTTCTTCGACAAGCGCGCTACCGTCGTCGACGTCACCGACAAGGAGGTCATCGACCTCTTCCAGGACGGTCTCTACCATCGCCGCACCTTCGAGGACTTCGGTCGTCGCCGCCCCAGGTCCATCCCCCACCTCAAGGACATGATCACGTCCTGGGCGGATGAAGAAGACAAGGCCAACGCCAAGTACGACGCCATCCGCGGCAAGTCCAAGCGAGAACCGAGGGTGGCGGCGGCAAGCAATGCAAACCAAGGCGGCCGCAACAACAACAACAACAACAAGCAACTACTCGGGTCCCAACCGCAAGCGCAAGCCGTACAACACCGTCGCGGCTATCCGGCGCCCGCGAAAGGGAACTCGAAGAAGAACTCCGGCGGGTTCAAAGACCCGTCGAAGGAGAAGTGCCCGTGGCATCCAAACGGCAACCACACTACCGAGCGGTGCTACCGGCTCGGTGCATGCACTCAAGGATACGCCGGAGCCACCGCACCCTCACGACCAAAAGGGCAAGAAGAAGGACGGCGACAACAACGACTTCCAAGAACCCGAGAAGACCGTCAACGTCCTCTTCGGCGGATCGCCGACGGGCGGGAGCAGAAGGCTACCCGTCGTGAAGTGATGTCCATCGAACCAGCGGTTCCAACCCCTCTCAGGTGGTCGGAGGTACCCATCACCTTCTCCCGCGCGGACCAATGGACCAGCTTCTCCGAACCAGGACGGTTCCCCCTCGTCCTGAAGCCAACGGTGGCGGGCTCCAAGCTCAACAAGGTGCTCATCGACGGTGGAAGCGGGCTCAACGTCCTCTTCACCAAAACCTTGAAGAAAATGAAGCTCGACATCACCCCAATGCTCACCAAGGGCAGTACGCCCTTCTACAGCATCGTCCCAGGCAACGAGGCTATCCCACTGGGCTCAGTGGTACTGCCAGTTACCTTCGGGGCATCTCGGGACAACTACCGTACCGAGTACATCAAGTTAGAGGTCGCGGACTTCGAGACCTCTTACCATGCCATCCTCGGCAGGCCGGCTATCGCCAAGTTCATGGCGGTGCCCCACTACACCTACTTGGTACTCAAAATGCCAAGTCCAGCCGGTGTACTCTCCCTCCAAGGGGACTTGAAGATCTCCCACGACTGCGATACAGAGGCCGTGGTGATCGCTTCCACCAATCAAGTACCCAACGCGATGATGGAGGTCTACGCCGCGTCGAAGAAGCTTGCCACAAGCGAACTCGACATCCCTGAGAAGTCTGACAGCGCCAACAAGCCTCAGCCACCTGAGGAGGTACTCGTCAGGACGGTCGACCTTGGAACGAGCGACCCCGAGCAAGACCACCACCATCGGGGCCGGCCTCGACCCCAAATAGGAAGACGCGCTCATCAGCTTCCTTCGGGCTAACCGCGACATCTTCGCGTGGAAGCCAGCGGACATGCCAGGAGTGCCCAGGGAGCTGATTGAGCACTGCCTTAACGTCGACCCAAAGGCCACCCCTAAGCGACAACACCTCCGACGCTTTGCCGACGACAGACGGGATGCCATCAAGAAGGAGCTCGCCAAGCTACTCGCAGCCGGCTTCATCAGAGAAGTCTTCCATCCTGAGTGGCTCGCCAACCCCGTCCTCATCCGCAAGAAGAACTCGAACGAGTGGAGGATGTGCGTCGACTACACCGACCTCAACAAGCACTGCCCCAAGGACCCCTTCGGGTTGCCGCGGATTGATCAAGTCATCGACTCCACGGCGGTCGCGACTCGCTCTACTTCCTCGACTGCTACTCCGGGTACCACCAGATCGCAATCAAGGAGGAAGACCAGGAGAAGACCGCGTTCATCACCCCGTTTGGCGCGTACTGCTACACGACCATGTCATTCGGGTTGAAGAACGCCGGCTCTACCTACCAACAGGCCATCTAGGCCTGCTTCAAGCGGCAACTCAACAAGAACGTCGAGGCTTACGTGGACGACGTGGTTGTCAAAACCAGGGACTCCAGTACCCTCATCGACGACCTTGAAGAGACCTTCACATCGCTACGCGAGTACCGCTGGAAGCTTAACCCGAACAAGTGCGTCTTCGGCGTCCCTTCGGGCAAACTACTCGGCTTCATCATCGCCCCGCCGCGGCATCGAAGCCAACCCCGAGAAGATCTCCGCCATCACCAAAGATGAAAGCTCCCACGAGCATCAAAGACGTCCGTAAGCCGACGGGGTGCATGGCGGCATTGAACGCATTCATCTCGAGGCTAGGAGAATGGGGCCTCCCCTTCTTCAAACTACTCAAGCATCACGAGAAGTTCGTGTGGACTCCGGAGGCGGATCAAGCCCTTGCCCGGCTCAAGGACTTCCGTCAAAGCCTCCAATCCTCGCGCCTCCTCACAAAGGCGAGCGGGCCATCGCTCTACCTAGGCCGCGACTACTCACGTGGTCAGTACTGCCATCGTTGTCGAGCGGCAGGAAGACGGCCACGCCTACCCGGTCCAGCGCCCAGTCTACTTCGTCAGCGAGGTTCTATCAGAGTCCAAGGCTCGCTACCAGCCCGTGCAGAAGCTCCTGTACGCTCTACTCATCACCTCGCGGAAGCTACGACACTACTTCCAGGAGTACTCGGTCTCCGTCGTCACCGACTACCCGCTCGGCGACATCCTAAGGAACCAAGACGCCACCGGAAGAATCTCCAAGTGGGCTGTCGAGCTCGGCGCCCTCACCATCGACTTCAAGCCACGCACCGCCATCAAGTCGCAGGCACTAGTCGACTTCATGGCAGAGTGGCGGGAGAACCAGCTACCTACTCCCACCGTGCGACCAGAGCATTGGGTGATGTACTTTGACGGCTCACTCAACCTCGAGGGCGCAGGCGCAGGGGTACTCCTGATCTCTCCAACGGGCGAACAACTCAAGTACGTCCCGCAGATCTTCTGGAAGGTCTCAAACAACGAAGCCGAGTACGAAGCTCTCCTACACGGGCTCCGCCTCGCGGCTTCACTGGGCATCAAGCGGCTACTAGTCTACGGCGACTCCGCGGTGGTCATCAACCAAGTCAACAAGTCTTGGGACCGCAACAAGGAGAACATGGACGCCATCGCCTAGAAGTCCGCAAGCTCGAGAACAAATTCTATGGTCTCGAGTTCCATCACATCGTCCGCGACAACAACGTTGCAGCGGACGTCCTATCGAAGCTCGAATCCACCCGCGCTCAAGTACCCGCGGGCGTCTTCGTCCATGAGCTTCACGCGCCATCCATCCCGGAGCCGGCGCCACCGACCACTGTCCCAGCCCATCTACCAGCTGGGCAGGAGGTCATGATGATCGACGTGGACTGGAGGCAACCCTTCATCGACTACCTCAGCGAGCAGAAGGTCCCCTCCGACAAGAACGCAGCCGAACAACTCGTCCGCCGCGCCAAGTCTTACGTCCTCGTCGGAGACAAGATTTACAAGTAGGGCGCATCTTCTGGAGTACTCATGAAGTGCGTCCCTCGCGAAGAAGGCAAGGACATCTTGGAGGAGATCCACAAGGGCATCTGCGGCAACCACGCGTCCTCACGCACGCTGGTCAGCAAGGCTTTCCGGCGAGCTTTCTACTGGCCCACAGCCCTGGGCGACGCCGAAGAACTCGTCACGTCAGAAGGTGCCAAGGATGTCAGTACTTCGCCAAGAAACAACATGTCCCAGCCTACAAGCTAGTCACCATACCGCCAACCTGGCCCTTTGCCTGCTGGGGGCTCGACATGATTGGGCCACTGCCAACTGCGCCAGGAGGATTCAACAGGGTACTGGTGGCTATCGACAAGTTCACCAAGTGGATCGAGGTCAAGCCGGTCACATGCCCCAAGGGCGACGAGTACTCGACTTCCTGGATGAACTCGTACACCGCTATGGGCTACCCCACCGCATCATCACGGACACCGGGGTCCAACTTCAACAACCACCGTTCCGGGAGTACCGCGAGAACGGCGGAATAGACGTCCGATACGTCTCGGCCGCCCATCCACGGGCCAACGGACAAGTCGAGCGCGCCAATGGGATGGTGCTCGACGCCCTCAAGAAGCGGCTACACGACTCCGCCAACTCCAAAGGGGGCAAGTGGATCAAGGAACTACCCAACGCACTGCGGGGGGCCGCGGACTCAACCATCCAAGCCAACGGGGCAATCCCCCTACTTCCCGGTCTACGGCTCCGAAGCCATCCTCCCTGCCGACGTCATATGGAACTCGCCGGCGGTGGAGCACTACGACGAAGGCGTCTCGGAAGACGACAGACGAGTTGACATCGACGGCCTCGAAGAAGCTCGCCGCGCCGCCCTCGTCCAATCAAGCAAGGTACCCGGAGGGTATCCGACGCTACCATGATCGCAACGTCAAGGAACGCTCCTTCAACGTTGGAGATCTTGTCCTCCGCCGTATCCGGAACACGGAAGGACTCCACAAGATCGCCCTCCCCCCCGGGAAGGCCCCTTCACCGTGGCTAAGGTGACCGGGCCGGGCTCCTACCGCCTCCAAACACTTGAAGGCGAAGACGTCGGCAACTCGTGGAACGTCGACCAACTCGTCGATTCTACGCCTAGTCTACACGACTACTCCGGGTTCAAGTCCAATCGACTACATCAACACCCCCTCGCCGCAAGCGACCCTCCGGGTCCGGCTCCGGTCTACGGACTACTCTTCTCCGGGGTCCGGCCCGTGCGGCTACCTACGGACCATGGGCCGCGACGAGCGTCAAGGACTCTAGCGGCGGTCTACCAAGAGACCACACTCCAAGATCCGGCCCTCCGCGGCTACCTACGGATCTACGATCCGGCCTACACGGCTACCTATGGATCACTCCGCCGCAAGAGGCTACCCGCTCCGGCCGCCACTTAGCTGTAAGCGGCCTCCGGGTCCAGGTGACTACTTTGTAACTACGGCCCTGGACACCCAGGTGTACTTCTTCAGTAATAAAGTTTGATTGTTCATCAACTTCTTTACTGCCTACTCCCTACGACGGGACTACTGAAGTCGAGTACCACTACTCGCACCAACTCCACGATGGGCGCTCCGCACTCTGAGATCGCGACTATGAGTACTCATTGCTGGAAAATTTCATTTCATTGATACTTGAACAATTCATTACAAGTGTTTCCTGTACAGCTATGGCTACTGGCTACCTATGCAGGGCTACTGGAGGTTCAGCTTCTCGGCTACCTGCTCCGCTATAGGAGCCATCTCGCTCCCGGCGGCTCGCGCGTCTTGCTCATCCGAAGCGGTTGGCGGCTACCCCGCCGGCGACCACCTCCACTGGAGCCTTCGGGAAGTACGACTTCATGAAGGCCAAGACTTGTCTTGGGATCGACTTGGCCATGTGCTTGACGTAGGCGGCCAGCCGGCTTGGTGCTTCACGGAGTCGATCCACCAGAGGGGCGATCTTGGGGCCGCCCGGGTGCGGCACCAGAAGCCTCGCGATCGGGAGAGCAGCCTCTTCAAGATCCTTCAGCTGGGCCCGCAGCGCCTCACAATCTTCATTCAACTTCTACAAAGATTTGTAGCAGTTGACGAGATCCCTGTCAGAGGCAATCCGCAGCTCCATGTGCTTCTCGCACTCGAAGGCAAGTTCCTTCTAGTCGAGCTCGAGTACCACGGTGGGCTTCCTCGCTCCCCGTAGAAGAGGTTCTTCATGCTCGGGCCTCCGAGGCCTTCAGCTGCTCCACCTGGCCCTCAAGCTCTGCAACACAGCAACGTAACAGCGGGTCAGACGCTTATCGGCTTTCAACAAGTACCCGACAAGTCGAAGGATGTACCTTTATTCTTGTTGCGGAGGCCCTTGTTCTTCCGCACCAAGTCGTCGCCTTTCGCCTGCAGCTCCATGACGTCATTATGGTACTTGGCGAAGGCGGCGTCGAGCTTCGATTGCATGGCGGCCGCGTGTTTCCGCGACTTCACGAGCTGCTCCTCCAGGGCCTCGGCTCGGAGCACGGTGTCGCCGTAACCCTGCAGCAGGTTCGACTTCTCGCGGGATCGCTCCGCAACGTCCTGCACAAGACAACTCAAGTCAAGAAGAGTACTCAACGGCAGAGGATTGACTACTCGGGAGGCTACGGCTACGTACCTTCATCCATTGCTCGGCCTGACGGATCGCCTCCATGTGCTTGGCTACCGTCGCCGGCTCGACGAGATCGTCCGCCAGGAGTTCTATCCCGCCGCGGCTACTCGAGGTAGCCTCCGTCATCGGCGCAGAACGGATGGGCTCCGCGTCTTGGATCTCAGGGGAGCGGATATCCACCTTCAGAGAAATCTCTGGAGACGTGGTGACCGCCTCTCCCCCGGCAGACTTCTCGACGACCTCCGCCACGGGCTCGGGGGCTCCCTCCGCAGCCTCCGGGGCCTCTAGCGTCAACTCCTGCATGGGCACCCCCGCAGGGATGTCACCTCCTTCAGCGCCTGCCAACAAACGACACGCGCATCAGTGCCTACGACTACTCATCCTGGAGCTCTGCAGCTTCAAGAAGGGTACTCACCTTCGACTACGACCGCCTCCGGCAGCGGCGCTTCGGCGGCTGGGGGCTCAGTCGCGGCTTGGGCATCGGGAGCGGCCTCCTCGACGGGCGGCGCGACTTCTTCCGCCACCGCTGACGAGGGCTCGTCTCCATCCCAGCTTAGATCTGTGGATTTTCTGCAGAAGTATTCACAGAGGGTCGCCAGGCAAACATCGACTACTACATCAAGTACTACTCGTGAGGATATGGTACTTACAAGTTCGACCGGACGATGGTCACGGCCGGAGCACCGAGGATGCTGGCAATGTCAACCAGTCCACCCTCGGCGGGCGTCTCTTCCTCCGCCTCTGCGGCTACTGCCTCCTCCACGGCGGCGGCGGCGGCGCGCGCATGTCTCCCCGCGCTCCCGAGGCCACCTCCTCTCCAACGGCGGAGGCCACCGGTCCTCTGCTCTCCTCTGGAGCGAGGGGGCGGCGCTCCGACCGCGCCGGGGAGTTCTTCAACGGTGGGGGCTGGACTACGGCTTCCAGCCGGTTCCCCCACCGGGTCCCACATGCCCTCGTCGCCCTCCTCAACGGGCTCCGATGGCGGCACCTCCTGCACATAAGGAAGGCTACTCGTCAGTAATGTACTCGAAACAATGGGTACTCGACTACTCTGCTCAAGACGACTTACCTCCTGAGGCGTGGTCTCTGAGACCTTTAGCTTCTTCTTCACCCGCTTCCTGGCGGGGTTGCGCGGCTTCCGTGGCGGCGCGGCAAGGCTAGCCTCCAGGCTAGCCGGAGGGTCTTGGACAAGTGGAACATGAGGTAAGCCCGGGCGGCTAAACCTCGACCGCAGCTGGAAGCGGTCCTGAAGAGTCTCTTCGTCTTCGTCATCGTCGTCGGAGGTATCCTCCACGATGACGGTGTCGTCGCCTTCACCGACTTCGCGGCGCTCCTTCACCTTTACCTCCACCGGGATCTCAATCCCGCTTGGTGGCGGCTGCGGCTCGGAGACGAACCGCTTCACATCATCCTGCGCAAGACACAAGACGTCAGCAACTCTACTACGAGTACTCACTACTCGACGAGGGGAGTACGACTACTCACCTCCTTGGGCGGGCGCGTGGCGGAGTACTCCTCGACTGGGCACGCCGTGTACGGCGGCATGTCCTTGAAGATCCTCGTCAACCTCTCGACGATGTCGTTGTCGTCCAGCTCGCCCCCTGGCATCCGCGACATGTCGTCGTCGCCGGTGTACTCGAAGCCCAGGGGTCTCCCCGCGCCATCAGCGGCTGGATCCTACGCTTCATGAAACTGAAGGCCACGTGCTCGGCCCTCAGTCCCGCATCCCTGAGCACCTTGATGCGTGCTAGCAGCTCGGGAAGCTGGATTCCTTCTTGCATGGTGGGCTCCGTGTTCCACCAGTCACGGTGCCTGGGCTGCCGTCCGCTCGGCTTCGGCAGGCCAGGGTGGTGGTTCGTGATGTAGAACCACCTGGTCTTCCAGTCCGTGTTGGAGTCCACGAGCTTGTACGCCAGGTCCTGCTCCGCGGCGTCCTTCCTCAGCTGGATCCAGGCTCCTCCGACTACTCTGGGGTTGGAGGCACTGGGCTGCGGCTTGACGTGGAAGAACTTCCGGAAGAGCACCCAGTGTGGCTTGATTCCGAGGAAGGCTACGCAGAAGTGGACGAAGACCGACGTGTGGAATATGCCGTTGGGGTTCAGGTTGAGGTACTCGATGCCGTAGTACCTGAGCAGCCCCTTGAAGAAGTCGCTGGCTGGGAGCGCAAGGCCACGCTCCACGAAGCGCGAGAACATCGGGATCTCGTCTTCGGCCTTCTCCATCGGATATGGATCTCCTGCGGCGGATCTCCACATGTCGACTTCCTTCTCCCTGATGAACCCGCTGTTCAGCAGGGTCAGCAGGTCCTCCGTCTTGACCTTCGATTTCTTCCACTCGCGGCTTGGATCAGCGCGCGGTGGAGACATGGGCGGCGCCGCTCAGGTGGCAGCCGCGGCGGCCTCTGCACGGCTCCTCTTCTTCCCGGCGGCCTTGGACGCCTTGGACGGCGACGGCTTCATCCTCCAAGTACAAGGTGTCTTCACTCGCATCCGCTCGGGGGCTACCCTAAAGCTCTCGGGTGGCGATGCGCTCGGATCTACTACGGCGGTAGCAGGCGCGGGAGTGGATTTGCTTCAAGATTCAAGCGGAATCACTGCGGCTCGAATGGGTGAAAAACCCTAAGGGTTTTGGCTCTTATTTATAAGCCAAAACGGCTCCGTAACGGGCGGCCGGATAAGTCCACGCGCGGCTGACTCAGCGGCTGCGCGTGACTCTTCGTATTCTACAAGTCGACGCGCCTCACCTCGGGGGCTCGGCTACTTCTACTCGACTACCTGGGAAGCGGCTAGTCTCAAGAGCATCTCAGGACACATTCTCCAAGAAGACCCTTCAATTCGAGAGGAAGTACTCGACTCAAGGCTCGGGGGCTCCGTGCCACGTGTCCTTCGGTTTTTTCTCTCCAGATTTTTCGGGATTTTCTTGCCAAGACTTCAGATGGATCCTCAGCCAGAGCCCACGGCTCGAGGTTCGGGGACTACTCCATGTGGAGTGCGGTTTTGCAAGTCGCACCTCCATGACAGCTCCGGCTTCAAGACAAGACAGGCATTTTTTAAAGACCTTCGAAGGCAGTTTGCAAGGACGCTTGGGACTACTCGAGAAGACTTCAAGATTGCTCAAACATCAGCTGGAGTACATTCCAGCCTCGGGATGCTTCGACTACTCTTGAGGACTTTTGACTTGTAGCACTCAGGGACGCTTGAGGACTACTCGTTAAGGCCGTCAAGACTACTTGAAGCTATCCTTCTCGACTACAAAGTACTCGGGGGCTTGTCGTATGGACCTCCCTGGGCCCACTACCTCGGTGGGTACCAGGACCGACTACTCGGTGGGCCCCTGGGACTACTCGGCTCGCGCTACACGGCACCTGAAGGCGTGGAGCACAAGGACTACACAGGAGTAGTACTCGGTTAGGGAGCTGTACATGTTCCGCACTGTATAGAGGACTCCTAGACGTACTCGATTAGTACTCTCTCCCTACTCCGACTTGTAACCCTGCCTCCCGGACTATATAGGGCGAGGCAGGGACCGATCCCCTCATCCAATCTCCTCTCATACAACTCACGGCACACCATTGCACCATCTTGTAATCGTGCCCTATCAATCCAGAGCTACGCAGCATACAGGACGTAGGGTATTACGCACCTTGCGGCCCGAACCTGTCTAAATTGTGTGCCACGTGTCTCTTCCTTCGAGTTACCGATCTCGGCGAGTCACATTCATCTACTTCGGGTACTCCCCGTAGTAGGTTGCCGGTCTAAAACACCGACACAGTCACTAAAACGGAATTTGTTGTGGAAAAATACTTCTCCAGCCAAAATTACTTCATTCTTTTTCCCTGAACATAGGTGGACTAAAATACTCCTCCAGCCAGATTTGTACAAAATTACTGCAAATACCAATAAAATAAAATCCATGTTTTCAATGAACAAGCATGAAGAAGTAACTATAGTATGAGCAGAATCACAACCTGCTTTATTTCATGAAAAATACTGGTAAAACGTTACAAAAAATTAGTCCTCCCCAGGGTTTGTTCCCTGGCACCCCATGGACTAACTACAACACGCTAACCAAACACAATTGAGGATCTCCGGTGACATGAATAATGCAGTCCACCAATATTTAACCTTTAAATCATATCCATTGCCCATCGACAGGATGGTCAACCAAATACTTCCTAATCACATTACAACATCAAATCCATTAACCACATTACTCTATTTTGCCAGGAGAAAGTAAAAAACAGTCATACCACTATTTATCTATCCGTTATGCAAGTTCAGTGGAGCAACAGTCTGGAGCGGATGAAGGCAAAGCCATGCATCGACCACTGTGGACCGGCTGCATGCATGCAATCAATACAAAGAAACCAAAAAACAATTAATTCAGGATGGAAGTCAACCATGGAGGGGGTCCTTGATTTGCTCCAACTAATTACATGCAGCAACGAAGGATAAAAGGTTCCCTAAACATGTGCTTGCATATTTTTAACAATCTGCATGCAAGCATGTGTTTCCCATGTAGTTTATACCACATTGTGCAACGAAGGAGTAAAAGCTAGTTTCGTGGCTGAGTCTTTTTTCCTTTTTGAATGATGCTTTTTTTTTGCTCGAGTGCGCGTCTTCGATTTTGACTGTTGCATTGCACCATGTGTCACATAACACAAAAAACACAAATAAGGAACATCTTTTCAATGGCCGCCATGCAACTACCATGCGTCCATGCATCTAGCCGGCATGCGTTCTATGAAGTGATTACAATGCGCGAGAGAAATCTTAGGAATGTTGAAATAACTGAGAGAGATTTCAGGAAGCGATAATATATAAGCATAGTTGATTACTCTTCTATCATATAAACCCAATTATGAAAAATTATTCCTATTTTTCAAGGTTACTTCTTCCTTCTATAGAAGAAGCATTCTCTCTGTATATGTTCGATTGTTGTGCTCATATATTCACACCCAATTATAGAAAAGTACTCCTCCACGATTACTCCACTAGTCTCTAAAATAGAACTTTGTATTTCATGGACAATTACTCCATTCTTTTTTCCTCAATATAGGTGGACTAAATTACTCCTCCGGCCAAAATCGTACAAAATTTACTACAAGTACTATTAAAAGAAAATCCATGTTATAAATGTTTTGCATACATGCAGGGCTAGTTATTTCTACAAGCATGAAGAAGTAACTATTTTTATGAGCAGAATCACGACATGCTCTATTTTATTACAAATACTGTTAAAACGTTACAAAAAATTAGTGCTCCCCAGGGTTTACTCCACTAGTCTCTAAAATAGAACTTGTTGTGTAAAAATACTTCTTCTCATACAAAATTACTCCTCCATCCAACAAAACACTATTCCTTGTATGTAGGTGGACAGATACTTCGAGCTTTTTCCCTGTCCTATATAGGTGGACTAAATTACTCCTCCAGCCAAAATTGTGTGAAATTACTACAAGTACTATACGTCGTCTATACGATTTTATATAGTGGTAGTTGTAATGCAAACATTGGCCGTATTAGGTTGTGGGAGTAATTGGTGGAACGTCCCGGCATGGGGCACGAGGGAACAGAGATAATTTAAAGGTTAAATATTGGTGGACTGCATTGTTTCTTGTCACTAGAAATCCTCAATTGTGTTTGGTTAGAGCGCTCTAAAGAGCCCCTAGAGTGCCTGGGAACGAATCCTTGAGGCTCTACTTTTTAACATTGATATTTTAACATTTTAATGTGTATAAATAACACATGTCGTGATTCTTCCCACCCCCTAAGGGGAAATTACTCATATGTGAGTATTTCCGTGAGGCAGCCCTACTTTGATTTTGCTTATAAATAAATTGACTGTATTATAGTAGGCGAGGCATATGTGGGAATGGATTTTTTGGGGAAAAGAAGTAGAGTAGTAAATGACGCACTTCTCAACTGCAAAGAGTAAAGATCATTGGTTCAATATGTTGTTAGTAACCCCGGGCATGGTAAAAAACACCCCGCCATGGTTTCCCCAAATAAAGACCAACGATATAGAGTGCCACTATACAATACTAACTTGGTAGTATTCTCCCACTACACTAACTATCATGGTCAATCGATTGATTACTACCATGCATAAAAAAAAATCAAGCCAGTTATCAGTCGGAACGGATGAATTATTCGCTATTTTCCCTCGCAATTTCAACAACCCCCCCCCCCCCCCCCCCCCCGCAACATCAGTGTAATAAAAGCATATGGAACCATTGATTTTTAATCTTTGTAGACGCGAAGTACGTCAATTACCACTCAAACATTCCGTCTGAAAAAACTCATTCTCACGATACCCCGCCAAGCAAAATCAAAGCAGACGTTGCCTCACGAAACTATTCACAGATGATCATTTTTCACCGCGCACCCACAACGAATGTCTAATTATTAATTACAGTGCAACATCAGGGTTAACTGATACCTTGCCCCCTACAATCGGATCAGTTTACTGACAAGCAAAATCAATGAAAAATATTTATATACTAGTATTACCCCACGATACTCACATTCATGAAAATCTAATTATCAATTACGGTGCAACATTATGGTCCACGGATCCCTTATCCACTACAATCCAGTCAATTTATTTCCAACCAATGGAATTATCTCCACCACCGGTCATTCATTACCTCCGCTTCAGTGCAGCGTTTATCTCGCTTAAATATAATAGCTAGCCTGTATCGGAAACGTAATAAGGCGAGATTAGTGGCACATACGTCTCAATTTGACAACATATAATAGCTAGCCTGTATCCCCCGCCCCCTGCGCACACACCCTCGATCCATCCAAGTTCCACAGCAAAATGGGTCGCCCCCACGAAGACAGCTCCATCCGCAAGCAACGCCTCCGTGCTGCCGGCACTGCATCTCGCCGCCATGCGCCCACTACAATCTCCCATCTCCACACCATACCATCTCACCACCATGCACCCACTGCCAGTCCAAACCAGCAGCCACTGCCACGTACTGCAGGACCTTCTCAGCAAACCCCAGACAGAGAGCCAGCAAGCCCAACACATCAGAGGCAGTCATCTATAGTTGAGTCTCGGGTGACTCACCTGTCTCCATCGACCATATCATCACCTTTCTTGCGCCGCCACGACTTCGTCGAGCAAGAGGCTGGAGATACACACGTGCTCATCACCCCGCCGGCCACACTCACGGAATTGGAGATAGCGACGCCGGCTGAGGCCGCGGCTGAGGCCAAACTTTTACACATGTACGTACCCATCTTAGTGCCCGCATATACGTACTCTATAAAGCAGTCGATCCTCAAGTTAGTTGTACATATAATAGATTCAGTATTGAAATTACTCTTGAGATAGTTATAGAAATACTTTATTTTTTAGTAATTTTCTGAACAATGGTTTAGAAATGATGGATTTATTTTTTAAAAAAGGATCAACTCGTACAAGTATTACATTTGTTTCAGAGGTAATTTTGGAAAACTCTAAGGAGTAATTTCAGTAATTCTAGTTTTATATCCTTGTGCAGGAGTACAGTTAGGCATATTATATTTGTTTTGGATGAAATTTTAGAAAACTTTAAGCATTAATTTTAGAAATCCTAGTTTTATATCCATGTGCAGGAGTACCGTTGGAAATACTATGTTTGTTTTATAGATAATTTTAGAAAACTTTTAGGAATATTATTAAATATAAATTCTAGTTTTGTCTATATAAATTACTCTCCCTCCTCGTTTCGTACCCAGGACCCCTCCGTGCCAAAAGAAATTATTCCAACAGAAGGCATGTTTTTTGGCTCGGAGGAGGAGGCGCATGAATTTTTTAGGCGCTATGCAGAAAAATGTGGGTTTCCAATTAGGTATGACAGGAGCAAGCTATCGGTACGTGAGATTTCGTGCGCGATGGCTGGTCGCTCGAAGTTCCACAAGCCTGATCAGCAGCGGGTGAGAAATAAGTTCTCGAAGAAGACAGGATGTAAGGTATACATTAAGTTGAAAGATGTCGAAGAGATAGACGGTGACTACCTGGGGAAGGTCAAGATTGAAAAGGTACGGCTTGACCACAATCACCCAATGGCAGAGTCACAACGCGTGGTACAACAGATGAGATGCCACAAACGTAAAGATAAGGAAGTACTTGAGTACGTGGACCACCTCCATGAAAGTGACGTCCCTAGGCATTGTGTGACTACACTTCTGAGTGATATGTATGGGGGGGAGCACAACCTGCCGATGACCCAACGTGACTTGAAAAACAAGTATGTTTTTACTACTTTTAATAATTTAGCTTTGCACACTCCATCTGATTCCAGCATGTTTAATGAGCGTTGGTAGCCCACATCGTGCCTAAATTCGACTGAAAATGGTATATTTCCTTGTAACAAATATACAACACACGGATATTTTACTATCTTTTACGAATCATATGATTTTCAAATGATCCATGAGTGTGCCCTTTAGCTTTAAATATTATATGTTATCTAACCACAAGCAGTACACACTCGATCTGTCACATATTTACATTACCAATCTTCCGAAATTATAGTTCTAACCCTTCCAACTAGTGTAGAATTTACACCATTATTATCTACTACGTCATGGCACCCTACTCTGGCACACATTTCAATCCCAAAATATTCAGATTGAAAAGGGCCGCATCATTAACTATAACTAAGAGAATTAACAAACATGGGTGATACAACCTAGCTGCATTACATTCGCCCTGATTCTCATTTACTTCTATTTTTTATAGTTACCCTACCCCGTCTCTGGTATTTACATTCTATTGCATCCCGTTTCACTACTAGGAGAGCGGCGACAACCAGGGAGCGAGGCTCCGATGACATAAACAAACTAGTTTCTTTCTTCAAGGAATGTGAGGAACAGAATCCACAGTTTTTCTGGGATTTCCAATGTGATGATGAAAGAGTAATACAGAACCTCTTCTGGAGCCATGCAAGCATGCAGGGGGGTATGCTGACTTTGGTGATGCCGTCACCTTCGACACCACATACAAGACCAATATATACAACATGCCACTCACAATGTTTGTTGGTTCCAACCATCACCACCAGAACACTATATTCGGTGTTGCCCTGCTTCGCCAGGAAACCACAACGACATTTGAATAGCTCTTCCGGTCGTTCAAACTGTGCATGATGGGCGCAAAGAAGATGAGATGTATCCTCACTGGTATGATTAACATTGTTTCCACATCACACACTTTTTAATTTGCATGTACACCATGCACGTTGCAGTAATTACCCTTGTTTCTTACTACCTATTTTACGATGTAGATGAGGACCCCGCTATGGCTGAAGCTATCAGAACTCAGTTCGCAGGCGTGAAGCACCGGTTGTGCAGGTGGCACGTGACAAACAAAGTCCAACCTCAACTAAATGAGCTCGCATCCATACACGAGGGTTTCACAGAAAGGTATTCTTCAGCCATAAACCACCCACTCACACCACAAGAGTTCAAGTCAGCATGGCGTGAGATGATTGTTGAATTCGGACTAGAAAAAGATCCCACGATGAACACTTTGTACAGAAACAGGCAGGACTGGGTGAAGGCATGCTTCAAAGCTGATTATTGTGGACGGATGACATCCACGCAGAAGAGTGAGAGTGTAAATAATATGGTCAAGAGTGAGGTGATTGGTGGAAATACCAGCCTGCACATGTTCCCGAAATAGATTTTGTGCTTCATCCAGCGCAGAAGCGAAGCAGAGGCTGCAGAAGCATATGGAGGCATGGTAAGTTATACTACAATCATGTTTTTACTCCACAACACAATTTTTTTATTTTTCATTGAGTTGCAAACGCACGCCCACCCAATTTGAGTGCAGAGTAACAATGTACCAGAAGGCAACTGGGGCTTTGTGGAACAGGCAGCTAGGCTATATACAAGACAGGTTTTCTTTCAGTTCAACAAGACTGCTAATGCTGCAACGAGGTTCCACTGCGTACCTGACACTGACGCGGGCCCCAACCACTGGCTCGTACAACACTCGAATCGATCCAGCAAGATTACATGGGGGCAACATCAGTTCAAGGTCCCGATTGACCGAACTAACGAAGTGTACCAATGCGATTGTAGGTCGATGGAGCACACTGGTAATGACTCTCCCATCTGTTTTTACCCTTTATTCATTTTTGCGACCACATATTGTCTCTCATCACTAATTCCCCATTGCTCTCCTAGCAGGTATGTTATGTGAGCATGTCATGCGTGGGTTGATGCAATCAAACGTTGACAAGCTCCCTGCCCGTTACTTTCTCAAGAGGCTCACCAAGTTTGCAAGGAAAGACCTCCACTCTGACAAAAATGATGTCAAGATGCAAGGTCCAGACGGCGAGACACAAAGGTACAGACACACAGCAATGATGAGGGAGGCAATGGCGGCTGTACGTGCAGGCACGATGTCATAATAGTGGTCAGCCAGATTCAAGGCCATCCAAGTCCATGCACCTCCTATACACAGACAACAAGCAAGTGTAAGTGAGATCAGTGTTCTACCTCCACCGCGATCAAGGGTCAAAGGCGGCGAGAGCTCTCCAATCGAGACAAGGACTCTTGGAGCTCGAGGTCCTAAGCAATGCACTAGAAACTGCGGTTACTGTGGTCTAGCACTTTGTCACAACGCGGCAAGTTGCCCGGACAACCCCAAGAACACACAAAGGATGGCCAAATTACTACAACCAAAGAGGAAGCGAGGCAGACCAAGTGCAATGGACAAGGCAATGGAAGAAGAGAGAGCAAGCAACCTATGTCGATCACTGCAGGATGAATTTGCTATGGTCAGCGAGTCAGAAAGTGACGACTATGAAGAATATGAGTTTTGATTCCCCTCATTTTTGTCCTGGTGACGAATAAAATAAATCTCTATGTTTCCATGTCTTTTTTGATTTCACTCACTCTATGTTGGGACCACTTTTGTACCGATCGATGAGACATTGAATACTTTCTTCCATGTTTCACCATTCAATATTCAATTTGTCACTAAGTTTATCAAATTTTTGTTGTAAACACATTTTTTTAGCATTTCTTCTGATGTTTGCATAAGTAATACTAACAAAAACATCTATTACACACTCTGTCCAATCGTCACGAAACAAAGAGGAATCGAGAAAGAAAGAATGTTACTCACACTAACAGCTGTGGGATAATGAACTCATGGTCTCCCCAAACTGGACCAACACAGAAAAATTGTATGGTTTCCATATCAGGATATACGCATGTGTATAATAACTGATGAGTATGTAGTATTTTTTACTGCACGTCAGTTGCATACTTGTGCAATATCCATTGCCGACACATGTCAAAGAATTCTAAGGCATATACGCGTTTGTATACTAGCTAGAGGATATGTATCAGTTGCAAAATCCTGCACTGCACATTGACCGCCGTAATCACACTCCCACATTCGAATTGTTTTAAACCTGCTATTGTTTTGGCCATAATCAAGCCCCCACATTTATTTTAGCGTAATACTACTCCATACCCCTACATGATATAAACCCACCGGCAACCTAGCTATTTTTTAAGCCTCAGGACACAGGCCATCACATTTCCACCGTTTCATACCAGTGCACCATGTCGCCCCCTGCTGAGAGAGGTGCCATAGACACCAAGCAGTTCAAGGACATCTTCCTCGAGCATTTTTGTAGTGATGATCCGCCAATCCCTCTAGATGTCAAGACCCTCCAAGACTTCAGTGAATACCTCCACTACAAATCGATCTGCCTGGTCGATGGAGAGGAACTCGATCCCTTGTTCCTCGACACGCTATCATTCCAGGCTCAAATCACAGAGGTAATTATAGTCTAATGTTTTTGAATGTTTTCTCACCACCCAAAATTTACATTTTCTGCCCACCTTTAGCAGCACACCGGAGCAGACGATGATCAAGATGAGGTCACTAGCGGCATCACAATCAGAGACACGCCCACCACGAAAGACTCTTTGATGTCGTAATTACAATAGATGGTAATATGTTTAGGAGAAGTTAAAATTCCCATTCCTCAGATTCAATTTATCATGTCGGCATCTCGCCCGTGAGAAGTTTCGAATAGAATAAAAAATTCCACTGTCGAAACATGAAGTGCACCAATAAGTATTGACATCTGCGCACCAAGCGTATAATAGGTAGACTTTACCCGACGAAAAGTTTCCAACATAAAGCATGACATTCAGGTAAAAAAATCAGAACAACTTGGGGCGGATTGATTACCTGCCATTTTCCTCACAAATGCCACCCCTCTATGCCTCGTCGTCATCTGAAAATAACGAAACGAGAGATTTATATTTCCCATGAATAAAGCTAAGTAAATTACCCCCACACCGAACAACCACATCCCCCCGCAACCACATATCTTTACTAACAGGTCTCATCCTTGGGGAACCATGCAATCGAGTTAGTGCTCTGTAATTTTTTCACTCTCAACAAACCATCATTTGTGTACGACACGCTACATAAACTTCACAATTCAACCAAAATCGAGGTGAAGGTGAAAAATTTACTCCTCTACGATTTGCACAGATACATTACAAATCAACCAAAAACGTTCGTAAATGTGCGCAACAATTGCACAATTTTCTCATTTTTATCTGACGAAATTGTTTGATTAGGAATTGTCCACTTCTGGCAAGAACTCACTATATTTTCCACATACGGTAAAAACTCGTTATTTTCCTCACAATCTAATTCCAATCATACCCTGTTGACTTTTCTGGACCCAAAATTGCACTATGATTTCAACCTCTCACCAAAAAAAGTAACCCACTTGACTCATTTATATACCACATGTCATATTTCAGTTACATCCTGGTAATATTTTAATACCGTGGCAGAGTAATTACCTTTTTTTACATGCCATGCTCAACAGTTCTATTTTGCACTAATTTGGTGAACCATTTGAAGGATTAATTTTTTTTGTTGCCAAGGGAGAGTACTTATGTCATGTCTCATCTTTTCAGTTACAACCTGTACTAATGATAGGACTCCTCATAGTATTTTACTCGCACAAACCTAACATTTATATACCACATGTCCTTTGTACTCCCCCTCGGGCATGAAAAAATAAAATGTGGTAACTGATTCACCAAATTAGTGCAAAATAGAACAGTTCAACATTGCATGAAAAAAAAGTAAATTACTCCCACACGACATTGTTACAAACATGACCCATCTTTCAGCTCCAACCTGTACTAAAGCTAGGACTCCTCAGAGTATTTTACTCTCACAAACCTATCATTATATACCAACCTGTCATATTTACTACTCGCTCGGCAGGAAAAAAATTGTAGTAACCGATTCACCAAGTTAGTGCAAATCGAACTGTTGAACATGGCATGAAAAAAAAGGTAAATTACTCCGCTACAATTATTACAATGTTACTACAATTATTGTTACACGACAATGTTACTAAATGTTACAAACATGACTCAAGTTTCAGTTCCAACCTGTACTAAAGCTAGGACTCCTCGGAGTATTTTACTCTCACAAACCTATCATTTATATACCAACATGTCATATTTACTACTCCCTCGGTAGGGAAAAAAATAATTGTAGTAACCGATTCACCAAGTTAGTGCAATCTAACAGTTGAACATCGCACGAAAAAAGGTAAATTACTCCGCAACAACAATGTTACTAACATGACTCATCTTTCAGTTACAACCTGAACTAATACTAGGACTCCTCGTAGTATTTTACTCTCACAAACCTATCATTTATATACCACATGCCATATTTACTCTCCCTTGGCACGAAAAAAATAATTGTCAAATGATTCACCAAATTAGTGCAAACAGAACTCTTCACAATGGCATTGAAAAAAGGGGTAAATTACTCCGCCAAGGTGTTGTTACTACCATTACTCACCTTTTAGTTACTTCATGTACTAAAGTCAAGACTCCTCTTAGCATTTTACTATCACAAACCTATCATTTACTTACCACATGTCATAGCTTTCTTCATGTCAATGAAGATGGTAGTACTATGTAATGTTTTTAGCCCCAAGTTTCATTCTTCGAATCATATCATTCAATGCTTCCAGTCAATGCAATGAAGAAAGTAACAAACAAGTGTAAACAGAACAATGCGATGATCTAGATACAACAGTCGACCACAATCCTAACCCCTGTTTTTTGTACCATTAAATACATATTTATTACTCTATGTAATGTTATGCATTCAATGCCCCTTAGCTTACGCCATTGATATGCATCACAAATTTAATACCGTTCATTTGCGCAATTAATACACCACGAATCAAAACTACCCTTCTGCACTTTTTTTACTACCCAGTATAATACTTCGATGCATATCCATCCATCCCTTTGGTCAATGCAATTTAATGGCGCACGAAATTAATGCGAATAAAACAATTAATACCTCTAAAAACCATCGGCGACCTCAATTCCTTCTTCTCCCCTGCATCAGTCGTTGGAATCGTGGACTGACCGGAGAGGCAACAAGCAGGCGGCGCACATGACGCGCCCCATGCGCTGCGTTGGGAGAAACAGAACGCGCACAACCGGCAGGAGGCGCACATGCCGGCGGCGGCGTCGGTGGTATACGGAGCACCGGTGGATGGGAGAATCAGTACGGCATGGGTGGCGGCGCTCCGGTGGCGGCGCCCATGGAGAAACGGCGGCTCCCAATCCCACCACCGGATCCGCATCAGAAAAATGCAAAAAACGGATTCGTCTCGGCCACTCCAGGCAAATTTACTATTGAGATCTAATGAGGAGTAAAGATTTGAGCAGTAATTCACCTCACCGGAGCACAAGGTAGTAACGGTGGCGCGTGCTTGAAACATATCTAACAAGGTATATTGCATTTAAAAGAATGTCTTAGATAGAATTATTACGCTTGAAACATATCTTGAAGGTTTTGGTAACTTGCGGGGTTTGTTCTCAATGAATCCCACACCATGATTGTGCTATTGTCGACTTGAATGACCATAAGAATCCAGTGGAAACTGTACATACATGGTCATAATAGTCATACAAATTAGAACTAAATAGAATTAGCAAAGACGGTTAGATAGCAATCGCACATACTCGCAGCTGTAAGGTAGTAGTATGAGATCCTTGTCATGAAACTTAGACCGACGTATAGATTGTCGAGATTGTTGTGTCTGGTTGATGCTTGACCTCAAACTCGTTGACTTTTGATGGGTCCATGAAACCAATACTGGCAATATTCTTTTTTTGCATTTCTTGTTTTTGCAGGCTACCAAAAATGAAATACAAAGTTAATTAGTAAATCCACATACGTAATAATTCAATTAATAAACATAAAAAAGACGCCACTTACAGACACTAAGCAACGATAAGATCGGTATTCATGGCGTCTTGATGGTAAACTTCATAAATATCTTAGAATTCCAGCCAGACCACCTTGTTGCCTTTAGTGGAAAAATCTTCGGGTGAAGCAAGCATAGCTATGCTATGTACGCCTTTTAGTGATTGTTGCATGTACCACTCATGAAATTTGTACATCTTAGGTGAGAGCTTAAGTACTAGTTCTGGCTTGATAAGAGGTTTTTCTAGCTGAAAGGGCCATCTATACTCGAAACTTGGATTCCGGGGTGGTTCTTCATGGCCGAGTGTAACACCTAAAGGCATCCTTGTTTGTTCCATGAAATCAAGGAGCTTCACTACTTCTTGTGTAGGCATTTCTGCTAGAGCTCGTTCATGTGCATTGAGGCCGGAGGCAACATAAGTCTGTTTGCTCATCGACGCATCCTCTTTATACGACGTCGACGCCAGTATGGGCATCAATTTCTTGTTGTTTTTACTCATTAGTTTGAAAAACCCAAGTTTGGCTGGATCTACTTGTTTGTTCTTCTCTAGCTCCCTTCATTGTTGTTTTGTATTCAAATTGTTGAAAAATTCAAGCACATGTTGGGCACCGATCGTTGTTTTTCCTTCTTCTGTCGTCTCCCATGCTAGCTTCCTTTTACTGATGGGCTCAACCATTTTCTTTATCGTTGGTGGTTTTCAGCTTTGGTGGTTGCACTGGGTTGGAAGACTGTGCTCCAACAGTTTTTTCGGTTGTGACTTCGTGGCTAGGTGGTTTCTTCTGCGGTGGTTTCTTCAGTGGTGGTTTCGTTGTTTTTTCTGATGTGCTTTGGTGGCTGGGCGGTTTTTCTGATGTGCTTTCGTGCCTGGGCGGTTTTTTCTGTGGTGCTTTGGTGTTTTTTCTACTTTTGATGGTGCTTGCTTTGCTGTCATTGGTTTTTATGCTTTTTTGGAGGTGATTCGGGATTGATGTCAATATCATGGCTGGAGATCGCACCTCTGGAATTGAATTATGGTTCTTGTGTAGACGGTGAGCGAGGTGATATTGAAGGTTGTGAGGACCACCTAGGAGATGATGATGGTCGCGACTGTGGGGGATCTATAGGAGGGATTGATCCCTCCATCTGGGGGATTATAATGTAACGTTTGGGCCACATCCTTGAGTGTCCTTTCCCCGTCACCTCCTGGGATGTCTAGCTCTAAATCTTCAAATTGTGGTTGACAAATCTCCTCCACAGAAACCGAGACGTAGCCGGGTGGAATCAACATACCGTTGCTAGTCTGTCCAGGAAAATGCGCAAAAGAACTTCTGTACGCCACCTGCATTGTGATGTTGCCGAATGGCTTGTGCAGCTCACATGGGGTGCACCGACAGAGAAAATCCACCGGGTATTGTTGGTTGTCATCCACTGGAACTCCTTCGATTGCCCGAGGCTCTTCAGGGCCTTCTGTGCAAGCACCCGGTGCGACCTCTATGCAAGCACCTGGTGCAACCTCAGTAGAAGCACAACTACTTTTCCAAGCGGAAGGCCTAATGACAGGATCCAGAGGTACTTCGGGTAGTACTCCAATTTTGGCTATTTGAGATATCATTACGGCCAGTCACCGTTCAATCTCTACCTGCATCTTTTCTTCTTGTTCTTTAAGTCTTTGCTCCATCATTTGGTGTCAATGCTCCTCTTCGCGATCTATTCTTATTTTGTGGCTTTTATAGATATCGAGGTTTCCCTTGAAGGCATACTTCCAAGACACCACCCCGTAGCCCCTGCAACATCCTGGATGTTCTGGATTCCAGAGTGCCATAGTGAGCTCATCCATTTCTCTGTCAACCTTCAATCTACCGGCTTTGACATCTTCTATTTTTTCATTAACTCAAGTGCCTTCTCTCGTAACGTGGGCGGGAATTCAAGGGTACCATCATTCGGGTTCAATCTGCCTCCATGCGCATAATACCAATTCTTCAATCTTTCGGGCCAGTGAAAGACTGCTGATATGATACCTTTGTCGATAAGGTCTTGTTCCATCTTCCGCCACTTGGGAATTTCTACCGTGTAACCACCTCGACCAAGCTGATGGTTGTACTCCCCTTTCTTACTGGCATTGTTCTTCGCTAGGGCACTTTTTGGGCAAAAATTTCACTTTTCATGTATTCAACACAGGACTTCCAGTGATCTTTTATCTTCGGATATTCATCCCAATTTGGAGTTTGGTTGTTCTTGATAAAATCTCTAGTCAACTTCTTCTTCAAATTCTGAAATTAAGTTGCCATCTTCACTAGAGTCCAACCTTTAACAAGGTTTGCGTCGATGCCTTCAGGAAGTGCGAAGTGTTTTAGCACATCATTCCACAGCTGGTCTTTTACTGAGTCAGGAACCACGTATGGATTACTTGGTTTTCCCTTCCATTCTCTATACTTGATGGCCACGTTGTCCCTTACAATGGCCCCGCATTGAGACACGAACTTGTCCTTGATTTTTTGGATCACAAGGCTGGCCAAGCTCTGACACCTCTGTGATACAATACATCACATCACCGATGATTAGTTGTGTACGACCTCTCTTGGATTTTTTCATCGTCGATCCAGAAGCCTACAAGAATTAACAATAATTTTCCATGAATCAACGTAAATTTATGAGAATACACAAGAAATGGGGTTATCGAATTAATACTAATGAACTTAATGCATGATATGTATACCTCATTGGAACCTTCTGCATTAGCATCCTCAAGGTCGTCATTATTTTCTGAGTCGGCGGCTATGTCTTCCTCGTTATTTGTTAAGTCATGGGTGGCAACGCCTCCTTCACCAATCATATTTAGAATAATTTCCTCGTCCGTGTAGGATGCAAAGGCATTTGCACCGCGAGCAATAATCTCCTCCATAATCCTTTCATCGTTGCCATTGTTATCCATCTAGAATTAACAGTAATTTTCTATGAATCGACACAAATTTATGAGAATATAAAATAATTTCTATGTATTTCTAGTATCCATCTAAAATAAATAGTAATTTTCTATGAATTGGCACGAATTTATGAGAATATACAATAATTTCTATGTATTTCTAGTATCCATCTAGAATAAACAGTAATTGTCTACGAATCGACACGGATTTATGAGAATATACAATAATTTCTATGTATTTCTAGTATCCATCTAGAATAAACAGTAATTTTCTATGAATCGACGCGAATTTATGAGAATATACATTAATTTGTATTTATTTCTAGTATCCATCTAGAATAAATAGTAATTTTCTATGAATCGACGCGAATTTATGAAAATATACAATAATTTCTATTTATTTATAGTATTCATCTAGAATAAACACTAATTTTCTATGAATCGACACGAATTTATGAGAATATACAATAATTTCTGTTTATTTGTACTATCCATCTAGAATAAACACTAATTTTCTATGAATCGACGTGAATTTATGAGAATATACAAAAATTTCTGTTTATTTGTACTATCCATCTAGAGTAAACAGTAATTTTCTATGAATCGACATGAATTTACGAGAGTATACAATAATTTATGTTTATTTCTAGAATCGGTAGTGTCCCCTACCGCAGTCTGTGAGGAGAAGGGGAGAGACGGTGGCGGGATCCTGGGGTGCGTCGAAGGAGGCAGTGGGGTGCCGGGGCGAGACGGCGGCGGGATCTTGGATGCGTCGAGGGAGGCAGTGGGGAGCCAGGGAGAGATGGCGGTCGACGATGCTGGGGAGAAACATATTTAATTCGAATTATTATAGACATATTTAGTACAATTTTATACATAAATTTATTCTTCAAAAGAAATTAAAAAAAATTGCTGACGCAAGCAATTAATTTGTTTGCGTCAGCAAGACCCTATTTGGGGGCAGCCGGGCAGGGTCGGTGTACACCGGCGGCCGAGGGGGGCACGCCCCTACCGGCGTTGGGGAGGACAACCGTGAGGCTGAAGGTAGAGGCAGCAGGACGAGGCGGCGATGTTGATGCGCGGGCGGAGGCGACGACGCGCAGGGCGGCAAGGCGCGCGGCAGCGGTGGAGCCCTGGAGGTCGGGGAGGATGGCGCAGAGGAGGAGGATGGGGAGGAGGCCGACACAAGGAGTATGGGGATGAGGAGCCCCGGAGGCCGGGGTAGGACGGGGAGGAAGTCGGTCGCGTTCTGAGGGCCGACGGCGGCAGACCGACGGCTTGGCGGGAGGCAAGGGTGTCGGCGGGTCGGTGGACTTCGGATTCCGGGAGGCCGGCGGCCGCAGAGAATCCCGGGGGCAGAGGACGGGGGTGCCGCGGAAGGCAGCGGTCAAGGAGGATGATGGCGATGGAGGAGGAGGAGGACACAACTTTAGTCCTGGGTCGTGTAACGAACCGTGACAAAAGGGGGGCCTTTTGTCACGGTTGGTGATACCACCCGGGACTAAAAGGTGATTTCGCGCGGGAGCCCCAAAAGGGAAAATTTCCCTCTTTAGTCCCGGGTGGTGTTACTATCCGAGACAAAAGGCCCCCCTTTTGTCTCGGGTAGTAACACCACCCGGGACTAAAGGGCTATTTTGCGCGGGACTTTAATTCTTTTCCCACTTTCCCTCCTCATTTGGTCATTCTTTCTTTTTGCAACATTTTTAAAAAAATGGTAAGTTTAATATTTGAACCATGCAAAATTATATTTCATTAAGTGTTAACAGCCTTAACTTTACAATATAAAAAATAATTTAATAGTTGAAATAATTACTTTCTTTTCGGACTCGACAATATTTGTCTCTTAAGACATAAGAAAAATGCTCAACTAATTCAGAAAAATCTCAAACTTTGTGGTTACTTCTCACAGGGCATCTGAAAGGCTTTAACAAGTTTTAGTTCAAATAAATATAGGAATACACTCATACAACATTACACAAATGATATGAACATTAATCATTATAGCACAGTATTGAAGTTTCTTTTTTTGACGAAAGTTCCTTGGTCAGGTCGTGACGTAAGTACGGTGTCTCTTCATTTCCAGACGGTATGCTTGGGTCAACTTCGACAGCGAATGGAGGCATGCCATCGAACTGATTATTGTCATCTGATTTGTCTGTTCTGTCCTCGACTCCCACGATTACTCTTTTACCTAGAAAAACAATGTGTCACTTTGGCTCTTGTGGTCCTTCTTCGGGATTTTTATTCTTCGGTTTGCTAGTCATATCCTTGACATAGAAAACTTGATGCACATTTTTGTCAAGGACGAATGGTTCACCTTTCAAACCAATCTTGGTCAGGTCCACTATTCTCATTCCACTTTGATCTTTCCTTATGCCACCTCCTGTTAGTTTTACCCATTGGCAAAGAAACAGAGGGATGTTAAGTGGCCTGTACTCAAGCTCCCATATCTCTTCTATGACACCATAATACAAGTTCTTGTTATTGTTGTTGTCCATGGCGTCTATACGGACACCACTATTTTGGTGTGTGGTTTTCTGATCTTGGCCTCTTTTGTAGAAAGTATAACCATTTATATCGTAATCTTGGAATTTGACAATTGTACTACAAGGTCCCCTGGCTAACAAAGCGATTTGTGGGTGAATTGTGGAATCGCCAATAACTTGTTCATTCAACCATGAGGGGTAATTTTCCAAGTGATGGTGTGTAACCCATGCTTCAGTTTTGGTTGGATTTTGTGAAGAAATAATCTGCTTGTGTTCCTCAATATATGGAGTCACCAAGGTTGATTGTTGCAGAACAGTTAGGTGTGCTTTATTGAACAGATTAGTATCATTGCTCAAACATGCTTTCCTTCCAGTGGTGCCCTTTCCTAGTAGCCTCCCCTCGTGACGTGATACTGGAACCCCAATCGAGTCAATTGAGTCGACAAAGTCCACACAAAACTCAATGACCTCCTAAATTACATATCCTTTGGCGATGCTTCCTTCCGGACGTGCGCGGTTAAGAACGTATTTCTTGAGGATTGACATGAAGCACTCAAAAGGCCACATGTTGTGCAGGAATACTGGTCCAAGAATAGTAATCTCTTTCACAAGGTGCACCAGGAGGTGAGTCATAATATCGAAGAATGAAGGTGGAAATGCCAACTCAAAGCTGACAAGACATTGCACGACATCATTTTGTAGGTTCACTAGGTTCCTTGGATCGATTGCCTTCTGTGAAATTGCATTGAGAAATGCACAAAGCTTTACGAGCGCTAATCGTACTTTCTCTGGAAGAACACCCCTCAACGCAACTGGAAGTAACTGTGTCATCAACATGTGGCAGTCGTGGGCCTTTAGATTTGTGAACTTCTTATCTTTCATATTTATTATCCCTTTTATATTCGATGAGTAGCCAGATGGAACCTTCATACTGTTTAGGCAATCAAACATGATGTCCTTCTCTTCTTTGCTCAGGGTGTAACTAGCAGGACCTAAGTAATCTTGTTCTTCCTCCTCAACCTCTTTAGGATCTGCTTCTTCTTCATCAACCTCTATCGGAGGTGCTTCATTCCTATGGATATTTTTCAGGTCCCGTCGTGCTTCCAGTGTATCTTTAGAGTTATTGTAACAACCCAAGAAGCCTAGGATATTCAGACAAAGATTCTTCGTCAAGTGCATCACGTCAATAGCATTTCGGACCTCAAGAATTTCCCAATAAGGTAACTCCCAAAATATATATTATTTCTTCCACATTGGTGCACGCCCATTAGCATCATGTGGAACATGTTCACTACCATCACCCTTTCAAAAGACAACCCTTAGATCCTTTACCATCTCAAATATCTCCTCTCCTTTAAAATGGGGGGGGGGCTTTGTATGATGATCAGCCTTTCCTTTCCAATGCAAACCTTTCTTCCTTAAGGGATGCTTCTCAGGAAGAAAGCGACGCTGACCCTGTCGTATGGACCTCCCTGGGCCCACTACCTCGGTGGGTACCAGGACCGACTACTCGGTGGGCCCCTGGGACTACCCGACTTGCGCTACGCGGCACCTGTTGGCGTGGAGCACAAGGACTACGGAGGAGAAGTACTCAGTTAGGAAGTTGTACATGTCCCGCACTGTATGGAAGACTCCTAGGCGTACTCGACTAGTACTCTCTCCCTACTCTGACTTGTAACCCTGCCTCCCGGACTATATAAGGCGAGGCAGGGACCCTTCTCTAGCATCGAATCTCATCTCACGGCGTACAATTACACCATCTTGTAATCGTGCCCAATCAATCCAGAGCTACGCAGCATACAGGACGTAGGGTATTACGCACCTCGCGGCCCGAACCTGTCTAAATTGTGTGCCACGTGTCTCTTCCTTCGAGTTACCGATCTCGGCGAGGCCACATTCATCTACTTCGGGTACTCCCCTTGGTAGGTTGCCGGTCTAAAACACCGACAGCTGGCGCGCCAGGTAGGGGGACTCGCCCGAGATCACATGGCGAACTCGACGGCTCCTGTCTACTTCAAGCCAACCATCGCCTTCAACCGCGGCGACACCTTCGTGTTCGGCGCCTGGGTCTGCACTGCTGACGGCGAGGGATCTTTCCAGTGTCGCCTCACCATGCCGCCCAACCTGAAGACCGGCTTCGTGACGCTCCCTGAAGTTGTCACAGGCGAACTCGCCGGCAAGTTCGGCGAAATTTCGCTCTTCAACCATCACGCTGACTTCGAGCTCGAGTCCGCTTCCAACTCGAACTCGACGTCTCCGTGGGCCATCGCATGCGAGCCGGCTGCTCAGCCATCGCAGGTGGTCCCATCACCCCGTGAGCGCTCTGCGCGTGGTCCCCGCATCACCGGCCAGGCCCGTACGGAGGCTCCCTCTTCGCGCCGGGCCGGCAAGGAACCCGTACCCGAGTACAACTCGGACTCCGACACCACCCCCGGCCATGCTTCGGACTCCAACCCCCTCTCCGGGTTCTACTCGAATTCCGCATACGAGTTCGACTTCTGGTCGGACCCAGTGGATCCCAAGTCCGAGGACAACTCCACTGAGCATCCCTTATCAGGGCCGGCCTCTGGGCTGGTTATAACATCCACACCGGCCGGGAGATTCGTCTACGGGCCAGACCGCAAGCCTGCTGACCTGATAAGCGGAGACTCACGCTACATCGCCTACATCGACTCGCTCCCGTTCCTGGAGGGAACACCGCTTGCCCGAGCCGACTCAAACACCCCAACGGAGGTGGCGGCTTCTGAGTCCAGCCTTGGCACCCCTGATCGCCAAGTCTTCATGGCTGCCGGCAACACCCCAGGACCTTCAGGGACGGCTCAGGACAAGTACCTTGAAGACATCTCCTCCGACGAGCTGTCTGCCGACACACCAGCAGACGAGACCCCCGCCAACAGAGACGCTCGACGTGAGCGTAACAGGAAGCGCAGCGAATGGCGTCGGCATCTCTGAGACAATCTCCCCATCCGCAACCTCGCGGAAGCTCTCGAGGCGGTCGAGAGCAGAGTACACACTACCCCTGAGCAATGCCTCATGTCGATCACAGCGATCGCACGCCAGGCCCAGGGAATTCACGCCGGGGAGGTCATCGTCAAGCTCGCCGAAGATGCCTACTTCATGCGGGTCGACAACAGGGTCAACCAGCCTCCTCCCGCCAGGCACCGCGACAACGAAGCTACAAGTCGTAGTGCCAACCTCGGTCCCAACCGTACTCGCTCAAACGCCGGCGGACCTCCACAGGGTGGCAACAGCAACCGCGACGTCGTCCCTCACCGTGCTCCTGCCGGCGGCGGCGGCTGCGACCCTGACGGCGGCGGCGGTGACGGAAGCTCCAACCATGGAGCCAACAGGGGGGCTGGCGGCGGCGGCAGTCGCGGTGGCCGTGGCCACGCGAACAGCCACGCCTATGGTGCCTCACAGGGCGGCTACGACGCCCGCCAGAAGATTGAGGAGCTGCGGCGGAAGAAGTCGACCACTGCAGGCGACAATGACGGCTTTCCCGCCTTCTCACCTCGACTTCGCAACTTGCTCCTCCCCGACAAGTTCAAGCCTTTAGGGATCACCAAGTACGACGCGAAGCAGGACCCCATCCAGTGGCTCAGGTGCTACGCCCTCTCCATCGAGAACGCTAGCGGCAACAACGACACCAAGTACCTCTACTTCCCCTTCTGCCTGGTCCAAGCTCCACTCACATGGCTCGAGTCGCTGGACAAGCACTCGATCGACAAGTGGGACCAGCTGAAGGAGCAGTTTACCAGCAACTTTGCGGGCGCCATGGGCCGATCGGGTACTCGCATGGACCTGGCCATGGTCAAACAGGAACAAGGCGAGACCCTTCGCAAGTACATGCGCAGCTTCTTCGACAAGCGCGCTACCGTAGTCGACGTCACTGACAAGGAGGTCATCAACCTCTTTCAAGACGGCCTCTACCACTGCCGCACCTTTGAAGACTTCGATCGTCGCCGCCCCAAGTCCATCCCCCACCTCAAGGACATGATCACGTCCTGGGTGGATGAAGAAGACAAGGCCAACGCCAAGTACGACGCCATCCGTGGCAAGAACAAGCAGAACGCGGGCGGCGGCAGCGGCAACAACGGGAACCAAGGCGGTCGCAACAACAACAACTACTACTCGGGTCCCAACCGCAAGCGCAAGCCAGACAACACTGTCGCGGCTATCCAGCGCCCTGCGAAGGAGAACTAGAAGAAGAACTCCGGCGGCTTCAAAGACCTGTTGAAGGAGAAGTGTCCGTGGCATCTGAACGGCAACCACACCACCGAGCAGTGCTACCAGCTTAGGCATGCACTCAAAAGTACTCCAGAGCCACCGCACCCTCACGAAAAAAAGGGCAAGAAGAAGAACGACGGAGATAACAACGACTTCCAGGAACCCGACAAGACTGTCAACGTCCTCTTCGGTGGACTACCCAGCAGGCGGGAGCAAAAGGCTACCCGTCGAGAAGTCATGAGCATTGAACCAGCGATCCCGACCCCTCTCAGGTGGTCGGAGGTACCCATCACCTTCTCCAACAAGGTCCTCACCGACGGTGGAAGCGGGCTCAACGTCCTTTTCACCAAGACCTTGAAGAAGATGAAGCTCGACATCGCCCACATGCTCACCAAGAGCAACACGCCCTTCTACGGCATCGTCCCTGGTAACGCGGCTATCCCACTGGGCTCAGTGGTCCTTCCAGTTACCTTCGGGGAATCTCGGGACAACTACCGTACCGAGTACATCAAGTTCGAGGTCACGGACTTCGAGACTTCCTACCATGCCATCCTCGGCAGACCGGCCATCGCCAAATTCATGGCGGTGCCCCACTACACCTACTTGGTACTCAAGATGCCAAGCCCAGCGGGTGTACTCTCTCTCCAAGGGGACTTGAGGATCTCCCACGACTGCGACACAGAAGCCGTGGAGATCGCCTCTACGAATCAAGTACCCAACGCTATGATGGAGGTCTACACTGCGTCGAAGAAGCTTGCTACAAGTGAACTCGACATCCCGGAGAAGTCTGACACCGCCAACAAGCCTCAGCCACCTGAGGAGGTTCTAGTCAAGACGATCGACCTCAGAACAGGCGACTCCAGCAAGACCACCACCATCGGGGCCGGCCTCGACCCCAAATAGGAAGTCGCGCTCATAAACTTCCTCCGGGCTAACCGCGACATCTTCACGTGGAAGCCAGCGGACATGCCAGGAGTGCCAAGGGAGTTGATCGAGCACTGCCTCAACGTCGATCCTAAGGCCACCCAAAAGCGACAATACCTCCGACGTTTCGCCGACGAAAGACGGGACGCCATCAAGAAGGAACTCGCCAAACTACTCGCGGTTGGCTTCATCAGAGAAGTCTTCCATCCTGAGTGGCTCGCCAACCCGGTCCTCGTCCGCAAGAAGAACTCGAACGAGTGGAGGATGTGCGTCGACTACACCGACCTCAACAAGCACTGCCCCAAGGACCCCTTCGGGTTGCCGTGGATTGATCAAGTCATCCACTCCACGGCGGGCTGCGACCTGCTCTGCATCCTCGACTGCTACTCCGGGTACCACCAGATCGCGATCAAGGAAGAAGACCAGGAGAAGACCGCGTTCATCACCCCGTTTGGCGCGTACTGCTACACGACCATGTCCTTCGGGTTGAAGAACGCCGGCGCCACCTACCAACGAGCTATCCAGGCCTACTTCAAGAAGAAACTCAACAAGAACATCGAGGCCTACGTGGATGACGTGGTCGTCAAGACCAGAAACTCCAGTACCCTCATCGACGATCTTGAAGAGACTTTCGCATCTCTGCGCGAGTACCGCTGGAAGCTCAACCCAAACAAGTGCGTCTTCGGCGTACCTTCGGGCAAACTACTCGGCTTCATCATCAGCCAACGCGGCATCGAAGCCAACCCCGAGAAGATCCCCGCCATCACCAGCATGAAAGCTCCCACGTGCATCAAAGACGTCCAGAAGCTGACCGGGTGCATGGCGGTCTTGAACAGATTCATCTCGAAGCTTGGAGAACGGGGGCTCCCCTTCTTCAAACTACTCAAACACCAAGAGAAATTCGTGTGGACTCCAGAGGCGGATCAAGCCCTTGCCCAGCTCAAGGACTTCCTATCGAAGCCACCGGTCCTCACGGCTCCTCGCAAAGGTGAGCAGCTACTGCTCTACCTCACTGCGACTGCTCACTTGGTCAGTACTGCCATCATCGTCGAGCGGCAGGAAGACGGCCACACCTACCCAGTCCAGTGCCCAGTTTACTTCGTCAGCGAGGTCCTATCAGAGTCCAAGGCACGCTATCGGCCGTGCGGGAAGCTCCGTACGCAATACTCATCACCTCGCGGAAGCTACGACACTACTTCCAGGAGTACTCGATCTCCGTTGTCACCGACTACCCGCTCGGCGACATCCTGCGGAACCAAGATGCTACTGGAAGAATCTCCAAGTGGGCAGTCGAGCTCGGCGCCCTCACCATCGACTTCAAGCCACGCACAGCCATCAAGTCGCAGGCGCTAATCGACTTCATGGCAGAGTGGCGGGAGAACCAGCTACCTACTCCAACTGTGCGACCAGAGCATTAGGTGACGTACTTCGACGGCTCACTCAACCTCGAGGGCGCAGGCGCAGGGGTACTCCTGATCTCTCCAACGGGCGAACAACTCAAGTACGTCCTGCAGATCTTCTGGAAGGTCTCAAACAACGAAGCCGAGTACGAAGCTCTCCTACACGGGCTCCGCCTCACGGCTTCACTGGGCATCAAGCGGCTACTAGTCTACGGCGACTCCGCAGTGGTCATCAACCAAGTCAACAAGTCTTGGGACCGCAACAAGGAGAACATGGACGCCTACTGCCTAGAAGTCCGCAAGCTCGAGAACAAATTCTATGGTCTCGAGTTCCATCACATCGTCCGCGACAACAACGTTGCAGCGGACGTCCTATCGAAGCTCGAATCCACCCGCGCTCAAGTACCCGCGGGCGTCTTCGTCCATGAGCTTCACGCGCCATCCATCCCGGAGCCGGCGCCACCGACCATCTTGTCCCGGCCCATCTACCGGTGGGCGAGGAGGTCATGATGATCGACGTGAACTGGAGGCAACCCTTCATCGACTACCTCAGCGAGCAGAAGGTCCCCTCCGACAAGAACGCAGCCGAACAACTCGTCCGCCGCGCCAAGTCTTACGTCCTCGTCGGAGACAAGATTTACAAGCGGGCGCATCTTCGGAGTACTCATGAAGTGCGTCCCTCGCGAAGAAGGCAAGGACATCTTGGAGGAGATCCACAAGGGCATCTGCGGCAACCACGCGTCCTCACGCACGGCCGGTCGGCAAGGCTTTCCGGCAAGCTTTCTGCGGCCCACGGCCACGGGCGACGCCGAAGAACTCGTCACGTCAGAAGGTGCCAAGGATGTCAGTACTTCGCCAAGAAACAACATGTCCCAGCCTACAAGCTAGTCACCATACCGCCAACCTGGCCCTTTGCCGCCGGGGGCTCGACATGATTGGGCCACCGCCAAGCTGCGCCGGGGAAGATTCAACGGAGTGCGGTGGCTATCGACAAGTTCACCAAGTGGATCGAGGTCAAGCCGGTCACATGCCCCAAGGCCGACGAGTACTCGACTTCCTGGATGAACTCGTACACCGCTATGGGCTACCCCACCGCATCATCACAGACCTGGGGTCCAACTTCAACAACCACCGATTTCCGGGAGTGCGCGAGAACAGCGGAATAGACGTCCGATACGTCTCAGTCGCCCATCCACGGGCCAACGGACAAGTCGAGCGCGCCAATGGGATGGTGCTCGACGCCCTCAAGAAGCGGCTACACGACGCCGCCAACTCCAAAGGGGGCAAGTGGATCAAGGAACTACCCAACGCACTGCGGGGGCCGCGGACTCAACCATCCAAGCCAACGGGGCAATCCCCCTACTTCTGGTCTACGGCTGCGAAGCCATCCTCCCCGCCGACGTCATATGGAACTCGCCGGCGGTGGAGCACTACGACGAAGGCGTCTCGGAAGACGACGGACGAGTTGACATCGACGGCCTCGAAGAAGCTCGGCGCGCCGCCCTCGTCCAATCGGCAAGGTACACGGAGGGTATCCGACGCTACCATGATCGCAACGTCAAGGAACGCTCCTTCAACGTTGGAGATCTTGTCCTCCCGCCGTATCCAGAACATGGAAGGACTCCACAAGCTCGGCTCCCCACGGGAAGGCCCCTTCACCGTGGCTAAGGTGGCCAGGGCCGGGCTCCTACCGCCTCCAAACACTTGAAGGCGAAGACGTCGACAACTCGTGGAACGTCGACCAACTCTGTCGATTCTACGCCTAGTCTACACGACTACTCGGGGTTCAAGTCCAATCGACTACATCAACACCCCTGGCCGCAAGCGACCCTCCGGGGTCCCGGCTCCGGTCTCTCGGACTACTCTTCTCCGGGGTCCGGCCCGTGCGGCTACCTATGGACCATGGGCTGCGACGAGCGTCAAGGACTCTAGCAGCGGTCTACCAAGAGACCACACTCCAAGATCCAGCCTCCGCGGCTACCTACGGATCTACGATCCAGCCTACACGGCTACCTATGGATCACCTGCTGCAAGCGGCTACCCGCTCCAGCGCCACTTAGCTGTAAGCGGCCTCCGGGTCCAGGTGACTACTTTGTAACTACGGCCCTGGACACCCAGGTGTACTTCTTCAGTAATAAAGTCTGATTGATCATCAACTTCTTTACTGTCTACTTCCCTCAACGGGACTACCGCCGAGTACGACTACTCGCATCAACTCCATGATGGGGCTCCACACTCTAAGATCGCGACTACGATTACTCATTGATGGAACTTTTCTTTCATTAATACTTGAACAATTACATTACAAATGTTTTTGTACACATACTTCTATGAGCTAACTATTACAGGGCTACTAGAGGTTGGCGACTTGCTCCGCAATGGGCGCCATCTGCTCCAGCAGCTCCGCGTAGTGCTCGTCTGTACAGTTGGCGGCTACCCCGCCAGCGACTACTTCCACGGGCGCCTTCGGGAAGTAGGACTTCATGAAGGCCAGCACCTGGTTCAGGATCGACCTTGCCAGATGCTTCACATACGTCGCCAGCCGGCTAGGGGCTTCCTTGAGGCGATCCACGAGCGGTGCTATCTTGGGGCCGCCAGGATGAGGCACCAAGAGTCTTGCAATGGGAAGCGCAGTGTTGACGGTGAAAATCCGTCAACCTAGCCATGAGTTTACCTTCGGTGTTGGCATGAGTTTTATACCTTATCCATTGGTACTAACCCCCGTGGTATAACAAGTTCACGTGTGCATGTCGGTTTTGGAGTTTAATGTTTATGCAGGGTTTTAGTGTTGAATGCAAGACTTTCGGGATAAGTTCATCAAGCACCTCATGACAAGACCTTGAAGCCACCGAACAAGTCATGCAATGAAGCAAACTTAACTCCAAGAAGCCGGGGACTTGATCCGAGAAGACGACGGACTCCGGGGACACGACCGGAAAAGTCTTTGAATCTTGCAAGACAAGGAGTTGAGTCCAATTCGGAGAGAAACCGACGACATGGACCTACATGCGAAGGGGGAAACATCCGGGAAGCAAGGGAACCGACGTGGGGCAAAGGAGCCCACGGGGCCGGGCCTAAATGGGCCCGGGCGGCCGGCCCGGTCCGGTCGGCCCGGGCCCATTTTGGGCCCAAATCCGCTCTCCTTTGCCCTAGCCGCCAATCGGGCTATTTATAGCCCCCCGACCGAGAGCCACGGAGAGAAGATTTCGTCTTCGGCCGCCGAGGAGCGAGAGAAGAGAGGGACACCATGTCGGAGAGGAGAGGGTCGAGCTAGTTGACTAGGGTTTCCCTAGCCGACGTGGGAACCTTGCATGGAAGACCACGTCGGAGTTCCCGAGCTAGAAGCAAGATCAAGGAAGGATCCCGGTGGTGATCTTGTGTATGTATCATTGTTATAGTTGAATTATCAAGTTGAATCTTTTCCCAGCGATCAAGTGTTTCCTCGAAGATTTCGTTTTTCGATCGGCTTTGCTTATTCCAATTCTATTCGTACGATAGATTACATAGGGTGTTCTTGTAGCCGCGGTGGCTAGAGGTACACGCCGGATCTTCCGAAAGAATCTCGACTTGTCTTTTGACTCGCCCTAAGCTCCCCGCATGAATAGGGATACGTTGTGACAGAACGGGGGTCTCGAAAGGCGGATGTTTTCGGATTTGGACGGGAAACCACGATTTAAAGAGGCTTCTATTAAGATTCGATTTGCTACTTCTTCTCTTGCTTGGAACTTCAACAAAAGGCTTACCCCGATCCCTCTAGATCGGTTTATCTACCCAATCTTACTTTGTTTTCTCCGGTTTTTAGTAGATTAGATCTGTTTTGTTTCTTTTACTTAGATGCATTAGGTTCTTTATTGAATATTGAAGTTATTTGGCTTTAATAGATTAAGTCTTGCGTCACACATTTGTTCCACGGATTCGATACCTTGGGTTCACCACTCGAGGGAAGAAGGGTCCCTTGACTACGACGGGAGACTTGTACGCTTGCGAGTCACGAACGAACTTTGATACAATTATTAACCGTCAACAAGCCCCTTTTTCTGGCGCCGTTGCCGGGGAACAAGTGATCAAGATTTGATTTTTTATTGCTTTTTTGTAATTTCCAGTACTGATTTTGTTTTATTTTTGCATCTACTAAATTTTGATCATCCTCAAAATACATCTAATCTAGTTTGTCTAACTCTAGTCTTTATAGATTTGTTTTGTTTTCTAGTTTTTTTGCATACTTTGTTTATTGCTAACCCTAACCGGAGATGATTGGCTACCTCTCCAAGAAACCCAAACCTTTTTGTGGATGATCCGGGAAAACTTTACGGGCAAAGGTGACATGCAACACAAGCTAAAGGGGTGGAAACCCTAGATTCAAAAGTTGAAGTCGAAGGACCGTCGAAATCTCCAAGGGAATCACCACCTCCAAGTCCAAAGGAAGATCAACCTCAACCGCCGGAGCGCCGTGCACCCGGACATCGTTGATCTACCTATCATAAACCTTCAAGACGCGGGAGGCCGTTCAAGATCAAAGTCTCAACTATCCGCATGACGATTGCGAGAGCTGAATGCATACGAGTCGGATTCCTTGAGTGGCATATCGGTTTACTTAAGAGGAGGATGGAGAAGATGGAGATGGAGAAAGAAGCTCAACACCCGAAGGCCGCCGAAGCAAGATCCTCATGCAAGGAGTGTGTGGAGTACGACCATGTCCAAGGACGCCGTCACTAAGTTCGAGGCTATGGAGAAAATATTGAAGAGTTTAGATGGCAAGGTGACGGAGGTCGGAAGCTCTATACGTGAAGTGTTCATCGTGATGAAGATGCTAGACGCAAGTGGGACAACTTGCGGGCGCCCGATGGGTAACGAAGAAGAATATCCGAGACAACTCCAAGGTCCCAAGACGGCGAAGGCTACTCAAGCTCATTCGGGAGAGATGAAGGATCACACTAGAGACCATGAAGATCACGACCGAAGGACCGGAGTTCGAGATGCCGAGCCACAAGGAAGATGTTGCATCCGTCAAGACCAAAGGACAAAGCCACCGTGAAGACCAAAAAAAAATTGACTAAGCCAAAGCGGGTACCCAAGATTGCAACGCCCACAAAGAGCGTTGATCCGAAGTAATCAAGTGAAGAAGTCTAGCCATGGACTATAAACGAAGCGCTAGGCGGGGAGGCAACCCGTTTCGTCAAGTCAAGAATAAGCTACCGGGAGGACAACCCGATTCCAGGTTTTTCGAGTCTTTTTAATAATTTAGTTTTTGAGTTTTATTACGCAAAGACATTAGACTTAGATGTGGTTGAACAATATTAGAGACATAATTCTTGATTGAATATTTGCTTTATCATAAACCCTTTGCATGAACCCTCCTATGTGCTTGTTTGATTCTTTTCTTTTCGAGAAACCCTCAACCAAATAATTTCAGAACCTTAACTCAACCTTTCACCCTCATTATGGTGCTGAGGTTGACTTATTTTTCATGCTAAAACCACACGAGTAGAGCCACGACTTATATCTATGTGTTAATAAAAAATTCAGCACGTGGTAGAACTCGCGTGAACCTAGAAATCAAAGCTTTTGGTTGGTTTTAAAAATCTTTATCCTTGGTTTCTCTAGGATTAGAATTTTTCTAAGCCTATTCTAATTTTGTTTTATTCAAAATCTTTCTTATTTAGCCAAAATTAGAACCTAAACCTATGCCCCCATGATCAAGCCGGGAAAATGTCTGCTCTCAACCAATGAAGGCAAACTATACCGGTGAGACCGAAATCGACGTAAAAAGAAAATATTTTCGACTTGCATTTGTTTTTAATGGTTTAAAAACTTCTCTAAAATTATGTTCGAGCTCTTGCATGGCTCTGAAAAATATTTTAAATTTCGAATTAGAGGAGTGCTTAACCTTAAACACACCTTAATGGAGGCAATCTAGTAATCATGCATGCACCATAGGATTCCCTTTCATCAACTTTCACCAATTCCACATGCAAAGGACAAGCATGGTGGGCAGCAAGCATCGACTTTGTAGGAATTTCATGGTGGCATGTGAAGCAAGTGGAGCTAGGGAGCATGGACATGACCCAAAACATGAAGCATCAAGTGGAAGGACCAATAGTGGACGAGAGCGTTTGGGCGGTGCAACTCGTGGAGCACGCGGGCGGGGAAAGTTGCGAGAGGTGAAATGATCGTGCTTTGGAAGAAAGACGAGACGGGGAGGAGCACCGAGGCCGGCCTCACCTACATAAGGAGCCCCCCCCGGCTCCCGTTTTCTGCGAGCAAGCTTCCCTCTCCTTCCTTTGTTTGTGTGTTCAAGTTTGTGTGCTCAAAACCTCCGTAGACATAGCCAACCTTCCCAAGCTTGATGACTCAAGAAAAAAAATCCACATCCTTAATCCACTCAAAGTCCACATCCGAATCAAAGAGTTTAAGTGCCTAGTTACCGGTTGCAACCCGGAGTTTTAGTTGAAGAAAAGAGTGCGGCATGGAAGAAAACCACAAGTCTCTTCTCCAAGAATAAGAGTTCGTCGTCATCCATGCCGTCATCAACCACGTCTTCGAGAAGGCACTCGGTTTCCGAGTCTCCCCGGAGCATGGAGACGGATACGGCACCACCGAGAAGGAACGATGCTCTCCTCCTTGGTGGTATGAGGGCTGCAAGAAGCACTTCCATGAGGTTTTACCGAACCTCGTGGGCACACGGAGGAGCAGCCCGCGCCACCACGATGATCGACTCGCTCAACCGCGCCACCTCCTTACACCCCGACATACTCTTCGTACGGATTCATCATCTTGTCGGCGGAGGAGGAGGAGAGGCTCGCCAATCTTGAGAAGAGGCTTGTGCCGAACGTCGAGTTCGACGACCAAGCACTCTACACCTTGGGTTTTTGCACCGACATATACTATATGTTGGGGCACCTCGGATGGGTGCAGTTCTCCAACGGAATATCGGTGGACACCCATTTGGGTTACGCCTTGGAGATTTTGATGACTATTGCACCCATCGTTGATGATGATGGGGTGCAAAGCTTGTCATTCCGTTTGGAGGGAATCGAACAAGTGGTTCCCTACGAGCACGTTAGGGAGCTGCTTGGATTCCACAAGGGAGCTCCGAAGAAAGTTGACGTGCCACCGGCATGTTGGCGGGATCTCCGGAGAAGCCCATCAACAACGCAATTGCATCCGCAACCCCATTATCCGGATATTTCACTCTTGGATGTGCAAGAGGGTATTGGGGAGGATGAAGAAAACAAAGGTGACCGACACGGAGTTGAATTGGCTATACTCGGCTTTAATTGCCGGGCAGCCAATAGACCCCTCTTACCTCATGATCAACCGTTGGTGTTGTGAAGCAACATCGGGGGCGGCTAATATTGGTTCGGGGTGTTACCTCTCCATGTTGGCCTTTTCCTTGCGGTCGGGGATCGCAAGAAACCCCCGCTCACCTTTTGCGTGGTACCTCTCTCGGTTTTGAGTATTTGCGGCAAGGCAAATACATTAGTGGAGATGAGAGAGGAGGTTATCGGTTGGCCATAGTGAACCTACCCCTTCCGAATGAGAGGCTTAGGCTTTTCACCGAAGGAAGGGAAGATTGGTTGGAAGAGGGATTACTTGTCCCCGCAAGGAAGAACAAAAGAGGAAGAATCGTAGAGGGGGGAATATCCTCCGCACAAGCGAGTGGAGTACAACCCAATGTGCAACCATTCGGCGGGGTCCCTCCTCGCCAAGTTATTACGGAGGGCCACAAGAGCAAGCATGGGGGGTGGTGCACCGGTACCCCCACAAAATTATGTTGTGCCCAACGCTAACTTCGCGGAGTCCTACGCTCATCATCCCCAACCACAACAAAGCATGGCCATTATTGGAGGGTTTGCTGCAAGTAACGCTCAAAACATCGCAGCCATCCAAGCTAACGCAGCTCAACTTGGTAAAGGCAACGCAAATATTGCCTTTGAACTTGGACGCCTTCACCTTGTGGAGCCAAATCAATTCGTCGGAGGAAGTGCCCAACCATATTATGAGCAAGGGTATTATTATCAAGATCATCAACATCAACCACCGGCGGAGGACTAGAAGATTTAGGAACTTTAGTTTTCTTTTCTTTTCTTTTTCTCTGTAATTTTCAGCTTTTGCTTATGTGTGTTTGCGTAGTATTTTCTGTTTTTATTTAAATTTCAGCAAGCATGTTAGTTTATTTTCAGTTTGTATTTCAACTTGATGTCATCATTAATAAAGACACCACCTCAATTATATCTTTGGAAAAGCTACAAAATTCGTGCCATGATGATATATGATTAAAGTTGCAGCTTTGTTCATCTTTGTAATTGATTTATGCATGTTTAAGCTAGTGCTCTCTTAAAAATACAGATCTGAATTTATTTAAATGCTAGCTTAATTTTCAGCGGAGGTTATGATTAAAATAAAGACCCATAGTGTTTTATGTGCTCTCAAGTTATGAATAGATTAAAGATGTCTTTTATGCTCAAAAATATTGCTAACCTTGTCACAAATATCACTTGTGTGTTGCTCAACCTATCCAAAGCCTTATATATATTTGAGTGCATAAACCTTAGTGTACAAGATTTATTTTTGAGTGAGTTATTGCAGGCCATGATTTCTCCGGCCCGAGACTAAGAAGCTGGTCATTCCGTTTTTGCGTATCTATCTTTTTGCTAGCCTTTTATCCGTGCATTGTGTATCCCCGCATTGGAGATCTCACAAACCTACGCTTGATATCCACCTTTAAACCAAATATCATCTTTTGTGATTACCTCCTTGACCACAACCTATTGTTGAGAATGGATCATCAATTCAAGGAAGATCGCAATACGGTGCCAACATTGAAGATTTCAAGTATCTCTCCAAGGAAAAATATTTCCGGTACCTACCTTATTTATCGCCTCTTTGCTCGAGGACGAGCAACGTCTAAGCATGGGGGAGGAGGTAGGTACGGTGCGGTTTTAGAGTTCAAAGGGGAATATATAAAAAAATGATGATGAAAGAAAAAAAAATCCAGCGATATTCATGACTTTCAAAATAAAAAAATCAAAACTTCGTTGTGAAAGTCATGGACTGAATATATGACAAGAAAAAAAATGAATGAATGAAAGAAAGAAAAGAATGAGAAATATGAGAAAGAAAAAAAAATGTGCGTAAAGTAAACTCCCCAGCTCTCTAAAAGTGCATTCAAGGCTTCAAGTTAAAAAGATCCATTCTCATTTTTCCAACCATGTACAATCCGATAACGAGGACTTCCTTTCTGCCTCGGGATCACTCTTTGCCATTTGCACATGTCCACTCATCTAAAAGTGTGTGTATTTTTCTCTTTCCCCTCCTTGATTTAACATTATTTTCCAATGACCTTTTTGACGAGTCTCGGTAAGACCATGAGAAGCTTGTCTTGTTTTGACAACACCTCATTTATAAAATCTTGTTAGGACTAAACTTTCCCAAAGCTCCATATAAAGCCTACCACATATATATGAGAGGGAAAGGAGTAGAATATATAGGCTTGAGAGACAAGTGAGATGAGAGTTTATGAGCAATACACGAGATGATTTAAATTTGTGAATTTGGTTTAGCTTTTCTTTATCTCGTTCTTTATTTCAAAAATTCTGAGACCTATTTAATACTTTGTGAGCATGCTAATACTTGTGGGATAAGCTTAATAAGAATCTACCCTCCGTAGAGATGAAGGCTAGTACATTATGGAACTTTAATGAATTAAAATTTTGAGAGCATTAGGTTTTCTCATGTGTAATCAAGTGCAAAGTTTAAACATTATTTAGCAATGATGATATACATCGAAGGCTTACTCGAGGACGAGCAAGGTTTAAGCATGGGGGAGATGTTGACGGTGAAAATCCGTCAACCTAGCCATGAGTTTACCTTCGGTGTTGGCATGAGTTTTATACCTTATCCATTGGTACTAACCCCCGTGGTATAACAAGTTCACGTGTGCATGTCTGTTTTGGAGTTTAATGATTATGCGGGGTTTTAGTGTTGAATGCAAGACTTTCGGGATAAGTTCATCAAGCACCTCATGACAAGACCTTGAAGCCACGAACAAGTCATGCAATGAAGCAAACTTAACTCCAAGAAGCGGGGGACTTGATCCGAGAAGACGACGGACTCCGGGGACACGACCGGAAAAGTGTTGAATCTTGCAAGACAAGGAGTTGAGTCCAATTCGGAAAGAAACCGACGACATGGACTTACATGCGAGAAGGGGGAAACATCCGGGAAGCAAGGGAACCGACGTGGGGCAAAGGAGCCCACGGGGCCGGGCCTAAATGGGCCCGGGCCGGCCGGCCCGTCCGGTCGGCCCGGGCCCATTTTGGGCCCAAATCCGCTCTCCTTTGCCCTAGCCGCCAATCGGGCTATTTATAGCCCCACGACCGAGAGCCACGGAGAGAAGATTTCGTCTTCGGCCGCCGAGGAGCGAGAGAAGAGAGGGACACCATGTCGGAGAGGAGAGGGTCGAGCTAGTTGACTAGGGTTTCCCTAGCCGACGTGGGAACCTTGCATGGAAGACCACGTCGGAGTTCCCGAGCTAGAAGCAAGATCAAGGAAGGATCCCGGTGGTGATCTTGTGTATGTATCATTGTTATAGTTGAATTATCAAGTTGAATCTTTTCCCAGCGATCAAGTGTTTCCTCGAAGATTTCGTTTTTCGATCGGCTTTGCTTATTCCAATTCTATTCGTACGATAGATTACATAGGGTGTTCTTGTAGCCGCGGTGGCTAGAGGTACACGCCGGATCTTCCGAAAGAATCTCGACTTGTCTTTTGACTCGCCCTAAGCTCCCCGCATGAATAGGGATACGTTGTGACGAACGGGGGTCTCGAAAGGCGGATGTTTTCGGATTTGGACGGGAAACCACGATTTAAAGAGGCTTCTATTAAGATTCGATTTGCTACTTCTTCTCTTGCTTGGAACTTCAACAAAAGGCTTACCCCGATCCCTCTAGATCGGTTTATCTACCCAATCTTACTTTGTTTTCTCCGGTTTTTAGTAGATTAGATCTGTTTTGTTTCTTTTACTTAGATGCATTAGGTTCTTTATTGAATATTGAAGTTATTTGGCTTTAATAGATTAAGTCTTGCGTCACACATTTGTTCCACGGATTCGATACCTTGGGTTCACCACTCGAGGGAAGAAGGGTCCCTTGACTACGACGGGAGACTTGTACGCTTGCGAGTCATGAACGAACTTTGATACAATTATTAACCGTCAACACGCGGCTTCTTCAAGTACCTTCAGCTGGGCCCGCAGCGCCTCGCAGTCCTCGTTCAGCTTCTGCAACGATTTGTAGCAGTTGACGAGATCACGATCGGAAGCAATGCGAAGCTCCATGTGCTTGTCGCACTCGAAAGAAAGTTCCTTATAGTCAAGCTCGAGTACTTGGCGGGCCTCCTGCTCCCGGTAGAAGAGGTTCTTCATGTCTGTCTCTGAGGTCCTCAACTGCTCCACCCGGGTCTCAAGCTCTGCAAAATAGCAAGGCGCAGCGGATTAGACTACCTCTCAACCTCCAACAACTACTCAACAAGTCAAGAGGTGTACCTTTGTTCTTGTTGCGGAGTGTCTTGTTCTTCCGCACCAAGTCGTCGCTCTTTGCCTGCATCTCCTGGATGTCATTGTGATATTTGGCGAAGGCGGCGTCGAGCTTGGATTGCATGGCGGCCGCGTGCTTCCGCGACTTCAAGAGTTGATCTTCCAGCGCTTCAGCCCGGAGCACCGCGTCGCCGAAGCCTTGCAGCATGTTAGACTTCTCGCGGGACCTCTCCACGACGTCCTGCACAGACAACATATGTCTAATGAGTACTCAACAATAAAGGATTGACTACTCAGGAGTTAAGACTACTCACCTTCATCCATTGTTCAGCCTGGCGGACCGCCTCCAAGTGCCAGGCCACCGTTGCCGGGTCGACCAGGTCGCCTGCCAGCAACTCCACCCCGCCACGACTACTCGCGGCGGCTTCAGTCATCGGCGCAGAGCGGATGGGCTCTGCGTCCTGGATCTCCGGGGAGCGGACAACCACCTCCAGAGCAGCCTCTGGCGGCACGGTGGCCTCCTCTCCTCCGGTCGCCACGGCGGCCTCCGCGGCGGCCACCTCCATCAGCTCGAGGGCTCCTTCAGCAGCCTCCGGCACTTGTGGTGTCAAATTCTGCATGGGCACCGCCGCCGGGATGTCGCTCCCTTCGGCCTCGGCGCCTGTCAAGAAGAAGACAAGTGTATTAGCGACTACGACTACTCTATGGGGAATACTAAAGCCTCAGCAGAGTACTTACCTTCGACCACGCTGGCCTCGGGCAATGCAGCTCTAGCAGCCGGCGCTTCAGACTCCGCCTGAGGGGCAGGAGTGGACTCCCCGGCGGGCGGCATGGCTTCTTCCTCCGCCACCGCCATAGAGGGCTCATCCCCCTCCCAGGACAGATCTGTAGATTTCCTGCAGAAGTACACAAATTGGTTGTCAATCAAGCTCGACTACTACACCAAGTACTACTCGGGAAGATCCAGCACTTACAAGCTTGACCGGACTATCGTCACGGTCGGGGCGCCGAGGATGCTGGCAATGTCTACCAGTCCACCCTCGGCGGGCGCCTCCTCTTGCGTCTTTGCAGCTGCCGCCTCTTCTGCAGCAACGGCAGCCGGTGCAGCGCCCTCCTGCGCTCCTGCGGCCACCACTTCTTCAGTAGCAGCGGCTGCGGGCTCCGCGCTCCCTTGAGGAGCAGGGGGCTGGCGCTCCAGCTGCGCCAAGAGCTCCTCAACAGTGGGAGCTGGGCTACGACTCCCAGCGGGTTCCCCCACCGTGTCCCACTCGCCTTCGTCGCCCTGATCAGTGGGCTCCGTAGGCGGCACCTCCTGCAAGCAAGGAAGTCCAGTCGTCAGCAAGTGAACTCGAGAGACTAGTACTCGACTACACTAGTCAAGACATCTTACCTCCTGAGGCGTGGTCTCAGAGACCTTCAACTTCTTCGTCACCCGCTTGCGGGCGGGGTTGCGCGGCTTCCGTGGCGACGCAACCAGACTAGCCTCCAGGCTAGCCGGCGGATCTTGCACGAGGGGCACGTGAGGTAAGCCAGGACGGCTGAACCTCGACCGCAGCTGGAAGCGGTCCTGCAGCGTCTCCTCGTCGTCGTCCTCGTCGGACGTATCCTCCACGACTACGGTGTCGTCTACTTCGCCGACTTCCCGCCGCTCCTTGGCTTTGGTTTTTCCCTCCTCCGGGATCTCGACTTCCTGAGAGGGCGGCTGTGGCTCAGAGATGAACTTCTTCAAGTCGTCCTGCAAGTCACAAGACATCAGCGCGACTACTCACAAGGAATGGGTACTCGACTGTGGGGTACAGCTACTTACCTCCTTTGGCGGGCGCGCGGCGGAGTACTCCAGGACTGGGCACGCTGTGTACGGAGGCATGTCCTTGAAGATGCGCGTCAGCCTATCAACAATGTCGTCGTCGTTGACCTCGCCTCCAGGCATCCGCGACGTGTCGTCGTCGCCGGTGTACTCGAAGCCCAGGATGTCGCGGGCCATCAGTGGCTGCACCCTGCGCTTCATGAAGCTGAAGGCCACGTGCTTGGCCCTCAGCCCGGCTTCTCTCAGCACCTTGATGCGCGCCAACAGCTCGGGGAGCTGGATCCCCTCTTGCGTCGTGGGCTCCGTGTTCCACCACACGTGATGTCTGGGCTGCTTCCCGCTCGGCTTCGGCAACCCGGGGTGGTGGTTCGTGATGTAGAACCATTTCGCCTTCCAGTCCTGGTTGGAGTCGATCAGCTTGTATGAGAGGTACTGCTCGGCGGTGTCCTCCCGCATCTGGATTCCTGCTCCACCAACTACTCACGGGTTGTCGGCGCTCGGCTGCGGCTTCACCCGGAAGAACTTCCGGAACAAGATCCAGTGGGGCTTGATCCCCAGGAACGCTTCACAGAAGTGGACGAAGACAGCGGTATGGAAAATACCGTTGGGGTTGAGGTTGAGGTACTCGACGCCGTAGTACCCCAGGAGGCCTTCGAAGAAGTCGCTCGCCGGCAGCGCGAGTCCGCGCTCCGCGAAGCGCGCGAACATCGGAATCTCGTCTTCGCTCTTCTCCATGGGGTACGGGTCCCCGGCGGCGGCCGTCCAACTGTCCATCTCCTTCTCATGGATGAATCCGCTGTTGAGGAGGGCCAACAAATCTTCGGTCTTCGTCTTCGACTTTTTCCACTCGCGGCTCGGATCTGGCCGCGGTGGAGACATCGGCGGTGCTGCTCCCGCGGCAGCCACGGCGGCCTCGTCACGGCCCCTCTTCTTCCCGGCGGTCTTCGCGGTCTTGGACGGCGATGACTTCATTCTCCAAGTGCACGGCGTCTTCACGCGCATTCGCTCGGGGGCTACTCTGGCAGCTCTGGGTGGCGGCGCGCTTAGATCTACAGCGGCGGCGGCGTGCGCTGGAGGAGACTATGGCCAAGATCTATTCGAAATGGCTACAGCAGTGATGGGTGAAAAACCCCAAGGGTTTTGGCTTCTATTTATAAGTCAAAACGGCCCTCCAACGGCCCAATGGATAAATCTGCGCTCGGCTGACTCAGCGGCCGCGCATGACTCTTCGTATTCCACTAGTCGACGCGCCTCACCTCGGGGGCTCAGCTACTTCTACTCGACTACCTGGGAAGCGACAAGACTCAGGAGAATCTCAGGACACACTCTACAAGATGACCCTTCAATTCGAGAGGAAGTACTCGACTCAAGGCTCGGGGGCTCCGTGCCACATGTCCTTCGGTTTTTTCTCTCCGGATTTTTCGGGATATTCTTGCCAAGACTTCAAATGGACCCTCAGCCAGGGCCTGCGACTCAACCTAAGGCTCGGGGGCTACTCCATATGGAGTGCGATTTTGCAATCGCACTTCCATATCAGCTTCGGCTTCAAGACAACGTGGGCATTTTTTGAAGACCTTCGAGGGCAGCACTCGAGGACGCTTGGGACTACTCGAGAAGACTTCAGGATTGCTCAGACTTCAGCTGGAGTACATTCCAGCCTCAGGATGCTTCGACTACTCTTGAGGACTTTTGACTTGTAGTACTCGGGGACGCTTGAGGACTACTCGTTAAGGCCGTCAAGATTAATTGAAGCTATCCTTCTCGACTACAAAGTACTCGGAGGGCTTGTCGTATGGACCTCCCTGGGCCCACTACCTCGGTGGGTACTAGGACTGACTACTCGGTGGGCCCCTGGGACTACCCGACTTGCGCTACACGGCACCTGTTGGCGTGGAGCACAAGGACTATGGAGGAGAAGTACTCAGTTTGGAAGCTGTACATGTCCCGCACTGTATGGAAGACTCCTAGGCGTACTCGACTAGTACTCTCTCCCTACTCCGACTTGTAACCCTGCCTCCCGGACTATATAAGGCGAGGCAGGGACCCTTCTCTAGCATCGAATCTCATCTCACGGCGTACAATTACACCATCTTGTAATCGTGCCCAATCAATCCAGAGCTACGCAGCATATAGGACGTAGGGTATTACGCACCTCGCGGCCCGAACCTGTCTAAATTGTGTGCCACGTGTCTCTTCATTCAAGTTACCGATCTCGGCGAGGCCACATTCATCTACTTCGGGTACTCCCCTTAGTAGGTTGCCGGTCTAAAACACCGACAGACCCATATACACAACCTTCTTACAATTTTTCAGATGAATACCATCTGTTTTATGTAAACAGTGGGTGCATGCCCGATATCCCTTGTTTGAGTGCCCAGATAGGTTACTTAAAGCAGGCCAATCGTTGATGGCAATGAATAACAATGCTCATAGGTTGAAGTTCTCTTGCTTATTCTCATCCCACACACGTACACCTTCTTTCTTCCATAGCAGTAATAGTTCATCAACCAATGGTCTTAGATACACATCAATGTCGTTGCCAGGTTGTTTTGGACCTTGGATTAGCACCGGCATCATAATGAACTTTCGCTTCATGCACGTCCAACCAGGAAGCTTAAACATGCATAGTGTCACAGGTCAAGTGCTATGACCACTGCTAAACTCACCAAATGGATTGAAACCATTTGTGCTTAAACCAAATCTTATGTTTCTTGCTTCTCTAGCAAAATCTTTGTATTTTCTATCAATTTTTCTCCATTGAGACCCATCTTCCGAATGTCTCGGCATGTGGTATTGCTTACGATCGCTTTTGTGCCATGTCATCAACTTAGCATTTTCTTTGTTCCTGAACAAACGCTTCAAATGTGGTATTATAGAAAAATACCACATAACCTTGGGAGGTGTCCCCTCGAGAGCACCAGGATCATCATCTCTCCGGATCTTATAACGTAGTGCTTTGCACACAGGACAAGCTTCTGAATTCTCGTGTTCCTTGCCTCGATATAGGATGCAATAATTAGGGCAGGCATGAATCTTCTGAACCTCCAACCCCAGAGGGCACACAGTCTGTTTTGCTTCATATGTTGTCGATGGTAGTTCATTGTTCTCGGGAAGCTTGTCCTTCACAATTTTTAGCATCCCCTCAAATGTTTTATCAGACACACCATATTTTGCCTTCCATTGCAACATTTCAAGAGTAGTACCAAGCTTTTTGTGACCCTGTTTGCAATCTGGGTACAATAGTTTTCTATGATCTTCTATCATACGACACAACTTTGCCTTTTCATTATCATTTTCACAGTCCCTTTGTGCATCTTTTAGAACTTGACCAAGATCATCAACATGGTCGTCTTCCGGTATCTCTTCTTCGTCAACATCTTCTATTAAAGTATCCGCAAAATCTTGCCCCGCGGCCCAGTCGGGAATGTTATTATCATCCTCCTCATCTTCATTCTCTTCCATCTCAACCCCTCTTTCACCGTGACTGGTCCAAAGCACATAGTTCGCCATGAATTCATTTTTAATCAAGTCGAGGTGAAGAGTCCCCCAGTCAGAGTAGTCTTTGTCGTTTCTGCACAAAGAGCATGGACAACACATGAATCCCTTTGGGTTCTTGTTGGCTTTGGCCGCTTCGAGAAAAGCATGCATGCCAGCAATGTACTCCGGGAATCGTCTGTCGGCGTTCATCCATTGCTGATTCATCTGCAACATATTAAGTCCACAAATTATTTCATTTAAATCAGAATGAAAAAGGGTGAGTTTTATAATGTATTCCGTTATGAACTAGATGATGAGAACCAGAGGCTTACCTACATTCTTCCTGAACATGTTGATCATCTTAACACAATACATGAATTCATAAATGTGTTTGAAGCAGACGTTCAAAAGCTACAAGCTGACTAGTTTTAGCTTGGGACTTGTGATACAATGACATACAGAGGTCCCCTGATGGCCATTTTGATCTCCATTATTAATGACCATATTTTTTATAAACTAACTTCTATAAAATTAGCTAAATTTAAAATCATAATTAGTTCTATGTTTCATTATACCAAAAAGTAAAATTCAATTTTCTCTACATCAATATAAAAGATAACAATACAATGCTAGTGTTTAGCCAACCACTTTTTTTCTCAATCTAAAGTATATAAATAATCTCATCTCTCATTACCTTCTCCCACCTAGGATTTAAGATTTCTATTTTCTCCATCTCTAAAATATATAAAAACAATTAATCACAACAAATGATGGGAGGAAGAAGAATCAAACCTCGGAAACACTTTAGAGGAGAGAAATCTTCACAAATACATGAAGAAAAAATTCAGCAGCACCTCTCTAAGGTTGAGGCGCCATGGAAGAGGAGCTTGAGCTCATGGTCAAGAATGGATCGGGCAAGATAAAGGGGAAGAAGAAGCTGGATTCATAGGGCGCCAGCTATTAGTCTCGGGTGGAGTTACCAACCGAGACTAAAGGGCACCCTTTAGTCCCGGTTGGCAACTCCACCCAGGACTAAAGAATTAGTACTGGGTGGAATTACCAACCGAGACTAAAGGGATTGGTAATTCCACCCGTTGCTAAAAGCCCACGTCAATCATTGCAGGAAAATGACGTTGGGAGCCAGCCCTTTTGTCACGGTTGGCTATACCAATCGGGACTAAAAGGGGGTGTCTCCAACCAGCATTTCGGGCCATGTCGATGAAAGGCCTTTAGTCCCGGCTCTAAAGTTGAACCGGGACTAAAAAAGGCCCAAACCAAAGCCTCCCTCTCCACCAGTGATGAGACCCATTCTAATATATTCCGCGTTAGTTTTAGTCTTCTAGGTGTGATCTACTAGGGCTAGTGATCCTGGTTAAGGTAGTTTACATCTAAGTGTTGTTAATAATGGTAAGTTAATCTAATATGCAGGACTAGGGGACTAGAACGGCACTTTTTGAGATGTGGAATCAATTCCGATGATAGGTGGTCACCGTCGGCGATGGCCGCGGTTCTTGGGCTGCACGGTGCGCTTGGCGCCATGACAGGCACCACCACCTCCATGTAGCGAACATGGCCTCATATGCCATTAGTTCGAGTTTGATTTTGGTGATTCATGACAACATGATCATTGGGACTAACCTTATTGTTTTAGCATGTCTTTGTAGACAATTCTAGGTCCCAAGGATGCAAGAAAACCATATGCCAAATTGAGAAGATAGTGTATTTTTCAAGGGTCAAAACGAGCAAGAAAAGGAAAAGAGAAGACACCGTCGGATGAACCGACGGTCCCTCAAATACAAGCGTCGGTGCAATCGTCGGACGAGTTGGTGCACAGGGTCAAACCCTAGGTACCGTCGGATGAACCAACGGTCCATTATTTAGTAGCGTCGGACGAGTTGCAGAGGAAGAGCAAGGAAGACAGTAGCACCGGATGATCCGACGGTCTGAGTGGGGACCTCGTGGGTCTATCCGACGCTCAGTTTGAATTCATACAGAGACGCGCCAAGACGAAGCCTTCAGCACCAGATGATCCGACGCCTTGGTCAGGGTGAAGCGTCAGTCTATCCGACGGTCAGTTGGTAGCTAACAGAGGCGACTTGGACGCGAGGTCTTCAGCACCGGATGATCCGACGTAGCGTCGGTGCATAGCATCAGAGCAGTTGTGTCAGAGAACCTCAACGGCTACGTGACGTGAGAGGGGCACCGGATGAACTGACGCCCTGGAAAAGCATAGCGTCGGATCATCCGACGGTACCTTTTTCAGCAGCTTTTAGCCAACGGCTAGTTTGATGCCTTGGACTATTTATACCCCCCTCCACTCACCCATTTGAGGTTGCTGGATTGTGTGGAAGTGCAGAGGAGTTCAAGACACATTGAAGATCATATCCAATCCATCCAAGTGCTTAATTGCTCATCCTTAGACTTGCATATGCTTTGTGTATGTGCTTAGTGCTAGACTTAGCTTAGAGCTGAGTGAGTGCAAGGTTGTGCCAACCTTGTGAGGTGATTCTTGAGTGAATCCAGTTGTACAAGGTTCGCCGGAAGCCTTGGGGCCTAAGTGGCTCACCGGCAATCGTCATCGACCCTCCGGCTTGGTGTGGAGCGGCGAGGACACTTTGTGCGGGGGACGTGGAGACCCCCTTCCTTGGTGGAGAAGCTCCTTAGTGGAGGCGGCATCAAGGTGACCAAGGGAGCTTGACAAGTGCCTAAGTGGCTAGCCTTTGTGGCAAGTCAAGTTGGTGCTCTTGGGAGAGACTTGGTGACCAGGGAAGCAATACTCTTGTGTGAGTGCTTCAACAACGTGGACTAGGGGTGGCTTAGTGCCTACCGATACCACGGGATAAATCGCGTGTCAAGAGTTTGCTTCCTCTCATCCCCTTTACGTTTCCGCATTTACTCTATTGCAATCTTTGCTTGCATCTACTTTCCTAGAGTAGTATCATGCTAGGATTGGCTATAGGTTGCAAACCTTCTTTTGGGATGGGAGTTTCACACTAGAACAATCGTAGTTGCACATATAGATAGTATGTTCTAGTTTACTTGTGTGTAAAATTTAGTGAGCCATAGGTTAAGGTTTTAAGTTGCCTAATTCACCCCCTCCCCCTCTTAGGCTAATGGGCATCCGATTCCTTACACTCCATCTCGCGCGTGCGCTCTCTTCGCCTGCTGTGCTTTCTTGCTCCCTCTCCCTCTCTCTCCGGCCACTTCTAATGTCTTTGCTTGCTCCTTTAAAAGGCCCTGGGATTTTGTTATCGTAATCAGTGGCGGAGCCAAAGGGTATGCCAGGTATGCACCGGCATACCTTGTTATTCCAGCCAATGCATGCATATATACGTATTTTTTAAAAAATATACAAATGTGTTGTTTTTGCAGACTGATTACTTGAAGCTGAGCTGTATTACTTAATGGTTAGTGCTATATAGCAAATTATATTATCAATTTTACTATTATTATCGAATTAGTAAAATGAATTTACTGAATTGTACATAAATTTTGTGAGTGGCATACCCTAAGCTAAAATCTTAGATTCGCGTAATTGTTACAATCAATGGCAATGCATATCGAAGAGAATGTCCCATGTTTGTGCTCTATTATCATGGCCCAGTAGGAAAAACAAAACTTGTATGGGGCATGGAAGGTCCGGTGCTGCTAATTACTTCCTCTATTTTTTTTATACATGACGCCACTTAGCTCAAAATTAAGTTATTGGACATCATATCTAAATGAACAGAATCCCCGGCCCGGAGTATCACTGTATCAGCAGTTCAGCACTAGTTAATTAGTAGAGTAAATACATTAGCCCGAAGCCAAAAACTACCGGCGAAGCGACTGCTAGCACGACCCTTGAAAAATAGGAGCATCATCTCGGAGTAGTAGTCTATTCCACTGTGATCAATCATTGAGTACGAGAGCACACGAATATACCCTTGGTGTTCCTGACGCCTTCGAATCCTATTTTTGATGTAATCTCATTGCACCTGATTATGTTGCTATGCATTCGATTCCAATGCCAGGTGTAGCCGTGTAGCTAACATAGCAATTAACACCCTTTTAGTCTTATTACCTCCATCTGGACTAGCCCTCATCAAGCCCATATCGTAGACTGTAGTTGTTCCTAATAGTACTGGTCTCTTCAATTCGAAGTGAATGATCATGTTGTCTTGGGATGTATAATATATACAAGGAAGAGAGAAATTGAGGCTTAAAGTAGTCGTCAGGGTCTGGTTTTACAGAGGTGGCTGAGAGAAAATGACAAGAAAACGTAACGAGTGTTGAGTAAATTTGCAGGATTCTGATGCTCAAATGTGGGATTTTAGTTGCGTATGTAAATGTGCTCGAACTATCCATGCTTTTAAGAGCGACTCCAACGGCTCTTCTATTTTGTTTCCCATCGCTATAATATAAAGAAAAGGAGAAAACCACAATTCCAACAGCCTCGTAAAACTTCAGACTCGCAAAACTCCTCGCTATCCCTCCCCCGCAGCTCGCGAACTCTGGCGAGCTATTGACGGTTAAATAACGCGTCAAGTTTCGATCCGCAAGTGCACAAGTCGGTTGTAGCTCTTCCCTTAGAGTACTCCCCCAAGGTTTATCATCCGTGGCCGTGCACTGACTCCCGTGGTACTTGCCTTCGATACTATTCCACATCATGTCGTGGCAAGAACTTTTCCCTCCCGCATGCTGTCACCACACGAGGCTAATCACCCAACTAGCTAAAACATGCTACTTCAATGTATCCGCAAGATGTAGACTAATCACCACGAATAGATGTAATCTTACTATGAACATATGGATGCATCACATATGAGGAAGAAGTATACTCCTACACTTTAGATTTATGTAATGGTACTTTAATTGGGTGTTTTTATGACATGGGTAGGTACTTTGGATTAAAATATATAGGATTACATCATGTTATTTTTAATAATAGTATATGTGGGTAATTTAGAAATTAATATAGAGTCGTTAAGATTATTTTTAAAATGGTATAGGTGATTAATTTAGATGTCAGTAGAGATAGGTAACTTTTAAAGACACTATTACTATTTTAATCTATTGGATTGATGGTAAAATGCTTTTACATTTTTTTAGAGAACTTTTGTATTGTATCTTTTTTCCTACTGCATCTAGTGAGGATTAACATGGATGCTTTAGGTGCCTTTAACATGGATGCTTTAGGTGCCTTGCCAAAAGTCCGCACAACATTGCTGTAGCTCAATTAACATTACTTCCAAAAGAGAAGGAGGTCAAAAAAATTCAACAATACGGGCCCATTTGCATGCTTAACGTTAGTTTTAAGATCTTTACGAAGGTGTTGGCTAACAGACTCACTTCGGTTGCATGTAGGATTACCAAACCTTCTTAATCTTCCTTCCTGCCTGGAAGATATATTTGGAAGGGGTGGTTGTTTTACTTTTACATGAAACTATTCATGAGCTAAAAAGGAAAAGGGAAAAAGCTCTTATTCTCAAACTAGATTTTGACAAGGTCTATGATAAAGTTAATTGGGACTTCTTATAGAAGGTCGTTAGGATGAAGGGTTTCTCGAGTATTTGGTGTCAGTGGATGGAGAAAGTGGTCACAATGGGTAGTGTGTGTTCAGGTGAATGACAACTTGGGTCACTTTTTTAAAACCAAGAGGGTTTGAGGCAGGGTGATCCTTTTTCCCCTATTCTCTTCAACTTGGTTGCAGATATGCTGGTCGTGTTGATTGAGAGGTCAAAAAATCTAGGATTTGTTGATGGGTTGGTTCCTCACTTAGTGGAGGACGGTCTATCAATATTGCAATACGATGATACAATTCTGTTTTTGGACGACAATTTAGAAAAGGCTAAAGGCTTAAAACTAGTACTAAGTGCTTTCAAAAAACTATCATGTATTAAAATCAACTTCCATAAAAGTGAGTTATTCTGCTTTGGGGAAACAAGAGATAGGTCTGAGGAATATGTGGAGCTATTTGGATGTAAGGAGGGTGAGTTTCCTTTCAGATACTTGGGAATTTCTATGAGTCCTAGGAGACTTTCTAACAAGTATTGGATGGTGGTTGAAAAAAGATTTCAAAAGAAGCTTAGTAGTTGGAAGGGTAAGCTGTTATCATCGGGAGGGAGACTAGTCCTAATTAACTCGTTCTTGTCTAGTTTACCAATGTTCATGATGTCCTTTTTCAGAATAACTAAAGGTGTTTTGGAGAAACTGAATTATTATAGATCGAGTTTTTTTGGCAATGCAATGAGCATAAAAAGAAGTACAGGTTGACCAAATGGAGCATTCTTCATAAACCTAAGAGTGTTCGGGGAATGGGCATTATTGATTTGGGTATCCAAAATAAATGCATGTTAAGTAAATAGATTATCAAATTAGTCAAGGAAGATGGCATGTGGCAGCAAGTACTCAAGAAAAAGTTCCTTAAGGGCAAAACTTTATCACATGTGGAGAGAAAGAAAGGGGATTCACATTTCTAGTCCGGTTTAATGGAGGTTAAAAAGTTTGTGTTGGAGAGGGGTAGGTTCCAAGTACAAGATGGTACCCAGACTAGATTCTTGGAAGATCTTTGGTTAGCGAAAGAATCTTTAATGGAAAAATATCCTACCCTTTATAATATAGTGAGGAAGAAGAATGTGTCGGTTACCCAAGTAATAATTACTACCCTGCTAAATATATCCTTCACGCGTGCCTTAGTGGGGGATCATTGGGACAAATGGCTCAGTCTAGTGGGGAGTATTATTTTGGTGCATCTTAATGATCATCGGGACTCTTTTATTTGGACGGCCAATAAAAAAATTTTGGTGAAAAACATGTATATTGACTTAGTTTTGAAATCAGTGACTCCAGTTGATTGTTGGACATGGAAATCTAAGATCCCTTTGAAGATTAAGATCTTACTTTGGTATCTTAAGAATGGGGTAGTGTTAACTAAGGATAACTTAGTAAAAAGACAATGGAAGGGGTGTATTAAGTGTTGTTTTTGTACAGAGCAAGAAACAATTCAACACATATTTTTTGATTGTCCCATGGCTAGACTTATGTGGGAGATTGTCTGTTTTACATTTGGGGTTAAAAAAACAATGGATGTGAAGAATCTTTTTGGTCCTTTTCTTAGAAGTTTTTTGAGCAAGATAAGGAACCTTGTCCTAATCGGAATGGTGGCATTTTGCTGAGCCTTATGGATCAGTAGGAATGATTAGGTGTTTCAAAAGTCACCTGCAAAATGCCACCATTCCGATCATAGGAACAGCTCAACTATGGGACTTCGGTTGTGAAGGGCTCAACCAGACCTTCATTCACGCATTGCATCCTATGCATAGGCTACTTTGATGCATCTCACAAAGAACTTGGTCAGTGGTCCTACTGAATCACAACCTTATTAAGTTTCTATATGAAAGTGAGGACCATGTGTGGTTCGAGGACCCGTGGATGATCGCTTCCTGGTGTGATGAGTGATTGACAATGTTGTGTGGACTGATTCTTGGCTAAGTATTGCAGGTGCGGGTTGCGGCTTGACTCGTGTTGGTGCAGGTGAAGAACAAGCGCTAAAGGTCGTTGTCGGTGAGGCCTCCAAGTGTGGAGAAGACAAGTAGGCTTCGTTCGAGGGACCCGGTGGCCAGTGGGGTCAAGTGCGGGCCGCATGGTGACAAGAACAAGAAGATGAAGTCGATGATGGTTTCTTGGTTGAGCCACAAAACCAAGGTCGAGCCAGGTCTTTGTGGGAGCCAAGTCATGAGTGGTGATAGGCAGAGGCTACATCAAGTTCGCGGGGTTTGCGGCGGTTCACCAGAAAATCACCGGGTTACTTGGCTGAGCCACAAAGCCGAGGCTGAAGACCGAGCGTGGTTATCTGGCCAAAACCGGCCTGACCAGTTTGGAGAACCAGTCTAAAAGGTTTGGGGTCGCAGGGCGCCGGAAGCTTCGAGGCGGAGGACACACGTCGGGATCGCAAGGCTTGCGTCGAGGCTACGCGAAGTGCGGACGCCGGGCATTCGTCCGCTGGTGTTACGAAGACAAATTCCCAAAGTGCCGTTGCTGGGCGTGTATCCTAGTTTATGCCTTAGGGGCATTTTTGACTTTAGGCTTGCCTCCATATAACCCAAGAGGTGAGAGGATGGCGGCCAACTCTTGGAACCCTAGCTCATTTGGTTTTCCTATTTTCCCTTCCTATTTTCCTTAGGTTTTCTAGGACTAGCTTGAGAGCTTCATGGTGAGATCTTGTGAGAGGGAAGGATGATCGGGCGGAAGCTAGACCTTGTATGAACCCTTCATGGTATGTATAGATGATTCGGCGTGATTCCTCAAGGCTTGTTTGTGTTCCTCCCGTTTTCCTTTTTGGTGATTTTCGGAGCCTTTTCTTGGAATTTCCGTGGGGGGATTTGAGGGCATTTCTTTGAGGGATTCTTGTTGGATGTCACGTATGAGGACCTTGTGCCTCTTTGCTTGGTGATCTTGATCCAACAAACCCTCCGAAACGGCTTCGATTTGGGTGTTTTCGGTGGTTTCCATGGGAAGGTGTTCTTGAGGGTTGACTTTCGATTCCTCTTTATTGAGTGGGTTTTGGGGACCCAGCTTCTAGCCAAGGGTAGCCCACGAGGTTCTCCAACTATCCCCAAAGTCTCACTTTGATCCGTGGAACGAATCGGGAGATCGATTGGTTGAAGGTTTGAGTTTTTCCCGCGGGTTGAGTTCTTCTCGACTGTCCAGGCCAAAACCGGTCTGACCGGTTTAGCCATGTCGGCTGTCGTGAAGAGTTTCTGAGCAAGGAAGTCCCTATCGTGCTATGGCTATTCTTGTTCAAAGTAGGAGAGGTTCTTGAGGCAGGTTTTCTCTTAAAAGGGTTTTTGGGAAGTTTCTGGACAAAACTGACCTGACCGGTTTGCCAAACCGGTCTGACCGGTTTCCCCTACCTATGTGAGGCTAAGTCCAACAGAAGTGGTACGTAGGTTTCGAGAAACCGGCTTTGACCGGTTTGGGTCGGTCTTGCCGTGTTGTGTGTGTTTCCGCTGCGTGTGTGTTGTGGTTGTTGGTTGGTTCTTGCTCATAGGTCCAGTAGCACTTCAGTGGCTGCGTGTACTTAGCAAGAGAAGCTTGTGGAGATGCGCGAGTGAAATCAGGTTTATAGGCCGAATTCTTGAATAGAATTTTTATCGGCTCTCATTCACTCCCCCCTCTCTGGTTCGCCGTTTCGATCCTTCAAGTGGTATCAGAGCCGGTTGGGGTCTTTATTGACTCTAACCAGTCTAAGATCCAAGGATGGCGTACCAGGAATGGGGTTTGGGTCCTCCACACTTCGATGGAAAGAACTACCAGATGTGGAGTAAGCGGATGGCGGCGTTCCTCCGCGGAAAGGGTCAGATCCTTTGGGATGTCACGGTGGACACAGGCTATGTCCAGTTGATGAACTTCCTTGCTCCAAGATCGAGGGACATGTTCGACACCAACAACAAGGTGGTCGACTACTTGTTTCGTGCTATGTGTCAGTCTGAATTCGATCGGGTGCACACCGAGCACTTGGCTTGTAGAATCTGGTCGGTGTTGAAGGAAGCTCATGTAGGGAATGCCCAGTTTCGGGCTCGGATGTATGCGACCTACCAGAGAGAGTACGAGAACTTCACTCATCTCCCTGGTGAGTCCATCGATGCCTTGTTTCAAAGGTTCACAGTTGTGGTTCACAACATGAGGGCCAATGTGGACGTGCTCCCGTACGATGATCATGATAGAGCTGTCAAGCTCTTACACTCTTTGGATCGTATGGTTTGGGGCGGAAAGTTTGAGGCCATTGTGGAGTCGGAGAAGTATGACACTCTGACTGTGAACGAGTTGTTCTCGAAGCTCAAGTCGGCTAAGGTGGATAGGGGCATGACAGCCAAGATCGAGGGCCCGACTGACTCTCATAGTCTCGCCCTCATCGGTGGTTCGAAAGGAAAGACTAATGCTAACCCATCCACCAGGATATTCTCTTTGTCCTCTTTGATGTCTATGCTAGATGAGGAGTTCGACGTGCTTGGAGAGGACGAGTTGATGTTGCTGACGAGGAGGTTCGAGAGGCTGCACGAGAACCGGGTGAACATGAGGAGGAACACGAGGACATGCTTCCAGTGCGGCAAGCCGGGACACTTCGTCGCCGACTGCCCGGAGAAGGTCTAGAACAAGGATGGCTACAAGCACAAGTCAAGAACGAATGGCAAGTACCGGTCGAGGCGTGACCACAAGAGCAAGCACAAGAACAAGCACAAGGATGAGCGACGATCAAGGAAGAAGGAGAGCTGAGGCAAGGTCCGAGCGATGGTGGGAGCGAGCGACGTCAACTCCAGTTCCGCGTACTCCACCTCGAGCTCAAGTAGCAGTGAAGATGAAGGTGATCGTCGCAAGGGTAGGAAGTCGTCCAAGAACCTGAGCGGGCTGAGCTGCTTCGCTAGAGACGGCTTCGGCACTATGTCGCTGAGCTCTGGCAGCAAGAAGAGCACACAGAGCGACTCGGACTCTGACTCCGACGAGGAGGTGCGTGATGAACTCCCCTTCTTGCGTCAGGAGAATGAACGGCTTAGCTTGTTGCTTGATAATCGTGATGACATGCTTAGAGAAGCTAAGAAAATGAGGAAAGAGCTTAGGGCTTCGCTTGAGGATGCTAGGACTAGAGTGGCTGAGTTAGAAACACAGAAGTTGGATGCTAATCTTGAAATTGACTCCATGAAAGCTTCACCTGTTGTTTCTGATGAAGTTGAATGTGCTGATTGTCCTATTTTCCTTGCTGATCTTGCCATGTTTAAGGAAAAGCATGCCTCCAAGTGTGAGGAACTAGATGTGCTTAGGGATGAAGTGGCTGAGCTTAAGTCTAGATCTGCTTTGCTAGGTGCTTGCACTTGTTGCCCTGTTTTGCATGGAAAAATTGATGAGATGCATGCTTACATTGTTTCTCTTGAGGAAAAGTTGAAAGAACAAATTTCTACATCTTGCTCTACTTGTGAATTGAATGCTTTGAAGAATTTGGAACTTGCACATTATGTTGATTGTTTGCAGGATGAGAATGATGAGTTGAGAAAGTTGATGGGTTGGTGGTCTGGTCATGAGCCTTAGTTGACGATAATGATCGAGACATACAAGAGGTAGGATGGTGAGGGACTTGGGGCAAACAAGGTTGGTGAGGGAAGTGGGGAGAATATCCCAGAGCCACCGAAAACCCACCACAAAAATGATTTCCCTCCTAAACCTAACCATCTCAGGAACCGACTAGACACAACCCCAGCTCCACCCGTGTTTCCTCCACAAACAAATGATTTCCAAAAGCCTATGAAGTTTGTGAGCACTTCCGGGAAAGTGTTCTTTGGGAAAGAGTGAGAAGGCAAGTGAGGAGAAGTCTGGTGAGAAGCCGAGTGGAGAGAAATCATGTGAGCAGCCCCAACCCAAGTCTAAACCCAAGCTTGTGAGGTTTCATTGTGGCTATTGTGGGAGAGATGGCCTTAAGGATGAGTTTTGCTTCAAGAGGAAGCGAGAGGAGAGAATGGCGAAGGAGTGGGCTAACAAGGACAAGTACCACCCCTCTAGTGGTGTACTTGAGCCTCGTGTGCAGATGCCCAGGGCCAAGGCAAGTGTGAGAACAATTCCGGCTTGGGGAGAGCGAAAGGCTGCCAAAGGTGTAACTAGAGGTGTGAAACCGGTCAGACTGGTTTTGAAACCGGTCAGACTGGTTTGGAGTCTGCAGGGGGCAAGTTTGGTTTTCGTGCTCGTGAGGAGTCTTAGTTTGTCTCAGGTGGTCGTGGTTCTGGTGGTTGGTCTGGAGAGTCTGTAGGTGGTCAGTTCGCTAGGCGTTCTCCCCCTCGTGCTCAATACGGCGATGGGAGGAGTTGTAGCTTTGAGATGGAGAGGAAGGACGATCCACTGTTTTCCTTTCGTGGTTTTGGTCCTCCTCCAGGCAGAGAGGGTTGGTTTCCTCAGAATGGTTACCGGGGTGGTGTTCGTGGAGGTAGCTTTGATAGGAGAGATGCTTTGGAGTGTGCTAACCCCACTTTCAAGCAAATGGCTCGGCACTAGTTTTACTCTTTTGGTACTAACCCCATGTTGAGTCGTTTGTTCGCTCACGTGCTCATTTTTGAATTTCAGGTGGGAGACTTGAAGAACATTTGGTTGATTGACCCCGATTGCTCGAGGCATATGACCGGATACAAGGGGTGGTTCTCTAGTCTCATCCCGGTGGTGACAAAGAGGTACATCACTTTTGAGGACAATGGGCGTGGGCGTGTACTTTCAGAAGGTGAGATTAAGGTGAGTGACAAGATCACTCTCAGGCGTGTTGCTCTTGTTCAATCGCTTGGATATAATTTGCTTTCTGTGTCCTAGCTGTTGGATGAGGGTTTTGAGGTGTTGTTTCGGCCTGGTGGTTCTCGGATTTTGGACTCTCGAGGGGACCTTGCATGTATGGTCGTTCCTGAGGGTCAGGTGTTTTGAGCTGATTTTTCTCAGTCTTCTGGTGTTGAGCGTTGTTTCTTGGTTGGTTCTTCGAGTGAGTTGTGGAAGTGGCATAGGAAGTTGGGTCACTTGAGCTTTGACCTTTTGTCTCGCTTGAGTAAACTCAATTTGGTCCGAGGATTGCCACGGTTGAGGCTTGAGAATGAGTTGGTTTGTGCGTCGTGTAGGCATGCCAAGATGGTAGCCACTTCTCACCCGCCTCTCACCGATGTGATGACTGAGCGTCCATGCGAGCTGCTCCATATGGACCTTGTTGGCCCAGCTCGTGTGCGATCTGCGGGTGGGAAGTGGTATGTCCTTGTTGTGGTGGACGACTACTCTCGGTATGTGTGGGTGTTCTTTCTTGAGGAGAAAGGGGAGACGTTTGGTTTTGTTCGAGATCTTGTCTTGAGGTTGAGGAACGAGAGGCACGGAGATGCCATACGAGCTATCCGCAGTGACAATGGCTCAGAATTCATAAACTCTCTTTTGAAACCTTTTGTCATGGCTTGGGTCTTGAACACTAGTTTACTAGTCCGTATACGCCTCCCCAGAATGGTGTTGTGGAAAGGAAAAACAGAACCTTATGTGAGATGGCTCGGACGATGCTTGATGGGCATAGGACTCCGAGAAGGTTCTGGGCTGAGGCGGTGAATATCGCGTGCTATGTGTCAAATAGGATCTACCTTAGAGTGCATAAGAAAAAAACCATCTACGAGTTGATGCACGGTCGCACACCCAGAGTGAGTCACTTCCATGTCTTTGGTTGCAAGTGCTTTATTCTGAACAAAGGGAAGAACTTGGATAAGTTTGAGGCTAGGTCGGTTGATGGTATTTTCTTTGGTTATGCATCTCACTCTAGAGCATATCGTGTGCTCAATCTTGAAACTAACCAAATTGTGGAGACTTGCGAGGTAACCTACGATGAGACACAGCCACGTAGTCAGCTTGTCTTTGAGTGTGCAGGTGATGATGAACTTGGCGAGGAGATCTTTCAGGAGGAGGAGCATGAACATGGAGACGATGAAGATGGCGGGGTGCCCGCGGCTGAGCAGGGACGGTGATGGACGGCCCCTCTCCCACACCTACGACAGCAAACCAAGATCAAGGAGAAGCTGCTGTTGAGGGGGAGGTAGCATCAAGGCGAGAACCTCCCCGACAAGTAAAAGTGAATCACCCAGCTTCGAGGATCATCGACGACTCGAATGAACGCACTACACTATCGAAGGTTCGAAACAATTCTCATTTTGCTCATGCTGCATTTGTTGCCACCTTTGAGCCCAAAGACATTGGACACGCACTATCTGATCATAATTGGGTTAATTCGATGCATGATGAGTTGGAAAACTTTGAGAGAAATCAGGTTTGGGAATTGGTTGATCCTCCCCCAGGGTGTAAGCCGATTGGTACAAAGTGGGTGTGGAAGAACAAAGAGGGAGAGAAAGGTGAAGTGGTGAGAAACAAGTCAGGGCTTGTTGCTCAGGGGTTCAGTCAGAAGGAGGGGATCGACTACGAGGAGACTTTTGCTCCCGTAGCCCGTTTGGAGGCGATTAGGATCCTTCTAGCCTTTTCCGTGTCTAAAGGGTTCAAGTTGCACCAAATGGATGTGTGCATTCTTGAATGGTGTGTTGGAGGAAGAAGTGTATGTGAGGCAACCACCGGGGTTTGAGAGTGAGAAGTACCCCCACCGGGTGTACAGGTTGAGGAAGGCGTTGTATGGGTTGAAGCAGGTGCCTAGAGCTTGGTATGTTAGGTTGAGGGGGTTCCTGTTTGAGCAAGGGTTTGAGATGGGAAAGGTCGATCAGACCTTGTTTTTACTCAGGCAGGGCAGATATATCTTGATTGTGCAGGTGTACGTGGATGATATTGTCTTTGGTGGCTCGTCTAACTCTCTTGTTGCAAGGTTTGCAGATGATATGAGCAGGGAATTTGAGATGAGCATGATGGGTGAGTTGCAGTTCTTCCTCAGGCTACAAATCAAGCAATCAAAGGAAGGAACATTTGTGCACCAAGCTAAGTACACCAAGGACATTGTGAGGAAGTTCAAGATGGAGGACTCCAAGGCTATGACGACGCCGATGAGTACGACTACAGCTCTTGATGCGGATGAGGAAGGTGAACACGTGGACCAGAAGGAGTACCGAAGCATGATCGGGTCACTCCTCTACTTGACGGCGATGAGGCCGGACATCCAGTTCTCGATATGTTTGTGCGCTCGTTTTCAAGCGTCTCCGAGGACTTCGCATCGGCAAGCGGTGAAGCGAATTTTCAGGTACTTGCGTCACACTCCCGACTTCGGCCTTTGGTACTCCGCATCCTCTTCTTTTGCTCTTCATGGTTTCTCGGATGCGGATTTTGCCGGGTGTCGGTTGGATAGGAAGTCCACTTCTAGGACTTGCCAGTTTTTGGGATCTTCTTTGGTGTCTTGGTCTTCCCGCAAACAGTCGAGTGTTGCTCAATCCACTACCGAGGTAGAGTACATTGCTGCAGCTAGTTGTTGCTCTCAGCTCCTTTGGATCACATACACCATGAGTGACTTTGGTGAGGAGTATACCCATGTCTCACTTCAATGTGACAGCACCAGCACCATAAGCGTTGCAAAGAACCCAGTGCTCCATTCCAAAACAAAACACATAGAAGTGAGGTATCATTTTCTGAGAGACAATGTAGAGAAAGGGAAGATAGCCTTGATCCATGTACCCACACATGACCAACTAGCCGATATTTTCACCAAACCCCTAGATCAAGCAACTTTCACTTGTTTGCGGGGGGAGCTTGGTGTGTGTCTGATTTCTTGAGTTGGTGTGTGGGAGCTCCTTTGTAGCATATGTATAGTTTTCCTTTGTGCATTTCTTGCATTTGGCATGGCATATGTAACATGATGTATAGGCATCCTTGTATCTTAGATTGCATGCATTTTGTATCATATGCATTTTGTAAGAAAAGCTTCTCTCATATACATTGTTCACCATGATGTGCTATATATGATCGTGTGAGCTAGTTTGGTATGATATGGTTAGTTTGGCTTAGCTCTTGGTGATCTTGATTTATAATCTATGGTTGATGGCTATGTTTTCGAAAAATGTCACATATATGCTCTCATGTCATATGTGCTAAATTTAATTTGCTTTGGGTGCTAAACCGTTGCATGATGCCTACCAATGAGAAGTCTCATACATAGAAATAGGCACATGGCTCGGTGGCTTTGACATGACATGAGGTGCTTGTGGGTGTTTGTGATGGTATTATGATTAGAATGGCTGTCCTCGTATGAAGTTTGTGTGGCTTTTCTATTTTGATATGTTTTGCTCATGTTTAGGACTTTGCTCATGAGAGGGTAACTTTTCGCAAAATTGATCAATTCTATCTCAGCTTCGTCCAATGGTTGTGAAACTTGGTAATCATGAAGTTGATGTCATTACAAAGCTGTAGAGTATCTAACTTGCTCATTTGGACATGTGTAGCATCTTGTGATGAATTTTGTATACTTGAGAAGCTCTAGGTTGCATATTTTCAAATTTGAGCCTTGATTCATGCATTGGCAACAAGGGGGAGAAAGAAAGGTGGAGAAAATTTGCATTGCATCCCTGGAACCTATCCCAAAAGTTAAGGGGGAGCTTGTGCATTTCTTTTGCATTTTTGGCTTTTGGGGGGTGTGGTCTGCTGTACGAAATTGGCCTGACCGGTTTTGGGAACCGGTCTGACCGGTTTTGGGAACCGGCCTGACTAGTTTGTGCCCAGAGTTGGCACTTGTTCAGGGGGAGTTTGCATATGTGCAGGGGGATCTCTTGTATGCTTTGGTGGTTTGTGCTCTTTGCTTGAGCATGGCTTTGTCTCGGATGTGTCGAGTCGTTGCCCTTGCCTAAGGGGTCCGAGACTAGTCATCTTCAAGTGATCTTGCTCTTTGTCTTTCTCGGCTTTCGATCGCTTGTTGGAGTTTCTTTTTATTCGTTTCTTTTCTTTTTCCTTTTCTCTTTGGTTACCAAATGTGTGTGTTGTCAATGCACTCATCAAGGGGGAGATTGAATACCATGTGTGGTTCGAGGACCGGTGGATGGTCGCTTCCTGGTGTGTTGAGTGATTGACAACGTTGTGTGGGTTGATTCTTGGCTAAGTATTGCAGGTGCAGGTTGCGGTTTGACTCGTGTTGGTGCAGGTGAAGAACAAGCGCGAAAGGTCGTTGCCAGTGAGGCCTCCAGGTGTGGAGAAGACAAGTAGGCTTCGTTCGAGGGACCCGGTGGCCAGCGGGGTCAAATGCGGGCCGCATGGTGGCAAGAACGGCAAGATGAAGTCGAGGACGGTTTCTTGGTTGAGCCACAAAACCAAGGTCGAGCCGGGACTTCGTGGGAGCCAAGTCATGAGTGATGATTGGCAGAAGCTACATCAAGTTCCCAGGGTTTGCGGTGGTTCACCAGAAAATCACCGGGTTACTCGGCTGAGCCACAAAGCCGAGGCCGAAGACCGGGTGTGGGTCGTACGGCCAGAAACCGACCCCGACCGGTTTGGAGAACTGGTCTGACCGGTTTGGGGTCGCAGGGCGCAGGAAGCTTCGATGCGGAGGACACGCGTCGGGATCGCAAGGCTTGTGTCGAGGCTACGCGAAGTGCGGTCGCCGGGCATTCGTCCGATGGTGTTACGAAGACAAATTCCCAAAGTGCGCTTGGTGTGCGTGTATCCTAGTTTAGGCCTTAGGGGCATTTTAGACTTTAGGCTTGCCTCCATATAACCCAAGAGGTGAGAGGATGGCGGCCAACTCTTGGAACCCTAGCTTATTTGGTTTTCCTATTTTCCCTTCCTATTTTCCCTTCCTATTTTCCTTAGGTTTTCTAGGACTAGCTTGAGAGCTTCATGGTGAGATCTTGTGAGAGGGAAGGATGATCGGGCGGAAGCTAGACCTTGTATGAACCCTTCATGGTATGTATAGATGATTCGGCGTGATTCCTCGAGGCTTGTTTGTGTTCCTCCCGTTTTCCTTTTTGGTGATTTTCGGAGTCTTTTCTTGGAATTTCCGTGGGGAGGATTGGAGGGCGTTTCTTTGAGGGATTCTTGTTGGATGTCACGTATGAGGACCTTGTGCCTCTTTGCTTGGTGATCTTGATCCAACAAACCCTCCGAAACGGCTTCGATTTGGGTGTTTTCGGTGGTTTCCATGGGAAGGTGTTCTTGAGGGTTGACTTTCGACTCCTCTTGATTGAGTGGGTTTTGGGGACCCAGCTTCTAGCCAAGGGTAGCCCACGAGGTTCCCCAACTATCTCCAAAGTCTCACTTTGATCCGTAGAACGAATCGGGAGATCGATTGGTTGAAGGTTTGAGTTTTTCCCGCGGGTTGAGTTCTTCCCGACTGTCCAGGCCAAAACCGGTCTGACCGGTTTCCCAAACCGGTCTGACCGGTTTAGCCCTGTGGGCTGTCATGAAGAGTTTCTGAGCAAGGAAGTCCCTGTCGTGCTATGGCTATTCTTGTTTAAAGTAGGAGAGGTTCTTGAGGCAGGTTTTCTCTTAAAAGGGTTTTTGGGAAGTTTCTGGACAAAACCGACCTGACCGGTTTGCCAAACCGGTCTGACCGGTTTCCCCTACCTGTGTGAGGCTAAGTCCAACAGAAGTGGTCTGACCGGTTTCAGAAACCGGCCTGACCGGTTTGGGCTGTCAGCTGCCGTGTTGTGCGTGTTTCCGCTGCATGTGTGTTGTGGCTGTTGGTTGGGTCTTGCTCCTAGGTCCAGTCGCACTTCAGTGGCTGCGTGGACTTGGCAAGAGAAGCTTGTGGAGGTGCACAAGTGGAATCGGGTTTATAGGCCGAATTCTTGAATAGAATTTTTATCGGCTCCCATTCACCCCTCTCTGGTTTGTCGTTTCGGTCCTTCAGAAAGTGAGATTGTTACCTTATTCATTCTTATCAAGTTGTGTATGGCTAGAGGTGGGATGAGTTTCAACGATAGTGCTTCAAGCTTCTTCTTTCCATTTAAGAACACATGACATAATCTCTTCCTCGTATCCGTTTCGCAGATAATGTCGAAAAATAAAATGTGCTTATCTTGTGCCTGTAGGTTTAGGCAACAAAACAAAACGTACTAGGAATGACAGACAGGTCCGGTGCCTCTTAGCAACAAAATAAGGTTCATGGACATCATATCTAAGCGTACAGAGGGGATCACTCGCTGCTGGACCAAATCTGACAGCTCGTAGCCGAGTTTACGACGAAGCGACTGCCAACACGACCCTTACATTGGTGGACCGTACCACATTTGGAAAAGAACTAGTATGGTAGGATCCGACGGTTGAGATTAATTGTATACCACCACAGATTAACTTGTGGTATAGGGTGATATGCATAGGTGGTATAGGGTGGTATAGGGGTATTATCGATATTTTTCAGCATAAGTAAAATATATATTTTCTTTCATTTAATTTTTTATTTTTTACATTTCCCTCTTTATCTTGTATTACTCCATCCCAGAAAAAGTGTCATCCGGGAAGCGTGTTTATGAGACAAACACGTTTTTCTAGCAACACTCTTTCTGGGACGGAGGGTGTATACACCATGGTCATTTCACATTCACTCCCCGTCCCTTCGTTCCCAGCCACGTTGGGGGTGGACGTCGTGCTTGCGTCGACATCGGCGACACCTCCGGCCCAGGCGTACCCCCCGCCTCCAGTGGGGGATGACGCGGGGAGGGTCCCTCGTGACCCGCGAGGCCAAGTGCGGGGTGGGGCACTAGGCGGCGGGATCCGTGGTGACCCCCGCGGCGGCGTGGATGGCGGCGCCGGCGGAACAAGGCGCACCCTCGCGAGCCGCGCGGCCAAGTGCGGCACGGCGCGGCCGGCGGGATCCATGGCTTCCCCCGCGGACAGCGGCACCGGCGATGTAGGCGCACCCTCGTGACCCGCGCGACCAAGTGCGACACGACTGTAACGACCCGGGTTTTCAATGAGAGAAACCCGACTCCCTGCACCCTTTTGATAGTCCCTGGATTCAGCAGCTATCACGTACATAACTCATTACAGTATAATATCATTTCATACAACGATAACAGAGTATAAAACAAAATATATTACACCCGAAACAACTCGGTATACGATTTTAGTACAAACCCCTTAGGCTAAACGACAAGTAGAAATCATGCGTAGTGGTAGATAGGGCTTCAAGTCTTCTTCCTCGATCTTCACCACAGGCATCCTTAAGATTCTTCCACGATCTTCACCACAGACATCTTTGAGCGAAGCAACGCAACCCTCCCTTCATAGATTCCTTAGACTCGGACTCTCATTCCAAGTTCAATCCTGCACACTCACAAACTATCCCAAGGATTGGGATAAGATCACGTCACCATCCATATGCAAGCTTGGTCTAATTCTAAAGGTGTAAAATCTCCGGTTTGTGCCTTGCCGTGTTTCTACTAACAGTAGTTTTGTTCGGGAACATTAAAAACCTAAGTGCTAGCTTGCACTGCGCGAAAATTAAAATCCCCTCAGCAAGTTCTTGAACGGCAACCGTGCAATAGTGCTTAGTTTCACCTGTATTAATCTGGATTTATTGGTCTACATGTACATTCCTGTCAGTTCAAAAATGACTGGGGAAGCAATATTTTTTGCATCTCTTATTCCTTCTTGGCAGTATTTTTCTCTCAGAACAAATCTGCCGTGCAAATCAAATCAACATGCAGTAACTTTTTCTCAAAACAAATCAGCCGTACAAATTTATCGAGCAGAGCCTGGGAGGATAAACCAGGGTTTTTTTTACCGCTGGGTACCACGCGGTATACCGCCGTTACCGCCGTTACCGCTGGGGTACGGTAACGGTACCCAGCGGTACAACCCCCCCCCCCAATTCAAATTTGAATTTAAATTCAAAAAATGAAAAATCAATAAAAATCACCAAAAAATAGTTCATGATTTGTAGAGTCTTATGGTGTCGAATGTTTTCAAATTTGAGCGCATTTGGTATTTATTTGGAGCTTTAGAAGTTGAAACAAAAAAGAAAAAGAAAAAACAATGGCCGGCCCGTTAAGGCCCTTGAAGCCCAACTGACGGTCTAACCCTACCTAGCCCCAACTCCGTTGCCCCGCAGCCTCCCAGACGCCTCCCAGACCCCGACCGCAACCCTCCCCTTCGCGTCCGCCGCCGCATCGCCGCTACGCGCGCCGCCGCCGGCGGCTTACCGCGCCCCGGCCGCGGTTTACCGCACGGCAGCGGCGGTGCGCCGCGCGCGGGCGGATCCACACCCTACCGCGCGGGCGGCGCGGTTAGCCGCGCGGTAAGCGCGGTATACCGCGGCGACGCCTCGGTATACCGCGGTTAGGTATGTTTTTTTTTGCTTTTGAGTACATTAAGACTTTAGGAATTGTGTTAGGAGCTAGGATTTGAGTTAGGATTTAGGTTTTCTCTGGTTTAGGATTTTTGCTAGGGTTAAGGATGTGAGTTAGAAATAGAATTGTTGCTTTAGGTAGAAATGGAATTGTTGGTTTAGCTTTTAGGTTTAGGAGGATAATTTGTGGCATGATCATGATGTAGGATTTGTGTAGGATCCAATTTTAGTTAGGATTTGTTTCGGAATTAGGTACATTTTCATTAGGTATAATTTTAAGGAAGTGTTTTGTAATTTAGTTTGTGTTGGCATTTATGCAGGTAGAAAATGTCAGGGAGACCTAAAGACCCCGTATGGGAACATGATGTAAATCTAGCTCCCGGATGGCGATGCAATCACTGTGGTATGCAGAAAAGTGGTGGAGGTTCAACTAGGTTGAAACAACATTTGGCCGCGCGCGGATCATCAGTGCTCCATTGCAACAACGTTCCACCGGACGTGCGGGAGTACTTTCAGCGGGATCTTGATAGGACAAAGAAGGCAACTAATGAACGCGCTCGACAGAGGTTGGCACGGGAGGATGCAGCAGCAGCGGGTAACAATCCCGCTGGAGGATATGATGAGGAGGCTCAGATCCAGGATGCAATTAACTTGTCGAGAGCGAGAAGCGAGTTCGACGGGGGTTGAAGGGAGAGGAGGTACTTATGAGCATGGAGGGGGTAGTGGTTCGGCGGGGTTGAATCCCTTCCGAGAGGATGCTTAGAAGAGGCCGGTTCGCGGAGGGGAAACTCTGTGGTGGTGAAAGACTATAACTTGGGTGCTTTGGTGGGAGAAGTGGATTGAAGCAAACGAGGATTGATACGGGGGTCTGGACGCGAAGGGTAAGAATGCTAGGGAATCTATTGGAAAAGCATGGTCCAAATTCTTCCATCTGCCGGAGTACCGGGAGACGGGCGGATAGTCCTTACTTTGTTAGTGCGGTTAGAGAGACACGAAGTGGGGTGAGTTTTCTTTTAGTTTGTGTTCGTAAAAGTTTTTACGTCGGCTTGCTTTTGTGTATATGTTCTCATGTTTTGTTGCATGGTTGCGAGGTGAAGGAATTGCATCCCCCGGTGGACGGGATATTGATGGCAAGTATCTTGATTTGAACAAGAAAGACTTGAAAGATCGGTACGCAAAGTTTCGGAATGATTGGCCCATCTTTGGTGTGTCTTTGATGTGTGATTCTTGGAGGGGCCGACGCGGATGAGTGTCATCAATTTTTTGATATATTGCAATGGGGTCACGTGGTTTCAAGTCTATCGATGCAACTGGAAAATCTCAGGATTCAGACTATCTCAAGACGGTAACCCCTAACCTTAGCTTATTTACTATGAGGCATTGAACTTGTGTCATCGGAGGTGACTAACTGTTATACTTATTTTTTTTCAGGAGATTCGTAAGGTGGTTAGGGAGATTGGTGCGGAGCATATAGTGCATATCGTCACGGATAATGGGTCCAACTACAAGAAAGCATGTAAGGCTCTTGGACGGGAGTTCGCACACATTACTTGGACACCTTGTCTAGCACACCTTGTCAATTTGATGTTGAAGGATATCGGTGAAAGGGTGGAACATGCGAGTCTCATCTCGGTATGCAAGCGAATTTCGGCTTGGTTGCACAACCATGGTCGGTTGAATGCGATGATGAGAAAGGCTATCGGTGGGGAGTTGGTTAAGTGGAATGCCACTCGATTTGGGACCAACTACATGTTTTTGGAAAGCATGTATCGGAGACGCCGGGGTTTCATGCGGATGATGGCATCTCCGAATTCCAAAACGATGTAAGTGGGCACGTTCCGATGAAGGTTGATTTGCTCATTCTAGGATGTCTAATATGGATTGGTGGGATGGGATGAAGTACATCATTGACAACTGTGCAACCGAGTATACAAGTTGCTTCGCTTCTTTGATCGGGACAAGAAGCCAAACTTGTGTGAGGTCGTATACCATTACCGGTTGTGCAAGTACGAAATGGAATCTTTCTTTGGAACCAATGTGTCGACTTGGAATGAGTATCGACGGATTCTTGATAGACGCATTCGTGATGTGTACATCGAGACATATGTTGGTGCGAGGTACTACTTGTGCTTATTTCAATTTCAATACTAATGCCTTCGAAGTTGTGCTTATTTGTACTCGTTCATATTGTGCGGTGGTGTCCTCAATCCCGCTCTTTCATATACGATGGATCCAACCGGGGAGATGTATCGGATGCTTTGAAGGATTGCTTTGAGCGCATGACGGATGTCGAGTCCGCCGTGCAAGCATTGCGGGGAGGTGAAGTGTTTCGCATGAAGCATGGCGAATATGGCTCGGAAATGGCACAGCGGATGGCGACGGACCCGAAGACATCACCATGTAAGCGTTCTTCCCAAAGACACCTTATTCTATCTGCTACTCGAATATATTGCTTACACAATCGGTTGCACATGCAGCGGCCTGGTGGATGATGTTTGGTGGATCTACTCCACAGTTGCAGCGCCTAGCTTTGCGGCTTGTTTCACAGTGTGTTTCCTCAAGTGGATGTGAGCGTAATTGGAGTACTTTTGCGTTGCTACATACCAAGGTTAGAAATCGGTTGACACACAAGAAACTTAACAAGCTTGTATATGTCAACTACAACCTTCGGCTGCGACTTGAGGATGCCACTCCCGGGCGTGATGATGATGGTGATATTATTGAGCATCTTGGTCAGCTTAGCTTCTATGATGAGAAAAATCCGGTGCGGGAATGGATGGAATATGGTAGATCAAACCGGGAGCCGGTTCTTGATGAGGAGGATGAAGACAGTGACATTCCTATCCCGTCCCAGCTTGTGAGGGATCAGATAGACCCCAGAGATCTCCAAACCGCTACGGGTGATGATTGCATTAGTGATTGGGCAAGAAGAAATGTGGGTAGCAATCACATTGGGAAGAGGTTGTTCCAGACTGGGCCTAAGCAGGGTGACCCGAAACGTCAAAAAGGCAAGACAACAGCACCAATAGAAGTGACCAGCGACGCCTCCACTGATGATGATGATGGTCAGCGTAGTCCACCGTACCAGGAGTCTGGGGATAGCAGCTCAGATGAGGATGACGGTGATGATGGTGATGGTGATGGAGATGGTGATGGTGATGGTGATGGTGATGGTGACGGTGGTGGTGGTGATGATGATGATGGTGGTGGTGGTGGTGGTGGTGGTGGAGGAATTCGTTTCACAGGTATACACATCTACATTTACACACACGTATGATGTTTCTAACTATATGTGCTAATTATGATCCATGGTTTGGTTGGTTGCGGGGGGAGGCCGAATTCACACATGCTACTCGGGATCGCGACCATGGCGCACCGAGTCGCGAGAGGAGAACGGTTGGAGCGTCACAATACGACCCAGCGTACTCTTCTTCCTCCCACACTGATACCTCGCAGTCACGTTCTTTTTATCCCATTCCGGACATCAACGCGCAGCCACAGACGACATGGGTGTATGAATGGGAAGACCCTGATTTTTACAACTTGTTAGTCGGTGAGTGGCAAACGACAGCGGCGTGGACGGGCCTAACTTGGCAACAGTACAAGGGTGAGTTGCTTAGGACGAGGGGCTTGAATGTCATGTCCATCGCCGAGTACCACTCCGCGACCCAGCTAGGGATCTTTCCTTTCTACCATTGAACTTGTGTTGTATGAACTATTTGTATGAATTATTTGTATGAACTATTTGTGTTTGAACTTGTATTTGAACTATTTGTGTTTGAACTGTCAACTCACTTATGCACGACTAGTATTATTGTGTTTGGTGTAGTATTTCTATGTATAACTATAAATCATTGATTGGGGGTGCTATTTAACACTAATTTGTGCCAACACCATGCCAAAATTTTCATTTATTCGAAGCCGGGAGGTCTTTTTTTTCCAGCAGTATAAATAGTTTATACCGCGGTAAAAAAAGTTTATACCGCGGTAAAAACTATTTATACCGCGGTATACTGTTTGTAACCGTTTGAACTAGCGGTAAGAATCGGTTTTGGTTTGAAATTTGAATTCGCGCGGTATTTAGCGGTATACCGCGGTATATACCGTTACCGCTACCCGACGGTAAAAACCTAGGGGTCGGTAAAAAAACCCTGGGATAAACTCTTCGTGAAATCGAGTAGTTACCTCAATGAACTACCGAATTGATGATGTAAGCATTCCGTGACCCAAACAATTACCGTACAGCGATATTACAATAGAATGTACCTATGGGTGCTTCCCAGTCAACTTATGTTACCACTTTGGGTGATTACCCTAGTCCAAACACCAAATTGGAGTCAGCAACTGAAACAATCAATAGCATCACTTGGTTGATTCTTTCTGTTAGGCCAGTCTGAGTGGGAAGGGTCATGAGAAAGTCATAAACATTAAATTTCCTGCCACATCAGCAAATTTATGAGAGAATGGAGAATGTCATAGAATGAGAGAGGAGGGTCATCACCATGACCCTCTGGCACGGTTCTTAAGGTTCTAGTTTTGGTAACTGTGTGATGACCTCCTCCATTGAGACTGACCTTACGAGAAGAAAACGCAAAACCAGCCTACCAAGAATTGCGCCAACTGCCGAGGTTTCCCACCTGCAATAAAAAATAAGAATTAATTGAACCAATAGTGAATTACTGAATTATAACATGATTATTCAAAGTGCCACCCCAAATATTTGCTAGATTGTTAGTTCATTAATTGATTCATTCCATTTTAGGCTGTAACGCTGCAAAGAACATTAGCAGCAGGCCTACATAGAAAATTAAACTTTCACACCTCCTTATAACAACTAAAATAAGAACAGAAAGTCCCAAATAAGTAAACACTGCAGAACAATACAACGATCCTCAAATAAGTACTCCTCTGTTTTCAAATATATGATGTTCAAATGAACTATGAAACACGGATACTTCAAATGAACTATGTATCCGTACTGCGCGGATACGCCTTGGATACGTATCCGCGCCGTATCCATGTATCCAGAATTAAATGGGCCCAAAACTCAGAATTGGATACGTTTCGGCCCAAGTTGGATACGTCCCAAGCCCATCTAACACACTGATGCCCTACAATCCCATCCCGTGCGACCCCTCCTGTGGCCGGCGATCAGCCTCCGCCTCGCCGAGGCCGGTGACGAGCTGCCGCGCCCGCGACAGCAGCGATGAGCCCCTGCGACACGGCAAGTAGGTGACTGCACCCTGCCTTGTGCCTTCTGCAGGCTGCAGCAATTGGGAACCCCACGGCGGCGACGAGAAGATGCGCACGGCCACCTGCAACGGAGCTGCACCTGCCCGCCCACCGCCTGCAACAGAGTTACGCCCATCCGGTTGCCTGCAACAAGCCCCTGCTACCTGATGATTTCTATCCTTCCCTTCCCCTGTTCCTCAATCCAAATCACTGAATCAGAGCTGCCCGCCTGCCAAGGTCCCTGTTCTCTTGTTCAGTAGCATGACATTGCAAGACTGATTAGAGCATTCTGATTACTTGATTTTAGTTTTCATGAATCATGATCTTGTATTCTTGTTCGAGTGTTCATCACTAGCCCTTCCTGATTAGTGCTTTCATCATTTTATCATATCCTATTATATATTAGTTTATTACTTTTTTTAATTTCCTAATTAGAACCTACTATTGTGTTATTCTGAGAGTAATAAGCCTTTAATGTCTCTTTGTCAAACTTGAATACTATTCCGCAATTTAATATGCATTATTATTTTTTTAATAAAAAATAATTCAAACGTATCCACGTATCGGATTGTTTGCAAAATTGCCGTATCCGCGTATCTGTATCCTTCCGATATCGGTACACGTATCCGTATCCATGATGCTTAATGAACTAATTAGCCTGTCATCGACATCATAGATTAAAAATGGAGAGTACTAACTTGTTCATACTCCCTAGATGAATGAACACACAAAATGCTTACGATAGATGAATCAACTTACTTGTGAATACCAACGGACTCAAAATCATATATGCTTGAAACATCCTTATGAAAGTCTGTGTCAGTCAATGTCAGAGTCAGTCCATCACAATCACCTGTTAGTTCACACAAAAAACAATGGAAACAGTGGTTCTCAGTCCAAATGAAGCATATGATAATATTGCAAAATGATTCAACGAAAACATCCCATATACCTCTTTACTTGTAGCCAACTTCTTTCATTAAGTGGCGGTAGCTTCGTCCCCGTACCAAACGTTGCCAAAAGAATACTATCATTTCTTGATTGTTCAACTGTAATCTCTGTTGAGCAAGCCTAGATGGAAGATAAACATCAAGGCATGAAAACATTTCAAACAATATCAAGGAGTAGAGGAACAAACCATCTGGCAAGACAATGCTGAATCCCACGAGTGACTGGGCGCATAAAGGATGGATCTCTTTGTTGATAAAGTAAACCAACCTAGCAGACAGCAACAATACCATCATCAAATAACTATCATTAAACCAACATCAAGTAGAGTTTAATCAAAATACCTCCATCATGGCAACAGCAGCAGGATCATCCAATATTTCCAAGCTGTCATCCGCTAGGTAGTTCACCTATGAAATACATAAAACAAATGTTCTAAAACTGTTTTTCCATAAATAGATGATGTAAGATGTCTAACATCAATTATATTTGCAACCCATGCTTGTCAGACAGAAACAAGGAAATGTTTCACTTCTCTAATACAGTAATGAACATTTATCAAACACTCTGAATGCTGAATTCTAAAAGGAATAATGTCATTACCCCAAACTCAGTGTTTACAAAGGACTGGACAAAATCCATTAGCTGAATCTTTGCCCACTTATAGGACAAGCCAGGATTGTCGTCCCGAGGTGGATGTCTCCAAGGTGCACCATGAGACAATCTGTTCTCTAGTACTTTGCCCTCACGGACATCTGAGGCAAACTTCTGCAACATTTGTAATGCTGTCTCCATTGCTGGATTCACGACGGAGACCTGGGGAGAAGAAATGAGACAACAGTCATGTTTTTCCCTCTTATTTTGTGTGCATTCTGCCAGGTCTGGTATTTGAAACAGACAAACACAACAATCATAAGAAAAAAGCAGATGTGAAATATAGAAGAACTGAAGAAGTCATCTCAAATGGCATATGTCTCAGCAAGACGGTTATCGACTAAGTTTGAAAAATTACAACAACATAGCCTTTTGTTTTCAACTAAGTTTGAAAAATTACTCACTTGCAAATGTGCCAGGTATGTATCGATAATTTCCTCAATATTCCTGTCATGAAAAGCCCTGTAACGAAGTTGAGATTAAACATTGGAATATGGAGCATGCACATTTAAGATAACTAAGAAGGATGATATTATCACGTTTGCTTTAAAATTTGTAAAATATTATGAAACAGAACTACTTAGTGAGACTACTCCAAACCATGAATTTGCTAAAGAATATGGGGAAATAACAACTTTGAGAAATAAAGAATCCACAAAGATTCCCTTGGAAAATATACAGCAGACAAAAGTCACAAAATCTGATACCGAGTAAAAATAGTTCCAAGTTAAATACCAAAGTTGTTACAACTGTTGCACTTAGAGAATTTGTTGGATGGAATAAAAGCATCTAAAATTGATGAACTTGCCCATTTATTCAAGGACATGCAATTCAACATGCATAACATAGTGTTTCTTCAATTTTTTAGAAACAGAGAGACCAAAAAGGCACATTTAGAGCAACTCCAAGAGTTTGCCAAATTTTACTTGGCAAATCTTGTGTTTTGCCAACTTGTAAAAGATATGCGAAGTAAAAAAAGAGTTCGTCTCCAACAGTTTGGCATAATTCACTTGCCAAACTCAGATCTAACTTTCATCAGGAATCCTGAAAGAAACAAAATTATATTTATTGTCTTCCACCTCTTGAAAACTTACATCAAGAATCCTTCTCTATTCTTTATTTCTTTTTTCACCCTCCCACCTACAGAGAAACGACGATGGCAACTACGATCCGCGCGCGCATATATACGCGTGGGGAGGTGAGTTTTGCCAAGTTTCTATTTTTGCCAAGTTGGTTTACCGCATTGTTAGAGGACAATTTTTCTTGTTTTGCCAAAATCAGATGGATGTCAAGTTGGTTTGCCAAACTGTTGGAGTTGCTCTTAGCCGAAAGATATTAGAGTGAAAGAGAATCAAATTTAGGGATAAGATACTGTCAGCCTGGGATAAAGCAAGCAAAATTCAGTTGCAATGCCAAGTGTGCATGTTACTTACCCTGGGCTATTTGCTTTTTGCTTCAGCATATATATCTCAGATAATTGTCGTGGGTTTGGTCCAAGAATCTCATCAACAACTTTCCACTACAACTTCAATAAAAATCAGAAACAAATTATGCACAAGGGAGAAAATTGTAGGAATGGAATATAATTATACATACATGTTTATAAAAAAGGAAACATCAGCAGATTTAAAAACCTACTACCTCCTGTTCACTGAAGAATTCAGAAACCATATGCAGCTTAGCTTCTTGTGGTGTCCAACCAAATGTCTGCCATCCAATAATTATGCTTTAAGTAAAACATAGCAAACCAGAAAGAAGGCAAACATGCCAAAGATAAAGTGAGCATACCTCACGAGAAATAAATATATTAGGGAAACCAAAATCAACGAATGCTTGAGAAGAATAGTACCTGCAAAGATTTGGAAAAAACATGAGCTTATCAGATTCCAGCAATGTGTTTATGTTACAAAAAGAACTACCTTAGCCCATGACAAAGTGTTATCGTGTAAAACTAACTTGAATCAAGTGGCCTTTGTGTGTGTGTGTGCGCGCGCGCATGTGGTGGGTTTGGGGTTTGGGCAGTGCTGGCTGACTAGAGAACCACCTGTGGCCACAACAAAAATCATGAAGATGCAACAGAGTCCAGAATAAGGGCGTGCTTGGAAGCCTTGATACCGCTTGCTTTGCCAGGCTAGAAAAGATGCAGCACACTTGCTTTCCTTGCTGCATCGTCACGGGATTTGCGCTAGAGAGCTTTTGCTTGCTGCAGCAACAGCAAGCAAGCCAAATCTTCTCTCCGCAGCGGGCAAGGAAAGCTTGCCCATCAAAAGCGAGGCAAGGCGATCCTCACTGAGAAACTGAGCACACTAAAAGCAAGTTCTCTAGAAGACTAGAACATTACGCATATTTGCAAAAGGGTAATCCCGTCTCTACATTCCTACCAATACCAAGTATTCAGCAATAGTAGTTATATCCACCTAAATATGTATGTAAATAAATCTCAGTTGTGATAAATTCAATATAGAGAAAAACACAGCAAAAGTTGCATGTGGAAACAGAATATATTTCTTAAAATGTCTTTCGTATTACAGATTTTTCTAGAAATCCTCTACTGTAACAGGTTGGATCTTGGAAGCAGTGGCACTTCACACTTTTACACCAAGCCTTGCAGTATGCTCTAACCAATTACCTAATACCATCATACAATATGCAATTTCGTCAAAAAACTCAACTGAAGCACAAACACAAAGAAAGCAATAATGTACAATTTGGTTACAACATTATACTAGCTACTGAAATGAAGACAAAATAAATTGGGCAAAGTTGTTCATCAGAATTCAGATCGCTTGCATCTGACATAACTGATGGTATATCTTCCCAATGTTAGCCCAAAAGGATCTTTTCCATTCACCACACCCTTCCAAAGGGGTCTTGGGTTACATATATAGGGTGTCAACCAAGAGGTAGCTTGGTGGCTAAGCATAGGGGGCAAAATAGAAATAAAACTAGTAAAGACCTAAGCTACTAAACTTACTACTAACACGCAAATGCTACACAAGCTAGATATTGCAGTTTACAGATTATGTTGTCCCTAATACGGGTAAATCAACTGATCAGGTATATTTTAGTATATCTGCTGTGCTAGGATTTTATAAAGTAAACATTGTTGCAAGGCAAGGAAGACAAGGCACAGGACACATCCATGGGAATAGGAAGCCATGCTTGGACAGAAAAACACCCTGGCATCCCATATGAAATCCCTGTGGGCAGTAAATCTGGTTTATCCACCAAATGGTGTTCTGATGTAACTAACACTTCAGTTAATGGTTTGCGTGCTAGCGAGTCAGTAGGAGCAAAACAATTAAGCACTGATAGTGCAGCCCGTATGCAAAGCACTTAGGGTGCACATGTGTAGGTTTTCCCTTAATCTTCTTTCAGCAGACAATGGTCTAAATTTTTCCTGCTTAATAAGCAAACAGGCAGCTCTACAGTTGGTTCTTATTTCCACAAAAACACACTAGGCCAGAAATTCAAAGTTAATTAAATAATAATTTGTTAGCATTACTCCAATCTCAATATCTCCACCAGGTTAATTATGAAGAGCATTCATGTTTTTCTGTTTCTACCTTTCAAATCATGCACATAATTATACTCCAAAATACAGGCTACACAGGTTATGTCATTTAAGCTCTAAAACATCTAGACATGACTGACATAGAGTGTGTACAATGCAGGAAAAGAAAGCACAAGAACTCACCCATCTGAAGTCGATAGAATGACTGGCAAGCACTGTTCATTTGCACCAAGTGCAATCACCCTCCAAATGAAGCTATCATGGTACATAGCTGCCGGCACCATTGTCTCATCCTCACAAATTGCCTTCCTCAGAACATCGACATTGTTTAGCACCAGCTTCGGCTGCACATAGACAAAAGCATCACAGATACAATACTAATGTGAATTTACACCAACCCCTTTCTCACAATGCCACCAGATCCCAAGTTTAAATAGCACTAAATGTACCTGGAAGAATTCCTCCTCTGCCACACCGGACAGAACATCCAGCAACAGGCATGGCCAATCAGTGGCAGAATTGGCCAATGAGCGCGAGAACCGACCGGTTCTGTTCATCTCCCTAATTGCCTCCTTCCTCCACCCCTCCTGCATCCCGAGCACCTCCTTGGCCACCCGCAGGGCCACCATGGCCTCCTGCATGTACGCCCTCTCCTCCATGGAGCAGTTGGTCGCCTCACCCTCACCAATGCAGAACGTAGTGTCGTCCCTGCGCACCGCGGCGAGCACGGCCCTCGACCAGAGCGCCGACACAGAGGTGGACAAAGAGCGGCGAGCAGGCACAGAAGAGGTGGCTGAGGAGCGAGCAGTGGGCACCTCGGCCAGACGGGAGAGCGCCGTGCTGAGACCGTGGAAGCGGGAGAGCGCGGCGAGCACATCCTTGGACCCCAAGGCGCCTCGTAGGACGGCGGCGCGGGCGAGACCCTCGAGCGCCGACTCGAGGCGGCGGCGGAGGTCGGGCAGCGAGGGCGGCGGAGTGCCGGCGGGGAGGAGAAGAGACCACGGCGCCGCGGCGGGGGATGTAGGCGTGGGGTGGAGAAAGTCGACGAATGCGGTGGCGTGGGGAGTCTCGGACCACCGGGGGAGGAGCCGGTCGAGGAGGAGCGTGGACTTACCCACGCCGCGGGGCCCGTGGAAGAGCAGCGGCTGCGGCACGCGCGGGCGGATTGCGTGGTTGTGGAGGACGGTCTCGAGGATGGGCCGCGGGATCACGCGCCACGGCCGACTGCCGGCGGCCATGGCGGCGCGGCGGGGGATGGTAGGGTTCTGTGGGGTTCGGGAAGACGAGGGAGGGAGGAGAGAGTGGTGATGGACGGGGAGAAGGCCACATGGGTGGGAGCGTGTGCGAATATGGGCCGCATTGGGATCGACGACTATGGAGGATTAGGTATGCTTGTTGGCCCGCCCAAAATTTCCGAGCTAATTGATTTTTTTATTTCAATTTGCAAATTTATAAAACCGTTTTTGAATCTATACTATAAAGATCGAATAATTTGAAAACCCTTTCGCACTCAATTCGGGTCCACTTACTCCTCACACTGGACCCACCCGTCATCTAATTAGGGAGATGGATAGGGTCAAAGACCCATAAAATCGCAATTTGGAGAGCGCTTCTGCCAAAATGCTAATTTTTTTTCACCCACACCTCTTTTACCCACCCATCGTACTCATAAAAACTGTGTTCGCAAGCAAAGAATTGAACGTGAGCGTCGGTCTCTCACAACATACATGTCTTGACCGCATGGAGTTCGTATCTCTCACACATTAATTTCTGGACTCGTTTCCTATTTGTTCATGTAGACGAAGCCCTTAATATTTGAGTATATACTAGAAAAATACCCGTGCGTTGCTACGGACAACCAAAATATTTACATTGCAATATATATTGGATTCAACAAGATAATAACAATATGAAAACAATTATTAAAAAATATGGATTACATAATCACTCAAAAGAGTAGTACACCCTTATTTCCTATACAAAGAATACAAAGAAGCTGAAGTGTGCAAGGATTATTAGCTCATCAGGGACAGTGTGTTGTTTTCTCAAAAAGGAATAAGGATAGCCTAAGGTGGAAATTCATGAATTATATTAGCTCATATGGGAAAGTGTGTTGTTTGTCTCAGAAAAGAAAATAACCAAGGATAGCATAAGGTGGAAATTCATGAGACAAGATTACACATACAAGGGAGCTGATGTTGTCACAAACTAATTTGAACTGGCCCCCATGACCTGGACTACACAGTAGAGAGTACCTTATCACATGTTGATGGCAAACCCCTCGGAAATACACGCAGTATTAGTAGCTGAAAGGAAATACCATATGATGGAAACTTGCAGAAAACACTGTAACTACTATGGAAGCCTGTAGCTCTACATCTAGCTAGAGAGATCTACAAGCCATTTCCAATCTTTAGACATGTCGCAGCTCCAGAGAGTAGAGAAAATTACAGTAGCAACCCCATCCACTAATACCAGTACACCACTGTTAAAAAGTCCAGTACTCAATAGTGGTACAATTTAGTTTTTGGTAATCCAATTAGAAAGGATTCCATGCTTTGTTGTCGAAGGCAATGCAGATTCCCAATGTAAGTAGTATTAACCAAGTTGTGTACATTTGCTTGCTCTGTTTGTTTCCTCTGATCGGTGGCAGCTACAAGGGCAAACAGTACTTCGAACATGCAATGCTATGATCTTGACAAAAACACCTTTGGAGCTGCCATTTAGAGAAGCAATTATATATCATCAGGATGCAAATGGTTGAATGCGAATAGGACAGAGCATATGTTTGTCAACAAAACTAAAGAGCATATAAAGGGGAAGTAAAATCGGTGAATTTGTATGCAACTTCCAAAGGCTTCATTTTTTCAAGGTATAGTCTTCTTTAAGCCATCAATTACAAAGGTAACAACCGTCAGAGTCATCTGCACCTGCGGAGTGCAAAATGAAATGCAAAATCAGTCGATTGCTAAATACTTGAACCACAATGCTCCACATATAACGAACAACAAACAAAAGGATGATAAATCGGTACAGTTTTAGGAAATGTCAGAATATAGAGATGATGAGCAACAAGTCACCGAATTCTTTGTCTTTCGTGAGAACAAACCATGAATTCTTATCGGACAAGCAACAATATCAAGGGTAACAAACCAAACAATTTATCTAGTTAATTACTATACTAAACAATCCATCTTTGCCACAACAAGGAACCGATGTGTTAAGGCAATCGTAAAGGCGCACCTCCGGGGGATGCGGTTCTTCCGTGGTTGTCATTCGAACCGCAGCACTTATCTGTGGATGAGAGGGAGGAACAACAAATCAGTGAGGAGGAAGAGTTGCAGACCGGGCAGTGAAAGGAACAGCGAGCGCCTTGGAGGAGCAGCACGGATTGGGGGAATGATGGTGTAGCTGCAGAGGAGACGGTGAGCGGTGACGGCGCCGGTGCCATCGGCTGACTGAGGTGCTGCACGCCCGAAGGTGGGCAGCTACGGTGGCGGATGTAGGAGGTGGAGGTGGCGCAGGACGGTGAGGTTGGGAAGGAGGCGCAGATGGGCTTACCGGCGGCAAGGACGCGGTGCTCCGGCCCTGGAGGCGGGTGGTGGTGTTGGTCGGCATGTGTTCCGCGACACGGCGGCACTCAGGTGGATCTCCGGCCCTAGTGGAACTGGTGCGGCTCGACGTCATGTTCCTTCCCGAGGTACCAATTTCCTCTGATGGCTGACGAACACAATGAATCGATCACCTGATGATCTGCCGGCGGCGCGGCGGCAGCGACGCGGGGGACTGGACGACAGCGGACCCTTTCCAACTCTCAATATTCAGATATCTTGGGAGCTGGCATGGCATGCATGCAGTCCTTGATTCACAAACATCGAGTCTAATCTTTCTGCAACTTGAATGGCCTCTCCTTGTGTGATCCTGCATTTCCAAAGAGAAGGGGGAAACAAAAAATTATTTCTGTCCTCGAACTTGAACAGATAACTGAGGAAGTAAAAAAACATTTTTCTGTACTGGGAATGGGAGGTTATATTAACAAAAGTCGTAGAGTGCATGTGAGTGGAAAAGTGTTTCTCTGAAAGGCCTAGCAAAAATTACCTGCATATTTCCTTTTCTTGTTGGCTCTTCTTCTTTTGTGCTCAGCCTGTGTAAGTTTCCCCTCTTCCTTAACATCACCTTTTCCCTCAAAGATTTTTTCAGTAGCAAGCATTGCAGCATCGAAAACGGCTACAGGTGCAACCTGCAAGACAGAGCTCATGACATTAACTGAATGCTATGACTGAGGCATAGAGCAACATCACAGTAAAATTAAAGGTTTCTGTACCTCCTCCATTGCTAAGGCTGGCACATTAGCTTGTACAGACATATCTTCAATGACCTGAAAAGGCCATATTTCACTCCATAAGGTGACAAATCTTCAGCAAAAAAGATTACAAACACGAATTTTGAAGTTATCCTTACTGACTTTGGAGCAAAGTGGAAATGTGATAGTGCATCCAACTTCAAGCATATCCTCTTAAATAAAGTATGTGCCTGGGTGCATAGGAAGTCATTAACAATGCATATCACTTAGCTTATATAACTTCAAATAGCATCGCAGAGTGATTGAACATATGTAAACATGAGATCAAGTTGACTAATGTAATAACTCCACTGCAAATAACGGTTAATGCAAAAGATCTGCCACGATTAACAGACACAAGCAAACACACTGAAAGATTGTTATTTCAAAGACATTTGCTTTCAAAATAATCTCTACTCCTAAAAAGAATGAAGTCGAGACAAAAACATGGTCGACCTTTTTTTCCCACTCCCCAGCGCGTTCGCCCCCCGTTCGCCTTCCGCTCGCAGGCCCACCGCGCGTCCGCCCCCGCATCCTCCGCGTCGCGACCCCCTCCCACGGGAACCGGTTCCTCCGCCTCCGCCTCCGCCTCAATTTTTTTCTCACTGTCTGCCCTCCTCTCCCTGATGTTGCTGCCCGCCCTCCTTCTCTCCTCGACCTGCGATGCTGCCGGCCCGCCGCTCGCCCCTCCTCCTCGCCTCTCCCCACCACGTCGTCGCCCGCCGCCACTCCTCTCCATCCTCACTCGCGGGCCCTCCCTCTGCCCCCTGCGCGCCCTACCACTCAAGCTCCCCTCCCTCCGTCAAGGTGCGTGCGCGAGCCTGCGTTCGGTGCTGGAGCAGGGGAGCCCCCCAGGCCGCCGCCGGCTGAGCTCCTACCCGCTTCCATCCCATCCCATCTCCCTATTCCCGTGGCGTGCCTCCTAGGGTTTCCTTCCTCCACACCACAGACATAATTTCCTTCCTAGGAGGTTTCCTTCCTCCACACCACACCGGCGACGGGGGCGTGGAGGAAGGAAACCCTAGGAGGCACACCACGGGAACAGGGAGATGGGATGGGATGGAAGCGGGCAGGAGCTCAGCCGGCGGCGGCCTGGGGGCTCCCCTGCTCCAGCACCGAACGCAGGTTCGCGCATGCACCTTGACGGAGGGAGGGGAGCTTGAGTGGGAGGGCGCGCAGGGGGCAGAGGGAGGGCCCGCGAGCGAGGATGGAGAGGATTGGCGGCGGGCGGCGACGTGGTGGGAGAGGAGAGGAGGAGGGGCGAGCGGCGGGCCGGCAGCATCGCAGGTCGAGGAGAGAAGGAGGGCGGGCAGCGACATCAGGGAGAGGAGGGCAGACAGTGAGAAAAAAATTGAGGCGGAGGCGGAGGCGGAGGAACCGGTTCCCATGGGAGGGGGTCGCGACGCGGAGGACGCGGACGCGCGGTGGGCCCGCGAGCGGAAGGCGAACGGGGGGACGAACGCGCGGAGGAGTGGGAAAAAAAGGTCGACCATGTTTTTGTCTCGACTTCATTCTTTTTAGGAGTAGAGACTACATAAAAACAGCACTAGGCCTCCAGCGGCGGTGGACACAAATGGCACAGTACCCAATGATCCTAGCCACATACGACCATGGGTGATGCGGGAAACGGGTTGACAACTGCATCATCTACATCTAGAGGACCTACAATGGTTTATCAAATTATGGTGCACACATCCGCCGAATAAAATTGTTGAGCACACCTGATTGTGGTAGAACAAATTATCCACACCGATTGATCGAACAAATTATCAACACCGATTGATCGAACAAATTATTCACGATGTCATGTTGTCGTTTTCTGTTAGATTATTTCATTCACACATTATTTATAGTAACAAATAAAAGTGTAGAAGGAAAATATATTTTAAAAATATATTTTAAGTGCTTGAATATTTGAAAATTTTGGTTGTTGAATTTGTTGAATATAAAGGAGTGGTCAGATCTCTGGCAAAACATTAGACTTGAATAGTTGGGTGACAGTACAAACCAAATCTACCTATCACAATCATCTGCTCATGTCGGGTGAGCTAATGGCAATGTGCTGCCACTCCACACCAAATAATTATTCAATTTGTTTAAAAAAATTAAACATATTTATCTCTATATATAAACACGTGCGTGACGCACGTGCATCTGTGCTAGTTTATCAAAAATATATATCCACCGCTGTCACACCCTGAAATTTCCAATTTCAGGATGTGAATATAGAGAATAATTAAATAACAATTTTCTCATAATTTTAAAACTTTTCCAAACATTTATTTTCTTTACAGGCAATATAGTATAGGAAAAAATCCTTGTTTGATTTTCTAAATCAAATAAAAAGTTGTGAGTGTTGCATTCATGTCGATGCATCTTGGTGCTTTTTGAGTGCAAAAGGTTTCAAAATTGTGTTTAGGTGTTGTCCAAACTCTTCCGAGAATTTTCCGGACTTTTCTGAAATTTATTCTTATTTTTCCCGAGCTATTTCTATTTATTAGAAGGCTCTAAAATCGTTTTCATGAGCCCCAAAAATACTTTATTTGGATTTTTCATACTTCAATCTACCTCTGGGAATTTTCCTGGAATTTTTGTGATTTTTCGAGTATTTTTCGTGCCTTTAAAACAATTTCTAGAATTTTTGGAATTGCTTTTGCATTAAAAATAAATTCGAAAAAAACAAAACCTATCCTATCCTTTTGGGCCAAGCCCGTAGGCCCGACCCGCTCCGACTCGCGCCCGCCGGCTCGGTAGCCGAGCACGACGAGGCCCATCTGGCCGAGCCAGAGGCCGTCACGGCCAGGACGCCTGCCGCCGCTGGCTATCCTAGGCGTGCGCGCCAAGGGAGGCTAGGGCTCCGCGCCCAATAAAAGGAGAGCATGTGGAGCCGCGCGCGCCCTAACCCTAGCCACCTTCGCCTCGCCGTCCGTCGCCTACGCCGCCCTTGCGCCACCACCGAGCCGCCGCCGCCGCCGTCCTCGATTCGCCGGCGTGGAGCCCGACCGGAGGAAAACGGAATCACCGGGAGCTCGGGGTCTCGTGCCGCACTTCCTCCGCCGCTTCCCGTCGCGAGCCGGCCGCCGGAGCGCCGCCCGAGCAGGGAGAAAGCGTCGCCGCCGCCCCTGGACAAAGGAGGTAGAAGACGTGGCGGTTTTGCGGATTAACCCCTGGAAAAGCATGGAATAGATCTGTTTACTTTGTGTCATGTAAGTTTTCCAAATAACCCCTTACATCTATTAGATTCCTTCAACCAGATCCATCCCGAGGCTCTTTTTCATATCTAACCCTGATCTTAGATCTATTCACGAGCACTATTCAATGTGTCTTGCAGTTTTCCTCTGCTACCCCTGAGATCTATAGTTAATCACAACTAGGTCCTCCAATCTTGTTTTTCTCATAGAATCTTGGTTTTAGCTCTGTTTTAATCCGTTCAAGTTGCGTTAGGTCCATAATAATGTAAATTACGCATTAGTGGTGTGTTTTCATCATGTTTGTTTTCTGAAAATAAATTTAATAATAATTTTGTTAATGTCCATTAAAACATGTCTTTTCTAATTAAAATCTATTTAGATCTATATACCGTTTTTCATTATCAAATTTAATTTGATTAATATTTCTCCCTTTTGTAAATAAAATCTAATTAGATCTTTTACCTGGTTTTCCATAAGTCAAATATTAATTTGCTTAATGATTAATTGACTTTCATAATTAAAAGTTGATTAGGCTTTTACTCCGGCTTTATAAATAAATGTTAATTTTGATTAATGCCAATGTAAGGCTGTTTTTAATAATAACATGATCTACTCACAGTTACGTTTATATTATTCATATAGTCTATCTTTTCTAAGTTAAATGTTTAATTGGTGTAATTTATACATAAACATTTATGAATAAAACTTGATTAGGTTCTTTCTACGGTTTTGCAAATAAAGTTTAATCTGAATTAATTCCAACTTAGGGTATTTTCTTTATGAAATATCCTTTAAATTTTTTTCTAATTAAAATAAACCTATCTCATAGTCTTGTTCTCTCATATATGCAAAACATTTGTTAAACGTTCTTTATCAAGCTCTATCTCAGTCTGATCTTTTCGGTTCTTGCTCAATCTTCCACAACCATCTCCTTAAAGCTATCCAAGCCTATCCTTTAGTACGCTCTTTTAAAGCTTTGATTTGAATGGTGCTTTGTTCTTAGTATATGCTTGTTTGTTTGCTTTGTATGTTTTGCTTGTGCCGATGGTTGATGCGAGTAGAACGAACGTGGTTCGAGAGCTTGGAAGAGTGTGAAGTTGAAGACATTCTGAGCATCATTACTCTGGTTAAAGGCAAGTGTGTCCTTGATCTTTTGTCCCAATAACTATGATTAATCATCATTGCATATGCTTGCATTAATATTGATGGGTCCTATTAAGGCTTATCCTAGTCTTTACTATCATTCCTTATCAACCTGGGTTCACCTTAATGTTGGGTGGCTATGCTTAGTTGCTATACTTGGGTTATGGTGGTTATAATGAACATTAATGATGAACTTGCTTTACTTTTATGTTATATCTTTGCTTGCTTAATACAAGATCACCATGCATTAATCGGAACATGGAGAACCACCCAGGAAAACCGTACAACCACAAGGCATATGGCTCTGCCTTGGCTGAGTAATTAGTGACTCTAGTGCTGGGATGACCTTACCTTATAAGGGCAAGGGGGAGCGCTAGTGGGATATAGACTCGCTCTAGTAGGGAGTTGGGCTTTTCTAAGACACGGTACCTACTAGGGGACTTTATACTCTGCAATGACTCGGAACCTTCGCGGGTTGTTTCACACTGGGGAATCTTTGTAAAGGCCTCGTAGCGTCCCTATGCAATCACACCTCGGTAGTGTGGTATGATGCCTAGCTAGCATCGCATGGTTGGGTCCAAAACTCTTTGGATTTTTTACGCGACTTGTGGTGAAAGTGTACAACCTCTGCAGAGTGTTAAACTAATAGATTAGCCGTGCTCACGGTCAAGAGCAGCCTTGTGACGCCCCAAGTTTTTAATTAACCCTAATCGTCGGTCAACTCGGCTGACAGTGGTCAAATCACGGTCAACCTGGGTCCTCACCTTGAAAAACTCACCAACCAACTCTATTGAACCCTTTGGCTAATGGACACACCTGTGGGGCCAACCCATGGTCAAAGACTGGGTCAAACTCCACTTAAACCCTAGTGTCCATGGCTGTCTTTTGGAACTTTTGCCGCGTTCTCCAAAATTCACCTAAACACTTCAAAATCTACCTTTATGAAAATTGTCCAGCTTGTTGAGGGACACAACTTTTATGTAGATTGGCATTTCAAATTTTGAGTGGAAAAACATGAAAAACTTGCCCAAAGGTCAGTATCTCCTGTTCATGGAAACCGTGTGGCATTTAAAGTTGGCAACCTTTTCCTGCAAAATCTGTTGAGAAAAACCCCATAGAGCCTTTTTGAAAGTGATAGAGGGTTGCTAGATCTACAATTTTCGTATTCAAAGTTTGGTCAACTTCTATTCAAATTTATGGAGTAATTGGTGTCTAAAGTAGGGCTCAGAAAAATAAAACCTGGCCGGCCGCGTCGAGCGCCGTGCCTCGACGCCGCGCCCGCGCGCCCGCGCCACGCAAAGCCCGAGACCCCGACGCGTCGAGGCCGCCGCGTCACTAGACACATGCGCCCCGACGCGCCTCGTAGTCAACCCCGTGCGTGTCGCCGTGCCGCCGCGCCGTACGCGCGCCGCACACCGGGCGGACCGCCGGTCCGACCCGCGCGCCGCCGTACGTGCGTCGGTCGAGGCGACACCGTACCACGACGGAATCTTCGTCGTCAGCACGCCGTCACGCTCGAGCGCCTACATAAGGTGGATGCCCGCCCCTGTGCGCGCCAGACCGAGCCACCCATCCTCGCAGCGCCGCCCGCCATGAACGCTGACGCCGCCGAGCTGTAGTCCATGCCGTCCATAGACCTCCCTCGTGCCCCTAGCATCGCGTGTGGTCCACCCCGTGCGCTGGTCTCGCTGGAATCGCGGCCACCGCGGCCGTCCCCGCCGGTCACCGCCGTGCGCCGCCGTAGAGTGCTTCCCCGCCCCAACCGCAGCTGCCAATCGGTCCTAGGTGAGCATGCACTCGACCCCGAGCCGTTCCCCCACCGGGAGCGCCGCCGGAGCCGCCAGATTTCCGGTGAGCCCACCGTCCCGTGGGTCGAGGGACCCAATTGTGTGGTCCTGAATCTTTCCAGGGGCCTAGTCGCAAAGATACATCTTCAATAGTATATCTTGTTGCAGAAATTTGTAAAATGCGTAGAAAATCGTAGAAAATTCAGAAAATGCAAAACCAATTTTGTTGGATTCGTTGTGGAAAATACTACAACTTTTGTTATACTCACATGGTCTGATTCTTGATATTTTTAGCATGAAAAATAGGATTGTGAAAAACCTAGATCTGCAATATCCCAAAAATCTATAAATCCTCTGTGTCCAATTTTTGGATATGTTGTGTATTAGGTCATTACTAGTTCCTGTGCCAAACATTGCACAAAGTTATGTTGTAAATCTTTTTATATAAATTGTTTTCCAATTATGCAGAATTTGTCTGAATGATTTTTGTAGCTAAAAATATTTACGTTTTTGTGCCCAACTTGTGCATGCTGTCTTGTTATGCCAAGACACACCTCTGGTGAATTAATCATAATTTGTGAATGATCAGAAATATTTATTCTTAAATTGTGCATGCTTTCCTTTGTAAATTAATAAAGCAATATCAATAGAGGTTCTAGGTGTGCTTGCTGGTTCTTTAGGTTGGTTTAGGACTAGAGAGCATGTATGAGGGAGATTAGAGCAGTTTGGTGCTTAATTATTTTTGTATGCATTTAATTTGTTTGCTACCTTGTCTTTGTTATTTGTTTCCAAAGTATTTTATTTTCTAGCTTCCAAGCTTTGCATGTGAGTCCAGTGCTTTAGTATGTATGTGGTGATGCTTGAGAAACCTTCCTTTAAATTTTAGTGATTTATTGTTTAATAAAAGCTTAAAGGTCCTTATGGAGTAATGCTTTAATTAAAATAGGAAAATGTCTTTTACTTCTTTCACCCATTTTTGTGAAATGTTGTCAAATTTGTTTAAGGGCTAAAAACACACTCTTGCTGTGGAAGAATTAATTTATAAATGTTTATCTTTGTATACACCTTTACTAGTGAGAGGTAACAGTATTAAACCTTCACATGAAATAACAAGTATAAAAGCAACATTAATTCAAGTGTGTGATAAAGGAATGAAACACATATCAATATTAACCCTCATAAAAAGAAAGTCATAGTGGATTATTTGTTAAGGTGAATATGACCAACAAGATTTGGATAAGATAAACAAACGGTCACGTCACCTGAACCCTGCATTGCATTCCGTGTAGATCTTCCTGACGGTGACTACTCGCTCATCCCAGAAGCCGAGGGAGGAGAAGCGGAAGCTACTCTGCAGTACGTGGAAGTACTCGACGACATCGAGGTTGCTCAGGCTAACTTAGCTGACGAAGGCAAGCCCCGGTGCATATGACCCAGCTTTTCAAATTATTATACACTTATCTATGGATGTTTGAGCATTTATGTTCAGGAGTTGTAGTGGAACCTTAGATGCATGATCTCTAGGTACCTGTGTCCTTACTAGTATGATAGGACGATAGCTGCTAAGCTATAGGACCGTTACAAGTCGGGTGATAATGTCACTCGCGAGAATAGGTTCCTAGTTAGGAATCATAAGATATCCTTAACTGGATCGCTCATGTGGTAAGAGCATGGGATGTGGACTCCGGTCCAATGGCTATTGTGGGTTAAGTGTTTGAACGTACTAAGCACTTGTCGGGACTGGGACCGGTAAGCCTAGTACCTTAATGAGATGGTTAGGGATTTAACTGTCACTACTCTTGGGATGCGTCTCACGGCTAGCTACCTGTGGTGTATGGTGAGTCCGGGTGCCTCGCGGGGTATACCGGATAGCCTGCACCAAAGACTGTGGCCTTTCATCCCGACCCGAGGATTTTTGGGAACCGTGTGGTGGTTGTCCTCTCGGGGGCATCCCACTGTGTGTTTAGGTCTACCTTGCAAGGTTTTGAATCAATCGATTGTCGGCCTCTCACTGTCATCTGAGACTACTTCTCCACTAGCCATGAGATCCCTAATGATGGAAGATGTTGAATATTATGCTTGATTAATTGTATTGTACAACCTTGTATGTAGTAGATGGCTAATTTAGTAAAGAACAAACCCACTAGAACTTGTGCTAAAATCTTGAAAGTAAGGACATACTCTTTGTTACTTTTCAGCAAAAGACACCTAGTGGCCAAAAAGCCTTTCATGTCTAGAGTTGGTGAAGTAGTTATCACTGACGGGTAAGTCTTACTGAGTATTAGTATACTCAGCTTTGCTATAATATGTTGATCCAGGTAATGCTTTCGGTGATGCGTGGCCCGGAGAGATCCCACCCGGATGGGAGCTGGAGTGGGTGGAGGATGACGACTGAAGGCATCATGGCTGGCCTCCCATGGTGTGCTCGTTTCCGTTAGTTTAAATTCCGCTGTTTGAAAACTCTGAACTGCGTCGTTATGACAAAAACTTCGGTTTGTAATAATTAAACCCTTCGGGGTAAATTCGGATGTTAATTTATGTTGTATCTCTTGACTCGCCTTTGTGTGAGTTTAATGCATATATATCAATCCTTGTTGCTATATAAGTGATTTACCGGGCGTTAACCCGGTGACTAACGACAGGATGATACCTTATTACTGCTTAATGACCAAAGTGGATTGGTTTAGGCGGTAGTACGGTATTTTCCTGGGCGGGTTGTCACAGTTGGCATCAGAGCAATTATATGCACAAGAGAGTAATTAATAACCTTAATCACTGGTTTTTGAATAAAATTCGCCAAGAATGTTTGATTTTCCAAAATACGTTGGTCCGCTAAGGATAAACTAGACCGAGAGGCCCCTAGAGGGAATTTTGGGTTCTTTCAGGTGGCTTATTAACCTATGGTTTATTTTGCTAATTCCCAGCACATTACTTTATGTCAGACTTACTTTCTTGCACAACAAACTAGATGAGCCATGTGTTTTATACGTGTGCTGTGCCACATCACGGGAATTGCGAGGGTTGATGGAGTGATCCATTCCACGGATCCCATCTTCGCGTCTGGTTGTGAGTTGTGTGTCACCACGTGTTTCATACGTGAGCATTCTGCATGTCGTATATGCGAGGCAAGGATACACTCCATTCCAATGTAAAGTGTCTGAGGTTGGACGCTGTCCATGCAGCGGCTTAACGCATGGATACCGTTTCTATAGTGAACGGTAATGTATGGGGACGCTTTCGTGACGTGCTGGCACGAAAGGTTCGTTTTCTGCAGGTACATAACAGCCCTTCATTAATCGCTAGGTGAGTATCGTATAGCTCTCGACTAGATATTATAGGGAGAGACGAGTAAAAGCCTTGCCACCGGCACTAACTTCGATTTTTGGCTCAATTGCCATATGAGGTCGATTAGGACGCCTTGCATGCATAGTAAAAATCGAAACAACTGAACTGGACCCAAAACAGAATTTCCGTATGCTCTCTAAGGAAGATTTTGCTAGTGTGAGCTTTTTGTAAAGAGGTTAAGTATATGTTGTGCATAGGTGTTATGCTGCCAAAATTTTGGTAAAAGCTTGTTCATCTTGTTTTGTACCACGTACTAGGAATTATTTAACCGATATGCTAAAACAAGTTGCTCCTTGCCAGTCTAGCTTTGTTCGCAAATTTCGATCACAGCTTCTTTCGGCTTGGCTTACACCTTTCTAAGCGAGTCTAGACATTGCATCCTTCCACCTTGTTTCTTTGACCTAGCTCAACCTTGATTACCAAAAGTGTGTAAAAGAACCATTGTAGTAGCCGGAAAACTTGGGGGAAAAATTTATAGAGTTCTGGATTTTTGGTTATGAAATATTATTCACAGCTGCCAGAACTTCACCATTTGACATGCCGTTCTCCTTGAGACCTGACATGTGTCACATTTTTGTACAGATGGTTTTCCCCATGTTTCACGAGTTCGACGCTGACGGTACGATCCGTACCAACGGGTTGCACTGGGAGGGTTTTCCACGCCTTGCGTGGGAAGCACTCAGCGCTGCTGGCTACACCACTCCACCGACTTACGCGGTGTCCGAGTTTGAGCGATTGGGTGTTCCCCGTTGCAGGGTGATTGTCACAGTACTACCACACCCGGACCACGCCGACTGGTTCGACTTGAGTTTTGTCTACTAGGGTTTTATTACCCACGAGACCGTCGAGTCAGCCGCTCTCCGAGTGCTGACAGACTTCTATGACCACAACCCCACTGTGGTAGCTCTCTCTCCGTTCAGGCTGTTTCTCGCTGTGAGTCCTCACGACCCGGCATGGCTGGACCGTATGGATCACCTACGGGAGCTGCTGTTGTTAGCTGAGCCGCTAGATGTCACTCAGACGTTGGCTCGTTGTCTTAACGTCGTCTTCACACTTCAGAAGCTGCGTTACAATACGCAACGATTATCAGGCAGCGTCTGGAGGTAGCTAGGCGGGATTGGCAGCAGCTATCAGCAGCCCACCAGCAGCTGAACTTTACACTTACTCAGATGCAGCAGGAGAATGACAGGCTGCGTGCCAGGAGATTCCAGTTAGAGTTAGAGAGAGGCGACCGCCTGCAGAGGATTGTAGATCTGGAGGCGGAGGTTCACACCCAGGAGGATGCCATGAAAAAGGCCCACAGGGACAAGAAGAGGTCGTCTAGTTTTGCTCTGGGCAGCGGAACTTATAAGAAGTTTCGCTTTGTGAAAAAGAATGTTCCAAACCCATCCCAGCAATCTTCAACTGGACGCTGGACGATGAATCCATCCCAGAGCAAACCCTCAGGAAACTTCCAGTTCCGAAATGCTCAGCAGTAGACTCCAAAGCCTAATGCACCTCCTCGCAACGTCGGTGATCGCCGTTGCTTCAACTGTGGTCAACCCGGGCATTACATCAGCGATTGCCCCAAACCCAAGCAGATCAAGCCCAACCCCCAGAATCAAGGTGCAGGGAACAAGCCTGCCACTCCGGCTAAGAAGCCTATAGTGGAAGTACGCCAAGGCAAGCTGAACTTCACCACCATGTGTGACATTCCAGAGGGAGATTCAGTGCTCACGTGTACATTCTCTATCAGCGATACTCCTGTTAAGATTTTATTTGATTCAGGAGCTACCCACAGTTTCATAAGTGAAAAACTGATAAGCAAAATGGGTTTAAAGGGTTCTCATACCAATTCCGCTTACAAGATAATTACCCCGGGAGGGCAAATATCCTCTGATATCGTAATCCGTGGAGTATGTTTGGGATTAGGTAGTAAAATCTTTCCAACAAACCTTATCGCCATAAGCTTGGCAGGTATGGATGTTATCTTGGGTATGGATTGGATGACCCAACATAAGGTGGTTCTAGATATATCAGATAGGGTTGTAGAGATAAATTCACCTACGGTCGGGCACACTACCTTGTACCTACCTTTCAAGGACGGTACAGACTCTTGTGCCTATGTGACCATTATCTCCCCTCTTGAGGAAATTCCAGTAGCGTGTGAGTATCCGGATGTCTTTCCTGATGAGTTGCCCGGTATGCCGTCGGACAGAGATGTTGAGTTTGCAGGGTACTGCACCCATTTCCAAACGACCTTATCGTATGCCACCTAAAGAATTAGCCGAACTGAAAAATCAACTCCAGGAGCTGTTAGATAAGGGTTATATTCGCGTGAGCTCGTCTACTTGGGATTGCCCTGCTCTCTTCGTTAAGAAGAAAGATGGTAGCTTGAGGCTGTGTGTGGATTACCGACCGCTCAATGCAGTAACCATCAAGAACAAATATCCTCTTCCCCGAATCGATGTTCTTTGTGATCAACTGGCTGGAGCCAGAGTTTTCTCCAAGATCAACCTTCGTTGTGGTTACCATCAAATCAAAATTCGACCTTGAGACATTCCTAAAACCGCTTTCTTCACTCGTTATGGTCTTTACGAGTTCTTGGTAATGTCCTTTGGTCTCACGAATGCCCCAGCCTACTTCATGTACCTCATGAACTCCGTGTTTATGACGGAGCTCGACAAATTCGTAGTAGTCTTTATCGATGATATCCTTATCTATTCCAAAAATGAGAAAGAACATGCCAAACATCTCCGAATTGTCCTTCAGCGTTTGCGAGATCACAAGCTTTATGCTAAGTTCTCCAAATGCAAATTCTGGTTGAAGAGTGTGAAATTCTTGGGACACACCATTTCCGAAGATGGTATCTCCGTAGATCCTAGCAAAGTTCAAGAGGTGATGGATTGGAAACCACCCAAGTCCGTACACTAGATCCGCAGTTTCTTAGGGTTGGCGGGATACTACCGTCGATTCATTCCTAACTTCTCTAGAATCGCGAAACCTATGACCGAACTGCTCAAGAAAGGAATAAAATTCGTGTGGAGTGAAGCATGTGAGAAAGCTTTCCACACTTTGAGGCAACACTTGACTTCAGCCCCAGTGCTAGTGCAACCAGATAATTCCAAACCTTGTGAAGTTTTCTGTGACGCGTCAGGCACGGGTCTCGGCGGTGTCCTTATGCAAGAAGGCCGAGTCATTGCCTATGCTTCATGGGCACTTGACCTCATGAAATCAATTATCCTACCCACGATCTTGAGCTAGCTGCTGTTGTTCACACTCTCAAGATATGGAGACATTATCTAATGGGTAATCATTGTAACATCTTCACTGATCACAAGAGTCTCAAATACATCTTTACTCAGTCAGAATTGAATATGAGGCAAAGGAGATGGCTTGAGTTGATTAATGATTATGACTTAGAAGTGCATTATCAACCTGGGAAGGTGAATGTCGTTGCGGACACTCTTAGCCTCAAAGTTCACTGCACTCATCTAGAGTTGGAGCCAGTTAGTGAACCATTATGTGAAGAGATGAGAAGGCTCAACTTAGAAGTGGTACAGCCAGAAAATCTTTATGCCTTGGCTGTGGAATCCGATCTTTACAATAGGATTGTCACTGCTCAACGCAATGATAAAGACTTACAAATCATCAAACAGAAATTAGCAGAGAGAGATCCCAAGTATACTTGTTTCCAGAAAGATCACCATGATGTGATCTGGTTTGGAAAACGCCCAGTGGTTCCAGTTGATCGGGAAATTAAGAAGATCATCCTCGATGAGGCTCACAAGTCCAAATTTTCTATTCATCTCGGCAGTACCAAGATGTACCAAGACTTGAAGCGGAATTTCTGGTGGTCCAACATGAAAGTGGATATATCCAAGTATGTGGCCGAGTGCGATACTTGCCACCGGATGAAAGCAAGCCATTTGAAATCGGCAGGTGTACTCCAACCCCTGCCGATACCCATGTGGAAGTGGGATGACATTAGTATGGATTTCATTGTGGGTTTACCCTTGACAGCTAGAAAGAAAGATTCTATTTGGGTAATCGTGGACAGACTCACCAAGATCGCTCATTTCATTGTCGTACATACCACTTATTCAGTACAACAATATGTAGAGTTGTACATGGACAAAATAGTTCGTTTGCATGTAATTCCGAAGACTATAATCTCTGATAGAGGAACTCAGTTTGTGGCTCGCTTATGGGAGCAGTTACACGAGTGCTTAGGAACCAAGCTAATTCGCAGTTCCAGTTATCATCCGCAGACCGATGGTCAGACGGAAAGGATAAATCAGATTTTGGAAGACATGCTACGAGCAAGCATCTTACACTTTGATAAGAGTTGGGACAAGTGTTTGTCCTTGGCAGAATTCTCCTACAACAATAGTTATCAAGCTAGTTTGAAGATGGCACCGTTCGATGCTCTTTACGGACGAAGATGCCGCACTCTGTTGAATTGGTCGGAAGCCAGAGAAAGGACACTCTTTGGTCCGGACTTAGTTAAGGATGCCGAAGAAAAGGTGCAAGTAATAAGAGAGAATTTGAAGATGGCTCAGATGAGGCAAAAGAGTTACCATGACAAGGGAACCGCACCCCGACACTTTGAAGTGGGAGATTACATGTATCTGAAGGTGTCCCTCACCAAAGGTGTACAAAGGTTCGGTGTTAAAGGAAAGTTAGCTCCGCGCTACATTGGACCCTATGAAGTCATAGGAGTATGTGGGCCAGTGGCTTATCGTATCCAATTACCAGAACGGTTTTCCGCAGTCCACAATGTGTTTCATGTGACTCAATTGAAGAAGGGAATGCCTGTGCCAGAAAACGAGGTAATCACAGAAGCTAATGCTTGGATTGAGCTGGATTTCTCACTAATCGAGCACCCACTAAGAGTATTAGACCAAAAAGAGCGAAAGACTCGAAGACAAACAGTACGAATGTACAAGATACAATGGAGTCACCACACGGAAGAAGAGGCAACTTGGGAGACGGAGGAATACCTCAACGCCAAGTATCCGGGATTTCTGCAGTCTCGAAACTGTGAGTTCTCCTTCCCATCTAATTGTCTTAAGTCGAATCTCGGGACGAGATTCCATTTAAGGGGGGTAGGCTGTGACGCCCCAGGTTTATAATTAACCCTAATCGTCGGTCAACTCGGCTGACAGTGGTCAAATCACGGTCAACCTGGGTCCTCACCTCGAAAAAATCACCAACCAACTCTATTGAACCCTTTGGTCTAATGGACACACCTGTGGGGCCAACCCATGGTCAAAGACTTGGTCAAACCCCACTTAAACCCTAGTGTCCATGGCTGTCTTTCGGAACTTTTGCCGCGTTCTCCAAAATTCACCTAAACACTTCAAAATCTACCTTTATGAAAGTTGTCCATCTTGTTGAGGGACACAACTTTCATGTAGATTGACATTTCAAATTTTGAGTGGAAAAGCATGAAAAACTTGCCCAAAGGTTAGTATCTCCTATTCATGGAAACCGAGTGGCATTAAAAGTTGGCAACCTTTTCATGCAGAATCTGTTGAGAAAAACCCCATAGAGCCTTTTTGAAAGTGATAGAGGGTTGCTAGATCTACAATTTTCACATTCAAAGTTTGGTCAACTTCTATTCAAATTTTTGGAGTAATTGGTGCCTAAAGTAGGGCTCAGCAAAATAAAACCAGGCCGGCCGCGCAGAGCACCGCGACGTCGCGCGCGCGACGCCGCGCCCGCACGCCCGCGCGCCCGCACCTCGGCGTCCGCGCCACGCGCGGCCCGAGACCCCGCGCGGCCGATGCCGCCGCGTCCCTAGGCACACGCGCCCCGACGCGCCTCGTAGTCAACCCCGTGCGTGTCGCCGTGCCACCGCGCCGTATGCGCGCGCGCGCACCGGGGCGGACCGCCGGTCCGACCCGCGCGCCGTCGTATGTGCGTCGGTCGAGGCGCCACCGTACTACGACGACATCTTCGTCGTCAGCACGCCGTCACCCTTGAGCACCTACTTAAGGTGGCTGCCTGCCCCTGTGTGTGCCAGACCGAGCCGCCCATCCTCACAGTGCCGCCCGCCATGAACGCCGGCGCCGCCGAGCTGTAGTCCAAGCCGTCCCTACCCACCAAATCGTTGGGCGCCGTCCATATACCTCCTTCATGACCGTAGCGTCGCGTGTGGTCCACCCCGTGCGCCGGTCTCACCGACCGCGGCCGCCGCGGCCGTCCCCGCCGTGTGCCAACCGCGGCAGCCAATCGGTCCTAGGTGAGCATGCACTCGACCCCGAGCCGTTCCCCGGCCGGGAGCGCCGCCGGATCCGGCAGATTTCCGGCGAGCCCGCCGTCCCGTGGGTCGAGGGACCCAATTGCGTGGTCCTGAATCTTTCCAGGGGCCTAGTCGCAAAGATACATCTTCAATAGTATATCCTTTTTGCAGAAATTTGTAAAATGCATAGAAAATCGTAGAAAATTCAGAAAAATGCAAACAAATTTTGTTGGATTTGCTGTGGAAAATACTACAACTTTTGTTATACTCACATGGTCTGATTCTTGATATTTTTAGCATGAAAAATAGGATTGTGAAAAACCTAGATCTGCAATATCTCAAAATCTATAAATCCTCTGAGTCCAATTTTTGGATATGTTGTGTATTATGTCATGACTAGTTCCTGTGCCAAACATTGCACAAAGTTATGTTTTAAATCTTTTTATATAAATTGTTTTCCAATTATGCAGAATCTGCCTGAATGATTTTTGTAGCTAAAAATATTTATGTTTTTGTGCCCAACCTGTGCATGCTGTCTTGTTATGCCAAGACACACCTCTAGTGAATTAATCATAATGTTTGGATGATCAGAAATATTTATTCTTAAATTGTGCATGTTTTCCTTTGTAAATTAATAAAGCAAGATCAATAGAGGTTCTAGGTGTGCTTGCTGGTTCTTTAGGTTGGTTTAGGACCAGAGAGCATGTATGAGGGAGATTGGAGCAGTTTGATGCTTAATTATTTTTGTATGCATTTAATTTGTTTGCTAGCTAGTCTTTGTTATTTTTTTTCCAATGTATTATATTTTCTAGCTTCCAAGCTTTGCATGTGAGTCCAGTGCTTCAGTATGTATGTGGTGATGCTTGAGAAACCTTCCTTTAAATTTTAGTGATTTATTGTTTAATAAAAGCTTAAAGGTCCTTATGGAGTAATGCTTTAATTAAAATAGGAAAATGCCTTTTACTTCTTTCACCCCTTTTTGAGAAATGTTGTCAAATTTGTTTAAGGGCTAAAAACACACCCTTGCTATGGAAGAATTAATTTATAAATGTTTATCTTTGTATACACCTTTACTAGTGAGAGGTAAAAGTATTAAACCTTCACATGAAATAACAAGTATAAAAGCAACATTAATTCAAGTGTGTGATAAAGGAATGAAACACATATCAATATTAACCCTCATAAAAAGAAAGTAATAGTGGATTATTTGTTAAGGTGAATATTAGCAACAAGAGTTGGATAAGATAAACAAACGGTCACGTCACCTAAACCCTGCATTGCATTCCGTGTAGATCTTCCTGACGGTGACTACTCGCTCGTCCCAGAAGCCGAGGGAGGAGAAGCGGAAGCTGCTCTGCAGTACGTGGAAGTACTCAACGACACCGAGGGTGCTCAGGCTAACTTAGCTGACGAAGGCAAGCCCCGGTGCATATGACCCAGCTTTTCAAATTATTATACACTTATCTATGGATGTTTGAGCATTTATGTTTAGGAGTTGTATGGAACCTTAGATGCATGATCCCTGGGTACATGTGTCCTTACTAGTATGATAGGATGATAGTTACTAAGCTTTAGGACCGTTACAAGTCCGGTGATAATGTCACTCGCGAGAATAGGTTCCTAGTTAGGAATCATAAGATATCCTTAAATGGATCGCTCATGTGGTAAGAGCATGGGATGTGGACTCCGGTCCAATGGCTATTGTGGGTTAAGTGTTTGAACGTACTAAGAACTTGTTAGGAATGGGACTGGTAAGCCTAGTACCTTAATGAGACGATTAGGGATTTAACTGTCACTACTCTTGGGATGCGTCTCACGGGTAGCTACAAGTGGTGTATGGTGAGTCCGAGTGCCTCGCAGGGTATACCGGATAGCCTGCACCAAAGACTGTGGCCTTTCATCCCGACCCGAGGATTTTTGGGAACCGTGTGGTGGTTGTCCTCGCGGGGGCATCCCACCGTGTGTTTAGGTCTACCTTGCAAGGTTTTGAATCAATCAATTGTCGGCCTCTCACCGTCATTTGAGACTACTTACTCCACTAGCCATGAGATCCCTAATGATGGAAGATGTTGAATATTATGCTTGATTAATTGTATTGTACAACCTTGTATGTAGTGGATGGCTAATTTAGTAAAGAACAAACCCACTAGAACTTGTGTTAAAATCTTGAAAGTAAGGACATACTCTTTGTTACATTTCAGCAAAAGACACCTAGTGGCCAAAAAGCCTTTCATTGCTAGAGTTGGTGAAGTAGTTATCACCGACGGGTAAGCCTTGCTGAGTATTAGTATACTCAGCCTTGCTATAATATGTTGATCCAGGTAATGCTTTCGGTGATGTGTGGCCCAGAGAGATCCCACCCAGATGGGAGCTGGAGTGGGTGGAGGATGACGACTGAAGGCATCATGGCTGGCCTCCCATGGTGTGCTCGTTTCCGTTAGTTTAAATTCCGCTGTTTTAAAACTCTGAACTGCGTCGTTATGACAAAAACTTCGGTTTTTAATAATTAAACCCTTCGGGGTAAATTCGGATGTTAATTTATGTTGTATATTTGGACTCGCCTTCGTGTGAGTTTAATGCATATATATCGATCCTTGTTGCTATATAAGTGATTTACTGGGCGTTAACCTGGCGACTAACGACATGATGATACCTTATTACTGCTTAATGACCAAAGTGGATTGGTTTAGGCGGTAGTACGGTATTTTCCTGGGTGGGTTGTCACAAGCCTGGACCCTCACATGATAATCAAACTTGAAGATGGACTTAAATCGTGTTCTCTGGTTATGCTTGCCATGTTCTTATGGTGCATCTTATCTTATGCTTAATATGGGTTGGTATAAACTTATGCTTTATTAGTAATCAGGTGCTAATAAAAGTTGACCAACTAAAATGCTAAATGCTTATAGCCCAGTCCACTATAAAGCCTTTGCATTCATACTTTCCCCACACTTGCTGAGTACGACAAGTGCTCACCCTTGATATAAACAATGTTGCTCAGAAAGAGGAAGCTACTACGGAGTTTGCTGAAGATGTTGCTGGTGCTAGGCGTACGCAACCCCCAGTCGATTGCCTGTGAAGTTTGGTGCCTTCGTTTCCACTATAAAGCGTAAATCTCTGATGAACTTCCTTTTTCTTACGTGATACTGTTTCTGTATTCACTTATATGTCACTATATGCATGAAACTTGATCCTGGCATGCATATAGGTTTTCACTTGGTTTTCTTTGGAAAAACAGGGGTGACAACCGCCGGGGGTCACGACGGATAGAGCCTACCGCCGTAGGTCACGACGGCAGCACGTGCAACCGCCGTGGCCCACAGCGGTAAGGCCACCGACAACAGTCGGGTCCAGGGTGTGGGCCCCGCGGTACCTTACCGCCGTGCGACACGGCGGTAGCATTTTGCTACCGCCGGCCATGGTGGTAGGGCCTAAGCGTCGTGGTAGACGGCGGCAGCTACCCCAATATAAAGGGCGACGGCGACCGCCGTCCCCCACCCCCTGCTAGAGATGGCAATGGGTACCCGAAACCCGAGTAGCCGACGGGTTTTACCCGATAAGGAGGCGGGTATGGAATTATATTTCTACCAGCGGGTACATAAATGGGCAACATCATGTACCCATCGGGTAAGCAGGTGCAGGTGTGGGTACATACTACCCATACGCGCATACCCGCGGGTAAAATAAACCCGTCTACAATATGTGATAAACGTGTAAAATCATACATTGTTAGTGAAGGATAACTTAATATTGATAACTAACAAAAAAATTTATGCTTTATTAGACTATTAATTAGTTAAAAATTATCATTTATCTTTTTTTATCAATTAAATTTGTTGATGTATGCACTTTATCACGTGTTATGTTCTCAAATATATTAGTTTATAACCCGCGCGGGTACGAGTATGGGTGAGAACTTGAACCCGCATGCGGGTATGGGTTTTTTAGCGGGTAGGAGTTAGAGTTGTCAGGTGCGGGTATGGAACGACACTACCCGACGGGTTTCTAACCGTTGCCATCTCTACCCCCTGCTGCCACCCCCTCCTCCCTGCCGCTGCCCCCTCTTCAAGTAAGTCTCCTTTCTCTTCTTTTTAATTAGTTTAATTAGTTTAGGATATTGTAATTAGTGTAGAAAATTAGTTTTTATATTAGAAAATTAGAAAATTAGTTAATTAAATTAGTTTATATTTAGAAAATTAGTTTTTATATAGAAATTTAGAAAATTAGGTTTTTAGTTTAGAGAATGTAGAAAATTGCATATGCCATTGCAAGAGGAGAGGAACCTTCCTTGGGGTGGTCTTTATGCTCCGGGTGGTCTTTATGCTCCACCAGCAGACCCCTGTGTTGCTAATCCATCAGCTAAAAAAGCTACCAAGAAAGATATACCTTTGTCATCACATCACAAGAATGGATGGAGTTTGTTGTTTTGTATGATGTTGTAGTCTTTCCTGCACTACTGTAATATTTGAACTGGATCCTATTGTGATTGTGTTGTAATAATCGGACCAACATTTCTTAATTTCCCTTTTTTAACTTTCCTACTGGATTTATTACAATTTAATAAAGTTTTAAAAATATAAAATGAGTCTAACCGCTTGGGCCATGGTGGTTAGGCCTAGTCGCCATGGAGGCTCCCTAAGGGCAACTCCAACTGGACCCTTTTCCAACCTCTCACCTCATCTTTAAGGGTGAATACACCGAAAAACGTCTCCAACCTGCCTCTCATCCGCTCCCCGACGGATGAGGCGGCCTCATATCCCCCCTCGAACTCTCACTTGTGGGAGCTGCTTTTCCCAGCTCTCATCCGGCGAAGGAGTCAACAGTCGGCTCTCCCGCGTGGCCATGGAGTTTTCTCTGCGCCGCCCACGAAGAGGGAGAGGAAATTTGTACATGTAGGCAGCTAGCGACGACCCACCCGCGACCGCGTCTGTGCCTGACCTCCTCGCGACGGTGGCACCCGTCCCGCGGCTGCGACCTGGGCTCCGGCTCACAGTCTGTGGCCGCATCCATGGAATTTTGGGGGTGGTGGCGCTATGAGAGAGAGAGAGGGAGGCGAACAGGGTCAGGATGGAGCAGGTCGGAACAAAGAGATTGGAACAGGAAAGGAGGGTGGGGTTAAAATATCTCTGACAAGTGCGGTCCACGTGTGATAAGGGGCTATATAAGAGTTGGGTTGGAGTTAGAAGAAAAACAAGACTCTCAAATGTAGATGAGAGGTCCTTATATGGTTGTATAAGGGCTCAAATATAAGGGTTCCATTGGAGTTGCCCTAACCACCGTGGACGGCCACCAATCGTCGTGGGCCACGGCGGTTGGAATGTAACCGCCATGGCGTACGACGACTGCGACTAAACACCGTACCCCACGGCGATTGATGTATATTTTTGATAAATTTCAAAACAATCGTATAAATTTGCAAATTGGAATAAAAGATATAAAAAAATTCGAGCTAATTGGACTTATGTTATTGATAAACCAATTTTCCTAACACAAAGTGTAGTACCGCAATCGAGACAATTCGTTGTCGGGGGAAGGCTGTGTTCGAAGGCTTCGAATGTAGATATTGGAGAGCATGGTTATCATCATACAAAACCATATTAGCGCTCCCCACTAAGGAATTCTCTCAATCCTCAACGCGCCACATCATACTCTACCAATGCGCCACGTCATCCTCCACTAAGCACCCCACAAAGATGCATTGATTGCTAATTATCGTAGCGTGTCACATCATCCTCCACTAAGCACCCCACCAATCCTCAACGTGTTACTTGATCCTCCACCAATGCCCCACCAAGATGCATTGATTGCTAACTCTCGCAAGACGACACGCCATCCTCCACTAAGCACCCCACCAAGATGCATTGATTGCTAATTCTATATCTATATTAAACTATATACTTCTCGCATACGATGCAGCCACATCATCTTAATTGTTTGCACCGTCCAATCTAAAAAATCTATATATCTATATTAAAGTATATACAACACCTCACTACAAAGCATTGATTTCTAATTCTCTCAACATGTAAGAATACAAAGAAATCATCTTAGTGTGTCTGCTTCCAAATTTTACTTTAGTATTTTTATTTTCAAGTTTTATCAAAAGATCCCGCAGCAACGCACGGGTATCACCTAGTTGAATTGGTTCCAATACCAAATCAGGCATAGTATTGCATTGAGTGACAGTTCGAATTTTATTATTTGGATGACTAAGCATTGACTTTTGGAATCTTTAGAAGAATGTAAATCCAATTCTTGTTTGGATACCCAAAACGATTGTCTGTCCAGCTCATCATGCTGCCTGTCCTTTGCCAAATAACTAAGCATTGACTTTTGGAATCCTTAGAAGAATGCAAATCCAATTCTTTTTTGGATACGCAAAACGATTGTTTGTCCAGCTCGTCGTGCTGCCTGTCCTTTGCCAGAAGTCGAGAAGCTCCTCCCACCACCCATGAAGAGGAGAGGTAGGGGGTGGAGGATCTGGCATGGGCAGACCACCGAGCAAGGGAGGTGGAGAGGGCAGCACAGCCTCGAGGACGAAGGAGGTAGGGAGGTGTCGTATGGACCTCCTTGGGCCCACTACCTCGGTGGGTACCAGGACCGACTACTCGGTGGGCCCCTGGGTCTACCCGACTTGCGCTGCACGGCACCTGCTGGCGTGAAGCACAGGGACTATGGAGGAGAAGTACTCGGATAGGAAGCTGTACAAGTCCCGCACTGTATAGAGGACTCTTAGACGTACTCGACTAGTACTCTCTTCCTGAACCGACTTGTAACCCTGCCTCCCGGACTATATAAGGCGAGGCAGGGACCCCCCTCTATCTCATCTCGCTCATACGCATCAGATTGCATCATCTTGTAATCGCACCCAATCAATCCAGAGCCACGCAACATACAGGACGTAGGGTATTACGCACCTCGCGGCCCGAACCTGTCTAAATTGTGTGCCACGTGTCTCTTCCTTCGAGTTACCGATCTCGGCAAGGCCACATTCATCTACTTCGGGTACTCCCCTTAGTAGATTGCCGGTCTAAAACACCGACAGCTGGCGCGCCAGGTAGGGGTTCTCGCTGAAGATCACATGGCGAACTCGACGGCTTCCATCTTCATCAAGCCAACCGTCGCCTTCAAGCGCGGTGACACCTTCGTCTTCGGCTTCCGGGTTTTCACCGCTAACGGCGCTGGATCCTTCTGAAGGACCGATACGGCGAACCAGAGAGGGGAGGGGGGGAGTGAATGGGAGCCGATAAAAATTCTTCTCGAAGGAGATGGAAACTCCAACAAGATGAACACGACTTCCAACACACGTCTCCGACTCACTACCCAAGTTGGCCAAGCCCACGTAGCCACTGGAGTGCCACTGGACCTAGGAACCAACACACAACCTTCCGACCAGAGAACGCAGCGGAACACCAAACCTCGAGTCTACAGACCAACACCGGTCAGACCGGTGAGCACCACTGGTTAGACCGGCCCCTGCTGGTGAAATTGGGCAACTTTCACCAAGTGGCTCCACACCAGCTAGACCGGTGAGACACACCGGTTAGACCGGTCACAGCCTGAAAGCCCCCAAAGCACCAAACAGGCCAACCAACCTCCAAACTGACCCAAACTCGAAACAACCCCAACACAGGACAACAACGAACACACCCAGACGTTCACCTGAGCAAAAACCCACCGAGGTTTGCACCGGTCAGACCGGCCAAGAGCACCGGTCAGACCAGTGTAGCCTGGGCAGCTCGGGATGAACAACACCCGCGGGTCAACTCCCTCAAATCCAAATCTCGATCTCCCGAATCGCTCCACGGACTTGAACAAGACTTTGGGGATAATAGGAACACCTCATGAGGAGTCCATAACCAAGTTTAATCCCACCAAAACTTGTCCAAAAAGGAGGAATCGAAGAAATCCCGCCAAGAACACCTCAAACCCTAGAACTCGGAAAACCCCAAAATCGAGCCCCTTTACTCACGGATTTGGGAGGGGAATCACAGCCCAAAGAACCACGAAGGGTTCCCACAAATTTCCCCCATCAAATCCCCAAGAGAAAGGTCCCGAAAACAACCCAAGAAAAACACCAAGAAAGAGCTCCGAAAATCACCACCAAGAACAACCGGGAACAACACACCAAGGCCTTGAGGAACCACGCCGAATCATCTATACAAGCCATAAAGTTTCATACAAGGTCTAACTTGCCGCCCGATCATCCAACCCTCTCACAAGATCTCACCATGAAGCTCTCAAGCTAGTCATATGGAAATCCTAAGAAAATAGGAAGGGAAAATAGGAAAGCAAATGAACAAGGGTTCCAAGAGTTGGCTGCCATCCTCTCACCTCTTGGGTTATATGGAGGCAACCGAAAGTCTAAAATGCCCTTTCCTAAAAACTAGGGATACAAGCCCCTCAAGGGCGGATTTGGAAGTCTTCATGTCTTCTCCATCGGACGGATGCCCGGCGACCGCACCCTGCGTAGCCTCGACGCAAGCCATGCGATCCTGACGCGTGTCCTCCACTTCGAAGTCTCCGGACTGCGTCGTCGCACACCGGTCGACCGGTGCTCCTCACCTGGTCCGACCGGCACCCATCGGTCGGGACCGGTCGGACCCACCGGTCGGACCCGGTCGCTTCCGCACCGCCGCAAAGACCGGCCGGTTCTTCGGTCTTGGCTTTGTGGATCAACCAAGGAACCCAGTGGTTTTTTGGTAAACCACCGGAAACCCCGCGAACTCGGTGTAGCCTCCGCCAATCTCCACTCATGACTCGGCTCCCACATAGACCCGGCTCGACCTTGGTTTTGAGGCTCAACCAAGAAACCGTCCATGACTTCATCTTGCTGTTCATGCCACCATGCGGCCCGCACTTGACCCCGCTGGCCACCGGGTCCCTCGAACGAAGCCTACTTGTCTTCTCCACTCCTGGAGGCCTCACCGGCGATGACCTTTCGCGCTTGTTCTTCACCTGCACCAACACCAGTCAAGCCGCAACCTGCAACTGCAATACTTAGCCAAGAATCAGCCCACACAACGTTGTCAATCACTCATCACACAAGGAAGCGACCATCCACCGGTTCTCAAACCACAAATGGTCCTCAATCTCCCCCTTGATGAGTGCATTGACAACACCCACACGAAAGTAACAAGAGAGAAAAGAAAAAGAAAAGAAACGAACCAAAAAGAAACTCCAACAAGCGATCGAAAGCCAAACAACGGCAAAGAGCAAGATCACTTGAAGAAGACAAGTCTCGGACCCCTTAGGCAAGGGCAATGGCTCGACACATCCGAGACAAAACAAAGCTCAAACAAAGAGTACAAACAACCAAACCAAAGCTCGAAAAACCACAAAGAGCTCCCCCTGAACCAATGCACCTCCCCCTGGACGAATGCATGCAAACCACTTGAAAACAGGGTAGCTGCAACATTTTCAGCTCACACCGGTCAGACCGGTCACCACCACCGGTCAGACCGGTGCCCAACATGTGCACAGGACCAGCACTCACACCGGTCAGACCGGTGACCAACAGAGCCCAGAAATGGCTCGAAACCACCTGAAAACCTTCTAAATGCATCCAGTAAGCCATTTCAAGCTCAAACTTCTCCCCCTTGTTGGCAATGCATGAATCAAGCCAACAATGCAAAACTTTCAACCTAGAGCTTCTCAAATAGACAAAATTCAACATAGGATGCTACACATGTCCACATAAGCAAGTTAGATACTCTATAGCTTCGTATCGACATCAACTACAAGATCACCAAGTTTCACAACCATTGGACGAAGCTAAGATGGATTTGGGCAATTTTGCGAAAAACTTGCCTCTCATGTGCAAAGTCCTAAACATGATCAAAACATATCAAAATGGCAAAGCCACACAAACTTCATGCTAGTACAGCCATTCTAATCATAAGACCATCACAAACACCCACAAGCACCTCATGTCATGTCAAAGCCACCGAGCCATGTGCCTGCTTCTATGTATGAGACTTCTCATTGGTAGGCATCATGCAACGGTTTAGCACCCAAAGAAAATTAAAATCAGCACATATGACATGGGAGCACATTTTCCAAGCATTTTACATTTCATTTTCAGATTCATATTTGGTACATGAAATGTCTTTGCGACAAAAAGGAACTTATGCCCCTCCACAAGATGAAGCAAGAGGGCTAAACATTCATGATGGCAAATTAGCCTTTGGCCCCATATGATCAATAAACTAGCTATCCAACCACAAATTAAGCATAACACTAGTAGGGATGTTGTCATCAATGACGTTCCACCAACGTCACTGAAGATGCCAGGATGGTCACAGGAACTCATTTGTGACGTTTTTGTGACGATTTTCAATTGGTCACAGAATTGGTGTCACATTTGTAACGCTGTGACGAAATGAGATTTTTCGTCACAGATTTGGTTCTAAACAGTGACGAACTCGTTATCGTCATGGAAGTGAATTGAATCAATGACGAACGTTATTTGTCATGGATTTAACTCCGTTTTCGTCATAATTTTCCATGCGCCCGACTACTGACGGCGCCGTTAACGGATCTATGACGATCCCATTTGGTCACGGTTGATCCTATGTTTTGGTCATAACCTTCCGTTAACGGCGTTTGCATGTGACGTGGCGGTGACGTCAGGAATGACGTGGCAGCTGTCGTCAACGATGACGTGGCAGCTGACATCATGTTTGTGAAATCGTCATAGAAGATTAGTTTATATCGTCACAGGATGCTATTTGCCATCGTCACGTTTTGATATAAAATGGTCACATATTTGCCATTACACTGGTCACAAATATAACATCAATTCATCACAGGTTACAAACTAGTTTCGTCACAGGTACAGGAACCACAATGGTCACAAAATTGCAGATACTAATTTAATATGAATTTTCAAATGAAACACAAAGGCATACAAGTGTGCATACAACTGATGGGGCACCAGTACACAAAGCATCACATAGTTTGATGAAACATTAGCAAATATAATGAAAAGTTGCTCACACGACCTAGTTACTGAGTAGCGAAAGTGAACATGCAGTTGAAAGCATAAGTGTGCAGCAGCTATGTTCATGTCGATGAAGATGCATTTCCATGGAGGGACAAGAGCTTCTTGAGGAGCAAATTGGTCTCGGCCATCTCCTTGGTGTTGTTCTCTGTAATTTTCTTGTACTCCTCTAGCTCCCTCTGTGTCCTTGACCGATCTTCCTCAGCTTCTTGAATTTTTTTTCCTTAGGTCATCTAGTTCTCCTTGAGCTGCGTCGTCGCTTGAGCTGCAAGTTGCTCCCGAAGCTCACTTTCATGTGATGATGCTGACTTGGAGGATGTGGGTGTCTTTAAGCCGACACTCTTCAGGAATTGGTTGGAGCTGTGCTGCGAGAGAACCTTCGCTACGACTTGCATGCTGGATGCTGGCGTTTCACCTTCAGGAATAGGTTCAGCCCTCAAAGCTTCCATTTCAGTCTGTAAATCATGAAGACAGAGTTATATGTATGTGATCAATAGGAATTTTACATTTGGTAATTAATGGAATTAATTTGAGGTATACATATGTGACAACAAGGGCAATTAGGTGATATGTGGCATATGTGGCAGATATTCACATTATAGTATGGAGATAAAATCCATAGTAGCAATTAATATGACAGATATTAATTATATTATGTTTAATGACAGATATTGAGAGACTTATGTTTCATGACAGATATTCACATTGTAGTATGGAGATAAAATGCATAGAAGTAATTAATATGACAGGAAGGGAAATCTGGAGGTTATTGAACAAACAAATTCAAATTTAAGATCACACATACATGGCATTACTATGGTCCAAAAATTGCATATACTAAACTATGGGACCCTCTCCACGAAGGAACAAATCCAGATCATTCAAATCCAAACAGTATGTATGCACATAATCCAAATGTGGTATAAGTTAAATTGTGGCTAGGAGGCATGTGGGCATATTGTTTTTGCACTTACCAGTGCCTCTCTTGCCAAGTCACTGAGGCCACGTTTAGAGCTTGTGTGGCAGGTCTGGAAGGCTTCCACCGCATCAACTTCTTCAGTGTCATCTACGCTGGGTTCTACCATGTTTCTTCGCTGCATCTGCATTGTGCAAAAAAATGACAGCATAGTATTCTTAGATGGAATTGAAAATAATTGGTTTAGTGGAAAAGTGCATGTAAGTGGAAAAGATAAGGATTTCCTTACATATGCATGTAAGTGTGCCTCATAGCAGCGAGAACCCGTAGCCTGATGATACTTTACTTGATTGCGGTTGATATTGTTACTTTCACATGTTTGCTACAAGAGGATGATAAATGTAGAAGGTATCACAGGATGAAAAAATATCCTTTGGGAAGTGATAGTGAAAGAAGGTTGCAAGACGTGATAGACATACCATGTTCTTTGGATCAGTCCACTTTGCAACAAGTGCCCTCCACTGTGCATCAGTCATGTAGGCAACAGGAGAAGTTGTCCTAATCTCATTTGCAGGTACACCATTGAAGTATTTCTTCTTTAGCCTATAACGTTGGTTTTTTATTGTATTGCGCATCAAATCAGTCACAGCTGCCTTTGTTGGGGCATTTTTTGTGTTAATGGCCAATCGACCCTACACATATTAGAGTTGGATCTTGAGTTATTGAAGGAAGCAATAGTTGCAAAAGTTTAAAACGGATAAATTAAGGCACTTACAGCTAGCTGTCCCTCGAAGTTTTTGTAGATTGTGTCATCTTCCTTGTAGTTTTTCCAATGTGGAAGGATAGGAATGCTCTCCCGAATGATGACCCCAGCCTCTGAAGCTAACTTGGCGGCTTGAACGGGATCATGAGGCCTTCTTTTTCCTTCTTTAACAACTATGGGCAATCTCCTACCCATAGCTCTGGTCATGTTGTCAAGCTGCTTTCCCATTGTAGGTGGTCTGGGCCTCCTAGGACGTCGGCTGTTCGGCGGCTACAAAAGAGAATTTTTTTCTTTTGGTTAAATAATTTAATACCTTCAACAACAACAAAAGAGATGACATAAGTAAATGAAAAATTATAACTTGCCTTCGAGAAAATGGAAGGTCATCATTAGGAGCTCCAATATATCGATCTACGGATGCAATTTCATGAGCAGCTACCTCATTGTCTTCATGTGATGTGTTGTCATGACCAGCTGCCTCATTGCCTTCCTGTGATGTGTTGTCATTAGCAACTGTTCCACTGCATTCCTGTCCAGCTGCATTGTCATCAGAAGGGGTTGTACGATCCTGTACAACAAGCCTTTTTGACGTTCTTGGTGCAGATTCAGAAGGCAACACATCTGATTGAGTATTTGCCCTCACTCTCTTACTGTTCCTAACTCCAGGCGCCATTCTGGGGTTAGATTTCTTGATCTTTGGAGACAGGACTTTGCGCGTATATGTTGAGGGAAGTCGGGAAAATAATTTCTCATGTAAGTCATATGCATTAACAAGGAACACCATATGTTAGTCAAGAAATGTGTGTCAAAGAATATGAATGTAAATCGAAGAGCATAATTGAGATCCGAAAAAAATTATTGCAACCCAATATATAAGTGCTCAATACCATATATTGAACATTTAATATCAATGCAAAGTGTAACTCCTAAAACATAATTCGGATCAAGCAACATGTAAACCTAGATCAAACATCTAATAAGAAATAGGATGTACTAAACAATATGCATGTTTGAAGTATGGTCCATCAACTACTTTGAAGATTTAGAAGAAGCACCTCAGAATTTGGTTGAACAATTGATTCAGTGTCATCATCATCAGTACTATCTCCTTGATCATCCTCACCAACGAGATACTCGAATGATGATGAATCATCATTATGTGTTCCCTTGTTTGCTGTTTTCCCCCCTTCTTTTGTGCAGATTGTTGCAAGTTGTTATTAAATTCAGATGCAATTGTGTTCAAGCCGAGCGCTTCAAAGACCCTTTGATTCTCCGCCACTTGTTTATCCCGGATTCTCTCATAATCCTCAGGTATTGTAGTTGAAGGAAAAGAAAGTTGGTGTATTAGAAAATTTAAAAGGTTTCAACTAATAGGTGAGAGGTAATAACACTACTTAGAAGTTTAGATTTCCAGGCTTTGAGATATGATGTACAACTAGTTGTGGGCTCGTACAAAATTAATCCCCAAGATATAGGACAGACCCAAACACTCCTATAAATCTATGAGAAATCAGAGAATATGTGAGACAGATCTATTATTTTCGTGTCATCAAACATTCATGGAAAATAGATTATCATCAGAAGCATGGTGAAAGTAACTGAGGAACAAATAAATTCGCATCTACTGACACAAAGAAAGTTGTAGTATTGCACAAACCTGCAGGTGCGTTCTTACGTTGACCCCTTGTTGCCACCATCGATGTTGTGGCCAAGAAGCTCTTTGAGACCTGCAGATGTGGTTAGGTTAAGGTTCAGGAAGAAATAGAGGAACATGGGGAGAGAAATATAGGGGAGATAGATCGATGGGGTGCGGCCTGAAACCAAATCGAAGGCCCTGCTCGTCGGTGGGCGCTGTGGTTAGGGTTTCGTCGGCGGCGGATGTGGTTAGGGTGTTTGGGAAATAGGCAGCTGGGTCTTGGAGAGATAGGGATAGGTGGAGGCGGCGTAGACACAACTCACCTGGGACGAGGAACCACCTTGCCGACGGCGATGGGTCCCTGTGGCGGCGGCGGCGGCAGCGGTAAGAGAAATGGGGTCGGGAGTCTGGGTAGGAGGAATGGGGGAAGGAGGCAAATAAAGGTGCTTTTGGCGCAATTATTTTCGGGGTTGAATGAACCGAAATGTTTTGGCGCAACTGTTGCCGCCCTTTTATTTGGCTGATGTCCGGTTAAATAAATATCTCACTTGATGTATAACGAACATACTAGCGTAGCGCAGTGGTTAGGTGAACTATATGGCTCCCCATAGCCCGAGGTTCGAATCCTGAGGGACCCCTATTTTTTTGAAAAGATGTAATTTTGTATTATTAAGCAAATGTTTATTTCTAATTTTGCTTTAGTTATTTTTTTTCAAAAATGTGCCAAAACCTCTTAGTTTGGATCCATGATCACTCAAAAAAATTGAGACGCGATTTGGAGATTGTCATCATGCACATAGCTCACATGAGGTGAGATCCCTCACATAGGCACAAGGGTCGTACTGAGACATGTATGTGATAGTGAGTGCTTGCACAACCTCTTTCATCTAAATGATTTCAAAATTTTTGTCATGACAATACAATACATTAGTGTGTCCTTGCAAGATTTTAGAATTTTTTTGGCACCTAAGGGTATTTTTAACATTAATTATTTAGTAAATCAACCAAAAAATTCGAAAAATAGGTAAAAATGTTCTGAAAATTGCACAATGTGCCAAAATCTCTTAGTTTGGATCCATGATCACTCAGAAAAATTGAGACGCGATTTGGAGATTGTCATCATGCACATAGCTCACATGAGGTGAGATCCCTCACATACGCACAAGGGTCGTACTGAGACATGTATGTGATAGTGAGTGCTTGCACAACCTCTTTCATCTGAATGATTTCAAAATTTTTGTCATGACAATACAATACATTAGTGTGTCCTTGCAAGATTTTAGAATTATTTTGGCACCTAAGGGTATTTTTAACATTAATTATTTAGTAAATCAACCAAAAAATTCGAAAAATAGGTAAAAATGTTCTGAAAATTGCACAATGTGCCAAAACCTCTTAGTTTGGATCCATGATCACTCAGAAAAATTGAGACTCGATTTGGAGATTGTCATCATGCACATAGCTCACATGAGGTGAGATCCCTCACATAGGCACAAGGGTCGTACTGAGACATGTATGTGATAGTGAGTGCTTGCACAACCTCTTCATCTGAATGATTTCAAAATTTTTGTCATGACAATACAATACATTAGTGTGTCCTTGCAAGATTTTAGAATTATTTTGGCACCTAAGGGTATTTTTAACATTAATTATTTAGTAAATCAACCAAAAAATTCGAAAAATAGGTAAAAATGTTCTGAAAATTGCACAATGTGCCAAAACCTCTTAGTTTGGATCCATGATCACTCAGAAAAATTAAGACGCGATTTGGAGATTGTCATCATGCACATAGCTCACATGAGGTGAGATCCCTCACATAGGCACAAGGGTCGTACTGAGACATGTATGTGATAGTGAGTGCTTGCACAACCTCTTCATCTCAATGATTTCAAAATTGTGTGTTATATTTTTAAAAAATTGGAACACTAAAAAGTTCAAATAAATGAAATGGAAAATAAATATGAAAGGAAGGAAAAAAGAAAAAAAACAAAAAAAATTGGTTCCCACAGGATTCGAACCTGGGAGGTGTGGCGGTAGAAGTTGGGTGCCTTGGCACTGGGCTAGATAGGGGAGTTCGGTTTTGTGGTGTCATCAATTATATTTATCACGTGAAGGGGCCGCTTTTCCTCCCCAGATCTAATAAAGCGGTTTCCCCCGATCGTCCCCAAAATCGTCACCATTCACACCTCGTCGCCTCCGCTTCCACAGCCGCGTCCTCCGCCACCAGCACCACCTTGCTCTCCTCTTCCCGTCGGAGTCGCCGGCGGTGTGAAGATGGCGAAGAGGGCGAAGAGGATCAAGAACCGCGAGCAGTCACTTCGCGCGACGAACCAGAACCGGGACCCAGCGACCGGGAGGTTCATCCCGGCTCCCGGCGGTGTGGTGGTGCGCGAGCCCTCCGCCTCCACCGCCGGCGTGGGGGGAAGGGTCCCTGACGTCCCGCCAGGGTTCGAGGGGGTCATCCCCAATCGCTCTCGCGCCGGCGGGTCGACATTTTCCCCTTCAAAACCTAAGGTTCGATTTCACAAATTTCCCCTTTTCTTGTTGATGGGTTGTTCGATTAGAATCAGATGATGTGGACTGCGCATGCTCAACAGATTACTCAGAAGATTTTCAGAAATTTGTAGGTTAGGGTTTCATGTTCTTCAGATGTAGCAGGATTGTAGCTAGTTTTTTTATTTTATCTATGTTATTGATTCAATTCGAGATTAATACTGCACTCAGTGACTACATATGGCATTTCTTCAATAGATTGCATTATCAGTAGAATCTCTTTAAATTTTTTCAGTTCAAGTACCCAGTGACTTTATATGGCATTTCTTTATACATTGCTCTGCTGTATTGATCTTAGATAGCCATTTTGGTTAATGGTGGATAGCCATGTTGTATTCCTGGCATTAGTTAACTTTTGCAATGAATAAATGAGTAGAATTTGCTTGGTCAGATTGTGGTCCAAAAATTAGTCAGATTGTGTTCCTGGCATTAGTCAGATGGCATTAGTCTGAAAATAGGTAAAAATGTTATGAAAACGTTATTATTTAGTAGAATTTGCTTGGTGATTGGCATTGGTGCAATTTTTTCAGTTCAAGTACCCAGTGACTTTATATGGAATTTCTTTATACATTGCTTGCACAACCTCTTTCATCTGAACTTGTGTAATGAATTAATCAGTAGAATTTGCTTGGTGATTGGCATTGGTTAATTTGTGCAATGCATTTGTGATAGGTGTTATACCTAGGTGATATGCAGTTAAGTTTGGCGTAGCATTTACAAGTAGCAAAAATTCTTACAAATATCTGAGCCTGCATTTCTTCATCAGAACTTCAGCAAATGAATTGTGGTTCACAAAATTTTCAGGCCAGCGCACATGGGGCGCTCTCCACCGATGCGCGCAGCGTGCTTTGAGAGTCGGGCGAGCGCCGCAACAAGAAGGACAAACAGTTGGTGATTGCTTCTAGTAGCCCTTGCTCTTCTAAGTCTACAAGGCGAAGAAACTAGTTATGTGACAAGGAAGGAGAAGAAGGTGAGTTTACCGATGTGGGCAAATTTATGTGACAAGGAGAAAGGAGAAAATATTATTTGATAAGATAATTGTGGCCTTACCAATGCTCATTTTCATATCGGATGGACTTCGGGAGTTACGAAGGAGGTGTGCTCTTCACAGGATAAAGTGATGCTGCTCGACGTTCAGCTCAACAGGGAGAAGAACAGGTACAACAGACTCCAAGCTGCACTCAAAGCTCCTGCTGACAAGGCAAAGAAGAAGACGAAGTGCATTCCAGAAGAGTGATGGTTCCTGCATGTGTCAACTATGCAACTAACCAGTTCCTTTTGCTTGTAAATATAATTGGTCAGTGCAATGTGGCTAGGTAATAGTGTCCTTTGTCGACACAAGACAAGTATCAAATATGGTTCCTAGTGTCCAACGTGGTAGTAAGACAAGTAACCTATCTGTTGGCATAATAGTGGACTATGAATATATAATATTAGCTTTCCTGCGAACCAAAGTCTTTTGCAATTTTCCTGTGACCAAAATATTTGCAATTTTCTTGTCAAACAATCTGATTTTACAATGCAATATATGGCCTGATAAACAAATACATTAAATGATCTCAAATATTCATACTAGGAACTAACATACTTTTTCAAGTACTAGTAATCTTCATCTTCTGAATGCGGGGACATATCATCATTATTAACAATGTCGTCATCACTACGATCTTTTAAGATCTTGTGTCGTCATCTTCCTCATCATCGCTATCTTCTTCAATAAGTGCGGCTTGCCTCTTGTTTCTTATGAATTCTTGTAAATTGCCTTCTATTATTGTGACTTCCCCACCTTGAATATTATGCAATGGCTCGTTATCATCTCCTTCTTCCACCACATGCTCGATATCTCGAATGGTAATCATCCCGATGCACTTCAAGACGGCCTCTTCTTTTTCAAAGCAACATCATAGATATTCCTATGTTCAAATTTTTGCACAACTCGCCAGTCTTTACCTAAAGATGTGTCTCCAATGTAAAATATCTTTTTCGATTGAGACGATATGATGAAAGGATCAGTCTTGTACCATAATGACTGCACATTGATGGATTTGAAATGTCCGTCATCTTGAAGGCCTTTCCCCTTGCCTTCTTGGTTGTACCAATCGCATCGAAATATAACTACAGTGCGTCAAACTTGAAGGTTCGAGTTATACTGCAACTCAATTACCTCTTTAAGGACTCCATAAAAATCTATGATGTTGCCATTGTGTTCACCGGAGTCATCACACCACCGTTTTGTGTCTGCGTAAACTTTTCACGATCGACTGTGCTATATCGAACACCATTCATCTTGCAAGCTGCCGAAAACTTGACTCGTAAGCATGGACCACATGACAGTGCCCACAATCCTTCGCTAACCGAATCTGGATTAACCTTGCGTTTGTTCTCAATCTGTCGCAAAAAATAAATAAATTATTTGAATAATTACATATGAATTAAATAACAAAATATGTGTAGTTACTTACATAGCGCCTAAACCACTTGGCAAATCCTTGTTGAACCATTCTATCAACATTATTTAGTTGTGCTCCTTGCTGCAATAGCTCATCTCTCGTACAATCTGCAAGGACAAGTACATTTAACAAACCATTATTTATATCCAGTAATAAATATGAATGTACTAAAACTCATACTTACTCCTTAAATTCGTCGACCTCTTCACAATTATGTAGCACATACCAAACTAACTTATCCATAACATCGTCATCAATGTACTTGGACCCTACACCCTCCAACTAGAGTAACACCATGCTGAAAAACAGAGATGTCCATATCCTCCATATCCTCTCCGCCACTATCATCCTCAGAGTTGAATCTAGTGTCCATATCCTCCATGTACCTAGAACAGAACGTCAAAGTATCACTTGCCACATATGCCTCAGCAATTGAACCTTCTGGCTTCGCCCTGTTCCTTACAAAATTCTTCAAAGTGCCCAGACGCCTTTCTATTGGGTACATCCATCCATACTGAACAGGACCTCTAAGCAGTGCCTCGTCAGGTAGATGTACACACAAGTGCACCATCACATCAAAGAAGGCAGGGGGAAATATTTTCTCAAGCTTGCATAGGATCAATGGAATCTGTTCTTTCAGCCGTTTCACAACATCAATCCTAAGATTTCTACTGCACAGCTCCCTAAAAAAGGTCCCGAGCTCAGCAATTGCTTCATACACATCCTTTGGCACCAGTCCTCTAAGTCCTGCAGGATGATTCTTTGAAGGAGTATGTGGCAAGAATGTGTCTTCAGCTTTCCAACCACCCTCGATCCATCTTCACTAATATATCTTGCTAGGTTAGCAGCATATCCATCAGGAAACTTGATACCTTTCAGAAACTTGCCAAACTGGACTTTTTGATCCTTCCCCAAAACATAAGGAGCAGGTGGAGCACTGACTGAGTTGTTCCCTTTCTCCTGTAAGTGCAAATGATGTCTGATACCCATATCGAACAAATCTAGTCTAGCATTATGTGTGTCCTTGGTCTTCCCCGGTACACTGAGTAATGTGCACAGAATGTTTTCACATACGTTTTTCTCTATGTGCATCACATCAAGATTATGTGGAAGCTTCAAATGTTTCCAGTAAGGCAATCTCCACAATGCAGATTTCCGGCTATAAATCTTTGGACCCACATTACGCTTTCTTTTTTTCCCACTGGGTTCAGATTCCTTCATCTCCTTCCCTGGCCTCACATCTTTCACCTTCTCTAGCTCCTCTACCACCTCATTCAAAGTGAACCTCTGTGGCGCTTCTTTGTTTTCCCGCTTACCATCGAAAGCCAAGCTTCTCCGCCATGCATGTGTCTTTGGAAGGTATCGACGATGTCCAATATAACATACCTTATTCCTTATTGCCCGAGACAACGGATCCTTGTCGTAGTAAATACATGCATAATACCCTTTTGTAGTTCTCCCAGACAACGTGCTCAATGCTGGATAATCATGTATACACCATAGCACAGCAGCACGAAGGTCAAACTTCCTACCAGTACATGCATCATAGGTACTGACACCCTTCCATAGCTCTAGCAGTTCTTCAATTAGGGGCTCAAGGAACACATCAAAATCCTTTCCTGGACATTTTGGACCAGGGATGAGTAATGACATAAAGCAATTTGCAGGATTCACACATTCCCATGGTGGCAGATTCAGTGGAGTCAGAAGCACTGGCCACATACTGCATCGCGTACTCATGTTGCCAAATGGATTGAACCCATCCGTAGCTAAGGCAAGCCTCAAGTTCCTCGGTCTCGCTCGCAAAGTCTTTTTCCTTATCGTCAAAGTACTTCCATGCCTCCCCATCGATTTGGATGGCTCATTAAATTGTCCACTGGCGTCCTCACTTTCTTGTGCCATTGAGTTTCCTCTGAAGTCCGCTTTGAAGCAAATATTCTCTTTCAACCTTGCAACGAGTGGAAAATGTCTCAGAACCTTATGTGGAACCTGCTTGGTCCCAGTTTCGTCTTTCCATCTGGACTCCTTGCATACTGGGCGCGCATTCAACTTTGCATACTTGGATGTTTTCGAATCCCGAAATAACACACAATTGTTCTTGCACACATGTATGTTTTCGTATCCAAGGCCCAACTCTCGAAGGTATTTCTTTGCCTCATCATAAGAATTTGGCAACTCACTCTTAGGGTATCCTGATGAGATCAAGTTCATCATCGTGGAAAATCCTGCATTGCCGATTCGATAACGACACTTGATATACAACATCCTCACCATAAATGAGAATTTTGAATGCCTAGATCCGGGCTAAGTGCCTTCTTTGCATTTTCGAGCACTCTTGCAAACCTAGGTCGTTCTCCATCGGCCTCGCTTGAGCATACGGATCTCCAATCATCTCTCGGTACTCCAAGATCCTGATCATCAACATGATCATCATCGTCCACATCCACATGAATCCCATAATCATGATCACCTTCCACATCCTGTCGCTCCGTACTCTCAGCTTCAGTACTATCTGCAGGCTCCCCATGATAAATCCACCTGGTGTATGTAGCTGACATTCCAAAGATGTGTATGTGGTTTTCTACATCATGCTGGGGTCGCGCTTTTTTATTCAGACAATTGCGGCAAGGACAACGTATCTCTGTGTCTTCTGGGTATCTTTCTCTAACAAAATTCATAAACTGTTCAACTCCTTTCAAATATGCAGGTGTGAATTGTTTCCCAAAAATCCAATTTCTATCCATCTGTTTTGACAAACACAACATATTCAATTGATAAAATAAAACAGATTAAATTGAACACATGTACAAAAAAAATTGCAAATTTAATTAAACAATTAATTGATAAACAAAACTTTGAATCTTAATTTCGGGATAAAAAAATTAAGTCACAGTTGCATTTAAGAACTAAACTTTCTAGCACTTATGCATATCTCAACAAAAAAATTCAAACAACCATAATCCTCAAACCTTGCAGCCGCCGCCGACGTCCTAACCACGATGGAGACGCCTCTCGTCACGCCGGACACCGCCTGCGTCCCTCGTTTCGAGCGCGGGATGTCACGATCACGAAGCTCCTCGCGCCGGACTCCGCCGCTCGTCCCCGAGTCGCGAGCGCCGCCGCCCCTCGTCTTCGACTCGCGAACGATCGTATTCCGCACGTACAAAACAACTTAGGTCTCATTACACAGGGCCCATTATGATCAATGACAGGCCCATTATTCTCAACTTCAATAATAAACTTATAATTAGACTAAATGCAAGTACACAACATGAAATAACTAGTACTGCGGTGGTATGGTTCCTTCTTCTAAACCAACTAGTCCCTGGTTCAAAGCTCCGCAGGAGCACTTTTTTTAACATATTTCAATTTTTCCATAATCTGTAACCAATTTCATTCATCATTAGTTGTTCCAAACGATACTACTTAAATTATGACCATAACAAACCTAATCTGTGACCACCTCATTTCGTCATCAGCATACACCATACCAAATTTTAATCTATGACGATCTCCTTTTACGATTCAGTGACGTTTTTTTCATTTTCGTCATTATTTTTTGACCCAAATCTTCGTCGCTCGTAACTTATGACGAAACTTAAGACTTCGTCATTGAATACATACCATTCTGTGACAAAATTAAGCAGCGTCACAAGCAGATCGTCACTGATGATCACTTTTCTAGTAGTGTAACCAAGCCACTGAAACATGTCAAGATCATATAAAGACATTTACACATGAGAGAGCATACATGTGAATTTTTCAAAAACATAGCCATCAACCATGGATTATTCATCAAGATCATCAAGAGCTAAGGCAAACTAACCATAGCATACCAAACAAGCTCACAAAGACATAAATAGCATTCCATGGTGAACAATGTATATAGGAGAAGATTTTCCTATCCAATGCATATGATACAAAATGCATGCAAACTAAGATACAAAGATGCCTATACATCATGTTACATATGCCATGCCAAATGCAAGAAATGCACAAAGGAAAGTTATACATATGCTACAAAGGAGCTCCCACACACCCAACTCAAGAAATCAAACACACACCAAGTCCCCCCCGCAAACGAGTGAAAGTTGCTTGATCTAGGGGTTTGGTGAAAATATCGGCTAGTTGGTCATGTGTGGGTACATGGATCAAAGTTATCCTTCCTTTTTCTACGTTGTCTCTCATAAAATGATACCTCACTTCTATGTTGAGGACCAGGAGCGTCCCAGTGGTCGATGGATGACCGCTCCTCAGTGATGAGTGATTGACAACGGGTGTTGGACTGACTCTTGGCTTAGTGCTCAGGTGTAGGCTGCGGCCTAGCTCGTGTTGTTGCAGGTGAAGAACGGGCGCGAAAGGTCTTCAGCCTTGAGGGGCCTCCGGGAGATGGAGAGACAAGTAGGCTCGGTTCGAGGGACCGGTGGACGGCGGGACTAGGTGCGGGCCACATGGTGGCGATACGAGCAAGACGAAGTCACGGACAATCGAGCCGGTGCACGGTGGCGGTCGAGTCAAGTGGTTTGGCGGGAGGCCGGACCGAGCATGCGGGGTTTGGTGGTTTGCCCACAAAACCATCGGCGGACGGTTTCTTGGTTTGGGCCTCAAAACCAAGTCCGAGGGCCCAACACAACGGAGACGGGATCCGGCGTGTCGGGAAGCTTCGAGGCGGAGGACACGCGGCGGGATCGCATGGCTTGCGTCGGGAGGACGCGGGGTGCGGCAAAGGCGTGACCGTCCGATGGCAAGACCCACAAACATTACCTAAATGCCCCTACGTGGGTTGTATCACCAGTAGTTTAGTTAGGGGTAGTCGAGTCATTTACCACTCCGGCGGGACCTGATATATAAGCCATGAGTGTGTGTGGATGGCTCTCTCTCTCCGTGACTTAGGGTTTCATTTCCTCCCTCCTCTTTCTCATTTTTCATAGCTATTTTTCTTCCATTTTTCTCTAGGCTAGCATGAGAGCTTCATGAGAGATTTGTTGAGAGGGATGGATGCTAGGGCGGCATGCTAGACCTTGTGAATCTTTCCTGGTTTGTATAGAAGATTCGGGGTTGTTTTTCGTGGCTTTTCGTGCTTGTTTTCGTGCCTTTGTTCCCGGTGTGATTCCGCGGATTTGAGTGGGTTTCTCCCCCGGATTTCTTTAAGGGAAACATGGATAGATGTCTTGTGCATCTTTGTGCTTGATCTTGTGCCCTCAAACGCGGGAAACCACTTCGATTCGTGAGTTTTCGTTCGGTGCTCTAGCTTTTGGTGGTGCTCAAAGGATTCGCGATTCCCGGTGATTTAGGGAGTTAGGAGGCAAGTTTTTTGGGTTATAGCATCCTTGTGTGACGCTTTTCAAGTCCCCAAACCCTTGTCTCCATAGCTTCAACCGTTTGGGAAATCCGATGATGATTTGGGGGAGTTGACTTTCGGGGTCGGGCTGTTTTTGCTCTGTCCGCACCTGGCGGACAGTCCGCGGGGAGGTCGCGGACGGTCCGCGTGGGTCGTGTTCGTCGTGTGTTCGTCGTGTTCTTGCGCGTCCTCATTTTCGATCCGGTTTGGCTTTTGGTTTTTGTTGCAGCCAGTTTGCGGACGGTCCGGGCTTGAGTAGCGGACGGTCCGCGGGTGGCGCGGACGGTCCGCCCGGCCTCGGCGGACGGTCCGTTTTTCTCGGGTCGCTTCTGGTGTTCTGTGTGTGTTTAACGGACGGTCCGCGGGGGAGGGCCGGACGGTCCGCGGCCGTCGGCGCGGACGGTCCGCGGTAGCAGGTCGGACAGTCCACGCGGTTCATCGCGGACGGTCCGCACGCGCGGGCCGGCGGACGGTCCGCCAGAGGCGTGTGCGGTCTTGTTTGTTTTGATTCCTACCTTCCCTTTCTAGTGCTTCCGCGTGTGCTTCTAGGAATCGTTCCTAAGGCTAGAGGTTGATCCATAACCTCGTGGTCTTGGCGATTGGTGCGTGATTCGATCCATCGCTTGTGTGTGACCGGGGTTTGTCTAGGGTATAGGCCGGATTCTTTTGGAAGAATTTTTACCGGCTCCTATTCCCCACCCCCCCTCTATAGTCGCCATCCGATCCTTCAATTGGTATCAGAGCTTGGTGCCGGATTCTTTGCGACTTTGACAAGTCTCGAATCCTAAGATGGCGTACGTTGAGCGGGGCGGTCCGCCGCACTTCGATGGCAAGGGTTACCACAAGTGGGCGGCTCGTATGATGATCTTTCTTCGTGGGAAACCGTTGGATTTCATTGTGCTTGACAAGACCTATGCTATTCCGGTCAACATCCATACTCTTATGGTGACCGATGCCGGTGCCAAGGCCAAGTATGAGGCTAATGCAAAAGCCGTTGATCACTTGGTCCGGAGCTTGTGTGATCCAGAGTTTGAGCGTGTTCACCATTTGAATCTTGCTTGGCAAATTTGGGAGAAGTTGTTGGTTGCTCACGGTGGTGATAACCATGTGAAGGCTCGCCTCTTTGTCTCTTACCGGATGCAATATGAGAATTTCACTCCACTTCCCGGTGAGGACATTGATGCGATGTTTCAGAGGTTCACCGCCATCGTGAACAACATGAAGGCTAATGTTGAGGATTTTCCGTACACCGAGCATGATCAGGCTTTGAAGCTCTTGCATGTCTTGGACCCAAATGTTTGGGGTGCTAAGGTTTAGGCCATCAAGGAGTCTGGGCATTACTTGACTATTGAGTTGGATGACCTCTTTTCTAAGCTCAAGTCGGCTGAGGTCGACAGGAAGTTGCAATCCAAGCATGAGGGCTCGACTGACCATAGTCTTGCTCTTGTGGGCGGATCAAAGGGCAAATCTAACCCTTCCTGTCGACAGTTTTCCTTGTCTTCTCTCATGTCCATTCCGGATGAGGAGTTTGATGTCTTGGGCGAGGAGGAGCCGGCCTTGCTCTCAAGAAGGTTTGAACGACTACACGAGAGTCGGAGGAACGCAAGGCGGAGCTCGGGGACGTGCTACAAGTGTGGCAAGCGTGGCCACTTCATCGCCGAGTGCCCGAAGCGGAGGAGAACAAGTACAAGGTGAACGAGTACAAGGCGCACCCGAGGCGTGAAGACAAGTACTCCTCCAAGGGCAAGCACTTCAACAAGTCCAAGAGCAAGGACAAGGACAAGCGGCGACCGAGCAAGAGCGGTTACAAGAAGAACAAGGCAAGAGCGATGGTGCCCGGTGCGAGCGACGTCGACTCAAGCTCAAGCGAGGAGCAGTCAAGCTCAAGCAGCAAAGATGAAGACGCCGGGAGGCGCAATGGCAAGAAGAGTGCAAGCCGGAACCTCAGCGGGTTGAGCTGTATGGCGCTTGAGGGCTTTTGTGGCATGGCCCATAGCTCAAGCAGCAAGAAGAGCGAGAAGGAAGACAGTGACTCCGACTCTGAGGATGAGGTAAATCGTGACCCCGACTCTTTGCTTGCTGAGATTGCTAGGTTGAATGGCTTGCTTGACAACCGTGATAGTGTGCTTAGAGATGCCAAAAAGATGAGGAAAGATCTTAGGGCACAACTTGAGAATGCTAGCGAGAAAGTAGGAGAGTTAGAGTCAAAATTGCTTGAATTGAAACTTGAGAATGACTCTTTGAAACTTGCTCCTATCGCTCCCGATGATGTTGAATGTGTTGAGTGTGATGCATGGTTGAATGAGATCAAACTGCTTAATGAGAAGAATGCTTCTACTTTGGCTCAACTAGATGCTCTTAGGACTGAACATGATGAGCTTAAGGCTAGACCTACTTTGCTTGGTGCTTGCAAATCATGTCCTACTATGCATGCTAAGCTTGTTGATGCTCGTTCTACCATTAGTTCTTTGGAAGCATCTTTGAAATCTCCTGTTGTCAATGCATGCACTAGCTGTGATGAAGTTACTTTGCGCAATCTTGAACTTACTTCCCGTTTGGATGTCATCTATGAGGAGAATGACTATTTGAGGAAGGTGTTGGGTTGGTTGTCCGGGCGGGAACCTCAATTGAAAATCATGATTGAGGAGTTCAAGAGAGCCGATGGTCGTGGTTTGGGGTTTGAGAAGTTGGGTGAGAAAGTGGAAGAGAACAAAGGGGGGAGAGTGTGTACGAGAAGTGTGTTGAGTCTAACCCCAAGTTTGAGGTGATCGGAGAGATCCAAGTCCCACTCCCAAAAGCACCCAAGAACTCTTTCACACCAAAGCCCAACCACCTTTGCAACAAGCTTGACACAACCCAAGATCCACCCAAATTCCCACCTAAGACAAATGATTTCCGAAACCGAGTGAAGTTTGTGGGTGAGAAGGGTGAGAAGCCTAGAGAGAAGCCGAGCCTAAACCAAAACTCATCCCCTTCGGGGTGTGAGTATTGTGGAAAGGAGAGGCATTTTGCGAGTTTTGCTACAAGAGGAAGAGGGATGAGAGGCTTGCTAGGGAGCAAGCAAACCAGGACAGGTATCGCCGGCCCTCATGGTATTCCCGAGCCTAGAGTGCCACTTCCACGGGGTGTGGGAAGTGTGAGGAGTGTTGGCGGTGTTCCCACGGAGAGGTGGTGGTGAGAGGTTTGTCAGGAGAGATGATGGTGTGCGTGCTGGTGAGAGGCTTGGTCGGGCTCGTGGTGGTTTTGCTGGACGTCCTCCTACTCGTCCTCAGTACGGGCTTAGGGGAGATGATCGCAGCTTTGGGTTCCAGAGGAACTACAGACCACGTTTTTCCCCTCGTGGTGCTCGTACTCCTCCCATGGGACATGGGAAGTTTGGTGGCAAGGGAGTGATGTTTGCTAACCCCTCTTTTGAGCAGATGGCTCGACACTGGTTTAACTTTCTTTGTGCTAACCCCCGGTGTCAATTCGCTAGCTCACTCTCGTTCTTGTTTCGACCGGGCAGCGGGAGGCTTGGAGGACATTTGGTTGATCGACTCCGGTGTTCTCGACATATGACCGGAGATAAGAAGTGGTTCTCCGGCCCTCACCCCGGTGAAGGAAAAGTTGTACATCACATTTGGGGACAATGGACGAGGTAGGGTGTTGTCTGAGGGTGTTGTGCATGTGAGTGACAAGGTAACGTTGAAGAGAGTGGCTCTTGTGAAGTCTTTGGGTTTTAATTTGCTTTCGGTTTCTCAGTTGCTTGATGAAGGTTTTGAGGTGCGTTTCAAGTCTTGCGAGTCTCGTTTGCTTGATTTTCGAGGTGATCTTGTCGTATGATCATCCCCGAGGGTCGATTTTCGTGGCGATTTCTCTCGTTCTTTGGGTCCTCGCTCGCTGTTTGATGGCTGGTCCTTCTTCTGATTTGTGGAAATGGCATAGGCGGTTGGGACACTTGAGCTTTGATTTGGTTTCCCGCTTGAGTGGTCTTGATCTTGTCCGAGGATTGCCGAAGTTGAAGCTTGAGAAGGATTTGGTTTGTGCTCCTTGTAGGCATGGTAAGATGGTAGCCACTCCCCATCCACCCCTGACCGATGTCATGACCGAGCGTCCGACGGAGCCGTTGCATATGGACCTTGTTGGGCCGGCTCGAGTTCGCTCGGTGGGTGGGAAGTGGTATGTCCTTGTTGTGGTGGACGATTACTCTCGCTATGCCCGGGTGTTCTTCTTGGAGGATAAGAGTGAGACTTTTGGTTTTGTTCGAGATCCGATCGTGAGGTTGAAAAACGAGAGGCATGGGAATGCTATTCGAGCTATCCGCAAGTGATAATGGCTGCGAGTTCAAGAACTCTCGTTTTGATGCCTTTTGTCGTGACCTAGGTCTTGAACATCGGTATTCGACCCCTTATGTGCCCCCTCAAAATGGAGTCGTGGAAAGGAAAAATCGGACTCTCCGTGAGATGGCTAGGACGATGCTCGATGAGCACGGGACTCCTAGGAGGTATTGGGCCGAGGCGGTCAATACGCCTTATCATGTTTCCAACGAGATTTTATTGCGAGCTTTCAAGAAGAAGACTCGTTATGAGCTTATGCATGGTCGGGCGCCCAAGGTGAGTCACTTCCGAGTTTTTGGCTGCAAGTGCTTTATTTTGAAGAAGGGAAAACTCGACAAGTTTGAGGCTAGGTCTAGTGATGGTATTTTCTTTGGATATGCTAACCATTCTAGAGCCTATAGGGTGCTTAACCTTGAGACTAACAAAATCATGGAGACTTGCGAGGTGACCTTCGACGAGACAATGCCATGTACCTCTCTTGGCTTTGAATGTGCAGGTGATGAAGAGATGGCTGAGGACCTCTTTGAAGAGGAGAAGGACGAAGCTGGAGATGATGATGGGGAGAACCATGCGCCCGAAGCTGAGCATGTACCCACTACTTCCCCTACGACCACTTTGGAGCATGGACCGTCTACATCATGGACAACGACGGTGCAACAAGAGGACCAGACAAGAGAAGCTGAAGTTGAGGGGGAGGTAGTCTCGAGGCGTGAGGCTCCCCGGCGGATTCAAGAAGTGCATCCCCTGTCGAAGATCATTGGGAACATCGACGAACGCACAACACGGTCAAGGTCCAGGAATACTTCTCATTTTGCTCATGCTGCTTTTGTTGCTACTTTTGAGCCCAAGGACATTGGACATGCTTTATCTGATGCAAACTGGGTCAATTCTATGCATGAGGAGTTGGAAAATTTTGAGAGGAACCAGGTGTGGGAGTTAGTTGAACCACCTCCAAATTGCCATCCCATAGGAACCAAGTGGGTTTGGAAGAACAAAGAGGGAGAGAATGGGATGGTTGTGAGAAACAAGTCCAGACTTGTTGCTCAGGGGTTTAGTCAGAAGGAGGGGATCGACTATGAGGAGACCTTTGCTCCTGTGGCCCGTCTTGAGGCAATTCGGATCCTTCTAGCCTTTGCCGTGGCTAAAGGGTTCAAGTTGTTTCAGATGGACGTGAAGAGTGCTTTTCTCGAATGGGGTCATAGAGGAGGAGGTGTATGTGAAGCGACCACACGGGTTTGAGAGTGAGTTGTACCCACACAGGGTATACAGGTTGAAAAGGGCTCTGTATGGGTTGAAACAGGCGCCCCGTGCTTGGTATGAGAGATTGAGAGGTTTTCTTTTGAGCAGAGGGTTTGTGATGGGTACCGTGGATAGAACCTTGTTTATCCTCAAGCATGGAAATGACTTGCTGATTGTTCAGATATACGTGGATGATATTGTCTTTGGTGGCTCGTCACATAACCTTGTTGCCAAGTTTGCAGATGAGATGAGCAGGGAGTTCGAGATGAGCATGATGGGCGAGTTGCAGTATTTTCTCGGGGCCGCGATCAAGCAAGTGAAGGACGGTACATTTGTGCACCAAACCAAGTACACGAAAGACATGCTAAGGAAGTTCCGGATGTAAGATGTGAAGCCGATGTCGACTCCCATGGGGAGTACGGCCACTTTGGATGCGGATGAGGACGGAGAACCGGGGGACCGGACGGGAGTACGGGAGCATGATCGGCTCCCCTCCTCTACTTGACGGCGACGAGGCCGGACATACGGTTCGGCCGTGTGTCCGTGCGCTCGTTTTCGTGCTTCGCCGAGGACATCACATCGACAGCCGTCAAGAGGATTTTCGGTACCTACGGTCCGCCCTCGGTCTTGGCCTTTGGTATTCTTCCTCCTCGACTCTTTCTCTTCATGGTTTTTCCGATGCGGATTTTGCTGGATGTCGAGTCGAGAGGAAGTCTACTTCTGGTACTTGCTAGTTTCTTGGGTCTTCGTTGGTCTCATGGTCTTCCCGCAAGCAGTCTAGTGTAGCTCAGTCTACCACAGAGGCAGAGTATGTTGCTGCCGCGAGTTGTTGTTCCCAGCTGTTGTGGATTTCATACACTTTGAGAGACTTTGGTGAGGAGTGCACCCAGATCCCACTTCTTTGTGATAGCACCAGTGCCATAAGCGTAGCCAAAAATCCAGTGCTTCACTCCAGAACCAAACATATAGAAGTGAGGTATCATTTCTTGAGGGACAATGTGGAGAAAGGAAGCATTGTGTTGAGCCATGTCCCTACCCAAGATCAGCTTGCAGACATTTTCACAAAGCCTCTCGACCAAGCTACATTTGTGCGCTTGCGGGGGGAACTTGGGGTTTGTTGCCCTTTCTAGTTGATTCTTGGGGGATTTCCTTTTTGTACCATATGTATCATACCATGTTTTACTTTGATGTATATACATGCTTTGCTTGATGTACAAACCATGGTAGGATAGCCATCTTGTCATATATCATGTTGCATTTGTCATATATTGCATTTTAGGACGATGAGCTTCTTTCATATGCCATATTTGAGTCTCTTTAGCTATTTGTGAGATATTGGTTATATGTGTGGAGAAATGGTGATGGGAGGCTATGCTCTTGGAATATTTGAGATATATGTGTGGTGAGATAGCCCCCTTTTGAAATAAATGCTAAACTTGACTAATTTTTGATGAAATTTGCTCCACTCGTGTGTAGTTGTGTATCCATGTCACAGTTTGGTCTAAATGTGCTTTTCATGCTTAGATTGTGCTTGGATGCCTTGTTCTTGCATTTGGGCCAAAGGCCATATATCATTGTGAATGTTTAGCCTATGTTGCATTCATGGGGGAGCATAAGCTTCTTTTTGCCGCAAAGGCACTTCATTACCATGAAATGAATTAATCTTGAAAAGAAGTGTGCATGCTTGAAAAATGCTCCATCCATCATGTCTATGCTTAAAATGCTTTATCTTTCACATATGGGTGCTAAACATGTTGCATGATGTTCACCAGTGGAGAAGTCTCCCCGAAGTGGACACATGGCTCATGAGCTTTGACATGACATGCTTTGCTTTATGGGTGTTTGCCATGATCTTTTGCTGAGAATTTGATATCCTTGTATGATCTTTGAATGGTATGCATGTTTGTGGCTCAAGTGTGACATGGATAGGCTTTTACATGTGAAGCGAGCCTTCTTTTGGTAAAACTACTTAAATCTGAAAATTTTGCTTTGTCACATGCTTGTATTTTCATATATTACTTGTGGCAATGCTTTGACTATGCTATGATTCATATGTGTGATCTTTGTCTCATTTTTAGCCTTTGACACTAGATTTGGCCTATTTGAGAAGCTCATGTAGTTGTTTATATGCTTTGTTTTGCATTTCGCATTTTCACCTTGATTCATACATTGTCAACAAGGGGGAGAAGAGGTGAGCTTAATGAAAATTCAGAAGAGGTGAGCTGAAATTTGGAAGTTTGCATCCACATGTTCAGGGGGAGCTTGCATTTGTTCAGGGGGAGCTTTCTTGCTGTTTTCGGTGTGGAGTTTGTGCTTTGCTTGGCTTGTGACCTTTCTTCGCCTTTCTTTGGTTTTGGTCATGAGTTGAGCTTCTTTGTTTTTCTTTCTTCTTCTTTTCTCTTTTTCTCTGAATTTCATTTCGCGTTGTGTGTTGTCAATGCACTCATCAAGGGGGAGATTGAGGACCAGGAGCGTCCCAGTGGTCGATGGATGACCGCTCCTCAGTGATGAGTGATTGACAACGGGTGTTGGACTGACTCTTGGCTTAGTGCGCAGGTGTAGGCTGCGGCCTAGCTCGTGTTGTTGCAGGTGAAGAACGGGCGCGAAAGGTCTTCAGCCTTGAGGGGCCTCCGGGAGATGGAGAGACAAGTAGGCTCGGTTCGAGGGACCCGGTGGACAGCGGGACTAGGTGCGGGCCACATGGTGGCGATACGAGCAAGACGAAGTCACGGACAATCGAGCCGGTGCACGGTGGCGGTCGAGTCAAGTGGTTTGGCGGGAGGCCGACCGAGCACGCGGGGTTTGGTGGTTTGCCCACAAAACCATCGGCGGACGGTTTCTTGGTTTGGGCCTCAAAACCAAGTCCGAGGGCCCAACACGACGGGGAGACGGGATCCGGGCGTGTCGGGAAGCTTCGAGGCGGAGGACACGCGGCGGGATCGCATGGCTTGCGTCGGGAGGACGCGGGGTGCGGCAAAGGCGTGGCCGTCCGATGGCAAGACCCACAAACATTACCTAAATGCCCCTACGTGGGTTGTATCGCCAGTAGTTTAGTTAGGGGTAGTCGAGTCATTTACCACTCCGGCGGGACCTGATATATAAGCCATGAGTGTGTGTGGATGGCTCTCTCTCTCCGTGACTTAGGGTTTCATTTCCTCCCTCCTCTTTCTCATTTTCGTAGCTATTTTTCTTCCATTTTTCTCTAGGCTAGCATGAGAGCTTCATGAGAGATTTGTTGAGAGGGATAGATGCTAGGGCGGCATGCTAGACCTTGTGAATCTTTCCTGGTTTGTATAGAAGATTCGGGGTTGTTTTTCGTGGCTTTTCGTGCTTGTTTTCGTGCCTTTGTTCCCGGTGTGATTCCGCTGATTTGAGTGGGTTTCTCCCCGGATTTCTTTGAGGGAAACATGGATAGATGTCTTGTGCATCTTTGTGCTTGATCTTGTGCCCTCAAACGCCGGGAAACCACTTCGATTCGTGAGTTTTCGTTCGGTGCTCTAGCTTTTGGTGGTGCTCAAAGGATTCGCGATTCCCGGTGATTTAGGGAGTTAGGAGGCAAGTAATTTGGGTTATAGCATACTTGTGTGACGCTTTTCAAGTCCCCAAACCCTTGTCTCCATAGCTTCAACCGTTTGGGAAATTCGATGATGATTTGGGGGAGTTGACTTTCGGGGTCGGGCTATTTCTGCTCTGTCCGCACCTGGCGGACAGTCCGCGGGGAGGTCGCGGACGGTCCGCGTGGGTCGTGTTCGTCGCGTGTTCGTCGTGTTCTTGCGCGTCCTCGTTTTCGATCCAGTTTGGCTTTTGGTTTTTGTTGCAGCCAGTTTGCGGACGGTCCGGGCTTGAGTAGCGGACGGTCCGCGGGTGGCGCGGACGGTCCGCCCGGCCTCGGCGGACGGTCCGTTTTTCTCGGGTCACTTCGGTGTTCCGTGTGTGTTTAACGGACGGTCCGCGGGGAGGGCCGGACGGTCCGCGACGTCGGCGCGGACGGTCCGCGGTAGCAGGTCGGACAGTCCGCGCGGTTCATCGCGGACGGTCCGCACTGCCAGGCCGGACAGTCCGCCAGGAGCTGTGTGCAGTGCTGTTTGTTTCGATTCCTTCCTTCCCTTTCTAGTGCTTCCGCGTGTGCTTCTAGGAATCGTTCCTAAGGCTAGAGGTTGATCCATAACCTCGTGGTCTTGGCGATTGGTGCGTGATTCGATCCATCGCTTGTGTGTGACCGGGGTTTGTCTAGGGTATAGGCCGGATTCTTTTGGAAGAATTTTTACCGGCTCCTATTCACTCCCCCCCTCTCTAGTCGCCATCTGATCCTTCATATGTGCTTGGTTTTGGAATGGAGCACTGGATTCTTTGCAACGCTTATGGCACTGGTGCTATCACATTGAAGTGGAACATGGGTATACTCCTCACCAAAGTCACTCATGGTGTATGAAATCCAAAGGAGCTGAGAGCAACAACTAGCAGCGGCAACATACTCTGCCTCGGTAGTGGATTGAGCAACACTCGATTGTTTGCGAGAAGACCAAGACACCAAAGAAGACCCCAAAAACTGGCAAGTCCCAGAAGTGGACTTCCTATCCAACCGACACCCGGCAAAATCCGCGTCTGAAAAACCATGAAGCGCCAAATAAGAGGACGAGGAGTACCAAAGGCCGAAGTCGGGAGTGTGTCGCAAGTACCTGAAAATTCGCTTCACTGCTTGCAGATGCGAAGTCCTCGGAGACGCTTGAAAACAAGCGCACATACACACCGAGAACTGGATGTCCAGCCTCGTCGCCGTCAAGTAGAGGAGTGACCTGATCATGCTCCGGTACTCCTTCTGGTCCACATGTTCACCTTCCTCATCCGCATCAAGAGCTGTAGTCGTACTCATCGGCGTCGTCATAGCCTTGGAATACTCCATCTTGAACTTCCGCACAATGTCCTTGGTGTACTTAGCTTGGTGCACAAATGTTCCTTCCTTTGATTGTTTGATTTGTAGCCCGAGGAAGAACTGCAACTCGCCCATCATGCTCATCTCAAATTCCCTGCTCATATCCTCTGCAAACCTTGCAACAAGAGAGTTAGACGAGCCACCAAAGACAATATCATCCACGTACACATGCACAATCAGGATATCTCTGCCCTCCCTCAGCAAAAACAAGGTCTGATCGACCTTCCCTATCTCAAAGCCTCTCTCAAACAAGAACCCCCTGAACCTACCATACCAAGCTCTAGGCGCCTGCTTCAACCCATACAGCGCCTTTCTCAACTTGTACACCCGGTGGGGGTACTTCTCACTCTCAAACCCCGGAGGTTGCCTCACATACACTTCTTTCTCCAACACACCAAATTCAGAAAAGCACTCTTCACATCCATTTGGTGCAACTTGAACCCTTTAGCCACGGAAAAGGCTAGAAGGATCCTAATCGCCTCCAAACGGGCTACGGGAGCAAAGGTCTCCTCGTAGTCAATCCCCTCTTTCTGACTGAACCCCTGAGCAACAAGCCTCGACTTGTTTCTCACAGCCTCACCTTTCTCTCCCTCTTTGTTCTTCCACACCCACTTTGTACCAATCGGCTTACACCCTGGGGGAGGGTCAACCAACTCCCAAACCTGATTCCTCTCAAAGTTCTCCAACTCCTCATGCATTGAATTAACCCAATCGTGATCCGATAGTGCGTGTCCAATGTCTTTGGGCTCAAAAGTAGCAACAAATGCAGCATGAGCGAAATGGGAGTTGTTTCGAACCCTTGACCATGTAGTGCGTTCATTCACGTCGCCGATGATCCTCGAAGCTGGGTGATCCACTTGTACTCGCCGGGGAGGTTCTCGCCTCGATGCTACCTCCCCCTCAACATCAGCTTCTCCTCGTTCTTGATTTGTCGTCGTAGGTGTAGTAGATGGTCTGTCCATCACCGTAGTCGAAGTAGTGGGTACATGTTCAGCCGGGAGCACCGCACCGCCATCTTCATCGTCTCCATGTTCATGCTCCTCCTCCTGAAAGATCTCCTCGCCAAGCTCATAATCACCTGCACACTCAAAGACAAGCTGACTACGTGGCTCTGTCTCGTCGAAGGTTACCTCGCAAGTCTCCACGATTTGGTTAGTTTCAAGATTGAGCACACGATATGCTCTATAATGAGATGCATAACCAAAGAAAATACCATCGACAAACCTAGCCTCAAACTTATACAACTTTCTGCCTTTCTTCAGAATGAAACACTTGCAACCAAAGACATGGAAGTGACTCACCTTGGGTGTGAGACCATGCATCAACTCATAGCATGTTTTCTTCTTGTGCACTCTGAGGTAGATCCTGTTCGACACATAGCACGCGGTATTCACCGCCTCAGCCCAATACCTCCTCGGAGTCCTATGCTCATCAAGCATCGTCCGAGCCATCTCGCACAAAGTCCTGTTCTTCCTTTCCACAACTCCATTCTGGGGAGGCGTATACGGACTCGAAAACTGGTGCTCAAGACCAAAGTCATGGCAAAAGGTTTCAAAACGAGAGTTTCTGAATTCCGAGCCATTATCACTGCGGATAGCTCATATGGCATCTCCGTGCCTCTCGTTCCTCAACCTCAAGACTAGATTCGAACAAAACCAAACGTCTCCCCCTTATCCTCGAGAGAGAACACCCACGCATACCGAGAGTAGTCGTCCACCACAACAAGGACATACCACTTCCCACCCGCAGATCGCACACGAGCTGGGCCAACAAGGTCCATATGGAGCAGCTCACATGGACGCTCAGTCATCACATCGGTGAGAGGCGGGTGAGAAGAGGCTACCATCTTGGCATGCCTACAAGGCGCACAAACCAACTCTTTCTCAAGCCTCAACTGTGGCAATCCTCGGACCAAATTGAGTTTACTCAAGCGTGACAAAAGGTCAAAGCTCAAGTGACCCAACTTCCTATGCCACTTCCACAACTCACTCGAAGAACCAGCCAAGAAACAACGCTCCACACCCAAAGACTGAGAAAAATCAGCACGAAACACCTGACCCTTGGGAATGACCATACAGACAAGGTCCCCTCGAGAGTCCAAAATCCGAGAACCACCGGGCCGAAACAACACCTCAAAACCCTCATCCAACAGCTGAGACATAGAAAGCAGATTGTACCCCAGTGATTGAACAAGAGCAACACGCCTCAGAGTGATCTTGTCACTCACCTTAATCTCACCTTCTGAAAGCACACATCCACGCCCATTGTCCCCAAAAGTGATGTACCTCTTTGTCACCACCGGGACGAGACTTGAGAACCACCCCTGTCTCCGGTCATATGCCTCGAGCAACCGGAGTCAATCAACCAAATGTTCTTCAAGTCTCCCACCTGAAATTCAGAAACGAGCACGTGAGCGAACAAACGACTCAGCACTGGGGTTAGTACCAAAAGAGTAAAACCAGTGCCGAGCCATTTGCTCGAAAGTGGGGTTAGCACCAACCAAGGCATCTCTCCTACCAAAGCTACCTCCACGAACACCACCACGGTAACCACCCTGAGGGAACCACCCCTCTCTGCCTGGAGGAGGACCAAACCCATGAAAGAAAGCCCGTGGAACGTCCCTCCTCTCCTTCTCAAAGCTACGACTCCTCCCATCCCCGTAGTGAACTCGAGGGGGAGAACGCCTAGCAACCTGACCACCTGCAAACTCTCCAGCCCAACCACCAGAACCACGACCTCCAGAAACAACCCTCGCACCTGTACGAGCACGAAACCCAAAATGCTACCTATCCAGGCCTGCACCGGTCTGACCGGTGCCCCACACCGGTCTGACCAATGTGACCTGGGCAGCAGCACCTCCCACAGCCTTCCGCTCTCCCCAAGCCCGAACTGTCCTCACACTCGCCTTGGCCCTGGGCATCTGCACACGAGGCTCAAGTACACCATTGGAAGGGTGGTACTTGTCCTTGTTAGCCCACTCCTTTGCCATTCTCTCCTCTCGCTTCCTCTTGAAGCAAAACTCATCCTTATGGCCATCTCTCCCACAATAGCCACAATGGAACCTCACAAACTTAGGCTTAGGCTTGGAATGTGGCTGCTCACTAGGTTTCTCTCCACTCAACTCCTCCACCGTTTTCCCTTCACTAGCTGTCAGTGTTTTAGACCGGCAACCTACTAAGGGGAGTACCTGAAGTAGATGAATGTGGCCTCGCCGAGGTCGGTAACTCGAAGGAAGAGACACGTGGCACACAATTTAGACAGGTTCGGGCCGCGAGGTGCGTAATACCCTACGTCCTGTATGCTGCATAGCTCTGGATTGATTGAGCACGATTACAAGATGGTGTAATAGTGCGCCGTGGATTGGATGAGATGCCTAGAGAAAGGTCCCTGCCCCGCCTTATATAGTCCGGGAGGCAAGGTTACAAGTCGGAGTAGGGAGAGAGTACTAGTCGAGTACGTCTAGGAGTCTTCCATATAGGGCAGGACATGTACAGCTTCCTAACCGAGTACTTCTCCTTCGTAGTCCTTGTGCTCCACGCCATCAGGTGCCGTGTAGCGCAAGCCGGGTAGTCCCAGGGGCCCACCGAGTAGTCGGTCCTGGTACCCACTAAGGTAGTGGGCCCAGGGAGGTCCATACGACAAGCCCCCGAGTACTTTGTAGTCGAGAAGGATAGCTTCAAGTAGTCTTGACGGCCTTAACGAGTAGTCCTCAAGCGTCCCCGAGTACTACAAGTCAAAAGTCCTCAAGAGTAGTCGAAGCATCCCGAGGCTGGAATGTACTCTAGCTAATGTTTGAGCAATCTTGAAGTCTTCTCGAGTAGTCCCAAGCGTCCTCGAGTACTGCCTTCGAAGGTCTTCAAAATATGCCCGTCTTTTCTTGAAGCCGAAGCTGATATGGAGGTGTGACTGCAAAATCACACTCCATATGGAGTAGCCCCCAAGCCTTAGGTTCAGCCGCAGGCTCTAGCTGAGGGTCCGTTTGAAGTCTTGGCAAGAAAATCCCGAAAAATCCGGAGAGAAAAAAACCGAAGGACACGTGGCACGGAGCCCCGAGCCTTGAGTCGAGTACTTCCTCTCGAATTGAAGGGTCATCTTGAAAAATGTGTCGTGAGATGCTCCTGAGTCTTGTCGCTTCCTAGGTAGTCGAGTAGAAGTACCCGAGCCCCGAGGTGAGGCGCGTCGACTAGTAGAATGCGAAGAGTCACGCGTGGCCGCTGAGTCAGCCGAGCGCGGACTTATCCATCTGGCCGTTGGAGGGGCGGTTTGACTTATAAATAGAAGCCAAAACCCTTAGGTTCCATCACTGCCGTAGCCATTTCGAATCGATCTGAGGCAGATCCACTTCCAGCGCACGCCGCCGCCGCAGTAGATCTAAGTGCGCCGCCACCCAAAGCTTCCAGAGTAGCCCCCGAGCGGATGCGCGTGAAGACGCCCTGTACTTGGAGAATGAAGCCTTCACCGTCCAAGTCTGCGAAGGTCGCCGAGAAGAAGAGAGGCCGTGACGAGGCCACCGCGGCTGCCACTGGGGCAGCACTGCCGATGTCTCCACCGCGGCCAAATCCAAGCCGTGAGTGGAAGAAGTCGAAGGTGAAGACCGAGGAGCTGCTGGCCCTTCTCAACAGCGGATTTATCCGGGAGAAGGAGGTTGATATGTGGAGAGCCGCCGCTGGAGATCCGTATCCAACAGAGAAAGCTGAAGACGAGATCCCGATGTTCGCGCGCTTCGCGGAGCGCGGACTCGCGCTTCCGGCCAGCGATTTCTTCAAAGGCCTCCTCGGGTACTATGGAGTTGAGTACCTCAATCTCAACCCTAACGGCATTTTCCATACCGCGGTCTTTGTCCATTTTTGTGAAGCATTCCTGGGAATCAAGCCGCACTGGATCCTCTTCCGGAAATTCTTCCGGGTGAAGCCACAGCCGAGCGCCAGCAATCCTCGAGTAGTAGGCGGAGCCGGCATCCAGATGCGGGAAGACGCCGCTGAGCAGTACCTCGCGTACAAGCTCATTGACTCCAACGCCGATTGGAAGGCGAGGTGGTTCTATGTCACGAACCACCATCCTGGCCTGCCGAAGCCAAGTGGAAGGCAGCCCAGGCATCGGGACTGGTGGAACACGGAGCCCACAATGCAGGAGGGGATCCAGCTCCCTGAACTCTTGGCGCGCATCAAGGAGCTTAGAGAAGCCGGTCTGAGGGCCGAGCACGTGGCCTTCAGTTTCATGAAGCGGAGGGTGCAGCCGCTGATGGCCCGCGACACCCTGGGCTTCGAGTACACCGGCGACGACGACACATCACGGATGCCTGGAGGTGAAGTCGACGACGACGACATCGTGGAGAGGCTGACGCGCATCTTCAAGGACATGCCGCCGTACACGGTGTGTCCCGTCCAGGAGTACTCCGCCGCGCGCCCGCCTAAGGAGGTAAGTAGTCATACCCCCTAGTCGAGTAGTCATTGCTTGTGAGTAGTCACGCTGATGTCTTGTGCCTTGCAGGACGACTTGAAGCGGTTCGTCTCCGAGCGCAGCTGCCCCCTCATGGAATCGAGATCCCGAAGGAGGGGAAAGCCAAAGACAAGGAGCGGCGAGAGGTCGGCGAAGGCGATGACACCGTCATCGTGGAAGACACGTCAGAGGACGATGACGACGTGACGCTACAGGACCGCTTCCAGCTGCGGTCGAGGTTCAGCCGTCTCGGCTTGCCCCATGTACCCCTTGTACAAGATCCGCCGACTAGCCTGGAGGCTAGTCTGGCTGCGCCGCCACGGAAGCCGCGCAACCCCGCTCGCAAGCGGGTGGCGAAGAAGCTAAGGGTCTCAGAGACCACACCTCAAGAGGTAAGATTTCTTGACTAGTGTAGTCGAGTACCCGTCGTATGAGTATTCTTGCTGACGATTGATCTCCCTTGAATGCAGGAGGTGCCACCGACGGAGCCCGTCGAGGAGGGCGACGAAGGCGAGTGGGACACAGTGGGGGAGCCGACTGGGAGTCGTAGCCCAGCCCCCACTGTTTGAAGAACTCCTAGCGCAGTTGGAGCGCCAGCCCCCTGCTCCTCAGGGGAGCATAGAGCCTGCAGCTGCTGCCGCTAAAGAAGTGATAGCCGCGGGAGCGCAGGAGAGCGCTGCGCCGGCTACTGCTGCTGGAGGAGAAGCAACAGCCACAGAGGCGCAAGAGGAGGCGCCCACCAAAGCTGGACAGGTAGATATTGCCAGCATCCTTGGAGCCCCGACCGTGACGATAGTCCGGTTGAGCCTGTAAGTATTGAGCCTTCCCGAGTAGTACTTGGTGTAGTAGTCGAACTTGAATGACAACCAGCTTTGTGTACTTCTGCAGGAAATCAACAGACTTGTCCTGGGAGGGAGATGAGCCCTCCACGACGGTGGCAGAGGAAGAAGTCGCGCCGCCCGCCGAGGAGTCTACTCCAGCCCCTCAGGCGGAGTCAGGAGTGCCAGCCACTGGAGCTGCGTTGCCCGAGGCTAGCGTGGTCGAGGGTGAGTACTCTACTGAGGCTGTAATCTTCCCCATAGAGTAGTCGTAATTGCTGATGGAGTTGATGTCCTCTTGCCAGGCGTCAAGGCCGAAGGGAGCGACATCCCTGCAGCAGTGCCCATGCAGAAGTCGACACCACAGGCCCCGGAAGCTGCTGAAGGAGCCCCCGAGCCGATGGAGGAGGTCGCTGAGGAAGCCGCCGCAGTGACCGGAGGAGAGGAGGCCACCGTGCCGCCAGAGGTTGCTCTGGAGGTGGCTGTCCGCTCCCCAGAGATCCAGGACGCAGAGCCCATCCGCTCTGCACCTATGATGGAAGCCCCCGCGAGTAGTCGTGGCGGGGTGGAGCTGCTCGCGGACGATCTGGTGGACCCGGCAACGGTGGCCAGGCACCTGGAGGCAGTCCGCCAGGCCGAGTAGTGAATGAAGGTAAGTAGCCTTAGCTTCTGAGTAGTCAATCTTCTGTTGTTGAGTACTCGTTGACGTGTGTTGTCTCTGCAGGACGTCGTGGAGAGGTCTCGCGAGAAGTCCAACATGCTGCAGGGCTTTGGTGACACAGTGCTCCGGGCTGAGGCATTGGAGGATCAGCTTTTGAAGTCGCGGAAGCACGCGGCTGCCATGCAGTCCAAGCTCGACGCCACCTTTGCCAAGTATCACAATGACATCCAAGAGCTGCAGGCAAAGGGCGATGACTTGGTGCGGAAGAACAAGAGCCTCCGCATCAAGAACAAAGGTACGCTGCTTGACTTGTTGGGTAGTTGTTGGAGGCCAAGAGGTAGTTTGACCCGTTGCACTTTGTTGTATTGCAGAGCTTGAGGGCCAAGTGGAGCAGTTGAAGTCCTCGGAGACGAGTATGAAGAACCTCTTCTACCGGGAGCAAGAGGCCCGCCAGGTACTCGAGCTCGACTACAAAGAACTTGCCTTCGAGTGCGAGAAGCACATGAAGCTTCGAATTGCTTCTGACCGCGATCTCATCAACTACTACAAATCGTTGCAGAAGTTGAATGAAGACTGCGAGGCGCTGCGGGCCCAGCTGAAGGATCTTGAAGAAGTCGCGCTGCCGATCGCAAGGCTCTTGGTGCCGCACCCGGGCGGCCCCAAGATCGCTCCACTGGTGGATCGCCTCTGGGAAGCCCCAAGCCGGCTGGCGGCTTATGTGAAGAACATGGCGAGGTCGATCCCGAAGGTGTCTTGGCCTTCATGAAGTCCTACTTCCCGAAGGCGCGGTGGAAGTAGTCGGCCGGCGGGGGTAGCCGCCAACCGCACCGATGCGAGTACGCGGAGCGCCGGGAGCGAGATGGCTCCCATTGCGGAGCAAGTAGCCGATAAGCTCAATCTCCAGTAGCCCTGTAATAGTTAGCTCGTAGCCAAAGTTGTACAAAAACAATTGTAATGAATTGCTTAAGTATTAATGAAAGAAAAAATTCCAGCAATGAGTACTCGTAGTCGCGATCTCAGAGTGCGGAGCCCCCATCGTGGAGTAGATGCGAGTAGTCGTACTCGCGGCGTGGTCCCGTTGAAGGGAGTAGACGAGAAAGAAGTTGATGAACAATCAAACTTTATTACTGAAGAAGTACACCTGGATGGCCAGGGCCGTAGTTACAGAATAGTCGCCTGGACCCGGAGGCCGCTTACAGCTGAGTAGTGCTAGGGCGGGTAGCCTCTTACAGCGATAGATCCGTAGGTAGCCGTGTAGGCTGGATCTTGGAGTACATGGTCTCTTAGTAGACCGCTGCTAGAGTCCTTGACGCTCGTCGCAGCCCAGGATCCGTAGGTAGCCGCGCGGGCTGGATCCTGGAGAGGAGTAGTCCGGAGACTGGAGCCAGGACCCGGAGGCCGTTTACGGCAGTGGGGTATTGATGTAGTCGTGTAGACTTGAACCCCGGAGTAGTCGTGTAGACTAGGCGTAGAACCGACAGAGCTGGTCGACGTTCCACGAGTTGTTGATGTCTTCGCCTTCAAGTGTATGGAGGCGGTAGGAGCCTGGCCCGGTCACCTTTGCAACTGTGAAGGGACCTTCCCAGGGGGAGCTGAGCTTGTGTAGTCCTTCTGTGTTCTGGATACGACGGAGGACAAGATCACCAACGTTGAAGGAGCGTTCCTTGACGTTGCGATCGTGGTAGCGTCGGATACCCTCTAGGTACCTTGCCGGCGGGACGAGGGCGGCGCGAAGCAAGCTTCTTCGAGGCCGTCGATGTCAACTCGTCGCGTCGTCTTCTGAGACGCCTTCGTCGTAGTGCTCCACTACTGGTGAGTTCCATATGACGTCGGCAGGGAGGATTGCTTCGGAGCCGTAGACCAGGAAGTAAGGGGATTGCCCCGTTGGCTTGGATGGCTGAGTCCGTAACCCCCCAGAGTGCGTTGGGTAGTTCCTTGATCCACTTGCCCCCTTTGGAGTTAGCAGCGTCGTGTAGCCGCTTCTTGAGAGCATCGAGCACCATCCCATTGGCACGCTCGACTTGTCCGTTGGCCCGAGGATGGGCAACTGAGACGTATCGGACGTCGATCCCACTGTTCTCGCAGTACTCCCTGAACTGGTGGTTGTTGAAGTTGGAGCCCAGATCTGTGATGATGCGGTGGGGTAGTCCGTAGCGATGTACGAGTTCATCCAGGAAGTCGAGTACTCTGTCAGCCTTGTGGCATGTGACCGGCTTGACCTCGATCCACTTGGTGAACTTGTCGATAGCCACCAATACTCTCTTGAAACCACCTGGCGCAGTTGGCAGTGGCCCAATCATGTCGAGCCCCCAGCAGGCAAAGGGCCAGGTTGGCGGTATGGTGACTAGCTTGTAGGCTGGGACGTGTTGCTGCTTGGCGAAGTACTGGCATCCTTGGCACCTTCTGACAAGTTCTTCAGCGTCGCCCAGAGCAGAGGGCCAGTAGAAGGCTCGCCGGAAGGCCTTGCTGACCAGCATGCGGGAGGACGCGTGGTTGCCGCAGACGCCCTTGTGGATCTCCTCCAAGATGTCCTTTCCTTCTTGCCGAGGGACGCACTTCATGAGTACTCCAGAAGATGCGCCCCGCTTGTAAAGCTTGTCTCCGACGAGGACGTAGGACTTGGCGCGGCGGATGAGCTGCTCGGCTGAGTTCTTGTCGGAGGGAACTTTCTGCTCACTGAGGTAGTCGATGAAGGGTTGCCTCCAGTCCACGTCGATCATCATGACCTTCTGTCCAGCTGGTGGGTGAGCTGGGACAGTGGTCGGTGGCGCCGACTCCGGGATGGATGGCGCGTGAAGCTCGTGAACAAAGACACCTGCTGGTACTTGAGCACGGGTAGATCCAAGCTTCGAGAGGACGTCCGCTGCAACGTTGTTGTCGCGGATGATGTGGTGGAACTCGAGACCATAGAACTTGTTCTCGAGCTTGTGGACTTCTAGGCAGTAGGCGTCCATGTTCTCCTTGTTGCAGTCCCAGGACTTGTTGACTTGGTTGATGACCACTGCGGAATCGCCGTAGACTAGTAGCCGCTTGATGCCCAGTGGGCCGCGAGGCGGAGCCCGTGTAGGAGAGCTTCGTACTCGGCTTCGTTGTTTGAGACCTTCCAGAAGATCTGCAGGACGTACTTGAGTTGTTCGCCCGTTGGAGAGATTAGCAGTACCCCTGCACCTGCGCCCTCGAGGTTGAGTGAGCCATCGTAATACATCACCCAATGCTCTGGTCGCACGGTTGGAGTAGGCAACTGGTTCTCCCGCCACTCCACCATGAAGTCGACTAGCGCCTGCGACTTGATGGCTGTGCGTGGCTTGAAGTCGATGGTGAGGGCGCCGAGCTTGACTGCCCACTTGGAGATTCTTCCAGTAGCATCTTGGTTCCGCAGGATGTCGCCGAGCGGGTAGGTGACGACGGAGATCGAGTACTACTGGAAGTAGTGTCGTAGCTTTCGCGAGGTAATGAGTACTGCGTACAGGAGCTTCTGCACGGGCTGATAGCGTGCCTTGGACTCTGATAGAACCTCGCTGACGAAGTAGACTGGGCGCTGGACTGAGTAGGCGTGGCCGTCTTCCTGCCGCTCGACGATGATGGCGATGCGACCACGTGAGTAGTCCCGGCGAGGTAGAGCGATGGCGCTCGCCCTTGTGAGGAGCCATGAGGATCGGCGGCTTCGATAGGAAGTCCTTGAGCTGGGCAAGGGCTTGATCCGCCTCTGGAGTCCACACGAACTTCTCTTGACGCTTGAGTAGTTTGAAGAAGGGGAGCCTCCGTTCTTCGAGCCTCGAGATAAATCTGTTCAATGCCGCCATGCACCCGGTCAGCTTCTGGACGTCTTTGATGCTCGTGGGAGCTTTCATGCTGGTGATGGCGGAGATCTTCTCGGGGTTGGCTTCGATGCCGCGTTGGCTGATGATGAAGCCGAGTAGTTTGCCCGAAGGTACGCCGAAGACGCACTTGTTCGGGTTGAGCTTCCCGGCGGTACTCGCGCGGTGATGCGAAAGTCTCTTCAAGGTCGTCGATGAGGGTAGTGCGGAGTCTCTCGGTCTTGACGACCACGTCATCCACGTAGGCTTCGACGTTCTTGTTGAGTTGCCTCTTGAAGCAGGCCTGGATAGCTCGTTGGTAGGTGGCGCCTGCGTTCTTCAACCCGAAGGACATGGTCATGTAGCAGTACGCGCCAAATGGGGTGATGAACGCGGTCTTCTCCTGGTCTTCTTCCTTGATCGCGATCTGGTGGTACCCGAAGTAGCAGTCGAGGAAGCAGAGCAGGTCTCAGCCCGCCGTGGAGTCAATGACTTGATCAATCCGCGGCAACCCGAAGGGGTCCTTGGGGCAGTGCTTGTTGAGGTCGGTGTAGTCGACGCACATCCTCCACTCGTTCGAGTTCTTCTTGCGGACGAGGACGGGGTTGGCGAGCCACTCAGGATGGAAGACTTCTCTGATGAAGCCGGCCGTGAGTAGTTTGGCGAGTTCCTTCTTGATGGCGTCCCGTCTGTCGTCGGCAAAGCGTCGGAGGTGTTGTCGCTTGGGGGTGGCCTTAGGATCGACGTTGAGACAGTGCTCAATCAGCTCCCTGGGCACTCCTGGCATGTCCGCTAGCTTCCACGAGAAGATGTCGCGGTTAGCCCGAAGGAAGCTGATGAGCGTGTCTTCCTAATTGGAGTCGAGGCCAGCCCCGATGGTGGTGGTCTTGCTGGGGTCACCTGTTCCGACGTCGATCGTCTTGACAAGTACCTCCTCAGGTGGCTGAGGCTTGTTGGCGCTGTCAGACTTCTCTGGGATGTCGAGTTCACTTGTAGAAAGCTTCTTCGACACAGCGTAGACCTCCATCATCGCGTTGGGTACTTGATTCGTAGAAGCGATCTCCACTGCTTCTGTGTCGCAGTCGTGGGAGATCTTCAAGTCCCCTTGAAGAGAGAGTACACCGGCTGGGCTTGGCATCTTGAGTACCAAGTAGGTGTAGTGGGGCACCGCCATGAACTTGGCGATGGCTGGTCTGCCGAGGATGGCGTGGTAGGAAGTCTCGAAGTCCGCGGCCTCGAACTTGATGTACTCGGTACGGTAGTTGTCCCGAGATTCCCCGAAGGTAACTGGCAGGACCACTGAGCCCAGTGGAATAGCTGCGTTGCCGGGGACGATGCCGTAGAAGGGCATGTTGCTCTTGGTGAGCATGTGGGTGATGTCGAGCTTCATCTTCTTCAAGGTCTTGGTGAAAAGGACGTTGAGCCTGCTTCCACCGTCGATAAGCACCTTGTTGAGTTTGGAGCCCGCGACCACCGGCTTCAGGACGAGGGGGAACCGTCCTGGTTCGGAGAAGCTGATCCATTGATCCGCGTGGGAGAAGGTGATGGGTACCTTCGACCACCTGAGAGGGTCGGGACCGCTGGCTCAATGGACATGACTTCACGACGGGTAGCCTTCTGCTCCCGCCTGCTGGGCAGTCCGCCGAAGAGGACGTTGACGGTCTTGTCAGGCTCCTGGAAGTCGTTGTTGTCGCCGTCCTTCTTTTTGCCCTTTTTGTCGTGAGAGAGCGGTGGCTCTAGCGTATCCTTGAGTGCGTGCCTGAGCTGGTAGCACTTCTCGGTGGTGTGGTTGCCGTTTGGATGCCACGGGCACCTCTCCTTCAGCAGGTCCTTGAAGCCGCCGGAGTTCTTCTTCGAGTTCTCCTTCGCAGAGAGCTGGATAGCCGCGACAGTGTTGTCTGGCTTGCGCTTGCGGTTGGGACCCAAGTTGTTGTTGTTGTTGTTGTTGCGACCGCCTTGGTTCGCGTTGTTGCCGCTGCCGCCGCCCTGGTTCTGCTTGCTCTTGCCATGGATGGCGTCGTACTTGGCGTTGGCCTTGTCTTCTTCATCCGCCCAGGACGTGATCATGTCCTTGAGGTGGGGGATGGACCTGGGGCGGTGACGACCGAAGTCTTCGAAGGTGCGGCGGTGGTAGAGACCGTCTTGGAAGAGGTCGATGACCTCCTTGTCGGTGACGTCGACGACGGTAGCACGCTTGTCGAAGAAGCGGCGCATGTACTTGCGGAGGGTCTCGCCTTGTTCCTGCTTGACCATGGCCAGGTCCATGCAAGTACCCGATCGGCCCATGGCGCCCGCGAAGTTGCTGCTGAACTGCTCCTTCAGCTGGTCCCACTTGTCGATCGAGTGCTTGTCTAGCGACTCGAGCCATGTGAGTGGAGCTTGGTCCAGGCCGAATGGGAAGTAGAGGCACTTGGTGTCGTTGTTGCCGCCAGCGTTCTAGATGGAGAGGGCGTAGCACCTGAGCCACTGGATGGGGTCCTGCTTCGCATCGTACTTGGTGATCCCCAAAGGCTTGAGCTTGTCGGGGAGGAGCAAGTTGTGAAGTCGAGGTGAGAAAGCGGGGAAGCCGTCGCCTGCGGTGGTCGACTTCTTCCGCCGCAGCTCCTCAATCTTTTGGCGGGCGTCGTAGCCGCCCTGTGAGGCGCCAGAGGCGTGGTTGTTCGCGTGGCCTCGGCCACCGCGACTGCCGCCGCCATCGGCCCTCCTGTTGGCTCCATGGTTGGAGCTTCCGCCGTCACTACCACCGCCGTCGGGGTCGTGGCCGCCGCCGCCGGCCGGAGCGCGGTGGGGGACGACCTCGCGGTTCTTGTTGTCACGGCGTGGAGGTCCGCCGGCGTTGGAGCGATGACGGTTCGGCTCGGGCGGGAGCTCAGCTCGAGTACGGTTGGGACCGTTGTTGGCGCTGCGACTTGTGGCTTCATTGTCGCGGTGCCTGGCTGGAGGAGGTTGGTTGACTCTGTTGTCGACCCGCATGAAGTAGGCGTCTCCAGGGAGCTTGGCGATGACCTCTCCAGCGCGTATGCCCTGAGCTTGGCGTGCGATCGCTGTATTCGACATGAAGCATTGCTCAGGGGTAGTGTGTACACTGCTCTCGACCGCCTCGAGAGCTTCCGCAAGATTGCGGATGGGGAAGTTGTCGCGGAGGCATCGGCGACGTTCGCTGCGCTTCCGGTTATGCTCACGTCGAGCGTCTCTGTCTGCAGGGTTCTTATTTGGTGGAGCATCAGCAGAGAGCTCGTCGGAGGAGATGTCTTCCAGGTATCTGTCTTGGGCCATCCCTGAAGGCCCTGGGGCGTCGCCAGCAGCCATGAAGACTTGGCGATCAGGGGTGCCAAGGCTGGACTCAGAAGGCGCCACCTCAGTTGGTGTGCTCGAGTCAGCCCGGGCTAGTGGTGTTCCCTCCTGGAACGGTGGAACGGTAGTGAGTCGATGTAGGCGACGTAGCGTGAGTCTCCACTTATCAGGTCAGCAGGCTTGCAGTCTGGCCAGTAGACGAATCTCCCGGTCGGTGTGGATGTTATAACCAGCCCAGAGGCCGGCCCTGATAAGGGATGCTCAATGGAGTTGTCCTCGGACTCGGGTTCCTCAGGGTCCAACCTGAAGTCGAACTCGTATGCGGGGTTCGAGTAGAACTCGGAGAGAGGGTTGGAGTCCGAAGCGTGGCGGGGGGCGGTGTCGGAGTCCGAGTTGTACTCGGGTACGGGCTCCTTGCCGGCCCGACGCGAAGAGGGAGCCTCTGTGCGGGCCCGGCTGGGGATGCGGGGACCACGCGCGGAGCGCTCGCGAGGTGAGGGGACCGCCTGCGATGGCTGAGCAGCCGGCTCGCATGCGATGGCCCATGGAGACGTCGAGTTCGAGTTGGAAGCGGACTCGAGCTCGAAGTCAGCGTGGTGGTTGAAGAGCGAAATTTCGCCGAACTTGCCGGCGAGTTCGCCTGTGACGACTTCTGGAAGCGTCACGAAGCCGGTCTTCGGGTTGGGCGACATGGTGAGGCGGCGCTGGAAAGAGCCCGCGCCGTCTGCAGTGCAGACCCAGGCGCCGAACACGAAGGTGTCGCCGCGGTTGAAGGCGACGGTTGACTTGAAGTAGACTAGAGCCGTCGAGTTCGCCATGTGATCTCGGGCGAGAACCCCTACCTGGCACGCCAGCTGTCGGTGTTTTAGACCGGCAACCTACTAAGAGGAGTACCCGAAGTAGATGAATGTGGCCTCTCCGAGATCGGTAACTCGAAGGAAGAGACACGTGGCACACAATTTAGACCGGTTCGGGCTGCGAGGTGCGTAATACCCTACGTCCTGTATGCTGCGTAGCTCTGGATTGATTGGGCACGATTACAAGATGGTGTAATAGTGCGCCGTGGATTGGATGAGATGCCTAGAGAAAGGTCCCTGCCCCGCCTTATATAGTCCGGGAGGCAAGGTTATAAGTTGGAGTAGGGAGACAGTACTAGTCGAGTACGTCTAGGAGTCTTCCATACAGTGCAGGACATGTACAGCTTCCTAACCGAGTACTTCTCTTTCGTAGTCCTTGTGCTCCACGCCATCAGGTGCCGTGTAGCGCAAGCTGGGTAGTCTCAGGGGCCCACCGAGTAGTCGGTCCTGGTACCCACCGAGGTAGTGGGCCCAGGGAGGTCCATACGACACTAGCCTTCTCACTCTCTTTCCCAAAGAACACTTTCCAGGAAGTGCTCACAAACTTGATAGGCTTTTGGAGATCATTTGTGGGTGTTGGAAACACGGGTGGAGCTGGGGTTGTGTCTAGTCGGTTCCTAAGATGGTTAGGTTTTTGGGGGAAATCATTTTTGTGGTGGGTTTTTGGTGGCTCTGAGATATTCTCTCCACTTCCCTCACCAACCTTGTTTGCCCCAAGTCCCTCACCATCCTGCCTCTTAAATGCCACAATCATCATCCTCAACTGAGGCTCATGACTAGACAACCAACCCATCAACTTCCTCAGCTTATCATTCTCATCCTGCAAACGATCAACATAATGTGCAAGTTCCAAATTTTTCAAAGCATGCATTTCACAGGTAGAGCATGATGTAGGCATGGGTTATTTCAGCTTAGCCTCAAGAGAACTAGTGTAAGCATGCATCTCATCAATCTTAGCATGCAAAACAGGGCAAGAAGTGCAAGCACCTAGCAAAGCAGATCTAGATTTAAGCTCAACCACTTCAACCCTAAGCACATCTAGTTCCTCACACTTGGAGGCATGCTTTTCCTTGAACAAAGCAAGATCAACAAGAAAGATGGAGCAATCAGCACAATCAACCTCATCCGAAACAACAGGGCTAGCCTTAAGGGAATCAATCTCAAGCTTGCTATCAAGCACCTGTGTTTCTAGCTCAGCCAGTCTAGTCCTAGCATCCTCGAGTGAAGCCCTAAGCTCTTTCCTCATTTTCTTGGCCTCTCTAAGCATGTCATCATGGTTACCAAGCAAAGTGCCAAGCCTCTCATTCTCCTTGCGCAAGAAGGGAAGTTCATCACGCACCTCGTCGTCGGAATCAGAGTCCGAGTTGCTCTGTGTGCTCTTCTTGGTGTCGGAGCTCAGCGCCATGGTGCAGAAGCCGTCTCTCGCAAAGCTGCTCAGCCCGCTCAGGTTCTTGGACGACTTCTTGTTCTTGCGACGATCACCTTCATCTTCACCTTGCTTGCTCGAGCTTGAGGTGGAGTACGCGAACCGGAGTTGACGTCGCTCGCTCCAACCATCGCTCGGGCCTTGCCTCGGCTCTCCTTCTTCCTCGATCGTCGCTCGTCCTTGTACTTGTTCTTGTGCTTGCTCTTGTGGTCGCGCCTCGACCGGTACTTGCCATCCATCCTCGACTTGTGCTTGTAGCCGTCCTTGTTCTCGACCTTCTCCGGGCAGTCGGCGACGAAGTGTCCTGGCTTGCCGCACTGGAAGCATGTCCTCGTGTTCCTTCTCATGTTCACTCAGTTCTCGTGCAGCCTCTCGAACCGCCTCGTCAGGAGTGCCAGCTCGTCCTCTCCAAGCACGTCGAACTCCTCATCTGGCATAGACATCAAAGAGGACAAAGAGAACATCTTGGTGGATGAGTTAGTGTTAGCCTTTCCTTTTGAACCACCAACGAGGGCAAGACTATGGGAATCAGTCGGACCCTCGAGCTTGGCAGTCATGCCCCTATCCACCTCAGCCAACTTGAGCTTCGAGAACAGCTCGTTCACCGTTAGAGTGTCATACTTCTCTGACTCCACAATGGCCTCGAACTTTCCGCCCCATATTGTACGATCCAAAGAGTGTAAGAGGTTGACCGCTCTATCATGATCATCGTACGGGAGCACGTCCACATTGGCCCTCATGTTGTTCACAACCACCGTGAACCTCAGAAACAAGGCATCGACGGACTCACCGGGGAGATGAGTGAAGTTCTCGTACTCTCTCCGGTAGGTCGCACACATCAGTGCCTGAACCTGGGCATTCCCAACATGAGCCTCCTTCAGCACCGTCCAAATTCTACAAGCTAAGTGCTCGGTGTGCACCCGATCGAACTCAGGCTGACACAAAGCACGAAACAAGTAGTCCACCGCCTTATTGTTGGCATCGAATCTGTTACTCGATCCTAGAGCGAGGAAGTCCATCGGCTGTACATAGCCTGTGTCCACCGTGACATCCCAAAGGATCTGACACTTTCCGCGGTGGAACGCACCCATCCGCTTACTCCACATCTAGTAGTTCTTGCCATCGAAGTGTAGAGGAACCGAACCCCGTTCCTGGTACGCCATCCTTGGATCTTAGACTGGTTAGAGTCAGTAAAGACCCGAACCGGCTCTAATACCACTTGAAGGACCGATACGGCGAACCAGAGAGGGGGGAGGGGGGAGTGAATGGGAGCTGATAAAAATTCTTCTCGAAGGAGATGGAAACTCCAACAAGATGAACACGACTTCCAACACACGTCTCCGACTGACTACCCAAGTTGGCCAAGCCCACGTAGCCACTGGAGTGCCACTGGACCTAGGAACCAACACACAACCTTCCGACCCGAGAACACAGCGGAACACCAAACCTCGAGTCTACGGACCAACAACGGTCGACCGGTGAGCACCACCGGTCGAGGCCGGGCCCCTACTGGTGAAACTGGGCAACTTTCACCAAGTGGCTGCACACCGGTCAGACCGGTGAGACACACCGGTTAGACCGGTCACAGCCTAAAAGCCCCCAAAGCACCAAACAGGCCAAACGACCTCCAAACTGACCCAAACTCGAAATAGCCCCAACACAGGACAACAATGAACACACCCAGACGTTCACCTGAGCAAAAACCCACCGAGGTTTGCACCGGGCAGACCGGTCAAGAGCACCGGTCAGACCGGTGTAGCCTGGGCAGCTCGGGATGAACAACACTCGCGGGTCAACTCCCCCAAATCGAAATCTCGATCTCCCGAATCGCTCCACGGACTTGAACAAGACTTTGGGGATAATAGGAACACCTCATGAGGAGTCCATAGCCAAGTTTAATCCCACGAAAACTTGTCCAAAAAGGAGGAATCGAAGAAATCCCGCCAAGAACACCTCAAACCCTAGAACTTGGAAAACCCCAAAATTGAGCCTCTTTACTCACGGATTTGGGAGGGGAATCATAGCCCAAAGAACCACGAAGGGTTCCCACAAATTTCCCCCATCAAATCCCCAAGAGAAAGGTCCCGAAAACAACCCAAGAAAAATACCAAGAAAGAGCTCCGAAAATCACCACCAAGAACAACCGGGAACAACACACCAAGGCCTTGAGGAACCACGCCAAATCATCTATACAAGCCACAAAGGTTCATACAAGGTCTAGCTTGCCGCCCAATCATCCAACCCTCTCACAAGATCTCACCATGAAGCCCTCAAGCTAGTCCTATGGAAATCCTAAGAAAATAGGAAGGGAAAATAGGAAAGCAAATGTACTAGGGTTCCAAGAGTTGGCTGCCATCCTCTCACCTCTTGGGTTATATGGAGGCAACCGAAAGTCTAAAATGCCCTTTCCTAAAAACTAGGGATACAAGCCCCTCAAGGGCGGATTTGGAAGTCTTCATGTCTTCTCCATCGGACGGATGCCCGGCGACCGCACCCTGCGTAGCCTCGACGCAAGCCATGCGATCCCGACGTGTGTCCTCCGCTTCGAAGTCTCCGGACTGCGTCGTCGCACACCGGTCAGACCGGTGCTCCTCACCGGTCAGACCGGTCAGACCCACCGGTCGAGGCCGTGCAGCCTTCTTTGCAAAGCACCATCTTCGGTTCTTCGGTCTTGGCTTTGTGGATCAACCAAGGAACCCAGTGGTTTTCTGGTAAACCACCGGAAACCCCGCGAACTCGGTGTAGCCTCCGCCAATCTCCACTCATGACTCGGCTCCCACGTAGTCTCGGCTCGACCTTGGTTTTGAGGCTCAACCAAGAAACTGTCCATGACTTCATTTTGCTGTTCATGCCACCATGCGGCCCGCACTTGACCCCGCTGGCCACCGGGTCCCTCAAACGAAGCCTACTTGTCTTCTCCACACCTGGAGGCCTCACCGGCGATGACCTTTCGCGCTTGTTCTTCACCTGCACCAACACCAGTCAAGCCGCAACCTGCATCTGCAATACTTTGCCAAGAATCAGTCCACACAATGTTGTCAATCACTCATCACACAAGGAAGCGACCATCCACCGGTCCTCGAACCACACATGGTCCTCACCTTCCAACGCCGCCTCACCATGCCGCCCAATCCGGAGACTGGCCTCGTGATGCTCCCCGAAGTAGTCACGGGCGAACTCGCCGGCAAATTCGGCGAAATTTCACTCTTCAACCAATATGCCGACTTCGAGCTTGGATCCGCCTCCAACTCGAACTCGACGTCCCCGTGGGCAACCGTATGCGAGCCAGCTACTTAGCCATCGCATGTGGACTCCCCACCATGCGAGCGCTTCACACGTGGCCCCCGCAACGCCAGTGGGGTCCACACAAAGGCTCCCACCGCGAGCCGGGCCGGCAAGGAGATCGTACTCGACTACGACCCGGACTCCGACACCGCCCCCGGCTACAACTCGGACTCCAACCCTCTCTCCGGATTCTACTCGGATTTCTCTTATGAGTTCGACTTCGGGTCGGACCCAGATGAGCCCGAGTCTGAGAACAACTCCACAGAGCAACCCCTGTCAGGACCAGCTACCGGCTTGGTTATAACATCTACACCCGCCGGAAGATTTGTCTACTGGCCAGACCACAAGACCGCAGACCTGACAGGAGGGAACTCACGCTGCGTCGCCTACCTCGACTCACTTCCCTTCCAGGTGGGAACACCGCTTTCTCCAGATGGGGAGCACACTCCTACAGAGGTGGCAACCAGCGACTTTAGCCTTGGCTCTCCCGACCGGCAAGTCTTCATGACTACCAACGAGATGCCAGGGCCCTCAGGGACGGTCCCTGACCAATACCTTGAAGACATCTCAGCGGATGAGTTGTCCGCCAATGCGCCCACCGACGAGACCGCCGCCAACAGAGACGCCCGACGCGAACGCAATAGAAAGCGGAACGAACGGCGCCGACGTCTCCGCGACTCTCTCCCCATCCGCAACCTCGCTGAAGCACTCGACCAAGTCTAGAGCCGGGTACACACTACCCCAGAGCAATGCCTCATGTTTATCACTACGATAGCACGTCAGGCCCAGGGGATGCGCGTGGGACAAGTCATCGCCAAGCTCGCGGAAGACGCCTACTTCATGCGAGTCAACACCAGGGTCGCTCAACCACCTCCCGTCAGGAACCGCGACAATGAAGCAACAAGTCGCAGTGCGGACCTCGGTCGCAACCATACCCGAGCTGAGCTGCCGGCCAATCCCAACCGTACTCGTGCAATGGCCGGCGGACCCTCTCAAGGCGGCAACCGCGCTACAGCTGGTGGCGGCGATCGCGAGGTCGTCCCTCATCGCGACCCTGGCGGCGGAGGCAGCGACGGCGGAAGCTCCAACCATGGGGCTAACATGAGGGCCGGTGGCGGAGGCGATCGCGGCGGCCGAGGCCACGCGAATAGCCACGTTTCCGGAGCCTCACAGGGCGGCTTCGACGCCCGCCAGAAGATTGAAGAACTACAACGCAAGAAGGCTTCCACGTCAAGCGACAACGATGACTTCCCCGCATTCTCTGCGCGACTTCGTAACCTCCTTCTCCCAGAGAAATTCAAGCCTCTAGGAATCACCAAGTACGACGTGAAGCAAGATCCTGTGCAGTGGCTCAGATGCTACGCCCTCTCCATCGAGAATGCTGGTGGCAACAACGACACCAAGTGCCTCTACTTCCCCTTCTGTGTGGACCAAGCTCCGTTTACATGGCTCGAGTCCCTTGAGAAGTACTCGATCGACAAGTGGGACCAGCTGAAGGAGCAGTTCACCAGCAACTTCGCGGGCACTATAGGCCGCTCGGGTACTCGCATGGACCTGGCTATGGTGAAGCAGGAACAAGGCGAGACCCTTCGCAAGTACATGCAGCGCTTCTTCGACAAGCGCGCCACAGTAGTCAATGTCTCTGACAAAGAAGTCATCGACCTCTTCCAAGACGGTCTCTACCACCGTCGCACTTTCGAAGACTTTGGCCATCACCACCCAAGCTCCATCACCCACCTCAAGGACATGATCACGTCCTAGGCTGATGAAGAAGACAAGGCCAACGCCAAGTACGACACCATCCGCGGCAAGAGCAAACAGAACACGGGCAGCGGTAGCAGCAACAACGGGAACCAAGGTGGTCGCAACAACAACAACTACTCGGGTCCCAACCGCAAAGGAAAGCCAGACAACACTGTCGCCGCTATCCAACGCCCTGCCAAGGAGAACCCGAAGAAGACTTCTGGCGGCTTCAAAGACTTGCTGAAAGAGAAGTGCCCGTGGCATCTGGACGGCAACCACACCACCGAGCAGTGCTACCAACTCCGGCGAGCACTCAAGGATACTCCAGAGCCACGACACTCTCACGACAAGAAAGGCAAGAAGAAGACCGACAAAGGCAACGACGACTTCCAGGAATCCGACAAGACGGTCAACGTCCTCTTCGGCGGACTACCCAGCAGACGGGTCCAAAAGGCTACCTGTCGAGAAGTCATGAGCATTGAACCAGTGGTCTCGACCCCTCTTAGGTGTTCGGAGGTACCCATTACTTTCTCCCGCGCGGATCAATGGACAAGCTTCTCTAAACCAGGACGGTTCCCACTCGTCCTGAAGCCGGTGGTCGCGGGCTCCAAGCTCAACAAGGTCCTCATGGACGGTGGAAGCGGGCTCAACGTCATTTTCACCAAGACCTTGAAGAAGATGAACCTCGACATCACCCACATGCTCACCAAGAGCACCTAGCCCTTCTACGGCATCGTCTCCGGGAACGCGGCCATCCCACTGGGCTTAGTGGTTCTGCCAGTTACCTTCGGGGAAACTCGGGACAACTACCGTACCGAGTACGTCAAGTTCGAAGTCGCCGACTTCGAGACGTCCTACAATGCCATCCTCGGCAGACCGGCTATCGCCAAGTTCATGGCGGTACCCCACTAAACCTACTTGGTACTCAAGAACCTACTTGGTACTCAAGATGCCAAGTCCAACGGGTGTACTCTCGCTGCAAGGGGACTTGAAGATATCGCACGACTGCGACACGGAAGCTGCGGAGATCGCCTCCACGAATCAAGTACCCAACGCTATGATGGAGATCTACGCTGCGTCGAAGAAGCTTGCCCCAAGTGAACTCGACATCCCAGAGAAGTCGGACAAAGCCCACAAGCCTCAGCCACCTGGAGGTCCTGGTCAAAACAATTGACCTCGGGACAAGTGACAGCAGCAAGACCACCACCATCGGGGCGGGCCTCGACCCGAAATAGGAAGACGCGCTCATCAACTTCCTCCGGGCTAACCGCGACATCTTCACGTGGAAACCAGCGGACATGCCAGGGGTGCCCAGGGAGTTGATTGAGCATTCCCTCAACGTCGACCCTAAAGCTACCCCGAAGCGACAACACCTCCGCCGCTTCGCCGACGACAGACGTGACGCCATCAAGAAGGAACTCGCCAAACTACTCACGGCTGGCTTCATCAGAGAAGTCTTCCATCCTGAGTGGCTCGCCAACCCCGTCCTCGTCCGCAAGAAGAACTCGAACGAGTGGAGGATGTGCGTCGACTACACCGACCTCAACAAGCACTGCCCCAAGGACCCCTTCGGGTTGCCGCGGATTGACCAAGTCATCGACTCCACGGCGGGCTGCGACCTGCTCTGCTTCCTCGACTGCTACTCCGGGTACCACCAGATCACGATCAAGAAAGAAGACCAGGAAAAGACCGCGTTTTCATCACCCCGTTTGGCGCGTACTGCTACACGACCATGTCCTTCGGGTTGAAGAATGCCGGCGCCACCTACCAGCGAGCTATCCCGGCCTGCTTCAAGAGGCAACTTAACAAGAATGTCGAAGCCTACGTGGATGACGTGGTCGTCAAGACCAGAAACTCCAGCACGCTCATCGCCGATCTTGAAGAGACTTTCGCATCCCTGCGCGAGTACCGCTAGAAGCTCAACCCGAACAAGTGCGTCTTCGGCGTACCGTTGGGAAAACTACTCGGCTTCATCATCAGCCATCACGGCATCGAAGCCAATCCCGAGAAGATCTCCGCCATCACTAGCATGGAAGCTCCCACGTGCATCAAAGACGTGCAGAAGCTGACCGGGTGTATGGCAGCCCTGAACAGATTCATCTCGAAGCTTGGAGAATGGGGCCTCCCCTTCTTCAAACTACTCAAACATCAAGAGAAGTTCGTGTGGACTCCAGAGGCAGATCAATCCCTTGCCCAGCTCAAGGACTTCCTATCAAAGCCACCAGTCCTCATGGCTCCTCGCAAAGCAGAGCAGCTGCTGCTCTACCTCGCTGCGACTACTCATGTGGTCAGTACTGCCATCGTTGTCGAGCGGCATGAAGACGGCCACGCCTACCCAGTCCAGCGACCAGTCTACTTCATCAGCGAGGTCCTGTCAGAATCCAAGGCACACTATCAGCCAGTACAGAAGCTTCTGGTGCTCATCACCTCGCGGAAGTTACGACACTACTTCCAGGAGTACTCGATCTCCGTCGTCACCGACTACCCGCTCGGCGACATCCTGCGGAACCAAGATGCTACTGGAAGAATCTCCAAGTGGGCAGTGAACTCGACACCCTCAACATCGACTTCAAGCCACGCACAGCCATCAAGTCACAGGCACTATTCGACTTCGTGGCGGAGTGGCGGGAGAATCAGCTACCTACTCCAACCGAGCGCCCAGAGCACTGGGTGATGTTCTTCGACGGCTCACTCAACCTCGAGGGTGCAGGTGCAGGGGTACTCTTGATCTCTCCAACGGGCGAACAACTCAAGTACGTCCTGCAGATCTTCTGGAAGGTCTCAAACAACGAAGCCAAGTACGAAGCTCTGCTACACGGGCTCCACCTCGCGGCTTCACTAGGCATCAAGCGGCTACTAGTCTACGGCGACTCCGCAGTGGTCATCAACCAAGTCAACAAGTCCTGGGACCGCAACAAGGAGAACATGGATGCCTACTGCCTAGAAGTCCGCAAGCTCGAGAACAAGTTCTATGGTCTCGAGTTCCACCACGTCATCCGCGACAACAACGTTGCAGCGGACGTCCTGTCGAAGCTTGGTTCTACTCGCGCTCAAGTGCTAGCGGGTGTCTTCGTCCACGAGCTTCACGCGCCATCCATCCCAGAGCCGGCGCCACCGACCACTGACCCAGCGCATCCCCCGGCTGGCCAGGAGGTCATTATGATCGACGTGGACTGGAGACAGCCCTTCATCGACTACCTCAGCGAGCAGAAGGTTCCCTCGGACAAGAGCTTGGCCGAGCAACTCATCCGCCGTGCCAAGTCCTACGTCCTCGTCGGAGACAAGCTCTACAAGCGGGGCGCATCTTCTGGAGTACTCATGAAGTGCGTTCACCAAGAAGAAGGCAAGGGCATCTTGGAGGAGATCCACAAAGGCGCCTGCAGCAACCACGCGTCCTCTCGCACGCTGGTCAGCAAGGCCTTCCGACGAGCCTTCTATTGGCCCACAGCTCTGGGCGACGCAGAAGAACTCGTCAGAAGGTGCCAAGGGTGCCAATACTTCGCCAAGCAACAACACGTCCCAGCCTACAAACTAGTCACCATACCGCCAACCTGGCCCTTCTCCTGCTGGGGGCTCGACATGATTGGGCCACTCCCAACTGCGCCAGGTGGATTCAACAGAGTACTGGTGGCCATCAACAAGTTCACCAAGTGGATCGAGGTCAAGCCGCTTACATGCCCCAAGGCTGACAGAGTACTCGACTTCCTGGATGAACTCGTACATCGCTATGGACTACCCCATCGCATCATCACAGACCTGGGCTCCAATTTCAACAATCACCAGTTCTGGGAGTACTACAAGGACGGCGGGATCGACGTCCGATATGTCTGAGTTGCCCACCCTCGGGCCAATGGACAAGTCGAGTGCGCCAATGGGATGGTGCTCGACACTCTCAAGAAGCGGCTACATGACGCCGCCAACATCAAAGGAGGCAAGTGGATCAAGGAATTACCCAATGCACTCTGGGGGCTACGTACTCAACCCTCCAAGCCAACTTGACAATCTCCATACTTCCTGGTCTATGGCTCAGAAGCAATCCTCCTTGCTGATGTCATGTGGGACTCACCGGCAGTGGAGCAGTACGACGAAGGCATATCTGAAGACAGCAGACGAGTTAACATCGACGGACTCGAAGAAGCTCGCTGTGCCGCCCTTGTCCAAACAGCAAGGTACCTCGAGGGTATCCGACGCTACCACGATCGCAACGTCAAGGAACGCTCCTTCAACGTTGGCGATCTTGTCCTCCGCCGCATCCAGAACACGGAAGGACTACACAAGCTCAGCACGCCCTGGGAACGTCCCTTCACAGTTGCAAAGGTGACCGGACCGGGCTCCTACCGCCTCCAGACGCTAGAAGGCGAAGACGTCAACAACTTGTGGAACATCGACCAACTCTGTCGATTCTATGCGTAGTCTACACGACTACACCGAGGGCTCAAGTCTACACGACTACTCAAAGACCCCTTCACTTTAAGCGGCCTCCGGGTCCGGGCACCAGTCTCCGGACTACTCTACTCCAAGATCCAGCGCTAACGGCTACTAACGGATCTGGGGCTGCTCCGAGCACACAAAGGACTCCAGGAGCGGTCTACTGAGAGACCAAGTACTCCTAGATCCAGCCCACGCGGCTACTAACGGATCTACTGCTGTAAGAGGCTGTACGCCCTAGCACTACTTAGCCATAGGCGGCCTCCGGGTCCTGGCGACTACTCTTATACAATGGCCCTGGCCATCCAGGTATATTTCTCTTAGTAATAAAGTTTGATTATTTATCAACTGCTTTACTGTCTCTTTCCCTCAACGGGACTACTGGCGAGTAGTCGACTACTGGCGAGTACGACTACTCGCGACGACTCCATGATGGGACTCCACACCCACAGATCGCGATAACGAGTACTCATTTATGGAAGTTTCCTTCATTCATACTTAAACAAGTTCATTACAACTTTGTTTATGTACAACTACTGCTACGATCTAACCCTACAGGACTACTGGAGGTGGAGCTTCTCGGCAACTTGTTCGGCAATGGGCGCCATCTGCTCCAGCAGCTCCGCGTACTACTCGTCCGTGCAGTTGGCGGCTAGTCCGCCGGCGACTACGTCAACAGGAGCTTTCGGGAAGTACGACTTCATATACACCAGGATCTGGTTGGGGATCGACTTCGCCAAGTGCTTCACGTACGTCGCCAGGCGGCCGGGGGCTTCCCTCAGCCGATCCACCATTGGAGCTATCTTCGGTCCCCCGGGGTGAGGCACCAGTAGCCTCGCGATGGGAAGCACGGCCTATTCGAGCTCCTTCAGCTGGGCCCGCAGCTTCTCACAGTCCTCGTTCAGCTTCTGCAAAGATTTGTAGCAGTTGACGAGGTCACGATCCGACGCAATGCGAAGCTCCATGTGCTTGTCGCACTCGTAAGCAAGCTGCTTATAATCATACTCCAGTACCTCGTGTGCCTCTTGCTCTCGGTAGAAGAGGTTCTTCAGGTCGGTCTCTAAAGCCTTCAGCTGGTCGACGCGGGTCTCAAGCTCTGCAATCAACAAGGCAAAGCGGGTCAGACTCCTCCAAGGTACAACCAATGGGTACTCAGCACGGCAACGGCGTACCTTTATTCCTGTTGCGGAGAGACTTGTTCTTCCGCACCAGCTCATCGCTCTTCGCCTGCATATCTTGGATTTCGTTGTGATACTGGGCGAAGGCGCTGTCAAGCTTCGACTGCATTACGGCGACGTGCTTCCGGGCCTTCACGAGCTGTTCTTCTAAGGCCTCGGCCCGGAGCACCGTGTTGTCGTACCCCTGAAGCATGTCGGACTTCTGCCGAGACCGATCCGCAATGTCCTGCAATAGACAACCGATGTCAACTGGGTACTCAACACTAAAGGATTGACTACTCAAGGGTGTCGACTACTCACCTTCATCCATTGCTCGGCCTGGCGCATCGCCTCCATGTGCCGAGCTACCGTTGCTGGGTCGACAAGGTCATCCGCCAGCAGCTCGATCCCGCCACGACTAGTCGTCGCGGCTCCGGACATTGGCGCCAATCGGATTGGCTCCGCGTCCTGGATCTCTGGCGAGCGAACGACTACTTCTAGAGCCGGTTCTGGCAGCGCGTCGTCGCGCTCTTGTCCAATCGTCGCGGCGGCTTCTCCGACCGCCACCTCCATCGGCTCGGGGGCTCCTCCGACAGCTCCCTGGGTCTCTAGTGCCAAGTCTTCAACGGGCACCGCTTCGGGAATGGCGCTTCCCTCGGCTTCGGCACCTGTCAACAAAAGGACAACTGGATCACTCATACCTAGCGGTTACGACTACTCTTCGGGGTTACTTTCACCTGAGCAAAGTACACACCCTCTACGATGCTGGCCTCCGGCAATGTCGCTTCTACGGTCGGCGTCTCGAGATTCTGCCTGAGGGGCGGGAGCGGACTCCTTAGCGGCCGGCGCGGGTTCCTCTTCCGCCACCGCTGCGGCGGGTTCATCCCCATCCCAGGTCAAGTCCGTCGATTTCATGCAGAGCACACAAGCTGGTTGTCAACCAAGTACGACTACCAAATCTAATGTACTACTCGGGAAGGATCAGCACTTACAAGCTCGACCGGACTACCGTCACGGTTGGGGCGCCGAGGATGCTGGCAATGTCGACCAGTCCAGCCTCGGCAGGCGCTTCCTCCTGTGCCTCAGTAGCCGCTGCGTCTTCAGCGACAGCAGCGGTCGGTTCTGTGCTCCCCTCAACAACTGGGGGCTGGCGCGATAACTGCGCCAAGAGCTCCTCCACGGTGGGGGCTGGGCTACGACTACCCCCAGCTGGCTCCCCCACCGTATCCCAGTCGCCTTCGTCCCCCTGCTCTACGGGGTCGGAAGGCGGAATCTCCTGCAAGTAATGGAGTTTCATCGTCAGCACACTACACTGAGACACAAGTACTTGACTACGCTACTCAAGGAATCTTACCTCTTGAGATGTGGTTTCCGTGACCTTCAGCTTCTTGGCCACGCGCTTGCGGGCCACGTTGCGCGGCCTCCTTGGCGGAGCGGGCAAACTAGCCTCCTGGCTAGTTGGCGGATCCTGAACGAGAGGGACATGCGGCAATCCAGGGCGGCTGAACCTCGACCGCAGCTGGAAGCGCTCCTGCAACGTCTCCTCATCGTCTTCCTCTGAAGTGTCTTCCACGACTACGGTGTCGCCCTCTTCACCGACTTCGCAGCGCTCCTTGGCCTTCTCCTTCCCTTCATCTGGGATCTCGACAAGTCGAGGAGGTGACATCGGCTCGGAAACAAACTTCACTACGTCGTCCTACAAGAAACATATTGCATGAGTACGACTACTACTACATAATCAGTACCCAACTTCAGTACGGCTGCTGACCTTATTGGGTGGACGCGCGGCGGAGTACTCCGGCACAGGGCACGGCATGTACGCCGACATGTCTTTGAAGATCCTGCCCAGCCTATCAACAATGTCGTCGTCATCGATTTCACCTCTGGGCATCTACGACGAGTCGTCGTCGCTAGTGTACTAGTAGCCCAAGGTGTCGCGGGCCATCAGTGGCTGCACCCTTCGCTTCATGAAGCTGAAAGCCACATGTTCGGCCCGCAGCCCGGCTTCTCTCAAAGCCTTAATCTTCGCCAACAACTTGGGTAGCTGGATACCCTCCTGCATCGTTGGCTCCGAGTTCCACCACGGCCGGTGCTTCGACTGCTTCCCGCTCGGCTTCGGCAGCTCCGAGTGGTGGTTGGTGATTAGAACCACTTCGACTTCCAATCTTGGTTGGAGTCGATCAGCTTGTATGAGAGGTATTGCTCTGCGGCGTCTTCGCGCATCTAGATCCCGGCTCCCCCCACTACTCGGGGATTGTTGGCGCTGGGCTGGGGCTTCACTCGGAAGAATTTTCGGAACAGTACCCAATGAGGTTTGATCCCCAAGAAAGCTTCGCAGAAGTGCATGAAGACGGAGGTGTGGAAGATACCGTTGGGTTTGAGGTTGAGGTACTCGATGTCGTAGTACCCCAGCAGCCCCTTGAAGAAGTCGCTCACCAGGAGAGACAGCCCTCGCTCCACGAACCGGGTGAACATGGGGATTTCGTCCGGGTTCTTCTCCATGGGGTACGGATCCCCTGCAGCGGCTCGCCACATGTCAACCTCCTTCTCCCGTAGGAATCCACTGTTGAGAAGCGCCAGCAGATCTTCGGTCTTGGCCTTGGATTCTTCCACTCCCGATTCGGATCTGGTCGCGGCGGAGACACCAGCGGCGATGTCCCTGTGGCGGATCTAGTGGCCTCCTCGCGAGACCTCTTCTTCCCACCGGCGGTCTTCAAGGTCCTCGATGGCGAGGGCTTCATTCTCCAAGTGCACGGTGTCTTTACTCGCATTCGCCCGGGGGCTACGGCGGTGGTTTCCTACGGCGGCGCGCTTGGATCTACACTCCCCTCAAAGGCGATAGTGCGCACTGGCGGTGATTTCTGGCACGATCTGCTAGGAATGGCTGCAAATGCGTGGGGTAAAAAACCCTAAGGGTTTTGGCTTCTATTTATAAGTCTACAACGGCTCCTCCAACGACCGGATGGATAAGTCTCTAGACGGCTGACTCAGCGGCGGCGCCTGACTCTTCAATTTCTACTAGTCGACGCGCCTCGTCTCGGGGGCTCGGCTACTTCTACTCAACTTCCGGGGTAGCAACAAGATTCAAGAGCAACTCAGGACACATTCTACAAGATGACCCTTCAATTCGAGAGGAAGTACTCGACTCAAGGCTCGGGGGCTCCGTGCCACGTGTCCTTCAGTTTTTTCTCCAGATTTTGCGGGATATTCTTGCCAAAACTTCAGATGGACCCTCAGCCAGAGTCTACAACTCAACCTAAGGCTCGGGGGCTACTCCATATGGAGTGTGATTTTGCAATCGCACTTCCATATCAGTTTCGGCTTCAAGACAACACAAGCATTGTTGAAGAACTTCAAGAGCAGCACTCGAGGACGCTTGGGACTACTCGAGAAGACTTCAGGATTGCTCAAACATCAGCTGGAGTACATTCCAGCCTCGCGATGCTTCAACTATTCTTGAGGACTTTTGACTTGTAGCATTTAGGGACGCTTGAGGACTACTCGTTAAGGCCGTCAAGACTACTCGAAGCTATCCTTCTCGACTACAAAGTACTCGGGGGCTTGTCGTATGGACCTCCCTGGGCCCACTACCTCGGTGGGTACCAGGACCAACTACTCGGTGGGCCCCTGAGACTACCCGACTTGCGCTGCACGGCACCTGCTGGCGTGAAGCACAAGGACTACGGAGGAGAAGTACTCGGATAGAAAGCTGTACAAGTCCCGCGCTATATAGAGGACTCTTAGATGTACTCGGCTAGTACTCTCTTCCTGAACCGACTTGTAACCCTGCCTCCCGGACTATATAAGGCGAGGCAGGGACCCCCTGTATCTCATCTCGCTCATATGCATCAGATTGCATCATCTTGTAATCGCACCCAATCAATCCAGAGCCACGCAACATACAGGACGTAGGGTATTACGCACCTTGCGGCCCGAACCTGTCTAAATTGTGTGCCACGTGTCTCTTCCTTCGAGTTACCGATATTGGTGAGGCCACATTCATCTACTTCGGGTACTCCCCTTAGTAGGTTGCCGGTCTAAAACACCGACAGGAGGGGCGTGTGTGGCCTTGCTGGCAAAGGAGGGAAGGAGGGGCGCAGCGGTCCCGTTGGTGGAAGAGGCAAGGATGGGAATGCGGGGCCTCATCAGAGGAGGAGGCAGGGCGGCGCGTACCCACTAACAGAAGAGGCAGGAGCGGCGCGTGTGGACCCACCGGAGGATGCCTGTGGTGGAGCACACTCAACCTTGTCGGCAAAGGATGCCTAGAAGGGGGTAGCATGGCGTGCTGAAAAGGGAGGAGGAAGAGAGTACATGGGACATAGTGAGGGTGGGGAGGACGATTTTAGGCAATATATATTAGAATGCTATGCAATATTCGACATATTTTAATTCTATAATTTAGCAACAAATTCATTATGTAAAGAGTGAAAACGTGATAGCATGGCATGTGCTTGTGTTCATGATTAACACACTATAAAACATGAACAACACAAGTCTGAGGATGTACCCAATGGCGGGTTGTTGCCGGGGCAACGGGTGCACCGTTAGCAACTGAATTAACCATGCTAATCGCAGTCTTAATCGATGCAGTTGTACGAGTTGATGAAGCAAAGATGTCGATGCAATGCAGATGGGCGTCGGGATGTAGTCGCACTATTCACTTGGGGAACACATGTACGGTCGCTGGGAAGTAGTCGATCACACCAAGAGGAGAAAGAACATTAAGTAGTCATGCACTTGTTGTGCTAAAGAAATCCTAATTGCCTCGCTATCTTCGAGCAGGAACTCTAGCGTGGCTGATTTCAGAGGCTCTGCTCTTCCAGCAGCGTATCTTCTTGTATAAGCAATGCCAGAATACTGAAGGTCACCCTGAAATCAATAATATCAAAGAATAAAGATCACCATGCACCGGTCACCATCCATCCTTATAATGAAATCATTAACCCAATGGTTCCATGCACCTCATGCAACAATTAGCACACAGGGGCATTGCTGTTGCATACACCTCATGCTAGCAACATGTTGACACCCAAAACTGGCAAAAGCCGACTCGGGCGGCAGGCCGGTTAGATCGGTGTTGACGGTTCAAAACCATGCTCAAGTTCACCACAAGCCTACGGGTGACTTGGTGCCTTTTTCACCAAGGAGGGTTCTCCCTAGATTTGTCAATCCAAGGATCGGAAGCAAACCACCAAGGTTCTCTATCTAACCTACCAGTCTAACCCTATGTGAAGTGTTGATTGCATAAAGATAACATACAAACACGAAGGGATGTATGGATCACATCCACCTAGCCATAAAGGTAAACGAACCAAGGGTAAACCTAGCCTATTGTCTTCTCGTTGCCGTTCCAGCCAAGGTGATAAACCAATCTAAACCTATACTATGATAAGGATTACACTCGATATGGAGTAACCCAATATGGAGTGGTCTGATGCACGTTCACTCACCGCCTTCTCCCCTGTCGTATTGTCACTACGCGAGGATAATCATCACCGAGCGACAACCTCAGTCCGTGCACTACTACGGTGTGTTCGCAAGACAAGACTAATCACCATGATTCGATCTAGTCCTACTAAAGGCATATGGTAGCTACACATAAGAATAAGCATAACTCATAGTAGATCAAAGTATAACAAGATATGATTACATCACCAAATGTTGAAGGTACAAACGACTTGACGAATTTAAGTCGCGGCTCCGGAACTCCACCATGGCTTCACCACGCAGGGCCAACCATGGCGGCTAGGGCATGGCCTAAGCCATCTCCTAGGCAACTCGAGGACTCACGGTGGCCGTCGGCTTCCTCCCGGTGTTCTCCTTCGTCTCGGCGGCTCTGATGAAAGGATGGATGTGGCGGCCGTCGGAGGCAGAGGCAATAAATAGACAACCACCTAGGGCAAAAGGGGGGTGCGAACCGGGATTGGATCAGGCTGGGCCCATTTTGGCCCGGTTCGGCCCCGTCTCGCTCCCCGATGCTTGTCGGTCAATTGTTGACTTGCTTCCTTATGCATGTGGGCCCTTGACGTCGTCTTCTCCACGGTTTGGACAGAGCTCCTTGTCGCGCAAGCTTCAGCATCTTCTGTCCAAGTCCCTGGAGTTTCACGGCTTCATGCTTCGGTCCCTGGACCCTTTGGAGTCATGTTCATGATGTGTCTTGACTTGTGTCGGGCTTCATGATCGTCTCTTGAAGTGCTTGATGAACTTATCCCGAAAGTCTCCCTTTAAGCTCTAGTTTCCTACATAAACAACAAACTCCAAAATCGACATGCGAGAGTGAACTTGATACCTTCGGGGGGTTAGTACCATTGGTTAGAATATCAAATATGTGCAAATGTTGACAGTAAAGTTATAGCTAGGTGTACCAAAATCGACCGTCAACATACCCCCATGCTTAAACCTTGCTCGTCCTCGAGCAAGTCTAAGATCTTTGCTTAATTTGGAAATTAGTGTTGCCCTTCAATGTCTTCCCTGCACTTAGTTATACACAACAAGACATATTGCTCTCTCAAGTATTTAGCATTTAAGGTTCAAGTTTTGACCGGCTACTTCATTATGGAAGATAGACTATCATTAAAGAACATGCCACAATAAAATAAAACAAGTGCTCTCGAACTTAAGCAAACTTCAAACCTTTACCTTGTTGCATCGTGAAGAGTTTTCAAAAGTTGCACATCTAACATAAGTGAGGTTCTCTTGCAAAAGCTCATGGAAACACTCATCTCGTCAAGTCACTCAAGCCTACACTAGATTATTCTCAACCTATTCTACTCATATATGGAAGTGGAAAGCTTATGTGGAGCTTGGTGGGTAAAAACAATCCTAGCAAAACATTATACTTGAAATATTGTCAAACTAAGAGAGAGATCTATTGGAATTACCGAGACTAGTCAAAAAGGCCATGGAAAATAAATGTTGGAAAGGTAGAGAGATGGAACACACACATTTAGAAAGGTGGACATGTGCAAGTGGCAAATGGGTGATCCCGAGACACGGATGTAGTTCTCATTATCGGATTGCACATGGTTGGAAAAGTTTTAGTATGGACTTGTCTTCAAAGCTCTCTAAGATTTGAATGAAGCTAAAAAGAACCGAGGAGCATTTTTATTTTTCACTTTTTTTTTCTTTTCTTATTTTTTCATTTATTTCTTCTTTATTTCCTTCATTGTTTTCTTCTTCTTTTTTATTATTGTTTTATTCATCATTTTTTATGCTCCTCCAAACTTTTAAGCAACATAGTACTTGCTATAGCAATCCTCCCCCATGCTTAGATGATTGCTCGTCCTCGAGCATAGAAGTGAGGGGACCTACGGCGGCTATTGTATTCCGTTATAAATCTTTTGAAATCTTCAAGGGCGTCTTCCATGTCAAAACTCGCATAATCACTGATGAGTCCCTCCATATGTTATATGTCTTGAAATCTTGCCAGAAAATCTTCAGAAAATTCATTGAAAGATCATCCATACTCAATTTGGGTTGTGGTCAAGGAGGTAATCACAAAAAGATGTTTTGGGTTTAGGGTGGATGCCCAACGAAGTTTGTGAAATTTCCAATGTAGAAACTCACAATGCATGGACAAGAATGGCTAGAATGAAAAAGATACGCAAGGGAATGACCAGCTTCTTAGTCTCGTACCACAGAAATAAATCCTAATCCAACTCATCAAGATATAAGTTTGCAAAGGAAAGGTTATATCATTAAAGTAGTTGTATGTGTATAGGCTTTGGTAGGTAGAGCCTTGCAAGAGATTCACAAATGTAGACAGCATAATAATTTTAAATAAAACAAGTACAAGGCATAGGTCATCGGTAAACTTAAATCAAACAGCAACATAAAGTATGTGGGTCTAAAGATTAATCATTTAACCTCCACAATTGAAAGAGCCGATATTTAATTCAATTTAAGTTCCTTTTAATAGAGAGCAAGTAGTCATGTTATATAAAACATCATGCAAATAAAACAAGGTGGCAACTTTCATCATTTTTCCACAATCAAGACATACAAATAATAACATCGTGGTAAGCTCAAAAGAGATGGTGATTCATTTATTGAAAATTAAAAACTAACTAGCCTAGGTTGTCCTCCTAGTAGACATGTTATTGATAGAGAGATAAATACAAAGGTTGTCTATGGTTGAAAGCATATATGTGCAAGCATTTAAAATGCGATGAACAAAGATAAAGTTAAGGGCGAGTTACCATCCTTTTTGATGCTCGTAATGAAGTGCAGCGATGCCTCCCCCATGCTTAAGCATTGTGCTTAGCATGGAGAAAGAATGATGAGCATCTTGTGTTGAAGATGATCCTTGTACTCCATGTGGCCTTTCTCTTTCGCCCTTCAAATCCTCCCCCATGCTTAGCGTGTTGCTAAGTGTGGAAGAACTTGAATTGCTTGTAATTCGCCATGTGTTTGAGAATAGTCTTCACTTCCTTGCCTTTGTTGCTCATTTGTCCCTCAACTTTTTCTTATCATCATCAAGCCATGGTTCCAATCCTTCGTCATATCGTCATCACCGACTTCAATGCCGTCCTTTGTCGCTGCCTCATCTTCCACAGTTTTTATTTTTCCTCCAGAACAGAAAATGTACTGAAACACCCATCCACGTTGAAGTTTATGAAATTATCTTTCCAACGAGCCATCATATGCATGAAACGGGTTCCAAACAAGAAAGTTGTGCCAATTTTACTTCGGCGATGCAATCTGTCCAAGGCTGATTTCAGACTGCACAGCGCTCAATGGTTTTGCCATATCTCATTGTACATGTCTTCAAAATTGATGATTCTTGATGCGTTGGAAACAAGGTTTGAAGGAGCTTCTGAAAATTAAATTTTCTTCCATTGTACATCTCTGAACATGTGCTCAAATCTTGATGGAAACAGCAACTTCCCTCTCAAGCCTTGTAGATGACTAATGATCTTGATTGCAATTGGTCAAGAACTCATGGGAACACTTCTCCATGCCTACAAAACAAATCTAATGCACATTCTACCCCCGGGGTTATGGTTGGGAGTAGAAACAATTGCCAACAAACCAAATGCATCCCTAAGACCTTAACTTGTGGCAAAGCTTACCTAGCAAGAAGAAAAGAAGAATCTAATGGGTGTACGTGCGTGTAGGTGAAAATGCAAATGAAAGGAAGGGATATAAACAATTACAATGTTTGCACCAAGTTCTAAACACCATATTTACAACTAGATTGCTTTATATCTATATAACTATAAAGATTTAACCAAGGTCAAAACACCATGTTCATTTCAAGGTTAATAACTCTTTATGCCGCAAGAAAGTTAAAGCGCATTGCAAAGCTTATAAACCAACCTATGCAATATAAATTAACAAGGCTAAAAAACTCAAATGATGATTGTCCGTAATCAAATCTAAACACCATGTTTACACAAGATTACAAAAGAAAATGCCTCGCGCGCGAAGCACCATTATGGAAATAAAGCATTCATCAAAAAGTTTTGCAAAGAATCCAAGCTAACCTATGCATGATAGAACAAAGGAGGTTCATGCAAAATGTAAATGCAAAGGAGTTAGTAAAAAGGGCAGCAATGTTTGAAAAAGCTTTCAATGTCGTTCTTCGATAATGACAAGCAAGTCACTTTATGAGAGGTAGAGTCTTGTCAACACCTTTTATCAAAAGACCTAATCAAACGTGCTAACAAGGTTGTAAGGTAAGGCTTATGGGTATCCTATATTTTTGGCTTAAGACAAGAATTTTGAAAAGATAAGTCGGGTGAAGAAATTCTATCTAAGGTGGTTTTGAAAAAAAGAAGAAAAACGAGGGTTAGATTTTCGGCTTGAAAAACAAACCTATGGTTTTAGGATTACTAAAGGTATGAGGGTTTTTTATCTAAGGGTTTAGGATGAGACTAGTCAAAATTTTAATTAGAAAGGGATAGAGATAGACTTGGTCAGATTGACATAAGTCGATCCCTCCCTTTGTTGGCCTAGGTTCTAGGTGTGGTTTGATAGGAAGGTTTAGGTAAAGATGAGATTTTTTAAGGGTTATAAAAGATGACATGCAACATAATGCAAAGGTGGAGAACAAAGTGGAATGAAGTAAAACATGATTATGAATGAACAAAATGATATGACATGATATGGTGGTGATCTAAACCAAAAGCAAAAGTTAGCCTAAGTTAACTAGCCACAAGCTTAGAATCAAAATGGATCATGCTTCATATTTCTCTCTGAAGACACAAATAAAAAGACTCTAAACACTAATAAGCACACAAAAAAGGGGTCTACAAATTTCCCAAAGTTCAAGTAGCAAAGTACTCACTCAATGTGTGTGTATATTAAAGCATACAACATGTGGTTTTGACATTTATTAGAGCAATGATACGATGTTACTTGAAGTTTTCAAAAAACACAATGTAGACTTGTCATACTTTATATAGATATATAAAAAGATCGTGTTGCCTCCCGCAAAGCGCTTCGTTTAAAGTCATAGAGCTCCACTTTCTCACGTACCTTTTTATTTTCGTGGAGCCATGGTTACTTGTGCGAGAATCCAAAGTAGCCATGCAGCTTGATGTTGCCTTTAGGAAATCCGTCGTGGTTCACTTCCAACATCATCATGTATTGAGTGGTGCCTCTTGTGTCTTCATTCATCCCTGCTCTGGAGGGTTTGATTTAGTCCTTAGCTTCTGAATTTCATCATGTACATGTTGTGGAACCGTTGCCCCATCTTCTATTTATTATCATTGTGTCCATCTCCTCTATCTTGTCGTCATCGCCTTGTTGCTGCCTCTTCTTCGTGGATTTACCCCTGCATCCAGAACAGAACATATACCAAAATATAGTTCTATTGAAAAATTTATAAAATTACCTTTCCAACAGGTACTCATTCGCCTTAATCGGAGTCCGAATGAGGGAGCTATGGCTGTTTCACTTCAGCACTGCTTGCTGTCCAGAATTTCAGCATGTGCAACCATCGGTGATTCGGCCATATCCGCTTGTAGGAACCTCCAATTGCCTTGCCGCATGATTCGTTGGAGCGTAGACTTCATGAAGCTTCTGAAAATCCAAATATATCTAATTGTTTTCTGCTGAGGTTCATGCAAACATCGTCATGACATCATTATCCTTTCGTCCATCGATCCAGAGATGTGTGTGTGGTCTTCATCTTGAAGTCTTTTAGGGCACCATGTCATGCATCCTTTGGCTTCAAAAATCATAACCATCACTGCATGAGCATGATGGTAATGGAATCCTTCTCCATCGTGCTTGCCATGGTCGTTTCCGAAACCTATAGCTTGGACAAACAATCCTCCAAAAGACATTAGTCTAAAAACTTAATTGACACATGTAGGCATACCTTGTTCATCTTTGTTTGCTTTGGGTGGGGGCTCAATAGTGGATGTTGGTCCACTAACCAAGGTTAGCACCTACCACTAAAGAGCTAAACATGTGTAGCCATAAACTTGATTGAGCAAGGTTGGACTTGTTGAAGTCCGAATGTCGAGAACTTTTCTCGATCGCTTTGTGTCTAGTTTTCCACCTACTTTCAAGGACACAAACAAGAAAGCAAGTGTATATAAAATGATAAAAATTAGGGTTAGTTAAAAGAAAGATAGATCGCCCTAGGGTTCGAGTTGCCGATCCCCGGCAACGGCGCCAGAAAAAGGGGCTTGTTGACGGTTCAAAACCGTGCTCAAGTTCACCGCAAGCCTACTGGTGACTTGGTGCCTTTTTCACCAAGGAGGGTTCTCCCTAGATTTGTCAATCCAAGGATCGGAAGCAAACCACCAAGGTTCTCTATCTAACCTACCGGTCTAACCCTTTATGAAGTGTTGATTGCATAAAGATAACATACAAACACGAAGGGATGTATGGATCACATCCACCTAGACATAAAGGTAAACGAACCAAGGGTAAACCTAGCCTATTGTCTTCTCGTTGCCGTTCCGGCCAAGGTGATAAACCAATCGAAACCTATACTATGATAAGGATTACACTCGATATGGAGTAACCCGATATGGAGTGGTCCGATGCACGTTCACTCACCGCCTTCTCCCCTCTCGTACTCTCACTACGCGAGGATAATCATCACCGAGCGACAACCTCGGTCCGTGCACTACTACGGTGTGTCCGCAAGACAAGACTAATCACCATGATTCTATCTAGTCCTACTAAAGGCATATGGTAGCTACACATATGAATAAGCATAACTCGTAGTAGATCAAAGTATAACAAGATATGATTACATCACTGAATGTTGAAGGTACAAACGACTTGACGAATTCAAGTCGCGGCTCCGGAACTCCACCATGGCTTCACCACGCAGGGCCAACCATGGCGGCTAGGGCATGGCCTAAGCCATCTCCTAGGCAACTCGAGGACTCGCGGTGGCCGTCGGCTTGCTCCCGGTGCTTCTCCTTCGTCTCGGCGGCTCTCTGATGAAATGATGGATGTGGCGGCCGTCGGAGGCAGAGGCAATAAATAGACAACCACCTAGGGCAAAAGGGGGCGCGAACCGGGCTTGGATCAGGCTGGGCCGGTCGGCCTGGGCTGGCCGGCCCAGGCCCATTTTGGCCTGGTTCAGCCCCGTCTCGCTCCCTGATGCTTCTCGGTCAATTGTTGACTTGCTCCCTTATACATGTGGGCCCTTGACGTCGTCTTCTCCACGGTTTGGACAGAGCTCCTTGTCGCGCAAGCTTCAGCATCTTCTGTCCAGGTCCCTGGAGTTTCACGACTTCATGCTTCGGTCCCTGGACCCTTTGGAGTCATGTTCATGATGTGTCTTGACTTGTGTCGGTCTTCATGATCGTCTCTTGAAGTGCTTGATGAACTTATCCCGAAAGTCTCCCTTTAAGCTCTAGTTTCCTACATAAACAACAAACTCCAAAATTGACATGCGAGAGTGAACTTGATACCTCCAGGAGGTTAGACCATTGGTTAGAATATCAAATATGTGCAAATGTTGACGGTAAAGTTATAGATAGGTGTACCAAAATCGACCGTCAACATACCCCCATGCTTAAACCTTGCTCGTCCTCGAGCAAGTCCAAGATCTTTGCTTAATTTGGAAATCAGCGTTGCCCTTCAATGTCTTCCCTGCACTTAGTTATACACAACAAGACATATTGCTCTCTCAAGTATTTAGCATTTAAGGTTCAAGTTTTGACCGGCTACTTCATTATGGAAGATAGACTATCATTAAAGAACATGCCACAATAAAATAAAACAAGTGCTCTCGAACTTAAGCAAACTTCAAACCTTTACCTTGTTGCATCGTGAAGAGTTTGAAAAAGTTGCACATCTAACATAAGTGAGGTTCTCTTGCAAAAGCTCATGGAAACACTCATCTCGTCAAGTCACTCAAGCCTACACTAGATTATTCTCAACCTATTCTACTCATATATGGAAGTGGAAAGCTTATGTGGAGCTTGGTAGGTAAAAACAATCCTAGCAAAACATTATACCTGAAATATTTTCAAACTAAGAGAGAGATCTATTGGAATTACCGAGACTAGTCAAAAAGGCCATGGAAAATAAATGTTGGAAAGGGAGAGAGATGGAACACACACATTTAGAAAGGTGGACATGTGCAAGTGGCAAATGGGTGATCCCGAGACACGGACGTAGTTCTCGTTATCGGATTGCACATGGTTGGAAAAGTTTTAGTATGGACTTGTCTTCAAAGCTCTCTAAGATTTGAATGAAGCTAAAAAGAAACGAGGAACATTTTTATTTTTCTCTTTTTTTGTTTTTTCTTTTCTTATTTTTTTCATTTATTTCTTCTTTATTTCCTTCATTGTTTTCTTCTTCTTCTTTTTTATTATTTTTTTATTCATCATTTTTTATGCTCCTCCGAACTTTTAAGCACATAGTACTTGCTATAGCAATCCTCCCCCATGCTTAGATGATTGCTCGTCCTCGAGCATAGAAGTGAGGGGACCTACGGCTGCTAGAGAAGTACAAAATCATTGTATCCCATTATAAATCTTTTGAAATCTTCAAGGGCGTCTTCCATGTCAAAACTCGCATAATCACTGATGAGTCCCTCCATATGTTATATGTCTTGAAATCTTGCCAGAAAATCTTCAGAAAATTCATTGAAAGATCATCCATACTCAATTTGGGTTGTGGTCAAGGAGGTAATCACAAAAAGATGTTTTGGGTTTAGGGTGGATGCCCAACGAAGTTTGTGAAATTTCCAATGTAGAAACTCACAATGCATGGACAAGAATGGCTAGAATGAAAAAGATACGCAAAGGAATGACCAGCTTCTTAGTCTCGTACCACAGAAATCAATCCTAATCCAACTCATCAAGATATAAGTTTGCAAAGGAAAGGTTATATCATTAAAGTAGTTGTATGTGTATAGGCTTTGGTAGGTAGAGCCTTGCAAGAGATTCACAAATGTAGACAGCATAATAATTTTAAATAAAACAAGTACAAGGCATAGGTCATCGGTAAACTTAAATCAAACAGCAACATAAAGTATGTGGGTCTAAAGATTAATCATTTAACCTCCACAATTGAAAGAGCCGATATTTAATTCAATTTAAGTTCCTTTTAATAGAGAGCAAGTAGTCATGTTATATAAAACATCATGCAAATAAAACAAGGTGGCAACTTTCATCATTTTTCCATAATCAAGACATACAAATAATAACATCGTGGTAAGCTCAAAAGAGATGGTGATTCATTTATTGAAAATTAAAAACTAACTAGCCTAGGTTGTCCTCCTAGTAGACATGTTATTGATAGAGAGATAAATACAAAGGTTGTCTATGGTTGAAAGCATATATGTGCAAGCATTTAAAATGCGATGAACAAAGATAAAGTTAAGGGCGAGTTACCATCCTTTTTGATGCTCGTAATGAAGTGCAGCGATGCCTCCCCCATGCTTAAGCATTGTGCTTAGCATGGAGAAAGAATGATGAGCATCTTGTGTTGAAGATGATCCTTGTACTCCATGTGGCCTTTCTCTTTCGCCCTTCAAATCCTCCCCCATGCTTAGCGTGTTGCTAAGTGTGGAAGAACTTGAATTGCTTGTAATTCGCCATGTGTTTGAGAATAGTCTTCACTTCCTTGCCTTTGTTGCTCATTTGTCCCTCAACTTTTTCTTATCATCATCAAGCCATGGTTCCAATCCTTCGTCATATCGTCATCACCGACTTCAATGCCGTCCTTTGTCGCTGCCTCATCTTCCACAGTTTTTATTTTCCCTCCAGAACAGAAAATGTACTGAAACACCCCTCCACGTTGAAGTTTATGAAATTATCTTTCCAACGAGCCATCATATGCATGAAACGGGTTCCAAACAAGAAAGTTGTGCCAATTTACTTCGGCGATGCAATCTGTCCAAGGCTGATTTCAGACTGCACAGCGCTCAATGGTTTTGCCATATCTCATTGTACATGTCTTCAAAATTGATGATTCTTGATGCGTTGGAAACAAGGTTTGAAGGAGCTTCTGAAAATTAAATTTTCTTCCATTGTACATCTCTGAACATGTGCTCAAATCTTGATGGAAACAGCAACTTCCCTCTCAAGCCTTGTAGATGACTAATGATCTTGATTGGAATTGGTCAAGAACTCATGGGAACACTTCTCCATGCCTACAAAACAAATCTAATGCACATTCTACCCCCGGGGTTATGGTTGGGAGTAGAAACAATTGCCAACAAACCAAATGCATCCCTAAGACCTTAACTTGTGGCAAAGCTTACCTAGCAAGAAGAAAAGAAGAATCTAATGGGTGTACGTGCGTGTAGGTGAAAATGCAAATGAAAGGAAGGGATATAAACAATTACAATGTTTGCACCAAGTTCTAAACACCATATTTACAACTAGATTGCTTTATATCTATATAACTATAAAGATTTAACCAAGGTCAAAACACCATGTTCATTTCAAGGTTAATAACTCTTTATGCCGCAAGAAAGTTAAAGCGCATTGCAAAGCTTATAAACTAACCTATGCAATATAAATTAACAAGGCTAAAAAACTCAAATGATGATTGCCTGTAATCAAATCTAAACACCATGTTTACACAAGATTACAAAAGAAAATGCCTCGCGCGCGAAGCACCATTATGGAAATAAAGCATTCATCAAAAAGTTTTGCAAAGAATCCAAGCTAACCTATGCATGATAGAACAAAGGAGGTTCATGCAAAATGTAAATGCAAAGGAGTTAGTAAAAAGGGCAGCAATGTTTGAAAAAGCTTTCAATGTCGTTCTTCGATAATGACAAGCAAGTCACTTTATGAGAGGTAGAGTCTTGTCAACACCTTTTATCAAAAGACCTAATCAAACGTGCTAACAAGGTTGTAAGGTAAGGCTTATGGGTATCCTATATTTTTGGCTTAAGACAAGAATTTTGAAAAGATAAGTCGGGTGAAGAAATTCTATCTAAGGTGGTTTTGAAAAAAAGAAGAAAAACGAGGGTTAGATTTTCGGATTGAAAAACAAACCTATGGTTTTAGGATTACTAAAGGTATGAGGGTTTTTTATCTAAGGGTTTAGGATGAGGCTAGTCAAAATTTTAATTAGAAAGGGATAGAGATAGACTTGGTCAGATTGACATAAGTCGATCCCTCCCTTTGTTGGCCTAGGTTCTAGGTGTGGTTTGATAGGAAGGTTTAGGTAAAGATGAGATTTTTTAAGGGTTATAAAAGATGACATGCAACATAATGCAAAGGTGGAGAACAAAGTGGAATGAAGTAAAACATGATTATGAATGAACAAAATGATATGACATGATATGGTGGTGATCTAAACCAAAAGCAAAAGTTAGCCTAAGTTAACTAGCCACAAGCTTAGAATCAAAATGGATCATGCTTCATATTTCTCTCTAAAGACACAAATAAAAAGAATCTAAACACTAATAAGCACACAAAAAAGGGGTATACAAATTTCCCAAAATTCAAGTAGCAAAGTACTCACTCAATGTGTGTGTGTGTGTATATATTAAAGCATACAACATGTGGTTTTGACATTTATTAGAGCAATGGTACGATGTTACTTGAAGTTTTCAAAGAACACACTGTAGACTTGTCATAGTTTATATAGATATATAAAAAGATCGGGTTGCCTCCCGCAAAGCGCTTCATTTAAAGTCATAGAGCTCGACTTTCTCACACACCTTTTTATTGTCGTGGAGCCATGGTTAATTGTGCGAGAATCCAAAGTAGCCATGCAGCTTGATGTTGCCTTTAGGAAATCCGTCGTGGTTCACTTCCAACATCATCATGTATTGTGTGGTGCCTCTTGTGTCTTCATTTATCCCTGCTCCGGAGGGTTTGATTTAGTCCTTAGCTTCTGAATTTCATCATGTACGTGTTGTGGAACCGTTGCCCCATCTTCTATTTATTATCATTGTGTCCATCTCCTCTATCTTGTCGTCATCACCTTGTTGCTGCCTCTTCTTCGTAGATTTACCCCTGCATCCAGAACAGAACATATACCAAAATATAGTTCTATTGAAAAATTTATAAAATTACCTTTCCAACGGGTACTCATTCGCCTTAATCGGAGTCCGAATGAGGGAGCTATGGCTGTTTCACTTCAGCACTGCTTGCTGTCCAGAATTTCAGCATGTGCAACCATCGGTGATTCGGCCATATCCGATTGTAGGAACCTCCAATTGCCTTGCCGCTTGATTCGTTGGAGCGTAGACTTCATGAAGCTTCTCAAAATCCAAATAGATCTAATTATTTTCTGCTGAGGCTCATGCAAACATCGTGATGACATCATTATCCTTTCGTCCATCGATCCGGAGATGTGCGTGTGGTCTTCATCTTGAAGTCTTTTAGGGCACCATGTCATGCATCCTTTGGCTTCAAAAATCATAATCATCGCTGCATGAGCATGATAGTAATGGAATCCTTCTCCATCGTGCTTGACATGGTCGTTTCCAAAACCTATAGCTTGGACAAACAATCCTCCAAAAGACATTAGTCTAAAAACTTAATTGACACATGTAGGTATACCTTGTTCATCTTTGTTTGCTTTGGGTGGGGGCTCAATAGCGGATGTTGGTCCACTAACCAAGGTTAGAACCTACCACTAAAGATCTAAACATGTGTAGCCATAAACTTGATTGAGCAAGGTTGGACTTGTTGAAATCCGAATGTCGAGAACTTTTCTCGATCGCTTTGTGTCTAGTTTTCCACTGTTGACGGATAAAAGACGTATCCCTCTACGATCCGCAAGCGTACGGACCCCACACCTTTTTCACCACGGGATTCCCAAGGTTCTTGTCAATCCACGGAGCAAGGGGATTACAAGCGTTCGATCAACAACGACACACTTGCTACTAAAACCCTAACTACTATTATACTAGAAAACACTAAACTACACTAGAGAGAATGGTAAACGATCAAGATAGAGGACACTCGCCCACGGGTCTACGATACTAAAGCATGCAATCGCTTAAAGACATGAAAACCAAACTAATCTATCGGGGGTTGTGACCACGGTTTCGCCCTTTCCCTCCTCTCGTATCGTCACTACGCGAAGGTATTCATGACTAGACCTTTGATGGACACGGCGTATTGAATGGATCCAAGGAAGCATTGAGGCCTTACTCCCTTTACGGCATGGTTGCAAACCTTAAGCATTAAAGTATATTCAACACAAGATGATAGATAGATAATCCGACAAAGTGCGATTACATCTCAATATCGATTACAACCCATGGACGAATGAGAAGATTACCCCATCAAGGTGCTGATCATGGCACCGTTGATCATGGTTTCCCTTCCGCCAGTGTCTTCCTTCTTCTCCACGAGAGGGTGCTTCCTCCGAGGTGGTTGATCTCCCGCCGGAGATCCTCCTCCTCTCTCTCTAGCTTGTGGATGGCCTTCTGGTGCGAATGAATCCTCTCCTCTGTGTTGGCGGCACCTCGGGGGTTTTAGGGTTGAAGATCATTCGAGGGCAAGGAAAACGGGACCGAACCGATGCCGGAAGTGGGCTGGGCCGGCCGGCCTGGGCCGGTCGGCCCAGCCCATTCGGCCCCGGTTCGGTCGCCCCTTTTGCTCCGTGGGTCCTCGTGCACTTATGTCTTTGCCCCCTCCACTTGCATGATTTTGATGCTTTCGTTATCCTCGCGTCCAAGATGGAGGCTCTCTTTGCATGAAGTTTGATCTTTTACGCTTCAATCCCCGGGGTGTTCCTCGTAGCACTTCGGTCCTCGCCACCATTGGAAGTGATTTCAGCAAGCTCATGAACACGAACAAGACTCCATGAATGCTCCTTTGAACTTGTTGCGAATCCGTCCTTTATGTCCATGTTTTCCTACATAAACACAACACTTCCAAATGCATGCACAAAGATGAACTTGTTATATGATTAGTGTGCCTAGTGGCGGGTTAGTTCCATAATCAAATCCAAACCAAAGTGTAATGAACATGCTAGGTGCACCAAAATACACCGTCAACATCTCCCCCACACTTAGCTCTTGCTCGTCCTCGAGCAAGTACTCGTAAAAGAATTTCGTCCAAGGTGTTGTAATCATGTACCACTTATCCTTCTTCACAAGTTAGTCAATCCCTTCATCTTTAATACATAAACACAAAGCAATGATAATCAAACATAAACATGGGCGTTTAGAATTTTTACCACGTCAAGATTTACCCCACAACTCAAATCCTTCACTTGAAGTCTTCAATTTCAGCCATGTTTACTCCTTTGCTTCCATCGGAGGGTTTTTATGGTTTTTAAAACAAAAATTCCTGCAACAAGTATTAGACAAAAACCTTTCTCCAAGCTCTCTCAAGTCACTCATATGAAGTGGCTATCCTAACCAAATTTTATAAAACTCTCACCTCCCATTAATCTCTCATATATCATGTAAAGTGGAGCTATAGGTAGGGCTAGCGCAATCAACACAAGTATTGTCAAACTAAGAACTTCCTCTAATGGTCGTCTACCTTTCAAAGCCAATGATCATGAGAATTAACCATATGTAGGGATATCAAGGATGAGAAGATTTAGAATGGTGGACATGTGCAAGGGCAAAAGAAAATTGTGACTACAAGGCACCAATGATGTCCTCGTTGTCGGATTGCACATGGTTGGAAATAGAGTAAAAGTTTCGTCTCACAATCAACGTGACATCCTTCCTTACACTTTATTTTTTTTCTTTTCTTTCACTTGATCCATCCCTCTCATATCTTCATTGCTACCTCATCTTTTTCTTTTTCTTCTTTCATTCACATATGATTTTTCTTTCTTTCTTTCTTTCTTTTCCATACACATACTTTTTCTCTTTATTTTTCTCTCTCTTGACAACTTTTCAAAGCTTTCAATTCTCTCTTTACTTGCATGCATACAATCTGAATTTTTAAATAAATCATGCTAGAGACGAGACGAAACTTTGAAAATAGGTTGTGTTCAAGGAATACGATGTACAAAAGAGATGTATAGGGTTGGGTATGGAATCCAGTGATAATCATGACTTTCGTTGTGAAAGTCATGTACCGAATATATGACGAGGCTAGCAACAAAAGATAAGCACAAGGACATGATCATTGCTTGAAATTAAAACTCACCAAGAGAGAAGGGTCCTAGCCTAACTCATCATGCTAATCACACTTATGGTGGAGCGAAAAAAATAAACTTGGCTTTGGATAGGAATTTTTTTTCTTACTCTCAACTTGGAAAAAGAGGTTTTGCTAACCTTTATTACAAGGGTTTTAAGATAATTTTCAGAACTGAAATCCTCCAATTTTTAGCATCGAACATAGCACAACTAACATGTGAAGCTCAAGATCGAAGTGCGGTATGGGTACTTTAAGTAGTAGCGATTCCACTAAGCACCACGGTAAACATTTTTCAAACCACATACTTGTGTTCATATATCAAGAATTGAAGATTAAACAAACAAGTAAATAAAGATAAACAATACGTAAAACACAAAGATATATATAAAGACTCTTTTTATTTGGTTTTCTTGACTCAACACTAATTTAAGACACTTGCAAAAATTTTAAAACAGACTCGAAAACTAAAGACTCATTAAAACACTAAGACTCTCACACGAAGATTAAACCGAACCTAAACTTGAAGTTCAAAAGCTAAGGCTAGCGAGCTAGCTCTCCCCCACACTTAAAACATACGACGTCCTCGTCATATCTTACAAAAATCCTAAGGGGAAAACTAGATCTAGTGGTACTTCAAGCAAGTTTTGCACCACTTGCCTCTCATGTTTCCAACCATGCCGAAGAGTTTGCGCACGTTGCGGTTAAGGAACTTGTAGTCATCTTCAACTACGCGCTCCAAGTCCTCCATACGCTGCTTCATCGCTTCCATGGCTTGGAGACATTCGTCGGCCGACGTGTAGAGATCCTCGATGGATTGACGGCAAACTCGACAACACACCGGATGCAATCCGAAGGGGTCGTCGTCGCCATAATCTCCACCGTTGTCACCACCGTCGTTGCCACCTCCATTGTCGTTGCCTTCGCCACCGTCGTTGTCGTCGCCGTTGGGGCCTTCGGGAGTCCTTTCATTGGGCTGCTCATCCCAATCATCATCATCTCTACCGGCAGCCGCCCACGAGCTCGGGCTACGATCGTCGGAGTAGTCGCTATCCCCATAATCCTTAGGCTCTGGCGACACCTCCTTGTAATCCTTGCGCTTGATGCCTTGGAGGCGTGCCGACCTTCGAACGGGTGTAAGGACCTTCTCTCCTTCGACGGGGTTGCGAGATGCAAGAGCTCCGGTCGGGACACGTCCTCCGCAACGGATGCGTCTGGTCCTCTTGACGGGTAGCTTGAGCTCGCATCGCATCGCCTCCTCCATCGATGGCTTCTTGGCTTCTAGCTTCAACTCTAAGCTTCTTGGAGGCACAATGGCTGCTACAAGGGTGCAACACATTGCTTGAAAGGTTTGATTCTCGAGCTCCCAATTCGGCCATATAAATAGTCCCGAGAGAAAAGCCCCGGGAACCTTATTTTCCTTTTTTACACTTCCCTTAAAATTTTCCGACCAAACAAGAAAGTCAAAAAGGAGCAATTCGGGGCGAAATTCGGCGTCATCGGGCGTCGGGCCCCTGCGGGCCGGGTCCGCCTGGGCCGGCCGGCCCACCCCGCCTCGGGGGCCGGGCCGGTCCGGTTTTTGCACACCGCCCTATTTTTTCTTCCTTAGCCCATGGGAAAAAGTTGGCCCAATAAATCTTCGCGAAAAACTCCAGAAAAGTAAAAGAAAAATTATTTACAGAAGTTGATGCCTTGTTTTTCATCCTAGGCGGGACGTTCGGGCTCTTCCTCCATGGTGAAGACGTCAACATGGTGAAGGGGCACGACATCGGGTTCGTAGTAAACCTTAAGCCGCTGACCATTCACCACAAATTGATCGCCGTTTATATCCATAATGGTTACCGCTCCGTTGGAGAACACCGAATGCACAACATAAGGTCCGTCCCACTTGCTTTGCAATTTCCCCTTTCCGAAGGTTTTAAACCTCGAATTGTAGAGGAGGACCTTATCTCCTTCTTTAAATTCTTTTTTCTTCAATCTTTTATCATACCACCTTTTGATTCTCTCCTTGTATATGCTTGCGTTTTCATAAGCTTTCAACCTCAACTCCTCTAGCTCGCTTATTTGAATTCTTCGTTTCACCACCGCGGCATCGAGATCAAGGTTCATCTCTTTAATCGCCCAATAGGCTTTATGTTCCAACTCAACCGGAAGGTGGCAAGCTTTTCCATAGATGAATTGATAAGGGGTCATACCTATTGGTGTTTTAAACGCCGTTCGATAAGCCCATAAAGCTCCGTCTAATTTCTTTGACCAATCCTTGCCTCCCTTCTCTATGGTCTTGTTGAGTATGCTTTTTAATTGCCTATTTGACGTCTCCGCTTGTCCGTTGGTTTGTGGGTGATAGGCCGTGGAGACCCTATGCTCAATTCCCAACTTGGACAAGCACTTTTTGAAGTTCTTCCCGGTGAAATGAGTTCCTCCATCACTTATCAAGATTCTCGGTGTACCGAAACGGGGAAAAATCACGTTCTTGATCATAGTGATGGACTCCTCCGTGGAAGCTTTACGACATGGTATAGCCTCTACCCACTTGGATACATAATCAACCATAACAAGTATATACTCAAATCCAAATGAGTTTTTAAAAGGCCCCATGAAGTCTATGCCCCATACATCGAATATGTCGATTTGCAAGTTGTATTTCAAAGGCATAGAATTTCTTTGAGAGATGTTTCCGGTTCTTTGGCATTCGGGGCATGATGCAACATATCGTTTAGTATCTTCATGCATCTCCGGCCAATAGAATCCGCTCGACCATACTTTTGCTTCGGTTCGAAAATGGCTATAGTGTCCACCGTACTCCGCCGAGTGGCACTTCCTTAGAATCTCAACCCTCTCTTCCCTTGGCACACATCTTCTCATTACTCCATCATTGCCAAGTTTGAAGAGGTATGGTGCATCCCAAAAATATTTCTTACTTTCGGAGATTATCTTCCTTTGAGTGTTTTTATCTAGATGATCGAGGGGCATCTTTCGAATTGCTCGAATGATGTCGATCATCCAAGTGTCTTTATCAAGCACTCTATAGAGGTGGTCATCTCTCATCTTATCTTCTATGGGCTCTTTATCATCTTGTCCACGATTCATCCTAGACAAATGATCGGCCACAACATTCTCCACCCCCTTTTTATCACGAATTTCAACATCAAACTCTTGGAGAAGAAGGATCCAACGAATCAAACGTGGTTTAGCTTCCTTCTTAGCCAAGAGATACTTGATGGCTGCGTGATCGGTGTAAACAATGACTTTCGAGTTCACGATGTAAGATCTGAATTTTTCGAAAGCGAATACCACCGCTAGCAACTCTTTTTCCGTAGTGGTCTAATTTAATTGTGCCCCACTAAGAGTTTTGCTAGCGTAGTAAACGGCATGAACTCGGCCTTCTTTTCTTTGACCCAAGACCGCGCCTACGGCGTAGTCACTTGCGTCACACATGATCTCGAAAGGTTGGCTCCAATCCGGAGGTTGGATGATGGGAGCACTCACCAACGCATTTTTCAAGGTCCGGAATTCCGCTAGGCACTTCTCGTCAAAGTCGAAAGCCACATCCTTTTGAAGAAGGTGCGTTAAAGACTTAGTGATCTTCGAGAAGTCCTTTATAAATCTTCTATAGAATCCGGCATGGCCTAGAAAGCTCCTTAAGGACTTAACATCCGTAGGAGGTGGGAGTTGCTCAACCGTCTCTACCTTAGCCTTGTCCACTTCGATTCCTCTCTCGGATATAACATGTCCGAGCACTATGCCTTGCTTAACCATGAAGTGGCACTTTTCCCAATTTAAAACCAAATCTACCTCCGCACACCTTGTAAGGACCTTTTCTAAGTTTGCTAAGCAATCCATGAACGTCTTCCCGTAAACGGAAAAATCATCCATAAACACTTCAACAATTTCTTCGATGAATTCCGAAAATACGGCCATCATGCAACGTTGAAAAGAGGCCGGAGCGTTGCATAGGCCGAAGGGCATCCTCCTATATGCAAACATTCCGTAAGGACACGTAAACGTTGTCTTATGTTGATCTTCCGGGTGAATGGGAATTTGCATGAACCCCGAGTATCCATCGAGAAAGCAAAAATAAGCGTGGTTTGCTAACCTCTCGAGCATCTCGTCTATGAACGGTAGGGGGATGTGATCTTTCTTCGTCACTTTGTTAAGCTTACGGTAATCGATACACATCCGCCACCCGGTCACGGTTCTTTGCGGTATCAACTCGTTCTTCTCATTCTTCACCACGGTCAAACCTCCCTTCTTTGGTACACAATGTACCGGGCTCACCCATTCGCTATGCGGAACCGGGTAGATGATTCCGGCATCAAGTAACTTGATAACCTCTTTCTTTACTACCTCTCGCATGGCATGGGTTAGCCTCCTTTGGTGGTCCACTACGGGCTTACATTGATCTTCCATTGGTATACGATGAGTGCAAAAGGTGGGCTAATACCTTTGAGATCATTAATTGAATATCCAATCACCTTCCTATGTTTTTTTAATAAAATCAGCAACGCTTCATTTTCTTCGGGACTCAACTCTTCACTCACAATGACCGGATAAGTTTTGTCTGGGGCCCAAAAATTCATATTTTAATCCCTTGGGCAAAGGTTTAAGGTCTACCTCGGGCACTTGTGGCTCCTCAGGTTTGATTTCTCCTATGTCTTCGAATTTCTCTTCCTTCACACTACCATCATGCGGCTCTAAGCCTTTTGTTGCTTCCTCTAGTTCTTCATCTTGTTGATTACTAATTTGATTTTCCATCGCTCTTTGCAGCGGGTCTCTAAGGGTTTCAACAAAACAAAGATTATCTATCTTTTCTACTTCTTCATCTTCGGGAGGAAAAGGAGTAAGGTGTTTAGAAGCACGAAGAAAATTATATGTGTACTTTGTTCCATTAAGGTTCATTGTTACTTTGCCTTCTCCGGCATCTAACACGGCATCAACCAACTTAAGAAAAGGCCTACCTAAGATTATATGATCAGAATTACTATGGTAAGCATCAATAACAAAGAAATCGGTTGGTATGTAGTTTCTAGAGATTTTTACTTTCATGTTGCAAGCAATACCTAGAGGTTTGATAGTTCTACCATCTCCCATAATTAATTTCGTTGATGTTGGAGCTAAGTCTAGGTTGTGGTCTTGAACTTTATCGTAAATTTTAGAAGATAGAACACTTACTTGGGCTCCGATGTCGCATAAAGCTTTGCATTGAACTCCGTTGATCTCGCAACTCAAGTGCGGCGTCATCTTCTCTTCTTCTTCTTCGGATCCTATCGAGTAAATTTCAGCGAGGCGAGCGTATGGTGATGCTTCGGGCTTGATCCCCATGATCCTCTTCACCTCGGCAATATGTTCCGGATCCACCACGTCATCTCCCAAGAGCTTTTCAAAAATCTCACCGGTGGTTTCGAGGTCGTATGAATTTTCAGCTTTCTTCTCCGGTGGGAAATCCACTTCCAATGCTCTTGCCATTCCCTTTTGATTAGGGAACGGTCTTCTCTTGTCGAATACTTCTCCGTAATCAATAGGAACCCAATCCATTGGTTTGAACTCCCTTAGTGGCTTCGCGCTTGACATGCTTCTCTTGTTCGTCTCATTTGGTGTGGCGAAGTCGACGCTTGGTGTAGTTCTTGACTTGATGTGTTATTCTTCAAGCTTTTCCATGATTGGTTCCTCTTTTGTGACTTCCGGGGTTGCCTCTTTAGAAAAATCAGCAAGCTTCTTCTTCCTTGAATTGTATTCCGGCTCTTCCGCAAGTCTTGTTTCCCAATCTCTTCGCATGGCAGCCGCTTTACTAACTTTTTGTAGAAGTTGGGCGGCTTCGTGAGTGTTTTCTCCATGAGATCCCCACCTGCACACATTTCGACGTGTCGCATGCAACTAGGGGTTAGGGAAAAGAAAAATGTATGCAAGAGTACGTCACCGGTGAAGCCGAGTTTTGGTCCTTGTTCGATTAATTCATTAAACCTATCCTAGGCTTGGTCTATCCCTTCCTCTTCTCCTTGCGTGAAAGTGATCACTTGCCTCCTTAGATGTTGAACCTTGCTAATTGGAAAGAACTTCTCGCAAAACTTCTTTGTCAACTTGTTCCAATTGCCTTCAACTTCAAAGGACGCAACCGAATACCATGTCTTTGCTTTGCCGGCAAGTGAGTAGGGAAAGAGATTCCATTTGAACCATTCATCGGGAACTCCTTCTTGACGCACCGTGTTGCATATTGTCGTGAAATCCCTTATGTGTCTATATGGGTTCTCCGTAACCATCCCTTCAAATGGGTTTTCCGCCACCATCTTGATGATCTTAGATTTAATTTCACACTTGGTCGCTTCGAGCTTCGAATCCGACTCTTGTACTTTTATGTCTTCACATCGAGGGCTAGCGTAATCCCTTAATGATTTCTCCGGTTCTTCCACGGGTTGATTAACGAACTCCATCTAGACAATAAGATAAAAACAAAAACAAAAACGAAACAAGTGTTTTTCTAGATAATATATGTTAGATAAAGCAAACAAAAGATAAACTAAAATATAAAACTAAGTTAGATGCAAATCAAACGATGTAAACTAACTTGCTCCCCCAGCAACGGCGCCGGAAAAAGGGGCTTGTTGACGGATAAAAGACGTATCCCTCTACGATCCGCAAGCGTACGGACCCCACACCTTTTTTCACCACGGGATTCCCAAGGTTCTTGTCAATCCACGGAGCAAGGGGATTACAAGCGTTCGATCAACAACGACACACTTGCTACTAAAACCCTAACTACTATTATACTAGAAAACACTAAACTACACTAGAGAGAATGGTAAACGATCAAGATAGAGGACACTCGCCCACGGGTCTACGATACTAAAGCATGCAATCGCTTAAAGACATGAAAACCTAACTAATCTATCGGGGTTGTGACCACGGTTTCGCCCTTTCCCTCCTCTCGTACTGTCACTACGCGAAGGTATTCATGACTAGACCTTTGATGGACACGGCGTATTGAATGGATCCAAGGAAGCATTGAGGCCTTACTCCCTTTACGGCATGGTTGCAAACCTTAAGCATTAAAGTATATTCAACACAAGATGATAGATAGATAATCCGACAAAGTGCGATTACATCTCAATATCGATTACAACCCATGGACGAATGAGAAGATTACCCATCAAGGTGCTGATCATGGCACCGTTGATCATGGTTTCCCTTCCGCCGGTGTCTTCCTTCTTCTCCACGAGAGGGTGCTTCCTCCGAGGTGGTTGATCTCCCGCCGGAGATCCTCCTCCTCTCTCTCTAGCTTGTGGATGGCCTTCTGGTGCGAATGAATCCTCTCCTCGGTGTTGGCGGTGCCTCGGGGGTTTTAGGGTTGAAGATCCTTCGAGGGCAAGGAAAACGGGACCGAACCGGTGCCGGAAGTGGGCTGGGCCGGCTGGCCTGGACCGGCCGGCCCAGGCCCAATTCGGCCCAGTTCGGTCGCCCCTTTTGCTCCGTGGGTCCTCGTGCACTTATGTACTTTGCCCCCTCCACTTGCATGATTTTGATGCTGTTATCCTCTCGTCCAAGATGGAGGCTCTCTTTGCATGAAGTTTGATCTTTTACGCTTCAATCCCCGGGGGTGTTCCTCATAGCACTTCGGTCCTCGCCACCATTGGAAGTGATTTCAGTAAGCTCATGAACACGAACAAGACTCCATGAATGCTCCTTTGTACTTGTTGCGAATCCGTCCTTTATGTCCATGTTTTCCTACATAAACACAACACTTCCAAATGCATGCACAAAGATGAACTTGTTATATGATTAGTGTGCCTAGTGGCGGGTTAGTTCCATAATCAAATCCAAACCAAAGTGTAATGAACATGCTAGGTGCACCAAAATACACCGTCAACATCCACCTACTTTCAAGGACACAAACAAGAAAGCAAGTGTATATGCAATGATAAAAATTAGGGTTAGTTAAAATAAAGATAGATCGCCTTAGGGTTCGAGTTGCCGATCCCCGGCAACGGCGCCAGAAAAAGGGGCTTGTTGACGGTTCAAAACCGTGCTCAAGTTCACCGCAAGCCTACGGGTGACTTGGTGCCTTTTTCACCAAGGAGGGTTCTCCCTAGATTTGTCAATCCAAGGATCGGAAGCAAACTACCAAGGTTCTCTATCTAACCTACCGGTCTAACCCTATGTGAAGTGTTGATTGCATAAAGATAACATACAAACACGAAGGGATGTATGGATCACATCCACCTAGCCATAAAGGTAAACAAACCAAGGGTAAACCTAGCCTATTGTCTTCTCGTTGCCGTTCCGGCCAAGGTGATAAACCAATCTAAACCTATACTATGATAAGGATTACACTCGATATGGAGTAACCCGATATGGAGTGGTCCGATGCACATTCACTCACTGAAGGACCGATACGGCGAACCAGAGAGGGGGGGAGTAAATGGGAGCCGATAAAAATTCTTCTCGAAGGAGATAGAAACTCCAACAAGATGAACACGGCTTCCAACACACGTCTCCGACTCACTACCAAGGTTGGTCAAGCCCACGTAGCCACTGGAGTGCTACTGGACCTAGGAACCAACACACCACCTTCCGACCTGAGAAACGCAGCGGAAAAACCAAACCTCGAGTCTACGGACCCACACCCGGTCGGACCGGTGAGCACCACCGGCCGACCGGTCCCTCGTCGGTGAAGCCGAGCAACTTCCACTAAGTGGCTCTACACGGAGTCGACCGTGAGACACACCGGTCGGACCGATGGCACCGAAAGCCCCCAAGGCACCAAACGAGCCAACCGACCACCAAACCGACCCAAACTCGAAACGAAAGCAACACGGAACAACAACGAACACACCAAGACATTCACCCGAGCAAAATCCCACAAGGGCTCGCACCGGTCGACCGGCCAAGAGCACCGGTCGACCGGTGTAGCACGGGCGACTCGGGATGAACAAAGACCCGCGGGTCAACTCCCCCAAAACCAAATCTCGATCTCCCGAATCACTCCACGGACTTGAACAAGACTTTGGGGATATCAGGAACACCTCATGAGGAGTCCATAGCCAAGTTTAATCCCACCAAATCTCGTCCAAAAAGGAGGAATCGAAGAAATCCCGCCGAAAGCACTTCCAACCCAAGAACTTAAGAAACCCCAAAATCGAGCACTTTTACTCACGGATTTGGGAGGGGACTCACAGCCCAAAGAACCACGAAGGGTTCCCACAAATTTCCCCCATCAAATCCCCAAGAGAAAAGTCTCGAAAACAACCCAAAGAAATCACCGAGAGAGGGCTCCGAAAATCACCACCAAGAACAACCGGGGAAAACACATCCAAACCTTGAGGAACCACGCCGAATCATCTATACATGAAACAAAGGTTTGTACAAGGTCTAGCAAGCCGCCCGATCATCCATCCCTCTCAACAAGATCTCTCCGTGAAGCTCTCTTGCTAGTCCTAAAGAAAACCTAAGGAAAATAGGTGGAAAATAGGAAAACAAATGAGCTAGGGTTCCAAGAGTTGGCTGCCATCCTCTCACCTCTTAAGTTATATGGAGGCAACCGAATGTCTAAAATGCCCTTCTCTACAAACTAGGGATACAAGCCCCTCAAGGGCGGATTTGGAATTCTTGATGTCTTCACCATCGGACGGATGCCCGGCGACCGCACCCTGCGTAGCCTCGACGCAAGCCATGCGATCCCGACGCGTGTCCTCCACTTCGAAGATTCGGACCGCGTCGTCGCACACCGGCCGACCGGTGCTCCTCACGGCCGAGCCGGTCCCCACCGGTCGGACCGGTCGGACCCACCGTCGGGGCCGTGCGGTGCTTCGCCGCACCTCCGCCTTCGGTTCTCCGGTCTTGGCTTTGTGGATCAACCAAGGAACCCAGGTGGTTTTCGGTGAACCACCGGAAACCCCGCGAACTCGGTGTAGCCTCCGCCAATCTCCACTCATGACTTGGCTCCCACGTAGTCCCGGCTCGACCTTGGTTTTGAGGCTCAACCAAGAAACCGTCCACGACTTCATCTTGCTGTTCATGCCACCATGCGGCCCGCACTTGACCCCGCTGGCCACCGGGTCCCTCGAACGAAGCCTACTTGTCTTCTCCACACCTGGAGGCCTAACCGACAACGACCTTTCGCGCTTGTTCTTTACCTGCACCAACACCAGTCAAGCCGCAACTTGCACCTGCAATACTTAGCCAAGAATCAGTCCACACAACGTTGTCAATCACTCATCACACAAGGAAGCGACCATCCACCGGTCCTCGAACCACACATGGTCCTCACTCACCGCCTTCTCCCCTCTCGTACTGTCACTACGCGAGGATAATCATCATCGAGCGACAACCTCGGTCCGTGCACTACTACGGTGTGTCCGCAAGACAAGACTAATCACCATGATTCTATCTAGTCCTACTAAAGGCATATGGTAGCTACACATATGAATAAGCATAACTCGTAGTAGATCAAAGTATAACAAGATATGATTACATCACCGAATGTTGAAGGTACAAACGACTTGACGAATTCAAGTCGGCTCCGGAACTCCACCATGGCTTCACCACGCAGGGCCAACCATGGCGGCTAGGGCATGGCCTAAGCCATCTCCTAGGCAACTCGAGGACTCGCGGCGGCTATCGACTTCCTCCCGGTGCTTCTCCTTCGTCTCGGTGGCTCTCTGATGAAAGGATGGATGTGGCGGCCGTCGGAGGTAGAGGCAATAAATAGACAACCACCTAGGGAAAAAGGGGGCGCGAACCGGGCTTGGATGAGGCTGGGCCGGCCTGGGCCGGCCGGCCCAGGCCCATTTTGGCCCAGTTCAGTCCCGTCTCGCTCCCCGATGCTTCTCGGTCAATTGTTGACTTGCTCCCTTATGCATGTGGGCCCTTGACGTCGTCTTCTCCACGGTTTGGACAGAGCTCCTCATCGCGCAAGCTTCAACATCTTCTGTCCAGGTCCCTGGAGTTTCACGGTTTCATGCTTCGGTCCCTGGACCCTTTGGAGTCATGTTCATGATGTGTCTTGACTTGTGTCGGGCTTCATGATCGTCTCTTGAAGTGCTTGATGAACTTATCCCGAAAGTCTCCCTTCCTACATAATCAACAAACTCCAAAATCGACATGCGAGAGTGAACTTGATACCTCTAGGGGGTTAGTACCATTGGTTAGAATATCAAATATGTGCAAATGTTTACGGTAAACTTATAGCTAGGTGTACCAAAATCGACCGTCAACAACCGGGTCCCAGGGGCGGTTTGACCGGGTGTCCTGTAACCGGTCTAGCACAAATGTGCCAGGCGGTCTAACCGCCCCCCGGGGGTGGTCTAACCAGGTCACCCCGATTTCGGGTAGAATTAGGAGTTTAGCTTGATTCCGAGTTGTAAAGTGCTATTTGCAGGGCAGGACCTCCCACCCTATAAATATAAAGGGTCGTGGCCGATTGAGAGCTATCATCCAATCGTCATTATCAATTTTATCTTATTTTCTCCAAACCCTAGCTTTTCCAACCTCCATTGCTCTCCTCCTTCGTCTCCACAACGGTTGAGGGAGTTCTGAGTGGCCTACCGATCTCAGGACAACCCTAGGTGCACTGTTCCCGACGGGGTCCCTCCTGGAGTAGCGAATCTAGGTTTTCGATGTGCCTCCTGTCCAAGGCGGTTAGATCGGCACCCCAGGCAGTTAGACTGGCCCGTGCTGGGAGGTTCGGCGAGTGGATTTCTGACGACCGCGCAATCTAGCGCATTCGTGTGTTCGATCGAGAAAAGCGTAAACACACTTTTGGCGACTCCGCTAGGGAATAGATCTGGCTTCACAACCGATCTTTCAATTTTTGCATGGGATCATAGTGCGACATTGACAAGAAAAACGTGATCATGTTGAACATCGAAGAACTCAGCGAAGAAGACCAGAGAAAGTACACGGAGCTGCAAGAGTACATCAAGCAGCAATTTCTCTCTGGCGCCAAGAAGGATCATTCAGGCAAGGTGACACTCAATCAAGATTTCGAGTTGCCGGCGATCAAGCTGGACCCAAGTTAAGTCAAGCATCCCCTCCTGATCTAGTTACACTATTATCTGCTATTACTGATAGATTTGAACGTGCGTTTAACGATCAGAGTAATTTGGTTGCTAGTGTTGTTATTTTCCTTGAAAAAATTAAGGGTAAGCGTGTTATTAATATATCTAATGACGGTATTCCTCAAGTAGATTCACAAGGGGTTCTGCATTCGACCACGTCGGCAGCACTGGAAACTTCACCTGAAGCTCCTTTGTATGGTATGCTGACGGGGTTTTATCCGGAGCAATCTGCATTTCCTAAGACGACCCCGGTTAGACCGCCCCCAGGCCGGTCTAACCGCCTCGTTTGGCCAGATGGTCATGGTTCCGGATCAGTCGTTGCCTTTGTCGGTTGTGCCTAGTACATTGGTTCAGAGTCAAAATAATACTTATGGTACTATTCCACCAATGTTTAGCACGATAGCTCACACATCACCACCTATCCCTAATGTTGCTCCATCTTATGGTGTGCCTAATGATGTGTTTACCGACTTGCATCGCATGCAAAATCCTAATCAACCCCATGTGAACAATTTAAGAAATCTGCAATGCAATCTCAGTTAGCTGCTAGGAATGAATTGGCTCAATTTAAGGAAGAAATAGCTAACATGATGAAAAATAAACTCGGCGTTGATATGGGTAATACTAGGTTGTATCAAAAACCATATATGGCCGATTTTGATCATGTGGCTTTCCCCCCTGGTTGGCATATGCCTGATTTTATTAAATTTAGTGGTGATGACAACCGTACAACCTGGGAACACATCAGTCAATATACTGCTCAACTAGGTGAAGCTGGTACCTTTAATTCTTTAAAAGTTCGCTTGTTTTCATTGTCTTTGACTGGTAGCGCTTTTGCTTGGTTCTCTTCATTAGCTCCCAACTCTATTGATTCTTGGGATCAACTAGAGCAAAAGTTTCACGATCACTTATTTAGTGGGAGCTACCAACTAAGACTAATAGATTTAACATCAGTTAGACAAAATAAAGAGGAATCGGTGTCCGATTACCTTAAGCGCTTTAAAGAAGTTAAAAACTGATGTTTTAATTTGTCTCTCACTGATTCTGACCTTGCTGATCTTGCTGCTAAGGGTTTAAGACCTGCTATTAGAGATAGATTAGAGGGTGTAGAATTTCATACGCTTGCTAATGTGCTTGTTAGAGGTATGGCACATGAATTAAAACTGAATAAAGAAAAAGAACACTCTAAACCTCGTCGGTCTAATGTACATGTGGTTGAATATGATTCTAATAGTTCAGACGACGAGAATGAAGTGTATGTTGCTGAATTTGTGTGGCCTTCAAAGTCTAAAGCTAGTTCTTGTGCATATCTTAAGCCGGCTACTAAAGGGCAGCATGAAGAATTAAAATTTACTTTTGATGTTTCTAAGTGTGATCGTATCTTTGATGAATTGCTTAAACTTGGAAACATTAAAGTTTCTCATACTATGCCTCCACTTGATGAAATTAAATGACGTGCATATTGTAAGTTTCATAATTCTTATTCTCATGCCACTAACGATTGCAATGTGTTTCGTCATCAGATTCAATCGGCCATTAATGAAGGTCGTTAGATGCTTCATGAGATGCAAGTGGATAAGCAACCTTTTCCCATCAACACCATGGAGTTGCAGCAGCCCAAGGTCTTAGTTCGGTCGCATCAAGCCGAAGCTACTATGGGAAATAACGTGATGGCCGGGGAGGCTAAACTCGATTTGAGGGGAAAAGAGTTGACAAGAGAAGTGGCATATAAAAAGACCCTGATGGCAGAGAAACTTTCAAGATTACTGTCAAGGCTTCTGGACATGGGGGGCAAGGATCGTCCACACCATCTGGTCAACAAACAACCGATCCTGTCCTCGACAGGGCGGTTAGACCGGGGTACAGGGCGGTCAGACCACCCCTGCACATGGCCGCCCAAAGATGCTTGTTCCGAAGCAGCCCGAGATAGGAAACTGGAAGCTTAACGCGGCAAAGAATCAGGGAAGCATTCCAAAGCCAAAGGTCACGTTTGATATGCTATTTGACAAGTATTCCAAACAAAAGGCCCTTACAAGTGATCGGTCGGTAAAAAAAGAATGACATCACCTCCACATCAAGAGAGACCAGCATCGCCTCCCAGGGCAGCCATCAGATTCAGAGGTGAATCATCTCAAAGTCAACACTTTACTCCAGACTGGGCTCCTACAATTTCAAATCCGCTCCGTCCTATCTATGATGACAACGGGGTAATGTGGGTGCCATATCAGTAATCCTTCCATCCTGGATGGGCAGGACCAAGGAGATCAGCACTGGATCGAATCTCAAGACATACACAAGATCACTGGGCTCCACGACAAACCGGGTAGGGTCATCAGGCTGACCTGGTTAGACCGCCCCCTGCAGGCGGTCAGACTGCCCTGCCCAGAAGAGAAAAATTTCCTCCAAAGAAGATGTACAAGCCCAAGATTAGAGAGGAGGAAGTTCAAGAGATGGACATCGACCCATACAGGACTACTAGTCTTGACATTATTCAGATTGGGACGATGAACGTTCCCATTGAGCGAAGTGGCAAAAGACCGGTTGTGCCAAACAATCAGGTTGTGACACCAACTCAAAAGGGATCTGTTCCTAATGATCACGAGGCTAGCGGAAGCAAGTCTCTTCCGGAGTACTTTTTGCCAAGATGGTGCCCTCCCGGTCTGACTCATACTCAAAGGCGAAAGCTTCAGCGGTTGAGGCTACGTGAGAAAAGGGAGAAGGAACTAGAGAAGAAGAGGGATGAGGATTTCAACAGCTATATGCCCATGGTGCCACAGGGGAAGGAGTGGAGAATCAAGACGACGCTCCGGACAGAGGCGGTCAAACCGCTAGAGGGGGCGGTTCAACCGCCTGGTAGACCTGAGCATTTTTCGGGCTGGGTCGGGTTCGGGTCGGGCTGAAAAAATTTCTTATTTCGAGCCAAAAAATCCTGCCCATGACCATCCCACTGAACGCATCGAGCCTCAATTTTTGGGCCGGGCTAGGGCCGGGCCTAGGCTTGGGTGGGCCGCCCGCATTTTATAGTGTAAAACAACTAAAAACAGCATTTTGGGCCGAGCTCGGGCCAATTTTTTTCGCGGGCTTCAAGATCTATGCCCACGCCCGTCCAGTAAGGTTTGTGGGCGGGTCTGGCGCGAGCGGGCCCGGGCCGGGCCGGGCCGGGCCGGGCTCAAAATGCTCATGGATACCGCTTGGGGCGGTTAGACAGAGTGACTAGGCGATCAGACCGGGGTCTCCAGAAACACCGCCCGGTTTCACTTCTTCGATCCCCATGGTTTGTGATAACAAGGTTTCATTTGTCCATACTCCAGAGGACGACGAAGAGCTTGTGGAATATAGTTTTTCTCCATAGCGGATGAACCTCGATATCAATGTGGTTCATTTGTTTGTTGATGGTTCAGTGCTTACGGAGGAAGACTTGGCTCATCTTGATTTTGGGCCCAAGGATGCTATATTTCAGAAGCCCAAAGACATTGATAATCATCTGAAGGCTTTGTACATGAAGGGTCACATCTATGGGAAGCCTATATCTCGGATGCTAGTGGATGGAGGTGCGATTGTCAACCTGATGTCGTACTCTCTATTCAAGAAGCTTGGAGGTTCAGATGAGGAGCTGATCAAGACCAACATGACCGTCAGCGGGGTTGGAGGAGGCGAGCCAATAGGAGCTAAAGGCGTGATCTCCATGGAGCTCACTATAGGAAGCAAGACACTCGCAACGTCTTTCTTCGTCGCTGAGACACAATGTAACTTCAGTCTTATCATTGGTCGTGATTAAATTCATGCAAATAAATGTGTTCCTTCTACTTTGCAGCAAATGTTAATACAATGGGTAGATGATGAGGTAGAAGTAGTGCATGGTGATAATTCTGCTTGTGTAGCTGTAGTCGATAGTCATTCTATAGATGTGCATGATGATGTAAAATGTCTATCTGGTTTAGATTTATCTAATTATAAATTTATAAGTTGTTCCAACAATGGTTTCATTCCTGTTGTCATAAAGTCATTTGATAATCGGCTAAACCACTTCGTGTGACTCAATGAGTTCAACAAAAGAATGGTTGCAGCAAAGGATTGATCACTATCGGGCGCATAAGACCGATACGTGTGAAGCCATTGAGGATCTTGATGATTTGGGCAAGTTAGGACAAGGGTTTATGTCAGCTGATCCTCTTGAGAAGGTAGATATTGGTGATGGCATTATACCTAGGCCGACATTTGTAAACAAGAATCTTGATCCTATGTTTAAGCTTGAATTAAGAAAGATATTGAAAGAGTATGTTGATTGCTTTGCTTGGAATTACAATGAAATGCATGGTTTAAGTCGTGATTTAGTAGAACATAAACTACCCATGAAACATGGTTTTAAGCCTTATAAACAGCCTCGTAGGAACTTTAATCCTGATATTTATGACCGAGTGAAAGAAGAAATCAATCAGTTGCTTGATGCTACATTTATTAGGCCTTGTCGATATGCTGATTGGATCTCTAATATTGTCCTATTGAGCAAAAAGGAACAAAGAAACTTTGTGTTCGCATTGTTTTTGGAGATCTTAATAAAGCTACTCCTAAAGATGAATATCCTATGCCTATAGCCGACTTTCTTGTTAATTCTGCATCTGGGCACAGAGTACTTAGCTTTCTTAATGGTAATGCTGGTTATAATCAAATCTTTATGGCCGAAGAGGATATCTCCAAAACAGCTTTCATATGTCTAGGATTTGTGGGTTTGTTTGAGTGGATAGTCATGAATTTTGGTTTGAAAAATGTTGGTGCTACTTATCAAAGGGCTATAAACTTAATTTTTCATGACTTGCTTAGTATTATCGTAGAAGTCTATATCGATGATATTGTTGTTAAATCAGCTAGTCTAGATTCTCATTTAGCCGATTTAAGACTTGCATTTGAAAAGATGTGTCGGTATGGTTTAAAGATGAATCCACTCAAATGTGCTTTTGGAGTGTCGGCTGGCAAGTTTTTGGGTTTCATTGTGCATGAGAAAGGTGCGGAGATTGATCCTAAGAAGATTTAGTCAATTAGAAAGGTTCAAGTTCCTACTTGTAAAAAAGAGTTGCAGAGATTCTTGGGCAAGGTTAATTACTTGAGGCGATTCATTTGCAACTAGTCTGGGAAGGTCGATGCTTTTACTCCTTTTCTTCGGTTGAAAAGTGGAGCTGAATTCACTTGGGGGGCAAAACAACAAGAAGCTTTTGATGAGATTAAGAGTTATTTGACTTCGCCGCATGTTCTTCAAGCGCCTAAGAGTGGAGCTCCCTTCCGGCTTTATGTTGCGGTGGAGCCAAGTGTGATTGGGGCTGTTTTGACTCAAGAGACCGATGGCAAGGAGTATGTTGTTGCTTATGAGAGTAGAAGATTGCTAGACACTGAAACGAGGTACACATTTATTGAAAAGCTTTGTCTATCTTTATATTATGCTTTTACCAAGTTAAGGCATTATTTATTGTCTAGTACTTGTTATGTTGCATGTCAAACCGACATAATTAAATACATGTTGCAAAAACCTATTCTTAGTGGTAGAGTCGTCAAGTGGGCTTATGCTCTTGTTGAGTATGATTTGCGTTGTGAACCTATTGTATCAATGAAAGGTCAAATAGTGGCCGACTTTATTGTTCAACATAAGATTGTTAAGCAACTTGATTTAGATGTCGGTTATGTAACTTTTACTCCATTGAAATTACATTTTGATGGATCGGCTTGTAGAAGTGGTTGTGGTGTTGGAATTATTATTATGTCACCCAGTGGAGCTATTTTTGAAGCCCTTAGCTGATTGGATCATGAATGTACTAATAATCAAATTGAGTATGAAGCTCTCTTATTTGGATTGCAAATATTACATGACATGGGAGTGAAACATGTAGAAGCTTATGGTGATTCTTTATCAGTGGTACAACAAGTATCCAAGGTATGTCAGTGTCTAAATGGTTCTTTAAATGCTTACCTTGAAAAATTCTTGGACATTATATCTTGTATGGATGAATTTGTGATACATCATGTACCACGGGAGGAGAATCCGAAGGCTAACGCTCTAGCTTAGCAAACATCTGATTATAATGTTCAGAAAATAAATTTTCAGGAACGAAAACCGATGTTTAGTGAAGCCGAGGGTTACGTTCTGGAGGACCCGGTTCAACCGCCCCCTCCGGCCGGTCAAACCGTGTACCCCGGTCAGACCGCCCCCTCCGGCCGGTCAAAACTCTAGTTAAGTTCATTAAGAAGAAGACAGAAGACAATCCTAAAAGATGGCATGAAGTATTATCTGAAGCTTTATGGGCTCATCACATCTCTAGACATGAGGCTACTAAAGTTACTCCCTTTGAGCTTGTGTATGGTCAAGAGGCCGTTTTACCCGTTGAGGTGAATCTGGGCGCATATAGACTTGTAAAGAAAAATGGTCTTAGTGTTGATACATATCATGCTTTGATGGTGGATAACATTGATGAAGTGACCGACAAGCATTTGGAAGCTTTGGAGGCAATTGAGAAGGATAAAAGGAGAGTTGCTAGAGCTTATAATAAAAGGGTAAAAGCTAAGTCTTTTCAAGTAGGAGATTTGGTTTGGAAAACTATTTTGCCTATAGGATCCAAGAGCAACAAGTTTGGTAAATGGTCTCCAAGTTGGGAAGGTCCATACAAGGTTGTGAGAGTTTGCTTCGGAAATTCTTATATGATGGAATCTTTGCAAGGATAGTAGCTGCCCAGGGCTCTCAATGGAAGATATTTGAAAAAGTTCTATCCAAGTGTATGGCAAAATGCTTGAAGGTTCATGGCCGGTTTCTATAAAAATCGCCCTTAGAATAAAAAATGGCCGACAACAACTTTGTCGTCCTTAGAATTATTTTTTAGCACGCAAGCTTTACTAAAAAACAATGGGGCATGTGTAGACACCCAAAATTGGCAAAAGCCGACTCGGGCCAGGTAGGCCGGTTAGACCGGGTCCCAGGGGCGGTCTGATCGGGTGTCCTGTAGCCGGTCTGGCACAAAGGCGCCAGGCGGTCTAACCGCCCCCCGGGGCGGTCTAACTGGGTCACCCCGATTTCGGGTAGAAATAGGAGTTTAGCTTGATTCCGAGTTGTAAAGTGGTATTTGCAGGGCAAGACCTCCCACCCTATAAATATAAAGGGTCGTGGCCGATTGAGAGCTATCATCCAATCGTCATTATCAATTTTATCTTATTTTCTCCAAACCCTAGCTTTTCCAACCTCCATTGCTCTCCTCCTTCGTCTCCACGGCGGTTGAGGGAGTTCTGAGTGGCCTGCCAATCTCAGGACAACCCTAGGTGCACTGTTCCCGACGGAGTCCCTCCCGGAGCAGCGAATTAGGTTTTGAACGTGCCTCCTGTCCAAGGTGGTTAGACCGCCCCCAGGTGTTTAGACCGGCCCGTGCTGGGAGGTTCGGTGAGTGGATTTCCGACGACCGCGCGATCTAGTGCGTTCGTGTGTTCGACTGAGAAAAGTTTCAACACAACATATGGAGTAATTAGCACTTCGTGAATTAACCTTGCATACACTCATTGCTTGGAATGCATGCACCAAATAAATGGCTTGCAAGTTGCAATGCATGGGTGTCAAAAGCATTTGCATGCACCTTATGACTTCCGTTTCATTCATATACAATATTTACACTAGAAATTACATGGTTTTATATTCTGCATGCTCTAGCATATACACTCCACTCTTAGCATTCAATTGGACCTTCAGAATTTATTTATTAACTGTATTTTATCAAAGATTAAAATATTTGAATAAATCTAGCAATATAGAGGGTTTGGCTCAGTATTGGGAGGTGAGGGGTAAGTGTGGGGTGAATGTTAGATGGTATTGGGGCTAATTTCGAATTTCAAAATCATCCAAATAGCCGCATGAGCTGCCAATACCAATTTCAAATTCTGAGGCTCAATATCTAAATCCAAGCACAACCTTAGAAAGTTTTAGCTTCGCAAAAAAAATGAAAATTATAGTTGATTAAAAATTCGTTTACCTAGCTGAACCTATCTTATTCCCCACCTACTTGTATTTTTTTCACTTTGAACCAAAAAGTGTGGCACAACAGATAGCGTGCCATGCAGGAAAACATGAGCTAGCTAAGAGCTAAAGCAGAGAAAAAGCATAGAGGAGGGGAAGAAGAGCAGAGAGGAGGAGGAGGAGAATTACAATTTAGACCGAACCAACATAATCCAGCAATCCCATTGCGGCTTTGTCTGGTATCGCCAAAATTCCTTATCGGCAAGGACCTGTCGTAAAATCTCCACCGACGTAGAGTGTTTGCGATCGAAATATGCCAGAGAACCATAACGACTGCATCAGTGTGGGTTTCGGTGGGAAGGGCGAGCTCCATACCCAGCATCCCGGGGAACCTAAACTCCTCTGAGTCAACGACGTGCCCAGGGTTTCCCAAACTCCTCGTGTGGCGGGGCAATCAGAGAAGATGTGAGCGTCCGTTTCCAAGACGCCTGGGCATTGCTCGCAGTAAGCTTCTTCCAAGGGCTTGATGTTTCAGTGGAACATGTAAGCACGCGTGTTCAGACAGCCATGGTGCAACAACCCGCCAAAAAATTTAACTTTGACAAGAAGCTTGGTCTGCCACATTTTCGCCGCCCTAGAGTCCATGGGGAGGTCGGGTGCAAGGGCTTCGAGAGCCAAACGAGAGGTGAAAGGTTTGGTTGGGGCCCAGCGCTTGTTGACGGTTAATAGTTGTATCAAAGTTCGCTTAGACTTGCAAGCAGACAAGTCTCCCGTCGTAGTCAAGGGACCCTTCTTCCCTCGAGTGGTGAACCCAAGGTATCGAATCCATGGAACAATGTGCAATGCAAGTATTCAATCTAGTAAAGCAAGGAAAGCTATCTTATGAAGGACCAAATTGCATCTAATCTAAGATATCATCAAGAGAACACATCTAATATAATCTACTAAAGAGGTAGCAAGAGAAAGCAAGAGATAACCGATCTAGAGAGTCTAGATCATGCATATGTTGTAGCTCCAAACAAGATAGATGAAGATAGATAAATGAATCTCATTAAAAGCATCTTTAAACCGTGGCCTCCGGTCCGATTCCGAAAACGCCCGCCTTTCAGAGCCCCCCGTTCTGTCACAACGTACTCATATTCATGCGGGTAGTCTAGCGCGAGTTCGATAAGGACAAGTTGAAATCACTTCGTCGGTCCGGTATGCACCTCTAGCCACCGCGGCTACAAGAGCACCCATGCAATCTATCTTAAGTATAGATTGGGGAAGAAACAAAACCAAGAAGAAAACAAAATCATCGAGAAGGCACTTGATCGCTAGAAATCAGATTCACTTATAAAACTTCACCATGAATGATTACATGAACAAGATCACCATCGGGATCCTACCTCGATCTTGATCCTTGCTCCGGAGCTCCGACGTGGTCTTCCATGCAAGGTTCCCACATCGGCTAGGGAGACCCTAGACAACTAGCACGACCCTCATCTCCGAGATGGTGTCCCTCAAGCTTCTCTGCTCCTCAGCGGGGGATGACGAATTGATTGATGCGTGGCTCTCGGTCATGGGGCTATAAATAGCCGAGAGGCACCTAGGTCAAAGGGGGGCCGACTGGGCCTCGAAACGAGCTGGGCCGGCCGGCCTGGGGTGACCGGCCTGGGCCCATTTCAGCCCAGTTCGTTGCCTCCTTCGCCCGGTGTTGCTTCCCGAGTCTTCTAGATCCATCCCCCTTTTGCATGTGGGCCCTTGTCATCGGTTTCTCTTCTAATTGGACGAAGCTCCTTATCTCGCAAGATTCAACATTTTTCTGGCTAGGTCCTCGAAGTTTTCCATCTTCTCGGGTTGGGTCCTTGGGCTTCTTGGAGTCGTGTTCACTTCATTGCTTGACTTGTACCGGGCTTCAAGGTCTTGTCATGAGGTTCTTAATGAACTTATCCCGGAAGTCTTGCTTTCAACGCTAAAACCCTGCATAAATACTAAACTCCAAAACCGACATGCACAAGTGAACTTGTTATACCACGGGGTTAGTACCAATGGATAAGATACAAAAGTCATGCCAACACCGAAGGTAAACTCATGGCTAGGTTGACGGAATTTCACCATCAACATCTCCCCCATGCTTAAACCTTGCTTGTCCTCGAGTAAGCCTTCAATGGATATCATCATTGCCCTTCATTGTTTAAACCTTGCACTTGATCATACACGAGAAAACATAATTCTCTCAAAAGTTTAGTTCGTTAAAGTTCCATAATGTACTAGCCTTCATTCCTACGGAGGGTAGATTATTACTTAAGCTTATCCCACAAGTATTAACAAGCTCCCAAAATTCAAATGGATCTCAGAATTTTTGAAATAAAGAACGAGATGAAAAGAGCTAAATCAAGTTCAAATTTAAACCGCCTTGCATCTTGATCATGAACTCCCATCTCATCTTATCTCTCAAGCCTATTTATTCTACTCCTTTCCCTCTCATAACATATTTATGTGGTAGGCTTTTATATGGAGTTTTTTGGGAAAGTTTAGTCCTAACAAGATATTATAAATGAGATGTTGTCAAAACAAGACAAGCTTCTCATGGTCTTATCGAGACTCGTCAAAAAGGTCATTGGAAAATAGTGTTAAGTTAAAGAGGGGAAGGAGAAAAATACACACACTTGAGATAGGTGGACATGTGCAAATGGCAAAGAGTGATCCCAAGTCACAAAGGAAGTCCTCGTTATCGGATTGCACATGATTGGAAAGATGAGTTTGGATCTTTTAAATCTTGAAACCTTGAAATTCCTAATGCACTTTAGAGAACCGGGGAGTTCACTTTATTTTATTTTTACACATACTCATATTTTTTCTTTTCTCATTTTTTTTCTTTATACTCACTTTTTTCTTTTTCTTTCTTTCTTTTTTCTCATTTTTTTATTTTTATTTCTCATTAAATTTTTTTATTTTCTCCCCCTTTGAACTCTAAAATGGCATTGTACCTACCTCCTACCCCATGCTTAGACGTTGCTCGTCCTCGGGCAAAGAGGTGATAGAGATAAGGTAGGTACCGGAAATACTTTTCCTTCGGAAAGATACTTGAAATCTTTAATCTTGGCACCATCGATCTTCCTTGAATTGATGATACATTCTCAACGATTGGTTGTGGTCAAGGAGGTAAACACAAAAGATGATATTTGGTTTTAAGGGTGGATATGCGGCAAGGTTTGTGAGATCTCCAATGCGGGGATACACAATGCACGGATAATAGGCTAGCAATAAGATAGATACACAAAAACGGAATGACCAGCTTCTTAGTCTCGGGCCAGAGAAATCAAGGCCTGAAATAACTCACCCAAAAATAAATCTTGCACACTAAGGTTTTGCACTCAAATATATATATGGCTCTGTATAGGTAGAGCAACACGCAAGTGGTATCTATGACAAGGTTAGCATTGCTTTTAAGCACAAAAATAAATCAACTTTAATCCATCTAAGACTTGAGAGCACACAAAACACTATGGGTCTTTATTTTTATCATAACCTCTGCTAAAGATTAAGCTAGCATTTAGATAATTTCATATTTGTATTTTAAGAGAGCATTAGCTTAATCATGCATAAAAGAATTACAAAGATAAACAAAGCGGCAATTATAATCATATATCATCATGGCACAAATTTCGTAACTTTACCAAAGGTAAAAACTAGGTGGTGACTTTATTCATGATGAAAATAAAAACTAACATATATGCTGAAAATAAACTAACACACATGCTGAAATTTAAATAAAAACTGAAAACACTACGCACACATAAGTAAACACAAGCTGAAAATTAAAGAAAAGGGGAAAAGGAAACTAAAGCTCCTCCTCTCTCTAATCTTCCGCTGGTGGTTGATATTGATAGTCTTGGTTGATGCACCCTTGCTCATAATAGGATTGCACCACTCCTCCTATGAATTGTCCGAGGGTGCTAGGTGAAGGTCTCCAAGCACATAAGCGATGTTTGCATTTCCTTCACCCATGGGTTTGCATTGGTTTGGATGGCTGTGATATTTTGCGTGTTTCTCGCAGCGTATCCTCCAATGGTGGCCACACTTTGTTGTGGTTGAGGAAGATGTGCATATGGCTCCGTAAAGGCTACGTTGGGCACTGCAAAATTTGGTGGGGGGTATGGCTGCACCACTCCCCCATGCTTGCATTGGTACACCACCATAGTAACTCGGCGGCGCCGGAATTCCTCCAATGGTGGCACATAATTTTATTGCGCACCTCCTTCTTGGGCCGTGGAAGAACCTTCTTCTATAATCCTTCCTCTTTTATTATTATTTTTCTTCGCCGGCACAAGAAGTACTTCCTCTAACCAATCTTTTTTCCCCTCAAGAAAAAGTCTTAATCTGGCAAATTTAATTTGGCCACTTTGAAGCCTCCTCTCTCATCTTCACTTATATGTTTTCCTTTCTTCATATAATCAAATCCTAGGGAAGTCCTGGGTAGGAGATGCCTCGGGTTTCTTGTAATACTCAGTCTCAAAGAGATAGCCAACATGAGAGGTAACATCCCGAATATCTCCCGATGTGGCTCCACAACACCACCGGTTGATCATAGGGTGAGTGGGGTCGATTGGCTGCTTGGCAAAGTCGAGTAAAGTCAATTCACCTCCATGTTGGTTATCTTGGTCTCTCTCATTCTCCCCAAAATCCACTTGCACATCCATGAGTGAAATACTTGGATGATGGGGTTCTGGATACTATTTCTTTGTTGGTGAGCTTCTCCCGCAATCATACTCCAAAAAACCTTCCAATGTGCCTCCATGCACATCCGCTTGTTCCGGGGCTCCCTTTTGAAAACCGAGTATTTCCCAAATATACTCAAAGGGATCCACTTGTTTAACTCCCTCCAAACGGAATGTGAGACTCGGCACTCCTTCATCAAGGATATGCGCCATGGTCATGAGAATTTCCAAGGCGAATCCCTTGTGGGTGTTTACCAACACTTCGTTGGAGAATTGCACCCAACCTAGTTGTTCCGTATGAAAACCCAATACGTGGAGAGCTAGGTCGTCGAAGTCGATGTTCGCTACAAGCCTGTACTTAAGGCGAGCAAGCTTCTCCTCCTCCTCCTCTGTCATGATGATAAACCCATTGGAATACCGCGGAGCGTATGGAGGTGGAGGGGATGATCGTGTCGAGTGGCGAGGTCGGACGGGCGGCTCCTCCGTACGTCCTTGAGGTTCGGTGAACCTTATAGAACGAGCTTCGTGTGGCCCTCATCCCACTGAGGAGAAGAGTATCGTTCCTCCTCGGCGGTGTCGTGTCCTCCTCCATACTCCGATGAGACTCGGAAACCAAGTGCCTCCTTGAAGAGGTTGTCGATGATGGCTGAGACGACGATGATCCCTTCTTCTTGGTGAAAAGACTTGTAGTTTTCTTCCATGGTTGCAGCACTCTCCCTCACAAATATATATCCGGGGTTTTCAACCGGTAACAAGGTACACAAATATTATTTTGGAGTATGGACTTTGAGTGGATTAAGGATGTGATTTGTTGCACGAAACAAGCGGGGTGGATGGCTAAGTCTAAGGTGGTTCCGGACTACAAACTAGAGCACACGAACAAAGAGCTGGATGGGAGACTCACCTATCTCCTCCTCTTGGCTCGGTTCTTCTCTAGCGCACTTTGTTGCTTTGTGACTGTGTGCACCTTCCAAATGTTCTCGTCCACTCCTTTGCTTGCATTACTGCTCCTTCCAATTGATGGTTTCGCTTTGAGTCACTTCCTTGCTCCCTTGCCTCACATGCATCCATGATATTCCTGCAAAACAAAGCTTTGGCTACCCCCCCATGCTTGTACTTTTCATGTAGTTTGATAAAATTTGTTGGAGGGGCATCCCATGATGTATCATCGTGCATGCTGTCGTATGGACCTCCCTGGGCCCACTACCTCGGTGGGTACCAGGACCGACTACTCGGTGGGCCCCTGGGATTACTCGGCTTGTGCTACACGGCACCTGATGGCATGAGGCGCAAGGAGTACGGTGGAGAGGTACTCAGATAGGAAGCTTTACATGTCCTGTACTGTGTAGAGAACTCCTAGATGTACCCGACTAGTACTCTCTCCCTGAACCGACTTGTAACCCTACCTCCCGGACTATATAAGGCGAGGCAGGGACCCCTCTCTCTGATATACGCATCATCTTGTAAACTCACCTAATCAATCCAGAGCTATGCAGCATACAGGACGTAGGGTATTACGCACCTCGTGGCCAGAACCTGTCTAAATTGTGTGCCACGTGTCTCTTCCTTCGAGTTACCGATCTCGGCGAGGCCACATTCATCTACCTCGGGTACTCCCCTTGGTAGGTTTCCGGTCTAAAACACGGTTGGAAAGATCTCATGGCGAACTCGACGGCTTCAATCTTTATCAAGCCAACCGTCGCCTCCAACCGCGGCGACACTTTCGTCTTTGGCTCCTGGGTTTGCACTGATGACGGCGTCGAATCTTTCAAACGCCGCCTCACCATGACGCCCAACCCGAAGACCGGGCTCGTGACGCTTCCCGAAGTAGTCATGGGCGATCTCGCTGGAAAATTCGGCAAAATTTCGCTCTACAACCAACACGTCGACTTCGAGTTTGGATCCGCCTCCAACTCGAACTCGACGTCCCCGTGGGCCATCGTATGCAAGCCGGCTACTCAACCATCGTGTGCGGACTCCCCACTCCATGAGCACTTCCCATACGGCCTCTGCAACGCCAGCAAGGCCCACGCGAAGGTTCTCTCTGCGCGCCGGGCCGGAAAGGAGATCGTCTCCGAGTACAACTCTGACTCCAACACCGTCCCCGGCTACAACTTGGACTCCAACCCCGTCTCCGGCTACTACTCGGACTCCTACGAGTTCGACTTCCGGTCGGACACGACGAGCCGAGTCCGAGAACCACTCGGCGAGCAACCGCCGTCGGGGACAAGTTTCCGGCCTCGGTTATAACATCTACACCCACCGGGAGATTCGTCTGCGGCCGGACCGCAAGCACGCGGACCGACGGAGACGGGAACTCACGCTGAGTCGCCTACCTCGACTCACTTCCCTTCCAGGAGGGAACACCGTTAGCTCCAGCTGAGGAGCACAGTCCAACAGAGGTAGCGACTTCTGACTACAGTCTCGGCACCCCCGATCGCCGAGTCTTCATGGCTGCTGGTGAGACGTCGGGGCCCTTAGGGACACGCCCTGACCGATATCTCGAGGATATCTCAGCAGACGAGCTGTCTGCCAATGCACCCTCAGACGAAACCGACGACAACAAGAACGCCCGATGTGAACACAACAGAAAGCGGAACGAACGGTGCCGACGTCTCTGTGAGACCCTACCCATACGGAATCTCGCAGAGGCTCTTGACCCAGTCGAAAATCGGGTGCACACCATCCCAGAGCAGTGCCTCATGTCTATCACCACGATAGCATGTCAAGCTCAGGGGATGCACGCGGAGAAGTCATCGCCAAGCTCGCGGAGGACGCCTACGTCATGAGAGTTGACAACAGAGTTGCTCAAGTGCCTCCCGTCAGAACTGGCCAACCTGACAACGAAGCCACAAGTCACAGTCCAGCTGACAACGGATGCAACCGTACTCGAGGAGAACTACCGACTAACCCCAACCGTACTCGGGCATCGGCCGGTGGACCTTCTCAGGTTGGCAACAGCACCGACGACACCGGCAGTAACCGCGATGTCGTTCCTCATCGCGATCCTGGTGGCGGAGGCAGCGACGGTGGGAGCTCCTCACACGGGGTTGGAAGGAGAGCTGGTGGCGGAGGTGATCGCAGAGGCCGAGGCCACGCAGACAGCCACATTACCGGTGTCTCATGCGGCCGCTACGATGCGCATCGCAGAATTGAGGAAATTTGATGCAACAAATTCGCGGGAGAGAACGACGGCTTCCCCGCTTTCTCTGCTCGACTTCGCAATCTGCTGCTCCTAGAGAAATTCAAGCCTCTGGGGATCACCAAGTACGATGTGAAGCAAGACCCAATAAAGTGTCTTAGGTGCTACGCCCTCTCCATCGAGAATGCTGGTGGCAACAACGACACCAAGTGTCTCTACTTCCCCTTCTGCCTGGACCAAGCTCCACTTACATGGCTCGAGTCACTCGAGAAGTACTCGATCGATAAGTGGGACCAGCTCAAAGAGCAGTTCACCAGCAACTTCGCGGGCGCCATGGGACGCTCGGGTACTCGCATGGACCTAGCCATGGTGAAGCAGGAACAGGGCGAAACTCTGCGCAAGTACATGCGACGCTTTTTCGACAAGCGGGCCACTATAGTCGATGTCACCGATAAGGAAGTCATCGACCTTTTCCAGGACGGTCTCTACCACCGTCGCACCTTTGAAGACTTTGGTCGCCGCCACCCAAGCTCCATTACCAAGCTCAAAGACATGATCACTTCATGGGCCGACGAAGAAGACAAAGCGAACGCCAAGTATGACGCCATTCTCGGCAAGAGCAAGCAAAACGCGGGCGGCAGCAATAACAACAACCGGGATCAAGGCGGTCGCAGCAACAACTACTCGGGTCCTAATCGCAAGCGCAAGCCAGACAACACCATCGCGGCTATCCAGCACCCTGCGAAAGACAACCCGAAGAAGACCTCCGGCGGCTTCAAAGACTTGCTGAAAGAGAAGTGCCCGTGGCACCTGGAGGGCAACCACACTACCTAACAGTGCTACCAACTCAGCGAGCACTCAAGGATACTCCAGAACCACGACATCCTCATGACAAGAAAGGCAAGAAAAAAGCCAATGAAGGCAATGACGACTTCCAAGAACCCGACAAGACAGTGAACGTCCTCTTCGGCGGACTACCCACCAAACGGTCTCAGAAGGCCACTCGACGAGAAGTCTTAAACATTGAACCAGCGGTTCCGACCCCTCTCCGGTGGTTGGAGGTACCCATCTCCTTCTCCCGCGCGGATCAATGGACAAGCTTCTTTGAACTAGGGCGTTTTCCTCTCGTCCTGAAGCCGGTAGTCGCGGGCTCCAGACTCAACAAGGTACTCATCGACGGTGGAAGCGGGCTCAACGTCCTGTTCACCAAGACCTTGAAGAAGATGAAGCTCGACATCACTCACATGCTCACCAAGAGCACATCGCTCTTCTACGGCATCGTCCCCGGGAACGCGGCTATTCCACTGTGTTTAGTGGTTCTGCCAGTTACCTTCGAGGGAAACCAGAGAAAACTACCGCATCGAGTACATCAAATTCGAAGTCGCGGACTTCGAGACTTCCTACCATGCCATCCTCGGCAGACCAGCTATCACCAAGTTCATGGCGGTACCTCACTACACATACTTGGTACTCAAGATGCCAAATCCGGCCGGTGTACTCTCGCTACAAGGGGACTTGAAGATATCCTTCAACTACGACACAGAAGCTGTGGAACTCGCAGCCACCAACCAAGTACCCAACGCCATGATGGAGATCTACGCTGCGTCAAAGAAGCTTGCCCCAAGTGAGCTCGACATCCCAAAGAAGTCGGACAAGGGCAACAAACCTCAGCCATCCGAGGAAGTGCAAGTCAAAGCAATCGGCCTTGGGACAGGAGACAACAGAAAGACCACCATGATCGGGGTGGGCCTTGACCCGAAATAGGAAGACGCGCTCGTCAGCTTCCTTTGGGCTAACCGAGACATCTTCGCTTGGAAACCAGCGTACATGCCATGGGTGCCCAGGAATCTGATTGACCACTTACTCAACGTCGACCCTAAAGCTACCCCAAAACGACAACACCTCCACCGTTTCGCCAACGACCGACGGGATGCCATCAAGAAGGAACTCGCCAAACTACTTGCGGCTGGCTTCATCAGAGAAGTCTTCCATCCTGAGTGGCTCGCCAACCCGTCCTCGTCCGCAAGAAGAACTCTAACGAGTGGAGGATGTGGGTTGACTACACCGACCTCAACAAGCACTTCCCCAAGGACCCCTTCGGGTTGCCGCGGATAGATCAAGTCACCGACTCCACGGCGGGCTGCGACCTGCTCTGCTTCCTCGACTGCTACTCCGATGAAGGACCGATACGGCGAACCAGAGAGGGGGAAGTGAATGGGAGCCAATAAAAATTCTTCTCGAAGGAGATGAAAACTCCAACAAGATGAACACGGCTTCCAACACACGTCTCCGACACACTACCCAAGTTGGCCAAGCCCACGTAGCCACTGGAGTGCCACTAGACCTAGGAACCAACACACAACCTTCCGACCCGAGAACGCAGCGGAGCACCAAACCTCGAGTCTACAGACCAACACCGGTCAGACCGGTGAGCACCACCGGTCAGACTGGTCCCTGCTGGTGAAACTGGGCAACTTTCACTAAGTGGCTCCACACCGGTCAGACCGGTGAAGCACACCGGTTAGACCGATCACAACCTGAAAGCCCTCAAAGCACCAAACAGGCCAACCGACCACCGAACTGACCCAAACTCGAAATGGCAGCAACACAGGACAACAGCGAACACACCCAGACGTTCACCCGAGCAAAAACCCACCGAGGGTCACACTGGTCAGACCGGTCAAGAGCACCAGTCGGACGGTGTAGCACGGGCGACTCGGGATGAACAACACCCGCGGGTCAACTCCCCCAAATCCAAACCTCGATCTCCCGAATCGCTCCACGGACTTGAACAAGACTTTGGGGATATTAGGAACACCTCATGAGGAGTCCATAGCCAAGTTTAATCCCACCAAAACTTATCCAAAAAGGAGGAATCGAAGAAATCCCTCCAAGAACACCACAAACCCTAGAACTTGGAAAACCCCAAAATCGAGCCCCTCTACTCACGGATTCGGGAGGGAAATCACAGCCCAAAGAACCACGAAGGGTTCCCACAAATTTCCCCTATCAAATCCCCAAGAGAAAGGTCACGAAAACAACCCAGAGAAAACACCAAGAGAGGGCTCCGAAAATCACCACCAAGAACAACTGGGAACAACACATCCAAACCTTGAGGAACCATGCCGAATGATCTGTACATGCAACAAAGGTTCATACAAGATCTAGCTTGCCACCCGATCATCCAACCCTCTCACAAGATCTCACCATGAAGCTCTCAAGCTAGTCCTATGGAAATCCTAAGGAAAAATAGGAAGGAAAATAGGAAAACAAATGAGCTAGGGTTCCAAGAGTTGGCTGCCATCCTCTCACCTCTTGGGTTATATGGAGGCAACCGAAAGTCTAAAATACCCTTCTCTAACAACTAGGGATACAAGCCCCTCAAGGGCGGTTTTGGAAGTCTTCATGTCTTCTCCATCGGACGGATGCCCGGCGACCGCACCCTGCGTAGCCTCGACGCAAGCCTTGCGATCCCAACGTGTGTCCTCCGCTTCAAAGATTCTGGACTGCGTCGTCGCACACCGGTCAGACCGGTGCTCCTCATCGGTCGGACCGTCGGACCCACGGTCGGATCGGTCGCCTTCTTGCGGCACCGTCTTCGGTTCTTCGGTCTTGGCTTTGTGGATCAACCAAGGAACCCAGTGGTTTTCTGGTGAACCACCGGAAACCCCGCGAACTCGGTGTAGCCTCCGCCAATCTCCACTCATGACTCGGCTCCCACATAGTCCCGGCTCGACCTTGGTTTTGAGGCTCAACCAAGAAACCGTCCATGACTTCATCTTGCTGTTCATGCCACCATGCGGCCCGCACTTGACCCCGCTGGTCACCGGGTCCCTCGAACGAAGCCTACTTGTCCTCTCCACACCTAGAGGCCTCACCGGCAACGACCTTTCGCGCTTGTTCTTCACCTGCATCAACACAAGTCAAGCCGCAACCTGCACCTGCAATACTTGGCCAAGAATCAGTCCACACAACGTTGTCAATCACTCATCACACAAGGAAGTGACCATCCACCGGTCCTCGAACCACACATGGACCTAATCCGAGTACCACCAGATCGCTATCAAGAAAGAAGACCAGGAGAAGACCGCGTTCATCACCCCGTTTGGCGCCTACTACTACACGACCATGTCGTTCGGGTTGAAGAACACCGGTGCCACTTACCAGCGAGCTATCCAGGCCTGTTTTAAGAGACAGCTCAACAAGAACGTCGAAGCCTACGTGGATTATGTGGTCGTCAAGACCAGAAATTCCGAAACGCTCATCACCGATCTTGAAGAGACTTTCGCATCCTTGCGAGAGTACTGCTGGAAGCTCAACCCGAAAAAGTGCGTCTTTGGCGTACCGTCGGGAAAACTACTCGGCTTCATCATCAACCATCACGGCATCGAAGCCAATCCCGAGAAGATCTCCGTCATCACCAACATGAGAGCTCCCAACTGCATCAAGGATGTCCAGAAGCTCACCGGGTGCATGGCGGCCTTGAACAGATTCATCTCAAAGCTTGGAGAACGGGGGCTACCCTTCTTCAAACTACTCAAGCATCAAGAGAAGTTCGTGTGGACTACAGAGGAAGATCAAGCTCTTGCTCAGCTCAAGGATTTCCTATCCAAGCCGCCAGTCCTCATGGCTCCTCGCAAAAAGGAGTAGCTACTGCTCTACCTCTCCGCGACTACTCACGTGGTCAGCTCTGCCATCGTTGTCAAGTGGCAGGAAGACGGCCACGCCTACCCAGTCCAGCGACCAGTCTACTTCGTCAGTGAGGTCGTGTCGGAATCTAAAGCACGCTATCAATCAGTACAGAAGCTACTGTATGCAGTTATCATTACATCGCGGAAGTTACGACACTAGTTCCAGGAGTACTCGGTCTTCGTCATCACCGACTACCCGCTCGACGACATTCTGCGGAACCAAGATGCTATTGGAAGAATCTCCAAGTGGGTAGTCGAGCTCGGCGCCCTCAACATCGACTTCAAGCCACGTACAACCATCAAGTCGCAAGCATTAGTCGACTTCATGGTAGAGTGGCGGGAGAATCAGTTGCCCACTCCGACTAAGCGACCAGATCATTGGGTGATGTACTTCGACGGTTCACTCAAGCTCGAAGGCGCCGGTGCAGGAGTACTCTTGATCTCTCCAACAGGCGAACAACTCAAGTACGTCCTACAGATCTTTTGGAAGGTCTCAAACAATGAAGCTGAGTACGAAGCTCTACTACACGGGCTCTGTCTCGCAGCTTCCCTAGGCATCAAGCGACTACTAGTCTACGACGACACTGCAGTGGTCATCAACCAAGTCGACAAATCTTGGGACCGCAACAAGGAGAACATGGACGCCTACTGCCTAAAAGTCCACAAACTCGAGAACAAGTTATATGGTCTCGAGTTCCACCACGTCGTCCACAACAACAACATTGCAGTGGATGTCCTATCGATGCTTGGTTCTACTCATGCTCAAGTACCAGTGGGTGTCTTCGTCCACGAGCTTCACGCGCCATCCATTCTGGAGCCGACACCTACGACCACTGACCCAGCGCATCTGCCAGCTGGCCAGGAGGTCATGATGATTGACGTGGACGGGCGACAACCCTTCATCGACTACATCCGCGAGCAGAAGATCCCGTCGGACAAAAACTTGGCCAAGCAGCTCATCCGTCGGGCCAAGTCCTACGTGTTAACACCAAAATTTGGTAAGGAGTCTGACTTGTGGGTCTAGCTCTGTGAGGAGTCCGTTTGGTGGAAGGAAAGAATTTTTCAGATGTATTCGGTAAAGAAGTCTGCGGTCGGCTATCTGCTCCCGTTCAGCAAAGGAACAGTAGAGCTGATTTTGCGGGATTGGACGGTGACGTGGCTCAAGCAGGAAGGACGAATGGATGGATAGGCGATCTAGCTTAGAGATAAGTTAGGCAGCGAATCCATTCGAGATTGTACTTGGCAGGGTATAAATATGAGCCCTGAATGTATGTAATACACACAATAATTCTTCAATACAAACCGGCCTTATGCCAAACCCTAGAGTCCTTTTGTCGTGTTGTCGAGTTCTTCGAGAGGGTTCATCGATCCGTCGACCTCCGTGAGTACCGGCAACCTTGTATCATGTCTAGTATCATGCGGTGGATTTAGATCTGATGCAAGTAGTCTTGTTACCATGCTTCGTGTCATGCGGTAGATTCAAGCTTGGTTCAAGAGGGTTTCTTGTTAGGTCATGAGCCATGCGGTAGGCTAAGATCTAGCTTGAAGCTAGTTATCGGCTCCATTGGATTTTGGCAAGATCCAATAGATTCATTAAGTTACCCCGTGTTACTTTGAGTTTTTATTTTATGTTTAAGTTCGTGTAACACCTTTTGCCCAATCTAGATGGGTTTGGATCGGCTTTGCCCTTCTCATGATCCTTGTACGAGTAGATTTCGTGTTTTAGCACGTGGATCTTGTGCTTTCTGATAGCCGAAACCGAATCGATCTAGGTTGTTACGTGTTGCGGGTTCAAGCTTGCCAATGTTGATATAAATCTTGAAAGAACTGAGTATCATGCGGTAGATGCAGGTTTTTGGGTTGCTTTGGAGCTAGTCATCTGGTGGATTAGGTTTCAAACCAATCTGATAGATTTATTCGCTTGGTAATGTTCGTTCCTTCTTCATGGACCCCGAATCGGCTGTTCAGCCGTATTCGGTTATGTTTCTTCACGAGTAGAACACGTGCGTAATTCGTGCTTTAAATAACGTGTGCTTTTAGCTTTCCATATTTAGATTGTATCATGCGGTGGACAGATCTATTTGTAGAAAGTGGTACGATTTTCATGCAAGTTGTATCATGCGATGGATAGATTTGCGTGGTGTCGTACCTGACGGATTTTTAAGTACCTAGACATGCGGTAGACTAGTGCTTTGGATCTATGCATGCTTATTTCTTACATGTTTACGTTCGCGCTTTACTTTATCTATTTATTTAATGTTAATTATCATGGGGATCGGTCATGGCCTCGTGCACGTGCATCTTTGCTCAAACAAAGACCGATTATTGTCATGCTTACGTCATCCATTCGGCAGTGTTAATTTTCCTTTTATAAGTTCCCGAATGGCTTTCAGTTTGTTGACAAGTAGCTTTCTATAGCTACGTGTCATCCCATCTGGCTTTATAGCCGTAAATATGGAACTGTCTGGTACCACCCGGCAAGTTCCAAGCTTTGGTATCTAACTGCTTTGTCTTTTGTTAATTTTCAGGAAAAATTGACTGGCACGTCTCGTGATTCTTTGCGCGTGTGAAGCCAGCTTTGTTCGGCTTGCTATGTGCTTGGCGCTAGGTGCACGTTTTGCGTCAACACACTTTTTGGCACGCCCAGTGGGACACAGCCGAAAAGATCAAGATGCCTGAAATCGCGGACATCATGGATGTCAACATTGAGGACCTCTCTCTTGAACAACGGCAGCAGCTCCAGGACGTCGTGAACCAATTCTAGCAGAAGTGTCTGCTGTCCTTCAAGAAGAACAGAAGTGGCGTCCCCTACCTGAAGAATGACATGCCCAGGATATTGTAGCCAGGGGAGAGCGACGCCACGACCCAGCAGGAGAGAGAGGAATGCCTGCAAGCATTCCGGGATGCGGCGAATCTCGTTTTGAGCAAGCACCACAAAGCTTTTCTTGGTGCGTTCCAGCAAATGATGGTGGCTGTCTTTGGCCCGGGCATGGAGCAGGCATTCAGTAAGGCACCCGTCCAAGGGGGCACCGTGGGCCCGGGCGAATCAAGCTCTCAACCACCACTACGGAGCCGACCAATTCGGCCTCCTCCTCGGAGCGCCGGAAGTCAAGCTTTCCGGCCTCCTCCGCGAGAGGCGCCGGGGGTCGCCCGGTTCGGCCCCCCACTACGAGGCCTCGGGAGGGCAGCCAATCCGGCCACCACCGCGGGCGGAAGCACGGGTCAACTCCGTGCAACAGCCGAATCCGTACCAGCCCACGTACGGAGACCTAGCATTCGGCTCGCCTGGGGCCCCGTTCACTTCCGGCCACAGGATTGCTCCAGCGAGCAACTGGCTACAGAGAAATCTTTACGGCGGAGGCTACCACGAAGTGGGGAACTACGGTGCCATAGACGCCTTCCCGCATCCGGGTTACGCACCGCGTGCAGGGCACACGGGAGGACGACGCCCGGCGCGGAAGATGGCCGAGTTGATGCAAAATCGGTTCGGCCTCAAGCCAAAAATGCGGGGACACCGCCTACAAGCCGCCGTTCCCGAGTGGTACTTCAACGTGCTCCTCCCGCCAAGGGTGAAACCTCCAACGGAGTTCACGAAATTTTCGGGCAAGACGACACAAGCACGGTGGAGCACATTGCTCGTTACCTGATGCAGCTCGGAGAATGCTCAGCTGAGGAGGCGTTCAGGGTCAGATACTTCCCCGCGTCGCTGACAGGCCCGGCGTTCCAGTGGTTCTCGTCCTTACCCCCTGAGTCAGTTAGCAGATGGAAGGACCTGGAACGGAAATTCCACGCCCACTATTTCAGCGGCAGCTCGGAGAAGAAGCTGATCGACCTTGCCACCCTGAAGCAGAGGCACAGCAAGACGCCGTTGGAATTTCTCAGAAGGTTTAGGGAGGTGAAAGGCATGTGCTTCTCGCTCAACACCGCCGGACGACCGGCCCTAGGGCGACATGGCCGTCGCCGGGATGCTGCCAGCCGTACGTGAGAAACTGTTTGGGATGGAGTTTGAAAACCATGGGCCGATTTGTCTCAAAAGCTATCGTTGATGAGCAACCAGGCGTATGGCTTCAAGAAGGATGCCAGGTTTGGCAAGCAGCATGATGTGGCGGACATCTACAACCAGTTCTTAGACAAGGCCGATCTGATCGAGGATTCCGATGATGAACTGGATGTGGCCACAGCCGAAATCATGTGGGGGAAAGAGCCTTTAACGATGAATCAGCGTTGGGTCAAGCAGACCAAGGGTACCTACGACTTCAACATCACGAAGGCTGACAAGCTGTTTGAGCTCCTAGTGAAGGAAGGCCGAATCAGACTGCCTGAAGGGCATTCCATGCTTCGGCCCAATGGAGTCAAGGGGAAACCTTACTGTGGCTTCCACGACAGGGATTCGCACTCCATCAATGATTGCAGGGTCTTCAGGATGAGGATCCAGAAAGCCATCCAGGAGGGGCACCTCAAATTTGACAACAAGATGAAGCTGGATGGTCACCCCTTTCCTCAGAACATGGTGGGCTTCTCTGTTAACATGGTGATGGCTGAGGAGAAGGGAAAGGTCAAAGTCTTGACCTCAGCCAGGGCTAGACAGGATGGAACAGTGGACCCAGAGCGCCAAGTAACTCTGAAACAGGTGCATGGTGAAGCCCCCCGCATTCTTAAGAGCCGCATCGAAATCGGGGAGTCATCCGGAGCCAAGCCCAGGGTGACCACGCGCATCCTCCTCAACAAGTGGCAGTGCTAGATGGAGAAAGAGCATTACCAGAAGCGCAGATACGAGGAGGAGAAGCGCAGAGCTGAAGAAGAGGCACACAGAAGGGACCTGGAGCAATACACGCGCGAGTAGTAACGCGCGCACTGGGGATGTGTGTTCTTCAGGCACTGTTGGAACGAGGGTTTGAAGCTGCTCAGGTTGAGGAACTGTCTTGAATGCAGAGATAGATATTTTGAGTACAGGCAGGAGACTGCCAATCGCCGATCCGTCCATGAGAGAATTGGGAGGATCCACCCTAACGAGGATCGGCACCAAAAAATTGAAGTCATTGATCACCCCAGGAAGCGGCAAGCTGATCTAAGGTGGGCTGATCAAGAAGAGGATGAGGACGAGCACATGTGGCAAAAGGGGCAATGGTGCCCTCCCAGCCTAAGGAGAAGTCAGAAGAGACGGGTTCAGCGCTTGAGGAACCGCGAGCTGAGGCAGGCTGGGATCCAGACGAAGCAGGTGTGGCGTCCAAAGGGTCAACCTGAAGGGTCAAAGCGTTCGGCTCCAACATGCATGGTATATTTTCTACCGAACGAATTCATGGCTCCCGCTAATCAGGTTGTGCAGGAGGAAGCGTCCCTGGATGATGAGCAGATTGAGTGGATGATGGCGCAGCTGGTGCTAGCCAAGCAGGCCATCTTCGACAAACCGGCCAAAAATCGACACATGAGGCCGCTGTACTTAAGGGGATACGTCAATGGCAAGCCATTGACCAAGATGTTCGTCGACGGTGGAGCGGCAGTCAACGTGATGCCGTACACCACCTTCAGGAAACTTGGCATGGGCCCGAGCGATCTGACGCCTACAAGCATAATACTGAATGATTTCACTGGGAATCCTTCAGATACCAAGGGATGCGCTCACGTGGATCTGATGATCGGGTCCAAGACGCTGCTCACGACCTTTTTTGTGATCGAAGGTAAAGGAGCCTACAACCTACTGCTCGGACGGGTCTAGATTCATGCCAATTGCTGCGTCCCATCCACCATGCATCAGCAGCTTATCCAGTGGGTGGATGATGATATTGAGGTCGTCCAAGCAGATGACTCCGTGAGCAGTGCGAACTTGGAACCAGCTTTCTGGGAATACCAAGGCATTGATTGTTTCTCAGGGAAAGACTGGGGAGAAGGTCCTGTTGAACCTGTCAGCAGTGATCAACAGCCGATTCAAGCAGTCGGCTCTTATAGTAATTTTTAATGGAGAACCCCGTAGATGGCACTGACGGCAAGTTGGGGCGAGGATTTATGTCGGCTGACAAACTAGAAGAAGTTGACATCGGAAGCGGTGATAAGCCAAGGCCGACGTTCATCAGCGCAAACTTGCGACCAGACTTCAGGGAGGAATTAATCAAGCTGCTCAAGGAATACAAAGATTGCTTCGCCTGGGATTATTCGGAGATGCCTGGATTGGATCGTTCTATCGTGGAGCATCGGTTGCCAATCAAATCTGGTTTCAAACCATACAAGCAACCACCCCGGGAAATCTACAAGGATGAAGTATTGGCCGATGTGAAGAAGGAAGTTGAAAGATTACTTGATGCAAACTTCGTTCGGCCATGCAGATATGCGGAGTGGATTTCTAACATTGTCCCTGTTTACAAGAAGAATGGAAAGATGAGGGTCTGCATAGACTTCAGGGATCTGAACAGAGCTACTCTGATGGATGGTTACCCCATGCCTATTGCCGATTTGTTGATTGACGCCGCAGCTGGACACAAAGTGATTAGTTTCATGGATGGCAATGCGGGATACAACCAAATCTTCATGGCAATAGAAGACATATCAAAGACGGCCTTCAGATGTCCTGGTCATATAGGCCTGTTTGAATGGATAGTCATGACATTTGGGTTAAAAAATGCCGGTGCAACTTATCAACGAGCCATGAATTACATTTTTCACGAGTTGATCGGCAAAGTTGTGGAAATCTACATTGATGATGTAGTAATCAAGTCCCTAAGTCATGACACACATTTGGAAGATGTGAAGAGGACCTTGGAATGCACCCGGAAGCATGGTCTAAAGATGAATCCAAACAAGTGCGCTTTTGGGGTATCAGCTGGAGAATTCTTGGGGTTTTTAGTCCACGAGGGAGGAATTGAAGTTGGCAAGAAGAGCATGAAGGCCATCGATGAAGTTGTTCCTCCAACTAATCTCAAGGAGTTGCAATCACTGCTCGGCAAAATTAATCTCGTGAGAAGATTCATTTCAAATTTATCACAGAAGGTTTTGCCATTCTCTCCATTGCTGAAGCTAAAGAAGGATCAGAAGTTCACATGGGGCGATGAACAACAAAAGGCTTTCGATGAGATCAAGCAGTACATGAAAGAGCCACCAGTGTTGGTCCCTCCTCAGCTGGATAAGCCTTTCAAGTTGTACGTGGCGGCCGATACCCAAACCATTGGATCGGCCCTTATTCAAGAATTCGAAGGAAAGGAACGGGTGGTAGCATATCTTAGCCGAAAATTACTTGATCCTGAGACCAGGTATTCGGCTGTAGAGAAGCTGTGTCTGTGCGTATACTACTCGTGTACAAAGTTTCGGCACTACTTTTTGAATGACGAATGCACTGTGTATTCCAAGTTTGATGTGATAAAACATATGTTATCTATGCCAATTTTGAACGGCAGGATTGGCAAGTGGATTTTGGCTCTATCAGAGTTCGAGTTGAAGTTCGAATCGGCAAAAGGTATCAAAGGTCAGATCATTGCCGATTTTATAACTGAACATCGCGATCCGTCAATTGATTTACTTGAAATCACCCCCTGGGCTTTATTTTTTGATGGATCATCATGTGGTAAAGGTGGGGGAGTAGGGATTCTACTAATTTCGCCTAGGGGTGAGATGTTTGAATTTGCCATCCCTATACAACCCACTGTTACAAACAATCAGGCCGAGTACGAGGCACTGCTTTGAGGGCTTCAATATTTGAGAGAAGCTGGGGCCGTTTCAGTTGAAGTTTATGGAGATTCAGAGCTGGTGATCAAGCAATTGAACGGCCAATACGAGTGCAAAAGTGAGGCGCTGAGGAGTTACTACGAAGAATGCAGGGAAATCTTGAAGAGCTTCCCGTTGGTAACTCTACAGCATATTCCTAGGGAGCATAATGAAGAAGCAAACAGGCTGGCTCAAAGCACCTCTGGTTACAAAGAGAGTCAAGAACCGTTTGCTTCAGAGGTATGTGCACTGGGGACGGATCTCACAGAAGGTGATTGGAGGAAAGAGATCGTTGATTACTTGAGGGATCCATCCCGAAAGGTCTCTAGGAAGCTCAGGTACAAGGCCATAAAATTCGTTCTTCTGGATGACAATTTGTTCTATAAATCATTAGATGGGGTACTGTTGCGATGCCTGGGTCCAGAAGAAGACAAGAACATGATAAGCGAAGTGCACGATGGGATATGTGGAGCACACCAATCGGCCTACCGTATGAAATGGGTTATTAGACAAGCTGGGTGCTTTTGGCCGACGATATTAGAGGATTGCTTTGAGTATTACAAGGGATGTCAGGATTGCCAGAGGTTTGGAAATATTCAAAGGGTCCCCGCGTCAGCATTGAATCCCATCATCAAGCCATGGCCATTCAGGGGCTGGGGTATAGACTTGATTGGCCAAATTAATCCACCATCTAGTAAGGGGCATAAGTTCGTGCTTTTGGCTACGGATTATTTTACCAAATGGGTTGAGGCGATCCCACTGAAGAAGGTGACATCAGAAAACATGGTTGAATTTGTCAAGGAGCACATCATCTATCGGTTTGGAATCCCTCAGACAATCACCACTGATCAAGGGGCACAATTCGTGTCACTGGAGTTCAGAGAGTTTGCCGAAAGCATGGGAATCAAATTGTTTAACTCTTCTCCCTATTATGCCCAAGCTAATGGTCAAGCAGAGGCTTCTAACAAGATCATGATCAAGCTGATACAAAAGAAGATCGACCAGAAGCCAAGAAGATGGCATTCAGTACTCAGTGACACTGTGGGCTTACCGAATGGCCCCCCATGGAGCTACAAAAACCTCTCCTTATGAATTGGTTTATGGGCACCACGCGGTTCTACCTTGGGAGATGCAATCAGATTCAAGGAGAGTGGTGTTACAGAAAGATTTGAGCTCCAAAGATTACAGTGGCCTAATGATGGATGAGCTAGAGGATTTACATATGATCCGTCTTAGAGCCTTGGAAAACATCGAGAAAAACAAGCTGCGGGTTGCCAAGTACTATAACAAGAAAGTAAAAGTCAGGCAATTCGCAGAAGGAGATTTGGTTTGGAAAGCGCTATTGCCGATTGGAACTAAATACAGCGAATTCGGCAAATGGTCCCCTAACTGGGAGGGGCCTTTTCGTGTGGTCAGATGCGTCCCTGGTAATGCATACATATTGAAAACTTTACTAGGAGAAGAATTTTCCGTCGCGATAAATGGAAGATATCTGAAGAAATATTATCCCAGCATTGAAATTGATTGATGATCACCAGCAGCGGGATTACACACATCTGACACAGAAACAGCCGGCGCTCAAGAACGAGGCCGCCTTCAGAACAAAAATTCACAAACAGAAGAAATGGCCAGTGCCTAGATGCATTGCCCTTAGCACAAAAACTACATTACAACTGCTTCTTGCGGGGTTTACATCCAACAACCCTGGTGATCAGGACCTCAAGGAGGTGGGAAGCAGAAGGCGTGAAGGAAGAAGAGAAAGTATGATTCAATCTTTTCTTTGCTTCTTTTTCGACTGCTCCCTCTTCCGTTGTTCCAGGACCACCGTGACGGCGACTTGGAATGCACGGGGGTGACCATGGTTTGCGGCTTCCACCAAGCTGTCCCAGGCCGCTTTCAGGTTGTTGTACCTGTCAGAGACATCTAAAACAGAGGAATCGATGTTAGGGGCAAGAAATCCAAATGCGGGCACAAAGTCAAGAAGAAGTCAGAAGCATTTACCCCCTACTAGTGCCTCCAGAGCCATGTGGCGCTCGCGTTCAGCTTGGCAACGAGCGGTAATGTCCCTGAGGCCATGCTCCAGGTGCCAAATGCGGCAGCGCAGTTGATGGCTGGTCCTCTGTTCAGGCGTGGCATCCTCTGCTTCGAGGGAGGAATCGGAGGAGATGTACATAGGCACATCTTCGGTCCCGATGATTTCTTCAGGGAGCAAATCAAGGCTGAAAGAGGAAAAGAAGAAAATATGAAGCGCAAGATCATACGGAGAAACAGGAAGTAAATCAAGAGAAAACTCACCTTTGAATCGTGCGTTTCTTTGGAGGGCTGCTCTCCTGGGGTTGCTTGCCCTTGTCCATGGCCTTGGGGTTTTTTCCTCTGGAGACGGGGGCGGAGATGAGAAATGATGGATGAGTGTGCGAGTGGATTTGCAGAGCATCTCAGCAGGCTATTTTATTGACCGAAGGGGTGTATTGGGAGTGATGACTGGCTAGTACACACTGTTGGAATACCAAACGGCAGGGTTTTCTCCCGGATGCGAAGGGTTTTTGCTTGAACAGTGCTTGTGGATTGCCGATTCAGGGATCTTCTGCGGATTTTGCGCCAAAGGGCATCTGTTCTGGCGTATTCGGCTCAAGACAGTTCCCGGATACGTTTAAGGAAAAACAAGATTCACAGGTGCAAATGTAAAGAAAATCATCATAGAGCGAGCACAGAATTCAAAAGTTCTTCATTTTTTGCCGATTTTCAAACATCCCTAATACAATCTAGTCAAAAAGCCTGTTCAGCACAGATTGGGGATGAGTGATTTCGGCAATGGCGTCGCGATGGCCATCAAGGCGCTCCAAGATGAGCTCGATCTCCTCAATGTCCTCTGGCGCGGCGCCCCGGAAGCCGCGCGGCCCGGTGGAGTAGTCGACGTCCGTGTGCGTCGCCATGGCAGCCAGGCCCAGGGTAGTGCCCAAGCGAACGCCATGGGTGGCCACCTCGTCGACGCGGTGCTCCACCGCAGCAAGGCGCTCCGCCGGCGTGTCTCCGCGGGTGTTCACCTTGTCGGCCAGCTGCTCCACCAGCTCCTTCAGCTGGTCGAGCTCGGCATCACGGGCTGCAAGGAGCAAGAAGAAGGGAGATTAGCATCAAAAGCCGGGTTGGATCAAAGATTTGATTTCAGAGCTGTACCGTCGATGGTTTCCAGCAGCTGTTTGCGCTGGTCTTCCCACTCCAGCTCGGCTATGCCCGCCTTTTTGGAGACGTCCTCCAACTCGCGCTGGGCCGTTTCCAGCTCCGACTTCAAGCGGAGGGTGTCGAGTTCCCCGTAGGGCACGAGGGAGTGGCCGTCGGACTCCGAGGAGTCATCCGGAAGGGGTTGATTGGCCGGCGCAGGAGACGGATTCCACTGAATCAACCTGAAAGGGGGATGATCGTCAAAACAAGAAAGGACCAAAGGGGAATCAAAGAAGAGGAATTGACGATCATTGCCTCCGGCGCGCATTGGCGCTGCTCCCCTCTGCCTCATCAGAAGCACGGCGGCGGTTGAGGCGGCGCACCATGTTGCTTTGGGATGTGCACTGTTTGGGAAGAATAAGAACTGAGATTGGCAAAGATTCAAGAGCTAAAAGGCTTGGTGGAGAGCTAGGGGCACCTACGGTTTCATTTATAGGCCTGGCAAGACAGATCGTGGCCTCAAGTCGTGGCTCTGGATCATGGCGCATATCCCAAGAAAATCAGAAGGTGGAAAGGTTTCCTTGACCAGACCGCCAATGGGTCGCTTGGAGTTCTAGGCTGAGTCGTGTTCGGTTGACTGGCTCGGCTAAGGGGAGTCAAGGTGCCATTCGGGTGTTGGCGTTTCTTTGCCGAATGGGTCGTTCAGCATTACGTCTGAAGGAGCGCAGAAGGAAAAGGAAATGAAATTGCAAGAACAGATATTACAAGAGCGACCAATTCGGTTATACATCAATTGATGCGTTTAAATGTTCAAGTATTTTGCAATTACACTACGGACATTGGATATTGTCTGGCGAAAATTATCCCACCGCTCCTGGTAAGCTCTGCATCGCATTGTTTCACCTTGGCCATAGCCGATTTTTGCCTCCTCTTGGGTCTTCTCTATCAATTCAGGGAGCTCGGCTATTTTCCTATTATCGGCCTCTATCTCAGCTGATAGGCTTCTCAATTCTGCCTCCAGAGCAGCTTTCCTGGCAATTTTTAAATCACGAGAGGCTTGCAGATTGGCCAATGTATCTTTGTGGCTCTCGGTCTGAGATTGTGCCCCGTTCATGGCTTGTTCTGTGCTGGCTCTCTTCTTTTCGATAGCCGGGCGGGAGCGCACCTTACTCAAAGCCTGCCTTATGGGCGCATAATGGATCTCCAGGCCACAGATAGATGCAAGAGGAGCATTGATGTCCTCAGGAAGCTCTTGGCTAATAGACTCGAGCATTTCTTCAAAGTGATCGAGATCTCCGAACTGATCTTGTGTATCCTTTTCCAGCCAGGCAAAGATCTCCCTGAGCTTTTCTAGCACTCCCTCTGACAGGGTTTGATGCATTTCTTCTATCACCTCGGCAACTGGATTGTTCCCCATTGACAGACTTGATGATGAGGGGGCCTGGTCCTAAGAAGGCAGTATTGCTGAGTTAGGAGTGCTAAAAGTAAAGGTAGCAGAGTTGAAGTGCAAATGAGTACCTCATGTCTAGTTTCTTGAGCTGGGGCAGGACTCTGTTCAGGGGCAATCACAGGCGAGGGAGGTGTTCCAGGCAAGGCTGAAGCTTCTATGTGAGAAGGCGCTGTTGCTGGCAGCTCATGGGCTTCTGGCTGAAGAGGAGATGGGTTCACCTCTGCTGGGGTTGGTGCCTCTGCATGACCAGCAGGTGATTGTGCCCCTGGAGGACTTGACAGTTCTGGCTGGATTGGGAGACTCATCTCTGGGGAATTCATTGCTTCTGCAGAAGGTGATTGAGTCCCTGATGAAGATGAGATCTCCACTGGGATAGGTAATTCAACCCTGGGTGGACTTGCTTGTTGAGACACTGGGACGTCCACAAGTTGTTCTTCCATTGTGTCTTCTGCGACAGTGAAGGTCATACCAGTGGATGGAGCATTGGCAGGTTCTGGCACTGAAGATTGCTGGGCTCTGGGCTGAAAATACACAAGATATGATTTGTCAGAGCCAGAGTAATTTTGTGATCAGGAAAAGAAAGGGTTTTTACCTCAACAAGGATTTTCTTAATAGTTCTCCTCCTCTTGGCATTTGGAGGAGCAATCAGGGTCAAACCTTGCCTCCTGTCAGCAGCAAGGCTGGAAAGGCTTGGGTCTGTTGTGGCAAACCTGGCCATTAGCTGAGCCAGAGTTGGGGACCTGAATCCCAGTGCTGAGATCGGGCCTACAGCATTGTAGGAGATGTTCCTGGCTCGAGGGGCAGGCACTGTGTTCTGTGAGTAAAAGAAATAAAATCAGAATCATGATTGGAAGATGAAATGTCTGATCCAAAGGTTAGTTATATTACCTCTGAAGTTGGCTGAAAATCAGGCATCAACTCTGCACAGAACAAGTGCACAGGCTCACTGAAGATATGATCATGGAATTCTTGCCACCATGAGTTGAAGGTGGGGTGAGCTATTGTTGTAGGTACAAAAGGCCAGATGTAGACAGTGGGACTGCACACATAACAGAAGACTCTGCTACTGTGCATGAGTTCTTTGATTTCCTCCCTGGGCTTGAGGAATTCATGCAGAAACAGCCTTGGGGGCATCTGGCCGCACCCAAGTTGCCGAGCTACTACATTGGGCTGATAATATTCATAAGTGCTATAGGTCAGCCTTCCTCCATTGAATTCAGCCGGCAGCATGCATGGGCGGATTATGATATTGAGGATCTCTAGAAATCTCCCATCTTGGTGTTCATTTTCAAAAGAGAATTCACAGGGGAGAGTCAAAGTGTCATTATCCAGATAAGGAAGCCAGAGAGGGTTTTGGAAACCTTTGAAGAATAGCTCAAAAAGTTGGCTGATGTCCTGCTGAATAAGAACAGTTGAAGCAGCTTCTCCATAATTCTGGCATCCTCTGGTGGCTTGGGGTTCCCCTTCAGGATGATTGGATGAAGGGGAAGAGCACCGGTGTTCAAATCAACACCAACGATCTGGTGCATGTGAAGCTGCAGCCACATTTGAACAAACCACCAAGGACCATTGACACATGTTATCCTCTGGCTAGTATACATCTGGGAGACAGTTTGGTGAAGCATATGATATACACTGCCCAGGAGGAATTTCCCAAGGGGAAGGCGGTTGCCATTGACCAAGTGAGAAGCCATTGCAATGTGATTCAGGGTAGGCTCATTGGCTTTACCACAAAAGACGAACCTGCATAGCCACATGTTCAGAAATGCCCTGTATTCAATTTCACCAAGAGTATTGTCCTTCATGTGGTTCGAGATGTAGTTCTTATATCCGCTTCCTGGTTTCACCCCTGTTTGCCGTGAAGAACTTTTGAAATCCCAGGGTTGAACAGATCCTGTAATGTCAAGGCCGGTGATCATGTACACATCGGCCAGAGTTGGAGACATCGGGCCGTGGCCAAAGAGGAAGGCGTTGGTACCGTTTGACCAAAAATGGCAGGCTGCTATCAAAAGGTCTTCATTTTTGGGGGTCTCGGCCAAAGATAACTCCAGGCACTGAGCAATGCGGAGGGTATCCCGGTTTTGGGTTCTGGCACTCTTATCTGCAAGGATCCTCCGGTACCAATTTTTCCAGCTTGCGATTGGAGGCAAGGGCCCGTTCTTGAAAGCGTCTTGCCACTGGGGAGGTGGAGACAGAGCTGCCTTGAAGGGGATCCTTTGAGATTCAGCCGCGATGAAATCTCGAGGATCAGAGTTTCCCACGGGACCAAGGTAATAAGATCTTGAATTGGCCTCGGTGCGAATCAAAAGCTCAGTAGAAGGCTCCTGAAGAAAAGCGGAAATGTAATCTCAGGTAAAATTGAAAACCTAAATGCCGAATGAAGCTTACGGGAGGGGGATTTACCTGAGCGTCTTGGTTTTGAGCCGCCATTGGAGATTTGAGCTTAACACAAGCGGATCTAGGGTTTGGATCTAGACGAGGACTCCGGCGGATTGCGAAGAAAGAAGAACAGGTGTTGACAGATTTGATTTGAAAATATTTGTGGCTGGAGTCAATTGCGGAACAAAATTGCTTTTATCCCGCAATTGAAGGGGCATGTGTTAACACCAAAATTTGGTAAGGAGTCATGACTTGTGGGTCCAGCTCTGTGAGGAGTCCGTTTGGTGGAAGGAAAGGATTTTTTCAGATGTATTCGGTAAAGAAGTCTGCGGTCGGCTATCTGCTCCCGTTCGGCAAAGGAACAGTAGAGCTGATTTTGCGGGATTGGACGGTGACGTGGCTCAAGCAGGAAGGACGAATGGATGGATAGGCGATCAAGCTTAGAGATAAGTTAGGCAGCGAATCCATTCGAGATTGTACTTGGCAGGGTATAAATATGAGCCCCGAATGTATGTAATACACACAATCATTCTTCAATACAAACCGGCCTTATGCCAAACCCTAGAGTCCTTTTGTCGTGTCGTCGAGTTCTTCGAGAGGGTTCATCGATCCGTCGACCTCCGTGAGTACCGGCAACCTTGTATCATGTCTAGTATCATGCAGTGGAATTAGATCTGATGCAAGTAGTCTTGTTACCATGCTTCGTGTCATGCGGTAGATTCAAGCTTGGTTCAAGAGGGTTTCTTGTTAGGTCATGAGCCATGCAGTAGGCTAAGATCTAGCTTGAAGCTAGTTATCGGCTCTATTGGATTTTGGCAAGATCCAATAGATTCATTAAGTTACCCCGTGTTACTTTGAGTTTTTACTTTATGTTTAAGTTCGTGTAACACCTTTTGCCCAATCTAGATGGGTTTGGATCGGCTTTACCCTTCTCATGATCCTTGTACGAGTAGATTTCGTGTTTTAGCACGTGGATCTTGTGCTTTCCGATAGCCGAAACCGAATCGATCTAGGTTGTTACGTGTTGCGGGTTCAAGCTTGTCAATGTTGATATAAATCTTGAAAGAACTGAGTATCATGCGGTAGATGCAGGTTTTTGGGTTGCTTTGGAGCTAGTCATCCGGTGGATTAGATTTCAAACCAATCTGATAGATTTATTCGCTTGGTAATGTTCGTTCCTTCTTCATGGACCTCGAATCGGCTGTTCAGCCGTATTCGGTTATGTTTCTTCACGAGTAGAACACGTGCATAATTCGTGCTTTAAATAACGTGTGCTTTTAGCTTTCCATATTTAGATTGTATCATGCGGTGGATAGATCTATTTGTGCAAAGTGGTACGATTTTCATGCAAGTTGTATCATGCGGTGGATAGATTTGCGTGGTGTCGTACCTGACGGATTTTTAAGTACCTAGACATGTGGTAGACTAGTGCTTTGGATCTATGCATGCTTATTTCTTACATGTTTACATTCGCGCTTTACTTTATCTATTTATTTAATGTTAATTATCATGGGGATCGGTCATGGCCTCGTGCACGTGCATCTTTGCTCAAACAAAGACCGATTACTGTCATGCTTACGTCATCCATTCGGTAGTGTTAAGTTTCCTTTTATAAGTTCCCGAATGGCTTTCAGTTTGTTGACAAGTAGCTTTCTATAGCTACGTGTCATCCCATCTGGCTTTATAGCCGTAAATATGGAACTGTCTGGTACCACCCGGCAAGTTCCAAGCTTTGGTATCTAACTGCTTTGTCTTTTGTTAATTTTCAGGAAAAAATGACTGGCACGTCTCGTGATTCTTTGCACGTGTGAAGCCAACTTTGTTCGGCTTGCTGTGTGCTTGGCGCTAGGTGCACGTTTTGCGTCAACACTACGTCCTAGTCGAGCACAAGCTATACAGGCGGGGCGCTACTTCTGGAGTACTCATGAAGTGTGTTCCCCGAGAAGATGGCAAGGGCATCTTGGAGGAGATACACAAGGGTGTCTGCGGCAACCACGCATCCTCACGTACGCTAGTCAGCAAGGCCTTCCGACGAGCCTTCTACTGGCCCACAGCTCTGGGCGATGCTGAGGAACTTGTCAGAAGGTGCCAAGGGTGCCAGTACTTCGCCAAGCAACAACACGTCCCGACCTACAAGCTAGTTACCATACCACCAACTTGGCCTTTCGCCTGCTGGGGGCTTGACATGATTGGGCCTCTTCCAACTGCGCCAAGAGGATTCAACAGAGTTCTGGTGGCCATCGACAAGTTCACCAAGTGGATCGAAGTCAAGCCGGCCACATGCCCCAAGGCCGATAGAGTACTCGACTTCTTGGATGAACTCGTGCACCGCTACAGATTACCCCATCGCATCATCACAGACCTGGGCTCCAATTTCAACAATCACCAGTTCTGGGAGTACTGCGAGAACAGCGGGATCGACGTCCGGTATGTCTCAGTCACCCATCCACGGGCCAATGGACCAGTCGAGTGTGCCAATGGAATGGTACTCGACGCTCTCAAGAAGTGGCTGCATGATGCTGCTAATACCAAAGGAGGCAAGTGGATCAAGGAACTACCCAATGCACTCTGGGGGCTGCGTACTCAACCGACCAAGCTGACGAGATAGTCACCCTATTTCCTGGTCTACGGCTCCGAAGCAATTCTACCTGCCGACGTCATGTGGGAATCGTCGGTAGTAGAACAATAAGTCAAAGGCATATCTAAAGATAGCAGACGAGTTGACATCGATGGACTCGAAGAAGCTCGCTGCGCCGCCCTCGTCCAGTCAGCAAGGTACATAGAAGGTATCCGACGCTACCACGATCGCAACGTCAAGGAACGCTCCTTCAATGTTGGTGATCTCGTCCTCCACCGCATTCAGAACACGGAAGGACTACACAAGCTCAGTTCACCATGGGAAGGTCCCTTCACAGTTGCAAAGGTGACCGGACCAGGCTCCTATCGCTTCCAAACACTTGAAGGCGAAGACATCAGCAACTCATGGAACGTCAACCAGCTCTGTCGGTTCTACGCATAGTCTCTCGACTACTCAGGGGGCTCAAGTCTACACGACTACTTCTGAATCCTTTGCTGTAAGCAGCCTCCCGGTCCAGGCACTAGTCTCCGAACTACTCTACTCCGAGATCCAGCGTTAACAGCTACTAACGGAACTCAGGCTGCTTAGAGCGTCAAGGACTCTAGCAGCAGTCTATCAAGAGACCATGTACTTCAAGATCCAGTCTATACGGCTACTAACGGATCTACTGCTGTAAGCGGCCACACGCCCTAGAACTACTCAGCCGTAGGCGGCCTCCGGGTCCTGGCGACTACACTTGTAAACGGCCCTGGCCATCCAGGTGCTACTCTTTCAGTAATAAAGTTTTATTATCAATCAAGTCATTTATTGTGTCTCTCTCAACGAGTCTACTGCCGAGTACTACTACTCGCACACAACTCCACAACATGGGCACTCCGCATACATACATTGCGACAACGAGTACTCATTTCATGGAAGTCTTTTCATCACATACTTAAACAAGTTCATTACAACTTTGTTTATGTACAACTTCTACTACAAGCTAACCCTACAGGCTACCTACTGGAGGTTCAACTTCTCCGCGACTTGTTCAGCTATCGGCGCCATCTGCTCCAGAAGCTCCGCGTACTGCTCATTATTGCAATTAGCGGCTAGTCCACCCGTGACTACGTCTACCAGAGCCTTGGGGAAGTAAGACTTCATGCACGCCAAGACTTGGTTTGGGATGGACTTCGCCAGATGCTTGACATAAGTCGCCAGACGGCCGGGAGCTTCCCTCAACTGGTCAACCAATGAAGCAATCTTCGGCCCGCCCGGATAAGGCACCAGTAGCCTTGCAATGGGAAGTGCGGCTTCTTCAAGTTCCTTGAGCTGTCCCCACAACTTCTCGCAGTCTTCGCCAAGCTTCTGCAGAGATTTATAGCAGTTGACAAGATCACGATCCGAGGCAATCCGAAGCTCCATGTGCGTATTACACTCATGGGCTAGCTGCTTATATTCGTACTCAAGTACCTCGCGGGCATCCTTCTCTCGGTAGAAGAGGTTCTTCATATCGACTTCTGATGCCTTCAGCTGTTCTACCCGAGCCTCAAGATCTGCAAACAACTCAAAGGGAGATGTCAGACTACTACAAGATACCCGTAATAACTACCCGACAAGGCGACATCAACATACCTTTGCTCTTCTGGTGCAACGACTTGTTCTTGCGCACCAGCTCATCGCTCTTCGCCTGCATATCTTGTACTTCATTATGGTACTGGGCGAAGGCACCATCAAGCTTAGACTGGAGCATGGTGGAGTGCTTCCTAGCCTTCGCGAGCTCTTTCTCCAGTGATTCTGCTCGGAGCACCGCATCGCCATACCCCTGGAGCATTTCAGACTTTTGTCGGGATCTCTCCACGACATCCTGCAAAAGACAACATTTGTTACTCGGGTACTCAGCACTTGCGGTAGATCGACTATCCAAGGGTACTGATACATACCTTCATCCATTGCTCGGCCCGTCGCATCGTCTCCAAGTTGCGTGCCACTGTCGCCGGGTCAACAAGATCATCCGCCAGAAGCTTGAGTCCACCACGACTAGTTGCGGCGGCCTCGGACATCGGTGCCGAACAGATCGGCTCCGCATCTTGGATTTCTGGCGAACGGACGACTACTTCCAGGCTTGACTCTGGCGGTACATCGTCACACACTTCTTCGGCCACTCCGAGGGCTACTCCGCTGGCTATCTCCGCCAGCTCAGTTGCTGCTCTGGTGGCTACTTCGGCTTCTGGTACAATGCCTTCAATGGGCACAGCCTCAGGGACGGTGCTTCCCCCAACTTCTGCCCCTGTCAACAGAAGACACACGAGATCAGTTTCCCGAGGGCTACGACTACTACTCGAGGAAGGCTGCATATCTACAGTGTTCTCACCTTCTACTATGCTAGCCTCTGGCAGCGCAGCCTCCGCGGCTGGCGCCACAGTCTCGTCCTGGGGGAGGGGAGCGGACTCCTCGACAGCAGGCACGGAGGCTTCTTCAGCCGCTGCCGTGCTGGGTTCATCTCCCTCCCAGGACAAGTCCATCGATTTCCTACACAATACATAACCGGTGGTCAATCAAGTACGACTACCAAGCTACATGTACTACTCGGGAAAGATCTTCACTTACAAGCTTGACCGGACAACAGTCACGGTCGGAGCCCCTAGTATGCTGGCAATGTCGACAAGCCTGGCTTCGACGAGCGCCTCCTCTTCGGCTTGAGCTGCCACCGGTTCTTCAGCAGCAGCAGTCGCAGCCGGTTCCGTCCTGCTCTCGACGAACGGCGCCTGTGGCTCGACAACTGTAGTCGACCGCTGTGTCAACTACGACACAAGTTCTTCTACGGTGGGGGTTGGGCTGCGGTTTCTTTCAGCCGTCTCTCCCACCGTCTCCCAGCCGCCTTCATCCCCTTGGTCTACGGGGTCGGAAGGCGGGATCTCCTGCAAGCACTCGGAATTCAGTTGTCAGCATACACAATATTGCAAGACGAGTACTCGACTACCCTACTCGAGGAGTTTACCTCTTGCGACATAGTCTCGGTGACTTTCAACTTTTTGGCAACATGCTTGCGTGCCACATTGCGCGGCCTCCTCAGCGGCACAGTTAGACTAGCCTCCAAGCTAGTCAGAGTATCATTGATGAGGGGCACGTTGGGCAATCCAGGACGGCTGAACCTGGACCGCAGCTGGAATCGCTCCTGAAGCGTCTCCTCGTCCTCCTCGTCGGACGTATCTTCAACGATGACGGTGTCGTCACCTTCGCCGACTTCGCGGCGCTCTTTAGCCTTGCCTTTCTCCTCCTCCGGAATATTCACAAGTCGGGGAGGCGAAGCTGGCTCAGAGACAAACTTTACAATATCATCCTGCAACATATAGCTTGGGTGAGCATGACTACTACCATACAATCAGCACTCGGACACTGAGTGCGGCTACTGACCTCGTTCGACGGATGAGCTGCGGAGTACTCGGCGACTGGACAGGGCGTGTACGGCAGCATGTCCTTGAAGATCCTGCCCAGCCTCTCGACAATGTCGTCATCATCGATCTCACCGCCAGGCATCCGCGACGTGTCGTCCTTGCCGGTGTACTGATACCCGAGGGTGTCGCGAGCCATTAGTGGCTGCACCCTCTTCTTCATGAAGCTGAAGGCCACGTGTTCGGCCCTCAGCCCGGCTTCTCTCAAAGCCTTGATCTTCTGCAGCAGCTCGGGTAGCTGAATACCCTCCTGCATCGTTGGCTCCGTGTTCCACCAGGGCTGATGCTTCGACTGCTTCCCGCTTGGCTTTGGCAGCTCCGGGTGGTGGTTGGTGATATAGAAGCACTTTGCTTTCCAATCTTGATTGGAATCGATCAGCTTATATGCCAAGTACAGCTCGGTGGCGTCTTCTCGCATCTGGATGTCGGCCCCTCCGACTACTCGTGGGTCGTTGGCGCTTGGCTGGGGCTTCACGTGGAAGAACTTTCGAAACAACACCCGGTTTGGCTTGATCCCCAAGAAGGCTTCGCAGAAGTGGACGAAGACGGAGACCTGAAAGATTCCATTGGGGTTCAAGTTTAGGTATTCGATACCGTAATAGTCGAGAAGACCTTTGAAGAAATCACTCGCAGGGAGGGCCAACCCGTGCTCCAATAACCGGGCGAACATCGGGATCTCGTCGGAGTTTTTCTCCATCGGATACGGATCTCCCGCGGCGGCGCGCCACATGTCCACCTCTTTCTCCCGAAGGAAACCGCTGTTCAGCAGCGCCAGCAAGTCCTCCGTCTTTGCCTTGGATTTCTTCCATTCCTTATTTGGATTCGGGCGCGGGGGAGACGTCGGCGCCGTTGACCCCTCGTCGGATCCAGACGCCTCTTCACGGGACCTCTTTTTCCCGGTGCCGGTCTTCATGGTCTTCGACGGGGACGGCTTCATTCTCCAAATGCAGCGGGTCTTCACTCGCATTCGCTCGGGGACTGCTCCGGAGGTAAGCAGCGGCGACGCACGTGGATCTACAGCTGACTCTTGGCTAGATCTGTTTCGAGTGGCTACAAATGCGGGGGATGAAAAACCCTAAAGGTTTCGGCTTCTATTTATAAGTCATCTGTCGGCTCCGTAACGGCTAGATGGATATGTATCGGTGGCTGACTCAGCGGCGGCCGCCTGACGTTTCAACTTCCATTAGTCAACACATTCTATCTCGGGGGCTCGGCTACATCTACTCAACTCCCTGGGTGGTGACAAGATTCAAGAGCAACTCAGGACACATTCTACAATCAAGATGACCCTTCAATTCGAGAGGAAGTACTCGACTCAAGGCTCGGGGGCTCCGTGGCACGTGTCCTTTGGTTTTTTCTCCGGATTTTACGGGATAATCTTGCCAAAACTTCAGATTGACCCTCAGCTAGAGTCTACAACTCAACCTAAGGCTTGGGGGCTACTCCATATGGAGTGCGATTTTGCAATCATACTTCCATATAAATTTCGGCTTCAAGACAACGTGAGTATTATTGAAGACCTTCAAGAGGAGAACTCGAGGACACTTGGGAACTACTCGAGAATACTTCAAGACTACTCAAGGATCAGCTGGAGTACCTTCCAGCCTCGGGATGCTTCAAGTATTCTCCAGGACTTTTGGCTTGTAGCACTCGGGGACACCTGAGGACTACTTGTCAAGGGCATCAAGACTACTCGAAACTATCCTACTCGACTACAAAGTACTCGGGGGCTTGTCGTATGGACCTCCCTGGGCCCACTACCTCGGTGGGTACCAGGACCGACTACTCGGTGGGCCCCTGGGATTACTCAGCTTGTGCTACACGGCACCTGATGGCGTGAGGGGCAAGGACTACGGTGGAGAGGTACTCGGATAGGAAGCTTTACATGTCCTGTACTGTGTAGAGAACTCCTACACATACCCGACTAGTACTCTCTCCCTGAACCGACTTGTAACCCTGCCTCCCGGACTATATAAGGCGAGGCAGGGACCCCTCTCTCTCTGATATATGCGTCATCTTGTAAACTCATCCAATCAATCCAGAGCTACGCAACATACAGGACGAAGGGTATTACGCACCTCGTGGCCCGAACCTGTCTAAATTGTGTGCCACGTGTCTCTTCCTTTGAGTTACCGATCTCGGCGAAGCCACATTCATCTACCTTGGGTACTCCCCTTGGTAGGTTGCCAGTCTAAAACATCGACACATGCATGGTTAGCTTAACTAGACTGCCTCCCTCTGAGCATGTTTCAATGCTAAGCACTCCTCTAATTTCGAAAATAAAAAATAAAATCATAGCTATTAATGAGTTCAAATATAAATTTTGAGAAGTTTTTGAAGCATTAAAAACAAGTTGTAAGTCGAAAATATTTTCCGACTACATTTATATCGGTCTCACCGGTATTGTTTGCCTTCATTAGTTGAGAGCAAACTTTTCCCGGCTTGATCATGGGGGCATAGGTTCAGGTTCTAATTTTGATTAGATGAGAGAGATTTTGAATGAAATAAAATGAAATGAGGCATAGAAAAATTCTAACTCTAGAGAAACCAAGGATATGGATTTTTAAAACAACCAAAAGTTGAGTTTCTAGGTTCACGCGAGTCCTACCACGTGCTGAAATTTAATAACATCTAGATACAAGTCGTGGCTCTACTCGTGTGTGTTTTAGCATGTAAAACAAGTCAACCACAACATCATAAAGGGGATGAGTGGTTGAGTTAGGTTCTGAATTTATTTGGTTGTGGTTTCTCGAAAAGAAGCAAACAATCACATAGGATGATTCATGTAAAGGGTTTATGATCAAAACGAAATATTCAACCAAGAATTATGTCTCTAATGTTATTCAACCATTCTAAGTCTAATGTCTTTGCATAGTAAAATTCAAAACTAAATTACTTGAAAAGAATCGAAAAACCTGGAATCGGGTTGTCCTCCCGGTAGCTTATTCTTGACTCGACGAAATGGGTTGCCTCCCGCCTAGCGCTTCGTTTATAGTCCATGGCTAGAATTCTTCACTTGATTACTTCAGATCAACGCTCTTTGTGGTCTTTGCAATCTTGGGTACCCACTTCTGCACCACCTTGGGCACAGGCGTATTCTTCGGCTTAGTCATTTTTTGGTCTTCACATGCTGGCTTTGTCCTTCGGTCTTGACGGATGCAACAACTTCCTTCATGTAGTGGTTCGACATCTCAAACTCCGGTCCTTCGGTCGTGATCTTCATGGTATCCTTATTGTGATCCTTCATCTCTCCCGAATGAGTTTGAGTAGCCTTCTCCATCTCGGGACCCTTATTGATCTTAGCTTGCTCGTCCATGAAGTTCTTGAATTGTGCACAAAGAGGAACCAAATCTTGAATGGACGAACTTGCATTAAATCGGGGTTTACCTTGGACATGGCCGTACTCCTCACTCCTTGCATGTGGATCTTGCTTCGGCAGCCTTTAGGTGTTGATCTTCTTTCTCTATCTCCATCTTCTCCATCCTCCTCTTAAGTAAACCGATATGCCACTCAAGGAATCAGGCTCGTATGTATTCATTGAAACGCTCCAAAGCTCCCGCAATCGTCATGCGGATAGTTGAGACCTTGATCTTGAATGGCATTCCGGCGTCTTGAAGGTTTATGATAGGTGGATCAACAATGTCTGGGGTGCATAGCTCGATCTTGCGCTCCGGTTGTGGTTGTTCTCCCATGGGTGGCGGTTGAGGTTGATCTTCCTTTAGACTTGGAGGTGGTGATTCCCAAGGAGATTCCGACGGTCCTTCAACTTCGGCTTTTGAATCTAGGGTTTCCAACCCTTTAGCTTGTGTTGCATGTCTCCTTTGCCTGTAAAGTTTTCCTGGATCATCCACAAAAAGTTTTGGGTTTCTTGGAGAGGTAGCCAACCATCTCCGGTTAGGGTTAGCAAAAACAAAAATCTGACAAAAGAAAAAATAGGATTAATCAAAAACTAGATTAGATTGATTTTTTTCTTTTTGAGGATGATCAAAGTTAAGAGATGCAAAAGGAAATCAAAAGAAAAACTGAAAAATAAGCGATACTAGATTGGATCATTATTGCTTGTTCCCTGGCAACGGCGCCAGAAAAAGGGGCTTGTGGACAGTTAATAGTTGTATCAAAGTTCGCTTAGACTTGCAAGCAGACAAGTCTCCCGTCGTAGTCAAGGGGCCCTTCTTCCCTCGAGTGGTGAACCCAAGGTATGGAATCCGTGGAACAATGTGCAATGCAAGGATTCAATCTAGTAAAGCAAGGAAAGCTATCTTATGAAGAACCAAATTGCATCTAATCTAAGATATCATCAAGAGAACACATCTAATATAATCTACTAAAGAGGTAGCAAAAGAAAGCAAGAGATAACCGATCTAGAGAGTCTAGATCATGCATATGTTGTAGCTCCAAACAAGATAGATGAAGATAGAAAAGTGAATCTCATTAAAAGCATCTTTAAACAGTGGCCTCCGGTCCGATTCCGAAAACGCCCGCCTTTCAGAGCCCCCGTTCTGTCACAACGTACTCCTATTCATGCGGGTAGTCTAGGGCGAGTTCGATAAGAACAAGTTGAAATCACTTGGTCGGTTCGGTATGCACCTCTAGCTACCGCGGCTACAAGAGCACCCTATGCAATCTGTCTTAAGTATAGATTGGGGAAGAAGCAAAACCAAGAAGAAAACAAAATCATCGAGAAGGCACTTGATCGCTAGAAATCGGATTCACTTATAAAACTTCACCATGAATGATTACATGAACAAGATCACCACTGGGATCCTACCTCGATCTTGATCCTTGCTCTAGAGCTCCGACGTGGTCTTCCATGCAAGGTTCCCACGTCGGCTAGGGAGACCCTAAACAACTAGCACGACCCTCATCTCCGAGATGGTGTCCCTCAAGCTTCTCTACTCCTCGGCGGCGGATGACAAATTGATTGATGCATGCCTCTCGGTCAGGGGGCTATAAATAGCCCGAGAGGCACCTAGGTCAAAGGGGGGCCGACTGGGCCTCGAAACAGGTTGGGCCGGCCGACCTGGGCCGACCGGCCTGGGCCCATTTTGGCCCAGTTCGTTGCCTCCTTCGCCCGATGTTGCTTCCCGAGTCTTTTAGATCCTTCCCCCCTTTGCATGTGGGCCCTTGTCGTCAGTTTCTCTCCGAATTGGACGAAGCTCCTTATCTTGCAAGATTCAACATTTTACTGGCTAGGTCCTCGGAGTTTTACATCTTCTCGGGTTGGGTCTTTGGGCTTCTTAAGTCATGTTCACTTCATTGCTTGACTTGTACCGGGCTTCAAGGTCTTGTCATGAGGTGCTTAATGAACTTATCCCCGAAGTCTTGCTTTCAACGCTAAAATCCTGCATAAACACTAAACTCCAAAACCGACATGCACAAGTGAACTTGTTATACCACAGGGGTTAGTACCAATGGATAAGATACAAAAGTCATGCCAACACCGAAGGTAAACTCATGGCTAGGTTGATGAAATTTCACCGTCAACAGTGCTCAACACAAGATGCGTCGCACCGCAAGACCTTTCCTTTCGGTTTGCGGCCACCCAGTGACGCGTACGCTCGTCAGGCGGCGAAGTCGATCCAGATCCAATCTGGGCGACAATAACCATCTGGCGACCTGAAGGTCGAAGCTCGCGCCTGTCGCGACCCGCTAGACGTACCGTGCATCTACCACAAGGGCGCACGTCACACTCTCCGTGGCTGCTGGCTACGAAAGAAGATCGATCAGGAGCATTACGCCTCACGTGCTGCACGGGCTCCCACATCTCCGGACGACGGCGAGTTCCAAAAGGTTCAGATCCGCATCTCCCCCAACGGCCAAAGATCCACCCGGCGGCACGTCCTGGTGGTTTCGGCAAACGACCCACCGCGGGTCGGCGCGATGGATTCTGAGGAGGCGCGTCAAATCCAAGCCAACATGAACCGTGCCTAGAGGCGGGCGGAGGAGCAGCGCCAGGCGGTACCCCCGTGTGCCTGCAACCTACGCCTCGAGTTCGAAGAGGCAGGACTGCCGATGTTCAATAGCCCCTAGGCCAATCTGGTGCAGCGTTGGCACGTCTCCAGCAAGCCAATCCTTCGCCCGAGGCCAATGTAGCTATGGCCAATGTCCGGGTTGCCACGACCCTGGTGGAGGAGAGGAGCACGGCGTCCAAGTCGGCGACATCTACGTCAAGCTGGCACTCACGCAGCCGATCTAATCGGCCTGCGCATAGCAAGCTCCCCACAATCCAGGAGGAGGTCAACCAGCCCCGAGCGAACACCGCACCAGGCATCGACCTAAGTGCCAACATCGATAAGAACCGGCGCGACCGCGACGCTCGCGTCTACATCGACCAGCGCCACCGCGAGCGCGAGGAGCGAGAGCTTCGACATCGCCTCAACTACGATCGCGAGTACGACCCCCCGGGCGCCATTCATCAGATCATGGAGTGCGAAGAACGCGAGCGCCACGGCGTCGAGAACCGGCAGTGTGCCCAGTTCGAGGCCGACTACGGCCATCCCGAAGGTCCGGTCCCTAAACCGGACTGACAACCTAGATCTCAGGTCGTGGCTGCAACGCGGGATGATGACGCGACTCTGGTCGGTGATAGCGGCGACGACATGGCAATCACTGCCTTCCTCGCACTGGCGCAACGTCTCCGGTCTGTCGCCTACCCCGACAACTTCAAGCCCAACATTCAGAAGTACGACGGCCGCTCCGACCCCAAAATCTGGCTGCCGACCTATTACGTCGCCGTCAAGGCGGCCGACGGAAACTTCGACCACATGGCGGCCTATTTCCCGCTGGTGATGGGTGACACACCGTCGCTCTAGCTCAACAACCTCCCGGAAGGCAGCATCACGTCGTGGGCCGACCAGTCTCAGGCCTTCACTTCGAACTTCTAGGCGACCTATAGTCGCCCTGGGAACACCTTCAACCTCGGGAGTGTGACCATGAAGGCCGGCGAGTGGCTACGGGACTACACCAACCGGTTCTTCGAGAACCGCGACACCTGCGTCGGCGTTTGGGATGACCAGGTCGTCGACAGCTACAAGAAAGGCCTCAGGGACCGCAAGGTCTTTGAGAAGATCCACGAGTCTGGCACCACGAAGGTTGCGCCACTTATGGAGGTCGTCAACAAACTCATCGACACCGAGGAGGCCTTGGTCAACCAGTTTGACCATAACGGCAAGCAGGATGCCGGCACCTCAAGCGCCGCTGGAGACTCCAACTCGAAGTTCTGCAAGCGACCTTCAGAGGTACTCGTAGCGGACGGGCACCGACCTTCGACGTTCAACGTCGAGGAGTTCAACACAATGCTGGACAACCCACACATTCCATGAAGGGAGCACTCACACAGTCCGTGAGTGCCAACTGTTCAAGAGGGTGTTCCGCACGCCCGACGACCCGAAGCGACCTAGAGGCGAAGAGGACCGGTCATCCTCACGTCGCTACAACAACAACCTCCGCGACGACCAACGTGGCCGTGGGGACAATGATCGCCGTGACGACCGACGATGTGACAACCAGCAGCCGAAAGACCGACGCAACGAGCGCGACCTGCCTCCCCCACCGGAGACAGGCAACCCTAACGGCCCATTCCAACAGGCCAAGAGGTCGATCAACATGATCGTTGGTGGCCTGAAGAGCAGCACGAGCATGAGAAGGTACCACAAGGACAACCGTGAGGTCAAGCTCATCCACACCAAACCATCGTAGCCTCTGCGTTGGTCGGAGCAACCCATCACCTTCTTCAGGGCTGATCACTGGGTTCACATCCCAGACCCTGGCTCATACCCGTTGGTCGTCAAGCCCATTGTCGAGGGCACCTTGCTCCCTCAAACCCTCATCGATGGAGGAAGCGGGCTCAACGTCATCTTCGTCGACACCCTAAAGAAGATGGATTTCGACTTCAAGAGGCTTACAGAGTGCGATGAGCCCTTCTTCGGCATCATTCCCGGCAAGGTAGCCTACCCCATGGGTCGGGTTTCCCTCCCGGTCACGTTCAGCATGGAGGAGAATTTTCGCATGGAGTACTTCAGCTTCGAGGTCGCCGACTTCAAGTCGTCCTACCACGCCATCCTAGGTCGCCCCATGTTGGCCAGGTTCATGTTGCCTATATATGTACACCAGTCCCTGGTTTCCTAGCAATCAATCTAATTCATTCCCAATTACATTGCTATCATGGTATCAAGAGGTTGGATTTCGATCCATCTCCACCTTCAGCTGCCCTAGCGCGCCTCCCGGTCGCGCAACACGCTGCCCGGCTACACCATCCAGGCCGCACCACCACCACCTACCTGTCGCGTGCCCCTCCCAGGTCGCACTGCCGCCGGTCCCCATCACGCCCCTTCTAGGCCACGCCGTCGCTCTGTCTCCATGGTCGGGTCCAAGACCGCATCTCAGATTGCTGCTATCGAGGCCGCCAGGAACAAGCAGCCCTCGCCCGAGGAGATCAATGCCCGACGCGAAGCTGCCCTTGAAGAAGCCCACAAGGCAGAGGAGGAGGCTGCCAACACCGCCAAGGAGCGTGATGTCGCCGCCGATCGTGTCCGCGAAGCCCTCAAGCGCGCTGCCCTGGTGTGTGCCGAGGCCGCACATGGCGATCCCGACCACAACCGGGACAACAAGTCCCACGTCTCTGAAGTGGCGGCACCCGACGATGCCCTGCATCAGGCCATGCTGGCCCACAAGGCTGCCGCTGTCGTCAACCTCCACCACCACGCTGCAGGTGTCCAGAACATCAGGAACTTGGTGCACGTCATCCTCGATCTCACCGACGACAACTACAAGCACTGGCGTGATCGGCTTCTCCTCGTCACCGGCAAGTACTCGAAGGAGTATCACATCCTCTCGAATACCCCAGCGCCCGACTTCCCCGATTAGCATCGCATGGACTGCGTTGTCAAGTCGTGGATGTCTGGCACTATCTCCGCCGACCTGGCGGAGGCCGTGCTGTCCCGCGACGCCACCACCCGTGAGGTCTGGCTTGCCCTCGAGGAACAGTGCCTCGAGAACCAGGAGACCCACGCTCTTCACCTCGACACCAAGTTCCGCCACTTCTGCCAAGGTGATAAATCCATCACCGACTATTTCCGGCGCTTCAAGAACATGGCGGACGCCCTCAGCGACCTCGGCGAGCCCATCACCGACCGTACGCTGGTGCTCAATATCATCTGCGGTCTCGCTGATCACTTCGAGGCTATCAGGCGCCAACTGCAGCTCTCCTGGGACTTTCCAACGTTCCTGTGAGGAACCAAGTTGAGAAGTACCTTGGTCCGTGTGTGATGAGTGATTCACCGGATGGCTTGAAGCTTTGTGTGTGTAGTGTTGAGTTGGGTTGTCGGTGTTTTATTTTGAGTATTTACCTTATTGTTTATGTGGTGTGTTGTTAATGCACTCGTGAGGAGTGGTTGACAACGTTGTGTGGACTGACTCTTGGCCTAGTATTGCAGGTGTTGGTTGCGGCTTGGTTTGCGTTGGTGCAGGTGAAGAACAGGTGCGAAAGGTCTTAGCCTTGCGGGGCCTCCGAGGAGTGGAGAGACAAGTAGGCTTGGTTTGAGGGACCCGGTGGCCAACGGGATCAAGTGCAAGCCGCATGGTACAAGAAGAGCAAGACGAAGTCGTGGACATGGAGCCGGTGCATCGGTGGTGGCCAAGTCAAGGAACGAGGCAAGACTGAGTAGACCGTCCGGTGCGCCGGGAGGGTGAAAGGCTTGGCGGCTCGACGCTTGGCGTGGTGAGGCCGGGCCGTGTACGCGGGGTTTGGTGGTTTGGCCACAAAACCATTGGAGGAGGGTTTCTCGGTTTGGGCCTCAAAACCGAGCCCGAGGGCCTGGCGTGACGAAGACGGTATCCGGGTGCGTCGGGAAGCTTCGAGGCGGGCGACACGCGGCATGATCTAGGTGCTTGCGTCGGGAGGACGTGAAGGCCTGATGGATGCGCGACCGTCCGATGGTGAACTTCATGTGTTGACCAAAATGCCCCTGTGAGGGCTTGTGTTGTACTCCTAGTGTAGGGGCACTTCGGTCTTTTCCGGAGGGCCTATATATAGGAGGAGGGGCTGAATTTTCAGCCACCTCTTGGGCTAGTAGGCTGTGGTACTCTTTTATTTTGGAGTGCTTTGGGAGACAGGGAGAGAGGAGAGAGTGGCTCTTTGATTGGAGCTTTTTGCCATCTTAGATTTGGATTCTAGGAGTGGCTTGTAATCGATTGGACAAGATATTCATAGTGAATTCATCCTTCTCAATCTTGTGCCAAATCCTTTGCTCCAGGCGTTTTTTTTTCTGCGATTTTCGGAGGTATTTTTGGAGGATTTTTGTTCGTCGCTCGATTCATCGATTTGAAGGCGTTTCTCTCCAGATTTCTTTGTGGGGATCATGGGTGAGTGCCTTGTGCCTCTTTGTGGATGATCTTGACCCCTCAAACGCCGGATTTGGCCTTCGATTCGTTGACTTTTGGATGAACCCTAGGTCATAGTATTCTTGGTCAAGATTTACGATTCCGGGAGTTGTAGGTAGTTTGAGGCCGTAATTTTTGGGGCATAACCTCTCCTTGGGATGTTCATCATCTCCCCAAAATTTCGTCTCAAGACTCCAAGTGGTTTGGGAGTTCCGTCGATCGAAAGTTTGGGGCTGTTTCGCGGGCTGATTTTTAGGGGGGGCGGTACTACCGACACAGTGCGAGTAGTACCGATGACCCGATTTTCGACCGCCGGAGAGTCCTTATCGGTAGTACCGACACAAGGTCGGTAGTACCGATAGTCGGAAGTACCGACCCAGTGCCGGTAGTACCGATAACATGGTTTTTAGGTGCCAGTAAGCCCATATACCGACCTGGGGTCGGTAGTACCGACAATTTCTGCTGCAGTTTGCCTCGCGCTAGCTTTTTCTCTCGGTTCGTTTGACGCTTGCTTCCGCTTTGTTCTTAGGCTTGATCTAACTTGTTCCTAGGGTCAGTAGGTCCGTTGTGACTACGTGATCTTGGCAAGTGTATGCGAGATTCTTCGGAAGTGATTTGGGGGCATAGGCCAAGTTCTTGAGAAGATTTTTTATCGGCTCCCATTCACTCCCCCCTCTCTGGTCGCCTAATCGGTACTTCAATTGGTATCAGAGCGAGGTTGTGGATTCTTGTGGCTCTAACAAGTCTTGAATCCATAGGGTGACTAGAGGAAAGAGGTGCTTTTGCTTGCGACTTTGGTTTGCGTGTTTTGAGTCCGGCGATTGGGAGTTGTGCCCTTGGAAAAACATAACTTGAGATACCTTCAGTAAAACGAGCATAACTTTTCGCTCGGTGCTCCGTTTTGGCTCAAATTTTTACAACAGTTTCGTGACTCCATTTGTAGGTGATCCAGATCATTTTGGGTCTTCAAAAATTCAGAAAAAAATGAAGAAGATAATTGAAAAATCCTCATTTAAGTCTCTTGTGGCTTTGTCTTGTTTCTTCTGGATTTTCTCTAGGCTTCATTTCACCTTATTTTGAGCTGGAATTTTTTGTGCCTCTATATTTGGTGCTCCCTGTTCAGTGGTAAAATTTTGGGAAAAAGATAAGATCCTTTGCTATTGAACTCGTGAGTACTTGTTAGAGAATTGAGGCTTTTTGAGTGCTTTCTTTGCATCGTTGCTTGTCCCTTGAGCTTGGTTTCGGCTAATCCTAACCGGTACTTTGATTATGGCACCAAGTTCTTCTCCTTGTGGTTCTTTGAGCAGGAGGAGTATGGAGGTTGAGGCGGAAGCCGAAGTGGAGGAGATGATATCTCTCATCGAGGACTATCAAGATGGTGACATCAAGAAAGGCGAGCTCTACCACAAGCTAGGAGGCATGAACCAAGGTACACTTGCCAAAGCTATCTTGATCCTATGCAATAGGTTGGATGATTGTGAGCGTGATTGTGGAGACTTGCATAGGAGAAACATAGATTTGTGTGATGTCTTGCGTAGGAAGAATGAGAAGATGAAATGCTCTCTTACTAGGTTGAAATGTGGTATGGCTCATTGGAAGTCTTGTGCTTTGAATTCTTGCACTTCTTGTAACACCATGCATGCTAAGAATGATGCTTTGATTGCTTCCATTGCATGCTTGAAATCTGAAATTAAGGTGTTAAATTTCAAAGCTTCTTTGCCTTGCAAATCTTGTGATGCCTTGTGTGCTGAAAATGAGAAATTAAAAGATGAAGTTAATTGGCACAAAATGCATGTTGAAGCTTTTAGAAGAGCATGCAACAATATTGATTTTGAGAATGATGAATTGAGATCATCTCTTGCTAACTTGCAATCTGAAATTGACTTGTTGAAATCCAATACTAGTAAGATTGCTTTGTTAGAGTCAAGTGCTTCCCTACCATGTGTTTCTTGTGAGTCTTTGCTTGCTGAAATTAATGAACTAAAATTGACTCACACCACATGTGTAGATAAACTTGAGCATGCTAGGGCTGAAATTTGTGATATGAAATCCATGCCTTGTAGCAAGTGCTCTTTGTTGCTGGTTGAGGATGCTTGCCATACTTCTTGCAATGATGATAATGCTTTGCGAGATGTAAATGATGTTGCTTGTTCATGTGATTTCGTTTGCACCTCATGCATTGATTTGGAAAGTGAAGTTTTGGCTTTGAAAAAGATGTGCGAGGATATGAGCGCTAAGTTGGTTGAGCATGATGAGATGAGTGCCAACCTTGAGAAAGAAAATGAACTCTTGCGTACCACATATGCTAAATGCATTGAAGAAGAAATCAATAATTTGAGAAATATGACATGTGGTACTTGTGAGCGTCTCAAGTCTCAAAATGAGGTTTTGCGCACAAGGTGCAAGAGTCTTTGTGCCAAGTGTTTGGATTCTCGCTTCTCTTGTCACTCCGATGTTGATGCTTCTAAATTTGCTTCTTCTAAACCGGAGTCGACTTCTTCTCTTGAGTGTGAGTCTTTGGGTGGTGGTAAGTGTGCTAGTGCTTTGGATAGCTCTCCCATAGCTACTCCTAAGCTTGTTGCTTCTTCCGGTGTTGCCCAAGGTGATATGAATGGAAAGGGTGCCTCCCACATATTTGGAATTCATACTCCCAAGCCGAGGTTCCAATGCACCTTTTGCAAGAAGGATGGGCATACCGTTGAGTTTTGCTTTCGCCGTGTCAAGCACGAGCGACGTGTGCGTGCCAAAGCTTTTAAGAAGCCACGTAGCCTTTCTCATGGCACGTGTGATTCTAATGTGGGCACCAAGTTGGATGTTGGGGTTGATGCTTCATGCTCTAAGTCCCAAGGGACTTCCCACTTACAAGAGAATGGTGATTCATCCACTTGGACCGTGCCTCTCGATAGGCCTTTGTACCATTGCTCTCATTGTGGGAAGGATGGGCATCAAGAGAGCTTTTGCTACCGCCGGGCAAGGAGAATACGGCGAGGAGGTGCCTCTAGGCCTTTGGTTATTCATATCCCTTCTCATGGCATGAACAATTGTGAGCCTAAGAAGGTGCGATTTGTGGACGGGTTTTATGACACTCTTTCTAGTAAGTTAGACCATGCTCGTGGACATGCTTCTAGTGTTTCTTGTGTTGGTCCGCGACATGCTTCCCGTGGTGCTTGTGTTGGTTCTTCTCCTACGACCCCGAAGGATCTTTGTCTTTTTGCTTGTGGTAGCACTCGACTTTCTTCGCGAGTGACTTCTTTGAGGCATGGTTCCAAGGGTGTTTGAAAGACTTTTCATTCCAACAGGCATTTGCACCATGCTAACCCACTTGATAGGCTGTGTGCACCACTTACCCGTGTGACCAAATATTGGATTCCCAAGTACGTGCTTGCTAACCCTTTGGGATCCAAGGCTCGGTCTTTCTCGTCTCCTTGTGTGTAGGTATGGAGATGCGGTTGGAGAACATGAGTTGGATGGGCTTGATCTCTGCCCGTGAGGAGGTCAAGACAAGATGGTTCTCCACACCGTTTTGGATGGCTCTTGAAAGCCTTTGTACACATGTATAGTGAGTTTCTTTTCCCCTTGTCCTCTCTTGTATATACTTGTGTCTTGATTGTGTGAAAACCATGGTAGGATAGCCACCTTGTTCATGATAGCTTTGTGATCTTGAATATCTATCTTGCTATCTTTGTATGATTTTATGGTGGATGATATTTATGAACATCATGTCATGCTTTATGGTTGATTGCTCGGATATGTCATGTTGTTCATCCATATCATGTTTGTCTAGCTCGATGGTACCTTTCTTGTTAGCATGTTTGTCCCCCATGTATATCTTGTCCCCCATGTATATCTTTGTAATATATGTTGGTGGATGATCCATGTGATCTTGTATCATGCCTTTGTTTAGTTCTTGTATATTGTTTGGCATGTTGTTCTTTGGTATCATTTTGGTTTAGTGTTGTACCTTCTTGACATACTTGCTTGCCCATGCTTATTCATATTTGTGGAATCATGTTACAATGCTCTATTTATGTTAATTGATATTGTCAATGCATTGTGTAGCATGTTGTGAGCTTTCCTTGGAGTTTTGGGCTTGTCTTGTCTTCGGGTTGTGTTGTTGTTCCTCTTTTTGGTTGGTTTTAGAGTTTTCCTTGCTCTTTCTTTTTCTAGCTTTTGCTTTGGTAGTTGCCCTTGGTTGAGGGGGAGCTTGGCTTCTTTTGATAGGGAATTTGATTCCAAGAAGGCTTGTGGCTTTTTGGACAGTCTTTGTGATCCTTAAATTGGTATTCCTTCTATGGTATTCAATTGGGATCTTTGCGAATTGGTACTTTTTCTATGGTACTCAATTGGGACCTTTGGTGGCTCTTCTCTCGCTTGGAGCGATTCTTGGTTGGTGTGTTCCCTCGCGAGCTTTATTGGTGTTAAGTCAAGTTCCTTGTCTCCCTATGCATTTTGCATTGCATTTGTATCATATATCATGATGTATAGACTTTGGTAGGTTTGACATTTGTGTCTCGCATTCTGTCATATATCATGTTTCTTTTGATGTACATATCTACCTATGTTGCACTTGTATCATATTGCATTTTAGGATGATGAGCTTCTTCCATGTGCCTCATTTGAGTTTCTTTGGCTACTTGTGAGATATTGGTCATGTGTGTGGAGAAATGGCTATGTGAGACTATGCTCTTGAAATGTTTGAGATATATGTGTTGTGAGATAGCCTTTTTGAATCAAATGTTAATCTTGACTAAATTTGATGAAATGTGCTCCACTCATGTGTAGTAGTGTAGCCATGTCACGTTTTGGTCTAAATGTTCCTTTCATGCTTAGACTGTGCTTGGATATCTCTTTCTTGCTTTTCGGCCAAAGGCCGAATATCATTTTGAATGTTTAGCCTGTGTTGCATTCATGGGGGAGCATAAGCTTCTTTTTGCCGCAAAGGCACTTCATGTACCATGAAATGAATTAATCTTGAAAAGAAGTGTGTATGCTTGAAAAATGCTCCATCCATCATGTTTATGCTTAAAATGTCTTATCTTTCACACATGGGTGCAAAACATGTTGCATGATGTTCACCAGTGGAGAAGTCTCCCCGAAGTGGACACATGGCTCATGAGCTTTAACATGACATGCTTTGCTTTATGGGTGTTTGCAATGATCTTTTGTTAAGAATTTGATCTCCTTGTATGATCTCTGGATGATAAGCATGTTTTTGGCTAGAATATGACATGGATAGGCCTTTAAATTTGAAGTGAGCCATCTTTTGATAAAACTGCTCAAATCTGAAAATTTGCTTTGTCACATGCCTATATTTCAATATATTACTTGTGGCAATGCTTTCACTTTGCTATGATTCATATGTGTGCTCATTGTCTCACTTCTAGCCTTTGCAACTAGATTTGGCCTATTTGAGAAGCTCATGTAGATGTTTATATGCTTTGTCTTACATTCAAGCATTGTCGTCAAGTAGGAAAAGTTGCATTTGGGGGAGAAAATGTTTCAACTTTCAGGCATTTGTGGCATCCAGAGGGATACTCAGTTCAGGGGAGAACTTGAGTTTGCATTCACATTTCAAGATAAGTATGCATTTGTGTAGGGGGAGCTTCAGTGAGTTTCCTTTGTTTGCCTGAGTTGTGCTTTGGTGGTTGCTCTTTTCTCTATCACATGAGCTTAGGATGAGCTTTGTATGCTATTTGGCCCTAGTTTATGTGTTTAAGGGGGAGCTTGTGAGCTTGGTGTGATCTTTTCTCTATCTCATGAGTTGTGAGCTTCGTATGCTCTTTGGCCCTAGTTCATGTGTTTAGGGGGAGCTTGTGAGTTTTGTGCTCTTGTGCCGGTGGTGTTGAACCCCTTTGCCTCTTCTTGAGGAGCCGGCGGTTGACTTGTGTTTTCGCTTGTCCATGATCGGTGTTGAGCCCCTTTGTTCCTCTTCTTGAGGGATCATGCATTCTTGTCTCGGTTGTGTCGAGCCGTTGCCCATGTCTTTGGGGACCAAGACATTGAGTTGGCCTTTGTGGTTTCTCTCATGCCAAGTGACCTTGTTCTTTGCTCTTGTGTGGTTTTCTTTCACTTGGATGAGGTGTTCGGTCTTTGCCCTCTCAAACCATTTTTGTGTGCTCACTTGTTGTCAATCCGCTCCTCAAGGGGGAGAAATTTGGAAAATCAAGTTGATATGAACCTTGATTTGATGGTGATGAGCGGTTGACAAGTGTTTTGGTAAGAGTTTTATGGCACTTTGGGTTGAGCATTTTGGTTTGATGGCTTTTAGGGATTGCATGTTGGTAGTGTGTCTCTTCGATTGCGCTTAGCCTTTGTGCTTGCTTTGGTTTCGAGAGGAATTTGTCAGAGCATGCTTTTATCCCTTCTCACTTCAAGTGGCCTTTTGTTTGCCTTTTATTGGCTTTGTGGCGCTTGAATGAGTTCTTATTTGCTTTTTGACCTTCTTTTGTCAATGCACTCATCAAGGGGGAGATTGAGGAACCAAGTTGAGAAGTACCTTCGTCCGTGTGTGATGATTGATTGACCGGATGGCTTGAAGCTTTGTGTGTGTAGTGTTGAGTTGTGTTGTGGGTGTTTTATTTTGAGTATTTACCTTATTGTTTATGTGGTGTGTTGTCAATGCACTCGTGAGGAGTGGTTGACAATGTTGTGTGGACTGACTCTTGGCCTAGTATTGCAGGAGTTGGTTGCGGCTTGGTTTGCGTTGGTGCAGGTGAAGAACAGGCGCGAAAGGTCTTAGCCTTGCGGGGCCTCCGAGGAGTGGAGAGACAAGTAGGCTTGGTTCGAGGGACCCGGTGGCCGACGGCATCAAGTGCGAGCCGCATGGTACAAGAAGAGCAAGACGAAGTCGTGGACATGGAGCCGGTGCATCGGTGGTGGCCAAGTCAAGGAACGAGGCAAGGCCGAGTAGACCATCGGGGCGCCGGAGGTGAAAGGCTTGGCGGGCTCGACGCTTGGCGTGGTGAGGCCGGGCCGTGTACGCGGGGTTTGGTGGTTTGGCCACAAAACCATCGGAGGAGGGTTTCTCGGTTTGGGCCTCAAAACCGAGCCCGAGGGCCTGGCGTGACGAAGACGGTATCCGGGTGCGTCAGGAAGCTTCGAGGCGGGCGACACGCGGCATGATCTAGGTGCTTGCATCGGGAGGACGTGAAGGCCTGATGGATGCGCGACCGTCCGATGGTGAACTTCATGTGTTGACCAAAATGCCCCTGTGAGGGCTTGTGTTGTACTCCTAGTGTAGGGGCACTTCGGTCTTTTCCGGAGGGCCTATATATAGGAGGAGGGGCTGAATTTTCAGCCACCTCTTGGGCTAGTAGGCTGTGGTACTCTTTCATTTTGGAGTGCTTTGGGAGACCGGGGAGAGAGGAGAGAGTGGCTCTTTGATTGGAGCTTTTTGCCATCTTAGATTTGGATTCTAGGAGTGGCTTGTAATCGATTGGACAAGATATTCATAGTGAATTCATCCTTCTCAATCTTGTGCCAAATCCTTTGCTCCAGGCGTTTTTCTTTTTCTGCGATTTTCGGAGGTATTTTTGGAGGATTTTTGTTCGTCGCTCGATTCATCAATTTGAAGGCGTTTCTCTCCGTATTTCTTTGTGGGGATCATGGGTGAGTGCCTTGTGCCTCTTTGTGGATGATCTTGACCCCTCAAACGCCGGATTTGGCCTTCGATTCGTTGACTTTTGGATGAACCCTAGGTCATAGTATTCTTGGCCAAGATTTACGATTCCGGGAGTTGTAGGTAGTTTGAGGCCGTAATTTTTGGGGCATAACCTCTCCTTGGGGTGTTCATCATCTCCCCAAAATTTCGTCTCAAGACTCCTCCAAGTGGTTTGGGAGTTCCGTCGATCGAAAGTTTGGGGCTGTTTCGCGGGCTGATTTTTAGGGGGGCGGTACTACCGACACAGTGCGGGGTAGTACCGATGACCCGATTTTCGAGCGCCCGGAGAGTCCTTATCGGTAGTACCGACACAAGTTCGGTAGTACCGATAGTCGGAAGTACCGACCCAGTGCCGGTAGTACCGATAACATGGTTTTTAGGTGCCAGTAAGCCCATATCGGTAGTACCGACCGGGGGTCGGTAGTACCGACAATTCTCGTCGGAGTTTGCCTCGCGCTAGCTTTTTCTCTCGGTTCGTTTGACGCTTGCTTCCGCTTTGTTCTTAGGCTTGATCTAACTTGTTCCTAGGGTCAGTAGGTCCGTTGTGACTACGTGATCTTGGCAAGTGTATGCGAGATTCTTCGGAAGTGATTTGGGGGCATAGGCCAAGTTCTTGAGAAGATTTTTTATCGGCTCCCATTCACTCCCCCCTCTCTGGTCGCCTAATCGGTCCTTCATCCTGGAGGTTTGCTCCGCCTTGATTCTGGAGGAGCTCACTATGGAGTTGCGCCCCTCGTCGACCTCTACAACCATACTGGCCTCTGGTGGCCAGCCGTCGGCTGACACGTCCTCGTCTTCCAGCAGCCCACCGGCCAAGCAGCAATGTGGCACTGACACCAAGCGCTCCAATTCCAGGAACTCGCAGAAGTAGCCTACTGATCGTCGCAGCACGCGCGACGGGAAAGGATGCTCACAGTAGGGCTCCAAGGCCGCCCTTGGTGGCGCTTTGTCAGGCTCACCACCTTAGTGCACTGGCCCAAGAGGGGCCAACGGTTCCTGGCCGACGCCCCAGTACCCCTGGTCAGGCGCTATCCACATGTGGCCCGGTCTGCAGGCGCCTTCTCTGACTCCACATCAGTAGCAAGTGCTCCTCGCCCAACAACACGCCTTCCTGGTACATAAAGCACAGCAGTAGGCTTCCTACGCCAACCCTGCTGTGATCGCTCAACACTAGGTCCTTCCTGGTACATAAAGCACAGTAGTAGGCTTCCTACGCAGGCCAAGTCCTACATTTCGGTTCCTGGCTGGGACCAGCATAGCCTCGCCTCTGCTTTCAGCATGGTGTCTCTAAATCAGCCTCAGAACACCGACTGGTACTTCGACTCAGGTGCGACCTCCTACATGACCTCCAATGCCAACAATCTCTCTTCCACGTCCCTACCTTGTTTACCAGCTCTTTCATCAATTGTTGTCTGTAACGGTCCTTTTTACCTGTTACGGCCACTGGTGCTGCTGCTTTGTCTCCTTCTTTACATCATAATAATGTTCTTGTCTCACTACAACTTATTAAGAATCTCATCTCAGTTCGCCAATTCACTATTGACAACATATGTTTTGTTGAGTTTAACCCATCTGGTTGCTATCTGAAGGATCTACAGACACAGCCCGTGATCGCAAGGTGCAATAGCTCCGGGTCCCTGTACTCCCTGCGCCTTCTTACTGTCGCCCACTCTCTTGTCATTGGCCCTGCATCCTCGCTCTGGCAACGTCATCGTGGGCACCCTGGTCATGAGGCGCTCTCCAAGTTGTAGTGATGAAGACTCGGTCTCGATCTTCATGACGTAGGATCTCGATCAAGATAAGTAGTTGTAGAACAACCAAAATAAATTACTACAATTAGTGATAACTAGTGCAACCTGGCAAATAAAACTCGAAGCCAACCACCATCTTGAACCGGCAACCTGATTCGAGGATTTTCCCAACCACACTGTCAAAGAACCAATGACGAGGGCTCGGATTAGGGCCCCCTTTGACAGCGAAAGGATCCTCCTTAAACACAAGGTAACTCAACACCATTGACAACATGAAGTACAAGATTGACAATGTCAAGGCCAAGATTCAGGACGAGGAAGACTGAGGACCCTGGTCAAGACCCACACTGGCAAGACGTCTAGTCTCCGGCCAGTTGGCTGCATCTCCGACCAGTTCCCTACAAGAGGGATCCCCGCGAGAAGTCTCCGCCTCACACGAGAAGTCTCCACCTCGCACGACCACCCACCGGCTCCGCCTGGTATGTGGGCCCTAACGCGCAGCGCGAGCACAGGGCACGAGCACCACCACCAACGCGTGTGGGGGAACAATTCCCCACGCCGTGCAAGTACAACAGCTGGAGGCCATGCAAGCAGCTCACTCCAACAAGAGCCTTAATGCTGGCCTGACCAACTGCGCGGCCATCCCATCGCCATCATCTCCCACTCTGCCGCACGCAAGCTCAACCCGAGCCACTCGAGTACCATCTACGACGCGCATGAGCCTAGACTTAGGTTCAAGCGTGGTGGGCTAGTCAAGTACTCGGGCGGGCTGAGGCAAACGCGTACTACTCGGAGGAGGTGCCAAGCGTCCCGGGTTGGATAGTCACACCCGGCCACGCGACAGCTCCCACGACCAAGCATCACGACTCAGCTTCAATGCGTCCTGATGGACAGCGACATGCGCGGGACGTCCCAGCAACTGAGCATTGTACCTCTTTTTACTTCCCCCTTGTGCCCAAGGGAGAGGAGGGCAACGGTTACAAGGGTTAGACCTTCGATAGATCAAACGCCACTTCAAGAGACTTGGGCTCAACACCCTTGTCGGTGCGGAATGTGGTCCCGACACTAACCAGTAATAAGCGCCAAGGTCTATCCCTCAATGGTCGATGCCAAGCAATCATAGACGGAGTTTTATCCTAGTTCCGGCTGAGGGGCCGTACGTCTAGCAGTGGTGTGCTCGGGGCACTATATTGCTCAGCACCGGCGTGCCTGTAGTGGGGCTGCTACAAGCAAGGCGGGAGAGGAAGCGTGGCCTCCAAGTCCCTGGTGAAGTGGCTGAAGATGTTGTGGGAGAATTGGAAAGTGAGTGTGTGGTGTGTCGTATGTTGTCTGTTGTCGTTCCTTGTTGTTCTCCTCTGTCCCCTGCGGCGGGGGACTTCGCCTTCCTCTTATAGGCCAAGGAGAGAGCGAATTACATGCATGCTACACTATTCAGCTACATGGGGAAGTGTGGTGCGCCGCGCCGTAGAGTAGGCGGCCGCCTTGACGGTCCTTGCCGCGATCTGGCCATCATGGTGTATCTTGTACCCGAACAGTGGCAGCTTCGAGGGTAGGAGCGCAGTGGATGGCCGTGATGTCCCCAGGCGGGCTCGAGGGGATTGCTGACGTCGATCCGTACGGGATACAGTGGCAGGCATGGCGGCATCCCGTTCCCGCATGCTCCACAGAGCCGGAGCTGTTACCAAAGTGCCCGGCGTGGGGTTGTACGCGCTGGGGCGGCCGCCTGCCGTTAACAGTGGCAGGGATGGCGCCCCACCGGCCTAACAACACGACCTAACCCTGCAAGGTCACGGGAAAGCAGATCGAGGGTGCGGCCGGCCCCCTTCGAGGGCTTGGCGCGTTAGCCATACAGGAGTAGGCGGCGTGGCGTCACGGGGCTGGCACCGGCCACGTCGCACAGTCCCCCACAGTGGCGGGGATGGGTTCCCTCCTAGGGAGTTGGTGCAATAGGACCGGGGCGTGAGTCCCAGGCGCATGATGGCGCCGCCCCGTCGTCGTCGGAGCATTAAATGCCCGTACACGCGTATGGGAACGGGCGTGCGCGTGCGGAGCGCCCTCGAGCGAGGCAGAGCCTGCTCGAGGGCGGCATGGACCCTCGAGCGAGGCGGAGCCCGCTCGGGGGAGGGGCGGTGCGCCCTCGAACGGGGGCGGGCCCGCCCCTGAGGGAGGTGTGCGCCCTCGAGCGAGGCGGAGCTTGCTCGAGGGGTTCCTTGAGTGGGCCGCCTCGGTGGGCCACCGAGGCTACCGCGGCGTGGGCCATGCCCCATGTGCGTGTTTGAGCAAGACGTGTTTGGCCTTGGCTTTTTGCAGGTTTTAAGTGGGATTTCCCCATTCGTTTAAGGGGACCCCCAGGGCTGTCCCCGACAGTAGCCCCCGAGCATCTGCGGGTTCGCCGGCCTGGCTCCCGGCGGTGGAGGAGCTCCGATGGGACGTCCTTCCCCCCTGGTTTGCGAGTGCTTTCCGTGGGGCCGCGTCGGGGCGCGCCCGCGGTCGAGCTCCTTCCCCGAAGCCCTGTAGGAGCGTGAGTGCTCCTGCAGGGGTTTTACCACGACATTTTGGTCAGAGGGCGTGGTACATATCTCAACCGGCGTCGGCAATGTTTCAGCCCGGCTTCGGTGACGCACGCGCGGCCGCGGCACTGTCCGCGGCCGGTGCAATCCAGGAGGTGTAGCCGTGCGTCGAGCCCCCGAGCCTGGGCCCGTTCGAGGCGATCGGGTAGAGCTCTACGACTTGTTTTTAACGCGCCCTCGCCGTCCCTCCGTGGGACGGAGGGTGAGGTTTCCGCAACCCCCATCGATGGGGTCGCGAATTGCGGGTTCCTCATTGAGCTGTTAGTGGGTGGTTCGAGTGGACGCCCATGCCCCGTTCGATAAGGGTAGGCTGCGTGGTCCAGGGACACGTCCATCAAAGCGCTTGCGTGGGTTTGCTAGGTGGGGCTCGGTCCCGTTCGCTAGGGACCGAGGGCGCAGAAGCTCTCCCTCGGTGGGATCCCCCCGAGCTAGGCGCCCTCGGTGGCTCCCGAACACGACATGTGGGGCACCCTCGAGCCGGCGGGCTCGAGGAACGGCTCGAGTGCGCGTGCCCTCGTCGTCCCTGACTCTGGTGATCTGGGGCGCCTGTTCGAACCCGTCGAGGGTCAGGCTTCAAACCTCTGATCAGTAGGGCCGTGCGGGGTGGCGGCTAGGCGCTCCCGTCTTTGCATCTGCGAGTCCTCGAGGGTCCCTGACCGTGTCAGTCCTCGAGGCGCTGATCAGTAAAATAGCGCGGGGTGGCGGCTAAGTGCCCCCGTCTTTGCATCTGCGAGTCCTCGAGGGTCCGTGACCGTGTCAGCCCTCGAGGCACTGATCAGTAAAATAGCGCGGGGTGGCGGCTAGGCGCCCCCGTCTTTGCATCTGTGAGTCCTCGAGGGTCCCTGACCGTGTCAGCCCTCGAGGCGCTGATTAGTAAAATAGTGCGGGGTGGCGGCTAGGCGCCCCTGTCTTTGCATTTGCAAGTCTCGAGGGTCCCTGACCGTGTCAGCCCTCGAGGCGCTGATCAGTAAAATAGCGCGGGGTGGCGGCTAGGCGCCCCCGTCTTTGCATCTGCGAGTCCTCTAGGGTCCCTGACCGTGTCAGCCCTCGAGGGTCGATAAGATAGCGCATCGAAGGTACCTGTGGTGCCTGTTTTACTTCAAACAGGCCCCGAGGTGACCGGCCGATGCTTGCACCCTTTGAGGGTTGATTTTTTCTGAGCCAGGGGCTCGCGCCACTCGAGGGTCCTCCTTACTTGGTAAGGGACCGGGCCATTTAATGCTTCGCAGTCGCGGCCGCGATTTCACGCCGCGGGCGCGCCTTTTTAGGCGCTGCAGCCGCTCGCGTAGTGGGCGGCGTGGGCAGGCGGACGTGAGCGCGGCCGCCACGGCCCTCCCGCTTCTACGCCGTGATGATGGCCCGTGAGCAGTGGCGTGGCCGCCGCGGTCGTGGTGGGGCCCGCCCGTCAGCGAGAGAAGATTCCCCCTGCAGTTAATGCGCGCAGGGCGCACGCTCCGGAGAGCACGCCCGCGGCTTATAAATCTGACGAGAAGGGAAAACGGCGGTTTTTTACCTTAGCATTCGCCATTCTCGCTCCTTGCGCTCCAGCCCCCGAGCCGTTCTTGCCACAGCGCCTTTCCGCCTTCGGAGCTCTTCTCCTCTTTCCTGTTCTTCGTCCCTCGCCCCTTTGTCTTTCCTCGTGGGAGCGCTCGACGGTAATGCGGCTGGCCCTGAACGAGATGGTGTCTGCCGGCCAGCTGGTGGCGAACGAGGAGGGCCGGCCGGCCGAGTGGATCGTGCCGCCGACCGGGGACCACGCGCCCATCCCGCCGAGTGGCTACGTGGTTAGCTTCACCTGCTTCCACGAGCGCGGCTTCGCGGCGCCGGCGAGTCGCTTCATGCGGGCGCTCTGCCACCACTACGGCGTGGAGCTACACAACTTCGCGCCGAACGCAATTTCGCAGGCGGCCACGTTCATGGGCGTTTGCGAGGGATATCTAGGGATCCCGGTGAATTGGGATCTCTGGATTCACCTCTTCCGCGCGAGCCGTTCACGCGGCCGCGACGTCGGAGCGAGAGGACCCGCCGCGCGCGGTGCGCGGCGGCGGCATGTCGCTCGCCTTGCGGGGTCGGCACAAGGACGACTACATCCCCCTGCACCATGACGACCAACAACGCAGGTTGGGAGCGGGGGTGGTTCTACCTACGCAACGACGAGCCCGGTCTCCCCCCCCTACACCTGGCCGCTCGGTGCTCGGGGAGAGGCCGGAGCTCCCGGAGCCACGGGGTGTCCCCGGTCCCGGCATCGGAATCGGTTGGACTCGCTTCGGCCGCGGCGAGAAACACGGCGGGCCGCGGGGCGACCGCGGGGGGGCCGTCCTCGCCTTCCTCCACCACCGGCGGGTCGTCCCCACGATGGAGAGGCCGCTCCGCATCTTCGAGATGACGGAGACGGCGGACCCCATCGCGGCGGCGAGGTCGCGGATGCTGCAGAGCCCCCTCCTGCGGGAGTACGCGGCCACTCGGGCGCGGAGCGCCGTCGACTCCCGGTCCCTGCGCAGCGACCGATCCCTGTGGGATCTCGAGATGCTCCCCACCGGCCCGCTGGTGAGTGGAGTTCTTGGTTCCATTTTTTATTTTTCTAATACTTCAGGTTATTGACGCGCATCGATGTTTCGCTCGCAGCTGGTGAGCTTGAGCGCCGCGAAGTCCGATCCGCCCACTCCCCGCTCTCGCTCGCTCGGTCGAGCGGCGCAGCAACGGGAGCGGGAGCGGGCGGTACGCAAGAAGGAGCGCGCGAAGCGACATCGCGAGCGTCGCGAACGGAGGAACGAGGGGTAGGCCGTGCGAGCAGCGAGGGGCTCTCTTCTCGGGGACCGAGGGAGTACTCGTCCTCGGACGAGGGAGGAAGAGGAGGAAGAGGCGGGGGGCGGGGCCTCCCCGATAGGTGGGAGCACGCGCCCCGCCCGCCGGAGCCGGCCCCCGGCGGCAAGGGGAGCACCGCCCGGGGCGGGTGCGGAGGCGCCCGCCGCCGGGCAATCGACGATAGGAGCGGCGCGGGCCGCGGAGGGTGTCGGTGTGCACCGCGGAGGTGCGCACGAAGGATGCGCCTACGCGCGGGGCGGGGGTCCGCACGCGCGGCGGAGATGGCCGGAGGCGCGGCGGCGACCGCGCCGGCGTCGTCGGCCGGGACCTCGAGGAAGAGGAAGCGTGCCTTCTCTTCTTCGAGGTGAGAGGCTTGTTCTTTCGTGGGGTTGCGTATCTGACAGACAGGGACCTGACTGTTTGTTCGTGTTTGCGCAGGGTGGTGCCAACCGTGCCTCCCCTCGCACCAGCCAAGGTGTTGAGGGCGGACGCATCCGTTCCCCACCGGCGGCGCTCGTCGAGGGCGCCGCGGGCGGGGGCGAGCGCGGCGGCCGCGGCGGGCGAGGGCTCGCGAGGCGCGGTTGAGGCCCCGAGGCCACATCCGGTGGATCGCGCCGCCGCGCCGCGGCCGGCGACCGTCCGGGGGAGCGGTGGGCGCCGGTCGTGGAGGAGGCGCGGCGCGGCCGGCGCGCGGCCACGGTGGTGCCCGCGGCGTCCGCCGAGAAGGGCGGCCGGCGCCCGCGATTGCGGAGAACGCGGCGGAGGCGGTGGCCGCGGCGCCGCGGCGAGACCCCGCGGTCACGGGGGCGCGGGCGGAGGCGTCCGGGTGGAGGGCAAGGGCGCAGCCGGCGGCCGGCGCCCGCCGGCGGCGGTGGTGGAGATCCCGGACGACGTCTCCCCGCCGGCCCGGGTGGGACCGGTGGGTGAGTTTTCCCACCGCGCCGTCCTCCGAGTCCCGGAGGGGGCTCTTGTGAGGCGGCGGGACGGCCACATGGGGGTGGGGGGAGGCCGAGGGCACGGTGCGGGAGGCCTCTTCTTCCGGGAGAGGGGCGCGTTGGCGATCCGCCCGCCTTCGCCGACGCCCAGGAGGAGCAGGAGCTATGGGGAGAGCTCCGCGACCACGGCACCGCGCTCAACCGAGCGTTGAACGAGGCGCTACGGATTCATGGCGGCCCCGCGTGGCGCGTCTTCCAGGTGAGGCGCCGTCGTATATTTCTCTGTGATTTTTTCGTCTTCGCGTTCGATCCTTGCGGCGCGTCACTTACTGGTTTCGATCTATCGGCGGCAGGAGCTCGAGCATCGCGCCCGTGACAAGTACGGCGTCTTCGATCTGATGAGTGCCGAGCTCTGCCGGCTCTGGGAGCGGTGCGTCGCCTTCGACGCGCTTGCCGACGCCTTGAGGACCCCGGACAGTTGGCTGTCGTATCGGGCGGAGGCCTTACGCGACCAGCTCCAAGAGAGCGAGGGGCAGTCCGCGGCGCGCCCCTCCACCCTCGAGCAGGTCCGCACGGCCCTCATCGACCGGGATGAGGCACTGCGGCAGGCGCGGGCGGACCTGGAGAGGACGCGCACCCTGGCGGCCAACTGGGAGGCGGAGGTGGTCGCAGTCCGTAACGACAACCTGGAGCTCCATTCGTTGCTCTGGGGGGCGCAGGCCCAACAGAGCCAGGCTGAGGAGAGGGCGCGCGCGGCCGAGCAGAAGTCCAAGGAGGCCGACGAACTGAAGTCCGCCCTCGATGCCAAGGTTGCGGCGCTCGACATCGCAGAGGACCGGCTTCTGCAGGAATGTACCGCCCGCCAGGGGGCTGAGGGGAGCTCCGGCGGAGAGGGGGCTCTCTTGCCGACGCCCCGGTCGATGCTCGGCGAGAGCGCGTCGCTCGCGAGGCGGCGCGAGTCGGCCTGGAGGGGCGTAACGCGGAGTTCTCGAAGCTCGAGGGCGAACTGGCGGTGCTCAGCATCACGAGTGCGAGCCGGGGAGCCGGCCCTCCGGGGAGCGAGCAAGCCGTCGGCCGGCCTTCAGCAGGCGGTTGAGGCCGAGCGCCGCGCCCTCGAGGTGGAGAAGAAGCAGGTCGAGGGTAAGTCGCTGTTTGTCTTTTTGTTTTTCTGATTTTCCCTTGGAGGGTTCGCCCCCTATTCTGATCCCCCTCTTGCTTGGCAACTTCAGGCCTGTGCACCGCGCTGGGGCACGCGGCCGAGCGGGCCGGCGCGCGGACCTCCCTACAACTCCTCCGAGGCCGCCGCAGGGGACGCGCGCTCTCGCGGCCCTCGAGACCGCCGAGCCGTGGAGGAGGACGAGGCGCGAGGGCGGGAGCTCGGCGCCCGCCGGCCGCCCGCGCACCCTCGGCGGGCACGTCACCGGCGCATGCGCCGGGCGCCGCACCTCAGCGTCCAGAAGGCCCTCGGGGTGGTGCGATCTCATTACGAGATTAACTTCGAGGCCGTGGCAGAGGGTTACATCGTCCCCGAGGGCGTCGAGGACGAGGTGGCGATGGAGCGTGTGGACGCGTTAGCCGCTGACGCCGCCGGGGCGCTTGCCGAGGCCTTCGAGGAGTTTCTGTTCCTGGATGCCGCCGACGCCGATGCTCCGCCAGCCTGAAGATTGCCGGGTGCCAAGCCCTTTTTTGTTTTTGTGTTAGCATACGGGCCACGTGGACATGTAAATAAACAGATCACTTTGCTTCAATCGTTTGTGAAAGTGAAATGATGTCTTTTACTTTATTGCGCTTTTTTGTTTCTCCTTCTTCCTGAGTAAATTCTAGTTAGGGGAGTTCGATTTTCGCGAGCGGCCTGCTGGGTCGGAGGCAAGAGAGAAGGGCCGTATCCTCATGGAGGTGTAGGCTATCTCTGACTCGCGCGTCCTTTCCACTAGGCTGCCTGCGCCCTGTTCGAATTTTGCTCAAGGCCGAAGTGGAAACATGCTTAGCGCGCGTGAGTTTTTTCTTTTTTGTGTAAAAATGGGACCATTTTTTTGGGGGGGGGTGCCCCCCGTAGTAGCCCCCGAGGGTAACTTGGGTTTCAGGGGAAAGCCGAGTTGCCCTTTTTATTGAACTGGTGATGTTTACATGGTTGTCACCAACTGGGGTGTTGGGCACGTGATTTACAACAAAAGACTTGGAAATCCTAGCTAGGGATAGAAGCGACATAGCTGTTAGATCTTCCAATCGTTGGTGAGTTCTTCGTCGTCCTCGTTGGCTAGCTTGTATGTGCCGGGCTTGAGCACCTTCACCACGACGTAGGGTCCCTCCCACGGGGGTAATAGCTTGTGGCGTCCTCGGTTGTCTCGGTGTAGCCTTAGGACCAAATCCCCCTCGCTGAAGTCCCGCCGGCGTATCTTCCGTGCCTGGTAGCGTCTGAGGGACTGCTGGTATCTCGCAGAGTGCATTAAGGCCACAGGGCGCGCTTCGTGCAGCTGGTCCAGCGAGTCCTCACGGGCTCGCTGGTTGGCGTCCTCGTCATAGCCTCGTACCCTGGGTGACCCATACTCTAAGTCCGTGGGGAGGACGGCCTCCGCGCCATGGACTAGAAAATACGGGGTAAACCCAGTGGCTCTGCTTGGGGTGGTCCTTAGGCTCCACACGACCGCAGGTAATTCCTGGAGCCATTTCCGACCAGACTTATTCAGCTGGTCGAAAATTCTGGGCTTAAGGCCTTGTAGGATCATGCCATTGGCACGTTCTACTTGGCCGTTAGTCTGTGGGTGCGCCACAACAGCCCAATCCACACGGATGTGGAATTTGTCACAGAACTCCAGGAATTTCCTGCCCATGAACTGGGACCCGTGGTCGGTGATGATGGAGTTTGGCACTCCAAAACGATGGATGATGTCGGTGAAGAACGTCACCGCTTGCTCTGCCCTGAGATTCGTAATGGGGTGTACTTCTACCCACTTGGAAAATTTGTCGATTGCAACCAACAAGTGGGTGAAGCCCCCGGGCGCCTTTCGCAGGGGCCCGACGATGTCTAGCCCCCACACGGCGAAAGGTCATGTTATGGGGATGGTCTGCAGGGCATGAGCAGAAAGGTTGGATTTGCGGGCGTAGAACTGGCACTCTTCGCAGGTGCGCACGATCTCGCTGGCATCCGCGACCGCGGTGGGCCAGTAAAAGCCTTGGCGGAACGCATTGCCTACGAGGGTGCGGGGCGCGGCGTGATGGCCGCAGACGCCCGCGTGAATGTCCCGGAGGAGCTCGCGCCCCTCGGGGATGGGCACGCATCGCTGCAGGATGCCGGAAGCGGCGCGCTTGTACAGCTTGCCGTCGAGGAGGGCGAAAGACTTGGCCATCCTGGTGATGCGCCTGGCCTCGGCCCGGTCCGAGGGGAGTTCCCCTCGAGCCATCCAGGCGATATACTTGTCGCGCCAATCTGCCCTGATGGGGGCTGGCTCGACATCCATCACATCGGCCTCGTCGGCGCCGTACCCCTCGAGGAGGGAGAGCACATACGCCTCGTTCGAGGGGTCCTCATCCATGGGCTCCGCGCCTGCCGGATTCGAGGGAGCCCCCGAGGGTTCCGCGTGGTTCGAGGGGTGCGGCTCGAGGGTGACGGAGGGCTGGGTGATATCTCGGGCAAAAACGTTCGGGGGGACGGTGATCCGCCCGGACGCAATCTTGGCCAGCTCGTCTTCCTCCTCGTTGTACCGGCAGGGCACGTGATTGAGCTCGATACCGTAGAACTTGTCCTCGAGGGCTCGCACGGCCTTGCAGTACGCTTCCATCTTGTCGTCGTGGCAGCTCGCATTTTTCGTGACTTGGTCAATCACAAGCTGCGAATCCCCCCGCACGTCGAGGCGCTTGACGCCTATCTCAATGGCGATCTTGAGGCCGCAAAGGAGGGCCTCGTACTCAGCCATGTTGTTTGACATGGGGAAGTGGAGACGCACTGCGTACAGCATGTGCTCCCCGATGGGTGACACGAAGAGCAGGCCCGCGCCCGCCCCGGTCTTCATCACCGAGCCGTCGAAATACAAAGTCCAGCACTCTGCCTGGATCTGTGGTGGCGGTAGTTGTGTGTCTGTCCACTCAGCGACAAAATCCGCCAGGATCTGGGACTTGATGGCCTTACGCGGGGCGTAGGCGAGCGTCTCGCCCATTATCTCCACTGACCTCTTGGCGATCCTTCCCGCCGCGTCCGGTTTGCGGATGATCTCTCCCAGCGGGAAGGAGGAGACCACCGTGACAGGGTGGGCCTCGAAGTAGTGGCGAAGCTTGCGCCGCGCGAGGACCACCGCGTACAACAGCTTCTAGACTTGAGGGTAGCGTGTCTTGGTTCAGACAAGACTTCGCTGATGTAGTACACCGGCCGCTGGACCGGCAGGGCGTGCCCTTCCTCCGTGCGCTCTAACACGATTACAGCATTGACCACCTGGGTGGTAGCGGCCACTTAGAGTTGCAGAGGTTCGCCGTCCTGCGGTGGTGTGAGGATTGGGGCGCGAGTCAAGGACGCCTTAAGCTTGTCGAGCGCATCCTGGGCCTCGGTGGTCCAGGAGAAGCGCTCGTGCTTTTTGAGGAGGCAGTAGAGGGGCAAGCCTTTTTTGCCGAGCCGCGAGCTGAAGCGGCTCAAGGCGGCTAGGCACCCCAGCACCTTTTGTACCCCTTTGAGGTCCCGAATTGGACCCATTCGCTCGAGGGCCGCAACCTTCTCGGGGTTGGCCTCGATGCCTCGCTGGGAGACAATGTATCCTAGGAGCATGCCCCGCGGCATGCCAAAGACACATTTTTCGGGGTTCAATTTTACCCCGTTGGCCCGTAGGCAGCCGAACGCGATGTTGAGGTCGCCAACCAGGTCGTCCGCCTTCCTGGTTTTTACGACGATGTCGTCTACGTACGCCTCGACCGTTCGCCCGATGTGATCTCCAAAAACGTGTTGCATGCAGTGTTGGTACGTTGCACCCGCGTTCCGGAGGCCGAACAACATCGTGACGTAGCAAAACATCCCGAACGGCGTGATGAATGAAGTCGCGAGCTGGTCGGACTCCTTCATCTTCATTTGGTGGTACCCGGAGTAGGCATCAAGGAAGCAAAGTAGCTCACACCCTGCTGTTGAATCAACAATTTGATCGATACGTGGCAAAGGAAAAGGAACTTTAGGACATGCTTTATTAAGACTAGTGTAGTCTATACACATCCGCCATTTCCCGTTCTTTTTCTTTACTAGTACAGGATTGGCTAGCCACGTAGGGTGGAACACTTCCTTGATGAACCCGGCCTCGAGAAGCTTCCGCAGCTCCGCTCCGATCGCCCGCCGCCGCTCCTCGTCGAAGCGGCGGAGCCGCTGCTGCATGGCGCGGGAATGAGGCAGGATGTCAAGGGAGTGCTCGGCGACCTCCCTCGAGATGTCTGGCATATCTGAGGGGCTCCACACGAAGATGTCGGCGTTGGCGCGGAGGAAGTCGACGAGCACCACTTCCTATTTCGGGTCGAGGGTGGAGCTGACCCTCAACGCCTTGTCCTCGGGGGCAACAGTGTCGAGGGGCACCTCCTTGGTCTGCTCCGCGGCCTCGAAATTGCCGGCGTGCTTGGCGGTGGAGTCGAGGTCTTCGTTGACCATATTCTCCAAGGTGGTCACCAGCGCTTCGTCCAGCGCTAGTGCTTCTGCGTGCTCCACGCATTCGACGTCGCAGTCGAACGCGTGCTCGATGGACGAGCCCACGGTGATGACACCGTTTGGTCCCGGCATCTTCATTTTGAGGTAGTTGTAGTTGGGGACGGCCATGAATTTGGCGTAGCAGGGCTGCCCAAGTATGGCGTGATAGGCGCCCCGGAACCCCACCACCTCGAAGGTGAGCATTTCCTTGCGGAAATTGCTCGGAGTGCCGAACCAAACCGGCAGGTCGATGCCCGAGGGGCGGGACGTGCTTGCCGCGCGCGACGCCATGGAACGACGTTGTCTTGGGCCGCGGCCCGGTCCAACCCGATCCCTAGCGAGGGCGCGGCGGTGTGCGCGTAGAGGATGTTGAGGCTGCTGCCTCCGTCCATCACGACCTTTGAGAACCACGCGTTCCTAATAACCGGGTCGACCACCATTGGGTACTGGCCCGGGTTAGGGATGCGGTTCGGGTGGTCTTCACGGCTGAAGGTGATGGCATCCTACGACCAGTCAAGGAAGGAGGGAGGCGCCTTCTCCGCGGCGAGGACCTCGTGCCGCTCCCGCTTGCGTTGGCGGCTCGACATGTCGACGGTCGGTCCCCCGAAGATGAGGAACACGTTCTCTACGGTGGGGAAGCCGCCGGCGTCGCCATCTCCTCCATCCTTCTTGGCCTCCGCGTCCTTCGCGGCGGCGCGGCCGTAGAACTTCTTGAGCATATCGCCTTGGTCGAGGGTGTGGTTCACCGGGGTCTTGTGGTATGGACACGGCTTTTTCAGCATGTCGTCGAACACCCCCGAACCTCGAGGGGCCAGTCAAGGGCCCCGTCGAGCCGGGTCAACAGCAAGGGCCTCGGCGTCATCGTCGTCGCGTCCCTGCTCGCGCGCCTCGCGGCGCGGCTTCTTCCATTTCTTGCCCCGCTTGTCCTTCCGGTGGGGCTCCCTGGACTTGCTGCCCTCTGCGGGCGCGTCGTCCGAGCGCTTGCCCTTCTTGCAGTCGAAGATCGCCCCCACTGCCTCTTTACCTGAGGCGAAGCTGGTGGCGATGTCGAACAGCTCGTTTGAGTCCGCGGGCGGGCTGCGCCCCAACTCTCGCACGAGATCCCAGCACGTGGTGCCCTCGAGGAAGGCGTGCACAATCTCAGATTGCGCCACGCTTGGGAGCTCCGTGCAGCGCTTGGAGAAGCGCCGTATGAAGTCTCGGAGCGACTCGCGGGCTTCGGGTGCGGGGAGCGCGAGTCCCAGGATTTCCCAGGGCGTACGTACGTGCCCTGGAAGTTGCCCACGAACGTGTGGACCAAATCATCCCAGTTATGGATCTGACTGGCCGGTAGATGCTCGAGCCACGTCTGGGCTGAATCGCCGAGGTGCAGGGGGAGGTTGCGAATGATGACCTCGTCGCTGGTGGCCCCGCCCAGCTGGCATGCTAGGCGGTAATCGTTGAGCCACACGCGGGGATCTGTTTCCCCGTTATACTTGACGATAGTCGTGGGCTGGCGAAAGCGATGGGGGAAGGCCGCCGCGCGGATCTCCCGGCTGAACACACGGGTCCCCGGGGGTTCCAGCGTCGGGGAGCGGTCTTCATCGCTGTCGTAGCGTCCACCCCGCCGAGGGTGGTAGTCTGCCGCCGCTCGCGCATCCGCCTTGCTCGTCCGCCGAGCGTTGATGACGTTGCGGGAGTCGCCGTCCCGCGCCCTGCGCATGTCGAGGAGCCCTTCTTTAGCCGGTGTGCGTCCCGGGTTGGTGGGTCGCTCCGCCGCTCCACCTGCATGGACCGAGGGTTCGCCCCCCTGCGTGGCCCCATCGTCTCGTGCGTCATCCTGTTGGCGGATGCGTGACGCCGAGCTCTCAGCCTGTTGGACAGCCGCCTGCTTGATGAGTGCCTGCACCTCACGGTGCAGGTTTCGCGCTTCAGGCGTCGAGGGGGCCGGCATGGCCCACAGCAGCGTCGCGGCGGCGATAAGCTTCTGGCTCGCTCGCGGAGGCGTGTCTGGGTCATCAACGTTGAAGTCGGCGTTGATGCGGTCGCGGGCCTTTATGCCCAACTCCCGCACGCGTTCGCCGCGCGCGGAGGCTTCCCCCGCCATGGAGGCGCGGAGCAACCGCACCGTCCGATACTCCTCCGCCAGCTTGGCTTCGAGTTCGCGAGCTTGGGCTAGCTGCGCGTCAATGTCGGCCCCAACAGGGGTGCTCAGTCCCGCTGCCAGGCGCGGAGCGATCCCTGGGGCGGGTGTAACTTCCCCGTCGCCGGCGCCCGCTGCACCGGTGGCGTTTGCTGGGTCGTTGGCGATGACGATGCAGCATTCCCGCGCGGGGTCGTAGCTCCCGGTGCTGGAGTCGTCGGAGCAACCGAACCAGTAGTCTGTGGCGTCAAGAAAATGCCTGAACATTACCAGGTCTGGTACGCCGGAAAAGTCCCACTCCGCATACCCATGCAGGTTGGCGGGTGGCAACGCGTCAAGGGAGCCTAGTGATGACTCATCGCCGCCGGAGGCGCTAGGGTCCCTGGCGACGAAGACGTGGCGGCCAGGGGGAACCCTGCGCATCGTGGTGTTGACGTTGGCGTTGTAGGCTATCGTAGTGCCGCGTAGACCGATGGGGAAGCGCGGCCCGGAGACCGCGCGCTCCCCCCGCCGGGGTGGCGGTCATCGTGCCGACGGGTGCGCCGCGTTGGGAGGCGGCGCATTCGGCTTGCCGCCGCTCCGGCCGCGCCTAGCGTGAACGCCGGCCGGAGCGGCGGCGACGCCGTGGCGGCCGGCGGGCTGCGGCATCCGTGCTGCGGGTGTCCGCGTCGTGGCGACGCGCGCGCGCGCGGCGACCGGAGCGGACCCGGCTTGGCGCCGCGCACGGAGCTCCTCACTGTTGGTGAGGCGCATCAGGTAGCCGTTCTCCGTGGCCTGAAAATTCAGGCTCCCGAACCGGATTTCAAACCCAGCGGGGAGGGGGTCCGAGCTACCCATGGAATAGCGCGTACCGTGGTACTCAGTGCGGATCACAATGGAGGGAGTTGACGGTGGATTGACCTTAGGCGCTCGAGTGCCCCACGGTGGGCGCCAACTGTCGGTGCGGAATGTGGTCCCGACACTAACCAGTAATAAGCGTCAAGGTCTATCCCTCAATGGTCGATGCTAAGCAATCAGAGACAGAGTTTTATCCTGGTTCCGGCTGAGGGGCCGTACGTCCAGCAGTGGTGTGCTCGGGGCACTATATTGCTCAGCACCGGGGTGCCTGTAGTGGGGCTGCTACAACCAAGGCGGGAGAGGAAGCGTGGCCTCCAAGTCCCTGGTGAAGTGGCTGAAGATGTTGTGGGAGAATTGGAAAGCGAGTGTGTGGTGTGTCGTATGTTGTATGTTGTCGTTCCTTGTTGTTCTCCCCTGTCCCCTGCGGCGGGGGAGTTCGCCTTCCTTTTATAGGCCAAGGAGAGAGCGAATTACATGCATGCCGCACTATTCAGCTACATGGGGAAGTGTGGTGCGCCGCGCCGTAGAGTAGGCGGCCACCTTGACGGTCCTTGCCGCGATCTGGCCATCATGGCGTATCTTGTACCCGAACAGTGGCAGCTTCGAGGGTAAGAGCGCAGTGGATGGCCGTGATGTCCCCAGGCGGGCTCGAGGGGATTGCTGACGTCGATCCGTACGGGATACAGTGGCAGGCATGGCGGCGTCCCGTTCCCGCATGCTCCACAGCGCCGGAGCTGTTACCACAGTGCCCAGCATGGGGTTGTTCGCGCGGGGGCGGCCGCCTGCCGTTAACAGTGGCAGGGATGGCGCCCCGCCGGCCTAACATCACGACCTAACCTTGCAAGGTCACGAGAAAGCAGATCGAGGGTGCGGCCGGCCCCCCTTCGAGGGCTCGGCGCGTTAGCCGTACAGGAGTAGGCGGCGCGGCGTCACGGGGCTGGCACCGGCCACGTCGCACAGTCCCCCACAGTGGCGGGGATGGGTTCCCTCCTAAGGAGTTGGTGCAACAGGACCGGGGCGTGAGTCCCAGGCGCATGATGGTGCCGCCCCGTCGTTGTCGGAGCATTAAATGCCCGTACCCGCGTATGGGAACAGGTGTGCGCGTGCAGAGCGCCCTCGAGCGAGGCGGAGCCTGCTCGAGGGCGGCATGGACCCTCGAGCGAGGCGGAGCCCGCTCGAGGTAAGCGTGCGCCCTCGAATGGGGCGGAGCCCGCTTGAGGGAGGTGTGCGCCCTCGAGCGAGGCGGAGCCTGCTCGAGGGGTTCTTTGAGTGGGCCGCCTCGGTGGGCCGCCGGGGCTACCGCGGCGTGGGCCATGCCCCGTGTGCGTGTTTGAGCAAGACGTGTTTGGCCTTGGCTTTTTGCAGGTTTTAAGTGGGATTTCCCCATTCGTTCAAGGGGACCCCTAGGGCTGTCCCCGACAACCCTCTCCCGACCAGCTTGTAACCCCTACTACAAGCACCCCTAGCTCGGGAGCACGACCGCTCGACACTGGACGTAGGGTATTACTCCTCAGAGGCCCGAACCAGTCTAAATCCTGTTGTCTCTTGTGCTAACCAGCCGAGCCCGACGCACGATTGATACAAATTTACCGCCGACAGTAGAGAACCCCGACAGTTGGCGCGCCAGGTAGGGGCACATCGTGTGTCTCGACAAACCTCAGTGGATCGGATGGACGACTGCAAGGTCTCGCTGACTCCTAGGGCCACTCTGCGCTTCGGCTCCCTCGACTTTTTCTACACCAGGCCGGCGGAGTCCGTCGCAGGGCGCACCTTTGCCCGGCCGCCTCGTCCCAATGTCCTAACGGGGGCTATGGGACGCGAGGCTTTCGTTCGAGGAATCTCAGACGACATCATCATCAGCATGTTGGGGCCCAACCCAACACAGGAGCGTTTTAGGCTCGCCGCCTACTACCTCACCGACCTCTCCTTCCAGGCTAGCGGAGACGAGCCGCTAGCTTGGGGGAGTTCATGGAGCGGTACACCGTGATGTACCCCCGTGGACAACCCGGCCTCCCGGATGAATCAGTGACGACCTACGTCAACAATCTCCGCGCGACCCGCGCCGCCCCTGGGACTACGGCGACTCGGAGGGCACGAACCACGCGATAGGATGACCTCACACGGGAATGCAACGTCTGTGTGGCCTCTGCATTGAGCAGCTCCGAACCGGAGCCGGCTCTGCGCCACCACGCCGCCGACGGCCAGCGGCGAGCGCGGCTCGACGAGCTCGCGGAGGCGAGGCGCCTGCTCGACGAGGAGCTGACCCTTCTTCACCAAGAGGTGGGCATGGATGCCGAGCCCCGCGACCGACGACCTGCACAAGACATCCCCATGCAGGTGGAGCACCGTGAGGGGAATGGCGACCGGCGTGAGCGCCGTCCTGCTGCCGATCAGCCGCACGACCGCGCACCAACGCCACCGACACACGGGCCGGCACGCGACAACAACCGACGCGCCATCGAGGGCGCGAACGTCGACGCGAACACCGACGCTGATGCTCTGCCGCTCTTCAGGCGGGCGTCACAGAATCTTACCGTTGTGGCCATGTTACAGCGTGGCTGCCCGGAGGCGGTGACCTCCGAGGAGCGATGAGTGCACCAACAATTGAAGTGCTCACTCGAAGCGGCGGCAGCACAACAACGCGAGCGGGCGGGAGCACCATCCGCGCACGGTTCGCATCCGCCTCCTTCCCAGCATCGAGAGCGCGGGGAGGGAGGCGGAGCCGCAACATCGGCGGTCATGAGCCACCTTGGGCCCAACCGCAACACGCAGAACACCATCGAGGCCTGATGGCGGGCCGAGAGCGTCGACAACCACTGCGACACTTGCTCCTGCCACCACGACGAACGTGGACGCAGGCGGCACCATGACAGCGACGACGACCGCGACCGCAGCTGGTCACCGAACCAGAGAGGTCCACAGGCCTTTGGCAGGAGCATCTACGATGCGAAGTTCCCTTCGCGCTTCCGCGCTCCGACCAACGTGCCAAGGTACGATGGGGACACCAACCCCAGCGTATGGCTCGAGGACTACCAGCCCGCTTGCCACACCGGGGGAGCGACAGACGATCTCTTCGTCATCAAGAATCTGCCGCTCTACCTCGGTGACTCCGCGCGGACGTGGCTTGAGCACCTGCCAGGGGACAAGATCAATGACTGGACCGACCTACGTCGGGTCTTCGTCGGCAACTTCTAAGGCACCTACATGCGCTCCGACAAGCAGTGGGAGCTGCAGAACTGTAAGCAGCAGCCGGGGGAGAGCCTCTGCAAGTACATACGACGCTTCTCCAATAGCTGCACCAAGCTCCCCAGTGCGACCGACAATGACACAATCTCAGCGTTCCAGAATGACACAACGTGCACATCCCTCATCCATCGACTCGGGTGTAGGATCTAGGATACCGACTAGAGGGGGGGTGAATAGGCGGTTTAAAAACTAAAACCACAACACTAGAGAAATTTAATTAGAACCACAAGGAGAAATAAATCTCTACCTACTCTATTCCTATGTTGGGGGTTTTGCGGCCTAGGGTGACAAGATAAACAACAACCTCTAGAAATAGAATGCTCAAAGTAAAGTTCTTGAAAGGAAATTGAGGAAAGAGATAACCAAGCACAAGAGATGAATTTTATCCCGTGGTATCGATGACTTGCCGGTCACCCCTAATCCATGTTGAGGTGGATTCAATGTTCAACCGCTCCTCTATCAAGACACCACTTGATCTTGAGCCGGTTAGAACAAGAGAACCACTCCACACCTCGATTCCACTCGAGTTTCTCTTTACCGCTCTGGTGAGGTGAGCACAATACCTCTCACAATATGAAATCCGGAGCCACGCACAATCTTCTTGCGAGCTTCAACGGATTCTTCCACCACCAAGCCGTCTAGGAAGCGGCAACTTCCAAGAGTAACAAATCAACCACTTGCTTGATGATTCCCTAGTGCCACAAAGATCAAAACCTTGATGCAATGCACTAGAAACTCTCAATCTCACAAAGAATAGCACCACTAAGTCAAGTGAGTGAGAGAGAGGGGAGAGAGAGCTCTACAAGGGAGTATGAACCTTTCAAAGTGCCAAGAGAGGCTCTCCAACCCCGGGCTTGGAGTATAAATACTCCCCCTTTCCGTTACTAGCCGTTAGACACAAAACGCGTGCCTCGCGGACTGTCCGCGATGCCCTCGCGGACGGTCCGCGTTTGAATTCCAACGGTAAAATCGCCGAGTCAACGGGCGAGGCGGCCGCGCGTTGGGCGGGCGGACCGTCCGCCGGGGCCACGCGGACCGTCCTCCCGGGCCACACGAGGAGCGTCCGCGGGCGGGCCGCGGACCGTCCGCCCGGACCCCGAGCAAGCACCTGCCCGCGCGTTGCAAATAACGGACCGTCCGCGGCACCACGCGGACCGTCCGCCTGGTCCCGGCGGACTGTCCGCCCGGAAGCGCATTTTCTCGAAATCTTTTACCAAAAATTCAGTTATTAAATAAAAAACAACAACCCACGGACCGTCCGCCCGAAGGGCCCGGACTGTCCGCCAGATACCAGAAAACTTGTTTTTATTTTGATTTTCAATGAAACCCTTTTACCAAGAGAAACCGCCACTCATCTAAATGCAGTGCATACAAATTTTTGATCCAAGTGGCACTATGGAGAGTCAAGCCAATGAAATTGATCCCTCTTGATAGTACGGCTATCTATCCTATTAACCCGGTCATATAACATCCTCTAATCACCTTATGACCGGTAAAAGCAAAACCCTATCTTTTACCTTTGCCTTGAGCCCTTTCCAACATAAGTCAACCAAGACCTTCTCATGTACCCCACATGATCTCATCGTTTCACCGGACTAACCTATTCTTATAACTCAAATAAAATTGTTAGTCCATAATGATTGTCATTAATTACCAAAACACGAATTAGGGGCCTAGATGCCTTCATCGGGCGCCGTATGCCTCGCACGACCCGCGAGCTCCTCGACATCACGAGCAACCACGCCGACAGCGAGAAAGCGGTCGCTGCAACGCTTAACACCCTTCAAGGCAAGGGGAAGAAAGTCGTGGACCACGCCGAAGGGACGTCCTCACGCTTTAAGAAGAAGAAGAAGAAGAACGACAAGCGCTGTCGTGATGACAACTTCATCACGGAGGTAGAGCACAAGATGTCGTGCCCCAAGGGCAACCCGACCATGACCGTACCGTCCAAGGACCACTTCGAGAGGCTCCTGGACGCACCGTGCCCACACGATGAGGTCCCTGTCAAGAACACGCTCAAGCCAAGAACGGGGGACCAGTCCAAGAAGGGAGGTCCGTCCCCCGACAATGACAATGGCGAGGGGACTGCGTTCCCAGGGGGAAGACAGCGTGGTGCACATGATCTTCGGGGGATCTCCGGCAAGACCCTCAAGGCGGCGTGAAAAGCTCATCCGATGGGAAGTCTTCAACGCCGACATCGTGAAGCCGTCCTATCTAAAGTGGTTGGAGGTTCCGATAACCTTCGACCGCGAGGACCATCCCGACCACGTGCCTTAGCTTGGATCCTACCCACTAGTGGTAGCTCCCGTATTCAAATCCAAAAGGGTCCACAAGGTCCTGATGGATGGGGAAGCGGGATCAACGTGCTTTATGCGTCAACGCTTGACACATGGCATCCCATGGTCTGCACTAAGGCCGTTGACTGTGCCATTCCACAGGGTCGTACCCGGGATGGAAGCGCTCCCCATCGGGCAGATCGATCTGCCTGTCACATTTCGGGACGTGTGGAACTTCCACACAGAAACCCTCACCTTCGAAGTGGTGCTTTTCTTGGGGACGCACCACACGATCCTTGGGAGGCCGGCATAAGCGAAGTTTATGGTCGTGCCGAATTATATATACTTGAAACCGAAGATTCCCCGTCTGAAGAGGATCATCACAGTAGGGCCAACGTATCAGCGCGCATACGAGTGCGACGCTGAGTGCTTTCAGTTCACTGAGGCAATCATCCGGTTCGAGAGGCTCCGCGCCAAGCCTCGATCCGAGGACCAGGATGTCCCCGAGTCATCCAAGCGAGCGGCCTGCTCTTTCGAGCCTGCCAAGGGCGTCAAGGATGCGGTCGTCTCCGATGATGGTCGTACGCTCTATATCTAGATGACACTCGATCCTAAATAGGAAAGCGCGCTCATCGACTTCCTCAAAGCGAACCTCGATGTGTTTGCATGGAAACCCTCTGACATGAAGTCGGGATCGAAACCGGTGAAACAGCGCCTTCGCTGCTTCAACGACGAGAAGTGCAAGGCGATTGGCGAGGAGGTCATAAAGCTCATTAGTGCAGGGTTCATCCGAGAAGTCTTCCACCCTGAGTGGCTAGCAAACCCCGTACTTGTAAAGAAGAGGAATAAGAAATGGAGGATGTGTGTTGACTATACGAGCCTTAACAAGGTGTGTCCCAAGGATTCGTTTCCTTTGCCTCGCATAGATCAAGTAGTCGGTTCAACGGCTGGGTGCGAAACCCTCTGTTTTCTCGATGCGTACTCCGGGTACCACCAAATAGCAATGTGCATAGCAGACCAACTCGCGACTTCATTCATCACTCCGTTCGGTGTGCACTGCTACCAGACGATGCCCTTCAGGTTCAAGACATAGGTGCCACTTTCTAGCAATGCATGCAACGCATCTTCGAGGAGTTGATATGCTGCATCATAGAGGCGTACGTCGATGACATTGTTGTCAAGTCGAAAAATATGGGGGGCCTGGTACCCGACCTCACCGAGGTCTTCGCGAAGCTACGACAGCACGGGTGAAGCTACACCCCGAGAAGTGCATTTTCGGGGTTCCGAGGGGCATTCCCCTCGACTTTGTCATGTCGGAACGCGGCATCGAGGCTAATCCTGAGAAGATCTCGGCCATCATGGACATGGGGCCGATCAAGAACCTGAGGGGCGTGCAGTGTGTCACAGGCTGTCTCGCGGCTCTAAGTCGCTTCATAGCGCGACTTGAGAGCACATCCTGTCGCTATACAAGCTTATGAAGAACTCCAACCACTTCACGTGGACCCCTGAGGCGCAAGAGGCACTCGATTCTCTCAAGAATATGCTTAAGAGTCCTCCGATTCTGACCACTCCGACTCCTGAAGAACTAATGCTCCTGTACATCTCAGCAACAACACAGGTGGTCAGTGCGGTGTTGGTGGTCAAGCGAGAAGAGCCCGGAAGGTCGCAGAAGATGCAACGACCTGTGTACTTCGTTAGCGAGGTGCTCTCCGGCTCCAAGACGCGCTACTCCTAGATGCAGAAACTCGTGTACTCGATGTTCATGACCAAGCGCAAGCTCCGACACTACTTCGACGCGCACCCCATCACAGTGGTGTCCAAGTATCCGCTCGGGGAGGTCATCCAGAACCCCGAGGCAGAGGGAAGGATCGCCAAGTGGGCACTCGAGCTGATGGGACAAAACATCACGTACACACCATGCATCACTATCAAGTCACAAGTACTCACGGACTTTGTGGCTGAGTGGACAGAGATTCAAACCCCCCCAGTGTCGATCGAACATGAGATATGGTTCATGTATTTCGACAGCTCAGTCCTGAAGGAAGGAGCCGGTGTAGGCCTTGTCTTCATCTCACCTCTCGGCGTGCGCATGGAGTACTTGGTATGACTACATTTCCCGACATCGAACAACGCCGCCGAGTACGAAGCCCTGATCGACGGTCTCCGAATTGCTGTCGAGCTCGGAATCAAGTGTCTCGAGATCAGGGGTGACTCGGAGCTGGTCGTGGATCAAGTCATGAAGGACAAAAACTGTGTGGACCTGAAGATGGCGGCATACTGTCAAGCCTTACGAGATCTGGAGGGCAAGTTCCACGGCCTCGAGCTTCATCATGTGCTGTGCGACTACAACAAAGCAGCCAACGTGCTCGCATAGACCGCATCCAATCGCAGCTCGGTGCCTCACGAGGTCTCTTTTCGGCTGACCAACATGCACCCTCCGTACGAGCAGAGGGGAAGAAGCCACCCGAGGAGTCGGAACCCAAAGTCACGGCGGTCGACCAGCCGCCCGAACTAAACCTTGAGGATCGTGACTGGCATTTCTCGATCCTTGAGTGGTTAGTAGAGAGGAAGCTTCCCTCCGACCAGATCGAGGCTCGACGCATCGCCCGCCGAGCTAAAGCATTCGCCCTCATCGACGGTGAGCTCTACAAGCGTGGAGCAGTAGGCATACTCATGCGTTGCATCCTCAGGGATCAAGGCCGCGAGCTATTACAAGAGATACGTGCCGGCACCTGCGGTCACCACACCGGTCCGAGAACACTTGTCGGAATGGCTTTCCGACAAGGTTTCTACTAGCCTACGGCGGTCGCAGACTCCAAGGACATCGTGCGACGTTGTGAAGAGTGCCAGTTCTACACTCGACAAACTCACCTCCCGACGCAGGCACTACAGACCATCCCCATCACGTGGCCTTTCGCCGTCTGGCACCTCGACATGGTGGGGCCGCCCCGACAAGCGCCCGGGGGCTTCACCCACCTTCTCGTGGCGGTCGACAAGTTCTCCAAATGGATTGAGGCTCGACCTATCGTCAATGTCCGCTCCGAGGAGGCGGTGTCATTCTTCACCGACATCACCTATCACTTCGGCATACCCAACACGATCATCACTGACAACGGCACCCAGTTCACGGGGAAGAAATTCCTCAACTTCTGCGACAACAACAACATCTGTGTAGACTGGTCGGCTATAGCCCACCCGAAGATGAACGGGCAAGTCAAGAGGGCGAACGACATGATCCTACAAGGCTTGAAGACACGAATCTTCAAGCGGCTAGACAAGTTCTGAGCAAGATGGGAAGCTAAGCTACCGTCTGCGTTGTGGAGTCTACGCACCACACCGTCCGAGCCACGGGATTCATGCCTTTCTTCCTGGTGCATAGCTCCGAAGTGGTCTTGCCTACGGACATCGACTACGGCAGCCCGCGGGTGCGGGCTTACACCAAGGAACGAAATCAAGTCGCACTCGAGGACGTGATCGATCAAGTTGACGAGGTGCGCGACGTAGTGCTGCTGTGATGCGCCAAGTACCAGCAGGCCTTGCAGTGCTACCACGAGCGCAACTTGCGCCCCCGCGAGTTCCACGTTGGAGATCTCATTCTCCGACGAGTTGAAGGCAGCAAGGACTGGCACAAGCTATCGCCACTGTGGGAGGGGTCGTTCATCATCCACGAGGTGCTCCGACCAGGGACATACAAGATCTAGTACGAGGACGGGAGGGTCGTCTCCAACGCATGGAAAATCAAACACTTGCACCCGTTTTATCCTTGAGTAAATGTTCAAACCTCGTACATCAAAAAATAGATGTCACATGCCTTGTTCACATGTCTCTGAGTTTAGAAACTTATCATTGGTTGTGTTCATGTGTTTGCGACAATGTTTGGGGCTGAGCAGCAAACGTCCTGACACCAGTGCAAGGACGCTCCCTGCTCAGGGGCTACCCAGGGCATAATGCCCTCTCCCGTTTTCTACGAAAATTTTCAAAAAATTCCAACAACCATGTTGAGACCAATCGCATGAGTGAAAGGTTTTTTGACGGAAGCTCGATCTCACGAAGAGTAAAGACGACGGCTTGCGTGGGGTGAGGGGCTGTTGTTCGTTCAAAGCTCCTAGTGCTTACGCCTCCGTGGCTACGGCACGAAGACTTGCGAACACTCCCCGAGTCCTCGGGTCTTCATCCGATCTCTTTTCAAAAGCATTCCAGTGACCGCCCGGACTCTGATCCAAAAGACGATTTCACAAGCAAAAACCATGTCAGGTTACCTCCCGAATCTTCTGAGTTCTCGGGGGCTGCGAACGAGTGGTTGCACTTAACGAATTGGGGAGGCCAAGCTTTCCGACTCCTATGCCTTCGCGGCTCCAGAGTAAGGCTCGGTCTTCTCGATTTTTTAAGATCGACAACGCGTTGCTGCAGTCGTCCTCGGGTGCTCGGGAGCAGTCGGATGTAATGCAATTCACATAAAGTACTTAGCTACACGGCTTGTAGCCTTCCGACTTGTTCGAGTTATTACATACAGCAAATTATGGTACCATTAACTTGAGGGCCCGATGGCTTTTGGGTCCTCTGATACATCCTGTGGCAGCAGCTCCAAGTCCTTCAAGGCGGCGTCGGCCATGTCGTGGGCGAAGGGGCACAATCTTCTTCTAGCTCGTCACACTGCTCATCGGAGATGCTGGGGGCCAGCCGCCGCTCAGCGCCATGTGGTCCAGCCCTTGGTAGTGAGACTCGAACATGGCTAGGACTCGGTGCACTGCTCGCCGAGTCGTCGTTAGCTCAAGCTCTTGGACCACGCCAGGAAGGCGCCCGACTTCTTCGTTCAACGTCTCAGGCGTCATCAGCCTAAGCGACACGCCGAGCCCAGCCATAGTCGTGCTCATCACCCTTCCGAGCTTGGTTATGTCCTCAATGACCTTCTAGCTGATGGCCTCAGACTTGCACTGGGCATCCCGAGCTTGGTTCAAGGCGGTTGCGTCCTGCTCCTGAACCATCTGCGACTGCTCAAGCTGGGTCTTCACCTCTAGAAGATGAACAGAACGACAAGTTATGACGGGTCCGCGCACGAGGGGGAGACATAGTCAAGGTTCAACTCTTACTCAGAAGCTGCTCTGACAAGCACCCGATGGCGCCATCCTTCTTGATGACCTTGAGGAGGGCGGTGTTCAGCTCATGCTTCACCTCCACAAACTTCGTGGTCATCCCGACGCGAATCACGCGCGCCCCTGCGACCACGACCAACAAATCAGAACATGACAAGAAACAAGCAGCGAGCAAAACAAAGTAAGAAAGCAACCATGTGACTCACCCTCAAGATCCTGTGACAGCTTGGCATTGCTCTCGCACAGCTGCGTCGCCTCCTTGGAGACCACCTGGAGCTGATCTGTGACATGAGAGAACTGGCGGCCGGCCGTCGCCAAGTCCGTTGTGGGCGTACCCAGGTCACGCTCTAGCTCCGACACCCTCGCCTCGAGCGTCGCCTTCTCGTGAGCAGCAGCCTGGGCGGCGTCCCGGGTGGCAGTTCTGGTGGCAGCAGCAGCGGTCTTGGCCCTCTCAGCGGCCTCTTCAGCAGACGCCACGGCAGCACAGAGCTTCTCGACCTCGGCCTTGGTGAGAGCCAGCCTCGACGCCAGTGAGTCCCGCTCGTAGCAGCTGCTGCGGCGGCGGTCTGAGCGGCGGTGGCACGGTCCTCCGCAGACTGCCGGGCGGACTCAAGGGACGTCCGTGCCGACGCCTCGCTCACCACCACTACGGCCGCCGCCACCCGAGCCATGACAAGCTGCATCTCCAGTGGGGCCCACTGCGTGTAGAGCTCACGAGTTGCGCTGGCTCGCCTCCAACTTTATGCCGCAAGGGTCTGCCTCGAGCAAGACAGGAATAAGCCACACTTCTCGAAAAAGCCAGAAAGTCGAACGAACAAGTTGTTAAAGTGAGAAAGCTTACCAAAGTCGCGAGGAGGATCAGCTCGTCGAACGCGCGGCACGCCCACGCCAACTCGCGCTCCAGGGTGTTGCACGCCACGACCTCCTCGTCGTCCTCGGCGTCGTCGCCAGACTCGAAGGCGGCCGGCCACGGGGTGCAGGCGAGCTCGAGGGTCTGGGCTTCACTGCTCGCAGTGCCCTGCAACAAAGTCGTGCCCGTATCCTCCTCGGCCTCTTGGATCTCTGGGGAGGCGACCCTTGTCGTGCCCTCGGGGGCAACACGCTCTTGAGGGGCCACTGCGGCGGCGACCGGACGAGGCGACAAAGGCCCCGCCTCTCCGACAACACCCTCCGCCACGTCGGCCACCGCAGCGGCGGGCGCGGATGCAACTGTTTCGGCGGGCTGGGTCAGGGACGCGCCCTGGTCCTCTCTAGTCGGTGATGACGCGGACACGACCACAGCCGGCTCTGCACCGGCCGCAGACTCCTTGAGAACTCCCTCTGCCGCCTCCGGTGCGGCAGGGGGCGCCGGGCTGCCGGCAACCTCATATTGGCACAGTGCCGACGCAACTGAAGCGATGGTCTCCAAGATCGACGAATCGGCAAACATTCGCTCCGTCGCCACCTATAGCATCTCCCGGTCGTTGCTCGGGAGTTCGGGGGCGTTGAGGTCGATGGTCCCGATCCCGGGGAAGTCCACGTATCGGCACGCCGCCAGGTCCATCACAGCCTCGACGGATGCAGCGCCTGCGGACGGAGAAGGCTCCGGTGTCGTTGACATCACGACGTCGCGATCCCCCGCCGGTGGGGGCGACGCCGAGTCTTCGTCCGAGGGCACCATCACCACGTTCGCGCCGCTCGAGACAGCCCCGACTGATGGCTCCAATGCCGCTTGGGTGCGGCCGTCTCCACGGTCGTCTGTCCCTCCTCAACGGCGGCAGCAGTCACTGGCAAGGACGATGTGCCCGACTCCTCCACATGTGGCCCGATCCTGGCTAACGCCCCAGTGCCCCTGGTCGGGCGCCATCCACATGTGGCCCGGTCAGCAGGCGCCTTCTTTGACTCCACATCAGTAGCAAGCGCTCCTCGCCCAACAACACGCGTTCCTGGTACATCAAGCACAACAGTAAGCTGCCTACGCCAACCCTGCTGCGATCGCTCAAAACCAGGCCCTGCTCGCCCATCCGCATGCTACGCAGGCCAACTCCTACGCTTCGGTTCCTGGCTATGACCAGCATAACCTCTCCTCTTTTTTCAGCATGGTGTCTCTAAATCAGCCTTAGAACACCGACTGGTGCATCGACTCAGGTGCGACCTCCCACATAACCTCCAATGCCAGCAATCTCTCTTCCACGTCCCTACCTTGTTTACCAGCTCCTTCATCAATTGTTGTCTGTAACGGTTCCATTTTACCTGTTATGGCCACTGGCGCTGCTGCTTTGTCTCCTTCTTTACATCGTAATAATGTTCTTGTCTGACCACAACTTATTAAGAATCTCATCTCAGTTCGCCAATTCACTATTGACAACATATGTTCTGTTGAGTTTGACCCATCTGGTTGCTATGTAAAGGATCTACAGACACAGACCGTGATCGCAAGGTGCAATAACTCTGGGTCCCTGTACTCCCTGTGCCTTCCTGCTGCCGCCCACTCTCTTGTCACCGGCCCTGCATCCTCGCTCTGGCAACATCGTCTTGGGCACCCTAGTCGTGAGGTGCTCTCCAAGTTGTCGTGATGAAGACTTGGTCCCGATCTTCATGACGTAGGATCCCGATCAAGATAAGTAGTTGTAGAACAGCCAAAATAAATTACTACAAGTAGCGATAACTAGTGCAACGTGGCAAATAAAACTCGAAGCCAACCACCGTCTTGAACTGGCAACCTGAATCGAGGATTCGCCCAACCACACTCTCAAAGAACCAATGACAAGGGCCCAGATTAGGTCCCCCTTTTACAGCGAAAGAATCCTCCTTAAACATAAGGTAATGCAACACCATTGACAATAGGGATGAAACGGTCGAAAAAGGTCGAACACGGAATCACAAATGTAGAAAAACGGTCGGAACGGAATGGGATTTTTCTACATTTATGAAAGTAAGCTACTACAAAATAATGAAGAATGAAATTAAAATTAATTGAATCTGACAACTTTTTATAATTCGGTAAAAACGGGAACAAAAGCATAATGTAGAAAAACGGTCGGAACGGAACGGGATAGAAACTGTCCGTTTTCAACCCTAATTGACAACGTGAAGGCCAAGATTGAAAATTTCAAGGCCAAGATTCAAGACGACGAAGACTGAGGACCCTGGTCAAGACCCACACTGGCAAGATGTCCAGTCTCCGGCCAGTTGGCTACATCTCCGACTAGTTCCCTACAAGATGGATCCCCACAAGAAGTCTCCACCTCGCATGACAAGTCTCCGCCTTACATGACAAGTCTTCGCCTCACACGACAAGTCTCCGCCTCGCATGACCACCCGCCGGCTCCGACTGGTATGTGGGCCCTGAGGCGCGGCGCGAACACAGGGCGCGAGCACCACCACTGACGTGCGTGGGGGAACGATTCTCCACGCCGTGCAAGTACAACAGCTGGCGGCCATGCAAGTAGCTCACTCCAACAGGAGCCTTAATGCAGGCCTGACCAACTGCGCGGCCATCCCATCGCCATCATCTCCCACTCTGCCACACGCAAGCTCAGCCCGAAACACTCGAGTACCCTCTACGACGCGCACGAGCCTAGACTTAGGCTCAAGCGTGGCGGGCTAGTCAAGTACTCGGGGGGGGGGCTGAGGCAAACGCGAACTACTCGAAGAAGGTGCCAAGCGTCCTGGGGTGGACAGTCATGCCCAGCCACACGGCAGCTCCCACGACCAAGCATCACGACTCAGCTTCAATGCGTCCTGACAGACAGCGACATGCGACGGAACGTCCCAGAAATCGAGCATTGTACCTCTTTTTACTTCCCCTTGTGCCCCTCCCCTTGTGACTATAAAAGGGAGAGGAGGGCAACAGTTACAAGGGTTAAACCTTCGATAGATCAAACGCCACTTCAAGGGACTTGGGCTCGACACCCTCTCCCGACCAGCTTGTAACCCCTACTTCAAGCACCCCTAGCTCGGGACCACGGCCGCTCGACACTGGACGTAGGGTATTACTCCTCGGAGGCCCGAACTAGTCTAAATCCCGTTGTGTCATGTGCTAACCATCCGAGCCTGACGCACGATCAATACAAATTTACTGCCGGCGGTAGAGAACCCCAACAAACAACCAACACAAAATGTAATCAAATAGACCAGGAGCACCAATTGGGAGTCAATGACACGACCACTTTTGTAATCCCTCAAAGAAATCACAAGAGCAAAAGGGTAGAGATAACTCTCTGAAATTGTTAGCACGCAGCTGAACAAAGGGGTTGCACTTCAATATCAAAATTTGTCCTTATTTCAGAAATACATAGGGGGTATTTATACTAGGAACATCCCTCCTAGTGGGTGTGAAATGTAAGTGGAATATCTAGAAATAAGCTAGGTGAAAGGTCACCACGAACTGCAGTCCCGAACAGCCTCGTGTGGCTATTGGGCTTCTACGGAGTCTCCACTAAATCGGCCATAACTCTTTATGGGAAGTCCAATTTACATGCAGTTTCTTGCATTGGAAAGTTGACTTCAAAACCATTCCATCAAGTACTCATGGAGCTCCATAGCAATCGAGAATAAAGAGTTATGGTTGATTCTTTATGCACGTCCAAAACTGATCTCAAGTGGTGGTCCGAAGTGAACCTCCTAGGTGAAAGGACCTTGATGTCGCCTAGAGGGGGGTGAATAGGCATGATGACCAAATTAAACTCTTTCTCCCCGAACACTTGAGCTGACAGTGCTCCACCGGTCAGACTGGTGGTGATGACCGGTCAGACCAGTCAAGCACTGGACTTCACAGGTGACACTGGTCAGACCGGTGACCTGCACCGGTCAGGCCGGTGTAGCACAGAGCACATGCAAAAACAACTTCAAGCGCCTCTTGACTTCTAGCACGAACCAAACTTGGTGAGTAGCCTTTGAATATGATCACAAGCAAGGTAATGAACCCTGCACACACAAGTAGCACACCCAAGTAGATCGAAGCGGAAGCAAATAAATTATGCTAGAAAAACAACTTAGAGAGGCAAACCACACGAAGAAGCAAGAATTTGTTTCCCGAAGTTCACCACCCACTAAGGAATGGCTACGTCTCCGTTGAGGAGCTTGTAAGGGACAATTCCCACAACAAGCCGGGTCTCTTTCAACCTCTTTCCTCCTTTCCACAATGGGGATCTTTTCCACAAAGAGGCAAGATTGCAACCCTTACAAACTTCCCGCTGCTCACCACAACCTTGGGAGCTAGACGGTGACGCCAAGCCATCTAAGAGTCAAACCTCGAAGAGTAATAAACGCTTCAAAGCTTGTAGACGCGAAACCAAAGTGCTCAAGCTATGGAAATGCTCTTGTTAGGTCACAAGGTCACTCTTGAGCTCACTTTCTCAACCCAACACAAAGAATATGGCTTGAATCCACAAATCTCACAAAGAGAGGGTTGGGGAGAACCACTAAGGCTTAGAGCTTGTTAGAAATGGCTTAAGACCTCAGCAATGGCACTAGAAACATCAACCTTCCACTGAAGAAGGCCTGGGATATTTATACCCCTAAAAGGATAAAATTAGTCGTTGGTCCTCGGGTGGCACCAGTTAGACCGGTGCCTCACACCGGTCAGACCGATGTTCGAAAAACTAGCCGTTGGGGCTAGCGGCACCGGTCAGACCGGTGCACCTGACCGGTCAGACCCGAGACACCCCCAAAACCTCTTTCTAAGAAACTAGCACTTCACCACCAAGACGAAATGGATCAGGTTAGGTTAGGAGGGTTTATTAACACACTCTAAGGCTAGATCTCACTTAGGTCAACTAATGAGCACTTTGACTTGGTCAACTCGCTAAGTTGCATCCCTCTTGATAGTATTGCATACCTATACTCAAGAATGAATAAAAACACTTCCACGGTCTCTTGAGCTTGAATATGTTCAATCTTGCCATACTTGATCAATATCCGATTGAGGGCTTTCAACATAGCCTTTTACTTGAGCACGTCCATACTTGAGCTAATGACTTAGGATGTTTCCATCTAGCATAGGAGTGCACACTTGGATCCATGAGTTACTCCATATTGCCAATCTTAACATGTTGATGACTTGCGTTGCTTCCCTCGGTTAAGGTTTGGATATGATACTTGAAGACCCCACAGATGCTAGAACTTCACCTTAGCAAAACACTAATGGAGGCTTTGCTACGGCCCCAAAGATTGCTTAGTCCCTCACCCTAGACACCTCGGTTGATATCTTCATCACTTACCCAATCCACTTTTGAGTTCCCCTTTGCTTCATACACAATTAACCTTTATTTGAAAAACCCGCTTCAAATGCCTGATCTTGATTGACAACGAATGTGCAAGATTCCAAATTAGAACCATAATGTGTACACTCATCCTTGTGTCCTCTTTCAATAAACACATGAAGCCTTGCACTTTGACTTAGAGAATTACCATCTTCTCTTTTGTGATCCTTATAATTTTAATCAAGCTATGTCTTGTTAATGGAGTTATCTTCATTTATTGCTTGATATTTATTAGTTATGCATTAGGATCATCCATATATTTGTCTTCTTCAATGTGAGTCATAAAATAGTCATCCATAAATAAATACTTCAATAATTTATCATGAATATATAAATAAGACCTGCTCACAATCTTAGACAAATACATTAGTCCTTTAATCGCCTTGTCATTCAATTCACAATCCACTTAGGGGCCTATATGACCTTCCAATCTCCCCCTTTTTGGTGATTGATGATAACTCGATTGAAGCTTATAAATAAAATATTAAAGCACAAATAAATTCTTAGATATAGCTGAAGCCCCCCTTAATTTGTGCCTTGAGTTGAAATTCAAAATTTTGGCCTTAAATGCCAATTGCACAAATTTGGGAGAAAGCACGTGTGAGCTCCCCCTATATCTTAGAATCAGTGGAGTGCAACATGTGTGAGCAACAAATAAAAATCCATGATGTGTATGACAAGTTATGCACAAAGCAAACAACAAGTGTACTGACTGGGCAACACCGGCCAGACTGGTGCCCCCTGACTGGTCAGATGAGTCAGGTCCAGCCATCACACCCAACTGGGAAGCACCGGTCAGACCGGTGCCCCTGACCGGCCAGACCGGTTCGGTCCAGCCAGAGCACAAAGCAAAGGGTGTGCGTGCAATTTGGTCCAAAGTGATAAGGCTAGGGTTGCAAGTTGTCTTAGATCACTTTGCTCCATTTAGCCAACACAAACAATACACCTTTCAATTCATGCATCAAAATCTAGCAATAGAGTCACTTAAATATTACAATAAGGTTCAAACACACAATAGCACTACAAATGTTCTCAAGTCCACTAAGATAAAGTTCTAAACTTATTACATGGTTGCTCTCAGCAGCCAACTTGCACCGGTCAGATCGGTGCAACACAGTCAGCAACACTAATTTGATGTCTTTAATCCAAATCTTCTCCCCCTTTGTCATCAAGCACCCAAGAAGGGCCTGGAGAAGAAGTAGCTATCGATCACTATCCTTGAGATCCGTCTCCCTAGTGAGAGCTCCCTTCTATTTGAGAGTTATCAAAAATCCAGTGCAAAGGAGAGTTTAGATAAATAGAATCCGAGATAGTGATTTGAGATGGATGAGCTATAGGAGCGTTGTTTTTACCATAGTAGTATGGATTATAACCAAAGATCTCCGCAGAGAAACGAGCGCCCCAATCATTTACTTGCTCTAGAGGTGGAGGAGGTGGAGGTGCTTGCTCTTCTTTCATGTAATGAGATGAACCTGCCACATCCGGAGGAGGAGGTACAAATGGTGGAGGTGGAGAAGGAGCCAATGATGAAGACCCTTGCCCTTGCTCAGACTCAAAGAACATGGGCCCATATTGGTTAAGCATGTCGGAGTTGGTCCATCCTCTCATCCTATCCTCAAAGGATGGCATCTCAACCTGTGGAGACTCAGGAGATGGAGGAGAGCGAGGTGGTTCAAACCCTTGAGCATTGTGCATCAACTTCATCGTGTCCCTCATTTGCTTATTTGTCCTCCTAGACCTTTGTTGATAGAGGGATTCTCATCTCTAGGTGTGATGGACACCCTAAGGAGCCTATTTAGTGCAGCATAGTAGGTGTACAGACTCTTCACCCTCCCATAATTTGCAAGCTCACCTCTAGGGTACATAAGGTGCAAGGCATTTTTGTCAAGCTCCCCCTCATCATGGAGCTGTCTTAAGTCCTTGTCTCCTGCCATGATCCCAAAGCACCTCAAGAACGTAGGGAAGGTTATGGAATACCTCTGACCATTGGTCATCCAAATCATAGCCCTCTTAGTACCAATGTGTCCAAAGTGCACGGTGGTGTAAAACTAGGCTATTATCTCTTTGTTACAATCCTGTCGGAACCCCATAAGCACCTTAGCCCTTTGCCTCTCACAGTTGCTTATGACTTCATTAAAGATGGGGTCATTCTTCCTAGACATGTGCTCCCAATTCACAAATTGTGCCTTATGTGTGATTTAGGCTTTTTAATGATCACCGTAGCATAGCAATCCTGCTGAAACTTAGCCCAAAACCTCAGATCAGACGTGGTCCTTGCCTCTTCATAAGGGTTCTTATCCCTCAACTTCTTTAGGGCTTTAGTCATGCCTGCTTCATGGTACTTCACTAGCCTGTCGGGATACATACAGGTGGGTGGCATGATCGTCAATCTACCCTGGTCATCATGATCCTCATCCATGGCATCCACATCCTCTTCTTCTTCCCCATCCTCCTCATCCTCATCCATTCCCTCGTCGGAGTCATCATCATCAGACCCTGTCCTCTTGTGCCTTCTCAAATCAAATTGACCCGGAAAGGTTTCATCTTCTACATCATCATCACTGCTAGTGCTGATGTCACCTCCAAGGTCAGGTGCCTCTGCACTCTCTTGAGCTGAACGACATCTCAACTTGTTGCTGCTGACATTGAGGGTGCTGCCCCCTTCCCCAAAGTCACCGGGGACGGTCTCTCTGCGAGAATGCACCTCTTCTCTTCTCTTCTTAGCACCCTCTTTTTCCTGACCATAACTGTTGTCCTGAGTCACAAAAAGGATGTCAAGAGTGTATAAGACTCTAGAAAAAAGATTGAATTGATATAGAAAAATATTCTTGAAAGTTCAGAACAATTGGGTCTGCTCTGGGCCACACTGGTCAAACCGGTGAGGGGTACCGGTCAGACCGGTGCCACCCAGAACAGAGCCAATTGCTCCCACATTCAATCTGTGTAGCTTTGAATCTAGGATTTAGTTTAGATAAACATGAGACAACCTAATACAGATATGTGTTGAAAAACATGAAGAAAACAAAATTTGGGGCTAGACATGTGCCACTGGTCAGACCGGTGACGCCCACCGGTCAGACCGGTGAAGGCCGTCCGACCCCATATCTTGGGTCCTCACAATGTGTCCAACAAAACGTTATGGATCCATAGGTATGTCTTCTAGAGGTTCTAAGGAGATGATATACCAAAGGAAATTGAAATCTTTGCACGGAGTAAAGAGATCGGGCAAAATGAAGATTTGAATACCTTTGGAGAGAAGAACTTGAGAGGAATCCAAAGAACTCGAAGGGGGGGGAGTGAAAAGGGACCTTCGGAGATCCTTTTGCTTCCAATCTTGAGGTCTTTCCTTGGTTGAATCTTCAAATCTCCGTGGGTTTTGAGAGAGGTGAAATAAGAGAGAGTGAGGGGCTTCCACGGTTTGGAAGGGGTGAGTCCTTGTGAATAATGGAGGAGAGAGAAGGAATGGGGGGTAAAAGAGTAGATTCTTTTTACTGTAGGCCCACAGGTTACAGCCGGGCACCACCGGTCAGATCGGTGCTGGCCACCGGTCAAACTGGTGACTACCCTTGGTCGGGCCAGTGAGCCCTTAGTGGTTTTTCCGACCCATGCTCGGTAGTACCGATGATTTTGATAAAATCCACAGAGAAACCATATCGGTAGAACCGACCTAGCCTCGGAAGTTCCGATCCTTCTTTCCAATTTTGTGTAAACTCCTCTGAAAACATCTTCTAGTATTTTATAAGACACTTTGCATCCACTTAGGTCTCAGAAGGAAGAAGATGTGACTTCAAGGGTACCACCGGTCAGATCGGTGGTGTGCACCGGTCAGACCGGTGCCCCCCTAAGAAAATAACTTTGAGCCAAAATGAGATATTTTCATCCCAACTTTTTCTGATGTTTTGGATAGGAAATAAAGAGTTGATATTGATCCAAAATTCATCAAAGAATGGAGGGTAACCCAATTTATTTGATAATTCGTGATTCTTCCAAGAGAGAGAGAGAGAGATAAATAAGGATGGATTTAGGGACTTGAGAAAATCTTCTGAATTCTGACTAGCCATCAATCAAACAAAGGAAACTATAGTTACAATCAAGTTGATTGGGTCACAAAGACCAAGAATCAAATATTTTTCAAAGAGAGCACACTTCCTACACATGCTAGTTGATTTTTTGAAAAGTCTATCCTATGTCACAAAGTGCTTGCATCCACTTCAAATGAATAGCTTATCAAGCATATTTGGCTCATACCTTCATCCTTGAGACACAAAGATGAGTGAAAGCAAGATATCAACCAAATATCTAGAGTGGCACACAAAAATTCACTTGAAGCAATTACATGCTAAGGATGACACACTAGCATGGTATTATGGCCTAGATGCATTATGGTATTCAATGAGGTTCATGAGAACATATTTTTTCCTTAAGACCATTTCATTTGTGCATATATTTAAATTTTGATTGGCTCTAGCTCTTACTTATTCTTTTGGAAGTTACACTTATCAAGAGCTTGCTTAGGGATGCACAAAAGAGTGAGACTACAAGATCACTAGAAGAAATTGCCAGTCCCACAAGTGACTCAAGTATTGTAATGAGCTCCCCCTCAAATAGTGCTAGAGATATTTTGAATTTCTCGATCAAAGCACTTTATTCAATTAAGAACTTGGTGAGGCTCATTCCAAACTTGGTCACAACACATAAATGATTTATTAATTGAAATGTGTCGAGTCTCTCATTACCTTTGACGCTAAATCACCCTTTTCTTTGAAGGTTGGGTCACTCCCGGGTCACCCCGCCATAGGGGTCAGGTCACCCTGCAGCACACAGAGGCGTACCGAGTCACCCGGGCACAGGTGTTGGGTCACCCATCCAAGTAGCCTCACTGGGTCGGCACCGGTCAGACCGGTGCCTGTCACGGGTCAGACCGGTGACCTCCAGTGCACACTCCTTAGGTGATTTTACCCTCCTTGTCCCTTGAATGTGTGGACATGTTACTAATTTAAGTCCTGCAACATAGATAAGGCAATGCTCTACTAGAAAGCCATTAAAAGCATCGAATGGCATGAGAGAGTAAATTTTCACAAAATAGTCAAAGTCCCTACCTCATGTTTCACCCATACAAGATAAGCGTCACATGAGTGTTCACAAAGGACTAAGAGTGACTTGGACTCAATCAAAGAGTACTAGTTACTGACATGTCATTGATTTCAAGATTTAAATGAATTTGCCCTTCACATGGCCAATTGATCAAACATGATTTCCAAGCCTTCTAACCATATGCTCAATGCATCTCTTTCAACCTACAAGCTCAGCAAGCTTTACTTGGTACCCAACACTTGTTGGGTTCTATTGGGTTAGCCACAAGGTTCTTAGGAACCCAAATAGCTCTCATGCTACATTGAGGTGAACTAATCTCCCTCATAGCACAAGTTCCATTCTTATCATTCCTAAGCTTATGGAAATCATAATGGACTAGATTTGATTTAGGAATGTTACCATTTGGACAATCTTTGCCCATGTGACCCTTTTGACGACATTCATAGCAAATGCGGCTTTTGTTCTTGTTGGTCACATCATTCCTTACAATTTCTTTTCCATACTTGCTTCTAAGCCTTGTTCTTGGAGAGGGGGTCATCTTTGACTTGTTCACTTGAGGGGTGGCAGGCTTGGCCGGCACCGGTCTCACCGGTGGTATGCATCGGTCTGACCGGTCACGGTCAGTGCCACGGCCCATCTTCATACTTGGGCACGAGTTGGCAAAGTGACCCTTCTCTCTGCACTTGTAGCACACTCTCCACTTGTTGGAATTTCTAGGCTTCTTGGAGAGTGATTCTTGTGCCTTGTGCTTGGTCGGGCGATACTGGGACTTGACTTGCCCAACCTTGCTCTTTTCTTGAATCTTGTTCTTGTGGGTCATTGTATGTTGTTTAGGGATTGAGCTAGTGATAGTTGATCCCTTCTAAAGCTTCTTCACCATGTCTTCACAGTTATCTTGAGAAGGTTGCATTTTGCTCTTCTCCTTCAACACATACAAGTCATTTGAAGCTTTTCAACCTCTTGCTTGAGTTCATCATTTTCTTTAGCAATGAGGTCATCACAAGATTCTACAAGTACATTCTCAATGCTAGATTGGCTTGCTTGAGACAAACAATCATTAGTGCAAGATAAATTAATTTGAGCATGTGAGCATGTGCATGTGTGAGATAGAGATTGTATAGATTGTACTGATGAAAGCACAACCTCATGGGCTATATCTTGTGTTGTATAAGAATCGACAAGCTTCTCGTAGAAACACTCAAGTCCCTTGTGATCGACTTGTAGAGCCATATGCTCACTAGTGAGTTTCGCTAGTTGGGCTTCTAGCTCATCATTGGCTTCTTCTTCTACTTTAGCTCTATATGCAAAAGATTGGATATCATGATCATATTTGTTAGCCAATGATTCATACTTACAAACCAAGGATGCGAGTTCGGATCTGAGAAGTTCAAGTTCTCTTGTCGGAGAGCTTGACACTTCAATCTTCTAGCTCTTAGCTCCCTTGGACTGTCTCTTCTTCTTGCTCTTCTTTTCTTTCTTGGCCATCAAGCAAGTTGGTGTGACCCTCATGGCACCGGTCTGACCGGTGGCTGTCACCCGTCTGATCGGTCCCTGCAGAGGGACAACATCTTTGCTTCTTTGATCTTCTTCTTGCTTGAGGGTTGATGCTTGATGATCAGTGGATGTTGTAGAGGTTGTAGGGCACATCTCCGCTGGTTCGTCTTCATCATCACTCCCAGTTTCATCCCATTTGGTGTGTACCAGTTCAAATAGTAATTTCCAAATGAGATGAGCATCTTCACCAATTCTTTGGCTCTTTAGGATAAGATACTTTAGTTCTCTACATACACAACTACACAAAATGTTAGTAATAACGGCATTGAGTCGCTTCTTCTCCAATTCCTTTGGTGAGACACATGTCTCATCCTTTGGAAGGATACTCGCAACCATAATGCGCTCAGCGGTAGGACCCAACACCTAAAGTGCAATGAGAACATTAGAGCGCCAAGAAGAGTAGTTTGAGCCATCTAGAGCTAGAGGCTCAAATGGTACCTCACAAGTTGTCGACATCAAAGAACTCCAAGCGGTTAAGCTCGGATCAGAGCATCTTGATGTCGCCTAGACGGGGGTTGAATAGGCGTGATGACCAAATTAAACTCTTTCTCCCCGAACACTTGAGCTGACAGTGCTCGACCGGTCAGACCGGTCAAGCACGGGACTTCACAGGTGACACCAGTCAGACCGGTGACCTTCACCGGTCAGGCCGGTGTAGCACAAAGCACCTGCAAAAACAACTTCAAGCACCTCTTGACTTCTAGCACGAACCAAACTTGGTGAGTAGCCTTTGTATATGATCACAAGCAAGGTAATAAACCCTGCACACACAAGTAGCACACCCAAGTAGATCGAAGCGGAAGCAAATCAATTATGCTAGAAAAACAACTTAGAGAGGCAAACCACACGAAGAAGCAAGGATTTGTTTCCAGAAGTTCACCACCCACTAAGGAATGGCTACGTCTCCATTGAGAAGCTTGTAAGGGACAATTCCCACAACAAGCTGGGTCCCTTTCAACCTCTTTCCTCCTTTCCACTATGGGGATCTTTTCCATGAAGAGGCAAGATCACAGCCCTTACAAACTTCCCGCTGCCCACCACAACCTTGGGAACTAGCCGGCGACGCCAAGCCATCTAAGAGGCAAACCTCGAAGAGTAATAAACGCTTCAAAGCTTGTAGACGCGAAACCAAAGTGCTAAAGCTATGGAAATGCTCTTGTTAGGTCACAAGGTCACTCTTGAGCTCACTTTCTCAACCCAACACAAAGAATATGGCTTGAATCCACAAATCTCACAAAGAGAGGGTTGGGGAGAACCACTAAGGCTTAGAGCTTGTTAGAAATGGCTTAAGACCTCAGCAATGGCACTAGAAACATCAACCTTCCACTGAAGAAGGCATGGGGTATTTATACCCCTCAAAGGATAAAATTAGTCGTTGGTCCTCGGGCGGCACCAGTCAGACCGGTGCCTCACACCGGTCAGACCGATGTTCGAAAAACTAGCCGTTGGGGCTAGCGGCACCGGTCAGACCGGTGCCCCTGACCGGTCAGACCCGAGACACCCCCAAAAACTCTTTCTAAGAAACTAGCACTTCACCACCAAGACGAAATGGCTCGGGTTAGGTTAGGAGGGTTTATTAGCACACTCTAAGGCTAGATCTCACTTAGGTCAACTAATTAGCACTTTGACTTGGTCAACTCGCTAAGTTGCATCCCTCTTGATAGTATGGCATACCTATACTCAAGAATGAATAAAAACACCTTCACGATCTCTTGAGCTTGAATATCTTCAATCTTGCCATACTTGATCAATATCCGCTTGAGGGCTTTCAACATAGCCTTTGACTTGAGCACGTCCATACTTGAGCTAATGACTTAGGATCTTTCCATCTAGCATAGGAGTGCACACTTGGATCCATGAGTCACTCCATATTGCCAATCTTAACGTGTTGATGACTTGCGTTGCTTCCCTCGGTTAAGGTTTGGATATGATACTTGAAGACCCCACAGATGCTAGAACTTCACTTAGCAAAACACTAATGGAGGCTTTGCTACAGCCCCGAAGATTGCTTAGTCCCTCACCCTAGACACCTCGGTTGATATCTTCATCACTTACCCAATCCACTTTTGAGTTCCACTTTGCTTCATACACAATTAACCTTCATTTGAAAAACCCGCTTCAAATGTCTGATCTTGATTGACAACGAATGTGCTAGATTCCAAATTAGAACCATAATGTGTACACTCATCCTTGTGTCCTCTTTCAATAAACACATGAAGCCTTGCACTTTGACTTAGAGAATTACCATCTTCTCTTTTGTGATCCTTATAATTTTAATCAAGCTATGTCTTGTTAATGGAGTTATCTTCATTTATTGCTTGATATTTATTAGTTATTCATTAGGATCATCCATATATTTGTCTTCTTCAATGTGAGTCATAAAATAGTCATCCAAAAATAAATACTTCAATAATTTCTCATGAATATATAAATAAGACCTGCTCACAATCTTAGACAAATACATTAGTCCTTAATCACCTTGTCATTCAATTCACAGAAATCCACTTAGGGGCCTATATGCACTTCCAATCTCCCGCTTTTTGGTGATTGATGATAACTCGATTGAAGCTTATAAATAAAATATTAAAGCACAAATAAATTCTTAGATATAGCTGAAGCCCCCCTGAATTTGTGCCTTGAGTTGAAATTCAAAAATTTGGCCTTAAATGCCAATTGCACAAATTTGGGAGAAAGCACGTGTGAGCTCCCCCTATATCTTAGAATCAGTGGAGTGCAACATGTGTCAGACCAGTCAAGCACTGGACTTCGCAGGTGACACTGGTCAGACCGGTGACCTTAACCGGTCAGGCCGGTGTAGCACAGAGCACCTGCAAAAATAACTTCAAGCACCTTTTGACTTCTAGCACGAACGAAACTTGGTGAGTGGCCTTTGTAGATGATCACAAGCAAGGTAATGAGCCCTGCACACACAAGTAGCACACCCAAGTAGATCGAAGCAGAAGCAAATCAATTATGCTAGAAAAATAACTTAGAGAGGCAAACCACAAGAAGAAGCAAGAATTTGTTTCCCGAAGTTCACCACCCACTAAGGAATGGCTACGTCTCCATTGAGGAGCTTGTAAGGGACAATTCCCACAACAAGTCGGGTCTCTTTCAACCTCTTTCCTCCTTTCCACTATGGGGATCTTTTCCACGAAGAGGCAAGATCGCAGCCCTTACAAACTTCCCGTTGGTCACCACAACCTTGGGAGCTAGCCGGCGACGCCTAGCTGTCTAGGAGGCAAACCTCCAAGAGTAATAAACGCTTCAAAGCTTGTAGATGTGAAACCAAAGTTCTCAAGCTATGGAAATGCTCTTGCTAGGTCACAAGGTCACTCTTGAGCTCACTTTCTCAACCCAACACAAAGAATGGCTTGAATCCACAAATCTCACAAGGAGAGGGTTGGGGAGAACCACTAAAGCTTAGAGCTTGTTAGAAATGGCTTAGGACCTCCGCAATGGCACTAGAAACAGCAACCTTCCACTGAAGAAGGCTTGAGGTATTTATACCCCTCAAAGGAGAAAACTAGTTGTTGGTCCTCGGGCGGCACCGGTCAGACCGGTGCCTCACACCGATTAGACCGGTGCTCGAAAAACAAGTCGTTGGGGCTAGCGGCACCAGTCAGACCGGTGCCCCTGACCGCACTTCACCACTGTTGACGGTGTATTTTTGTGCACCTAGCATGTTCATTACACTTTGGTTTGGATTTGATTAAGGGACTAACCCGCCACTAGGCACACTAATCATATAACAAGTTCATCTTTGTGCATGCATTTGGAAGTGTTGTGTTTATGTAGGAAAACATGGACATAAAGGACGGATTCGCAACAAGTTCAAAGGAGCATTCATGGAGTCTTGTTCGTGTTCATGAGCTTGCTGAAATCACTTCCAATGGTGGTGAGGACCGAAGTGCTACGAGGAACACCCCCGAGGATTGAAGCGTAAAAGATCAAACTTCATGCAAAGAGAGCCTCCATCTTGGACGCGAGGATAACAGCATCAAAATCATGCAAGTGGAGGGGGCAAAGTACATAAATGCGCGAGGACCCACGGAGCAAAAGGGGCGACCGAACCGGGCCGAATTGGGCCTGGGCCGGCCGGCCCAGGCCGGCCGGCCCAGCCCACTTCCGGCACCGGTTCGGTCCCGTTTTCCTTGCCCTCGAAGGATCTTCGACCCTAAAACCCCCGAGGCGCCGCCAACACCGAAGGGAGGAGTCATTCGCACCAGAAGGCCATCCACAAGCTAGAGAGAGAGGAGGAGGATCTCCGGCGGGAGATCAACCACCTCGAAGGAAGCACCCTCTCATGGAGAAGAAGGAAGACACCGGCGGAAGGGAAACCATGATCAACGGTGCCATGATCAGCACCTTGATGGGGTAATCTTCTCATTCGTCCATGGGTTGTAATCGATCTTGAGATGTAATCGCACTTTGTCGGATTATCTATCTATCATCTTGTGTTGAATATACTTTAATGCTTAAGGTTCACTACCGTGCCGTAGAGGGAGTACGAGCTCCAATGCTTCCTTGGATCCATTCAATACGCCGTGTCCATCAAAGGTCTAGTCATGAATACCTTCGCGTAGTGACAGTACGAGAGGAGGGAAAGGGCCAAACCGTGGTCACAACCCCGATAGATTAGATTGGTTTTTCATTTCTTTAAGCGATTGCATGCTCTAGTATCGTAGACCCATGGGCGAGTGTCTTCTACCTTGATCGTTTATCATTCTCTCTAGTGCTTTTAGTTGTTTTCTAGTATAATAGTAGTTAGGGTTTTAGTAGCTAGTGTGTCGTTGTTGATCGAACGCTTGTAATCCCCTTGCTCCGCGGATTGACAAGAACCTTGGGAATCCCGTGGTGAAAAAGGTGTGGGGTCCGTACTCTTGCGGATAGTAGAGGGATACGTCTTTTATCCGTCAACAAGCCCCTTTTTCTGGCGCCGTTGCCGGGGAGCAAGTTAGTTTACATCGTTTGATTTGCATCTAACTTAGTTTTATATTTTAGTTTATCTTTTATTTGCCATATCTAACATATATTATCTAGAAAAACACTTGTTTCGTTTTTGTTTTTGTTTTTATCTTATTGTCTAGATGGAGTTCGTTAATCAACCCGTGGAAGAATCGGAGAAATCATTAAGGGATTACGCTAGCCCTCGATGTGAAGACATAAAAGTACAAGAGTCGGATTCGAAGCTCTAAGCGACCAAGTATGAAATTAAATCCAAGATCATCAAGATGGTGGCGGAAAACCCATTTGAAGGGATGGTTACGGAGAACCCATATAGACATATAAGGGATTTCACGACAATATGCAACACGGTGCGTCAAGAAGGAGTTCCCGATGAATGGTTCAAATGGAATCTCTTTCCCTACTCACTTGCCGGCAAAGCAAAGACATGGTATTCGGTTGCGTCCTTTGAAGTTGAAGGCAATTGGAACAAGTTGACAAAGAAGTTTTGCGAGAAGTTCTTTCCAATTAGCAAGGTTCAACATCCAAGGAGGCAAGTGATCACTTGCATGCAAGGAGAAGAGGAAGGGATAGACCAAGCCTGGGATAGGTTTAATGAATTAATCGAACAAGGACCAAAACTCGGCTTCACCGGTGACGTACTCTTGCATACATTTTTCTTTTCCCTAACCCCTAGTTGCATGCGACACGTCAAAATGTGTGCAGGTGGGGATCTCATGGAGAAAACACTCACGGAAGCCGCCCAACTTCTACAAAAAGTTAGTAAAGCGGCTGCCATGCGAAGAGATTGGGAAACAAGACTTGCGGAAGAGCCGGAATTCAATTCAAGGAACAAGAAGCTTGCTGATTTTTCTAAAGAGGCAACCCCAGAAGTCACAAAAGAGGAGCCAATCATGAAAAAGCTTGAACAAGAACACATCAAGTCAAGAACTACACCAAGCGTTGACTTCGCCGCACCAAAGGAGGCGAACAAGAGAAGCATGTCAAGCGCGAAGCCACTAAGGGAGTTCGAGCCAATGGATTGGGTTCCTATTGATTACGGAGAAGTATTCGACAAGAGAAGACCGTTCCCTAATCAAAAGGGAATGGCAAGAGCATTGGAAGTGAATTTCCCACCGGAGAAGAAAGCTGAAAATTCATACGACCTCGAAACCACCGGTGAGATTTTTGAAAAGCTCTTTGGAGATGACGTGGTGGATCCGGAACATATTGCCGAGGTGAAGAGAATCATGGGGATCAAACCCGAAGCATCACCATACGCTCGCCTCGCTGAAATTTACTCGATAGGATCCGAAGAAGAAGAGAAGATGACGCCACACTTGAGTTGCGAGATCAACGGAGTTCAATGCAAAGCTTTATGCGACATCGGAGCCCAAGTAAGTGTTCTATCTTCTAAAATTTACGATAAAGTTCAATACCACAACCTAGACTTAGCTCCAACATCAACGAAATTAATTATGGGAGATGGTAGAACTATCAAACCTCTAGGTATTGCTTGCAACATGAAAGTAAAAATCTCTAGAAACTATATACCAACCGATTTCTTTGTTATTGATGCTTACCATAGTAATTCTGATCATATAATCTTAGGTAGGCCTTTTCTTAAGTTGGTTGATGCCGTGTTAGATGCCGGAGAAGGCAAAGTAACAATGAACCTTAATGGAACAAAGTACACATATAACTTTCTTCGTGCTTCTAAACACCTTACACCTTTTCCTCCCGAAGATGAAGAAGTAGAAGAGATAGATAGTCTTTGTTTTGTTGAAACCCTTAGAGACCCACTGCAAAGAGCGATGGAAAATCAAATTAGTAATCAACAAGATGAAGAACTAGAGGAAGCAACAAAAGTCTTAGAGCCGCATGATGGTAGTGTGGAGGAAGAGAAATTCGAAGACATAGGAGAAATCAAACCTGAGGAGCCACAAGTGCCCGAGGTAGACCTTAAACCTTTTCCCAAGGGATTAAAATATGAATTTTTGGGCCCAGACAAAACTTATCCAGTCATTGTGAGCGACGAGTTGAGTCCTGAAGAAAATGAAGCGTTGCTGATTTTATTAAAAAAACATAGGAAGGTGATTGGATATTCCATTAACGATCTCAAAGGTATTAGCCCAGCCTTTTGCACTCATCGTATACCAATGGAAGACCAATGTAAACCTGTAGTGGACCATCAAAGGAGGCTAACCCATGCCATGCGAGAGGTAGTAAAGAAAGAGGTTATCAAGTTACTTGATGCTGGAATCATCTACCCGGTTCCGCATAGCGAATGGGTGAGCCCGGTACATTGTGTACCGAAGAAAGGAGGTTTGACCGTGGTGAAGAATGAGAAGAACGAGTTGATACCGCAAAGAACCGTGACCGGGTGGCGGATGTGTATCGATTACCGTAAGCTTAACAAAGCGACGAAGAAAGATCACTTCCCCCTACCGTTCATAGACGAGATGCTCGAGAGGTTAGCAAACCACGCTTATTTTTGCTTTCTTGATGGATACTCGGGGTTCATGCAAATTCCTATTCACCCGAAAGATCAACATAAGACAACGTTTACGTGTCCTTACGGAACGTTTGCATATAGGAGGATGCCCTTCGGCCTATGCAACGCTCCGGCCTCTTTTCAACGTTGCATGATGGCCGTGTTCTCGAAATTCATCGAAGAAATTGTTGAAGTGTTTATGGATGATTTTTCCGTTTACGGGAAGACGTTCATGGATTGCTTAGCAAACTTAGAAAAGGTCCTTACAAGGTGTGCGGAGGTAGATTTGGTTTTAAATTGGGAAAAGTGCCACTTCATGGTTAAGCAAGGCATAGTGCTCGGACATGTTATATCCGAGAGAGGAATTGAAGTGGACAAGGCTAAGGTAGAGACGGTTGAGCAACTCCCACCTCCTACGGATGTTAAGTCCTTAAGGAGCTTTCTAGGCCATGCCGGATTCTATAGAAGATTCATAAAGGACTTCTCGAAGATCACTAAGCCTTTAACACATCTCCTTCAAAAGGATGTGGCTTTCGACTTTGACGAGAAGTGCCTAGTGGCATTCCGGACCTTGAAAAATGCGTTGGTGAGTGCTCCCATCATCCAACCTCCGGATTGGAGCCAACCTTTCGAGATCATGTGTGACGCAAGTGACTACGCCGTAGGCGCGGTCTTGGGTCAAAGAAAGGAAGGCCGAGTTCACGCCGTTTACTACGCTAGCAAAACACTTAGTGGGGCACAATTAAATTATGCCACTACGGAAAAAGAGTTGCTAGCGGTGGTATTCGCTTTCGAAAAATTCAGATCTTACATCGTGAACTCGAAGGTCATTGTTTACACCGATCACGCAGCTATCAAGTATCTCTTGGCAAAGAAGGAAGCTAAACCACGTTTGATTCGTTGGATCCTTCTTCTCCAAGAGTTTGATGTTGAAATTCGTGATAAAAAGGGGGTGGAGAATGTTGTGGCCGATCATTTGTCTAGGATGAATCGTGGACAAGATGATAAAGAGCCCATAGAAGATAAAATGGGAGATGACCACCTCTATAGAGTGCTCGATAAAGATACTTGGATGATCGACATCATTCGAGCAATTCGAAAGATGCCCCTCGATCATCTAGATAAAAACACTCAAAGGAAGATAATCTCTGAAAGTAAGAAATATTTTTGGGATGCTCCATACCTCTTCAAACTTGGCAATGATGGAGTAATGAGAAGATGTGTGCCAAGGGAAGAGAGGGTTGAGATTCTAAGGAAGTGCCACTCGGCGGAGTACGGTGGACACTATAGCCATTTTCGAACCGAAGCAAAAGTATGGTCGAGCGGATTCTATTGGCCGGAGATGCATGAAGATACTAAATGATATGTTGCGTCATGCCCCGAATGCCAAAGAACCGGAAACATCTCTCAAAGAAATTCTATGCCTTTGAAATACAACTTGCAAATCGACATATTCGATGTATGGGGCATAGACTTCATGGGGCCTTTTAAAAACTCATTTGGATTCGAGTATATACTTGTTATGGTTGATTATGTATCCAAGTGGGTAGAGGCTATACCATGTCGTAAAGCTTGCACGGAGGAGTCCATCACTATGATCAAGAACGTGATTTTTCCCCGTTTCGGTACACCGAGAATCTTGATAAGTGATGGAGGAACTCATTTCACCGGGAAGAACTTCAAAAAGTGCTTGTCCAAGTTGGGAATTGAGCATAGGGTCTCCACGGCCTATCACCCACAAACCAACGGACAAGCGGAGATGTCGAATAGGCAATTAAAAAGCATACTCAACAAGACCATAGAGAAGGGAGGCAAGGATTGGTCAAAGAAATTAGACGGAGCTTTATGGGCTTATCGAACGGCGTTTAAAACACCGATAGGTATGACCCCTTATCAATTCGTCTATGGAAAGGCTTGCCACCTTCCGGTTGAGTTGGAACATAAAGCCTATTGGGCGATTAAAGAGATGAACCTTGATCTCGATGCCGCGGTGGTGAAACGAAGAATTCAAATAAGCGAGCTAGAGGAGTTGAGGTTGAAAGCTTATGAAAACGCAAGCATATACAAAGAGAGAATCAAAAGGTGGTATGATAAAAGATTGAAGAAAAAAGAATTTAAAGAAGGAGATAAGGTCCTCCTCTACAATTCGAGGTTTAAAACCTTCGGAAAGGGGAAATTGCAAAGCAAGTGGGACGGACCTTATGTTGTGCATTCGGTGTTCTCCAACGGAGCGGTAACCATTATGGATATAAACGGCGACCAATTTGTGGTGAATGGATAGCGGCTTAAGGTTTACTACGAACCCAATGTCGTGCCCCTTCACCATGTTGACGTCTTCACCATGGAGGAAGAGCCCGAACGTCCCGCCTAGGACGAAAAACAAGGCATCAACTTCGTAAATAATTTTTCTTTTAGTTTTACCGGGAGTTTTTCGCGAAGATTTGCGGGCCAACTTTTTCCCGTGGGCTAAGGAAGAAAAAAATAGGGCGGTGTGCAAAAACCGGACCGGCTCGGCCCCCGAGGCGGGGGTGGGCCGGCCGGCCCGGGCGGACCGGCACGGGGGGCCCGACGCCCGATGACGCCGAATTTCGCCCGAATTGCTCCTTTTTGACTTCCTTGTTTGGTCGGAAAATTTTAAGGGAAGTGTAAAAAAGGAAAATAAGGTTCCCGGGGCTTTTCTCTCGGGACTATTTATTTGGCCGAATTGGGAGCTCGAGAATCAAACCTTTCAAGCAATGTGTTGCACCCTTGTAGCGACCATTGAGCCTCCAAAAAGCTTAGAGTTGAAGCTAGAAGCCAAGAAGCCATCAATGGAGGAGGCGATGCGATGCGAGCTCAAGCTACCCGTCAAGAGGACCGCACGTATCCGTTGTGGAGGACGTGTCCCGACCGGAGCTCTTGCATCTCGCAACCCCGTCGAAGGAGAGAAGGTCCCTACACCCGTCCGAAGGTCGGCACGCCTCCAAGGCATCAAGCGTAAAGATTACAAGGAGGTGTCGCCGGAGCCTAAGGATTATGGGGATAGCGACTACTCCGACGATCGTAGCCCGAGCTCGTGGGCGGCCGCCGGTAGAGATGATGATGATTGGGATGAGCAGCCCAATGAAAGGACTCCCGAAGGCCCTAACGGCGACAGCAACGACAGTGGCGAAGGCAACGACAATGGAGGTGGCGACGACGGTGGTGACAACGGTGGAGATTATGGCGACGACGACCCCTTCGGATTGCATCCGGTGTGCTGTCGAGTTTGCCGTCAATCCATCGCGGATCTCTACACGTCGGCCGACGAATGTCTCCAAGCCATGGAAGCGATGAAGCAGCATATGGAGGACTTGGAGCGCGTAGTTGAAGATGACTACAAGTTCCTTAACCGCAACGTGCGCAAACTTTTCGGCATGGTTGGAAACATGAGAGGCAAGTGGTGCAAAACTTGCTTGAAGTACCACTAGATCTAGTTTACCCCTTAGGATTTTGTAAGATACGACGAGGACGTCGTATGTTTTAAGTGTGGGGGAGAGCTAGCTCGCTAGCCTTAGCTTTTGAACTTCAAATTTAGGTTCGGTTTAATCTTCGTATGTGAGTCTTAGTGTTTTAATGAGTCTTTAGTTTTTGGGTCTGTTTTAAAATTTTTGCAAGTGTCTTAAATTAGTGTTGAGTCAAGAAAACCAAATAAAAAGAGTCTTTATATATATCTTTGTGTTTTATGTATTGTTTATCTTTATTTACTTGTTTGTTTAATCTTCAATTCTTGATATATGAACACAAGTATGTGGTTTGAAAAACGTTTACCGTGGTGCTTAGTGGAATCGCTACTACTTAAAGTACCCATACCGCACTTCGATCTTGAGCTTCACATGTTAGTTGTGCTATGTTCGATGCTAAAAATTGGAGGATTTCAGTTCTGAAAATTATTTTAAAACCCTTGTAATAAAGGTTAGGCAAAACCTCTTTTTCCAAGTTGAGAGTAAGAAAAAATTCCTATCCAAAGCCAAGTTTATTTTTTTCGCTCCACCATAAGTGTGATTAGCACGATGAGTTAGGCTAGGACCCTTCTCTCTTGGTGAGTTTTAATTTCAAGCAATGATCATGTTCTTGTGCTTATCTTTTGTTGCTAGCCTCGTCATATATTCGGTAACGTGACATTCACAACGAAAGTCGCGTATATCGCCGAATTCCATACCCAACCCTATACATCTCTTTTGTACATCGTATTCCTTGAACACAACCTATTTTCAAAGTTTCGTCTCGTCTCTAGCATGATTTATTTAAAAATTCAGATTGTATGCATGCGAGGAAAGAGAGAATTGAAGGCTTTGAAAAGTTGTCAAGAGAGAGAAAAATAAAGAGAAAAAGTATGTGTATGGAAAAGAAAGAAAGAAAGAAAGAAAGAAAGAAAAATCATATGTGAATGAAAGAAGAAAAAGAAAAAAAAAGGAAAAGATGAGTTAGCAATGAAGATATGAGAGGGATGGATCAAGTGAAAGAAAAAAAAATAATAAAGTGTAAGGAAGGATGTCACGTTGATTGTGAGACGAAACTTTTACTCTATTTCCAACCATGTGCAATCCGACAACGAGGACATCATCGGTGCCTTGTAGTCACAATTTTCTTTTGCCCTTGCACATGTCCACCATTCTAAATCTTCTCATCCTTGATATCCCTACATATGGTTAATTCTCATGATCATTGGCTTTGAAAGGTAGACAACCATTAGAGGAAGTTCTTAGTTTGACAATACTTGTGTTGATTGCGCTAGCCCTACCTATAGCTCCACTTTACATGATATATGAGAGATTAATGGGAGGTGAGAGTTTTATAAAATTTGGTTAGGATAGCCACTTCATATGAGTGACTTGAGAGAGCTTGGAGAAAGGTTTTTGTCTAATACTTGTTGCAGGAATTTTTGTTTTAAAAACCATAAAAACCCTCCGATGGAAGCAAAGGAGTAAGCATGGCTGAAATTGAAGACTTCGAGTGAAGAGTTTGAGTTGTGGGGTAAATCTTGACGTGGTAAAAGTTCTAAACGCCCATGTTTATGTTTGATTATCATTACTTTGTGTTTATGTATTAAAGATGAGGAGATTGACTAACTTGTGAAGGAGGATTAATGATACACGATTACACCCCTTGGACGAAATTCTTTTACGAGTACTTGCTCGAGGACGAGCAAGAGCTAAGTGTGGGGGAGATGTTGACGGTGTATTTTGGTGCACCTAGCATGTTCATTACACTTTGGTTTGGATTTGATTAAGGGACTAACCCGCCACTAGGCACACTAATCATATAACAAGTTCATCTTTGTGCATGCATTTGGAAGTGTTGTGTTTATGTAGGAAAACATGGACATAAAGGACGGATTCGCAACAAGTTCAAAGGAGCATTCATGGAATCTTGTTCGTGTTCATGAGCTTGCTGAAATCACTTCCAATGGTGGTGAGGACCGAAGTGCTACGAGGAACACCCCCGAGGATTGAAGCGTAAAAGATCAAACTTCATGCAAAGAGAGCCTCCATCTTAGACGCGAGGATAACAGCATCAAAATCATGCAAGTGGAGGGGGCAAAGTACATAAATGCGCGAGGACCCACGAAGCAAAAGGGGCGACCGAACCGGGCCGGGTGGGCTGGGCCGGCCGGCCCGGGCCGGCCGGCCCGGCCCACTTCCGGCACCGGTTCGGTCCCGTTTTCCTTGCCCTCGAAGGATCTTCGACCCTAAAACCCCCGAGGCGCCGCCAACACCGAAGGGAGGAGTCATTCGCACCGAAGGCCATCCACAATCTAGAGAGAGAGGAGGAGGATCTCCGGCGGGAGATCAACCACCTCGAAGGAAGCACCCTCTCGTGGAGAAGAAGGAAGACACCGGTGGAAGGGAAACCATGATCAACGGTGCCATGATCAGCACCTTGATGGGGTAATCTTCTCATTCGTCCATGGGTTGTAATCGATCTTGAGATGTAATCGCACTTTGTCGGATTATCTATCTATCATCTTGTGTTGAATATACTTTAATGCTTAAAGTTCGCTACCGTGCCGTAGAGGGAGTACGAGCTCCAATGCTTCCTTGGATCCATTCAATACGCCGTGTCCATCAAAGGTCTAGTCATGAATACCTTCGCGTAGTGACAGTACGAGAGGAGGGAAAGGGCCAAACCGTGGTCACAACCCCGATAGATTAGATTGGTTTTTCATGTCTTTAAGCGATTGCATGCTCTAGTATCGTAGACCCGTGGGCGAGTGTCTTCTACCTTGATCGTTTATCATTCTCTCTAGTGCTTTTAGTTGTTTTCTAGTATAATAGTAGTTAGGGTTTTAGTAGCTAGTGTGTCGTTGTTGATCGAACGCTTGTAATCCCCTTGCTCCGCGGATTGACAAGAACCTTGGGAATCCCGTGGTGAAAAAGGTGTGGGGTCCGTACGCTTGCGGATCGTAGAGGGATACGTCTTTTATCCGTCAACAACCACCAAAATGAAATGGCTCAGGTTAGGTTAGGAGGGTTTGTTAGCACACTCTAAAGCTAGATCTCACTTAGGTCAACTAATGAGCACTTTGACTTGGTCAACTCGCTAAGTTGCATCCCACTTGATAGTATTGCATACCTATACTCAAGAATGAATAAAAACACTTCCACGGTCTCTTGAGCTTGAATATGTTCAATCTTGCCATACTTGATCAATATCCGATTGAGGGCTTTCAACATAGCCTTTGACTTGAGCACGTCCATACTTGAGATAATGACTTAGGATCTTTCCATGTGGCATAGGAATGCACACTTGGATCCATGAGTCACTCTATATTGCAAATCTTAACATGTTTATGACTTGCATTGCTTCCCTCGGTTAAGGTTTGGATATGATACTTGAAGACTCCACGGATGCTAGAACTTCACCTTAGCAAAACACTAATGGCGGCTTAGCAACGGCCCCAAAGATTGCTAAGTCCCTCACCCTAGACACCTCAGTTGATCTCTTCATCACTTACTCAATCCACTTTTGAGTTCCACTTTGCTTCATACACAATTAACCTTCATTTGAAAAATCTGCTTCAAATGTTTGATCTTGATTGACAACGAATGTGCAAGCTTCCAAATTAGAACCATAATGTGTACACTCATCCTTGTGTCCTCTTTCAATAAACACATGAAGCCTTGCACTTTGACTTAGAGAATTACCATGTTCTCTTTTGTGATCCTTATAATTTTAAATCAAGCTATGTCTTCTTAAGGGAGACCATGAATTGATCTTCTTAAATTGTCCCAACATTTATCTTCATTTATTGCTTGATATTTATTAGTTATGCATTAGGATAATCCATATATTTGTCTTCTTCAATGTGAGCCATAAAATATTCATCCATAAATAAATACTCCAATAATTTCTCATGAATATATAAATAAGACATGCTCACAATTTTAGACAAATACATTAGTCCTTTACTCGCCTTGTTATTCAATTCACCAAAATCCACTTAGGGGCCTATATGCACTTTCACTGGGTCCTCATTTCGATTTGGTGATCCTTGGTTTTCAAGCTGGTCCAATCGGTCGTCCTGACGGAATCCTCCTGAATCCTTGGTTCGAACTAGTGATCCTTGGTCTGTCAGCTTCTTGTTGTTCACTTCATCTCCATATTTAGTTGTACCGTCATCTTCATGTATATACCTAAGGACAACTAAAGTATAACTTTTAGGTAGTACAACATTCTAATACATAAAGAAGTTAATTTCATCTAGGAGAGAGTTCACCTCTTGTAGTTTCTTTGCACGACTTTGGGTGATTGGTCCAATGTGCACTTCTTTTTGTGTAATAGATGCATCATCCTGTGTAAGATCTGGTGTATCAAATAAAGGCATCTGAGTTACATATTGTTGGGATGTCCTCATCATGTCATCAGTCATCCCTTCATGTACTCCAAATGATATTGGTTCCCTGTGTCATGCTTGTCAGCTAGGTCGACATGTTCATCTTTCATTTCATGCTTCAACATCACGTGCTACTAATAATTTCAACCTCATCCATTGTGATTTATGGACATCTCCGGTTATTAGTGTCTCTGGCTTTAAATATTATTTAGTCATTCTCGATGATTGTTCTCATTGTTTGTGGATATTTCTTTTGTAGCTGAAATATGACACTTTTTCGACCCTGTCACATTTTTTCGCATATGCCCGCACTCAGTTCGGCGCCTCCATCAAGGTAGTACAGTGCGACAATGGTCGTTGAGTTTGACAACTCCAACTCCCGCACGTTCTTCCTCACCCATGGCGCCCACCTGCGAATGTCCTGCCCCTATACTTTCGCCCAAAACGGTAAAGCAGAGCACATCATTCGTACCGTCAACAACATGGTGCGCTCTCTTCTTTTTCAGGCTTGCATTCCGCCAACCCACTGGGCCGAAGCTCTTCACACAACCACACACCTGCTGAACATCCTCCCCACCAAAACACTGCAGTTCTCCACACTGGACCTTACCCTCTTTAGCATCGCGCCCGTGTATGATCATCTACGGTTGTCTCTGCTATCCAAACCTTTCCACCACAGCCACATGCAAACTGGCCCCTCGGTCTACCCTCTGTGTTTTCCTGGGATAGAGTATCAGTGTCTTGATCTAGATAGCAATCGGATCAGCATATGTCGTCATGTCATCTTCGACGAGTCCACCTTTCCCCTAGCTAAGGAGTCCACCCCACCGGCCGCCACAGACTTCGATTTCTTGGATACTGATGACACCAGTGTGCTGCCCCCATAGGCGCCCCACTGTTTTCCCCTGTAGGACACCCCATCGCCGTGCCTCCAGCACCATCTGTGGTGCCCCGCATAGCACCAGCCGCCTCGCCGACATCCGCACCACACGTGGCCCCAGTTTCCTCGATGCCCACGCCACGTGTGGCCCCGGTCACCTCGCCGACACTCGCATCACATGAGGCCATGACCACCTCACCGACGCCTGTGCCACACGCGGCCACGGCTTCGATCGCCTCGCCATCGTCCGTGCCACGCACGACCACAACCACCTCATCGTCTCCCAAGCCTCGCCCTCCGTACCCAACATCGCCGGTGCTCTGCGCCACCTTGTCGCCCTTCATGCTGCACACGGCCACGCCGTGCATGTCGCCCCTAGCTGTGGCCAGGGTTAACTAAACCGCCAGGGGACCGGTTCCCATGAAAGTAAAAACCAGACCGGTTTACCAGTGAAACAGGCCGGTTTACGTGCTCGCGAATTTGTAGGCACGGTTTTGGGGTGGGAACCGGTCCGGTTCGTGTACCGAGCCGGACCGGTTCCACCGGGAACCGGTCGAACCGGACCGGTTCCCACCGGTTTTGCGAACCCTAGTTGTGGCACCCCCGCGGCCCTCCGCCTGGCTTCCCGGTGCGCCCCTGTCGACTGACGTACGGTCGCCGCCCTGTCCCAGTCGTGTCGTCCGCCCCTGCCTCAACACCAGCATCTGTTGTTCAGGCCGCCAAGCCGCTAGTGCCGGTCCATCCGACCGCCCCCCCTACCGCGTGGTGTTGTGGCCATCCCGCCTGGGGTCAAGCAACATCAAATGACCACCAAGGTGAAGTAGGGCCTCCGCTTCCCGGCCGCGTACACCGCCGCCCCTCTGTCACCGATCCCAAGACGTATCGTGGCGCCCTGGCTATCTGAATTGGAGGGCTGTCATGGAAGAGGAGTACAATGCCCTGCTACTCAACAAGACTTGGAATCTGGTCGATCGTTTTGCAGGGACAAATATTGTCTCTGGCAAATGGATCTTCAAGCATAAGTTTAACACCGATGGCACACTGGAACGCTACAAGGCTTGATGGGTTGTACGAGGCTTCACCTAGCGACTGGGCATTGACTTTGATGAGACCTTTAGCCTAGTGGTCAAGCCAGCAACAGTTCGCATGGTCTTGTTCCTTGCCCTGTCTCAGTAGTGGCCCGTTCATCAGCTCGACGTCAAGAACGCCTTCCTCCATGGGATTTTAGCTGAGACCATGTACTTCTGCCAGCCTGCTGGATTTGAGGACACCTCCCGCCCCGATCTCGTGTGCTGTCTCAACAAGTCCTTGTATAGCCTGAAGCAGGAACCACGGGCATGGTACAACCGCTTTGCCTCCTTCCTGCTATGCCTCGAATTTGTGGAGTCCAAGGCCGACACCAGCTTGTTCGTGCTTCGTGTGGATCCGACACAACTTACCTGCGTCTTTACGTCGATGACATTGTGTTGTCTGCCTCCTTAATGGCCCTTCTCCTGTGCATCATCTCAGCTTTGCAGCAGGAGTTCTCCATAAAGGACCTTGTCACTTCCAGGGTATGCACGTCCAGTGCCGATCAGATGGTTTTCTTCTCTCCCAATGCCAGTATATGTTGGACATCCTGGACCAGGCTGGTATGGCCGATTGCAAGTCCTGCTCCGCTCCGGTTGACACCAACCCCAAGCTGTCCTCCACCATTGGTACAACACTTCAACATCTGAGGCAACTGACTTTCGCAGGCTTGTTGGAGCCCTGTAGTACCTCATCTTCACTCGGACAGATATTGCTTACGCAGTTCAGCAAGTCTGCTTGCACATGCATGCTACACGGGATATTCATCACCTGGCTACACTGAAGTGGATTCTTCGCTATGTTTGTGTCACTCTGCACCTGGGCCTCCACCTTCACCCTCCAGCATTGAAGACCTTGTGGCATACTTCGATGCTGATTGTGCCAGTTGCCCACACACTCGCCGGACCACCTCAGGATATGTTGTGTTCCTTGGTGACAACCTCATCTCTTGGTCTTCCACGCGTCAGGCGACTGTCTCTCCCTCTAGTGCTGAAGCTGAGTATTGTGCTGTCTCCAACGCGGTTGCTGAGGCCACCTGGCTTCGTCAGCTCTTGCTAGAGCTTCACGCACCCCTTCACCGTGCTACCATAGTCTTCTATGACAACATCAACACCATCTACATGTCTAGCAACCTAGTTTAACATCAACACACGAAGCATATCGAGATTGATCTCCACTTCGTCCGTGAATGCGTCGCTCTTGGACAAGTCAAGGTCCTGCATGTTCCCACAGGCTCCCAGTACGCCGACACCTTCACCAAAGGCCTACTGTCATCGGTCTTCGGGGAGATTCGGTCCAGCTTTAACGTCGATGGCAACGACGATCAAATTGCGGGTGGTGTTGGCAAGACTGTATTAGGTCGGCCCCTATGGGCCTTGGGTTTCTACCGCACTACTAGGAATGATGCCTTGGCCAACGCCTATATTTGGTTGCAATATGGCCATTTTGGTTGCAACTGGAATCACTTGCATCTAAGTTTTTTGGTGGACAGATGGTTGTAATTGGAACGGTGTAATAGCCTCAGGCAACCATTTGATGTGGCGTTGCAACAAATTTTTCTATTGCAAGGAACAAGAAAATATATTGCCACCAATGCATGGTTGCAAGAACAAACATTGCGACGAACAAATTTGCCTAATGCAACCAACACTTCGTTGCAAAATAAAATTTTGTAACGAACAAAATAGCCTTATGCAACCAATACTTGGTTGCAAGAACAAATATTGCAATGATTAGATTGGTTGTCTTAGGTACTAATGCGACGAAACACTTGGCTGTAATATTCCGTGGTTGCCACTAATGAATGTGTTGCAATAGAAAAGTATTGCCATTCTAAAACTACGTGGTCATATGGTCATATTACCACGAAATTTGATCCATTGCATTACATTGCTCTTGCAACATATCAGATATGATGACAATAGATGATATGATAATGCAAAGCATAAAGTTCGTTGTTATAATGCATATTGCAACCAAAATCAATGGTTGCCTATTATTCTATCGCAACGAGGTGAATTTGAATAGCAGTTTACAAATCAATTGCACAGCATGCACATCACATTTAATAATTGATACATTCTTTATTTAAAATTGTCTCAAACCAAAGTAACAGATAATGACCAGAATTCTTCTGAAAAGAACATGACCACAACTAACAAATAAAGACACCATATTTAACTAAGTTCACAACATTGTTTAGCATATAATAAATGGATCTAAAAATTAGTTCCATGGTTGCTCCACGTCAATCAACTACACCATCATAAATAAGCATCTTTGTAACTCAGTCATTCTTATTGGCCGCCCATCAACAGTAAGCCATGGAAGGTATCTCTAATTGTTTTGGCTGTTTGAGTTTCTCTGCGAATCATGAAAACATATATGATCAAATTAATGGAGTAATTAGAAATCATAGAACAAGAGAAATTGAGATAGACAAATTAGGCTCCACTTGGGGTTTCAAAAAATTCAGATCCAAACACTTGTCAGGTTCATCAAATTTCAGTGAATTAAATACTCATGTGCATACAGACTGCATATGCGAAAAGAGCATATAACTACCAATGAGGAAGCTAATTCAATGCAAAACCAAGACAAGCATTCTGACGAGAGCTAATAACTCATATTATCAGATTGGTTATTACTTCTCTCTATTTATGTACTTTCGAGGTTAACAGAAACAGAACACATCTCATATCCATTCATTCTAAGCAATAACTCATATGCACATGTCAAGTAACTCTAGCATCAGATTTGGATAACAAAAAATGATGCATCAGCTTAGGGAGTACATATCCCTAGGAAAAAATTGTGTCTATTCACTTAAGGGGAAAATAGTTTAACAATTCAATCTATAAATAAATTATATGAGAATCCAATGGGACACTAAAATGTGAAATGTAGTTTATTATTCCCACAAATTAAACAAAACCAACAGCAACAAAAATTTATATGTTGCAGCATACACCAGATCAGTTCTTCAATACTATTAAATGTCAAGTTTAACTGTAGTCAGTAAATAAATTGGTGAACATCACTTGTTTCTTTACTTGAGGGCATACAGAACACAAGCCATAGGCAAAAATCCAGAAATTACATGGTAAACATCAGGTGCAGATTTAGTTATGACGTTATTCTAATCATCTTTTTTTTCGTTACAAGCAAACTGGATTTCAGTACATTGTACAAAGAACAATTAAGCATTGTGAATCAGCAATATCTCAATCAATTAACTAATCTATCTGCAAACAGAATTATCCAAAATCTATCACACATGGACTACTCTCTAATAGAACATGAACATATCAGAGTTCTAAGACAGCAGAGGGACCAAAGGAGAGGAGTATTACCCGGATCACAGGGCATATTCCTGACTTGCCATCTTTTTGCCTGTTAATGATGCATTACGCCAAACACTTTACCTACAGGTAAATCAAATCTGTTAGGATTGGGGCTCACCGAAACTAATGACAATAAGCAAAGGGATATGACTTAATAATCTGAAACTTATATTGCACATATGCAATATGAACTATGTTATTAGAAGTATAGTTTTTCAGTACTTCCCGATGAAAAGGAGTTCTAATAATTTATTCTAAACATATGAAAAGGAAGGGTCAACTGCATATTACATAGATTCAACCAGACAGTAAGCAGTTCAGGTGCGCAGGCCTCAGCTATACAACAACAACAACAACAACTTAGCCTTTTGTCCCAAGCAAGTCGGGGTAGGCTAGATAAGAAACCCAAAGGTACCACCAACATAAAGACACGTAGAAGAAGTCATGGCTCAGGAACGTTGATGGCTAGTCTCCAAGCGCCCCTATCCAAAGCTAAGTCCTTGGAGATATTCCACTCCCTAAGGTCTCTCTTGAGCGACTCATCCCGAGTCGGTTTAGGTCGACCTCTAACTTTCTTCACATTGTCGTCCCGCTCTAGGACCCCACTACGCACCGAGCCTCGGGAGGCCTTCGTTGGACATGTCCAAACCATCTCAACCGATGCTTTGGATCGGTTTCTCCTCAATTGGCGCCACCCCGACCCTGTCCCGAATATCATCGTTCCGTACTCTATCCCTCCTCGTGTGCCCACAAACCCAACGCAACATACGCATCTCCGCCACACTCAATTGCTGGACATGTCGCCTTTTTGTAGGCCAACACTCCGCACCGTATAACATCGCCGGGCGAATCACCGTCCTATAAAACTTACCTTTTAGCTTCTGAGGCACCCTTTTGTCACAGAGGACGCCAGAGGCTTGACGCCATTTCAACCAACCAGCTGAAATTCTATGCCTAACATCTTCGTCGATGTCGCCATCCTTCTGTAGTATCGAACCTAAATACCGAAAAGTATCCTTCTTGGTCACCACTTGCCCATCAAGGGTGACGTCTCCCTCCTCACGCGTCGTACCGCTAAAGTCGCACCTCATGTACTCGGTCTTGGTCCTGCTAAGTCTAAACCCTTTCGATTCTAACGTATGCCTCCACAGTACTAACTTCCTATTTACCCCCGCCCTACTCTCATCAACTAGCACCACATCATCGGCAAAGAGCATACACCGGGGGATATCACCTTGAATGTCCCTTGTGACCTCATCCATCACCAAAGCAAATAGATAAGGGCTCAACGCCGACCCTTGATGTAGTCCTATTTTAATTGGGAAATCACTAGTATCGCCATCGCATGTCCGGACACACGTCACCACATCCCCGTACATATCCTTGATGAGGTTAACATACTTAGTTGGGACCTTGTGCTTCTCCGGTGCCCACCACATGACGTGTCTCGGCACTTTGTCGTATGCCTTCTCGAGGTCAATAAATACCACGTGCAAGTCCCGCTTCTCGCTCCCTATATCTCTCCATCAATTGGCGTATTAAGAAAATCGCCTCCATGGTCGACCTACCGGGCATGAACCCAAACTGATTTTGGGTCACACTCGTCCCTCTTCTTAGGCGATGCTCGATAACCCTCTCCCGCAGCTTCATCGTATGGCTCATCAACTTAATTCCACGGTAGTTCGTACAACTCGAACGTCTCCCTTGTTCTTGAAGATCGGTACTAATATGCTTCTCCTCCATTCTTTAGGCATCTTGTTTGACCGAAAAATAAGGTTAAAAAGCTTAGTTAACCAAACTACCGCTCTGGCACCCAGGCATCTCCACACCTCAATGGGGATACCATCAGGTCCCAATGCCTTGCCTCCCGTCATCCTCTTCAAGGCCTCTGCGGTCTCTGCCTCTTGAATTCTCCTCACAAAGCGTCTGTTGGTATCATCCACTTCTTTCGCCTTCTGGCCCTTCCATTTGGTCTCCTGAACGCATAGAATATTTACCCGCCTCCTAATCGCAGCATCGACTAACTCTCTTAACTTACCCGTAAGAGACCCTACGTTCCAGCTACCTATACGAATCCTAGTTGGGTCGACTAGCTTCCTTACCCTTCGCACCCGTCGCGGTGTGAAGACCCTTGCTCATTTTGCACCACACCCGGCGCCGATGTGGCGCGCCACTAAGGATGTGGCGACCCGATCTTTGCTCACTTGACACCGTGCCCAGATCACGACACGACGCGTCACGGGGGTGACGGCCCGGCCCTTGCACATTTAACACCATACCCGGGTTCCGGCATGGCGCGTCGCTAAGAGGGTTACGCCCCAACGGGATTCTTTTGGGTTTCATCTCCATAAGAGTGGCTAAGTTTTTACGTTGGCTCGCCAAGCCTACCACAACCCTCCTCCTTTATCAGGGCTTGGGACCTGCTATGTTGGGACACCTAGGCACCCCACCATAGGCGGAGTTCAGGCCTCAGCTATATCAATGATATATACATGGGCTAATTAGCACATGTTAATTGACTCAATACATCACATATTAAGACATACACATCATGAATGCCATGCAAATTTAGCAAATTTGTACAACTACACTTGATATTCTTTCAGAGATAATAACAATACAGATTGGAGATGTGCCTTATATGGATGCACAGATTCCAAATATGCACTGAAAGCATCTCAGAATGCTATCTGTTCACAACCTATCTGAATGCACACATACAACATAAGAAAAGAAAACGCATCTCTGATGGTTCACTTAACCAAGTTGAATAACTGACTGCCCGCAAAAAAAGTTGAATAACTGACATAACCTGAGCAATCTTGCACTTATAAGGTTTATTACTTATCCAAACAGAATATCAATCAACCTATAAAGGTCGTCCATTGCAGAACATCAATCAACATGCACTCATCAATTGATGGATGAACCATCGAGGCATTGCAGGCAGGCATTACCATTGAGGCTTGCGGTGGAGGTGGTGTCGTCGTCGTCGGAGGGAGCTGCGCCAGCACCATTGTGGTGGTGCCAGGAGCCGAGCGCGAAGAATTTGGGGAGGGAGACAGGGGCGGGCCCAGGATTTAAGGTTTGGATATTCAAAATTTTTCAAAGTGAAAAAAATTTAGCAACTAAAGTTCTAATTGTAGCACATAATTATCCATCGTAACTTGAAATTGTTTGACACAAAGATAATACATGTACTAAACGATAAACATATCCAAGTTGTAACATGTGAAATAAATAGAGGATAAAAGAGCAAAATGATAAGAAAGCTTACAAAATGCAGGCTACGGATTAACTTTGTGATCCTTAATGGCTTGAAAATAAGTGATGATGTCCTGATCCTTAGTCTGCAATATCAGGCTGAAGATGTTTCTTCTTTGCAGCACTTTTTTGAAAGAAAGACTTCAAATCAGTAGTAGCACTACTACCTGCCTTCTTCCTCTTCATGATTTGAAGTTTAATCCTAAAAATTGCAATCACTTAAGTTACTCTATTGCTCTAAAATTATAGCAAATTAACATGTAATCGTCAATCAAAAGTAAATATGTAATATGTGTTCGTGTTCACCTTTCTTTTTTCTAGAATTTCAATCGAAGATGACTACAACTCTGGAAAAGAAGGATCCGAGGCCGCTGGGGCTGGGTCAGTGCTCCTCAACTTATGCATGGAAATTGAATACATTTTAGTAGAATTTCATGAAGTATACGTAAGCTAAGCTAGATACTTGAAATCTGAACACGAAACTGAGTCCAATGTAAAGTACCGGGAATGAAAAGAAATTGAATTGTACTACACTGAGATTCATGAAACTGATAACATTGCCTCTTTCGAATGAAATTTGAAGAAATCTGACAGAACTGAAATTCGCGCTCACCGCCAAATGATCCAGGGGAGGCAGCGCAGGCTGCAGTGCCACTGCCAGTCTCCCGCGGTCGCCGGCCGCCGCGGCGCCGAGATGCCGTGAGATGCTAGTGATCCACCCCTGAAATGCGCCCGCGGCCCGCCGCTCGCCGTCGCCGGTGTTGCATAGCCGCCGCGCCGTCAGGCCTGCGTGCCGCGCCGCTAGGGTTGCCGGCCAGGCGACAAGTCGGAGTCGGGGGAGTGGTGGGCTGGGGGCACTACGGGTTGGCCAGTGGTGGGGAATTTGGGGGCTGCAAGAAGAGGTAGTTGTGTGGCCTTATTAGCCCAATAATCAATATGAGATAGACATGATGGCTTGTTTTGCAGTGTTTTTTCTTTTTCATTGATACATACTATGAATATTAATTTTTTTGTCAAAATGTTTCGGTATTCAACTGAATACCCATGAAGACATATGGGGCCCGCCCCTGGAGGGAGATGATGTCGCTGGTGGTGGTGGTCCTCCTGCGTCCGAGGCCCTGCTGCTGCTTGAGGCAGAGAAGGAGGTGGTTCTTGAGGCAGTACGCACAGACGCCATCGGCCTATATGTAGAATTTTTTGTCCTGTAATTGTTGTTTTTGCATTTTTCAACTAATTAGGGCATCATTTGTGAAACAACTTGAACAAATATTATCTTCAATACCCTCAAAATATTTTCACATGTTACTTACAACATATAAGTTGTCACTTAGGAGTTTGAAGAATTTTCAAGTATATTTACTATTTTCTATCATTTAAATGAATTTCTACATGTTTAGTAATTCCAAATTGACCTATATGTACCTTGAATAAGATTTAAAAACTTCCAAAAAACTATATTTAGACATATAAGGTCCATTCTAGGCCGCATCTGGGAGATTGATGAAAAAGTCAATTGACTTGTAGGGAAACCTCGAACTCCTACTAGTCACCTTGTTATTAAATAATGATAATAATACCTAAAACTTATCAAAAAAATTATGTAACTTGGCATTGAATCATTTTCTGAATAGATTTGCTATTTTCTATCATTTATATGAATTTCTACGTGCGTAGCAAATATTTCTAAGTTGACCTATGTGTACCTCCAGTAAAACTAAAAAAATTCACAAAAAATCATATTTAGACTTCTGTGTTTTATTCTAGGCCATATTTTGAAGAATGATGACAAATTCAATTTGAGTTACAAGCAACATTCAAACTTTTATCTCAAAAGTACAACATAATAATTACAATAATATTTGAATTTAGTCAAAAAATCTACAAATTGGCATAACATCAGGTTTTTGGTCCACGATATTACCATAAAAATTTTAAGTAGTTTCAAGAAATTGATAGCATACATTGCTCACAAATGGATACATCTCTCACATAGTTTCTAATAACTCAACACAAACTTTGAGATTTGAGTGGCAATTTACATTTTCAAAGTCGGATGCATCTAAAACTTGGCTAAAACCTTATGTTTATCATAACATTAGAATATATGAAGTTATGTTAGCATTTGTTATGCAAAAATATCTTTTATCTATTCTCCTTTGGTAGAAGAAAAGAAGCTATATAAAAAAGATACACGAAATAGCAATTAATATACAAATGAACAATATTATATGAAAGTTTATGATTTTACAAAAAATCAGAAAAAATTAACAAATTTAAACTTATGATGATCGAAAAACACCATTTTCAAATTTTAATTGTAGATTAAAAAAAGATGCGGGGAAGCCAACTTATTGTGCGCCACGTGGTCCGCGTGAAGCAACTCAACCATTCGGTGGCTGCCATGTGCTCCTGAAGAAGCAATTCGCCAAGTAAGATTGGTTTGCAGACACAGTTCGAGTCCGCCACCACACCTCTTTTAATTTTTCCAAAATAAAACACTATATCTCTATCTCTACTCCTAAAAAGTATGAAGAGGAGAAAAAAACCGATAAAAAACCGATAGTACTTTCATTCGCTCCCCCGTACGTCCGCCCCGCCGCGTCCTCCCGTGCATCCGGTTCGCCCCGCGCCTCTCTAGTCCCACGTCCGTCCGCCCCGCCGCTAATCCTACGACTCCCTCCGGTTCGCCCCGCGCCTCTCTAGTCCCACGTCCGTCCGCCCCGCCGCGTCCTCCCGTGCATCCGGTTCGCCCCGCGCCTCTCTAGTCCCACGTCCGTCCGCCCCGCCGCTAATCCTACGACTCCCTCCGGTTCGCCCCGCGCCTCTCTAGTCCCACGTCCGTCCGCCCCGCCGCTAATCCTACGACTCCCTCCACGCCTCTTGTCCCAATCTCCACGTCTCCGCCTCCTCCGGTCCCAATCTCCCTTCCACACCTCCGGCACCGTGCCACCCTCCGTCGTCCGGCCTGCGTCGCGCCCGTGCATCGCCCACCGCTCTGTCGTCCATCCCGCGCCGCCGCTGTTCATCCGTCCATCCCGCGCCGCCGACGTTCCCCACCAAGCCGCGCCAACTCCACCCGCCACCGCTCTGCCATCCATCTCGCATCGCCGCCGTTCCCCACCAAGCCGCGCCAACTCCGCCTACTGCCGCTCTGCCATCCATCTCGCGCCGCCGCCGTTCTCCACCAAGCCGCCCTCGGCTCCCTCCCGCGTCGCCGCCGTCCCCCACCAAGCAGCCCTATCCTCCCTCTTCCCCACCCACCCCCCGCCGGCGATCCACTTTCCCCTGCGGTCAGAGATCCACCCGAGTGCCGCCGTGTCGCGGATCCCGTGCCGTCCACCATCACCGGTAGGAGCATCGCCGCCGCGCCGGCTACTGCATCGCGTCCTTCACCGGTAAGCACATCTGCAGGCCCCTCTCGGCCTCCTCCTTACATATGTATGTTTTAATCTTAAGCAAATAACAGGAACAAAGACTTTAGATGCAGATATGGGTTTTTCCTGATATGGGTTTTTCCTGTCACCATTCCTTGATACTGTATGTATGCTGTGTCAATTGCCAAAGAGCCTTTGGAATCCTAGATTTAGATTCCTCTGTTTGTATTGAAAACATACGCTCTGTATAAAGGCCATTTCTTGATACTGAATGTATGAATAAGAGTTGTGTCAATTGCCAAAGAGCCTTTGGAATCCTATATTCAAAATCCTCTATTTGTATTGAAAACAGTTGCTCGGTATAAAGGCTGGGTTTTGTTTTAATCAGATTACCTTACCAGTTGTGATTTCTGACTTGTTCAAGGTATGTAAAGGCTGGTTGCTTTGCTATAGATAGCTTTGGTCCGGTCTGTAGTTTGTGTAGGGTTTAGGATCAAGCTTCAGCAAAGAGAGCCTTGGTCTGATCTCTAGCTCATAGAAACTGACGCATCTGTGTCAAATTTCAGAGTTTGGTTCACTAGGCCAAAAAGGATTTGTCCTGGTGGCTAAAACCGGTTTTTGCTGGCGGGTGCCGCACCCGCCAGCAACTTTGAGCCAGTAGAAATGGCCCTTTGTGCTGGCGGGTGGCCTGCCCGCCAACACAGAGCCATTTGTGCTGGCGGGTCACTTAAACGACCGCCAGCACAAATGTCATCAGAGCTGGAGGTTACTTAAGCAGCCCGCCAGCACAAATGCCATCAGTGCTGGCGGTTGCTTAGGCCGCCCGCCAGCACAAAGGTCATCTTTGCTGGCGGTTGCTTAGACCGCCCGCCACAGAAAGCATTTTCCCCATTTCCTATATAATTCCCCATAATTGTTTATTATTTGTATATAATTTGTCATTTTCGTCTATTTTTTCACATTGACATTTGTATGCTAAATTCACTTTAATTTACTGTTATTTAATTTGTATTTAACCGCCAAATCAAAATATATGTCTCACAAACACATAATCCAAACTAAAATAAAAATGTATACACAAGTCACATTACAAAACATTGTGCATAATAGATAACCCTAAGACACCCATCTACGTAACCTTTCTGCATCGTCTAATGTCAAAACTCCTTCTTTATCGAAGAATTCTCCATCCTCGTGGCAAATCTCACGTAGGATGAATCTCGCCATGTCCACAAAAATGTTTGTGATTTGATTGTCACGAAGTTGCCCCCATGATCCCTCAATGGTAGGCATCTGCATGTCAACACAATAAATGAAGATTGTTATGCATTACCATCAGGACCATAATTAGCACATACATAGTTGTGTACAAACAAGAGGCTTACGTCTTCAGGATTCGTCTGGTACCTCCCATTATTTCTCAAAACCTCACACACATAATATCCACATAGCACACTGCCAGGAGGTTGTTTGTAGCACTATAAACAAATAAAAAATGATCGGTACTAATTAATAGAAGTGTACAACTCTGATAAAAATGATTGGTACTTATTAACAGAAGTGTTCTTACCCATTTGGCATGTCGTATCACCAATTTTTTCTTCTTGTGCTCCCCGCCATTAAGTATGTATAGCCTATACGCACTTTAAGGATACAAAGACATAAGTTAGTAATACAATTTGAAATATAGCTGATACACGCAGTAGTGATTATATATTGCACTTAGTTGTCTTACTTTCTTATAATATCAATGATTGTCTTGTAAGAAGCTGCTGAATAGTGTAATGAGTCGAAGACCCCCACAGTTCCCAACTTCGGACACATGTGAAAGCAAATGAAATTATCACTGCATAAAATTAAAATAATTAATATAAATAGACTAAAAAATGAAGGCAAATGATGAAATAGTTATTTAATGGATCTTACTCAAAATTGTAAGCAAACTTGATAGAATCCTTATGTTGGTTTATCCTCATGACCCTTGCAATGTATACAGACACCTCGTGAAGTTTAGCTTTCTGGTAACTCTTTATTAAGTCTTCTTTCTCTTCTGGTGTCTTTGCTTCTTCCTCTATTTGCTTTCTTAGTTGATCCCTCATTATGAACGTGTGTTGTGACTGGCTTACTTGTTGCGGGTCAATATATGCTACCTTCCACCTCCCATTTGTTTTCTTTTCATCAGACGCTTGCATCCTACAAAAAAGTTTACTTAGGATGGTAATAACAATACATATGGAATTGAATAGATTTGGATGACGTATAGGGATGTTGAATTACATGGACCAAATGGTGACGAGATTGATGTCGAGTTTTTCACGACGGAACATCGCATGCAAATCGGGGAAATCGATTGCAACCTTCCGTTCAAAAGAGCTACTGAACACCCATTTCGGGAGATTGGCGGTGATAGTGTGAATGCCTTGCTGCATGGCGTGCATGATCCAAGTATGCAGCCTCATCAATTCTGAAGGCCCTTCGTTCAGTTGCCACCTAAACAAGAATGGTTTACCATTCTCATACTTGTCGAGCACCTCATCCGACGAAAACATACTTATGTGCTCCTCCTTTTGTTTTTGAAAAGAGGTGCGGGATAAAGACTTCTCATCTGGTGCCTTCTTGAGTACTTGAACATTAGGTGATTCTTTACCAGATGTTGGAGCCCGTTTAGGTTTATTCTTCGGTACTTTCAAGAACAAGTCAACATCAGATGATTTCGTCTTTGGTTCATATGAGTTTATCATCCAGTGTATTGTTGGCGTCTTGGTTGCTGGAGGAGGAGATGGTGGTCTTGGACATGGCGGAGGATATGGTGGTCTTGGAACAGATTTCGGAGATGATGATGCCCCTGCCCCTGCTCCTAATGTCGGAGGAGTTTGTGGTCTTGGAATAGATTTCGGAGATGATGATGCCCCTGCCCCTACCCCTGATGGTGGAGGAGTTCCTAGCATGTTGTTGTCATTATTGTTAACTCCCTACTCCCCAACCATCATAGGTTTTTCCGTGTTCCCGACGTCTGCAACATCTTGGAAGGTCATGTTGTTTTCATTGTTACCGCCTCCATGTTCCCCACCCATTGTGTACTCGACCATTGCAGCATCTGGATCCTGGGGGATACTCGTTATTGGCTAGGTTGCAAGCAGGGACTTGGTGATGCATTAAGTATGATATCTCGACGATGCCACAGTATGTATTGGTTCCTCGCATCACCGAGAAGCTCGATCCCAACCTCAGTAGGGATATCAATCTCGCCCGACTCATCAGAAACCGAAACAACTTGAACCCATGCGTACTCTGGCGGTGGTGGATTCGGAAACACATGACCCGTTAGTGCCATGGCTGTCCCAACTTCTCAAAACTTATCTAGTTTTCTTCCATATGGAATAACCAACTTGCATGGTGTATCCTCTACAATGTCATCCACAGGATGCTTGGCGTTAGCAATAGAACCCACACTACTTGGAGTCGGGATGGCTCCGATCTGGGCAAGCATAAAGTTTGGAGGAACCTGTCCACAACCACCAGATATTAGATTCTCTGCACTTGGCCCAACAGAAGCTTGTTGTTGTTGTTGTATGAAGAAGCCTATCAATTCTTGCTTGGCAATTTCTCTTATCTTGTCTTCAATTCTTGCTTGGCAACCGCCAGCAGTAATCTCTGCGCTGGCGGTGCCTTATGTTGATCGCCAGTACTGTGTCCATTTATGCTGGCGGTCAGCTTAAGCCACCCGCCAGCACTGATACCTCTCCTGGTGGGCTATTAAGCTAACCGCCAGCACACTTGTCTGAATATCTTCGGTCGGAACGCGGTTTGACTCAACTACTCACTCACTCACACACACACACACACACTCGCTCCCAACCCTAGCCGCTGCCGCAAGCAGCCGCGAGCCCCACCGCGGCCACGGCCCGACCCCGCCCCCCGCCACCGCCGCTCGTGAGCTTTGCCCGTGCGCCGCCCGCCTCGCCCGCCGTCGGCAAACCGTCGACCCACTCTTCAACCTCCGGTTCTCGGCCCGACGTCAAGCGGGTTCACCGCCGTCGCATGGCGAGCGCGGCTCCGTGGCGCCGAACCTTAGCCAATTCGTGCCTCTCCCCCTGCTGACCTGCCCGGCGTGTCGGCTCCGGTTTGTTTGGTTCAGGACGAAGTCAAATGGCGTCATCTACAAGTGCCCGAACAACCACGTGGTTTGTTTTTCATCTCATGCCCTAATTCATTTGATTAGTACTGATTCGGTTGATATAATATTAGTGATTATTAGTTGATTATTAGTTGATATAATATTAGTAGGATTTCTTGATTATTATTGATTCGGTTGATATAATATTAGTAGGATTTGTTAATTATTAGTGATTCGGTTGATATAGAATTATCCACATTTGTTGATTATTAATGATTTGGTTGATATAATTTTATGTCTATAGAATTATCCAATTTATTGATGGAAGCCACATTTGTTGTTTATTCTTTTAGGAGGACCCTAAATCATGTCAGGAAGTTTATGGGGAAATCAATACATCAACCATTTGAAAAAATTTCACCCTCATTTGGTGCCGCCAAACTATCAGACGTTCAACAGTTTCGTTGGTGCACCGCCAGAAGCGGCACCAGAAGCGGCACAACCGTCTAGTGTTGTGTATCTGCCGGGGCAGGTGCAGGAGCCATCACTGGCACCACAAGCAATTTCAGAAATTCTGGATCAATAGGATCAGATGAAGTGTGTCATTTCTGATATGAAGGTGGGGATGAGTGATTTGAAGATAGCGAGTAATGAAACGAGGCTTGAACTTGCAGACCATAGAAGGCAACTTAATGACATTATGGCGGAAATTGGCTATCGGAAGAAGCACAAGAAAAATCAAGGATTCTGCATGCAGGGCACCATCCTAACTGTTGTGGTCTTGATAATAGGTTTAGTGCTTGGTAGCTATATCACAGCCGGACTGTCTAAGAAATTTGAGTGAGGCAAAGTTGTGTTGATTTGTGAGTGAGGCCCCTATTGTAGTGTACTTTAATTTGTGTTGGTTTTAAGTGTGCTTTGAAACATTTGTCATCATGCATGTTGTTTGTGTGAAATAAACCTTTCTAAGGTGTTGTTTGTGTTGATATTTCAGTTTGAATTTTACTTGTTGTTGTTGTCCATGTTGAAATATTGGTGACTTGTATCAATTTCAAGCTATTTTCAGCTTCACTGTGTTGGCGGGTGCATATGAAAGCCGCCAGTAGTAAAGATCCCTGCTGGCGGTCGATATAAGCCACCCGCCAGCAGAAATGGGACCATTTGTGCTGGCGGTTGGCTTATGTAGGCCGCCCCCACTAAACCTTCTATGTTGGTGGTCGACTTAACTGGTCTGCCAGCATAAATGGTACCATTTGTGCTGGCGGGTGGCTTATGTCACCCGCCAGCAGTGATGCTTCAATGTTGGTGGTTGCTGTCCCAGCCCCCACTTTGCTAGCGGTTGATAGTTGCACCCGCAGCATGCTAATTTGATAGTGCCAGGACAAATCATTTCTGGTCTAGTGGTTCTGGATAATGGTTTCCTGAAAGCAAATGCTTTAGCTCATTCTCCTGGTATCTTGTTATTGCCTGCTTTGTACCCTATTAGTATGGTTTCCTGATTCTGTAGTAGTTCGGCTTCATAGTATAGTACAGAATTGTTATGGATCACTCCGAAACAATCTGAAAAAAACAAAGCAATGGTTACATGTGCTAATGGACAGCTCGAACCATCGTGTACTTCCCAACAACAACAGAACCACCAAACGGGAGGAGGAAATAGTGCCATTTGGGTGGGTGGGTCTACTTAGATGTTATATAAGCTTTTGGTATTCAAAGTGCACAGAAGCCTAAGTAGCATAGTGGAATTGTGAAGGACCGATAAGGCGACCAGAGAGGGGGGGAGTGAATGGGAGCCGATAAAAATTCTTCTCGAGGGAGATTAAAACTCCGACAAGACGAACTAGCTCGGTCGAACCCCCGAAATCACACGCTCCGCACTTCTACCTCTCGTTTGCCAAAACCACGTAGCCACCGGAGTCCTACCGGTCCTAGGAACAAACTCTACCAAAGCAACCACAACACACACTCGGCAAGACCGACGGCGGAAACAACTCGAAAGCCGGCTAACCGGAGGGGGCGGTTAGACCGGTATAGGGGGCGGTTAGACCGCCTCCACCCGGCAACCAAGAAATCCTCTCGAAACGCCTCTTCCGAGCACCAAAACACACCACGGTTTCACCAACAGAGATCTCTAGTCAAGGCCATGCTAGCTACCGGAAAATCTTGGCGAAAACCAAAACTTCACCCAAGGGCCTAGGGGCGGTTAGACCGGCTACCCGGGGCGATCTAACCTCCCGTACCCAAAGAACAAACTCCAACCAAGAACACCTAGCAAACAAGACGAGAACGACCCCAAATTTCACCCGGACACTCCTCCGATCAAGACGAACAAACTCACGAGAGGAAAATCCGGCGAAACAAAACTTTGACCCGGAACACCCCGGGCGGTTAGACCGCCCCCTCGTAGGCGGTTAGACCGCCCCTTCCGAACGAGAACCCGCGGGTCAAACCTCAACTTCCTTGCGCTCAATCTCCCGAATCACTCCACGGATTGCAGCCAAACTTCGGGGATAGCTGGGTTACCTCCTGGGCAACCTCTACCTCAAAGGAATCGACCCGAAACGCTCACAATCAAGAGGAATCGAAGAAATCGCTTCTCTAGGTCAAGAACTCGCCCAACTCGAAAAACCACCAAATCGAGTCCGATTCAAAGGAGATTTGGGGGCAAAGTCACCAGCCAAAGAGGCACAAGAACCTCATACGTGACACCCACCAAAAACCCCAAGAAATCGTCCTCAAAACACCGCCAAAAAGAGCTCCGAAAATCAACACAAAAGAGACGGGAAAACCACCATGAAGAACCACGCCGAACCTTCTATACATGCCATGAATGGTTCATACAAGGCCTAGTTTGCCACCCAAACATCCATCCCTCTCTCTAGATCTCACATGAAGCTCTCAAACTAGCCTTCTAAAAAAAACTAGGGAAAATAGAGAACGAAAATGGAAAAACGAAATGAGCTAGGGTTCCAAGAGTTGGCTGCCAACCTCTCACCTCTTGGGTTATATAGGCGGCAACCGAATGTCTAAAATGCCCCTCTCTACTAACTAGGGATACATGCCCCTCAAGGGCGGATTTGGAATTCTTGATGTCTTCACCATCGGACGGATGCCCGCGACCGCACCCCGCGTAGCCTCGACGCACGCCTTGCGATCCCGACGCGTGTCCTCCGCTTCGAAGCTTCTCGGCGCCGGCGGCCGGGCGGTCGACCGCCCCCCTGGGCGGTTAGACCGGCCCAGTGGATCTGACCGGCCCCAGGCGGTCTGACCGCCCCTCCTGGGCGGTTGAACCGGCCTGGGTGGCCGCACCTCCTCGTCGAGTCTTCGGCCTCGGTTTTGTGGCCCAACCGAGTAACCCAGTGGTTTTCTGGTGAACCACTGCAAACCCCGCGAACTTAGTGTAGCCTCCGCCAATCTCCACTCATGACTCGGCTCCCACGTAGTCCCGGCTCGACCTTGGTTTTGAGGCTCTACCAAGAAACCGTCCACGACTTCATCTTGCTGTTCATGCCACAATGCGGCCCGCACTTGACCCCCGCCGGCCACCGGTCCCTCGAACGAAGCCTACTTGTCTTCTCCACACCCGGAGGCCTCACCGGCAACGACCTTTCGCGCTTGTTCTTCACCCGCACCAACACGAGTCAAGCCGCAACCTCGCACCCGCAATACTTAGCCAAGAATCGGTCCACACAATGTTGTCAATCACTCATCACACAAGGAAGCGACCATCCACCGGTCCTCGAACCACACATGGTCCTCAATCTCCCCCTTGATGAGTGCATTGACAACACACTCACATGAAGTAACATAAGAGAAAAGGAAAAGAAAAGAAACAAATAAAAAGAAACCCCAACAAGCGATCGAAAGCCAAGGAAAGGCAACGAGCAAGATCACTTGAAGAAGACAAGTCTCGGACCCCTTAGGCAAGGGCAACGGCTCGACACATCCGAGACAAAACGCAGCTCAAGCAAAGAGCGCAAACCACCAAAGCAAAACTCGAACACCACAAAGAGCTCCCCCCGCACAAATGCAAGCTCCCCCCGAGCCCCAAAGACACTCCCCCGAACACATGCATCAATGCAACTCGGAAATGCACCAAAGAGCAAAAACCCGCTCACACCGCCCGGGCGGTTAGGACCGCCCGCCCGTGGCGGTTAGACCGCCTCCGCCCGACCGGACCGCTCGGGGGGCGGTTAGACCGCCCAAAGAAACCGCCCCGCACCAAACTGCTCAAAAACTCGCTCGAAACAATTGGAACACCTTCCAAACACTCCCGAGTGCCCAAACCATGCACAAACTTCTCCCCCTTGTTGACAATGCATGAATCAAGGCAAAATGCGAAAACTTGCAACATATAGCTTCTCGAATATACAAAATTCATCACAAGGAGCTACACAAGTCCAAATGAGCAAGTTAGATACTCGACAGGTTCGTAATGACCTTAACTACATGATCACCAAGATTCACAATCATTGGACAAGGCTAAAAAGGATTTGAGTAATTTTGCGAAAAGTTACTCTCTCACAAGCAAATATCTAAACATGAGCAAAACACATCAAAATGGCAAAGTCACTCAAACTTCATGCTAGGACAGCCATTCTAATCATAAGACCATCATAAACACCCAAAAGCACCTCATGTCATGTCAAAGCCACCGAGCCATGTGCCTACTTCTATGTATGAGACTTCTCATTGGTAGGCATCATGCAACGGTTTAGCACCCAAAGCAAATTAATTTCAGGACATATGACATGGGAACATATTTTCCAAGCATTTTTCATTTCATTTTCAGATTTATAAATGGTACATGAAATGTCTTTGCGACAAAAAGGAACTTATGCCCCTCCACAAGATTAAGCAAGAGGGCTAAACATTCATGATGGCAAATGAGCCTTTGGCCCCATATGATCAATAAACTAGCTATCCAACCACAAAGTAAGCATAGCAAAGCCACTAAAATATGTCAAGATCATATATAGGCATTTACACATGAGAGAGCATGTATGTGACATTTTTCAAAAATTAGCCATCAACCATGGATCATTCATCAAGATCATCAAGAGCTAAGTCAAACTAACCGTAGCATATCAAACAAACTCACAAGAACATATATAGCAACCCATGGTAAACATTGTATATAGGAGAAGCTTTTCCTATCCGATGCATATGATACAAAATGCATGCAATCTAAGATACAAGGATGCCTATACATCATGTTACATATGCCATGCCAAATGCAAGAAATGCACAAAGGAAAACTATACATATGCTACAAACCGGCTCCTCGAGGGGAAGCAAAACGGGCTCGACACCACCAGCAAAGGAAAGCCCCCCCACACACCCAACTCAAGAAATTAAACACACACCAAGTTCCCCCCGCAAACGAGTGAAAGTTGCTTGATCTAGGGGTTTGGTGAAAATATCGGCTAGTTGGTCATGTGTGGGTACATGGATCAAAGCTATCTTCCCTTTCTCTACGTTGTCTCTCGGGAAATGATACCTCACTTCTATGTGTTTGGTTTTGGAATGGAGCACCGGGTTCTTTGCAACGCTTATGGCACCGGTGCTATCACAATGAAGTGGGACATGGGTATACTCCTCACCAAAGTCACTCATGGTGTAGGTGATCCAAAGGAGCCGAGAGCAACAACTAGCAGGCAACATACTCGGCTTCGGTCGTGGATTTAGCAACACTCGACCGCTTACGAGAAGACCAAGACACCAACGAAGACCCCAAAACGCGGCAAGTCCCGAAGTGGACTTCCTATCCAACCGACACCCGGCAAAATCCGCGTCCGAAAAACCATGAAGCGCCAAAGAAGAGGACGCGGAGTACCAAAGGCCGAAGTCGGGAGTGTGACGCAAGTACCCGAAAATTCGCTTCACCGCTTGCCGATGCGAAGTCCTCGGAGACGCTTGAAAACGAGCGCACAGACACACTGAGAACTGTATGTCCGGCCTCGTCGCCGTCAAGTAGAGGAGTGACCCGATCATGCTTCGGTACTCCTTCTGGTCCACATGTTCACCTTCCTCGTCCGCATCAAGAGCCGTAGTCGTACTCATCGGCGTCGTCATAGCCTTGGAGTCCTCCATCTTGAACTTTCTCACAATGTCCTTGGTGTACTTAGCCTCGGTGCACAAATGTTCCTTCTTTTGATTGCTTGATTTGTAGCCCGAGGAAGAACTCGCAACTCACCCATCATGCTCATCTCGAACTCCCCGCTCATATCATCCGCAAACCTCGCAACAAGAGAGTTAGACGAGCCACCAAAGACAATATCATCCACGTACACCTCGCACAATCGGGATATCTCTCGCCCCCTCTCGCAAAAACAAGGTCCGATCGACCTTCCCCATCTCAAAACCTCTCTCAAATAAGAACCCCCTCAACCCCGCCATACCAAGCTCTAGGCGCCCGCTTCAACCCATACGCCGCCTTCCTCAACTTGTACACCCGGTGGGGGTACTTCTCACTCTCAAACCCCGAGGTTGTCTCACAAACACTTCTTCCTCCAACACTCCATTCAGAAAAGCACTCTTCACATCCATTTGGTGCAACTTGAACCCTTTAGCCACAGAAAAGGCTAGAAGGATCCTAATCGCCTCCAAACGGGCTACGGGAGCAAAGGTCTCCTCGTAGTCAATCCCCTCCTTCTGACTGAACCCCTGAGCAACAAGTCTCGACTTGTTCCTCACAACCTCACCCTTCTCTCCCTCTTTGTTTTTCCACACCCACTTTGTACCAATCGGCTTACACCCTGGGGGAGGGTCAACCAACTCCCACACCTGATTCCTCTCAAAGTTCTCCAACTCCTCATGCATCGAGTTAACCCAATTGTGATCAGATAGTGCGTGTCCAATGTCTTTGGGCTCGAAAGAAGCAACAAATGCAGCATGAGCAAAATGGGAATTGTTTCGAACCCTCGACCGTGTAGTGCGTTCATTCATGTCGCCGATGATCCTCGAAGCTGGGTGATCCACTTGAACTCGCCGGGGAGGTTCTCGCCTCGAAGCTACCTCCCCCTCAACATCAGCTTCTCCTCGTTCTTGGTTTGTCGTCGTAGGTGTAGCAGAGGGTCCATCCATCATCGTAGTCGAAGTAGTGGGTACATGTCCGGCGGGGGCACCGCACGCCCATCTTCATCATCACCATGTTCATGCTCCTCCTCCCGAAAGATCTCCTCGCCAAGCTCATCATCACCCGCACACTCAAAGACAAGCCGACTACGTGGCTCGTCTCGTCGAAGGTTACTTCGCAAGTCTCCACGATTTGGTTAGTTTCAAGATTGAGCACACGATATGCTCTAGAATGAGATGCATAACCAAAGAAAATGCCATCGACGGACCTAGCCTCAAACTTATCCAACTTCCCGCCTTTCTTTAGAATGAAACACTTGCAACCAAAGACATGGAAGTGACTCACTTTGGGTGTGCGACCATGCATCAACTCATAGCATGTCTTCTTCTTGTGCACTCGAGGTATATTCCGTTCGAAACATAGCACGCGGTATTCACCGCCTCGCCCCAATACCTCCTCGGAGTCCTATGCTCATCAAGCATCGTCCGAGCCATCTCGCACAAGGTCCCGTTCTTCCTTTCCACAACACCATTCGGGGAGGCGTATACGGACTCGAAAACCGGTGCTCAAGACCCAAGTCATGACAAAAGGTTTCAAAACGAGAGTTCCCGAATTCCGAGCCATTATCACCGCGGATAGCTCGTATGGCATCTCCGTGCCTCTCGTTCCTCAACCTCAAGACTAGATCTCGAACAAAACCAAACGTCTCCCCCTTCTCCTCAAGAAAGAACACCCATGCATACCGAGAAAAATCGTCCACCACAACAAGGACATACCACTTCCCACCCGCAGATCGCACACGAGCTGGGCCAACAAGGTCCATATGGAGCAGCTCGCATGGACACTCAGTCATCACATCGGTGAGAGGCGGGTGAGAAGATGCCACCATCTTGGCATGCCTACACGGAGCACAAACCAACTCTTTCTCAAGCCTTAAACGTGGCAATCCTCGGACCAAATTGAGTTTACTCAAGCGAGACAGAAGGTCAAAGCTCAAGTGACCCAACTTCCTATGCCACTTCCACAACTCACTCGAAGAACCAGCCAAGAAACAACGCTCAACACCCGAAGACTGAGAAAAATCAGCACGAAACACCTGACCCTCGGGAACGACCATACAAACAAGGTCCCCTCGAGAATCCACAATCCGAGAACCACCTGGCCGAAACAACACCTCAAAGCCCTCATCCAACAACTGAGACACAGAAAGCAAATTGTACCCCAGCGATTGAACAAGAGCAACACGCCTCGAGTGATCTTGTCACTCACTTTTATCTCACCTTCGAAAGCACACGCCCACGCCCATTGTCCCCAAAGGTGATGTACCTCTTCGTCACCACCGGACGAGACTTGAGAACCACCCCTTGTCTCCGGTCATATGCCTCGAACAACCGGAGTCAATCAACCAAATGTTCTTCAAGTCTCCCACCGAAATTCAAAAACAAGCACGTGAGCGAACAAACGACTCAAAGACCGGGGTTAGTACCAAAAGAGGAAAACCGTGCCGAGCCATTTGCTCGAAAGTGGGGTTAGCACCAACCAAAGCATCTCTCCTACCAAAGCTACCTCCACGAACACCACCTCGGTAACCACTCCGAGGAAACCACCCCTCACCGCCCGGAGGAGGCCCAAAACCACGGAAGACAACCCGTGGAACGTCCCTCCTCTCCTTCTCAAAGCTACGACTCCTCCCATCCCCGTAGTGACCTCGAGGGGGAGAATGCCTAGCAACCGACCACCCGCTCGTCTCTCCGGACCAACCACTAGTAACTCCACCTCCGTACCCGAAACCTCTCGACTCACCACCTCGAAAACCACTCCGCCTGGGAGTGCGGGGGGCCGGTTAAACCGCCTAGCCGAGGCCGGTCTAACCGCCCCCCTCGGGCCGGGCCGGGCCCCGACCGCCTAGCCGTGCCGGTCCGACCGCCCCCTCCGAACAGCCTCCTCGGCCGCGGGAACTCGCATCTCCCCATGCCGAACACTTCTCACCACGCCCTTACCCCTGTGTAGTGGCATACGAGGCTTAGGTACACCATGGGAAGGGTTGTACCTATCCTTGTTCGCCCACTCCTTTGCCATCCTCTCTTCCCGCTTCCTCTTGAAGCAAAACTCATCCTTGTGACCCTCCTTCCCACAATGGCCACAACGGAACCTCACAAGCTTAGGTTTTGGCTTGGATTGGGGCCGCTCGCTTGGTTTCTCTCCACTCAACTCCTCCACCGATTTCTCCTCACTTGCCTTCTCTCTCACTTTCCCAAAGAACACATTCCCCGAAGTGCTCACAAACTTGATGGGCTTTTGGAGATCATTTGTGGGTGAAGGAAATATAGGTGGAGCCGGGGTTGTGTCTAGTCGGTTCCTAAGATGGTTGGGTTTTGGAGGGAAATCATTTTTGTGGTGGGTTTTTGGTGGCTCCGGGATATTCTCTCCACTTCCTTCACCAACCTTGTTTGCCCCAAGCCCCTCACCATCTTGCCTCTTAAAGGCCTCGATCATCATCTTCAACCGAGGCTCATGACCGGACAACCAACCCATCAACTTCCTCAAGTCATCATTCTCATCCCGCAAGCGATCAACATAATGTGCAAGCTCCAAATTTATCAATGCATGCATTTCACAAGTAGAGCAAAGATGTAGGCATGGGTTCCTTCAATTTAGCTTCGAGCGAACTAGTGTAAGCATGCAACTCATCAATCTTAGCATGCAAAACAGGCAAGAAGTGCAAGCACCTAGCAAAGCAGGTCTAGACTTAAGCTCGCCCACTTCAACCCTAAGCACATCTAGTTCCTCACACTTGGAGGCATGCTTCTCCTTAAACAAAGCAAGATCAGCAAGGAATATGGAGCAATCAAGACAATCATTTTCATCGGCAACAACGGGGCTAGCCTTAAGCGAATCAATCTCAAGCTTGCTATCAAGCACCCGTGTCTCTAGCTCACCCACTCTAGTCCTAGCATCCTCGAGAGAAGCCCTAAGCTCTTTCCTCATTTTCTTGGCCTCTCTAAGCATGTCATCACGGTTATCAAGCAAAGAGCCAAGCCTCTCATTCTCCCGGCGCAAGAAGGGAAGTTCATCACGCACCTCGTCGTCGGACTCGCAGTCCGAGTCGCTCCGTGTACTCTCTTCTTGCCGCCGGAGCTCGCGCCATGGTACGAAGCCGTCTCTCGCGGGCGCCTCACCCCGCTCGGTGTTCTTGGACGACCTCTTGTTCTTGCGGCGATCTCCCTCGTCATCGCCGCCGCTCGAGCTCGAGGTGGAGTACGCGGAACCGGAGTCGACGTCGCTCGCTCCCACCATCGCTCGGCCTTGCCTCGGCCCTCCTTCTTCCTCGATCGTCGCTCGTCCTTGTACTTGTTCTTGTGCTTGCTCTTGTGGTCGCGCCTCGAACCCGGTACTTGTCTTCGTTCTTCCTCGGCTTGTGCTTGTAGCCGTCCTTGTTCTCGGCCTTCTCCGGGCGGTCGGCGACGAAGTGTCCCGCTTGCCGCATCGGGAGCGGTGTCCTCGTGTTCCTCCTCATGTTCACGCGGTTCTCGTGCGGCCTCTCGAACCGCCTCGTCAACGGCGCCGGCTCGTCCTCTCCAAGGTCATCAAACTCCTCATCCGGCATAGACATCAAAGAGGAAAACGAGAACATCCCGGTGGATGGGTTAGAGTTAGTCTTTCCTTTGGAACCACCAACGAGGGCAAGACTATGGGAGTCGGGCCGGTCCCTCGAGCTTGGCGGTCATGCCCCTATCCACCTCGGCCCGACTTGAGCTTCGAGAACGGCTCGTTCACCGTCGCAGTATCGTACCTCTCCGACTCGACTATGGCCTCGAACTTTCCGCCCCATATCGTACGATCCAAAGAGTGTAAGAGCTTGACCGCTCTATCATGATCATCGTACGGGAGCACGTCCACATTGGCCCTCATGTTGTTCACAACCACCGTGAACCTCCGGAACAAGGCATCGATGGACTCACCGGGGAGATGAGTGAAGTTCTCGTACTCTCTCCGTAGGTCGCATACAACCGTGCCTCGAACTCGGGCGTTCCCAACATGAGCCTCCTTCAACACCGCCCAAATCCTACAAGCCAAGTGCTCGGTGTGCACCCGATCGAACTCAGCCGACACAAAGCACGAAACAAGTAGTCGACCGCCTTATTGTTGGCGTCGAATCCGTCCCTCGACCCCGGAGCAAGTAAATCCATCACCGGACATAGCCTCGTGTCCACCGTGACATCCCAAAGCAACTCGACCCTTTCCGCGGAGAAACGCACCCATCCGCTTGCTCCACATCCGGTAGTTCTTGCCATCGAAGTGTGGAGGACCCGAACCCCGTTCCCGGTACGCCATCCTTGGATCTTAGACTCGGTTAGAGTCAACAAAGACCCGAACCGGCTCGATACCACTTGAAGGACCGATAAGGCGACCGGAGAGAGGGGGGAGTGAATGGGAGCCGATAAAAATTCTTCTCGAGGGAGATTAAAACTCCGACAAGACGAACTAGCTCGGTCGAACCCCCCGAAATCACACGCTCCGCACTTCTACCTCTCGTTTGCCAAAACCACATAGCCACCGGAGTGCTACCGGGTCCTAGGAACAAACTCTACCAAAGCAACCACAACACACACTCAAGACCGACAGCCGGAAACAACTCGAAAGCCGGCTAACCGGAGGGGGCGGTTAGACCGGTATAGGGGGCGGTTAGACCGCCTCCACCCGGCAACCAAGAAATCCTCCGAAACGCCTCTTCCGAGCACCAAAACACACCACGGTTTCACCAACAGAGATCTCTCGGTCAAGGCCATGCTAGCTACCGTAAAATCTTGGCGAAAACCAAAACTTCACCCAAGGGCCTAGGGGCGGTTAGACCGGCTACCCGGGGCGATCTAACCTCCCGTACCCAAAGAACAAACTCCAACCAAGAACACCTAGCAAACAAGACGAGAACGACCCCAAATTTCACCCGGACACTCCTCCGATCAAGACGAACAAACTCACGAGAGGAAAATCCGGCGAAACAAAACTTTGACCCGGAAACACCCCGGCGGTTAGACCGCCCTCGTAGGCGGTTAGACCGCCCCTTCCGGAACAGGAACCCGCGGGTCAAACCTCAACTTCCTTGCGCTCAATCTCCCGAATCACTCCACGGATTGCGGCCAAACTTCGGGGATAGCCGGGTTACCTCCTGGGCAACCTCTACCTCAAAGGAATCGACCCGAAACGCTCACAATCAAGAGGAATCGAAGAAATCGCTTCTCTAGGTCAAGAACTCGCCCAACTCGAAAAACCACCAAATCGAGTCCAATTCAAAGGAGATTTGGGGGCAAAGTCACCACCAAAGAGGCACAAGAACCTCATACGTGACACCCACCAAAAACCCCAAGAAATCGTCCTCAAAACACCGCCAAAAAGAGCTCCGAAAATCAACACAAAAGAGACGGGAAAACCACCATGAAGAACCACGCCGAACCTTCTATACATGCCATGAATGGTTCATACAAGGCCTAGTTTGCCACCCAAACATCCATCCCTCTCTCTAGATCTCACATGAAGCTCTCAAACTAGCCTTCTAAAAAAAACTAGGGAAAATAGAGAACGAAAATGGAAAAACGAAATGAGCTAGGGTTCCAAGAGTTGGTCGCCAACCTCTCACCTCTTGGGTTATATAGGCGGCAACCGAATGTCTAAAATGCCCCTCTCTACTAACTAGGGATACATGCCCCTCAAGGGCGGATTTGGAATTCTTGATGTCTTCACCATCGGACGGATGCCCGGCGACCGCACCCTCGCGTAGCCTCGACGCACGCCTTGCGATCCCGACGCGTGTCCTCCGCTTCGAAGCTTCTCGGCGCCGGCGGCCAGGGCGGTCAGACCGCCCCCCGGGCGGTTAGACCGGCCCGGTGGATCCGACCGGCCCCGGGCGGTCCGACCGCCCCTCCCGGGCGGTTGAACCGCCCGGGTGGCCGCACCTCCTCGTCGAGTCTTCGGCCTCGGTTTTGTGGCCCAACCGAGTAACCCGGTGGTTTTCTCGGTGAACCACCGCAAACCCCGCGAACTTAGTGTAGCCTCCGCCAATCTCCACTCATGACTCGGCTCCCACGTAGTCCCGGCTCGACCTTGGTTTTGAGGCTCTACCAAGAAACCGTCCACGACTTCATCTTCTCGTTCATGCCACCATGCGGCCCGCACTTGACCCCCGCCGGCCACCGGTCCCTCGAACGAAGCCTACTTGTCTTCTCCACACCCGGAGGCCTCACCGGCAACGACCTTTCGCGCTTGTTCTTCACCTGCACCAACACGAGTCAAGCCGCAACCTGCACCTGCAATACTTAGCCAAGAATCAGTCCACACAACGTTGTCAATCACTCATCACACAAGGAAGCGACCATCCACCGGTCCTCGAACCACACATGGTCCTCAAATTGCGTTAGCTTCGTAAGCGAAAGGTCGTGAGTTCGATCCTCGCTGGGAGCAGGTGGATTAGTGTATGTTTTAATCTTAAGCAAATAACAGGAACAAAGGCTTTAGGCATTTGATTAACATATTAACATACACTAAAAAAGGTCCCCTCCTTTGCTTAAATACTTTTACTCACAAGTATTTATTATGAAATACCTTGCCTTTCATACTTGCTGATTGCCAGTTGCTTATTTGAAACGTGTCTTTACTGCTATTTCACCTGATCTATGCTTCTTCCTGATGGTTCCCTAATAGTCATCATGTGAATATAAAATATATGTTTGATAATTGATGTTTTCTTCGTAGAACATGCCCTGCCTATGACTTTGAATATAGGATCTCATTGGCAGCTAACATGGTCTACATGGATATACGTGGAAATATATACATCAGTCTGTTGTTTTTATGAATCTATATACATATATTTAGTGCCAAACATATTATTGCAAGTCATTTATTTACAGTCTGATGTTGAAAGTGTGACAATAGGAGTGGTTGTAAGGGACTTGGAGAGCTGAGTGGCAATGCATTGTGTCATTAACTTTTTTCTCCTTAGTTTTCTAAGATAAATGTATGGAGACTTTGAATGCCTCTTTCTGCTGCATGAAGACATTATAGAGGCCTCTGGAATGCATTGTTTCATCTAATTTCTGATGTATGTTAAATAATATTAATGATTATTCTGAGTGGTAAAATTTCCTTTTACATACAGGATGCTATTAAGATGTGGCGTCATTTCTTCATCAATCTTTTGGCGCATGAAGCAAATGCTTAGAGATAAAACCTACCTACCATCGTTAAATATTATCTGTCGCGCATCATAGGAAGAAAAATATGATACATGGGCGAGACGATGTAGGAAAATTATCGTTATCATATTGTTATTGTTATATTGAATGATGTGGGTAGATGCCAATATACATGTATATTGAAATTCAATATTATGATTTATTGGCATTACTTTCGTATTATACAACTTCATTTATTGAACGTTACGTGTATATATATATAGGGTGATACTAAAATGCACCCAGGTGCATTCTGTATAGCAAATGCACAGACCCTGCGGTTGCAACTTTGTAGCTGAACCAATTGCAACTTGACGGACCAATTGCAACTCGACGCGAACCAATTGCAACTTGACGGACCAATTGCAACTCAACGCGAACCAATTGCAACTAGACCCAGCCGAGCTGCAACTAGGTGTGAACGAATTGCAACAAAGAGAGTAACTGATTGCAACTGTGACACTACACTAACCGCAACTCGACGGAAATAATTACAACGAATCTGACTCTGTTGTAATTGGACACAAACCAATTGCAAGTAGACTCCTAGTTGCAACCCGACGTGAACAAATTGCAACCAGAATGAGCCTCAGTTGCAACTGGACAAGACTTAGTTGCAACAAGGGTGGGTGCATTCTCTATACAGAATGCACCCAGGTGCACTATAGCAAAACAGTATATATATATATACATATATATATACACTGTATATATATTATGCACCTGGGTGCATTCTCTATAGCGAATGCACCCAGGCCCAACTAGCCAACCAGGCTTCCTTAACCGGTTGTGGGGGCGCGCGCGGGCCTAGGGGGTGGCGCGAGGCGCGGAACCGCCGTCATAACCGCACCCCACGACCTCTAAAAAACCCGCACCCACGACCTCCTTCGTTAACCACCCACGTTGGGCCCGCTTATTACAAACTCCTCCCCGTCACTCTCTCATTCAATTCCCCCGACCCGTTACCACTCTCTCCACTTTCTCGTCTTCTCCGCTTCAGCTCTCGCCGCCGAAGAGAGGCGCAGTGGTTTTCTCGTCGGCTTTTGAAGCGGAGCGATCGCCTTCGTGAAGCTTAGTGCTCGTCGGGATTCCGAGCGGCGAATCATCCCTCTCCACTGCGCTGCGTTCCCGTCGTCTTCCTCTTTTTCTCCGCGCGGAGGTGGGGGGGGCGAAACCCGCGGGGGGCGACTGTGGTGAGGCGGGAGAGACTGCAGCGCCGTTTCCCCACTGCGTTCACGAAACACATCTTCGTAGCTATTTGCTCGCAGGTATGCCGCCCGACCTCTCACTCCTTTCATTTTTTTCCGTTAGGGTATTTTTGTGTGGCTGCGTGATTATTCATGTTTCGGCGGATTTTTGTTTTTTGAGAGCCCCGGGGTGGGGAATGAGGGCGTGAATGATTTTTGTTATTCATTCAGATGATATTGCTGCTACTTTTTTTCGTTAGGGTTTTTACTGACTATTTTTTTGTGTTTTCCATTCATTGGATTTTTCATTTTCGATCAGACGCGGCTAGGTGTAAAAATCGCATGCGCTCCCGTCGTGTTATTTTTTTACTTTTTTCAGTTACGGGGGGGAGGGTTTGATTGATTCATTGTTTAGCAACCGTTGCATCACAGAAGTTGCAATCGACCTATTACTGAGTTTGCAACCGGTCAATTACACTAGAAACATTTGTTGCAGGTGCTGTAGCTTTCTGTCACATTTTTGTTTTGCAATCTGTTAATTGCAGGAGTTGCAACTATAATCACAGCAGAAGTTGTAATCGTCTTAGTACGCATGGCTTTGATTGATTTCATTGTTAGCAACCGCTGTATTACAGAAGTTGCAATCTCCCTATTTCTGGAGTTGCAACCTGTTAAGCAGACACAACAATACTGTTTTTGTATGTGTTGTAGCTTTTTTTGTAGCGTTTTTTTTGTAACCGGTTAATTTGTTGCAGTTGCAACCATAATCACAGCAGAAGTTGTAATTGTTGTATTAGACAGGATTTTTTTACGCATTTTTTTTGTGTAGCAGTTTGATATTGTGAGAACTGTATCCTATTTTCTTTATAGGGTGCAAGTATTTGCATTTTTACAGGAGTTGCAATTTTGTCTAGTATTAAACCTTTTTTTATTAGCATTAGCAGTTTTTTTTGTTACTGGTTTATAGGAGTTGCAATTGCCTTATCATAGAAGTTGCAAACTGTGTATTTTTTATTTTTGATGATTGTTTATGTTCATATATTTTTTATTTCAGTTGTTATACTTTTTACAATGGAGCAAGGCGGTCAGCAAGGTGAACATCAAGGTGGTCAAAACACTCGATCTTCTCCTCGATTGTCTGAGAAGAGGAAGGCTGATGATTTACAAAGACTCTGTGAGAGGCGGAAAAGGCTCAGGTTGCCAACACCGCCGCTGGCTAGCACTGCTGAAGAGCAAGGAGATGAAGAACAGCATGATGAAGATTTTGCCCCCGGACGGTGAAGGCTCGGACATGATGACGGCGATGATGCCGCTCTGGCCGCTGTTGGCGATGGTGACAAGGGCAAATTCAAGCCACAATCCATGCGATGCTCCCCTGCGAGTTTTATCAAGCTTATCAATGCTTTACCAAACGATCTTAAGGGTCAAGTAGTTGCAAAAGGTTTCGGGGGTCTTCTGAATTTCAAGCCTAATTACCTCAAGAGGGATTTTAGCAGCTGGCTGTGCGGAAGTTCAATCCATAGACAATGAAGCTTGAGATTGGTGGCGGCAAAGAGATCAATGTCAGCCATCACGCTGTGTGGTGTGCCATGCAGATTCCAAATGCTGGAGGTGACCCGCTCCCAATGTCCGATGCAGATGCCCGTGCTGAGCGTGATCGGCTTGGCTTACAGATTGTTGGTCCTTCTTACAACTCGAGGAAGGGCATTACTGTGAAACACATAACCGCCGGGATCGAAGAACCGTTCATTGATCGGGGAGCTTGGTCTAAGAGCTTTTTTCATGTCCGCTTTCCGGTGTTTGCCGTTCTCAAACACCGACACCAAGATCGAGCTCGATGATGTGAGATACACCCGGGATATTCGGAACATTGGCACTAGGAATTGGTGCAAGGCGCTTGTTGACGAGCTCGGCGCTTGCGCTCGATTATACAAGCTGGATTATGCTCAGAAAGGCATCAATGCACCCATCAGCGGATGCACCATTTTTCTAGTGGTAAGCTCAAGTCAGACATCTATCTTTTCCTGTTCTTTTTTGTTTCATTGCTTTTTTTGCGACTGTTTACATACTGTTGTTACAATCATATATTTTTTTCACTGTTTTAATATGGCATTGCACCTTTTTGCAATCACACACTCGTTCAGTTTCTTTTTGTTCCTTTGCAGTCACAGAAATAAACCAGCAGTTTTTTGCAATCACACACTTTATTTTTTTTTGCAATCACTTGATACCCAGGTTTGCAATCATATTCCAAATAACCAAGTCAGGTTTTCAACCACAGATAAAGTCAGGTTTTCTTTTTTTGCAACCACACATAATTATTGTTTGCAATCACACACAAAACATAGTTGCAATCACACACTGGTTCAGTTTCTTTTTGTCCCTTTTGCAGTCACAGAAATAAACCAGCAGTTTTTGTAATCACACACTTTAGTTTTTGCAATCACTTGCTACCCAGGCTTGCAATCATATTCCAATAACCATGTAGCTTTGCAAGCACACATACAAAGTCAGGTTTTCTTTCTTTTTTTTTGCAATCACACATAACTCCTGGTTGCAATCACGCATGCCAAATAGCTGCAATCACACAATGGTTTAGTTTTTCTTTTTGTCCCTTTTGCTGTCACAGAAATAAACCAGCAGTTTTTGTAATCACACACTTTAGTTTTTGCAATCACTTGCTACCCAGGCTTGCAATCATACACTTTTTAGTTTTTGCAATCATACTGGTTTATTCAGGTTCCTTTTTTTTTGCAACCACACATAACTACTGGTTGCCAAATAGTTGCAATCACACAGTGGTTCAATTCTTTTTTCTTTTTTGCAGTCACAGAAATAAACCAGTAGTTTTTGCAATCACACACTTTTTAGTTTTTGCATTCACACACTTTAAATAGTTTTTGCAATCACACACAGTTTTTTGCTTCATCACTGTTTTTTTGCAGATGTTATATGTCGACAACTTGCAGCACGGATTCCAGACAAGCCCTTTTTGCATCCCCCAGTGCTCCTTCCTGGCCTCGAAGATGATTCAAGCTATACTCAACCAGGAGCGCAGGGGGGATGTCGCTGGCGATAATGTTGAGTTTGGACATCTCAGGGTTTGTTTTCTTTTGCAATCACACTTTCTTTTCTTTTATCTTTTTTCTTTTTTTGCAAATGTCACCACTGTTTTTTTACTCCAACTTTTTGTTTTTTTCAGCTGAAAAGTATCACGGACACATGCTATGGCGCTCCTGTGGGCTCTTTGACGATCGCCCATCCCCGCATTTGGCCCCGCCCAAGATGCGGATGGTGAGGGGCTTGCGGCGGAGTGTGTGCCGCCTAACCCGCAAGCAGACCTCGCGTCCCATCGGCACCGCTTGCCTCTACATTTGCTGCCGGGGCTAGCGCATCCACCGCCGCGGGGGGGGACTCCCGGGCCTAGCACCTTCCATGATCCCCGGCGGTCATGGGCCCCACAGCCAGTTCCCCTCCGTTTTCTACGAGTACCCAAGTTTGCGCACTGCATTTAGCCAGCGCCTTTCTGATTTAGTTGGAAGGAGCAGGAAGGAAGACGCGCTTGCTATCTTGAAGGAGTTTGACAAAAGCACTAAACGTGCACAGGAGTATGCAAGGAAGGCTTCTGAGTACGCAACAAGGTCACGTGATCTTATGGAGTCAGCTCATCAGGAGTGCGTTAGCAGCATCAACAAGCTTCTTGCGGATGCTGCAGCTGCCAAGCAAGCTTCCAAGGGTCGCAGGAGGAAGGCTGCGAATGTCACACAACCATCAACTGGTATGTTCTTTTTTCTTATATATATATATATATATCTTTTTCATAATCATGTTGCTACCACATGTAAGCAGAAGATGCAATCAGATACACAACCTTTTTGCAAACATACATCTCACCTCACCTTTTTTTTACATGTAATCACTACTTTTTTTGCAATCATGCACATCCAAGGTTGCAAACACACTAATATAGCATTTTTTGCAATCACACTTTATTTCTGTGTTTAACAACAGCACCAGCTACAGAATCTAGTATGGAAGACATTCCTGGGGCAGACACGGATGATGGTGTTTTCGACGCTCCCAGCCCAATCGAAATGGAGGTATATGAAGGTGGCGCGCACGATGAAAACCCTGCACAGGGTGATGTCGATAGCAGAAATGTTGAGTAAACACCACCCCACAGTCATGACAGTGAACATGGTATTTTCGATAGAAGTAAGAATATATATTTTTTATATTTTAGTCTAAAGGATCTGTATTTTATTTTTGTTTACTCACCATCTTCCTCTTCTCTTTATTTTTGCAGCCCCCACACCTTTCTGGGAACATTTCAAATGTTGATGAAATTCTTAGACTTTTTGATTCGCCTCCTCGCGCTGGGGACAACGCAGACGAGCCCCCGCGTGAGCCAAGACACACTGTTGCAAAGAGGAGTGCTTCCACAATATCTCCCTCTCCCCACCAGTTTGATGTAAGGTCTTTTTTTTACACCCAGGTTGCAATCCCCTCTCAGGGTTTAATGTAGTCACACCGCATGGAAAGTTGCAATTAGTTACTCAATCTAGCAATCATAAGCATTTTTTCACTGTTTTTTTTGTTTGCAATTTTTGATTTGTTTGTTTTTTTCCTCAATCCTATTATCTTGACCTCGGCGGCGTTAAAGCAGAAAGATCAAGGAAGCATCAGAAATAAGAAGCAGCAGCAGCAGCAGCAGGTTTGTAACCCACACACCACCAACATTGCAGTTGGGTTGTACTTACAGTTGCAATCCTTTTTGTCTTTTTTATTTTATTTATTTTTGTCTTTTTTACTGGCTAAACCACAACTGTTCACTCTTTTTTTTCTGCCCCATAACACAGTTCACTAGAACTTATGCAAGGAGGACTGACAGGGAGGAGAGGAGGCAGAAACTCAAAGATGCTGAGGCTGAGAAGAATATTGCAGAGGAGGCAAGAAGAAAGGCTGAAGAAGAGGAAGACTCAAAGAGAGAGTCTGAAGCCGAGGAAGCCAAGAAGAATGCTGAAGACGAACAGAGGAGAAAGGCTGAGGCTGATAAAAAGACGTTGAAAGACGAGAAGATAAAACAAGTTGAGATGAAGAGGTTGGAGGACGAACAGATGAATAAGGATGAAGACAGGAGGGCGAAAGCAGCAGCAGGTTTGTAACCCACACACTACCAACAATGCAGTTTGCTTGCACTTATATTTGCAATTATAACTTTTTTTTACTGAGACATATTACACACTCGACAGTACCAGGCGAAGCTAGCGTAAGGCCGCCGATGAGGAAGCTTCAAAGAGGGCGCGTACCGAGCGGCGAGAGCAGGTTTGTAACTCACACACCACAAACATTGCAATTTGCTTGCACTTATAGTTGCAATTATAACTCTTTTTTTTACTGCCACATATGTTGTACTCAGCAGCCGAAGCAGAAGACAAGCAGAAGGCTGCCGAAGAGGAAGCTTCGAAGAGAGCTGCAGCTGAGGCAGCAGCAGGTTTGTTACCCACACACCACCAACATTGCAATTTGTTTGCACTTATAGTTGCAATTATAACTCTTTTTTTTACTGCCACATATGATGCACTCAACAGCTGAAGCAGAAGCCAAGCAGAAGGCTGCTGAGGAAGAGAATAAAAAGGTTGCAGCTGAGGCAGCAGCAGGTTTGTAACCCACCCACCACCAACATTGCAGTTTGTTTGTATTTATAGTTGCAATTATAATTTTTATTACTGCCACATATGATGCCCTCAGCAGCTGAAGTAGAAGCTAAGCAGAAGGCTGCTGAGGAAGATAAGAAAAAGGCTGCAGCTGAAAAAGAGAAGAAAAAGCTTGCTGCTGCGTTAGCTTTGAAGACGGCTTCATCTGAACAAGCTGCGAAAGGGAAATCTAGTGATGAACAAGCAACAACAGGTTTTGTAACCATACACTAGTCTAGGCTTTTTTTTTGCAAATCACAAACTCACCCTGCTGTTGCAATTACACATGACTCAGACTTGCAATCATAAATAACCAAATAACCAAGTTTCTTCAACCACACATACTACAGTCATGGCGTAACCACAAATAACTTCTGGTTGCAATCACGTACGTAAAACAGTTGCAAACACACACTGTTCAGGCAATTTTTTTGTAATGACACGCACAGAAATAGTTTGCAAACACTGTACATGCTTTTCATTTTTTTTATTCACAGTTTTTACGTTGTTGCAATCACAGAACAAGCCATGATGAGCAAGAGTGCTGAACCTGAAAAAGCACAAAAAGGCAAGCAAGCTTCAACTGAAGATCATCAGAGCCAGAGCGATGATTTCGTGATGAGCAAAAAAGATGCAGCTGATGAAATTCAGAGGAAGAAGGCTGAGGTCGATAACAAGAGAAATCTTGGTGCTACCAAGAAGCTTGAGTCAAAGAAAAAGGCTGCGCAAACTCGACAAGAAGGTCAAGAGAAGGAGAAGATCATAGCAGAAATCCGGTAAAAAGCCGGACGCGAACATTGCTACTTTACAGAAGGAGCCTTCCGTATCAAAGATAAACAAGCGGTGGAGATGCAATCGTCAAAGGCGTATGCTAAGAAGCGTACTGATTATGAGAAAAAGTTAGATTTTCTCCGCCAGGAAGCCAATGCTGTGTTGGAATCTGTGGAGGCACCTTTGCAGACAGCATCTTCTTCATCAGCTGACGATGTCGAGTTTCCTCCGGAATCACAGGACGATATTGCTAATTTGACTCCACCGATCCGTCTTTCACAAGACGAAGTGTCTGAAGGTCTCGTTGATTACGGCAAGGTTTAGAGGCTGATTTTCAAGCGCCTAGGTGATAGAGTGATGAGGAGGCCTTCTGAGTTCGTATCTCCGTTCCAGATTAATCGCAAGCACCTCGACATACCTGTTTCCAAGGCTGTTTATCTGAGGCAAAAGATCATATCTGAACCTGAGCTTCAACAGTATGTTTTCTTTTTTTACTGTGTATTTTTTCATGTTGCAATTGTTTTCATACTGGCATTGCAACTGTTACACTCCCAGTTTTGCAATTTTGTACATTTTTTTGCAATCACACATTCAGCACTTTTTTTGCAACCACTCACACAGACCAATTTGCAATCACATGTTGTCAAACCTAGTTGCAATTGTTTCATACTGGCATTGCAACTGTTACACCTGTAGTTTTGCAATTTGCACACTTTATTTGCAATCACACATTCAGCAGTTTTTTTTGCAACCACTCACACAGACCAATTTCACATGTTGTCAAACCTAGTTGCAATGCACAGGAGTTGCAATCACAGTTAACAAGCTGGTTTTGCAACCATACACTGTGTTTTTTGGAAGTATCACACAGAGGCGTTGCAACCACATTGATTTCATTTTGGAATTTTTTGGTGCAGGAGGACTTTATTGGAGTTTGGCATTCTTGCTGAATTTACTGGACAACAACTCATTGACAGTTCTCAAACGACAAGCTGGGAGAGTCTTCTTTGATCGATTTCGTGGTGCATTGCATGCGGCATGATGACATTGTGCACAAGCTTGATTCGTTCGGGTACAGGGTGTTTCTCACGACTGGTTTCTATGTAAGCCTTTTTGTTTTTTCAACTGTCCGTTTTTTTAACACAATACAGCAACCTGTTGAAAACAACAACATTTTTTGTTGTGACTGATATAGTTTTTTTAATGGGCCTTTTTTTGCCCCCCTATGTGCAGTGGAATATCAAGGGTTGCGACGCAGTCCTCAATGAGGATAAATCTGAGACAGAAGAATTCAAAGTCGTCTGGAACCACCTGATGACCGAGTGCATAAACTACGATCTGTCAAGAGCAAAACTGGTTAGCAGACATCTTTTTTCTCAAATACAGTATGTTTTTCTTGTAACATTTTTTCAAAGTTGCAATTGCAAAATTATAATCTGCAACCCTTTTTTCATTAATATTTTTTTGAGTAATTGCAATCATAAAATGAAGTTGCAATCACACATCAACACTAGATGTAATCAATACACTAATCATTTTTTTTGTCCCGTGCACTCTTGTTTTTTTGCACCAGATCTTTGTCCCTATCCACGATGCAGGACATTACTTTGTGTATTGTTTCAACTTCATGCATAATCGCATTGATGTGCTGGACTCGAACGACTACTTCATGAAATGCACGGATCCTGTAGAACGTCACAAGCATGTGTTCGCAAAAATTCCAATCATAGACGCAGCTTTCCAGAAGGTGTCCAACTTCAAGCCGCCCAAAGTTAGTGGGTGGAGGAAGCCTTTCATCGAACTCCCCAAGCAAGCTGGCCCCAATGATTGCCTGTTTTTTGTCTGGAAGTACATGGAGTACTATGACGGGAACAAGCTGACGGAGGAAATCAACCCGGTAATGCGTGATGTGAACTGATCCATTTTTTACATCTTTTCCATTTTTTTCTATGTTTTCTGTATGTGCTGTCGAAATGGCTATATTTTTTAATGTGTGTTTTTATGCTGCTGCAGTTCAACGGCGTCATTTACAGATGTGAGATGCTGCACTATCAAATCTTCCACCCCCTCAACCAGGCCGATCTCCCTGCAATGCTGGACAAGTACAGAATCAGGGGACGCCGTCTTGATCTCGAAGATGACAGCAGCCAGTCTGTGGACTTTTAGGATCCTTGGGATAAAAAAACATGTTATATATGTGTGTGTTTATCTGCATTTGTACGCGACATGTTATGCGTGGCAGTACGAAAATACTCTATCCTGTGATGTGACAACTTTTACGTCCTTTTTTTTGTTTGAATTTGTGAATTGGAACTCTGGCAATGTATTTTTGTGCACCTTCTTTTTTTATTCGGCATGGAGTGTTTTTTTTGCAATCCCACCTTTACCTATTTTGCAACCACACTGCGATAAAATTGCAATCACGCACATGTTTGGTTCTGCAACTGTGTTTTTTTTTGCAATCGCAGCACATCAGCGGTCAAGGATGTTTTGCAAATCACCTGTATTTTCACCAAGTTGCAACCACATCAAGCAAAGACCAAACTAGTCACATCAAGCTTTTTTACCAGTTTTTTTGCAATCGCAATCACACTGCTATAAGGGGTGCAATCACACTGCGACATGATTTGCAATCAACTACATTCTGGTTTGCAACTGTCTTTTTCTTTGCAATCGCAGCACATCAGTCGTTACAAACACACTGCAAAGGATGTTGCAATCACCAGTAGTTTTTGGACCAGGTTGCAACCCATCAAGCAAAGACCACCCTAGCTTCAATCTTACAGTGTCGTGGCACGGAGCTTTTTTTTGCAAAATCACTGCTCTAAGGTTGCAATCACACTGCTATAAGGGTGCAAGCAATCACCCACATTCTGGTTTCGCAACTGTCATGTTTTTGCAATTGCCACACATCAGCTGTTGCAACCACATGTAAAGAATGTTGCAATCTCCTGTATATACACCAGGTTGCAACCACCAACCTAGTCGCAATCTGACAGTGTCATGTTATGGAGCTTTTTTTTTCGAAGACGCATTTTTTACTTGTGTGTTTTGCAACTTTTTTTTTGTTGCAATCGCAGTCTCTTGTTTTTTTTGCATCTATTTTTTTTAAAACACATATAACTCCTGGTTGCAATCACTCACGCAAATTAATTGCAATTACTCATTGGTTTAGTTTTCTTTTTCTTTTTTTGCAGTCACAGAAATAAACCAGCAGATTTTGCAATGAGACACTTTAGTTTTTTGCAATCACTTACTACCCAGGTTTGCAATCATATTCCAAACAACCAAATAGCTTTGCAAGCACACAGACAAAGTCATGTTTCCATTTTGCAACACACATAACTCCTGGTTGCAATCACTCTTTTGCCAAATAGTTGCAATCACACACTGGCTCAGTTATTTTTTTTCTTTTTTTTTCCAAACACACGTAAGCGGCAGTTGCGAAACCTATGCTTGCAATGACACTGCTATAAGGGCGCAAGCAATCACCTACATTTTGGTTTTGCAACTGTCATTTTTTTTGCAATCGCTGCACATCATATGTTGCAACCACATGTGTCGAGGACAGCCCTAGGGGTCCCCTTAAACAACGGGGAAATCCTCACTTAAAACCCGCAACGAAACCAAAACACAGTTTGCCTAACCATGCAGGGAACAGCCCACGCTGCAGGGACTCCGACGGCCCATCAAGGCGGCCCTCTTAGAGATCCCCTCGAACAGGCTCCGCCTCGCTCGAGGATGCGCGCTCCCCTCGGGCGGGCTCCGCCCCGTTCGAGGGGTAGCACTTCCCTCGAGCGGGCTCCGCCTCGCTCGAGGGCTCGCTCCCCCTCGAGCAGGTTCCGCCTCGCTCGAGGGTACGCCCCGCCCTCGCCGAGGTCCGCCACGCTCGAGGGTGCCCCTCACGCGTGCGCCGGTCCCCGTACACGGGCATTTAACGCCCTGACGCCGGCAGGACGGCACCATCATGCGCCCGGGGCTCGCCCCCCGGTGCCGCCGCACCAACTCCCCAGGGAGGAGCCCATCCCCACCACTGTGGGAAGGGACTGTGCAGCGCGGCCGGTGTCAGTCCCGTGACGCCGTGCGCCTGCTCCAGTACGGCTAACGCACCGAGCCCTCGAAGGGGGGCCGGGTGCTCCCTCGACTCACTTTCTTGTGACCCTACAGGGTTAGGTGGAGGCGCTAGGCCGGTGGAACACCATCCCTGCCACTGTAACAGCGTGGCCGCCATCCCCGCGCGTGCAGGCGCACGCCGGGCTCTGTAGCAACAACTCCAGCACTGTGAAGCGCGTTGGGAAGGGACGCCGTTCTACCCACTCCTGTACTCCGTACGGGCCAACGTCAGCACCTCCCTCGAGCCTATCAGAGGACATCGCCACCATCCGCCGCCCTTCTACCCTCGAACCGCCACTGTTCGGGTACAAGGTAGGCCATGATGGCCAGATCGCCGCAAGGATCGTCCGGACGGCCGCCCACTCTACAGCATAGCACGTCGCACTTCCCCACATAGCTAGATAGCGCGGCGCGCATGTAATCCGCCTCCCCCTTGATCTATAAAAGGGGGGGCGAACCCCCCAGCCGCGGGGACGGGGGGGAGACAGGGAGGGAAAACACGGACAGATAGCACACAGCACATCACGTACTCGTTCCCCAATTCTCCCACAATATCTTCAGCCACTCCTCCAGGGACTTGGAAGCCACGCTTCCTCTCCCGCCTTGCTTGTAGCAGCCCCACTACAGGCACCCCCGGTGCTGAGCAATACAGTGCCTTGAGCACACCCCTGCTGGACGTACGGCCCCCTCGGCCGGAACCAGGATAAATCTCGTGTCTCTTATTGCTTAGCATCAACCATTGAGGGATAGACCTCGGCGCTTTCTACTGGTTAGTGTCGGGACCATATTCCGCACTGACAGTTGGCGCCCACCGTGGGGCAATCGAGCGCCTAAGGTCATTCCGTCAACTCCCTCCATGGTGATCCGCACTAAGTACCGTGCTACACGCTACTGCATGGGTAGCTCGGACCCCCTCCCAGCCGGGTTCGAAATTCGCTTCGGGGGACCCGAACTTTCGAGGGCCACGGGGAACGGCTATCTCATGCGCCTCACCAACCGTGAGGAGCTCCGAGCGCGGTGCCGAGCCGAGTCGGCCTTGGCCCCCGCCACACGCACCACCACGGCGCGGGCGCCGCGCAGCACGGATGCCGCGGGCCCGTCGACGCCACGACGCCGTCGTCGCTCCGGCGCGTTCGCGCCGGGCGCGGTCCGAGCGGCGGCGGAGCCGAGCGCACCGCCACTCAACGTGGCGCGCCCACCATCACGACCGCCACCGCCCCGGTGGGACAACGCACGGTCTCCGGGCCGCGCATCCCCATCGGGCTGCGTGGCACTACGTCGGCCTACAACGCCAACGTCAACACCACGATGCGCAGGATTCCGCCTGGCCGCCATGTCTTCATCGCCAGGGACCCCGGCGCCTCGGTAGGGGATGAGTCGTCCCTGGGTTCCGTCGACGTGTTGCCACCAGCCAACCGCCACGGATACGCGGAGTGGGACTTCTCCGGCGTGCCGGACCCAGTCATGTTCCGGCGTTTTCTCGACGCTACGGACTACTGGTTCGGCTGCTCCAACGACTCCAGCACCGGGAGTTACGATCCCGCGCGGGAGTGCTGCGCCGTCATCACCAACGACCCGGCCAATGCCGCCGGCGCGGTGGGCGCCGGAGACGGGGGAAGTCACGCCGCCCGGGGGATCGCCACGCGCCCGGCCGCGGGGCCAAGCGCTCCCGCCGGGGCCGACGCCGACGCGCGCGCCTAGCCCAAGCCCGTGAGCTCGAGGCCAAGCCGGCGGAGGAATACCGGACGGTGCGGTTGCTCCGCGCCTCAATGGCGGGGGGAAGCCTCCGCGCGCGGCGAACGCGCGCGGGAGGCCGGGCCGACAGTCCGCGACCACATCAACACCATCCCCAACGTCGACAACACGGACGCGCCCCCCGCGGGCGAGCCAAAAGCTCATCGCCGTCGCGACGCCGCCGCGGGCCATGCCGGCACCCTCGACCCCCGAGGCTCGAGACATGCACCGCGAGGTGCAAACTCTCATCGAGCAAGCGGCCGTCCAGCAGGCCGAGAGCTCGGCCTCACGCATCCGCCAACAAGGGGGGATGCGCGGGACGACGAAGGCCGCGCCGGGAGGCGAACCCTCGGTGCACGCGAGGGGGACCGGGGGGCGGGGCGACCCGCCGACCAAGGACGCACGCCGGCCAAGGAGCGGCTCCTTGACGCACGCGGAGGCGCCGGATGGCGACGCTCGCAATGTCATCAACGCCGGGGCGCACCGGCGGGCGGACGCGCGAGCGACAAGGGGCTACCACCCACGATGGGGTGGACGCTACGACGGCCGGCGAGGACCGCTCCCCGACGCCGAGCCCCCGGGCACCGGGTGTTCGGGCCGGGAGATCCGCGCGGCGGCGTTCCCCCAACGCTTCCGCCAACCCTCGACCATCGTCAAGTACAACGGGGGAGACGGACCCCCCTCGTATGGCTCAACGACTACCGCTTGGCTTGCCACCGGGCGGGGCCACCGGGCCGACGAGGTCATCATCCGCAACTTGCCCCGCATCTTGGCGACGCGGCCGGGACATGGCTCGAGCACTTGCCCGCCGGCCCGCATCCACAACCGGGACGATCCGGTCCGCACGTTCGTGGGCAACTTCCGGGGCACGTACGTGCGCCACGGAAATTCGTGGGACTCCGGCGCTCCCGCACGCGAAGCCCGGCGAGTCACCGCGGGACTTCATACGGCGCTTCTCCAAGCGCCGCACCGAGCTCCCCGGCCGTGGCGTAGTCCGAGATCGTGCACGCCTTCCTCGAGGGCACCACGTGCGGGATCTCGTGCGGGAGGCCGGGACGCAGCCCCGCCCGCGGACTCCAATGAGCCGTTCGACATCGCCACCGGCTTCGCTTCGGAGAAGAGGCCGTGGGGGCGATCTCGCGACGGCAAGAAGGGCAAGCGCTCGGAGGACGCGCCCGCGGAGGGCAGCAAGTCCAAGGAGCCCCACCGCAACGACAAGCGGGGCAAGAAGGGGAAGAAGGCCGCGCCGCGAGGCGCGCGAGCAGGGGCGCGACGGCGGCAACGCCGAGGCCCTTGGTGTTGACCCGGCTCGACGGGGCCCTCGACCGGCCCCTCGAGGCCCGGGGGTGTTCGACGACATGCGGAAAAAGCCATGTCCTTACCACAAGACCCCAGTGAATCACACCCTTGAGCAGTGCGATATGCTCAAGAAGTTCTATGGCCGTGCCACCGCGAAGGAGGCAGAGGCCAAGAAAGACGGAGGCGATGGCGACGCGGGCGGCTTCCCTGCCGTCGAAAATGTGTTCCTCATCTTTGGGGGGCCAACCGTCGACATGTCGACCCGCCAACGCAAGAAGGAGCGGCACGAGGTTCTCGCCGCGGAGAGGGCGCCTCCGTCCTTCCTCAATTGGTCGGAGGATGCCATCACATTCAGCCGGGAAGACCACCCAAACCGCGTCCCCAACCCGGGCCAGTACCCGCTGGTGGTCGACCCCATCATCGGGAACGCCCGGTTCTCGAAGGTCCTCATGGACGGAGGCAGCAGCCTCAACATCCTCTACTCGCATACTTTGCCCTTATGGGGATCGGGTTGGATCAACTGCGGCCCAGCACGAAGCCGTTCCACGGCATCGCGCCCGGCAAGCAGGTCCAGCCCCTCGGGCAGATTGACCTGCCAGTTTGGTTTGGCACCCCAAAAAACTTCCGCAAGGAGACCCTCACCTTCGAGGTGGTGGGGTTCAAGGGGGCCTACCACGCTATACTTGGGCGACCCTGTTACGCCAAATTCATGGCGGTCCCCAATTACACCTACCTGAAGATGAAGATGCCGGGACCAAACGGCGTCATCACCGTCGGCTCGTCGATCGAGCACGCATTCGACTGCGACGTCGAGTGCGTAGAACACGCAGGCACTAGCGCCGGATGAAGCACTGGTGAACACGCCGGAGAAGATGGTCAACGAAGACCTCAACTCCGCTGCCAAGCACGCCAGCACCTTCGAGGCCGCGGAGCAGACCAAGGGGGTCCCCCTCGACCCTTCAGCCCCCGAGGGCAAGGCGTTGAGGGTCAGCTCCACGCTCGACCCCAAATAGGAAGTGGTGCTCGTCGACTTCCTCCGCGCCAACGCCGACATCTTCGCGTGGAGCCCCTCGGATATGCCAGGCATCCCGAGGGAAGTCGCCGAGCACTCCCTTGACATCCTGCCAAACGCCCGTGCAGTGCAGCAACGGCTCCGCCGCTTCGACGAGGAGCGGCGACGGGCAATCGGAGCGGAGCTGCGGAAGCTTCTCGAGGCCGGATTCATCAAGGAGGTGTTTCACCCAACGTGGCTAGCAAACCCCGTGCTTGTAAAGAAAAAGAATGGGAAATGGCGGATGTGTATAGACTATACTAGTCTTAATAAAGCATGTCCTAAAGTTCCTTTTCCTTTGCCATGCATTGATCAGATCGTTGATTCAACGGCTGGGTGTGAATTGCTTTGCTTCCTCGATGCCTACTCCGGGTACCATCAAATAAAGATGAAGGAGTCCGACCAGCTCACGACTTCGTTCATCACACCGTTCGGGACGTTCCGCTACGTCACGATGCCGTTTGGCCTCAGAAACGCGGGTGCAACATACCAGCGTTGCATGCAGCACGTTTTTGGGGATCACATCGGGCGAACGGTCGAAGCATACGTGGACGACATCGTCGTAAAGACCAGGAAGGCGGACGACCTGGTTGGCGACCTTGGTGTCGTGTTCAACTGCCTACGGGCCAATGGGGTCAAATTAAACCCCGAAAAATGCGTCTTTGGAGTGCCGCGAGGCATGCTCCTGGGATACATTGTCTCCCAGCGGGGAATCGAGGCCAACCCTGAAAAGGTTGCGGCCCTCGAACGGATGGGTCCGATCCGGGACCTCAAATGGGGTGCAGAAGGTGTTGGGGTGCCTCGCCGCCTTGAGCCGCTTCATCTCGCGGCTCGGCGAGAAGGGCCTGCCCCTCTACCGCCTACTCAAGAAGCACGAGCGCTTCTCCTGGACCACCGAGGCCCAGGACGCGCTCGACAAGCTGAAGGCGTCTCTAGCGCACGCCCTGATCCTCACGCCGCCGCAAGACGGCGAACCCCTGCAGCTCTACGTGGCCGCAACCACCCAGGTGGTCAGCGCCGTAATCGTCGTGGAACGCATGGAGGAAGGGCATGCCTTGCCTGTGCAGCGGCCGGTCTACTACATCAGCGAGGTTCTCTCAGACACAAAGACGCGCTACCCCCAGGTCCAGAAGTTGCTGTACGCGGTGGTTCTTGCGCGGCGCAAACTCCGCCACTACTTCGAGGCCCACCCCGTCACGGTGGTTTCCTCCTTCCCACTGGGAGAGATCATCCGCAACCCCAACGCCGCGGGCAGGATCGCCAAGTGGTCCGTAGAGCTGATGGGCGAGACGCTCGCCTACGCCCCGCGCAAGGCTGTCAAGTCCCAAATCTTGGCGGATTTCATCGCCGAATGGACGGACACGCAGCTACCGCCGCCGCAAATCCAAGCGGAGTGTTGGACTCTGTTCTTCGACGGCTCGGTAATGAAAACGGGGGCGGGCGCGGGCCTGCTCTTCGTGTCGCCCCTTGGGGAGCACATGCGGTACGCGGTGCGACTCCACTTCCCCGCGTCTAATAATATGGCCGAATACGAGGCCCTCCTCTGTGGCCTCAAAATCGCCATTGAGTTAGTGAAAGGATCTTGTGATGCCTAGAGGGGGGGTGAATAGGATCACTTTAAAATTCCGCAAAATCCGAGCGGCGGATCGGGGACCGGATGACCCGGCACGACCGACGTGGGATGACCGGGGTCCGGTCACCCCGGCACTTGTGCCGGATCAACCAGTACGCAGGAGTAAAACTCAATAACTTAAAGGGAAAGTGAATTTGCAGCAAATATGTGAACCAACTTGGTGTAAATGAAGTGAAGAAGACCTGCAACAAAGGATATTACACACAACAACACAAATATAGAGAACGATTCAAATATAACTTCTAGGGTTAGGGTTGATGGAGATGAACACAAGCAAGCAAGAGACAATCGATTTGTTTACCGAAGTTCACCTCCACTAAGAAGGCTACGTCTCCGTTGAGGTTCCCACAAAGGGAGGGCTATCACGAAGAGCCTCTTGCCTCTCCAATTCACCACAAAGGCAAATTGGTGCTCACTAAGAAAATCTCCACAAAGGAGGGGCAATACAAACGATCCCGGGTGCTCCACACGGAGAGGGCACTCAACGGGCGACGCCTAACCGTCTAGAAGCAAGCTTCAAGAGTAATAAACACAAATCAATCAACCAAAGCCACCACAAGTGCTTCTTGAGAGGAGGAAATGAAGAGCTCTCACAAAGGGGCTAAATCCTACACCTCAAATGCTCTCACACTCAAACCCTAGAACGAATTCTTGATTGGAGTGCTTGGGAATGAGTTAGAAGAGAGGAGATGAAGCTTTGGGGGTGTAGCAATGGAGGAGAAGGCGGAACCCTAAAGAGGAGGAAGAAGGGGTATATATACCCGCTTCCCCCGACTTGACCGTTGGGGGCAGTCAGCGTCCTGGCCGGGTCACCCGGCACGGGTGGCCGGGTCACCCGCCTCCCTCCAAAGACGCTTCGGGTGGCCCGGCCACTTGTGCCGGTTGACCCGGTAGGCCTGGAGGGGAAGGGTTTTAACAAGAGGGGGCTGTTTTTGAATTTTCTAAAGGTTTTTCTAGGTTTTTCACTCTTAGAAAAGATGAGAAAAGATCACAAGAAGCACTTGTAGCAAACCTTAATTAATCGACCGTATCCCTCTTTATAGTACGGTGTTTCCTAAACTCAAATTCAAACCGAAAATTAAAATTAAACTTCCAATTGAGCTTCAACACCATAAGAAAGAAAATGAGGGCCTTCCTTTGAGAATTCATATTTATTTCACTTTAGAGCCCGCACACATCTCATTCAAAACATTAATCCTCCCTAATTGCATTGTCATTATCACCAAAATAACTAGGAGCCTAGATGCACTTTCAATCTCCCCCTTTTTGGTGATTGATGACAACACAATTTGGTTAAAAGAAAGAGATGTGTATATCCAACAATTTAGTGAGGTGCTCCCCCTAGATGTGTGCATTGTTAAAGAAGAGAGGCCTCAAATGCCTTTGCACACACATTTGCAAGAACTCCCCCTAAATCTTTGCATAAACACATTGTGCACAAGTGTGAAAAGAATTATCCCGTGATGCAAATGACAAAATATATCACGACAATAAAGTGAGAAATAACAAATCATCAACCAACACAAGCATCACAAATAACCATTAGGATCCTTACATCACACTAGCATGGATAAAAGTACCATAATTAAGTCTTACAACTAAAAGTTTTGCACTTGGCACACCAACATCCATCACATCACACATAGTTCATTACATGTCCACTAGTTCTATTACATGAATAACGATAAGATAGATAAAGATAGAGGTAGGGCGTCCATCCACCAAATTCACTCCCCCTTTGGCACCAAGCACCAAAAGGGAAGCTACTCCTCGTCGTCCTCGTCGTACTCCTCCTCATCTTCATAATCTTCCTCTTCATCATCAACGGGAACCCAAGAGCCAAGGTCCTCCCAAGGATTTGGAACGGGAGAAGGGGGGTCAAAGGTTCTCATCTCATGGACCGGAGAGTGTGGAAGATTAAGACTAGCAACCATTTCCTTTTGATTTTTCTCTTGCCGATGAAGCTCTTGAGCCAACCACCGACGATCGGCCTCACGCTCCCTAGCATCCTTGCGGAGCATGTTGAAGCAAGCAAACAACCCTTTGGCAAGAAAGTTGAATTTGCCCCTCTTGCCCCTAGGAGCCCCATGAGAGTGAGAGGCACCCTCCAAAGGAAGTGGATCATATGGGCCTCTTGGTGGTGGAGCTTGAGAGGAAGAGGCACCCGCATCAGACGGTCCATCTATAGTATAAATACCCGGATAGCGACCTCTAGCATCAACACCGGTGGTGTGCTTGCCAAGACGGAAAGATTGAGCTAGTTTGCCTTTACTAGTCTTGTAAGATTCATGAACAACATCCGTTTTGAGATCAAGTTGGGTGGCATGCTTAACCATCATGAAAATATAGGGCGCATAGTGACAACCACTAGAAGAAGTGTGTGAACAAATGATGATCTCACTCCAAAGAAAGTGACAAGCATTGAACTTAGGTTGACCAGGAGCCATTTGATAAAGAAGATTTCTAGCTCTATGAGATATGTTATCGGAATCCCCACCCCTAGGGCAAAGAGTGTATCGAAACAAAAGATTTAGCATCTTGTAATATGGGGTGAGTCCACTAGTATGACCATAGTTGATGTTTCCATAGGCACGATCATACATAAATCTCATCTTGGTCACCTCTAGTTCATCCTCACAATGAAGTCGGACTAGATCACTTTTGAACCGATTGGTTGAAGTGGCCCCTCTAAGTTGGAAAAGTTGAGCAAAATCATAAACGAGAGATTTTGAAGCGCTTACCACCCGAGTGAAGTGCATCTCATTTTCATCTTCATCAACATATAGTGTGGCATAGAACTGGGCCACCACCTCCTGAGAGTAGTCACACTGAAGACCCATGAGATAAGAAATCCCCATGAACTGGCACCGAGAGTGAACAGCCTGCATAACCTCTTCAATGGGAGCAGGAAGATCAAGCAAGTACGGCCAATCCACCCATTTCATCTCAGTTGTGACACGTCCCTTGGGTAGGATGGTCGACTCATACCAATCCGCTTGATGAGCAAGCCAAAACCTGTCATCACTGAAGAAAGACCTCTGAAGCCGCCTCGGATCTTCTGGCCAAAACCGAAGAGACCTCATGTCAGTGCCCGCCTTCATGAAGTTAACCAAAGGCGGATCACGGCGTGAGCGCACGGTGTCGGTGAACAGGAACTGCCATCTGCTCATAGATAGATAAGTCAATGTTATCATCATAGCGGTCTTCAACCTCAGCAGCGGTGCTCGCCCTCTTGGTCCTAGCACCGACGGTTGTGGTCTTCTTCTTGAGAATGGGATTGCCATCATGACCACGGCCTCGGCCTTGAGCACGAGAGGGAGGAGCTTGAGGTTTGGTCCTCTTCTCATGCACATGGATGCCAAACTCCTCGCCGGAAGAGCGCTCCTCAAATTCCTCAATCTCCTCTTCACTTGATTCGGAGCGAATCTCCTTGCCATGAGAGCTAGCCTTCTCACGAACCATCTGAAAGATGATAGGATATGCAAGGAATGAGATACACGATTGAAGGTGCATGAATCAAGCGTCATTGGGTCACCCCGGCGGGGCCGGGTCAACCGGCATGGGTGGCCGGGTCAACCGGCTCGGCGGGATGAACCCTAGAACGCCAAAATCGAAGGTTTGAAAAAAGTAGCCATGGGCTTGGGACAAGATCATGGGGAGTTGTTCTAGGACCTAAATGGAGACATTTGACCAAGGGAAATCATCTAGAACGAAGCACAAAAGTAGATCGGGAAATCCGGAGTTTGAAATGAGTTTACCGTTGAAATCCCGCGAAGTTCCCGGAAAATCCGATGAGGAAGGAGCTCAAGATGGAGAGGAGGTTGGAATCCACCACGTGGCGCAAGAAATCCTTGGAGGGGCGGCGGAATCGCCCAGGTGGCGATAAAGGAGGCGGCGGCGGCGGTCCGGGCGCAGAAAGGGGAGTTAGGGTTCTAAGCCTCCGGCCGCGGCTTATATATGGCCTGCCGCGGGGGCGGGCGACCCGGCACGGGTGGCGGGCGACCCGGCGACCTCCCGCAGGCGCCCGGCGACCGGGCACCGGTGCGGGCGAGCCGGCGGGGGCCTAGGGTTCGCGCTTTTTTTTTTTTTTTGTCACGGTTCCGGGCAAGGGGAGGGTCGGGCGACCAAGCACGGGTAGCCGGGCGACCCGGCGGCCAACGTAGCCGTCCGGGCGACCCGGCACCGGTGGCCGGTCCACCGGCGGCCACCAGGACCGCGCCGGGTCAACCGGGCACCCGTGCCGGTTGACCCGCCTCGCCCAAAAAGGAGGGGAAAAACCTTTTTTTTTTTTTTGTTAAAAGGTAAATGATTTTATAAGGGAATTAGAGATGATATATACTCAAGATTGGAGGAGGATTTGCGACAAAAGAAATTTAAGAGAAAGGATTATGAGAGATGTCGATAGATGTGAGATCTTTCAAGATTGAGATTAGTAAAGGATTCATCTAGTGGACACGTAATAAACTCTCAGCAACAAGTGACTAGCCACAATCAAACATTCATAACAATAGTCACTTGGGCCGAGTAATTGATCAAAAGATCTCAAGATCCAATATTTTCGAAAGACTCACACAAACAAACAAAATAAATCATTTTCAACCTATCTAGGCAACAATCAAGTATGTGCAATAAGTCAAGCCAAGTTACGAGAATCTAAGATGTTTAGCTCACTCCTCAAAGCACAAAACCTTTGCTCGTCTAGAGGCTTAGTGAAAATATCGGCAAGTTGCCTCTCGGTGCTTACGTGACGTAAAGCAATATCGCCCTTAGCCTCATGATCCCTTAAGAAGTGATGTCTAATGTCTATGTGCTTTGTTCTAGAGTGTTGGACCGGATTGTTTGCCGGCCTTGATAGCACTCTCATTGTCACATAAGAGTGGAATCTTACTAAACTTGCAACCATAATCACTCAACGTTTGCTTCATCCACAAGAGTTGTGCACAACAAGCACCGCCGCCACATATTCGGCCTCGACCGTGGATAAAGCAACCGAGTTTTGCTTCTTTGAGCTCCATGACACCAAGGACCGACCAAGAAATTGGCAAGTCCCGGTGGTGCTCTTCCGATCTACTTTGCAACCGGCATAGTCCGAATCGGAGTATCCAAGTAGATCAAAAGTGGAGCCTTTGGGATACCACAAGCCTAGGTTAGGAGTATGAACCAAATATCTAAAGATTCTCTTAACGGCCATTAGATGGCACTCCTTAGGATTGGCTTGAAATCTTGCACACATGCACACACTAAGCATTATATCGGGCCTAGATGCACAAAGGTAAAGGAGGGAGCCAATCATGGAACGGAATACCTTTTGGTCGACCGACTTCCCTTCTTCATTGAGATCAAGATGTCCATTTAATGCCATGGGTGTTTTGATGGGCTTGGAATCGGCCATGTCAAACCTCTTGAGCATATCCTTCACATACTTGGTTTGACACAAGAAAGTCCCTTCCTTCATTTGTTTGATTTGAAACCCAAGAAAGAACTTCAATTCTCCCATCATAGACATCTCAAATCTCTTGGTCATGATCCTACTAAATTCTTTACAAAATTTATCATTAGTAGACCCAAAAATGATATCATCGACATAAATTTGACAAACGAAAATATCTTTTCCATTTCTTTGGATAAAGAGAGTAGAATCGGCTTTGCCTATCTCAAAGCCGTTCTTGAGAAGAAAATCCTTAAGGCATTCATACCATGCTCTAGGAGCTTGCTTAAGCCCGTAGAGCGCCTTATGGAGCTTGAACACATGGTTTGGAAACCTTGAGTCTTCAAAGCCTGGTGGTTGATCCACATACACTTCTTCTTGGAGAGGTCCATTCAAGAAAGCACTCTTCACATCCATTTGATGAAGCTTGAAATCATGATGAGTAGCATAGGCTAAAAGAATACGAATTGACTCAAGTCTTGCTACCGGAGCATAAGTCTCTCCAAAGTCCAAGCCTTCAACTTGTGTGTAACCCTTGCCAACGAGCCTAGCCTTGTTCTTTGTGACGACACCAAATTCATCTTGCTTGTTTCTAAAAACCCACTTGGTGCCGATCACATTTTGCTTGGGTCTTGGTACCAACTCCCAAACTTCATTTCTCTTGAAGTTGTTCAATTCTTCCTCCATGGCAATAATCCAATCCGGGTCCTCAAGAGCTTGTTCCACACTAAGAGGTTCCAAAGAGGAGACAAACGAGTAAAATGCACAAAAATTTGACAATCTTGAGCGAGTTGTTACCCCTCTTCGAATGCTCCCAAGAATGTTGTCAACGGGATGATCCCGTTGAACCATTTGATGTACTCTTGGGTGTGGTGCTTGAGATTGACGTTGAATTGGTCCATCATCATCATTTTCAACTTGTGGAGCTTCTTCTTGAGTTTCACCACCTTGTTCTCCCCCTTGATCAAAGTCCCGTCCATGATCGTCACCATGAACTTGACTATCATCTTGATTGACTAGAGAACTAGATGGTTCCACTCTTGTTGATGATGATGGATCATGAGCGCTTGTGTCAACCGGAGTTTGTGCTTGAATCTCCCAAGGCATCACTTCACCGGTCCCCATTCTAAAGATGGATATGCTTGGAGGCTCTTCATCATCTACAAGGTTTTCACTAACTTGCTCTCGTTGAGAGCCGTTGGATTCATCAAATTTCACGTCTACCGTGGTTTCAACACAACCGGTGGTCTTGTTGAAAACACGATAGGCATGCTCGTTAGTACCATACCCAAGTAGAAAACCTTCATCAACCTTGGATGCAAACTTTGAGGCTTTGGGTTTCTTGTTAAGTATGAAACACTTACACCCAAAGACTCTAAAGTAATGCACACTAGGTTTCTTACTGGTGATGATTTCGTAGGGAGTCTTGTTCAAGTACTTGTGGAGGTAGAGGCGGTTGGCGGCGTGGCATGCGGTGTTGATGGCTTCCGCCCAAAATGAGTCCGGAGTCTTGTACTCATCAAGCATTGTCCTTGCCGCTTCTATCAATGTGCGATTCTTCCTCTCAACAATGCCATTTTGTTGAGGTGTATATGGAGCGGAGAGTTCATGCTTGATGCCTTCTTCATCTAGAAACTCTTCAACTTGTGTGTTCCTAAACTCCGAGCCGTTGTCACTTCTTATGTTTTTGACCTTGAGCTCGAACTCATTTTGAACTCTTCTAATGAACTTCTTCACAATTCCCTTTGCCTCACTTTTATCTTGCAAAAAGAATACCCAAGTGAAACGGGAAAAGTCATCAACAATTACTAAACCATATTTATTACCACCGATGCTTATGTAGGCAATTGGTCCAAATAAATCCATGTGTAGCAACTTCAATGGTCTTGATGAGGATAGAATGTTCTTGACGGGATGGTGAGCTCCAACTTGCTTCCCGGCTTGACATGCGCTACATAACCTATCTTTCTCAAAAACAACATTTGTTAGTCCTAGGATGTGCTCGTCCTTTTGAAGTTTGGCCAAGTTCCTCATGCCAACATGGGCTAGTCGGCGATGCCATAGCCAACCCAAGTCGGATTTTGCCACTAAGCAAGCCTTAGGATCCACCTTTACTTTTGTGAAGTCCACATAGTAAAGTTTTCCCTTTAGGTGACCCGCAAAGACAATAGAGGAATCCTCCCTTCTAGAGACGGTCACACCCTCATGAGTAAAGAGACAATTGTAGCCTTTCTCACAAAGTTGTGAAACCGACAACAAGTTGTATCCCAACCCTTGCACATGATAAACATCTTCAATTGAATTTGTTGTTGAGATAGCAATTTTACCTAAGCCAATGACATCCCCTTGACCATTATCTCCATAAATGATAGTTTCCGTAGGGTTGTCATAACGGTCAAGGGATGCAAACAAGCCTTCATCTCCGGTCATGTGATTAGTGGCACCACTATCAATCAACCATGCACTTCCACCGGAGGAATAGGCCTACAAAACAAGTTTAAGCTCTTGGTTTAGGTACCCAAAAGGATTTGGGTCCTTGGAGGTTAGATGCAAAAACTTTTGGAACCCACACACTCTTTCTCATGGCCTTCATGGCATAGGCCCCAACATACTTGACAACCATTTTGCCATTATGGTCCAAGGTTACAATGTAATCACAAGTGTAGTTGGGTGTGGGTTTGTGCTCAACCACATTCTTCGATGCCTTAGGTGGGGTGTTACTACCACCAATTTCCTTTGCGGTTTGCACCATCTTTGGAGCTTCCTTGGTTGTGGTAGATGTGGTGACTCCATGGGCAATATCCATTATTGTGTTGAGGTAGCCTCCCTTGTTCCATAAGGGGATCTCATGCCCTTTCACCGTCACCCTACCATTTGCCTTGTTGTTCTTGCGGTGTCCAAGTCCTTGCTTGTCCACCACCTTGGGTATTGGCTTGGCACTAATGTTGCCTTGTGTAAACAACATGTTCAATCGGGCAATTTCTTTGTCCTTGCTCTTAATTTTCTCTTCAAGCCTTGCAAGGTTAGTCTTGATAGCATTCATATCAATGTTAGCGCAAGAAGAGCAAGTTTTGCTAGTGGAGGCACTAGAGTCCAAGTTTGCCGATGGAGTTGCTTTGGTGCTTTCCCAAAGACTACTAAAGTTAGCTTCAAGAGATTTGTATTTCTCCGTCAAGCATGAAAAGCTTGATTGAAGCTCACTATGAGTAGTTTTTAGGGAAGCTAAAGATTCATTTGCCAAGGTAAGGTCCTTTGACATCTTCTTATTGGAATCGCCGATCAAGGACAAGTCCATGGTCAACTTTTCCACCTTAGCCTTCTCTTCGGCAAGAGATTTTTCTAAAGCAAGGTTTCTTTCCTTTTCAAGGATAAGCAAGTCTTCTTGCTCATGAAGAATCTCTTTTTTTTTCTCTAGTTTGTCCAATAGCCTTTTAATTTCCTTGTGGCCCTTTTTACCAAATCTCTTTATCATGTTGTTCTCTAGTTCCTTTTCCTCATCTAGGTTTTCTATGTCGCTACTAGAGGTGGATGATGAGGATGTTAGAGAGGATGAGATGGTCGATTCTTGTACCTTGCTCCCCCTTGCCATGAGGCAAAAATGAGAGTGATCTTCACCATCGGAGAGATTGTTGAAGAGGCGTGTTGAGGATGAAGCTTGTGCCATGGCAATTGTTGCCATCCCTTGCTTCTTTGGTTCTTCATCTTCATCACTTGAGTCCCATTGTTGACCCACGTGCGCACGCCCTTGATACTTGTTCTTGTATTCTTTGCTTCTCTCCTTGAACCTCTTTTCTTCCTCATTCTTGTTCTTGTTCTTGGGGCATTCGGCGATGAAATGTCCATACTCTCCACACTCATAACATTTTCTTTGTGACTTCTTCCTTCTATCATCTCCACCTTTTCTTGAATTTCTTGACTTCAAGAATTTCTTGTACTTCCTTATAGCAAAGGCGGTTTCTTCATCCGTGCTTTCTTCATCGCTAGTGTCTTCCTTTTTGCTCTTGGAGGGCTTGGGCTTTTCTTCAACAACTTCACTAGAGCTTGCTTTGAGAGCTAGACTCTTGCCCAACTTCAAGGTTAAAGACTTCTCCACATCTTGATCAACTAGTTCTTGATGCAAAATTTCTCCAAGGAGTTGAGTGGGTGTCATTGTTGGGTATCTTGGATCTCTTCTAATCATTTGCGTCAAGTTCTTGTCCTTGGGGGCAAAGGCTCTTAGCAACTTCTTTGTGACCTTTGAGTCATCCCAATCTTTGCTCCCAAGAGCTCTAATGTCCGAGACAAGCACCATGAGTCTATCATACATTTCTTGAACGGTCTCTCCATCCTTCATGAAGAAAAGCTCAAGTTCCCCATTGATTAGGTCCATCTTGCCTTGTCTCACATGCTCGGTTCCCTCATGTGCTTCCTTGAGTGTGTCCCAAATTACCTTGGCAATTTGGATGTTCCGAACCTTGTTGAATTCTTGTGCACACAAGGATCCCGTGATGACTCTCGTGGCTTGTACGTTGCGGTGAAGATCTTGCTCATGCTCAATGGTGAGGGCTTCTCCTTCGGCGGGAATTGATACACCTACAACCACAATCTTCCAAAGAGAAGGGTGAAGCCCGTAAAGGTGCATTTGCATATCATAAGCCCATTTGGGATAGTCCTTCCCATCAAAATGAGGAGGCTTTCCCAAATGCACGGAATAAAATTTATCGTTAGAGTTGTTGCCCGGAATTTGCCCGTAGTGATGGGGCACTTCGTGGAAGCCGGAGTGAGAGTACTTGGCTTGCTCCTTCTTGATCATCTTCTTGAGGAGCTTCTTTGCCATCTTCTTGGCCTTTTTCTTCTTCTTAGCCTTTCTTCTCTTCTTGGCCGCCTTCTTTGCCGCAAGATCATCGTCCTTGGCATCCTCATCACTTGAGTCGGAATCCGAGTCGGAGTCGGAATCCGACGAGGAGTCGTCGGAGTCGTCCACGTTGGATGGAGTGCGGCTTGGGGCCCTGCCGATGAGGTCGCCGACTTGAGCTGCCGTGAACTCTCTCTCTTGAGCTTCTTTTGCGGCAATTTCTTCGGCGGTTGGGTTGCTTCCAATCCCCGACATCTTGATCCCTTAGCGGTTAAGCCTAAATCAAGGGATTAGGCTCGATATCAATTGAAAGGATCTTGTGATGCCTAGAGGGGGGGGTGAATAGGATCACTTTAAAATTCTCGCAAAATCCGAGCGGCGGATCGGGGATCGGGATGACCCGCACGACGGCCGGATGACCGGGGGTCCGGGTCACCCCGGCACTTGTGCCGGATCAACCAAGATACGCAGGAGTAAAACTCAATAACTTGAAGGGAAAGTGAATTTGCAGCAAATATGTGAACCAACTTGGTGTAAATGAAGTGAAGAGGACCTGCAACAAATGATATTACACACAACAACACAAATATAGAGATCGATTCAAATATAACTTCTAGGGTTAGGGTTGATGGTGATGAACACAAGCAAGCAAGAGACAATCGATTTGTTTACCGAAGTTCACCTCCACTAAGAAGGCTACGTCTCCGTTGAGGTTCCCACAAAGGGAGGGCTATCACGAAGAGCCTCTTGCCTCTCCAATTCACCACAAAGGCAAATTGGTGCTCACTAAGAAAATCTCCACAAAGGAGGGGCAATACAAACGATCCCGGGTGCTCCACACGGAGAGGGCACTCAACGGGCGACGCCTAACCGTCTAGAAGCAAGCTTCAAGAGTAATAAACACAAATCAATCAACCAAAGCCACCACAAGTGCTTCTTGAGAGGAGGAAATGAAGAGCTCTCACAAAGGGGCTAAATCCTACACCTCAAATGCTCTCACACTCAAACCCTAGAACGAATTCTTGATTGGAGTGCTTGGGAATGAGTTAGAAGAGAGGAGATGAAGCTTTGGGGGTGTAGCAATGGAGGAGAAGGCGGAACCCTAAAGAGGAGGAAGAAGGGGTATATATACCCGCTTCCCCCGACTTGACCGTTGGGGGCGATCGAGCGTCTGGCCGGGTCACCGGCACGGGTGGGCGGGTCACCCGCCTCCCTCCAGCACGGTTCGGGTGGCCCGGCCACTTGTGCCGGTTGACCCGTAGGCCCGGAGGGGAAGGGGTTTTAACAAGAGGGGGCTGTTTTTGAATTTTCTAAAGGTTTTTCTAGGTTTTTCACTCTTAGAAAAGATGAGAAAAGATCACAAGAAGCACTTGTAGCAAACCTTAATTAATCGACCGTATCCCTCTTTATAGTACGGTGTTTCCTAAACTCAAATTCAAACCGAAAATTAAAATTAAACCTCCAATTGAGCTTCAACACCATAAGAAAGAAAATGAGGGCCTTCCTTTGAGAATTCATATTTATTTCACTTTAGAGCCCGCACACATCTCATTCAAAACATTAATCCTCCCTAATTGCATTGTCATTATCACCAAAATAACTAGGAGCCTAGATGCACTTTCGGTTAGGCGTCAAGCGCCTCGACGTGCGGGGGGACTCGCAGCTCGTGATTGATCAAGTCATGAAGAACGCGAGCTGCCATGACGACAAGATGGAGGCCTACTGCAAGGCCGTGCGAGCCCTCGAGGACAAGTTCTACGGCATCGAGCTCAACCATGTGCCCCGCCGGTACAACGAGGAGGCGGACGAGCTCGCCAAGATCGCGTCCGGGCGGATCACCGTCCCCCCGAACGTTTTCGCGCGCGACGTCGCCCAACCCTCGGTCGTCTTCGAGCCCTACCCCTCGAGTCACGACGAACCCTCGGGGGCTCCCTCGAATCCAGCGGGTGCGGAACCCATGGACGAGGACCCCTCGAACGAGGCGTACGTGCTCTCCCTTCTCAAGGGGTACGCTACCACGAGGCCGACGTAATGGACATCGAGCCGGCTCCTGTCCAAGCGGACTGGCGGGAAAAATACATCGCCTGGATCGCTCGAGGGGAGCTCCCCGCGGACCGGGCCGCGGCCAGGCGCATCGCCAGGATGGCTAAATCTTTTGCCCTCGTCGACGGCGAGCTGTACAAGCGCGCCGCCTCCGGCATCCTACAGCGGTGCGTGCCCATTCCCGAGGGGCGCGAGCTCCTGCGGGACATCCACGCGGGGATCTGTGGTCACCACGCCACGCCCCGCACCCTCGTCGGCAACGCGTTCCGCCAGGGCTTTTACTGGCCCACTGCGGTCGCGGACGCCAGCGAGATCGTGCGCACCTGCGAAGGGTGCCAGTTCTACGCCCGCAAGTCCAACTTGCCCGCCCATGCCCTACAGACCATCCCTGTAACGTGGTCGTTTGCCGTGTGGGGGCTGGACATCGTCGGGCCCCTGCGGAAGGCGCCCGGGGGCTTCACCCACTTGTTGGTCGCGATCGACAAGTTCTCCAAGTGGGTGGAGGAGCGCCCCATCACGAATCTAAGGGCAGAGCAGGCGGTAACATTCTTCACCGACATCGTCTACCGGTTTGGAGTGCCAAACTCCATCATCACCGACAATGGGTCCCAGTTCACGGGCAGGAAGTTCTTGGAGTTCTGCGACAAGTTCCACATCCGTGTGGATTGGGCAGCTGTGGCGCACCCACAGACCAACGGCCAAGTAGAACGTGCCAATGGCATGATCTTACAAGGCCTAAAGCCCGAAATTTTCGACCAGCCGAACAAATGCGGGCGAAAATGGCTCCAAGAATTACCGGCGGTTGTGTGGAGCCTAAGGACCACCCCCGAGCGAGCCACCGGGTTCACCCCGTTTTTCCTAGTCCACGGCGCGGAGGCCGTCCTCCCCACGGACTTAGAATACGGTTCGCCCGAGATTCGTGGCTATGACGAGGATGCCGGCCCGGCGAGCCCGCGAGGACTCGTTGGATCAGCCGGACGAGGCACGCCTCGTGTCCCCGATGCATTCCGCGAGGTACCGCGAGTCCCTCGGACGCTATCAAGCACGCGAGGATATGCGGCGGGATTTCGGCGAAGGGGATGCGGTCCTAAGGCTACGTCAAGACAACCGAGGGCGCCACAAGCTATCGCCCCCATGTGAGGGACCCTATGTCGTGGTGAAGGTACTCAAGCCCGCACGTACAAGCTGGCCAACGAGGACGGTGAAGAGCTCACCAACGCTTGGAACATCCAACAGCTACGTCGTTTCTACCCCTAGCTAGGATTCCCAAGCATTTTTTCTGTTGTAAAAATCACACGGCCAACGCCCCAGTTGGTGGCAACTATGTAAACGCCTCAAGTCTAATAGAAAGGGCAACTCGGCTTTCCCCTGAAACCCAAGTTACCCTCGGGGGCTACTGCGGGCCCCCCCCAAAATGGACCCATTTTTCGCACAAAAACGAAACAACCCACGCGCGCTAAGTTTGTTTTCTACTTGGACTACGAGCAACGATTCAAACAGGGCGCAGGCGGCCTAGCGGAAGGAGCGTGCGAGCCAGAGATAGCCTACGCCGCGTGGATATGGCCCTTCTCTCTCGCCTCCAACCCAGCAGGCCCCCCGCGAAAATCGAACTCCCCTAACTAGAATCTACTCAGGAAGAAGGAGAAACAAAAAGCGTGATAAACAAATGACTTCATTACAGCAAATGTTTATGTCCAAGAACAACTTGTTCATTTACAAAAGGCCACGAGGCCAGAGTACTGATACACATCAAAACGGGCCTAGCGCCCAACTGCTTTCAGGCGGGAGGAGCGGCAGCGTCAGCGGCGTCCGGGAAGAGGAACTCCTCGAAGGCTTCGGCGAGCGACACGGCGGCGTCGGCGGCAAGCGCGTCCACACGCTCCATCGCTACCTCGTCCTCGACGCCCTCGGGAACGATGTAGCCCTCCGCCATCGCCTCGAAGTTAACCTCGTAGTGGGACCGCACCACTCCGAGGGCCTTCTAGACGCCCAGATGCAGCGCCCGGCACATCCGCTCGGTGACATGGCCGCCAAGGGCACGCAGGGCGCGGCCGGGGGAGGCCGCCGCGCCGTGCCTCGCCCCCTCCACGGCGCGGCAGGTCTCGAGGGCCGCAACACGCAGCTCCCGCAGCTTTTGCTCGGAGGAGTTGTAGGAAGCCTGCAGCGCCTCGGCCCGCTCAGCCGCGTGCCCCAGGGCGGTGCGCAAGCCTGGAATCGCCAAGACAAGAAAGAAATCAGAAAGGGGAATGCGAGCACTCTAACAGAAAAACCAACAAGGCAAGAGTCAAACAGTGGCTCACCTTCGACCTGTTTCCTCTCCATCTCGAGAGCACGGCGCTCGGCCTCGACCGCCCAGCTCGAGGCGCTTGACGGCCTCGCTCGCTCTCCGGAGGGCCATCTCCTGGTTTGCGCTCGCAATGCTGAGCACAATGAGCTCGCCCTCGGTCTTGGAGAGCTTGTCGTCCCGCTCCGCCAAGGACTTCAGCGCCGCCTCGCGAGCGACGCGCTCCTGTTCCAGCGCCGTCCGGGCGTCGACGAGGGCGGCCTGCTCCTGCTGGAGCCGCCCCTCGGCCCCTTGGCGGGCGGTGCGCTCCGCAAGAGCCGCTCCTTAGCGACGATGAGCACCGCGGCCTTGGCGTCGAGGGCGGCCTTCGGGTCGTCGGCCTCCTTGGCCCGCTTGCTCCGGCCCGCGCGCCCGCTCCTCGGCCCCCGGCGGCCGCGCCCGCACCCCCTCAAGCGACGAGCGAAGCTCCCGGTTCTCGCCACGGACGTTAGCCACCTCCGCCTCCCAAATGGTGGCCAACGTCCGCATCTTCTCCAAGTCCGAGCGCGCGCCGCCACGCCGCCTCATCACGATCGATGAGGGCTGCGCAGACTCGCTCGAGGCTCGAGCGGCGCGCGGTCCCGCCTCGAGCTCTCGGGGAGTTCGTCGCGCCAGGCCATGGCCCCGCACGCCGGCCCACTGTCCGGGGACCTGAGGGCGTCAGCAAGCGCGTCGAAAGCGCTGCACCGCTCCCGGAGCTGGTGGACCTCGGCGTTCACCCGGTCGAAGGCGTCATATTTATCGTGGGCGCGGCGCTCGAGCTCCTGGCACCCACACATCAAAATCCGTAAGCGCTACGGCACAGAGGCAGCACACAAAAACGAGAGATGGAAGAAAGCGAGCAACCACACCCTAACTGGAAGACGCGCCATGCAGGGCCGCCATGGACCCGTAGCGCCTCGTTCAGCGCGCGGTTGAGCGTGGCGCCGTGACTCCGGAGCTCGCCCCAGAGCTCCTGCTCCCCCTGGGCGTCAGCAAACGCCGGGGAATCATCAATGGCCCCCTCCACCTGGGCGGGGTGGCCGGCGCGGGAGGACGAGGCCTCGGCACCGTGTCCTCGGTCCCCCGCCACCATGTGCCCCTCGTGCCGCCTCACGAGGGCCCCCTCCTGGGGCTCGGGGGAGCGTGTGGGGAAGCTAGCCCACTGATCCCACTCGGGCGGCGGGGAGTCGTCATCCGGGACCTCCACCACCTCCGCCCGGGAACCGACGGCGGGCACCGGCCCTTGCGCCGCCTCCACCGGCGCCTCCACTTGTGCCTCCGTGGCCGCGAGCGCCGACACGGCGCCACGGCCACCACCTCCGGCCGCGCCTCGCAACCACGGGCGCCGCCATGGGTTGCACCCGCTCCGCCTCCTCTACGACCGGCGCCACGGACCGCGCCTCCACGAGCAACGGCCCCCCCGCGGGCCGTGCCTCCGCCGCGGCCGCCACCGCGACCCGCGCCCCCACAACGGCCGCGCCGGTCGCTCCTCGGGGACCGCCGGCCGCGCCGCGGCGGGACCGATCCGCCGGCCGAGGCCTCGGGGCCCCGCCCACGCCTCGCGAGCTCTCGCCCGCCGCTGCCGTGCTTGCCCCCGCCCGTGACGCCCTCGACGAGCGCCGCCGGGTGGGGATGGATGCGTCCGTCCTCAGCACCTTGGCCGGTGCAAGGGGAGGCACGGTTGGCACCACCCTGCGCAGGCACAAACAGAGGGTTAGAACGCCCGATCGTCAAGAAATCAAACCAAAGTGAAGGATCGAGCCCCTTACCTCGAGGAGGAAAAGGCGCGCTTCCTTTTCCTCGAAGCCTCAGCGGATGAGGCCGGCGCGGCCGGTGCGCCCGCCGCCGCACCTCCCCGACGTCGCCGCCGCGCGCGCGGCCCCGCCCGCGCGCGGGCGCGCGCGCCACGCGCGCCCCCGAGATGCGCGCCGGCGCCCCGGCGGCACGCCGCCGCCCCCGATGTCGACCGCCCGGCGACGGGCGCCGGTGCCCACCGGAGCCGGCTCGGCGACGGGGGCGAGGGCTCCCACCTATCTGAGGGGCCTCCCCCCTCAGCCTCTTCCTCTTCGTCATCCCCCGAGGACGAGTACTCCTCAGTCCCCGGGGAGGAGAGCCCCAGCTCTTCGCGCCGCCGGTACTCCGCGTTCCGCCGCTCACGGCGCTCGTTGCGCGCCCTCGCGCGCTCCCTCCCGAGCGCCGCCCGCTCCTCGCTCCCGCCGGCCGCGCCGCCCGCCAAGCGCGCGGGAGTCGGGGGTGGGCAGAACGGACTTGGAGGCGGTAAAGCTCACCAGCTGCATACAAGAACACCAAGGACGCGTCAGGAGGCAGAAGCGACACCAAGAACTAAAACAAAATCAAGAATCACACTCACCAATGGGCCGATGGGGAGCATCTCGAGGTCCCACGGGGTCCAGTCCGGACGCATCGGCATCCGGGTGTCGACGGCGTTCCGCAACCGGGTGAGCGCATACGCCCGCCCGAGGGGGGTCGGGAGCATCCGCGACCTCGCCGGTCGACGGGGGTTGGCCGCCTCCGTCATCTCGAAGATGCAGAGCGGCCTCTCCATCAGAGGCACGATCCGCCGGTGATGGAGGAAGGCGAGGACGCCCGGCGCGGTCGGCCCCCTCGCGCCGCGGCTCTTCGGGGGCGGCCAGGACCGAGTCCTGCCGCCTCCGGTGCTGGGCCGTGGACACCCCGTAGCCCCAAGAGCTGGGCTTCTCCTTGAACACCCGACCGGTGTACAGGGGGAGGCCGGGCTCGGCGTTGCGCAAGTAGAACCATCCCCGTTCCCAGCCGGCGTTGTTCGTCGTCATGGTGCAGGGGATGTAGTCGTCCTTGAACTGCCCCCGCAGGGCAAGCGACATCCCGCCGGCGCGCACCGCGCGGCGGGTCCTCGGCTCCGTCGTGGGCTGCGTGAAGAGCTCCGCACGGAAGAGATGCACCCAGAGCTCCCAATTGACTGGGATCCCCAGGTACCCTTCACAGACGCCCACGAACGTGGCCGCCTGCGAAATCGCGTTGGGTGCGAAGTTGTGCAGCTCCACGCCGTAGTAGTAGCACAACGCCCGCATGAAGCGGCTCGCCGGCGCGTTGAAGCCCCGCTCGTGGAAGCGGACGAAGCTGACCACGTAGCCCTCCGGCGGGTTGGGCGCGCGGTCCGCCGCCCGCGGCACTATCCACTCCGCCGGGCGGCCATCCTCGTTCGCCGCCAGCTGGCCGGCGGCGACCAGCTCGCCAAGGGCCAGCGGAGTCACCGTCGACCGCTCCCAAGCGTACGGGTCAAGGATCGTGAGAGGCGGAAGCGGTGCCATGAGAAGGAAGCAAAGGAATGCGAGAGCGGAGGACAAGAAACGGAAGAAAAGCTCTAATGGCGACACCGCACGGTGGCAAAGGCGAGACGAAGACGAAGGCGCAGGGGGCTGAAATGGCGGAGCGCGAAGGTAAAAAAACCGCCGTCTCCCCTTCCCCTCAGATTTATAAGCCGTGGGCGAGCTCTCCGGAGCGGATGTCCCGCGCGCATTAACTGCAGGGGATCTTCTCTTCACGCCGACGAACGGGCCCCACCACGACCGCAGCGGCCACATCACCGCGGGCGGGCCATCATCGCGGCGAAGACTAGCAGGGACCGAGGCAAGCGGTCACATCGGCCTGCCACGCCGCCCACTACGCGCGCGCGCGCGGCCGCAACGCCTAAAAAGGCGCGCCTGCGTTGCAGAGCCGCAGCCTCGACTGTAAGGCATTTAATGACCCGCTCCCTTGCCAAGCAAGGAGAACCCTTGAGCGGGGCGAACCCCTGACTCGAGACAAAGATAGCCCTCGAAGGGACATCGGTGTGAGAAGGTCGCCCGGGGCCTGCTTGAAGTAAAGCAGGCACCACGGGCACCCATGCCACGCAAAACCCTCGAGCGGCACGAGCCCTCGGCTCAAGACGATTTCAGCCCTCGAAGGGACATCGGCGTGAGAAGGTCGCCTGGGCCTGCTTGAAGTAAAGCAGGCACCGCGGGCACCCATGCCACGCAAAACCCTCGAGCGGCACGAGCCCTCGGCTCAAGACGATTTCAGCCCTCGAAGGGACATCGGCGTGAGAAGGCCGCCGGGGCACTCGCTGGAAGTAACGCGGGCACCACGGGCACCCATGCCACGCAAAACCCTCGAGCGGCACGAGCCCTCGGCTCAAGACGATTTCAGCCCTCGAAGGGACATCGGCGTGAGAAGGCCGCCCGGGGCCTGCTTGAAGTAAAGCAGGCACCACGGGCACCCATGCCACGCAAAACCCTCGAGCGGCGCGAGCCCCTGGCTCGAGACGATATCAACTCTCTAAAAAAGGGGCATGTGTGTGAGAAGGTCGCCCGGCGCCCGCTTGAAGTAAAGCGAGTGCACCGCGAGCACCCATGCCACGCTGTGCTACCAACCAGCGCCTCGAGGGCTGGCTCGCCCAGATCCCTCGACGGCCGCAAACGCAAAAGACGGGGCCGCCCAGGCACCGCCCCGCATGGCCCTCCGATCGAGAGATTCGAAGCCCGACCCTCGACGGGTTCGAACAGGCGCCTCAGATCGCAGAGTCAGGGACGACGAAGGCACGCGCATTCGAGCCGTTCCCCGAGCCCGTCAGCTCGAGGGTGCCCCACATGTCGTGTTCGAGAGCCAGCGAGGGCAGCTAGCCGGGGGATCCCACCGAGGGAGAGCTTTCGCGCCCTCGGTCCCTGTCGAACGGGACCGAGCCCCACCTAGCAAACCTACGCAAGCGCTTCCATGGACGAGTCTCCGGACCACGCAGCCTACCCTTATCGAACGGGGCATGGGCGTCCACTCGAATCACCCACTAGCAGCTCAAAGAGGAATCCGCAATTCGCGACCCGCTCGATGGGGGTTGCGAAAACCTCACCCTCCGTCCCGCGGAGGGACGGCGAGGGCGCGTTGAGAAACAAGTCGTAAAGCTCTACCCGATCGCCTCGAACGGGCCGGGGCTCGGGGGCTTAACGCACGGCTACACCTCCTTGGCCCGCACCCGCCGGGAGACGGCGCCAGCGGCGCGTGCGTCACCGGGCCGGGCCGAGACACCGCCGATGCCGGTTGGAACAAGTGCCACGCCCTCGACCGAGTTCTCGTGGTTAACCCCCGCAGGAGCACCCACACTCCGCGGGCTTCGGGGCTAGACCCACCGGGCCCGCCGACGCGGCCCCACGGAAAGCGTTCGCAAAACAAGGAGGGAAGAACGTCCTATCAGTAGGTTCCAACATCTGCGGGAGCCTCAATGGCAAACCCGCAGATGCTCGGGGGCTACTGTCGGGGGACCCTAGGGGTCCCCTTAAACAACGGGGAAATCCTCACTTAAAACCGGCAACGAAACCAAAACACAGCTTGCCTAACCATGCAGGGAACAGCCCACGCTGCAGGGACTCCGACGGCCCATCAAGGCGGCCCTCTTAGAGATCCCCTCGAACAGGCTCCGCCTCGCTCGAGGATGCGCGCTCCCCTCGGGCGGGCTCCGCCCCGTTCGAGGGGGTAGCACTTCCCTCGAGCGGGCTCCGCCTCGCTCGAGGGGCTCGCTCCCCCTCGAGCTGGTTCCGCCTCGCTCGAGGGTACGCCCCGCCCTCGGCCGGGGTCCGCCACGCTCGAGGGTGCCCCTCACGCGTGCGCCGGCCCCCGTACACGGGCATTTAACGCCCGACGCCGGCGGGACGGCACCATCATGCGCCGGGGCTCGCCCGGTGCTGCCGCACCAACTCCCCAGGGAGGAGCCCATCCCCATCACTGTGGGAAGGGACTGTGCAGCGCGGCCGGTGTCAGTCCCGTGACGCCGTGCGCCTGCTCCAGTACGGCTAACGCACCGAGCCCTCGAAGGGGGGCCGGGTGCACCCTTGATTCACCTTCTTGTGACCCTACAGGGTTAGGTGGAGGCGCTAGGCCGGTGGAACACCATCCCTGCCACTTTAACAGCGTGGCCGCCATCCCCGCGCGTGCGCACGCCGGCTCGTAGCAACAACTCCAGCACTGTGAAGCGCGTTGGGAAGGGACGCCGTTCTACCCACTCCTGTACTCCGTACGGGCCAACGTCAGCACCTCCCTCGAGCCTATCAGAGGACGTCGCCACCATCCGCCGCCCTTCTACCCTCGAACCGCCACTGTTCGGGTACAAGGTAGGCCATGATGGCCAGATCGCCGCAAGGATCGTCCGGACGGCCGCCCACTCTACAGCATAGCACGTCGCACTTCCCCACGTAGCTAGATAGCGCGGCGCGCATGTAATCCGCCTCCCCCTTGATCTATAAAAGGGGGGCGAACCCCCCAGCCGCGGGGACAAGGAAACAAGGGGAGACAAAAACGGAAAACACGAACAGATAGCACACAGCACATCACGTACTCGTTCCCCAATTCTCCCACAATATCTTCAGCCAAACCTCCAGGGACTTGGAAGCCACGCTTCCTCTCCCGCCTTGCTTGTAGCAGCCCCACTACAGGCACCCCCAGTGCTGAGCAATACAGTGCCTTGAGCACACCCCTGCTGGACGTACGGCCCCCTCGGCCGGAACCAGGATAAATCTCGTGTCTCTTATTGCTTAGCATCAACCATTGAGGGATAGACCTCGGCGCTTTCTACTGGTTAGTGTCGGGACCATATTCCGCACCGACAACATGTAAAGGATGTTGCAATCACCTGTATTTTTTCACAAGGTTGCAACCACATCAAGCAAACACCAACCTAGTTGCAATCTGACAGTTCCATGGCCTGGAGCTTTTTTTTTTGAACTGGTTTTTTTTGCAACTGTTTTTTTTTGTTGCAACCGCAGTTACATGTTTTTTTTGCAACTGTTTTTTTTTGCAATCGTGGCACATCAGTGGTTCCAACCACACTGTAACCTATTAAGCAATCAACCGTATTTTCATCTGTCTTGCAACCACATCAAGCAAACATTAACCTAGTTGCAATCTGACAGAGGCATGCAGCAGTTTTTTCATTTTTTCTAAACAATTTTTTGCAATCAGACACATTCATTTTGGGGGGCTGCAAAAAACAGTGTTTTTCAGTATTTTGTAATCACAGTTGCAATCAGATAGTTTTGTTACCCAGCAGTTCTTTTTTTTGCAAACCAGATGCTTTTTTTTGGATAAATTATATTGGATTCATTCAGATTCATAGTCATCCCTGTAGTCAACATCGTGCGAGGTCGCTCTTCTGATTCGAGCAATCGCGCCATGTGCTTGCGGCTGCTGCAGAACTACACTGCACTCAGATTTTTGTGTTTCATCTGCTTCACTCTGCCCTTCCTGATCTCCGTTTTGTCCGTTTTTTACTCTTGGGCGGCCTCTTTTTCTTTGAGCCCAACCTTCAGCTTTTGCACCTCTTTTTTTGGCTTTGTTTTCTGCTGCTTTGCTTCTGTTCGGGTTTTGGGGGCATGTTGTGCTGTAGTGCCCCCTAACATGACAGGTTTGGCACTCCTTCACACCCTTACCTCTACTGTATGTGCTGTAAGGATTATCAGGTATCATAATGTTTTTGGAGGATTTTGCTGCGCTGACAGGCTTCCTACCTTTTGTGCTAGACATGGGTGGTTCAGTCACTATCACACCGCCCATGGTAGTTGCCGAACCAGGCACATGGTTTATTTTTGGTGTGGCAGGGTTACTAGGATTTATAACAGTTTCCACAGTGGCGTCACCACTTTCATCTGTTGGTCGGACACAAACTAGACCCATCTCGTTATCCCCATTTTCATGCAAATCACCACTTTCCATCTCACAAGCAGCAGTCTCTGCTGTTTGTAGAAGCTCAATACCAGGAGTTATCATGTCGATGTGCGGACGAGTCTCAGCATAAGCACGGTCGGATTTGCTTCCCGCTCTACACGAGCGCATTAACTTGGGCAAAGCAGCTTTGACATTCTCGTTTGCTATGTGTCAGCATGAGTCGCAACCCGAACATCGTGCCTGTCCCATGTAACTACAGATCTCGCATTACGTGTGTATCGCCGCAGAATGTACTTTTCTGGTATGCTCTGCACTTGCAGGTGGGTGAATGCTTTGATCACGTGCATGCAAAACAACCCTGTGTGCTCCCATTGCATGCATTCGCATTTATATATACCCTCTTTTTTGTCAGCTAGCACCTTGAATGCGTGTTGTGCCCAACAGAACACTATTGTCCCCTTTTCATGCTTCACCAAGTAACCGCATTCAACATCTGGATCAGGCTCAATCACAAACGCTGTACTGTTAGCATATTCCCTCTTGTATTCATTATACACTGCCCGCGTGTACATCCTGCTGAGCTGCTCATCAAACCGTGATTTGCATGCCCTGACAACCTCGGCCTGCACATCAGAAATTTGAATTTCGGTTTCATCATTACATTTTTATTGCAATCGCAGACATATCACAATGCAATCACATGTAACACGTTGTTGCAATCACGCACGCCAAATAGTTGGAATCGCACACTTGTTCAGTTTTTCTTTTTCCTTTTTTTGCAGTCACAGAAATAAATCAGCAGATTTTGCAATCAAACACTTTAGTTTTTTGCAATCACTTTACTACCCAGGTTTGCAATCATATTCCAAACAACCAAGTAGCTTTGCAAGCACACAGACAAAGTCAGGTTTCTTTTTTTTTGCAACCGCACATAATCCCTGGTTGCAATCACGCACGCCAAATAGTTGCAATCACACACTGGCTCAGTTTTTCTTTTTCTTTTTTTTGCAGTCACAGAAATAAACCAGCAGTTTTTGCAATGACACACTTTAGTTTTTTGCAATCACTTACTACCCAGGCTTGCAATCATATTCCAAACAACCAAGTTTCTTTTTTCAACCACGCAGACAAAGTCAGGTTCTTTTTTTGCAACCGCACATAATCCCTGGTTGCAATCAAGCACGCCAAATAGTTGCAATCACACACTGGCTCAGTTTTTCTTTTTCTTTTTTTTTTGCGATCACGTAAATAAACCAGCAGTTTTTGCAATGACACACTTTAGTTTTTTGCAATCACTTACTACCCAGGCTTGCAATCATATTCCAAACAACCAAGTTTCTTTTTTCAACCACGCTGACAAAGTCAGGTTCTTTTTTTTGCAACCGCACATTTTTCCTGGTTGCAATCACCCACGCCAAATAGTTGCAATCACACACTGGCTCAGTTTCTTTTTTCTTTTTTTTGCAGTCACAGAAATAAATCAGCAGTTTTTACAATGACACACTTTTAGTTTTTGCAATCACTTACTACCCAGGCTTGCAATCATATTCCAAACAACCAAGTTTCCTTTTTTTCAACCACACAGACAAAGTCAGGTTCTTTTTTGCAACCGCACATTTTCCCTGGTTGCAATCACGCACGCCAAATTGTTGCAATCGCACACTTGTTCAGTTTTTCTTTTTCTGTTTTGCAGTCACAGAAATAAACCAGCAGATTTTGCAATCAAACACTCTCCGTTTTTTTGCAATCACGCACTACCCAGGATTGCAATCAGTACTGAACAATTTGGTTTTCAACCAAGTAGCTTTTCAACCACACAGACAAAGTCAGGGTTTCTTTTTGTGCAACCGCACATAACTAATAGTTGCAATCAGTCACGCAAAATCGTTGCAATCACACACTGGTTTAGCTTTCTTTTTCTTTTTTGGAGTCACAGAAATAAACCAGCAGCTTTCTGCAATCACTCACTTTAGTTACAATCAGTCACAACTAGTTGCAATCACACACTAGTGCAATGACTAACTAAAAATTTTTTTAACCAAACATATTTTTTGCAAACCCACACAAATTAACATGATTTGCATTAAAAATTTTCAGTCTTTTTTTTTGCAATCACACACAATCAGTTGTTGCAAACAGACATATGTTTTCTTTTTGCAATCATACATAAACCAGTTCGTAGCAATCACTGAACTAACAGGGTTTTTGCAATCATATGTTTTTGGGGGTTTGCAGTTTTTAAGAATACCTGTGAGTAGTGCGACTCCCCAGCATCCATGTGGTCTGTGTGCTGAACAGAGTCAAGTACCCTCTTTGCAAACATATGCAATGTTGTCACACTGCCAACATATCCATCTTTCAATACTCGTTCGGCTCTCGCATCTTTGGGTTGAAGTCATTCTTCCGCAGTACATGCCCTTAAAATATGCTGCAATCCATCTTTTCCTTTTCTGCCACAATGCTACAATCGCTGGGTGTTCCCCTATGCCACATTCATCCATTAGCTTCCCCCACTCTACCTCAAATTGTGTAGGACCCAGAGGATAATTTATCAGAGACTCCTGTTTTTCCTTCAGATTTTTGTCCCTGTGCACCTTGTACAACTCCTCGAGTTCATAATCCCACATCCTTATTATGTGCCACCGACAATTTCTGTGTTGTGATTTATCAAACACAATTTTTATCGCCTCCCTCATTGCCGCATCTTCATCTGCAGAAACATCAATTTTTTAAAATCAGTTCCTTTTTTTCCTGTGGAATAAAATGTTTTTTTGCAATCCAAAAACATACGATGATTGCAATAAAAAAATAGAGTTTAATGTTGCAAACGTTGCAACCACACTACACACTACAGTTGCTTTTTTTTACAGCAATCATTATAGAATAAATCAGAATATACCCCCCTCCCCCCTCCCTCAAAATATGCACCTGTTAGAATCACAAAAGGCTGCCTGCCGCCCATGCAGCTTTTGAATGACTCGAAGAGCCATCTGAAAGTGTCAGTTGTCTCATCCCGAAGAAGCGCTTGCCCAAACGACATATTTTTCAGATTGTTGCTGCATCCGACAAACATCGCCAGTGGCATCTTCTTGCTGTTAGTTTTGTGGGTAGTGTCAAAAGTGATGACGTCTCCAAAATGCACGTATTCTGCACGCTGACTTGCATGGCTCCAAAAAATGCTTCTTAGCACTTTCGTCTTTGGGTCAAAATCAACATCCCGAAGAGAATGCTTCATTGTTCGCTTTACACTCCCTAAAAAACTGGAATAACTTCTCAATGTCACCATCCCTGTTCTCTTGCGTCTGCTCAGCTTTCCTGCACCACAAGCGAATGAAAAAACATTTTAAGCATACAAAATAGGGTTTTTTGCAATCACAAAAAATGACCCTACTGTTTTTTGCAATCACAAACTACCCAGGCTTGCAATCATATTCCAAATAACCAAGTAGCTTTTCAACCACACAGACAAAGTCAGGTTTTCTTTTCTTTTTTGCAATCACACATAACTACTGGTTGCAATCACGCATGCCAAATAGCTGCAATCACACCTCGGTTCGCTTTTTCTTTTTTGCGAGGGCACATATATAAACCCAGCGCTTTTCGCAATCACACACTACACAGGCTTGCAATCATATTTCTCAAAAACAAAACAAGTAACTTTTTGCATTTTTTACACTGCCCCCAGACTTGCAATCATATTCCAAATAACCAAGTAGCTTTGCAAGCACACAGACAAAGTCAGGTTCTTTTTTTGCAACACATATAACTCCTGGTTGCAATCACCCACGCAAATTAGTTGCAATCATATTTCAAACAACCAAGTTTCTTTTTTCAACCACACAGACAAAGTCAGGTTCCTTTTTTTGCAAACGCACATAATTTCTAGTTGCAATCACTCACGCAAATTAGTTGCAATCACACATTGGTTCAGTTATTCTTTTCTTTTTTTTTTGCAGTCACAGAAATAAACCAGCAGATTTTGCAATGACACACTTTAGTTTTTGCAATCACACACTACCCCGGCTTGCAATCATATTTCAAACAACCAAGTTTCTTTTTTCAACCACACAGACAAAGTCAGGTTCCTTTTTTTGCAAATGCACATAATTCCTAGTTGCAATCACTCACGCAAATTAGTTGCAATCACACATTGGTTCAGTTTTATTTTTCTTTTTTTGCAGTTATCGAAATAAACCAGCAGATTTTACAATGTGACACTTTAGTTTCTTGCAATCACACACTACCCGGCCTGCAATCATATTTCATACAACCAAGTTTCTTTTTTCAACCACACAGACAAAGTCAGGTTCCTTTTTTGCAAACACACATAATTACTAGTTGCAATCACTCACGCAAATTAGTTGCAATCACACACTGGCTCAGTTATTCTTTTCTTTTTTGTTTGCAGTCACAGAAATAAACCAGCAGATTTTGCAATGACACACTTTAGTTTTTGCAATCACTTACTACCCAGGCTTGCAATCATATTCCAAACAACCAAGTTTCTTTTTTCAACCATACAGACAAAGTCACGTTCCTTTTTTTTGCAAACGCACATAATTCCTAGTTGCAATCACTCACGCAAATTAGTTGCAATCACACATTGATTCAGTTTTATTTTTCTTTTTTTGCAGTTATCGAAATAAACCAGCAGATTTTGCAATGAGACACTTTGGTTTCTTGCAATCACACACTACCCCGGCTTGCAATCATATTTCATACAACCAAGTTTCTTTTTTCAACCACACAGACAAAGTCAGGTTCCTTTTTTTGCAAACGCACATAATTCCTAATTGCAATCACTCACGCAAATTAGTTGCAATCACACACGGCTCGCTTATTCTTTTCTTTTTTGTTTGCGATCACGAAATAAACCAAGCAGATTTTGCAATGACACACTTTAGTTTTTGCAATCACTTACTACCCGGGCTTGCAATCATATTCCAAACAACAAAGTTTCTTTTTTCAACCATACGGACAAAGTCACGTTCCTTTTTTTTGCAAACGCACATAATTCCTAGTTGCAATCACTCACGCAAATTAGTTGCAATCACACATTGATTCAGTTTTATTTTTCTTTTTTTGCGTTATCGAAATAAACCAGCAGATTTTGCAATGAGACACTTTGGTTTCTTGCAATCACACACTACCCCGGCTTGCAATCATATTTCATACAACCAAGTTTCTTTTTTCAACCACACAGACAAAGTCAGGTTCCTTTTTTTGCAAACGCACATAATTCCTAATTGCAATCACTCACGCAAATTAGTTGCAATCACACACTGGCTCAGTTATTCTTTTCTTTTTTTTTTGCAGTCACAGAAATAAACCAGCAGATTTTGCAATGACACACTTTAGTTTTTGCAATCACTTACTACCCAGGCTTGCAATCATATTCCAAACAACCAAGTTTCTTTTTTCAACCATACAGACAAAGTCACGTTCCTTTTTTTTGCAAACGCATATAATTCCTAGTTGCAATCACTCACGCAAATTAGTTGCAATCACACATTGGTTCAGTTTTATTTTTCTTTTTTTGCAGTTATCGAAATAAACCAGCAGATTTTGCAATGAGACACTTTAGTTTCTTGCAATCACACACTACCCCGGCTTGCAATCATAGTCCAGACATATGACTTACATGTTTTGGATGTCCTTCTCTCGTGAATGGCCGTTTTGACGTCCTCCATACAATTTCGATATCACATTCATCGCGGCCTGGTTTGGCACGCCACTCCTTGACATGATTGCAAACAAGTCATCCATAGCAGTTTCCCTCGCTTATGAGCATGCATATATCTAACCATCCGGGCGATGGCTGAAGTTTATGGTTGTGTGCTTCCCCGATTCTGTCGAAGTACCAGATTTTGCGTTTTTTGTCCTCCTTAACTTTAGCATATGCTGGGCAACCAATTCTCATCGATCTTTTATCAGTTTGTGGTTCATCATTTTCCTTGCCTGGCTTCATAAAACCCTGATGGTTGCAAACCCAGTGTTTAGTCTCTTTCTAGTCCTCATGGTTCTCACACTGAATCCAGCCATTTTTGCATAATAAAGGTAAAATTGGTGTGCTGCTTCTATTGAATCAAACTCCTGCCGCGCTCTTGGGACAAACACATCAAGCATGTTTGCATCCTGTGTGGAGAAAATAACCAACCATAAGTTTTTTTGGCATTTTTTGTTTTTGCAATGCACATGGAAATAATGTTGCAACCAAACAGCATTATACGTTACAAACAAGCGCAACATAATAATTGCAGATTAGCACACACAGCAGACTACTACCCCCTTTTTTGTTTTTGCAATGCACATGGGAATAATGTTGCAACCAGACAGCATTATACGTTGCAAACAAGCGCAACATAATAATTGCAGATTAGCACACACAGCAGACTACTACCCCTTTTTTGTTTTTGCAATGCACATGGGAATAATGTTGCAACCAGACATCATTATACGTTGCAAACAAGCGCAACATAATAATTGCAGATTAGCACACACAGCAGACTACTACCCCCTTTTTTGTTTTTGCAATGCACATGGGAATAATGTTGCAACCAGAGGGCACCCTACGTTGCAAACAAGCGCAACAAAATAATTGCGGATTAGCACACACAGCAGACTACTACCCTTTTTTTTTGTTTTTGCAATGCACATGGGAATCATGTTGCAACCAGACAGCATTACACGTTGCAAACAAGCGCAACATAATAATTGCGGATTAGCTCACACAGCAGACTACTACCCCCTTTTTTGTTTTGTTGCAACGCACATGAGAATCATGTTGCAACCAGAGGGCACCATACGTTGCAAACAAGCGCGACAATTTGTTCCAGCGGCAATCTACTAGAGGGCACCCTACGTTTTTTTTTCAATCGCACGCGAGATCTCTGATTGCAACCAGAACCCACCAAAACTTTCGCAACCACCAAAACTTTCGCAAACATCACACACAAAACACTGACAATGAAACCTCAAATCATCCCGGATCTTTGGGTTTTGCAACTAGAAGTTTGCAAACCAACAACAAACTAAATAGCAGAAACGAGGGTTTAACGTTTCCGTGTGTGATTTTTTTCCGTTACCGGGATGAACAACTCCGACGGATCAGGTGTGATCATTGAGCCAGGCGGAATCAACGGTGGAGGCGTCAGCAACGTCGCGTGATGCAAGGGATCACCCGATCCGCAGCCCCGCGCCCCTGCTGTGGGCGTTACTGACGTAGGAGGTGCCGCCGGAGCAGATGCAATCGGCCGAGACCCAGTCGTCGTAACAACCGCCATCTGCTCCGGGCCCACGCGCCGCGCCGTCTGTGGTGATCCCAGGCGCGGAAGCGACGGTGGAGCCATTGGTTTAGGCGAGGAGCGGCTCGGCGATCCGAGGCGTGGAGGAGACGGCGCAGCCATTGTTTTTGATTGGGCGGGGGGTGGGAGACCCGATGGCGATTTTTAGGGGGGGCATTGTCGGAGGTGGGATATCGCGCTCAGTGGGGTCTACTGGTCGGACCCGGTCCGGCGGGGGGCGGGGTGGGAAGCTTGGGCTCGGTGGTTGGAGTCTGTGTATTGGCGAACTAAAATGCACCTAGGTGCATTTTAGTGTTATATATGAGATGAAATTTACTCAAGTCGATAGAGTTGCTCTAACAAACCTTACACCAACCAAGAATTTTTTGTGCCACCAAGACCGTCTCGAAAATTCGGCATGGACACATGGTGACATCGCAACTTCAGCGATACAGCAACGTCAGTGACCTCAATTTTGTCTACAATTGGCTGTAGCTATCAGAGTATCGTTGGCTATAGCAAACCTTACACCGGCCATACCCGGAAAAAAAAGAGAAAAAACCTTACACCGCTACAACCACGACCGTCTCGGAAAATTTGGAGGCCCTATACGAAATTAAATGGGCACTAAATTGGAGTGATGAAAAGAATAAAATTAATTTGTATAGTTACAATCAGCTCTTTAATTGTTCTTTGAATCCAGTTTTTTTTAAGAACAAAAATGTCGTCACTCTATGTTGCATTGTGCGTCCATCCAGAAAGACATACTCCAAGAAAATGAGGAGACAAAGACAAGTGATTATCAACCGAAAGGAAATTGGACCAACCATAGTGCGTCATGAGCTTCAAAACAACAATAAAAATATCATATATATATATATAGTTATATCTATTGTATATAGTATAATTTGGAGGCTGTTGAAATGTAGAGGCCCGTCTGATTGCACAACCCGCACGGGCAAGGGACCGAGCTGCTGCCACAGTGGAGAGTCCGCGTGCCATAGGGCTTGTTCGCTTCCGTGGGATTTAATCCGGCCGGAATAATAAATGTATGAAGAACATTATGATATGGACTCGGATTTATTCCGGATCAAAAATTAATTTACCAATCATGATAGGTAGAACAAGAGACCGTAGAGCCGGATTGGTTCCACACCTCTTGACTAGTGGATTGATTCCGAGCCTTTTGGTGTACCTATCATGAGCAAATTAATTTTCGACCTGGAATAAATCCAGATCTCTTATAGTAACTATCATGATTTTCTTTTTGTATTTATCCATTCCGATCAGACTTGATCCCGTGAAAACGAATGAGGCCTAAATAGTATGCAAAACAGCCATTGAATGAGCAAAAGGTGAATATTGAGCTGGTTTAGAAACTGAAGGGGTTAAGGAAAAAAAATAAGGGGTTACTCTACATCTCAAGATATAAGGCATGGTCAAACTTAGTACGGTCACCAATACTAACATTTGACATCTCATGAAAAATAACTCTTATAATAACAAAATTATGATTTTTTGAAATTACTCTACATCTGAGTCGGATGGAGTATTAATTATTTGAAATTTTTCCATAGTATAACTTGTCAAAATTCATAAAATGGACTCACGATAAACCATCTACGAACTAATTTTACAAATCAACAAATTATATTTGCACTCTTTAATTTGATAATCGGCATACATATTTACCATAGTTTTTTCTTTGCACTCTCTCTGTTTTAATCTTTTTAACTTTTCAAGATTTATATATGTTATAGTTCGAAAAAAACATAACTATTATTGTGCATCTACAATATATCTAAAGTGATAGTAAAACGAGTGGCGTGGGCAGGATTTATACCCTAGATATTCGTTGTAAAAAAAAGGCGGGTGTGGACGACGGCGGCGCGGCGAGCGCGCGACTCCGGCGGCGCCGGCGGCGGCCTTGGCGGACGCGTGTCTTCGGCTCCGGTGGCCGGCGCCGACCGCATCGGGGCCAGGTGCTAGCGCCGCGGGCGGCCGGCGGCGGTGGTTGTTTCCGCCGATGGCGGCGGCTGCGTCCCCGCCGGCGGGGGCGGCGTCTGCTTGTGTCGGCCGGTGCTTGGCCTCGTGATCCGTGGCTGGCCATGGTGAGCACTAGTTCACCGACGCCCTCCGTCCTCCTCCTTCGTCTGCTTTGCCGTGGTATCACCTTGGAGGTGGGGTCTGGGGCTGGCTGTTGTTCGTTCTGGTGTCGTGGTGGTGCGTGGGATGCGCACGGCCTCCCCTGGTGGTGGTGGTGCAGAGGAGGTGGGGTGCAGGCTGCTACCATGTGCACGAGCGGGCGGCAGACATGGTGCAATCGGGCGAAAGCCTTCACCGGTGTCGATGAGCATGATGGCGGCGTTTTTAGGGCGTCGATCTCCCTGCTGGGGGCATCACTGCGAGGTGCTATGTTCTTGAAGTGTGGGACTCTAGGGTGATGACCTCGTCCATCTGAACATGTGACGGCAGCGCCTTGGCGTCGTAACCTTCTTGAAAGCGTTGCATTTCGAGTCCTGCCGTTTGTGCTGCTGGTGGTGGAGGTGTTTGGTGGTGCTGCGGTCTGTGCGCTTGTTCCATGTTGTTGTCAGGGTGCTGAGGGCCCATGTGTGCTTGTTCGCCTTGTGCTGCCGTTCATGTTGCAGTGGTGATCTCGGTGTTGGCGGCGGCCAAGGAGATGCTCTCATTCGGTCTTAGATATCTGAGTCCTTGGCAGAGTTGAGAGGCGGTGGGTGAGGCGAGGCCCCACGCAGAGTGGCCAGGATCAGTGGTTGCCCCTGGTGCTGTGATGAGAGTGTGTGCTGAAGCTTCACCAGATCAAAGGGATCGACCACCATGTTTGTGCAGTTTGAGGAGGACAACCCCATGGTGGAGGAGCTTTGGGGGTTGTTGGGTCTGCAGTGAGTTGCGTCTTTGGCGTGACTCAGCGTTGGTGACGACAGCGCAGGAGTCGACGGCTTGCTTCGATCTTCTCTCCCAGTTGGTTGGTGTTGGCAGTGTGTTGCCGTGGGTGTGTTTGTTTTGTTCAGGGTGTGTTCGCGTGGTGGTGTTAGCTTCGACTCGTTACGTACAATTGCTTCCTTATTAAATAACAGTGCAGCGCTCCTGCTACCTTAAAAAAAAGGCTGCGAGATTTCTTAATTGGGAATAGCGATTGTTTTAAAAAGGGCTGCGAGATTTCTTAATTGGGAATAGTGATTGTTAGGCCTGTATACATATATGAACACTAGACATATACATATATACATATGCTAAACACTTTGTCCAAAGCTAATGGTATTCATGTGTACCAATGAATACCCCCTGCTACGGTTTTTTTTGAAAAATACTTCTGCTGCGTTTATGAGTAGAATCATATAACTTGAAAAGTCAAAATAATACAATTTGGTAGGAGTAGTTCAGTTCAGTTTACTAGTTTTATAGTATACTAAAAAAAGTACTGAAAAACTTGATAACAACAGAGACGAGTTAGGCCCTGTTTGGCACAAGTCAGCTTCACCTAGAGCTGTTTTTTTGGAAAACAACTTCATGAGCAATTTAATGAGCAGGGGAGATCTATGTTTTTGCAGCTTCACCGTGTGCTTAACTATGTGAGAGAGAGTTTTCCGAGAAGCTGACCAGAGAGCTGGGCAGAGATCTGATCGTTTGACTATTAAAGTTGTGAAGCTGCTCGTGAAGCCCCTAATCAAGCTGTACCTTAGTAAATTCTAGAAAAACAGAAACAAGTTCGGGCCCGCCTGTCAATGTCAATCATATGCGTATTCCGTATGTGTTCCATTAATAAAATATCTTATATTCCCTCCCTCGTGTCGACTGCTCGCCGCCTCTGGCCTCTCCCCAGTCCCCACTCTGCTCCACTCCCAGTCCCAGACTCCCAGCCCGCCTCGCCGGAGCACGCCGCTGCGCCTGCGTTCGCCACACACAAGCCCAAGATGGACACCGTGGCTCCCCGCCTGAGCCGCTCCTCGACGCGGTACGGGCCCGTCAGCAGCAGCGCCGCCTCCTTCAGCGGGCCCGTCCGGAAGTGGCGCAAGGCTTGGGTGCCCCTCGCCGGCGCCGGCGCCGCCGGGTCCGGGGGAGGGGCGTCGCGGGGTGACAACAAGGTGGTGCTGTTTAGGTGGACGCCGGTGAACGGCGGCGCGGGAGGAGGTGGAGTCGCCGACCGCGGCATGGAGCCCGCGGTCGGCGGTAGGCGGCGCTACGTCCCGGTGAGGACTTACTGGCTTCAGAGATTGGGTTTTATGCTTGATTACTGTGCTCGGGTGGGTTCGATTTGGTGCACAGATTCGAGAACTTGGATGCTCATCAGCTCACGGTTGGATTTGGGGGGGGGGGGGGGGGGGGTGGGTTACAGATGGAGCGCGCAAACGTAGGATTAATGGGTAATGTAGGTACCTTATGGGATGGATTTCAGTCTTAATCCGTCCAGTAGCATTTCGTGGATGGGAATTGTACATATTGCTTGGGACCAATTTGGATTTAGCGCACTTTGAGTCAAGGTTGGGCTGGGTTAAGGGGTTAGGGTTTAACTAGTTCATTTGTGGAATTATGGTGTGTGCTAGATTTACCTTCCGGTTCCGGTTAGAAGCTGTGGAGTTCTATGGACACGAATTGTGGTATTGTTCATGGCTTTGTTCTTTCTACCACATATTCAGATTGCAGTGACACTGAGAATGAGTTTTGATCCACATATGAGTCAGTGTAAGTGATGGCCTTCCTCTTGGATCCAATTTGGTTTGTACCGTAATCAATCATCTGCAGATACTGGTCAGTGTGAGTGATGACCGCAATAAGTCAACTGAGTTGCTTGTGTTCATCTTTCTTTGGATTTCTAAACAATGTGTGCATATTAAGAAGAGACCAAATTCTAGTCTCAAATGTGAATTCAAAACGAAGGCAAGTCTTCTTTGAGAATATGGTTAATGATAAAGATTTACCGCCTTCTGATTCTTAGTCATCTAGTGGCAAGCAAAAAGTAAAATTAATGATGTTCCTGTTGATGAAACATTCTCCTTTACTTGATTATGCCATTGATTTGCAATACAGCAATAGGCAGGTTCCAAATGATGCATATCCCTCCCAGTTCCCTTTAAATTTCATGCAGAGCCAAGCAATTGATCTTCTCTCCATGTGTAAGAACACTTGACAATCGCAGTGTTTAGTGGATTATATTTGTTAGTTGGCTGAGCACGGGTGGAGCTATGCTCTACTAATTAAATTATTGGCAAAGAAACTACTGGTGAACATTTGCTTGCTGAAAGTCTTGAATTGAGTATTTGCTTGTTGAAAGTCTTGAATTGGCATCATCCAGAATACGTGCCAACTTTTTATCCCATACTTTCTGGATCTCTCATGAGAATTTCTATTTGTTAGAGCCAGTAGAGGGCGTAGCTGGTTCTCATTCTGATAATTTGTACAGTGTTTATTAAGGATCGTCATATAAACAGCTTTTCTCTAAGAAACCCACAAAACTTATATAGGCATCTTCATATTTCAGGCTGCAGGGGAAGCGCAAAACACTAGCAAAAAGGGCACCAGCAGCGAGCTCAACTTGAACCTCGAGCTGGAAGACCCTGATGACGACACCGATGCTGATATGAGCACTGATGAGCCACGCGACGGAGAAGATAGCAACCCGCGTCCCGAAAGCCGGTTGAAGCGGAAAGCATTCTAGCCGCCCGGGCCACCTCTATAGAGATGCGGATCGGCGCACCAGCTTCGTCTTCCACCTGAGAACCATCATCATCCCGCGGGCGGGTTCCATGTACCATAATCTAGCGTGTAACATGTATCAATGATGCGCTGTTGATGATCTGCCCATGCTCCTTCCCATGGTACCTACAATTTTCATTCCTGTAAGAAGTGAGTTAGTCTTGAACATGCTATTGTGGAGAATCTCAGATGTTTGAAGATGAGCGATGAGAGTTTTTTTCCATTTGATTTGCCCGTGCATTCAATTATTTTGATTTCATGTGTTTCGAGGAATGCGGCAGATACTGTGCCCCGGTATACAGCAGAGCCCGAGCATGATCAGCTTGTGGTGGTGAACCTGTAGGAAGCGTAGGAGAGGCCCCTCAGTGGTGGATGTGCTCCTAGCCCATCACGAACTCCTCACAAGTTTTTAAAACTGCTGATCTGTCAGGAACTCTGTTGACCTGAAAATAGGAACTCACTCTGCGCGCGACACAACACACGTGACGCCCCGGTATGTTGCGAGGCGTGTCAGTCAATCTGACCTGTTGATTTACAATAGAAAATTGGCTAGAGAGCCGATGCATCTTTTGATAAAATCGTAACAGCCGATATGATGACGTAGACAGAGTGTAAGCTACCGGAGGCAACTTAAACAGAGCTACGTGAACAACACTTGAAACAGATCTAGCCGGCTATTAATGATTTAAGAATAGTAATAATAATGCAATAAAAGTCGACCGGAAGTAGTCTAAAGCTGGATAATTGGTGATAAAAGCTAGAACAACAAGAATTAAGATAAAACTTATTAATCTAGCTGATATCAATAAATTATGAATAAATCTAGACGAAACCACAACGATGCACCCGATGGTTAAAGCCTAGAATTTACTCGGTAAAGCAGAACTCACCAGCAAGTCGAAGGTCGAAGCGATGCAGCCCAACGAGTTTGCGAGAACTCGTGAAAAAAGAGGTACGAAGGGGAAGTCGCCGAAAAGTAGAGCGGTAAAGTAGATGCAAGAATCGTAAAGGTATTTGACCGGAGGCGGTTTTGATATTGATCGTGTGATAGAACTTTACAATGACCGGAGGTACATATTTATATCCTAGGCTAATGACTTGCGGATGCGCCGTACTCAAACTTGCATAATAATATCTCTAAACTAGAAGGAAATACTAAGATACATAGACTCTAATTCCTCTTTATTGTAGAATCCTTTCTAATTAAGCTCTGCTCCATCCTGTCATGGAACACAACATCCAGGTACGTGATAACTTAGACTTCTCTCTTGGCTTTAGCATCCACATATTTTCCTTCTGATCACGTGTGGCTTTCTCAAGTCTGGACTCCTCTGGTTGCTTCTCCCTTTTCCTAAGACATGATTCGGCCAAAGCATTCCCAACAATGCTGAATTCAACCACATAGTTGTGTCTGATCTTCTTTTAATAATCCAGATACAACTTAACGATGGTAAATGCTTGCCCACGAAACATCTTCTATGACTTTTTATTCTCACTTTTCTCTTATTTTGCAAAGCGCCTTTGCCGATTCTCCTCTATTCTGCCCCTTCTCTACTGATTATCATGCCAACACCATTTGACTCTGGATTTGGTCAAAATCCAGTGTCAACAAACTCAAGCCCATTCAGTTCGTCAGATAGACAAAGTGGGATGCAAGCCTTGAGACTTACCAGTTCCGACTCCAAAGTAGATCCTTTTACCACCCACCCTCCCATACAACACCAGCATACCCACAATGCTCATAATCCTCCTTATAAACCCTAACCACCAACCAAACAACCAAACTTCAATTTCCTCAACCAGCACAACAACTTCACAAACCAACTATAAATCTCACAACAGGATGGCAGCTAAAGGCCCAAAGCTATCTTTTCCAGAATTTGATGGTGCTGACCCTGAAGGTTGGATTAGGAAAGCTGAGATGTATTCTGAGTTGGAAGGAGTTTCTAATGAGGAAGGGTGCTTTTGGCATAGCTCCACAGCAGCTTCGACAGCTGTTTTGGTTAGGGATGCAGATTTTCCTGGGTCAACCCAATAACCCAGTACCCAAAATAAATATTTTGGTGTAAGTACCCATTATGTTGGCCCAAACAAATCTAGGATCAATTGGTGTAAAACCCATTGGGTCATTTGGGTAACCCAATTTCTTACGAATCACATCCCAACCTCGAACAACTAGAGACGGGAGACAGCCGCCATGGCCACCGGGGAGTCTACCGCCGGCTGCCGGGCCACCGTGGAGTCTGCCGTGGAGCGTGCTGCGCACGGGTGGTAATGCTAGTAGCGAGCTCGCCGCGACGTGGCCGCCGCGGACGTGCTGAAAGGATCAGACAAGTGGTGAATAGGCCTAAAAAATTCCAATAATTCTGAACTTATGCTGTCAGACTTCGGAACTTCTGGGAAAATCCTGGAACTTCCAGACCCTGTTAGCAGATTAGTCTTGCAAAACAGATCCGTTGCAGAATACTTAAGGTAAAACAAATCTGATAGAATCTAGGGATTAGACAACAAGAGAACTGATGATCTACTAGCAGGTAACACAAGGGAACTCAGGGCTCAAGTAGATCTAGAGCAAACCCTAATATATCTAGAGCAAACCAACTAGAACAAGCTGAGTAAGAGAACCAAATTAAAGCACACAAGACAAGGATTTATCCCGTAGTTCAGCTCACCTCAAAGGCTAGCCTACATCCACGTTATTGAGGTAATCTACAAAGGCTTAGGGATCTCACAAGATCCACTCCTCCCTCACACCTATCACCTAAATGATAGATGGAGGGTTTCCACTAAGCACAAAGGGAAATACAAACTTCTTAGGGCTGCCACACGAAGATTAGAAGCTCCCAAGCAACCTCTAGCCGTCTAGGATTCAAGAATCCAAGAGTAAAAGATCAACCAAGTAGCTAGGTTTCACCAAGTGCTCAAGAACACAAGAGAGGGATTGGATTTGCTTTTTCTCACAAGGAATCACTCCACACTTGAATGCTAGGGTTGGGTTTGGATTCAAGTAGGTGGGAGTCAATGAGAGAGAGAGTGGAGCAGGAACTCCTGTTCAGTGTAGGGGAGAAGAAGGAGATAACCGTTGGGAGGCCAAAGGGTATAAATACCCTCAGACGCGCAGCAGTAATGATTAGATTTGAAGTCCGGAACCTCCGGGAAAAAGACCGAAACCTCCGAGACCTGGAGAGAAAATCAGAGGCTGTTGACTATATCTCGTACGGTCGGAACTTTCGGGAAAAACACCAGAACCTCTGAGCCTAGGAGAGGAAAACAGAAGCAACAACAGCTAAGAGTCTTCTTTTGTGGTAGGGTAAGGTATGAGTTGAAGAGGTCATTGAGCACTTGAAGCTACCCTAAGCCACCATTAGAATCCCCGTTGATAGTACGACACAACCTATACTCAATTTCAAAATAGAAAATGAATTAAACCCTTTCTTGAGTAGGAATGGCCTTCTTCCTTTGAATGAGGGGTCTCCTTTCTTTTATGAAAACCTATAGAAAACTTTCATCCTACAATACATACTCAAAAAGCTCATTAGCTCTTTAATTGTGTGGTCAACATCACCAAAACCCACTTAGGGCTTGATTGCACTTACACGTGCAGGCGGAGCACCGCCACCGCCATCGTCTTCGAGGCCACGAGCACGGCCATCACCAACGTCGCCTGCACCTGTGACGGGAAGCACTCCCGGAGCGCCTAGTCTGGGTTGTCCAGGAACACCGCGAGCCTACCAGCGTCGACAAGCTCCTCAATTGGCATGCTGGTGCGCGTGATGGACGACCAGTTGAGGAAGTACCCCAAATCGTGGTCATCATCGCGTCCGCCAGATCCGGTGGGCCCGCACTGCTCTTGGGGCAGATTTGGCAGGTGCACTGCGATGACCGGCCTCGCTCCAACCCGTACAGCCTCCATCTGGCGCGGGGAGTCGATGCGAGGCAGCCAGATGAGGGACGTGGCTGCCGTCGCGGAGTCGGAGGCGTCGTTGACCGCACCGGTGCCCGTAGTGTCCTCGTCCAGCACGTCAAGCTCATCAACACGGTCATCACCGGGGGATGGCAGTGGCGTCTCCGCTGCGGTCGGTGGCAACGGTTTTGTGGTGCTAGTGGTGAGGGTGAGCAATGGGTCCAGAGTGGCGGCCAGTGGCGCAGAGCCACGGGCCTAGCCTGGAGATCCGCCATCCCGCTAGCCAGAGGCTGAGTCCTCGCCGAAGCCTTTTCGATTTGGATCTGGGAGGGCTGGTCGGCAACTCCAGGGTCGGCCACCCTGGAGTGTCCTTCTTGTCGGCGTGCCCCACAGTGCGCATGTTTGTCTAGAACTCTTGCAGATCTGCAACGCCGGTGACGCTGCAGTGAGGACCATGTGTGGTTCGAGGACCGGTGGATGGTTGCTTCCTTGTGTGATGAGTGATTGACAACGTTGTGTGGACTGATTCTTGGCTAAGTATTGCAGGTGCAGGTTGCGGCTTGACTCGTGTTGGTGCAGGTGAAGAACAAGCGCGAAAGGTTGTCGCCGGTGAGGCCTCCAGGTGTGGAGAAGACAAGTAGGCTTCGTTCGAGGGACCCGGTGGCCAGCGGGGTCAAGTGCGGACCGCATGGTGTCATGAACAAGAAGATGAAGTCGTGGACGGTTTCTTGGTTGAGCCTCAAAAGCAAGGTCGAGCCGGGACTACGTGGGAGCCAAGTCATGAGTGGAGATTGGCGGAGGCTACACCGAGTTCGCGGGGTTTCTCGTGGTTCACCAAAAAACCACCCCGGGTTCCTTGGTTGATCCACAAAGCCAAGACCGGAGAACCGAAGACGGTGCTTCGCAGGCAGACCAGCCGGCCTCGACCGGTGAGGAGCACCGGTCCGACCGGTGTGCGATGACACGATCCCGAATCTTCGAAGCGAGAGGACACGCGTCGGGATCGCATGGCTTGCGTCGAGGCTACGCGAGGTGCGGTCGCCGGGCATCCGTCCGATGGTGAAGACATCAAGAATTCCAAATCCGCCCTTGAGGGGCTTGTATCCCTAGTTAGTAGAGAAGGGCATTTTAGACATTCGGTTGCCTCCATATAACCCAAGAGGTGAGAGGATGGCAGCCAACTCTTGGAACCCTAGCTCATTAGTTTTCCTATTGTCCACCTATTTTCCTTAGGTTTTCTCCAGGACTAGCAAGAGAGCTTCACGGAGAGATCTTGTTGAGAGGGATGGATGATCGGGCGGCTTGCTAGACCTTGTACGAACCTTTGTTTCATATATAGATGATTCGGCGTGGTTCCTCAAGGTTTGGATGTGTTTTCCCCGGTTGTTCTTGGTGGTGATTTTCGGAGCCCTCTCTCGGTGATTTCTTTGGGGTGTTTTCGGGGTTTTTCTCTTGGAGATTTGATGGGGGAAATTTGTGGGAACCCTTCGTGGTTCTTTGGGCTGTGATTCCCCTCCCAAATCCGTGAGGAAAAGTGCTCGGTTTCGGGGTTTCTTGAGTTCTTGGGTTGGAAGTGCTTTCGGCGGGATTTCTTCGATTCCTCCTTTTTGAACGAGATTTGGTGGGATTAAACTTGGCTATGGACTCCTCATGAGGTGCTCCTGATATCCCCAAAGTCTTGTTCAAGTCCGTGGAGCGATTCGGGAGATCGGGATTTGGATTTGGGGGAGTTGACCCGCGGTGTCTTTGTTCATCCCGAGTCGCCTGTGCTACACCGGTCGACGGTGCTCTTGACCGGTCCGACCGGTGCAAGCCCTTGTGGGATTTTGCTCGGGTGAACGTCTTGGTGAGTTCGCCGTTGTCCCGTGTTGCTTTCTTTCGTTTCGAGTTTGGGTCCGTTTGGTGGTTGGTTGGCCTGTTTGGTGCCTTGGGGGCTTTCGGCCGCCATCGGTCCGACCGGTGTGTCTCACCGTCCGACCGGTGTAGAGCCACTTAGTGGAAGTTGCTCAGTTTCACCAGCAGGGACCGGTCTGACCGGTGGTGCTCACCGGTCCGACCGTGTGAGTCCGTAGACTCGAGGTTTGGTTTTTCCGCTGCGTTTCTCGGGTCGGAAGGTGGTGTGTTGGTTCCTAGGTCCAGTGGCACTCCAGTGGCTACGTGGGCTTGACCAATCTTGGTAGTGAGTCGGAGACGTGTGTTGGAAGCCGTGTTCATCTTGTTGGAGTTTCAATCTCCTTCGAGAAGAATTTTTATCGGCTCCCATTCACTCCCCCCTCTCTGGTTCGCCGTATCGGTCCTTCAAGTGGTATCAGAGCCGGTTCGGGTCTTTGTTGACTCTAACCAGTCTAAGATCCAAGGATGGCGTACCGGAGAACGGGGTTCGGGTCCTCCACACTTCGATGGCAAGAACTACCGGATGTGGAGCAAGCGGATGGGTGCGTTCCTCCGCGGAAAGGGTCGGCTTCTTTGGGATGTCACCGTGGACACAGAGGCTATGTCCGACCGATGGATTTCCTTGCTCCGGGGTCGAGGGACGGATTCGACGCCAACAATAAGGCGGTCGACTACTTGTTTCGTGCTTTGTGTCGGCCCGAGTTCGATCGGGTGCACACCGAGCACTTGGCTTGTAGGATTTGGGCGGTGTTGAAGGAGGCTCATGTTGGGAACGCCCGTGTTCGAGCACGGATGTATGCGACCTACCGGAGAGAGTACGAGAACTTCACTCATCTCCCCGGTGAGTCCATCGATGCCTTGTTTCAGAGCTTCACGGTGGTGGTGAACAACATGAGGGCCAATGTGGACGTGCTCCCGTACGATGATCATGATAGAGCGGTCAAGCTCTTACACTCTTTGGATCGTACGATATGGGGCGGAAAGTTCGAGGCCATAGTTGAGTCGGAGAGGTATGATACTCTGATGGTGAACGAGCTGTTCTCGAAGCTCAAGTCGGCTGAGGTGGATAGGGGCATGACTGCCAAGCTCGAGAGACCGACTGATTCCCATAGTCTTGCCCTCGTTGGTGGTTCCAAAGGAAAGACTAACTCTAACCCATCCACGAGGATGTTCTCGTTTTCCTCTTTGATGTCTATGCCAGATGAGGAGTTTGATGACCTTGGAGAGGACGAGCTGGCGCTGTTGACGAGGAGGTTCGAGAGGCTGCACGAGAACCGCGTGAACATGAGGAGGAACACGAGGACTTGCTTCCAGTGCGGCAAGCCAGGACACTTCGTCGCCGACTGCCAGGAGAAGGCCGAGAACAAGGACAGCTACAAGCACAAGCCGAGGATGAACGATGGCAAGTACCGTTCGAGGCGCAACCACAAGAGCAAGCACAAGAACAAGTACAAGGACGAGCGACGATCGAGGAAGAAGGAGAGCCGAGGCAAGGCCCGAGCGATGGTTGGAGCGAGCGACGTCGACTCCAGCTCCGCGTACTCCACCTCGAGCTCGAGCAAGAAGTGAAGACGAGGGAGATCGCCGCAAGAACAAGAAGTCGTCCAAGAACCCGAGCGGGGCCGAGGCGCTTCGCGAGAGATGGCTTCGCACCATGGCGCTGAGCTCCGGCAGCAAGAAAAGCACACAGAGCGACTCGGACTCTGAGTCCGACGACGAGGTGCGTGATGAACTTCCCTTCTTGCGCCAGGAGAATGAGAGGCTTGGCTCTTTGCTTGATAACCGTGATGATATGCTTAGAGAGGCCAAGAAAATGAGGAAAGAGCTTAGGGCTTCACTCGAGGATGCTAGGGCTAGAGTGGCTGAGCTAGAGACATAGGTGCTTGATAGCAAGCTTGAGATTGGTTCGCTTAAGGCTAGCCCTGTTGTTTCTGATGAGAATGATTGTGCTGATTGCTCCATATTCCTTGCTGATCTTGCTTTGTTTAAGGAGAAGCATGCCTCCAAGTGTGAGGAACTAGATGTGCTTAGGGTTGAAGTGGCTGAGCTTAAGTCTAGACCCGCTTTGCTAGGTGCTTGCACTTCTTGCCCTGTTTTGCATGCTAAGATTGATGAGATGCATGCTTACACTAGTTCGCTCGAGGCTAAATTGAAGGAACCCATGCCTACATCTTGCTCTACCCGTGAAATGCATGCATTGAAAAATTTGGAGCTTGCACATTATGTTGATCGTTTGCGGGATGAGAATGATGATTTGAGGAAGTTGATGGGTTGGTTGTCCGGTCATGAGCCTCGTTGAGGATGATGATCGAGGCCTTTAAGAGGCAAGATGGTGAGGGGCTTGGGGCAAACAAGGTTGGTGAAGGAAGTGGAGAGAATATCCGGAGCCACCAAAAACCCACCACAAAAATGATTTCCCTCCAAAATCTAACCATCTAAGGAACCGACTAGACACAACCCCGGCTCCACCCGTGTTTCCTACACCCACAAATGACCTACAAAAGGCTATCAAGTTTGTGAGCACTTCGGGGAAAGTGTTCTTTGGGAAGGAGAGTGAGAAGGCTAGTGGTGAGAAACCGGTGGAGAATTTGAGTGAAGAGAAACCGAGTGAGCTGCCACATCCCAAGCCTAAGCCTAAGCTTGTGAGGTTCCATTGTGGCTATTGTGGGAGAGATGGCCATAAGGAGGAGTTTTGCTTCAAGAGGAAGCGAGAGGAGAGAATGGCAAAGGAGTGGGCTAACAAGGACAAGTACCACCCTTCGATGGTGTACTTGAGCCTCGTATGCGATGCCCGGGGGCAAGGCGATTGTGAGGACGAGTTCGGGCTTGGGGAGAGAAGAAGGTTGCGGGTGGTGCCTGCGCCAGTCTCACCGGCGGACCGGCGTGGGGGCACCGGTCGGACGGTGCGAGCCCGGGACAGACAATTGTTTGGGTTTCGAGCTCGTGCGGGGTGCGAGGGTTGTTTCGGTGGTCGTGGTTTCGGTGGTTGGGCTGGAAAGGGTGCGGGTGGTCGGTTGCTAGGCGTTCTCCTCCTCGTGCTCAATACGGGGATTGGAGGAGTCGTGGCGTTGAGTTGGAGAGGAAGGACGTTCCACGGGCTTTCTTGCGTGGATTTGGTCCTCCTCCGGGCGGGAGAGGGGTGGTTCCCTCAGGGTGGTTACCGTGGTGGTGTTCGTGGAGGTTGCTTTGGTAGGAGAGATGCTTTGGTTGGTGCTAACCCCACTTTCGAGCAAATGGCTCGAAGACCGGTTTTCCTCCTTTGGTACTAACCCCAGTGCTAAGTCGTTTGTTCGCTCACGTGCCTATTTTTGAATTTCAGGTGGGAGACTTGAAGAACATTTGGTTGATTGACTCCGGTGTTCGAGGCATATGATCGGAGACAGGGGGTGGTTCTCAAGTCTCGTCCCGGTGGTGACGAAGAGGTACATCACTTTTGGGGACAATGGGCGTGGGCGTGTGCTTTCAGAAGGTGAGATAAAAGTGAGTGACAAGATCACTCTGAGGCGTGTTGCTCTTGTTCAATCGCTGGGGTACAATTTGCTTTCTGTGTCCCAGTTGTTGGATGAGGGCTTTGAGGTGTTGTTTCGGCCAGGTGGTTCTCGGATTGTGGACTCTCGAGGGGACCTTGTTTGCATGGTCGTTCCCGAGGGTCAGGTGTTTCATGCTGATTTTTCTCAGTCTTCGGGTGTGGAGCGTTGTTTCTTGGCTGGTTCTTCGAGTGAGTTGTGGAAGTGGCATAGGAAGTTGGGTCACTTGAGCTTTGACCCTTTGTCTCGCTTGAGTAAACTCAATTTGGTCCGAGGATTGCCACGGCTGAGGCTTGAGAAAGAGTTGATTTGTGCTCCGTGTAGGCATGCCAAGATGGTGGCCTCTTCTCACCCGCCTCTCACCGATATGATGACTGAGTGTCCGTGCGAGCTGCTCCATATGGACCTTGTTGGCCCAGCTCGTGTGCGATCTGCGGGTGGGAAGTGGTATGTCCTTGTTGTGGTGGACGACTATTCTCGGTATGCGTGGGTGTTCTTTCTTGAGGATAAGGGGGAGACGTTTGGTTTTGTTCGAGATCTAGTCTTGAGGTTGAGGAACGAGAGGCACGGAGATGCCAAACGAGCTATCCGCAAGGATAATGGCTCGGAATTCGGGAACTCTCGTTTTGAAACCTTTTGCCATGACTTGGGTCTTGAGCACCCGGTTTTCGAGTCCGTATACGCCTCCCCGAATGGTGTTGTGGAAAGGAAGAACGGGACCTTGTGCGAGATGGCTCGGACGATGCTTGATGAGCATAGGACTCCGAGGAGGTATTGGGCCGAGGCGGTGAATACCGTGTGCTATGTGTCGAACGGGATATACCTCGGAGTGCACAAGAAGAAGACATGCTATGAGTTGATGCATGGCCGCACACCCAAGGTGAGTCACTTCCATGTCTTTGGTTGCAAGTGTTTCATTCGAAGAAAGGCGAGGAAGTTGGATAAGTTTGAGGCTAGGTCGTCGATGGCATTTTCTTTGGTTATGCATCTCATTCTAGAGCATATGGTGTGCTCAATCTTGAAACTAACCAAATCGTGGAGACTTGCGAGGTAACCTTCGACGAGACGAGCCACGTAGTCGGCTTGTCTTTGAGTGTGCGGTGATGATGAGCTTGGCGAGGAGATCTTTCGGGGAGGAGGAGCATGAACATGGTGATGATGAAGATGGCGGTGTGGTGCCCCCGCTGAACATGTACCCACTACTTCGACTACGATGATGGATGGACCCTCTCGCTACACCTACGACGACAAATCAAGAACGAGGAGAAGGCGATGTTGAGGGGGAGGTAGCTTCGAGGCGAGAACCTCCCCGGCGAGTTCAAGTGGATCACCCAGCTTCGAGGATCATCGGCGACATGAATGAACGCACTACACGGTCGAGAGTTCGAAACAATTCCCATTTTGCTCATGCTGCGTTTGTTGCTTCTTTCGAGCCCAAAGACATTGGACACGCACTATCTGATCACAATTGGGTTAATTCGATGCATGAGGAGTTGGGGAACTTTGAGAGGAATCAGGTGTGGGAGTTGGTTGACCCTCCCCCAGGGTGTAAGCCGATTGGTACAAAGTGGGTGTGGAAAAACAAAGAGGGAGAGAAAGGTGAGGTTGTGAGGAACCAGTCGAGACTTGTTGCTCAAGGGTTCAGTCAGAAGGAGGGGATCGACTACGAGGAGACCTTTGCTCCCATAGCCCGTTTAGAGCGATTAGGATCCTTCTAGCCTTTTCCGTGGCTAAAGGGTTCAAGTTGCACCAAATGGATGTGAAGAGTGCTTTTCTGAATGGTGTGCTGGAGGAAGAAGTGTATGTGAGACAGCCTCCGGGGTTTGAGAGTGAGAAGTACCCCCATCGGGTGTACAAGTTGAAGAAGGCGCTGTTTGGGTTGAAGCAGGCGCATAGAGTTTGGTATGGCAGGTTGAGGGGGTTCTTGTTTGAGAGAGGTTTTGAGATGGGGAAGGTCGATCAGACCTTGTTTTTGCTGAGGCAGGGCAGAGATATCCTGATTGTGCAGGTGTACGTGGATGATATTGTCTTTGGTGGCTCGTCTAACTCTCTTGTTGCAAGGTTTGCAGATGATATGAGCAGGGAGTTTGAGATGAGCATGATGGGTGAGTTGCAGTTCTTCCTCGGGCTACAAATCAAGCAATCAAAGGAAGGAACATTTGTGCACCAGGCTAAGTACACCAAGGACATTGTGCGGAAGTTCAAGATGGAGGACTCCAAGGCTATGACGACGCCGATGAGTACGACTACAGCTCTTGATGCGGACGAGGAAGGTGAACACGTGGATCGGAAGGAGTCTTTGGAGCATGATCGGGTCACTCCTCTACTTGACAGCCGACGAGGCCCGACATACGGTTTTCGGTGTGTCTGTGCGCTCGTTTTCAAGCGTCTCCGAGGACTTCGCATCGGCAAGCGGTGAAGAGAATTTTCAGGTACTTGCGTCACACTCCCGACTTCGGCCTTTGGTACTCCGCGTCCTCTTCTTTGGCGCTTCATGGCTTTTCAGACGCGGATTTGCCGGGTGTCGGTTGGATAGGAAGTCCACTTCTGGGACTTGCCAGTTTTTGGGTTCTTCTTTGGTGTCTTGGTCTTCCCGCAAGCAGTCGAGTGTGGCTCAATCCACGACCGAGGCCGAGTATGTTGCCGCTGCTAGTTGTTGCTCTCAGCTCCTTTGGATCACCTACACCATGAGTGACTTTGGTGAGGAGTATACCCATGTCCCACTTCAGTGTGATAGCACCAGTGCCATAAGCGTTGCAAAGAACCCAGTGCTCCATTCCAAAACCAAGCACATAGAAGTGAGGTATCATTTCCTGAGAGACAACGTAGAGAAAGGGAGGATAGCTTTGATCCATGTACCCACACATGACCAACTAGCCGATATTTTCACCAAACCCCTAGATCAAGCAACTTTCACTCGTTTGCGGGGGGGACTTGGTGTGTGTTTGATTTCCTGATTTGGGTGTGTGGGAGCTCTCTTTTGCCGGTGGTGTCGAGCCCGTTTTGCCTCCCCTCGAGGAGCCGGTTTGTAGCATATGTATAGCTTTTCTTTGTGCATTTCTTGCATTTGGCATGGCATATGTAACATGATGTATAGGCATCCTTGTATCTTAGATTGCATGCATTTTGTGTCATATGCATTGGTTAGGAAAAGCTTCTCTCATATACATTGTTCACCATGGAATGAGATATATGTCTTTGTGAGCTTGTTTGGTATGCTATGGTTAGTTTGGCTTAGCTCTTGATGATCTTGATGAATAATCCATGGTTGATAGCTATGCGTTTGAAAAATGTCACATGTATGCTCTCTCATGTGTAAATGACTTTACATGCTCTTAACATGTTTTTGTGGTCTTGCTATGCTTAATTTGTGTTTGGACAGCTAGCTTATTGATCATATGGGGCCAAAGGCTCATTTGCCATCATGAATGTTTAGCCCTCTTGACTTATCTTGTGGAGGAGCATAAGTTCCTCTTTGTCGCAAAGACATTTCATGTACCATTTAAAATCTGAAAATGAAATGAAAAATGCTTGGAAATGTGCTCCCATGTCATATGTGCTGAATTTAATTTACTTTGGGTGCTAAACCGTTGCATGATGCCTACCAATGAGAAGTCTCATACAAAGAAGTAGGCACATGGCTCGGTGGCTTTGACATGACATGAGGTGCTTGTGGGTGTTTGTGATGGTCTTATGGTTAGAATAGCTGTCCTAGCATGAAGTCTGTGTGGCTTTGCCATTTTGATATGCTTTGATCATGTTTAGGACTTTGCTCATGAGAGGCAAGTTTTTCGCAAAATTGCCAAAATCCATCTTAGCTTCGTCCAATGGTTGTGAAACTTGGTGATCATGTAGTTGAGATCGATACGAAGCCGTAGAGTATCTAACTTGCTCATTTGGACATGTGTAGCATTCTTTGTTGAATTTTGTCTATTTGAGAAGCTCTAGGTTGATTTTTTTGCATTTTTGGCTTGATTCATGCATTGCCAACAAGGGGGAGAAGTTTGAGCTTGAAATGTCTTGTTGGACGCGTTTAGAAGGTTTTCAGGTGGTTTCGAGCCATTTCTGGGCTCTGTTGTACACCGGTCTGATCGGTGATGAGCACCGGTCTGACCGGTGTGAGTACTGGTCCTGTACACATGTTAGGCATCGGTCTGACCGGTGGTGATGACCGGTCTGACCGGTGTGAGCTGAAAGTGCTGCAGCTGTCCTGTTTCAAGTGGTGTCTTGCATGCATTCGTCCAGGGGGAGGTGCATTGGTTCAGGGGGAGCTTGCATGTGTGCAGGGGGAGCTCTTTGTGGTTTTTCGAGCTTTGTTTCGGTGGTTTGCGCTCTTTGCTTGAGCTTTGTTTTGTCTCGGATGTGTCGAGCCGTTGCCCTTGCCTAAGGGGCCCGAGACTTGTCTTCTTCAAGTGATCTTGCTCTTTGCCTTTGTTTGGCTTTCGATCGCTTGTTGGAGTTTCTTTTTGTTCGTTTCTTTTCTTTTTCTTTTCTCTCTTGTTACTTTCGTGTGGGTGTTGTCAATGCACTCATCAAGGGGGAGATTGAGGACCATGTGTGGTTCGAGGACCGGTGGATGGTTGCTTCCTTGTGTGATGAGTGATTGACAACGTTGTGTGGACCGATTCTTGGCTAAGTATTGCGGGTGCGGGTTGCGGCTTGACTCGTGTTGGTGCGGGTGAAGAACAAGCGCGAAAGGTTGTCGCGGTGAGGCCTCCGGGTGTGGAGAAGACAAGTAGGCTTCGTTCGAGGGACCGGTGGCCGGTGGGGTCAAGTGCGGACCGCATGGTGGCATGAACGACAAGATGAAGTCGTGGACGGTTTCTTGGTTGAGCCTCAAAACCAAGGTCGAGCCGGGACTACGTGGGAGCCAAGTCATGAGTGGAGATTGGCGGAGGCTACACCGAGTTCGCGGGGTTTCCGGTGGTTCACCGAAAACCACCGGGTTCCTTGGTTGATCCACAAAGCCAAGACCGGAGAACCGAAGACGGTGCCGCAACGGCACGGACCGGGCCCCGACCGGTGGGTCCGACCGGTCGGCGGACGGGGGGGACCGGGCGCCGGCGGTGAGGAGCACCGGTCGGCCGTGTGCGACGACGCGGTCCGGAATCTTCGAAGCGGAGGACACGCGTCGGGATCGCATGGCTTGCGTCGAGGCTACGCGAGGGTGCGGTCGCCGGCATCCGTCCGATGGTGAAGACATCAAGAATTCCAAATCCGCCCTTGAGGGGCTTGTATCCCTAGTTAGTAGAGAAGGGCATTTTAGACATTCGGTTGCCTCCATATAACCCAAGAGGTGAGAGGATGGCAGCCAACTCTTGGAACCCTAGCTCATTAGTTTTCCTATTTTCCACCTATTTTCCTTAGGTTTTCTCTAGGACTAGCAAGAGAGCTTCACGGAGAGATCTTGTAGAGAGGGATGGATGATCGGGCGGCTTGCTAGACCTTGTACGAACCTTTGTTTCATGTATAGATGATTCGGCGTGGTTCCTCAAGGTTTGGATGTGTTTTCCCCGGTTGTTCTTGGTGGTGATTTTCGGAGCCCTCTCTCGGTGATTTCTTTGGGGTGTTTTCGTGGTTTTTCTCTTGGAGATTTGATGGGGGAAATTTGTGGGAACCCTTCGTGGTTCTTTGGGCTGTGATTCCCCTCCCAAATTCGTGAGGAAAAGTGCTCGGTTTCGGGGTTTCTTGAGTTCTTGGGTTGGAAGTGCTTTCGGCGGGATTTCTTTGATTCATCCTTTTTGGATGAGATTTGGTGGGATTAAACTTGGCTATGGACTCCTCATGAGGTGCTCCTGATATCCCAAAAGTCTTGTTCAAGTCCGTGGAGCGATTCGGGAGATCGGGATTTGGATTTGGGGGAGTTGACCCGCGGGTGTTGTTCATCCCGAGCCGCCGGAGCTACTCCGGCTCGACGGTGCTCTTGACCGGTCCGGCCGGTGCAAGCCCTTGTGGGATTTTGCTCGGGTGAACGTCTTGGTGAGTTCGCCGTTGTCCCGTGTTGCTGCCGTTTCGAGTTTGGGTCCGTTTGGTGGTCGGTTGGCCTGTTTGGTGCCTTGGGGGCTTTCGGTCGCCATCGGTCCGACCGGTGTGTCTCACCGGTCGGCCGGTGTAGAGCCACTTAGTGGAAGTTGCTCGGTTTCACCGGCGGGGACCGGTCCGGCCGGTGGTGCTCACCGGTCGGACCGGTGTGAGTCGCGTAGACTCGAGGTTTGGTTTTTCCGCTGCGTTTCTCGGGTCGGAAGGTGGTGTGTTGGTTCCTAGGTCCAGTGGCACTCCAGTGGCTACGTGGGCTTGACCAACCTTGGTAGTGAGTCGGAGACGTGTGTTGGAAGCCGTGTTCATCTTGTTGGAGTTTCAATCTCCTTCGAGAAGAATTTTTATCGGCTCCCATTCACTCCCCCCTCTCTGGTTCGCCGTATCGGTCCTTCATGCAGGCGTGACCCAGCCCTTGATGGCATCCCAGATCAACAGACCATCATGGGCAAATGGGTAGTCCTTGACGGTGAGCCTCAGGTCGTGCTCCGCACTGGGATCCTCCTCGGCCATCCCCCTGCAGATGAGGTAGTCGGGCTGTCGCAATCATTTGGTGTTTTTGTTTGACCCACAAATAAACATCATTTTGGGTCAGTGTAACCCAAAAACCAAAAAAATATTAATGGGTAAAGTGGGTTGGTCAGTGATTGACCCATTGGGTACCCATTTGCATCTTTAGTTTGGGTCGAAGTTGTGCCAAACACTGCCCCAAAACGGCTTCGGTGGAGAAGCAGCCTGAATACCTGGTGACTAGAGCGATTTGCGGGGGAAGAAGCCAAAAATCGTCGCTTCGCCTCCTGCTGCACCACATCCTTTCCAGCCCTATCCCCCGGTGGGGTCCATCGGGAGACGAACGTTGCGGTGGAGGAGCTCAACAGCATGTACGAGGTCATGGCCGAATGCGCGGCGGAGAGCTGGAGGAGGCCGGGCCAGTGGAGGAGCTTGACAGGGGCGCGACGTGGGAGATGGAGGTCACCTCCGTGCCGGCATGGGAGTAGGGGCGGCGGCGCAGAGGAGCTCCGCCCGGGGCGCCTCCAAGGCCAACAGGGGTGCTCCGCGTGGTAGAGGAGCTCGCAGGCGCGGGCAGTGGGGAGGCGGCGGGCGCAGGTGGCGGGGAAGGGTGCCGGTGTGGAGTATTGGAGGTGGCGCGATGGGAGCAGAGGAGGGGACGAAGGTTGCACCAGCGGGATCGAGCGGAATCGGATTGGAGGAGATGGCGTGGGTTTTTTTTGAGGTAGTCAGGTAGCCGACAGGTCCCATGGATAAAGAGGTTGCGGTGGAGATAAATCTAAGGAAGAGAGAAATAAAAAAAGAGGGAAAAGAGAAGGAAAAAAGAATAGGAAAATAGGAGTAAATAATAATGAAGAAAAGGAAAAAGAAAAAGGAAGGGCATAATGGACATTTCATTATTTTATCCATGTTACACAACTGGGAGAAGCTGTTTTGCCAAATGTTTCTTTAAAACGGTTTCAGCTTCGATAGAGATCCGCTCCACCAGCACATCCACAGCCGGAGCTGTTACAGCCATAGCCACAGTTGTGCCAAACGCACCCGAAAGAGTTCAGTTGGTTGTTTTGTATATCAAAGGAAAGGCTTAATTTTGGTGGAGAAGTATTGGCTGTATTCCTGCAAATTTACCATGGCATAAGTTCTGCGACATGATAAGTGACAGATTCAATGAGGTGTCATCCTATGAGATAATCAGTAAACTTCACTCATTGAAATAGACTGGCACTATCTCTGAATGTATTGAGACCTTTGAGGAACTCATGGGCCTAGTGAAGAAAGAGAATCCCTCATTAGTGGATGATTACTTTACCACCAGTTTTGTGTCTTGTTTTAACACCATTTACAGTGCCACAAACCAAATTCCACCACTCAGGCTTTCTGGTATACTAAGAGATTGGAGCAAGTTAATCCAATGGAGAAGAAACTCCTAGCATATAACCCAACATTTAAACAAGCTAAACCTTGGGGTAAGGATGTAAAACCACCTGAGCAAAAGGAAGCTCCTAACATTGCAGAGCTGAGGGCTATAGGTAAATGTTTTAAATGAAGGGAACCCTAGGTTCCGGGGCATGCCAAAGTGTGTAAAGGCAAACAAGTTTATTTAGTGATTGTGATGGAAAATACTGAAGGCAAAGAGGAGATTTGAGTTGTAGAAGACAATTTTGATATTGAAGATGGAGAATTCTTAGATGTCAAGCAGATTCCTGTCATGCAATTGTCCCTTAATTCCTTATTGGGTAATTCTCACCCCACAAACACTTTCACCTTAAAGCTGTAGATAGAGAAGCATGTTCCCACTACTTTTGTTGACACAGGTAGTGATCTTTCATTCATAAATGCTAAGTTTGCTGTCAAGACCTTGAGAAAAATATCTATTTTGCATGTAGAATATGCTGAGTAACACTGCCTGTCACACCCTGAAATTTCTAATTTCAGGATGTGAATAGAGAGAATAATTAAATAACAATTTTCTCATAATTTTAAAATTTTTCCAACATTTATTTTCTTTACAGGAAATATAGTAAAGGAAATCCTTGTTTGATTTTCTGAATCAAATAAAAAGTTGTGTGTGTTGCATTCATGCTGATGCATCTTGGTGCTTCTTGAGTGCAAAAGGTTTCAAAATGCGCTTAGGTGCTGACCAAAGGTTTAAAACAATTTCTAGATTTTCTGGAATTGTTTTCACATTTAAAATAAATTCGGAAAATAATAACCCTTTCCCTTTTTTTTGGGCCAAGCCTGCATCCGCGAGCCCGACCCGATCCGACCAGCCCAGCTCCTTCAGCCTGCCAGGCCCATCTGAGCCCAGCAGCCAGAGCAAGCTGCTGACGTGTCGGGCCAGGACACCCATGGCCGATGCCGCCTTCTTGGCGTGCGTGCCACGCCAGGCCGCCACTGTTCGCTGGCTGCGTTGCCTACCGGAGCAAGCGGACTTCGCCAGGAGTATCACGACGCGGAGCCGCACGCTCGCCGCCTTTTCGGTAGCAAACCGGCCGCCAGAGCGCCGCCATGGTTTGGAGGCTGAGCCGTGCGCGCTGTGGCCTGTCGCCACCGAGTTGCCGCGTCGGGACGCCATGGGACGAAGCCAACGCCTCCAGGAGATGCGCGACGACGAGACGAGTCTCAGGGAGCCGCTTGCTGTCGCGGGAGACGCCCTGGGGCGCCATCTCCACAACAGGGACCCGAGCCGGCAGCCAAGCTCCAGCACCAGTCCGCCCTTCTCCAAAATCTAGCTGCCTCCCTCCGTCCCTGCTGGTGAGCACCTCCATGAGTTCCCCTTCACCTCCTCTCTCCGTTCCACGCGTTACCCGAGCCCCAGGCAGCCTGAACCCCACTCCGGCTGGAAGCACCATAAGCGCTTGAGCTCCTGTCCGTTCCGTGCTAAGGTTTAAGAAGATAAGATGGCTATTTTACGTTTAGACCCTCGGAAGATCATGTAATATTCAGATCCAATCTTGTGTCTTGGACAATCTACAGAAAACCACCTAGAAAGATCCCACCTTCACACATAAACCCCACCTGAGCCTTTTCTAGATCTAACCTTGTCCTTTATCCTTTTCGCGAGCACTGTTGGATGTGCCTTGCCAATCTTATCATCTAGTCCATGTTGTCTGGAGTTAATCTTGTACAGGCCTTTATCATCTTGTTTTCCCCATAGGACCTGTGTTTTAGCTCTGTTTTAATTCATTCAAATTGCATTAGATTCACAATGTAAAGTACACGTTAATGGTATGTTTTCATCATGTTTGTTTTCGGAAATTAATTTTATATTAATTTTGATTAATGCTTAGCTAATCATGTCTTTTCTAAATAAAAGCAATATAGTGCTATACACCAGTTTTCGTTATCAAGGTTAATTTGATTAATGTTTATTTCACATACTTTTGGAAATAAAATCTAATTAGATCTTTACCTTAGTTTTCTTATACCAAATGTTAATTTGCTTAAAGTTTAATTAACTTTTCTAATTAAAAGTTGATTAGGCCTTTACATCGGCTTTTCTAAAATAAATTTTAACTTGATTAATATCAACACAAATGTGTTTCTAATCGTAACTTTGTTAGTTTTATACGAATCATAAAGTTGTACGCTTAGACCTTTTCACCTAGTTGTTTATTTATTAAACTAAAGTTTAATTAGTGTAATTAATATGTGAACATTTATAAATAAAATTAGACTAGGTTCTATACACTGATTTCTTTAAATAAAGTTTAATCTGAATTAATGTCAACATAGGGTATTTTATTTCTAAAATATCCTTTACATTTGTTTTGCTAATTAAATTGAACCTAAGCCTATAGTCTTTTTTGTTCATAAATGCAAATCGTTCGTTAGACGTTCTGTTTTGTGTATCTAGCCTTGTGTAAGCTTTAGATCTTTCTAAATCCAGTTCTAGCTCAGATCAAGTTGTTCCCTGCATCCAGCCAAGCCTTTCTTTTTAGCACTGTTTGTGTTCTTTAGTGATCCATAGAAATCGATCTGTATCCTTTAGTGCGATCTTTTAAAGCTTTATTTTGATTGGTGTATTGTTTTTAGTTGGTTGTTTGTTTGCTTTGTATGCTTGTGCAGATGATTGATGCGCATAGAGTGAACATTGTCCGAGAAGCTTTGAAGAGCAAGAGGTTGAAGATATTCTGAGCAACTACATTGTGGTTAAAGGAAAGTGTGTCCTTGTTCTTCTGTCCTAATAACATTTAATCACTCATTGCGTTGCTATGCATTAATTTTGATGGGAACCTACTAAGGATCATGCCTAGCTTTTTATGTCCTTTGCCATGTAACCGGGTTGTTAAATTAATTTTGATTGTAGCTATTGCTTAGTTTGCTCAACTGGGTTGGTAATAATCAACATGGTTACTCTTTATGCTCTATGTTTCTTTATGTTAATTTCAATTGCAAGACCACCTTTGGTATGTTAATCGGAACATGGAGAACCACCCAGGAAAACAATACAACCACAAGAACTAAACGGGCACTGGTCTTGGCCAATTCATTAGGAACTATAGCTTGGGGTGATCTTACCTGATAAGGACAAGGGATCGGCGGTACTGCGGGGTATGGACTCGCTCTAGCAGGGGGTTGGGTGAGTTATTTTTTTATGGTGGGGTATCAACCTGCTAGGGGACTTTATACCTTGCTAACTGATCCAGACCTTGTGGGTCACAACTTGTTGAAGAACCTTTGTAAAGGCCTCATAGCGTCCCTATGCAACCACACCTCGGTAGTGAGGTATGATGCTTGGCCGACATCACATGGTTGGGTTCAAAACTCTTCGGGGTTTTTACGCGACTTGTGGTGAAAGTGTACAACCTCTGCAGAGTGTAAAACTAATCGATTAGCTGTGCTCACGGTCAAGAGCGGCCAGGACCCTCACATGATAATTGAACTTGAAGATTGGATTTAAATTGTGCTCTTTGGTTATGCTTGCCATATTCTTATGGTGCATCTTATCTTATGCTTAATGTGGGTTGGTATAAACTTATACTTTATTAGTAATCAGGTGCTAATAAAACTTGACCAACTAAAATGCTAAATGCTCAGAGCCAGTCCACTATAAAGCCTTTGCATTCATACTTTCCCCACACTTGCTGAGTACGACAAGTGCTCACCCTTGCTATAAACAATGTTGCTCAGAAAGTGGAAGCTGCCATGAAGATGTTGCTGGTTCTAGGCGTACGCAACCCCCAGTCGACTGCCTCTGAAGTTTGGTACCTTCGTTTCCAGGATTTAAGTGTAATACTCTGATAATCTTTCTCTTACTTTATGTGATACTGTTTTTGTATACACTTATATGTCACTATATGCATGAAACTTGATCCTGGCATGCATATAGGTATGCACTTGGTTTTCTTTGGAAAAACAGGTGTGACACTACCTGTGTAGATTGTGCCTATAGTATCCAAGGTCACAATTTCACTTCTGACTTCAGATTGTTAGAGATTCAAGGGTATGATCTCATATTGGGTGCAGATTGGATTTACAATCACAGCCCACTTGGCCTTAATCTCAAGACTAGAGGATTTTTATCACTAAGAATGGCCAACACATTGTCACCTTCTCTGATGACTCTATATCTAGCAAGAATGTGCTGATCATCCCTAAGAAAATGTGCAAATTGATCAAACACAAAGCTATGACAGCTATTTTAGGCTTGAGTTCTAGACCAGAAAGTGAGAATATTACACCATTGCCTTCCAAGCATCCAGAGATATCTGCCCTTTTATAAGAATATGATGATGTCTTTCAAGAGCCCAGAGATCTGCTAAACCTGTAAATCAAAAACTATATAAGCTGCTCCATCATAAGAAGAATGCATAGAAGATCTCATACAACATATGCTAGCTTCTCAAATGATAAGACCGAGCATTAGCCCATATTCTTCTCCTATAATCTTGGTGAAAAAGAAGGATAGCTCCTGGAGAATGTGTGTTGACTACATGCCCCTTAATTCCAACACTATCAAGAACAAATATCCTATACCTATCATCGAAGATCTTCTTAATGAATTGTTTGGAGATGCAGTCTTTTCAAAGATAGATCTAAGAGGAGGATATCATCAAACAAGGATGAAAAAGTTTGGTATTGAAAAGACATCGTTATCGTTCACAACTCATTTGGGCCGTTTTGAATATGTGGTGTTACCCTTTGGGTTGACAAATGCACCAACCACCTTCTAGTCTCTTATGAATTTTGTCCTCTCCCATTTTCTTAGGAAATTTGCTCTTGTGTGTTTTTTATGTCATCTTGATTTACAGCCCTGCATTGGCTACTCGCATCACTCACTTCAAAGTGTATTGGAGGTCTTGAGGCAAAATACTCTATATGCAAAGCTTAGCAAATGTACATTTTCTCAACCCACTATTGAGCATTTGGGACATGTCGTTAGTGGCCAAGGAGTTGCTACAGACCCCTAAAAAATTAGCATTATCCAGTCCTGGCCATCACCAACCAATGTCAATCAGCTGAGAGCATTTTTGAGATTAACTGGGTACTACAGAAGATTTATTCAGCATTATGGCATCATCTGCAAACCTCTATATGATGTCTTAAAAAACATTCTTTTAAATGGGGCCCTGAGCAAGCTGCAGCATTCTGACACTGAAGAACATCATGTCTAAGCTTCTAGTGTCAGCTTTACCCGATTTCTCTTATCCCTTCATCCTGGAAGTTGATGCTAGTGGAAATGGAATTGGAGCTATACTAATGCAAAGATGATGAGGACATCACCATATCAGATACAATCCCGGCTGTCACTAATGTTGGTGATATGCCCAAGAGCCCATCATCACAATACGGTTTAAAGGCCCAAGAGGATATTGATCCAAGAGGGATTAGGGTTACTAATGGGCCTATGAGATAGAAGCCCATTAGTACGCTCTATATATACGTAGGAAGGGCAAAGGGGGCGCCCCGGACCAGTTAGCCGCGCCTCCCCTTTGCCACCGCCCTCCTCTTGCCGCCGCCCTAGACGAACGTGCGGTGCTAGCACACTGACATCCGGCGTTCCATCCCCGTACGTGTGGACTCCGTAGAGGCGCTGCTACTACTGCTGCGCTGATCGGCTGATGGGATCAAGGACGAGGAGCTCGGTTCGTGGGACATGATCGACTACTTCCTCTACACTGACGCGCGACTTCTTCCGCTACGCTGCGCGTCTAGTGGTAACGATCTATGATCTCCTACTCGCAAGTATCTTGGGTGTATGCGGTAGATTAGCTAGCGTAGCCTACCCATTTACCTACAGTGGTATCAGAGCCATCTTGTGTAGTTTTTGGTCTGGATCTTTAACATATAGGTGATATGTTGTTGTAGTAGATTGGATCTATTACTTTTGCACGATTTGATTATATCAATTGGTCATAAGGGGTTAAAACTGGAGCGAGTTGATTGCGGCATGTGACCAAAAAGATTAGTTCGTGTTCCTTCTCTGTTGTGCATACGACATGTCCCTACCGACTGGAATCACCATAAGGGACTAACTGTGTGCATATTCAGTAGATTGAACCAACAGATCGAGGTCACGTGTAGATGCGATCTTCTCAGGTGCAAAGGTTGCACGATCAAGTGAAAATTGAGGCATTATGAATGGCTCAGATTTGGGGTGATGCAATCACTTCGATGAGATTTTCAAAGGGATTCCATTGATGCGATCTGTGTAATTCTGTGAGGTTTTCAGGGCGCTGCCCTGACACTCACATGGGGGGGGCTCCCCCCTCGACCCCCGCCGTTGCTTCTTTCTATAGCGGCTTCCTAAGCGCACCTTTGTTAGAACACGTCGTACGCTTAACTTGATTTTGCAGGGTGTGATGTGAATGGTATGGCCTCAATATCATGTGATGATGTATGTGATAATTTGTGCGGCCTGTGTGTCGCAAGTTAACACAACCGGGTTGAGGTTGCACCATTATTGTATAACGACCTGCGTGTCGACTTGTGATGTTTGAATCCTCATGTAATCTTTTCACTAGCTATTAGATGTGGTAGCTTAGTATCTATCCATGGAGGCTTCGAGCATGATGGCGATGATGATCACCACAAGACAGGAGGGATGACAATGGAGGTCACATTGGAGTGATGGCGATGGAGCCAATTGTGATGCATAAGGCCATACTATTCACAAATAATATGATTATATGCCTGTGATGTTTATTTTCCTGTCATACTATTCTTTCATGCTTTACATGTGGTGGATGTTTTGGTCATGTTAGAATAGCTCCCCTCAGAAAAGTTGAGATTTTGATGCCTTTTACCAATAGCTACAACTATAAAATTTGATCGTTGTGTGGTAGGTTTACCAAAGTAGAGTACCCTCAGCTATCATTTTTGTATAGGGTGGATGTCGGACATTCACAAGTATAGTATTGGTTAACTCAGCAAAGCTATCAAAACGGTTTTGGGCTTTAAGGCATAGTGTTGGAGCCGGGGCATTGGATGCCACCCGACAAACAAGAGTCATGTAGAGTTATGATTAGCAAAAATTTTTGCTTACCTGTGTCACTACTTTTCTAGCCGTGATGCTAAAGCTCACTAGGATTTTAGTGACTATGGATCTTGAACTACTATATGTCATTAGAGGGAAGATGAATTTTGATATAGTAGGTTGTCTTTTGTTCAATCAGTTAATGAAAGTCTTTACATAAACTTAGTGCTGAAATCTTGCTTTACTTTAATGTTGTAGATCATGTCTGCTAGTAACAATTCCGTTTTCAATTTGTGATCTGTTATTGAGAAAGAAAAGTTGAATGGAACAAACTTTATTGATTGGTACCGCAACCTGAGAATTGTTCTCAGACAAGAGAAAAAGGAGTATGTTCTTGAGCAAGCATATCCTGATGATCTTCCTGACAATGCAAATGCTGCTGAACGCAGAGCTTATGAGAAGCACTGCAATGACTCACTTGATGTCAGCTGTCTGATGCTCGCCACCATGTCCCCTGATCTGCAGAAGCAGTATGAGCATGTGGATGCTTACACCATGTTCGAGGGGCTGCGTGGGATGTTTCAGAACCAAGCTAGGACTGAGAAATACGATATCTCAAAGTCCTTGTTTGCGTGCAAGCTGGCAGAAGGTAGCCCGGTTAGTCCTCATGTGATCAAAATGATTGGTTACATTGAGACTTTGGATAGACTTGGTTCTGAACTTCACCCTGACTTGGGTACTGATGTTATTCTCCAGTCGCTCCCTGCGAGCTATGAGCCTTTTATCTTGAACTTTCAGATCAATGGCTTGGATAAAACATTGAGTGAGTTGCATGGGATGCTAAAGACAGCAGAGGAGAGCATTAAGAAAAATCCCAATCATGTGATGATGATTCAGAAGGGGGAACAAAAAGAGGAAGCGTTGGACGCCTCCTAATCCCAAAGGTAAAGGCAAGGAAAAGAGTTCCAGCAGTGAGTCCTCAGGTTCTAAGCTAAAGCCAGCACCTAAGGCCAAATCTGGCCCTACTTCTGAGGATGAATGCTTCCACTGTCATGAAAAGGGACATTGGTCTAGGAATTGCAAGAAATATTTGGAACAAAAAAAGAGGAAGAAGGGAAGTGAGACTTCCACTTCAGGTATAAATGTTAGAGAAATAAATACTGCATTATCTTCTAGTGAATCATGGGTATTTGATACTAGATCGATGATTCACACTTGCAAATCGTTGCAGGGACTAAGTGAGACTAGAAGATTTGCAAGAGGTGAGTTGGACGTCAGTGCCGACAATGGTGCAAAGGTTGTGGTGTTGGCGGTCGGCACCTACCACTTGTCTCTACCCTCTGGATTAGTTTTGGAATTGAATAATTATTATTGCATTCCTGCTTTTGAGCAAAAACAGTATTTTCTCTTCATGTTTGGAACAAGTTGATGGTTTTAAGATTGTAAAAGAGAACAGACATTGTTCTATTTTTTGCAATGGAATTTTTTATGCTCATTGTCCATTGGTGAATGGATTATATGTTCTTGATCTTGAGGATAAATTTGTCTGTAACATTAATGCTAAGAGGCTTAGACCAAATGATTTGAATCCCACTTTTATTTGGCATTGTCGCTTAGGTCATATAAATGAGAAGTGCATCGAACAACTCCATAAAGATGGTTTGTTAAGTTCATTTGATTTTGAATCATTTGAAACGTGCGAGTCCTGTTTACTTGGGAAGATGACTAAAGCGCCTTTCACTGGTCAAAGTGAGAGGGCGAGTGACTTGTTGGGACTTGTACATACCGATGTATGTGGACCAATGAGCTCAATAGCCAGAGGTGGTTTTTAGTACTTCATTACTTTTACTGCTGACTTTATGAAGGACCGATTAGGCGACCAGAGAGGGGGAGGGGAGTGAATGGGAGCTGATAAAAATTCTTCTCGAAGGAGATTGAAACTCCGAGAAGATGAACTCGCTCGGTCGGACCCCCGAAATCACACGCTCCGCACTTCTACCTTCCGTTTGCCAAAACCACGTAGCCACTGGAGTGCTACTGGTCCTAGGAACAAACCCTACCAGCAACCTCAACACACGCACCCACGACAGCGGAAACAACTCGAAAGCCGGCTGTCCAGAGGGGGCGGTTAGACCGGGTATAGGGGGCGGTTAGACCGCCTCCACCAGGCAACCAAGAAATCCTCCGAAACACCTCTTCCGAGCACCAAAACGCACCACGGTTTCACCAACAAAGATCTCTGGTCAAGGCCATGATAGCTACTAGAAAATCTTGGCGAAAACCAAAACTCCACTCAGGGGCCTAGGGGCGGTTAGACCGGCTACTAGGGGCGGTCTAACCTCCTGTACCCAGCAACGAACACCAACCAAGAACACCTAGCAAACGGCACGAGAACGACCCGAAATTTCACCCAGACGCTCCTCTGATCAAGGCAAACAAACTCACAGAGGAAAATCCAGCGAAACAAAACTTCGACCTGGAAATCCCAGGGCAGTTAGACCGCCCCCCAGGCGGTTAGACCGCCCCTTCCAGAAAACGAACCCGCGGGTCAAACCTCAACTTCCTCACGCCCGATCTCCCGAATCACTCCATGGATTGCAGCAAAACTTCGGGAATAGCTGGGTAACCTCCTGGGCAACCTCTAGCTCAAAGGAATCGACCCGAAACGCTCACAATCAAGACGAATCAAAGAAATCGCTTCTCTAGGTCAAGAACTTGCCCAACTCGAAAAGCCACCAAATCGAGTCCGATTCAAGAGAGATTTGAGGGCAAAGTCACCAGCCAAAGAGGCACAAGATCCTCATACGTGACACCCACCAAAAGCCGCAAGAAATCGTTCTCAAAACACCGCCAACAAAGAGCTCCGAAAATCAACACAAAGAAGGACGGGAAAACCACCTTGAGGAACAACGCCGAACCATCTATACATACCATGAAGGTTCGTACAAGGTCTAGCTTTCCACCCAAACATCCATCCCTCTCTCTAGATCTCACATGAAGCTCTCAAGCTAGTCCTAGGAAAAACTAGGGAAAATGGAGAACGAAAATGGAAAAACAAATGAGCTAGGGTTCCAAGAGTTGGCTGCCATCCATCCACTCAATGAGTATATATGGAGGCACCCAAAAGACTAAACTACCCTCACCTAATAACTAGGGATACAAGCCCCCCAAGGGCGGATTTGGAAGTCTTCAGAATTTCTTCATCGGACGGATGCCCAGCAAGCACAACCTGCTTAGCCTCGATGCAAGCCTTGCGATCCCGACGTGTGTCCTCCGCTTTGAAGCATCTCGGCGCCGGCGGCCAGGGCGGTCAGACCGCCCCCCTGGGCGGTTAGACCGGCCCGGGCAATCTGACCGACCCCAAGCGGTCTGACCGCCCCTCCTGGGCGGTTGAACCGGCCTGGGTGGCCGCACCTCCTCGTCGAGTCTTCGACCTCGGTTTTGTGGCTCAACCGAGTAACCCAGTGGTTTTCTGGTGAACCACCGGAAACCCCGCGAACTTTGTGTAGCCTCCGCCAATCTCCACTCATGACTCGGCTCCCACGTAGTCCCGACTCGACCTTGGTTTTGAGGCTCTACCAAGTAACCATCCATGACTGCATCTTGCTGTTCATGCCACCATGCGGCCCACACTTGACCCCACTGGCCACCGGGTCCCTCGAATGAAGCCTACTTGTCTTCTCCACACATGGAGGCCTCACCGGCAACGACCTTTCGCACTTGTTCTTCACCTGCACCAACACGAGTCAAGCCGCAACCTGCACCTGCAATACTTAGCCAAGAATCGGTCCACACAACGTTGTCAATCACTCATCACACAAGGAAGCGACCATCCACCGGTCCTCGAACCACACATGGTCCTCAATCTCCCCCTTGATGAGTGCATTGACAACATACATGATTTGTAACCAAAGAGAAAAAGAAAAGAAAAGAAACTACTAAAAGAAAAACTCCAACAAGTGATCGAAAGCCAAAGAAAGGCAAAGAGCAAGATCACTTGAAGAAGAACAAGTCTCGAACCCCTTAGGCAAGGGCAATGGCTCGACACATCCGAGACAAAACCATGCTCAAACAAAGAGTGCAAACCACCGAACCAAAGCTCGAACACCACAAAGAGCTCCCCCTGCACATATGCAAGCTCCCCCTGAGCCAAAGCATGCAAGAGGGTCACTTGGAAATGCATGACAAAGAGCAAACCAAGCTCACACTACATAGGGCGGTTAAACCACCTGCACAGGTCGCTTATGTGACGCCCCAGGTTTTTAATTACCGTCATTAACACTAATGACCGGATCGACCGAGTCAAACTAGTCAAACACCGGTCAAACCCCGGTCAAACCTAGGTCAACCTGGGTCATCACCCGGAAACCTCGCCAATGAACCCTAATGAACCCCTTGACCAAACCTACACACACCCGTAGTGGACCCTTGGCCAAAGACACGATCAAAACTGGCTTGACCGTTGACGTCAGCGAATGTCGTCCGGAACTTTTGCCTCGTTCTCCAAAATTCACCTGAACACTTCAAAATCTACCTTTATGAAAGTTGTCCATCTTGTTGAGGGACACAACTTTCGTGTAGATTGGCATTTCAAATTTTGGGTGGAAATTAGTTAAAAACTCGGTCGACTGACAGTATCTCCTGTTTAGCAGAACAGGCCGGCATTCAATATTGGCACGACGTTCCTGAAAAATCCGTTGAGAAAAACACTATATGGCCTTTTTGAAAGTTGTAGAGGGTAGTTAGATCTACAACTTTCCTATTCATTGTTTGGTGCACTTTTATTCAACTTTTTGGAGTTTGACACGTTTGAACAGGGGCACACCGAATAAAATTTGGCAGCGGACGCGCTACCGCGCGCACGCCGCGCCGCGCGCGCCGCCGCGCCCGGCCGCGCCGCCCCACGCCGGCCGCCCGCGCCTCGACTTCCGGCCCACGCACCGCTCCTTCCCCAGGACACACGCGCACCGAGGCGCCCTTGAAGTCCGTGCGCGCCTCACCTTTCGAACCGACCCGTACACGGCACAAACCGACGGTCCTTGCGCTGTCGTCCAGCGTGCAAGCGCCCCAAGGCACCCCCCCGTCCATCCCCTGGTCGCTAGGAGGGTCGCATGTCGCTATAAGGTGCAGCTGCCCAATCGCCCCACGCGCAGACCCCCTCCCCTCGGCCCAACCGCACTGCCGCTGATGCCATTGTTGGCAGCCACGACGAGCTGCGGCTCTGGCCGGCTGCGCGCCCAGCCAACCTGGCCACCACCCTTCCCTACCCCTACTATAACTCACCAACCGCCCAAGCCCCCCCTGCATCGAGTTACACCGCCGGACAGCAGGCCGCGGCGGCCACCGCGCCGGCCGCCGGCGTGCCGCCCCACCGGTCGCTCACCGCCCCAACCAAGCCCGCAAACCGAGCCCTAGCAACCCAAGGTCCCTCCCCCGCCCGTGCCCGGCCGGCCCCGGCCGGCAGTTGGCCGGAATTTGGCCGGACCGCCGCTGCCCGGCCGCCAGGGACTACATTGCAAAGAAGAAAAACTTCTCAGGGGCCTAACTGCAAAAGGTTAACTCCAATAGTAAAACCCTTTGGTTGTTTCTTGTAAATTGCCTAGAAATTCACAGAAAAATCAGAAAAATCCCAAAGCAATTTTGTATGGTTCAGGATGATAAATGCCACCTCTTTTGTTATATACTCATGGCTAGATTTTGAATAGTTTTAGCAGGAAAAATACAAATATTTTAAACCTAGATCTGTCATAACTTGAAATCCATAACTCTTCTGTAGCCCAATTTTGGATATGTTGTGTGTTAGGATATGACTAGATGCTGTGCCAGAAATTGCACAAAGTTATGCAGTGGATCTTGCTAGATAAATTCTTTTCCATTCCTGCAGTAACTGCTTAGATGATTTTTCCTGTTAAAAATATTTAAGTTCTTGAGCCCAATTTGCGCATACTGTCTTGTAATGCCAAAATACACATCGTGTGAATTAATCACGAATTTTGGATTAACAGAAATAATTATTCCTGATTTATGCATGTTTTCCTTTGTAAATTAATAAACCAAGTTCAATAGAGTTTCCATGTGAACATGCTGGTTCTTTAGGCTAGTTTACGACCACAGAGCTTGCACGAGAAAATTGGGATCAAATTGATGCTTATTTATTTTTATTTGCATTTAAGATGAATCACTAGCTAGCCTTTGTTATTTTCCACAATATTTAATTTCCTAGCATCCAACACTTACATGTGGGTCCAATGGACCAGGTTAGGTGCTAGTAGGCTTAAGAAACACTCATTTAATTTTTGGTAAATTAATTGATTAATAAAAGTCTTAAATGCCCTTTTAATATTAAAGGGACATTAAATAAAGAAAAGCCCTTAATTAAATCTTTTTCCTTTTTGAAAGTATTATTTAATATAAATAAAAGATAATTAATTATCATCACTGATAAGAGATTAATTCATAAATAAAAATATTAATTACACCTTTGTTGGTGAATATAAAAGGAAATGGAGCTTTCACATGAAATGATAAGCTTAATAAAAACCTTTATTCAAATGCGGAATAAAAGAGTAAACCATGTACAACCAATAACCTTCCTAAAAGAGAAACCTTAGATAGATGCTTGTTAAGGTGAATATGACCAACCAGAGTTGAATAAGACAACAAACTATCACATCACCTAAAGTGCATTGCATTTCGTGTAGATCTTCCGGACGGAGATTACTCCCTTGTCCCGGAAACCGAGGAAGGAGGAGCGAAAGGTTCTCTGCAGTACGTGGAAGTACTCGACACCGAGGGTGCCCAAGCTAACCTAGCTGACGAAGGCAAGCTCCGGTGCATCTAACCCAGTTTTAAAGTTCTTTATTCAATTATCTATGAATGATTGTGCATTTACGTTCAGGAGTTGAATGAAACCCTAGATGCATGATCCATAGGTACCTTTGGTCCCTACTAGTATGATAGGTCGATAGCTGTTAAGCTATAGAACCGTTACAAGTCGGGTGATGACCTCACTCGCGAGAATAGGTTCCTAGATAGGAATCACAATGTATCCTTAAATGGATTGCTCACGTGGTAAGAGCATGGGATCTGGGCTCCGGTCCAGTGGTTATGTGGGTTAAGTTTTTGAACGTACTAAGCACATGCCGGTTATGGGGCCGGTAAGCCTAGTACCTTAATGAGGTGGCTAGGGATCCTACCGTTACTACTCTTGGGATTCGCTCTCACGGCTCGCCACCGGTGGTGTATGGTGACTCCGGGTATCTCGCGGGGTATGCCGGATAGCCTGCACCAAAGGCTGTAAGATTCGATCCCGACCCGAGGATTTATGGGGACGGCCTGGGAAAGTTGTCCTCGCGGGGGCAGCCTACCGTGTGTTTGGGTCTACCTTGCAAGGTTTAAATCAATCGATTGTTGGCCTCTCACCGTTATCCGAGACTACTTACTCCACTAGTCATGTGATCCCTAATGATGGAAGTTGATGAATATTATGCTTGATTAATTGTATTGTACAACTTTGTTTGTACTAATTGGCTAATGTAGTAAAGATTAAACCTACTAGAACTTGTGCTAAAATCTTGAAAGTAAGGACCTACTCTTTGTTACTTTTTAGCAAAAGCAACCCAGTAGCCAAAAAGCTTTTCATGGTTTAGAATTGGTGAAGTAGATATCACTGACGGGTAAGACTTGCTGAGTATTAGTATACTCAGCCTTGCGATAATGTGTTGATCCAGGTAATGCCTTCAGTGATGTGTGGCCCGGAGAGATCCCGCCCGGCTGGGAGCTGGAGTGGGTGGAGGACGACTACTGAAATCATCATGGATGGCCTCCCGTGGTGTCTTCACTCCCGTTAGTTTAATTCCGCTGCTTTTCGAAAACTCTGAACTATTTCATCATGGCAAAAACTATGGTTTGTAATAAATAAACCCCTCGGGGTACGAATTTGGAATTTTAATATTGATGTATCTCTGGACTCGCCTTCGAGTGAGTTTTAATGCATATATTCGATCCTTGTGTTTTTCAAGTGATTTACCGGGCGTTAACCCGGCAACTAACGACAGGATGATACTTTATTATTGCTTAATGACCAAAGTGCATTGGTCTTAGGCGATAGTACGGTATTTTCCTGGGCGGGCTGTCACAGTTGGCATCAGAGCTTATATGCACCAGAGATTAATTAATAAACTTAATCACATGGTTTTTGAATAAAATATGCCAAGATTGTCTGATTTTCCAAAATACGTTGGTCCGCTAAGGATAAACTAGACCGAGAGGCCCTAGAGGGAATTTTGGGTTCTTTCAGGTGGCTTAATTAACTTATGGTCTATTTTGCTAACTTCCAGCACATTACCTTCTGTCAGACTTACTTTAATGCACAACCAAACTAGGAGCCAAGTGTTTTATACGTGTGCTGTTCCGCATCACGGGAATTGCGAGGGTTGATGGAGTGATCCATTCCACGGATCCCATCTTCACGTCTGTTTTATGAGTTGTGTGTCGCCACGTGTTTCATACGTGTGCATTCCGCATGTCGCTCATGCGAGGCAAGGATACACTCTATTCAAACGGAGGGTGTCCGAGGTTGGACGCTGTCCATGCAGCGGCTTAACGCATGGATGCCGTTTCTATAGTGAACGGTAATGAATGTGGACGCTTTCGTGACGTGCTGGCATGAAAGGTTCGTTTTCTGCAGGTACATAACAGCGCTTCGTTAGTTTTTAAGCGAGTATCGTATAGCTCTCGACTAGATATTGTAGGGAGAGACGAATAAAAGCCTTGCCACCGGCACTAACTTCGATTTTTGGCTTGATTGCCATGTGAGGTCAAATAGGACGTCTGCATGCATGTTAAAAATCGAAACAATTAAAATGGACCCAAAAATCGAATTTCCATATGTTCTCTAAGGAAGTTTATGCTAGTGTGTGCTTTTTATAAATTAGAAGTACCCCTCATACCTAGCCGTCATGCTGCCGAAATTTTGTGAAAAATTTGTTTACCATGTGCTAGGTTAATTAAACCAAATTGTTAAAAATAATTGCCCCTCAACTAGTTATCTTGTAATAGCAAGTCTCAATCCTAGTTCGTTGGGTTGGTTCACACTTCCCTAGGCACATCCAGGTTAAGGACCATTCATCTTGTTTCCTTGATCGATGCTCAACCTTAAAAGACTTAATTAAAAGTATTAAAGGTTTAATTTAAAACTTGGGAAGTTTTGAGGTTTCTGGATTTTTGGTTATGAATTTTTGTTCACAACTGCCAGAACCTCATGTCATTATGTATGTGAACTCACTTCGAGTGCTGACATACGACTGTGCCTTTGTGCACATGAATACCCAGTATTGCCCAGCATGAGAAAAGAACTTATGCTATTCTGCTGTGTCCGTGGGAATGTCTTGATCTTGGAATTCAAATCTTTAATCGTGATTCTCCTATCATCATGTCATTTCCGTCGACTTGTATTTTCCCTTCAACCCCTTGTCCTCAGACATGTTGGAGCACTAGGATATTCTTCGTATTGATATCCTTGTCTTGGTTACTTCGAACATACAATCATGAGCTTATTCCCCGTGGTCTTGCTCACAACCTTTTGAAACATAAATAAATAATTATGTCCCTCCTTGAGCATGCATTGGCATAGCATGTGCATTTGGGAACCTTGGGTGAACTAACATGCATACGCATGGAGTGTTTTCAATATCTCCCACTCTATCCTTTGTGTTTGGTGACGTCGTTATCCCATAGCTAAAGGTGCCGTGACGGAACCTAGGGCGTCATGTGCGCTGCAGCCACATGATTGCCACTAGGAGCGCACTAGGTATCTTGGTTGTGAGAATTGCGACTCGCCACACGCACACCCCTTCTCAACCTGTGATTGTCCTCTCAATCGCTAACTCGTTTGGTGGGTAACCGAGTCATGCTAACATGCATCATAGGCATCTACTACGTGAGCATATGCATCGTGTCTCCATAAACATGTGCATCACATCACTTTTGGAAAAGCATTGCATCGTTGTGGCACGGCAATGCCACCTAAGGTCGCAAACTAAATAACATGTGAGCAAGATCGTTCGGAAGATCCAGCAGCCATTTATCCTTCCATACTTCCCGCTTGCATCTACAAGTAAGCTTCGTGCGAAAGCTCCCATTTCTTGTCGTCTTTGACTACTCTTACGGGCTAATCTTGAACCGATGGTGGTTATACTTATTGCCCGATAATGCCATCGTGTTTGCTCCCTCAGAGTAATTTCAGAACCTCCGAGAGGACCACTCCTCTATTTCTCTATTTGTCCTTGGAATTTCGAATCTCGGGACGAGATTCTTCTTAAGGGGGGTAGACTGTGACGCCCCAGGTTTTTAATTACCGTCATTAACACTAATGACCGGATCGGCCGAGTCAAACCAGTCAAACACCGGTCAAACCCCGGTCAAACCTAGGTCAACCTGGGTCATCACCCGAAAACCTCGCCAATGAACCCTAATGAACCCCTTGACCAAACCTACACACACCCGTAGTGGACCCTTGGCCAAAGACACGATCAAAACCGGCTTGACCGTTGACGTTAGCGAATGTCGTCCGGAACTTTTGCCACGTTCTCCAAAATTCACCTAAACACTTCAAAATCTACCTTTATGAAAGTTGTCCATCTTGTTGAGGGACACAACTTTTGTGTAGATTGGCATTTAAAAATTTGGGTGGAAATTAGTGAAAAACTCGATCGACTGACAGTACCTCCTGTTTAGCAGAACAGGCCGGCATTCAATATTGGCACGACGTTCCTGCAAAATCTGTTGAGAAAAACACTATATGGCCTTTTTGAAAGTTGTAGAGGGTAGTTAGATCTACAACTTTCCTATTCCTTGTTTGGTGCACTTTTATTCAACTTTTTGGAGTTTGACACGTTTGAACAGGGGCACACCGAATAAAATTTGGCCGCGGACGCGCTCCCGCGCGCACGCCGCGCCGCGCGCGCCTCGACTTCCGGCCCACGCACCGCTGCTTCCCCAGGGCACACGCACACCGAGGCGCCCTTGAAGTCCGTGCGCACCTCACCTTTCGGACCGACCCGTAAACAGCACAAACCAGCGGTCCTTGCCCTGTCGTCCGGCGTGCACGCGCCCCAAGGCACCCCCCGTCCATCCCCTGGTCGCTAGGAGGGTCGCACGTCGCTATAAGGCGCAGCTTCCCCTTCGCCCCGCACGCAGACCCACTCCCCGCGGCCCAACCGCACTGCCGCCGGCGCCATTGTTGGCAGCCACGACGAGCCGCGGCTGCGGCCGGCCGCGCGCCCGACCAACCTAGCCACCACCCTTCCCTACCCCTACCGTAACTCACCAACCGCCCAAGCCCCGCCGCATCGAGTTACACCGCCGGACGACGCCAGGCCGCGGCGGCCACCGCGCCGGCCGCCGGCGTGCCGCCCCCCCGGTCGCTCACCGCCCCAACCAAGCCCGCAAACCGAGCCCTAGCAACCTAAGGTCCCTCCCCCGCCCGTGCCCGGCCGGCCCCGGCCGGCGGTTGGCCGGAATTTGGCCGGACCGCCGCTGCCCGGTCACCAGGGAATACATTGCAAAGAAGAAAAACTTCTTAGGGGCCTAACTGCAAAAGGTTAACTCCAATAGTAAAACCCTTTGGCTGTTTCTTGTAAATTGCCTAGAAATTCACAAAAAAATTAGAAAAATCCCAAACCAATTATGTAGGGTTCAGGATGATAAATCCCACCTCTTTTGTTATATACTCATGGCTAGATTTTGAATAGTTTTAGCAGGAAAAATACAAATGTGTTAAACCTAGATCTGTCATAACTTGAAATCCATAACTCTTCTGTAGCCCAATTTTTGATATGTTGTGTGTTAGGATATGACTAGATGCTGTGCCAGAAATTGCACAAAGTTATGCAGTGGATCTTGCTAGATAAATTCTTTTCCAATCCTGTAGTAACTGCTTAGATGATTTTTCCTGTTAAAAATATTTATGTTCTTGAGCCCAACTTGTGCACACTATCTTGTAATGCCAAAATACACATCTTGTGAATTAATCATGAATTTTGGATTGACAAAAATAATTATTCCTGATTTATGCATGTTTTCCTTTGTAAATTAATAAACCAAGTTCAGTAGAATTTCCATGTGAACATGCTGGTTCTTTAGGCTTGTTTAGGACCAGAGAGCTTGCACGAGAAAATTGGGATCAAATTGACGCTTATTTATTTTTATTTGCATTTAAGATGAATCACTAGCTAGCCTTTGTTATTTTCTACAATATTTAATTTCCTAGCATCCAACACTTACATGTGGGTCCAATGGACCAGGATAGGTGCTAGTAGGCTTAAGAAACACTCATTTAATTTTTGGTAAATTAAGTGATTAATAAAAGGCTTAAATGCCCTTTTAATATTAAAGGGAAATTAAATAAAGAAAAGCCCTTAATTAAATCTTTTTCCTTTTTGAAAGTATTATTTAATATAAATAAAAGATAATTAATTATCATCACTGATAAGAGATTAATTCATAAATAAAAATATTAATTACACCTTTGTTGGTGAATATAAAAGGAAATGGAGCTTTCACATGAAATGATAAGCTTAATAAAAACCTTTATTCAAATGCGGAATAAAAGAGTAAACCATGTACAACCAATAACCTTCCTAAAAGAGAAACCTTAGATAGATGCTTGTTAAGGTGAATATGACCAACCAGAGTTGAATAACACAATAAACTATCACTTCACCTAAAGTACATTGCATTCCGTGTAGATCTTCCGGACGGAGATTACTCCCTTGTCCCGGAAACCGAGGAAGGAGGAGCGGAAGGTTCTCTGCAGTACGTGGAAGTACTCGACACCGAGGGTGCCCAAGTTAACCTAGTCGACGAAGGCAAGCTCCGGTGCATCTAACCCGTTTTTAAAAGTTCTTTATGCATTTATCTATGAATGATTGTGCATTTACGTTCAGGAGTTGAATGAAACCCTAGATGCATGATCCTTAGGTACCTTTGGTCCCTACTAGTATGATAGGTCGATAGTCGCTAAGCTATAGGACCGTTACAAGTCGGGTGATGACCTCACTCGCGAGAATAGGTTCCTAGATAGGAATCACAATGTATCCTTAAATGGATTGCTCACGTGGTAAGAGCATGGGATCTGGGCTCCGGTCCAGTGGTTATGTGGGTTAAGTTTTTGAACGTACTAAGCACATGCCGGTTATGGGGCCGGTAAGCCTAGTACCTTAATGAGGCGGCGAGGGATCCTACCGTTACTACTCTTGGGATTCGCTCTCACGGCTCGCCACCGGTGGTGTATGGTGACTCCGGGTATCTCGCGGGGTATGCCGGATAGCCTGCACCAAAGACTGTAAGATTCGATCCCGACCCGAGGATTTATGGGGACGGCCTGGGAAAGTTGTCCTCGAGGGGGCAGCCTATCGTGTGTTTGGGTCTACCTTGCAAGGTTTAAATCAATCGATTGTCGGCCTCTCACCGTTATCCGAGACTACTTAATCCACTAGTCATGTGATCCCTAATGATGGAAGTTGATGAATATTATGCTTGATTAATTGTATTGTACAACTTTGTTTGTACTAATTGGCTAATGTAGTAAAGATTAAACCTACTAGAACTTGTGCTAAAATCTTGAAAGTAAGGACCTACTCTTTGTTACTTTTTAGCAAAAGCAACCCAGTAGCCAAAAAGCTTTTCATGGTCTAGAATTGGTGAAGTAGATATCACCGACGGGTAAGACTTGCTGAGTATTAGTATACTCAGCCTTGCGATAATGTGTTGATCCAGGTAATGCCTTCAGTGATGTGTGGCCCGGAGAGATCCCGCCCGACTGGGAGCTGGAGTGGGTGGAGGACGACTACTGAAATCATCATGAATGGCCTCCCGTGGTGTCTTCACTCCCATTAGTTTAATTCCGCTGCTTTTCGAAAACTCTGAACTATTTCATCATGGCAAAAACTATGGTTTGTAATAAATAAACCCCTCGGGGTACGAATTTGGAATTTTAATGTTGATGTATCTCTGGACTCGCCTTCGAGTGAGTTTTAATGCATATATTCGATCCTTGTGTTTTTCAAGTGATTTACCGGGCGTTAACCCAGCAACTAACGACAGGATGATACTTTATTTTTGCTTAATGACCAAAGTGGATTGGTCTTAGGCGATAGTACGGTATTTTCTTGGGCGGGTTGTCACAGGTTAAACCGCCCTGGGTCATGTGACCGCCCCCAGGGAGGTTAGACCGCCCCATGTGACCGCCCTGCAAAAACTTCTCTGGAAATTGTCGAACCGTTTTGGACACCTTCCATTAGCTCCCAGGTGCCCAAACCATGCACAAACTTCTCCCCCTTGTTGACAATGCATGAATCAAGGCAAAATGCGAAAAGTTTCAACATATAGCTTCTCAAATATACAAAATTCATCACAAGGAGCTACACAAGTCCAAACAAGCAAGTTAGATACTCTGCAGGTTCGTAATGACCTCAACTACATGATCACCAAGTTTCACAACCATTGGACAAGGCTAAACAGGATTTGAGTAATTTTGCGAAAATTTACCCTCTCATGAGCAAAAACCTAAACATGAGCAAAACATGTCAAAATGGCAAAGCCACACAAACTTCATGCTAGAATAACCATTCTAATCATAAGACCATCACAAACACCCACAAGTACCTCATGTCATGTCAAAGCCACCGAGCCATGTGCCTACTTCTATGTATGAGACTTCTCATTGGTAGGCATCATGCAACGGTTTAGCACCCAAAGCAAATTAAATTTAGCACATATGACATGGGAGCATATTTTACAAGCATTTTTCATTTCATTTTCAGATTTATAAATGGTACATGAAATGTCTTTGCGACAAAAAGGAACTTATGCCCCTCCATAAGATAAAGCAAGAGGGCTAAACATTCATGATGGCAAATGAGCCTTTGGCCCCATATGATCAATAAACTAGCTATACAACCACAAATTAAGCATAGAAAAGCCACTAAAACATGTCAAGATCATATAAAGGCGTTTACAGCCAAACTCACTATAGCATACCAAACAAGCTCACAAAAACATATATAGCAACCCATGGTGAACAATGTATATAGGAGAAGCTTTTCGTATCCAATGCATATGATACAAAATGCATGCAATCTAAGATACAAGGATGCCTATACATCATGTTACATATGCCATGCCAAATGCAAGAAATGCACAAAGGAAACTATACATATGCTACAAAGGAGCTCCCACACAAAACTCACTAACCACCGGCTCCTCGAGGGGAGGCAAAAAGGGCTCGACACCACCGGCAAAAGAGCAAAGGAGTACAAAACTCACAAGCTCCCCCTAAACTCATGCATTAAGGCCAAAGAGCACACAAAGCTCACCTTACACACATGAGATAGGGCAAAGAGCTAAAAGAACCAAGTGACTTGACCAAGGCCACACACTTGAAGGTCACAAATTCACTTACCTTTATCATTTCTTCAGAAGTCACTCATCCTTGTCCACCATCCCCGAAAGTGATGTACCTCCATGTCACCACCGGGGTATGAGGCCGAAGAACCACCCCCGATATCAACCAAATGTTCTCCGGGCCTCCCACCTGCAACTCAAAACCAAGAGCGAGAACGAGCAAATGACTCAACACTGGGTTAGTCCCAAAGGTGTGAAACCAGTGTCGGGCCATTTCCTCAAAAGTAGGGTTAGCAACATTCATCCTACCCTGCCTATCAATACAGCGATCCATCCTGTCAAACCTATCAAACCTGGAACCACCATGGGAAAACCACTCCCGTCTCACCGGAGGAGTACGAGTACCACGAAAAAGAAAGCATGGCCCGTAGCCCCTCTGAGACTCAAAACTGCGACCTCTCCCAAACTCGTATTGATCACGATGTGGAGAACGTCCAGCAAACTCAACACCACCAGACTCAAAGTGTCTACCATCTGCACCATGACCAAGGGAACTGAAACCACTAGCATCACGACCTCGAAAACAGAACTGCCCAGAAATCTGGGGAGGGTCAGTCTGACCGCCTAGCCAGGCCGGTCTGACCGCCCTCTCCAGACCACCACCGTGGCTATAGGATTTCTCATCTCCCCATGCCGGATCCTTACGCACAAAGCCCTTTCCCTTAGGCAGTGGCATACGAGGCTTAGGCACACCATGAGAAGGGTGGTACCTGTCCTTGTTTGCCCACTCCTTAGCCATTATCGCCTCTCTCTTTCTCTTATAGCAAAACTCTCTCTTGTGACCATCCTTTCCACAAAACTCACAATTTAAAAGGATTGGGTTGGGCTTAGGCTTGGGGTGAGGCTCTTCACTTGGTTTCTCACTAGGCTTTTCACTAGGTTGGTTTGGCTTGGATGCAAACTTGTCTTTGGGTGTGGGTTGTGGTGGAACTGAAACATTCCCCAATTTCCTTTCTCTCTCACCATTGCCCTCACCAACCTTATCCAATACCAAAGCCCAACCATCAAAGCGCTTACAGCTAGCAATCATCATGCCAAGCTGAGGTTCTTGACTCGACAACCAACTCAGCACTTCACGAAATTTATCATTCTCATCTTGCAAGCGACCAACACATTTTGCATGATTCAAATTCTTCATAGCATGCAACTCACATGTAGAACAATAAGTAGGAATAGGCACTTTCAAATCAGCCTCTAGAGAACCAATGCGAGAACGAAGCTCAACAATTTTCTCATGCAAACCAGGGCAAGAAGTGCAAGCACCAAGCAATGTGGGTCTAGATTGTAGCTCAGCCAACTCAACCCTAAGCACATCTAGTTCCTCACACTTGGAGGCATACTTCTCCCTAAGATCAGTCAAGTCAGCTAGGAAAGCAGAGCAATCAACACAATCATTTTCATCAGAAACAACAGGGCTAGCCTTAAGCGAATCAATTTCAAGCTTGCTATCAAGAACCTGTGTTTCTAGCTCAGCCACTCTAGTCCTAGCATCCTCGAGCAAAGATCTAAGCTCCTTCCTAAGCTTCTGAGCCTCTCTAAACATGTGATCACGATTATCAAGCAAGTCAACCAACTCCTCATTCTCCTTGCGCAAAGAAGAGTGCTCATCACATACCTTATCCTCGGAATCAAAGTCCGAGGCATCCTTCTGGCTTCCCTTGCTGCTCGAACTGCAAGCCATGCCGCAGAAGTCGTCCTTAAGGCTTAGGCCCATCACACAAAGGCCGTTGAGATACTTGCCGAGGTTCTTCTTCTTCTTCTTCTTCTTCTTCTTCTTCTTCTTCTTCTTCTTCTTCTTCTTCTTCTTCTTCTTCTTCTTGTCATCCTCTTCGTCTTCATCACTCGAGCTTGAAGACGTGTCCTCGGAATCGGACTCGATGTCGCTTGATCTCTTCATCTTCTCTTGAGACCGTGTCTTCTTCTCATGTCCATGATCCTTCTTCTTGGACTTCTTCCTCTTGTCCTTGAACTTGTGCTTGTCGTGGTTGTTCACCTTCGGACACTCGGCGAAATAGTGTCCAGCCTGCCGCACTTGAAGTATGTCCTCGTGTTCCTCCTCATGTTCACTCGGTTCTCGTGCAGCCTCTCGAACCGCCTCGTCAGGAGTGCCAGCTCGTCCTCTCCAAGCACGTCGAACTCCTCATCTGGCATAGACATCAAAGAGGACAAAGAGAACATCCTGGTGCATGGGTTAGTGTTAGCCTTTCCTTTCGAACCACCAACAAGGGCGAGACTATGGGAATCAGTCAGACCCTCAAGCTTGGCAGTCATGCCCCTATCCACCTCAGCCGACTTGAGCTTCGAGAACAGCTCGTTCACCGTTAGAGTGTCATACTTCTCCGACTCGACAATGGCCTCGAACTTTCCGCCCCAAATCGTACGATCCAAAGAGTGTAAGAGCTTGACAGCTCATGATCATTGTACGGGAGCACGTCCACATTGGCCCTCATGTTGTTCACAACCACCGTGAACCTCTGAAACAAGGCATCGATGGACTCACCGGGGAGATGAGTGAAGTTCTCGTACTCTCTCCGTAGGTCGCATACATCCGTGCCTCGAACTCGGGCATTCCCAACATGAGCCTCCTTCAAAGACCGTCCAAATTCTACAAGCCAAGTGCTCGGTGTGCACCCGATCGAACTCAGGCTGACACAAAGCACGAAACAAGTAGTCGACCGCCTTATTGTTGGAGTCGAATCTGTCCCTCGATCCTGGAGCGAGGAAGTCCATCGGCTGGACATAGCCTGTGTCCACCATGACATCCCAAAGGATCTGACCCTTACCGCGGAGGAACGCACCCATGCGCTTACTCCACATCTGGTAGATCATGCCATCGAAGTGTGGAGGACCCGAACCCCGTTCCTGGTACGCCATCCTTGGATCTTAGACTGGTTAGAGTCAACAAAGACCCGAACCGGCTCTGATATCACTTGAAGGACCGATTAGGCGACCAGAGAGGGGGGGGGAGAGTGAATGGGAGCCGATAAAAATTCTTCTCGAAGGAGATTGAAACTCCGACAAGATGAACTCGCTCGGTCGGACCCCCGAAATCACACACTCCGCACTTCTACCTTCGGTTTGCCAAAACCACGTAGCCACTGGAGTGCTACTGGTCCTAGGAACAAACCCTACCAGCAACCTCAACACACACGCACCCACGACAGCGGAAACAACTCGAAAGCCGGCTGTCCAGAGGGGGCGGTTAGACCGGGTATAGGGGGCGGTTAGACCGCCTCCACCAGGCAACCAAGAAATCCTCCGAAACACCTCTTCCGAGCACCAAAACGCACCACGGTTTCACCAACAAAGATCTCTGGTCAAGGCCATGCTAGCTACCAGAAAATCTTGGCGAAAACCAAAACTCCACCCAGGGGCCTAGGGGTGGTTAGACCGGCTACCAGGGGCGGTCTAACCTCCTGTACCCAGCAACGAACTCCAACCAAGAACACCTAGCAAACGGCACGAGAACGACCCGAAATTTCACCCAGACGCTCCTCTGATCAAGGCAAACAAACTCACAGAGGAAAATCCGGCGAAACAAAACTTTGACCTGGAAATCCCAGGGCGGTTAGACCGCCCCCCAGGCGGTTAGACCGCCCCTTCCAGAAAACGAACCCGCGGGTCAAACCTCAACTTCCTCGCGCCCAATCTCCCGAATCACTCCACGGATTGCAGCAAAACTTCGAGAATAGCTGGGTTACCTCCTGGGCAACCTCTACCTCAAAGGAATCGACCCGAAATGCTCACAATCAAGAGGAATTGAAGAAATCGCTTCTCTAGGTCAAGAACTCGCCCAACTCGAAAAGCCACCAAATCGAGTCCGATTCAAGAGAGATTTTGGGGCAAAGTCACCAGCCAAAGAGGCACAAGATCCTCATACGTGACACCCACCAAAAGCCCCAAGAAATCGTTCTCAAAACACCGCCAACAAAGAGCTCCGAAAATCAACACAAAGAAGGACGGGAAAACCACCTTGAGGAACAACGTCGAACCATCTATACATACCATGAAGGTTCGTACAAGGTCTAGCTTGCCACCCAAACATCCATCCCTCTCTCTAGATCTCACATGAAGCTCTCAATCTAGTCCTAGGAAAAACTAGGGAAAATGGAGAACAAAAATGGAAAAACAAATGAGCTAGGGTTCCAAGAGTTGGCTGCCATCCATCCACTCAATGAGTATATATGGAGGCACCCAAAAGACAAAACTACCCTCACCTAATAACTAAAGATACAAGCCCCCCAAGGGCGGATTTGGAACTCTTCGGAATTTCTTTATCGGACAGATTCCCGGCGAGCGCAACCTGCTTAGCCTCGACGCAAGCCTCGCGACCCCGACGCGTGTCCTCCGCTTCGAAGCATCTCGGCGCCGGCGGGCAGGGCGGTCAGACCGCCCCCCCGGGCGGTTGGACCGGCCCGGCAATCTGACCGGCCCCAGGCGGTCTGACCGCCCCTCCTGGGCGGTTGAACCGGCCTGGGTGGCCGCACCATCTCGTCGAGTCTTCGGCCTCGGTTTTGTGGCTCAACCGAGTAACCCAGTGGTTTTCTGGTGAACCACTGCAAACCCCGCGAACTTGGTGTAGCCTCCGCTAATCTCCACTCATGACTCGGTTCCCACGTAGTCCCGGCTCGACCTTGGTTTTGAGGCTCTACCAAGAAACTATCCATGACTTCATCTTGCTGTTCATGCCACCATGCGGCCCGCACTTGACCCCACTGGTCACCGGGTCCCTCGAACGAAGCCTACTTGTCTTCTCCACACCTAGAGGCCTCACCGGCAACGACCTTTCGCGCTTGTTCTTCACCTGCATCAACACAAGTCAAGCCGCAACCTGCACCTGCAATACTTAGCCAAGAATCAGTCCACACAACGTTGTCAATCACTCATCACACAAGGAAGCAACCATCCACCGGTCCTCGAACCACACATGGTCCTCACTTTAGTAGATATGACTATATCTACTTGATGAGGCACAAGTCTGAATCATTTGAAAAGTTCAAAGAACTTCAGAATGAAGTACGGAATCAATTAGGCAAGACAATTAAGTATCTGCGATCTGATCGTGGAGGAGAATATTTGAGCCTTGAATTTGGTTATCATTTTAAGAAATGTGGAATAGTTCCACACCTAACTTCGCCAGGAACGCCTCAATGGAATGGGGTATCCGAACGGAGGAACCGAACCTTGTTGGACATGGTTCGGTCGATGATGAGCCAAGCTGATCTTCCATTGTCATTTTGGGGTTATGCTCTTGAAACTGCTGTGTTCACACTGAATTGGGTTCCAAGTAAGTTTGTTGAGAAGACACCATATGAGATATGGACTGGGAAACGTCCCGGATTATCTTTTCTCAAAGTTTGGGGGTGTGAGGCTTATATCAATCGTTTGATGTCTAATAAGCTCACTCCAAAGTCAGACAAATGCTTCTTTGTGGGGTATCCTAGGGAAACCAAAGAATATTATTTTTATAATAAAGCGGAAGGCAAAGTGTTTGTCGCTCGCAATGGTGTTTTCTTAGAAAAGGAGTTTCTATCAAAAGGATTAAGTGGGAGCAAAGTGCAACTTGAAGAAATTCAGGAAACACTTGAAACTGTTTCAGCACCCACTGAAGATCCACGGGATGTGCAAGATGTTGCACAAACCGTAGTTGAGGCACCAGCCCCACGAAGGTCTATACGGGCACGTCGCGCAACTGACAAGCTCAACCTCCTTATTACGGAGGAGTGCCACGTATTATTGATGAAAAATGATGAGCCCATGACCACATGGAAGCAATGAAGGGACCCGACTCCGACAAATGGCTCGAGGCCATGGAATCCGAGTTAAATTCCATGCATGACAAGAAAGTTTGGAACTTGGTTGATCCAATTGAAGGTGTTAGACCTGTCGATTGTAAGTGGATTTTTAAGAGACAGTTAGACATGGAAGGAAATGTTCACATCTATCGGGCACGATTGGTGGCAAAAGGTTTCCGACAAATTCAAGGCGTTGATTATGAGGAAACATTTTCGCCCGTCGCAATGCTAAAGTCTGTTCGGATTCTCCTAGCAATTGCTGCATATTATGACTATGAGATATGGCAAATGGATGTCAAAACCGCTTTCCTTAATGGACATCTTAGTGAGGATGTGTACATGACACAGCCTGAAGGTTTTGTCGACCCTGAAAATGCTGGGAAAATATGTAAGCTTCAGAGGTCCATTTATGGATTGAAGCAAGCATCTCAGAGTTGAAATATTCGTTTTGATGAAGTAGTCAAAGGGTTTGGCTTCATCAAGAATGAAGAAGAGCCTTGTGTTTACAAAAGGGCTAGTGGGAGGACACTTGTGTTTCTGATCCTATACGTGGATGACATATTGCTGATCGGAAATGATATTCCAATGCTTGAAGTGGTTAAATCTCATTGAAAAAGAGTTTTTCAATGAAGGATTTAGGAGAGGCAGCTTATGTTCTGGGGATAAAGATCTATAGAGATAGATCAAAGAGGCTAATTGGATTAAGCCAAGATACGTACATTGACAAGATATTGAATCAGTTCAATATGCAAGATTCCAAGAAAGGTTTCCTGCCTATGTCACATGGTATTACTCTAAGCAAGAGTTAGTGTGCTACGACACCTGATGAGCAAAAGAAGATGAGTGCGATTCCTTATGCTTCAGCCATAGGATCCATCATGTATGCTATGCTTTGTACGCGCCCAGATGCCTCCTTTGCTCTAAGTGTTACGAGCAGGTACCAATCAGACTTCGGTGAAGATCGCTGGACAGTTGTAAAGGGTATCCTTAAGTACCTGAGAAGAACTAAAGATATGTTCCTAATATTTGGAGGTGAAGATGAGCTCATTGTAAAGGGTTACACCGATGCTAGTTTTCAAACAGAAAAAGATGACTCCGCATCGCAATCCGAATTTGTTTTCTGCCTCAATGGTGGGGCAGTGAGTTGGAAGAGTTCCAAGCAAGATACGGTGGCTGATTCGACGACAGAGGCCGAGTATATTGCAACTTCCGAAGCTGCAAAAGAAGCTGTTTGGATCAGAAAATTTGTTTCTGAGTTGGGTGTTGTGCCTAGTGCGTCCAGTCCAGTGGACCTCTATTGTGATAATAGTGGTGCCATTGCGCTTGCAAAGGAGCCTAGATCACACAAGAAGTCCAGACATATACTACGGAAGTATCACCTCATCCGTCACTTTGTTGAGAGAGGTGATGTGAAGGTTTGCAAGGTGCACACATATTCAAACGTTGATGATCCATTGACAAAGCCTCTCCCACAACCAAAGCATGAGGCACACATGAGGTCTATGGGTATTAGATACTTACATCAGTGATTCTAGTGTGCGTGGGAGAGTTTTGTGTCATGAGTATGTTTTTGTAATAATGAATAATTGTTATTTGTTCCATGGATGATTATCATTTATATTGATTATCGAGTACATGACTTGATCGTGAAACTCTTTGTTTATAATGATGTTATTCTAAATTATCCCTAGTTTGGGTCGTTATGTGGGACAATAACGACGAAGAGACTAGCACATGCATTAATTGATGATCATGTTTCACGGATCATAGATATGGAGATATCAGATTAATGATGTGGACACATGTTAGTGAACATGGTGTTGGATTGACCCACTCCAAGACAATGTTGGGATTGTTATTTTAAATGTGCCATCAGTTGTTCTTGAGTGTTATACCTACTGGATCCTTAGACCTGAGATCGCCATTGTTTCTCACTGTGTGTAGTGGTGCATCTTGGGGCTGCCAAATGCTACTCCGTAAATGGGTAGTTATAAAAGTAGCTATACAACTCTAAAAGTAGCTTACAGGTGTATCATGAAACATGGAATGGGATGTGTGTGGATCAAGATGGAATTTGCCCCTCCTAGATAACAGGAGAGATATCTCTGGGCCCCTCGAGATAGTTGGATTAGAAAGTGCATGGCCATGCCAAAGTGATTAAGGAGTTAATCAAAATGACTAAAGGTTAGCCACAAATAGAATCCGCTATTAGATCGAGAGAATGGTCGAGCCATCACAAGGGTGGCACACATCTCACCTTGATCTTGACTGGTATCGTGTGGCAAAGGGATCAGTGTACGAGTATATCTATGGTTCGGCCGATATGATCTTTATGTGTATTTGTGAGTCTCTATGCCCTGCTAGGTGCCACTTTTTACTAGTGATTCAGAAATGGTTTCCACTCACGACCATCTACACATGAACCTAACGGGTCAGACACTTAAGGGGTTTTGGAATGTTTGAAAGCTTGCATAGATGATTGTCACTAGTGCAAGTGGGAGATTGTTGGTGATATGCCCAAGAGCCCATCATCACAATACGGTTTAAAGGCCCACGAGGATATTGATCCAAGAGAGATTAGGGTTACTAATGGGCCTATGAGATAGAAGCCCATCAGTATGCCCTATATATACGTAGCAGGGGCAAAGGGGGCGCCCCAGACCAGTTAGCCGCGCCTCCCCTTTGCCGCCGCCCTCCTCTTGACGCCGCCCTAGCCGAACGTGCGGTGCTAGCACACCGACGTCCGGCGTTCCATCCCTGTACGTGTGGACTCCGTAGAGGCGCTGCTACTACTGCTACCTTGATCGACTGCTGGGATCAAGGACGAGGAGCTTGGTTCGTGGGACGTGATCGACTACTTCCTCTACACCGACGCGCGACTTCTTCCGTTGCGCTGCGCGTATAGTGGTAATGATCTATGATCTCCTACTCGCAAGTATCTTGGGTGTACGTGGTATATTAACTAGCGTAGCCTACCCGTTTACCTACAACTAATTCTATATCGAGTTCATTAGAAGGACCAATGACAAGGTCTCGTGCACATCGTTTGAATTTTGAGGTGCGTTCATTCCTAATGTTACAACCTAATACTCATGAGGATGGGATGCTACTACATTCTTGGGATGTCTTATTGCTTAGGAACATGGGATCAGCAAATAAACCAACTTCAAGCTCCACACCAAGTTTATAATCAAGCGACAACGACGACTATAAGCACAAGATTGAGTTCGCATGACAAGAAGCTCAAACTTCACGTGGAATTCTGTACCAATCTGAGTTGTTTCATTGTTCATACCATACATCATTAGAAACTTTATCGAGTCTACTTTCAAACCCAACAAATGGAGCACCTTTTGGACTTCCCGTTAAAGAGTTATGGTTGATTTACTAAAGGCTGCACACACTGAGAAGACGCGCGAGAACTTCAAGGGACACCATGAATGCTGAATCAGTTGGCCTTCCACCTCCCCAAGAAGTGGCATGCGCCCATAACCTTCTAGGAGAGTTAATTTCTTCTATAAATATTACATATGTATTGCTCCAAAACTTCGGTTTTGCTTAGATAAATTCTGCACACTTTGTTTGTGAGATTTCGCCTCTGTACGAGACTGACTAGGCTGCTACTTTCGTTTGTGAAGCCCCAACTTGCAATTTTAGATTGCCTTTACCCGTTCTTGCTTGTGTTCTCGAATCACTTGCAGGGACTAGCCTTCTTGGCGAGGTCATCCGGTTTTGGTGCTCGGTTGATAACCATTGGAGCAGTGGTGTTGTGAATGCTAGGGAGACGATCTGCTCGATCGGAGTCCTTGGATCATCTACGTTGTGATCTCCACAATTTGACTTATCATATGCCTATCGGAAGATCGGGCCTCTATTCCCATTATCTAGTATCAGTTTCTCAGGTTTACCTCTACGTATTATCTCACTTTTCCTTTAGATTTCGTATTGTGTTCATCACCTATAGTCCACCAAAAGCCAAAAATAATCTGCTTGTTTTCCACTGTCCTACAAACCGTTTGTGCCTTGCAATATCGTTTTCAGTTTCGCGTTGTTGAGTTTCTGTCCATGGTCAAGTTTTTGTTGCTGGTCTAGCGTCGTGTTCTCGGTCTTAGTTCAACTAGTCGTGGTTTGTTTTGTGCTGCTATCCTGTTTCCACAACTCCCAAAAACAAATCGTACCACCACACTACTCAATTTGTCCCGCGAGCCGCCTTGTGTTAACTCTCACCACGCTCAGCCCTAGATAGGTTGCAAGCCGCCTTGTATCACTTGCCTTGCTACTGCAGCCCTCCTTGTTCATCTAACAAATCCTATCACTGCACCCTTTCCGCTGCCATGTTTATGCTCCAGATTTTATTTTCTTTGCTGCATAATTTTGCCTATTTCAGTTACACATTTTGTGTTTGGTTGATAGAAGAGAAAGGGAAGGTTAAGTATAGCTAAGAAAAGAGAGCCTCCAAGAGCTCCATTTGGTCAAAAAGAAAAGACAGAGGTTAAAACAATAGAGGAGAAAGGAACTGACGTGTAAAAAAACAGAAAATAGAGAAGAGGTCAAAAAAAGAAAGGAAGAAAGAAAAAGGAAAAACAAAACAAGAAGCACTTTGTTCTTTCAATTTTACGTTTGTGCTTGGTTCTTTCTTTTTATCTTGTTGTCCTAGGTCTGGAGACACACTAAGGACCAGCAACAGTGACATGTGCTTTGGACATTTATTCAACTTTGCAATTTTGTTACGATATTTGCTAACCCTTGCTACATATTGGGCCTTCCAAAGCTCCATCTTTCCCTGCTCCGAACATGTTCTCCTTGCAATCTGCCCACGCACAACAGTTTATCATGAACCAACCACCGGTTGACTCCTTGCTGTGTTGGTAAGAACACTTGCAAGCACGTGGTACGGTGCTTGAGTGTGTGTGATCCCACTTCTAGTACCCCCATAGTTGCTAGGGTTCCTTGTTGTTCTTTGTTCACTAATCATGTCAGGTGCACCTGCTCCTACTGGTTTTAACGATTGCGTGTCACAGGAAGAACTCACCAATATATTGGACAGACAACACACAATGCATTTGCGGCTGCTTCAGGATATTCAAACAAGCATTGATAACCTTATCACTCATTTCTGCAATCTTGAGCAGCGGGATGAAGAGCCTATCAGTGGGGATGAAGACGATGATGATGCTAATAATGCTGGCCATGGACGTGATGATGGGCATGACCAGCATCGTCAACATCGCCACCGCCAAGGCAGGGGAGGTAACCATGGTCGGGCTGATCCTTATTCTAAGGTTAAGTTTACCATTCCTTCTTTTGATGGATCATATGATGGTGATGTTTATCTTGATTGGGAAATGATAGTTGAGCAGAAATTTAACACACATATGGTTCCTGAAAATCATTGAGTTCGTCTTGCTACTTGTGAATTCATTGGTTGTGCCATTTTATTTGTGGTACTGAGCTTATTAATTCTGGTTTGGAACCTGACACTTGGGAACATTTAAAGCGAGCTATGCGTGGTAGATTTCTTCCCACCACATATAAACGTGACTTGAAAAAGAAATTGCAGCGTTTAAATACAGGAAATAATTCTATTAATGACTACTTTCAAGAATTGCAGATAGCCATGCTCTGTTGTGATGTACAGGAACGTGATGAGGATAAAATGGTTCGTTTCCATTCAGGTTTACGCTGGGAAATTCAGGATATTGTTGATTATAAGGAATATAACACAACCAATAGATTGCTCCATATTGCTTTGTTGGCTGAAAAAGAATTGCAGGGTCATCAACAAGTTGCACGAAACATTTTTGGGGCTAATTCAGCAACAAAATCCTGTAAGGAATCGGATGCTCGTTAGCCTAAGAGGGGGAGGGGGTGAATTAGACAACTTAAAACCTTAACCTATGGCTTCACTAATTTTACACAATAGTAAACTAGAACATACTATCTAGATGTGCAACTAGGGTTGTTCTAGTGTGAAACTCCCATCCCAAAACAAGGTTTGCAACCTATAGCCAATCCTAGCATGATACTACTCTAGGAAAGTAAAGGCAAGCAAAGATTGCAATAGAGTAAATGCGGAAACGTAAAGGGGATAAGAGGAAGCAAACTCTTGACACGCGATTTATCCCGTGGCATCGGTAGGCACTAAGCCACCCCTAGTCCACGTTGAAGCACTCACACAAGAGTATTACTTCCCAGTCACCAAGTCTCTCCCAAGAGCACCACTTGACTCGCCACAAAGGCTAGCCACTTAGGCACTTGTAAAGCTCCCTTGGTCACCTTGATGCCGCCTCCACTAAGGAGCTTCTCCACCAAGGAAGAGGGTCTCCACGTCCCCTGCACAAAGTGTCCTCGCCGCTCCACACCAAGCCGGAGGGTCGATGACGATTGCCGGTGAGCCACATAGGCCCCAAGGCTTCCGGCGAACCTTGTACAACTAGATTCACTCAAGAATCACCTCACAAGGTTGGCACAACCTTGCACTCACTCAACTCTAAGCCTAGCACTAAGCACATACAAAAAGCATATGCAAGTCTAAGGATGAGCAATTAAGCACTTGGATGGATTGGATATGATCTTCAATGTGTCTTGAACTCCTCTGCACTTCCACACAATCCAACAACCTCAAATGGGTGGGTGGACGTGGTATAAATAGCCCAAGGCATCAAACTAGCCGTTAGCTAAAAGCTGCTGAAAGTAGTACCGTCAGATGATCCGATGCTATCTTTTTCCGGGCGTCGGTTCATCCGGTGCTACTAGCCGTTGCCTCCACCGCACATGACTTCTCTGACACAACTGCTCCGACGCTATGCACCGACGGTGCGTCGGTTCATCCGGTGCTGAAGACCCCGCGTCCAAGTCGCCTCTGTTAGCTTCCACGCGACTATCGGATAGACCGACGCTTTATCTTGACCAAGGCGTCTGATCATCCGGTGCTGAAGGCTTCGTCTTGGCGCGTCTCTGTATGAATCCAAACTGAGCGTCGGATAGACCGACGGTGTCCCCACTCAGACCGTCGGATCATCCGGTGCTACTGTCTTCGCTGTTCTTCCTTTGCAACTCGTCCGACGCTACTAAAAATTGGACCGTCGGTTCATCTGACGGTACCTAGGGTTTCACCCTGTGTACCAACTCGTCCGACGATTGCACCGACGCTTGCTGCTAAGGTACCGTCGGTTTATCCAACGATGCCTTTTCTTTTCCTTTTCTTGCTCGGTTTTGACCCTTGCTTTTCTCATTTTGGCATGTGGTTTTCTTGCATCCTTGGGACCTATAAGTGTCTACAAAGACATGCTAAAACAATATGGTTAGTCCCAATGATCATGTTGTCATGAATCACCAAAATCAAACTTGAACTAATGGGATATGAGGCCATGTTCGCTACAAATCCACATCAGGGCAAGCCAAAACTGCACCATCTTCAACTCGTACACGTCCACCAGCCCTATCTTCATCACCACGTGTTCCAGAGGTGAGCAACTCTCCAGTTTTGCAGGCACCAGCAAAGTCCACTTCTTCGTCCTCTTCCGCGGGACGTACAACACCCATTGTGTGTCACCATTGCAAGGGCATGGGACATGTCATGAAGGACTGCCCAAGTTAGCGAGCCTACATTGCAACCGACAATGGCAGGTATTTTAGTGCTAGTGATGTTGAGGATGAAGTTGCACTCGTTACTAATCTTGCAGCTCAAGATGATGCAGATGAAATGGGAGATGAAATTTTGGGACCCGCTGTGTAACATACCAGAAATTTGCATTTTTCTCATGTGTGATTTTTTGCAAAAAATTAAAATTTTTTGCTTGAATATGTGTGCTACCAAATATTAACCAATTTGCTAGCCTCTCATCTTAATTTCCATATAAATTAAAACCATATAAAATTTATTTTCAAATTATAGTATAACTGTGAGTTGGAGTTCCTGGATTTATTTTGGAGTTCGATTGTGTGGAGTTTGAATTTGAAAGTAATTCAAATTCAAACTATAATTGAAACTATATTCAAAACTATTTGAAAAGGAGGTAACACCTAACTTGGGCCCTAACATTGTAAACGAAGTCTACTGGAGCCCCCTTAACTCCTAGCCATTGAGGGCCATGTGTGGTTCGAGGACCGGTGGATGGTCGCTTCCTTGTGTGATGAGTGATTGACAACATTGTGTGGACTGATTCTTGGCTAAGTAATGCAGGTGCAGGTTGCGGCTTGACTGGTGTTGGTGCAGGTGAAGAACAAACACGAAAGGTCGTCGCTGGTGAGGCCTCCAGGTGTGGAGAAGACAAGTAGTCTTCGTTCGAGGGACCCGGTGTCCAGCGGGGTCAAGTGCGAGCCGCATGGTGGCATGAACACCAAGATGAAGTCATTGATGATTTCTTGGTTGAGCCACAAAACCAAGGTTGAGCCGGGACTTCGTGGGAGCCAAGTCATGAGTGGTGATTGGCGGAGGCTACATCATGTTCGCGGGGTTTGCGGTGGTTCACCAGAAAATCACCGGGTTACTCGACTGAGCCACAAAGCCGAGGCCGAAGACCGGGCATGGCTGTCTGGCCAAAACCGGCCTGACCGGTTTGGAGAACCGATATGACCGGTTTGGGGTCGCAGAGCGCTGGAAGCTTCGAAGCAGAGGACACGCGTCAGGATCGCAAGGCTTGCGTCGAGGCTACGCGAAGTGCGGTCGCTGGGCATCTGTCCGATGGAGAAAATCTGAAGACTTCCAAAACCGCCCTTGAGGGGCTTGTATCCCTAGTTATTAAGTAAGGGTATTTTGGACTTTCGGTTGCCTCCATATAACCCATGAGGTGAGAGGATGCCAGCCATCTCTTGGAACCCTAGTTCATTTGCTTTCCTATTTTCCCTTCCTATTTTCTTAGGATTTCCATAGGACTAGCTTGAGAGCTTCATGGTGAGATCTTGTAAGAGGGTTGGATGATCAGGCGGCAAGCTAGACCTTGTATGAACCTCTTTGGTATGTATAGATGATTCGGCGTGGTTCCTCAAGGCTTTGTTGTGTTGTTCCCGGTTGTTCTTGGTGGTGATTTTCGGAGCCCTCTCTTGGTGGTTTTCTCGGGGTGTTTTCGGGACCTTGTTCTTGAGGATTTGATGGGGGAAATTCGTGTGAACCCTTCGTGGTTCTTTTGCCGTTGATTCCCCTCCCAAATCCGTATGTTTAGGGGCTCGATTTTGGTGGTTTCGGAGTTCTAGGGTTAGAGGTGTTCGTGAGGGTTGACTTTCGATTCCTCTTGATTGAGTGGCTTTTGGGGACCGAGCTTCTAGCCAAGGGTAACCCACGAGGTACCCCATCTATCCCCAAAGTCTCACTTTGATCCGTGGAACGAATCAGGAGATCGATTGGAGGAAGTGTTGAGTTTTTCCCACGGGCTGTGTTCTTCTCGACTGTCCAGGCAAAACCCGGCCTGACCGGTTTCCCAAACCGGTCTGACCGGTTTCTCCCTGTGGGCTATCAAGAAGGGTTTTTGAGCAAGGAAGTCTCTGTTGTGCCATGGCTTCTTTTGTTCAGATGTGGAAAGGCTCTTGAGGTGTTTTGGGTCTTTGGGGAGGTTCTGGACAAAATCGGTATGACCGGAGGTTCTGGACAAAGTTGGTATGACCGGTTTGCCAAACCGGTCTGACCGGTTTCCCCTGCCTGCGTGAGGCTAAGTCCAACAGAAGAGGTCTGACCGGTTTCAGAAACCGGCCTGACCGGTTTGGGCTGCCAGCAGCCGTGTCGTCTGTGTTTCCGTTGCTGTGTGCTGTGGCTGTTGGTTGGGTCTTGCTCCTAGGTTCAGTAGCACTTCGGTGGCTATGTGAACTTGGCAAGAGAAGCTTGTGGAGGTGCATGAGTGAAATCGGGTTCATAGGCCAAATTCTTGAATAGAATTTTTATCGGCTCCCATTCACTCCCCCCTCTCTGGTTCGCCGTTTCGGTCCTTCAAGTGGTATTAGAGCCGGTTCGGGTCTTTATTGACTCTAACCAGTCTAAGATCCAAGGATGGCGTACCAGGAACGGGGTTCGGGTCCTCCACACTTCGATGGAAAGAACTACCAGATGTGGAGTAAGCGGATGACAGTGTTCCTTCGCAGTAAGGGTCAGATCCTTTGGGATGTCACGGTGGACACAAGCTATGTCCAGCCGATGAACTTCCTCGCTCTAGGATCGAGGGACATGTTCGACGCCAACAATAAGGCGGCCGACTACTAGTTTCGTGCTTTGTGTCAGCCTGAGTTCGATCGGGTGCACACTAAGCACTTGGCTTGTAGAATTTGGTTGGTGTTGAAGGAGGCTCATGTTGGGAATGCCCAGGTTCAGGCACAGATGTATGCGACCTACCGGAGAGAGTACGAGAACTTCACTCATCTCCCCGGTGAGTCCATCAATGCCTTGTTTCAGAGGTTCACAGTGGTTGTGAACAACATGAGGGCCAATGTGGACGTGCTCCTGTACGATGATCATGACAGAGCTGTCAAGCTCTTACACTCTTTGGATCGTATGATTTGGGGCGGAAAGTTCGAGGCCCTTGTGGAGTCGGAGAAGTATGACACTCTGACAGTGAACGAACTGTTCTCGAAGCTCACGTCGGCTGAGGTGGATAGGGGCATGACAGCCAAGCTCGAGGGCGCGACTGACTCTCATAGTCTTGCCCTCGTTGGTGGTTCGAAAGTAAAGGCTAACACTAACCCATCCACCATGATGTTCTCTTTGTCTTCTTTGATATCTATGCCAGATGAGGAGTTCGACGTGCTTGGAGAGGACGAGCTGGCGTTGCTGATGAGGAGATTCGAGAGGCTACACGAGAACCGGGTGAACATGAGGAGGAACACGAGGACATGCTTCCAGTGCGGCAAGCCGGGACACTTCGTCGCCGACTGCCCGGAGAAGGTCGAGAACAAGGACGGCTACAAGCACAAGTCGAGGATGGATGCCAAGTACCGGTCGAGGCATGATCACAAGAGCAAGCAAAAGAACAAGCACAAGGACGAGCGACGATCGAGGAAGAAGGAGAGTCGAGGCAAGGCCCGAGCGATGGTTGGAGCGAGCGACGTTGACTCCAGTTCCGCGTACTCCACCTCGAGCTCAAGCAGCAGTGAAGATGAGGGTGATCATCGCAAGAGCAGGAAGTTGTCCAAGAACCTGAGCAGGCTGAGCTGCTTCGCTAGAGACGGCTTCTGCACCATGGCACTTAGCTCCAGCAGCAAGAAGAGCACACAGAGTGACTCGGACTCTGACTCCGACGACGAGGTGCGTGATGAGCTTCCCTTCTTGCGTCAGGAAAATGAACGGATTGGCTCATTGCTTGATAATCGTGATGACATGCTTAGAGAGGCCAAGAAAATGAGTAAAAAGCTTAGGGATTCACTCGAGGATGCTAGGACTAGAGTGGCTGAGCTAGAAACACAGGTTCTTGATAGCAAGCTTGAAATTGATTCCCTTAAGGCTAGCCCTGTTGTTTCTGATGAGACTGATTGTGCTGATTGCTCTATTTTCCTTACTGATCTTGCTCTGTTTAAGGAAAAGCATGCCTCCAAGTTTGAGGAACTAGATGTGCTTAGGGTTGAAGTGGCCGAGCTTAAATCTAGATCTGCTTTGCTAGGTGCTTGCACTTCTTGCCCTGTCTTGCATGCTAAAATTGATGAGATGCATGTTTACACTACTTCCCTTGAGGCTAAGCTGAAACAACCAATTCCTACATCTTGCTCTACCTGTGAAATGCATGCTTTGAAGAATTTGGAACTTGCACATTATGTTGATCGCTTGCAGGATAAGAATGATGAGCTGAGAAAGTTGATGGGTTGGTTGTCTGGTCATGAGCCTCAGTTGAGGATAAGATTGAGTCATTCAAGAGGCAGGATGGTGAGGGACTTGGGGCAAACAAGGTTGGTGAGGGAAGTGGAGAGAATATCCCAGAGACACCAAAAACCCACCACAAAAATGATTTCCCTCCCAAACCTAACAATCTCAGGAACCGACTAGACACAACCCTAGCTCCACCCGTGTTTCCTCCACCAACAAATGATTTCCAAAAGCCTATCAAGTTTGTGAGCACTTCGGGGAAAGTGTTCTTTGGGAAAGAGAGTGATAAGGCTAGTGAGGAGAAACCGGTGGAGAAGTCGAGCGGAGAGAAACCAAGTGAGCAGCCCCAACTCAAGCCTAAGCCTAAGCTTGTGAGGTTTCATTGTGGCTATTGTGGGAGAGATGGCCATAAGGATGAGTTTTGCTTCAAGAGGAAGCGAGAGGAGAGAATGGCGAAGGAGTGGGCTAACAAGGACAAGTATCACCCCTCCAGTGGTGTACTTGAGCCTCGTGTGCAGATACCCAGGGCCAAGGCAAGTGTGAGGACAGTTCCGGCTTGGGGAGAGCGAAAGGCTACAAGAGGTGTTGCTGGAGGAGTGAAACCGGTCAGACCGGCTTTGAAACCGGTCAGACCGGTTTGGGGTCTGCAGAGTGGCAAGTTTGGTTTTCGTGCTCGTGAGGAGTCTCGGTTTGTCTCAGGTGGTCGTAGTTCTGGTGGTTGGTCTGGAGAGTCAGCAGGTGGTCAGTTTGCTAGGCATTCTCCCTCTCGTGCTCAATATGGGAATGGGAGGAGTCGTAGCTTTGAGATGGAGAGGAGGGACGATCCACAATTCTCTTTTCGTGGTTTTGGTTCTCCTCCAGGCAGAGAAGGTTGGTTTCCTCGGAGTGGTTACCGAGGTGGTGTTCGTGGTGGTAGCTTTGGTAGGAAAGATGGTTTGGTTTGTGCTAACCCTACTTTCGAGCAAATGGCTCGGCACAGGTTTTACTCTTTTGGTACTAACCCCAGTGCTGAGTCGTTTGTTCGCTCACGTGCTCGTTTTTGAATTTCAGGTGGGAGACTTGAAGAACATTTGGTTGATTGACTCCGGTTGCTCGAGGCATATGACCGAAGACAAGGGGTGGTTCTCAAGTCTCGACCCGGTGGTGACAAAGAGGTACATCACTTTTGGGGACAATGGGCGTGGGCGTGTGTTTTCAGAAGGTGAGATTAAGGTGAGTGACAAGATCACTCTCAGGTGTGTTGCTCTTGTTCAATCGCTTGGATACTATTTGCTTTCTGTGTCCCAGCTGTTGGATGAGGGTTTTGAGGTGTTGTTTCAGCCTGGTGGTTCTCGAAATTTGGATTCTCGAGGGGACCTTGTCTGTATGGTCGTTCCCGAGGGTCAGGTGTTTCGAGCTGATTTTTCTCAGTCTTTGGGTGTTGAGCGTTGTTTCTTGGTTGGTTCTTCGAGTGAGTTGTGGAAGTGGCATAGGAAGTTGGGTCACTTGAGCTTTGACCTTTTGTCTCGCTTGAGTAAACTCAATTTGGTCCGAGGATTGCCACGGTTGAGGCTTGAGAAAGAGTTGGTTTGTGCGCCGTGTAGGCATGCCAAGATGGTAGCCTCTTCTCACCCGCCTCTCACCGATGTGAGACTGAGAGTCCATGCAAGCTGCTCCATATGGACCTTGTTGGCCCAGCTCATGTGCGATCTACGGGTGGGAAGTGGTATGTCCTTGTTGTGGTGCACAACTACTCTCGGTATGCGTGGGTGTTCTTTCTCGAGGATAAGGGGGAGACGTTTGGTTTTGTTCGAGATCTTGTCTTGAGGTTGAGGAACGAGAGGCACGGAGATGCCATACGAGCAATCCGCAGTGACAATGGCTCAGAATTCAGAAACTCTCGTTTTGAAATCTTTTGCCATGACTTGGGTATTAACACCAGTTTTCGAGTCCGTATACGCCTCCCCAGAATGGTGTTGTGGAAATGAAGAACAGGACCTTGTGTGAGATGGCTCGGATGATGCTTGATGAGCATAGGACTCCGAGAAGGTTCTGGGCTGAGGCAGTGAATACCGCGTGCTATGTGTCGAACAGGAACTACCTCAGAGTGCATAAGAAGAAAACATGCTATGAGTTGATGCACGGTCGCAACCCAAGGTGAGTCACTTTCATGTCTTTGGTTGCAAGTGCTTTATTTTGAAGAAAGGGAAGAAGCTGGATAAGTTTGAGGCTAGGTCGGTCGATGGTATTTTCTTTGGTAGCATCAAGGCGAGAATCTCCCCGGCGAGTACAAGTGGATCACCCAGCTTCGAGGATCATCGGCGACTTGAATGAACGCACTACACGGTCGAGGGTTCGAAACAATTCTCATTTCTCTCATGCTGCATTTGTTGCCACTTTTGAGCCCAAAGACATTGGACACGCACTATCTGATCACAATTGGGTTAATTCGATGCATGAGGAGTTGGAGAACTTTGAGAGGAATCAGGTTTGGGAGTTGGTTGACCCTCCCCTAGGGTGTAAGCCGATTGGTACAAAGTGGGTGTGGAAGAACAAAGAGGAAGAGAAAGGTGAAGTGGTGAGAAACAAGTCAAGACTTGTTACTCAGGGGTTCAGTCAGAAGGAGGGGATCGACTACGAGGAGACCTTTGCTTCCATAGCCCGTATGGAGGCAATAAGGATCCTTCTAGCCTTTTCTGTGGCTAAACGGTTCAAGTTGCACCAAATGGATGTGAAGAGTGCTTTCCTGAATGGTGTGTTGGAGGAAGAAGTGTATGTGAGGCAACCACTGGGGTTTGAGAGTGAGAAGTACCCCCACCGGGTGTACAAGTTGAGGAAGGCGCTTTATGGGTTGAAGCAGGCGCCTAGAGCTTGGTATGGTAGGTTGAGAAGGTTCTTGTTTGAGAGAGGTTTTGAGATGGGGAAGGTCGATCAGACCTTGTTTTTACTCAGGCAGGGCAGAGATATCCTGATTGTGCAGGTGTACGTGGATGATATTGTCTTTGGTGGCTCGTCTAATTCTCTTGTTGCAAGGTTTGCAGAGGATATGAGTAGGGAATTTGAGATGAGCATGATGGGCGAGTTGCAGTTCTTCCTCGGACTACAAATCAAGCAATCAAAGGAAGGAACAATTGTACACCAAGCTAAGTACACTAAGGACATTGTGCGGAAGTTCAAGATGGAGGATTCCAAGGCCATGACGATGCCGATGGGTGAAGGATCGATACGGCGAACCTGAGAGAGGGGGGGAGTGAATGGGAGCCGATAAAAATTCTTCTCGAAGGAGATGGAAACTCAAACAAGATGAACACGGCTTCCAACACACATCTCCGACTCACTACCCAAGTTGGCCAAGCCCACGTAGCCACTGGAGTGCCACTGGACCTAGGAACCAACACACAACCTTCCGACCCGAGAACGCAGCGGAACACCAAACCTCGAGTCCACTGACCAACACGGGTCAGACTGGTGAGCACCACCGGTCAGACCCGTCCCTGCTGGTGAAACTTGGCGAATTCCAAAGAAAGGCTCCACACCGGTCAGACCGATGCAACACACCGGTCAGACCAGTCTCAGCCAGAAAGCCCCAAAACACCAAACAGGCCAACCGAGCTCCAAACCGACCCAAACTCGAAACAGCTGCAACACAGGACAACAGCGAACACACCCAGACATTCACCCGAGCAAAAACCCACCAAACGTTGCACCAGTCAGACCGGTCAAGAACACCGGTCAGACTGGTGTAGCCTGGGCAGCTTGGGATGAACAGCACCCGCGGTCAACTCCTCCAAATCCAAGCCATGATCTCCCGAATCGCTCCACAGGCTTGAACAAGACTTTGGGGACAATAGGACCACCTCATGAGGAGTACATAGCAAAGTTTAATCCCACCAAAACTTGTCCAAACAAGAGGAATCGAAGAAATCCCGCCAAAAGCACCTCTAACCCTAGAACACGGAAAACCCCAAAATCGAGCCCCTTTACTCACGGATTTGAGAGGGGAATCACAACCCAAAGAACCACGAATGGTTCCCACAAATTTCCCCCATCAAATCCCCAAGAGCAAGGTCCCGAAAACACCCCAAGAGAATCAACAAGAGAGGGCTCCGAAAATCACCACCAAGAACAACCGGGAACAACACATCCAAACCTTGAGGAACCACGCCGAATCATCTATACATGCCACAAAGGTTCATACAAGGTCTAGCTTGCCACCCGATCATCCAACCCTCTCACAAGATCTCACCATGAAGCTCTCAAGCTAGTCCTATGGAAATCCTAAGAAAATAGGAAGGGAAAATAGGAAAGCAAATGAACTAGGGTTCCAAGAGATTGGCTGCCATCCTCTCACCTCATGGGTTATATGGAGGCAACCGAAAGTCTAAATACCCTTTCCTAACAACTAGGGATACAAACCCCTCAAGGGCAATTTTGTAAGTCTTCAAGTTTTCTCCATCGGACGGATGCTCGGCGACCGCAACCTGCTTAGCCTCAACGCAAGCCTTGCGATCCCGACGCGTGTCCTCCGCTTCGAAGATTCCGGACTGCGTCGTTGCACACCGGTCAGACCGGTGCTCCTCACCGGTCAGACCGGTGAGACCCACCGGTCAGACCGTTCTGGCACTGCTGCAGCACCGTCTTCGGTTCTTCGGTCTTGGCTTTGTGGATCAACCAAGGAACCCAGTGGTTTTCTGGTGAACCACCGGAAACCCCGCGAACTCGGTGTAGCCTCCGCCAATCGCCACTCATGACTCGGCTCCCACGTAGTCCCGGCTTGACCTTGGTTTTGAGGCTCAACCAAGAAACCGTCCACGACTTCATCTTGCTGTTCATGCCACCATGCGGCCCGCACTTGACCCCGCTGGCCACCGGGTCCCTCGAACGAAGCCTACTTGTTTTCTCCACACCTGGAGGCCTCACTGGCGACGACCTTTCGCGCTTGTTCTTCACCTGCACCAACACCAGTCAAGCCGCAACCTGCACCTGCAATACTTAGCCAAGAATCAGTCCACACAACGTTGTCAATCACTCATCACACAAGGAAGCAACCATCCACCGGTCCTCGAACCACACATGGTCCTCAATCTCCCCCTTGATGAGTGCATTGACAACACCCACATAAAGTAACATGAGAGAAAGTTAAAAGAAAAGAAACAAATAAAAATAAACTCCAACAAGCGATCGAAAGCCAAACAAAGGCAAAGAGCAAGATCACTTGCCTGAAGAAGGCAAGTCTCGGACCCCTTAGGCAAGGGCAACGGCTCGACACATCCGAGACAAACTATCCTCAAGAAAAGAGCGCAAACCACCAAACCAAAGCTCAAAAAACCACAAAGAGCTCCCCCTGCACACATGCAAGCTCCCCCTGAACCAATGCAACTCCCCCTGGACGAATGCATGCAAACACCACTTGAAACAGGGCAACTGCAACAACTCAGCCCTGACCGGTCAGACCGGTCAACACCACCGGTCAGACCGATGAGCAACATGTGAACAGGACCAGCACTCTGACCGGTCAGACCGGTGACCTTGATCGGTCAGACCGGTGCACATCAGAGCCCAGAAATGGCTCGAAACCACCTGAAAACCTTCTAAATGCATCCAGCAAGCCATTTCAAACTCAAACTTCTCCCCCTTGTTGACAATGCATGAATCAAGCCAAAAATGCGAAAAATGCAACCTAGAGCTTCTCAAATAGACAAAATTCAACATAGGATGCTACACATGTCCAAATGAGCAAGTTAGATACTCTATAGCTTCGTATCGATCTCAACTACATGATCACCAAGTTTCACAACCATTGGACGAAGCTAAGATGGATCTGGGCAATTTTGCGAAAAAATTTACCATCTGATGAGCAAAGGCCTAAGCATGAGCAAAACATGTCAAAATGGCAAAGCCACACAAACTTCATGCTAGGACAACCATTCTAATCATAAGACCATCACAAACACCCACAAGCACCTCATGCCATGTCAAAGCCACTGAGCCATGTGTTTACTTCTATGTATGAGACTTCTCATTGGTAGGCATCATGCAACGGTTTAGCACCCAAAGCAAATTAAATTTAGCACATATGACATGGGAGCACATTTTCCAAGCATTTTACATTTCATTTTCAGATTCAAGTTTGGTACATGAAATGTCTTTGCGACAAAAAGGAACTTATGCCCCTCCACAAGATAAAGCAAGAGGGCTAAACATTCACGATGGCAAATGAGCCTTTGGCCCCATATGATCAATAAACTAGCTATCCAACCACAAGTTAAGCATAACCAAGCCACTAAAACATGTCAAGATCATGCAAAGGCATTTACACATGAGAGAGCATATATGTGACATTTTTCAAAAACATAGCCATCAACCATGGATATAAATCAAGATTATCAAGAGCTAAGCCAAATTAACCATAGCATACCAAACAAGCTCACAAAGACATAAATAGCATTCCATGGTGAACAATGTGTATAGGAGGAGCTTTTCCTATCCAATGCATATAATACAAAATGCATGCAATCTAAGATACAAGGATGCCTATACATTGTTACATATGCCATGCCAAATGCAAGAAATGCACCAAGGAAACAATACATATGCTACAAAGGAGCTCCCACACAAAACTCACAAACCACCGGCTCCTCGAGGGGAGGCGAAAAGGGTTCGACACCACCGGCAAAAGAGCAAAGGAGCACAAAACTCACAAGCTCCCCCTAAACTCATGCATTAAGGCCAAAAAGCATACAAAGCTCACCTTACACACATGAGATAGGACAAGGAGCAAAACAAACCAAGTGGCTTGACCAAGGCCACACACTTGAAGGTCACTAATTCACATACCTTTATCATTTCTTTAGAAGTCACTCATCCTTGTCCACCATCCCCGAAAGTGATGTACCTCCATGTCACCACCGGGGTATGAGGCTGGAGAACCACCCCTGATATCAACCAAATGTTCTCCGGGCCATCCACCTGCAACTCAAAACCAAGAGCGAGAGTGAGCAAATGACTGAACACTGGGGTTAGTTCCAAAAGTGTAAAACCAGTGCCTAGCCATTTGTCCGAAAGTGGGGTTAGCACAAACCAAACCATCTTTCCTACCAAAGCTACCTCCACGAACACCACTACGGTAACCACCATGAGGGAACCAACCCTCTCTACCTGGAGGAGGACCAAAACCACGAAAGAAAGCCCGTGGATTGTCCCTCCTCTCCTTCTCAAAGCTAAGACTCCTCCCATCCCCGTAGTGAGCTCGAGGGGGAGAATGCCTAGCAAACTGACCTCCTGCAAACTCTCAAGCCCAACCACCAGAACCACGAACTCCAGAACCAAACCTCGCACCTGTACGAGCACGAAACCCGAACTGCTGCCTGTCTAGGCCTGCACCGGTCTGGCCGGTGTAGCCTGGGCAGCAGCACCACCAACAGCCTTCAGCTCTCCCCAAGCCGGAACTGTCCTCACACTCGCCTTGGCTCTGGGCATCTGCACACGAGGCTCAAGTACACCATCGGAAGGGTGGTACTTGTCCTTGTTAGCCCACTCCTTCGCCATTCTCTCCTCACGCTTCCTCTTGAAGCAAAACGCTCTCTTGTGAACATCCTTTCCACAAAACTCACAATGGAAACAGATTGGTCTGAGCTTAGGCTTGGGGTGAGGCTCTTCACAAGGCTTCTCACTTGGTTTCTCGCTTGGTTCCTCTCTCGGTTTATGCAACTGGTTTGGCTTGGGTGCAAACTTATCTTTGGATGTGGGTTGTGGTGGAACTGAAACATTCCCAAAATTCCCTTCTCTCTCACCATTGCACTCACCAAACTTATCTGATCCCAAAGCCCAACCATCAAAGCGCTTACAGCTAGCAATCATCATACCAAGCTGAGGTTCTTGACTTGACAACCAACTCAGGACTTCACGCAACCTATTATTCTCATCTTGCAAGCGACCAACACATTTTGCAAGATCCAAATTCTTCATACCATGCAACTCACATGTAGAACAAGAAGTAGGAATAGGCACTTTCAAATCAGCCTCAAGCGAAACAATGCGTGAACGAAGCTCAACAATTTTCTCATGCAAACTAGGGCAAGAAGTACAAGCACCAAGAAAAGTGGGTCTAGATTGTAGCTCAGCCAACTCAACCCTAAGCACATCTAGTTCCTCACACTTGGAGGCATACTTTTCCTTAAGATCACCAAGTCGCCTAGGAAAAAAAGAGCAATCAACACAATCAATCTCATCAGAAACAACAGGGCTAGCCTTAAGAGAATCAATTTCAAGCTTGCTATCAAGAACCTGTGTTTCTAGCACAACCACTCTAGTCCTAGCATCCTCGAGAAAAGATCTAAGCGCCTTCCTAAGCTTCTTAGCCTCTCTAAGCATGTGATCACGATTATCAAGCAAGTCAACTAACTCCTCATTCTCCTTGCGCAAAGAAGAGAGCTCATCACATACCTCATCCTCGGAATCCAAGTCCGAGGCGTCCTTCTGGCTTCTCTTGCTGCTCGAACTGCGAGCCATGCCGCAGAAATCGTCCTTGAGGGTTAGGCTCATCACACAGAGGCCGTTGAGATACTTGCCGAGATTCTTCTTCTTCTTCTTCTTCTTCTTGTCATCCTCTTCGTCTTCATCACTCGAGCTTGAAGACGTGTCATCGGAATCGGACTCAATGTCGCTCGATCTCTTTATCTTCTCTCGAGACCGAGCCTTCTTTCCATGTTCATGATCCTTCTTCTTGGACATGAACTTGTGCTTGTCGTGGTTGTTCACCTTCGGACACTCGGCGAAATAGTGTCCAGCCTTGCCGCACTTGAAGCATGTCCTCGTGTTCCTCCTCATGTTCACTGGTTCGCATGCAGCCTCTCGAACCGCCTCGTCAGGAGCGCCAGCTCGTCCTCTCCAAGCACATCGAACTCCTCATCTGGCATAGACATCAAAGAGGACAAAGAGAACATCCTGGTGGATGGGTTAGTGTTAGTTTTTTTCAAATCACCGACGAGGGTAAGACTATGGGAGTCAGTTGGACCCTCGAGCTTGGCTATCATGCCCCTATCCACCTCAGCCGACTTGAGCTTCGAGAACAGCTCGTTCACCATCAGAGTGTCATACTTCTCCGACTCCACAATGGCCTCGAACTTTCCGCCCTAGATCATACGATCCAAAGAGTATAAGAGCTTGACAGCTCTATCATGATCATCGTACGCGAGCACATCCACATTGGCTCTCATGTTGTTCACAACCACCATGAACCTCTGAAACAAGACATCGATGGACTCACCGGGGAGATGAGTGAAGTTCTCATACTCTCTCCGGTAGGTAGCATACATCCGATCCTGAACCTGGGCATTCCCAACATGAGCCTCCTTCAACACCAAACAGATTCTACAAGCCAAGTGCTCGGTGTGCACCCGATCGAACTCAGGCTGAAACAAAGCACGAAACAAGTAGTCGACCGCCTTATTGTTGGCGTCGAACATGTCCCTCGATCCTGGAGCAAGGAAGTTCATCGGCTGGACATAGCCTGTGTCCACCGTGACATCCCAAAGGATCTGACCCTTTCCTCGGAGAAACGCAGCCATCCGCTTACTCCACATCTGGTAGTTCTTTCCATCGAAGTGTGGAGGACCCGAACCCAGTTCCTGGTACGCCATCCTTGGATCTTAGACTGGTTAGAGTCAATAAATACCCGAACCGGCTCTGATACCACTTGAAGGACCGATACGGCGAACCAGAGAGGGGGGGAGTTAATGGGAGCCGATAAAAATTCTTCTCGAAGGAGATATAAACTCCAACAAGATGAACACGGCTTCCAACACACGTCTCTGACTCAATACCCAAGTTGGCCAAGCCCGCGTGGCCACTGGAGTGCCACTGGACCTAGGAACCAACACACAACCTTTCGACCTGAGAACGCAGCGGAACATCAAACCTCGAGTCTACTGACCAACACCGGTCAGACCGGTGAGCACCACCGGTCAGACCGGTCCCTGCTGGTGAAACTTGGCGACTTCTACAGAGAGGCTCCACACTGGTCAGACCGATGCAACACACCAGTCAGACCGGTCTCAGCCAAAAAGCCCCTAAATACCAAACAAGCCAACCGAGCTCCAAACCGACCCAAACTCGAAACAGCTGCAACACAGGACAATAGCGAACACACCCAGACGTTCACCCGAGCAAAAACCCACCAAGGGTTGCACCGGTCAGACCGATCTAGAGCACTGGTCAGACCGGTGTAGCCTGGCAGCTCGAGATGAACAACACCCGCTGGTCAACTCCTCCAAATACAAGCATTGATCTCCCGAATCACTCCACAAGCTTGAACAAGACTTTGGGGACAATAGGAACACCTCATGAGGAGTCCATAACCAAGTTTAATCCCACCAAAACTTGTCCAAACAAGAGGAATCGAAGAAATCCCGCCAAAAGCACCTCTAACCCTAGAACATGGAAAACCCCAAAAATCGAGCCCCTTTACTCACGGATTTGGGAGGGGAATCACAGCCCAAAGAACCACGAAGGGTTCCCACAAATTTCCCCCATCAAATCCCCAAGAGCAAGGTCCCGAAAACACCCCAAGAGAATCAACAAGAGAGGGCTCCGAAAATCACCACCAAGAACAACCGGGAACAACACATCCAAACCTTGAGGAATCACGCTGAATCATCTATACATGCCACAAAGGTTCATACAAGGTCTAGCTTGCCGCCCGATCATCCAACCCTCTCACAAGATCTCACCATGAAGCTCTCAAGCCAGTCCTATGGAAATCCTAAGAAAATAGGAAGGGAAAACAGGAAAGCAAATGAACTAGGGTTCCAAGAGATTGGCTGCCATCCTCTCACCTCATGGGTTATATGGAGGCAACCGAAAGTCTAAAATACCCTTTCCTAACTACTAGGGATACAAGACCCTCAAGGGCGATTTTGGAAGTCTTCAAGTTTTCTCCAAACCGGTCAGGCTTCGAAGTGGAGGACACGCGTCGGGATCGCAAGGCTTGCGTCGAGGCTACGCAAAGTGCGGTCGCTGGGTGTCGGGGACAGCCCTGAGGGTCCCCTAAAGCAACCAGGGGAATCCTGCTTAAAACCCGCAAAAAACCAAAACGAAACAACTCTCACTTAAACACATGCACAAGGCCCGGCCCACACCGCGGTGGTCCCCACAGCCCACCGGAGTGGCCCAGTCAAGGGCTCCCTCGAGCAGGCTCCGCCCCGCTCGAGGGTACACGCCCCCCTCGAGCGGGCTCCGCCTCGCTCGAGGGTTCACCTCCGCCTCGCTCGAGGCCCCCTCACGAGCATGCCCGCCCCCGCACATGGATACGGGCATTTAATGCTCTGACGCAGTAGAGCCGTGCCATCATGCGCCTGGGAATCATGCCCCAGCGCTGTTGCGCCAACTCCCTAGGGGGAACCCATCCCCGCCACTGTGGCGGGGACTGTGCGATATGGCCAGTGTCAGCTCCGTGGCACTGCGCCGCCTACCCCCGTATGACTAACGCGCCGCGCCCTCGAAGGGGGGCCGTCCACACCCTCGAACCACTTTCTCATGAACTTGCAGGGCCAGGTCATGACGCTAGGCCGGCGGGACGCCATCCCCGCCACTGTTGGTCCTGTGCGGCCGCCCCCGTGCTCGCAACACCACGTCGGGCACTGTTACAACCACTCCGGCGCTGAGGCACGCGGGGACGGGACGCTGCCGCGCCTGCCACTCTATCCCGTACGGATCGCCGTCAACGGCTTCCTCGAGCCCGTCTGAGGATGCCACGGTCAACCACTGCGCCCCTATCCTCGAAGCTGCCACTGTTCTGGTACAGGACACACCATGATGACTGGATCGTGGCAAGGACCGTCAAGGCGACCGCCAACTCCGCGGTGCTGCACGCCATACTTCCTCATGTAGCTGAATAGTGCGGCATGCCTGTAATTCACCCTCTCTTTGGTCTATAAAAGGAAGGTGAACCCCCTCGCCGCAGGGGACATCCGGCCACGAACATCCGAAACCGCACCATGCACACACTTCTCAATTCTCCCACAACATCTGAACTCACTTCAGTCACCCCACCAGGGACTTGGAGGCCGCTCCTCCTCTCCCGCCTTGCTTGTAGCCACCCCACTACAGGCACTCTGGTGCAAAGCAATATAATGCCTCGAGCACACCACTGTTGGACGTACGGCCCCGGCCGGAACCAGGATAAAATCCCGTGTCTCTTGTTGCTTAGCACCGACCATTGAGGGATAGACCTTGGCGCTTACTACTAGTTAGTGTCGGGACTACATTCCGCACCGACACTGGGCATCCGTCCGATGGAGAAAATCTGAAGACTTCCAAAACCGCCCTTGAGGGGCTTGTATCCCTAGTTATTAAGTAAGGGTATTTTAGACTTTCGGTTGCCTCCATATAACCCATGAGGTTAGAGGATGGCAGCCATCTCTTGGAACCCTAGTTCATTTGCTTTCCTATTTTCCCTTCCTATTTTCTTAGGATTTTCGTAGGACTAGCTTGAAAGCTTCATGGTGAGATCTTGTAAGAGGGTTGGATGATTAGGCGGCAAGCTAGACCTTGTATGAACCGCTTTGGTATGTATGGATGATTCGACGTGGTTCCTCAATGCCTTGTTGTGTTGTTTGCGGTTGTTCTTGGTGGTGATTTTCGGAGCCCTCTCTTGGTGGTTTTCTCAGGGTGTTTTCAGGACCTTGTTCTTGGGGATTTGATGGGGGAAATTCGTCTGAACCCTTCGTGGTTATTTTGCCTTTGATTCCCCTCCCAAATCCGCAAGTTTAGGGGCTCGATTTTGGTGGTTTCGGAGTTCTAGGGTTAGAGGTGTTCGTGAGGGTTGACGTTCAATTCCTCTTGATTGAGTGGCTTTTGGGGACCGAGCTTCTAGCCAAGGATAGCCAACGAGGTACCCCATCTATCCCCAAAGTCTCACTTTGATCCGTGGAACGAATCGGGAGATCGATTGGAGGAAGTGTTGAGTTTTTCCCGCGGGCTGTGTTCTTCCATACTGTTCAGGCAAAAACCGGCCTGACCGGTTTCCCAAACCGGTCTGAACGGTTTCACCCTATGGGCTGTCAAGAAGGGTTTTTGAGCAAGGAAGTCTCTGTTGTGCCATGGCTTGTTTTGTTCAGATGTGGAAAGGCTCTTGAGGTGTTTTGGGTCTTTGGGGAGGTTCTGGACAAAGTCGATCTGACCTGTTTCCCCTGCCTGCGTGAGGCTAAGTCCAACAGAAGCGGTCTGACCGGTTTCAGAAACCGGCCTGAACAGTTTGGGCTGCCAGCAGCCATGTCGTGTGTGTTTCCGCTGCATGTGTGCTGTGGCTGTTGGTTGGGTCTTGCTCCTAGGTTCAGTAGCACTTCATTAGCTACGTGAACTTGGCAAGAGAAGCTTGCGGAGGTGCACGAGTGAAATCAGGTTCATAGGCCGAATTCTTGAATAGAATTTTTATCGGCTCCCATTCACTCCCCCCTCTCTGGTTCGCTGTTTCGGTCCTTCAGCCCGTGAACCACCAACCCCCCCCCCCCCCCCCGACATCATCTTTTGCGCCGGCCCACCTAGCGGTCCATATCGGCCCGCCAAGTCTTCCTCCTCCTTTTTCTCACTGATCGGCGGGTCCCACTTGTTAGTGACACCTGTTCCTCTTTCTTTTTCTCCTGCCGACGCCAGCGGACAGCGACCGGAGCCACGCCGCACCGTGAGCTCGCGGTCCTGCCCATGGCGTCGCCCCATGCCACGCTAGTAGCTATGGATGGAGGCCACACGTCTCGCGCTACATCCTCGTCAAGGACCGGGAGCGCTGCATCCTCATCACTGTGTACCACGACACGACAGACAACGACCACAAGACAAAGATGGAGATCGACGCCAACGCGGTGAACTTGTCACGCTCGGCCTACTCGCACTGAACCATCACGTCATCGATCTCATCCTGCCTCGCCTAAACCTCCCTCAGTGAGCAGCATGCATCCAAGCCTGTGCTTCTCTTTCCCCTTGTAATCCTGCCTGTGTTGACGGGAGCGTACCCCAGCGTTACGCCGCTGACCGCCGTGTTGTGCTTGAATTTGGGTGCGTACCCCTACGTTATGCCACCGGTCGTCGTGCCGCGCATGAACCTATGCTCATCGCCGTTCTGTCCGGGCTTAGCCCCGTGTACCCTCTCCTTTAGGTTCCCAAGCCTTCCCATTGAACCAAAACCCCACCTTGGTGTCCAACCGAGCCGTGCATGCTCCTGTTTCCCCTAGAACACAAGTGAGCATGGTTGGCTTGCTTGAAGTTGCAAGCTTGGCATGCACACAACCTGCTCGATGTCTTGCGCGTGAGCTATGCAATTGATCTTTACCTTGTCCTTTAGGTGTTTGATGTTATGCCGGATCAGACCCGACAAGTCTTTAGGTGACCAAGTCCCCCACCTGCTGCTATGGTTGTGTCGCATGCCTTCATGCCGTCTTGTAGGAGTGTGTCGCACGCCGCCTTGCTCGGTGTGAGACATGGGTACCCACGGGTCCCCACCGACCAGGGTCTCCGCCGTCCCTGACAAGCAGGCCCGACCTACCAGACGACCCGCCGATCTGTCCGTGGACCCTGCCTGTCCTGACGTGTGGGCCCAAGGACATGAAGACAGCTTGGAGTACAAGACAAGATAGTCCAGCTCGGATAAGCTTTCCATATTGTAACCGGCTAGGATAGATGGAAACCGACTTGTAGCCCAAGGCACGCCAGCCAATATAAGGCGGCCTGGGGCACCCCTCAAGGGCACGATCACCACGATCGCGACGTCGATTCCCTCCTCGGGGGTAGACGACTTTCCTTCCACGCATAATTCCATCACAGTGGATGTAGGGTTTTACTCTCCGGAGTCCTGAACAAGTCTAAAATCCCTTGTGTCTTTGCCATACTCGTCGAGTCTCGAGTTCATCCAAGAACTACATGTTGGGGAAGTTGGTCTTCGGAAGCCTCACCCTCGTCCGGCCACGCTGGCGACTTTCGGTCCGCGTACGGCTTCGGTCTCGCGGAGAAACCTTCGCTGTACGGGTGCTAACAAAAACGCTAATACTGCTCATGTTACGTGAGGTTTGTTGTGTAGGGATGGTCCCACATGGCGGCGCCTGCCTTCAGTGCCGAAGGCACGGATGGCTGTACTCCGGCGACGAAGGTCCGAGAGGACCAGGAACGAGGTGCGCCCGCCGGGAACATCGCGTCCGGGGCCAGTGGCAGCGCGGGCGAATTGCCCGAAGAGGTGCGACGCGTCCAGGGCAGGATCGCTACTTCGGCGCCGAAGGTGCGGCGATCCTGGACACGTGGCTGCCGCCGACGTGTAAAGTGGGCTCCGGACGAGGCAGAGACAAGGGATGCCGCGTGTAAAGGCGTTTCGGCCGTACGAAGACACGCTGGAGGCCTGTACGACGCGGGGACTTACTGTTATACCCTTGTAAAGTGTTTAAAGCAAGCTTTGTCGAGAACGAAAAAGGTGTAATTGAGGCAAATGACTATACCCGTGGGTCTCCTATAATTAGTGAACCCTTTGTAATGAAACGGACACCCAGTAATGAGAAGAGAGCACCGAAGGCTTCTGTAGTTTCTTCGGTCTTCGGTCTGTTACGAGTTCCCTTGTTTCCCTCTTATATTATTAAGTTTCCGCATTTCCTTTCTTAGTGCAAGTAGTTGTTGCGCCCTTCGCGGTAGTAAGCTAAGAGAGAGATCAGGGGGCTGTTGTGTCGGCGTCCACCCTCCGGGCCCGACCTACACCAACAGTTTGGCGCCCACCTCGTGGAAGAATTCAAGACCACATGGCTAGGACACGTTCGGCAGGCGCCGAAGCCACAACGGCTCAGGCGTCGATCCCTCCACTCGCATCGGAGCCCGCCAACCCATCTGCTTCGGCCGTCCAGCCTTCGGCGGGGACCGGTGCCGGGCCGAGCGCCCCGGAGGTAGAGCACACTGCTTCGGGGATGTTCGAGGTTAGCCTCGAGGGGCTGGGGGCTTCGGCGCAAGACATCGAGGCCCTCCGAAGGATCCGGGCCCTCATCGCTGGCAAGTCCGTGCGGGCTCAGCCTGAGCAGGAGACGCGTCCATCCTCGTCGCAGGTGTAGCCATCCCAGCACCAGGATGCGGCTCCGCCACACACCGCCTCCGACGCCATCGACTTCAACATCAGGCAGGCTGAGCGCTAAATCGCCATGCTGCAAAGCCAGATTGCTGGCGCGACGCCGCCACAGCAAGTCGCTCCGACGCCGCCCGCACCAACGCCGACGCCCGCCGCGCACGCCGCGCCGGCGACCCAAAGAAGATGCCCGGCTCACCCCCGCAGCCATGCGGTGCTCGGGCCGGATCAATGGAGGCGGCGAGAAGGATGCCTCCGAAGGGCAAAGCATAGGCCACCGCCAAGAGAGGGGGCGAGGCGCACGAGCACTTCACTCCCCGACGACCCACCACTTCGCAACGTTGTCCCGGTGTCCCCGCTCTGGGCCGAGCTCGAGAGCGCGCCGTGGCCCCGTCGATTCAACGCCAACACCCCCGCCCCGACGACGGGAGACTACGATCCCAAGGAGTTTCTGATGAAGTTCGAGGCGGAGGTGGAATCCAACGGAGGCGATGCCACTACGAAGGCGAAGGCCCTTGTGCTCGCGCTCAAGGGAGAAGTCCAGTATTGGTATGCGAACATACCGAAGGGGCATATAACATCTTGGTTCCAGCTGCGGAACAAGTTGCTGTCCAGCTTCAAAGGCATGAAGGTCGAAGAGTTGGACTCCAACGACCTCGTTAACATGTGTGTCTAGGGGGACCGCGAGTCACTGCAAGAGTACATGCACAGGGTTGTCAAGCTGACAGCGCGCGTGCCTACGGTGTCCGAAAGCAGCATCATCGACGCCATCGTTGGGGGCCTGAGGGTTGGAAACTGCCAAGATGTGCTCGACAGAGTCAAGCCGAAGTCTCTGCAAGAGTTATTTGAAGTTATGCAAGAATACTGCAAGTCTGACAAAGGCCGCCGCCGAAGGCTCGACCGGCAAACGCAAAGAAAGAAGCGGAAACAACAGGGGCAAGTGGGACCACCGAATGTGTGGCAAAATCGCCCGCCGAAGCAAGCGAACCGTCGCATCAACAACGTGTCCGTGCCCCCCGACCTCGAACCGAGCACCGGGCGGCGGCACAAGGGCGGATACAAGCATAATAGGGGGCCGAAGCCGTAGCAGCACAACCCGCCTCAGCGGGCCGGTGGCGAACGTTTCTTCTGCTGGCTCCATGGAATTGATGCCCAGCACCACACGCACCAGTGCCCCTCGGCGGTCAAGATGAAACTGGAGTGGGAGGCGGAGGAGAAGGCGAAGGCAGCAGGCATGGCCGTGAACCATGTCATGAAATACCGAGAATGCGGGTCGCTCGTGGCCCTGCCACCACCATACCATCACCAGCCCTACCAACCTTCGGCACCTGCGCATGCTTTTCACCCACCGCAACCGTATACACCTTCGGCGCCGCAGCTGCTTCCGCCACCCCCCCCACACACACACAGCAATCTTCGGTTTTCGTGCCTTCGTGGCCGAACCCGGCCGCCCACCACCCAGCACACTACACCCACACCCAACCGCCACCTCCACCCCCACCAAAGCAAGAGGCCCCTGACTCTAGCAGCTCGGGGATGACGGGCATGCTCAACATCATCAACGCGATCTCCGGCTGATCCAATGAGCCGGTGCATGAGACAAAGAGGCAACGCTAGGACTATTACCGAAGCGTGTCGCACATCTGCTCCGGCAAGTACTTTCACTTGCCATGGTCCCACGTCCCCATAACCTTCACAGTAGCTGACATCCGGCTGCAGCACTACCCTCACAATGATCCGCTCGTCATAAGGGCCAACATCGGCAAGAACACGAAGTACTACTTCGGCAATGACGTGGGGAGGATCTTGGTGGACAACGGCAGTTCAGCAGATATTCTGACCTGGCAGTGCTTCACTGGCATGGGGTTCAAGAAGGAAGACTTGAAGAAGGCAGAACACCCGCTGTACGGTTTCGGCAACAAGAAAATCGAAGCCCTAGGCAAGATTGATGTCAATGTGTCCTTCGGCCAAGACGCCACTATGAGAACCGAGGTCATAACATTCGATGTTGTTGACTTCGCATACCCGTACAACGCCATCTTCGGCCGCAACACCATCAACAAGTTCGCAGCGGTCATCCATCAAGGGTACCTGCTGATGAAGATACCAACGGCGGCGGGGGTAATCTCCGTGTACGGCAGCCAGGAGGAGGCCCGAAGAGCCGAGCGCAACACGTCGGTCCACAACAGACAAGTTCATGTCATCAATGAAGACGAGAGCAATGAAGCTGCAGCGGCCGAAGAGCAGAAAGCCGAAGCCCAAATGAGGCAGTCCATGAAGGGGGCCGAAGCTGAGCGCATGAAAGCTGTCGACGTCACGAAGACAGTCCCCCTATGCGCGGACGTGCCCAGCAGGACCGTAATGATAGGTGTCGAAATCAGCACAGAGGACGAAGACCAGATCTTGCAGTTCCTTCGTAACAATCAAGATGTGTTCGCATGGTTCAAGTCCGATCTGACAGGCGTCCATCGTTCGATCATAGAGCATGCGCTCAACACTGATCCAAAAGTCAAACCGAAGCTGCAGAGGCAGCGGCCGATGTCGGCGGACAGGGTCAAATCTGCGGAGGCCGAAGTGCAAAAACTGCTCGACGCGAGAATCATCAGAGAAGTCCAATACCCCATCTGGGTGGCAAACGTGGTGATGGTGCCGAAGAAAAACGGCAACATGCGAATGTATTGACTTCACTGAACTCAACAAGGCATGCCCGAAGGACCCTTACCCGTTGCCAAGGATCGACGTCATTATTGATGAGGCCGCCGGCTGTGACATGTTGAGCCTCCTAGATTGCTTCTCCGGCTATCACCAAGTGTGGATGCAAAGGGAAGACGAAGAAAAAACCGGATTCACAACCCACTTCGGCATCTTCTGCTTCGTCAGGATGCCCGAGGGCCTACGCAACGCCGGGTCCACCTTCAACCGCATGATGAAGCTGATCCTGGACAGTCAGCTGGGGCGCAACGCTTCGGCGTACGTTGATGACATCGTCATCATGAGCGAGAAAGAGGAAGATCACATTGCAGATCTGACCGAGACCTTCGACAACATGAGGCGAAATTGCCTCAAGCTCAACCCAGAGAAGTGCATCTTCGGCATCCGGAAGGGGCAGCTGCTGGGCTGTATGGTCTCTAAGTGGGGCATTCAGGCGAACCCCGAAAAGATTGAAGCCCTATGAAGGATGCAGCCTCCGAGCACTAGAAACGAAGTCCAAAGGCTCATAGGCAGAATTGCCTCGCTGAACCGTTTCATCTCCAGAGCCGCCGAACGAAGCCTTCCTTTCTTTAAAGTGCTTCGAGCAAATTCAACTTTTCAATGGGGCCCAGAGCAACAACAAGCCTTCGACGACCTCAAGAAATACCTTGAAGATGCAGCAGTCATGACCAAACCGTCGCCGAAGGCTGAACTACTGTTGTACATCGCTGCAACCGACACAGCGGTTAGCGCAGTGCTTGTGGAAGAGCGCAAAGAGGCAGACGCTCTGAGGCAATTCCCTATATATTATGTCTCCGAAGCTCTGAGCAGCTCAAAACTTCTCTACTCTGAAATGGAGAAGATGGCATATGCTGTTGTGATGGCAAAGAGGAAACTTCGGCACTACTTCCAGAGCCACAACGTTTCGGTGCCTACAGCTTTCCCCCTCCGGGACATGTTCGAGAACAAGGAGTCAACGGGCAGGATGGGCAAGTGGGCCTCGGAGTTGGCGGAGCACGTCATAAGCTTCGTCGCGCGCAACACGATAAAGTCTCAAGTCCTCGCTAACTTTGTAGCCGATTGGACGCCTTCGGCGCCGAAGGGGGAAGCAATAATTACAGAGCCGATATGGGAAGTCCAGTGTGATGGTGCATACTGCCACCTTGGGTCGGCGGCCGCAGCAGTCCTAAAGTCCCCTTCGGGCATCAAGCTCCGATATGCCTTGTGGCTGAACTATGACAACTGCACAAACAACGTGGCAGAATACGAAGGCCTGCTGCTCGCGCTTCGGAAAGCCAGAGCCGTAGGCGTGTTGACGGTTAATAATTGTATCAAAGTTCGTTTGTGACTCGCAAGCGTACAATTCTCCCGTCGTAGTCAAGGGACCCTTCTTCCCTCGAGTGGTGAACCCAAGGAATCGAATCCGTGGAACAAATGTGTGACGCAAAACTTAATCTAATAAAGCCAAGTAACTTCAATCTTCGATAAAAGAAACCCTAATGCATCTAGATAAGAACACAAAACAAAGATAAATCTAATCTACTAAAGAACGGGGAAAACAAAGTAAGATTGGGTAGATAAACCGATCTAGAGGGATCGGGGTAAGCCTTTTGTTGAAGTTCCAAGCAAGAGAAGAAGTAGCAAATCGAATCTTAATAGAAGCCTCTTTAAATCGTGGTTTCCCGTCCAAATCCGAAAACATCCGCCTTTCGAGACCCCCGTTCTGTCACAACGTATCCCTATTCATGCGGGGAGCTTAGGGCGAGTCAAAAGACAAGTCGAGATTCTTTCGGAAGATCCGGCGTGTACCTCTAGCCACCGCGGCTACAAGAACACCCTATGTAATCTATCACGCGAATAGAATTGGAATAAGCAAAGCCGATCGAAAAACGAAATCTTCGAGGAAACACTTGATCGCTAGGAAAAGATTCAACTTGATAATTCAACTATAACAATGATACATACACAAGATCACCACCGAATCCTTCCTTGATCTTGCTTCTAGCTCCGGGAACTCCGACGTGGTCTTCCGTGCAAGGTTCCCACGTCGGCTAGGGAACCCCTAGTCAACTAGCTCGACCCTCTCCTCTCCGAGATGGTGTCCCTCTCTTCTCTCGCTCCTCGGCGGCCGATGACGAATTCTTCTCTCGCGTGGCTCTCGGTCGGGGGGCTATAAATAGCCCGATTGGCGGCTAGGGCAAAGGAGGGGGGCGTTTGGGCCCTAAATGGGCTCCGGGCCGACCGGATCGGGCCGGCCGGCCCGGGCCCATTTAGGCCCGGCCCCGAGGGCTCCTTCGCTCCACGTCGGTTCCCTTGCTTCCGGATGTTTCCCCCTTCTGCATGTAGGTCCATGTCGTCGGTTTCTCTCCGAATTGGACTCAACTCCTTGTCTTGCAAGATTCAGCACTTTTCTGGTCAGGTCCCTGGAGTCTGTCGTCTTCTCGGATCAAGTCCCCAGCTTCTTGGAGTTAAGTTTGCTTCATTGCATGACTTGTACGGGGCTTCAAGGTCTTGTCATGAGGTGCTTGATGAACTTATCCCGAAAGTCTTGCATTCAACACTAAAACCCTGCATAAACATTAAACTCCAAAACCGACATGCACACGTGAACTTGTTATACCACGGGGGTTAGTACCAATGGATAAGGTATAAAACTCATGCCAACACCGAAGGTAAACTCATGGCTAGGTTGACGGATTTTCACCGTCAACATCTCCCCCCATGCTTAAACCTTGCTCGTCCTCGAGTAAGCCTTCGATGGATATCATCATTGCCAAACAATGTTTAAACTTTGCACTTGATCACACATGAGAAAACATAATTCTCTCAAAATTTTAATTCATTAAAGTTCCATAATGTACTAGCCTTTATCTCTACGGAGGGTAGATTCTTATTAAGCTTATCCCACAAGTATTAACATGCTCACAAAGTTTTAAATAGATCTCAGAATTTTTGAAATAAAGAACGAGATGAAGAAAAGCTAAACCAAGTTCACAAATTTAAATCATCTTGTATATTGCTCATGAACTCTCATCTCACTTGTCTCTCAAGCCTATATATTCTACTCCTTTCCCTCTCATATATATGTGGTAGGCTTTATATGGAGCTTTGGGAAAGTTTAGTCCTAACAAGATTTTATAAATGAGGTGTTGTCAAAACAAGACAAGCTTCTTATGGTCTTACCGAGACTCGTCAAAAAGGTCATTGGAAAATAATGTTAAATCAAGGAGGGGAAAGAGAAAATACACACACTTTTAGATGAGTGGACATGTGCAAATGGCAAAGAGTGATCCCGAGGCACAAAGGAAGTCCTCGTTATCGGATTGCACATGGTTGGAAAATGAGAATGGATCTTTTTAACTTGAAGCCTTGAATGCACTCTTAGAGAACCGGGGAGTTCACTTTACGCACATATATTTTTTTCTCTTTCTCATATTTCTCATTCTTTTCTTTCTTTCTTTCTTTCATTATATAAATTTTTTTCTTTCTGCACCTTGAAAGTCACGCATATCGCCGAATTTTTTTTCTTTCATCATTATTTCATTATATATATATATTTTTTTAAAATACTCCCTTTTTGAACTCTAAAACTGCACCGTACCTACCTCCTCCCCCATGCTTAGACGTTGCTCGTCCTCGAGCAAAGAGGCGAAAAATAAGGTAGGTACCGGAAATATTCTTCCTTGGAGAGATACTTGAAATCTTCAATGTTGGCACCGTCTTGCGATCTTCCTTGAATTGATGATCCATTCTCAACGATAGGTTGTGGTCAAGGAGGTAATCACAAAAAAAAATGATATTTGGTTTAAGGGTGGATATCCGGCGAAGTTTGTGAGATCTCCGATGCGGGGATACACAATGCACGGATAAAAGGCTAGCAAAAAGATAGATACACAAAAACGGAATGACCAGCTTTCTTAGTCTCGGGCCAGAGAAATCATGGCCTGCAATAACTCACTCAAAAATAAATCTTGTACACTAAGGTTTACGCACTCAAATATATATAAGGCTTTGGATAGGTTGAGCAACACACAAGTGATATTTGTGACAAGGTTAGCGATATTTTTGAGCATAAAAGACATCTTTAATCTATTCATAACTTGAGAGCACATAAAACACTATGGGTCTTTATTTTAATCATAACCTCCGCTGAAAATTAAGCTAGCATTTAAATAAATTCAGATTTGTATTTTTAAGAGAGCACTAGTTTAAACATGCATAAATCAATTACAAAGATGAACAAAGCTGCAATTATAATCATATATCATCATGGCACGAATTTTGTAACTTTTCCAATGATATAATCAAGGTGGTGTCTTTATTAATGATGACATCAAGTTGAAATACATACTGAAAATAAACAAACATGCTTGCTGAAATTTAAAAAAAACAGAAAACACTACGCAAACACACATAAGCAAAAGCTGAAAATTACAGAGAAAAAGAAAAGAAAAGAAAACTAAAGTTCCTAAATCTTCTAGTCCTCCGCCGGTGGTTGATGTTGATGATCTTGATAATAATACCCTTGCTCATAATATGATTGGACATTCCCTCCGACGAATTGATTTGGCTCCACGAGGTGAAGGCGTCCGAGCTCGAAGGCAATATTTGCATTTCCTTCACCAAGTTGAGCTGCGTTAGATTGGATGGCTGCGATGTTTTGAGCATTTCTTGCAGCATACCCTCCAATTATGGCCATGCTTTGTTGTGGTTGGGGATGATGAGCGTAGGACTCCGCGAAGTTAGCGTTGGGCACAACTTAATTTTGTGGGGGTACCGGTGCACCACTCCCCCATGCTTGCTCTTGTGGCCCTCCATAATAACTTGGCGGAGGAGGGATCCCGCCGAATGGTTGCACATTGGGTTGTGCTCCACTCGCTTGTGCGGAGGATGTTCCCTCCTCTACGATTCTTCCTCTTTTGTTCTTCCTTGCAGGGACAAGGAGTCCCTCTTCCAACCAATCTTCCCCTCCCTTCGGTGAAAAGCCTAAGCCTCTCATTCGGAAGGGGTAAATTCACTATGGCCAACCGATAACCTCCTCTCTCATCTCCACTAATGTATTTGCCTTGCCGCAAATACTCAATACCGAGAGAGGTACCACGCAAAAGGTGGTCGGGGTTTCTTGCGATCCCCGGCCGCAAGGAAAAGGCCAACATGGAGAGGTAACACCCCGAACCAATATTACCCGCCCCCGATGTTGCTTCACAACACCAACGGTTGATCATGAGGTAAGAGGGGTCTATTGGCTGCCTGGCAATTAAAGCCGAGTATAGCCAATTCAACTCCGTGTCGGTCACCTTTGTCTCCTTCATCCTCCCCAATACCCTCTTGCACATCCAAGAGTGAAATATCCGGATAATGGGGTTGCGGATGCAATTGCGTTGTTGATGGGCTTCTCCGGAGATCATGTTCCAAAATCCCGCTAACATGCCGGTGGCACGTCAACTTTCTCCGAGCTCCCTTGTGGAATCCAAGCAGCTCCCTAACGTGCTCGTAGGGAACCACTTGTTGGACTCCCTCCAAACGGAATGACAAGCTTTGCACCCCATCATCATCAATGATGGGTGCAATAGTCATCAAAATTTCCAAGGCGAACCCCAAATGGGTGTCCACCGATACTCCGTTGGGGAACTGCACCCATCCAAGGTGCCCCAACATATAGTATATGTCGGTGCCAAAACCCAAGGTGTAGAGTGCTTGGTCGTCGAACTCGACGTTGGGCACAACCCTCTTCTCAAGATTAGAGAGCCTCTCCTCCTCTTCCGCCGACAAGATGATGAAGCCGTACGAAGAGTATGTCGGGGTGTAAGGAGGTGGCGCGGTTGAGCGAGTCGATCGTCGTGGTGGCGCGGGTTGCTCCTCCGTGTGCCCACGAGGTTCGGTAAACCTCATGGAAGTGCTTCTTGCAGCCCTCATACCACCAAGGAGGAGAGCATCGTTCCTCCTCGGTGGTGCCGTATCCGTCTCCATGCTCCGGGAGACTCGGAAACCGAGTGCCTCCTCGAAGACGTGGTTGATGACGGCTTGGACGACGACGAACTCTTCTTCTTGGAGAAGAGACTTGTGGTTTTCTTCCACATGGTTGCTACACTCTTTTCTTCAACTAAAACTCCGGGTTGCAACCGGTAACTAGGCACTTAAACTCTTTGCTTCGGATGTGGACTTTGAGTGGATTAAGGATGTGGATTTTTTCTTGAGCTATCAAGCTTGGGAAGGTTGGCTATGTCTACGGAGGTTTTGAGCACACAAACTTGAACACACAAACAAGGGAAGGAGAGGGAAGCTTGCTCGCGAACGGGAGCCGGGGGGCTCCTTAAGTAGGTGAGGCCGGCCGGCCCAGGCTGGCCGGCCTGGGGGCCTCCTAGCTCCTCCCCGCCGCATCTTTCTTCCAAAGACGATCATTTCGCCTCCGCAACTTTCCCCGCCCGCGTGCTCCACGAGTTGCACCGCCCAAACGCTCTCGTTCACTCCTTTTCTTGCATTATTGGTCCTTCCACTTGATGCTCCATGCTTTGGGTCATGTCCATGCTCCCTAGCTCCACTTGCTTCACATGCCACCATGAAATTCCTGCAAAGTTGATGCTTGCTGCCCACCATGCTTGTCCTTTGCATGTGGAATTGGTGAAAGTTGATAAAAGGGAATCCAATGGTGCATGCATGATTAATTCAAACTAGATTGCCTCTATTAAGGTGTGTTTAAGGTTAAGCACTCCTCTAATTCGAATTTTAAAATATTTTTCAGAGCCATGCAAGAGCTCAAACATAATTTTAGAGAAGTTTTTAAACCATTAAAAACAAATGTAAGTCGAAAATATTTTTCGACTACGTTGATTTCGGTCTCACCGGTATAGTTTGCCTTCATCGGTTGAGAGCAAACATTTCCCGGCTTGATCATGGGGGCATAGGTTTAGGTTCTAATTTTGGCTAAATAAGAAAGATTTTGAATGAAACAAAATTAGAATAGGCTTAGAAAAAATTCTAATCCTAGAGAAACCAAGGATATAGATTTTTAAAACCAAACAAAAGTTTTGATTTCTAGGTTCACGCGAGTTCTACCACGTGCTGAATTTTATTAACACTTAAATATAAATCGTGGCTCTACTCGTGTGGTTTTAGCATGAAAAATAAGTCAACCTCAGCACCATAATGAGGGTGAAAGGTTGAGTTAGGTTCTGAAATTATTTGGTTGAGGTTTCTCGAAAAGAAAAGAACAAACAAGCACATAGGAGGGTTCATGCAAAGGGTTTATGATAAAGCAAACATTCAATCAAGAATTATGTCTCTAATATTGTTCAACCACTTCTAAGTCTAATGTCTTTGCATAATAAAACTCAAAAACTAAATTATTAAAAATACTCGAAAAACCTGGAATCGGGTTGTCCTCCCGTAGCTTATTCTTGACTTGACGAAACGGGTTGCCTCCCGCCTAGCGCTTCGTTTATAGTCTATAGCTAGACTTCTTCACTTGATTACTCCGGATCAACGCTCTTTACGGGCGTTGCAATCTTGGGTACCCACTTCCGCACCATCTTGGGCGCGGGCTTGTCTTCCGGCTTAGTTGGCTTAGTCATTTTTTTGGTCTTCACAGGCGGCTTCTCTTCCTTTGTCTTGACGGATGCAACACCTTCTTTGATTTTCTTTACGTTCATTTTTTTCGGCTCCTTCTTTTTCAGCCCCTCCGTTTGTTTTGGTTCTCCCTTCACTCCAATCATGTTGCATGCCTCAATCCTTGGACGGAACTTGAAGGAACTCCTTTCTCCGTTGATATCGAACATGATCTCCCCCTTGCCAACATCAATAGTAGCTCCCACGGTCTTGAGGAACGGCCTCCCTAGGATGAGCGGCGGCTTCTCCCTCGCTCCCATCTCGAGCACAACGAAGTCGACGGGGACGAAGTGGTGTCCAATCTTCACGGGTACATCTTCGGCAATGCCTAAGGGATAGCGAATGGAGTTGTCTCCCAACTCCAAACATATTCCCGTAGGCTCCATTGGTAGGCGTAGCTTCTCGAACACATCCCTCGGCATGACGCTTACACTAGCTCCAAGGTCGCATAACGCCTTCTCGAAGTTGAAAGAACCAACTGAACATGGAATGGTGGGGCACCCGGGGTCTTTTTGCTTCTCTAGCCCATTAGCAATAGCTGCACTACACTCCTCGGACATCTTGACATGGTCTACCCCGAGTGTTGCTATCTCATATTTATTTGCAAGTATGTCTTTAAAGTAACGAGAATATGTAGGTACTTGTAGGGCATCTAGTAATGGCATGTTGATGCTAAGTCTACGCACAACTTCCACAAACTTCTCAAAGTGGTTGTCAAGTTTACCTCGGAAGTAGCGTGGCTTGAGTTGCGGTATCCTCGTGTCTTCCTCCGGCATCTCAAATTCGGGTTCCTCGGTGACGATCCCCGTAACCTTCTCTTTAGCAGCTCCTTCCACCTCGGTGGATGGTTTAAGCTTCCTTGCTCCCGCGGAACGTTCCGGATCTTCGGTCTCCTTCCCCGAACGTGTTTGAATGGCCTTCGCCGATTCGGGACATTTGGGTTGTCCCGAAGCTTCCCTTCATCATTAGTAAGGCGCCCCGCAAGTTGTCCCACTTGCGTCTCGAGCATCTTCATCATGTTGAGCACTTGATGATTGGAACTTCCGACCTCCGTCACTTTGCTATCGATGTTCTCCAACACCTTGTCTATGGTCTTGAACTTGGTGACCGTGTCCTTGTTGATCTTAGCTTGCTCATCCATGAACTCCTTCAATTGTATACGAAGCGGAACCGCGTTAGGAATAGATGAGCTTGCATTAAATTGAGGCCTACCTTGCCCGTAGCGGAAGTTCGGCAATTCTCCCTTCCTCATGTAGTCGAGCACTTTGGGTTCCTCCGGACAATCTTTGCGGACATGGCCATACTCTCCACATTCTTCGCATGTGGACCTTGCTTCGGCGGCCTTCAAGTCTTGAGCCTCTTTCTTTTCCATCTCCATCTTCTCCAACCTCCTCATGAGCGAGTCGATCTTGCCTTCAAGTATGTTCTCCTTCTCCACTTGCAAGACTCCTTTGACGTTCCCCGTGGGTTGAACCGGATGTAGGCGCCCGGACGACGCCCACGTGTCATTATCCGTGACCTTCTTGAATAGCGTGAAAGCTTCTGTCGGTGTAAGCTCGATGATAGATCCTCCCGCCGATGCATCGATGATCGTCCATGACGCCATGGTGAGTCCTTGATAGAACTTTTGCACGAGGTCTTCTTTCGGGAAATTGTGATGTGGAACCGCCCGGGTGTACTCGTTGAAGCGCTCGAATGCCTCCGAGATAGTTTCTGTAGGATATTGAACAAAGGTGGCAATCTTATTACGCAAACTTTGAGTTTTACCCGGTGAGTAGTATTCCTTAATGAAAGCCTTCATCAACGTGTTCCAATTTTGCACTCGTCTCCGCCGGTTGAGAGTGGAACCATTGCAAAGCCTTCCCGAGTAGTGAGAACGGAAAAAGCCTTGCCCTCATTTGATCTTGAGTCACCCCATCCATGTTGAAAGTCTGACATAGTTGAATGAATGCTTGGAGGTGAAGGTTCGGATCCTCTTTGCCGGTGAAGGGTGAATGTTGCACCATGCGGATGGTTGAGGTCTTGATCTCGAACGGTCTTCCGATCTCCTCGAGGTTCAAGATTGGTAGGTCGATGATGTCTGGGGTGCATAGCTCCCCAATCTTGCGTTCTTGCGGTGGTTGGTCACCCATTGGTGGAGGTCGATTCTCCCGCGGACTTTGAGGTGGTGAATTCTTCGGAGATTCCTGCGATCCTTTGTCTTCCGACTCCGAATCTACAAAATCCAGCTTTTTAGCTTGATGTGCTTCACGTCTCCTTACCCTGTAAAGTTTTTCTGGATCATCCACAAAATTATTGGGTTTGTTGGAGAGGTAGCCGTCCATCTCCTGTTAGGGTTAGCAATAAACAAAGTATGCAAAAACTAGAAAGTAAAAACAAATCTATAAAAACTAGAGTTAGACAAACTAGATTAGATGTATTTTGAGGATGATCAAAATTTAGTAGATGCAAAAAAAGAAAAACAAAAAGAAAACTGAAAATTACAAAAAGGCAATAAAAAATCAAATCTTGATCACTTGTTCCCCAAGCAACGGCGCCGGAAAAAGGGGCTTGTTGACGGTTAATAATTGTATCAAAGTTCGTTTGTGACTCGCAAGCGTACAAGTCTCCCGTCGTAGTCAAGGGACCCTTCTTCCCTCGAGTGGTGAACCCAAGGAATCGAATCCGTGGAACAAATGTGTGACGCAAAACTTAATCTAATAAAGCCAAGTAACTTCAATCTTCGATAAAAGAAACCCTAATGCATCTAGATAAGAACACAAAACAAAGATAAATCTAATCTACTAAAGACCGGAGAAAACAAAGTAAGATTGGGTAGATAAACTGATCTAGAGGGATCGGGGTAAGCCTTTTGTTGAAGTTCCAAGCAAGAGAAGAAGTAGCAAATCGAATCTTAATAGAAGCCTCTTTAAATCGTGGTTTCCCATCCAAATCCGAAAACATCCGCCTTTCGAGACCCCCGTTCGTCACAACGTATCCCTATTCATGCGGGGAGCTTAGGGCGAGTCAAAAGACAAGTCGAGATTCTTTCGGAAGATCCGGCGTGTACCTCTAGCCACCGCGGCTACAAGAACACCCTATGTAATCTATCGCACGAATAGAATTGGAATAAGCAAAGCCGATCGAAAAACGAAATCTTCGAGGAAACACTTGATCGCTAGGAAAAGATTCAACTTGATAATTCAACTATAACAATGATACATACACAAGATCACCACCGGGATCCTTCCTTGATCTTGCTTCTAGCTCCGGGAACTCCGACGTGGTCTTCCGTGCAAGGTTCCCGCGTCGGCTAGGGAAACCCTAGTCAACTAGCTCGACCCTCTCCTCTCCGAGATGGTGTCCCTCTCTTCTCTGCTCCTCGGCGGCCGATGACAAATTCTTCTCTGCGTGGCTCTCGGTCAGGGGGCTATAAATAGCCCGATTGGCGGCTAGGGCAAAGGAGGGGGCGTTTGGGCCCTAAATGGGCCTGGGCCGACCGGACCGGGGCCGCCGGCCCGGGCCCATTTAGGCCCGCCCCCGAGGGCTCCTTCGCTCCACGTCGGTTCCCTTGCTTCCTGGATGTTTCCCCCTTCGCATGTAGGTCCATGTCGTCGATTTCTCTCCGAATTGGACTCAACTCCTTGTCTTGCAAGATTCGAGGCACTTTTCTCGGTCGGGTCCCCGGAGTCCGTCGTCTTCTCGGATCAAGTCCCCCGCTTCTTGGAGTTAAGTTTGCTTCATTGCATGACTTGTACGGGGCTTCAAGGTCTTGTCATGAGGTGCTTGATGAACTTATCCCGAAAGTCTTGCATTCAACACTAAAACCCTGCATAAACATTAAACTCCAAAACCGACATGCACACGTGAACTTGTTATACCACGGGGGTTAGTACCAATGGATAAGGTATAAAACTCATGCCAACACCGAAGGTAAACTCATGGCTTTGTTGACGGATTTTCACCGTCAACAAGGCGCAAGGAGGCTTGTCATCTTGACAGACTCCGAACTTGTTGCCTGCCATATTGGGAAAACTTACAAGGCAAAGAACCCGGATATGATGAAGTACCTGCAGGCTGTCCGAAGCATGGAAAAATTCTTCATCGGCATCACAGTGAGAAGTTTTCCTAGGAATTATAACAAGGAGGCCGATGCCATCGCAAAGGCAACCGCACTACTCGAGCCCCTGCCACCGGATGTCTTCTATGAAACGACCACCTCGAAATCCGCCGCCGATGAAGCAGCACCCCCAAGTTTGTGAACGCCATACGGAGTGAGGACTGGCGCGCCCCAATAGTGGCGGCGCTCAAAGGTTACTACGAGGCCGAAGATGGGGTCATCAGTAAGAGAGTGGCCATCAGGGCGAGAAACTATCACCTCGTCGACGACAACTTGTACCGAAGAGGGGTGTGTGCCCCACTGCTAAAGTGCATATCGGCCACCGAAGGCAAACACCTGCTTCACGAAATCCACAGCGGCATGTGCTCACACCACCTCGGCACCAGGGCATTAGTACAGAAGGCTTTCCTCCAGGGCTTCTACTGGCCTTCGACGGTCGCAGATGCCCATGATATAGTGCGCCATTGTCCAGAGTGCCAGCGCCATGCGCCCTACAGCAAGTTCGCTTCCAACGAGATACAGCTGTTACCACCGGTGTGGCCCTTCGCCCGGTGGGGTATTGACATCGTCGGCCCGCTACCCACGGCACCCGGAAACTACACTCACGCAGTTGTGGCGGTCGAATATTTCTCCAAGTGGGTTGAAGAGAAGTCGTTATTGAGTATCACTTCGGCAACCATTCAGAAGTTCTTTTGGCAGAACATAGTGTGCCGCTTCGGCGTCCCCCATGAGGTCATAGTGGATAATGGCAAGCAGTTTGACAGCGCGGAGTTCAAGGAATTCTGTGCATACTTGGGAACGAAGTTGTGCTTCGCTTCGGTCTACCACCCGCAGTCCAACGGGGCGGTGGAGCGGGCCAATGGGATCATCTTCGCTGGCATCAAGAGGAACATCACTGACCTGCCTAAGAGCAAATGGGCCGAAGAATTACCGAGGGTAATCTGGTCCCACAACACCACCACATCCAGAACTACCCAGTTCTCACCCTTCAAACTGTTGTACGGGGAGGAAGCCATGTTGCCCGAAGAGCTATGCCTGGGCACCTGGAGGAGCACACCCTCCGGAGATGAAGACCTTAAGGCGTCGGTTCAGAACATTGAGGAGGTCCGCCTACAGGCAGCCACAAACTTGTCGGCCTACCAAGACGAGACCCGAAGGTGGAAAAACAAGAAGATCAGACCAAAGCTCATACGGTCAGGGGACCTGGTGCTACGCAAGGTGCCGAAGGGCAAACTGAAGGGCAAGATGCATGGGAAGTGGGAAGGCCCGTTCATAGCGACCGCGACCGCAAACGAAGCAGCGTTCAAGCTGCGCCGGCTAACTGGCGACGAAGACCCATACACCTGGAACGTGGAAATGCTTCAGAAGTACTTCGTCTGAAGCAACTGCGAGTTTTTAGCGTAGTTTTGAGTTTCAATAGTTTATTTTTCTCTTAAGTCATGGTAACGAGTCTATATCTTATGTACATTAAAGTAGTGGGGGATGTACTCTTTTCCTCATGGGGGAGGCTTCGCGGTTCCCCTCCGGATCCGCGAAGTGTGAGGTTTTTAACGAGGCGGCCCCTTGTACCCCTTTGTTCCTGACATATAATATAAGTTAGTTTTCCCCCACCCCTTCGTGTCCAGTCTATTTTCTCTTCAAGAATGCTTTCGCCACTTTGTCGAAGCTAGGCCACCACTTTGGGGGGCCTAGTCTCCGAGGTGGCCTTCGGCGGAGTAAGTGACAACCTAGGCACGGATCGCCTTGGGGGCGCGCGCGCCAAGCCTATCACTTATCGTCGTGACCGAAGAGAAAAACCGCTTGACGCGGAACGAGGCCACGATTCGGCCGGAGTAAACGCACGCCTGGAGCGATGCGTCGGTCCTGATTTGACCGAAGAGAAAAACCGCTTGACGCGGAGCAAGGCCACGATTCGGCCGGAGTAAACGCACCCCTGGAGCGATGCGTCAGTCCTGATTTGACCGAAGAGAAAAACCGCTTAACGCGGAACGAGGCCACGATTCAGCCGAAGTAAACGCACGCCTAGAGCGATGCGTCGGTCCCGATTTGACCGAAGGAAAAGATCGCTTGACATGGCACAAGGCCACGATTCGGCCGGAGTAAGCGCACACCTGGAAGCGATGCGTTGGTCCTGATTTGACCGAAGGGAAGCCCGCTTCACGCGGTACACACCCCCGATTTGGCTTGAGCAGGCGCACTAAAAAGGCCTCTCGGCGCAGCACGAAACGGCTATGTGGACAAAGAAAAACACACATCCTGTGCAAGTTGCGTTTGGAGGGGAAGTGCGGTGCCGCTTCGTCTCAACGTACTCAGGGGCAGTCTCGATCGAACAAGCAGCGAACGCAACACCGAAGCATGCAAGAGATGGGCACAGGCACCCTTCGTTTCATTCCCGTATCACATTTTCAACATACAGTGTACTTCGCGACAACAATACAACTTTACAAGGGAAAAAACAATGCAGTTACAATACACATCGTCTCGAACACTAAATTTACAAATCCGTAGGCAGAAATTCGCTCCGGGCATACCGCGAACACTTCCGGGGGGGAGTTCCGAAGTCCTGTGCTTCAAGTCTTCACGGCAGCCCGTAGCTACACTTAGCAATCAATCTTCGTTTAGCACGTCTTCACAGATCTCGTCGATCAACCGAAGATACGCCATATCTATAATCTCCAGAGCCATCTCCCGAAGCTCGCTGTCGGTAGGCATCCGTCCTGCACCGAAGTCGGGATTAGAGTCAGTGCGCAGGCGATCATTCCGTCTCCACCTTCACGGCCGCGAAGCTCTTCGACGAGGCGTCAGGAATTAAATATACATACTCGGCCGGTCCAAGGACCCCCTCCTCGATCGGCTCTACTTTTGGAACAACCCCTTCGGTCACGAAGGGGTCCACTGAGTTTCGCTTAGCCGCCCTACGGGCGGCTCGCTCTCTAAGAATAGCATCCCGATGGACGGGATCCTTCGAAAAATCCGCAAAAAAGCGTTTAGCGGCTTCGTTGTGAAGGCGGTAACGCTCCGCACGATACGACAAAAACTCGACGTACGAAACATTGGGGTGGCGAATGCTAAACTTCGTCCAAACATTCGGCGCGACAAAAAGAGAGTTAAGGGGCAGAGTTGAACTGCTCGCACCTTCGGCCCTCTGCGCAGGAACCACCGAAGGCACCGTACATCAGTTTACTTTACAAAAATTCATCCCACCAAGGGGAGAGTGTTTCGCTCCTTTACAAGGCCTAGACTGGCGCGGTTCAGACCTCGGCACCTTGGGCGACGATGGGGGCTTCGCTCAGCACGGCGCTCGCTTCGGTGGCCTCGACCGACGCGACGGCTGCGTCGACCGCCGGCTCCGCGGGTCCTTCGCCTCCGGGGAGAGCGGCGGCCGGCGGCGCGGCCTCAAGTTCCGCTGCGTGTGCCGCCTCCGAAGCGTCTGCCGCAGCGTCTTCCCCCGCGGGGACGGCGGCCGCAACGACGTCGCCAGGGGCAGGCGCAAGCTCTTCCTCGGCAGCAGGAGCAGCTTCAAGGCCGGTGGGCACGAAAGGGGCAGTCCCGGCGGCAGCCTCGGCACGCTCGCCCTCAGTCGCGGGTTCCGGCGCGCCTTCCCCGTGCCCTTCTTCAGTAGTGGGAGCCGTCATGTCTTCGGCGGTGCCAGCTTCGTCGTCAGGAACGCCGGTGGCCTCACCTTCCTCCCGTGCCGCAGCTTCAGGGCCCCCAGTGGTGATAAGAGGAACGCCAGGCATGGCGATCCAATCCCCCTCCGTCATGAACTGGGGTAGGGGCGGAGTGCCGCCGAACCGAACCCGGATGCGGTCGTAAACACGCTCTTGCAAACGAGGCCTTATCTGCAGAAAAGCGAGGGCAATGCGTCAAAATACTTGTGAGAATGTACCTTTAACGAAACCTTAGACGAAGGGCAGAAGCAGCTTCGGCGTACCTGATTACTAAGGCGAGCAGACTCGTCCAAAGTGAGACGATACCCGCGCTGGGCGAAGAAGGTGTTCATGAAATTTTTCGCGAGGTTCTTGGGGAGCACCGGGAGCTGCCCAATGTCGAGGTCCGCGTCGGTGGGCCACTCGAAGTTCTCCTTGGTAAGCCGACGAAGGTCGCTTTTGCTGATCGTCTTCTCCGACGATGGACGGTTCGAGGGCACCAGCGAGCACACCGAATACGCCAGCGTGCGAACCCCCACCGCGGCCCCGAGCTCTCCGAAGATTTTCGTGTTCGTGGAGATAAGGTCGAAGCAGGCATTCACCCACTCATAATACGACTCGACGGTGCACCGGGGGAACGGGATAGGCGGTGCGCTGAGATTGCACTGATCCAGCAGCTGCAGTATATCGTTCCGAAGGGCCTCTGCGCTCCGAATATGATCTGCATGGTACCGCTCCAGCGCCCCGCTCAGCTCGCTCGACTCTTTCCGCGCTTCGGCCAACTTGGCCTCCCTGTCGGCAAGCTGAGCGTGTAAATCCTCCTTGGCGCTGCTTAGGGTCTCCATGTCGTGGCGCAGCGTTGTGAGGACAGTTTCGGAGGATTTCGACGTGTCTTCTTTCTCTTGCTGCAGCCTCCGGGCGCGCTCTTGCTCCGCAGCCAGTCGCCCCTCCAGCTCCGCCACACGGCTTTCAAGCGAGGAGACGGCGGCCACCGATCTCTCCTTCGACTCCTTGCTCTCCTGCTCTAGCCTTCGGGCGAGGCATCGCGACGCGATGAAAGCCTTCAGGGACAGATCCCCACACGCCGTCGTGAGCTCAGCTGCGGTAAGCTTCCCAAAGTATTCCTCTTCATGAGGTATGGCGAAGCTTGCCCCGGCCTCCTCCAGGAACTGGCGTTCGTGCCCACCACTCGTCAGCCCCAAGAAACGGATCGTCTTCCCGCCAATCAGCTTGGCTTCGGCGGGAACTTGAAGACGGACAGCGGCGGCGCGGGGCTCCTCAGGCGTCACCCGGTAGCTGCTGCTCTCGGGCTCCTCGTCCTCCCCTTCCTCCGCTTCGGCGACGACGTCATCCTTCTCGGAAGGAGGGGTCGAAGGGGAGGCGGATTGCTCGGTGCCACCGGAGGACGTGTCGGACGAGCTGCTGGAGGTGGAGCTGGAATTATCCTTCTCTTGTGGGGCTTCGGCGCCGAGGGCGACGGGGCTCGGCTTTCGCGGTGCGTCACCAACGGAGGACACGATGCGAACGTCGCTGTCATCGTCACTGTCTTTTTCTTGCGGGCTGAGGGGGACAAGCAGCGGCCCGGCGGCTCCCTTTTCGGCCCTCGCCAAAGGCGCGTCCGAAGGCGCGGCCGCGCGCAGCGGCGATCACATCCTCGACGAGGCCCGTCTCCACGTCGACGACACGAGTCCTCTTAGGGGATGGGGGGCGAGTCCGCCGGCCGCCCGCCCCCGCTTCTTCCGGGCCTTCCCTTCGGCGGCGGCGATGGCCGCGGCGGTGCGCTCCTCCTGCTGGTCTTCTGCGGAGCGGCGCGCGGTGAAGTTGCTGTCTCCTCAGCGTCCGCTTCGGCGGCCGCAACTGCCGTGGCTTTCTTCTCGGCCGCCTCGTGGTGCTTGGCGAAACGGACGCGCTCAGGAGGAGTGATCTTGAAGAACCCGAATACTCGGTTTGTCCGAGATCCGTTCAGCTCAGCGACAGTGTCTTTATACTCCTTCGGCGAGACGGGGCCGAGGATGAAGTCCCCGTGCGCCTCCACCTTCCTTCTCCTCAGCACTGCGGGCAAATAATCTTACTCGGTCAGCATTGTATTCACCAGGAATGTAGCTAGTGAAAAACCCTCCGAAGGACCCCAAGTAACTTACATTCGGCGGTGAAACCAAAGACCTTCGTCCAGTCAGGGCAGGGAATGCCCCCGATATCCTCCGCCCACTCATCGTCGGCCACGGACCAGCCGTCCACCAACGGGCACACGGGGATGCTGCGGTACTCCTCCACGATGTCGCGCGTACCGTACTTGCGCGCGAACCGGCATAGCATTATTACGAACTCGTCGCCTTCGGGGCACGAAGGGTTCTTGGCGTAGGACTCGTGGAGGGGCGGGAGCTCCTTCGTGGCCAGCGGGTGAGCCCCTCCGGAAGAAGGAGGGTTCACGGTGTAGTAGAACCGATCTTTCGCCGCCAATCCGAAGGCCATTTATTCGATATGCGGTGGCCAGGGCTCACCACGCCGGACTTGTACGAAAAGTTTAGACGGCCGGGCGGCGGTACTTCTCGACGATTGGTCCCCCTCCTCCTCGAAGACCGTCCGCCGCTGGTGGTGCACTTGATGCGCCGAAGCGAACCCCTCGGCGGAGGGCTTGATCTTCGTGGTCCAGCATATCCACATGTACACCGACAGCCGCAGGATGGCGTTTGGAGTGAGCTGGTGCATGTAGATGTCGAAATACCAGAGGATGTCGACGACGGCGGGGTGCAGCGGGAACCGAAGCCCCGCGTACAGCAGATCGCGAAAGATGACAACTTCGTTGTCCCGTGGCCGCGGCACAGTCTCCCGGCCAGGGGCTCGGCCGGCCCCAACCATGCGGTTCTTCACCAGCGACTCCACGTCGGTCTTGTCGATCTGGCTCCGACCGAACGTGTAGGTCTTCGCAATCTCTCTTGCGACAGCATCGCGTCTCCGCTTCGGCGCCATGAATGCTAACTAAGCACGAATGAAAACGGAAGCAAGGGGGCTGCAGGAAGTCTTACAGTAGACCTTCGGAGCTCTCGCGCGTCGTAGCTTTAGGTCGCAGCCGCGGTGTGGGGCAACCCAAAGGGCGGCCCCCCCTTTTTATAGTAATGAGTCCCGATAATCGCGCCGATGACGAGGGGCTATTGTTGGGAAAGTTGGTCTTCGGAAGCCTCACCCTTGTCCGGCCACGCTGGCGACTTTCGGTCCGCGTACGGCTTCGGTCTCGCGGAGAAACCTTCGCTATACGGGTGCTAACAAAAACGCTAATACTGCTCATGTTACGTGAGGTTTGTTGTGCAGGGATGGTCCCACATGGCGGCGTCTGCCTTCGGTGCCGAAGGCACGGATGGCTGTACTCCGGCGACGAAGGTCCGAGAGGACCAGGAACGAGGTGCGCCGGCCGGGAACATCGTGTCCGGGGCCAGTGGCGGCTCGGACGAAATGCCTGAAGAGGTGCGACGCGTACAGGGCAGGATCGCTACTTCGGCGCCGAAGGTGCGGCGATCCTGGACACGTGGCTGCCGCCGACGTGTAAAGTGGGCTCCGGACGAGGCAGAGTTAAGGGATGCCGCGTGTAAAGGCGTTTCGGCCGTACGAAGACACGCTGGAGGCCTGTACGACGCGGGGACTTACTGTTATACCCTTGTAAAGTGTTTAAAGCAGTTTGTCAGGAACGGAAAAGGTGTAATTGAGGCAAATGACTATACCCAGGGGTCTCCTATAAATAGTGAACCCTTTGTAATGAAACGGACACCCAGTAATGAGAAGAGAGCACCGAAGGCTTCTGTAGTTTCTTCGGTCTTCGGTCTGTTACGAGTTCCTTTGTTTCCCTCTTATATTATTAAGTTTCCGCATTTCCTTTCTTAGTGCAAGTATTTGTTGCGCCCTTCGCGGTAGTAAGCTGAGAGAGAGATCAGGGGGCTGTTGTGTCGGCGTCCACCCTACGGGCCCGACCTACACCAACACTACCACCTACGCTCTTAGGTCCCGATCCCCCTATTAGTCAACCTACAATCGCTTGGGTAGCCCCCTTGCGGATTTGTCCAGGTCTCACCCCCTGACAGTTGGCGCGCCAGGTAGGGGTGATTGGGAACTCACTTTGCAGCATGGTGGCCCGACCTAGCGTCATCTTTGGCGATGGCACGAAAAACTTCCTCGACGACGACCTTTTCGCCGGCACCCTCCGATATAATCGCGTGGTGGACGTTTTCGTTCTCCGGATGGCGCGACCTAAATTTTGTTTGCGACCCGCCCACCCGACGAGACTCCAGTCTCCTCCGTGCGCAAGCGACCTTGTGCAGCCATCTTGGACACGGAGCTGACAGATTTTCCTCGCGCTGCCGGTGGGAGCTGGCGGATCCACGTCCGGCCGGCTGCAGGCGAACCAAAAAAATCCATCTACTAGATGGATACGCAGCAGGGAGAAATCCTTTCTATTTTATTTTGTTTCTTTCTATAATACGATCTCAAGTGCTTTCGGTTTTGATTGGCCGGCAAAACTAAACTAATCTATTTCCTTTCCCTAGTGTGACCAGATGCATGTTTAATGATATGGTTGTCCTCGACGTCTTCGGCCGACGTACACGTCAAGGACCAGCTCCGCGGATCACCCCGCCCTGATGACATCAGCTTCATCAACGATTGATGTTCATCAACACAGCTCTTGGCCGACCGAGCTCGACCTACTGCATACCGTCGACCTCGCCATCAACCTGTTGCTCCATCAGGCGCACGCCGCCGACTTCTTTGGTGTCTCGACTCTCGAGTCCGTGTCGCCGGCTACATCGACCTCGTCGCGGAGATGTGGCATGCGTCTCGATGTAGCAGCTACCCAATGTCATCATGTGTGCGTACGTCATCGACGGCTCCGGCCATGGGTCATCACGCAAGAATCACCTGGTCGCACTTTGGTTCGAGTCGGTCTACGTCAACAATGTGGACAACGCTGCTGATTCTGTGTCCGTGACGAGCAGCCAGGAAACTCAATCTACAAGATGACGGATCCTCTCGGATACGTGCATACAGCACGTCGCCGCTGTGGTGGCTCCGGCCAACATCGATCACGTACAACTCCAACTGTTACACTCATGTCGCTGCTCCTGCAGCTAACGCTGTCGACCTTCAAGGGCTCATCACCGGTCTCCTCAACGTCGAGCACGTCCTGGCCATTGAGGGCTAGTTCTCCAGCAGCGGCATGTGTCATCATGCGCGCCCTAGGGAGTCACAGCACATCAGTCGTCGCTGACGTCATCCTTGCTGTACCCGAGTCGTGTATTCATCGCCGCCTACATCGATGTGTCGAGTGCTCGAAGGCTAGAGTCCCTGCATGTCCGACGTGCATCTCGACTTGGCTTCGTGTAGCACTGCCGACCTCCAGTGGCTCATCAACAACCTCTGCGGCGTCTCGAGCTTGCTATGTCAATCTCGGCCACAACAACTCTACAATTCCACTTCGGCAAAGCTAATTGTTTGTTAGGGGTTGAGACCTGGCATATCCGAAGGGGGCTACCCAAGCGGTTGTAGGTTGATTGATGGGGGGATCAGTACCTAAGAGCGTAAGCGGTAGTTCTTGGATGAACTCGGACTCAACGAGTATGGCAAGGACACGAGGGATTTTAGACTGGTTCAGGCCTCTGGAGAGTAAAACCCTACGTCCAGTGTATTGGGATTATGTGGAAAGTGATCTCCCCTCGAATGGAGCTCTAGGCCACCTTATATGGCCGGCGGGCTAGGGTTTCCATTCGAGGTCGGTGGACCCTCAACGGGGTCGGTTACAGATTTAGGAAGGTCGCCTTCCGTGATTACAGAGAGGATCCCGTGATCCTCGGGTCTACTAGCGGCGCCGCCGCCGTGATCTAAGGAATGGCTTGCCCCGCAAGCCTGGCAGGTCGTCCGCGATCTGGATAAGGTCATTTGAGATCTTCCAAGGTCGTCGGGACTTTGGATAAGGTATTCGGGCACACTTGAAGGTCGGCTGAGCTTCTGGCAGGTCAGGTCCACTTGACAGGGACCTCTAGGACCCTGGTCGGTGGGGACCCGTGGGTACCCATGTCTCACAGGCCCCGATCGACGTGTAGGCGAAGCAGTAGAGACGAAGTCATATCGAAGCAGAGCGAAGACGTGACAGCGATGAAGTCGCGTAGGGTGCACGGGGATCCAAAGAAGAAAATCCTCTTGGGCGCAGACGAAGACGAACATCAAGTCTTTGGAGAGTAGATCCAGGGACTTGGAGTGAAGACAAGGCGCCATGACTGCCAGAAGAACCCTCGACCTAAACAGATTCAGGCGAAGCCACCATACCTTCAAGGAAGGTCGAAACGCTGACCGACGGGAGGTCAAGCGGAGACATATCGGAAGCGTGCTTCCAGTAGGTCGAGGCGAAGTGAAAGAAAGAGGGTGTCACACAGACGCACTCGTAGAGTAGCCCGCGAGCAGTAAGGCGACCTGAAAGGTCGGGTTGATGCTCGAAGAAAGAATCCGCGACCTACGACCTTCTGTTGAGGAAACAGATGCTCTTCTCTTGAAAACCGACAAGACAACAGGAATCTCCACACAAAAACACCGAGTAAATGAGGTTGTTGTCTTCTCATGACTCACGGACGTACTGTGTATGTGCAGAGCCTGTCCCTGAATGGAGATGCCGCCGCCACACAAGAAGACAAAGTCTGAAAAGGTGTTATCAAGAATGCTGCAGACGTGCCAGAGCTTCCGGTTGCGGACAAAGACCTCACGATCCATGTGCCAACAATGTCCTGAAAAGTCCGCCACGCCATCAATGCAGTAGATGGCTACCAATGTTGAGCTCCGCTGCTATAAATAGGCATCCAAGACCCTCCGGCTGGCCAAATCCAGAGAAAGCACCATGGAAACTTCAGTTGATAATATAATCTCACCCTAGCTTTGTGTGCGTCCACCCGAGTATAGAGCTGAGGTATCATCCCTTGAAGCTAGAAGAATGTTTGTGAAGTTAGGAGAACTCCACCGACCTGGACACCCGCTCCCAGCGAAGAATCCAGGCGCAGCATGGGGCAGCACATGCCATGATGGGCCTTGCAAGGAGAGGCTTAATATGGTGTTGTAGGTCGCTGTGCTACACCGAGAGTGGTCGAAGGCGGAGCTGGCTCTATTTGGGATCTTGTGAGAGCACCATAGTAAAAGATGGGGCTCCACAGGAAACCTACTGGGGATAGAGTACAGGTGGCTATGTGACAGTCGCGACCTTGTCGGCGGTGGAGGGCCCCAAAGAGGTCTGGAAGCCAGAAGAAATCTTGCGACACACTTCATCAGTGTAGGTTGCGCCGCTTGCACAATGTAAGGTAGACCAGGACCTTTAACATGTTTGTATCTTGTGACTTGGCCTTGGGACAAGGTCTTTTGAAGCTTTAAAAGCTATTTATGCATAAGTACTGACTAGCAGCTATTCTCTGTCGAATACTATCACTACGTGAAAACCTCAAATAGGTCACGCAGCATTTGTAACGGGCCCTTAACACCCGTTACATCCACCCACATTTGTAACAGTTGTTGTTTGGCGCCCATTACCTATAAGTGCGCCAGGACGACCCCGGGGTTCGCCTCCAGAACGCCTGTTACCAATGTGGACTTCTGGTAACGGGCTTCTTAAACGCCCGTTACATAAATTCTTTGTAACGGATGTTAAAAGAGCCCATTACAATTGTTAAACCTATCAGTAACGGGCTTGTAAAGTCCGTTACCGATCAATGGCCTATCGGTAACAGGCTGCTTAAGTCCGTTACTGATCACTCTGTATTGGTAATGTGCTATAAAGTCCGTTACTGATGAGCATTTTACGCCCGTTACTAATTTGAGAGCCCAATAATTGATGTCTGAGAGCACTCAACTGCAGTGAAGTGGGAGCGTGGCGTCAGTGAACAAATGAGATGGAGGAGGAATTGTGGGGCTTGAAAATGTTGTTGAGGAGGAGGAATACAACCAGTTTGACGAAATTCTATCCTTTGAAACTTCATACAAGCCCCAACTATTCGGAACTAACAAAACACCGTACTTGCGAAGCGACCATATTGAAAAAATCCATATACAAAAATCAAGGAAGAAAAAGCAAGTCTGATTTCTGCTGAATCCTTTTTGTAATGTCGGAGGATGTGTCTATTGGTGGAAATGGAATCTGTTTTGTAATATAAAGGATGCGATGTATTGGTGGAATTTCAATCCTTTTTGAAATATATGGGATGTGGTGGAATTTGAATCCTGCTTGTAATATATTCTGTCAAAGATACTATATATACTCTGTTTATATTCTGCTTCAGTTCAGTAACGAGCAAGAGACGAGGATTGACGAACCCGCGTCGCCATTGCTACGGGCAAGAGACGAGGACTAACGAATCAGCGTCGCCTTTGTTACCGGCAAGAGACGAGGACTAACGAACCAGCGTCGCTTTTGTTATGGGCAAGAAGATATGCGAAATCACGAACAGATCACATCAAAAGAGACACATATTAGAGCATCTCCAAGAGTTTGCCAATTTTACTTGCCAAATCTTGTGCTTTGCCAACTTCTAAAAAGATATGCCAAGTAAAAAAAGAGTTCATATCCAACAATCTAGCATAATTTCACTTGCCAAATCTAGATTAGGAATCCTGAGAGAAACAAGTTGATTTGCCAAACTGTTGATAATCACAAGCTTTGCATGTGAGTAGGTAAATCATACAAAAAATTGTATTGCATAGAGATAATCACAAAAGCATGTCTTTTGAGATGCAAAATCACACACACACACAGAGAGAGATTACAGTCATCATTGATGCATCAGACAAGGTTACAATGCGGCCATATCTTCATGACGAGATATGCAAAATCACACACACACAGATTATAGTCATCATTGATACATCAGAACAAGGTTACAATGCGACCATATCTTCATGACGAGATATGCAAAATCACACACAACATCGATCTTGCTCGCAGGTCGTGGATCTTGCTCGCAGGTCGTCGATCTTGTTACACGTGGTCATTAAATAAGCTCCATCTCTGTTGATGGCTAGGCTTGCAATAAGACCACAAAGCTTTCTGAACCTGCACTTTTGTTTCCGATGATCATTGGACAATGGATGAAGGATTGTTCATCCTGAAAACAATGATCATTGGACACATGATGAAATTGTTCATCCTGATGCCAGGAGGATCTGGGCTACCTACCCCGGACATGGCTACGAGGAAGGAGTATGCCACAAGAATTCTTCTCGCAGCTGTGTTCGAGGGATGAGCAACCCAATCACCCCCATCACAAGAATTCTTCTAGCAACTGAGAGATCTAGGAGGAGAAAGAAGAGAGAAAAGCAAAAGCTTGCGCCCTACAAGATCTATTCTTTGCGCCATAGCTAGATCTAGATCTAGAGAAGGAAGCAAGTGCCTCGCTTTATTGTATCAGAAGAAGGAACCATATACTAGCTAGATCTAGATCTAGAGAAGAAGGAAGCAAGTGACTCACTTTATTGTACTCCTATCAGAAGAAGGAACCATATAGCTAGATCTAGATCTAGAGAAGAAAGAAGCAACATGAAGTGAAGAGGTCCGAAAGGCGTCGGTGCCTTTTTATAGAAAAAACCAGGAAGGGATAAGATCAAGAGCACAGGAACGGCTGGGAAGGTTCCCAAGATGGTCAAGACGGTCGGGAAACTGTTGCTAGTCAATGGCTGAGAGCAGAGCTGCAGAGGTATAGTGATTCCAATGTAGAATTAAATGATACGCGGAGTAAGAAAACATCTTCTCCAATGGTCGTGTTTGGATGGTAGATGTTAGTGTTACTGTTAGTGGTAGTTTTTAACACCTCCAAAATAACACATGTGTTTGGCTCCAAAGTGTTAGTTTTGGTGTAACACTAACACCTCTATCCAAGCATCCAATGTAGTCATCATCTCCAAAAAAAGAGAGGAAGGGATAAGATCAAGAGAACAGGAAATGGGAAGAGGTTCCCAAGACGGTCAATGGTGAAACTGTTGCTGGTCAATGGCTGAGAGCAGAGCTGCAGAGGTAGTGATTCCAATGTAGAATTAAATGATACGCGGGGTAATGAAACATCATCTCTACGCGGATTAGCCAAGCATCGTTTCTAATGGACAACTAAATGATACCGCGGATTAGCCAAACGTCATCTTCATTGCATACTTAAACCGTGTTTGGAAACAAATCTCCTGTATCTTCTCCTTTCAAAACAAATAGATCTCCTGCCCCTTCATCTCTACCTGCGAAAAACAGCAACTGCCTACTCCTCATCGTCACCATTCCCGGCCGGAGATGGATAGCATGCCGGGAAGAAGCACGCGGCACCAGCCGTCATCGCTGCTGCTGGGCCTCCCTCAAGATCTCCGCATTGAGATTGCAGCGCACGTCGGTGCGACCTCGGAGCGGCCCTTGGCTGACCTCCGCAGCCTACGCGGTACTTGCTCGACCATGCGCCGCGTGAGCGGCCACGACGACGTTGGCCAGCGTTTGTCGATAGAGGGGATACGAGATGAGATTTCTTGGGTGTGGAACCCCACCGCTTACAAAGCATTCCTTGCTATACTGAGCAATCTCGGGAATCCGGAGGCTTGTTTCCTCTCCGGAATCAAAGCCTTCTACATCGAACACAAGGGATACAACGATCTCCGGTGCGCCGCCGAGGGTGGGCACGATGCGGCCTATCTATACGACATGGCCGAGGTGCCATCTTCAACCTTCAACCCTCGAGCTCGTCGCCTCCTTCAACTTAAATCCTAGTCGCCAACTTCATCCTCTTCAACTTCAATCCTCCTTGCCAACTTCATCCCTCGTCGCCATTCAAATTCCAAACCTCGTCGCTATGCTATTTTGTCCATTCTCCTTGATGGCCACCGCGGTGTGCTTCATGCTGCTGCTGCCAGATGAAATTCTCACCAAGATCATCATCCACTCCATCAAGGATGTGGCCGTTTTCCATTTTCTAAACCTTCACAATAAAATCTACGGCACCATCCGGTGCATCTGCAACTCCGATGAGGTACTACAGCACGTGTCGCTGCGTGATCTTCGTGAGGCGTGCAAGAATCGCTACGTCAGGTCATGCTTTGAGCGGCGCTTCCATGAGGCCAATCATCCGGAGGCATTGTGCTTCGAGGGGATGGTGAGGTTGATGAGGCGGCGGAACCCTGATAAGGGTCTGAAGCTCATCGGAGATGCCGCCTCTGCTGAAGACTCTGGTGCCAAGTCTTTTTAGCGATGCTGAAGTACCGTTGCAACCCGGCGGACCCCGAAGCCATGGCACTACTCCAGGAAATCAGCGGCGGCTCGTCGCCCCCTAACGGCCGGTGGAAGAACCACAACCTGCGGCGGCTGTGCTACCTCCTCAAGCAGGATCTCGACAACATTGTGTGGTTGTACTGGCTTGATGACGGTGACGACGACGACATTCCGTTGCTGCCCGTCTAGAATCCCCACATCTGCATTTGGGAAGCGGGATGTAGGCGCTACGGGCCGGATACCAAAGAGATCATCCACTATTGCAGCGTCGAGTGTCGCATCCGTCATGAGTTCGACCTCGGGAAGCGTAAATTCCGCCCCGTCGTGGAGTACGCCGTCAGCAGGATGAACATCGGGATGTAGGCGCAAGCATCAATATGAACATTATCTATCTTGAATGTAAATTATTATATATTACTAAACGCGGATTTGATTTTATCGGGATGTCGGGATGTCGGCGGTGCCCTCTGCTTCCTCCTTTGTTCTATTCAAATGACTGTGGGGGCCAGTTCTATTCAAATGAAGAACAATTCTCATTTCTCCTTTTAATCTGCAACCAAATGTTGTAACAAGTATTTATTCGTTGTTTTTAGTCCAAATTTGATACTTTTTTTCTAATTTTTTCTACAATCACCATCTATTCATTAATTTCATTGTTTAGTGTACATTCCGTTTGTTGAGTGATGTTTATATGCCTTATTTTGTTCTTTGTAAGTACAACATACAAATAATATTTGTTTTACACAACCAATAGTGATGGAACTTTACATTTTGTAAGCTTAAGGTGAACACAAGGTTTTGTTACGTTTTCAAATGCATATGAGTTCGAACATGTTGCAAAGTGTGGAAAACTTCAATGTTCAAGCAAACATTCTAGAAAACTATGTGAGAGATGTAGACATTTGTACACAGGTATATAATTCCTTCATCTAAACCATTTGAAATTTTGAAGACAAGTCTAGGTACCCAAATTATGTTGGCATGTCAATTTGTAGATTTTTAGAGCACACTAGATGTTAGTAGAATTATTACATCATTAACATGGGATGTAAAAACGGATTCTAAGAATCTTGGGCACACTACTGTTGATATTTTATTCAAGTATTAAATGTCCAAATACGAACTGTTCGTATTTTTATGATTTTTAGGTGTTGTTTTATGGGCTCTAATAAATCAGGGAAGCAAGTTTCATTCCAAAAAAATGGTGACAGGCCCACGCCTCAGCGTCAGCAGCCAATATAAAAAAAGATAACCGCTGACCCAACTCCCAACAAAGGCGATCCGGGTTCACTAACCATCGTCGCCCGTGACACTGGCCCACTCGTCAGCATTAGCAGGCGAACCGTGTGTGGGCTGCTCAAAATTTCCCACCTATATTTACTATAGTGCCCATGAAATTCCAATTGCTGCATAGAGCCGTGAAGGGCACACCAGTAAGTTTCATTAAACACAGTTACACGCGTCGTTCATATTCGGCTCCTCGCTAGACAGATCCACAACGCCCGCATTCTCCCCATCGCCGCCGCCAGTCGCCCCGCCCGCCTTCGCCGCTCTCTCCCCGCGCGCAGCCCTGCTCGTCTCCAGCCCCACCGCTCCCTGCGTGACGAGGACGCGGTTACTGGCGTGCAGACGTACGTCCGGCCAACCTAAAGACAGTTGACGCGGATCTGTCGACATCGTCCCCGACCACGATGATGAGCCGGCCGGCCACCTCAGGCCACGAGCCGCCGTGGATCCGGCCCCTCCGACCATCACGAGAACAACTACTTCATTCGCGATAGAGGTTAGTCCTGCTTGAATCCCCAATGCCCTCTCTCTCATCGGCCACCAAAATCGATCTGCTATATATTCATGTCAATGTGGATTAATTAGGGAGACATGCCTAGATAGTTCATCTTTAATTGATTGACTGTGGTTTTGATTGATGGATTTTGTTGCCCCAAATCTGTGTGAATAAAGTGTTGCTAACAGATGTAGTTATATGAACTGTTGAAAATCATTTTCATGTTCCTGGTGCTACAATTTTTGCACTGTAAATTCATGAAAAGCATCGAGAATGTTAGCATACTTTAATTCTGCTATGCTTTGAATATACCATATCGACGGTTATGCTTTGGACCTGTTAGCATATACTTTAATTCTGCTATGCTCAGATCGACAGTTATTCTTTGGACATGTTAGCATACTTCAATTCTGATGGCAACAAAATGTCATTGGGAATTGCATCGCAGTGGTTTATAATGTAGTCCACCCAATCTGCTATATATTCATTTCAAGGTGGATTAGGGAGACATGCCTTAATAGTTCATCTTCAATGATTGACTGTGGATTTGATGGATGGATTTTGTTGCTCCAACTATGTTTTGAATAAATTGTTGCTAATAGGTGAAGTTATATGAAATGTTGAAATTCATTTTCATGTTCCTTCTGCTATAATTTTTGCACTGTAAATTCATGGAAAGTGTAAAGGATGTTAGCATACTTTAATTCTGCTATGCTTTGAATGTAGTGATAACTAGACTATCTTATGCTTTGTTGTGAGTGTTAATTGTTTCACTACTGTCATATATAGTTATTATTGGTGTCATGATGTGTTGTGAGTGTTGTTTCACTACTGTCATATATAATGTCATGACCATTGCTTTATCCTCCTGTTGCATGTACATATGGAACACACAATCTATCGCTGCTCAAGTTGGACAAGGAACCAGTTGAAGGAATTTATTCTCTGCTTTGATATATAAGCATATTGTTGTGTCCCTGTCAAAATGGTTAGCACCTATCCCTGTATGCTAATTAAGTAAAATATGAACTGTGTATGTCTATGCTGATTTTAGTTACGACTGTATCAGCTATTTTGCCTGACAGAGAAAATGAATTCATTTAATAAGAATTAAGTTTAGATTTTCAGTCTTGCTTATGTTGCTCTACTGACAAACCTGACATATCATCTATGCTGTCTCCCACAACAACAAACTCCTCTACCTCCAGTGCATCATCACAGCCCATCGTCGGTGAACCTTCTTCACAGGGTCACTTAGCACAGACTGCTGTGAGTAGTACTCGATCCCACGGGTCAAGGACACAAACCAAATGGCCAGAAGACAAGTTGACTGCAACTGGACTTGATGCTAATTTTTGGCCTACCCCAGATGCTGCGAGGGATAGATTTGTATTGGTCTGCGGTCTCATTGCTCGGGAGAGGGTGTCAATCAACAAGGCGGTTGATGATCTCTCGCCAATTGAAAAGGACCATATGTTTACAGTTTTAGAGAAAAATCTAGATTACCCAGCCAATCTGGAAGAATCTGTTCGCAAGAAGGCAGTTAAGGCAGCTATATCACAGATTGGAACCTTGCAACGACGGTTCAAGGCCCATTTAAGAAAAAAATATGTGAGTGAAGAGTAGACTCCCGTTGTGAAGCATGTCTTTTTGCAGCAACAAGACTGGGACATGTTTGTGCAGGAAACCAATTCTCCTTCATTTCAGCAATTGAGCCAGGAGATGAAACAACAGAGAGCATTGCATAATAAGACACACAGGATGGGTTGAAAAGGTTACCGTGGTAAAAGGAACGAGTGGGAGGAGGAGGATGTAAAGTTCGCTGCCGAAGGAAAACAGAACCCTTGGGACCAATTTCCTGGACGTTCGAGACCTTATCTGCGGGCAAGGGTAGGGAAGAAGAAGAAGAAGAAGAATACTAGTGAAGGAAGCGGGGGCATAACATTCAGTAACCCTGCGGTGGTGGGGGTAGTAGAAAGGGTGAAAACACTTGCAGCTCAGGGTAGCGATGGTTCTTTCTCTGGGGTTAGGGAGGATGATATCCTCACCACAGCACTTGAGACTCCAGAGCATCGAGGTCGGGTCCGAGGCGTGTCTAGTTCACTTGGCTGGGGTAAAGGGTTTGTTGAAGAGTTTGCTGGAATGTACAGGAAGAAGAGGAACAAGAGGTCTGATGCTCATGATGTGATGGCGAACAAAACATTTAAATAATTGTCCATGCTCTAAGACTATCAGGCATCAACATACCCAAAAAATGCACTTCTTCCTTCCCAATTATCAGCGCCTGTCAGTAGCAGCGAGGAAGAAGATATGGATGGCATTGAGGAAGAAGATGGGCATGACAGTGAGGAAGTTCATTATGATGTTAGAGAGGAAGATGGCAGAGAGCAAGATCATTGGAATGCCAACGGTGACGAAGCGAATGAAGTGTACAGTGATAGTAGATCACCTATGCTGGACACAATAGATAAGCTGACAGAGCCAACCATGTGCAGCCTTTTGGATGGCACCGTGGAGATCGCACTAGCGAAAGTCTTTCCATCTCAAAAGGCTTGCCATTCAGTACTGGTGCAGGATGGGTATGTTGTGGTGCAACCTACTTATGTGTGGGCCAATACGAGTTAATACCCTCTGCCTGTACCAATTGATGGTGGTGGCGTAGCAACCCTAGCCGCGGCTCTCGTTCAAAGGATCCAATGGCCAAAGGACAGGATCATTATACCACCCATGACGAGACATCCCAACCCTGAAGCCGCAACAGGTAGCAGGGGTACAACATAAAATGGAGGTGCTGCAGCTCAGTGTTAGCAAGAGAAGGCTCAACAGCAGCAGTAGCAGCAGCAGCAGCAGCAGATCAGCAAAACTATGCAACAGGAGCGTCGACAACAACCGGAGGAGGAGCCCTGTAGGCAAACTCCTCCTAAGCAGCAGCTGCAACTTGAGGATAATCAACAGACGAAACAGCAGCCTCTCCAGCAGCAGGAGCGTCGACAACAGCAGATGGAGCCCAGGAAAACTATGCCTAAGTAGCAGCTGCAACATCAGGATAAGAAACAGACGAAACATCAGCCTCTCCAGCAGGAGGAGGAGCGCAGGCAATCTCCCCCTAAGCAGCAGATGTAACAAGTACATCAGCCTATGCAACAGGAGGAGCCCAGACAATCTCCACTGCAGAAGGGGAACCAGGCCAGGAAACCTCTGTCTAAAGATGAGATTCTTAACTGTGTTAATGGGACAGAACAAGACCGACCAAAATACAAGCCTAGTGCACCTATGTTGTCAGAAGCAAATGTAAAGGCTGTAGGACCAAATTGTGCCAAGTTGCATGCTTATGTCATGGAACACAGTAAGGATAAAGTTTCCTTTCCAGCAAAGGTGGATCAAGACTACTTTTAAAGGAGGTTGTGGTGCTTTAATGTTAAACATTGAAATCAGTAGTGTGTTTAACCTTATAACCCTGGCTTCTCTGGATGTTACCTTCATGAGGTTGTGGACATTGTAAGTCCTTTAAAACCTAAAAAGGTATTTCTTTAATTTTGACCGCAAAGTTCATGCATGCTGACAATTTGACTTTTTGTAGGAAAATGATGGACAAGGCAACGAAGAAGCAGATCAGTGTTGGGTTTTTAGATCTAGATTTGTTTATTTCAACAAATATTTCTCAGCGTTCTCAGCAAATTGGTAAAGCAATCTCAAATGCAATGATGAACAACTACTACGTGGTGGGTGCCTACTGCACTAGCCACTGGGTAATAGTGATCATCTGTATGAAGTTCAAAGAGGTTTGGTATCTAGATTCTGCTAAACAACATCCCCCGCTAAAGTTCCCAGACCTCCAAAATGTTTTGAACTGGTCAGTTTCTTGTAGGTTTTATTCACAAAAATTCAATCTTAGTGTTTCTAATTGGTATTGCTGACCATGAAGGGCCTTTGGTACAATATTTTTTGTTCACAAAAAATCAATCTCTTAGTGTTTCTAATTGGTATTGCTGATCATGCACGGCCTTTGGTGATGCACAGAACAGTGACGAAAAGAAAGAAAAAAAAGCCAAAAGCCACACTCAAGCACAAAACAAATCTCGCTGTGAGACCGAGTTTTTTTATGGTCCCTTCTTACCTATTTGGTACTACACTAACTTGTCATCCTGTTACCTCCATGCAGTGTGCTTAGCAGCCACGGGGGTCCTCTTTGTGTGGATTCCATGTGGAATTCCATATGTTAAGACTACTCGATGACATACCTAACATCAAGAAGGCTGCTGTAAGTAGATAATAATGCTCAACCTTGTCTCTGCTCATATTATCCATCTAATTTTAGAAAATGATTTCTACTTGTATTCTCATAAATGATTATATTTTGCAGGATTTCAAACTGTTGACGGTGAAAATCCGTCAACCTAGCCATGAGTTTACCTTCGGTGTTGGCATGACTTTTGTATCTTATCCATTGGTACTAACCCCCGTGGTATAACAAGTTCACTTGTGCATGTTGGTTTTGGAGTTAAGTGTTTACGCAGGATTTTAACGTTGAAAGCAAGACTTCCGGGATAAGTTCATTAAGCACCTCATGACAAGACCTTGAAGCCCGATACAAGTCAAGCAATGAAGTGAATATGACTCCAAGAGCCCAAGGACCAAGCCCAAGAAGATGATAAACTCTGAGGACCGAACCAGAAAAGTGCTGAATCTTGCAAGACAAGGAGTTGAGTCCAATTCGGAGAGAAACCAACGTCAAGGGCCTACATGCAGAAGGAGGAACGATCCAAGAAGAAAGGGAACCGACGTAGAGCAAAGGAGGCCTCGGGCTGGGCCTGGATGGGCCCAGGCCGACTGGCCCAGCCCTGTCCAGGGCCCAGTGATGCTCCCCTTTGCCCTAGCCGCCAATCGTGCTATTTATAGCCCCTTGATCGAGAGCCACGGATCATCCAATTCGTCATCCGCCGCCGAGGAGCCGAGAAGCTTGAGGGACACCATCTCGGAGATGAGGGTCGTGCTAGTTGTCTAGGGTCTCCCTAGCCGGCGTGGGAACCTGGCATGGAAGACCACGTCGGAGCTCCGGAGCGAGGATCAAGATCGAGGTAGGGCCCCGGTGGTGATCTTGTTCATGTAATCATTCATGGTGAAGTCTTTAAGTGAATCCGATTTCTAGCGATCAAGTTCCTTCTCGATGATTTTGTTTTCTTCTTGGTTTTGCTTCTTCTACGATCTATACTTAAGATAGATTACATAGGGTGCTCTTGTAGTCGCGGTGGCTAGAGGTGCATACCGGACCGGCAAGTGTTTTCAACTTGTTCTTATCGAACTCACCCTAGACTACCCGCATGAGTAGGAATACGTTGTGACAGAACGGGGGTTCCAAAAAGCGGGCGTTTTCAGAGTCGGATGGAAGGCCACGATTTAAAGATGCTTTTAATGAGATTCGCTTTTCTATCTTCATCTATCTTGTTTGGAGCTACAACATAAGCATGATCTAGACTCTCTAGATCGGTTATCTCTTGCTTTCTCTTGCTACCTCTTTAGTAGATTAGATTAGATTCGTTTTCTTTATGAGTTAGTAGATTAGATGCAACTTAATTCATCATAAGTTAGCTTTCCTTGCTTTACTAGATTGAATCCTTGTGTTTCACATTGTTCCACGGATTCAATACCTTGGGTTCACCACTCGAGGGAAGAAGGGTCCCTTGACTACGACGGGAGAATTGTCCGCTTGCAAGTCTAAACGAAGTTTGATACAACTATTAACCGTCAACAAGCCCTTTTTTCTGGCGCTGTTGCCAGGGAACAAGCAATCAAGATCCAATCCAGTATCGCTTATTTTTCAGTTTTTCTTTTGATTTTCTTTTGCATCTCTTAAGTTTGATCATCCTCAAAAGAAAAAAATCAATCTAATCTAGTTTTGATTAACCCTAATTTTTCTCTTTTTAGATTTTTGTTTTATTGCTAACCCTAACCGGAGATGGTTGGCTACCTCTCCAAGAAACCCAAACTTTTTTGTGGATGATCCAGGAAAACTTTACAGGCAAAGGAGACGTGCAACACAAGCTAAAGGGTTGGAAACCCTAGATCCAAAAGCCAAAATCGAAGGACCGTCAAAATCTCCAAGGGAATCACCACCTCCAAGTCCAAATGAAGATCAACCTCAACAACCGGAGCGTGAGATCGAGCTATGCACCCCGGACATCGTTGATCTACCTATCATAAACGTTCAAGACGCAGGAAGGTCGTTCAAGATCAAGAGGAGGATGGAGAAGATAGAGATAGAGAAAGAAGCTCAACACCTAAAGGATGCCAAGGCAAGATCCACATGCGAGGTGTTCATCATGATGAAGATGTTAGAGACGCAAGTGGGACAACTTGTCGGACAACCGATGGGTAACAAAGAAGAAATTCCGAGACAACTCCAAGGTCCCAAGACGGCAAAGGCTACTCAATCTCCGGGAGAGATGGAGGATCACACTAAGGAGACCATGAAGATCCCAACCAAAGGACCGGAGTTGGAGATGCTGAGCCACTACATGAAGAAAGTTGTTGCATCCGTCAAGACCAAAGGACAAAGCTAGCCTGTGAAGACCAAAAATACGACTAAGCCGAAGAATGAGCCCGCGCCCAAGAAGGTGCAGAAGTGGGTACCCAAGATTGCAACGCCCGCAAGGAGCGTTGATCCGGAGTAATCAAGTGAATAAGTCTAGCCATGGACTATAAACGAAGCGCTAGGCGGGAGGCAACCCGTTTCGTCGAGTCAAGAATAAGCTATCGGGAGGACAACCCGATTCCAGGTTTTTCGAGTCTTTTTAATAATTAAGTTTTGAATTTTACTACGGAAAACATTAGACTTAGAATGGTTGAACTATATTAGAGACATAATTCTAGGTTGAATATTTTGCTTTGTCATAAACCCTTTGCATGAATCCTCCTATGTGTTTGTTCATTCTTTTTCGAGAAATCACAACCAAATAATTTCAGAACCTAACTCAACCCTTCACCCTCATTATGGTGCTGTGGTTGACTTACTTTTTCATGCTAAAAACACACGAGTAGAGCCACGACTTATACCTAGGTGTTAATTAAATTTCAGCACGTGGTAGGACTCGCGTGAACATAGAAACTAAACTTTTGGTTGGTTTAAAAATCCTTATCCTTGGTTTCTCTAAGATGAGAATTTTTCTAAGCCTCATTTAATTTTGTTTTATTCAAAATCTTTTCTCATTTAGCCAAAATTGGAACCTAAACCTATGCCCCCATGATCAAGCCAGGAAAAGTTTGCTCTCAACCAATGAAGGTAAACTATACCGGTGAGACCGATATCAACGTAGTCGGAAAATATTTTCGACTTACACTTGTTTTTAATGGTTTAAAAACTTCTCTAAATTTATGCTTGAGTTCTTGCATGGCTCTGAAAAATATTTTTAAATTTCGAAATTAGAGGAGTGCTTAACCTTAAACACATTTAAAGGGGGGGCAATCTAGTTTGAATTAATCAAGCATGCACCATTGGATACTCTTTCATCAACTTTCACCAAGTCCACATGCAAAGGACAAGCATGGTGGGCAGCAAGCATAAACTTTGCAGGAATTTCATGGTGGCATGTGAAGCAAGTGGAGCAAGGGAGCATGGACATGACTCAAGGCATGAAGCATCAAGTGGAAGGACCAATGATGCAAGAAAAGGAGTGGACGAGAGCGTTTGGGAGGTGCAACTCATGGAGCACGCGTGCAGGAAAGTTGTAGAGGCGAAATGATCGTGCTGGAAGAAAGCCGAGGTGGGGAGGAGCACCAGGACACCCAGGCCGGTTGGCCCAGGCTGGCCGGCCTCCCCTACTAAGGAGCCCCCCTGGCTCCTGTTTTCTGCCGGTAAGCTTCCCTCTCCTTCCTCAGTTTGTGTGTTCAAGTTTGTGTGCCCAGAACCTCCGTAGACATAGCCAACCTTCCCAAGCTTGATAGCTAAAAAAATCCACACCCTTAATCCACTCAAAGTCCACATCTCGAAGTAAGATTTTAAGTGCCTAGTTACTGGTTGCAACCCGGAGTTTTAGTGGAGAGAAGAGTGCAGCAATCATGGAAGAAAACTACAAGCCCTTTCACCAAAAAAGGGATCATCGTCTAAGCCATCATCGACAACCTCTTCGAGGAGGCACTCGGTTTCCGAGTCTCCTCGGAGTATGGAGGAGGACACGGCACCGCCGAGGAACCACACTCTTCTCCTTGGTGGCATGAGGGCTACACGAAACTCGTTTATGAGGTTCACCAAACTTCAAGGACATATGGAGGAGCCGCCCGTCCAACCTCGCCACTCGACATGATCATCCGCTCCACCTCCATACGCTCCACGGTATTCCGAGGGGTATGTCATCATGACGGAGGAGGAGGAGGAGAAGAAGCTCGCTCGCCTTAAGTAGAGGCTTGTAGCGAACATCGACATCGACGACCAAGCTCTCCACATATTGGGTTTCCATACGGGACACCGGTGCAATTCTCTAACGGAGTGTTGGCAAACACCCACAAGGAATTCGCCTAGGAAATTTTCATGACCATGGCTCAGATCCTTGATGAAGGAGTGCTGAGTCTCTCATTCCGTTTGGAGGGAGCCCACAAGTAGAGAAGAAGGAAGACATCGTTGGAGGGGTAACCTTGATCAACGATGCTATTTCTAGCACCTTGATGGGGTAATCTCCTTTCATCCATGGGATGCAATCGATCTTGAGGTGTGATCATACTTTGTTGGATTATCTATCTATCATCTTGTGTTGAATATACTTTAATGCTTAAGGCTAGCAACCATGCCGTAAAGGGAGTAAGGCCCCAATGCTTCCTTGGATCCATTCAACACAACCCCCGATAGATTAGATTGGTTTTCATGTTCGAAACGATTGCATGTTCTAGTATCGTAGACCCATGGGCGAGTGTCGTCTATTTTCAAAAGGGAGCTCCGGAACAAGTGGATGTGCATAAAGGCACATGGGAAGGTTTTTGCAGTATGATCACGAGAGGAGACCATCAACGAAGAAATACTATCCAGAACCCCATCATCCAAGTGTGTCACTTTTGTGCAAGTGGATTTTTGGGAGAATGAGAGAGACAAAGATAACCAACAGGGAGTTGAATTGGATTTACTCGGCTTTGATTGCCGAGTGGCCAATAGACCCCACTCACCTATGATCACCGGTGGTGTAGTTAAGCAACATCGAGTTCGGGAGATATTGGTTCGGGGTGTTGCCTCTCCATATTGGCTATCTCTTTGAAACCGGGTATTACAAGGAACCCGAATCATCTCCTACCCAGGACTTCCCTAGGAATATATGAAGAAAGACAAATATATAAGTGAAGATGAGAGAGGAGGCTTCAAAGTGGCCATAAGTAAACTTACCCCTTCCGGATTGAAGATTAAGACTTTTTCTTGAGGGAAAGAAGATTGGTTAGAGGAAGGACTTCTTGTGCCGGCGAAGGAAATCAATGATTATAGGAGAAGGATCTTCTATGGCCCAAGAAGGAAGTGCACAACAAAATTATGTGCCACCATTTGGAGGAACCCCGGTGCCGCCGAGTTACTACGGTGGTGTACCGATGCAAGCATGGGGGAGTGGTGCAGCCATACCCCCACCAACATAGCCTTTGCGGAGCCATATGCACATCTTCCTCAACCACAACAAAATGTGGCCACCATTGGAGGATACGCTGCAAGAAACATTCAAATTATTGCAGCCATCCAAACCAATGCAAACTAAATGGGTGAAGGAGATGCAAACATCTCTTATGAGCTTTGACACCTTCACCTAGTACTGTCGGACAATTCATAGGAGGAGTAGTGCATTCTTATTATGAGCAAGGGTGCAACAACCATGATTATTAATATCAACCACCGGCGGAAGATTAGAGAGAGGATGCGCTTTAGTTATCTTTCCTTTACCCTCTTTTCTTTAATTTTCAGCTTGTTTGCGCCTATGTATGCGTAGTATTTTCAGCTTTACATTAATTTTTAGTTTTTAGTTTAATTTTCAGCATGTGTCTTAGTGTTTATTTTCATCATGAATAATGTCACCACCTAGTTCTTACCTTTGGTAAAGTTACAAAGTTTGTGCCATGATGATATATGATTATAATTGCCACTTTGTTTATCTTTGTAATCGTTTTATGCATGTTTAAGCTAGTGCTATCTTAAAATATAAATCTGAAATTATCTAAATGCTAGCTTAATCTTTAGCAGAGGTTATGATAAAGATAAAGACCCATAGTGTTTTATGTGCTCTCAAGTTTTAGATGGATTAAAGATGATTTATTTTTGTTCCTAAATGTAAAGCTAACCTTGTCATAAATACCACTTCCGTGTTGCTCTACCTATCCAGAGCCATATAAATATTTGAGTGCAAAAACTTAGTATACAAGATTTATTTTTGGGTGAGTTATTTTAGGCCTTGATTTCTCTGGCCCGAGACTAAGAAGCCGGTCATTCCGTTTTTGCGTATCGATCTTATTGCTAGCCTCTTATCCGTGCATTGTGTATCCCCACATCGGAGATTTCACAAACCTCGCCGGATATCCATCCTTAAAACCAAATATCATCTTTTGTGAATACCTCCTTGACCACAACCTATCGTTGAGTATGGATCATCAATTCAAGGAAGATCGATGGTGCCAAGATTGAAGATTTCAAGTATCTCTCCAAAGGAAAAGTATTTCTGGTACCTACCTTATTTATCGCCTCTTTGCTCGAGGACGAGCAACGTCTACGCATGGGGGAGGAGGTAGGTACGGTGCAATTTTAGAGTTCAAAGGGGAGTAAATAAAAAAATTCAAAGGGGAGCAAAATAAAAAAATCAAAATTCCGATGTGAAAGTCTCGTTACCGAATGTATGACAAAAAAATGATGAGAAAAAAAAGAAGGAGAAATATGAGAAAAAGAAAAAATATGAGTATGCGTAAAGTGAACTCCCCGGTTCTCTAAAGTGCATTAGGAAATTCAAGGCTTCAAGATTAAAAAATCCATACTCAATTTTCCAACCATGTGCAATCCGATAACGAGGACTTCATTTGTGCCTCGGGATCACTCTTTGCCATTTGCACATGTCCACCTATCTCAAGCATGTGTGTTTTTCTCCTTTCCCTCCTTGATTTAACATTATTTTCCAATGACCTTTTTGACGAGTCTTGGTAAGACCATGATAAGCTTGTCTTGTTTTGACAACATCTCATTTATAATATCTTGGTAGGACTAAACTTTCCCAAAAAGCTCCATATAAAGCCTACCACATATATGTATGTTATGAGAGGGAGAGGAGTAGAATAAATAGGCTTGAGAGACAAAGATGAGATGAGAGTTCATGAGAAAGATGCAAGGTGGTTTAAATTTGTGAACTTGGTTTAGCCCTTTTTCATCTTGTTCTTTATTTCAAAATTTCTGAGATCCATTTGAATTTTGGGAGCATGTTAATACTTGTGGGATAAGCTTAATTAAATATCTACCCTCCGTAGGGATGAAGGCTAGTACATTATGGAACTTTAACGAATTAAACTTTTGAGAGCATTATGTTTTTTTTTCATGTATGATCAAGTGCAAGGTTTAAACAATGAAGGGCAACGATGATATCCATAGAAGGCTTACTCGAGGACGAGCAAGGTTTAAGCATAGGGGAGCTGTTGACGGTGAAAATCCGTCAACCTAGCCATGAGTTTACCTTCGGTGTTGGCATGACTTTTGTATCTTATCCATTGGTACTAACCCCCGTGGTATAACAAGTTCACTTGTGCATGTCGATTTTGGAGTTAAGTGTTTACGTAGGGTTTTAATGTTGAAAGCAAGACTTCCGGGATAAGTTCATTAAGCACCTCATGACAAGACCTTGAAGCCCGATACAAGTCAAGCAATGAAGTGAACATGACTCCAAGAGCCCAAGGACCAAGCCCAATAAGATGATAAACTCCGAGGACCGAACCAGAAAAGTGCTGAATCTTGCAAGACAAGGAGTTGAGTCCAATTCGGAGAGAAACCGACGTCAAGGGCCTATATGCAGAAGGAGGAAGGATCCAGGAAGCAAGGTAACCGACGTAGAGCAAAGGAGGCATTCGGCTGGGCCTGGATGGGCCCAGGCCGGCCGGCCCAGGCCTGTCCAGGGCCCAGCGATGCTCCCCTTTGCCCTAGCCACCAATCGTGCTATTTATAGCCCCCTGACCGAGAGCCACAGTTCATCCAATTCGTCATCCGCCACCGAGGAGCCGAGAAACTTGAGGGACACCATCTCGGAGATGAGGGTCGTGCTAGTTGTCTAGGGTCTCCCTAGCCGACGTGGGAACCTTGCATGGAAGACCACGTCGGAGCTCCAGAGCGAGGATCAAGATCGAGGTAGGGCCCCGGTGGTGATCTTGTTCATGTAATCATTCATGGTGAAGTCTTTAAGTGAATCCGATTTCTAGCGATCAAGTGCCTTCTCGATGATTTTGTTTTCTTCTTGGTTTTGCTTCTTCTACGATCTATACTTAAGATAGATTACATAGGGTGCTCTTGTAGCCGCGGTGGCTAGAGGTGCATACCGGACCGGCCAAGTGTTTTCAACTTGTTCTTATCGAACTCGCCCTAGACTACCCGCATGAGTAGGGATATGTTGTGACGGAACTAAGGATGGCAGCGGGTCGGGTTTGATGCGGGTAAGGCATTTACCCGCCCGCAAACGTACCCGCGACCCTAAGCTGTACCCGCCCACGAAGCTACCCGCGGGTAAGAAGTTCTACCCGTACCCGCGCCCGGCGGATATCCTCGGATATCGGGTAACCCGTTACCCGCGAGCAAAAAAAACACTGCGCCTCGCCGATGTGCTGCCGCGCCGCCCTCCTGTTCTCTCACAATGCGCCGCGCCGCGCCTCCCTCCGCCCTGTCCGTCGCGCCGCCGGCCGATGTGCCGGCCGCGGGGGCGGCGGCCACGCTCCTCCTTGTGCGGGTGGCCGGGCGGCGGCCGCGGTCCTCCCCGCCGTCCCGCGCGTGGTGCACCGGTGCTCGGTGCCGAGCGGAGTGGAGCGGCGGCGGTCGGCGGGCCGGAGAGGCGACGGTCGGCGGCCGGGAGCGGCGTGCGGTGGGCGGTGGCGGGGCGGGGGAGTCCAAGGTCGCCGTCGGGGACTGCGGGGGCCGGGAGCCGGGGGCGGATGGCAGCTGCGGCCTGGGGAGTGGTCGTGCGGTGCGGTGGGGTGGCCGGGTGGGGGGTATCGGGGTGACTGGATGAGGTTGAGTGATTTAGGGTTTGAGGACTTGTGCCTTCAGCTTGTTGGGCTTGGGCCAAATCAGGCCTTTAACTGGGCTACACATATACATATGCGGATACGGGTATACCCGCGGGTAGTTTTTTTACCCGTCACAGAACCGCGGGCGACATTATCCGCCCGTACCCGTGCCCGCGGGCGAGAATTGCCACCCGAATCCGCGCCCGTCGGGTCGGGTATCCGCGGATATCCGCGCCCGCGGGCAAAACTGCCATCCCTAGACAGAACGGGGGTTCCAAAAGGCGGGCGTTTTCGGAGTCGGATGGAAGGCCACGATTTAAAGATGCTTTTAATGCGATTCACTTTTCTATCTTCATCTATCTTGTTTGGAGCTACACATAAGCATGATCTAGACTCTCTAGATCGGTTATCTCTTGCTTTCTCTTGCTACCTCTTTAGTAGATTAGATTAGATTTGTTTTCTTTATGAGTTAGTAGATTAGATGCAACTTAATTCATCATAAGTTAGCTTTCCTTGCTTTACTAGATTGAATCCTTGCGTTGCACATTATTCCACGGATTCGATACCTTGGGTTCACCACTCGAGGGAAGAAGGGTCCCTTGACTACGACGGGAGACTTGTCCGCTTGCAAGTCTAAACAAACTTTGATACAACTATTAACTGTCAACACAAACCTCCTGTAGATGTTTCCACAGAAGATGTAAAGCGTGTCCGGGAGATGCTGTGCGAGTACATTCTTAATGAGACCATCAACCGAAAGGGCAAGTTCTACAGTGGTGCACCATGAGTTTATTGTGACCAGAAACTTGAAAGTCATTCAGTCTTCTTTAGTCAGGTGTTGTTGCCTGAGAAACCTGCTTGGCTTGCTTGGTTGGGATCAGATACTGCCTGGTTCAGTCTGTTTTCTCATGACTCCATCCAAACAAGCCCTGATAAGAGTAACTTGAAACTTGATGTGATCCTAGCTAGCTTGTCTATAAATGTGATCTTTCTTTGCCAATATCTGAGATGTTAGAATGTGTTTGTGATGTCTCCTTGTTGTGGTGGCTGCCATATCCTTGTTGGTTCCAGGATGCACCCCCTGGTGGCTGCCAAATCCTGGCTGGTTCCAGGATGCGCGGCAAAGAACCGGCGAGTCTTCGTAGGGATGGCCGCCGTATGTGTAACAGGCGTTAATTAAAGCTCATTACAAACACTGATTAGTAAGTAACGGGCTTCATTCGAAAAGCCCGTTAAAAAAATGCCCACAATGTAATGGGCAGTATAAAAGCCCGTTACCAGTCCTGACCGGTGGGCCCCAGGACCTGTCCGTTCATCGAGATATAGGAGACGCAGGTTGAAAGCAAGCGTCTCCTTTAATAGAGAGAAAGCAGACGCGCGTAGAAACAGAAGCCTCTCATTTCGTCGAGACAGTGGAGACGCCGATTCACAGAATGCGTCTCTGATGTTAATTTAACAGTAACGGGCTCTGTTTCATGCCCGTTACCAAAGTTCCATGTGGGCCCAGAGAAACAGCCATTTCACGTGACCGATGACTAGTTGTGGTAACAGTCGTTGTTTGATGCCCGTTACGAATACTAGTTGTGCTGAGACGCACGTGAAATAGACGCGTCTCATTTCATCAAGATAGTGGAGACGCAGGTGCACATCAGGCGTCTCTGATATTGAGCTTCTGTAATGGGATTTGCTTTGGTGCCCGTTACGAAAGTTCCCTGTGGGTCCAGAAAAACAGCCATTTCACGTGACTGGTGGCTAGTTTTGGTAACGGTTGTTGTTTAATGCCCGTTACGAATATGTCTTATCAGTAACGGGCATCTGCCTGTTACCTTTCTTGGCTTATTTGTAACACTTGATCGGTAACGGGCGCATTGCCTGTTACCAAAGGCGATCTACACCTGTTACCAAAGCCAGTTTTTCACGTAGTGTATGATTGGAGCACCCGAGACAGCAATGGCGTGGACAAGGTCTCGGTGCTGTTGTGGCGTTGCGCCGACCTTAGGAAGGTCAAAGTACCCGACGTGAATGCCCGTGACAACCTGAGTTACCAAGGCCGCTTGCGTAGTGACGCAGCGCAGGGCGTCAACCCTGAGGTGTAGAGGCCGAGATCGACCTGGCAGGCGCCAAGGCCACAGTAAAGCGCTGTAAATAGGACCACGGAGGTCGTCAACGGGCAGTAGAGCTAGTAAGCACCGGGCTGTTGATATGGGGCCGCTGTAGGTCGTAGAGACCTAGAAGGCGAGTAGGCGACTGGGCCTAAGGGGTGTGAAGTAAACCCCTGTGTGAAGAGGTCGAGATGACCTTGGGACTGCTGGAATCTGCGCGGCCTAGAACAGGTCGATTGTAAGTCGCTGGCGACCATGAATGCAAAGTTGAATCTCGAATGTTGAGGGTCTTAAAGTGGGGCATAACGAGTCCACGTCAGCCGAGACCCCGCATTAGGGCTAGCTAACGCAGATTCCAGCACGGAAGTAGTCGTTATTGCCAAGTAGACGTTAGGCCGAAGAGAGCCGTTGGGAACAAGATTTGTTGAGGGTGCCAAACCGTTGGGTCATCGTGAACTGCGCCGGATAGACCTCGAGGCCCGGCCACCTGTTGCGGTGCCGAATCCTAATTATATAAGGCCGCCTCGCAGCCTAGGTGCCTCCACTTGCTTCCATTTCCGCTCAGAGCTAGGGTTGCCGCCGCCACACCGTGCACAGAAAAGCTAGAGCGCCGCCGAGCTTAGGTCCGTCACCGCCGCGCCCTCACATGCGAGTTAAGTCGCTAGTGACCTTTAGATCCAAGAGAATAAGATTCGAAGAGGGCAAGATGGAGAAGCCGACAATCCCAGATCCAAACACCGTCTGGGAGACATCGACGGTGACTGAAGAGCAAATTCAGTCACTGGTCGACTGTGGGCTGCTGCGGCCCAAGTCGCAGGTCGGGTGGAGGCCAGCGGTGGGGGAGGCGTTCCCGACCGAGGGCAGCGGCGAGACCGTCATCTTCATCATGCACATCAAGCGCGTATTCAGCGTCCCGGTGGGCGACTTCTTGCGCGGGCTGCTGCAGTTCTACCGGATCGAGTTGGTGCATCTGGCGCCCAACTCGATCACAATCATCGCGACCTTCATCCACCTCTACGAGGCCTTCCTCGGCATCACTCCGCACTTCCACCTCTGGCGCCACTTCTTCGAGCTAAAGAAGATGGGCAAGGGTGTGTTCGTCGGCAGCGTCAGCTTCATGTTACGTCGGAACATGAAGTCGGAGTACATCGACCAGGCGCTCCCCGACAACACCACCGGCTGGAAGCAGGGGTGGTTCTACCTCGACAACCCCGTGTCGGTGCTGAAGGGGAGGACGGGGATTATTCCGGTCATAGGCCCGGAATGGACCAACCAGCTGGCGACGTTGGACAACCAAGAGCTCAAACCCTTGCTGGACGACCTGGAGCAGCTCAGGGTGGAGAGGCTGACCGGCGCCGCGGTGGCTATCAGGTTTTGCCACCGTCTGATCCAGCCTCTCCAGGACCGGGCCCTCCGGCCTTTGAGTATTGGGGTCAATCCGACCCGACCCGAGTCGCGCAGCGCAAGGTCTCCAAGGCGGAGATGATAGTTCGCATGAAGAACATCTTCGGTGGGCGGATCCGCAACAAGGAGTGCCCCAGGGCGCTAGGGATATATAGCCATGCTGACCCGATGAGTTTTCAACATTGGTCTTTTTTAAATCTGAAGCTTTTTGAGTATACGTCTTGGTTCTGATGCGATGTATATGTCTTTCCATGCAGCATCGCGAAGGCACCTATTGGTGCCCGGCACCACCGCGCGACGAAGACCAGCGCAACTACAAGGTCCGCAGCGTGGCGGACGTGTAGGCAGCGCCACCTCCTTTCGTCGATGAGTACGTCTCCTACTTGACGGTCGGGAGCGACAGCGAAGCGCCCGCCACGTCACGCAGGGGACCATCCAAGGTCGCCGCACCACGACGCACGCGCCAGACTACAGGGAAGATACCCACCTCCCAGGGCGTGACCCAGGTCGCAGAGGCGACGAAGAGGAGGGGGAAGTGGATCAGGTCTGCGGTGTCGGTGGACACCACCACGAAGAGTTTCAACATTGAACAAGACGAGGGCGACGTGCAGCCGCCGAAGGCAACGACAGCTCTGTCGCCGAGAAGGCAGGCGGCGGAGACGCCCTGTTGACGGATAAAACTCGTATCCACCTACGATCCGCAAGCGTACGGACCTACACCTTTTTCACCACGGAATTCCCAAGGTTCTTGTCAATCCGCGGAGCAAGGGGATTACTAGCGCTTAACCAAGTATTAATCTAGTTGACTAAGGAAACCTTTAAAGAGAGTATTAATCTAAAAGTAAAGACAATCTAACCTAAGTTAATCTAAGTTAAGTTGATCAAACAAATCTAGGGTTAAACTAGATGGTAAAGGGGTGAACACAAGAGAGTGAGTAAGAAAGATAAGCGTTCCCTCCCTAGGATCTAGGATAACATGGTATGCATCTACTACACAAAAGTGGTAAACCAATCTACCGGGGGTTGTGACCACGGTTTCGCCCTTTCCCTCCTCTCGTACTGTCACTACGCGAAGGTATTCGTGACTAGACCTATGATGGACACGGTATGTTGATGGAATCTATGGGAGTAGTGGATATCATACGCCCGAAAAACACGGTAGCTAACCTTAATCATCAAAGCATCATCAACATGAAAACAATAGATTGGAACCACGAATCAAGTAGCGGTCACATAGCATGTATCCATCTAATCCTAGGGATGAACAGAGACATTACCCCATCATCTTACACGGATTGAAGCACATAGGGGTGATGGAGACTCCGGAGAACGTCGTCGATGAAGATGGCGGCGATGGAGCTTGGGAACACCCCTAGGCCAACGACTTGGAGTCCTCCTCTTGCTTCCTTCTCTCCGCTGGCGTTGATCCTTGCAACGAGCTCATCTAACTCTCTCCCTCATCTTGCGGCGACGGTGTTCTGGTGATTGGCGTCGGTAGGATGATTTGTTCGATGTGGCGGCCGACGGCGGCGGAGGCAATAAATAGACGAACACCTAGGGCAAAGGGGGGACCGAACCGACCCCGGAGTGGGCTGGGCCGGTCGGCCCAGGCCGGCCGGCCCAGGCCCATTTCGGCCCGGTTCGGCCCCGGTTTCCTCCCCGGTTGCTTCTCGCGTGATCCCTTATTTGTGTGCACTTGCATGTGGGCCTTTGACGTCGTTTCCTTCACGGTTAAGGCTTGAATACTTGCTATGCAAGCTTCGCCGTTTTTTCGGTTGAGTCCCTGAAGACTTGCATGTTGACGCTTCGGTCCTCCGGTCATTTGGAGTCATGTTTATCGCGTGTCTTGACTCTTGTCGGGCTTCATGATCTTCTTCCAAAGTGCTTGGTGAACTTATCCCGAAAGTCTCCTCATTAGCGTAGATTTCCTGCGTAAACAACAAACTCCAAAATCGACATGCAAGTGTGAACTTGTTACATCATTAGTATGCCTAGTGGCGGGTTAGTTGCAAATCATAATCGAAACCAATGTATAACAAGTACTCTAGGTTGACGGAAATTCACCGTCAACATCTCCCCCATGCTTAAACCTTGCTCGTCCTCGAGTAAGCAATCCTTGCTTAACAGGGAAATCAATGTTGCCTTCCAATGTTGTCCCTGCACTTAGTCATTCATGACGAGGCAAATTGCTGTCTCTTAAGAATTTATTTTTAAAGTTCAAGTTGTGACCGACTTCTTTTTCATTATGGAAGATAGACTAACAATAAAGAACAAGCCACATTTAACACGATGCTCTCAAACTTAAGTGAACTTCAAACCATTACCTTGTCACATGGAAGATTTTCAAAAAGATGCATATCCAACATAAGTGAAAATCTCTTGCAAGAGCCCATAGAACACTCATCTCATCAAGTCACTCAAGCCTATACTAGATTATTTTCAACCTACTCTACTCATATTTGATAGTGGAAGGCTTATGTGGAGCTTGGAAGGTTAAAAACAATCCTAGCAAAACATACATCCGAAATATTGTCAAATTAAGAGAGAGGTCTATTGGAATTACCGAGACTCGTCAAAAAGGCCATGGAAAATAAATGTTGGAAAGAGAGAGGGACGAAACACACACATTTAGATAAGTGGACATGTGCAAGTGGCAAATGGATGATCCCGAGGCATGAGTGAAGTCGTCATTATCGGACTGCACATGGTTGGAAGATTTGAGTATGGATTTGTCATCAAGGCACTTGAGAACTTATGAAGAAAAAAGAACCGAGTAGCATCTTTATTTTTTTCTTTATTCTATTTCCTTCTCATTTTTCTCTCTTTCTTTTTTTCACTTTATTCTTCCTATTTTTCTTACTTTTCTTTTCTTCTTATCATATTTTTTTCATTTTTCATTTTTATTCTTTTTTTTTCTTTTGCTCCTCAAAACTTTTTGCAACATAATACTTACATAGCATTTGTGTTAGAGAATGACTCCTCCCCCATGCTTGAACGATGCTCGTCCTCAAGCATAAAAGAGAGGGGAAATAACTGCTAAAGTAAGTATAAATTCCATAATATTGCGGAATATTTGAATCTCCATCGAGAATTTTACTCCATACTCAAAGTGGGTTGTGGACAAGGAGGTGATCACAAAAAGATGTTTTTGGTTTAGGGTGGATGCCCAGCGAAGTTTGCGGAATTTTCGATGTGAAAACCCACAATGCATGGACAAAAAGGCTAGCATGAAAAAGTTACACAAAGGAATGACCAGCTTCTTAGTCTCTAACCATAGAAATCAATCCTAATCCAACTCATCAAAACATATGTTTGCAATCTACGGGTTTTGTTATCATAAAACATATATGTATATGGCTTTGGTAGGTAGAACTTTGCAAGAGCATCACAAATATGTAGATAGCATAAAAGTTAAGTTTTATAATAACAACAAGTTATCCAGCTATCCATAAACTTAAATCAAAGAACAAAGATATGTATGTGGGTCTAGAGCATAGTCATTTCACCTCCACAAATAAAAGAGCCAGTATTTAAATTAATTTCAGATCGTATTATATAGAGCAATTAGCCAAGACATGTATAACTTCATGTAGGTAAAACAAAGCGACAACTTTCATCATCTTTCCGTAAGCGTAGGCAATATAGAACATCGAGGTGAACACATGGTCATGCTTATCTATTGAAAGTAAAAAGAAACCTAGGTTGTCCTCCTAGTAGCCATGTTATTGTTTGAAGAGAAAAACAAAAGGTTGCACCTAGTTGATGTTGAAGGCATACTTACAAGCATTTGTGTTTGGAAAAGAGAAGGTCCATGGAGATGTTAGCATCCTTTGTAATCCTTCGTTGCCTTCTTCCGGCATCTCCATGTATCGATGTGTCTTTTGCTTTTGTCTTGATTTATTAATGCTCCTAAACTTCTGAATTTGATCTTGTATGCTTAATGGAGTCATTGATCACCCTTCTCTTCAATGTTGTCATCACCATCTCCTCTTTCTTGTTCTCATCATCTCCTTGCTGTCTCTTTTTCATGGATTTCCCCCTCTGTCCAGAACACAACATATATCAAAATATAGCTCTATTGAAAAGTTTATGAAATTACCTTTCCAACGTGTGGTCATTCATCGAAAACGGAGTTCAAACAAGGGAGCTATGTCCGTTTTACTTCAGCGCTGCGTGCTGTCCAAAACTGATTTCAGGACGTGTTGCACTCGGTGATTCGGGCATAACCGCTTGTAGGAACCTCCGATTGTCTTGATTCTTGATTTGTTGGAATCGTAACTTCATGGGGCTTCTAAATATCCAAAAATATCCAGTGTTTTCCCTTCGAGACCATGCAGAATTTTGATGAGATTGGTGGCTTTTTGCGCATTGATCCGGAGATGTTAACAATCTTTATCATTCTATCTTCTAGAGTGTCATGTTGCACTTCCGTGTTGAAGATTCAGGGTCTCCTCCATGCTTAGCATTTTGCTAGTCATGGAAGAAGAAGACAAAGCACTTCTTATCCATCCTTCAATTTCCTCGTAGTGAGAGTCTTTATCTCGCCTGTAAGACGTTTTAAACGCACATTCTACCCCCAAGGTGACAGTTGGGAGTAGATAGAATTGCCAACAATCCAACAATGTCTCCTAATATTCTTAACTTGTGGCATAATTAGTTTAATGAGGAATAAAAACCTAATGAGTGTACGTGGTGCAAGATGTGTATGCACATGATAGGAAAGGATATAAACAAAGACAATGTTTTCACCTAGTTCTAAACACCATGTTTACAACTAGGTTGCCGATTTTTCCATAGCCATAAAGGTTTATTTATCAAGGGTTAAAACACCATGTCTATCCCTAAATCAATAACCCTTATAGCACAAGGAAAATTAAGTGCATTGCAGAGCTTATAAACTAATCAATGCAACATGAAAACATATGAAAAGCTAGCAAGGTTTATCGAACTTAATGATGATGGTCCGAAATCATGTTTAAACACCACGTTTACACAAGATCACAAAATGAAAATGCCCAGCTAGAGCATTAACATGGATATGAAAGCATACATCATTGAGCCTTAAAACAACCAAGCCAACTATATGCAAAACATGTACATGCAAAGAAACATCATGTTGATAACAAAATGCAATGCATGCAAATAAATAAATATGAGCATGAACATGATGGTGGTTCTAAAAAGAAAACTAAACTTAGATTAATAACCACAAGTTGATCATCATAAGATGGTGTCATTCTTTATTCTCTCTAAGAAAGGAATAAAAACATAAAGAAACGGGTTGCCTCCCGAAAAGCGCTTCATTTAAAGTCATAGAGCTCGACTTTCTCACATACCTTCTTTTCGTTGCATAGCCATGGCCCTACATGCAATAATAAAAGGTACCAATGCAGCTTTAATTTACTTCCCATGTTGTGCTTGATCACTTATAGAAGACTTGCCCAAAGCATCCTTTTGTTTCATCGTTATCTCCTTCTTTATCATACTTCGGTGCTGCCTTCACTCCATGAATTTTTTCTAATGTCCAGAACAGAAAGTATACTCAAGATCTACTCCATTGCACAGTGCACAAAATTTCCTTTCCAACGAGTCTTCATTTGCTCAAATCGGACTCCGGACAAAAGAGTTACGTCCGTTTTACTTCGGCGATGAAATCTGTCCTGAAATTTCAGAACGCGCAACGCTCAATGTCTTCTCCATAACTCCTTGCACGGGTCTTCAAACCTGTTGGTTCTTGATGCATTGGAATGATAATTTGATGGAGCTTCTGAATATCTCATTTTCTTCATTTGTACACCTCTGAACATGCTCTCAAATTGATGAAGACAACAGCATCCATCGCGGGATTCGGAGAGGTTGATGATTTATCTTGCAACTCTTTAAGCATGACTTCTCTTTTCATTATTCAAGCCTTGTCTACATGGTTAGTGAAAATCGGGCCTTTCCCGACATATGATTCTTTAAGGTCATTAGCTTGACCAAGCGCAAAGCATGATCGAGATTTACAAAACTTATTGTAAACATACGCGTCCATAATTAACACCACATGTGAATTGTAGCAACAAGTCAAGGTGTAAATAAAAGAAGCATATGTTTCATGCATAGCACTTACCTCATCATTAGGCAAAGGTTGTTTAGGTTTGAGATTAATTGGATCAAAAATAAATGTTTCCTCTTTTTCATTCTCAAGAAAATCTAGCCTATCAACATGATCACTATGGGAACAAGGCATAGATATTAAACTATCATTCATACTATTGGTTGAGCATGAGTATTTGAATTTATAAACATCAATAACAATAATATCTTGAGATTTCAGCATGTACCTTGGCCTTAGAGATTTATCAATAAGAGTGATATTTGGTTCATCAAGCGGTTTTGAAGGCGAATCGATCTCAACAAGTGCAGTTGCCTCTTCATCACCATCTTGCAATTTCTTCAACTCATCATGTGGAACATGTAATCCTTCAACTATGTACGCATTCATCTCTTCTTTGAAGTCTTCTTTATCAACTAGATCTTCATCTTCAAAGACTTGTATGTTGCTTTCTTTATCTTCCATGTACCACATGTCGTCAAGATCGCTCATTGTTGATTCACTCTTTCCTTCATCCTTGAGTACTTCCATGTCTTGATTTGCTAGTGTGTAGGCTTCAATAGCATACAAGCTATCATCTAGCTTGAGTCCTATCTCCTCCCATTTATCCTTTGAGTCACTAGGCTCATCACAGTTGTACTCTTCTCTTCCTTCATCATAAAGCTTTGAGTTGTCAAACCGGTCGATCCATCCTTCATCTCCTTCTTCTCTTTCTTCTTCAAACATATTTTGGATCGAATCTCCACTCATCTCTTGATCAAATATATCTTCAATTAGTTTGGCAACGTGTCGGTGTTCCTCCTTCCTTCGGTAGTTAATTAGTGGGGCGAAATCAACTTGAACCCAACCGGATTGAATGAACTCTGCCAATGGTCTAGCATTCCACATACTTCGGCCTACATTCATGTTAGTTTCAACATTTTTAACATCCGAAATGACTTCTCTTACCTTGGGAAGTGGATCTTCACTTTCTTGTATGGTCGGTTCATCTTCCTTGACCTCCGGTTGATCTTTTTCAGAAATTTCAGCAAGCACCTTGGGCTTGCTTTTGTCATTTTGCTCCTCTTGACAACATCTTTGCCAATCTCGTAGCATTCTTTATCCATTGCTTATCCTTTGTAAGATTTGTGCGGCTTCACTAATTGTTTTATCCATTATATCACCGCCTGCACACATGCTTACAAAACGAGACGAGTTAGGGGTTAGTGAAAAATAAAAGGTATGCAACATCAAGTCACCGGAAAATCCCAAGTTCGGGCCTCGCTCAAGTAGTTCATTAAATCGGTCCCATGCTACATCAATTCCTTCACCCTCTCCTTGCTTGAAAGTGAGCACTTGCCTCCTTAAGTCTTGGACCTTGCTTATGGGAAAGAACTTCAAAAGAAACTTCTTCACTAGCTCATCCCAATTTCCATTTGCTTCAACGGACGCAAGTGTGTACCATCTTCGTGCTTCATCTTCGAGAGAAAATGGAAAAAGATTCCACTTGAACCAAGCGGCCGGAACTCCTTTTTGTTGCACCGTGTTGCATAACATCGTGAATTCCTTAATGTGTCTATATGGGTTGTCATCCTCCAATCCTCTAAATGGTTTTGTCTCCACTAACTTGATGATTCCAGGCTTCAATTCATAGTGGGTTGTAGCAAGCGCCAAATCTGATTTTTGCATCTCAATGTCTTCCATTGACGGCATTGCTAGCTCCCTTAGTGACATCTCTTCGTCTTCCTATGGTGAGGTGAACAAATCCATCTAGGCACAAGAAAAGTAGAAAGAAAAACAAAAAAAGATTTTTTTCTTTTTTTTAGAAAATAAGGGTTAGGTGTTAGTAATCAACAAAATTAATACTAGATTAAACGTAGCAAACTGGCTTGCTCCCCGGCAACGGATAAAACTCGTATCCACCTACGATCCGCAAGCGTACGGACCTACACCTTTTTCACCACGGGATTCCCAAGGTTCTTGTCAATCCGCGGAGCAAGGGGATTACTAGCACTTAACCAAGTACTAATCTAGTTGACTAAGGAAACCTTTAAAGAGAGTATTAATCTAAAAGTAAAGACAATCTAACCTAAGTTAATCTAAGTTAAGTTGATCAAACAAATCTAGGGTTAAACTAGATGGTAAAGGGGTGAACACAAGAGAGTGAGTAAGAAAGATAAGCGTTCCCTCTCTAGGATCTAGGATAACATGGTATGCATCTACTACACAAAAGTGGTAAACCAATCTACCGGGGGTTGTGACCACGGTTTCGCCCTTTCCCTCCTCTCGTACTGTCACTACGCGAAGGTATTCGTGACTAGACCTATGATGGACACGGTATGTTGATGGAATCTATGGGAGTAGCGGATATCATACGCCCGAAAAACACGGTAGCTAACCTTAATCATCAAAGCATCATCAACATGAAAACAATAGATTGGAACCACGAATCAAGTAGCGGTCACATAGCATGTATCCATCTAATCCTAGGGATGAACGGAGACATTACCCCATCATCTTACACGGATTGAAGCACATAGGGGTTATGGAGACTCCGGAGAACGTCGTCGATGAAGATGGCGGCGATGGAGCTTGGGAACACCCCTAGGCCAATGACTTGGAGTCCTCCTCTTGCTTCCTTCTCTCCGCCGGCGTTGATCCTTGCGACGAGCTCATCTAACTCTCTCCCTCATCTTGCGGCGACGGTGTTCGGTGATTGGCGTCGGTAGGATGATTTGTTCGATGTGGCGGCCGACGGCGGCGGAGGCAATAAATAGACGAACACCTAGGGCAAAGGGGGGACCGAACCGACCCCGGAGTGGGGCTGGGCCGGTCGGCCCGGCCGGCCGACCCGAGCCCATTTCGGCCCGGTTCGGCCCCGGTTTCCTCCCTGGTTGCTTCTCGCGTGATCCCTTATTCGTGTGCACTTGCATGTGGGCCTTTGACGTCGTTTCATTCACAGTTAAGGCTTGAATCCTTGCTATGCAAGCTTCGCTGTTTTCTGGTTGAGTCCCTGAAGACTTGCACATTGACGCTTCGGTCCTCGGGTCATTTGGAGTCATGTTTATCGCGTGTCTTGACTCTTGTCGGGCTTCATGATCTTCTTCCAAAGTGCTTGGTGAACTTATCCCGAAAGTCTCCTCATTAGCGTAGATTTCCTGCGTAAACAACAAACTCCAAAATCGACATGCAAGTGTGAACTTGTTACATCATTAGTATGCCTAGTGGCGGGTTAGTTGCAAATCATAATCGAAACCAATGTATAACAAGTACTCTAGGTTGACGGAAATTCACCGTCAACACGCCTCGCCCGGCGCCTGGGGTGCCAGGGGTATCCACATCAAGCACCGGCCCAACGGACGATGCTAGGTCGAACAAGAGGTTTAAGAAGGCCCCGCCCAAGCCTTGCAAGGCGAATCTCAGATCGGCAACCAAGTAAGTCGGCTGACCTGTTCACGACGTGACTTTTTTACTTCGTTGTTCGTTGGTTGTTTGCTTAGGTCGCCTTTTCATGAGTATGGTTCCTCCGACGACGTCGGAGAGCGAGAAGAATGCCTCAGTCCAGGAGGTGTTTGGGAGCAAGGTCCTAGAGATGTCGATGGTGGAATCACCGGCAGCTTCAGCAGCCGACGTGACAAGCGCGACCGCCTGGGCTGGGGCGACGGCGGCGTCCGAGGCAGATAAGGCCGGACTAGTGCGCCTCTCGCCACTGAGGGTGAGGGCGGTGAACGTGGCACCTCTGACCCGCAGGAGGAGCCACCTTCACGGGGCATCCTTGATGAGGGCATGGAGGCAATGAACGATGAAGACCGGTGTCTGTACGCCGGAACCCTGTGGGAGGTGGAGGTCGTTACCGACCGCTGCGACCTCGACTCGTTCAAGGAGGCGGCACACACAATCGGTACCATGCTGCTGGTAAGGACCCTTGCTAAGTTCCTTTGGTTCTTTCTTCAGTTACTTGGATGCCATCAGATTTCAACGACCTCTGTTGCTCGATGCGCAGTCTCTTGCTAAACGGGCACAAGCGCGGACAGGTCTGCTGCGGGAGGCGGCAAATGCGCATGCAGAGGCCGCTGCAGCTCGTGAGGCGAAGTTGCAGAACGAGGTCGCGGTCGCGCGTGAAATCCAGCGCGTCAAGGAGGCCATGGCACGCCAGGCACACAAGGACGCGGCCGACCTGAAGAAGAAGCTGGAGGACGCCGAGCGGAAAGCCAAGGACGCGGCCTCCGACCTCCAGGCTGTTGTAGAGGGTACATTGTCATCGCTGCTTTGGGCCGACTCCATGTGCTTTTTGTAAGGTCTCAATCACGACTCTTCGTCCCTGAACAGTTGTAGTGCTCGAGAGACCGAGGAGGCCCTCAAGAAAGAGCTGGCCACGCGTAAGAGCCAGCTCACGGCCATCAAGGAGAGGTCCACGGAGATTCGGCGAGGTTAGCATCCTTCTTGTTGTTTGAGAGTTGGCCGACGTGTCGCGGCTGGTCATGATTCTGATTCCGCTTTCTTGTAATGCAGGTTTTGAGAAGGAGTTGGGAGAGCTCAAGGACGCTGCCCAGTACGTCATGGACATTTACGTCCCCCAGGAAGAAGGGGCTGAACCCAAGCCGCTGATCGATCGGCTGGATGAGGCTGAAGGTCGCATCAAGGGCCTGCTCCTGGACACTTCCAACCTTGCGGCAGCCGCGGCGTTGTCAATCGTCAAGCACCACGACCTGTCGTTCGACCTGCAGAAGGTCTCAGAAGACGTGGACCTATCGGGCCTCATCAGGTGTGAAGATGTCGTGGCAGCTGCAGGCGAGGTCGTCAAGAAGTTTGACTTCGGCACTGACTGAGGTGATGCTGAAAGGAGCTTTTTAGACATGGGTTAGGTCGATGAGTTGTGTAAATAAACTTGCAGTATGAAAAAGCTTTTGCCCATTAAGAGATGCATGCATGTTTTGACAAGGTGCTTTCATTATGCACGTCAAAAGTAACTAGGTCGCAAGATAAACCCTCCGCTCACCCAACTCAGTGGAGGAACAGCTTACCGATCGTGCGACCCAGCGTGGGGACTTAGGCACGACCAGCGCACGGAGGGGGGTCGTGGACCCTATGTCCTTTGAACCAGAGACTTAGGAGCGTTTATAATGGAGGCAGATGCAATACTTAATGATAAGGGTTCAAAAGCATATAGCAGAAATCCCTTCAGGTCATGAGACCCTTAGGTTTGCGTAGCCAAGCCCCCGAGCGTTTCGAGACCTGACTAGACCAAGCCCCCAAGCGCTTCGAGGGGGAAGGGAAAAGTACTTAAAGCAAAAAAGGGAAATCGAAACACAGGTCGACAGAGGGGTTGCCGAACAGGGGATCTCTTTCTTTATTATATTGAAATTACATGCGAGGAGAGTACATAGCTTTATTTTGGTACAGATCTTCTAAGTATAGAAGCGACGTAAATGTTCAATGTTCTAGACATTAGGAACGCCTTGGCCGTCGGCCCACTGGAGGAGGTAGGTCGATGGGCTGACGACTTCCATCACAATGAAGGGGCCTTCCCAAGGGGCAGATAGCTTGTGCATCCCCTTGGTGCTCTGGATACGATGTAGGACCATGTCTCCCACATTGAAGGATCGCTCTCACACGTTGCGGTCGTGATAACACCGCAGCTGCTGCTCATACCGCGTGTGCCACATTAGCGTGGCTACGCGATGTTCTTCAATGATGTCGAGGTCGACCTTGCGTGTTTCCTCAACCGTCCCTTCCTCATAGTGTTGGATGCGCAAGGCACGGAAGGCTACGTCGATTGGGTGGACCGCCTCTGATCCGTACACCAGGAAGAACGACGAGTATCCCGTGACCGAGCTGACCTGGGTTCGGAGACCCCAGATAACGTGAGGCAGCTCTGCATGCCACCTGGTTGCGTACTGCGAAGAGTCGTCGAAGATGCGGTCCTTGACGGCTTGGAGCACCATGCCATTTGCTCGCTCGACCTGGCCGTTACACCGTGGGTGGGCCACCGAGGAGTAGTAGACGTCGATGAGGCTGTCCTGGCAAAAATCCCAGAAGTCCGACCTTGTAAAGGCCTTGCCCAGGTCGGTGACGATCCTGTTAGGTACCCCGAACTGGTGGGTAATGTCCTCGATGAACTTCGTGGCCTCTTTCGACGTGACCGTAGCGACGGCGCGGACCTCGACCCACTTGGTGAATTTGTCCACCGCCACCAGAATGTGCTTGTAGCCAGCAGGAGCCGTATTGAACGGTCCCACCGAGTCAAGGCCCCAAATGGCAAAGGGCCATGACAGTGGAATTGTCCTCAAAACTTGGGCCAGGACGTGTTGCTGCTTGGCGAAGAACTGGCAACCCTTGCACCGTCGGACCAAGTCTTGAGCGTCAGCCAGGGTAGTAGGCCAGTAGAAGCCCGACCTGTAGGCTTTTCCCACCAGATTTGCGGAGGCTGCGTGCTTACCGCATTCCCCGCTGTGGATTTTTTGCAGGAGCTCAAGACCTTCAGATCAGAGGATACATTTCATTAGCACGCCGCTGGAGGTGGACCTCCGGTACAGCTCGGTGCCGATGATGACGTAGTTGGCTGCACATCTGACGATCTTTTCATGCTCGACCTTGTCTCCAGGGACGCGCTTCTCCACGATGTAGGTGATGAAGTTGAGACGCCAGTCAACTTCGGCCTTCGCCATAAGGATGACACGGCTACCCAGTACGCCGCTGGGCGACGTCTCAGGGTCGTTGAGGAGTTTGATCGATGGCTTGCGCAGGTCTTCAACGAATACGCCGGCTGGAACCAGTGCACGCTTGGACCCCATCTTGGAGAGCATGTCGGCCGCCACGTTGTTGTCACGGGAGACGTGGTGGAACTCTAGACCCTCGAAGTGATCCTCGATCGCCCACCTCGTCGCAGTAGGTGTTCATTGTCTCCTTCTTGACGTCGCATGCCTTGTTGACCTGATCGATGACGACCTTGAAGTCTCTGTATGCAATAACTCACTTGATTCCAAGGGAAACAGCGATGCGCAGCCCATGGATTAGGGCCTCGTACTCGGCGCCGTTGTTGGACGCCATATAATGGATCTGCAAGACGTACTTCAGGTGATCGCCCTGGGGCGAGATGAATAGGACGCCTCCGCCTGCACCTTAGAGGTTCAGGGAACCGTCGAAGTACATCTTCCAGTGCTCCGGCTTCTCCGTCGGTGGAGGCTGCTGGGTCTCCGTCCACTCGGATTCGAAATCAGCGAGGATCTAGGACTTGATGGCCTGCCATGGGCAAAACTCGAGGTCGAATTCGCCCAGATCAACCGACCACTTGACGATACGCCCTACGGTGCCACGGCTTGATAGGATTTATCTGAGGGGGAAACTGGAGACGACCTTGATCTTGTGCAACTGGAAGTAATGGCGCAGCTTGCACGACGTGACGAGAATAGCATACAACAGTTTCTGAGGTTGCGAGTACCTGACCTTGCTGTCAAATAAGACCTTGCTGACGTAGTAGACAGGTCGCTGGACGGGGTACTAGTGGCCCTCTTCAGGTCGCTCGGCTACCAATACCGCGCTGACCACCTGTTGACGGTTAATAGTTGTATCAAAGTTCGTTTAGACTTGCAAGCGGACAAGTCTCCCGTCGTAGTCAAGGGACCCTTCTTCCCTCGAGTGGTGAACCCAAGGTATCGAATCCATGGAACAAATGTGTGACACAAAAGATGATCTAGTAAAACCAAGTAACTTCAATCTTCGGTAAAGAGAAACCCTAATGCGTCTAGATAAAGAACACAAAACTAATCTAATCTACTAAAGACCGGAGATAACAAAGATAGATAGGGTAGATAAACCGATCTAGAGAGATCGGGTTAAGCCTTTTGTTGAAGTTCCAAGCAAGAGAAGAAGTAGCAAATCGAATCTTATTAGAAGCCTCTTTAAATCGTGGTTTCCTGTCCGACTCCGAAAACGCCCACCTTTCGGAACCCCCGTTCTGTCACAACGTATCCCTACTCATGCGGGTAGTCTAGGGCGAGTTCAAGGACAAGTCGAGTTCTTTCAGAAGATCTGGTGTGTACCTCTAGCCACCGCGGCTACAAGAACACCCTATGTGATCTATCTCGAGAATAGATCTAGAATAAGCAAAGCCGATCGAAAAACGAAATCATCGAATCGCTAGAAATAGATTCAACTTGATAATTCAACTAATACAATGATACATAAATAAGATCACCACCGGAATCCTACCTTGATCTTGCTTCTAGCTCCGGGAACTCCGACGTGGTCTTCTGTGCAAGGTTCCCACGTCGGCTAGGGAGACCCTAGTCAACTAGCTCGACCCTCTCCTCTCCGGGATGGTGTCCCTCTCTTCTCTGCTCATCGGCGGCCGATGACGAATTGGATGATGCGTGGCTCTTGACCTCGGGGCTATAAATAGCCCGAATGACGGCTAGGTCAAAGGAGGGGGGATTGGGCCCTGGAATGGGCTGGGCCGGCCGGCCTGGGCCGACCGGCCTGGGCCCATCCTGGCCTTGTTCCTGACCTCCTTCGCGTGGTGTCGGCTCCCGAGTCTTCTAGATGCTTCCCCCTTCTGCATGTAGGCCCATTGTCGTCAGTTTCTCTCCGAGTTGGACGTAGCTCCTTGTCCCGCAAGATTCGACACTTTTCTGGTTAGGTCCTCGGAGTTTGTCATCTTCTCGGGTTGAGTTCCTGGCTTCTTGGAGTTAAGTTTGCTTTATTGCATGACTTGTACAGGGCTTCAAGGTCTTGTCACAAGGTGCTTGATGAACTTATCTGGAAAGTCTTGATTTCAACGCTAAAACCCTGCATAGACACTAAACTCCAAAACCGACATGTACAAGTGAACTTGTTATACCACGGGGGTTAGTACCAATGGATAAGGTATAAAACTTATGCCAACACCGAAGGTAAACTCATGGCTAGGTTGACGGATTTTCACCGTCAACATCTCCCCCATGCTTAAACCTTGCTCGTCCTCGAGTAAGCCTTCGATGGATATCATTGTTGCCAATCAATGTTTAAACCTTGCACTTGATCATACATGAGAAAACATAATGCTCTTGAAATTTTAATTTGTTAAAGTTCCATAATGTACTAGCCTTCACCTCTACGAAGGGTAGATTCTTAATTAAGCTCACCCCACAAGTATTAACATGCTCCCAAAATTTTAAATAGATCTCAGAAATTTTGAAAATAAAGGACTAGATGAAAAAGAACTAAACCAGGTTCACAAATTAAAATCACCTTGCATATTGCTCATGAACTCTCATCTCATCTTGTCTCTCAACCCTATATATTCTACTCATTTCCCTCTCTTAACATATATGTGTGACAGGCTTTATATGGAGCTTTTTGGGAAAGTGTAGTCCTACCAAGATTTTATAAATGAGGTGTTGTCAAAACAAGACAAGCTTCTCATGGTCTTACCAAGACTCATCAAAAAGGTCATTGGAAAATGATGTTATATCAAGGAGGGGAAAGAGAAAAATACACACACTTGAGATAGGTGGACATGTGGAAATGGCAAAGAGTGATCCCGAGGCACAAAGGAAGTCCTCGTTATCGGATTGCACATGGTTGGAAAATAAGTATGGATCTTTTAATCTTGAAGCCATGAAATTCCTAATGTACTTTAGAAAACCGGGGAGTTCACTTTTTATTATTTTTTTACATAAACTCATTTTTTTCTCTTTTTCTCATGTGAAAATTTTTTATTTGCTCCCCTTTGAACTCTAAAATTACATCGTACCTACCTCCTCCCCCATGCTTAGACGTTTGCTCGTCCTCGGGCAAAGAGGCGATAAATTAGGTAGGTACCGAAAATATTTTTCCTTCGAGAGATACTTGAATTCTTCAATGTTGGCACTGTCTTGCGATCTTCCTTGAATTGATGATCCATTCTCAACGATAGGTTGTGGTCAAGGAGGTAATCACAAAAGATGATATTTTGTTTTAAGGGTGGATATCCGGCGAGGTTTGTGAGATCTCTGATGTGGGGATACACAATGCACGGATAAAAGACTAGCAAAAAGATAGATACACAAAAACGGAATGACCATCTTCTTAGTCTCGGGCCAGAGAAATCATGGCCTGCAATAACTCACTCAAAAATAAATCTTGTACACTAAGGTTTATGCACTCAAATATATATAAGGCTCTGGATAGGTTGAGCAACACACAAGTGATATTCATGACAAGGTTAGCCATATTTTTGGGCATAAAAACCATCTTCAATCTATTCATAACTTGAGAGCACATAAAACACTATGTGTCTTTATTTTAATCATAACATCCGCTAAAGATTAAGCTAGAATTTAGATAAATTCAGGTTCATATTTTAAGAGAGAACTAACTTTAACATGCATAAATCAATTACAAAGATAAACAAAACGGCAATTATAATCATATATCATTATGGCACAAATTTTGTAACTTTTCCAATGATGTAAACAAGGTGGTGTCTTTATTAATGGTGAAAACAAACTGAAATACATGCTGAAAATAGACAAACAAACTTGCTGAAATAAAAACTGAAAATATTACGCAAACACAAGCAAACAGAAGCTGAAAATTACAGAGAAAGGGAAAAGAAAAGAAAACTAAAGTTCCTCCTTCTTCCTAATCCTCTGCCGGTGGTTGGTGTCGATAATCTTGGTAGTTGTACCCTTGCTCGTAGTAGGGTTGGACATCCCCTCCAACGACTTGATCCGGCTGCACTAGGTGAAGGCGTCCAAGCTCATATGCAATATTTGCATTGCCCTCACCAAGTTGAGCCGCGTTGGTTTGTATAGCTGCGACGTTTTGCATATTTCTCACAACATACCCTCCGATTATGGCCATGCTTTGTTGTGGTTGGGGATATTGTGCGTAGGGCTCCGCGAAGGTTACATTGGGCACCACATAATTTGGTGGGGGTATCGGTGCACCAACCCCCCATGCTTGCACTTGTGGCCCTCCGTAATAACTTGGCGGAGTAGGAATCCCGCCAAATGGTGGTACATAGTTGGGTTGTGCACCACCCACTTGTGCGGAGGAGGATCCCTCCTCTACGATTCTTCCTCTTTTATTTTTCTTTGCCGGGACAAGGAGTCCCTCTTCCAACCAATCTTCCTTCCCTTGAATGAAAAGCCTAAGCCTTGCGTTCGGAAGGGGTTGGTTCACCTTGGCCACATGGAAGCCTCCTCTCTCATCTCCACTAATATATTTACCTTGTTTCAAATACTCAAGGCTGAGAGAGGTCCCACGTAAAAGATGTTCGGGGTTTCTTGTGATCCCCGGCCTTAAGGAGATGGCCAACATAAGGAGGTAGCACCCCGAACCAATATCTCCTGATCCCGATGTTGCCTGCAACACCATCAGTTGATCATAAGGTATGAGGGGTCTATTGGCTGCTTGGCAATTAAAGCTGAGTAGAGCCAATTCAACTCCGTGTCGGTCACCTTCGCCTACCTCATCCTCCCCAATATCCTCTTGCTCATCCAAGAGTGGAATACTTTGATAATGGGGTTACGGATGCAATTGCGTTGTTGGTGGGCTTCTCCGGAGATTAAATTTCAAAATCCATCTAACATGCCATCCGGCACGTCAACTTTCTCCGGAGCTCCCTTTTGGAACCCAAGTAGCTCCCTAACATACCATAGGGAACCACTTGTTGGATTCCCTCCAAACAGAATGATAAGCTTTGCACCCCCTCATCAAGGATAGGCGCCATAGTCATCAAGATTTCCAAGGCAAACTCCTTGTGGGTGTTTGCAGACACCCCGTTGGAGAATTGCTCCCATCCAAGGTGCCCCAACATTTAATATATATCCGTGCCGAAACCCAATGCATTGAGAGCTTGATCGTCGAAGTCGACGTTGGCCACAAGCCTCTTCTCAAGACGAGAGAGTTTCTTCTCCTCCTCCTCCGTCAATATGATGAAGCCATATGTGGAATACTGCGGAGTGTATGGAGGTGGTGCGGATGAACGAGTCGATCGTCGAGATGGGACGGGCGGCTCCTCCGTACGCCCTTGAGGTTCGGTAAACCTCATGGACGTGCTCCTTGTTGCCCTCATGCCACCGAGGAGGAGAGCGTCGTTCCTCCTTGACGGTGTCGTGTCCTTCTCCATGCTCCGAGGAGACTCGGAAACCGAGTGCCTCCTCGAAGACGTCGTCGAAGACGGCTTGGATGACGATGACCCCTTCTTCTTGGTGAAGAGACTTGTGGTTTTCTTCCACATGATTGCAGCACTCTTCTCTCCACTAAAATTCTTGGTTGCAACCGGCAGCTAGGTACTTAAAAACTTACTTCGGAATGTGGACTTTGAGTGGATTAAGAGTGTGAATTGTTTGAGCTATCAAGCTTGGGAAGGTTGGCTATGTCTATGGTGGTTCTGGGCACAAGAACTTGAGCACACAAACTGAGGAAGGAGAGGGATGCTTGCCTGCAGAAGACAGAAGCCGGGGGGCTCCTTTTGTAGGGGTGGTCGGCCGGCCTGGGCCGACCGGCCTGGATGGCCGCGTGCCTCCCCAAGGCTCTGTTTTCTCCCAGCGTGATCATTTCTCCTCCATGACTTTCTTGCCCGCGTGCTCCACGAGTTGCACTGCCCAAACGCTCTCGTCCACTCCTTTTCTTGCATTATTGGTCCTTCCACTTGATGCTTCATGCTTTGAGTCATGTCCATGCTCCCTTGCTCCACTTGCTTCACATGTAACCATGAATTTCCTACAAAGTTATGCTTGCTGCCCACCCATGCTTCTCCTTTGCATGTGGTCTTGATGAGAGTTGATGAAAGAGCATCCAATGGTGCATGCATGATTAACTTAAACTAGAATGCCTCCCTCTAAGAATGTTTAAGGCTAAGCACTCCTCTAATTTCGAAAATTAAAAATATTTTCAGAGCTATGGAAGAGCTCAAGCATAAATTTAGAGAAGTTTTTAAACCATTAAAAACAAATGTAAGTCGAAAATATTTTCCGACTACATTGATATCGGTCTCACCGGTATAGTTTGCCTTCATTGGTTGAGAGCAAACTTTTCCCGGCTTGATCATGGGGGCATAGGTTTAGGTTCTATTTTTGGCTAAATGAGAGAGATTTTGAATAAAACAAAATTAAATGAGGCTTCAAAAAATTCTAATCTTAGAGAAACCAAGGATATAGATTTTTAAACCAACCAAAAGTGGCTCTACTCGCGAGTCCTACCACGTGCTGAAATTTAATTAACACCTAGGTATAAGCTGTGTCTCTACTCCTGTGTTTTTAGCATGAAAAATAAGTCAAGCACAACACCATAATAAGGATGAAGGGTTGAGTTAGGTTCTGAATTTATTTGGTTGTGGTTTCTCGAAAAGAAACAAACAAACACATAGGAGGGTTCAAGTAAAGGGTTTATGATCAAGCAAAATATTCAACCAAGAATTATGTCTCTAATATTGTTCAACCACTTCTAAGTCTAATGTCTTTGCGTAATAAAATTCAAAACTGAATTATTAAAAAGACTCGAAAAACCTGGAATCGGGTTGTCCTCCCGGTAGCTTATTCTTGACTCGATGAAACGGGTTGCCTCCCGCCTAGCGCTTCGTTTATAGTCCATAGCTAGACTTCTTCACTTGATTACTTAGGATCAACGCTCTTTACGGGCGTTGCAATCTTGGGTACCCACTTCCGCACTATCTTGGGCACGGGCTTATGTTCCGGCTTAGTCATTTTTTTTGTCTTCACAGGCAGCTTTTCTTCCTTTGGCTTGACGGATGCAACATCTTCCTTGACTTTCTTCACATCCTTCTTCTTCTTCTTCGGCTCTTTCTTCTTTTTCAGCCCTTCCTTCTTTCTTGGTTCTTCCTTAACAACGCGACGATGAGGTGGAGCATCTTTAACTTCAATCATATTGCATACCTCGAGTCGTGGCCGCAACTTGAAAGAACTCATTTCTCCGTTAATGTCGAACATGATCTCCCCCTTGCCAACATCAATAGTAGCTCCCACGGTCTTGAGGAAAGGCCTCCCAAGGATGAGCGGCGGCTTCTCCCTCTCTCCCATCTCGAGCACCACGAAGTCGATGGGGATGAAGTGGTGTCCGACCTTCACGGGTACATCTTCGGCAATGCCCAAGGGATAGCGAATGGAGTTATCTCCCAACTCCAAACACATACCTGTAGGCTCCAACGGTAAGCGTAGCTTCTCGAACACATCCCTTGGCATGACGCTCACACTTGCTCCAAGGTCGCATAACACCTTCTCCAAATTGAATGAACCAACGGAACATGGAATTGTAGGGCATCCGGGGTCCTTTTGCTTCTCTAGCCCATTAGCAATAGCGGCACTACACTCCTCGGACATCTTGACATGATCTACCCCGAGTGTTTCTATCTCATATTTATTTGCAAGTATGTCTTTAAAGTAACGAGAATATGTAGGTACTTGTAGGGCATCTAATAATGGCATGTTGATGCTAAGTCTACGCACAACCTCCACAAACTTCTCAAAGTTGTCAAGTTTACCTCGGAAATAGCGTGGCTTGAGTTGTGGTATCCTCGTGTCTTCTTCCGGCATCTCAAATTCGGGCTGGGGGAAGTTCGCACAACCTCCACAAACTTCTCAAAGTGGTTGTCAAGTTTACCTCGGAAATAGCGTGGCTTGAGTTGTGGTATCCTCGTGTCTTCTTCCGGCATCTCAAATTCGGGCTGGGGGAAGTTCACTGTGCGAATCTCTCGGCTGAACACTCAGGTTCCCGGGGGTTCCGGCTTTGGCAAGCGGTCCTCCCGGCTGTTGTAGCAACCACCTCACCGAGGGTGGTAGCCCACTAATGTTCGCGCCTCCGCGTCGCCCCTTCTCTTGGCGTTTAGGACGTTGCGAGCATCGCTGTCTTGGGCCTGGACGCACGTGTCAAGGATCCGCTCGCTGACAGACGTCTTGCCCTGGTTTGCCGGCTGTCCCGCTGCGCCGCCCGCGTGGACGGATGCCTCCTGGTCGTGCGCATCTCCGTCACCCCGCACGTTGGACTGGTTGCGTATGTGGGATGCGGAGCTCTCGGCCTGCTGTACGGCCGCCTGCTCAATGAGGGCCTGCGCCTCGCGGTGTAGGTTATGTGCCTCGAGTGTCGATGGCTCGAGCATGGCCCGAAGTAGTGTTGCCGCTGCGATGAGCTTCTGGCTGGCCTTTGGCGGTGTGTGCGGGTCGTCGATGTTGAAGTCGTCGTTGATGCGCTCGCGAGCTTGCCTGCCTGCTTCACGCACACATTCACCACGAGCCGAAGCCTCTCCTGCGATGGTGGCGCGCAAGAGCCGCACATGTCGGTACTCCTCGGTGAGCTTGGCCTCAAGTTCGTGTGCCTGGGCCAGCTGCGCGGTAATGTCAGCGCCTCCCGCCGGTGAGGTGGGAGGTGGGTTTGGCTCCGGGTCCTGAGGCGCATCTCTGTCTCCTGCCCCGTTCGCGTCGTCAGCGTGTTCCTCGACAACAACCACGAAGCACTCGCGTGCAGGGTCATGGCTCCTGATGCTAGAGTCGTCAGAGCAGCCGAACCAGCAGTCTGTGGTGTCAAGGAATTGCCAAAATGTTACTGGGTCAGACACGCTAGAAAAATCCCACTCCGCGTGGCCGTGCAACGTCGCGGGTGGTGTCTCATCGGCCGAGATGCGATACGACTCGTCGTTGGCGGTAGCGATGAGGTTTCGGATTGACAGCAGGTGGTGGCCCGGGAGATCCTCATACGCGTCCATGTTCGTGCTGACGGACGAAGCATATGTAGCGGCGGTGTTTCTCAGTCTGTGGGGGAACTGCGGCCTTGCGGACGCGAGCTCCTCCTCGAGACGCACCGCCGCATCGGTCGGTGGAGGCGATCCCCCCCCCCCCACCCCCACCCCCCCCCCCCCCCCCGCGCGTGGTGGTGTGCACTTCCCGGTGCCGCTCCGCACGTGCCTGGCACGAGCTCTGACCGGAGCGTCTGCGGCACCGAGACGTCGAGGTAGTCACAGTCGTCGCCGGTGATGGAGGGTCCGTTGTTGGCGTGACAGGGATCGGGCCTGGCCCGGTCGACCGCCATGGGTGGAGTCCATCCCGGTTGAGGAGGCGCATGTGGTAGACATTCCCTGTGGCTTGAAAGTTCAGGCCCCCGAACCGGATTTCAAATCCGGCCGGGAAAGGGTCAGACCTACCCATAGCGGCCCTCTGGGACATCATCTCGGTGCGAATCACCATTGAGACTGCCGGTGAGGGGTCGATCACAGTGACGCCCCTACCTGGTGCGCCAACTATTGGTGCGGAAAGTAGTCTTGACACTAACTAGTAAGATGCGCTGTGATCAGTCTCTCAATGGCCGGTGCGAAGCAACAAGGGGGCACAGGTTTATCCTGGTTCCGACTGCAGGGCCGTACATCCAGCAGACTTGCGCTTGTGGCGCTGTATTGCAGTGCACCGTGGTGCTCGTAGAGGGGGGCTACAAGCAAGATGGGAGAGGAGGAGAAACCTCCAAGTCCCTACTGCGTGATTGAGGCGAGTGCCAATATTAGGGGAGAAATCATGCGCAAGAGAATGCGAATCAAGATCCCCCGGCAGCTAGGCGTCCGCCTCATCCTTTTATAGACCAAGGGGAGGCGGCTCACAGGCATGCCGCAGGGGTTCTTGCATAGTGTCGTAGTACCGGTGCACAGGGCTTGCGATCTGAGGGCATCCTGGTGAATCCTGGTTCATGCGGATGTCGTGGCTGCCTTATACTCGCCAAGGAGCGGCTTCGATAGTAGTTCACCCAGCACATGCGTCTGGTCGCAGCCTGTACGCCAATTCGAGGGTCTTGCTGACGGGGGTGCCTGCGCCACACAGGGCCCAGCGTGGCGACGCTCCATCAGAACAAGGATCCACAACGTCGAGGATGGCCCCACAGTGCTCGGGATGGGGGCGCAGGGCTGGGGATGGCCGCACATGGTTGGAAGTGGCGGAGAGGATGTGCTCTGCTTGCCTTGCGTCACAGCGCCGTCCTGGATGAGCATTGGGTTGGTGGCCGTATGCTCCTCGAGGGCGTCATTGTCCCTTTTCGAGGGGTGCGTCATGGAGGAAGGACGGGGAGCGGGTGGCACATCGTTGGGGAATGACACCAGCCATCCCGCACAGTACCCGCACAACAACGGGGATGGCTGCATACTGGTGGGTTGCTCGAATAGTGCCAGGGCCGGATTCCCAAGCTGTGTCAGTAGATCGACGTGGCGGGGATTCGCCTTTGACCCGGGCACCCGCGGCATGTCAGAACACTTAATGCCCCGGTCGGGGGAGCAGGTGAGGCACTGTGGGCTGAGGGAGGCCTTGAGCGAGGCGGAGACTCGCTTGGGGGGCTGAAACCCTCAAGCGAGGCGGAGACTCGCCCAAGGGGCCGAGGCCCTCGAATGAGGCGGAGGCTCGTTCAAGGGGTGTCGCACCCTCGAGCGAGGCGGGAGTTTTTGCAATATGGCGCCCGACCCTCGAGCAAGATGGAGGTTCGCCCGAGGGCTGCGGGGATGGTCAGTTCAGTGGGCCACTGAGGCCATTGGGCCGCGGGCTATATTCGAGTTTAGGTTGCGGCCGGTTTGGGGAGTGATTTGTGGTTATGCGTTAATTCTTTCTAGGAAAGGGTGATTTCCCCCGTAGTTAGGGGACCGCTATGCCTGTCCCCGACAGTTATAACTCCATGGGAATAAAGCTAAAGGGTGGTGTTATGCTTGCCACAAAATTTGACCTTGCTGAAATTTCAGCTCATGACTCTTTGAGTTACGCTTTGATATGCAGACATTTTATTTACACTTGATGATATGCATACCACTTTGCCCTCTTCTGTTATTGAACTCTTGCAGGAATATAAGGATATTTTTCCAGCTGAGGTACCTCTAGGATTGCTTCCTTTGTGAGGAATTAAGCACCAAATTGATTTGATCCCAGGTGCAATATTACCAAATCGTGCTGCTTATCGAAACAATCCGGAGGAGACTAAGGAAATTCAGTGACAAGTTCAAGACCTTTTGGATTGTGGGTATGTACGCGAAAGTCTTAGTCCTTGTGTTGTTCCTGTTCTTTTGGTTCCAAAGAAAGACGGTACTTAGCGCATGTGTGTTGATTGTCGAGCTATTAACAATATCACCATACGGTACCGTCATCCAATTCCTAGGTTGGATGATATGCTTGATGAATTAAGCGATTCTATTATTTTTACCAAAATTGATTTTCGCTCAGGTTACCATCAAATTAGAATGAAGTTGGGTGATAAATGGAAAACAGCTTTCAAAACAAAGTTTGGTTTGTATGAGTGGTTAGTAAAGCCTTTTGGTTTAACTAATGCACCTAGCACTTTTATGTGTTTGATGAATGAGGTTTTACGAGCTTTCATTGGGAAATTTGTGGTCGTATACTTTGATGATATCTTAATCTATAGTACATCTTTTGAAGATCATATGGACCACTTGCGTGTGTTTTTACTGTTTTACGTGATGCACGCTTATTTGGAAACCTTGCCAAATGCACTTTTTGCACCGATCGGGTCTCTTTTTTTTGGATATGTTGTGACTCCACAGGGCATTGAAGTGGATGAGGCAAAAATTGAAGCCATAAAGAGTTGACCAATTCCTCAGACAATCACACAGGTGCGAAGTTTTCTTGGTCTTGCAGAGTTTTATCGCCGGTTTGTGAAGGATTTCAGCACCATCGCTGCCCCACTTAATGAGTTGACAAAAAAAGGTATTGCATTTGAATGGGGTCCAACACAAGACCATGCTTTCAACACATTCAAACAGAAGCTCACATGTGCCCCTCTACTTCAACTTCCAAATTTTGGTAAGACTTTTGAGTTAGAATGTGATGCTAGTGGTATTGGCATTGGTGGGGTATTGCTGCAAGAAGGTAAACCGTTGCTTACTTTAGTGAACAGTTGAGTGGTCCAAGTTTGAATTATTCCACTTATGATAAAGAGTTGTATGCTTTGGTGCGTGTTTTCGAAACATGGCAGCATTATCTTTGGCCGAAAGAGTTTATTATACACTCTGATCACGAATCTTTGAAGCACATTCGAAGCCAAGCTAAATTGAATAAGCGTCATGCTAAATGGGTGGAGTTCATTGAAACATTTCCATATGTGATTAAGCACAAGAAAGGTAAAGATAATGTAATTGCAGATGCTTTATCTCGACAATGTACCATGTTGTCCCAATTGGATCACAAAATTTTTGGCTTAGAAACAATTAAAGATTTATATGCTACTGATTTGGACTTCAAAGAGTCTTTTTCACACTGTAAAGATGGTCGCACATGGAACAAATATGCCCTCATTGATGGTTTGCTCTTTCGTGCTAACAAGCTTTGTGTTCCAGCTAGTTACGTTCGCCTTTTGTTTTTGCAAGAGGCGCATGGAGGTGGTCTAATGGGTCACTTTGGCGTGAAGAAAACTGAAGATGTTCTTGCAGGACACTTCTTTTGGCCAAAGTTGAGACATGACGTCGAGCGCTACGTGTCACGATGCACTACTTGCAACAAAGCTAAGTCACGTTTGAATCCACATGGTCTATATATGCCTCTTCCCGTTCCCAGTATCCCTTGGGAGGATATTTCAGTGTATTTTGTCTTGGGATTACCTCGAACAAAGAGGGGGAGGGAAAGTATCTTTGTGGTAGTGGATCGATTTTCGAAAATGGCACATTTTATTCCATGTCATAAGAGCGATGATGCTACAAAGGTTGCTGATTTGTTTTTTAGGGAGATTGTTTGTCTGCATGGAGTGCCCAACACAATTGTTTCTCATCGTGACACCAAGTTGTTGAGCCATTTCTAGAGGTGCTTATGGAGTAAATTTGGGACGAAGTTACTATTTTCAACGACATGCCACCCACAAACAGATGGACAAGCAGAAGTTGTTAACCGCACATTGTCCACTATGTTGCGAGCTGTGTTGGAGAAAAAATTGAAGATGTGGGAGGAGTGTTTAACTCACATAGAGTTTGCTTACAACCGGGCTATCCACTCCACCACAAAGGCAAGTCCATTCTAGGTAGTGTATGGTTTCAACGCTCATGCTCCAATTGATTTGTTACCGCTGCCACAATCTGTCCAATTAAATTCTGATGCTACATCACGCGCTGAATGGATTCTCAAACTGCATGAGTTAACTAAGACAAACATTGAGCAAATGAATGCCAAATACAGATCTTATGTACACAAGGGTAAGAAACATTTAACTTTTGAACCAAGCGATCTTGTTTTGGTTGCACTTGCGAAAGGATCGATTTCCTGAGTTGAGGAAGTCTAAATTAATGCCTCGAGATGATGGCCCTTTTAAAATTCTTGAGAAGATCAATGACAATGCATATAAACTTGAGTTGCCTGCAGATTTTGGGGTTAGTCCCACATTTAACATTGTAGATATGAAGCCTTACTTTGGAGACAAAGATGAGCTTGAGTCGAGGATGACTCTAGTTGTAGAGGAGGAGGAGGATGAGGACATCACCATATCAGATACACTCCCAGCTGCCACTAATTCTATATTGAGTTCATTAGAAGGACCAATGACAAGGTCTCATGCACGTCGTTTGAATTTTGAGGTGCGTTCGTTCCTAATGTTACAACCTAATACTCATGAGGATGAGATGCTACTAAATTCTTGTGATGTCTTATTGCTTAGGAACATGGGATCAGCAAATAAACCAGCTTCAAGCTCCACACCAAGTTTACAATCAAGCGACAACGACGACTACATGCACAAGATTGAGTTCGCATGACAAGAAGCTCAAACTTCACGTGGAATTCTGTACCAATTTGAGTCGTTTCATTGTTCATACCATACATCATTAGAAACTTTATCGAGTCTACTTTCAAACCCAACAAATGGAGCACCTTTTGGACTTCCCGTTAAAGAGTTATGGTTGATTTACTAAAGGCTGCACACACTGAGAAGACGCGCGAGAACTTCAAGGGACACCATGAATGCTGAATCAGTTGGCCTTCCACCTCCCCAAGAAGTGGCATGCGCCCATAACCTTCTAGGAGAGTTAATTTCTTCTATAAATATTACATATGTATTGCTCCAAAACTTCGGTTTTGCTTAGATAAATTCTGCACACTTTGTTTGTGAGATTTCCTCTCTGTACGAGACTGACTAGGCTGCTACTTTGGTTTGTGAAGCTCCAACTTGCAATTTCAGATTGCCTTTACCCGTTCTTGCTTGTGTTCTCGAATCACTTGCAGGGACTAGCCTTCTTGGCGAGGTCATCCGGGTTTGGTGCTCGGTTGATAACCATTGGAGCAGTGATGTTGTGATTTCAAGGGAGACGATCTGCTCGGTCGGAGTCCTTGGATCATCTACATCGTGATCTCCACAATTTGACTTATTTTATGCCATTTTGTGGTGGACTGAGCTTATTAATTCTGGTTTGGAACCTGACACTTGAGAACGTTTAAAGCGAGCTATGCGTGCTAGATTTCTTCCCACCACATATAAACGTGACTTGAAAAAGAAATTGCAACGTTTAAATCAAGGAAATAATTCTGTTAATGACTACTATCAAGAATTGCAGATCACCATGCTATGTTCTGATGTACAGGAACGTGATGAGGATAAAATGGTTCGTTTCCATTCAGGTTTATGCCAGGAAATTCAGGATATTGTTGATTATAAGGAATATAACACAACCAATAGATTGCTCCATCTTGCTTTGTTGGCTGAAAAAGAATTACAGGGTCGCCAACAAGTTGCACGAAACATTTTTGGGGCTAATTCAGCAACAAAATCCACATCGGGGCAAGCCAAAACTGCACCATCTTCGGCCAACAAGTTGCACGAAACATTTTTGGGGCTAATTCAGCAACAAAATCCACATCGGGGCAAGCCAAAACTGCACCATCTTCAGCTCGTACACGTCCACCAACCCTATCTTCATCACCACGTGTTCCAGAGGTGAGCAAGTCTCCAGTTTTGCAGGCACCAACAAAGTCCACTTCTTCGTCCTCTTCCACGGGACGTACAACACCCATTGTGTGTCACCGTTGCAAGGGCATGGAACATGTCATGAAGGACTGCCCAAGTCAGCGAGCCTACATTGCAACCGACAATGGCGGGTATTTTAGTGCTAGTGATGTTGAGGATGAAGTTGCACTCGTTACTAATCTTGCAGCTCAAGATGATGCAGACGAAATGGGAGATGAAATTTTGGGACTCGCTGCCACTGCAAATTATAGAACCATCATCGTACAGCCTGTTTTGAGTGCTCAAATCAAGCAAGAAGAGAGGCTTCAACGCCACAATTTGTTTCAGATGTTTCTCATTGTTCATGACTACCGTGTTCGTGTCATCATTGATGGTGGAAGCTACAACAACTTGGTAAGTTCAGATTTGGTCAAGAAGCTTGGCTTGCCAATATAAGCACACCCTCACCCCTACCATGTTCAGCATTATGGCACCATCTGCAAACCTCTATATGATGCCTTAAAGAAAGATTCTTTTAAATGGGGCCCTGAGCAAGCTGCAGCATTCTGAAACTGAAGAACATCATGTCCAAGCCTCTAGTGTCAGCTTTACCAGATTTCTCTAATCCCTTCATCCTGGAATTTGATGCTAGTGGAAATGGAATTGGAACTATACTAATGCAAAGAGGACAACCTATAGCATTTCTTAGCAAAACACTGGGTCCTAAAGCAATGGTTGCATCCATCTGTGAAAAAGAAGCTATGACAATTCCGGAAGCACTAAAAAATGGAAGCATATTTTGCTAGTACTAGTCTTATAATCAGAACTGATCAGCAGAGCCTATGTTACCGTCCACCTGGTCTCCAATGGCCTATGTTGTTTATGTCTTCCTTTGCAGTTTACCCCTCAGACTTTGTCTATTTACATTTTGATCCTCAAACATGTCTTTAGCTTGGTGGAGATAACGCTGTGGGCATTATCAAACCTGATGAACTCAAAATCTAGGTTTAGGTCGTAGTTCACTTCGCCGTCTCATCGTCGGCTGCTGTATCAGGGATTGTCACCAGTTCTTGTACCAATTCAGTGAGTTGCAGTTGCTACCTAATCCAGTTCATCTGTTCGTTCCTCGTTCTGTGTTTGCAATTCTGTTGCTGGAGCCTCACATGATCGCTACGGCAGGAGTACAATAACACATCAGAGTTCTCTTGTCACCTCAGTACAACGGGTAGGTAGATCCAAAGGTGACAGCAAAATGTACGCGAAATGGATAACTCGAAACAAAGCCGCAGCAGCCTGCCTGTCATACCGGTCTCTGGCTGACTGGTAGCAACTACCGTACGGTCAAAACTGTCCTGTGTTGATACTCTAAACGACTAGCAGAGTGAAATCCAAAAGAACACTCATCTCTTCTCCTCGACTAAACCTAAGCCCTAGGCCAATTTAATCCCCGGCTGTTTTTTGCTCAGGCTGCTCTGCCTCTTCAGCTTCAGTTACCGTTGCGGCTGCGCCTCCCTCTGTGACACCGACTTCCGCAGGGCGCAGGACCCGGTCATGTAACATGTAGCCCACCTGAAATAAACAGTGTGTATGGATGTAACTGGTTGCAAGGACAAGGTTGGCAATTCGCAAGATATAGTCCATGTTAAAGGAGCATTTATAATGTTGCTTAAGCAGTATAGGGTAGTAAAATGTATGAGCATGCAATGGTAGAACTAGTTGCTGAAACTCTACATAGTAAGCACAGCATATAAGCTAACTTCAGACTCATTTGCCCTTCCTGAGACAAATATGCTGTTACTGAAAGCAGATATGGATGGAGAATAATAGATTGATTGAAGAGCCAAGGGCTCGAGTACATACATATAGGCAAGGGTGACCTAGGGTACAACAATCCGACGGTCAGCCTTGCCCCAATCTAAATCCATCTAGGATGCCCCAACAGGGGGCTGCGCATGGGCCTGAAGAGGCTGGCGCAGAGACTACCATGGCCCATAGGGGCCGGCTATATACCACGCTAACACCCCCCCGCAGTCGGATCGTCAGTGCCGTCGACGTTCAGGCTAGACCGGAATTCAGTGAACACGGTGGAAGGGAGGCCTTTAGTGAAGATGTCCGCATATTGAGAGCTTGTCGGCACATGAAGCACTTTGATCTGACCGAGCGCAACCTGATCTCGGACGAAGTGGAGGTCGATCTCGATGTGCTTCGTGCGCTGATGCTGCACTGGATTGCTGGACACAGCACTGATGTTGTCACAGAAGACCATTGTGGCCCGCCGAAGTGGAGCATGCAACTCCAACAAGAGTTGCCGCAGCCAGGAAGCCTCAGCCACGGCATTGGCAACCGCACGGTACTCAGCCTCAGCACTGGAGCGGGAGACTATCGCCTGTTGCTTGGAGGACCAGGAGGTCAGGTTGGCACTGAGGAACACCGCATATCCAGATGTGGACTTGCGGGTGTCGGGGCAACCGGCCCAGTCAGCATCTGAGTAGACTGTCAGCTCCTCAATACTGGATCGGTGCAGCTGTAGACCCAAGTGAAGAGTGCCACGGACGTAGCGAAGGATTCGCTTCAGAGCAACCAGATGGGAGTCCCGCGGAGCATGCATGTGGAGGCAGACCTGCTGAACGGCATAGGCGATGTCAGGCCGAGTGAATGTCAATACTATAGAGCACCCGCCAGTCGCCGAAAATCAGTCGCATCAGCAGCAGATAGCGGCTCGCCGGAGGTAGCAGACAGTTTCGAACTGGTGTCCACCGGTGTGGAGCAAGGCTTGCAGGTAGCCATGCCTGCCCGATCCAAGATGTCCAGCATGTACTGGCGCTGAGACAGGAGGAAGCCACCAGACCGGCGCTGGACGTGCATGCCCAGAAAATGGTGGAGCTGACCAAGGTCCTTCATAGAGAATTCCTGCTGCAGGGCTGTGATGATCCGCTGGCGAAGGCGTGAAGAGGATGCTGTGAGCACGATGTCATCCACGTAGAGAAGCAGGTAAGCTGTGTCAGAGCCATGGCGAAGCACGAACAGACCGGTGTCGGCATTGGACTCCACGAAACCCAGTTTCAGGAGAAAGGAACCGAAGCGACTGTACCAGGCGCGGGGGGCTTGCTTCAAACCATAGAGGGACTTGTTGAGGCGTCAAACAAATCCTGGGTGAGCAGAGTCCTCGAAGCCAGCAGGCTGTGCGCAGTAGACGGTCTCCGTGAGGGTCCCATGAAGAAAGGCGTTCTTCACGTCGAGTTGATGCACAGGCCACTCGCGGGATAAGGCAAGGGACAACACTGTGCGGACTGTGGCCGGCTTGACGACAGGGCTGAAGGTCTCGTCGAAGTCAATGCCAGGACGTTGCGTGAAACCACGTAGGACCCAACGGGCTTTGTAGCGCTCCAAGGTGCCGTCTGCATGGAACTTGTGCTTGAAGATCCACTTCCCTGAGACCACGTTGATGTCGGGCGGACGGGCGATAAGGTCCCAGGTGTTGTTGCTGATCAGGGCATCGAATTCCTCGACCATAGCAGCGCGCCAATGAGGATCGGCGAGGGTTGTACGGAAGGACTTCGGGATCGGCGAAATGGGAGCAGCCACATAGGCGGCTGGGAACCGGAGGCCCTGCTTGGCCCTGGTGGTCATGCGATGCTGGTTGACCACAGGGGTGGTCGGAACGGCACCGCGGGGCAGGGGAACAGGGGCCTCAGGTGCGGCCGCGGGCGACGGGGAGGCGGGCGCCGGGGGTGGCGGGCGGCGACCGAAGACGCGCCCAAAAGCCCCTCGGGGGGCCGAGCCGGAAAGCCCGGGGGTGGTCCTGTAGGACGAGGTGGCGAGACCGGCGTCGGGGGAGGCGCTCGTGGCCGCGCGTGGCGCGGGGAGACGACGAGGCGCCCATGGCCGTGCGTGGCGCGGGAGACGGCGTGGCACTCGTGGCCGCGCGTGGCGCGGGGAGACGGCGAGGCGCCCATGGCCGCGCGTGGCGCGGGGAAACGGCGTGGCACTCGTGGCCGCGCGTGGCACGGAGAGACGGCGAGGCGTCCATGGCCGCGTGTGGCGCGGGGAGACACCGTGGCGGTCGGGACCGGGCGCGATGCGGGGGCCGGAGGAGTCCATGAAGTTCCTGCAGAAAGGGGCAGTGGGTTGCCTATGGGTGGCAGCACACTGTCGTGGTCAGTATCCAAAAAAATCGAGAGCCCCAGCAGCCGGGATGGGAGAGTCCGTAGCAAAGGTAAAGGTGGACTCGTCGAAGGTGACATGACGAGAAATGATGATCCGATTGCTAGCGAGATCAAGGCACCGATACCCTTTGTGGTGAGTGGAGTAACCCAGGAAAACGCACAAAGTGGAGCGAGGAGCAAGCTTGTGCGCGGCTGTGGCGGATAGGTTAGGATAGCAACCGCAACCGAAGACACGGAGATGATCATACACGGGCGCTTCGCCAAACAGGGCAAAGTGCGGTGTAGAGAAGTGCAAGGTCTTGGTCGGGAGGATGTTCAGCACGTAAGTGGCTGTGTGCAAAGCTTCAGCGCAGTAGGCTGGCGGAAGGCGAGCCTGAAAAAGGAGTGAGCGGATCATATTGTTGACAGAACGAATGATGCGCTCAGCTTTACCGTTTTGGGCGGAAGTGTATGGGCAGGACATCCGGAGATGGGCGCCATGTGTGAGGAAAAACGTGCGGGAGCTGGAGTTGTCGAACTCCCGGCCATTGTCGCACTGGACTTCCTTGATGGCGGCGCCGAACTGTGCGCGTGCATAGGCAAAAAAATTGGACAGGGTCGAAAAAGTGTCAGATTTCAGCTTCAAAGGAAATGTCCACAGAAAATGCGAACAATCATCAAGAATGACTAAGTAATATTTATAGCCAGAGACACTTAGAACTAGAGACGTCCATAAATCACAGTGAATGAGATCAAAGTTATTAGTGGCACGAGACTTTGAAGCACGGAATGGAAGACGAACATGTCGACCAAGTTGACACGCGTGACACACGGTACTGGCGTCGTCTTTATTACACAAAGGAATGGTTGATGACAGCTTGGAGAGGGCCTCATGACCAGGGTGACCTAGGCGGCGATGCCAAAGAGACGACGCGGAGCTAGCGACGAGCGACTGGGCGGCAGGTGGAAGATGCAATGGGTACAGGGACCCGGAGCTATTGCACCTTGCGATCACGTTCCGTGTCTGCAGATCCTTCACAGAGCAACCAGAGGGGTCAAACTCGACGGAACAATTGTTATCGATGGTGAATTGACGCACAGAGATTAGATTCTTAATAAGATGCGGTGAAACAAGTACATTATTAAGAGCTAATGAAGGAGACAGAATGAACCATTACCGACAACAATTGAGGAAGGTGCTGGTGGACAAGGAATGGATGAGCGAGAGAGAATACCGGCATCGGAGGTCATATGGGATGTCGCACCTGAGTCGAAGTACCATTCGATGTTCTGAGGCTGATTCAGCGACACCGTACTGAAGGCGGAGGCGAGGCTCTGTTGGTCCCAACCCTGTACCGGAGCGGGCGAGTTGACTTGTGCAGCGCGCTGGTACGCGAGAAGAGCCTGATGCTGAGCAAGAGCGGCGGGATTGGCATAAGCCGCCTGCTGCTGGGCCATCAGTGCTTGCTGTTGGGCAAGGAGAGCCTGTTGTTGCTGCGGTGTGAGGGACGGCGCTCCTTGACCCGGCCACATGTGTATGGCGCCGGACCAGGGATACTGTGGAGAGGCCATGGTGCGCCAGCCCCTCCTGAGCTGGCAAGGGTGCCGCAGGCGTTGCTGGGCGCCTGGGAGCCAGACTGTTGCCTGCCCTTCCCAGCGCGCTTGTTGCGGCGGTCGGACCGCTGTTGGGGCTGGGTCGAGTTCCAGGGGTTGGAACTCTTGGAGCCGGCGTCGAGCTGCTGTTTGGCAGGCTGCCGGCTGGAGGAGACAGAGGGCGCGCCGGTGGTGGGCTTGTCCCCAGTGGCCAGTAGCGCAGTCGAGGAGGACGTGGGGCGCTGATTCATGGTGATCTCTTCCAGAATCAGGGCCGATCGAACCTCGAGGAAGGTGGGGAACTCCCGGGAGAGGCGCAGGTGACGGCCGACGGCCTCGAAGCGGTCGGAGAGGCCGCGAATGACATTGAGCACCAACGTGCGTTCAGTGACGGGCTCGCCAAGGTCACCCAGGGCGTCCGCCATGTTCTTGAAGCGTCTGCAGTAGTCAGTAATCGACAGGTCGCCTTGGCAGAAGTGACGGATCTTGGTGTCGAGGTGGAGGGCACGGGTCTCCTGGTTCCCGAGGAACTGTTCCTCGAGGGCGAGCCAGATGGTGCGAGCAGTGGCGGTGCGGGCCATTACGGCCTCGGCGAGGTCGGTGGAGATGGTGCCCGAGATCCACGACTTCACGACGCAATCCATGCGGCGCCAATCAGGAAACGCAGGTGTCGGGGTGTCATCGAGGATGTGATCCTCCAGGGAGTACTTGCCGACGACGAGAAGCAGTTGATCACGCCAGCGCTAGTAATTGTCGTCGGCGATGTCGAGGATGACGTGCACCATATTGCGGATGTTTTGAACACTCGCGGCGTGATGATGCAGGTTGACGACGGCGGCGGCCTCATGGGACAGCATGGCTTGGTGGAACTCCTCATCTGGAGCGGCGGCGTCGGAGGCGGCCTTGTCATCGACGGGGTCCTTGGCGTCCGGATCACCGAGGGCAGCCTCGGCACGTGCCTGGGCCGCGCGCCGAAGAGCGTCGCGGGCACGAGCGGCTGCGGCGTCGCGCTCCTGGGCGGCGGTGGCCGCTTCGGCCTCGGCCCGTCGGGGCGGCTTCAAGGGCGGCGTCGCGGCGAGCCCGGACTTCCTCCGGGGGTGAGCTGCTTGCCCTTCGCGGCGGCGGCGATTTGGGAGGGAGTCGGGGACCCCGCCATGGACGCGGATGTGGGGCGGACGGCGGCGCGGCCAAAAAACGGCGGCGGCGCGATCCGGAAGGGAGGCGGCGCGGCCGTGGCGGGCGGCGCGGCCGGAAGCGCGGCCGGACGGCGCGCGCGGGGCACAGCCTGGACGGCGCGCGGAGGCGCTGCCGGAATGGCGCGCTAAGGCAGCGGAAGGGAGAGAGGGATCGAATCCCTAACTCGTGATACCATGAAAGCAGATATGGATGGAGAATAATAGATTGATTGAAGAGCCAAGGGCTCGAGTACATACATATAGGCAAGGGTGACCTAGGGTACAACAATCCGACGGTCAGCCTTGCCCCGATCTAAATCCATCTAGGATGCCCCAACAGGGGGCTGCGCATGGGCCTGAAGAGGCTGGCGCAGAGACTACCATGGCCCATAGGGGGCGGCTATATACCACGCTAACAGTTACTAAGAGACAGGTTCAGATACTAGTAAAATAGTGCATGTTCAAGCATTCAATCAAGCAACTTGCATCCTCTGTCTTTTTTTCTTTTCTTTTATTTTCTTTTCTATAGGGATAAAAATAAAAAGGGCGGCCTACTGCAAGTGGTAGGGCTTGCCGCCTGTGAACCGAGAGGTCACAGGTTCGAGCGGTGGCCTCTACACATTGCACGATGTGTGGGAAAGATCTCCCGCTAATAACCTCCCCCAGATCCCGCACAGTGCGGGAGCCTACGGCACTGGGTACGTCCTTTTTTTATAGGGATAAAAATGCATTACGAAAAATAACCATTCATTGTGACCACTAAAGCACAACCAACTGTCCAGTTTCAACAAAACTCATTACTCTAGACCAAGGCAAAAGCTGGAAACCCCCTACTGGAACAGAATTCTTAATAGCACAGAATAAGTTAAAAAGCAGGGCTGTATTCCAATTTCCAGCTATTGTTGCAGTACAATTTGGAAGACCATATGTCCATTTCAAAACAAAACTACAAGGATATGGATGCAATCCAAGCAATTCAGCAGTTGGTATGCAGACAAGCATAGATCAAGTCAACATGGTCGGATTTCCTAGAAATATGCTGACAAATATAAACTTATAACAGCATACCTTTACAACAGAGGCAACAGTTCCTTGCTGCTTCGAAGGGTCAGGGATTTGGAAAATTGCACAATGCCTGCTAGGATCAAACTTCTCATTTATTGGATCAAACTTTTCAACTCCAAATTTCTTGAGAACCTGTTCATATTTGAGGACAGATTTTCACACTAGGGAATATTGTTACACAAAATCCAAAAGGTGTCCATGTAAAGAGATAAAATTCTTTTGACAGTCAAAGGGAAGTAACAAGATTACCTCTGCTAGTTGCTTGTCAGTCATGTCTACACCCTCCAGAAGGGTTTTAAGTAGTGGCACAGCTCCAGCAGAATCTTTAGAGGTATCTATTTTCGAGAAGCTTTCCTTGACAACAGATGATGCTCTAGCCAAATTGTCAGCAACATCTAACAAGCTCTTAGAGAAGTTCTGCATGCAATTGTGACAGATGCTATAAGCAATAGCTAATTCAGAATATTTCATGGAAATACATGTTAAAAGATGATGGCCACAGACCTGTACTGCATATTTTTTGGAGTTTTCAGATTCACGCTTTGTCCGAGCCATGATATTTTCAATTTCTGCATAGCTGCGTAAAACCTTATCTTTCATATCTTTGATTTCATCGTCCTTGGACTTCAACAATCCTTCCTTCTCATGAACTAGCTTCATAAGATCATCTTTTAACAGATCAAGATTTTCGATACCTAAATCAGAAAAATGCAATTCATTTAGTACCCCCACCTCATAATACAGATTGAGACTTCAGTCTTACAGACTTCGTTCTGATGCCTTCTCACTTCCAGATGAACTTCTGTCTTCATTGGATCCATCTGATGTGCTTTCCTGGTCCTTTGGTTCCTTAACTTCTTTGTCACTTTGTTGGGGTGAAACAGATGAGAACCCAAGCCTTTGAAAAATGCTTGTCGAGTACCTTGAATGATGAGTCAAGATATACGGAACCTGGTAGCAAAGAAAGCAAGAAACATCTATAATAAGGGAACACATAGCATGAACACAGACCACTACTTTTTGGTTATCCATGTTTTCCTTAAACAATTAAACAGTTCCTGAGCAAAGTGTACTAAATGAATTGAACATAATAGCAAGACTGGTCTTTAAAAGATAGTTTTTACAACATCAGATTACTACTACAAGTAGATGTTCAACTGGTTTCGTGGAATATGGTGGGTAAGAACAAATGCATCATCAGTGACGAATTAGAGTCATTTGTTCCAATCCCAAGCATAAACAAAGATGGGCAATCTTTCGAAAAAGGAGCTTTTCTTTCTAAAAAGTAAAAAAAAAAGTACCTACGGAAATGTCCAAATTCCAAATATAAAAAATGAAAGTAAAGGATATATTTTACCCTGAAATGGATATCTTTGTATCTTTTTTTTCTTTTTGTTATTTCTAACTATGAGCATGCACTTCCTGGCTGCAAGCAGTATATTCTGGTTCAAACAGTCAACATACAATCCTTACTATTCACCCCAACCCTGTATGTATTTTCCCACTTGTATGCATGGTGGAAGAAGAAATAGAGTTTGTAAATGATAGGAAAAATAATACATGTACCATAATCAGTCCTATCAAAGGTTTACACCATCTCAACTAAAGTGTCAGGAAAGTAAAATGGCAGTTTACTGCAGACCTCCACTATGTCGTTATAAAAACGAAACAATCCTTTTTCTTTTACATGAACGTCATAGGAAGCAATTTTATATTTTATTAAAAAAACTGTACATTGTCTCTGATAAGAGGAAGCTAGGTGGAACACATAGAGAAACAATTTTAAAATCAATTTACAGAACAGCCAAACTTCAAAAGGCAAATGCTATATGACAACTAGTTTTTGTACTCTTGATCACGGTATGGCTATATCTTCTGTGTCACAGATAGGAGCGACACTAAACGAATTCTGAGGTACAGTTACCATATCAACATTAATGACATATTTACATACACATTCAACAGATAGGATCACCTATTATTTTTAAACAAAAATGTTGTCAAAATTAACATGGGAAGTCACTGAAGGAAGTTGCCAAGCTCAAGTATACATTTCTAGCTGGCTAAAGCCTCAGTAGCTGCTACGGACCGATTACAGTGAGCTCATAGATCTCACTTTACCCACAGCTTGCTTCCCTTCCATATTTTAACACTATAAATAGTACTCCTACCATAAAACCAGAAATTTAAATAAATAGGTTTGTACACTAGAGCCCTCGATTACAAATGTGAGGAACAAAGAACAATCCAATCAACAAACCCTCGGTTAGTATATGTAATACACTTGTTACACATGAATGGCAACCTCGGCATCACCAACAACAAAGCATTTTTCCTTCCAAGCCAATTGGGGTAAACTAGAGATCAAACCCAATGAGCTATGGGGTCAAAAAGAAAAGAAAATGAGAACACTATGAGATCAAAAAGAAAAGAATTACACTGGTTACAAATTAGAGCCTAATTGGCAGCATCACCCAGATCAATTGTTTCTATGTCATGCCACATTTCAATAAAATCATAATCTAACAAATACTCCCTCCATATCGAAATACTTATTCTTTTACATGTTTGCAATATTTTTTTGAATAAAACAAATTGTCAAAGTTATAAGAAAAAATTAACGATGACAAATATTTTGATACGGAGAGTAACACATAAAAATGAAACCTTTAGATCGATCAACTAACCCTGGATGAAAATCCTCTCAATAGAAGCAACGAATACCCCAGAAGGCCAGAACTACGTACTTGTCACGCCAGTCGCCACTGATAGGCCCTTCTAACCGATCAAACAACCTACGAGGCAATCTAAAAATGAGAAATCTCACCCTGAGCGAAGAGAAGGAAGCAGTGAACGGCGCCGCGGCGGCCGCCGCCACCTCGAAGCGTGTCGCTGTCACCGTGCGCCGCGCCGCGGTGGACGCCGCCACCGCCGCGACGCACTGCCTAGACACGCGCGCGAGGAGGCGCGAGGCCACCATCCCTGCGCCGACCGGGATCAAGAGAGGGAGGGAGAGAGAGGGGCGGGGGGCGAGGGGTTGGGGAAGCGTCTGGAAGGAAAGGGATCTTCAAGAGAGCTGTTGGGGAAAGGAGTGGCGAATTTTACGAGAAAAATACCGTGGCGCCCCGGGTTGAACAGGGGTATTTATGTCATTTGGAGCCGGAGGTTTAGGCCTTTTTAGGCCGTCGGCTTGTTGCGCAAGAACTGAGGTGGGCCATCGGCTTGTTGCCCAAGAACTGAGGTGGACATGTGAGAGAATACGAAAGAAAGCGGAGCCGGATGCTCGTGAGAGCAAGTACAGTGAAAAAATTTGAGTGGGTGACGAGAGAGAAGGTAGCGGGCGTCTCTCTGGTCGCTGGCGCATGCGGGCGACTCGGCATTTCCTCCACTCAATTTCTGACACGCATGGATGAATATCTTAAATAACTGTGGGGCCCACCACCACAGTTCTTTGCTCGAGGCACGAGTCGCCCGCCCCTGCCGAAACCATAAGCCCTGCTCTAAGTCGCCCAACGGCGACAGAACCGAGCAAAGTATGCATCAATTATTTTAATCTTGAATATAGCCATTCAACCGTTCACCTCACAGGAAGGTGGCCGGAGAAGATGGCCACCGACGGCAGGAGGCACGCCGCCGTGAGGGTGGAGGAGGGGGTGTCGACGCAGCTGGGACGGAAGTGGCCAGCGCGGCGGAGCTCGAAGGAGGCAGCCGGCAACCCATCGAATCGAGAGGCGCTGCCCATCGCCGGCCATCGATCCAGGTATCGCGTCCGCTCAATCTGAGGATAGCCTAGGCGGAGGGAGCAGGGCCGGAGCGGTGTGGCCCGCGGCGAGGCCCTCGTCCGCCTCCGACCACACCCGCACGGACGCGACGCCGACTCCTTGTTGCCGTCGGCCCCGGGGGCGCCTACTCCCTTGCGGCATCCGCGGCCGCGAGGGGCGAAGTCGGCCGGGCCTTCCTCCTCTCCTCCCTCTCCGCCCTAGCGGCCTCCATCCGTGCGCCTCCCTCCGCCGACGCGCGCGTGCGGCGGCGGCGCCCACGGCCGCGGGCGCAACGCGGGGGTTGCGGTGGATGCGAGGTGAACGGTGGATGACCGAATGAATAAGGCCATAAGGCAGGGTGCGGTGGAGATAAGGGAAAAGGGAGAAGGAAAAAATAAAAGGAAAAAAGAAGGAAAAAGTAAAAGAAAACTAGAAAAGAAAAATAGGATAAAAAGGAAAATAAAAAAGAAAATGGAGGGGTAATATGGACTTTTCATCCTCTCATCCACATTTCACTGTCAAGAGAAAGATGTTTTGCCAAACGTTTTCCTAAAACGTATTCAGCTCCCCTACAGAATCTGCTCCACTAGCACAGCCACATCCGGAGCTGCCACAGCCACAGCTTGAGTCCTACCAAACGCACCCTTAGCTTTCAGCTGGCTAAAAGCATGCTTAGCTGCCCCTTTGAATCCTAGCTCACTTACGGTTGAATCTCGCTTTTTAATTTCTATATTTTTGTTGTAGTTGGCTTAGAGCCCAGCAGGGTTTTCAAAACTCATTTGCATGCTCAATTAAAAAATATAGACCTAAAATAAGTACTCAACTCCAATGACATATCAACTCAGGACTTTATTTGAGAGTGAGCCCCATCTACCAGGGAGAGAGGGACTTTACTATGTTGCTCTTGCCCCAATCCGCTTCTCCTCCCGTCGGCGACGGCAGCTCGGAGCCACGCTCGCCGCTCCGCCATGCCCCGACCGTGTCGCCGCTAATTTCGAAATTCAACACTATCTTCACGAGCCTCACGCGAGATGACCCTAAATTCGCAAGCCTTTCGAAATTTAACCTCAAGACACGCGAACTCTTCGAATGGGGGGTTTTCCACTCTTTTTCGTGATTTTACAATTTTCTTTCCTCTTTTTCATCTCCAACAAAACTGAATGGACGCATTTGCCCCTGTCTTTATCTCCTTCTCCACCATTGATGTGTGGGACTCATATTTTGGGTCATCTTAAACCTTTGGTCTGGGCACTGGCGGGGGGTGGCATTGCCTAGAGAGGTGCCGACAACCATGGGTGCGGCTGTTGTGGGCCAATGCTTGTCCCCGGTCGCCGCCGGGCGGAGCTCGCCCTACACGCATCGTCCCGTGGCCGATGCCCATGGCATCCATGGGAGGAGCGGAAGGAGCTTCGACGCGCTTGTAGAGACCGCCCGTGGAGGAGCCGCAGGACCTTCGTTGCGCTCTCCGGAGACCGCCCGTGGGAGGAGGAGTCGCAGGAACTCCGCCGCTCGCCATCGTCTTCCCGAGCTCCGCTAGTGCCCGTCGGTCTGTCGTGGGGGATCTCCGCCAGACTCGCCCGAGGTCCACTAGTGCTCCGCCTCGTCTACGACTCGAGCCCCCTTCTTCGCCGCCAATGGGAAGTGTTGACGCAAAATCTGCACCCTACGTCAAGCACACAGCAAGCCGAACAAGCAAGCTTCACACGCGAGAAGATTCCAAGACGTGCCAGTCAATTTTCCCTGAAAATTAACAAAAAACAAGGTAGTTAAATTCCAAAGCTTGGAACTTGTCGGGTGGTACCAGACAGTTCCATATTTACGGCTAGAAAAGCCATGTGAGATGACATATAGCTATGAGAAGCTATCTGCCAGCAAAGCAGAAACCAATCGGAAGCTTCAAAGTGTAAGAACAGAACATAGCCGAACGGATGACGTAAGCATGACGAAAAATCGGTCTTTACTTGAATGAAGTTACACGTGCACGAAGCCATGACCGATCCTCAGGGATAAATAACGATAAACAATAAATGAAGTAAATCATGATCATAAATATGCAATAAACAAGCATGCATAGGCCCAAAGTACTAGTCTACCGCATGTCTAGGTACTTTAAAACACGTCAAGCATGATGCCAAACAAGTCTATCCACCTAATGATACGACTTGTTTGAAAATCACACCACTAACCACAAATAGATCTATCCACCACATGATACAATCTAAATATGGAAAGCTAAAAGCATACGATGTTTAAAACGTAACTTATAAACACGTTTCACTCGTAAAAGCATAACCGAATACGGCTGAACAGCCGAATCGGGGTCCATGAAGAAGGAACAAACATTGCCAAAGATGGCAAACCTATCAGATTGAATTAAAGATCTAATCCACCGGATGATTAGCTTCAAGACAACCCAAAAACCTGCATCTACCGCATGATACCCGGTTCCGTCAAGATTTACGCAAGATTAACAAGATTGAACCCGCAACATGTAACAACCTAGATTGGTTCGGTTTCGGCTATTTGACGAACACGTGATCCACGTGCCTTTTGAAGCCAGATATGAACGTGCGATGTAAAGATCACGAAACAAGGTAAAGCCGATTCAGATCAATCTAAATTGGGCAAAAGAGTGTTACATGAATTTAAACATAAAGTAAAAACTCAAAGCAACATAGGGTAACTTAATGAATCTATTGGATCTTGCCAAAATCCAATAGAGCCGATAACTAGCTCCAAGCTAGATCCTAGCCCACCGCATGGCTCATGACCTAACAAGAAACCCTCTTGATCCAAGATTAAATCTACCGCATGATACTAAGCATGGTAACAAGACTACTTGCATCACAATCTAAATCCACCGCATGATACTAGACATGATACAAGATTGCCGGTACTTACGGAGGTCGACGGATCGATGAACCCTCTCAAAGAACTCGACGACATGACAAAGGACTCAAAGGTTTGGCGTAAAGCCGGTTTGTTATGAGAATGTTTCGAAAAAATTACATACATCCAGGGTCTATATTTATACCCTGTCATGGCATGACTCTGAATGGACTACGAGCACAATATTTGATACCTAATTTATCTCTAAATGTGATTGCTTATCCATCCATTCGTCCCTTTCTATCGGGCCACGTCATCACGCAATCTCGCAAAATCAGCGCAAATAGTTTCCTTGCCGAACGGAAGCCAACTGCCGTCCGCGAGCTCCTTTGTCGAATCTTTCTGGAGAAACCTTCCTTCTTCCGGACGGATTTTTTCACCAAGCTGGGCCCACAAATCAGACTCCTTCCTGTACCAAATTTTGGTGTTAACATATGCCCCTTCAAATACGGGATAAAAGTGATTTTATTCCGAAATTGACTCCAGTTGCCAACGTCTTCAAATTGAGTCTGTTCAACACCTATTCTCTCTCCTTTCAATCAATCGGAGCCTCCGTCCAAATCCAAACCCTAGGTCATCTTTTCCCCAAGCTGAAATCCCCAATGGCAGGTCAAAATCAAGCTGCTCAGGTAAATTCCATCCCCGTAAGCTTCATTCGGCACTAACTTTTCGATTTTTACCTGAGATTTCTTCCCCGCCTTTTCTCAACAGGAGCTTTCCACCGAGCTTTTAATCCGCACTAAGGCTAATTCGACGTCTTATTTCCTTGGTCCTATGGGAATTTCCGATCCTTGCGAGTTTATTGCAGCCGAATCTCAAAGAATTCCTTTCAAAGCGGCTTTATCTAAGCCTTCCCTGTGGCAGGACGCCTTCAAGAACTGGCCTTTGCCCCCAATTGCAGGCTGGAGAAATTGGTACAAAAGGATGCTTGCGGATAACAGTGCTAAGACCCAAACTTGGGACAGCCTCTGTATTTCTCAATGTTTGGAACTTTCTTTAGCCGAGACCCCGAAGAACGAAGACCTTTTGATAGCAGCTTGTCATTTTTGGTCAAACGGCGTCAATGCCTTCCTCTTTGGTCACGGCCCAATGTCCCCAACTCTGGCCGACGTATATATGATCACCGGCCTTGATGTTTCAGGATCCGTGTACCCCTGGGACTTCAAAGGCTCCACAAGACAAACAGGGGTGAAACCAGGAAGTGGGTACAAATCATATATCCAGAATCACATGAAGGATGGCCCCCTGGGTGAAGTCGAATACAGAGCATTCCTGAACATGTGGTCGTGCAGATTTATTTTCTGTGGTAAAGCCAATGAGCACACTCTGAATCACATTGTAATGGCTACACATTTGGCTGGTGGTAAACGCATTCCTCTTGGAAAATACCTCCTGGGAAGTGTGTATCACATGCTTCATCAGACTATCTCTCAAATGCACACTGGCCAGAAGATACTATGTGTCAACGGCCCTTGGTGGTTTGTGCAGATGTGGTTGCAACTGCATATGCACCAGATTGTCGGCATTGACCTCAACAACCGGCTTTTCCCTTCATCCAGCTATAATGAAGGGGAAACTCAGATCACCAGAGGATGCCAAACCTATGGAGAGGCTGCTTCAACTATTTCCATTAATTAGAATGTCAGCCAACTTTTCGAGCTCTTCTTCAAAGGCTTCCCTGACCCTCTTTGGCTTCCTTATCTGGATAATGACAATCTAACTCTCCCCTGTGAATTCTCCTTTGAAACTGGACGACAAGATGTAAGGTTTGTAGAAATCTTTAACATCTTTATCCATCCATGTCCTTTGCCAGCTGAATTTTGTGGAGGGAGGTTAAATCACAGCACTTATGAATACTATCAGCCAAACATGATGGCCCGACAGCTTGGATGTGGCCAGATGCCCCCAAGATTATTTCTTCATGAATTCCTCAAACCCAGAGAGGAAATCAAGGAAAATATGCAAGCCAGAAGGGTTTTTGGGTATGAATGCAGTCCAACTCTCTACACCTGGCCTTTCACACCCACAACAATAGCTCATCCCACCTTCAACTCTTGGTGGCAAGAATTTCATGACCATATTTTCAGTGAGCTAGTGCACTCATTTTGTTTAGAGCTGATGCCTGATTTTCAGCCAACTTCAGAGGTAACATAATTGCCTTTCTCCTCAGATCAGACATTCCTTTTACTAACCATGATCTTGACCACTTGCTGCAGAATACAGTGCCTGCCCCTCGAACCAGGACAATCATTTATAATGCAGTATATCCAATTTCTGCTCTGTGATTTAAATCCCCAACTTTGGCTCAACTGATGGCCAGATATGCCACAATGGACCCAATTCTCTTCAGTGCCACTGCTGACAAGAGAAAAGGCCTGTCCCTGATTGCACCTCCAGCTGCCAAGAGGAAAAGAACCACCAAGAAAGTCCCTGTTGAGGTAAGACTTCCTCTTCCTCGATCACAAGATTACTCTTATTCTGACAAATTTCACCTTGTGCAATTTCAGACTAGAATCCAGCAGCCTTTAGCTTCAGAACCTGCCAATGCTTCATCTACTGGTATAGCCTCTATTACTTCTTCCTCAAAGACCAATACCTACACTGGCATTTACTCTTAATCTGGTATTCGCAGAAGAAACACTGGTGAATCATATTGTGGATATCCCTGTTCCTCAACATGTAAGTTCACCAAAAGCTGAGCCATCTTCTGCTCAAGTAGAGATTTCATCCTCGTCAGGGACCCAGTCACCCCCTGCTCGAACAGAGGTGTCAGCTTCACCAGAGATGAACCCCTCAATCCAACCAGAGGCTTCAAGCCCTTTAAGGGTTCAATCCCCTATTGGCCAAGCAGAAACCCCAACCTTAACAGAGGCAAATCCACCTCCTCTTCAGCCAAAAGCTTCAAATCTGCCAGAGACTGCACCAGCACCCTCTCAAGCAGAAGCCTCAACTTTGCCAAGAGCTCCTCAGACCCCTCTTTCACCAGTGGCCCAAGAAATCCCCCCTGAAACTGAACAAAACCTTGCTCCAGCTCAGGAAATCAGGCATGATGTAAGCACATGCACTTAACTCTGTTATCTTCTTCTTTTTCAATGAACCACTCCTGATTCGGCAATGTTACCACTTCAGGATCAAACTCCATCATCATCAAGCCCATTAGCGGTGAATGATCCAGCTGCCGAAACAGGAGAAGGAGGAACTCAGGCCTTATCAGAGGACATCCAAGCATGACTCAAAGAAATCTTCGCCTGGCTGCAAAAGGATGCTTGAGACCAAATCAGAGATGTTGATCATTTCGAAGGAATGCTTGAGCCCATCAATCAAAAGCTCCCTAAAGACATCAAGATTTCGTTGTATCCCATCTCTGGTCTAGATATTCATTATGTGGCAATAAGGCAAGCCTTGAAAAGTGTGTCTACCCGACCAGCTGTTGAGCAAAAGAAAGCCAAAGCTGAACAAGCTGCGAAGGGAGCACAAACCCAAACTGAGAATCACAAGGGAATGCTGGCCAATCTGCAAGCTGCTCGCGAATTGAAAATTGCCAGAAGGGCTGCATTGGAGGCAGAGCTGAAGAACTTATTAGCTGAAATAGAAGCTGATGACAAGAAAATAGCCGAACTTCCTGGACTGATAGAAAAAGCCCAAGAGGAAGCATCATCGGCCATAACTGAAGTGAATCAGTGCGATGCAGAGCTCAGCGTCCTGTCCAATGCTTAGAAAGATTACAAGGAACGGATGAAGAATATCTATCAAACAATATCAAATGCCTCCAATGTAATTGCAAAATATTTAAACATTTAACTGTACTGAGCAATGTGTAACCAAATTGACTGTTCTCGTAACATTTGCCTTTTATAAGTTCGCTTTCCTTTTCTTTGCATGACTTCGATTGCAACTCTGAACGATCCATTCGGTAACTAGTAGTCAAATAGTGCCATACCCGAACGACACCTCAACTGCAACTTAGCCGAGCCAGTCAACCGAATACGACTCAGCTTTGAATCCTAAACGACCCGACGTCGAATTGGTCAAGGAAACCTCTCCACCTTCCAAGTTTTTCGGGATACGCGCCATGATCTGAGGCCACGATCTTTTTCACCAGGCCTATAAATAAAACTGTAGGTGCCCCCAGCTCTTTACCAAGCCTTTAGCCTTCAAATCTTCGCCAACCTCAAGCTTTCTTTTCCCAATCACCAGCGCAGCCCCAAGAACCATGGAGGGCAACAACAACAGGCGTCGTGCCGCCGACTAGGCGGAAGGGAGCCGCGCTAGTGCGCGTTGGAGGCAATGATCGCCATCTTTTCTTCATGACTTGTCTGAGATTTCCCTTTGTTTCTGACGATCCTCTCTGTTTCAGGCTTATTCAATGGAACCCGTCCTCTGCGCCGGCCAATCAACCTCTGCCGGACGACTCCTCGGAGTCGGACCACTACTCCCTCGTGCCCTACGGGGAACTAGACACTCTCCGCTTCAAGGCGGAGCTCGAGGTGGCCCAGCGCGAGCTGGAAGACGTCTCCAAGAAGGCTGGCATAACCGAACTGGAGTGGGAGGACCAGCGCAAGCAGCTGCTGGCAACCATCGACGGTACAGCCTTGAATTGCTCCCAAATCCAATTTGGCTTTTTATACTAATCACCATCACCTTGCACTTTGCAGCCCGTGATGCCAAGCTCAACCAGCTGAAAATGCTGGTGGAGCAACTGGCTGACAAGGTGAACGCCCGTGGAGACACGCCGGCGGAGCGCCTTGCCGCGGTGGAAAACCGCGTGGACGAGGTGGCTACCCACGGCATCCGCTTGGGCACCACTTTGGGCCTGGCTGCCATGGTGATGCACACCGGCGTCAACTACTCCATCCAGCCGCGCATCTTCTAGGGCGGCGCACCAGAAGACATCGACGAGATCGAGGTCATCCTGGAGCGCCTCGACGGCCACGACGACGCCATTGCCGAACTCACTCATCCCCAGTTTGTGCTAAACAGGCTCTTTGATTAGATTGTACTAGGGATGTTTGATTTTCGGCAATAAATAAAGAACTTTCAATTCCCATGCTTGTATTGTGATGATTCCTCAGTGTTTGCAACTGCGAGCCTTATTTTCCTTAAACGCATTCGGGAACTTGCTTGAGTCGAACACGCGAAAACGGATGCCCCTTGGCGCAAAATCCGCAGAGAATCCTCAATTCGGTAATCCATAAGCACTGTTCAATGAAAACCCTTCGCATTCTGGAGGAAAACCCTGCCGCTTGGTATTCCAATAACGCACGCCAGCCAGTCATCACTCCCAATGCACTCTCTTAGTCAATAAAATAGCCTGCTGGGATGCCCTGCAAATCCACTCGCACACTCATCCATCACTTCTCATCTTCTCCCCTGCTCCAGAAGAGAAAACCCCAAGGCCATGGACAAAGGCAAGCAACCCAAGGAGGACAGCGCCCCAAAGAAACGCACCATTCGAGAGTGAGTTTTCCTTTAACTTGCTTCTTGCTTTCGTGTGTGATCCCATGCTTTTACCTCCTTTTTGTTTTTTGTAGCTTTGATCTGCTTCCTGAGGAAATCATTGGGACCGAAGAAACGCCTGAATACATCTCTTCTGATTCCTCCCTCGAAGCAGAGGACGCCACGCCCGAGCAGAGGATCAACCATCAATTACGCCGCCGCGTTCGGCATCTGGAGCATGACCACCGGGACATCACCGCTCGTTGCCTGGCCGAACGCGAGCGTCGCATGGCTTTGGAGGCACTGGTAGGAGGTAAACATTTCCATCTTCATCTTGACTCTGTGCTTGCATCCGGATCTCTATCCCTAACAACTGTTCCTCTGTCCCAGATGTCTCCGCGGTGTACGGAACCCTCGAAAGCGGCTTGGGACAGCTTGATGGAGGCAGCAAGCCATGGTCATCCCCACAGCTTCCAAGTTGCCGTCACGGTGGTCCTGGAACAACTGAAGAGGGAGGAGCTGAAGAAGCAAAGAAAAAAGGATTGAAGCATACTTTCACTTCTTGTGCCAGGCCTTCTGCTTCCCACCCCTTCGTAGTCCTGAGCAACTGGGTTGTTAGATATAATCCTGCAAGAAGCATTTGCAATGTAGTTTCGTGCTAAGGGCAATACATCTAAGTATTGGCCATTCCCTCTGTCTAGGAATTTCCGTTCTAAAGGCGGCTTCGTTCTTGAACGCCGGCTGTTTCTGTATCAAATGCATGTAATCCCAATGCTTGTGATCAACGATCGATTTCAATACTAGGATAATATTTCTTCAAATATCTTCCATTTATTGCAGCAGAAAATTCCTCTCCTAGTAAAGTTTTCAACATGTAGGCATTACCGGCACGCATCCGACCACCCGAAAAGGTCCCTCCCGGCTTGGGGACCATTTGCCGAATTCATCGTATTTGGTTCCAATCGGCAGTAAAGTTTTCCAAACCAAATCCCCTTCTGCAAATTGCCTGACCTTTACTTTCTTGTTGTAATATTTAGCAACTCGCAGCTTGTTCTTTTCGATATTTTTCAGGGCTCTAAGACGAATCATGTGCAAGTCCTCTAGTTCGTCCACCATTAAGCCACTGTAATCTTTGGAGATTAAGTCCTTTTGCAAAACCACTCTCCTAGAATCTGATTGTATTTCCCAAGGTAAAACTGCATGGTGCCCATAAACCACTTCATAAGGAGACGTTTTCGTAGCTCCGTGAGGGGCCATTCGGTAAGCCCATAAAGCTTCATTGAGTACCGAATGCCACCTTCTTGGCTTCTGGTCGATCTTCTTTTGTATAAGCTTGATCATGATCTTATTAGAAGCCTCTGCCTGACCATTAGCTTGGGCATAATAGGGAGAAGAATTTAACAATTTGATCCCCATGCTTTCGGCAAACTCCCTGAACTCCAAGGACACAAACTGAGCTCCTTGATCAGTTGTGATTGTTTGAGGAATTCCAAACCGATAGATGATGTGTTCCTTGACAAACTCAACCATGTTTTCTGATGTTACCTTCTTAAGTGGAATTGCCTCAACCCATTTGGTGAAGTAATCTGTTGCTAAAAGTACAAACTTATGCCCCTTGCTAGATGGTGGGTTAATCTGGCCAATCAAGTCTATACCCCAGCCCCTGAATGGCCATGGCTTGATAATGGGATTTAGTGCTGATGCAGGAACCCTTTGAATATTTCCAAACTTCTGACAGTCTTGGCATCCCTTGTAATACTCAAAGCAATCCTCGAACATCGTCGGCCAAAAGCACCCAGCTTGCCTGATGACCCATTTCATACGGTAGGCCGATTGATGTGCTCCACATATCCCATCATGCACCTCACTCATCATCTTTTTTGCTTCTTTCGGGACCCGTGCATCGCAAAGAATACCCCATCCAATGATTTGTAGAATAGACTTCCATCTAGAAGAACAAATTTTATGGCTTTGTACCTGAGTTTCCTAGAGACCTTTCGGGATGGATCCTCCAAATAATCAACGATCTCCTTTCTCCAATCATCCTCTACAAGATCCATTCCCAACACACATACCTCCATGGCAAACGCTTCTTGACTTTCCCTATAGCCTGAAGCACTTTGAGCCAACCTGTTTGCCTCTTCATTGTGTTCTCTAGGAATATGCTGTAGAATTACCAACTGAAAACTCTTTAAAATTTCTCTGCATTCCTCGTAGTAATTCCTCAGGGCATCGCTTTTACACTCGTATTGGCCGTTCAATTGCTTTATAACCAACTCTGAATCTCCATAAACCTCAACTGAAACAGCCCCGACTTCTCTTAAATATTGAAGCCCCCGAAGCAATGCCTCGTACTCAGCTTGATTGTTAGTAACAGTGGGCTGGATAGGGATAGCAAACTCAAACATCTCACCCCTAGGTGAAATTAATAGAATCCCTACTCCCCCACCTTTACCACATGATGATCCATCAAAGAACAAAGCCCAAGGAGTAATTTCAAGCAAATCAATCGATGGATCATGATGTTCAGTTATAAAATCGGCAATGATCTGACCTTTTATAGCTTTTGCCGATTCAAACTTCAACTCAAACTCAGATAAGGCTAAGATCCACTTGCCAATCCTGCCATTCAAAATTGGCATAGATAACATATGTTTTATTACATCAAACTTGGAGTATACAACGCATTCGGCATTCAACAAGTAGTGCCGAAATTTTGTACACGAGTAGTACACACATAGGCACAAGCCTTCTCTCGGTACCGAATACCTAGTCTCAGGATCAAGTAATTTTCGGCTAAGGTACGCTACTACCCGCTCCTTTCCTTCAAATTCTTGAATAAGGGCCGATCAATGGTTTGGGTATCGGCCGCCACGTACAACTTGAAAGGCTTATTCAACTGTGGAGGGACCAGAACTGGTGGTTCCTTCATATATTGCTTGATCTCATCAAAAGCCTTTTGTTGTTCGTCACCCCATATGAACCTCTGATCCTTCTTAAGCTTCAACAATGGAGAAAAGGGCAAAACCTTTTGCGACAGATTTGAAATGAACCTTCTCACAAAATTGATCTTGCCAAGCAGTGATTGCAACTCCTTGAGATTGGTTGGAGGGACAACTTCATCAATAGCTTTCATGCTTTTCTTGCCAACTTCAATCCCCCCTTCGTGTACCAGGAATCCCAAGAATTCTCCAGCTGATACCCCAAAAGCGCATTTGTTTGGATTCATCTTCAAACCATGCTTTCGGGTGCATTCCAAAGTTCTCTTCACATCCTCCAAGTGTGTGTCGTGATTCAAAGACTTGATCACGACATCATCAATGTAAATTTTGACAATTTTGCCGATCAACTCGTGAAAGATGTAATTCATGGCTCGCTGATAAGTTGCATCGACATTTTTCAACCCAAATGTCATGACTATCCATTCAAACAGGCCTATGTGGCCAGGACATCTAAAGGCTATCTTTGATATATCCTCTATTGCCATGAAAATCTGGTTGTATCCTGCATTACCATCCATGAAACTGATAACTTTATGCCCAGCAGCAGCATCAACCAATAAATCAGCAATAGGCATTGGGTACCCATCCATAGGAGTAGCTCTGTTCAAGTCCCTGAAATCTATGCAAACCCTCATCTTTCCATTCTTCTTGTAGACAGGGACAATATTAGAGATCCACTCCGCATATCTGCATGGCCGAATGAAGTTTGCATCAAGTAGTCTTTCAACTTCTTTCTTCACATCGGCCAATACTTCGTCTTTGTCGATTTTCCGGGGAGGTTGCTTGTATGGTTTAAAACCAGATTTGATTGGCAACCGATGCTCGACAATGGAACGATCCAAACCAGGCATCTCCGAATAATCCCAAGCGAAGCAATCCTCATATTCCTTTAGCAGCTTAACCAATTCCTCTCTGAAATCTGATTCCAAGTTTGCACTAATAAATGTCGGCCTCGGCTTGTCACCGTTTCCAATATCAACTTCCTCCAATTTGTCAGCCGACATGAATCCTCGCCCCAACTTGCCATCAGTTCCATCAACGGGATTGTCCATTAAAAATTACTATAAGAGCCGACCGTTTGAATCGGCCGTTGATCACCGCCGACGTGCTCAACAGGACCTTCTCCCCAGTCTTTCCCTGAGAAACAATCGATGCCTTGATATTCCCAAAAAGCTGGTTCCACGTTTGCGACGCTCACTGAGTCATCTACTTGGACCACCTCAATATCGTCATCTACCCATTGAATGAGCTGCTGATGCATGGTAGATGGGATGCAGCAATCGGTGTGAATCCAGTCCCGCTCAAGCAGTAGGCTATAGGCTCCTTTGCCTTCGATGACAAAGAAGGTCGTGAGCAATGTCTTGGACCCAATCATCAGGTCCACGTGGACGCACCCCTTGGTATCTGAAGGATTCCCAGCGAAATCGTTCAGAATTATGCTCGTCGGCGTCAAATCTCCAGGGCCCATGCCAAGCTTCCTGAAGGTAGTGTACGGCATCACGTTGACTGCAGCCCCACCATTGACAAACATCTTAGTCAATGGCTTGCCATTGATGAATCCCTTCAAGTATAACGGCCTCATGTGTCGATTCTTGGCCGGTTTGTCAAAGGTGGCTTGCTTGGCTAATACCAGTTGTGCCATCAATCCTCCAAGATGTTCATCATCATTGACGTCCAGGGACGTTTCTTCCTGCACAACTTGATTAGCGGGAGCCATGAACTCATTCGGCAAAAAGTATACCATACACGCCGGAGCCGAACAACCCGATCCCTCAGGTTTGTCCTTTGGGCGCCACACCTGTTTCTTCTGGATCCCCGCCTGCCTCAACTCACGGTTCCTCAAGCGCTGAACCCTTCTTTTTTGGCTCTTCCTCAAGCCAGGCGGGCACCACTGTCCTTCTTGCCTGATGTATTCGTGCTCATCTTCTTCTTGATCAGCCCATCTCTGATCAGCTTGCCTCTTTCTGGGGTGATCAAAGACCTCAATTATTTTTTGACGCCGATCGTCACTAGGATGTATCCTTCCAATTCTCTCATGGACGGATCGGCGATTGAAAGTTTCCTGCCTATACTCAAAGTATCTGTCATTGCACTCAGGGCAGTTTCTCAATGTAGGAAGTTTCAAGCCTTCATTCCAGCAATGCCTGAAGAATGCGCACCCCTAATGTGCACGCTCTTGTTCGCGCGTGTACTGCTCCAGTTCTCTCCTGCGCGCTTCTTCCTCGAACCTGCGTCTCTCCTCCTCGTGTCTCCGCTTGTGGTAGCGTTCTTTCTCTAGCTGACACTGCCACTTGTTGAGGAGGATGCGCGTAGTGACCCTAGGTTTGGCCCTAGATGACTCCCCAACTTCAATATGGCTTTTGAGAACACGAGAGGCTTCTCCATGAACCTGCTCCAACGTCACTTGCTGTGCTAGATCCACTGCTCCATCTTGTCTTGCTCTAGCTGACGTCATGACCTTGACCTTCCCTTTCTCCTCAGCAGTTACCATGTTAACAGAAAAGCCAATTATATTTTGAGGAAAAGGGTGACCATCCAGTTTCATCTTGTTGTCAAACTTGAGGTGTCCCTCCTGGATAGCTTTTTGGATCCTCATCCTGAAGACCCCCTAGCGATCGTTGATGGAGTGAGAATTCTCGTCATGGAAGCCACAAGTAACGTTTCTCTTTTACTCCATCGGGCCGAAGCATAGAATGCCCTTCGAGCAACTTGATTCGGCCTTCCTTTACCAGAAGTCAAAAAGCTTATCGGCCCTTGGTGGCGTCGAAGTCGTATGTGCCCTTGGTCCGCTTGATCCAACGCCGGTTCATGGTCAACGGCTCCTTGCCCCACATGATCTCGGCGGCGCCCACTTCCCCGATCATCGTCAGAATCTTCCATTTGGTCGGCCTTTTCAAGGAACTGATTGTAGATATCAGCTATGTCGTGTTGCTTGTTGAACCTGGTGTCCTTCTTAAACCCATAGGCCTGTTGCTCATTAATGACAGCTTTTGAGATAATTGGCTCAGATTATCAAACTCCATACCAAACAACTTCTCTCGTACGGCCGGCTACATTCCTGCAACGGCCATATCAGCCAACTGATCATCTGGTAGATTCAACGAGAAACACATGCCTTTGACCTCCCTGAATCTCCTGAGGAACTCCAAAGGCGTCTGCTTCAAAGTGGTTAGATCGATGAGCTTCTTTTCTGTGCTACCACTGAAGTAATGAGAGTGGAACTTTCGCTCCAGCTCCCTCCATGTGCCAACTGATTGGGGAGGCAAAGAAGTAAACCACTGGAACGCTGGTCCCCTCAGTGACATGGGAAAATACCTGACCCTGAATGCCTCTTCAGCTGAGGCCTCTCCAAGCTGCATCAAATAACGAGCAATATGCTCAACCATGCTCGTATCATCCTGCCTAGAAAACTTTGTAAATTCCGTTGGAGGTTTCACCCTTGGCGGTAGGATCACTTTGTAGTACCATTCTGGGAAAGAAGGCGTGTAGGCTGGTCCTTGCATTTTAGGCTTGAGGCCAAATTGATTTTGCATCATATCGGCCATCTTCTGAACCAGGATATCGTCCTCCTGCACTCCTGTAGCTGCACCGTACCCCGGATTCGGGAGAGCGTCAATAGCACCATAGTCCATAACTTCGTGGTAGCCTCCACCGTACAAGTTCTGCTGCAACCTGTTGCTAGCTGGGGCTATCTTGTAGGTGGAATTGGGCGGCACTCCAACTGAGCCGAACGCCATCTCCCCATACGTAGGCTGATATGGATTTGGCTGTTGAACGGGCTGACCTGTACTGCCTTGCAAGGGTGGCTGGACTGGCTGTCCTCCTGCAGCTCGCAGAGGAGGTTGAACTGGCTGACCTCCAGCGCCTTGCGAAGGGGGCTGGATGGGCTGGCTCCAACGCTCTGCGGGGGAGGCTGGACTGGATGGCTTCGCAATGGTGGCTGAGTTCCTGGTTGGGCAGAGCTAAACTCTCCAACCTCCATACAATATCCCTGAGGGGATACTCGACTGAATACTTGCTCCATGCCCGGGCCAAACACACCCACCATCATCTGCTTGAACACGCCCAGGAAAGCCCTATGATGTTTACCCAGCACGTCTTCCGCAGCATCCCGAAACGCTTGCATGCATTCTTCTTTCTCTTGAAGGGTTGTGGCGTAAGTCTCACTTGACAGCAGAACCCTGGGCATCTCATTCTTGAGATATGGGACGCTGCTTCTATTCTTCTTGAATGACATCAAGCACTTTAAATGAAACTGATCCATAGCATCTTTCAGCTGTTGTAGTTGCTCTGGAGAAAGATCTTCAATGGTGACGTCCAGGATGTCACCAATTTCAGGCATCTTGATTTCGGCTGTTGGTCCCACTGGGCGTGCCAAAAAGTGTGTTGACGCAAAATCTGCACCCTACGTCAAGCACATAGCAAGCCGAACAAGCTAGCTTCACACGCGAGAAGATTCCAAGACGTGCCAGTCAATTTTCCCTGAAAATTAACAAAAGACAAGGTAGTTAAATTCCAAAGCTTGGAACTTGCCGGGTGGTACCAGACAGTTCCATATTTACGGCTAGAAAAGCCATGTGAGATGACATATAGCTATGAGAAGCTATCTTCCAGCAAACTAGAAACCAATCGGAAGCTTCAAAGTGTAAGAACAGAACATAGCCGAACGAATGACGTAAGCATGACGAAAAATCGGTCTTTACTTGAACGAAGTTACATGTGCACGAAGCCATGACCGATCCTCAGGGATAAATAACGATAAACAATAAATGAAGTAAAGCATGATCATAAATATGCAATAAACAAGCATGCATAGGCCCAAAGCACTAGTCTACCGCATGTCTAGGCACTTTAAAACCCATCAAGCATGATGCCAAACAAGTCTATCCATCGCATGATACGACTTGTTTGAAAATCACACCACTAACCACAAATAGATCTATCTACCGCATGATACAATCTAAATATGGAAAGCTAAAAGCATACGATGTTTAAAACGTAACTTATAAACACGTTTCACTCGTAAAAGCATAACCGGATACGGCTGAACAGCCGAATCGGGGTCCATGAAGAAGGAACAAACATTGCCAAAGATGGCAAACCTATCAGATTGAATTAAAGATCTAATCCATCGAATGATTAGCTTCAAGACAACCCAAAAACCTGCATCTACCGCATGATACCCGGTTCCGTCAAGATTTACGCAAGATTAACAAGATTGAACCCGCAACATGTAACAACCTAGATTGGTTCGGTTTCGGCTATTTGACGAACACGTGATCCACGTGCCTTTTGAAGCCAGATATGAACGTGCGATGTAAAGATCACGAAACAAGGTAAAGCCGATCCAGATCAATCTAAATTGGGCAAAAGAGTGTTACATGAATTTAAACATACAGTAAAAACTCAAAGCAACATAGGGTAACTTAATGAATCTATTGGATCTTGCCAAAATCCAATAGAGCCGATAACTAGCTCCAAGCTTGATCCTAGCCCATCGTATGTCTCATGACCTAACAAGAAACCCTCTTGATCCAAGATTAAATCTACCGCATGATACTAAGCATGGTAACAAGACTACTTGCATCACAATCTAAATCCACCGCATGATACTAGACATGATACAAGGTTGCCGGTACTTACGGAGGTCGACGGATCGATGAACCCTCTCGAAGAACTCGACGACATGACAAAGGACTCAAAGGTTTGGCGTAAAGCCGGTTTGTTATGAGAATGTTTCGAATAAATTACATACATCCAGGGTCTATATTTATACCCTGTCATGACATGACTCCGACTGGACTACGAGCACAATATTTGATACCTAATTTATCTTTAAATGTGATTGCTTATCCATCCATTCGTCCCTTCCGTTCGGGCCACGTCATCACGCAATCCCGCAAAATCAGCGCAAACAGTTTCCTTGCCGAACGGAAGCCAACTGCCGACCGCGAGCTCCTTTGCCGAATCTTTCTAGAGAAACCTTCCTTCTTCCGGACGGATTTTTTCACCAAGCTGGGCCCACAAATCAGACTCCTTCCTGTACCAAATTTTGGTGTTGACAGGGAGAGCATCAGCCGGCCATAGGGGTGGGAGGTGGCGGACGATAGGGGGCAGAACCTCCGGTTCCGAAGGTTGAAGATGACACAAAATGTGGTCCCACACTTCAGTGATGGAAAAGAGGAAAGAAAATCGTGAAATCATGAAAAAGAGTGGAAAACCCTTGAACCAAATAGTTCACTTGCATTGGGTTAAATTTCAAAAGGCTTGCGAACTTAGGGTCATCTTGCGTGAGGCCTGCGAAGATTTATCCCTTGGGTCTAGTAGCGGACCTCCAGGAACACAACGAGCTCCAGGCCAAAGACGCCCACCGTGCGCTCGCTGGAGAGCTAGGCTGCCGTTTGAGCCAGAGCTCCCGCATTTAGGCAGGGATGGAGGCTCCTCGGAGGTGGGCTACACGCGTGGGTGCACTGGATCGCATTGCTATGGTCGTCATGCGGCCCAGACGTGCTCGCCGCAAGGGAGGATGGGCGTGTGTTTCTGGTGTTGAAAGGATCAAGATGTCGACTAGAGTGTTCTGAATAATCAAAACTGCAAATCACAAGCTTTAAACAATTGTCAGTTCAAAGTCCGGACTCTCCAGATGTTTTTTCGGATACTCTGGGCATTTCGGAGTATCCGGGAAAATGTCTGAAGTCTCCGGGCTTTGTGGGGGTGCGGGAGAGACTAAATCGACAACATTTAACTTGCTCGAATGTAAATCTATGAAAACAGGTTATGCGCTGAGGTGAGTGAGAGCCATATGTGGTTCAAGGACCGGTGGATGGTCGCTTCCTGGTGTGATGAGTGATTGACAATGTGGTGTGGACTGATTCTTGCCTAAGTATTGCAGGTGCAGGTTGCGGCTTGACTTGTGTTGGTGCAGGTGAAGAAGAAGCGCGAAAGGTTGTTGCTGCTGAGGCCCATAGGTGTGGAGAAGACAAGTAGGCTTGGTTCGAAGGACCCGGTGGCCAACGGGGTCAAGTGGGGACCGCATGGTGGCAAGAACGGCAAGATGAAGTCATGGACAGTTTCTTGGTTGAGCCTCAAAACCAAGGTCGAGCCGGGACTACGTGGGAGCCGAGTCATGAGTGGTGATTGGCGGAGGATACACCGAGTTCGCGGGGTTTCCAGTTTGTTCTCCTTGGTCGATCCACAAAGCCAAGACCGAAGAACCGAAGACGGAGGTGCAGCAGCATCGGACCGGTCTGACTGGTGGGGCTGACCGGTCTGACCGGTGTGCGACGACACAGTCCGGAGACTTCAAAGCGGAGGACATTTGTCGGGATCGCAACGCTTGCATCGAGGCTAAGCTAGTTTGCGGTCGCTGGGCATCCGTTCGATGGAGCAAAGACAAAGACTTCCAAATTCGCCCTTAGGGGCCTGTATCCCTAGTTAGCTAGTAAGGATATTTTAGTCTTCAGGTTGCTTCCATATAACCCAAGTTTTTAGAGGATGGCAGCCATCTCTTCAACCCTAGCTCATTTTGTTTTTCTATTTCCCTTCCTATTTCCCTTAGGATTTCCATAGGAATAGCTTGAGAGCTTCATGGTGAGATCTTGTGATAGAGAAGGGTGATCGGGCGGCAAGCTAGACCTTGTATGAACCTCTTTGGTATGTATAGATGATTCAGTGTGTTTCCTCAAGGCTTGGATGTGTCTTTTCCGTTTGTCCTTTTTGGTGATTTTCGGAGCCCTTTCTTGGCGATTTTCTTGGAGAATATTTCAAAGCCTTTCTCTTTGGGATTTTGTGGCAGATGTATGCTTGAAGCCTTCATGGTTCTTTTCCATTTGATTACCCTCCCAAAACCGTGAACTAAGGGGCTCGATTTTGGGGGTTTTCTTGGCTCTAGGGTTACAGGCGTTCTTGGTGGGATTTCTTCAATTCCTCTCATTTTGGCAAGTTTTGGTAGATCAAATCTTGGCTATGGAGTGCCCATGAGGTGTTCTTACTACCCCCAAAGTCTTGTGCAAAACCGTGGAGCGATTCGGGAGATCGGGAGTTGGATTTGGGGGGAGTTGACACATGGGTGCTGTTCATCCCGAGCATTCTAGCCTGACCGGTCTGACCGGTGCAGCTTACTAGTCTAACCGGTGTAGAGACCTTGTGGGTTTTGCCTCGGGTGAACGTCTGGGTGAGTTCTCTGTTGTCCTGTGTTGCTGCTGTTTCGAGTTTGGCTCGTTTTGGAGCTTGGAAGGTCAGTTTTTGGTTTTTGGGGCTTCCTGGCTTAGATCGGTCTGACCGACGTGCTACACCAGCCTAATCGGTGTAGGAGCCTTCTATGGAAGTTCTCAAGATCTGTTGGTGAGCTCTAGTAGGGACCGGTGTGACCGGCGCTGCTCACTGGTCTCACTAGTGTAGGTTAGTGGTGCTCGAGTTGCTAGTTCTGCTGCGTTCTCGAGTCTGTGTAGGTGATTGTTGGTTCCCAGGACCTGTAGCACTCCAGTGGTTGCATGGTCTTGGCCAACTTGGGTAGTTGAGTCAGAGACGTGTTTTGGAAATCGTGTTCGTCTTGTTGGAGTTCCCATATTCTTCGAGAAGAATTTTTATCGGCTCCCATTCAATTCCCCCCCTCTCTAGTTCACCTAATCGGTCATTCAGTGAGACAAAGCCTTTTTCTCCACCCGAAACCTGCATGAACTTCACCACGGAGTAGATCGGCAACAAACCCTATAAATGAGCTCAAAGCTCCAAGAGTAACAAACACAAAAGTTACCAACCAAGCGAAAAACGAGGTGCCCTAGAGATGATAAATAATCTCATTAGCACTCTCCAAGCTCTTGCTCTCAATCCCTCCTTAAATCCCCAACAAATCTCACCAAACCAAAGCCATGGGGAGTAAAAAGGAGGAGTGAATGAGTTCTGAGTGTTGCGGATCGAAATGGGAAAGAGAGCGAGAGAGGAGAGGGTTGAGGGGGCTTTATACCTCCTCACCCTGAAAAAGAGTCGTTGGAGTCTAAGACCTAGAGTATCTAGTATCCAGACTAGGTCCAGAGACTCTGAGAAGTCTAGAGTATCCGGGGTAAAACCCGTAGTCCGACCTTCCAGAGTCAGCACCAAAAAGTTAACCCTATGAACGTGTTGGTGCAAAAGTGGATCTCATAGGTTTCGTTACTCAACCAGAGCACCTCTTCAACTCTTGGAAGATACATTTCTCGTCCGTCTTTATACTACAACATTCCAATGACTCAATTTCAAAATATAAAATAAATAAGTTTTCATGGAAACTACCTTGTAGCATCTTCTTACACGCCGCCGCAGTCCGCCGTTAGTGTAGCCCCCGAGCGGATGCGAGTGAAGACACCCGTTACTTGGAGGATGAAGTCATCCCCGAGCAAGAGCATGAAGACCGGTGCGGCGAAGAAGAGGACCCGTAGTGAAGCTGAAGATGCCGCCCAAAAGTCATCGCTGCCATCCACTCCACGCCCCAATCCGGCCAAAGAGTGGAAGAAGGCAAAGCTGAAGACCGAGGATTTGCTCGCCTTGGTCAACAGTGGATTTCTACGAGAGAAGGAAATGGATCTGTGGCACGTCGCCACAAGCGACCCATATCCAATGGAGAAGAACCCGGACGAGATCCCCATGTTCGCCCGGTTCGTGGAGCGTGGACTGGCGCTGTGCGCCAGTGACTCTTCAAGGGCATGCTTAGGTACTACGGCATCGAGTACCTCAATCTGAACCCTAACGGTATTTTCCACATCTCCGTCTTCGTCCATTTCTGCGAGGCGTTTGTGGGTATCAAGCCCCACTGGATTTTGTTCCAGAAGTTCTTCCGGTTGAAGCCGCAACCCAGCACCAACGACCTGCGAGTAGTCGGAGGTGCTGGCATCCAGATGTGTGAGGACGCTGCTGACCAGTACCTGGCGTACAAGCTGATAGAGTCTAACCAAGACTGGAAAGCCAAATGGTTCTATATCAGCAACCATCACCCAGAGCTGCCGAAGCCAAGCGGGAACCAACCGAAGCATAGGCCGTGGTGGAACACGAAGCCAACGATGCAGGAGGGTATTCAACTACCTGAGCTGTTGAAGAAGATCAAGGCCCTTAGAGAGGTCGGGCTGAGGGCCGAACATGTGGCCTTCAGCTTCATGAAGAGGAGGGTGCAGCCACTGATGGCTCGCGACACCCTCGGGTACCAATACTAGGGTGACAGAGACACGTCGAGGATGCCCGGTGAGGAAGTCGACGATGATTATTGTCAAGAGATTAGGCAAGATCTTCAAAGACATGCTGCCGTATACGCCGTGTGCGGTCCCCAAGTACTCTGCAGTGCGTCCACCAAGCAAGGTCAGTAGCCGTGACTAAGGCCTCTGAGTACTGATTTGCCTGATGTAGTCATACTCACTGTTGACGGTGAAATTCCGTCAACCTAGCCATGAGTTTACCTTCGGTGTTGGCATAACTTTTATACCTTATCCGTTGGTACTAACCCCCGTGGTATAACAAGTTCATTCGTGCATGTCGGTTTTGGAGTTTAATGTTTATGCAGGGTTTTAGCATTGAAATCAAGACTTTCGGGATAAGTTCATTAAGCACCTCATGACAAGACCTTGAAGCCCGGTACAAGTCATGTAATGAAGCAAACTTGACTCGAAGAAGCCCAGGGACCAAACCCGAGAAGATGATAAACTCTGAGGACCTAGCCAGAAAAGTGCAAAATCTTGCGAGACAAGGAGCTTCGTCCAACTCGGAGAGAAACTGACGACAAGGGCCCACATGCAGAAGGGGGAAGGATCTAGAAGACTCGGGAACCAATGCCAGGCGAAGGAGGCTGCGGACTGGGCCGAAATGGGCCCAGGCCGGCTGGCCCAGCCCATTTTGAGGCCCAGTCGCCCCCTTTGACCTAGGTGCCTCTCGGGCTATTTATAGCCCCCTGACCGAGACCCACGCATCAACCAATTCGTCATCCCCCGCCGAGGAGTAGAGAAGCTTGAGGGACACCATCTCGGAGATGAGGGTCGTGCTAGTTGTCTAGGGTCTCCCTAGCCGACGTGAGAACCTTGCATGGAAGACCACGTCGGAACTCCGGAGCAAGGATCAAGATCGAGGTAGGATCCCGGTGGTGATCTTGTCCATGTAATCATTCATGGTGAAGTCTTTAAGTGAATCCGATTTCTAGCGATCAAGTGCCTTCTCGATGATTTTGTTTTCTTCTTGTTTTTTCTTCTTCCTCAATCTATACTTAAGATAGATTGCATAGGGTGCTCTTGTAGCCGCGGTGGCTAGAGGTGCATACCGGACCGACCAAGTGATTTCAACTTGTTCTTTTCGAACTCGCCCTAGACTACTAGCATGAATAGGGGTTCGTTGTGACAGAACGGTGGCTCTGAAAGGCGGGCGTTTTCGGAATCGGACCGGAGGCCACGATTTAAAGATGCTTTTAATGAGATTCGCTTTTCTATCTTCATCTATCTTGTTTAGAGCTACAACTCATGCATGATTTACACTCTCTAGATCAGTTATCTCTTGCTTTCTCTTGCTACCTCTTTAGTAGATTAGATTAGATGTGTTTTCTTGATGATCTCTTAGATTAGATGCAACTTGGTTCTTTCAAAGATAGCTTTTCTTGCTTTACTAGATTGAATCCTTGCATTGCACATTGTTCCACGGATTCGATACCTTGGGTTCACCACTCGAGGGAAGAAGGGTCCCTTGACTACGACGGGGGATTTGTCCGCTTGCAAATCCATATGAACTTTGATACGATAATCTACCGTCAACAAACTCCTTTTCAGATTCATAATTCAGCACATATGACATGGGAGCACATTTTCCAAGCATTTTACATTTCATTTTCAGATTCATAATTGGTACATGAAATGTCTTTGCGACAAAAAGGAACTTATGCCCCTCCACAAGATAAAGCAAGAGGGCTAAACATTCATGATGGCAAATGAGCCTTTGGCCCCATATGATCAATAAACTAGCTATCCAACCACAAATTAAGCATAACCAATCCACTAAAACATGTCAAGATCATATAAAGGCTTTTACACATGAGAGAGCATATATGTGAAATTTTTCAAAAACATAGCCATCAACCATGGATTAGTCATCAAGATCATCAAGAGCTAAGCCAAACTAACCATAGCATACCAAACGAGCTCACAAAGACATATATAGCATTCCATGGTGAACAATGTATATAGGAGAAGCTTTTCTTATCCAATGCATATGATACAAAATGCATGCAATATAAGATACAAGGATGCCTATACATCATGTTACATATGCCATGCCAAATGCAAGAAATGCACAAAAAGAAACTATACATATGCTACAAAGGAGCTCCCACACACCCAACTCAAGAAATCAAACACACACCAAGCTCCCCCCTCAAACGAGTCAAAGTTGCTTGATCTAGGGGTTTGGTGAAAATATCAGCTAGTTGGTCATGTGTGGGTACATGGATCAAAGCTATCTTTCCTTTCTCTACGTTGTCTCTCAGAAAATGATACCTCACTTCTATATGCTTGGTTTTGGAATGGAGCACTGGGTTCTTTGCAACGCTTATGGCACTGGTGCTATCACATTAAAGTGGGACATGGGTATACTCCTCACCAAAGTCACTCATGGTATATGAAATCCAAAGGAGCTGAGAGCAACAACTAGCAGCGGCAATGTACTCGGCCTCGGTAGTGGATTGAGCAACACTCGACTGTTTTTGGGAAGACCAAGACACCAAAGAAGAACCCAAAAACTGGCAAGTCCCAGAAGTGGACTTCCTATCCAACCGACACCCGGCAAAATCCGCGTCTGAAAAACCATAAAGCGCCAAAGAAGAGGACGCGGAGTACCAAAGGCCGAAGGCGGGAGTGTGACACAAGTACCTGAAAATTCGCTTCACCGCTTGCCGATGCGAAGTCCTTGGAGACGCTGGAAAACGAGCGCACATACATACCGAGAACTGGATGTCCGGCCTCATCGCCGTCAAGTAGAGGAGTGACCCGATCATGCTCCGGTACTCCTTCTGGTCCACGTGTTCACCTTCCTCGTCCGCATCAAGAGCTGTAGTCGTACTCATCGACGTCGTCATAGCCTTGGAATTCTCCATCTTGAAGTTTCGCACAATGTCTTTGGTGTACTTAGCCTGGTGCACAAATGTTCCTTCCTTTGATTGTTTGATTTTTAGCCCGAGGAAGAACTGCAGCTCGCCCATTATACTCATCTCAAATTCCCTACTCATATCCCTTGCAAACCTTGCAACAAGAGAGTTAGACGAGCCACCAAAGACAATATCATCCACGTACACCTGCACAATCAGTATATCTCTGCCCTGCCTTAGTAGAAACAAGGTCTGATCGACCTTCCCCATCTCAAAACCTCTCTCAAACAAGAACCCCCTCAACCTGCCATACCAAGCTCTAGGTGCTTGCTTCAGCCCATACAACACCTTCCTCAACTTGTACACCCGGTGGGCGTACTTCTCACTCTCAAACCCCGGTGGTTGCCTCACGAAAGCACTCTTGACATCCATTTGGTGCAACTTGAACCCTTTAGCCACGGAAAAGGCTAGAAGGATCCTTATCGCCTCCAAACGGGCTACGGGAGCAAAGGTCTCCTCGTAGTCGATCCCCTCCTTCTGACTGAACCCCTGAGCAACAAGCCTCGACTTGTTTCTCACAACCTCACCTTTCTCTCCCTCTTTGTTCTTCCACACCCACTTTGTACCAATCGGTTTATACCCTGGGGGAGGGTCAACCAACTCCCAAACCTGATTCCTCTCAAAGTTCTCCAACTCCTCATGCATCGAATTAACCCAATTGTGATCATATAGTGCGTGTCCAATGCCATTGGGCTCAAAAGTAGCAACAAATGCAGCATGAGCGAAATGAGAGTTGTTCCGAACCCTCGACCGTGTAGTGCGTTCATTCATGTCACCGATGATCCTCGAAGCTGGGTGATCCACTTGTACTCACCGGGGAGGTTCTTGCCTCGATGCTACCTCCCCCTCAACAACAGCTGCTCATCATTCTTGATTTGTCGTCGTAGGTGTAGGAGAGGGTCCGTCCACCACCGTAGTCGAAGTAGTGGGTACATGTTCAGCCGGGGGCACCACACCACCATCTTCATCGTCTCCATGTTCATGCTCCTCCTCCTGAAAGATCTCCTCGCCAAGCTCATCATCACTTGCACACTCAAAGACAAGCTGACTACGTGGCTGTGTCCCGTCGAAGGTTACCTCGCAAGTCTCCACGATTTGGTTAGTTTCAAGACTGAGCACACGATATGCTCTAGTACGAGATGCATAACCAAAGAAAATAGCATCGACAGACCTAGCCTCAAACTTATCCAACTTCATGCCTTTCTTCAGAATGAAACACTTGCAACCAAAGACATGGAAGTGACTCACCTTGGGTGTGCGACCGTGCATCAACTCGTAGCATGTTTTCTTCTTATGCACTCCGAGGTAGATCCTGTTTGACACATAGCACGCGGTATTCACTGCCTCAGCCCAATACCTCCTCGGAGTCCTATGCTCATCAAGCATCGTCCGAGCCATCTCGCACAAGGTCCTGTTCTTCCATTCCACAACACCATTCTGGGGAGGCGTATACGAACTCGAAAACTGGTGCTCAAGACCCAAGTCATGGCAAAAGGTTTCAAAACGAGAGTTTCTGAATTCCGAGCCATTGTCACCGCGGATCGCTCGTATGGCATCTCCGTGGCTCTGGTTCCTCAACCGCAAGGCTAGATCTCGAACAAAACCAAACGTCCCCTCTTATCCTCGAGAAAGAACACCCACGCATATCGAGAGTTCTCGTCCACCACAACAAGGACATACCACTTCCCACCCGCAGATCGCACACGAGCTGGGCCAACAAGGTCCATATGGAGCAGCTCGCATGGACGCTCAGTGATCACATCGGTGAAAGGCAGGTGAGAAGAGGCTACAATCTTGGCATGCCTACACGATGCACAAACCAACTCTTTCTCAAGCCTCAACCGTGGCAATCCTCGGACCAAATTGAGTTTACTCAAGCGCGATAAAAGGTCAAAGCTCAAGTGACCCAACTTCCTATGCCACTTCCACAACTCACTCGAAGAACCAGCCAAGAAACAACGCTCCACACTCGAAGACTAAGAAAAATCAGCACGAAACACTTGACCCTCGAGAACGACCATACAGACAAGGTCCCCTTGAGAGTCCAAAATCTGAGAACCACCAGGCCGAAACAACACCTCAAAGCCCTCATCCAACAGCTGGGACACAGAAAGCAAATTGTACCCCAGCGATTGAACAAGAGCAACATGCCTCAGAGTGATCTTGTCACTCACCTTAATCTCACCTTCTGAAAGCACACGCCTACGCCCATTGTCCCCAAAAGTGATGTACCTCTTTGTCACCACCGGGACAAGACTTGAGAACCACCCCCTGTCTCCGGTCATATGCCTTGAGCAACCAGAGTCAATCAACCAAATGTTCTTCAAGTCTCTCACCTGAAATTCAAAAACGAGCATCTGAGCGAACAAACGACTCAGCACTAGGGTTAGTACCAAAAGAATAAAACCAGTGCCGAGCCATTTGCTCGAAAGTGGGGTTAGCACACACAAAACCATCTTTCCTACCAAAACTAGCACCACGAACACCACCTCGGTAACCACTCCAAGGAAACCACCCTTCTCTGCCTGGAGGAGGACCAAAACCACGAAAGGAGAACCGTGGATCGTCCCTCCTGTCCATCTCAAAGCTACGACTCCTCCCATTCTCGTATTGAACACGAGACGGAGAACGCCTAGCAAACTGATCACCTGCTGACTCTCCAGACCAACCACCAGAACCACGACCACCTGAGACAAACCTAGACTCCTCACGAGCACGAAAACCAAACTTGCCACTGCGCGGACCCCAAGCCCGGTCCGACCGGTTCCAAAACCGGTCTGACCGGTTTCACTCCTCCAGCAACACCTCCTGCAGCCTTTCGCTCTCCCCAAGCCGGAACTGTCCTCACACTTGCCTTGGCCCTGGGCATCTGCACACGAGGCTCAAGTACACCACTAGAGGGGTGATACTTGTCCTTGTTAGCCCACTCCTTCGCCATTCTCTCCTCTCACTTCCTCTTGAAGCAAAACTCATCCTTATGGCCATCTCTCCCACAATAGCCACAATGAAACCTTACAAGCTCAGGTTTGGGTTTGGATTGGGGCTGCCCACTTGGTTTCTCTCCACTCGACTTCTCCACTGGTTTCTCCTCACTAGCCTTCTCACTCTCTTTCCCAAAGAACACTTTCCCGGAAGTGCTCACAAACTTGATAGGCTTTTGGAGATCATTTGTTGGTATAGGAAACACGGGTGGAGCTGGAGTTGTGTCTAGTCGGTTCCTAAGATGGTTAGGTTTAGGAGGGAAATCATTTTTGTGGTGGGTTTTTGGTGGCTCTGGGATATTGTCTCCACTTCCCTCACCAACCTTGTTTACCCCAAGTCCTTGACCATCTTGCCTCTTAAACGCCTCGATCATCATCCTCAACTGAGGCTCATGACCAGACAACCAACCCATCAACTTTCTCAGCTCATTATTCTCATCCTGCAAGCGATCAACATAATGTGCAAGTTCCAAATTCTTTAAAGCATGCATTTCACAGGTAGAGCATGATGTAAGAATGGGTTCTTTCAGCTTAGCCTCAAGAGAACTAGTGTAAGCATGCATCTCATCAATTTTAGCATGTAAAACAGGGCAAGAAGTGCAAGCACCTAGCAAAGCAGGTCTAGATTTAAGCTCAGCCACTTCAACCCTAAGCACATCTAGTTCCTCACACTTGGAGGCATGTTTCTCCTTGAACAAAGCAAGATCAGCAAGAAAGATGGAGCAATCAGCACAATCAACCTCATCAGAAACAACAGGGCTAGCCTTAAGGGAATCAATCTCAAGCTTGCTATCAAGAACCTGTGTTTCTAGCTCAGCCACTCTAGTCCTAGCATCCTTTAGTGAAGGCCTAAGCTCTTTTCTCATTTTCTTGGCCTCTCTAAGCATGTTATCACGGTTATCAAGCAACAAGCCAAGCCTCTCATTCTCTTGACGCAAGAAGGGAAGCTCATCACGCACCACGTCGTCGGACTCAGAGTCCGAGTCGCTCTGTGCGCTCTTCTTGCTGTCGGAGCTCAACGCCATGGTGCAGAAGCCATCTCTAGCGAAGCAGCTCAGCCCGCTCAGGTTCTTAGACGACTCACTGCTGCTTGAGCTCGAAGTGGAGTACGCGGAACTGGAGTCGACGTTGCTTGCTCCCACCATCGCTCGGGCCTTGCCTCGGCTCTCCTTCTTCCTCGATCGTCGCTCGTCCTTGTGCTTGTTCTTGTACTTGCTCTTGTGGTCGCGCCTCAACCGGTACTTGCCATCCATCCTCGGCTTGTGCTTGTAGCCGTCCTTGTTCTCGACCTTCTCCGGGCAGTCGGCGACGAAGTGTCCCAGCTTGCCGCACTGGAAGCATGTCCTCGTGTTCCTCCTCATGTTCACCCAGTTCTCGTGCAGCCTCTCGAACCTCCTCGTCAGCAACGCCAACTTGTCCTCTCCAAGCACTTCGAACTCTTCATCTGGCGTAGATATCAAAGAGGACAAAGAGAACATCCTGGTGGATGGGTTAGTGTTAGCCTTTCCTTTCGAACCACCAACGAGGGCAAGACTATGGGAGTCAGTCGTACCCTTGAGCTTGACAGTCATGCCCCTATCCACCTCAGCCGATTTGAGCTTCGAGAACAACTCGTTCACCGTCAGAGTGTCATACTTCTCCGACTCCACAATGGCCTCGAACTTTCCGCCCCATATTGTACGATCTAAAGAGTGTAAGAGCTTGACATCTCTATCATGATCATCGTACGGGAGCACGTCCACATTGGCCCTCATGTTGTTCACAACCACTGTGAACCTCTAAAACAAGGCATCGATGGACTCACTGGGGAGATGAGTGAAGTTCTCGTACTCTCTCCGGTAGGTCGCATACATCCGTGCCTGAACCTGGGCATTCCCAACATGAGCCTCCTTCAACACCGCCCAAATTCTACAAGCCAAGTGCTCGGTGTGCACCCGATCGAACTTAGGCTGACACAAAGCACGAAACAAGTAGTCGACCGCCTCATTGTTGGCGTCGAACATGTCCCTCGATCCTGGAGCAAGGAAGTTCATCGGCTGGACATAAGCTGTGTCCACCGTGACATCCCAAAGGATCTGACCCTTTCCGCGGAGGAACGGCGCCATCCGCTTACTCCACATCTGGTAGTTCTTTCCATCGAAGTGTGGAGGACCTGAACCCCGTTCCTGGTACGCCATCCTTGGATCTTAGACTGGTTAGAGTCAATAAAGACCAGAACCGGCTCTGATACCACTTGAAGGACCGAAACGGCGAACCAGAGAGGGGGGGGGGAGTGAATGGGAGCCGATAAAAATTCTATTCAAGAATTCGGCCTATCAACCCGATTTCACTCGTGCACCTCCGCAAGCTTCTCTTGCCAAGTTCACGTAGCCACTGAAGTGCTACTGAACCTAGGAGCAAGACCCAACCAACAGCCACAACACACACGCGGCGGAAACACACACGACACGGCCGGGCAGCCCAAATCGGCCGGGCGGTTTCTGAAACCGGTCAGATCGTTTCTGTTGGACTTAGCCTCATGCAGGCAGGAGAAACCGATCAGACCGGTTTGGCTAACCGGTCAGACCGATTTTGTCCAGAAACTCCCCAAAGACTCAAAATACCTCCAGAGCCTTTCCACATCTGAACAAATGAAGCCATGGTGCAACAGAGACTTCCTTGCTCAAAAACCCTTCTCGACAGCCCACAGGGCGAAACCGGTTAGACCGGTTTGGGAAACCGGTCAGGCCGGTTTTTGCCTGGACAGTCGGGAAGAACACAGCACGCGGGAAAAACTCAACACTTCCTCCAATCGATCTCCCGATTCGTTCCACGGATCAAAGTGAGACTTTTGGGATAGATGGGGTACCTCGTGGGCTATCCTTGGCTAGAAGCTCGGTCCCCAAAACCTACTAAATCAAGAGGAATCGAAAGTCAACCCTCAAGAGCACCTCCAACCCTAGAACACCGAGACCACCAAAATCGAGCCCCTTAACTCACGGATTTGGGAGGGGAATCACAGCCCAAAGAACCACGAAGGGTTCTCACAAATTTCCCCCATCAAATACCCAAGAGCAAGGTCCCGAAAACACCCCGAGAAAAACACCAAGAGAGGGCTCCGAAAATCACCACCAAGAACAACTGGGACCAACACATCCAAACCTTGAGGAACCACGCCGAATCATCTATGCAAGCCATAAAGGTTCATACTTGGTCTAGCTTGCCGCCTGATCATCCAACCCTCTCAACAAGATCTCACCATGAAGCTCTCAAGCTAGTCCTATGGAAATCCTAAGAAAATAGGAAGGGAAAATAGGAAAGCAAAATGAACTAGGGTTCCAAGAGATCGCTGCCATCCTCTCACCCCTTGGGTTATATGGAGGCAAGCCGAAAGACTAAAATGCCCCTAAAGCCTAAACTAAGATACACGCCCACCAAGGGCACTTTGGAAATTTGTCTTCGTAGCACCATCGGATAGATGCCCAACGACCGCACTTCGCGTAGCCTCGACGCAAGCCTTGCGATCCCGACGTGTGTCCTCCGCCTCGAAGCTTCCGGCGTCCTGCGACCCCAAACCGGTCAGACCGGTTCTCCAAACCGGTCAGGCCGGTTTCGACCAAACAGCAACGCTCGGTCTTCGACCTCGGCTTTGTGGCTCAGCCGAGTAACCCGGTGATTTTCTGGTGAACCACTGCAAACCCCGCGAACATGATGTAGCCTCCGCCAATCACCACTCATTACTTGGCTCCCATGAAGTCCCGGCTCGAACCTTGGTTTTGTGGCTCAACCAAGAAACCGTCCATCGACTTCATCCTGCTGTTCTTGCCACCATGCGGCCCGCACTTGACCCCGCTGGCCATCGGGTCCCTCGAACGAAGCCTATTGTCTTCTCCACACTCGGAGGCTTCACCGGCAATGACCTTTCGCGCTTGTTCTTCACCTGCACCAACACGAGTCAAGCCGCAACCTGCACCTGCAATACTTAGCCAAGAATCAGTCCACACAACGTTGTCAATCACTCATCACACAAGGAAGCGACCATCCACCGGTCCTCGAACCACACATGGTCCTCAGGTTACCATGGTGGTGTTCGTGGAGGTAGCTTTGGTAGGAGAGATGGTTTGGTTTGTGCTAACCCCACTTTCGAGCAAATGGCTCAGCACTGGTTTTACTCTTTTGGTACTAACCCCAGTGCTGAGTCGTTTGTTCGCTCATGTGCTCGTTTTTGAATTTCAGGTGGGAGACTTGAAGAACATTTAGAGTATTGACTCCGGTTGCTCGAGGCATATGACCGGAGACAGGGGGTGGTTCTCAAGTCTCGTCACAGTGGTGACTAAGAGGTACATCACTTTTGGGGACAATGGGCGTGGGCGTGTGCTTTCAGAAGGTGAGATTAAGGTGAGTGACAAGATCACCCTCAGGCGTGTTGCTCTTGTTCAATCGCTGGGGTACAATTTGCTTTCTGTGTCCCAGCTGTTGGATGAGGGCGTTGAGGTGTTGTTTCGGTCAAGTGGTTCTCGGATTTTGGACTCTCGAGGGGACCTTGTTTGTATGGTCATTCCCGAGGGTCAGGTGTTTCGTGCTGATTTTTCTCAGTCTTGGGGTGTGCAGCGTTGTTTCTTGGCTGGTTCTTCGAGTGAGTTGTGGAAGTGGCATATGAAGTTGGGTCACTTGAGCTTTGAACTTTTGTCGCGCTTGAGTAAACTCAATTTGGTCCGAGGATTGCCACGGTTGAGGCTTGAGAAAGAGTTGGATTGTGCGCCGTGTAGGCATGCCAAGATGGTAGCCTCTTCTCACCTGCCTCTCACCGATGTGATGACTAAGCGTCCATGCGAGCTGCTCCATATGGACCTTGTTGGCCCAGCTCGTGTGCGATCTGCGGGTGGGAAGTGGTATGTCCTTGTTGTGGTGGACGACTACTCTCTGTATGCGTGGGTGTTCTTTCTCGAGGATAAGGGGGAGACGTTTGGTTTTGTTCGAGATCTAGTCTTGGGTTGAGGAACGAGAGGCACGGAGATGCCATACGAGCAATCCGTAGTGACAATGGCTCGGAATTCAGAAACTCTCGTTTTGAAACCTTTTGCCATGACTTGGGTCTTGAGCACCAGTTTTCGAGTCCGTATACGCCTCCCCAGAATGGTGTTGTGGAAAGGAAGAACAGGACCTTGTGCGAGATGGCTCGGAAGATGCTTGATTTGCATAGGACTCCGAGAAGGTATTGGGCTGAGGCGGTGAATACCGCGTGCTATGTGTCAGACAGGATCTACCTCAGAGTGCATAAAAAGAAAACATGCTACGAGTTGATGCTTGGTTGCACACCCAAGGTGAGTCACTTCCATGTCTTTGGTTGCAAATGCTTTATTCTAAAGAAAGGGAAGAAGCTGGATAAGTTTGAGGCTAGGTCTGTCGATGGTATTTTCTTTGGTTATGCATCTCATTCTAGAGCATATCGTGTGCTCAATCGTGAAACTAACCAAATCGTGGAGACTTGCGAGGTAACCTTCGATGAGACACAACCACGTAGTCAGCTTGTCTTTGAGTGTGCAGGTGATGATGAGCTTGGCGAGGAGATCTTTCAGGAGGAGGAGCATGAACATGGAGACGATGAAGATGGTGGTGTGGTGCCCCCGGCTGAACATGTACCCACTACTTTGACTACGGTGGTCGACGGACCCTCTGCCACACCTACGACAACAAATCAAGATAGAGGAGAAGTTGTTGTTGAGGGGGAGGTAGCATCGAGGCGAGAACCTCCCTGGCGAGTACAAGTGGATCACCTAGCTTCGAGGATCATCGGCGACATGAATGAACGCACTACACGGTCGAGGGTTCGAAACAATTCTCATTTCGCTCATGCTGTGTTTGTTTCTACTTTTGTGCCCAAAGACATTGGACACACACTATCTGATCACAATTGGGTCAATTCGATGCATGAGGAGTTGGAGAACTTTGAGAGGAATCAGGTTTGGGAGTTGGTTGACCCGCCCCCAGGGTGTAAGCCGATTGGTACAAAGTGGGTGTGGAAGAACAAAGAGGGAGAGAAAGGTGAAGTGGTGAGAAACAAGTCGAGACTTGTTGCTCAGGGGTTCAGTCAGAAGGAGGGGATCGACTACGAGGAGTCCTTTGCTCCTATAGTCCGTTTGGAGGCAATTAGGATCCTTCTAGCCTTTTCCATGGCTAAAGGGTACAAGTTGCTCCAAATGGACGTGAAGAGTGCTTTCCTAAATGGTGTGTTGGAGGAAGAAGTGTATGTGAGGCAACCTCCGGGGTTTGAGAGTGAGAAGTACCCCCACCGGGTGTACAAGTTGAGGAAGGCGCTATATGGGTTGAAGCAGGTGTCTAGAGCTTGGTATGGCAGGTTGATAGGGTTCTTGTTTGAGAGAGGTTTTGAGATGGGGAAGGTCGATCAGACCTTGTTTTTACTGAGGCAGGGCAGAGATATCCTGATTGTGCAGGTGTACGTGGATAATATTGTCTTTGGTGGCTCGTCTAACTCTCTTGTTGCAAGGTTTGCAGAGGATATGAGCAGGGAATTTGAGATGAGCATGATGGGTGAGTTGCAGTTCTTCCTTGGGCTACAAATCAAGCAATCAAAGGAAGGAACATTTGTTCACCAAGCTAAGTACACCAAGTACATTGTGCGAAAGTTCAAGATTGAGGATTCCAAGGCTATGACGACGCCGATGAGTACGACTACGGCTCTTGATGCAGACGAGGAAGGTGAACACGTGGACCAGAAGGAGTCCCGAAGCATGATCAGGTCACTCCTCTACTTGACGGCGACGAGGCCGGACATCCAGTTCTCGGTATGTTTGTGCGCTCGTTTTCAAGTGTTTCCGAGGACTTCGCATCGGCAAGCGGTGAAGCAAATTTTCAGGTACTTGCGTCACACTCCCGACTTCGGCCTTTGGTACTCCACGTCCTCTTCTTTGGCGCTTCATGGTTTTTCAGACGCGGATTTTGCCGGGTGTCGGTTGGATAGGAAGTCCACCTCTGGGACTTGCCAGTTTTTTGGTTCTTCTTTGGTGTCTTGGTCTCCCCGCAAACAATCGAGTGTTGCACAATCCACTACCGAGGCCGAGTATGTTGCCGTTGCTAGTTGTTGCTCTCAGTTCCTTTGGATTTCATACACCATGAGTGACTTTGGTGAGGAGTATACCCATGTCCCACTTCAATGTGATAGCACCAGTGTCATAAGCGTTGCAAAGAACCCAGTGCTCCATTCCAAAACCAAGCACATAGAAGTGAGGTATCATTTTCTGAGAGACAACGTAGAGAAAGGAAAGATATCTTTGATCCACGTACCCACACATGACCAACTAGCCGATATTTTCACCAAACCTCTAGATCAAGCAACTTTCACTCGTTTGCGGGGGGAACTTGGTGTGTGTTTGATTTCTTGAGTTGGGTGTGTGGGAGCTCCTTTGTAGCATATGTATAGCTTTCCTTTGTGCATTTCTTGCATTTAGCATGGCATATGTAACATGATGTATAGGCATCCTTGTATCTTAGATTGCATGCATTTTGTATCATATGCATTGGATAGGAAAAGCTTCTCCTATATACATTGTTCACCATGAAATGCTATTTATGTCTTTGTGAGCTTGTTTGGTATGCTGTGGTTAGTTTGGCTTAGCTCTTGATGATCTCGACGAATAATCCATGGTTGATGGCTATGTTTTGGAAAAATGCCACATATGTGCTCTCTCATGTGTAAATGCCTTTACATGATCTTGACATGTTTTAGTGGCTTTGCCATTCTTAATTTGTGGTTGGATAGCTAGTTTATTGATCATATGGGGCCAAAGGCTCATATGCCATCATGAATGTTTAGCCCTCTTGCTTCATCTTGTGGAGGGGCATAAGTTCCTTTTTGTCGCAAAGACATTTCATGTACCAATTATGAATCTGAAAATGAAATGTAAAATGCTTGGAAAATGTGCTCCCATGTCATATGTGCTGAATTTAATTTGCTTCGGGTGCTAAACCGTCGCATGATGCCTACCAATGAGAAGTCTCATACATAGAAGTAGGCACATGGCTCGGTGGCTTTGACATGACATGAGGTGCTTGTGGGTGTTTGTGATGGTCTTATGATTAGAATGGCTGTCCTAGCATGAAGTTGGTGTGGCTTTGCCATTTTGATATGTTTTGATCATGTTTAGGACTTTGCTCATGAGAGGCAAATTTTTCGCAAAATTGCCCAAATCCATCTTAGCTTCGTCCAATGGTTGTGAAACTTTTTGATCTTGTAGTTGATGTCGATACGAAGCTATAAAGTATCTAACTTACTTATTTGGACATGTGTAGCTTCCTTTGTTGAATATTGTCTATTTGAGAGTCTCTAGGTTGAAAGTTTTGTATTTTTGTCTTGATTCATGTATTGCCAACAAGGGGGAGAAGTTTGAGCTTGAAATGGCTTGCTGGATGCATTTAGAAGGTTTTCAGGTGGTTTCGAGCCATTTACGGGCTCGTGTGTGCCGGTCCGATCGGTCGAGGTCACCGGTCTGACCGGTCAGAGTGCTGGTCCTGTGCACATGTTGGGCACCGGTCTGACCGGTGGTTGTGACCGGTCTGACCGGTGTGAGCTGAAGTTGTTGCAGCTGCCCTATTTTCAAGTGGTTTGCATGCATTGGTTCAGGGGAAGCTTGCATGTGTGCAGGGGGAGCTCTTTGTGGTTTTTCGAGCTTTGTTTCGGTGGTTCGTGCTCTTTGCTTGAGCTTTGCTTTGTCTCGGATGTGTCGAGCCGTTGCCCTTGCCTAAGGGGTCCGAGACTTGTCTTCTTCAAGTGATCTTGCTCTTTACCTTTTGTTTGGTTTTCGATCGCTTGTTGGAGTTTCTTTTTGTTCGTTTCTCTTCTTTTTATTTTCTCTCTTGTTACTTTTGTGTGGGTGTTGTCAATGCACTCATCAAGGGGGAGATTGAGGACCATGTGTGGTTCGAGGACCGGTGGATGGTCGCTTCCTTGTGTGATGAGTGATTGACAACGTTGTGTGGACCGATTCTTGGCTAAGTATTGCAGGTGCAGGTTGCGGCCTGACTGGTGTTGGTGCAGGTGAAGAACAAGCGCGAAAGGTCATCGCCGGTGAGGCCTCCAGGTGAAGTAGGCTTCGTTCGGGCGACCCAGTGGCCAGCGGGGTTAAGTGCGGGCCGCATGGTGACATGAACAGCAAGATGAAGTCATGGACGGTTTCTTGGTTGAGCCTCAAAACCAAGGTCGAGCCGGGACTACGTGGGAGCCGAGTCATGAGTGGAGATTGGCGGAGGCTACACCGAGTTCGCAGGGTTTCCGGTGGTTCACCAGAAAACCACTGGGTTCCTTGGTTGATCCACAAAGCCAAGACCGAAGAACCGAAGACGGTGCTGCAGCAGTGCCAGACCGGTCTGACCGGTGGATACCGGTCTAACTGGTGAGGAGCACCGGTCTGACCGATGTGCGACGACGCAGTTCGGAATCTTCAAAGCGGAGGACACGCGTCGGGATCACAAGGCTTGCGTCGAGGCTAAGCAGGTTGCGGTCACCGGACATCCGTCCGATGGAGAAAGCTTGAAGACTTCCAAAACCACCCTTGAGGGGCTTGTATCCCTAGTTATTAGGAAAGGGTATTTTAGACTTTCGGTTGCCTCCATATAACCCATGACGTGAGAGGACGGCAGCCAACCTCTTGGAACCCTAGTTCATTTGCTTTCCTATTTTTCCTTCCTATTTTCTTAGGATTTCCATAGGACTAGCTTGAGAGCTTCATGGTGAGATCTTGTTGAGAGGGTTGGATGATCGGGCGGCAAGCTAGACCTTGTGGCATGTATAGATGATTCGGCGTGGTTCCTCAAGGCCTTGTTGTGTTGTTCCTGGTTGTTCTTGGTGGTGATTTTTGGAGCCCTTTCTTGGTGTTTTTCTTGGGTTGTTTTCGGGACCTTTCTCTTGGGGATCTGATGGGGAAAATTTGTGGGAACCCTTCGTGGTTCTTTGGGCTGTGATTCCCCTCCCAAATCCGTGAGTAAAGGGACGCGATTTTGGGGTTTTCCGAGTTCTAGGGTTAGAGGTGTTCTTGGCGGGATTTCTTTGATTCCTCCTTTTTGGACAAGTTTTGGTGGGATTAAACTTGGCTATGGACTCCTCATGAGGTGTTCCTATTACCCCCAAAGTCTTGTTCAAGTCCGTGGAGCGATTCGGGAGATCGAGGTTTGGATTTGGGGGAGTTGACCTGCGGGTGCTCTTCATTCCGAGCTGCCCAGGCTACACTGGTCTGACCGGTGCTCTTGACCGGTATGACCAGTGCAACCCTTGGTGGGTTTTTGCTCGGGTGAACGTATGGGTGAGTTTGCTGTTGTTCTGTGTTGGGGCTGTTTCGAGTTTGGGTCAGTTTGGAGGTTGGTAGGCCTGTTTGGTGATTTGGGGGCTTTCAGGCTTAGACCGGTCTAACCGGTGTGTTGCACTGGCCTGATCAGTGTGAAGCCACATAGTGTAAGTCATCAACTCTCACCAGCAGGGACCGGTCTGACCGGTGGTGCTCACCGGTCTGACCGTTGTTGGTCTGTGGACTCGAGGTTTGGTGTTCCGCTACGTTCTCGGGTTGGAAGGTTGTGTGTTGGTTCCTAGGTCCAGTGGCACTTCAATGGCTACGTGGGCTTGGCTAATTTGGGTAGTGAGTCGGAGACGTGTGTTGGAAGCCGTGTTCATCTTGTTGGAGTTTCCATCTCCTTCGAGAAGAATTTTTATCGGCTCCCATTCACTCCCCCTCTCTGGTTCGCCGTATCGGTCCTTCACTAGTATCCGGAACCCCATCATCTAAGTATTTCACTCATGGATGTGCAAGTGGATTTTGGTGAGAATGAGAGAAACAAAGGTAACCAACACGGAGTTGAGTTGGCTTTACTCGGCTTTGATTGCCAGGTAGCCAATAGACCCCTCTCACCTTATGATCAACCGGTGGTGTTGTGAAGCAACATCGGGTTCGGGAGATATTGGTTCGGGTTACCTCTCCATGTTGGCTATCTCTTTGAGACCGGTATTACAAGGAACCCGGAGCATCTCTTACCCGGGACTTCCCATTTGAATATATGAAGCGAAGCAAGAACATTAGTGGAGATGAGAGAGGAGGCTTTAAAGTGTCCAAAGTAAATTTGCCCCTATCTGATCGAAGATTAAGACTTTTTCTTGAAGGGAAAGAAGATTGGTTAGAGGAAGGACTTCTTGTGCTAGTAAAGATAAAAAATAAAAGAGGAAGGATTATAGGAGAAGGTTCTTCCACGGCCCAAGAAGGAGGTGCACAACAAAATTATGTGCCACCATTTGGAGGAATTCCGGCGCCGTCGAGTTACTACGATAGTGTACCAATGCAAGCATGGGGGAGTGGTGCAGCCATGCCCCCACCAAATTTTGTGGTGCCCAACGTAGCCTTTGCGGAGCCATATGCACACCTTCCTCAACCACAACAAAATGTGGCCACCATTTGAAGGATTGTATGGCGACTAAAGAGGGGGGGGGAGTGAATAGGAGCCGGTAAAAATTCTTCTCAAAGAACCCAGCCTATACCCTAGACAAATCCCGGTCACACACGAGCGATGGATCAAATCACACACCAATCGCCAAGACAACAAGGTTATGGATCAATCTCAAGTCTAAGGAACGATTCCTTGAAGCACACGCAAATGCACGAAAGAAGGAGGGAGGAATCGAACCAAGAAACAAAGCAGCCAGGCTCTGGCGGACCGTCCGGCCAGGAGGGGCGGACTGTCCGCACGGGCCACGCGGACCGTCCGGCTGCGTACCGCGGACTGTCCGCAGCTGTACGGCGGACCGTCCAGCCTGAGCCGTTGTCTGTCCATTAAAGCCAACAGAACCTCCAGAAGCGAACCCCGAAAAACGGACCGTCCGCGGGGCGCACGCGGACTGTCCGTCAGGCACCCGCGGACTGTCCTCCCGGCACACGCGGACCGTCCGAAACCTCGTCCAACGAACACTCAAAGCCACAACGAATCGAAAGCGAAGATGAGCAAGAACACAAAGAATACACGACGAACACTGTGCGCGCGGACCGTCCGCCAGGCCCTCGTGGACTGTCCGCGAGGCACGAACAGAACTGAAAACTGCTCGACCCCGAAAGTCAACACTCCCAATCCATCACCGGATCTCCCAAACGATAGAAGCTTTTGAGACAAGAGTTTGGGGACATGAAAAGCGTCAACCAAGGATGCTATACCCCAAAAATTTCGCCCCCTAACTTCCTAAATCATCAGGAATCGCGGATCCTTTGAACATCACCAAAAGCTAGAGCTCCGAACGAAAATCCTTGAATCGAAGTGGTTTCCCGACGTTTGAGGGCACAAGATCAATCCCAAAGATGCACAAGACATCCATCCATGTTTCCCTCAAAGAAATCCGGGAAGAAACCCACTCAAATCCGCGGAACCACACCAAGAAGAAAGGCACCAAAAACAAGCACGAAAAAGACCATGAAATTCACAACGTGAGGACCATGTGTGGTTCGAGGACCGGTGGATGGTCGCTTCCTTGTGTGATGAGTGATTGACAACGTTGTGTGGACTGATTCTTGGCTAAGTATTGCAGGTGCAGGTTGCAGCTTGACTGGTGTTGGTGCAGGTGAAGAAAAAGCGCGAAAGGTCGTCGCCGGTGAGGCCTCCAGGTGTGGAGAAGACAAGTAGGCTTCGTTCGAGGGACCCGGTGGCCAGCGGGGTCAAGTGCGGGCTGCATGGTGGCATGAACAGCAAGATGAAGTCATGAACGGTTTCTTGGTTGAGCCTCAAAACCAAGGTCGAGCCGGGACTATGTGGGAGCCGAGTCATGAGTGGAGATTGGCGGAGGCTACACCGAGTTCGCGGGGTTTCCGGTGGTTCACCAGAAAACCACTGGGTTCCTTGGTTGATCCACAAAGCCAAGACCGAAGAACCGAAGACGGTGCAGCAGCAGCGCCAGACCGGTCTGACCGGTGGGTCTGACCGGTCTAACTGGTGGGGACCGGTCTGACCGGTGTGCGACGATGCAGTCCGGAGACTTCGAAGCGGAGGACATGGGTCGGGATCGCAAGGCTTGCATCGAGGCTAAGAAGGTTGCGGTCGCCGGGCATCCGTCCGATGGAGAAAGCTTCAAGTCTTCCAAAACCGCCCTTGAGGGGCTTGCATCCCTAGTTGTTAGAGAAGGGTATTTTAGACTTTCGGTTGCCTCCATATAACCCAAGAGGTGAGAGGATGACAGCCAACTCTTGGAACCCTAGCTCATTTGTTTTCCCATTTTTCCTTCCTATTTTCCTTAGGTTTTCTATAGGACTAGCAAGAGAGCTTCATGGAGAGATCTTGTTGAGAGGGATGGATGATCGGGCGGCTTGCTAGACCTTGTATGAACCTTTGTTTCATGTATAGATGATTCGGCTTGGTTCCTCAAGGTTTGGATGTGTTTTCCCCGGTTGTTCTTGGTGGTGATGTTCGGAGCCCTCTCTTGGTAATTTCGTTGGGTTGTTTTCGGGACCTTTCTCTTGGGGATTTGATGGGGGAAATTTGTGGGAACCCTTTGTGGTTCTTTGGGCTGTGATTCCCCTCCCAAATCCGTGAGTAAAGGTGCTCGATTTTGGGGTTTCTTGAGTTCTTGGGTTGGAAGTGCTCTTGGCGGGATTTCCTTGATTCCTCCTTTTTGGACGAGTTTTGGTGGTATTAAACTTGTCTATGGACTCCTCATGAGGTGTTCCTAATATCCCCAAAGTCTTGTTCAAGTCCGTGGAGCGATTCGAGAGATCAAGGTTTGGAGTTGGGGGAGTTGACCCGCGAGTGCTATTCATCCCGAGCTACCCAGGCTACACCGATCTGACCGGTGCTCTTGACTGGTCTGACCGGTGCAACCCTCGGTGGGATTTTGCTTGGGTGAACGTCTTGGTGTGTTCGCTGTTGTCCCGTGGTGCCGCTGTTTCGAGTTTGGGTCAGTTTGGTGGTTGGTTGTCCTGTTTGGTGCCTTGGGGGCTTTCAGGCTGTGATCGGTCTGACCGGTGTGTCTCACCGGTCTGACCGGTGTAGAGCCACTTAGTGAAAGTTGCTCAGTTTCACCGGCGAGGGACCGGCCCGGCCGGTGGTGCTCACCGGTCCCGACCGGTGTGGGTCTGTAGACTCGAGGTTTGGTGTTCCGCTGCGTTCTCGGGTCGGAAGGTTGTGTGTGTTGGTTCCTAGGTCCAGTGGCACTCCAGTGGCTACGTGGGTTTGGTCAACTTGGGTAGTGAGTCGGAGACGTGTGTTGGAAGCCGTGTTCATCTTGTAGGAGTTTCCATCTGCTTCGAGAAGAATTTTTATCGGCTCCCATTCACCCCCCTCTCTGGTTCGCCGTATCGGTCCTTCAAGTGGTATCAGAGCCGGTTCGGGTCTTTATTGACTCTAACTAGTCTAAGATCCAAGGATGGCGTACCAGGAACGGGGTTCGGGTTCTCTGCACTTCGATGGCAAGAACTACCAGATGTGGAGCAAGCGGATGGGTGCTTTTCTCCGCGGAAAGGGTCAGATCCTTTGGGTTGTCACGGTGGACACAGGCTATGTCCAGCCGATGGACTTCCTCGCTCCAGGATCAAGGGACAGATTCGACGCCAACAATAAGGCGGTCGACTACTTGTTTCGTGCTTTGTGTCAGCTTGAGTTCGATCGGGTGCACACCGAGAACTTGGCTTGTAGGATTTGGGCGGTGTTGAAGGAGGCTCATGTTGGGAATGCCCAGGTTTAGGCACGGATGTATGCGACCTACCGGAGAGAGTACGAGAACTTCACTCATCTCCCCGGTCAGTCCATCGATGCTTTGTTTCAGAGGTTCACGGTGGTTGTGAACAACATGAGGGCCAATGTGGACGTGCTCCCGTACGATGATCATGATAGAGCGGTCAAGCTCTTACACTCTTTGGATCGTACGATTTGGGGCGGAAAGTTCGAGGCCATTGTGGAGTCGGAGAAGTATGACACTCTGACGGTGAACGAGCTGTTCTCGAAGCTCAAGTCGGCTGAGGTGGATAGGGGCATGACTGCCAAGCTCGAGGGACCGACTGATTCCCATAGTCTTGCCCTCGTTGGTGGTTCCAAAGGAAAGGCTAACTCTAACCCATCCACCAGGATGTTATCTTTCTCCTCTTTGATGTCTATGCCAGATGAGGAGTTTGACGAGCTTGGAGAGGACGAGCTGGCGCTGTTGACGAGGCGGTTCGAGAGGTTGCATGAGAACTGAGTGAACATGAGGAGGAATGCGAGGACGTGCTTCCAGTGTGGCAAGCCGGGACACTTCGTCGCCTACTGCCCGGAGAAGGTCGAGAACAAGGACGGCTACAAGCACAAGCCGAGGAACAATGGCAAGTACTGGTCGAGGCGCGACCACAAGAGCAAGCACAAGAACAAGTACAAGGATGAGCGTCGATCGAGGAAGAAGGAGAGCCGAGGCAAGGCCCGAGCGATGGTTGGAGCGAGCGACGTCGACTCCAGTTCCGCGTACTCCACCTCGAGCTCGAGTAGCAGTGAGGATGAAGGTGATCGTCGCAAGAACAAGAAGTCATCCAAGAACACGAGCGGGGCTGAGCCGCCGCGAGAGACGGCCTCGCACCATGGCGCGAGCTCCGGCGGCAAGAAGAGCACACAGAGCGACTCGGACTCTGAGTCCGACGACGAGGTGCGTGATGAACTTCCCTTCTTGCGCTAGGAGAATGAGAGGCTTGGCTCTTTGCTTGATAACCGTGATGACATGCTTAGAGAAGCCAAGAAAATGAGAAAAGAGCTTAGGGCTTCACTCGAGGATGCTAGGACTAGAGTTGCTGAGCTAGAGACACAGGTGCTTGATAGCAAGCTTGAGATTGATTCCCTTAAGGCTAGCCCTGTTGTTCTGGATGAGGTTGTTTGTGCTGATTGCTCCATCTTTCTTGCTGATCTTGCTTTGTTTAAGGAGAAGCATGCCTCCAAGTGTGAGGAACTAGATGTGCTTAGGGTTGAAGTGGCTGAGCTTAAGTCTAGACCTACTTTGCTAGGTGCTTGCACTTCTTGCTCTGTTTTGCATGCTATGATTGATGAGATGCATGCTTACACTAGTTCACTTGAGGATAAATTGAAGGAACCCATGCCTACATCATGCTCTACCTGTGAAATGCATGCTTTGAAAAGTTTGGAACTTGCACATTACGTTGATTGTTTGTAGGATGAGAATGATGACTTGAGGAAGTTGATGGGTTGGTTGTCTGGTCATGATCCTCATTTGAGGATGATGATCGAGGCATTTAAGAGGCAGGATGGTGAGGGACTTGGGGCAAACAAGGTTGGTGAGGGAAGTGGAGAGAATATCCCGGAGCCACCAAAGACCCACCACAAAAATGATTTCCCCCCAAAACCTAACCATCTTAGGAACCGACTAGACACAACCCCAGCTCCACCCGTGTTTCCTACACCCACAAATGATCTACAAAAGCCTATCAAGTTTGTGAGCACTTCGGGGAAAGTGTTCTTTGGGAAAGAAAGTGAGAAGGCTAGTGAGGGGAAACCGGTGGAGGATTTGAGTGGAGAGAAACCAAGTGAGCAGCCACATCCCAAGCCTAAACCTAAGCTTGTGAGGTTCCATTGTGGCTATTGAGGGAGAGATGGCCATAAGGAGGAGTTTTGCTTCAAAAGGAAGCGTGAGGAGAGAATGGCAAAGGAGTGGGCTAACAAGGACAAGTACCACCCTTCCGATGGTGTACTTGAGCCTCGTGTGCAGATGCCCAGGGCCAAAGCGAATGTGAGGACAGTTCGAGCTTGGGGAGAGCGGAAGGCTGTTGAAGGTGCTGTTGGCCAAGTCACACCGGTCAGACCGGTGCAGGCCTGGACAGGCAGCGGTTTGGGTTTCGGGCTCGTACAGGTGCGAGGGTTGTTTCTGGAGGTCGTGGTTCTGGTGGTTGGGCTGGAGAGTTTGCAGGTGGTCAGGTTGCTAGGCTTTCTCCCTCTCGACTTCACTACGGGGATGGGAGGAGTCGTAGCTTTGAGAAGGAGAGGAGGAACGGTCCACGGGTTCTCTTTCGTGGTTTTGGTCCTCCTCCAGGTAGAGAGGGGTGGTTCCCTCAGGGTGGTTACCGTGGTGGTGTTCGTGGAGGTAGCTTTGGTAGGAGAGATGCTTTGGTTGGTGCTAACCCCACTTTCGAGCAAATGGCTCGGACCGGTTTTACTCTTTTGGTACTAACCCCGGTCTTTGAGTCGTTTGTTCGCTCACGTGCTCGTTTTTGAATTTCAGGTGGGAGACTTGAAGAACATTTGGTTGATTGACTCTGGTTGCTCGAGGCATATGACCGGAGATAGGGGGTGGTTCTCAAGTCTCGTCCCAGTGGTGACGAAGAGGTACATCACCTTTGGGGACAATGGGCGTGGGCGTGTGCTTTCAGAAGGTGAGATCAAAGTGAGTGACAAGATCACTCTGAGGCGTGTTGCTCTTGTTCAATCGCTAGGGTACAATTTGCTTTCGTGTCCCGGTTTGTTGGATGAGGGCTTTGAGGTGTTGTTTCGGCCAGGTGGTTCTCGGATTTTGGACTCTCGAGGGGACCTTGTACGTATGGTCGTTCCCGAGGGTCAGGTGTTTCGTGCTGATTTTTCTCAGTCTTTGGGTGTGGAGCGTTGTTTCTTGGCTGGTTCTTCGAGTGAGTTGTGGAAGTGGCATAGGAAGTTGGGTCAATTGAGCTTTGACCTTTTGTCTCGCTTGAGTAAACTCAATTTGGTCTGAGGATTGCCACGGTTGAGGCTTGAGAAAGAGTTGGTTTGTGCGCCGTGTAGGCATGCCAAGATGGTCGCCTCTTCTCACCCGCCTCTCACCGATGTGATGACTGAGCGTCCATGCGAGCTGCTCCATATGGACCTTGTTGGCCCAGCTCGTGTGCGATCTGCGGGTGGGAAGTGGTATCTCCTGGTTGTGGTGGACGACTATTCTCGGTATGCGTGGGTGTTCTTTCTCGAGGATAAGGGGGAGACGTTTGGTTTTGTTCGAGATCTAGTCTTGAGGTTGAGAAACGAGAGGCATGGAGATGCCATACGAGCTATCCACAGTGATAATGGCTCGGAATTCAGGAACTCTCGTTTTGAAACCTTTTGCCATGACTTGGGTCTTGAGCACCAGTTTTCGAGTCCGTATACGCCTCCCCAGAATGGTGTTGTGGAAAGGAAGAACATGACCTTGTGCGAGATGGCTCGGACGATGCTTGATGAGCATAGGACTCCGAGGAGGTATTGGGCTGAGGCGGTGAATACCGCGTGCTATGTGTCAAACAGGATCTACCTCAGAGTGCACAAGAAGAAAACATGCTATGAGTTGATGCATGGTCGCACACCCAAGGTGAGTCACTTTCATGTCTTTGGTTGCAAGTGTTTCATTCTGAAGAAAGGCAGGAAGTTGGATAAGTTTGAGGCTAGATCTGTCGATGGTATTTTCTTTGGTTATGCATCTCACTCTAGAGCATATCGTGTGCTCAATCTTGAAACTAACCAAATTGTGGAGACTTGCGAGGTAACCTTCGACGAGACAGAGCCACGTAGTCAGCTTGTCTTTGAGTGTGCAGGTGTTGATGAGCTTGGCGAGGAGATCTTTCTAGAGGAGGAGCATGAACATGGAGAGGATGAAGATGGCGGTGTGGTGCCCCCGGCTGAACATGTACCCACTACTTCGACTACGGTGATGGACGGACCCTCTACTACACCTACGACGACAAATCAAGAACGAGGAGAAGCTGATGTTGAGGGGGAGGTAGCATCGAGGCGAGAACCTCCCCGGCGAGTACAAGTGGATCACCCAGCTTCGAGGATCATCGGCGACATGAATGAACGCACTACACGGTCGAGGGTTCGAAACAATTCTCATTTCGCTCATGCTGCGTTTGTTGCTACTTTTGACCCCAAAGACATTGGACATGCACTATCTGATCACAATTGGGTTAATTCGATGCATGAGGAGTTGGAGAACTTTGAGAGGAATCAGGTTTGGGAGTTGGTTGACCCTCCCCCAGTGTGTAAGCCGATTGGTACAAAGTGGGTGTGGAAGAACAAAGAGGGAGAGAAGGGTGAGGTTGTGAGGAACAAGTGGAGGCTTGTTGCTCAAGGGTTCAGTCAGAATGAGGGGATCGACTACGAGGAGACTTTTGCTCCCGTAGCCCGTTTGGAGGCGATTAGGATCCTTCTAGCCTTTTCCATGGCTAAAGGGTTCAAGTTGCACCAAATGGATGTGAAGAGTGCTTTTCTGAATGGTGTGTTGGAGGAAGAAGTGTATGTGAGGCAGCCTCCGGGGTTTGAGAGTGAGAAGTACCCCCACCGGGTGTACAAGTTGAGGAAGGCGTTGTATGGGTTGAAGCAGGCGCCTAGAGCTTGGTATGGCAGGTTGAGGGGGTTCTTGTTTGAGAGAGGTTTTGAGATGGGGAAGGTCGATCAGACCTTGTTTTTGCTATGAAGGATCAGATGGCGACTAGAGAGGGGGGAGTGAATAGGAGCCGATAAAAATTCTTCTCAAAGAACCCGGCCTATACACTAGTCAAATCCCGGTCACATACAAGCGATGGATCGAATCACACACCAATCGCCAAGACAACGAGGTTATGGATCAACCTCTAGTCCTAGGAACGATTCCTTGAAGCACACGCGGAAGCACAAGAAAGGAAGGAAGGAATCGAACCAAGAAGCAAAGCACACAGGCTCTGGCGGACCGTCCGGCCAGGAGGGGCGGACCGTCCGGCCTGCTGCCGCGGACCGTCCGCACCAACACCGCGGACTGTCCAACCCTACACCGCGGACCGTCCAATAAAACACACAGAACCACCAGAGACGCACCGCGAATAACGGACCGTCCGCGGGGAGCAAGCGGACTGTCCGCCAGGCACCCGCGGACCGTCCGCCCAGCACACGCGGACCGTCCGAAACTTCGTCCAACCAAAACTCAAAACCACGACGGATCGAAACGAACGGCGAGCAAGAACATGAAGAACACCTGATGAACACGCGTGGCGCGGACCGTCTGCCAGGACGACGCGGACTATCCGCGAGGCACGGACAGAGCAGAAAAACAGCCCGACCTCGAAGGTCAACTCCCCCAAATCATCATCGAATTTCCCAAACGGTTGAAGCTATGGAGACAAGGGTTTGGGGACTTGAAAAGCGTCACACAAGGATGCTATAGCCCAAAATCTTGCCTCCTAACTCCCTAAATCACCGGGAATCGCGGATCGTTTGAGCACTACCAAAAGCTAGAGCACCGAACGGAAATCCTTGAATCGAAGTGGTTTCCCGGCGTGTGAGGGCACAAGATCAATCACAAAGATGCACAAGACATCTATCCATGTTTCCCTCAAAGAAATCCGGGGAGAAACCCACTCAAATCCGCGGAATCACACCGAGAACAAAGGCACAAAAACAAGCACAAAAAGGCCACGAAAAACACAACTTCGAATCTTCTATACAAACCAGGAAAGGTTCACAAGGTCTAGCATGCCGCCCTAGCATCCATCCCTCTCAACAAATCTCTCATGAAGCTCTCATGATAGCCTAGAGAAAATGGAGAAGAAAATAGCTACGAAAATGAGAAATGGGAGGGGGAAATGAAACCCTAAGTCCCAGAGAGAGAGTCATCTACACACACTCATGGCTTATATATCAGGTCCCGCCGGAGTGGTAAATGAATCGACTACCCCTAACTTAACTACTGGTGATACAACCCACGTAGGGGCATTTAGGTAATGTTTGTGGGTCTTGCCATCGAAAGGCCACGCCTTTTCCGCACCCCGCGTCCTCCCGACGCAAGCCATGCGATCCCGCCGCGTGTCCTCCGCTTCGATGCTTCCCGACACGCACGGATCCCGTCTCCGTCGTGTTGGGCCCTCGGACTTGGTTTTGAGGCCCAAACCAAGAAACCGTCCTCCGATGCTTTTGTGGGCAAACCACCAAACCCCGCGTGCTCGGTCCGGCCTCCCGCCAGACCACTTGACTCGACCGCCACCGTACACCGGCTCGATTGTCCATGACTTCGTCTTGCTCGTATCACCACCATGTGGCCCGCACCTAGTCCCGCTGTCCACCGGGTCCCTCGAACCGAGCCTATTTGTCTCTCCATCTCCCGGAGGCCCCTCAAGGCTGAAGACCTTTCGCACCCGTTCTTCACCTGCAACAACACGAACTAGGCCGCAACCTACACCTGCGCACTAAGCCAAGAGTCAGTCCAACACCCGTTGTCAATCACTCATCACTGAGGAGCGGTCATCCATCGACCACTGGGACGCTCCTGGTCCTCAATCTCCCCCTTGATGAGTGCATTGACAACACACAACGCGAAATGAAATTCAGAGAAAGAAAGAAAGAAAGAAGAAAGAAAAACAAAGAAGCGCAACTCATGACCAAAACCAAAGAAAGGCAAAGAAAGGTCACAAGCCGAGCAAAGCACAAACTCCACACTGAAAACAACAAGAAAGCTCCCCCTGAACAAATGCAAGGTCCCCCTGAACATGTGGATGCAAACTTCCAAATTTTAGGTCACCTCTTCTCCCCCTTGTTGACAATGTAGGAATCAAGGTGAAAATGCAGAAATGCAAAACAAAGCATATAAACATCTACATGAGCTTCTCAAATAGGCCAAATCTAGTGTCAAAGGCTAGAAATGAGACAAAAAGCACACATATGAATCATAGTATAGACAAAGCATTGCCACAAGTAATATATGAAAATACAAGCATGTGACAAAGCAAAATTTTCAGATTTAAGCAGTTTTACCAAAAGAAGGCTCGCTTCACATGTAAAAGCCTATCCATGTCACACTTGAGCCACAAACAAGTATACCATTCAAAGAACAAACAAGGATAGCAAATTATCAGCAAAAGATCATGGCAAACACCCATAAAGCAAAGCATGTCATGTCAAAGCTCATGAGCCATGTGTCCACTTCGGGGAGACTTCTCCACTGGTGAACATCATGCAACATGTTTTGCACCCATATGTGAAAGATAAGACATTTTAAGCATAGACATGATGGATGGAGCATTTTTCAAGCATACACACTTCTTTTCAAGATTAATTCATTTCATGGTACATGAAGTGCCTTTGCGGCAAAAAGAAGCTTATGCTCCCCCATGAATGCAACATAGGCTAAACATTCACAATGATATTCGGCCTTTGGCCCAAATGCAAGAAAAAGACATCCAAGCACAATCTAAGCATAGAAAGCACATTTAGACCAAAATCTGACATGGATACACTACTACACATGAGTGGAGCACATTTCACCAAAAATTAGTCAAGATTAGCATTTATTTCAAAAGGGGCTATCTCACCACGCATATATCTCAAATATTTCAAGAGCATAGCCTCACATCACCATTTCTCCACACATATGACAAATATCTCACAAATAGCCAAAGAGACTCAAATAAGGCATATGAAAGAAGCTCATCGACCTAAAATGCAATATGATACAAATGCAACATGATATATGACAAGATGGCTATCCTACCATGGTTTGTACATCAAGCAAAACATGTATATACATCAAAGTAAAACATGGTATGATACATAAGATACAAAAGAAAATCCCCCAAGAATCAACTAGAAAGGGCAACAAACCCCAAGTTCGCCCCGCAAGCGCACAAAAGTAGCTTGGTCGAGAGGCTTTGTAAAGATGTCGACTAGCTAATCTTGGGTAGGGACATGGCTCAACACAATGGTTCCTTTTTCCACATTGTACCTCAAGAAATGATACCTCACTTCTATGTGTTTAGTTCTGGAGTGAAGCACGGGGTTTTTGGCTACGCTTATGGCACTGGTGCTATCACAAAGAAGTGGGATCTAGGTGCACTCCTCACCAAAGTCTCTCAAAGTGTATGAAATCCACAACAACTGGGAACAACAACTCGCGGCTGCAACATACTCCGCCTCGGTGGTAGACTGAGCTACACTAGACTGCTTGTGGGAAGACCATGAAACCAACGAAGACCCAAGAAACTGGCAAGTACCAGAAGTAGACTTCCTCTCGACTCGACAACCAGCAAAATCCGCATCGGAAAAACCATGAAGAGAAAGAGTCAAGGAGGAAGAATACCAAAGACCAAGACCAGGGGCGATCGTAGGTACACGAAAATCCTCTTGACGGCTGTCGATGTGATGTCCTCGGCGAAGCTCGAAAACGAGCGCACGGACACACCGAACCGTATGTCCGGCCTCGTCGCCGTCAAGTAGAGGAGGGAGCCGATCATGCTCCTTTACTCTCGCTGGTCCACTGGTTCTCCGTCCTCGTCCGCATCCAAAGTGGCCGTACTCCCCATGGGAGTCGACATCGGCTTCACATCTTGCATCTGGAACTTCTTCAGCATGTCTTTCGTGTACTTAGTCTGGTGCACGAATGTTCCATCCTTCACTTGCTTGATCTGCAGCCCGAGAAAGTACTGCAACTCACCCATCATGCTCATCTCGAACTCCCTGCTCATCTCATCTGCAAACTTGGCAACAAGGTTATGTGACGAGCCACCAAAGACAATATCATCCACGTATATCTGAACAATCAACAAGTCATTTCCATGCTTGAGGAGAAACAAGGTCCTATCCACGGTACCCATCACAAACCCTCTGCTCAACAGAAAACCTCTCAATCTCCCATACCAAGCACGGGGCGCCTAATTCAACCCATACAGGGCCCTTTTCAATCTGTACACCCTGTGTGGGTACAACTCACTCTCAAACCCAGGTGGCTGCTTCACATACACCTCCTCCTCTATGACCCCATTTAGAAAAGCACTCTTCACATCCATTTGAAACAACTTGAACCCTTTAGCCACGGCAAAGGCTAGAAGGATCCGAATTGCCTCAAGACGGGCCACAGGAGCAAAGGTCTCCTCATAGTCGATCCCCTCCTTCTGACTAAACCCCTGAGCAACAAGTCTGGACTTGTTCCTCACAACCATCCCATTCTCCCCCTCTTTGTTCTTCCAAACCCATTTGGTTCCTATGGGATGGCAATTTGGAGGTGGTTCAACTAACTCCCACACCTGGTTCCTCTCAAAGTTTTCCAACTCCTCATGCATAGAATTGACCCAGTTTGCATCAAATAAAGCGTGTCCAATGTCCTTGGGCTCAAAGGTGGCAACAAAAGCAGCATGATCAAAATGAGAGGAATTCCTGGACCTTGACCGTGTACTACGTTCGTCGATGTCCCCAATGATCTTCGACACGGGATGCACTTCTTGAATTCGCCGGGGAGCCTCACGCCTCGAGACTACCTCCCCCTCAACTTCAGCTTCTCTCGCCTGGTCCTCTTGTCGCACCGTCATTGTCCATGAAGTAGACGGTCCACGCTCCGTAGTGGTCGTAGGGGAAGTAGTGGGTACACACTCAGCTTCAGGCGCATGGTTCTCCCCATCATCATCTCCAGCTTCATCCTTCTCCTCTTCAAAGAGATCCTCGGCCATCTCCTCATCACCTACACATTCAAAGCCAAGAGAGGTACATGGCATTGTCTCGTCGAAGGTTACCTCGCAAGTCTCCATGATTTTGTTAGTCTCAAGGTTAAGCACCCTATAGGCTCTAGAGTGGTTAGCATATCCAAAGAAAATACCATCACTAGACCTAGCCTCAAACTTGTCGAGTTTTCCCTTCTTAAGAATAAAGCATTTGCAGCCAAAGACTCGGAAATGACTCACCTTGGGTGCCCGACCATGCATAAGCTCATAACAGGTCTTCTTCTTGAAAGCTCGCAATAAAATCCTGTTAGAGACATGACAAGCTGTATTGACCGCCTCAGCCCAATACCTCCTAGGAGTCTTGTGCTCATCGAGCATCGTCCTAGCCATCTCGCAAAGAGTCCGATTTTTCCTTTCCACGACTCCATTTTGAGGGGGCACACAAGGGGTCGAATGTTGATGTTCAAGACCTAGATTACGACAAAAGGCATCAAAACGAGAGTTCTTGAACTCTGAGCCATTATCACTGCGGATAGCTCGGATGGCATTCCCATGCCTCTCATTTCTCAACCTCACGATCAGATCTCGAACAAAACCAAATGTCTCACTCTTATCCTCCACGAAAAACACCCAGGCATAGCGAGAGTAATCGTCCACCACAACAAGGACATACCACTTCCCACCCATTGAGCGAACTCGAGCTGGCCCAACAAGGTCCATATGCAACAGCTCTGTCGGACGCTCGGTCATGACATCGGTCAGGGGTGGATGGGCAGTGGCTACCATCTTGCCATGCCTACACGGAGCACAAACCAAATCCTTCTCAAGCTTCAACCTCGGCAATCCTCGGACAAGGTCAAGACCACTCAAGCGGGAGACCAAATCAAAGCTCAAGTGTCCCAACCGCCTATGCCATTTCCACAAATCGAGAAGAAGGACCGGCCATCAAACGGCGAGCGGGACCCAAAGAACGAGAGAAATCGCCACGAAAATCGACCCTCGGGGATGATCATACAGACAAGATCACCTCGAGAATCCAGCAAACGAGACTCGCCAGACTTGAAACGCACCTCAAAACCCTCATCAAGCAACTGAGAAACTGAAAGCAAGTTGAAACCCAAAGACTTCACAAGAGCAACTCTCTTCAACGTTACCTTGTCACTCACATGCACAACACCCTCAGAAATTACCCTTCCTCGTCCATTGTCCCCAAATGTGATGTACATCTTTTCCTTCACTGGGGTGAGGCTGGAGAACCACTTCTTATCTCCGGTCATGTGTCGGGAACATCCGGAGTCGATCAACCAAATGTTCTCCAAGCCTTCTGCCTGTAGTCAGAAACAAGAATGAGACTGAGCTAGCGACTCGACACTGGGGTTAGCACAAAGAAAGGTAAACCAGTGTCGAGCCATCTGCTCAAAAGAGGGGTTAGCAAACATCATTCCCTTGCCACCAAATTTCCCATGTCCCATGGAAGGAATACGAGCACCACGAGGGGGAAAATGTGGTCCGTAGTTCCTCTGGAACCCAAAGCTGCGATCATCTCCCCTAAACCCGTATTGAGGACGAGTAGGGGGACGTCCAGCAAAACCACCACGAGCCCGACCAAACCTCTCACCAGCACGCACACCATCATCTCTCCTAACAAACCTACCACCCTGAGCTCCAACTCTACCAACACTCTTCACACTTCCCACACCCCGTGGAAGTGGCACTCTAGGCTCAAGAATACCATGAGACTGGCGATACCTGTCCTGGTTTGCTTGCTCCCTAGCAAGCCTCTCATCCCTCTTCCTCTTGTAGCAAAACTCTGCTAGGTGTCTCTCCTTGCCACAATACTCACACCGGAAGGGAATGGGTTTTGGTTTTGGCTCTGGCTTTTCTTTAGGCTTATCACCCTTCTCACTCACAAACTTCACCTGTTTCTGGATGTCATTTGTCTTAGGTGGGAATTTGGGTGGATCTTGGGTTGTATCAAGCTTGTTGCAAACGTGGTTGGGCTTTGGTGTGAAAGAGTTCTTAGGTGCTTTTGGGAGTGGGACTTGGATGTCTCCGATCACCTCAAACTCGGGGTTAGACTCAACACACTTCTCATACACACTCTCCCCACTGTTCTCTCCCACTTTCTGACCCAACTTCTCAAAACCCAAACCACGACCATCCGCTCTCTTGAACTCCTCAATCATGATTTTCAATTGAGGTTCCTGCCCAGACAACCAACCCAACACCTTCCTAAAATAGTCATTCTCCTCATAGATGACATCCAAACGGGAAGTAAGTTCAAGATTGCGCAAAGTAACTTCATCACAGCTAGAGCATGCATTTGCAATAGGAGATTTCAAAGATGCTTCCAAAGAACTAATGGTAGAATGAGCATCAACAAGCTTAGCATGCATAGTAGGACATGATTTACAAGAACCAAGCAAAGTAGGTCTAGCCTTAAGCTCATCATACTCAGTCCTAAGAGCATCTAGTTTAGTCAAAGTAGAAGCATTCTTCTCATTAAGCAACTTGATCTCATTCAACCATGCATCACACTCAAGACATTCAACATCATCAGGAATAGTAGGAGCATATTTCAAAGAGTCATTCTCAAGTTTAAATTCAAGCAATTTGGACTCTAACTCTCCTACTTTCTCACTAGCATTCTCAAGTTGAGCCCTAAGATCTTTCCTCATCTTCTTAGCATCTCTCAACACACTATCACGATTGTCAATCAAGCCATTCAACCTAGTGATCTCAGCAAGCAAAGAGTCGGTGTCACGATTTACCTTATCCTCCGACTCGGAGTCGCTGTCTTCCTTGTCGCTCTTCTTGCTGCTCGAGCTATGAGCCATGCCACAAAAGCCTTCAAGCGCCACACAGCTCAATCCGCTGAGGTTCCGGCTTGCACTCTTCTTGCCCTTGCGCCTCCCGGCATCTTCATCTTCACTACTTGAGCTTGACTGCGCGTCGCTTGAGCTTGAGTCGACGTTGCTTGCACCGGCCACCATAGCTCTTGCCTTGTCCTTCTTGTAGCCGCCCTTGCTCGGTCGCCGCTTCTCCTTGTCCTTGCTCTTGGACTTGCTGAAGTGCTTGCCCTTGGAGGAGTACTTGTCTCCACGCCTCAGGTGCGCCTTGTACTCGCTCATCTTGTACTTGTTCTCCTCCGCTTCCGAGCACTAGGTGATGAAGTGGCCACGCTTGCCACACTTGTAGCACGTCCCTGAGCTCCGCCTTGCATTCCTCCGACTCTTGTGTAGTCGATCAAACCTTATTGAGAGCAAGGCCAGCTCCTCCTCGCCTAGCACATCAAACTCCTCATCTGGAATAGACATAAGAGAAGACAAGAAAAACTGTCGACAGGAAGGGTTAGGTTTGCCCTTTGATCCGCCCACAAGAGCAAGACTATGGTCAGTCGAGCCTTCATGCTTGGATTGCAACTTTCTGTCAACCTCAGTCGACTTGAGCTTAGAAAAGAGGTCATCCAACTCAATAGTCAAATACTGCCCAGACTCCTCGATGGCCTCAACCTTAGCACCCCAAACATTTGGATCCAAGACATGCAAGAGCTTCAAAGCCTGATCATGCTCGGTGTAAGGAAAATCCTCAACATTAGCCTTCATGTTGTTCACGATGGCGGTGAACCTCTGAAACATCGCATCAATGTCCTCACCGGGAAGTTGAGTGAAGTTCTCATATTGCATCCGGTAAGAAACAAAGAGGCGAGCCTTCACATGGTTATCACCACCATGAGCAACCAACAACTTTTCCCAAATTTGCCAAGCAAGATTCAAATGGCGAACACGCTCAAACTCAGGATCACACAAGCTCCGGACCAAGTGATCAACGGCTTTTGCATTTGCCTCATACTTGGCCTTAGCACCAGCATCGGTCACCATAAGAGTATGGATGTTGACCAGAATAGCATAGGTCTTGTCAAGCACAATGAAATCCAAGAACTTGCTACGAAGAAAGGTCATCATACGAGCCGCCCACTTGTGGTAACCCTTGCCATCGAACTGCGGCGGACCGCCCCGCTCAACGTACGCTATCTTAGGATTCAAGACTTGTCAAAGTCGCAAAGAATCCGGTACCAAGCTCTGATACCAATTGAAGGATCAGATGGCGACTAGAGAGGGGGGGGGAGTGAATAGGAGCCGTTAAAAATTCTTCTCAAAGAACCCAACCTATACCCTAGTCAAATCCCGGTCACACACAAGCGATGGATCGAATCACACACCAATCGCCAAGACAACGAGGTTATGGATCAACCTCTAGTCCTAGGAACGATTCCTTGAAGCACACGCGGAAGCACAAGAAAGGAAGGAAGGAATTGAACCAAGAAGCAAAGCACACAGGCTCTGGCGGACCGTCCGGCCAGGAGGGGCGGACCGTCCGCACTGGCCACGCGGACCGTCCGGCCTGCTGCCGCAGACCGTCCGCACCAACACTGCGGACTGTCCGGCCCTACGCTGCGGACCGTCCGATAAAACACACAAAACCACCAAAGACGCACCGCGAATAACGGACCGTCCGCGGGGAGCACGCGGACTGTCCGCCAGGCACCCGCGGACCGTCCGCCCTGCACACACGAACCGTCCGAAACTTCGTCCAACCAAAAATCAAAACCACGACGGATCGAAACGAATGGCGAGCAAGAACGCGAAGAACACCTGATGAACACGCGTGGCGCGGACCGTCCGCCAGGACGACGCGGACCGTCCGCGAGGCACGTACAGAGCAGAAAAATAGCCCGACCTCGAAGGTCAACTCCCCTAAATCATCATCGGATTTCCCAAACGGTTGAAGCTGTAGAGACAAGGGTTTGAGGACTTGAAAAGCATCACACAAAGATGCTATAGCCCAAAAATCTTTCCTCCTAACTCCATAAATCACCGGGAATCGCGAATCCTTTGAGCACCACCAAAAGCTAGAGCACCGAACGGAAATCCTTAAATCGAAGTGGTTTCCCGGCGTTTGAGGGCACAAGATCAATCACAAAGATGCACAAGACATCTATCCATGTTTCCCTCAAAGAAATCTGGGGAGAAACCCACTCAAATCCGCGGAATCACACCGAGAACAAAGGCACGAAAACAAGCACAAAAAGACCACGAAAAACACAACTCCGAATCTTCTATACAAACCAGGAAAGGTTCACAAGGTCTAGCATGCCGCCCTACCATCCATCCCTCTCAACAAATCTCTCATGAAGCTCTCATGCTAGCCTAGAGAAAATGGAGAAGAAAATAGCTACGAAAATGAGAAATGGGAGGGTGTTGACGGTGAAAATCCGTCAACCTAGCCATGAGTTTACCTTCGGTATTGGCATGACTTATGTATCTTATCCATTGGTACTAACCCCCGTGGTATAACAAGTTCACTTGTGCATGTCGGTTTTGGAGTTAAGTGTTTACGCAGGGTTTTAACGTTGAAAGCAAGACTTCCGGGATAAGTTCATTAAGCACCTCATGACAAGACTTTGAAGCCCGATACAAGTCAAGCAATGAAGTGAACATGACTCCAAGAGCCCAAGGACCAAGCCCGAGAAGATGATAAACTCCGAGGACCGAACCGTAGAAAAGTCTTGAATCTTGCAAGACAAGGAATTGAGTCCAATTCGGAGACAAACCGACGTCAAGGGCCCACATGCAAAAGGGGAGAACATCTAGAAGACGTGGGAAGCAACACCGGCGAAGCAGCCACGGGATGGGCCGAGTGGGCCCGGGCCGGCCGGCCCGGCCCAATTCGGGGCCCAATCGGCCTCCCCTTTTACCTAATTGCTTCTCGGGCTATAAATAGCCCCCGACCGAGAGCCACGCAGAACCGAAGTCGTAATCCGCCGCCGAGGAGCAGAGAAGCTTGAGGGACACCATCTCGGAGATGAGGGTCGTGCTAGTTGTCTAGGGTTTCCCTAGCCGACGTGGGAACCTTGCATGGAAGACAACGTCGGAGCTCCGGAGCGAGGATCAAGATCGAGGTAGGATCCCGGTGGTGATCTTGTTCATGTAATCATTCATGGTGAAGTTTGTAAGTAAATCCGATTTCTAGCGATCAAGTGCCTTCTCGATGATTTTGTTTTCTTCTTGGTTTTGCTTCTTCTACGATCTAGTCTATAGCTAGATTACATAGGGTGCTCTTGTAGCCGCGGTGGCTAGAGGTGCATACCGGATCGGCCAAGTGATTTCAACTTGTTCTATCGAACTCGCCCTAGACTACCCGCATGAATAGGGATACGTTGTGACAGAACGGGGGTTCCGAAAGGCGGGCGTTTTCGGAGTCGGATGGAAGGCCACGATTTAAAGATGCTTTTAATGAGATTCGCTTTAGTATCTTCATCTATCTTGTTTGGAGCTACAACATAAGCATGATCTAGATTCTCTAGATTGGTTATCTCTTGCTTTCTCTTGCTACCTCTTTAGTAGATTAGATTAGATTCGTTTTCTTTATGAGTTAGTAGATTAGATGCAACTTAGTTCATCATAAGATAGCTTACCTTGCTTTACTAGATTGAATCCTTGCGTTGCACATTGTTCCACGGATTCGATACCTTGGGTTCACCACTCGAGGGAAGAAGGGTCCCTTGACTACGACGGGAGACTTGTCCGCTTGCAAGTCACAAACTAACTTTGATACAACTATTAACCGTCAACAAGCCCCTTTTTCTGGCGCCGTTGCCGGGGAACAAGCAATCGAGATCCGATCTAGTATCGCTTATCTTTTAGTTTTTCTTTTGATTTTCTTTTGCATCTCTTAATTTTGATCACCCTCAAAAAGAAAAAAAATCAATCTAATCTAGTTTTGATTAACCCTAATTTTTCTTTTCTTTTTAGATTTTTGTTTTATTGCTAACCCTAACCGGAGATGGTTGGCTACCTCTCCAAGAAACCCAAAACTTTTTTGTGGATGATCTAGGAAAACTTTACAGGCAAAGGTGACGTGCAACACAAGCTAAAGGGTTGGAAACCCTATATTCAAAAGTCAAACTCGAAGGACCATCAAAATCTCCAAGGGAATCACCACCTCCAAGTCAAGACGCCGGAAGGCCGTTCAAATCAAGAGGAGGATGGAGAAGATGGAGATGGAGAAAGGAGCTCAACACCTAAAGGCTGCCAAGGCAAGATCCACATGCGAAGTGTTCATCATGATGAAGATGCTAGAGACGCAAGTGGGACAACTTGCCGGGCGCCCAATGGGTAACAAAGAGGAATATACGAGACAACTCCAAGGTCCCAAGACGGCGAAGGCTACTCAAGCTCAGTCGGGAGAGATGAAGGATCACACTAGGAGACCATGAAGATCACGACCGAAGGACCGGAGTTCGAGATGCCGAGCCACAAGGAAGTTGTTGCATCCGTCCAGACCAAAGGACAAAGCCAGCCTGTGAAGACCAAAAAAAAATGACTAAGCCAAAGTGGGTACCCAAGATTACAACGCCCGCAAAGAGCGTTGATCCGGAGTAATCAAGTGAAGAAGTCTAGCCATGGACTATAAACGAAGCGCTAGGCGAGAGGCAACCCGTTTCGTCGAGTCAAGAATAAGCTACCGGGAGGACAACCCGATTCCAGGTTTTTCGAGTCTTTTTAATAATTCAGTTTTGAATTTTACTACGCAAGACATTAGACTTAGAATGGTTGAACAATATTAGAGACATAACTCTTGGTTGAATATTTTGCTTGATCATAAACCCTTTACATGAACCATCCTATGTGTTTGTTTGCTTCTTTTCGAGAAACCACAACCAAAAAAAAAATTCAGAACCTAACTCAACCTTTCATCCTCTTTATGATGTTGTGGTTGACTTGTATTTCATGCTAAAAACACTCGATTAGAGCCACAACTTGTATCTAGATGTTATTTAAATTTCAGCACGTGGTAGGACTCGCATGAACCTAGAAACTTGATTTTTGGTTGGTTTAAAAATCTATATCCTTGGTTTCTCTAAGATTAGAATTTTTCTAAGCCTCACTTAATTTTATTTCATTCAAAATCTCTCTCATCTAATCAAAATTAGGACCTAAACCTATGCCCCCATGATCAAGCCGGGAAAAGCTTGCTCTCAACTAATGAAGGCAAACTATACCGGTGAGACCGAAATCGACGTAGTCAAAAAATATTTTCGACTTACATTTGTTTTTAATGGTTTAAAAACTTCTCTAAATTTATGCTTGAGCTCTTGCATGGCTCTAAAAAATATTTTTAAATTTCGAAATTAGAGGAGTGCTTAGCCTTAAACACACTTAAAGGGAGGCAATCTAGTTAACCTAACCATGCATGCACCATGATACATCACGGGATGCCCCTCCAACATATTTAAACCACATGCAAAGTACAAGCATGGGGGGGGGGGCAGCCAAGGCTTTGTTTTGTAGGAATATCATGGATGCATGTGAGGCAAGGGAGTATGGAAGTGAGTCAAAGCGAAAACATCAAATGGAAGGAGCAATAATGCAAGCGAAGGAGTGGACGGGAACGTTTGGAAGGTGTACGCGATCACGAAGCAACATGAATGCACTAGAGAAGAACCGAGCTAAGAGGAGGAGAGAGGTAAGTATTTCATCCAACTCTTTGTTCGTGTGCTCTAGTTTGTAGGCCGGAATCACCTTAGACTTAGCCATCCACCGCGTTTGTTTCGTGCAACAAATCACATCCTTAATCCACTCAAAGTCCAGACTCCAAAATAATATTTGTGTACCTTGTTACCGGGTGAAAACCCCGTATATATATATTTGTGAGGGAGAGTGCTGCAATCATGGAGGAAAACTACAAGCCTTTTCACCGAAGAAGAAGGGATCATCGTCGTCTAAGCCATCAACCTCTTCGAGGAGGCACTCGGTTTCCGAGTTTCCTCGGAGTATGGAGGAGGACACGGCACCACCGAGGAGGAACCACACTATTCTCCTCGGTGGCATGAGGGCCACACGAAACTCATTTATTAGGTTTACCAAACTTCAATAACATATGGAGGAGCCGCCTGTCCAACCTCACCACTTGACACGATCATCCGCTCCACCTCCATGTGCTCCGTGGTATTCCAATGGGTTTATCATCACGACGGAGGAGGAGAAGAAGCTAGCTCGCTTTGAGTAGAAGCTTGTAGTGAACGTCGACATCGACGACCAAGCTCTCCACATATTGGGTTTCACACGGGACACCGGTGCACTTCTCTAACGGAGTGTCGGCAAACACCCACAAGGAATTCGCCTAGGAAATTTTTATGACCATGGCACATACCCTTGATGAAGGAGTGCTGAGTCTCTCATTCTGTTGGAGGGAGCCCACAAGTGGAGAAGAAGGAAGACACCGTCGGAAGGGTAACCTTGATCAATGATGCTATTTCTAGCACCTTGATGGGGTAATCTCCTTTCATCCATGGGTTGCAATCGATCTTGAAATGTAATCACACTTTGTTGGATTATCTATCTATCGTCTTTTTTTGGAAATACTTTAATGCTTAAGGTTAGCTACCATGCCGTAAAGGGAGTAAGGGCTCCAATGCTTCCTTGGATCCATTCAACACAATCCCCGATAGATTAGATTGGTTTTCATGTTCGAAACGATTGCATGTTCTAGTATCGTAGACCCATGGGCGAGTGTCTCCTATTTTCAAAAGGGAGCTACGGAACAAGTGGATGTGCATAAAGGCACATGGGAAGGTTTTTGGAGTATGATCACGGGAGGAGACCATCAACGAAGAAATACTATCCGGAACCCCATCATCCAAGTGTGTCACTTTTGTACAAGTGGATTTTTGGGAGAATAAGAGAGACAAAGATAACCAACACGGAGTTGAATTGGCTTTACTCGGCTTTGATCGCCAAGTGGCCAATAGACCCCACTCACCTATGATCAACCGGTGGTGTTGTTAAGCAACATCGAGTTCGGAACATATTGGTTCGGGGTGTTGCCTCTCCATATTGGCTATCTCTTTAAAACCGGGTATTACAAGGAACCCAAATCATCTCCTACCCGGGACTTCCCTAGTAATATATGAAGAAAGGAAAATATAAGAGTGAAGATGAGAGAGGAGGCTTACAAGTGGCCTAGGTGAATTTGCCCCTTCCGGATTGAAGATTAAGACTTTTCTTGAGGGGAAGAAGATCGGTTAGAGGAAGGACTTATTGTGCCGGTGAAGAGAAAAAAACAAAAGAGAAGGATTAGGAGAAGGATCTTCCACGACCCAAGAAGGAGGTGCGCAACAAAATTATGTCCCACCATTGGGAGGAACCCCGGCGCCGCCGAGTTACTACGGTGGTGTACCAATGCAAGCATGGGGGAGTGGTGCAGCCATACCCCCACCATTTTTGCGGTGCCCAACGTAGCCTTTGCAGAGCCATATGCAGACCTTCCTCAACCACAACAAAATGTGGCCACCATTGGAGGATACGCTGCAAGGAACGTGCAAATTATTGCAGCCATCCTAACCAATGCAAACCAAATGGGTGAAGGAAATGCAAACATTGCTTATGTGCTTGGACACCTTCACCTAGCACCGTCAGACAATTCATAGGAGGAGTGGTGCATTCCTATTACAAGTAAGGGTACAACAACCAAGACTATTAATATCAACCACCGGCAGAAGATTAGAGAGAGGATGAGCTTTAGTTATCTTTCCTTTACCCCCTTTTCTTTAATTTTCAGCTTGTTTGCGCCTATGTATGCGTATTGTTTTCAGTTTTTATTTAAATTTCAGCAAGCGTGTTAGTTTAATTTTTCAGCGTGTGTCTTAGTGTTTATTTTCATCATGAATAATGTTGCCACCAAGTTTTTACCTTTGGTAAAGTTACAAAGTTTGTGCCATGATGATATATGATTATAATTGCCGCTTTGTTTATCTTTGTAATTGATTTATGCAAGTTTGAACTAGTGCTCTCTTAAAAATACAAATCTGAAATTATCTAAATGCCAGCTTAATCTTTAGCGGAGGTTATGATTAAAATAAAGACCCATAGTGTTTTATGTGCTCTCAAGTTATGAAAAGATTAAAGATGTCTTTTATGCTCAAAAATATTGCTAACCTTGTCACAAATATCACTTGTGTGTTGCTCAACCTATCCAAAGCCTAATATATATTTGAGTGCATAAACTTTAGTGTACAAGATTTATTTTTGAGTGAGTTATTGCAGGCCATGATTTCTCTGGCCCGAGACTAAGAAGCTGGTCATTCCGTTTTTGCGTATCTATCTTTTTGCTAGCCTTTTATCCGTGCATTGTGTATCCCCGCATCGGATATCTCACAAACCTCGCCGGATATCCACCCTTAAACCAAATATCATCTTTTGTGATTACCTCCTTGACCACAACCTATTGTTGAGAATGGATCATCAATTCAAGGAAGATCGCAAGACGGTGCCAACATTAAAGATTTCAAGTATCTCTCTAAGGAAAAATACCCCGGTACCTACCTTATTTTTCGCCTCTTTGCTCGAGGACGAGCAACGTCTAAGCATGGGGGAGGAGGTAGGCACGGTGCAGTTTTAGAGTTCAAAGGGGAGTATTTTAAAAAAAATGATGATGAATGAAAAAAAATCGGCGATATACGTGACTTCCAAGGTGAAGGTCTCACAAGAAGAAAGAAAAAAAATATATATATACATAATGAATGAAAGAAAGAAAGAAAGAAAGAAAAGAATAAGAAATATGAGAAAGAGAAAAAAAAAATATGAGTTTGCGTAAAGTGAACTCCCCGGTTCTCTAAGAGTGCATTCAAGGCTTCAAGTTAAAAAGATCCATTCTCATTTTCCAACCATGTGCAATCCCATAACGAGGACTTCCTTTGTGCCTCGGGATCACTCTTTGCCATTTGCACATGTCCACTCATCTAAAAGTGTGTGTATTTTTCTCTTTCCCCTCCTTGATTTAACATTATTTTCCAATGACCTTTGTGACGAGTCTCGGTAAGACCATGAGAAGCTTGTCTTGTTTTGACAACACCTCATTTATAAAATCTTGGTAGGACTAAACTTTCCCAAAGCTCCATATAAAGCCTACCACACATATATGTTATGAGAGGGAAAGGAGTAGAATATATAGGCTTGAGAGACAAGTGAGATGAGAGTTCATGAGCAATATACAAGATGATTTAAATTTGTGAACTTGGTTTAGCTTTTCTTTATCTCGTTCTTTATTTCAAAAATTCTGAGATCTATTTAAACTTTGTGAGCATGTTAATACTTGTGGGATAAGCTTAATAAGAATCTACCCTCCGTAGAGATGAAGGCTAGTACATTATGGAACTTTAACGAATTAAACTTTTGAGAGCATTATGTTTTTTTTCATGAATGATCAAGTGCAAGGTTTAAACATTGTTTGGCAATGATGATATCCATCGAAGGCTTACTCGAGGACGAGCAAGGTTTAAGCATGGGGGAGATGTTGACGGTGAAAATCCGTCAACCTAGCCATGAGTTTACCTTCGGTGTTGGCATGACTTATGTATCTTATCCAATGGTACTAACCCCCGTGGTATAACAAGTTCACTTGTGCATGTCGGTTTTGGAGTTAAGTGTTTACGCAGGGTTTTAACGTTAAAAGCAAGACTTCCGGGATAAGTTCATTAAGCACCTCATGACAAGACTTTGATGCCCGATACAAGTCAAGCAATGAAGTGAACATGACTCCAAGAGCCCAAGGACCAAGCCCGAGAAGATGATAAACTCCGAGGACCGAACCAGAAAAGTGCTGAATCTTGCAAGACAAGGAATTGAGTCCAATTCGGAGAGAAACCGACGTCAAGGGCCCACATGCAAAAGGGGAGAACATCTAGAAGACGTGGGAAGCAACACCGGCGAAGCAGGCCGCGGGATGGGCCGGATGGGCCCAGGCCGGCCGGCCCAAGCCGGCCGGCCCAGCCCCAATTCGGGGCCCAATCGGCCTCCCCTTTGACCTAATTGCTTCTCGGTGCTATAAATAGCCCCCCGACCGAGAGCCACGCGAACCGAAGTCGTAATCCGCCGCCGAGGAGCGAGAGAAGCTTGAGGGACACCATCTCGGAGATGAGGGTCGTGCTAGTTGTCTAGGGTTTCCCTAGCCGACGTGGGAACCTTGCATGGAAGACCACGTCGGAGCTCCGGAGCGAGGATCAAGATCGAGGTAGGATCCCGGTGGTGATCTTGTTCATGTAATCATTCATGGTGAAGTTTGTAAGTGAATCCGATTTCTAACGATCAATTGCCTTCTCGATGATTTTGTTTTCTTCTTGGTTTTGCTTCTTCTACGATCTAGTCTATAGCTAGATTACATAGGGTGCTCTTGTAGCCGCGGTGGCTAGAGGTGCATACCGGACCGGCCAAGTGATTTCAACTTGTTCTATCGAACTCGCCCTAGACTACCCGCATGAATAGGGATACGTTGTGACAGAACGGGGGTTCCGAAAGGCGGGCGTTTTCGGAGTCGGATGGAAGGCCATGATTTAAAGATGCTTTTAATGAGATTCGCTTTACTATCTTCATCTATCTTGTTTGGAGCTACAACATAAGCATGATCTAGATTCTCTAGATTGGTTATCTCTTGCTTTCTCTTTTTACCTCTTTAGTAGATTAGATTAGATTCGTTTTCTTTATGAGTTAGTAGATTAGATGCAACTTAGTTCATCATAAGATAGCTTACCTTGCTTTACTAGATTGAATCCTTGCGTTGCACATTGTTGCACGGATTCGATACCTTGGGTTCACCACTCGAGGGAAGAAGGGTCCCTTGACTACGACGGGAGACTTGTCCGCTTGTAAGTCACAAACTAACTTTGATACAACTGTTAACCGTCAATAGAGGGGGGAAATGAAACCCTAAGTCCCAGAGAGAGAGAGTCATCCACACACACTCATGGCTTATATATCAGGTCCCGCCGGAGTGGTAAATGACTCGACTACCCCTAACTTAACTACTGGCAATACAACCCACATAGGCGCATTTAGGTAATGTTTGAGGGTCTTGCCATCGAACGGCCACGCCTTTGCCGCACCCCGCGTCCTCCCGACGCAAGCCATGCGATCCCGCTGCGTGTCCTCTGCTTCGAAGCTTCCCGACACGCCCGGATCCCGTCTCCGTCGTGTTGGGCCCTCGGACTTGGTTTTGAGGCCCAAACCAAGAAACCGTCCTCCGATGGTTTTGTGGGCAAACCACCAAACCACGCATGCTCGGTCCGGCCTCCCGCCAAACCACTTGACTCGACCGCCACCGTGCACCGGCTCGATCGTCCATGACTTCGTCTTGCTCGTATCACCACCATGTGGCCCGCACCTAGTCCCGCTGTCCACCGAGTCCCTCGAACCGAGCCTACTTGTCTCTCCATCTCCCGGAGGCCCCTCAAGGCTGAAGACCTTTCGCGCCCGTTCTTCACCTGCAACAACACGAACTAGGCCGCAGCCTACACCTGCGCACTAAGCCAAGAGTCAGTCCAACACCCGTTGTTAATCACTCATCACTAAGGAGCGGTCATCCATCGACCACTGGGACGCTCCTGGTCCTCATGCTAAGGTAGGGCAGAGATATCCTGGTTGTGCAGGTGTACGTGAATGATATTGTCTTTGGTGGCTCGTCTAACTCTCTTGTTGCAAGGTTTGCAGAGGATATGAGCAGGGAATTTGAGAAGAGCATAATGGGCAAGTTGCAGTTCTTCCTCGGGCTACAAATCAAACAATCAAAGCAAGGAACATTTGTGCACCAGGCTAAGTACACCAAGGACATTGTGCGGAAGTTCAAGATGGAGGACTCCAAGGCTATGACGACGCCGATGAGTACGACTACGGCTCTTGATCCGGACGAGGAAGGTGAACACGTGGACCAGAAGGAGTACCGGAGCATGATCGGGTCACTCCTCTACTTGACGGCGACGAGGCCGGACATACAGTTCTCGGTGTGTCTGTGCGCTCGTTTTCAAGCGTCTCCGAGGACTTCGCATCGGCAAGCGGTGAAGCGAATTTTCAGGTACTTGCGTCACACTCTCGACTTCGACCTTTGGTACTCCGCGTCCTCTTCTTTGGCGCTTCATGGTTTTTCAGACGCGTATTTTGCCGGGTGTCGGTTGGATAGGAAGTCCACTTCTGGGACTTGCCGCTTCTCGGGTTCTTCTTTGGTGTCTTGGTCTTCCCGCAAACAATCGAGTGTTGCTCAATCCACTACCGAGGCCGAGTATGTTGCCGCCGCTAGTTGTTGCTCTCGGCTCCTTTGGATTTCATACACCATGAGTGACTTTGGTGAGGAGTATACCCATGTCCCACTTCAATGTGATAGCACCAGTGCCATAAGCGTTGCAAAGAACCCAGTGCTCCATTCCAAAACCAAGCACATAGAAGTGAGGTATCATTTTCTGAGAGACAATGTAGAGAAAGGAAAGATAGCTTTGATCCATGTACCCACACATGACCAACTAGCCGATATTTTCACCAAACCCCTAGATCAGGAAACTTTCACTCGTTTGCAGGGAGAACTTGGTGTGTTTTTGATTTCTTGAGTTGGGTGTGTGGGAGCTCCTTTGTAACATATATATAGTTTCCTTTGTGCCTTTCTAGCATTTGGCATGGCATATGTAACATGATGTATAGGCATCCTTGTATCTTAGATTGCATGCATTTTGTATCATATGCATTGGTTAGGAAAAGCTTCTCTTATATACATTGTTCACCATGGAATGAGATATATGTCTTTGTGAGCTTGTTTGGTATGCTATGGTTAGTTTGGCTTAGCTCTTGATGATCTTGATGAATAATCCATGGTTGATAGCTATGTTTTTGAAAATGTCACATGTATGCTCTCTCATGTGTAAATGCCTTTATATGATCTTGACATGTTTTAGTGGCTTGGCTATGCTTAATTTATGGTTGGATAGCTATTTTATTGATCATATCGGGCCAAAGTCTCATTTGCCATCATGAATGTTTAGCCCTCTTGATTTATCTTGTGGAGGAGCATAAGTTCCTTTTTGTCGCAAAGACATTTCATGTACCAATTATAAATCTGAAAATGAAATGAACAATGCTTGGAAAATATGCTCCCATGTCATATGTGCTGAATTTAATTTGCTTTGGGTGCTAAACCGTTGCATGATGCCTACCAATGAGAAGTCTCATACATAGAAGTAGGCACTTGGCTCGGTGGCTTTGACATGACATGAGGTGCTTGTGGGTGTTTGTGATGGTCTTATGATTAGATTGGCTGTCCTATCATGAAGTTTGTGTGGCTTTGCCATTTTGATATGCTTTGATCATGTTTAGGACTTTGCTCATGAGAGGCAAGTTTTTCGCAAAATTGCCCAAATCCATCTTAGCTTCGTCCAATGGTTGTGAAACTTGGTGATCATGTAGTTTAGATCGATACAAAGCCGTAGAGTATCTAACTTGCTCATTTGGACATGTGTAGCATTCTATGTTGAATTTTGTATATTTGAGAAGCTCTAGGTTGAAAGTTTTGCATTTTTGGCTTGATTCATGCATTGCCAACAAGGGGGAGAAGTTTGAGCTTGAAATGGCTTACTGGACGCATTTAGAAGGTTTTCAGGTGGTTTCGAGCCATTTCTCGGGTTTCGTTGTACACCGGTCCGACCGGTGAGAAGCACCCGTCCGACCAAAGGTGAGTGCTGGTCCTGTGCACATGTTAGGCACCGGTCTGACCGGTGGTGATGACCGGTCTGACCGGTGGGAGCTGAAGTTGCTGCAGCTGCCCTGTTTTCAGCTGGTTTGCATGCATTCTTCCAGGGGGAGGTGCATTGGTTCAGGGGGAGCTTGCATGTGTGCAGGGGGGCTCTTTGTGGTTTTTCGAGCCTTGTTTTGGTGGTTTGCTCTCTTTGCTTGAGATTTGTTTTTGTCTCGGATGTGTCGAGTCGTTGCCCTTGCCTAAGGGGTTCGAGACTTGTCTTCTTCAAGTGATCTTGCTCTTTGCCTTTGTTTGGCTTTCGATTGCTTGTTGGAATTTCTTTTTGTTCGTTTCTTTTTTTTTCTTTTCTCTATTGTTACTTTCGTGTGGGTGTTGTCAATGCACTCATCAAGGGGGAGATTGAGGACCATGTGTGGTTCGAGGACCGGTGGATGGTTGCTTCCTTGTGTGATTAGTGATTGACAACGTTGTGTGGACTGATTCTTGGCTAAGTATTGCAGGTGCAAAGGTTGCGGCTTGACCGGTGTTGGTGCAGGTGAAGAACAAGCGCGAAAGGTCGTCGCCGGTGAGGCCTCCAGGTGTGGAGAAGACAAGTAGGCTTCGTTCGAGGGACCCGGTGGGCAGCGGGGTTAAGTGCGGGCCGCATGGTGGCATGAACAGCAAGATGAAGTCATGGACGGTTTCTTGGTTGAGCCTCAAAACCAAGGTCGAGCCGTAACTACGTGGGAGCCGAGTCATGAGTGGAGATTGGCGGAGGCTACACCGAGTTCGCGGGGTTTCCGGTGGTTCACCAGAAAACCACTGGGTTCTTTGGTTGATCCACAAAGCCAAGACTGAAGAACCGAAGACGGTGCTGCAGCAGCGGCCGCGGCACCGGCCTCGATCGGTGGGTCGGACCGGTCTGACCGGTGTGCGACGACGCAGTCCGGAGCCTTCGAAGCGGAGGACGCGCGTCGGGATCGCAAGTCTTGCGTCGAGGCTAAGCAGGTTGCGGTCGCCGGGCATCCGTCCGATGGAGAAAGCTTCAAGTCTTCCAAAACCGCCCTTGAGGGGCTTGTATCCCTAGTTGTTAGAGAAGGGTATTTTAGACTTTCGGTTGCCTCCATATAACCCAAGAGGTGAGATGATGGCAGCCAACTCTTGGAACCCTAGCTCATTTGTTTTCCCATTTTTCCTTCCTATTTTCCTTAGGTTTTCTATAGGACTAGCAAGAGAGCTTCATGGAGAGATCTTGTTGAGAGGGATGGATGATCGGGCGGCTTGCTAGACCTTGTATGAACCTTTGTTTCATGTATAGATGATTCAGCGTGGTTCCTCAAGGTTTGGATGTGTTTCCCCGGTTGTTTTTGGTGGTGATTTTCGGAGCCCTCTCTTGGTGATTTCGTTGGGTTGTTTTCGAGACCATTCTCTTGGGGATTTGATGGGGGAAATTTGTGGGAACCCTTTGTGGTTCTTTGGGCTGTGATTCCCCTCCCAAATCCGTGAGTAAAGGTGCTCGATTTTGGGGTTTCTTGAGTTCTTGGGTTGGAAGTGCTCTTGGCGAGATTTCCTTGATTCCTCCTTTTTGGACGAGTTTTGGTGGGATTAAACTTGTCTATGGACTCCTCATGAGGTGTTCCTAATATCCCCAAAGTCTTGTTCAAGTCCGTGGAGCGATTCGGGAGATCGAGGTTTGGAGTTGGGGGAGTTGACCCGCGGGTGCTGTTCATCCCGAGCTACCCAGGCTACACCGGTCTGACCAGTGCTCTTGACCGGTCTGACCGGTGCAACACTCGGTGGGATTTTGCTGGGGTGAACGTCTTGGTGTGTTCGCTGTTGTCCCGTGGTGCTGCTGTTTCGAGTTTGGGTCAGTTTGGTGGTCGGTTGGCCTGTTTGGTGCCTTGGGGGGCTTTCGTGCCGTGATCGGTCCGACCGTGTGTCTCACCGGTCTGACCGGCATAGAGCCACCTAGTGAAAGTTGCTCAGTTTCACCAGCAGGGACCGGTCTGACCGGTGGTGCTCACCGGTCTGACCGGTGTGGGTCTGTAGACTCGAGGTTTGGTGTTCCGCTGCGTTCTCGGGTCGGAAGGTTGTGTGTGTTGGTTCCTAGGTCCAGTGGCACTCCAGTGGCTACGTGGGTTTGGCCAACTTGGGTAGTGAGTCGGAGACGTGTGTTGGAAGCCGTGTTCATCTTGTAGGAGTTTCCATCTCCTTCGAGAAGAATTTTTATTGGCTCCCATTCACTCCCCCCTCTCTGGTTCGCCGTATCGGTCCTTCACAACGCCGAATCTTCTATACAAACCAGGAAAGATTCACAAGGTCTAGCATGCCGCCCTAGCATCCATCCCTCTCAACAAATCTCTCATGAAGCTCTCATGCTAGCCTAGAGAAAATGGAGAAGAAAATGTCTACCGAAAATGAGAAATGGGAGGGGGGAAATGAAACCCTAAGTCGCGAAGAGAGAGAGAGCCATCCACACACACTCATAGCTTATATATCGGGTCCCGCCGGTGTGGGAAATGACTCGACTACCCCTAACTCAACTACTGGCGATACAACCCACGCAGGGGCATTTATGTAATGTTTGTGGGTCTTGCCATCGGACGGCCATGCCTTCGCCGCACCCCGCGTCCTCCTGACGCAAGCCATGCGATCCCGCCGCGTATCCTCCGCTTCGAAGCTTCCCGACACGCTCGGATCCCGTCTCCGTCGTGTTGGGCCTTCGGACTTTGTTTTGAGGCCCAAACCAAGAAACTGTTGAGGACCATGTGTGGTTCGAGGACCGGTGGATGGTTGCTTCCGTGTGTGATTAGTGATGGACAACGTTGTGTGGACTGATTCTTGGCTAAGTATTGCAGGTGCAGGTTGCGCCTTGACTGGTGTTGGTGCAGGTGAAGAACAAGCGCGAAAGGTCGTCGCCGGTGAGGCCTCCAGGTGTGGAGAAGACAAGTAGGCTTCGTTCAAGGGACCCGGTGGCTAGCGGGGTCAAGTGCGGGCCGCATGGTGGCATGAACAGCAAGATGAAGTCATGGACGGTTTCTTGGTTGAGCCTCAAAACCAAGGTCGATCCGGGACTACGTGGGAGCCGAGTCATGAGTGGAGATTGGCGGAGGCTACACCGAGTTCGCGGGGTTTCTGGTGGTTCACCAGAAAACCACTGGGTTGCTTGGTTGATCCACAAAGCCAAGACCGAAGAACCGAAGACGGAGCTGCAGCAGCCCCAGACCGGTCTGACTGGTGGGTCTGACCAGTGGGACCGGTCTGACTGGTGAGGAGGACCGGTCTGACCGGTGTGCGACGATGCAGTCCGGAGACTTCGAAGCACAGGACACGCGTCGGGATCGCATGGCTTGCGTTGAGGCTACGCAGGGTGCGGTCGCCGGGCATCCGTCCGATGGTAAAGACATGAAGACTTCCAAATCCGCCCTTGAGGGGCTTGTATCCCTAGTTATTAGGAAAGGGCATTTTAGACTTTCGGTTGCCTCCATATAACCCAAGAGGTGAGAGGATGTCAGCCAACTCTTGGAACCCTAGCTCATTTGTTTTCCCATTTTCCTTCCTATTTTCCTTAGGTTTTCTATAGGACTAGCAAGAGAGCTTCATGGAGAGATCTTGTTGAGAGGGATGGATGATCGGGCGGCTTGCTAGACCTTGTATGAACCTTTTGTTTCATGTATAGTTGATTCGGCGTGGTTCCTCAAGGTTTGGATGTGTTTTCCCCGGTTGTTCTTGGTGGTGATTTTCGGAGCCCTCTCTTGGTGATTTCTTTGGGTTGTTTTCAGGACCTTTCTCTTGGGGATTTTATGGGGAAAATTTGTGGGAACCCTTCGTGGTTCTTTGGGCTGTGATTCCCCTCCCAAATCCGTGAGTAAAGGTGCTCGATTTTGGGGTTTCTTGAGTTCTTGGGTTGGAAGTGCTCTTGGCGGGATTTCCTTGATTCCTCCTTTTTGGACGAGTTTTGGTGGGATTAAATTTGGCTATGGACTCCTCATGAGGTGTTCCTAATATCCCCAAAGTCTTGTTCAAGTCCGTGGAGCGATTCGGGAGATCGAGGTTTGGATTTGGGGGAGTTGACCCGCGGGTCGTTGTTCATCCCGAGGCGCCGGAGCTACACCGGGCCCGACCGGTGCTCTTGGACCGGTCTGACCGGTGCAACCCTCGGTGGGATTTTGCTCAGGCGAACGTCTTGGTGTGTTCGCTGTTGTCCTGTGGTGCTGCTGTTTCGAGTTTGGGTCAGTTTGGCGGTCGGTTGGCCAGTTTGGTGCCTTGGGAGCTTTCAGGCTGTGATCGGTCTGACCGGTGTGTCTCACCGGCTCGACCGGTGTAGAGCCACTTAGTGAAAGTTGCTCGGTTTCACCGGCGAGGGACCGGTCTGACCGGTGGTGCTCACCGGTCTGACCGGTGTGGGTCTGTAGACTCGAGGTTTGGTGTTCCGCTGCGTTCTCGGGTCGGAAGGTTGTGTGTTGGTTCCTAGGTCCAGTGGCACTCCAGTGGCTACGTGGGCTTGACCAACTTGGGTAGTGAGTTGGAGAAGTGTGTTGGAAGCCGCGTTCATCTTGTTAAAGTCTCCATCTCCTTCGAGAAGAATTTTTATCGGCTCCCATTCACTCCACCCCTCTCTGGTTCGCCGTATCGGTCCTTCAAGTGGTATCAGAGCCGGTTCGAGTCTTTATTGACTCTAACCAGTCTAAGATCCAAGGATGGTGTACCAGAAACAGGGTTCGGGTCCACCACACTTCGATGGCAGGAACTACCAGATGTGGAGCAAGCGGATGGGTGCGTTTCTCCGCGGAAAGGGTCAGATCCTTTGGGATGTCACGGTGGACACAGTCTATGTCCAGCCGATGGACTTCCTCGCTCCAGGATCGAGGGACAGATTCGACGCCAACAATAAGGCGGTCGACTACTTGTTTCGTGCTTTGTGTCGCGCCGAGTTCGATCGGGTGCACACCGAGCACTTGGCTTGTAGGATTTGGGCGGTGTTGAAGGAGGCTCATGTTGGGAACGCCCAGGTTCAGGCACGGATGTATGCGACCTACCACAGAGAGTACGAGAACTTCACTCATCTCACCGATGAGTCCATCGATGCCTTGTTTCAAAGGTTCACGGTGGTTGTGAACAACATGAGGGCCTATGTGGACGTGCTCCCGTACGATGATCATGATAGAGCGGTCAAGCTCTTACACTCTTTGGATCGTACGATTTGGGGCGGAAAGTTCGAGGCCATTGTGGAGTCGGAGAAGTATGACACTCTGACGGCGAACGAGCTGTTCTTGAAGCTCAAGTCGGCTGAGGTGGATAGGGGCATGACTGCCAAGCTCGAGGGTCCGACTGATTCCCATAATCTTGCCCTCTTTGGTGGATCAAAAGGAAAGGCTAACACTAACCCATCCACCAGGATGTTCTCTTTCTCCTCTTTGATGTCCATGCCAGATGAGGAGTTCGACGAGCTTGGAGAGGACGAGTTGGCGCTCCCGACGAGGCGGTTCGAGAGGCTGCACGAGAACCGTGTGAACATGAGGAGGAACACGAGAACATGCTTCCAGTGCGGCAAGCCGGGACACTTCGTCGCCGACTGCCCGGAGAAGGCCGAGAACAAGGACGGCTACAAGCACAAGCCGAGGAACGATGGCAAGTACCGGTCGAGGCGCGACCACAAGAGCAAGCACAAGAATAAGTACAAGGACGAGCGACGATCGAGGAAGAAGGAGAGCCGAGGCAAGGCCCGAGCGATGGTTGGAGCGAGCGACGTCGACTCCAGTTCCTCGTACTCCACCTCGAGCTCGAGCAGCAATGAAGATGAAGGTGACCGTTGCAAGAACAAGAAGTCGTCCAAGAACCTGAGCGGGCTGAGCTGCTTCGCGAGAGACGGATTCTGCACCATGGCACTGAGCTCCGACAGCAAGAAGAGCACACAGAGCGACTCGGACTCTGAATCCAACGACGAGGTGCGTGATGAACTTCCCTTCTTGCGCCAGGAGAATGAGAGGCTTGGCTCTTTGCTTGATAACCGTGATGACATGCTTAGAGAGGCCAAGAAAATGAGAAAAGAGCTTAGGGCTTCACTCGAGGATGCTAGGACTAGAGTGGCTGAGCTAGAGACACAGGTGCTTGATAGCAAGCTTGAGATTGACTCCCTTAAGGCTAGCCCTGTTGTTTCGGATGAGGTTGATTGTGCTGATTGCTCCATATTTCTTGCTGAGCTTGCTTTGTTTAAGGAGAAGCATGCCTCCAAGTGTGAGGAACTAGATGTGCTTAGGGTTGAAGTGGCTGAGCTTAAGTCTAGACCTGCATTGCTAGGTGCTTGCACTTCTTGCCCTGTTTTGCATGCTAAGATTGATGAGATGCATGCTTACACTAGTTCACTTGAGGCTAAATTGAAGGAACCCTTGAAAAATTTTGAACTTGCACATTATGTTGATCGTTTGCAGGATGAGAATGATGACTTGAGGAAGTTGATGGGTTGGTTGTCTGGTCATGAACCTTAGTTGAGGATGATGATCGAGGCATTTAAGAGGCAGGATGGTGAGGGACTTGGGGCAAACAAGGTTGGTGAGGGAAGTGGAGAGAATATCCCGAAGCCACCAAAAACCCACCACAAAAATGATTTCCCCCCAAAACCTAACCATCTTAGGAACCGACTAGACACAACCCCAGCTCCACCCGTGTTTCCTACACCCACAAATGATCTACAAAAGCCTATCAAGTTTGTGAGCACTTCGGGAAAGTGTTCTTTGGGAAAGAAAGTGAGAAGGCTAGTGAGGGGAAACCGGTGGAGGAGTTGAGTGGAGAGAAACCTAGTGAGCAGCCACATCCCAAGCCTAAGCCTAAGCTTGTGAGGTTCCATTGTGGCTATTATGGGAGAGATGGCCATAAGGATGAGTTTTGCTTCAAGAGGAAGCGAGAGGAGAGAATGGCAAAGGAATGGGCTAACAAGGACAAGTACCACCCTTCTGATGGTGTACTTGAGCCTTGTGTGCAGATGCCCAGGGCCAAGGCGAATGTGAGGACAGTTCGGGCTTGGGGAGAGCGGAAGGCTGTTGGAGGTGCTACTGCCCAGGTCACACCAGTCAGACCGGTGTGGAGCACCGGTCAGACCGGTGTAGGCCTGGATAGGCAGCGTTTTGGGTTTCATGCTCGTACAAGTGCAAGGGTTGTTTCTGGAGGTCGTGGTTCTGGTGGTTGGGCTGGAGAGTTTGCAGGTGGTCAGGTTGCTAGGCATTCTCCCCCTCGAGTTCACTACGGGGATGGGAGGAGTCGTAGCTTTGAGAAGGAGAGGAGGGACGGTCCACGGGTTCTCTTTCGTGGTTTTGGTCCTCCTCCAGGCAGAGAGGGGTGGTTCCCTCAGGGTGGTTACCGTGGTGGTGTTCGTGGAGGTAGCTTTGGTAGGAGAGATGCTTTGGTTGGTGCTAACCCCACTTTCGAGCAAATGGCTCGGCACTGGTTTTACTCTTTTGGTACTAACCCCGGTCGTTGAATCGTTTGTTCACTCACGTGCTCGTTTTTGAATTTCAGGTGGGAGACTTGAAGAACATTTGGTTGATTGACTCGGTTGCTCGAGGCATATGACCGGAGACAGGGGTGGTTCTCAAGTCTCGTCCTGGTGGTGACAAGGAGGTACATCACTTTTGGGGACAATGGGCGTGGGCGTGTGCTTTCAGAAGCTGAGATCAAAGTGAGTGACAAGATCACTCTGAGGTGTGTTGCTCTTGTTCAATCGCTGGGGTACAATTTGCTTTTTGTGTCCCAGTTGTTGGATGAGGGCTTTGAGGTGTTGTTTCGGCCAGGTGGTTCTCGGATTTTAGACTCTCGAGGGGACCTTGTTTGTATGGTCGTTCCTAAGGGTCAGGTGTTTCGTGCTGATTTTTCTCAGTCTTCGGGTGTGGAGCGTTGTTTCTTGGCTGGTTCTTCGAGTGAATTGTGGAAGTGGCATAGGAAGTTGGGTCACTTGAGCTTTGACCTTTTGTCTCGCTTGAGTAAACTCAATTTGGTCCGAGGATTGCCACGGTTGAGGCTTGAGAAAGAGTTGTTTTGTGCGCTGTGTAGGCATGCCAAGATGGTGGCCTCTTCTCACCCGCCTCTCACCGATGTGATGACTGAGCGTCCATGCGAGCTGCTCCATATGAACCTTGTTGGCCCAGCTCGTGTGCGATCTGCGGGTGGGAAGTGATATGTCCTGGTTGTGGTGGACGACTATTCTCGGTATGCGTGGGTATTCTTTCTCGAGGATAAGGGGGAGACGTTTGGTTTTGTTCGAGATCTAGTCTTGAGGTTGAGGAACGAGAGGCACGGAGATGCCATACGAGCTATCCGCTGTGATAATGGCTCGGAATTCAGGAACTCTTGTTTTGAAACCTTTTGCCATGACTTGGGTCTTGAGCACCAGTTTTTGAGTCCGTATACGCCTCCCTAGAATGGTGTTGTGGAAAGGAAGAACAGGACCTTGTGCGAGCTGGCTCGGACGATGCTTGATGAGCATAGGACTCCGAGGAGGTATTGGGCTGAGGCGGTGAATACCGTGTGCTATGTGTCGAACAGGATATACCTCAGAGTGCACAAGAAGAAGACATACTATGAGTTGATGCATGGTCACACACCCAAGGTGAGTCACTTCCATGTCTTTGGTTGCAAGTGTTTCATTCTGAAGAAAGGCAGGAAGTTGGATAAGTTTGAGGCTAGGTCTGTCGATGGCATTTTCTTTGGTTATGCATCTCATTCTAGAGCATATCGTGTGCTCAATTTTGAAACTAACCAAATCGTGGAGACTTGCGAAGTAACCTTCGACGAGACAGAGCCACGTAGTCAGCTTGTCTTTGAGTGTGCAGGTGATGATGAGTTTAGCGAGGAGATCTTTCAGGAGGAGGAGCATGAACATGGAGATGATGAAGATGGCGGTGCGGTGCCCCCGGCTGAACATGTACCCACTACTTCGACTACGATGATGGACGGACCTTCTACTACACCTACGACGACAAATCAAGAACGAGGAGAAGCTGATGTTGAGGGGGAGGTAGCATCGAGGCGAGAACCTCCCCGGCGAGTACAGATGGATCACCCAGCTTCGAGGATCATCGGCGACATGAATGAACGCACTACACGGTCGAGGGTTCGAAACAATTCCCATTTCGCTCATGCTGCATTTGTTGCTACTTTTGAGCCCAAAGACATTGGATACGCACTATCTGATCACAATTGGGTTAATTCAATGCATGAGGAGTTGGAGAACTTTGAGAGGAATCAGGTGTGGGAGTTTGTTGACCCTCCCCCAGGGTGTAAGCCGATTGGTACAAAGTGGGTGTGGAAAAACAAAGAGGGAGAGAAAGGTGAAGTGGTGAGGAACAAGTCGAGAATTGTTGCTCAGGGGTTCAGTCAGAAGGAGCGGATCGACTACGAGGAGACCTTTGCTCCCGTAGCCCGTTTGGAGGCGATTAGGATCCTTCTAGCTTTTTCCGTGGCTAAAGGGTTCAAGTTGCACCAAATGTATGTGAAGAGTGCTTTTCTGAATGGTGTGTTGGAGGAAGAAGTGTATGTGAGGCAGCCTCCGCGGTTTGAGAGTGAGAAGTACCCCCACCGGGTGTACAAGTTGAGGAAGGCGCTGTATGGGTGAGGACCATGTGTGGTTCGAGGACCGGTGGATGGTCGCTTCCTTGTGTGATTAGTGATTGACAACGTTGTGTGGACTGATTCTTGGCTAAGTATTGCAGGTGCAGGTTGCGGCTTGACTCGTGTTGGTGCAGGTGAAGAACAAGCGCGAAAGGTCGTCGCCGGTGAGGCCTCCAGGAGTGGAGAAGACAAGTAGGCTTCGTTCGAGGGACCCGGTGGCCAGCGGGGGTCAAGTGCGGGCCGCATGGTGGCATGAACAAGCAAGATGAAGTCGTGGACGGTTTCTTGGTTGAGCCTCAAAACTAAGGTCGAGCCGGGACTACGTGGGAGCCAAGTCATGAGTGGAGATTAGCGGAGGCTACACCGAGTTCGCGGGGTTTCCGGTGGTTCACCGAGAAAACCACCGGGTTCCTTGGTTGATCCACAAAGCCAAGACCGGAGAACCGAAGACGGAGGTGCAGGCGGCACCGGACCGGTCCCCGACCGGTGGGTCCGGCCGGTGGGGACCGGTCCGACCGGTGAGGAGCACCGGCCCGACCGGTGTGCGACGACGCGGTCCGAATCTTCGAAGCGGAGGACACGCGTCGCGATCGCATGGCTTGCGTCGAGGCTACGCAGGGTGCGGTCGCCGGGCATCCGTCCGATGGTGAAGACATCAAGAATTCCAAATCCGCCCTTGAGGGGCTTGTATCCCTAGTTAGTAGAGAAGGGCATTTTAGACATTCGGTTGCCTCCATATAACCCAAGAGGTGAGAGGATGGCAGCCAACTCTTGAAACCCTAGCTCATTAGTTTTCCTATTTTCCACCCATTTTCTCTAGGTTTTCCTTAGGACTAGCAAGAGAGCTTCACTGAGAGATCTTGTAGAGAGGGATGGATGATCGGGCGGCTTGCTAGACCTTGTACGAACCTTTGTTTCATGTATAGATGATTCGGCGTGGTTCCTCAAGGTTTGGATGTGTTTTCCCCGGTTGTTCTTGGTGGTGATTTTCGGAGCCCTCTTTTCGTGATTTCTTTGGGGTGTTTTCGGGGCTTTTCTCTTGGGGATTTGATGGGGGAAATTTGCGGGAACCCTTCGTGGTTCTTTGGGCTGTGATTCCCCTCCCAAATCCGTGAGTAAAGGTGCTCGATTTTGGGGTTTCTTGAGTTCTTGGGTTGGAAGTGCTCTTGGAAAGGATTTGCGATTTCGGGAGTTGTAGGAAGTTTGAGACCGTAATTTTTGGGGCATAATCTCTCCTTGGGGTATTCATCATCTCCTCAAAATTTCGTCTCAACACTCCAAGTGGTTTGGGAGATCCTTTGATCTAAAGTTTGGGGCGATTTCGCGGGCAGTTTTCTGGGCTGTCCCGGGTGATCCGGTCACCTGTGCCGGGTGACCCGAAGGTGGTAGGTTGATCCGGCCACTTGTGCTCGAGTGACCCGGTGCGGCTCTGTAAGGCTCAGGGTGACCCGGTCACTTGTGCCGGTTGACCCGGTAGGTCTCAGCCTTCTTCGTTGATTGCTCATGTTCTTTCCCGTTTGCTTCCGCCTTGCTTCCTAGCCTTTCAAGCTTTGTTCCTAAGGTATCAAGGGAGGTTTGTGTGTGCTTCCGCGTATTTGTGTGTGACTCGGAGTTGCGATTGGGATATAGGCCGAGTTCTTCTGAGAAAGAATTTTTAGCGGCTCCCATTCACTCCCCCCCTCTGGTTCGCCTTATCGGTCCTTCAATGGGTTGAAGCAGGCGCCTAGAGCTTGGTATGGTAGGTTGAGGGGGTTCTTGTTTGAGAGAGGTTTTGAGATGGGGAAGGTCGATCAGACCTTGTTTTTGCTGAGGCAGGGCAGAGATATCCTGATTGTGCAGGTGTACGTGGATGATATTGTCTTTGGTGGCTCGTCTAACTCTCTTGTTGCAAGGTTTGCGAGATGATATGAGCGGGGAATTTGAGATGAGCATGATGGGTGAGTTGCGGTTCTTCCTCGGGCTACAAATCAAACAATCAAAGGAAGGAACATTTGTGCACCGGAGCTAAGTACACCAAGGACATTGTGCGGAAGTTCAAGATGGAGGACTCCAAGGCTATGACGACGCCGATGAGTACGACTACAGCTCTTGATGCGGACGAGGAAGGTGAACACGTGGACCAGAAGGAGTACCGGAGCATGATCGGGTCACTCTACTTGACGGCGACGAGGCCGGACATACAATTCTCGGTGTGTCTGTGCGCTTGTTTTCAAGCGTCTCCGAGGACTTCGCATCGGCAAGCGGTGAAGCAAATTTTTAGGTACTTGCGTCACACTCGCGACTTCAACCTTTGGTACTCCGCGTCCTCTTCTTTGGCGCTTCATGGTTTTTCAGACGCGGATTTTACCGGGTGTCGGTTGGATAGGAAGTCCACTTCTGGGACTTGCCAGTTTTTGGGTTCTTCTTTGGTGTCTTGGTCTTCCCGCAAACAGTCGAGTGTTGCTCAATCGACTATCGAGGCCGAGTCTGTTGCCGCTGCTAGTTGTTGCTCTCAGCTCCTTTGGATTTCATACACCATGAGTGACTTTGGTGAGGAGTATACCCATGTCCCACTTCAATGTGATAGCACCAGTGTCATAAGCGTTGCAAAGAACCCAGTGCTCCATTCCAAAACCAAGCACATAAAAGTGAGGTATCATTTTCTGAGAGACAACGTAGAGAAAGAAAAGATAGCTTTGATCCATGTACCCACACATGACCAACTCGCCGATATTTTCACCAAACCCCTAGATCAAGCAACTTTCACTCATTTGGAAGGACCGATTAGGCGACCAGAGAGGGGGGGAGTGAATGGGAGCCGATAAAAATTATTCCCGAAGGATGAACTCGGCCTATGCCCCAAATCCACAAACAAAGATTCCAACACGAGCTTGCCAAGGTCGCGTAGTCACAAAGGACCTACCAACCCTAGGAACAAGTCCCAAACTAATCCAACGCGGAAGCACAACTCAAAAAGCAAGGGACATAGGCAATCTGGAAAGCACCAGGCGGACCGTCCGCAGTGTCCGGGCGGACTGTCCGCGAGGAGGGCGCGGACTGTCCGCGAGGAGGGCACGGACCGTCCGAAATTGCTACCCGAACCTCCAGTACTGCACCGAGAGAAACGGACCATCCGTGATGGACCCGCGGACCGTCCGCCTCGTCACGGACCGTCCGACACTCTAGTACGGACCGTCCGCAAACTTCATGCACCAAAAACCCACCGACAAAATGAATCAAAAGAGAGGCGCTCAAGAACCCGCAAGAACACGAAGAGAAACGTGGGGCCGTCGAGGCACCTCGCGGACGGTCCGCGTTGACCTCGCGGACAGTCCGCGGCTACCTCGCGGACGGTCAGCGATGACCTCGCGGACGGTCCACCAGGTGCGAATCAGCACAGCCGAGGAACACGAGAAACAACCTCAAACTTCAATCGATAGATCTCCCAAACCACAAGGAGTCTTGAGACGAAATTTTGGTGAGAAGATGAACACCCCAAGGAGAGGTTATGCACCAAAAATTACAGCCTCAAACATCCTACAACTCCCGGAATCGCAAATCCTTGCCAAGAACACTATGACCTAGGGTTCATCCAAAAGTCAACGAATCGAAGGCCAAATCCGGCGTTTGAGGGGTCAAGATCATCCACAAAGAGGCACAAAGCACTCACCCATGATCCCCTCAAAGAAATCCGGAGAGAAACCCACTCAAATCCGCGGAATCACACCGAGAACAAAGGCACCAAAAACAAGCACGAAAAAGACCACGAAAAACACAACTCCGAATCTTCTTTACAAACCAGGAAAGATTCATAAGGTCTAGCATGCCGCCCTAGCATCCATCCCTCTCAACAAATCTCTCATGAAGCTCTCATGCTAGCCTAGAGAAAATGGAGAAGAAAATAGCTACGAAAATGAGAAATGGGAGGGGGGAATTGAAACCCTAAATCGCGGAGAGAGAGAGAGCCACTCACACACCCTCATGGCTTATATATCGGGTCCCGCCGGAGTGGTAAATGACTCGACTACCCCTAACTTAACTACTGGCGATACAACCCACACAGGGGCATTTAGGTAATGCTTGTGGGTCTTGCCATCAGACAGCCACGCCTTTGCCGCACCCCGCGTCCTCCTGACGCAAGCCATGCGATCCCACCGCGTGTCCTCCGCCTCGAAGCTTCCCGACACGCCCGGATCCCGTCTCCGTCGTGTTGGGCCCTCGGACTTGGTTTTGAGGCCCAAACCAAGAAACCGTCCTCCGATGGTTTTGTGGGCAAACCACCAAACCCCGCGTGCTCGGTCCGGCCTCCCGCTAAACCACTTGACTCGACCGCCACCGTGCACCGCTTGATTGTCCATGACTTCGTCTTGCTCGTGTCGCCACCATGTGGCCCGCACCCGCCCCGCCGTCCACCGGTCCCTTGAACCGAGCCTACTTGTCTCTCCATCTCCCGGAGGCCCCTCAAGGCTGAAGACCTTTCGCGCCCGTTCTTCACCTGCAACAACACGAACTAGGCCGCAGCCTACACCTACGCACTAAGCCAAGAGTCAGTCCAACACCCGTTGTCAATCACTTGTCACTGAGGAGCGGTTATCCATCGACCACTGGGACGCTCTTGGTCCTCAATCTCCCCTTTGATGAGTGCATTGACAACACACAACGCGAAATGAAATTCAGAGAATGAAAGAAAGGAAGAAGAAAGAAAAACAAAGAAGCTCAACTCATGACCAAAACCAAAGAAAGGAAAAGAAAGGTCACAAGCCAAGCAAAGCACAAACTCCACACTGAAAACAGCAAGAAAGCTCCCCCTGAACAAATGCAAGCTCCCCTTGAACATGTGGATGCAAACTTCCAAATTTTAGCTCACCTCTTCTGAATTTTCAATAAGCTCACCTCTTCTCCCCATTGTTGACAATGTATGAATCAAGGTGAAAATGCAGAAGTGCAAAACAAAGCATAGAAACATCTACATGAGCTTCTCAAATAGGCCAAATCTAGTGTCAAAGACTAAAAATGAGACAAAGATCACACATATGAATCATAGCATAGTCAAAGCATTGCCACAAGGAATATATGAAAATAAAAGCATGTGACAAAGCCAAAATTTTCAGATTTAAGCAATTTTACCAAAAGAAGGCTCGCTTCACATGTAAAAGCCTATCCATGTCACACTTGAGCCACAAACATGCATACCATTCAAAGACATACAAGGATATCAAATTCTCAGCAAAAGATCATGGCAAACACCCATAAAGCAAAGCATGTCATGTAAAAGCTCATGAGCCATGTGTCCACTTCGAGGAGACTTCTCCACTGGTGAACATCATGCAACATGTTTTGCACCCATATGTGAAAGATAAGACATTTTAAGCATAGACATGATGGATGGAGCATTTTTCAAGCATTACACACTTCTTTTGAAGATTAATTCATTTCGTGGTACATGAAGTGCCTTTGCGGCAAAAAGAAGCTTATGCTCCCCCATGAATGCAACATAGGCTAAACATTCACAATGATATTCGGCCTTTGGCCCAAGTGCAAGAAAAAGGCATCCAAGCACAATCTAAGCATAGAAAGCACATTTAGACCAAAACGTGACATGGATACACTACTACACATGAGTGGAGCACATTTCACCAAAAATTAGTCAAGATTAGCATTTATTTCAAAAGGGGCTATCTCACCACACATATATCTCAAATATTTCAAGAGCATAGCCTCACATCACCATTTCTCCACACATATGACCAATATCTCACAAATAGCCAAAGAAACTCACATAAGGCATATGAAAGAAGCTCATCATCCTAAAATGCAATATGATACAAATGCAACATGATATATGACAAGATGGCTATCCTACCATGGTTTGTACATCAAGCAAAACATGTATATACATCAAAGTAAAACATGGTATGATACATATGGTACAAGAAAAACCCCAAGAATCAACTAGAAAGGGCAACAAACCCCAAGTTCCCCCCGCAAGCGCACAAATGTAGCTTGGCCGAGAGGCTTTGTGAAAATGTCGGCAAGCTGATCTTGGGTAGGGACATGGCTCAACACAACGGTTCCTTTTTCCACATTGTCCCTCAAGAAATGATACCTCACTTCTATGTGTTTGGTTCTGGAGTGAAGCACTGGGTTTTTGTCTACGCTTATGGCACTGGTGCTATCACAAAGAAGTGGGATCTGGGTGCACTCCTCACCAAAGTCTCTCAAGGTGTATGAGATCCACAACAGCTGGGAACAACAACTCGCGGCTGCAACATACTCCGCCTCGGTGGTAGACTGAGCTACACTAGACTGCTTGCGGGAAGACCATGAAACCAACGAAGATCCAAGAAACTGGAAAGTACCAGAAGTAGACTTTCTCTCGACTCGACAACCAGCAAAATCCGCATTGGAAAAACCATGAAGAGAGAGAGTCGAGGAGGAAGAATACCAAAGGCCAAGACCAGGGGCAGACTGTAGGTACCTGAAAATCCTCTTGACGGCATGTCGATGTGATTTCCTCGGCGAAGCCTGAAAACGAGCGCACAGACACACACTGAACTGTATGTCTGGCCTCGTCGCCGTCAGGTAGAGGAGGGAGCCGATCATGCTTCTGTACTCCCGCTGGTCCACTGGTTCTCCGTCCTCGTCCGCATCCAAAGTGGCCGTACTCCCCATGGGAGTCGTCATCGGCTTCACATCTTGCATCTGGAACTTCCTCAGCATGTCTTTCGTGTACTTGGTCTGGTGCACAAAAGTTTCGTCCTTCACTTGCTTGATCTGCAACCCGAGAAAGTACTGCAACTCGCCCATCATGCTCATCTCGAACTCCCTGCTCATCTCATCTGCAAACTTGGCAACAAGGTTATGTGACGAGCCACCAAAGACAATATCATCCACGTATATCTGAATAATCAACAAGTCATTTCCATGCTTGAGGAGAAATAAGGTCCTATCCACGGTACCCATCACAAACCCTCTGCTCAACAGAAAACCTCTCAATCTCCCATACCAAGCACGGGGCGCCTGTTTCAAGCCATACAGAGCCCTTTTCAACCTGTACACCCTGTGTGGGTACAACTCGCTCTCAAACCCAGGTGGCTGCTTCACATACACCTCCTCCTCTATGACCCCATTCAGAAAGGCACTCTTCACATACATCTGAAACAACTTGAACCCTTTAGCCACGACAAACGCTAGAAGGATCCGAATTGCCTCAAGATGGGCCACAGGAGCAAAGGTCTCCTCATAGTCGATCCCCTCTTTCTGACTAAACCCCTGAGCAACAAGTCTGGACTTGTTCCTCACAACCATCCCATTCTCACCCTCTTTGTTCTTCCAAACCCACTTGGTTCCTATGGGATGGCAATTTGGAGGTGGTTCAACTAACTCCCACACCTGGTTCCTCTGAAAGTTTTCCAACTCCTCATGCATAGAATTGACCCAGTTTGCATCAGATAAAGCGTGTCCAATGTCCTTGGGCTCAAAGGTGGCAACAAAAGCAGCATGAGCAAAATGAGAGGAATTCCTGGACCTTGACCGTGTAGTACGTCCGTTCATGTCCCCAATGATCTTCGACAAGGGATGCACTTCTTGAATCTGCCGGGGAGCCTCACGCCTCGAGACTACCTCCCCCTCAACTTCAGCTTCTCTCGCCTGGTCCTCTTGTCGCACCGTCGTTGTCCATGAAGTAGACGGTCCACGCTCTGTAGTAGTCGTAGGGGAAGTAGTGGATACACACTCAGCTTCAGGTGCATGGTTCTCTCCATCATCATCTCCAGCTTCATCCTTCTCCTCTTCAAAGAGGTCCTCGGCCATCTCCTCATCACCTGCACATTCAAAGCCAAGAGAGGTACATGGCATTGTCTCGTCGAAGGTTACCTCGCAAGTCTCCATGATTTTGTTAGTCTCAAGGTTAAGCACCCTATAGGCTCTAGAGTGGTTAGCATATCCAAAGAAAATACCATCACTAGACCTAGCCTCAAACTTGTCGAGTTTTCCCTTCTTAAGAATAAAGCACTTGCAGCCAAAAACTCGGAAATGACTCACCTTGGGTGCCCGACCATGCATAAGCTCATAACAGGTCTTCTTCTTGAAAGTTCGCAATAAAATCCTGTTGGAAACATGACAAGTCGTATTGACCGCCTCAGCCCAATACCTCCTAGGAGTCCTGTGCTCATCGAGCATCGTCCTAGCCATCTCACAAAGAGTCCGATTTTTCCTTCCCACAACTCCATTTTGAGGGGGCACATAAGGGGTCGAATACTGATGTTCAAGGCCTAGATCACGACAGAAGGCATCAAAACGAGAGTTCTTGAACTCTGAGCCATTATCACTGCGGATAGCTCGGATGGCATTCCCATGCCTCTCGTTTCTCAACCTCAAGATCAGATATCGAACAAAACCAAATGTCTCACTCTTGTCTTCCAAGAAAAACACCCAGGCATAGCGAGAGTAATCGTCCACCACAACAAGGACATACCACTTCCCACCCACCGAGCGAACTCGAGCTGGCCCAACAAGGTCCATATGTAACAGCTCTGTCGGACGCTCGGTCATGACATCGGTCAGGGGTGGATGGGGAGTGGCTACCATCTTGCCATGCCTACACGGAGCACAAACCAAATCCTTTTCAAGCTTCCACCTCGGCAATCCTCGGACAAGGTGAAGACCACTTAAGCGGGAAACCAAATCAAAGCTCAAGTGTCCCAACCGCCTATGCCATTTCCACAAATCAAAAGAGGGACCAGCCATCAAGCAGCGAGCAGGACCCAAAGAACGAGAGAAATCAGCCCTAAAAATCTGACCCTCGGGGATGATCATACAGACAAGATCACCTCGAGAATCCAGCAAATGAGACTCGCCAGACTTGAAACGCACCTCAAAACCCTCATCAAGCAACTGAGAAACCGAAAGCAAATTGAAACCCAAAGACTTCACAAGAGCAACTCTCTTCAACGTTACCTTGTCACTCACATGCACAACACCCTCAGAAATCACCCTTCCTCGTCCATTGTCCCCAAATGTGATGTACATCTTTTCCTTCACTGGGGTGAGGCTGGAGAACCACTTCTTGTCTCCGGTCATGAGTCGGGAACATCAGGAGTCAATCAACCAAATGTTCTCCAAGACTCCTGCCTGTAGTCAGAAACAAGAACGAGATTGAGCTAGCGACTCGACACTGGGGTTAGCACAAAGAAAGTTAAACCAGTGTCGAGCCATCTGCTCAAAAGAGGGGTTAGCAAACATCATTCCCTTGCCACCAAACTTCCCATGTCCCATGGGAGGAGTACGAGCACCACGAGGGGGGAAACGTGGTCTGTAGTTCCTCTGGAACCCAAAGCTGCGATCATCTCCCCTAAACCTGTATTGAGGACGAGTAGGGGGACGTCCAGCAAAACCACCACGAGCCCGACCAAACCTCTCACCAGCACGCACACCATCATCTCTCCTAACAAACCTACCACCCTGAGCTCCAACTCTACCAACACTCTTTACACTTCCCACACCCCGTGGAATACCATGGGACTGGCGATACCTGTCCTGTTTTGCTTGCTCCCTAGCAAGCCTCTCATCCCTCTTCCTCTTATAGCAAAACTCTGCTAGGTGTCTCTCCTTGCCACAATACACACACCTGAAGGGGATGGGTTTTGGTTTTGGCTCTGGCTTCTCTTCAGGCTTCTCACCCTTCTCACTCGCAAACTTCACCGGTTTCTGGAAGTCATTTGTCTTAGGTGGGAATTTGGGTGGATCTTGGGTTGTGTCAAGCTTGTTGCAAAGGTGGTTGGGCTTTGGTGTGAAAGTGTTCTTGGGTGCCTTTGGAAGTGGGACTTGGATGTCTCCAATCACCTCAAACTCGGGGTTAGACTCAACACACTTCTCATACAAACTCTCCCCACTGTTCTCTCCCACTTTCTCACCCAACTTCTCAAATCCCAAACCACGACCATCCGCTCTCTTGAACTCCTCAATCATGATTTTCAACTGAGGTTCCTGCCCAGACAACCAACCCAACACCTTCCTCAAATAGTCATTCTCCTCATAGATGACATCCAAACGGGGAGTAAGTTCAAGATTGCGCAAAGTAACTTCATCACAGCTAGAGCATGCATTTGCAACGGGAGATTTCAAAGATGCTTCCAACGAACTAATGGTAGAACGAGCATCAACAAGCTTAGCATGCATAGTAGGACATGATTTACAAGCACCAAGCAAAGTGGGTCTAGCCTTAAGCTCATCATACTCAGTCCTAAGAGCATCTAGTTTAGCCAAAGTGGAAGCATTCTTCTCATTAAGCAACTTGATCTCATTCAACCATGCATCACACTCAAGACATTCAACATCATCAGGAGTAGTAGGAGCAAGTTTCAAAGAGTCATTCTCAAGTTTCAATTCAAGCAATTTGGACTCTAACTCTCCTACTTTCTCACTAGCATTCTCAAGTTGAGCCCTAAGATCTTTCCTCATCTTCTTAGCATCTCTCAACACACTATCACGGTTGTCAATCGGGACATTCAACCTAGTGATCTCGGCAAGCAAAGAGTCGGGGTCACGATTTACCTCATCCTCCGAGTCGGAGTCGCTGTCTTCCTTGTCGCTCTTCTTGCTGCTCGAGCTATGGGCCATGCCACAAAAGCCTTCAAGCGCCACACAGCTCAATCCACTGAGGTTCCGGCTTGCACTCTTCTTGCCCTTGCGCCTCCCGACATCTTCATCTTCACTGCTTGAGCTTGACTGCGCATCGCTTGAGCTTGAGTCGACGTCGCTTGCACCGGCCACCATAGCTCTTGCCTTGTCCTTCTTGTAGCCGCCCTTGCTCGGTCGCCGCTTGTCCTTGTCCTTACTCTTGGACTTGCCGAAGTGCTTGCCCTTGGAGGAGTACTTGTCTTCACGCCTCGGGTGAGCCTTGTACTCGTTCATCTTGTACTTGTTCTCCTCCGCTTCCGGGCACTCGGCGATGAAGTGGCCACGCTTGCCACACTTGTAGCACGTCCCTGAGCTCCGCCTTGCACTCCTCCGACTCTCATGTAGTCAATCAAACCTTCTTGAGAGCAAGGCCAGCTCCTCCTCGCCCAGCACATCAAACTCCTCATCTGGAATGGACATAAGAGAAGACAAGGAAAACTGTCGACAGGAAGGGTTAGATTTGCCCTTTGATCTGCCCACAAGAGCAAGACTATGGTCAGTCGAGCCCTCATGCTTGGATTGCAACTTCCTGTCAACCTCAGCCTACTTGAGCTTAGAAAAGAGGTCATCCAACTCAATAGTCAAATACTACCCAGACTCCTTGATGGTCTCAACCTTAGCACCCCAAACGTTTGGATCCAAGACATGCAAGAGCTTCAAAGCCTGATCATGCTCGGTGTAAGGAAAATCCTCAACATTAGCCTTCATGTTGTTCAAGATGGCGGTGAACCTTTGAAACATCGCATCGATGTCCTCACCGGGAAGTTGAGTGAAGTTCTCATATTGCATCCGGTAAGAGACAAAGAGGCGAGCCTTCACATGGTTATCACCACCGTGAGAAACCAACAACTTTTCCCAAATTTGCCAAGCAAGATTCAAATGGCGAACACGCTCAAATTCAGGATCACACAAGCTCCGGACCAAGTGATCAACGGCTTTTGCATTTGCCTCATACTTGTCCTTAGCACCGGCATCGGTCACCATAAGAGTATGGATGTTGACCGGAATAGCATAGGTCTTGTCAAGCACAATGAAATCCAATAACTTGCCACGAAGAAAGATCATCATACGAGCCGCCCACTTGTGGTAACCCTTGCCATCGAACTGCGGCGGACCGCCCCGCTCAACATACGCCATCTTAGGATTCAAGACTTGTCAAAGTCGCAAAGAATCCGGCACCAAGCTCTGATACCAATTGAAAGACCGATTAGGCGACCAGAGAGGGGGGGGGAGTGAATGGGAGCCGATAAAAATTCTTCCCGAAGGATGAACTCGGCCTATGCCCCAAATCCACAAAGATTCCAACACGAGCTTGCCAAGGTCGCGTAGTCACAAAGGACCTACCAACCCTAGGAACAAGTCCCAAACCAATCCAACACGGAAGCACAACTCAAAAAGTAAGGGACTTAGGCAATCTGGAAAGCACCAGGCGGACCGTCCGCAAGTGTCCGGCGGACCGTCCGCGAGGAGGGTGCGGATCGTCCGCGAGGAGGGCACAGACCGTTCGAAATTGCTACCCGAACCTCCCGCATCGCACCGAGAAAACAGACCGTCCGTGATGGACCCGCAGACCGTCCGCCTCGTCATGGACCGTCCGACACTCTAGTACGGACCGTCCGCAAACTTCATGCACCAAAAACCCACCGACAAAATGAATCGAAAGAGAGGCGCTCAAGAACCCGCAAGAACACGAAGATCAGCTGGGCTGTCAGGCACCTCGCGGACGGTCCGCGTTGACCTCGCGGACCGTCCGCAGCTACCTCGCGGACGGTCAGCGGTGACCTCGCGGACGGTCCACCAGGTGCGAATCAGCACAGCCGAGGAACACGAGAAACAACCTCAAACTTCAATCGATGGATCTCCAAAACCACAAGGAGTCTTGAGACGAAATTTTGGTGAGATGATGAACACCCCAAGGAGAGGTTATGCACCAAAAATTACAGCCTAAAACATCCTACAACTCTCGGAATCGCAAATCCTTGCCAAGAACACTATGACCTAGGGTTCATCTAAAAGTCAATGAATCGAAGGACAAATCCGGCGTTTGAGGGGTCAAGATCATCCACAAAGAGGCACAAAGCACTCACCCAAGAACCCCTCAAAGAAATTCGGAGAGAAACCCACTCAAATCCGCGGAATCACACCGATAACAAAGGCACCAAAAACAAGCACGAAAAAGACCACGAAAAACACAACTCCGAATCTTCTATACAAACCAGGAAAGATTCACAAGGTCTAGCATGCCGCCCTAGCATCCATCCCTCTCAACAAATCTCTCATGAAGCTCTCATGCTAGCCTAGAGAAAATGGAGAAGAAAATAGCTACGAAAATGAGAAATGGGAGGGGGGAAATGAAACCCTAAATCGCGGAGAGAGAGAGAGCCACTCACACACTGAAACGACCCGAATTTCCGCGAACGGAAACCCGACTCTCTGCACCTCCGTGATAGTCCCAGGATGAGGCTATCACGTGCAATCCCTGTCTCAAGTGGTACAAATCCATACAACACGGGGATAAAAGAAGAATTACATAATATTATTATTATTACAACATCAGAGTACAACCCTTCGGCACAAGCCGGGTACAAGTCCAACGGGACTGAATCAAGAAAGGTAAAACACCTACGCAGCGGATCTACATAAGCGAAGCGTCTCCAACTCCACAGGCAAACTCGAGCATAGGACCAGCTCCAGTCTTCACACCTTCGTCACAGAAGTTGTAGTCGTAGACGGTCACCGAGTCTGAAATGCCAGCATCTACCCGATAAGCGGGTAGGTCATGTCAGCTTCCCAACAAAGAGCAAAAGCGGTGGTTGAATCTAGTATGCATGGATAAAACCTATATTGGGCTGTAGAAAGTTATGCATGCAGCAACGCGGTAGCAACAATCAAGGTATGCAGAATATGCAGCGAGGTCCACACCTCCGGGAGGTCCACACCCTCGAGGTCCACACCTCTGAGGTCCACACCTCCGGGGTCCGCACCCCTCAACAAGGATGTCCACACCAAAGCACTGAATCACAACCACGATCCAGCTCCCAACTCTCATCTGCGATGTGGGGCCCACCTGCTCCTATCCCCACATCTCAACGGCCTCAGGCCGGGCTCACTCACTCGGGGGAGAGAAGAAGCACAAGAAAAGAGTCTAGCCAGGTGAGAGATCGAGGACTGTCCATAACCGGTGGACACGGACTATAGCTATAGGTTTAACACTGCGGGAGGTTGTACAACTGTACCCGCCCGAATAGAGCCCGGATGGTAGCGAACCACCCGAAACCCTACCATACGGCTGGAGTCCAAGTAAGTGGATAGTACCCTCCTGCGTCTTCGAGTCTGGCGCAGCCTCCGCGGTAGAGCTCATACTGCCCGCAAGAGGTCCCTCGAAGCTGTGGAACCCTTCCCCGGCCTCGCCGGGGCGAAGTCTTCTAAGGAGGAAAGCCGTCTCCCGACACGATCACACCGATCCGCCTACAGGAGGGATGCTATCCACTACGAGTCTCACCCCGCACCCCCGCCCAATACAAGGCGGGCGGTTTGTACGGTAAAAGTCCACTGAAGCAAGGTCAACTGACGATCGGTCCTTAAGGGCCAAGAGCAAGCACTCACCATCTCCATCCCGTCCGACACGCCGCTCGGGCGAGAGGCCAGATCGCATCTCCCCGAGGTAGGCGTTCAGTAACCAAACGGCTCGCTCGCGCCAGTAACACATCAAGGAAGAACACACCCAGAACTCACGCTAGAACACACCGAGATTTCCCACATCTCAGTCCAAACCCAGAGAACCATCAATAATCAAGCAACAAAAGTATGGATAGTTGGTATATGGGACTAGCTAGGGGTCTGTAGCTAGTCCCGAGGTAGGTAAAGCAAGGAGTCAGGATATATCAAATAACAAGGCAAGGCTAATCAAATGGCTATGCAATCCATCAAATCAAGTAACATAAATATAGCACTAGAAACTAATAGCATGCATGGGTTCTACATGGTTGGGAGTGACATGACACCTGCGCGGTAGTCGTCGTAGAGTAGTAGAGGTTGAGCGTCCTCTCGGGCAAAGTCGGGGTAGTCGCGTCTCCTCAGACATCGCAGCTCGGGTCTTCAACGAGAATACAAGCCTACACGAGATGTGACGTGGAAATAAATAACGAGCATTCATCTAATGCAAAAACATCAATAAGAACCAATTTGGAAGATCCGAATAAACTCCAGAGTAAATACAAGCAGCACTGGTTTAATTATTAAAAATAGAGCAATTGATTTAAAAACAAAAGTAGTTTAAGCAACTAGTTTTTATATACTAGTAGACATGGTAGGGTCAAGAGTTAGTTCAAAGATAGTTTACGGGTCTTACGGCTAAGATCTTAGGTAAACAAGCCTGCAAGCAGGAAAGCGGAGAGGCTGAGATCAAGCACTTGCTAGGTTTTAGCTCTTGGATAAACAAAGCGGTAGCGCGAAGGGTGATGAAAGCAGAACGAAGCAGAGAAAACCAGAAAAGGCATTATCGTGCCAAGATATGCGGCGACAGCTCAGACGGGATGAAAGGATCATCTTGTGGCTGACATCGGGTGGTGATGTGACAGGGCATGCTTAAGGGCGCTACGAGGCATGTACTGATGATGCGGCACCGTCCATGGCAAGGAAGCTCGGTTGCAGCTCGGGGTTGCCGTTCGTGAAGCAGTGGCCTCTGCTCACGTCACGGCCATCCATCACGGGCGACATCCTGGCTTCAAGCACACGACACGGTACGCGCTTCACAACACGAAGCCAAGTAGAGCGAGAGTGGATATGCGTGAAGCAGCAAAGAGGGAAGGGAAAGGTGTAGAAGAGGTAGGCGATGAGATAATGGGGTAGGATTCCTGTCCGCGGCACGCCAAAGGTTAGTTGCGGGGCTCCGACGTCCCAAACCCACATTAGCACAGTGGCGGGCAGCGGCCACGAATTCTACTCCAAGAACGCGAGGCGAAAAAGGGGCTCGGTTCAAGGGCAAGAGCGGGTAAGGATAGGGTAGCGGTGAGCGTCTCAAAATTATGAAACCAACGCAAGTGGTTTCATAATTTTCGAGCTCCGGATAAATAGCTATGAATTTTTGAAGGAAAGGGGATTTATGAAACATTTCTTAAAACCTTTTACAAATCAGAGAATAATTTTATCAAAATATTGCTGACGTCAGCATGACGTCAGCGGTCAGCAGGTTTAGTGGGCCGAAGCCCACGAGGTCTTACGCGGGAAAGTCCAGGTTTGCACCCTAAACTCTTCTAAGCTCATCTGGGTCCCTGGATCTGGGATCCTTTGCGGTTTCGTGAGGCGGTGCGCGTGTGGCCTAGCGCGTGGCTCCACTCTTACCTCAGGAAAAAAAGGGTGCCCACAAGGTGTTCGGTAAAATGCTAGAAAGGGGACGGCGACGCAGCAAAGGCTGGCCGGTGTCGGGATCTAGCTGCTGCGGCTGCGCGCGCACCTGCAGGGAGAGAACATCACAGCGCGAAGGCTGAGCCACAGATTGACGGCACGTGCGGGCTCAACGTCGGCAGGCCGGTCACAGCGCCGGCGTGAGCGGTGGTGCGAAACAGAGCGCGGCGGAACGGGTTCAGGTGAGGTAATGGCCTGCGGCCTGCCGACGCGTGCTGGGGCGCACGGCGGCGGAATGAAGACGGGACCCTGCAGGAAAACAGCGGCGCGAAGGCCGGGCAAGGGTTGGTGCAAGAAAGAGGAAGAAACGTGTGCTGCACTCATTCGTGCAAAACATCGAACACGTGGAGGGCACACGCATATCATCGAACACTTAGAGGGCGAGATAGGTGCTTGGAAGGGTGGCTCACCGAGACCTCGAAGCTGGTGCTCGGGCATAACAAAGAACGGGTGATGGGCATTGAACGAAGGGAGCGGTGTCTTGGTCCGGATGAAGACGTTCCCGACGGCGGCAACGACACGGGTCGGGGGTGACGGCGTTCTCGGCGAGAGCGGCATCCGGCTCCCTTCAATCTTCTCCCCTAGGCGGTGACGGTCCACGGTGGCGTGGCTTGCTATGGCCATCCGAGCAATTCGACGACAAGTGCGACATGGAAGAAGGTCGCGGCTTGGCCGACACAAAGTGTCGAGCACCTGGTGTGCGTGGCCTTGGTCGGGGATAGAAGGCCGCAACTGGAAGGTGGGCAGCACAGCTAGGTTGGACCCTGCAAGGAACGTACACGGCACGAAGGCCGGCTTCAGGAACAGAAGAAGGGCGGCAACAGCATCATTCCGCGGTACAGGCATTTCATCAAAAAGGTTGTGGGCAGGTCCGGGCTCGCGGATTTGGACATGCCAACAACGGTCTTAGGTAACCCAGGATACACTGGAGTAAGCACGGCTCGAAGGCCGGCGGCACAGGCAGACAAGATAGTGTAATAGGTGGGTCTTTGATTTGTTCCAGCATTTCAACGAACAGTTGGTATGCAAGGGCGAGGCTTGGATGTGTGCTCACCGTGGGGCATGTCAAAGGTGCAACGGTGCGGGGAAGAGTTCGAGGACGTTCCGAGATGAAGCGACCGGCCGGAGATCGTGGTTCGGGGCGTCGACGGCGTGGTTCACTTGGAGGCGCGCGTCACGGTTCACGGGCTTGAGAACGCGATCCCGGCGGCGCGCGGTGTTCTTCGTCCTCCCGGTGCTTGGCGTCGGCGCGGTGACGGGTTTCTCGGTTGCCGCCCGTGGCGTTCGGGTACCGGGCCGACGAGGACGCGGCGCTTCGGTCCCTCGGCGTCGGCTTGCGACGCTCAACGGCGCCGGCTCGGTGACGGTGCGGATGTGGCCGGTGGCGGGTCTTTTGCTCGGCGTCGACGGCATACCGCTCCCGGCGGCGCTTCGGACCGGCGACGACGTGGCGGCGGTGTCCTCGGCGTGTCGCGGTCCACGGCGCTCCGCGGCTCTAGCTTGGCGCCTCCTGCGGTTCACGGGTCGCTCGGGCCTCAGCTTCGGAACAGCGGCGATGGCTCCTCGACGCGGTGTCGATGGCAAGGTTGAGCAGGCGCGCGGCACAACTCGAGGTGGACGCCGTCTCCTTCGCCTCGGCGGTGATGACCCGCCCGGCGGGACGCAGAGGCCCCCGACCTCCGGCCCGCGGCGATGCGGAAGGGGAGAATCCCCAAGGGGTAGGCTGCAGAGGGGTGGCGGCGGCCTTGGGGAAGAGACCGAGCGGCCTTATAGGGGCGGCGGCGGATGCGGCGCGAGGGGCCGATTTTGCCCCGCGGCCATCCAGGGCGCGCGAGCCATGGTGGCGACGTGGTCGCAATCGAGCGGCCCACACCTAGGGTTGCGGGGGGGTGCGGCTCAAGGGTAGATGGGACTTTTCCCTAGGCGGAGCGCACGAGGCCGGGGGCCGGGGCGCCCGCGCGGTTTGGCGTGCGTGCCGGCGCGCGCGCCGGCCGTCCCATCACGAGTCGCACGCCGCGCGCATGCGTGGGGGGGGCTCGGTACCAAAGAAGGAGGAAGAAGGGTCAACGGGGTTGGCCGACGCGCGGACCCCGCCCGGCGGCCGAGAGAGAAAAGCGGGAAGGGTTGTTGGGCTAGGCCGGGCCGCGAGGCCGGGTCGCCGTTTGGGTTTCCGGTTCACACACTTAGAGATCAGGGGCCTTCGGTAGACCTTCGACGAAAGGAAGCGGCCCAAGTTAGCAGTTAGCTTTTGCAAATAGTTTTGAATATGGATTTCATTATAGTTTGAATATAGTTTGAAGTTGAATCACTTTCAAATTCAAACTCCACACCATTGAACACCAAATAAAATCCTCGAAATCCAACTCACATTTTTACCATAGTTTGAAAATAATTTGAATGTGGTTTTATTTTATATGGAATTTTGAGATGAGAGGCTAGCAAATTGGGATAAAATTTGGTAGCACACAAGTTCAAACAAAAAGTTTTAAATTTTTGCGAAAATTCACACATGGTAAATCATTCAAATTTCTGGGATGTTACATTCTACCCCACTCACGAGAATCTCGTCCTCGAGATTTAAGCTCAAACCCAGTGTGGTGAGGGTCTTCACTTCGGTATGCCTTCTGTTTCTTCTTTATGTTCATCTTCCCAATGTTGATGAATTTCGACGTGTTTATTTCACTTCTTCAGATGGACCTTCTCGACAAAATCGCATCTATTTTACTCATGCTCATCTAGCAAACTCAAGAGGCTTGGTTCGTGATAACTCTTAGGAATACCATCAAAGCTTAATTAATTCCTCAGAATGTCCGAAGTTATTGTATCTTCAAGGATTGGTTCACTTGCACAACCTTGGTGTAGATCACGATCCTTTACCATTCCTTTGAGTTACTCCTCATGATGGTATTCTCACCTTTAGGTATCCTGGAAATATTCATAGCTTCATGGCTTGCCATGCCTATTCAACAATTCCAAATAATGTCACCCATTTAGGTGAGCAATTTTCCTCACTTTTGCTCTCAACCTCTTATTAATTCTTTTCCAATAAGGTGGTAGGTTCCACTGCGAGGTCGAACCGATCACTTGAGTCCAGTAGTTGTTGGAGAAATTCTCCTTCCCAACGATCCAAAAGGTAGTGTCCCGTAGAGTTTCTTCGTTACTTGTCTATTCTAAAAGTTGGATCGACTGATCTTCACATCTTACTCCAATTATCAACCTCGTGACTCCTTTAGTTACCCTTCAAGTATCGTATTCCAAAAGCACATCTTGTGGTGCGTAGTCAAGCATCTTGCTTCCTCAGTAATTACAAGTCAACTACCTAGAGGCGTAAGAGGGATTAATCCAAATAAAATGACTCTAGGATGAATGCTCGTGTAGTGCAAACCTTATATCCTTTGAGTTAGTGATCCGAATCAAATCCGAAACCTCAACAATACCTTCCATGGTGAGGTACTGTCTACTTAGGGCTGATCCCTTATGCATGGATTCGTTACTTCCGAATACATGGTCGGGGGCGCAATTCCATAAAACATGCGTGATTGTCCGTCTGCGGAGAGTTCGATGCGCTTATATCCACTCCCTCCTTGGGTTGTCTTCTGATGTGTTAGTTGCTCTCATCAATGGATCCATTACCAAGATATGAGGTTACCGAGTTCTTTCGAGTCTCCACACGGGTCAGTTCGCGGTTAGGCGAAGAACCTTATGGGCAAACTCTGTATTCTATTAGCAAATTCCAAAGCGGGTCCTTTGTAAGGTACCTCACGGAAGCTAAAGTACTCGAATAAAACTTCTCGTATTGATTGTTGTTCCACATGGAGTACTTCATCTTTATCTGATAATTGAGTTCCTACTGAAATCATCCAGAATGCATCGCTGACATCTTTGGGGTACTCAATTGATCTTAACCAATATATGCTTCCATAGTGGTACATGCACTTCCGAGCTTCGAAAGTTACGAATTCTTGAGGTACTCATTTTCTGGTTTACGAACTTGAGTCCAATGTTCTTAGGATATCCCATCCAAAGTATTGGTCTGCTTGGCCGAGGTTGCAAGGAATCCTTCATGTCTTCTGAAGATCGACCTTGTGATGTTGGCTTGAGCTCGTCAATCTTCATACTGATAACTCGATCTTGTAGGATGGAAAGCTAAGGCCTCTAAAAGAGTCATCTAAAGATCTAGCAAGCATAAGCACTCACTACAATTTCACACAAACATGAAGAGGCATAACAACATAAGACCAAAAAGACCCAATCACTCAAGCAATGCACCAAAACAAAGGTGTACCTCGAGGCTGACTCCTAAGACCTTCGAGGTTACACCGCGTAAGCATCCTAGTGTATCGTGGACACTTGAGGGATTTTCCTAATGTTAGTGATACCACACTTCAAAGAACGCATGCCATATAGTGTTTCGGCACTAATCTTTCTGAAGTAAGTTGGTGGAATTCTTCTTCATGCTGGCTCTCATGGCTTTGTCCTTGGGAGAAAGGGGGTACTCCATATTAATTGTTGTATCCATGCCCCTTGTTCCTCATTCATTCATCTTATTCCGGTTGTCGACCCTAGCGAGCATCCAAGTTTCATATTGCTTACCGAGGGGAAAGTCCATAGGGTCAATTATCCAATTTCGTTACTCCGAGTATGTGTGATGCTTGCTTGTAAGTTGGTGCTATCTTGATTGTTCAATCCATTGGTCGCCTCATGTAGCTACAACTCATTATGATATCTTAATCCTTCGTGACTCGGCTATCCGTATAGCTTCGAGCCTTTGGATCTTCATCCAACCGCCGAGCTACGGGCATATCGAGAATCTTCGACTCCGCATCCAAGCTTATGTGTGCTAGTTCCATATAGTGCATCCAAACTTATGTATGTTGGCACACTAAAATTAAAGTCTTAACTCCTCATTGTCCTCGGAGTTGGGCGTCTTGGGTTATCCAAGCTGCGTTCCGAGCAAAAGGTGGAAGGGTGCACTTTCGTCTCGTTGTAGATTCATCCGTATGCGGACTTCATGTATCACGGGGCAATCTACTCATTCCCGGTGTATTTAGTTCCAAAATAGAGACAACGGGTTGACGTAACATGACACCGATGAGTCGGCGAGGATAATCCAATCGAATCCCGTAGATTCGGCTTCATCTCGTCCCCTAACTCCATCTTCATAGTTGTCACCGTCGTAGTTGTCTTTCCCTTGTATCGGACGTCGTCCCGCGAGTTGCAAGCATGTGACATCGTTGTTCTCCTTAGGCCACCAATCGTGTAGAAGGGTTGTTAGTGAGTCGATTAGTGATAATTCAAGGGGGTAATAGCGAATTTCAAGGGGTTTATATAAGAGTCAAGGAGTATACACTCAATCAAGGATATTTAGGCTATCCTAACCTATCGGCCATTGCTAGGGCTTGTCCTACGGTCAAGTACGGCTCTGATACCACCTGAAACGACCCGAATTTCCGCGAACGGAAACCCGACTCTCTGCACCTCCGTGATAGTCCCAGGATGAGGCTATCACGTGCAATCCCTGTCTCAAGTGGTACAAATCCATACAACACGGGGATAAAAGAAGAATTACATAATATTATTATTATTACAACATCAGAGTACAACCCTTCGGCACAAGCCGGGTACAAGTCCAACGGGACTGAACAAAGAAAGGTAAAACACCTACGCAGCGGATCTACATAAGCGAAGCGTCTCCAACTCCACAGGCAAACTCGAGCATAGGACCGGCTCCGGTCTTCACACCTTCGTCACGAAGTTGTAGTCGTAGACGGTCACCGAGTCCGAAATGCCAGCATCTACCCGATAAGCGGGTAGGTCATGTCAGCTTCCCAACAAAGAGCAAAAGCGGTGGTTGAATCTAGTATGCATGGATAAAACCTATATTGGGTTGTAGAAAGTTATGCATGCAGCAACGCGGTAGCAACAATCAAGGTATGCAGAATATGCAGCGAGGTCCACACCTCCGGGAGGTCCACACCCTCGAGGTCCACACCTCTGAGGTCCACACCTCCGGGGTCCGCACCCCTCAACAAGGATGTCCACACCAAAGCACTGAATCACAACCACGATCCAGCTCCCAACTCTCATCTGCGATGTGGGGCCCACCTGCTCCTATCCCCACATCTCAACGGCCTCAGGCCGGGCTCACTCACTTGGGGGAGAGAAGAAGCACAAGAAAAGAGTCTAGCCAGGTGAGAGATCAGAGGACTGTCCATAACCGGTGGACACGGACTATAGCTATAGGTTTAACACTCTGCAGAGGTTGTACAACTGTACCCGCCCGAATAGAGCCCGGATGGTAGCGAACCACCCGAAACCCTACCATACGGGCCGGAGTCCAAGTAAGTGGATAGTACCCTCCCCGCGTCTTCGAGTCCGGCGCGCCCTCCGCGGTAGAGCTCATACCGCCCGCAAGAGGTCCCTCGAAGCCGTGGAACCCTTCCCGGCCTCGCCGGGGCGAAGTCTTCTAAGGAGGAACGTCGTCTCCCATCACGATCACACCGATCCGCCTACAGGCAGGGTGCTATCCACTACGAGTCTCACCCCGCACCCCCGCCAAATACAAGGCGGGCGGTTTGTACGGTAAAAGTCCACTGAAGCAAGGTCAACTGACGATCGGTCCTTAAGGGCCGAGAGCAAGCACTCACCATCTCCATCCTGTCCGACACGCCGCTCGGGCGAGAGGCCACATCGCATCTCCCCGAGGTAGGCGTTCGCAACCAAACGGCTCGCTCGCGCCGGTAACACATCAAGGAAGAACACACCCCGAACTCACGCTAGAACACACGAGAGATCTCCCACAACTCGGTCCAAACCCAGAGAACCATCAATAATCAAGCAACAAAAGTATGGATAGTTGGTATATGGGACTAGCTAGGGGTCTGTAGCTAGTCCCGAGGTAGGTAAAGCAAGGAGTCAGGATATATCAAATAACAAGGCAAGGCTAATCAAATGGCTATGCAATCCATCAAATCAAGTAACATAAATATAGCACTAGCAACTAATAGCATGCATGGGTTCTACATGGTTGGGAGTGACATGACACCTGCGCAGTAGTCGTCGTAGAGTAGTAGAGGTTGAGCGTCCTCTCGGGAAAAGTCGGGGTAGTCGCGTCTCCTCAGACGTCGCAGCTCGGGTCTTCAACGAGAATACAAGCCTACACGAGATGCGACGTGGAAATAAATAACGAGCATTCATCTAATGCAAAAACATCAATAAGAACCAATTTAGATGATCCGAATAAACTCCAGAGTAAATACAAGCAGCACTGGTTTAATTATTAAAAATAGAGCAATTGATTTAAAAACAAAAGTAGTTTAAGCAACTAGTTTTTATATACTAGTAAACATGGTAGGGTCAAGAGTTAGTTCAAAGATAGTTTACGGGTCTTACGGCTAAGATCTTAGGTAAACAAGCCTGCAAGCAGGAAAGCGGAGAGGCTAAGATCAAGCACTTGCTAGGTTTTAGCTCTTGGATAAACAAAGCGGTAGCGCGAAGGGTGATGAAAGCGAGAACGAAGCGAGCAGAAAACCGTAAAAGGCATTATCGTGCCAAGATATGCGGCGACGACTCGGACGGGATGAAAGGATCATCTTGTGGGCCGACATCGGGTGGCGATGTGACAGGGCATGCTTAAGGGCGCTACGAGGCATGTACTGATGATGCGGCACCGTCCATGGCAAGGAAGCTCGGTTGCGGCTCGGGGTTGCCGTTCGTGAAGCAGTGGCCTCTGCTCACGTCACGGCCATCCATCACGGGCGACATCCTGGCTTCAAGCACACGACACGGTACGCGCTTCACAGCACGAAGCCAAGTAGAGCGAGAGTGGATATGCGTGAAGCAGCAAAGAGGGTAGGCAAAGGTGTAGAAGAGGTAGGCGATGTGATAATGGGGTAGGATTCCTGTCCGCGGCACGCCAAAGGTTAGCTGCGGGGCTCCGACGTCCCAAACCCACATTAGCACAGTGGCGGGCAACGGCCACGAATTCTACTCCAAGAACGCAGGGCGAAAAAGGGGCCCGGTTCAAGGGCAAGAGCGGGTAAGGATAGGGTAGCAGTGAGCGTCTCAAAATTATGAAACCAACGCAAGTGGTTTCATAATTTTCGGAGCTCCGGATAAGTAGCTATGAATTTTTGAAGGAAAGGGGATTTATGAAACATTTCTTAAAACCTTTTCCAAATCAGAGAATAATTTTATCAAAATATTGCTGACGTCAGCATGACGTCGGCGGTCGACGAGTTTAGTGGGCCGAAGCCCACGAGGTCTTACGCGGGAAAGTCCGGGTTTGCACCCTAAACTCTTCAAAGCTCATCCGGGTCCCCGGATGCGGGATCCTTTGCGGTTTCGTGAGGCGGTGCGCGTGTGGCCTAGCGCGTGGCTCCACTCTTACCTCGGGGTAAAAAAGGGTGCCCACAAGGTGTTCGGTAAAATGCTAGAAAGGGGACGGCGACGCGGCAAGGGCCGGCCGGCGTCGGGATCTAGCCGCCGCGGCCGCGCGCGCACCCGCGAGGAGAGAACATCACGGCGCGAAGGGCCGAGCCACGGATTGACGGCACGTGCGGGCTCAACGTCGGCGGGCGGTCACGGCGCGGCGTGAGCGGTGGTGCGAAACGGAGCGCGGCGGAACGGGTTCGGGTGAGGTAATGGCTCGCGGCTCGCCGACGCGGGCCGGGGCGCACGGCGGCGGAATGAAGACGGGACCCGCGGGGGGGAAAACAGCGGCGCGAAGGCCGGGCAAGGGTTGGTGCAAGAAAGAGGAAGAAACGTGTGCTGCACTCATTCGTGCAAAACATCGAACACGTGGAGGGCACACGCATATCATCGAACACTTAGAGGGCGAGATAGGTGCTTGGAAGGGTGGCTCACCGAGACCTCGAAGCTGGTGCTCGGGCATAACAAAGAACGGGTGATGGGCATTGAACAGAAGGGAGCGGTGGCTTGGTCTGGATGAAGACGTTCCCGACGGCGGCAACGACACGGGTCGGGGGTGACGGCGTTCCTGGCGAGAGCGGCATCTGGCTCCCTTCAATCTTCTCCCTAGCTGTTGACGGTCCACGGTGGCGTGGCTTGCTGTGGCCATCCAGGCAATTCGACGACAAGTGCGACATGGAAGAAGGTCGCAGCTTGGCTGACACAAAGTGTCGAGCACCTGGTGTGCGTGGCCTTGGTCGGGGATAGAAGGCCGCAAGCGGAAGGTGGGCAGCACGGCCTAGGTTGGACCCCGCAAGGAACGTACACGGCACGAAGGCCGGCTTCGAGGAACGAGAAGAAGGGCGGCGACAAGCATCATTCCGCGGTACGGGCATTTCATCAAACGAGGTTGTGGGCGGTGTCCGGGCTCGCGGATTTGGACATGCCAACAACGGTCTTAGGTAACCCAGGATACACTGGAGTAAGCACGGCTCGAAGGCCGGCGGCACAGGCAGACAAGATAGTGTAATAGGTGGGTCTTTGATTTGTTCCAGCATTTCAACGAACAGTTGGTATGCAAGGGCGAGGCTTGGATGTGTGCTCACCGTGGGGCATGTCAAAGGTGCAACGGTGCAGGAAGAGTTCGAGGCCGTTTCGAGATGAAGCGACGGGCCGGAGATCGTGGTTCAGGGCGTCGACTGCGTGGTTCACTTGGAGGCGGCGTCACGGTTCACGGGCTTGAGAACGCAGTCCAGCAGCGCGCAGGTGTTCTTCGTCCTCCTGGTGCTTGGCGTCGGCGCGGTGACGGGTTTCTTGGTTGCCGCCCGTGGCGTTCTGGTACCCGCCGACGAGGACGCGGCGCTTCGGTCCCTCGGCGTCGGCCGCAACGCTCCAGCGGCCGCCGGCTCGGCGACGGTGCGGATGTGGCCGGTGGCGGGTCTTCGCTCGGCGTCGACGGCATACCGCTCCCGAGCGGCGCTTCGGACCGGCGACGACGTGGCGGCGGTGTCCTCGGCGTGTCGCGGTCCACGGCGCTCCACGGCTCTAGCTTGGCGGCTCCTGCGGTTCACGGGTCGCTCGGGCCTCGGCTTCGGAACGGCGGCGATGGCTCCTCGACGAGGCGTCGATGGCAAGGTTGAGCGGCGCACCGGCACAACTCAAGGTGGACGCCGTCTCCTTCGCCTCGGCGGTGATGACCCGGCCCGGCAGACGCGGAGGCCCCCCGACCTCCGGGCCCTTGGCGATGCGGAAGGGGAGAATCCCCAAGGGGTAGGCGGAGAGGGGTGGCGGCGGCCTTGGGGAAGAGACCGAGCGACCTTATAGGGCGGCGGCGGATGCGGCGCGAGGGGCGATTTTGCCCCGCGGCCATCCGGGCGCGCGAGCCATGGTGGCGACGTGGTCGCAATCGAGCGGCCCACACCTAGGGTTGCGGGGACACGGCTCAAGGGTAGATGGGACTTTTCCCTAGGCGGAGCGCACGGAGGCCGGGGCGGGGCGCCCGCGCGGTTTGGCGTGCGTGCCGGCGCGCGCGCCGGCCGTCCCATCACGAGTCGCACGCCGCGCGCATGCGTGGGGGGGCTCGGTACCAAAGAAGGAGGAAGAAGGGTCAACGGGGTTGGGCGACGCGCGGACCCCCGCCCGGCGGCCGAGAGAGAAAGGGGGGGAAGGGTTGTTGGGCTAGGCGGGCCGCGAGGGCGCGGGGCCGCCGTTTGGGTTTCGCGGTTCACACACTTAGAGATCGGGGGCCTTCGGTAGACCTTCGACGAAAGGAAGCGGCCCAAGTTAGCGATTAGCTTTTGCAAATAGTTTTTAATATGGATTTCATTATAGTTTGAATATAGTTTGAAGTTGAATCACTTTCAAATTCAAACTCCACACCATTGAACACCAAATAAAATCCTCGAAATCCAACTCACATTTTTACCATAGTTTGAAAATAATTTGAATGTGGTTTTATTTTATATGGAATTTTGAGATGAGAGGCTAGCAAATTGGGATAAAATTTGGTAGCACACAAGTTCAAACGAAAGTTTTAAATTTTTGCGAAAATTCACACATGGTAAATCATTCAAATTTACGGGATGTTACATTCTACCCCACTCACGAGAATCTCGTCCTCGAGATTTAAGCTCAAACCAGATGTGGTGAGGGTCTTCACTTCGGTATGCCTTCTGTTTCTTCTTTATGTTCATCTTCCCAATGTTGATGAATTTCGACGTGTTTATTTCACTTCTTCAGATGGACCTTCTCGACAAAATCGCATCTATTTTACTCATGCTCATCTAGCAAACTCAAGAGGCTTGGTTCGTGATAACTCTTAGGAATACCATCAAAGCTTAATTAATTCCTCAGAATGTCCGAAGTTATTGTATCTTCAAGGATTGGTTCACTTGCACAACCTTGGTGTAGATCACGATCCTTTACCATTCCTTTGAGTTACTCCTCATGATGGTATTCTCACCTTTAGGTATCCTGGAAATATTCATAGCTTCATGGCTTGCCATGCCTATTCAACAATTCCAAATAATGTCACCCATTTAGGTGAGCAATTTTCCTCACTTTTGCTCTCAACCTCTTATTAATTCTTTTCCAATAAGGTGGTAGGTTCCCTTTGCGAGGTCGAACTGATCACTTGAGTCCAGTAGTTGTTGGAGAAATTCTCCTTCCCAACGATCCAAAAGGTAGTGTCCCGTAGAGTTTCTTCGTTACTTGTCTATTCTAAAAGTTGGATCGACTGATCTTCACATCTTACTCCAATTATCAACCTCGTGACTCCTTTAGTTACCCTTCAAGTATCGTATTCCAAAAGCACATCTTGTGGTGCGTAGCTGTTTACTGCTTCCTCAGTAATTACAAGTCAACTACCTAGAGGCGTAAGAGGGATTAATCCAAATAAAATGACTCTAGGATGAATGCTCGTGTAGTGCAAACCTTATATCCTTTGAGTTAGTGATCCGAATCAAATCCGAAACCTCAACAATACCTTCCATGGTGAGGTACTGTCTACTTAGGGCTGATCCCTTATGCATGGATTCGTTACTTCCGAATACATGGTCGGGGGCGCAATTCCATAAAACATGCGTGATTGTCCGTCTGCGGAGAGTTCGATGCGCTTATATCCACTCCCTCCTTGGGTTGTCTTCTGATGTGTTAGTTGCTCTCATCAATGGATCCATTACCAAGATATGAGGTTACCAGGTTCTTTCGAGTCTCCACACGGGTCAGTTCGCGGTTAGGCGAAGAACCTTATGGGCAAACTCTGTATTCTATTAGCAAATTCCAAAGCGGGTCCTTTGTAAGGTACCTCACGGAAGCTAAAGTACTCGAATAAAACTTCTCGTATTGATTGTTGTTCCACATGGAGTACTTCATCTTTATCTGATAATTGAGTTCCTACTGAAATCATCCGAGTAATGCATCGGCTGACATCTTTGGGGTACTCAATTGATCTTAACCAATATATGCTTCCATAGTGGTACATGCACTTCCGAGCTTCGAAAGTTACGAATTCTTGAGGTACTCATTTTCTGGTTTACGAACTTGAGTCCAATGTTCTTAGGATATCCCATCCAAAGTATTGGTCTGCTTGGCCGAGGTTGCAAGGAATCCTTCATGTCTTCTGAAGATCGACCTTGTGATGTTGGCTTGAGCTCGTCAATCTTCATACTGATAACTCGATCTTGTAGGATGGAAAGCTAAGGCCTCTAAAAGAGTCATCTAAAGATCTAGCAAGCATAAGCACTCACTACAATTTCACACAAACATGAAGAGGCATAACAACATAAGACCAAAAAGACCCAATCACTCAAGCAATGCACCAAAACAAAGGTGTACCTCGAGGCTGACTCCTAAGACCTTCGAGGTTACACCGGCGTAAGCATCCTAGTGTATCGTGGACACTTGAGGGATTTTCCTAATGTTAGTGATACCACACTTCAAAGAACGCATGCCATATAGTGTTTCGGCACTAATCTTTCTGAAGTAAGTTGGTGGAATTCTTCTTCATGCTGGCTCTCATGGCTTTGTCCTTGGGAGAAAGGGGGTACTCCATATTAATTGTTGTATCCATGCCCCTTGTTCCTCATTCATTCATCTTATTCCAGTTGTCGACCCTAGCAGAGCATCCAAGTTTCATATTGCTTACCGAGGGGAAAGTCCATAGGGTCAATTATCCAGCTGTTACTCCGAGTATGTGTGATGCTTGCTTGTAAGTTGGTGCTATCTTGGCTGTTCAATCCATTGGTCGCCTCATGTAGCTACAACTCATTATGATATCTTAATCCTTCGTGACTCGGCTATCCGTATAGCTTCGAGCCTTTGGATCTTCATCCAACTGCTGAGCTACAGGCATATCAGGAATCTTCGACTCCTGCATCCAAGCTTATGTGTGCTAGTTCCATATAGTGCATCCAAACTTATGTATGTTGGCACACTAAAATTAAAGTCTTAACTCCTCATTGTCCTCGGAGTTGGGCGTCTTGGGTTATCCAAGCTCTGTTCCGAGCAAAAGGTGGAAGGGTGCAGCCTGTCTGTTGTAGATTCATCTGTATGCAGACTTCATGTATCACGGGGCAATCTACTCATTCCCCGGTGTATTTAGTTCCAAAATAGAGACAACCGGGTTGACGTAACATGACACCGATGAGTCGGCGGGGGATAATCCAATCGAATCCGTAGATTCGCTTCATCTCGTCCCCGAACTCCATCTTCATAGTTGTCACTGTCGTAGTTGTCTTTCCCTTGTATCAGACGTCGTCCCGCAGAGTTGCAAGCATGTGACATCAGTTGTTCTCCTTAGGCCACCAATCGTGTAGAAGGGTTGTTAGTGAGTCAGTTAGTGATAATTCAAGGGGGTAATAGCGAATTTCAAGGGGTTTATATAAGAGTCAAGGAGTATACACTCAATCAAGGATATTTAGGCTATCCTAACCTATCGGCCATTGCTAGGGCTTGTCCTACGGTCAAGTACGGCTCTGATACCACCTGAAACGACCCGAATTTCCGCGAACGGAAACCCGACTCTCGCACCTCCGTGATAGTCCCGGGATGAGGCTATCACGTGCAATCCCTTGTCTCAAGTGGTACAAATCCATACAACACGGGGATAAAAGAAGAATTACATAATATTATTATTATTACAACATCAGAGTACAACCCTTCGGCACAAGCCGGGTACAAGTCCAACGGGACTGAACAAAGAAAGGTAAAACACCTACGCAGCGGATCTACATAAGCGAAGCGTCTCCAACTCCACAGGCAAACTCGAGCATAGGACCAGCTCCAGTCTTCACACCTTCGTCACAGAAGTTGTAGTCGTAGACGGTCACCGAGTACGAAATGCCGCATCTACCCGATAAGCGGGTAGGTCATGTCAGCTTCCCAACAAAGAGCAAAAGCGGTGGTTGAATCTAGTATGCATGGATAAAACCTATATTGGGGGTAGAAAGTTATGCATGCGGCAACGCGGTAGCAACAATCAAGGTATGCGAGAATATGCGGCGAGGTCCACACCTCCGGGAGGTCCACACCCTCGAGGTCCACACCTCCGAGGTCCACACCTCCGGGGGTCCGCACCCCCTCAACAAGGATGTCCACACCAAAGCACCGAATCACAACCACGATCCGGCTCCCAACTCTCATCCGTGATGTGGGGCCCACACCGCTCCTATCCCCACATCTCAACGGCCTCGGGCGGGCTCACTCACTTGGGGGAGAGAAGAAGCACAAGAAAAGAGTCTAGCCGGGTGAGAGATCGGAGGATTCGTCCATAACCGGTGGACACGGACTATAGCTATAGGTTTAACACTCTGCAGAGGTTGTACAACTGTACCCGCCCGAATAGAGCCCGGATGGTAGCGAACCACCCGAAACCCTACCATACGGTACCGGAGTCCAAGTAAGTGGATAGTACCCTCCCCGCGTCTTCGAGTGCGGCGCGCCTCCGCGGTAGAGCTCATACGCCCGCAAGAGGTCCCTCGAAGGCGTGGAACCCTTCCCCGGCCTCGCCGGGGCGAAGTCTTCTAAGGAGGAAAGCCGTCTCCCGACACGATCACACCGATCCGCCTACGGGAGGGGATGCTATCCACTACGAGTCTCACCCCGCACCCCCGCCCAATACAAGGCGGGCGGTTTGTACGGTAAAAGTCCACTGAAGCAAGGTCAACTGACGATCGGTCCTTAAGGGCCGAGAGCAAGCACTCACCATCTCCATCCCGTCCGACACGCCGCTCGGGCGAGAGGCCAGATCGCATCTCCCCGAGGTAGGCGTTCAGTAACCAAACGGCTCGCTCGCGCCAGTAACACATCAAGGAAGAACACACCCAGAACTCACGCTAGAACACACGAGAGATCTCCCACAACTCAGTCCAAACCCAGAGAACCATCAATAATCAAGCAACAAAAGTATGGATAGTTGGTATATGGGACTAGCTAGGGGTCTGTAGCTAGTCCCGAGGTAGGTAAAGCAAGGAGTCAGGATATATCAAATAACAAGGCAAGGCTAATCAAATGGCTATGCAATCCATCAAATCAAGTAACATAAATATAGCACTAGCAACTAATAGCATGCATGGGTTCTACATGGTTGGGAGTGACATGACACCGCGCGGTAGTCGTCGTAGAGTAGTAGAGGTTGAGCGTCCTCTCGGGCAAAGTCGGGGTAGTCGCGTCTCCTCAGACATCGCGGCTCGGGTCTTCAACGAGAATACAAGCCTACACGAGATGCGACGTGGAAATAAATAACGAGCATTCATCTAATGCAAAAACATCAATAAGAACCAATTTAGATGATCCGAATAAACTCCGCAGTAAATACAAGCGACCTTTGGTTTAATTATTAAAAATAGAGCAATTGATTTAAAAACAAAAGTAGTTTAAGCAACCGGAAAAGGCATTATCGTGCCAAGATATGCGGCGACAGCTCAGACGGGATGAAAGGATCATCTTGTGGCTGACATCGGGTGGCGATGTGACAGGGCATGCTTAAGGGCGCTACGAGGCATGTACTGATGATGCGGCACCGTCCATGGCAAGGAAGCTCGGTTGCAGCTCGGGGTTGCCGTTCGTGAAGCAGTGGCCTCTGCTCACGTCACGGCCATCCATCACGGGCGACATCCTGGCTTCAAGCACACGACACGGTACGCGCTTCACAGCACGAAGCCAAGTAGAGCGAGAGTGGATATGCGTGAAGCAGCAAAGAGGGAAGGCAAAGGTGTAGAAGAGGTAGGCGATGAGATAATGGGGTAGGATTCCTGTTCGCGGCACGCCAAAGGTTAGTTGCGGGGCTCCGACGTCCCAAACCCACATTAGCACAGTGGCGGGCAGCGGCCACGAATTCTACTCCAAGAACGCAGGGCGAAAAAGGGGCTCGGTTCAAGGGCAAGAGCGGGTAAGGATAGGGTAGCAGTGAGCGTCTCAAAATTATGAAACCAACGCAAGTGGTTTCATAATTTTCGGAGCTCCGGATAAATAGCTATGAATTTTTGAAGGAAAGGGGATTTATGAAACATTTCTTAAAACCTTTTACAAATCAGAGAATAATTTTATCAAAATATTGCTGACGTCAGCATGACGTCAGCGGTCAGCAGGTTTAGTGGGCCGAAGCCCACGAGGTCTTACGCGGGAAAGTCCAGGTTTGCACCCTAAACTCTTCAAAGCTCATCTGGGTCCCTGGATCTGGGATCCTTTGCGGTTTCGTGAGGCGGTGCGCGTGTGGCCTAGCGCGGGGCTCCACTCTTACCTCAGGAAAACAAGGGTGCCCACAAGGTGTTCGGTAAAATGCTAGAAAGGGGACGGCGACGCGGCAAGGGCGGCCGGCGTCGGGATCTAGGCGCGCCGCGGCCGCGCGCGCACCGCAGGGAGAGAACATCACGGCGCGAAGGCCGAGCCACGGATTGACCGCACGTGCGGGCTCAACGTCGGCGGGCCGGTCACGGCGCCGGCGTGAGCGGTGGTGCGAAACGAGCGCGGCGGAACGGGTTCGGGTGAGGTAATGGCTGCGGCCTGGCCGACGCCTGGCCGGGGCGCACGGCGGCGGAATGAAGACGGGACCCTGCAGGAAAACAGCGGCGCGAAGGCCGGGCAAGGGTTGGTGCAAGAAAGAGGAAGAAACGTGTGCTGCACTCATTCGTGCAAAACATCGAACACGTGGAGGGCACACGCATATCATCGAACACTTAGAGGGCGAGATAGGTGCTTGGAAGGGTGGCTCACCGAGACCTCGAAGCTGGTGCTCGGGCATAACAAAGAACGGGTGATGGGCATTGAACAGAAGGGAGCGGTGGCTTGGTCTGGATGAAGACGTTCCCGACGGCGGCAACGACACGGGTCGGGGGTGACGGCGTTCCTGGCGAGAGTGGCATCTGGCTCCCTTCAATCTTCTCCCTAGGCGTTGACCGGTCCACGGTGGCGTGGCTTGCCGTGGCCATCCGGGCAATTCGACGACAAGTGCGACATGGAAGAAGGTCGCGGCTTGGCCGACACAAAGTGTCGAGCACCACGGTGTGCGTGGCCTTGGTCGGGGATAGAAGGCCGCAAGCGGAAGGTGGGCAGCACGGCCTAGGTTGGACCCCGCAAGGAACGTACACGGCACGAAGGCCGGCTTCGGGGAACAGAAGAAGGGCGGCGACGCGCATCATTCCGCGGTACGGGCATTTCATCAAACGAGGTTGTGGGCGAGTCGGGCTCGCGGATTTGGACATGCCAACAACGGTCTTAGGTAACCCAGGATACACTGGAGTAAGCACGGCTCGAAGGCCGGCGGCACGAGCGAGACAAGATAGTGTAATAGGTGGGTCTTTGATTTGTTCCAGCATTTCAACGAACAGTTGGTATGCAAGGGCGAGGCTTGGATGTGTGCTCACCGTGGGGCATGTCAAAGGTGCAACGGTGCAGGAAGAGTTCGAGGCCGTTTCGAGATGAAGCAGACCGGCCGGAGATCGTGGTTCAGGGCGTCGACTGCGTGGTTCACTTGGAGGCGGCGTCACGGTTCACGGGCTTGAGAACGCAGTCCAGCAGCGCGCAGGTGTTCTTCGTCCTCCTGGTGCTTGGCGTCGGCGCGGTGACGGGTTTCTTGGTTGCCGCCCGTGGCGTTCTGGTACCCAGCGACGAGGACGCAGCGCTTCCGGTCCCTGGCGTCGCCGCAACGCTCAACGGCCCGCCGGCTCGGCGACGGTGCGGATGTGGCGGTGGCGGGTCTTCGCTCGGCGTCGACGGCATACCGCTCCCGAGCGGCGCTTCGGACCCGGCGACGACGTGGCGGCGGTGTCCTCGGCGTGTCGCGGTCCACGGCGCTCCACGGCTCTAGCTTGGCGGCCTCCTGCGGTTCACGGGTCGCTCCGGGCCTCGGCTTCGGAACGGCGGCGATGGCTCCTCGACGAGGCGTCGATGGCAAGGTTGAGCGGGCGCACGGCACAACTCGAGGTGGACGCCGTCTCCTTCGCCTCGGCGGTGATGACCCGGCCCGGCGGGACGCGAGAGGCCCCCCGACCTCCGGCCCTTGGCGATGCGGAAGGGGAGAATCCCCGAGGGGTAGGCTGAGAGGGGTGGCAGCGGCCTTGGGGAAGAGACCGAGCGGCCTTATAGGGCGGCGGCGGATGCAGCGCGAGGGCCGATTTTGCCCTGCGGCCATCCAGGGCGCGCGAGCCATGGTGGCGACGTGGTCGCAATCGAGCGGCCCACACCTAGGGTTGCAGGGACACGGCTCAAGGGTAGATGGGACTTTTCCCTAGGCGGAGCGCACGAGGCTGGGGCTGGGGCGCCTGCGCGGTTTGGCGTGCGTGCCAGCGCGGCGCCGGTCGTCCCATCACGAGTCGCACGCCGCGCGCATGCGTGGGGGGGCTCGGTACCAAAGATGGAGGAAGAAGGGTCAACAGGGTTGGCTGACGCGCGGACCCCGCCTGGCAGCGAGAGAGAAAAGGGGGGAAGGGTTGTTGGGCTAGCTGGGCCGCGAGGCTGGGCTGCTGTTTGGGTTTCGCGGTTCACACACTTAGAGATCAGGGGCCTTCGGTAGACCTTCGACGAAAGGAAGCGGCCCAAGTTAGCAGTTAGCTTTTGCAAATAGTTTTTAATATGGATTTCATTATAGTTTGAATATAGTTTGAAGTTGAATCACTTTCAAATTCAAACTCCACACCATTGAACACCAAATAAAATCCTCGAAATCCAACTCACATTTTTACCATAGTTTGAAAATAATTTGAATGTGGTTTTATTTTATATGGAATTTTGAGATGAGAGGCTAGCAAATTGGGATAAAATTTGGTAGCACACAAGTTCAAACAAAAAGTTTTAAATTTTTGCGAAAATTCACACATGGTAAATCATTCAAATTTCTGGGATGTTACACACACCCTCATGGCTTATATATGGGGTCCCGCCGGAGTGGTAAATGAATCGACTACCCCTAACTTAACTACTGGCGATACAACCCACGCAGGGGCATTTAGGTAATGTTTGTGGGTCTTGCCATCGGACGGCCACGCCTTTGCTGCACCCCGCGTCCTCCCGACGCAAGCCATGCGATCCCACCGCGTGTCCTCCGCCTCGAAGCTTCCCGACACGCCCGGATCCTGTCTCCGTCGTGTTGGGCCCTCAGACTTGGTTTTGAGGCCCAAACCAAGAAACCATCCTCCGATGGTTTTGTGGGCAAACCACCAAACCCCGTGTGCTCGGTCCGGCCTCCCGCCAAACCACTTGACTCGACCGCCACCGTGCACCGGCTTGATTGTCCATGACTTCGTCTTGCTCGTGTCGCCACCATGTGGCCCGCACCCAGTCCCGATGTCCACCGGGTCCCTCGAACTGAGCCTACTTTTCTCTCCATCTCCCGGAGGCCCCTCAAGGCTGAAGACCTTTCGCGCCTGTTCTTCACCTGGAACAACACGAACTAGGCCGCAGCCTACACCTGCGCACTAAGCCAAGAGTTAGTCCAACACCCGTTGTCAATCATTCATCACTGAGGAGCGGTCATCCATCGACCACTGGGACGCTCCTGGTCCTCACATTTGCGGGGGGAACTTGGTGTGTGTTTGATTTCTTGAGTTGGGTGTGTGGGAGCTCTCTTTGTAGCATATGTATAGTTTCCTTTATGCATTTCTTGCATTTTTCATGGCATATGTAACATGATGTATAGGCATCCTTGTATCTTAGATTGCATGCATTTTGTATCATATGCATTGGTTAGGAAAAGCTTCTCTCATATACATTGTTCACCATGGAATGAGATATATGTCTTTGTGCGCTTGTTTGGTATGCTATGGTTAGTTTGGCTTAGCTCTTGATGATCTTGATGAATAATCCATGGTTGATAGCTATGTTTTTGAAAATGTCACATGTATGCTCTCTCATGTGTAAATGCCTTTATATGATCTTGACATGTTTTAGTGGCTTGGCTATGCTTAATTTGTGGTTGGATAGCTAGTTTGTTGACCATGTGGGGCCAAAGGCTCATTTGCCATCATGAATGTTTAGCCCTCTTGATTTATCTTGTGGAGGGGCATAAGTTCCTTTTTGTCGCAAAGACATTTCATGTACCATTTACAAATCTGAAAATGAAATAAAAAATGCTTGGAAAATATGCTCTCATGTCATATGTGCTGAATTTGATTTGCTTTGGGTGCTAAACCGTTGCATGATGCCTACCAATGAGAAGTCTCATACATAGAAGTAGGCACATGGCTCGGTGGCTTTGACATGACATGAGGTGCTTGTGGGTGTTTGTGATGGTCTTATGATTAGAATGGTTGTCCTAGCATGAAGTTTGTGTGTCTTTGCCATTTCTATATGTTTTGATTATGTTTAGGACTTTTCTCATGAGAGGCAAGTTTTTCGCAAAATTGCTCAAATCCATCTTAGCTTCGTCCAATGGTTGTGAAACTTGGTGATCATGTAGTTGAGATCGATACGAAGCCGTAGAGTATCTAACTTGCTCATTTGGACATGTGTAGCATTCTTTGTTGAATTTTTTCTATTTGAGAAGCTCTAGGTTGAAAATTTTGCATTTTTGGCTTGATTCATGCATTGCCAACAAGGGGGAGAAGTTTGAGCTTGAAATGGCTTATTGGACTCTTTTAGAAGGTTTTCAGGTGGTTTCGAGCCATTTCTGGACTCTATTGTACACCGGTCTGACCGGTGAGGAGCACCGGTCTGACCGGTGTGAGTGCTGGTCCTGTGCACATGTTAGGCACCGGTCTGACCGGTGGTGATGACCGGTCTAACCGGTGTGAGCTGAAGTTGCTGCAGCTGCCCTGTTTTCAGCTGGTTTGCATGCATTCGTCCAGGGGGAGGTGCATTGGTTCAGGGGGAGCTTGCATGTGTGCAGGGGGGCTCTTTGTGGTTGTTCGAGCTTTGCTTTGGTGGTTTGTGCTCTTTTCTTGAGCTTTGCTTTGTCTCGGATGTGTCGAGCCGTTGCCCTTGCCTAAGGGGTCCGAGACTTGTCTTTTCCAAGTGATCTTGCTCTTTGCCTTTGTTTGGCTTTCGATCGCTTGTTGGAGTTTCTTTTTGTTCGTTTCTTTTCTTTTTCTTTTCTCTCTTGTTACTTTCGTGTAGGTGTTGTCAATGCACTCATCAAGGGGGAGATTGAGGACCATGTGTGGTTCGAGGGCCGGTGGATGGTTGCTTCCTTGTGTGATGAGTGATTGACAACGTTGTGTGGACTGATTCTTGGCTAAGTATTGCAGGTGCAGGTTGCGGCTTGACTAGTGTTGGTGCAGGTGAAGAACAAGCGAGAAAGGTCGTCGCCGGTGAGGCCTCCAGGTGTGAAGAAGACAAGTAGGCTTCGTTCGAGGGACCCGGTGGCCAGCGGGGTCAAGTGCGGGCCGCATGGTGGCATGAACAGCAAGATGAAGTCATGGACGGTTTCTTGGTTGAGCCTCAAAACCAAGGTCGAGCCGGGACTACGTGGGAGCCAAGTCATGAGTGGAGATTGGCGGAGGCTACACCGAGTTCGCGGGGTTTCCGGTGGTTCACCAGAAAACCACTGGGTTCCTTGGTTGATCCACAAAGCCAAGACCGAAGAACCGAAGACGGAGCCGCAAGAGCGGCGCGCCGCACCGGTCTGACCGGTGGGTCTGACCGGTCTGACCGGTGGGGACCGGTCTGACCGGTGAGGAGCACCGGTCTGACCGGTGTGCGACGACGCAGTCCGGAGACTTCGAAGCGGAGGACACGCGTCGGGATCGCATGGCTTGCGTCGAGGCTACGCAGGGTGCGGTCGCCGGGCATCCGTCCGATGGTGAAGGCATGAATACTTCCAAATCCGCCCTTGAGGGGCTTGTATCCCTAGTTATTAGGAAAGGGCATTTTAGACTTTCGGTTGCCTCCATATAACCCAAGGGGTGAGAGGATGGCAGCCAAGTCTTGGAACCCTAGCTCATTTGTTTTCCCATTTTCCTTCCTATTTTCCTTAGGTTTTCTATAGGACTAGCAAGAGAGCTTCATGGAGAGATCTTGTTGAGAGGGATGGATGATCGGGCGGCTTGCTAGACCTTGTATGAACCTTTTGTTTCATGTATAGATGATTCGGCGTGGTTCCTCAAGGTTTGGATGTGTTTTCCCCGGTTGTTATTGGTGGTGATTTTCGGAGCCCTCTCTTGGTGATTTCTTTGGGTTGTTTTCGGGACCTTTCTCTTGGGGATTTGATGGGGGAAATTTTTGGGAACCCTTTGTGGTTCTTTGGGATGTGATTCCCCACCCAAATCCGTGAGTAAAGGTGCTCGATTTCGGGGTTTCTTGAGTTCTTGGGTTGGAAGTGCTCTTGGCGGGATTTCCTTGATTCCTCCTTTTTGGACGAGTTTTGGTGTCTTGTTCAAGTCTGTGGAGTGATTCGGGAGATTGAGGTTTGGATTTGGGGGAGTTTACCCGCGGGTGCTGTTCATCCCGAGCTGCCCAGGCTACACCGGTCTGACCGGTGCTCTTGACCGGTCTGACTGGTGCAACCCTCGGTGGGATTTTGCTCGGGTGAACGTCTTGGTGTGTTCACAGTTGTCTTGTGGTGCTGCTGTTTCGAGTTTGGGTCAGTTTGGCGGTCGGTTGGCCAGTTTGGTGCCTTGGGAGCTTTTAGGCTGTGATCGGTCTGACCGGTGTGTTTCACTGGTCTGACCGGTGTAGAGCCACTTAGTGAAAGTTGCTCAGTTTCACTAGCAGGGACCGGTCTGACCGGTGGTGCTCACCGGTCTGACCGGTGTGGGTCTGTAGACTCGAGGTTTGGTGTTCCGCTGCGTTCGGGTCGAAAGGTTGTGTGTTGGTTCCTAGGTCCAGTGGCACTCCAGTGGCTACGTGGGCTTGACCAACTTGGGTAGTGAGTTGGAGAAGTGTGTTGGAAGCCGCGTTCATCTTGTTGGAGTCTCCATCTCCTTCGAGAAGAATTTTTATCGGCTCCCATTCACTCCCCCCCTCTCTGGTTCGCCGTATCGGTCCTTCAACCATCCTCCGCTGGTTTTGTGGGCAAAACACCAAACCCCGCGTGCTCGGCCCGGCCTCCCGCCACCGTGCACCGGCTTGATCGTACATGACTTCGTCTTGCTCGTCCTAGCCATCTCACAAAGAGTCCTATTTTTCCTTTCCACAACTCCATTTTTAGGGGGTACAAAAGGGGTCGAATACTGATGTTCAAGACCTAGATCACGACAAAAGGCATCAAAATGAGAGTTCTTGAACTCCAAGCCATTATCACCGCGGATAGCTCGAATAGCATTCCCATGCCTCTCGTTTTTCAATGTCACGATCAGATCTCGAACAAAACCAAATGTCTCACTCTTGTCTTCCAAGAAAAACACCCAGGCATAGCGAGAGTAATCTTCCACCACAACAAGGACATACCACTTCCCACCCACCGAGCGAACTCAAGCTGGCCCAACAAGGTCCACATGCAATAGTTCTGTTAGACGCTCAGTCATGACATCGGTCAGGGGTGGATGGGGAGTGGCTACCATCTTGCCATGCCTACACGGAGCACAAACCAAATCCTTCTCAAACTTCAACCTCGGCAATCCTCTCAAGTGGGAAACCAAATCAAAGCTCAAGTGACCCAACCGCCTATGCAATTTCCACAAATCAGAAGAAGGACTGGCCATCAAATAGCGAGCAGGACCCAAAGAACGAGAGAAATCAGCCTTGAAAATCTGACCCTCGGGGATGATCATACAAACAAGATCACCTCGAGAATCCAGCAAACGAGACTCGCCAGACTTGAAACGCACCTCAAAGCCCTCATCAAGCAACTGAGAAACCGATAGCAAATTGAAATCCAAAGACTTCACAAGAGCAACCCTCTTCAACTTTACCTTGTCACTCACATGTACCACACCCTCAGAAATCACCCTTCCTCGTCCGTTGTCCCCAAAAGTGTTGTACATCTTTTCCTTCTTGTCTCCGATCATGTGTCGGGAACATCCGGAGTCGATCAACCAAATGTTCTCCAAACCTCCTGCCTGTAGTCAGAAACAAGAACGAGAATGAGCCAACGACTCGACACTGGGGTTAGCACAAAGAAAGTTGAACCAGTGTCGAGCCATCTGCTCAAAAGAGGGGTTAGCAAACATCATTCCCTTGCCACCAAACTTCCCATGTCCCATGGAAGGAGTACGAGTACCACGAGGGGGAAAATGTGGTCCGTAGTTCCTCTGGAACCCAAAGCTGCGATCATCTCCCCTAAACCCGTATTGAGGACGAGTTTAGGGGACTTCCAGCAAAGCCACCACGAGCCCGACCAAACCTCTCACCAGCACACACACCATCATCTCTCCTATCAAACCTCTCACCACTACCTCTCTGTGGGAACCTACCACCCTGAGCTCCAACTCTACCAACACTCCTCACACTTCCCACACCCCGTGGAAGTGGCACTCTAGGCTCAGGAATACCATGAGACTGGTGATACCTATCCTGGTTTTCTTGCTCCCTAGCAAGCCTCTCATTCCTCTTCCTCTTGTAGCAAAACTCTGCTAGATGCCTCTCCTTGCCACAATACTCACACCTGAAGGGGATGGGTTTTGGTTTTGGCTCTAGCTTCTCTCTAGGTTTCACACCCTTCTCACTCACAAACTTCACCGGTTTATGGAAGTCATTTGTTTTAGGCGGGAATTTGGGTGGATCTTGGGTTGTGTCAAGCTTGTTGCAAAGGTGGTTGGGCTTTGGTGTGAAAGAGTTCTTGGGTGATTTTGGGAGTGGGACTTGGATGTCTTCGATCACCTCCAACTCGGGGTTAGACTCAACACACTTCTCATACAAACTCTCCCCACTGTTTTCTCCCACTTTCTCACCCAACTTCTGAAAACCCAAACCACGACCATCAGCTCTCTTGAACTCCTCAATCTTGATTTTCAATTGAGGTTCCTGCCCAGACAACCAACCCAACACCTTCCTCAAATAATCAGTCTCCTCATAGATGACATCCAAACGGGAAGTAAGTTCAAGATTGCGCAAAGTAACTTCATCACAGCTAGTGCATGCATTGACAACAGGAGATTTCAAAGAAGCTTCCAAAGTGCTAATGTTATAACGAGCATCAACAAGCTTAGCATGCATGGTAGGACATGATTTACAAGCACCAAGCAAAGTGGGTCTAGCCTTAAGCTCATCATACTCAGTCCTAAGAGCATCTAGTTTAGCCAAAGTAGAAGCATTCTTCTCATTAAGCAACTTGATCTCATTCAACCATGCATCGACACTCGGATTATTCAACATCATCAGAAATAGTAGGAGCAAGTTTCTGAAGGACCGATACGGCGAACCAGAGAGGGGGGGAGTGAATGGGAGCCGATAAAAATTCTTCTCGAAGGAGATGGAAACTCCAACAAGATGAACACGGCTTCCAACACACGTCTCTGACTCACTACCAAGGTTGGTCAAGCCCACGTAGCCACTGGAGTGCCACTGGACCTAGGAACCAACACACCACCTTCCGACCCGAGAAACGCAGCGGAAAAACCAAACCTCGAGTCTACAGACCCACACCGGTCAGACCGGTCCCTGCTGGTGAAACTGAGCAACTTCCACTAAGTGGCTCTACACCGGTCAGATCAGTGAGACAAACCGGTCCGATCGATGGCAGCCTGAAAGCCCCCAAGGCACCAAACAGGCCAACCGACCACCAAACAGACTCAAACTCGAAACAGCAACAACACGGGACAACAACGAACACACCAAGACGTTCACCCGAGCAAAAACCCACAAGGGCTCACACCGGTCAGACCGGTCAAGAGCACCGTCGACCGGTGTAGGCCTCGGGCGACTCGGGATGAACAAGACCCGCGGGTCAACTCCCCCAAATCCAAATCTCGATCTCCCGAATCACTCCATGGACTTGAACAAGACTTTGGGGATATCAGGAACACCTCATGAGGAGTCCATAGCCAAGTTTAATCCCACCAAAACTCGTCCAAAAAGGAGGAATCGAAGAAATCCCGCCGAAAGCACTTCCAACCCAAGAACTCAAGAAACCCCAAAATCGAGCACTTTTACTCACGAATTTTGGAGGGGAATCACAGCCCAAAGAACCACGAAGGGTTCCCACAAATTTCCCCCATCTAATCCCCAAGAGGAAAGTCCCGAAAACCACCCAAAGAAATCACCGAGAGAGGGCTCCGAAAATCACCACCAAGAACAACCGGGGAAAACACATCCAAACCTTGAGGAACCACGCCGAATCATCTATACATGAAACAAAGGTTTGTACAAGGTCTAGCAAGCCGCCCGATCATCCATCCCTCTCAACAAGATCTCTCCGTGAAGCTCTCTTGCAGTCCTAAAGAAAACCTAAGGAAAACAGGTGGAAAATAGGAAAACTAATGAGCTAGGGTTCCAAGAGTTGGCTGCCATCCTCTCACCTCTTGGGTTATATGGAGGCAACTGAATGTCTAAAATGCCCTTTCCTAATAACTAGGGATACAAGCCCCTCAAGGGCAGATTTGGAAGTCTTCATGTCATCACCATCGGACGGATGCCCGGCGACCGCACCCTGCATAGCCTCGACGCAAGCCATGCGATCCCGACGCGTGTCCTCTGCTTCGAAGTCTCCGGACTGCGTCGTCGCACAACGGTCAGACCGGTGCTCCTCACCGGTCAGACCGGTCCCCACCGGTCAGACCGGTCAGACCCTCCGGTCAGACCAGTCTGGCGCTGCTGCAGCTCCATCTTCGGTTCTCTAGTCTTGGCTTTGTGGATCAACCAAGGAACCCAATGGTTTTCTGGTGAACCACCGGAAACCCCGCGAACTCGGTGTAGCCTCCGCCAATCTCCACTCATGACTCGGCTCCCACGTAGTCCCTTCTCGACCTTGGTTTTGAGGCTCAACAAAGAAACTGTCCACGACTTTATCTTGCTGTTCATGCCACCATGTGGCCCGCACTTGACCCCGCTGGCCACCGGGTCCCTCGAACGAAGCCTACTTGTCTTCTCCACACCTGAAGGCCTCACCGGCGACGACCTTTCGCGCTTGTTCTTCACCTGCACCAACACTAGTCAAGCCGCAACCTGCACCTGCAATACTTAGCCAAGAATCAGTGCACACAACGTTGTTAATCACTCATCACACAAGGAAGCGACCATCCACCGGTCCTCGAACCACACATGGTCCTCAGTTTCAAAGAGTCATTCTCAAGTTTCAATTGAAGCAACTTAGACTCTAACTCTCCTACTTTCTCACTAGCATTCTCAAGTTGAGCCCTAAGATCTTTCCTCATCTTATTAGCATCTCTCAACACTCTATCACGGTTGTCAATGAAGCCATTCAACCTAGTGATCTCAGCAAGCAAAGAGTCGGGGTCATGATTTACCTCATCCTCTGAGTCGGAGTCGCTGTCTTCCTTCTCGCTCTTCTTGCTGCTTGAGCTATGGGCCATGGCACAAAAGCCTTCAAGCACCACACAGCTCAATCCACTGAGGTTCCGGCTTGCACTCTTCTTGCCCTTGCGCCTCCCTGCGTCTTCATCTTCACTGCTTGAGCTTAACTGCGCGTCACTTGAGCTTGAGTCGACGTCGCTTGCACCAGCCACCATGGCTCTTGCCTTGTCCTTCTTCTAGTCGCCCTTGCTCGATCGCCGCTTGTCCTTGTCCTTGCTCTTGGACTTGTTGTAGTGCTTGCCCTTGGAGGAGTACTTGTCTTCACGCCTTGGGTGCGCCTTGTACTCGCTGACCTTGTACTTGTTCTCCTCCGCTTCCGGGCACTCGACGATGAAGTGTCCATGCTTGCCACACTTGTAGCATGTCCCCGAGCTCCGCCTTGCATTCCTCCGGTTCTCATGTAGTCGATCAAACCTCCTTGAGAGCAAGGCCAGCTCCTCCTCGCCCAGCACATCAAACTCCTCATACGGAATAGACATAAGAGAAGACAAGGAAAACTGTCGACAGGAAGGATTAGATTTGCCCTTTGATCCGCCCACAAGAGCAAGACTATGATCAGTCGAGCCGTCATGCTTGGATTGCAACTTCTTGTCAACCTCAGCCGACTTGAGCTTAGAAAAGAGGTCATCCAACTCAATGGTCGAATATTGCTCGGACTCCTTGATGGCCTCAACCTTAGCACCACAAACATTTGGGTCCAAGATATGCAAGAGCTTTAAAGCTTGATCATGCTGAGTGTAAGGGAAATCCTCAACATTGGCCTTCATGTTGTTCACGATGGCGGTGAACCTCTAAAACATCGCATCAATGTCCTCACCGGGAAGTTGAGTGAAGTTCTCATATTGCATCCGGAAAGAGACAAAGAGGCGAGCCTTCACATGGTTATCACCACCGTGAGCAACCAACAACTTCTCCCAAATTTGCCAAGCAAGATTCAAATGGCGAACACGCTCAAACTCAGGATCACACAAGCATCGGACCAAGTGATCGACGGCTTTTGCATTTGCCTCATGGTTGGCCTTAGCACTGGCATCGGTCAACATAAGAGTATGGATGTTTGCCGGAATAGCATAGGTCTTGTCAAGCACAATGAAATCCAACAACTTGCTACGAAGAAAGATCATCATTCGGTCCGCCCACTTGTGGTAACCCTTCCCATCGAAGTGCGGCGGACCGCCCCACTCAACGTACGCCATCTCAGGATTCAAGACTTGTCAAAGTCACAAAGAATCCGGCACCAAGCTCTGATACCAATTGAAGGATCGGATGGCGACTAGAGAGGGGGGGAGTGAATAGGAGCCGGTAAAAATTCTTCTCAAAGAACCCGGCCTATATCCTAGACAAATCTCGGTCACACACGAGCGATGGATCGAATCACACACCAATCGCCAAGACAACAAGGTTATGGATCAACCTCAAGTCTTAGGAATGACTCCTTGAAGCACACGCGGAAGCACGAAAGAAGGAGGGAGGAATCGAACCAAGAAACAAGGTAGCCAGGCTCTGGCAGACCGTCCGGCCAGGAGGGGCGGGCTGTCCGCACGGGCCACGCGGACCGTCCGCGCCAGCCGCGCGGACTGTCCGCACAGGTACGACGGACTGTCCGGCCTGAGCCGCGGACTGTCTGTTAAAGCCAACAGAACCTCCAGAAGCGAACCCTGAAAAACGGACCGTCCGCGGGGAGCACGCGGACTGTCCACCAGGCACCCGCGGACTGTCCGCCCGGCACACGCGGACCGTCTGAAACCTCGTCCAACGAAAACTCAAAGCCACAATGGATCGAAAGCGAAGACGAGCAAGAACACGAAGAACACACGACGAACACTGTGCGCGCGAACCGTCCGCCAGGCCCTCGCCGACCGTCTGTGAGGCACGAACAGAACTGAAAACTGCTCTACCCCGAAAGTCAACACTCCCAATCCATCACCGAATCTCCCAAACGATAGAAGCTGTTGAGACAAGAGTTTGGGGACATGAAAAGCGTCAACCAAGGATGCTTTACCCCAAAAATTTCGCCTCCTAACTTCCTAAATCATAGGGAATCGCGGATCCTTTGGACATCACCAAAAGCTAGAGCTCCGAACGAAAATCCTTGAATCAAAGTGGTTTCCCAGCGTTTGAGGGCACAAGATCAATCCCAAAGATGCACAAGACATCCATCCATGTTTCCCTCAAAGAAATCCGGGAAGAAACCCACTCAAATCTGCGGAACCACACCAAGAACAAAGGCACCAAAAACAAGCACGAAAAAGACCACGAAATTCACAACGCCGAATCTTCTATACAAACCAGGAAAGATTCACAAGGTCTAGCATGCCGCCCTAGCATCCATCCCTCTCAACAAATCTCTCATGAAGCTCTAATGCTAGCCTAGAGAAAATGGAGAAGAAAATGTCTACCGAAAATGAGAAATGGGAGGGGGGAAATGAAACCCTAAGTCGCGAAGAGAGAGAGCCATCCACACACACTCATAGCTTATATCTCGGGTCCCGCCGGTGTGGGAAATGACTCGACTACCCCTAACTCATCTACTGGCGATACAACCCACGCAGGGGCATTTATGTAATGTTTGTGGGTCTTGCCATTGGACGGCCACGCCTTCGCCGCACCCCGCGTCCTCCTGACGCAAGCCATGCGATCCCACCGCTTGTCCTCCGCTTCGAAGCTTCCCGACATGCCTGTATCCCGTCTCTGTCGTGTTGGGCCTTCGGACTTGGTTTTGAGGCCCAAACCAAGAAACCGTCCTCCGATGGTTTTGTGGGCAAACCACCAAACCCCGCGTGCTCGGCCCGGCCTCTCGCCACCGTGCACCGGCTCGATCGTCCATGACTTCGTCTTGCTCGTCTCGCCACCATGTGGCCCGCACCTAGTCCCACCGTCCATCGGGTCCCTTGAGGCCTACTTGTCTCTCCATCTCCCGGAGGCCCCTAAAGGCTGAAGACCTTTCACGCCCGTTCCTCACCTGCAACAACACGAACTAGGCCGCAGCCTACACCTGCGCACTGAGCCAAGAGTCAGTCCAACACCCGTTGTCAATCACTCATCACTGAGGAGCGGTCATCCATCGACCACCGGGACGCTCCTGGTCCTCACCATTGGAGGATACGCTGCGAGAAATATGCAAATTACCACAACCATCCAATCCAATGAAAACCAAATGGGTGAAGGAAATGCAAACATCACTTTTGAGCTTGGACGCCTTCACCTAGCACCGTCGGACAATTCATAGGAGTGAGGACCATGTGTGGTTCGAGGACCGATAGATGGTCGCTTCCTTGTGTGATGAGTGATTGACAACATTGTGTGGGCTGATTCTTGGCTAAGTATTGCAGGTGTAGGTTGCGGCTTGACTGATCTTGGTGCAGGTGAAGAACAAGCGCGAAAGGTCATTGCTAGTGAGGCCTCCAGGTGTGCAGAAGACAAGTAGGCTTTGTTCGAGGCACCCGGTGGCCAGCGGGGTCAAGTGCGGGCCGCATGGTGGCATGAACAGCAAGATGCATGGACGATTTCTTGGTTGAGCCTCAAAACCAAGGTCGAGCCGGGACTACTGAGAGCCGAGTCATGAGTGGCGATTGGCAGAGGTTACACCGGGTTTGCGGGGCTTCCAGTGGTTCACCAGAAAACCATTGGGTTCCTTGGTTGATCCACAAAGCCAAGACCGAAGAACCGAAGACGGCGCAGCAGCAGCTCCAGGCCAGTCTGACCGGTGAGGAGCACCGGTCTGATCGGTGTATGATGACGCAGTCCAGAATCTTTGAAGCAGAGGACACGCATCGGGATCGCTTGGCTTGCGTTGAGGCTAAGCAGGGCGCGGTCGCCGGGCATCCGTTCGATGGAGAATATCTGAAGACTTCCAAAACCGCCCTTGAGGGGCTTGTATCCCTAGTTATTATGTAAGGGTATTTTAGACTTTCGGTTGCCTCCATATAACCCATGAGGTGAGAGGATGGCAGCCATCTCTTGGAAGCCTAGTTCATTTGCTTTCCTATTTTCCCCTACTATTTTCTTAGGATTTCCATAGGACTAGCTTGAGAGCTTCATGGTGAGATTTTGTGAGAGGGTTGGATGATGGGGCGGCAAGCTAGACCTTGTATGAACCTCCTTGGTATGCATAGATGATTCGGCGTGGTTCCTCAAGGCTTTGTTGTGTTGTTCCCGGTTGTTCTTGGTGGTGGTTTTCGGAGCCCTCTCTTGGTGGTTTTCTCGGTGTATTTTCGGGACCTTGCTCTTGGGGATTTGATGGGGGAAATTCGTGTGAACCCTTCGTGGTTCTTTTGTCTTTGATTCCCCTCCCAAATCCACGAGTTAAGGGGCCCAATTTTGGGGTTTTTGGTGTTCTAGGGTTAGAGGAGTTCTTGGCGGGATTTCTTCGATTAGGATATCATCGATAAAGACCACTACGAATTTGTCGAGCTCTGTCATAAACATGGAGTTCATGAGGTACATGAAGTTGGCTGGGGCATTCGTGAGACCAAAGGACATTACTAAGAACTCGTAAAGACCATAACGAGTGGAGAAAGCAGTTTTAGGAATGTCACAAAGTCGAATTTTGATTTGATGGTAACCTGAACGAAGATCGATCTTAGAGAAAACTCTGGCTCTAGCCAGTTGATCAAAAAGAACGTCGATTCGGGGAAGAGGGTATTTGTTCTTGACGGTCACTGCATTGAGTGGTCGGTAATCCACACACAACCTCAAGCTACCATCTTTCTTCTTGACAAGAGAGCGGGCAACCCTAAGGAGAAGAGCTCGGGCGAATATAACCCTTATCTAACAGCTCCTGGAGTTGGTTTTTAAGTTCATCTAATTTTTTGGGAGGCATACGATAAGGTCGTTTAGAAATGGGTGCAGTACCCGGTTGGAGTTTAATTACAAACTCAACACCCCTGTCTGGCTGCATACTAGGCAGCTCATCAGGAAAGACATTCGGATACTCACACACTACTGGAATTTCATCAAGAGGAGAGATAATGGTCACATAGGCACAAGAGTCGGTACCGTCCTTGATAGGTACAAGGTAGCGTGCCCGACCGTAGGTGAATTTATCTCTACAACCCTATCAGATACGTCTAGAACCACCTTATGCTGGGTCATCCAATCCATACCTAAGATAACATCCATACCTGCCAAGCTTATGGTGATAAGGTTTGTTGGACAGATTTTACTACCTAATCCCAAACATACTCCACAGATTAAGATATCAGAGGTGATTTGCCCTCTCAGAGTAATTATCTTGTAAGCGGAATTGGTATGGGAACCCTTTAAACCCATTTTGCCTAAAAGTTTTTCACTTATGGAACTGTGGGTAGCTCCCAAATCAAATAAAATCTTAACTAGAGTATCATTGATAGAGAATGTACCCGTGAGCACTGAAGCTCCCTCTGGTATGTCACTCATGGTTGTGAAGTTCAGCTTGCCTTGGCGTACTTGCACCATAGGCTTCTTAGCTGGAGTGGCAGGCTTGTTCCCTGCTCCTTGATTTTGTGCGTGGGGCTTGATCTGCTTGGGTTTGGGGCAATCGCTGATGTAATGCCCTAGTTTACCACAGTTGAAACAACGACGATCACCAACGTTGTGAGGGGGTGCATTAGGCTTTGGAGCCTGCTGCTGAGCATTTCGGAACTGGAAGTTCCCTGAGGGTTTGCCCTGGGATGGCTTCATCGTCCAGCGTCCAGTTGAAGATTGCTGGGATGGATTTGGAACATTCTTTTTCACAAAGAGAAACTTCTTGTTAGTCCCGCTACCCGGAGCAAAACCAGACGGTCTCTTTTTGTCCCTGTGGGCCTTTTTCATGACATCCTCTTGGGAGATAGCTTTGTTCACAAGCTCATGGAAATTTTCTGGCTCGAGCAGGTTCACTCGCTCGTACAACTTGCCATCTAGCCCATCTCAGAATCTCTCCATCTTCTTTGCATCAGTGTCTACGTGATGTCCACCATATTAGCACAGGCTGTTAAACTTCTGGGCGTAACGGTACACCGTATCAGACCCCTGCCTAAGAGCCAACAACTCCCTCATCTTTCTATCCATTAATCCCTTGGGGATGTGATGGCTTTTGAAGGCTTGCTTGAAATCGTCCCAAGTTACAGCACGCCTCGTTGCATCGACTTCAAATGATCCCACCACATTAAAGCTTCTCCTTGCAGTTCCAGAGCTGTGAAGTTGGCTTTGCTCTCCTCGGAGCAAGGCATTGTCGGTGTTTTAGACCGGAAACCTACTAAGGGGAGTACCCGAAGTAGATGAATGTGGCCTCGCCGAGATCGGTAACTCGAAGGAAGAGACACGTGGCACACAATTTAGACAGGTTCGGGCCGCGAGGTGCGTAATACCCTACGTCCTGTATGCTGCGTAGCTCTGGATTGGTTGGGCACGATTACAAGATGGTGCAATAGTGCGCTGTGGGTTGTATGAAATGAGGTGTGTTGAGGTGATCCTAGAGATCGGTCTCTGCCTCACCTTATATAGTCCGGGAGGCAGGGTTACAAGTCGGAGTAGGGAGAGAGTACTAGTCGAGTACGTCTAGGAGTCTTCCATACAGTGCGGGACATGTACAGCTTCCTAACCGAGCACTACTCCTCTGCAGTCCTTGTGCTCCACGCCTTCGGTGTGCCGTGTAGCGCAAGCCGGTAGTCCCGTGGGCCCACCGAGTAGTCGGTCCCGGTACCCACCGAGGTAGTGGGCCCGGGGAGGTCCATACGACAAGCCCCCGAGTACTTTGTAGTCGAGAAGGATAGCTTCAAGTAGTCTTGACGGCCTTAACGAGTAGTCCTCAAGCGTCCCCGAGTGCTACAAGTCAAAAGTCCTCAAGAGTAGTCGAAGCATCCCGAGGCCGGAATGTACTCCACCGATGTTTGAGCAATCTTGAAGTCTTCTCGAGTAGTCCCAAGCGTCCTCGAGCACCGCCTTCGAAGGTCTTCAAAAAATGCCCGTCTTGTCTTGAAGCCGAGTCGATATGGAGGTGCGATTGCAAAATCGCACTCCATATGGAGTAGCCCCCGAGCCTTAGGTTGAGCCGCGAGTGCTCGGGCCGAGGGTCCATCGAAGTCTTGGCAAGAAAATCCTAAAAAATCCGGAGAGAAAAAACCGAAGGACACGTGGCACGGAGCCCCCGAGCCTTGAGTCGAGTACTTCCTCTCGAATTGAAGGGTCATCTTGAAGAATGTGTCCTGAGACGCTCCTGAGCCTTGCCGCTGCCCAGGTAGTCGAGTAGAAGTAGCCGAGCCCCCGAGGTGAGGCGCGTCGACTAGTAGAATACGAAGAGTCACGCTTAGTCGCGTGGTCAGCTGTGCGTGGACTTATCCAGCCGGCCGTTGCGGAGCCGGTTTGACTTATAAATAGAAGCCAAAAACCCTTAGGGTTTTCCACCATCCGAGGTGCAGTCATTTCATTCCATCTGAAGCAGATCCACTCCCAGCGCACGCTGCCGCCGTAGTAGATCCAAGTGCGCCGCCACCCAAAGCGTTTAGGGTAGCCCCCGAGCGGATGCGCGTGAAGACGCCCTGTACTTGGAGAATAAAGCCGTCACCGTCCAAGTCCACGAAGGCCGTTGGGAAGAAAAGGGGCCGCGAAGAGGCCGCCGCGGCCGCCACCGGAGTAGCACCGCCAATGTCTCCACCGCGGGCTGATCCAAGCCGCGAGTGGAAAAAATCCTAGGTGAAGACGGAAGATCTGTTGGCCCTCCTGAACAGCGGGTTCATCCGGGAGAAGGAGGTCGACATGTGGAGGGCCGCTGCTGGAGATCCATATCCAATGGAGAAGGCTGAAGACGAGATTCCAATGTTCGCGCGGTTCGTGGAGCGCGGACTCGCGCTCCCGGCCAGCGATTTCTTCAAGGGTCTCCTCGGGTACTATGGAGTCGAGTACCTAAATCTGAACCCCAACGGTATCTTCCATGCCGCGGTCTTCGTGCACTTCTGTGAGGCCTTCCTTGGGATCAAGCCGCACTGGATCCTTTTCCGGAAGTTCTTCCGGGTCAAGCCGCAGCCAAGTGCCACCAACCCAAGGGTAGTCGGAGGAGCCGGCATCCAGTTGAGAGAAGACGCCGCGGAGCAGTACCTGGCGTACAAGCTTGTTGACTCCAACACGGACTGAAAGACGAGGTGGTTCTACATCACGAACCACCACCCCGGCCTGCCGAAACCGAGCGGATGGCAGCCCAGGCACCGCGAATGGTGGAACACGGAGCCCACCATGCAGGAGGGGATCCAACTTCCCGAGCTGCTTAGCACGCATCAAGGTGCTCAGAGAAGCGGGACTGAGGGCCGAGCACGTGGCCTTCAGTTTCATGAAGCGAAGGGTGCAGCCATTGATGGCTCGAGACACCTTGGGCTTCGAGTACACCGGTGAGGACGACACGTCGCGGATGCCCGGAGGCGAGCTAGACGACAGTGACATCATCGAGAGGCTGTCGTGGATCTTTAAGGATATGTCGCCGTACACGGCGTGCCCTGTCCAAGAGTACTCCGCCGTGCGCCCGCCAAAGGAGGTGAGTAGTCGTACTCCCCTAGTCGAGTAGCCCTTGCTTGGAGTAGACGTGCTGATGTCTTCGTGTCTTGCAGGATGACTTGAAAAAGTTCATCTCCGAGCCGCAGCCGCCTCCGAGCGGGATCGAGATCCCGAAGGAAGGGAAGGCAAAAGAGCGGCGAGAGGTCGGCGAAGGCGATGACACCGTCATCGTGGAGGATACCACCGATGACGACGACGACGACGACGACGAGACGTTGCAGGACCGCTTTCAGTTGCGGTCGAGGTTTAGCCGTCCAGGCTTACCTCATGTGCCTCTGGTGCAAGACCCCCCGACTAGCCAGGAGGCTAGCCTGGCTGCGCCGCCACGGAAGCCGCGCAACCCCGCCTGCAAGCGGGTGACAAAGAAGCTCAAAGTCTCGGAGACCACGCCTCAGGAGGTAAGATGTCTTGACTAGAGGAGTCGAGTACCCATCGCACGAGTACCCTTGCTGATGAGTAGTCTTCCTTGTATGCAGGAGGTGCCGCCAGCGGAGCCCGTCGAGGAGGGCGACGAAGGCGGATGGGGCACAGTGGGGGAGCTGGCTGGAAGTCGTAGTCTGGCCTCCACTGTCGAGGAGCTCTTGGCGCAGTTGGAGCGCCAGCCCCCTGCTCCACAGGGGAGCACTGAGCCCGTAGCCGCCGCCGTTGAAGAGGTGGTGACTACAGGAGCGCAGGAGGGCAATGCGCCAGCCGCCGTTGCTGCAGAGGAGGCGGTAGCCGCAGGGGCGCAGGAGGAGGCGCCCGCCGAGGGTGAACTGGTCGACATTGCCAGCATCCTCGGTGCCCCGGCCGTGACAATAGCCCGGTCGAACTTGTAAGTACTGCATCTTCCCGAGTAGTACTTGTTGTAGTAGTCGAGGTTGACTGACGACCAGTTGTGTGTGCTTCTGCAGGAAATCCACGGATCTGTCCTGGGAGGGAGATGAACCTCTTCAGCGGTGGCGGAAGAAGTTGCGCCGCCCGCCGAAGAGTCCGCTCCCGCTTCCCAGGCGGTGCCCGAGCCACCGGCTACCGAAGCGCCGTTGCCGGAGGCCAGCGTAGTCGAAGGTGAGTACTCTTCTGAAGCGGTGGAGCTCCTCGAGGAGTAGTCGTAGTCGCTGATGCACTTGTCTTCTCTTTTACAGGTGCAGAGGCTGAAGGTAGTGACATCCCTGTGGGGGTGCCAATGCAGAAGTCGACACCAGAGGTCCCGGAGGCTGCGGGAGGAGCCCCCGAGCCTATGGAAGAAGTCGCCGAGGAGGCTGCCGTGGCGGCCGGGGGAGAAGGGGTCACCACGTCACCAGAGGACGCTCTGGAGGTGGCTATCCGCTCCCCTGAGATCCAGGCGTAGAGCCCATCCGCTCTGCGCCGATGACGGAGGCCACCGCGAGTAGTCGCGGCGGGATAGAGCTGCTCGCGGACGATCTTGTCGAGCCGGCGACGGTGGCCAAGCATCTAGAGGCGATCCGCCAGGCCGAGCAGTGGATGAAGGTAAGTAGCCGTAGCTTTTGAGCAGCCAATCCTCTTTCGTTGAGTTCTCATGTGACTTGAGTTGCCTGTGCAGGACGTCGCAGAGAGGTCCCGCGACAAGTCCAACATGCTGCAAGTCTATGGTGACGCGGTGCTCCGGGCTGAGGCGCTGGAAGAGCAACTTGTGAAGTCGCGGAAGCACGCGGCTGCCATGCAGTCGAAGCTCGACGCCGCCTTTGCCAAGTATCACAACGATGTCCAAGAGTTGCAGGCGAAGGGCGACGACTTGGTGCGGAAGAATAAGGGCCTCCGCAACAAGAACAAAGGTACGTTGCTAGACTTGTCGGGTAGTTGTTGGAGGTCGAGAGGTAGTCTTGACCCGCTGTTCTATTGCTGTGTTGCAGAGCTTGAGGGCCAGGTGGAGCAGCTGAAGTCCTCGGAGACGAGCATGAAGAATCTCTTCTACCGGGAGCAAGAAGCCCGCCAGGTACTCGAGCTCGACTACAAAGAACTTGCCTTCGAGTGCGAGAAGCACATGGAGCTCCGGATTGCATCTGACCGCGATCTCGTCAACTGCTACAAATCCTTGCAGAAGTTGAATGAAGACTGCGAGGCGCTGCGGGCCCAACTGAAGGAGCTTGAGGAAGCCGCACTGCCAATCGCAAGGCTCCTGGTGCCGCACCCGGGCGGCCCCAAGATTGCTCCACTGGTGGATCGCCTCAAGGAAGCTCCAAGCCGGCTGACGGTCTATGTGAAGCACATGGCGAGATCGATCCCGAGGCAGGTCTTGGCCTTCATGAAGTCGTACTTCCCGAAGGCCCCAGTGGAAGTAGTCGCCGGCAGGGTAGCCGCCAACTGCACTGATGAGCAGTATGCGGAGCTGCTGGAGCAGATGGCTCCCATCGCGGAGCAAGTAGCTGAGAAGCTTAATCTCCATTAGCCCTGTAATAGGTAGCTAGTAGCCAAGGTTGTACAAAAAACAATTGTAATGAATTGCTTAAGTATCAATGACAGAAAATTTCCAGCAATGAGTACTCGTAGTCGCGATCTCAGAGTGCGGAGCCCCCATCGTGGAGTGGATGCGAGTAGTCGTACTCGGCAGTAGTGGTCCCGTTGTAGGGAGTAGACGAGAAAGAAGTTGATGAACGATCAAACTTTATTACTGAAGAAGTACACCGGATGGCCGGGGCCGTAGTTACGAGTAGTCGCCGGACCGGAGGCCGCATCGTCGAGTAGCGCCGGAGCGGGTAGCCGCTTACAGCAGTTGATCCGTAAGTAGCCGTGTAGGCTGGATCGTAGATCCGTAGGTAGCCGTGCAAGCTGGATCTTGGAGTGTGGTCTCTTGGTAGACCGCTGCTAGAGTCCTTGACGCTCGTCGCAGCCCAGGGTCCGTAGGTAGCCACGCGGGCTGGATCCTGGAGAGGAGAAGTCCGGAGACTGGAGCCAGGGCCCGGAGGCTGCTTACGGCAGAGGGGAGTTGATGTAGTCGTGTAGACTTGAACCCTGGAGTAGTTGTGTAGACTAGGCGTAGAATCGACAGAGCTGGTCGACGTTCCACGAGTTGTTGATGTCTTCGCCTTCAAGTGTTTGGAGGCGGTAGGAGCCCGGCCCGGTCACCTTTGCAATGGAGAAGGGACCTTCCCAGGGGGAGCTGAGCTTGTGTAGTCCTTCCGTGTTCTGGATACGGCGGAGGACGAGATCTCCAACGTTGAAGGAGCGTTCCTTGACGTTGCGATCGTGGTAGCGTCGGATACCATCTAGGTATCTTGCTGATTGGACGAGGGCAGCACAGTGAGCTTCTTCGAGGCTGTCGATATCAATTCGTCTGCTGTCTTCTAAGACGCCTTCGTCATAGTGCTCCACTGCTGGCGAGTTCCATATGACGTCGGCAGGGAGGATTGCTTCGGAGCCGTAGACCAGGAAGTAAGGGGATTGCCCCGTTGGCTTGGATGGCTGAGTCCGTAGCCCCCAGAGTGCATTGGGTAGTTCCTTGATCCACTTGCCCCCTTTGGAGTTAGCAGCATCGTGTAGCCCCTTTTTGAGAGCGTCGAGCACCATCCCATTGGCGCGCTCGACTTGTCTGTTGGCCCGTGGATGGGCAACTAAGACGTATCGGACGTCAATCTCGCTGTTCTCGCAGTACTCCCAGAACTGGTGGTTGTTGAAGTTGGAGCCCAGGTCTGTGATGATGCGGTGGGGTAGTCCGTAGCGATGTACGAGTTCATCCAGGAAGTTGAGTACTCTGTCAGCCTTGGGGCACGTGACCGGCTTGACATCGATCCACTTGGTGAACTTGTCGATGGCCACCAGTACCCTGTTGAAACCACCTAGCGCAGTTGGCAGTGGCCTGATCATGTCAAGCCCCCAGCAGGCAAAGGGCCAGGTTGGCGGTATGGTGACTAGCTTGTAGGCTGGGACGTGTTGCTGCTTGGCGAAGTACTGACATCCTTGGCACCTTCTGACGAGTTCTTCGGCATTGCCTAGAGCTGTGGGCCAGTAGAAAGCTCGCCGGAAGGCCTTGCTGACCAGCGTGCGTGAGGACGCATGGTTGCCGCAGATGCCCTTGTGGATCTCCTCCAAGATGTCCTTGCCTTCTTCACGAGGGACGCACTTCATGAGTACTCCAGAAGATGCGCCCTGCTTGTAAAGCTTGTTTCCGACGAGGACGTAGGACTTGGCGCGGCGGACGAGCTGCTCAGCCGAGTTCTTGTCAGAGGGGACCTTCTGCTCGCTGAGGTAGTCGATGAAGGGTTGCCTCCAGTCCACGTCGATCATCATGACCTCCTACCCAGCTGGCGGATGGGCTGGGACAGTGGTCGGTGGCGCCGGCTCCGGGATGGATGGCGCGTGAAGCTTGTGGACGAAGACACCCACTGGTACTTGAGCGCGGGTGGATCCAAACTTCGAGAGGACGTCTGGTGCAGCGTTGTTGTTGCGGACGATGTGATGGAACTCGAGACCATAGAACTTGTTCTCGAGCTTGCGGACTTCTAGGCAGTAGGCGTCCATGTTCTCCTTGTTGCGGTCCCAGGACTTGTTGACTTGGTTGATGACCACTGCAGAGTCGCCGTAGACTAGTAGCCGCTTGATGCCCAATGAAGCCGCGAGGTGGAGCCTGTGTAGGAGAGCTTCGTACTCAGCTTTGTTGTTTGAGACCTTCCAGAAGATCTGCAGGACGTACTTGAGTTGTTCGCCCTCGAGGTTGAGTGAGCCGTCGAAGTACATCACCCAATGCTATGGTCGCACGGTGGGAATAGGTAGCTGATTCTCCCGCCACTCTGCCATGAAGTCGACTAGTGCCTGCGACTTGATGGCTGTGCGTGGCTTGAAGTCGATGGTGAGGGCGCCGAGCTCGACCGCCCACTTGGAGATTCTTCCAGTAGCATCTTGGTTCCGCAAGATGTCGCCGAGCGGGTAGTCTGTGATGACGGATATTGAGTACTGCTGGAAGTAGTGTCGTAGCTTCCGCGAGGCGATGAGTAATGCGTACAGGAGCTTCTGCACGGGCTGATAGCGTGCCTTGGACTCTGATAAAACCTCGCTGACGAAGTAGACTGGGCGCTGGACTGGATAGGCGTGGCCGTGTTCTTGCCGCTCGACGAAGATGGTAGTACTGACCACATGGGTAGTCGCAGCGAGGTAGAGCAGCAGCTTCTCGCCCTTGTGAGGAGCCGTGAGGATCGGTGGCTTCGATAAGAAGTCCTTGAGCTGGGCAAGGGCTTGATCCGCCTCTGGAGTCCACACGAACTTCTCTTGATGCTTGAGTAGTTTGAAGAAGGGGAGCCCCCGTTCTCCTAGCCTCGAGATAAATCTGTTCAGTGCCGCCATGCACCCTGTCAGCTTCTGGACATCTTTGATGTTCGTGGGAGCTTGCATGCTGGTGATGGCGGAGATCTTCTCGGGGTTGGCTTCGATGCCGCGCTGGCTGATGATGAAGCCGAGTAGTTTGCCTGAAGGTACGCCAGAGACGCACTTGTTCGGGTTGAGCTTCCAGCGGTACTCGCGCAGTGATGCGAAAGTCTCTTCAAGGTCGTTGATGAGGGTACTGGAGTTTCTGGTCTTGACGACCATGTCATCCATGTAGGCCTCGACGTTCTTGTTGAGTTGCCTCTTGAAGCAGGCCTGGATAGCTCGTTGGTAGGTAGCGCCGGCATTCTTCAACCCGAAGGACATGGTCGTGTAGCAGTACGCGCCAAACGGGGTGATGAACGCAGTCTTCTCCTGGTCTTCTTCCTTGATCGCGATCTGGTGGTACCCGGAGTAGCGATCGAGGAAGCAGAGCGGTGTCGCAGCCCCGCCGTGGAGTCGATGACTTGATCAATCCGCGGCAACCCGAAGGGGTCCTTGGGGCAGTGCTTGTTGAGGTCGGTGTAGTCGACGCACATCCTCCACTCGTTCGAGTTCTTCTTGCGGACGAGGACAGGGTTGGCGAGCCACTCAGGATGGAAGACTTCTCTGATGAAGCCAGCCGCGAGTAGTTTGGCGAGTTCCTTCTTGATGGCATCCCGTCTGTCGTCAGCAAAGCGTCGGAGGTGTTGTCGCTTGGGGGTGGCCTTAGGATCTATATTGAGGCAGTGCTCAATCAGCTCCCTGGGCACTCCTAGCATGTCCGCTGGCTTCCACACGAAGATGTCGCGGTTAGCCCGAAGGAAGCTGATGAGCGCGTCTTCCTATTTGGGGTCGAGGCCTGCCCCGATGGTGGTGGTCTTGCTGGGGTCGCCTGTTCCGAGGTTGACCGTCTTGACGAGTACCTCCTCAGGTGGCTGAGGCTTGTTGGTGCTGTCAGACTTCTCTGGGATGTAGAGTTCACTTGTAGCAAGCTTCTTCGACGCGGCGTAGACCTCCATCATCGCGTTGGGTACTTGGTTAGTAGAGGCGATCTCCACGGCTTCTGTGTCGCAGTCGTGAGAGATCTTCAAGTCCCCTTGAAGGGAGAGTACACCGAGCCGGGCTTGGCATTTTGAGTACCAAGTAGGTGTAGTGGGGCACCGCCATGAACTTGGCGATGGCCGGTCTGCCGAGGATGGCGTGGTAGGAGGTCTCGAAGTCCGCGACCTCGAACTTGATGTACTCGGTACGGTAGTTGTCCCGAGATGCCCCGAAGGTAACTGGCAGGACCAGTGAGCCCAGTGGAATAGCCGCGTTGCCGGGGACGATGCCGTAGAAGGGCGTGTTGCTCTTGGTGAGCATATGAGTGATGTCGAGCTTCATTTTCTTCAAGATCTTGGTGAAGAGGACGTTGAGCCCGCTTCCGCCGTCGATGAGCACCTTGTTGAGTTTGGAGCCCGCCACCACTGGCTTCAGGACGAGGGGGAACCGTCCTGGTTCAGAGAAGCTGGTCCATTGATCCGCGCGGGAGAAAGTGATGGGTACCTCCGACCACCTGAGAGGGGTCGGGACCGCTGGCTCAATGGACATGACTTCACGACGGGTAGCCTTCTGCTCCCGCCTGCTGGGCAATCCGCTGAAGACGACGTTGACGGTCTTGTCAGGCTCCTGGAAGTCGTTGTTGTTGCCGTCCTTCTTCTTGCCCTTTTGGTCATGAGGGTGTGGTGGCTCTGGCGTATCCTTGAGTGCATGCCTGAGCTGGTAGCACTGCTCGGTGGTGTGGTTGCCGTTTGGATGCCACTGGCACTTCTCCTTCAGCAGGTCTTTGAAACCGCCGGAGTTCTTTTTCGAGTTCCCTTTCACAGGGTGCTGGATAGCCGCGACAGTGTTGTCTGGCTTGCGCTTGCGGTTGGGACCTGAGTAGTAGTAGTAGTAGTTGTTGTTGTTGTTGTTGCGGCCGCCTTGGTTTGCGTTGCGCGCCGCCGCCGCCCGGTTCTCGCTTGGTCTTGCCGCGGATGGCGTCGTATTTGGCATTGGCCTTGTCTTCTTCATCCGCCCAGGACGTGATCATGTCCTTGAGGTGGGGGATGGACCTGGGGCGGTGACGACCGAAGTCTTCGAAGGTGCGGTGATGATAGAGACCGTCTTGGAAGAGGTCGATGACCTCCTTGTCGGTGACGTCGACGACGGTAGCGCGCTTGTCGAAAAAGTGGCGCATGTACTTGCGGAGGGTCTCGCCTTGTTCCTGCTTGATCATGGCCAGGTCCATGCGAGTACCCGATCGGCCCATGGCGCCCGCGAAGTTGCTTGTGAACTGCTCCTTCAGCTGGTCCCACTTGTCGATCGAGTGCTTGTCCAGCGACTCGAGCCATGTGAGTGGTGCTTGGTCCGGGTGCGTAAGGGGAAGTAGAGGCACTTGGTGTCGCCGTTGCCGCCGCCGTTCTCGATGGAGAGGGCGTAGCACCTGAGCCACTGGATGGGATCCTGCTTCGCATCGTACTTGGTGATCCCCAAAGGCTTGAACTTGTCGGGGAGGAGCAAGTTGCGAAGTCGAGGTGAGAAGCGGGGAAGCCGTCGCCCTCAGCTACGGTAGTCGACTTCTTCCACCGCAGCTCCTCGATCTTTTGGCGAGCGTCGTAGCCGCCATGCGAGGCGCCAGAGGCGTGGCTGTTCGCGTGGCCTCGGCCGCCGCGACTGCCGCCGCCTCTAGCCCTCCTGTTGGCCCCATGATTGGAGCTTCCGCCATAACTGTCGCCGCCGTCGGGATCGTTGCCGCCCCCGCCGGCCGGAGCGCGGTGAGGGACGACTTCTCGGTTGCTGTGGTCGCGTTGTGAAGGTCCGCCGGTGTTGGAGCGACGGTGGTTTGGCTCGGCTGGGAGGTCAGCTCGAGTACGGTTAGGACCATTGTTGGCGCTGCGACTTGTGGCTTCGTTGTCGCGGGGTCTGGCTGGAGGGGGTTGGTTGACTCTGTTGTCGACCCGCATGAAGTCAGCGTCTTCAGCGAGCTTGGCAATGACCTCTCCAGCGCGTATGCCCTGAGCCTGGCATGTGATCGCTGTGATCGACATGAGGCATTGCTCAGGGGTAGTGTGTACTCTGCTCTCGACTGCCTCGAGAGCTTCCGCAAGGTTGCGGACGGGGAAGTTGTCGCGGAGGCGCCGGCGACGTTCGCTGCGCTTCCGGTTACGCTCACGTCGAGCGTCTCTGTCTGCAGGGTTCTCGTTCGGTGGAGCGTCAGCAGAGAGCTCGTCGGAGGAGATGTCTTCCAGGTACTTGTCCTGAGCCGTGCCTGAAGGCCCTGGGGTGTCGCCGGCAGCCATGAAGACTTGGCGATCGGGGGTGCCAAGGCTGGACTCAGAGGGTGCCACCTCAGTTGGTGTGCTTGAGTCAGCCCGGGCTAGGGGTGTTCCCTCCTGGAACGGTAGCGAGTCGATGTAAGCGACGTAGCGTGAGTCTCCCCTTATCAGGTCGGCAGGCTTGCGGTCTGGCCAGTAGACGTATCTCCCGGCCGGTGTGGATGTTATAACCAGCCCAGAGGCTGACCGTGACAGGGGAAGCTTAGTGGAGTTGTCCTCGGACTCGGGCTCTTCAGGGTCCGACCTGAAGTCGAACTCGTAATCCGGGTTCGAGTAGAACTCGGAGAGAGGACTGGAGTCCGAAGCGCGATCGGGGGTGGCGTCGGAGTCCGAGTTGCACTCGGGTACGGGCTCCTTGCCGGCCCGGCGTGAAGTGGGAGCCACCTTGTGGGCCCGGCTAAGGATGCGGGGGCCACGCGCGGAGCGCTCGCGAGGTGAGGGGACCGCCTGCGATGGCTGAGTAGCTGGCTCGCAAGCGATGGCCCATGGAGACGTCGAGTTCGAGTTGGAAGCGGACTCGAGCTCGAAGTCAGGGTGGTGGTTGAAGAGCGAAATTTCGCCGAATTTGCCGGCGAGTTCGCCTGTGACGACTTCTGGAGGCGTCATGAGGCCAGTCTTCGGGTTGGGCGGCATGGTGAGGCGGCGCTGGAAAGAGCCCACGTCGTCTGCAGTGCAGACCCAAGCGCCGAACACGAAGGTGTCGCCGCGGTTGAAGGCGACGGTCGGCTTGAAGTAGACGGGAGCCGTCGAGTTCGCCATGTGATCTCGGGCGAGAACCCCTACCTGGCACGCCAGCTGTCGGTGTTTTAGACCGGCAACCTACTAAGGGGAGTACCCGAAGTAGATGAATGTGGCCTCGCCGAGATCGGTAACTCGAAGGAAGAGACACATGGCACACAATTTAGACAGGTTCGGGCCGCGAGGTGCATAATACCCTACGTCCTGTATGCTGCGTAGCTCTGGATTGGTTGGGCACGATTACAAGATGGTGCAATAGTGCGCCGTGGGTTGTATGAGATGAGGTGTGTTGAGGTGATCCTAGAGATCAGTCCCTGCCTCGCCTTATATAGTCCGGGAGGCAGGGTTACAAGTCGGAGTAGGGAGAGAGTACTAGTCGAGTACGTCTAGGAGTCTTCCATACAGTGCGGGACATGTACGGCCTTCCTAACCGAGTACTACTCCTCTGCAGTCCTTGTGCTCCACGCCTTCAGGTGCCGTGTAGCGCAAGCCGGGTAGTCCCAGGGGCCCACCGAGTAGTCGGTCCTGGTACCCACCGAGGTAGTGGGCCCAGGAAGGTCCATACGACAGGCATCACAAAAGCAGAGAACTTTGCCTCGATGGCCTTGATCCAAGCCTCAGCTTCCAGGGGGTCTTCCGCCCTGGAAAGGTTGGTGGCTTCATCCCGATGAACTGAGCGTACATGGTGACCTGATTAGGCCCCTCGTGATTGGCACCATGTGGCGACCCTCAGTTGATCTGCTGACCGATCTGCTGCTGCGTCTGCAAGATTTGGCGCAGCACCTCGGTTTGTGTGGCCATGAAGGCCTCCGACGGTGTCATGGGCGGCTGTGGCGGCAAGTCACTGCTACCGGTCACTCCGAACCCATTGAGAGAGCTGCGTGTGGGTCCCACCATCTGAAATGTGAGCCCTTATTAGACACATAGACAAAATCTTACTCAGAAATAATGACAAGTGCAATCAGGCATAACCATAGCTCATTTGCATTCATATGATGATGATAGCAACAGTCGAAAGATATCATGTAGGGCGTGTTTGGGAGAGCTCCACATAGCTCCAGATCCACAAAAATAGCTCCACTCCATTTTTTTCCTGCCAAACACCCTAGCTCCGAAAACTCCAGATCCACGAAATCCATGGATCTAGCTCCCAACTCCACCAATTTCAAATAAGATTCATAGAATCATTCTTCAACATAGTTAGAAAATACGATAACTCAAGTCCCCCGAGCTAGCCTTCAATTTGCGGTGAATTATCCCATTTCGCGCGTACGGAGAAGGTAATGTGCGAATGATCACCAAGTCGCTTTAGGCACTAACCAGCACTCACCGAAAATGTCGTAGTTCTCTCATTATTATGCAAAATGCTTAGTGTTGGTGAGCGCGGTTACGGTAACACTCGACACACTTGGGTAAACAACTCGAGTCTCAATAACTCAGTTGAACCGCATCAAACTCAAGTCGAAACACAAAGTGCTTAAGCATTCCTTGGATAAGGGGTCCAAGGATACTACATACTCGAGTCTGAAAACATCATGATACAACTGGGTTACAATGCAATCGCATTGCACGACGATATAATCCTAAGCTGACTACCACAATCATCCCGAAGGTGACACCTAGGAGCACACTTCTTCTTGAGGTCGTTCACTGGCATCCTAGTTACCAACTGAAGCACCACTGCCCGCAGGTGAGTCTGGTGGAGTCAGTAACGGCGGTCCAGCCTGGCTCGTCTGATCCAAACTAGACTGACCCTGCTGCTCCTCCGGGTGTGCCTGTACTGGAGGTAGCGGCTGTAAGGCCACTATGGCCTGTAGGGCTGCAACCTGCAGCTCGGCCTCCTCCACCTGCTACTGCATATTGGCAATGTTCTGTAGCAGCGTCAACCTCTCAATCTCATAAGCATCGACATTCCCTCCAGGGTGTGAACTTCCGCTCTAGATCTACAATCCTCTGCAAGCGATCGCCTCTCTCTAACTCTAACTGGAATCTCCTGGCACGTAACCTGTCATTCTCCTGCTACATCTGAGTAAGTGTAAAGTTCAGCTGCAGGTGTGCTGCTGATAGCTGCTGCCAATCCCGCCTAGCTACCTCCAGACGCTGCTCGATAATCACTGCGGTATTGTAACACAACCCCTGAAGGGTGCAAATGACGTAAATTCAACGAGCCAACGTCTGAGTGACATCCAGTGGCTCGGCTAACAACAATAGCTCCCGTAGGTGATCCATACGGTCCAGCCACAGGGGTCGTGAGGACTCACAGCGGGAAACAGCCCGAACGGAGAAAGAGCCACCGCGGTAGGGTTGTGGTCGCAGAAGTCCGTCAACACTCGGAGAGCGGCTGACTCGACGGTCTCATGGGTAATAAACCCCAGTAGACAAAGCTCAAGTCGAACCAGTCGGCGTGGTCCGGGTGTGGCAGCACAGTGACGATTACCCTGCAACGGGGAACACCCAAGCGCTCAAACTCAGACACATCGTAGGTCAGTGGAGTGGTGTAGCTAGCTGTGCTGAGCGCTTCCCACGCAAGGCGTGGAAAACCCTCCCAGTGAAACCTATTGGTACGGATCGTACCTTCAGCGTCGAACTCGTGAAACACAGGGAAAGCCATCTGTACAAAAATGTAACACATGTCAAATCTCAAGGAGAACGGCATGTCAAATGGTGAAGCTCTGGCAGCTATGAATAAAAATTCATAACCAAAAAAAAATTCAGACCCCATAAATTTTTTCCAGGTTTTCCGGCTAGTACAATGGTTCTTTTACACACTTTTGGTATTCAAGGGTTGATCTAGATCAAAGGAAACAAGGTAGAAGGTCGCAAGGTCTAAGTGCTGATTTGTAAAAAGAAAACAACAAGGCTTAGGTTCCCTTAGAAAAGTGCAACGCAAGGTTGAGAGGGGCTATGCTCGAAAATCTTTACGAACATGAACTAGATTAGATTGGGAGCAACTTTAGTTTAATACACCTAGTTAGTTACTTCCTAAAGCATGGTATACGAACATAATGGGCAAGCTTTTACAAAATTTGGCAGCATACACCTATGCACAAAAGATACTCTATTTTTACAAAAAGCACACACTAGCAAAATCTTCCTTAGAGAGCATATGAAAATTCTGTTTTGGGTCCATTTAAATTTGTTTCAATTTTTAACATGCATGCAAGACGTCCTATTCGACCTCACATGGCAATCGAGCCAAAAATCGAAGTTAGTGCCGGTGGCAAGGCTTTTACTCGTCTCTCCCTATAATATCTAGTCGAAAGCTACACGGTACTCACTTAGCAACTAACGAAGCGCTGTTATGCACCTGCAGAAAATGAACCTTTCATGCCAGCACATCACGAAAGCATCCCCATACATTACTGTTCACTATAGAAACAGTATCCATGCGTTAAGCCGTTGCATGGACATCGTCCAACCTCGGACACCCTCCGTTTGAATGGAGTGTATCCTTGCCTCGCATACTCGACATGCGGAATGATCACTTATGAAACACGTGGCGACACACAACTTACAACCAGACGTGAAGATGGGATCCGTGGAATGGATCACTCCATCAACCCTCGCAATTTCCGTGATGCGGTACAACACACGTATAAAACACGTGGCTCATCTAGTTTGGTTGTGCAAGAAAGTAAGTCTGACATAAAGTAATGTGCTGGGAGTTAGCAAAATAAACCATAGGTTAATAAGCCACCTGAAAGAACCCAAAAATTCCCTCTAGGGCCTCTCGGCCTAGTTTATCCTTAGCAGACCAACGTGTTTTGGAAAATCAAACAATCATGGAAATTTTTATTCAAAAACCAGTGATTAAGGTAATTAATTAATCTCTGGTGCATGTAATTGCTCTGATGCCCACTGTGAGAACCCGCCCAGGAAAATACCGTACTACCGCCTAAACCAATCCACTTTGGTCATTAAGCAGCAATAAAGTATCATCCTGTTGTTAGCCGCCGGGTTAACGCCCGGTAAATCACTTATATAGCAACAAGGATTGACATATATGCATTAAAAACACACGCAAAGGCGAGTCTAGAGATACAACATAAATAACATCCGAAATTTACCCCGAAGGGCTTAATTATTACAAACCGAAGTTTTTGTCATAACGACGTAGTTAAGAGTTTTCGAAACAGCGGAATTAACTAAGCAGAAAGCAAGAACACCACGGGAGGCTAGCCATGATGCCTTCAGTCATCATCCTCCACCCACTCCAGCTCCAGCCGGGCGGTATCTCTCCGGGCCACACATCACCAAAGGCATTACCTGGATCAACACATTATAGCAAGGCTGAGTATGCTAATACTCAGCAAGACTTACCCGTCAGTGATAACTATTTCACCAACTCTAGACATGAAAGGCTTTGTGGCCACTGGGTTTCTTTTGCTTAAAAGTAACAAAGAGTATGTCCTTATTTTCAAGATTTTAGCACAAGTTCTACTGGGTTTATTCTTTACTAAATTAGACATCTAATAAAGACAAGGTTGTACCATACAATTATTCAAGCATAAAATTCATCAACTTCCATCATTAGGGATCTCATGGCTAGTGGAGTAAGTAGTCTCAGATAACGGTGAGAGGCCGACAATCGATTGATTCAAAACCTAAACACACGCTGGGATGCCCCCACGAGGACAACCACCAAACGGTTCCCAAAAATCCTCAGGTCGGGATAAAAGGCCTCAGTCTTTAGTGCAGGCTATCCGGCATACCCCGTGAGGCACCTGGACTCACCATACACCACCGGTAGCTAGCCGTGAGACGCATACCAAAAGTAGTGACAGTTAAATCCCTGCTGTCTCATTAAGGTACTAGGCTTACCGGTCCCATTCTCGACAAGTGCTTAGTACGTTCAAACACTTAACCCACGATAGCCATTGGACCGGAGTCCACATCCCATGCTCTTACCACATGAGCAATCCATTCGAGGAGATCTTATGGAACCTATTCTCGCGAGTGACATCATCACCCGACTTGTAACAGTCCTATAGCTCAGCAAATATCGACCTATCATTCTAGTAAGGAAAAAGGTACCTAGGGATCATGCATCTAAGGTTCCATACAACTCCTAAACTTAAATGCACAAGCATCCATAGATAATTGTGTAGCAAAATTTGAAAACTGGGTCAAATGCACCGGGGCTTGCCTTCGTTAGCTAAGTTAGCCTGAGCACCCTCGGTATCGTCGAGTACTCCCACATACTGCAGGGCACCTTCCGCTTCTCCTCCCTCGGCTTCCGGGACGAGCGAGTAGTCACCGTCAGGAAGACCTACACGGAATGCAATGCAGGGTTCAGGCGATGTGAAAGATTATTTATCTTATCCAACTTTTGTTAGCCATATTCACCTTAACAAATAATTAATTATTAATTCCCTTTTCAGGAAGGTTATTATTGATATGTGTTTTATTTTTTTAATTAAACACTTAATTAATGTTTCCTTTCATAATTGTTATTTCATGTGAGGATTTAATACTTCACCTTTCACTAGCAAGGGGGTGCACAAAGATAATTATTTATAAATTAATTCTTTCAACAGCAAGGGTGTGTTTTTAGCCCTTAATTGAGTTTGAAAACTTTTCACAAAAGGGTAAAAGGAGTAAAAGGCATTTTCCTAATTTGATCCAACATTAACCTATAAAAGCCTTCCAAGCTTTTCTTAAATAATAAATCACACAACAAAATTCAGTAAAGGGTTTCTGGAGCATCAACATACCCATGCTAGGCCTCTGAATAGACATATAATGCTTCGGCAACTAGAAATTTAATTACTTTGAAAAATATCAAAAGCTAGCTACCAATCCAAGTTAAATGCATACAAAAATAAATAAGCATCCAAATGCTCCTAACGTCCTCACACATGTTCTCTGGTCCTAAACCAGCCTAGACAACCAGCAAGTACACTTAGAACTACTACTGATCTTGCATTATTAAATTACAAAGGAAAACATGCACACATTAAGAATAATTACTTCTGATCAATCAAAAATTGTGATTAATTCATCAGAGGTGTATCTTGGCATATCAAGACAGCATGCACAAGTTGGGCAAAAAAAATAAATATTTTTAGCTACAAAAATCATTTAAGCAGATTCTGCATAAATGGAAAACAATTCTTATAAAAAGATTTACTTCATAACTTTGTGCAATTTTTGGCACAGGAGCTAGTCATAACATCACACATAACATATCCAAAAATTGGATACAGGGGAATCATGAATTTTGAGTTATGGCAGATCTAGGTTTTTCACATTCCTATTTTTCATGCTAAAAATATCAAGAATCAGACTAGGCGAGTATAACAAAAGTTGTAGTATTTTTCACAACGAATCCAAAAAACTGTGTTTGCATTTTTCTGAATTTTCTATGATTTTCTACACATTTTACAAGTTTCAGCAATAAGGCTTATACTATTGAAGATGCACTCTTGCGACTAGACCCCTGGAAAGAATTGGGGCCAAGCAATTGGGTCCTTAGACCCAAGGGGTGGCGGGCTCGCCGGAATCCGGCGACTCCGGCGGCGCTCCCAGCCAGGTAAGGGGTGGAGCTCGTCTAGATGCTCACCTAGGTCCGGTGGGTGGCCGTAGTTGGGTGGAGAAGTGGCCGGCGTGGGCGCTCAGCGATGCCCGGCGGCGGTGGCCGCGGCGGGTCGGGTTCCGGTGAGGGGAGTGCACATGGATGGAAAGGTGAGGCTTGTGGAGGTGCTACGGGTCCTAGGGATGTGTTGGACTAGCTGACCGGCGGTGAAGGCTAAAGGAGACGCGAGCACACGGTGGCGGCGGCAATGGCGGGCGGCGGGTCGGTGGGGCGTGCGAAGGCGGACAGCGCTCGGGCTTTTATAACTGAGGCCTCCCGGTGACGTCACCGTGATGCCGGAGATGCTGCCGTAGCACGGCCATCTCGACCGGTGAAGGATCAGATGGCGACTAGAGAGGGGGGAGTGAATAGGAGCCGGTAAAAATTCTTCCCAAAGAACCCGGCCTATGCCCTACTCAAATCCCGGTCACACACAAGCGATGGATCGAGTCACACACCAATCGCCAAGACTACGAGGTTATGGATCAATCTCTAGTCCTAGGAACGATTCCTTGAAGCACACGCGGAAGCACAACTCAAAAAGCAAGGGACTTAGGCAATCCGGAAAGCACGGGCGGACCGTCCGCAAGTGTCCGGCGGACCGTCCGCGAGGGAGGGCGCGGACCGTCCGCGAGGAGGGCACGGACCGTCCGAAATTGCTACCCGAACCTCCGATCGCACCGAGAAAAACGGACCGTCCGTGATGGACCCGCGGACCGTCCGCCTCGTCACGGACCGTCCGACACTCTAGTACGGACCGTCCGCAAACTTCATGCACCAAAAACCCACCGACAAAAGGAATCGAAAGAGAGGCGCTCAAGAACCCGCAAGAACACGAAGAACAAATCGGGCTGTCGAGGCACCTCGCGGACGGTCCGCGGTGACCTCGCGGACGGTCCGCGGCTACCTTGCGGACGGTCCGCGGTGACCTCGCGGACGGTCCACTGTGTGCGAATCAAAGCACAGCCGAGGAACACGAGAAACAACCTCAAACTTCAATCGATGGATCTCCCAAACCACAAGGAGTCTTGAGACGAAATTTTGGTGAGATGATGAACACCCCAAGGAGAGGTTATGCACCAAAAATTACAGCCTCAAACATCCTACAACTCCCGGAATCGCAAATCCTTGCCAAGAACACTATGACCTCGGGTTCATCCAAAAGTCAACGAATCGAAGGCCAAATCCGGCGTTTGAGGGGTCAAGATCATCCACAAAGAGGCACAAAGCACTCACCCATGATCCCCTCAAAGAAATCCGGAGAGAAACCCACTCAAATCCGCGGAATCACACCGAGAGCATAGGCACCAAGAACAAGCACGAAAAAGACCACGAAAACACAACTCCGAATCTTCTATACAAACCAGGAAAGATTCACAAGGTCTAGCATGCCGCCCTAGCATCCATCCCTCTCAACAAATCTCTCATGAAGCTCTCATGCTAGCCTAGAGAAAATAGGAAGGAAAATAGCTACGAAAATGAGAAAGAGAAGGGGGGAAATGAAACCCTAAGTCGCGGAGCAAGACAGCCATCAACACACACTCCAGGCTTATATATCAGGTCCCGCCGGAGTGGTAAATGACTCGACTACCCCTAACTACACTACTGGCGATACAACCCACGTAGGGGCACTTTGGTAATGTTTGTGGGTCTTGCCATCGGACGGCCACGCCTTTGCCGCACCCCGCGTCCTCCCGACGCAAGCCATGCGATCCCGCCGCGTGTCCTCCGCTTCGAAGCTTCCCGACACGCCCGGATCCCGTCTCCGTCGTGTTGGGCCCTCGGACTTGGTTTTGAGGCCCAAACCAAGAAACCGTCCGCCGATGGTTTTGTGGGCAAACCACCAAACCCCGCGTGCCGGTCCGGCCTCCCGCCAAACCACTTGACTTGACCGCCACCGTGCACCGGCTCATCCGTCCATGACTTCGTCTTGCTTGTGTCGCCACCATGTGGCCCGCACCCGGGCCCCGCTCGTCCACCGGTCCCTCGAACCGAGCCTACTTGTCTCTCCATCTCCCGGAGGCCCCTCAAGGCTGAAGACCTTTCGCGCCCGTTCTTCACCTGCAACAACACGAACTAGGCCGCAGCCTACACCTGCGCACTAAGCCAAGAGTCAGTCCAACACCCGTTGTCAATCACTCATCACTAAGGAGCGGTCATCCACCGACCACTGGGACGCTCCTGGTCCTCAATCTCCCCCTTGATGAGTGCATTGACAACACACAACGCGAAATGAAATTCAGAGTAAGAAAGAAAAGAAGAAGAAAGAAAAACGAAGAAGCTCAACTCATGACCAAAACCGAAGAAAGGCAAAGAAAGGTCACAAGCCAAGCAAAGCACAAAATCCACACCGAAAACAACAAGAAAGCTCCCCCTGAACAAATGCCTCCCCCTGAACATGTGGATGCACACTTCCAAATTTCAGCTCACCTTTTTCTGAATTTTCATTAAGCTCACCTTTTCTCCCCCTTGTTGACAATGTATGAATCAAGGTGAAAATGCGAAATGCAAAGCAAAGCATATAAACAACTACATGAGCTTCTCAAATAGGCCAAATCTAGTGTCAAAGGCTAAAAATGAGACAAAGATCACACATATGAATCATAGCATAGACAAAGCATTGCCACAAGTAATATATGAAAATACAAGCATGTGACAAGCAAAATTTTCAGATTTAAGCGCTTTTTACCAAAAGAAGGCTCGCTTCACATGTAAAAGCCTATCCATGTCACACTTGAGCCACAAACATGCATACCATTTAAAGATCATACAAGGATATCAAATTCTCAAAGCAAAAGATCATGGCAAACACCCATAAAGCAAAGCATGTCATGTCAAAGCTCATGAGCCATGTGTCCACTTCGGGGAGACTTCTCCACTGGTGAACATCATGCAACATGTTTTGCACCCAAATGTGAAAGATAAGACATTTTAAGCATAGACATGATGGATGGAGCATTTTTCAAGCATTATGCACTTCTTTTCAAGAATAATTCATTTCATGGTACATGAAGTGCCTTTGCGGCAAAAAGAAGCTTATGCTCCCCCATGAATGCAACATAGGCTAAACATTCACAATGATATCCGGCCTTTGGCCCAAATGCAAGAACAGGCATCCAAGCACAATCTAAGCATGAAAAGCACATTTAGACCAAACCGTGACATGGATACACAACTACACACGAGTGGAGCAAATTTCATCGAAAATTAGTCAAGTTTAGCATTTATTTCAAAAGGGGCTATCTCACCACACATATATCTCAAATATTCCAAGAGCATAGCCTCACATCACCATTTCTCCACACATATAACCAATATCTCACAAATAGCCAAAGAGACTCAAATATGGCATATGAAAGAAGCTCATCATCCTAAAATGCAATATGACACAAATGCAACATGATATATGACAAGATGGCTATCCTACCATGGTTTGTACATCAAGCAAAGCATGTATATACATCAAAGTAAACATGGTATGATACATATGGTACAAAAAGGAAATCCCCCAAGAATCAACTAGAAAGGGCAACAAACCCCAAGTTCCCCCGCAAGCGCACAAAGGTAGCTTGGTCGAGAGGCTTTGTAAAGATGTCGGCTAGCCGATCTTGGGTAGGGACATGGCTCAAAACGATGGTTCCTTTCTCCACATTGTCCCTCGAGAAATGATACCTCACCTCTATGTGTTTGGTTCTGGAGTGAAGCACCGGGTTTTTGGCTACGCTTATGGCACCGGTGCTATCACAAAGAAGTGGGATCCGGGTGCACTCCTCACCAAAGTCTCTCAAAGTGTAGGAAATCCACAACGGTACTCGGGAACAAGAACTCGCGGCAAGCAACATACTCCGCCTCGGTGGTAGACCGAGCTACACTAGACCGCTTGCGGGAAGACCATGAGACCAACGAAGAACCAAGAAACCGACAAGTGCCGAAGTAGACTTCCTCTCAACTCGACAACCAAAGCAAAATCCGCATCGAAAAACCATGTAGAGAAAGAGTCGAGGAGGAAGAATACCAAAGGCCAAGACCAAGGGCGGATCGTAGGTACCGAAAATCCTCTTGACGGCCCGTCGATGTGATGTCCTCGGCGAAGCTCGAAAACGAGCGCACGGACACACGCCGAACCGTATGTCCGGCCTCGTCGCCGTCAAGTAGAGGAGGGAGCCGATCATGCTCCCGTACTCCCGCCGGTCCACCGGTTCTCCGTCCTCATCCGCATCCAAAGTGGCCGTACTCCCCATGGGAGTCGACATCGGCTTCACATCTTGCATCCGGAACTTCCTCGCATGTCTTTTGTGTACTTGGTCCGGTGCACAAATGTACCGTCCTTCACTTGCTTGATCTCGCAGCCCGAGAAAATACCGCAACTCGCCCATCATGCTCATCTCGAACTCCCCGCTCATCTCATCCGCAAACTTGGCAACAAGGTTATGTGACGAGCCACCAAAGACAATATCATCCACGTATATCCGAACAATCGGCAAGTCATTTCCATGCTTGAGGAGAAACAAGGTTCTATCTACGGTACCCATCACAAACCCTCTCGCTCAAAAGAAAACCTCTCAATCTCCCATACCAAGCACGGGCGCCCGTTTTAACCCATACGAGCCCTTTTCAACCCGTATACCCCGTGTGGGTACAACTCGCTCTCAAACCCGGGTGGTCGCTTCACATACACCTCCTCCTCTATGACCCCATTCGTAAAAGCACTCTTCACGTCCATCCGAAACAACTTGAACCCTTTAGCCACGGCAAAGGCTAGAAGGATCCGAATTGCCTCAAGACGGGCCACAGGAGCAAAGGTCTCCTCATAGTCGATCCCCTCCTTCCGACTAAACCCCCGAGCGACAAGTCCGGACTTGTTCCTCACAACCATCCCATTCTCTCCCTCTTTGTTCTTCCAAACCCACTTGGTTCCTATGGGATGGCAATTTGGAGGTGGTTCAACTAACTCCCACACCCGGTTCCTCTCAAAGTTTTCCAACTCCTCATGCATAGAATTGACCCGCTTTGCATCGGTATAAAGCATGTCCAATGTCCTTGGGCTCAAAAGTAGCAACAAAAGCAAGCATGAGCAAAATGAGAGGAATTCCCGGACCTTGACCGTGTAGTGCGTTCATTGATGTCTCCAATGATCTTCGACGGGGGATGCACTTCTTGAATCCGCCGGGGAGCCTCACGCCTCGAGACTACCTCCCCCTCAACTTCGCCTTCTCTCGCTTGGTCCTCTTGTTGCACCGTCGTTGTCCATGAAGTAGACGGTCCATGCTCCAAAGTAGTCGTGGGGGAAGTAGTGGGTACATGCTCGGCTTCAGCGCATGGTTCTCCCCATCATCATCTCCGCCTTCATCTTTCTCCTCTTCAAAGAGGTCCTCGGCCATCTCTTCATCACCCGCACATTCAAAGCCAAGAGAAGTACATGGCATTGTCTCGTCGAAGGTCACCTCGCAAGTCTCCATGATTTTGTTAGTCTCAAGGTTAAGCACCCTATAGGCTCTAGAGTGGTTAGCATATCCAAAGAAAATACCATCACTAGACCTAGCCTCAAACTTGTCGAGTCTTCCCTTTTTCAAAATAAAGCACTTGCAGCCAAAAACTCGGAAATGACTCACTTTGGGTGCCCGACCATGCATAAGCTCATAACAGGTCTTCTTCTTGAAAGCTCTCAATAAAATCCGATTGGAAACATGACAAGTCGTATTGACGACCTCGGCCCAAAACCTCCTAGGAGTCCCGTGCTCATCGAGCATCGTCCTAGCCATCTCACAAAGAGTCCGATTTTTCCTTTCCACGACTCCATTTTGAGGGGGCACATAAGGGGTCGAATACTGATGTTCAAGACCTAGATCACTACAAAAGGCATCAAAACGAGAGTTCTTAAACTCAGAGCCATTATCACTGCGGATAGCTCGAATAGCATTCCCATGCCTCTCGTTTTTCAACCTCACGATCAGATCTCGAACAAAACCAAAAGTCTCACTCTTATCCTCCAAGAAGAACACCCAGGCATAGCGAGAGTAATCGTCCACCACAACAAGGACATACCACTTCCCACCCACCGAGCGAACTCGAGCTGGCCCAACAAGGTCCATATGCAACAGCTCTGTCGGACGCTCGGTCATGACATCGGTCAGGGGTGGATGGGGAGTGGCTACCATCTTACCATGCCTACAAGGAGCACAAACCAAATCCTTCTCAAGTTTCAACTTCGGCAGTCCTCGGACAAGGTCAAGACCACTCAAGCGGGAAACCAAATCAAAGCTCAAGTGTCCTAACCGCCTATGCCATTTCCACAAATCCGAAGAAGGACCAGCCATCAAACAACGAGCAGGACCCAAAGAACGAGAGAAATCAGCCCTGAAAATCGACCCTCGAGGATGATCATACGTACAAGATCACCTCGAGAATCAAGCAAACGAGACTCGCCGGACTTGAAACGCACCTCAAAACCCTCATCAAGCAACTGAGAGACCGAAAGCAAATTAAAACCCAAAGACTTCACAAGAGCCACTCTCTTCAACGTTACCTTGTCACTCACATGCACAACACCCTCTGAAAGCACCCTACCTCGTCCATTGTCCCCAAATGTAATGTACATCTTTTCCTTCACCGGGGTGAGGCCGGAGAACCACTTCTTATCTCCGGTCATGTGTCGAGAACACCGGAGTCGATCAACCAAATGTTCTCCAAGCCTCCGCCCGCAAAATCGAAACAAGAACGAGAATGAGCTAGCGACTCGACACCGGGGTTAGCACGGAGAAAGTTAAACCGGTGTCGAGCCATCTCGCTCAAAAGAGGGGTTAGCAAACATCACTCCCTTGCCACCAAACTTCCCATGTCCCATGGGAGGAGTACGAGCACCACGAGGGGGAAAACGTGGTCCGTAGTTCCTCTCGGAACCCAAAGCTGCGATCATCTCCCCTAAACCCGTACCGAGGACGAGTAGGAGGACGTCCGGCAAAACCACCACGAGCCCGACCAAACCTCTCACCGTAACGCACACCATCATCTCTCCCGACAAACCTCTCACCACCACCTCTCGGTGGGAACCCGCCAACACTCCTCACACTTCCCACACCCCGTGGAAGTGGCCCTCTAGGCTCGGGAATACCGCGAGACCGGCGATACTCCTGTCCCGGTTTGCTTGCTCCCTAGCAAGCCTCTCATCCCTCTTCCTCTTGTAGCAAAACTCGCAAGATGCCTCTCCTTGCCACAATACTCACACCCGAAGGGGATGGGTTTTGGTCTTGGCTCTGGCTTCTCTCTAGGCTTCTCACCCTTCTCACCCACAAACTTCACTGGTTTCTGGAAATCATTTGTCTTAGGTGGGAATTTGGGTGGATCTTGAGTTGTGTCAAGCTTGTTGCAAAGGTGGTTGGGTTTTGGTGTGAAAGAGTTCTTGGGTGCTTTTGGGAGTGGGACTTGGATCTCTCCGATCACCTCAAACCCGGGGTTAGACTCCACACACTTCTCGTACACACTCTCCCCACTGTTCTCTCCCACTTTCTCACCCAACTTCTCAAACCCCAAACCACGACCATCAGCTCTCTTGAACTCCTCAATCATGATTTTCAATTGAGGTTCCCTGCCCGGACAACCAACCCAACACCTTCCTCAAATAGTCATTCTCCTCATAGATGACATCCAAACGGGAAGTAAGTTCAAGATTTCGCAAAGTGACTTCATCACGCCTAGAACATGCATTTGCAACGAGGAGATTTCAAAGATGCTTCCAAAGAACTAATGGTAGAACGAGCATCGACAAGCTTAGCATGCATAGTAGGACATGATTTGCAAGCACCAAGCAAAGTAGGTCTAGCCTTAAGCTCACCATGTTCATTCCTAAGAGCATCTAGTTGAGTCAAAAGAGAAGCATTCTTCTCATTAAGCAGTTTGATCTCATTCAACCAAGCATCACATTCAACACATTCAACATCATCAGGAGAAGTAGGAGCAAGTTTCAAAGAGTCATTCTCAAGTTTTAATTCAAGCAATTTTGACTCTAAATCTCCTACTTTCTCACTAGCATTCTCAAGCTGAGCCCTAAGATCTTTCCTCATCTTTTTGGCATCTCTCAAGACACTATCACGGTTATCAAGCAAACCATTCAACCTAGCAATCTCAGGCAAGCAAAGAGTCGGGATCACGGTTTACCTCATCCTCCGAGTCGGAGTCGCCGTCCTCCTTCACACTCTTCTTGCTTGCTCGAGCTATGGGCCATGCCACAAAAGCCCTCGAGCGCCACACAGCTCCGGCCCGCCGAGGTTCCGCTTGCACTCTTCTTGCCACCGCGCCTCCCGGCGTCTTCATCTTCGCCGCTTGAGCTTGATCGCTCCTCGCTTGAGCTTGAGTCGACGTCGCTCGCACCGGCCACCATCGCTCTTGCCTTGTTCTTCTTGTAGGTGCTCTTGCTCGGTCGCCGCTTGTCCTTGTCCTTGTTCTTGGACTTGTTGAAGTGCTTGCCCTTGGAGGAGTACTTGTCTTCACGCCTCGTGTGCGCCTTGTACTCGTTCACCTTGTACTTGTTCTCCTCCGCTTCCGGCACTCGGCGATGAAGTGGCCACGCTTGCCACACTTGTAGCACGTCCCCGAGCTCCGCCTTGCGTTCCTCCGACTCTCGTGTAGTCGTTCAAACCTTCTTGAGAGCAAGGCCGGCTCCTCCTCGCCCAAAGACATCAAACTCCTCATCCGGAATGGACATAAGAGAGGACAAAGAAAAGCGTCGACAGGAAGGGTTAGATTTGCCCTTTGATCCTCCCACAAGAGCAAGACTATGGTCGGCCGAGCCCTCATGCTTGGATAGCAACTTCCTGTCAACCTCAGCCGACTTGAGCTTAGAAAAGAGGTCATCCAACTCAATAGTCAAATAGTTTCCTGACTCCTTGATGGCCTCAACCTTAGCACCCCAAACATTTGGATTCAAGACATGCAAGAGCTTCAAAGCCTGATCATGCTCGGAATACGGAAAATCCTCAACATTTGCCTTCATGTTGTTCACGATGGCGGTGAACCTCTGAAACATCGCATCAATGTCCTCACCGGGAAGTGGAGTGAAATTCTCATATTGCATCCGGTAAGAGACAAAGAGGCGAGCCTTCACATGGTTATCACCACCGTGAGCAACCAACAACTTATCCCAAATTTGCCAAGCAAGACTCAAATGGCGAACACGCTCAAACTCGGGATCACACAAGCTCGGCACAAGTGATCAACGGCTTTTGCATTAGCCTCATACTTGGCCTTGGCATCGGCATCGGCCACCATAAGAGTATGGATGTTGACCGGAATAGCATAGGTCTTGTCAAGCACAATAAAATCCAACAGCTTTCCTCGAAGAAAGATCATCATACGAGCCGCCCACTTGTGGTAACCCTTGCCATCGAAGTGCGGCGGACCGCCCCGCTCAACGTACGCCATCTTAGGATTCGAGACTTGTCAAAGTCGCAAAGAATCCGGCACCAAGCTCTGATACCAATTGAAGGATCAGATGGCGACTAGAGAGGGGGGGAGTGAATAGGAGCCGGTAAAAATTCTTCCCAAAGAACCCGGCCTATGCCCTACTCAAATCCCGGTCACACACAAGCGATGGATCGAGTCACACACCAATCGCCAAGACTACGAGGTTATGGATCAATCTCTAGTCCTAGGAACGATTCCTTGAAGCACACGCGGAAGCACAACTCAAAAAGCAAGGGACTTAGGCAATCCGGGAAAGCACGGCGGACCGTCCGCAGTGTCCGGGCGGACTGTCCGCGAGGAGGGCGCGGACTGTCCGCGAGGAGGGCACGGACCGTCCGAAATTGCTACCCGAACCTCCGATCGCACCGAGAAAACGGACCGTCCGTGATGGACCCGCGGACCGTCCGCCTCGTCACGGACCGTCCGACACTCTAGTACGGACCGTCCGCAAACTTCATGCACCAAAAACCCACCGACAAAAGGAATCGAAAGAGAGGCGCTCAAGAACCCGCAAGAACACGAAGAACGGCTGGGGGCTGTCGGGCACCTCGCGGACGGTCCGCGGTGACCTCGCGGACGGTCCGCGGCTACCTTGCGGACGGTCCGCGGTGACCTCGCGGACGGTCCACTGTGTGCGAATCAAGCACGGCCCGAGGAACACGAGAAACAACCTCAAACTTCAATCGATGGATCTCCCAAACCACAAGGAGTCTTGAGACGAAATTTTGGTGAGATGATGAACACCCCAAGGAGAGGTTATGCACCAAAAATTACAGCCTCAAACATCCTACAACTCCCGGAATCGCAAATCCTTGCCAAGAACACTATGACCTCGGGTTCATCCAAAAGTCAACGAATCGAAGGCCAAATCCGGCGTTTGAGGGGTCAAGATCATCCACAAAGAGGCACAAAGCACTCACCCATGATCCCCTCAAAGAAATCCGGAGAGAAACCCACTCAAATCCGCGGAATCACACCGAGAGCATAGGCACCAAGAACAAGCACGAAAAAGACCACGAAAACACAACTCCGAATCTTCTATACAAACCAGAAAGATTCACAAGGTCTAGCATGCCGCCCTAGCATCCATCCCTCTCAACAAATCTCTCATGAAGCTCTCATGCTAGCCTAGAGAAAATGGAAGGAAAAATAGCTACGAAAATGAGAAAGAGGAGGGAGGAAATGAAACCCTAAGTCGCGAGCGAGAAGGCCATCAACACACACTCCGGGCTTATATATCGGGGTCCCGCCGGAGTGGTAAATGACTCGACTACCCCTAACTACACTATCGGCGATACAACCCACGTAGGGGCATTTTGGTAATGTTTGTGGGTCTTGCCATCGGACGGCCACGCCTTTGCCGCACCCCCGCGTCCTCCCGACGCAAGCCATGCGATCCCGCCGCGTGTCCTCCGCTTCGAAGCTTCCCGACACGCCGGATCCCGTCTCCGTCGTGTTGGGCCCTCGGACTTGGTTTTGAGGCCCAAACCAAGAAACCGTCCGCCGATGGTTTTGTGGGCAAACCACCAAACCCCGCGTGCCGGTCCGGCCTCTCGCCAAACCACTTGACTTGACCGCCACCGTGCACCGCTCATCCGTCCATGACTTCGTCTTGCTTGTGTCGCCACCATGTGGCCCGCACCCGGTCCCGCTGTCCACCGGGTCCCTCGAACCGAGCCTACTTGTCTCTCCATCTCCCGGAGGCCCCTCAAGGCCGAAGACCTTTCGCGCCCGTTCTTCACCTCGCAACAACACGAACTAGGCCGCGGCCTACACTCGCGCACTAAGCCAAGAGTCGGTCCAACACCCGTTGTCAATCACTCATCACTAAGGAGCGGTCATCCACCGACCACCGGGACGCTCCCGGTCCTCAACCGCGCGCGTACGGCGGTGTGCGCCAACGGACCGGCGGTCCGCGCGCGCACCGGCCGTACGGCGCGGTTCATGGCGTGCGCGAGGCCGGGAGGATTCCCGGACCTCGGGGCGCGGCGCATGGGGAAGGAGCACGGCCGGAACGGCGGGCTGCCTCGGGTGACGCGGCCTCGGGCGCCGACGCGGGGAGGGCGGCGCGCAGGCGCGGTGTGCGCGACGTCGCGACGCGACGGCTCTCTGACATAAAATGTTTTGCTAAGCCCCTGTTTGAAAACGAAAAACTCCAAATTTTCGAATAGAACTGTACTAAACTTTGAATACGAAAGTTGTAGATCTAGCTATCCTCTACCACTTTCAAAAAGGCTATATAGGGGTTTTCTCAATGGATTTTGCATGAATGGTTTGTCAACTTTGAATGCCACTCACTTGTCATGAACAGGAGGTACTGACCTTTGAGCAAGTTTTTCATGCATTTCCACTCAAAATTTGAAATGCCAATCTACAGGAAAGTTGTGTCCCTCAACAAGCTGGACAACTTTTCATAAAGGTAGATTTTTAAGTGTTTAAGTGAATTTTGGAGAACGCGGTAAAAGTTCCGAAAGACATTTAGGGTTACTAAGGTTTGAGTAGGGTTTGACCAAGGCTTTGACCATGGGTTGGTCCCACATGTGTGTTCCCTAGATCAAAGGTGTCCTTAGAGTTGGTTGGTGAGTTTTTCGGGGTGAGGACCCAGGTTGACCGTGGTTTGACCACTGTCAGCCGAGTTGACCGACGATTGGGGGTTAATTAAAAACCTAGGGCGTCACAGGGTGCATCGGCACATCGCACGGCTCGTCGTCGACTACTTCAGCTCACGCAGGCTCATCATCGACTACTTCGACTACGCCGTGTGTTCGGGTGCCTCAGCACCTCGCGCGGCTCGTCGTGTGGCTCATCACGCCGCTCGTCGTCGACTACTTCGCCTACGCCACGCGTCCGGGTGCCTCGGCACGTCGCGCGGCTCGTCACGCCGCTCGTCGTCGACTACTTCGTGCGCCGCGACTTCGTCTTGCAGCCACACTGGCTCTACTTCAACCACGCTGTGCGTCGCGACTACCTGTCTCGCGGCAACACCGGCTCTACTTTGAGTACGCTGCACACCATCGCGGCATCGTCTTCCGGCCGCATCACGTCGGCCATTCATCTCGACTAGTTTTCCAAACTAGTCGAGAATGGCAGTCACGCCCCTAACAACTAGTTGGAATCAACTCCGTCGCGGCTCCATCGCCGATCGCCACAGCTTCATCAACAGTCTGCCCAGGCAGCAACAGCTAAGTCATTTATTTAAATGATTACCTTTTCTTTTCTGGCCCGTTTTCCTCATCATGCAAGGCAACATGCCCTCGTGTACGCTTCTCAGCGGGTTTTCACAGGAGCTAAACCTTGCTGACTACTCTTGGGGTATATCAATCAAGTCACCACGAGCCTACTTTATCAACTCGGGGGTTATCCCAAGGAGGAAGCTTCTAAAGTCCGCTCCGTGCGGCAACTTAAAGTTGACTTCGGTCGCATCTTCGCCTGCTTCGGTGTGTAAGCTTCGATGGAACCTAGCTGTAAGTGGCCCTCGGGTCCTGACGACGATGGAACGTAGCTGCACGTGGTCTTCACACTATGTACTATGGGTCCAAGTACCCTAAGTACTCGCGCTCCGTACCTTGGGTCTGAAATCCATGTCCCAGGTACACAAGTCGACTTCGGTCACACCTTCAAGTCCGCTACAGTGGCAACTGTACCTTGTGTCTGAAATCCATGGCCTAGGTACACAAGCTGACTCCGGTCGCACCCTCAAGCCCGCTCTGGCGGCAATTGTACCTTGGGTCTGAAATCCATGGCTCAGGTACTTAAGCCCACTCCGGTGGCACAAGTCGACACTAACGGTCGCACCCAAGCCCACTTCGGTGGCACAAGCCGACTTCAGTCGCAATCTTAAGCCCGCTCCGGCGACAAAGCTACTCGTTTTCTCTGATTTTTTATTCGCTTTGGCTTTCCGAAAAGTACTTTTCATTTTTTGCATCTTAAGTCCACCCCACGTGGCACAAAGTCGACTACTGTAGTCGCATCTCAAAGTCCGCTCTCAGCGGGAATCTAAAGTCGACTTCGGTTTTCAAGTCGCATATCAAAGTCCACTCTACACGGCATCCTAAAGTCAACTTCGGTTTTCAAGTCGCATATCAAAGTTCGCTCCGTACGACAAATAAAGTCGACTTCAGTTTTCAAGTCGCATATCAATGTCCGCTCCGCGCGGCACAAAGTCGACTTCGGTTTTCAAGTCGCATTCTAAAGTCCGCACTACCGGCATCTAAAGTCGACTTCGGTTGCATCTAAAGTCCGCTTTGATGGCACAACTACTTATCAAGCTCCACGGCTCGATGCTAGATTACTACTCAGAATCTCTCCATCTCAGGGGCTACACTCAACATACTACTCGAGGATAACTTCAGCATGCTTCGCTCGCTCTCAAGCTCGGGGGCTCCGCACCAACAATTACTCGACGTGGCTCATATGGCTCTCGTATCTCGAGGGCTACAAGCTGCAAGAGTACTCAGATGATGACTTTCGCGAACACTGAAGACCCTTGGATTGATTACCTAATCATTTCAAGGCTCGGGGGCTGCTATGCTACGCCCATCATTCAATTTTTTCAAGACGGAAGATTCAGAATCAAGATTGACCCTCAGCTAGAGTCCGCGACTCAAACTAAGGCTCGGGAGCTACTCCATATGGAGTGCGATTTTGCAACCGCACTTCCATATAATCTCGACTTCAAGACTGATGAGCTGGACCACCTTCCAGCCTCGTGGTAGTTCAAGTAATATTGAAGACTTCTCCAAGCAGTACTCGAGGACGTTCAAGAACTACTCGAAGAGGCTTCAAGACTACTCGAACTACTACTCTCGACTACAATGTGCTCGGGGGCTTGTCGGGCATACTCCCCGGGTACCCATACGAGGAAGGATGAAACGAACTCCTACTAGAATTCCCCAGTAATCCTATTAGGACTCGTTCCGTGTAATCCTACTAGGACTCCTGCCTTGTAACCGACTAGGAACCTACCCCCTGGACTATATAAAGGAGGGCCGGTACCTAGCCGGGCACCTGAACTCAACCCAACACCAAGGGCAGGGTGCCATACTTGATCCCCAAACAGGACGTAGGGTTCTCCACCTTGGCGGCCCGAACCTGTATAAATCTTGTGTCTCGTGTCCTTGCACACACCTTCGAGTTCTCAGTCTCCTGATCACAATCCCCACCGCATAATCTACTACCTCGGGTACCCCCTTGGTAGGTTTGCCGGGTTGAAACACCGACATTAGCCAAAGTTACAGGTGCTTCTTTCACAACGTAATTGCTTCCAACACCTATTGCTTGGATAAACAAACCTCCACAAAACATTAGTCATAAAACATTAATTGACACATTGACATACCTTGTTTAACATCACTCGTGTAGGGTGTGGACTTGTCAGAGTGGATGTGAACTTCTCGAATGTCTTGTGTCTACCTTTTCACCTACTTTCAAGGACACAAACAAGAAAGCAAGCATGTATGCAATAATAAAAATTAGGGTTAGTCAAAGAGATATATGGATCACCCTAGGGTTCGAGTTGCCGATCCCCGGCAACGGCGCCAGACAAAGGGGCTTGTTGACGATGTAAAACCGTGCTCAAGTTCACTGTAAGCCTACGGGGGATTTGATGCCTTTTTCACCAAGGAGGGTCCTCCCTAGATTTGTCAATCCAAGGATCGAAAGCAAACCACTAAGGTTCTCTATCTAACCTACCAGTCTAACCCTATGTGAAGTATTGATTGCACAAAGGTAACATACAAACACGAAGGGATGTATGGATAACATCCACCTAGCCATAAAGGTAAGCATCAAAAGGTAACCCTAGCCTATCGTCTTCTTGTTGCTGTTCCGGCCAAGGTGACAAACCAATCTAATCCTATACTATGATAAGGATCACACTCGATATGGAGTAACCCGATATGGAGTGGTCCGATACACGTTCACTCACCGCTTTCTCCTCCACCATACTGTCACTACACAAGGATATTCATCACCGAGCAACAACCTAGGTCCGTGTACTACTACGGTGTATCCGCAAGACAAGACTAATCACCATGATTCGATCTAGTCCTACTAAAGGCATATGGTAGCTACACATATGAATAAGCATAACTCATAGTAGATCAAAGTATGACAATATATGGTTACATCACCAAATGTTGAAGGTACAAACGACTTGACGAATTCAAGTCGCGGTTCCGGAACTCCACCATGGCTTTACCACACAGGGCCAACCATGGAGGCTAGGTCATGGCCTAAGACATCTCCTACGCAACTCGAGGACTCGCGACGGCCGTCGGCTTCCTCCCGGTGCTTCTCCTTCGTCTCGGCGGCTCTCTGATGAATGAATGGATGTGGCGGCCGGCGGAGGCAGAGCCAGTAAATAGACAAGCACCTAGGGCAAAAGGGGGAACCGAACCGGGCCCGTAGTGGGCTGGGCCGGTCGGCCCAGGCCTGTCGGCCCATGCCCATTTCGGCCTGGTTCGGCCCCGGTTTCCTTCCCGGTTGCTTTTTGCATGATTCCTTATTTGTGTGCACTTGCATGTGGGCCTTTGACGTCGTTTCCTTCACGGTTAAGGCTTGAATCCTTACTATGCAAGCTTCGCTATTTTTTGGTTGAGTCCCTGAAGACTTGCACATTGACGCTTCGGTCCTCGGATCATTTGGAGTCATGTTCATCACGTGTCTTGACTCTTGTCGGGCTTCATGATCTTCTTCCAAAGTGCTTAGTGAACTTATCCCAAAAGTCTCCTCTTTAGCGTAGATTTCCTACGTAACTAATGAACTCCAAAATCGACATGCAAGAGTGAACTTGCTATATACAGGGGGTTAGTTCTAGTGGTTAGAATAATATATCAATACCAACATTAAAGGTGTTTTTCATAGCTAGGTTGACGGAAATTCACCGTCAACACCGCATCTTGCATGTCAACCAGTTTGTCGACGTAGGCCATGAGGTCACCAATGGTTTTTGCGTCGGCTTCGTGGATCTTCTTGAACATCTTGATGTTGGTGATTCCCTTTTTGTAATAGGCGATGATGTCATCATCTTTGACGCCTGCAAGGGTGTTGAGGTTCTCGAAATAACAGTTGGTGTACACACGGAGAGTTTCATCACTTCTCATTCGCACTCTGGTGAGGTGGTGAGTATTACCAGGACAATTGTAGGTCGCCTGGTAGTTGGTCGTGAAGAGGCGAGACAGAGTTGCCCAGGAGGTGATGCACTCTGCTGCGAGATTGCCGAGCCACAAGAGCGGTGCCTTGCCCATCACGAGGGGGAAGTATCCCGCCATGTGATCTTCATTGCCTCCAGAGGCACGTGCCACTATGCTGTACATCTTGAGCCATATACTCGGGTCGGAGTGACCGTCGTACTTCTCAATAGATGGCTTGAAGTCTTTGGGGTATCGGATCGTCCGGAGACGTCGTGAGAAAGCTGGGAAATTATTGACCGCTCCCGGTCTTGCTGATGGAGCATGATCAGTAGGGATGACGTAGAGGTCGTTGGGAGGGCCGTTATCTTGGTTGTACTAGGCACATCGTAGGAGTTCCTGATCGTGCATGATCCGGAGATCTGTAGCTTGAATAGGGTTGTTAGCGTCGAGGGCGTCAGGGACTCCATGCTCGCGGTCGTAGTTAGCACGTCGAGCTACCTCGACTTCATCTCTTGTGTGGTGACGCTGACTTCCCTTCGCACGATTGGCCTGGACCAGAGGAGGCTGAGCTCCTGCATTGCGACTTGGATTTGGGGCGGTGTTCCCCTGGATGTTGGCAGCGTTGGCTGCATTGTTGGCGACATTACCAGCAGCATTGGCCGGGGCATTTGCTGGAGCATTAGTCACAGAGTTAGCTGGAGCGTTGGTTGCAACATTGGCAGCGGGATTGGCCGGCTGTACTACTTCGTTTTCGCCTCGACCTCCTTTAGCCACCGGGTCGAGGGGACCCTGGCTAAGACGTCGCTGGCGAGGACGCTCCGATCTGCTCTTAGAGTAAGAACTTGCTATGGATCCGTTGTATCTAGGACCTTTTTCTTCGATCTGAGCAGCGGCGACATGGACGTTGGCTTGGAGACGCCGGACCATTGGAGAATCTTTGAGGTGATTTAGAGCGGCTCCCAAGTTGGCATGTGGTGAATTATAGACTTCGAGTCCGTCACGCTCGAAATCCCTGAGGAGGTCTCGCGCGTGCAGTCTGTTGGCATGAGGTAGATTGTCTTGGCGTCACTGCTGTGGGGCAGCTGGTGCCATAGGTGCTTGTTGCCCGACGTTGGCGTTGACTTGACCGGCGTTAGCCGGTGGTTGGCCTGCACCTAGGGCAGCAATAACGAGCTCTTGTTGGCGCCAGATGGCTCTGGCAGCATTGGCGTTTTCACGCTCTTGTCGTTCGTCTATTTCTCCATCTTGTGGCGGCACATCCGCAGAGATGACCAAGATCTGGCGATCTAGGATCTCGAACTCTTCCCCCGGATAGTTTGGGGAGATCGTTGTATGGGCGACCTGGAACGCAAGGCAGTCCGAAGATGATTCTTCGTTAATCCGACGGTGGTGAGCCATGGCGAGGGGTCGACGAAGCTTCTTGAGGACACGGCAGTAGCGTGCGGTGTGCTTGGACTTCTCATGAATAGGGCAGGGTTCGTCGAAGTGATTCCTACAACTTCCACGATCTTGGGTCTTGGGTCCAGACTCAATCTGGATCTTGCGCTTCATGAAGCGTGATGCTATGTGAGCAGCGTTGCGCAAGCTAAGAGGCATGCTGGAGGTTGACGAGATCGTGCGAGCGCGTTTGATGCGCTCACAGATTTTGATCGTGTCAGAGAGCATGCCCTCGACACGATGAATCCCAGTGACCAGGTCGCTAGGAATGGGTGGGTGGGTTTCTGATGACAGATTTGTTTCGATCTATTGGTCGGTGGTGACCGCATTGCCTTCAATGACGAGGCAAGCGGCTAGAGCGGTGGATGTCGCTGGCATCGAGCCATAGGAGATGCCGATGGGGTTGGAGAGGATGTCTGCCATACTCTCCGGGAAGATGACGGCGTTTGTCGAAGCCATCGAGTTGCACGAAGAACTTTGAATCAACCCCTACCTGGCGCGCCAACTGTCAGATGGTGAGATCTGGACAGCCCACGGGGTTGTTAATCCCTGTGGTTTATTTGTTCTGCGAGAAGGAGTCTAAGGCTAAGAACTCAAAGTTTTCACACGAGAACGCGGAACACAGAGAACACGACGAGTTTACACTGGTTCGAGCCTCCGGAGAGTAATACACAACATCCAGTTGTTGGTGTAGATTTCTTGAGGATGGCGTGATTGTACAATGGGTCACCTCATCCGCCTTATATTGGCCAGAGGATGAGGTCGGTTCCCAGACTCCTGGTCAGTTACGACCAGGAGACCTAAGTCTACATTGCACATCTTGCCATATCTCGTCGATCTGCTTTGGGCGAAATCCACCAAGGTCTTGTCTTGTATGCCGAGTCTCGAGGTCGTGCCGAATGAAGTCGTCTAGGGAATCTTCTAGAAGGTCTTCAAGAGATCGTGTGGGCTACCAACCAGGTCGGTTGGGCCCACTGACAGGTCGGCGGGTCTTCTAATAGGTCGGACCCACTTGTCGGGGACGGCCGTGAGCCTGGTCGGTGGGGACCCAGGGGTACCCATGTCTCATATGTACGTATAGTTTGACATGGCCATACACTTTGTGTACGCCAACCTCCTGAGGATCGCATGGTATGTCCCTGTTGACGGTTAATAGTTGTATCAAAGTTCGCTTGTGACTTGCAAGCGGACAAGTCTCCCGTCGTAGTCAAGGGACCCTTCTTCCCTCGAGTGGTGAACCCAAGGTATCGAATCCGTGGAACAATGTGCAACGCAAGGATTCAATCTAGTAAAGCAAGGTAAAGCTATCTAATGAAGATAAGTTGCATCTAATCTACTAACTCATAAAGAAAACGAATCTAATCTAATCTACTAAAGAGGTAGCAAGAGAAAGCAAGAGATAACCAATCTAGAGAATCTAGACCATGCTTATGTTGTAGCTCCAAACAAGATAGATGAAGATAGAAAAGCGAATCTCATTAAAAGCATCTTTAAATCGTGGCCTTCCCATCCGACTCTGAAAACATCCGCCTTTCGAGACCCCCGTTCTGTCACAACGTATCCCTATTCATGCGGGGAACTTAGGGCGAGTTCGATAGAACAAGTTGAAATCACTTGGCCGGTCCGGTATGCACCTCTAGCCACCGCGGCTACAAGAGCACCCTATGTAATCTAGCTATAGACTAGATCGTAAAAGAAGCAAAACCAAGAAGAAATCAAAATCATCGAGAAGGCACTTGATCGCTAGAAATCGGATTCACTTACAAACTTCACCATGAATGATTACATGAACAAGATCACCACCGGGATCCTACCTCGATCTTGATCCTCGCTCCGGAGCTCCGACGTGGTCATCCATGCAAGGTTCCCACGTCGGCTAGGGAAACCCTAGACAACTAGCACGACCCTCATCTCCAAGTTGGTGTCCCTCAAGCTTCTCTGCTCCTCGGCGGTGTATTACGACTTCGGTTCTGCGTGGCTCTCGGTCAGGGGGCTGTTTATAGCCTGAGAAGCAATTAGGTCAAAGGAGAGGCCGATTGGGCCCCGAATTGGGCTGGGCCGGCCGGCCTGGGCCCAGTCGGCCCATCCCACGGCTGCTTCGCCGGTGTTGCTTCCCACGTCTTCTAGATGTTCTCCCCTTTTGCATGTGGGCCCTTGACGTCGGTTTCTCTCCGAATTGGACTCAACTCCTTGTCTTGCAAGATTCAGCACTTTTACGGTTCGGTCCTCGGAGTTTATCATCTTCTCGGGCTTGGTCCTTGGGCTCTTGGAGTCATGTTCACTTCATTGCTTGACTTGTATCGGGCTTCAAGGTCTTGTCATGAGGTGCTTAATGAACTTATCCGGAAGTCTTGCTTTCAACGTTAAAACCCCGCGTAAACACATAACTCCAAAACCGACATGCACAAGTGAACTTGTTATACCACGGGGGTTAGTACCAATGAATAAGATACAAAAGTTATGCCAACACCGAAGGTAAACTCATGGCTAGGTTGACGGATTTTCACCGTCAACATCTCCCCCATGCTTAAACCTTGCTCGTCCTCGAGTAAGCCTTCGATGGATATCATCGTTGCCAAACAATGTTTAAACCTTGCACTTGATCATACACGAAAAAAAACATAATGCTCTCAAAAGTTTAATTCGTTAAAGTTCCATAATGTACTAGCCTTCACCTCTACGGAGGGTAGATTCTTATTAAGCTTATCCCACAAGTATTAACATGCTCACAAAGTTTAAATAGATCTCAGAATTTTTGAAATAAAGAACGAGATAAAGAAAAGAGCTAAACCAAGTTCACAAATTTAAATCATCTTGTATATTGCTCATGAACTCTCATCTCACTTGTCTCTCAAGCCTATATATTCTACTCCTTTCCCTCTCATATATATGTGTGGTAGGCTTTATATGGAGCTTTGGGAAAGTTTAGTCCTAACAAGATTTTATAAATGAGGTGTTGTCAAAACAAGACAAGCTTCTCATGGTCTTACCGAGACTCGTCAAAAAGGTCATTGGAAAATAATGTTAAATCAATGAGGGGAAAGAGAAAAATACACACGCTTTTAGATGAGTGGACATGTGCAAATAGCAAAGAGTGATCCCGAGGCACAAAGAAAGTCCTCGTTATCGGATTGCACATGGTTGGAAAATGAGAATGGATCTTTTAAACTTGAAGCCTTGAATGCACTCTTAGAGAACCGGGGAGTTCACTTTACGCACATATTTTTTTTCTCTTTCTCATATTTCTCATTCTTTTCTTTCTTTCTTTCTTTCTTTCTTTCTTTCATTCATTTTTTCTGTCATATATTCGGTAACGTGACCTTCACAATGGAGTTTTGATTTTTTATTTGCTCGCTCCTCTTTTGAACTTCTTTTTTTTTAAAAAATTGCTCCCCTTTGAACTCTAAAACTGCACCGTACCTACCTCCTCCCCCATGCTTAGACATTGCTCGTCCTCGAGCAAAGAGGCGATAAATAAGGTAGGTGCCGGAAATACTTTTCCTTGGAGAGATACTTGAAATCTTCAATGTTGGCACCGTCTTACGATCTTCCTTGAATTGATGATCCATTCTCAACAATAGGTTGTGGTCAAGGAGGTAATCACAAAAGATGATATTGGGTTTAAGGGTGGATATCCGGCGAAGTTTGTGAGATCTCCGATGCGGGGATACACAATGCACGGATAAAAGGCTAGCAAAAAGATAGATACGCAAAAACGAAATGACCAGCTTCTTAGTCTCGGGCCAGAGAAATCATGGCCTGCAATAACTCACTCAAAAATAAATCTTGTACACTAAGGTTTATGCACTCAAATATATAAAAGGCTTTGGATAGGTTGAGCAACACACAAGTGATATTTGTGACAAGGTTAGCAATATTTTTGAGCATAAAAGACATCTTTAATCTATTCATAACTTGAGAGCACATAAAACACTATGGGTCTTTATTTTAATCATAACCTCCGCTGAAGATTAAGCTAGCATTTAAATAATTTCAGATTTGTATTTTTAAGAGAGCACTAGGTTAAACATGCATAAATCAATTACAAAGATAAACAAAGCGGCAATTATAATCATATATCATCATGGCACAAACTTTGTAACTTTACCAAAGGTAAAAACTTGGTGGTGACGTTATTCATGATGAAAATAAAAACTAAGACACACGCTGAAAAATTAAACTAACAACTGAAAATTAAAGCAAAACTGAAAATACTACGCAAACATAGGTGCATACAAGCTGAAAATTAAAGAAAAGGGGGTAAAGGAAAGATAGCTAAAGCTCCTCCTCTCTCTAATCTTCCGCCGGTGGTTGATATTGATATTCTTGGTTGTTGTACCCTTACTTGTAATAGGAATGCACCACTACTCCTATGAATTGTCCGACGGTGCTAGGTGAAGGTGTCCAAGCACATAAGCGACGTTTGCATTTCCTTCACCCATTTGGGTTGCGTTGGTTTGGATAGCTGCAATAAATTGCATGTTCCTTGCAGCATATCCTCCAATGGTGGCTCCATTTTGTTGTGGTTGAGGAAGGTGTGCATAGGGCTCCGCAAAGGCTATGTTGGGCACCGCAAAAATGGTGGGGGTATGGCTGCACCACTCCCCCATGCTTGCATTGGCACACCACCGTAGTAACTCGGCGGTGCCGGGGTTCCTCCCAATGGTGGGACATAATTTTGTTGCGCACCTCCTTCTTGGGTCGTGGAAGATCCTTCTCCTATGATCCTTCTCTTTTCTTTTTCTTCGCCGGCACAAGAAGTCCTTACTCTAACCGATCTTCTTCCCCTCAAGAAAAGTCTTAATCTTCAATCCGGAAGGGGCAAGTTCACCTAGGCCACTTGGAAGCCTCCTCTCTCATCTTCACTCTTATATTTTCCTTTCTTCATATATTCCTAGGGAAGTCCCGGGTAGGAGATGATTCGGGTTCCTTGTAATACCCGGTTTTAAAGAGATAGCCAATATGGAGAGGCAACACCCCGAACCAATGTCTCCCGAACTCGATGTTGCTTAACAACACCACCGGTTGATCATAGGTGAGTGTGGTCTATTGGCCACTTGGCAATCAAATCCGAGTAAAGCCAATTCAACTCTGTGTTGGTTATCTTTGTCTCTCTTATTCTCCCAAAAATCCACTGACACACTTGGATGATGGGGTCCGGATAGTATTTTTTTCGTTGATGGTCTCTTCCCGTGATCATACTCCAAAAGCCTTCCCATGTTCCTTCATGCACATACTTGTTCCGGAGCTCCCTTTTGAAAATAGGGGACACTCGCCCATGGGTCTACGATACTAGAACATGCAATCGTTTCGAACATGAAAACCAATCTAATCTATCGGGGATTGTGTTGAATGGATCCAAGGAAGCATTGGAGCCCTTACTCCCTTTACGGCATGGTTGCTAGCCTTAAGCATTAAAGTATTTCCAACACAATATGATAGATAGATAATCCAACAAAGTGTGATTACATCTGAAGATCGATTGCAACCCATGGATGAAAGGAGATTACCCCATCAAGGTGCTAGAAATAGCATCATTGATCAAGGTTACCCTTCCGACGGTGTCTTCCTTCTTCTCCTCTTGTGGGCTCCCTCCAACGGAATGAGAGACTCAGCACTCCTTCATCAAGGGTATGCGCCATGGTCACAAAAATTTCCTAGGCGAATTCCTTGTGGGTGTTTGCCGACACTCCGTTAGAGAATTGCACTGGTGTCCCGTGTGAAACCCAATATGTGGAGAGCTTGGTCGTCGATGTCGACGTTCGCTACAAGCCTCTACCCAAGGCGAGCGAGCTTCTTCTCCTCCTTCTCATGATGACATACCCCTCGGAATACCGCGGAGCATATGGAGGTGGAGCGGATGATCGTGTCAAGTGGCGAGGTTGGACGAGCGGCTCCTCCATATGTTATTGAAGTTTGGTGAACCTCATAAACGAGTTTCGTGTGGCCCTCATGCCACCAAGGAGAAGAGTGGTTCCTCCTCGGTGGTGCCGTGTCCTCCTCCATACTCCGAGGAAACTTGGAAACCGAGTGCCTCCTCGAATAGGTTGATGGCTTAGACGACGATGATCCCTTCTTTTTCAGTGAAAAGGCTTGTAGTTTTCCTCCATGATTGCAGCACTCTCCCTCACAAATATATATCCGGGGTTTTCACCGGTAACAAGGTACACAAATATTATTTTGGAGTCTGGACTTTGAGTGGATTAAGGATGTGATTTGTTGCACGAAACAAACGCGGTGGATGGCTAAGTCTAAGGTGATTCCGGCCTACAAACTAGAGCACACGAACAAAGAGTTGGATGAAAGACTTACCTCTTTCCTCCTCTTGGCTCGGTTCTTCTCTAGTGCATTCATGTTGCTTCGTGATCGCGTACACGGCATGGTTGGACCGTATGGATCACCTACGGGAGCTGTTGACACTAGCGAGCCGCCGGATGTTACTCGGACGCTAGCTCGTTGTCCGAACGTGGTTTTCACACTTCGGGGGGCTGCGCTACAATCTTTGCGGCGATTATTGGGCGGCGTTTGGAGGCGTCTAGGCTTGATTGGCAGCGGCTTTCAGCAGCACACCGGCGGCTGAACTTTACACTTACTCGGGTGTAGCGGGAGAATGACGAGTCGCGTGCTAGGAGGTTTCGGTTAGAGCTTGAGAGAGGCGACCGCCTGCGAGAGGATTGTAGATGCGGAGGCCGAGAACCATACACTAGAGGAGAATGCCGATGTGCATGAGATTGAGAGGCCGACGTTACTTCGAACATCGCCGATATGCAGCGGGCGGGTGGAGGAGGTCGAGGTACGGGTGGCGGCCTTACGGGCTATAGTGGCCTTACGACCCACGCCCCCGATGTGCACACCCGGAGGAGTAGCAGGGTTTGTCCGGTCTGGATCAGACGAGCCAGGCAGGACCACCGTTGCCGACTCCCCCAGCTTCGCCTACGTACAGTGGTGCTTCAGTGAGCAACTAGGTTGCCGACAACAGGAAGATGAAGAATGCCGATCCTATCGAGTTGTCTTTGAGATGTTTAGAGTAGTTGGCTTGTCAGCACGTTTTCGTGCCAAGTAACTGCTTGTATCGTGTCATGTCATGTTGTTTCAATTTCGGGAGTTGTAATGTCCTTGAACCTTGTTCTATCTTATTGTAATAGAGAATGCTTAATCATGTATGCTTTAAGTGGATTCGTTTGTCATTCAGTAATGGAAGTTTCGTCGTGTATGACTCAAATTCTGGTTTAACCGTTGCAAATGACCACGCTTGTCAATATTGCATTTCCACCTAAAACGTTGGTAAACCAAAGCATTTCTAGGGGCATCACTCGTTGCCAGCGATTAAGCGCTCGCTCGTATACCACCTTCGTAGGTACCCGACGTAACAGTAATCATCCGAGGGTAAATGCGGGCCCATGCATTCGAGTGATCACATTCCTAACCGTGTTAAGAAAACGATTCTATGAATCTTGGTGGCTATGGAGTCTTGTTCGATGTTCTTGTCCTCATCATTTAAATGCTAATGAGATGTGATTATGCATGATCATGCTTGCCATCATTTTGGAGTATGCTTTTGGCTATATCACTAATAAAGCTCGCTTTTCGGATGGTGGGAACCACACGCGGCTCCCCCAACGGTTTCGGAGCAAGTGGTACCGGTGACTTGCGGCCACCCCCGCCCATGACACCGTCGGAGGCCTTCATGGCCACCCAAGGCGAGGTGCTTGCGCCGGATCCCGCGGACGCGGCAGCAGATCGCCCGGCCGGATGAACCGAGGGCCACCACACGGGGCCAACCACGAGGGGCCTAATCAGGTCACCACGTATGCCCAGTTCATCGCTATGAAGCCGCCGACCTTCGCTAAAGCAGAAGACCCCCGGAAGGCCGAGGCTTGGATCAAGGCCATAGAGGCAAAATTCTCTGCCTTTGTGCTGCCTTGCTCTGAGGAGAACAAGGCTAACTTCGCAAAGGCCTTGCAACCGTGAGGAGAAGCTTTGATGTGGTGGGACCACTTCAAGTCAATGCAGCGAGGGCACACTGTGACTTGGGAAGAGTTCAAGCAGGCTTTCAAGAGCCACCACATTCCTAAGGGATTGATGGATAGGAAGATGAGAGAACTGTTGGCCCTCCGACAGGGATCTGACACAGTGTATCACTATGCTCAGAAATTCAATAGCTTGTGCCAATATGGCGGGCATCACGTTGATACTGATGCAAAGAAGATGGAAAGGTTCCGTGACGGGCTTGATGGCAAGCTGTATGAGCGTCTGAACCTGCTCGAGCCTGCAAACTTCCATGAGCTAGTGAACAAGGCTATCTCCCAAGAAGATGCTATGAAGAAAGCCCACGGGGACAAGAAGAGGATGTCTGGTTTCACTCCAGGCAGCGGAACGGGCAAGAAGTTTCGCTTTGTGAAGAAGAACGCTCCAGGCCCATCCCAGCAATCTTCAGGCGGACGCCCGGGCCGATGAAGCCACCTCGAGCAAACCCACGGGGAACTTCCGGTTCGCAGTGCTCGGCAGCGAGGCTCCAAACCCTAATGCACCTCCTCGCAACGTTGGTGATCGTCATTGCTATAAGCTGTGGCCAGCCGGGGCATTACATTAATGAGTGCCCCAAGCCCCGGGCGAGATCAAGCCCAACCCGCGGGAATCGGGGTGCGGGAAAGAAGCCTCCCACTCCGGCTAAGAAGCCCATGGTACAAGTACGCCGGGGCAAGTTGAACTTCACCGCCATGAGTGACATCCCGGAAGGAGCTACGGTGCTCACGAGTACATTCTCTATCAATGACACTCCTGTTAAGATTTTATTTGATTCGGGAGCCACTCATAGTTTCATAAATGAGAATCTACTAGACAAGTTGGGTCTAAGAGGAGTACAAACCAAATCCGCTTACATAATTACCACACCGGTGGGAATATCACGTCTCATTAAGTAACTTTTGGAGTTCCTCTAAGACTAGGAAGTAAGGTTATTCGATCTAATCTTATAACCATCAAATTGGGAAGCATGGATGTTATCTTGGGTATGGAATGGATGAATCAACATAAGGTGATTCTAGATATATCGAGATAGGGTCGTAGAAATCAATTCTCCTACGGTCGGGCACACCACCTTGTACCGCCTTTCGGGGACAGTACCGATTCTTGTGCCTATGTGACCATTATCTCCCCTATTGATGAAATTCCGGTAGTGTGCGAGTACCGGATGTCATTCGGATGAGTTGCACGGTATGCCACCGGACGGAGATGTCGAGTTTGTGATCGAACTCCGGCCGGTACCGCACCCATTTCCAAAAGACCTTATCGTATGCGACCCAAAGAGCTAGCCGAACTAAAAACCCAACTCCAAGAATTGCTAGATAAGGGGTATATTCGCCCGAGCTCTTCTCCTTGGGGTTGCCCTGCTCTCTTTGTCAAAAAGAAAGATGGCGGCTTGAGGATGTGCGTAGATTACCGACCTCTCAATGCAGTCACCATCAAAAACAAATACCCGCTTCCCCGAATCGATGTTCTTTTTTATCAATTGGCTGGTGCCAAAGTCTTCTCTAAAATTGACCTTCGTTTTGGCTACCACCAAATCAAGATTCGACCTTGCGACATTCGCAAAACCGCTTTTTGCACTCGTTATGGTCTTTATGAGTTCTTGGTAATGTCTTTCGGACTTACAAATGCCCCAGCCTACTTCATGTACCTCATGAACTCCGTGTTCATGACGGAGCTCGATAAATTCGTCGTGGTCTTTATCGATGACATTCTCATCTATTCCAAAAGTGAGAAAGAACACGCCAAACATCTCCGAGTTGTCCTTCAGCATTTGCGAGATCATAAGCTTTATGCTAAGTTCTCCAAATGCGAATTCTGGTTGAAAAGTGTGAAATTCTTAGGGCACACCATTTCCCACGATGGTATCTCCGTAGATCCTAGCAAAGTTCAAGAGGTGATGGATTGGAAACCACCCAAGTCCGTACATCAAATCCGCAGTTTCCTAGGATTAGCGGGATACTACCGTCGATTCGTTCCCGACTTTTCTAGAACCGCAAAACCCATGACCGAACTACGTAAGAAAGGAGTGAAATTCGTGTGGAGTGAAGCATGTGAGAAAGCTTTCCACACCCTAAGGCAACATCTAACTTCAGCCCCGGTATTAGTGCAACCGGATAATTCCAAGCCATTTGAAGTTTTTACGTGACGCATCGGGCACGGGTCTCGGTTGTGTCCTTATGCTAGAGGGCCGAGTCATTGCTTATGCTTCACGAGCACTTCGACCCCATGAGCTCAATTATCCTACCCATGATCTTCGTTAGCCGCCGTTGTCCATGCCCTCAAGTTATGGAGGCATTATCTAATGGGTAATCGTTGCAATATCTTCACCGATCACAAGAGCCTCAAATACATCTTCATCCGGTCGAGAATTGAATATGAGACAGAGAAGATGGCTTGAGTTGATTAAGGATTGTGATCTAGAAGTGCACTACCACCCCGGCAAAGCAAATGTTGTTGCGGATGCTCTTAGCCGCAAAGATCATTGCAACCACCTAGAGTTGGAGCCGGTTAGTGAACCATTGTGTGAAGAAATGAGAAGGCTCAACTTAGAAGTGGTACCGCGGGGAATTCTTTATGCCTTGACGGTAGAATCGATCTTTATGATAGAATTGTCACCGCCAGCCGCAATGACGTTGACATCCAAACCATGAAGCGAGAAACTAGCAGAGGGAGACCCCAAGTACACTTGTTTCCAGAAGGATCACCAGGATGTGGTCTGGTTTGGGAAACGTCTAGTAGTCCCCGTTGACCCAGAAATTAAGAAAATCATTCTAGATGAAGCTCATAGGTCAAAATTCTCTATTCATCCCGGTTGTACCAAGATGTACCAAGATCTGAAACAGAACTTTTGGTGGTCCAATATGAAGGTGGATATAGCCAAGTATGTGGCCGAGTGTGATACTTGCCACCGAATGAAAGCAAGTCATTTGAAATCGGCGGGTGTACATCAACCCCTGTCGATACCTATGTGGTAGTGGGACGATATTAGTATGGATTTAATTGTGGGTTTACCCCTAACGGCTAGAAATAAAGACTCTATTTGGGTAATTGTGGACGGACTCACCAAGACCGCTCACTTCATTGCCGTGCACACCACTTACTCCGTCCAACAATATGCGAATTGTACATGGATCACATAGTTCGTTTGCATGGAATCCCAAAGACTATAATCTCTGATAGAGGGACTCAGTTTGTAGCTCATTTTTGGGAACAATTGCATGAGTGTTAGGGAACCCAGCTGATTCGCAGTTCCAGTTATCATCCGGAGCCGACGGTCGGACAAAGAGAATAAATCAGATTTTGGAAGATATGTTGAGAGCAAGCATCTTGCACTTTGACAAGAGTTGGGACAAGTGTTTGTCCTTGGCGAGTTTTCCTACAATAACAGCTATCAAGCTAGTTTGAAAATGGCCCGTTCGATGCTCTTTACGGACGTAGATGCCTGCACTCCGCTGAATTGGTCGGAGGCCGGAGAGAGAACACTCTTTGGACCAGAATTAGATAGAGAGGTCGAAGAAAGGGTGCAAGTGATAAGAGAGAATTTGAAGATGGCACGGATGAGGCGAGAAGAGTTACCATGACAAGGGAACCGCACCTCGACACTTTGAAGTGGGAGATTATATATATTTGAAAGTATCCCCCCACCAAAGGTGTGCAAAGGTTCGGAGTCAAGGGAAAGTTAGCCCCGCGCTACATTGGACCATATGAGGTTATAGAAGTATGTGGACCCGTGACTTACCGTATCCAATTGCCAGAACGGTTTTCCGCAGTTCACAATGTGTTTCATGTAACCCAGTTGAAGAAGGGAATGCTGTGCGGAGAATGAGATCATCGCAGAAGCCAATGCTTGGATTGAGCCGGATTTCTCACTCATCAAGCACCCATTGAAAGTACTAGACCAAAAAGAGCGATAGACCGAAGGCGGACCGTGCGAATGTACAAGATCCAATGGAGCCATCACACGGAGGAAGAAGCAACGTGGGAGACGGAGGACTATCTTAACACTAAGTATCCGGGCTTCCTACAATCTCGAAATCGTGAGGTCTTCTCCCCATCTCTTCGTTATCGGATCGAATCTCGGGACGAGATTCCGTTCAAGGGGGTAGGTTGTGATGTCCCGGGTTTTTAATTAGCCTTAATAGCCGATCAAATGGTCAACAGTGGTCAAACCACGGTCAACCTGGGCCCTCACCTCGAAAAACTCACTAACCCACCCCTAGTGACCCTATTTGACTAGTAAACACACTTGTGGGGCCAATCCATGGTCAAAGATTTGGTCAAACCCCTTGCCACTCTAGTGTCCACAGGTGTCTGCCGGAACTTTTGCCGCGTTCTCCAAAATTCACCTAAACACATAAAATTCTACCTTTATGAAAGTTGTCCATCTTGATGAGGGACACAACTTTCATGTAGATTGGCATTTCAAATTTTGAGGGGAAAAGCTTGGAAAAGAATTTGCAAGGCAGATTCTACTGTTTGCCAAAACAGGCTGACATTCACTTTTGGCATTCAAATAACTTCAAATCTGGGCAGAAAAACCCTATATAGCCTTAGTAGAAAATGTTAAGGGTAGATAGATCTACAACTTTGGTATTCATCACATGGTCGACTTCTGTACAAAAATATCGAGTTTTGCAATTTCCAAAACCGTTCCAGCAAAACAAAACTGAGCCGAACGCCGCGCGCGCGCGACGTCGCGCGCGCGCGCCGCCGCCGTCGCCGGTCGCCGCCGGCGGCCCCGGCGTCCTCGCCCACACCGCTCGAGGCCAAGCACCGCCCGAGGCACGCGCCACCCGGCGTCTCGTGCCCCGACGCACCCCGCCCCGAGGGCGCCTCGAGTCCGCGCCGCCGTACGCGCACGCGCGCCGCGCCGAGCGCCGTAGCACGGCGAGGCGTCTTCGCCGTCACCCCTTCGTCACCCCGGACGGGCCAAGCCCCGTATAAAAGCGCCCCCATCGCCCTCGCGCGCCGGGCCGGCCCGAGCCGCCCGCCGCCATTGCCGTCGCCGCACGGTGCCGGAGCTCGCCGCCCGTGCTCGCCGCCGTCCGGCCCGCCCCCGTTAGCTCCCCTAGGCCTTAGTGAAGCTCACGCATTCGCTTGTTGCCACCAATTTCGCCCCGAGCCGGAATTCCTCGAGCCGCCGCGCCCCGCGCCGCCGGCCGCCGTTGAACCTCGCCGCCGGCCACCTCTCCGCCTCCACTCCGGTCCCCAACCACCCCTAGGTGAGCGTGTGGTCGTGCCGAGCCGCTTGCCCGACCGGCGGCCGCCGCCGGCTCGCCGGTGCTGGCCGTGCCCGCGCCGCCCGGCCGGCCAAGGGCCAGATTGCGTCGATTCAAATATTTGGAGGGTGCTTTGCGTAAAAGTCCAGGGCATAGTTGTTAAGAACCATATCTAAGTTTCTTTACAGTTCCGTCCAGCGCCTTGTAAAATTCCTAGAAATTCATATAAAAATCGGAAAAATGCAAAACCAATTTTGTTGGGTTCAGAAAGAGAAATCCCACCTTTTTTTATTTGCACATGGCTGGATTCTAAATAGTTTTAACGTGAAAAATACAAATGTGAAAAACCTAGATCTAGCATAACTTGAAATCTATAGCTGCTCTGTATTCCAATTTTGGATATGATGTGTGTTAGGTCATGTCAAGCTGCTGTGCCAAAAATTGCACAAAGTTATGCTGTAGATCTTGTTAGATAAATTGTTTTCCATTCCTGCAGAAACTGCCTAGAAGATTTTTCTTGCCAATTATATTTATGTTCTTGAGCTCAACTTGTGCAAACTATCTTGTAATGTCAAAATACACATCTTTTGAATTAATCATGATTTTTGTCTTAACAGAAATAATTATTCTCAATTTAGTCATGTTTTCCTTCGTAAATTAATGGGGATAGATCAGTAAAGTTCCTAGGTGTATATGCTGGTTCTTTAGGCTTGTTTAGGACTAGAGAGCATGCATGAGAAAGTTTGGATCATTTTGATGCTTATTTATTTTTGTATCCATTTAAATTGAATCACTAGTTAGTCTTTGTTATTTTCTATAATATTTAAGTTCCTAGCATCCAACACTTACATGTGGATCCAATGGACCAGGATAGGTGCTAGTATGCTTAAGAAACACTCCTTTAATTTTTGGTAATTTAATTGCTCAATAAAAAGCTTAAAAGCCCTTTTAATATTAAAGAGAAATTAAATAAAGAAAAGCCCTTATTTAATTCTTTTTCCTTTTTGAAAGTATGATCTAATTTAATTAAAGATAATAAAATACCCTTGCTGATAAGACATTAATTCATGAATAAAAATATTATTCATATCCTTGCTTGTGAAAGGAAAGGGATTAAAGCCTTCATATGAAATGATAAGTATAATAAAAACCTTTATTCAAATGTGCAATAAAAGAATCACCCATGTACAACTAATAACCTTCCTAAAAGAGAAACACTCGCTAGATGCTTGTTAAGGTGAATATGACCAACCCAGAGTTGGATAAGACAACAAACTATCACATCACCTAAACTTGCATTGCATTCCGTGTAGATCTTCCGGACGGAGATTACTCCCTTGTCCCGGAAACCGAGGAAGGTGGAGAGGAAGCTTCCTTTGCGGTATGTGGAAGTGCTCGACACCGAGGGTGCCCGGGCTAACCTTGCCGACGAAGGTAAGCTCCGATGCATCTAACCTAGTTTTAAAATTCTTTATTCAATTATCTATGAATGATTGTGCATTTACGTTCGGGAGTTCAATGAAACCATAGATGCATGATCCATAGGTACCTTTGTCCTTACTAGTATGATAGGTCGATAGTTGCTAAGCTATAGGACCGTTACAAGTCGGATGATGACCTCACTCGCGAGAATAGGTTCCTAGATAGGAATCATAATATATCCTCAATTGATTGCTCACGTGGTAAGGCCATGGGATCTGGGCTCCGGTCTAGTGGTTATGTGGGTTAAGTTTTGAACGTACTAAGCACATGTCGGGTATGGGACCAGTAAGCCTAATACCTTAATGAGGCGGCGAGGGATCCTACCATTACTACTCTTGGGATTTGCTCTCACGGCTAGCTACCGGTGGTGTATGGTGACTCCGGGTATCTCGCGGGATATAGCCTGCACCAAAGACTGTAAGATTCGATCCCGACCCGAGAATTTTTGGAAACGGCCTGGGAAAATTGTCTTTTCGGGGGCAGCCTGCCGTGTGTTTGGGTTTACCTTGCAAGGTTTAAATCAATCGATTGTCGGCCTCTCACCGTTATCCGAGACTACTTACTCCAATTGTCATGAGATCCCTGATGATGAAAGTTGATGAATATTATGTTTGATTAATTGTTTTGTACAACCTTGTTTGTACTAGATGGCTAATGTAGTAAAGATTAAAACTACTAGAACTTGTGCTAAAATCTTGAAAGTAAGGACCTCCTCTTTGTTACTTTTTAGCAAAGGCAACCCAGTAGCCAAAAAGCCTTTCATGGTCTAGTTTTGGTAAAGTAGTTATCACCGACGGGTAAGTCTTGCTGAGTATTAGTATACTCAACCTTGCTGTAATGTGTTGCTCCAGGTAATGCCTTCAGTGATGTGTGGCCCGGAGAGATCCCGCCCGGCTGGGAGCTGGAGTGGGTGGAGGACGACTACTGAAAGCATCATGGATGGCCTCCCGTGGTGTCTTCGCTTCCGTTAGTTTGTTTCCACTGCTTTCTAAAACTCTGAACTATTTCATCATGGCAGAAACTATGGTTTGTAATAATTAAACCCTTCGGGGTACGAATTTGGATATTAATGTGGATGTATATCTGGACTCGCCTTCGAGTGAGTTTAATGCATATATTCGATCCTTGTTGCTTTTCAAGTGATTTACCGGGCGTTAACCCGGCAACTAATGACATGATGATACTTTATTATTGCTTAATGACCAAAATGGATTGGTCTTAGGCGATAGTACGGTATTTTCCTGGGCGGGTTGTCACACGAATGCTTGACGGGGACCTTGTGGTGCGGGCATGGCGCGTCCAAGAGTCTCTCGAAGTGGTCCTTGGACGGTGCGGGCTTGGTCGGGTTGCCTTTGGGGCGCGATGCCTTGCGCTCCACCACTGTGACCAGGTTGTCGTCGCGACGGCGCTTGTCGTTCTTCTTCTTCTTCTTGAAGCGTGAGGACGTTCCCTCGCCGTGGTCCACGACTTGTTTCCCCTTGCCCTCGGGGTGTTGAGCATCGCGGCGACCGCTTCCTCGCCATCTGCGTGGTAGCTCGCAATGTCGATGAGTTCCCGAGTCGTACGAGGCAAGCGGTGTTCAAGTCGGTGAATCAGGGAAGTACATGTCGTGCCATTTTCGAACACCGAGATGGCGTCGTTGTTGGTCGCACTGGGGAGTTCGGTGCAGCACTTGGAGAAGCGCTGGATGTACTGACGCAGGCTCTCTCCCGGTTGCTGCTTGTAGTTGGGCAGCTCCCATTGCTTGCCGGGGCGCATGTACGTGCCTTGTAAGTTCCCAACGAAGACTCGGCGTAGGTCGGTCCAGTCGTTGATCTTGTCACGCGGTAGGTGCTCGAGCCACGTCCGTGTTGAGTCAATGAGGTAGAGCGGTAGGTTCTTGATGATGAAGAGGTTATCCATCGTTCCCCCGGTGTGGCAGGCGAGTCGGTAGTCCTCAAGCCATATGCTGGGGTTGGTATCCCCGTTGTACCTGGGTATGTTGGTCAGAGCTCGGAAACACGAGGGGAACCTCGCATCCCGGATGCTCTAGCCAAAGGCCTGTGGACCCCACTAGTTCAAAGACCAGCTGTGATCTCGATCATCATCGCTGTTGTGGCGTCGCCTGCGTTCTCGGTCGTCGTGGTGGCGCGAGCGATTGTCACTATGGTTGTCTACGCTCTCATCTTGTCGACGGGACTTGATGGTGTTCTACGCGTCACGGTTGGGCCCGAGTCAGCTCTTGACTGCCGACGCCGCAGCCCTGCCCCCTTCACCATGCTCCTGATGCTTAGAGGGAGGTGGGTTCGGGCCATGCGCGGATGGCGTTCCTGTTCGCCTGTGCTCCGAACGCTGGCGCGAAGCAGAGCTTTCCGCTTGCTGTGCCGTCACCGCCTCGAGTAGCACCTTCAGCTGATGGCGCACCCGTCTCTCCTCGAAGGTCGCCGCCTCCGGGCAGCTGCGCATTAACATGGCTGCTGCTGCGAGGTACCGTGATGCCCGCCGGAAGAGTGGCGGGGTGTCAGCGTCGGCATTGGCGTTAGCGTCGACGTTAGCGCCCTCGTTTCCATGCCGGTCGTTGTCGCGTGTTCGTCCCCAGGCCGGCGGTGTTAGTGTGCGAGCTCGCGGTTGTTCGGCAGCTAGGCGGCATTCCCGCCGCTCGTTGTTCCCCTCACGGGGTTGCTCCTACACCGGGACGTCCTGTGCAGGTTGTCGATATGGGGCTTTGGGTCCATCCATATCTCTTGGTGAAGGATGGCCAGCTCTTCGTCGAGTTGGCGCTTGGCCTCCGCGAGTTCGTTAAGTCACACTCGTCGTTGGGCGTCGGAGGTGCGATGACGCGGCACCGGCTCCGGGTCAGAGCTGCTCAAAGCTGAAACCAGGCAGACTTTGCACTCCCGCGTGGGGTCGCGCTGCCGCGTGGTTGGTGTCCTCCGAGTCGTCGCAGATCCGGAGGCGACGCTGGTCGCGCGCAGGTTGTTGACGTAGGCCGTCACCAGGTCGTCCGGGAGGCTGGGCTGTCCACGGGGGTACATCGTGGTGTACCGCTCCATGAACTCCCCCAAGCAAACGCCTCGTCTCTGCTTGCCTGAAAGGCGAGGTCGGTGAGGTAGTAGGCAACAAGCCTAAAACGCTCCTGTGTTGGGTTTGGCCCCAACATGCCGATGATCGTTTCGTCCGAAATGCCTCAGACGAAAGCTTCACATCCCGCAGCCCCCGTTAGGACGTTGGGACGAGGGGGCCGGGCGAAGGTACGCCTGGTGAAGGACTCCACCGACCCGGTGTAGATGAAGCCGAGGGAGCTGAGGTGCAAGGTACCCCCAGGGATCAACAGGATCTATACTGGTTCGGGCCTCCAAGGAGTAATACCCTACATACAGTGTCGAGCTGCTATGTTACAGTGCTAGGGCTGTTTGTAGTAGGGGTTACAAACTGGTCAGGAGAGGGTGTCGGACCCAAGTCCCTTGGAACGGTGTTCGATCTGTCGAAGGTCTAACCCCTATGACGGTTGCTCTCCTCTCCCTTTTATAGATGCAAGGGGAGGGACACAAGGGGAAAGGAAATATGGGTTATAGTGCTTAGTCGCTAGGATGTCCCGTCGTGCGTCGCTGTCCATCAGGGCGCATTGAAGCGGAGCCGCGTTGCTTGGTCGTGGGTGCCGCCGCGTGGCCAGGTGAGGTGAACAGCCTCGGGACTCTGGCTCCTTCTCCGAGTAGTTCGTTGGTATCTAGGTTCGCCCGAGCACTTAGCTAGCCCACCATGTTAAGGCCTAACCGTAGGCTAGAGCTCGTCGTAGGGGATGCTTGAGTGTCTCGGGCGAAGCTTGCGTGTGACAGAGTTGGAGGAGATGGCGATGGGATGGCTGCGCAGCTGAGCAGACCTGCATTATGGGTCTTGTTGGGGCTAGCTACTTGTGTTGGCTGCCAGCTGGTGCAGTTGCATGGCGCGGGGAACCAGTCCCCCACGCGTCGTGGTGTAGGTGTCTGTAGATCGGTACGTACCATGTGTCGTGGCCCACACCCCAGTCGGAGTCGGGGGGAGCTCCTGTGACGAGGAGACTTGTCGTGCGAGGCGGAGACTTGTCGTGCGAGGCGGGAAGTTGTCGTGCGAGGCGGAGACTTGTCGGATGAGGTCCCTCTAGTGGGAATTGGTCGGAGATGCTCCCAACTGGTCGGGAGCATAATGTCTTGCCAGTGAGGGTCTTGACCGGGGTCCTTAGTCCTCCTCATCTTGAGTCTTGGCCTTCACATTGTCAATCTTGTCCTTCACGTTGTCAATCTTGGCCTTCACATTGTCAATGGTGTCGAGTAACCTTGTGTTGAGGGAGATTACTTATGCTCTTACTTATGCATATATTATGATTGTTGCCACTTTACTCATTCTTGTGCTTGGTTTGTATATGATTAAGCTAGTGCTCCCTTTAAATATGTCTGAAAATTTAATTAATGCTAGCCTAATCTTTTGTGGAGGTTATGATAACTTGAGACCCACAATATTTTTTGTTGCTCTCACTTTTGAATGAATCAAATATCATTTATTTTTGTTCTTAAAAGATATGCTAACATTGTCTTTTTGGGACCACATGCATTTTGCTAACATTCTTAAAAGACCACTTGCATTTTGCTAACATTCTTAAAAGACCACTTGCATTTTGCTCAACCTATCCAAAGCCTTATATTCATTGTGTGCAAAAACCTTAATATACAAGATGTATTTTTGGTGCATTAATTCAAGGCTTGATTTCTCTGGCTCAAGACTAAGAAGCTGGTCATTCCGTTTTTGCGTATCTATCTTTATGCTAGCCTTTTCTATCTGTGCATTGTGAGTTTCCACATCGGGAATTTCACAAACCTCGTTGTATATCCACCCACAAACCCAAAATATCTTTTTGTGTATACCTCATTGACCACAACCCAACACTTTGGGTATGGATGAATATTTCAAAGAAAAATACAAGGAAGGTGTCATCAAGTAGAGCAAGATTTTGGGACCTCCATAAAAAGATCCCTAGAAAGTTTCAAGTATCTCTCTTCATGAAAATACAAGAATTTCAGCACTTACCTTGGCACAATCATCACCTCTTTGCTTCGGGACGAGCAATGTCTAAGCATGGGAGGTTGCCAAGGAAATACTAGTGTAGTCTAGAGTTCAAGGGTAGTAAAAAAAAGAGAAAAAGTGATGAAAGAAAAAATATATAAAAAGAATAAAAAGTATGGTGAGAAAAGAAAAAAAGAGTGAAGAAAAAATAATATATATAATAAAGCTCCCCGGTTCTCTAGCTCCATTTGGAAATGTCAAAAGGATTTCAGGATCAAGACCCATACTCATCTTTCCAACCATGTGCAATCCGATAACGAGGACTTCATTTGTGCATCGGGATCATTATTTGTCATTTGCACATGTCCACCTATCTAAAAAAGTGTGTGTTTTCTCTTCCCCCTCCGTGGAACATTATTTTCCAATGACCTTTTTGACGAGTCTTGGTAAGTCCATGAGAAGCTTGTATTATTTGATAATATCTCAATTACAATATCTTGGTAGGACTAAACTTTCCCATAGCTCCATATAAAGGAAAGGAGTAGAACAAGTATGCTTGAGAGACAAGATGAGATGAGAGTTCATGAGCAAGATGCAAAGAGGTTTATTATTGATCCTCGTAAAGCCATTTTTCTTCATCCCGCCCTTTATTTTCAAAATTTCTAAGATTTGATTAAAATTTGAGAGCAAGATTAATTACTTGTGGAAAGAGCTTAAATGATATCTACCCTCCATAGAGATGAAAGCTAGCTACATTATGGAACTTTAACAAATATAAACTTGGAGAGCATTATGTTTTCTCATGTATGATCAAGTGTAAGGTATGAATATTGAAAGGCAATACTAATGTCCATTAAAGGCTTACTCGAGGATGAGCAAGGTTTAAGCATGGGGGTATGTTGACGATCGATTTTGGTACACCTAGCTATAAGTTTACCATCAACATTCAAACATATTTGATATCCTAACTAACGGTACTAACCCCCTTGATATGACAAGTTTGCACTCGCATGTGTTTTTGGAGTATGTTGTTTACACATGATTTAAGCACTTAAAGGAGTACTTTCGGGTAAAGTTCATCAAAGACTTTATGAGAAGATCATGAAGCCCGTCACAAGTTAGGACATGAAGTGAACAGGACTCCAAATGATACAAGGACCGAATCATCAACACGTAAAACTCCGGTAACTTGGATGTTTAGCAACGAGATCAACTCAGCCCGAGAGATATTCTCGCAGCCCAGGACAACATGATATTTCTGTGCATATTCGGAGATCTAAATGGCCTTTGATGGCAAAAGTTTGACTACCAAAGTTCTGGGCCTCGACGATACCTTAGATTTGGACATGTGGAAGGCCCAATTCGAATCAAGGCGCTTGGAGATATGGCCCCCGAAATGCCAGATGTGCAGGCAAGTCCAAAATCAGATAGATTATCTTCTGAGGCTGTTTTGGGAATCTTATCTTCATTTTGAATACCAAAGTTGGATATAATTTTGTGGCACACAACCTGGACACTGAATTTTCATTATTTGGAGTCCGGACGTGGGAGGAATGGTGCCGGTAAGGAAGGGCTGCGAATCAGGAAAATTTGGACAAGGCTGATTTTATGGAAACCACGTTCCTTTCTGTCCCAAGGAAGATCTCATGCACGGCAAGGTGAAGCACACCCCAAGGCTCCCAAGGGCATAAATACACCACCTTGGGCGCCCGAGGAGGGGTGATCGATCCATCCATTCATCAGAGAGCCGCCGACACGAAGGAGAAGCACCCGGAGGAAGCCGACAGCTGCCACAAATCCTCGAGTTACCTAAGAGATGGACTAGGCCATGCCCTAGCTGCCATGGTTGGCCCTACATGGTGAAGCCATAGTGGAGTTCTGGAGCCCATGTCTTAATTCCATCAAGGCAATTGTACACTGTACATTTGATGGTGATATATCTTTACTTTGATCTACATCGATGAGAGCTTTATTCATATGTATAGCTAGAATATGCTTTTAGTAGGTATAGATCTAATTGTGGTGGTTAGTCTATCTCTTGCGGATACATCGTTGTAGTGCACGGGCCTAGGTTGTCGTTCGGTGATGATTATCCTTGCGTAGTGATAGTACGGTGGAGGAGAAAGCGGCGAATGAACGTGCATCGGACCACTCCATATTGGGTTACTCCATATCGAGTGTACTCCTTATCATACTATAGGATTAGATTGGCTTGTCATTGTGGTCGGAGCGGCAACAAGAAGACGATAGGCTAGGGTTACCCTTGGTTTGCTTACCTTTATTGCTAGGTGGATGAGATCCATACATCCCTTCGTGTTTGCATGCTACTTTTATGCAATTAACACTTCACATAGGGTTAGAATGATAGATTAGATAGATAACCTTAGTGGTTTGCTTCCGATCCGTGGATTGAAAAATCTAGGAAAGACCCTCCTTGGTGAAAAAGGCACCAAGTCACCAGTAGGCTTGCGTTGAACTTGAGCACGGTTTTGCACCGTCAACATGTACCAGCTCGAGGTGCAGCTGGACGTCGCTGGTGAGCATCGGGTGCTCATCGGAGGCGGGCACCCCGCATCGAAGAGCATGCTCGTGTCTGCATTCCATAGTCCAGTACATAGATTGCTCTAAGTAGACTAGGTCTTCTAGTATGTTTGTGTTTTGTGCCGGGTTCTGGATCCAATAGGTGCAGAGGTGACTTGTTGAAAGGACCTTGTGATACCTAGTGGGAGGGCGGGAGGGGGGGTGAATAGGATCACTTCAAATTTCTGAGATAAATGCAGCGGTTAAAACACCTGTCGGTACTACCGACGTGGTGCCGGAACTACCGAGGGTGTCGGTACTTCCGGTACCAGGTCGGTACTACCGACAGGGCAGAGATGATTAAAACGAAATTTGAATTTAGCGACGATTCTAGCAAATCCATTTGAATCAAAGACTATGTTTAGAAGCTACGAACCACCTGCAACCACAGAGATGAGTTGGAATGCAACCAATTTAGAGAACGGGCTAAAACAAGTTCTAGGGTTAGTAAGAAACAAAGAATTCAAGTAAACAACGGAGACACAGAGATTAAATCCGAAGCTCACACCCACAAAGGATGTTACGTCTACGTTGAGGATCCCACAAAGGGAGGGCTATCACCAAGAGTCTCTTTTCCTCTTCCAACCCCCACAAAGGAAGAGTGGTGCTCACTAAGAATTCTCCACCAAAGAGAGGGCAATACAAACAATCCCGGGTGCACCACACAAAGAGGGCACTCAACGGGCGACGCCTAACCGTCTAGAAGCAAGCTTCAAGAGTAACATATGCGAATCGAAAAACCCGGAGATGCTTCAAGTGCTCTTGAGATGGGGAGAATCGATGGGGCTCTCAAAGCTTGTGCACAACTCACTAGGAATCACTTCCCTACTCAATCTCTAGCTCAAGGGAAAGAAAGATTGGCTGTAGGGGAGAGGGAAGAGGTGGACTGAGTGCTCAAGGAGGTGTTTGTCTCGTGGTTGGTCAGCAATGAGTGAAGAGGGAGAAGGGGGTTTTTATACTACAACTCAAAAATTAGCCGTTACTGTGCTGAGTTGGGTATCCTCGGTACTTCCGACACGGTGTCGGTACTACCGAGGGGTTTCCCAAAAACCTAACAGTGAATCTTTATCGATAGTTCTGACACTGGGTCGGTACTACCGACCCCCTGGCTAAAACTCGCCAGTGAAGCCATATCGGTACTACCGACCCGGTGTCGGTACTACCGACAATGGCTGAGAGTTTGAGATAAGATCAGCAAAGGTGCACGTGTCAACTCTAAACTCTTCTCACTCACTTGGGTCATCTCCTAGAGCACTTTTCGCATCTCTTGGCTATCAATTCGCATCCCCCTTTATAGTACGGTGTTTCCTATACTCAAATTCAAAATCAAAAAATAAATTAAGCCTTGATTCGAGATGAAAACATCGACTTGGAGTTGGGGGCCTTCCTTTGGTCAAAACCATGAGTTTCATTCACTTAAGCCCTGCACACATCTTGATCAAGCATTAAATAACACAAATTGTGCTTGTCATTAGCACCAAAACAATTAGGGGCCAAGATGCACTTTCACTTGTGTACCTTCAGACGACATGTGTAATGTTCGCTCTCTTCTGTCATGTATTTGGTCGTTTTAACAAAATTATTTGTCAAGGACCTAAATTGATATGATTCGGGGGCTTATCGACCTTGTGAAGATCGAAATGTTGTTATCAGGATGACCTGATAACTTTGTTGTTCCTTACGACCTAAACCCAGAGCTCAGGTCGCTACTCTATCTACCAGCGCAAAATCCGGCGTGATCATCTCGCGAAATTTATCAGCATAGAGCCGTTGCAGTGGTCTCCGAACAGTAGAAGAAACCACAATGGGTGGGCCCGGTGGGACCCTTATAAATAGACCGCCAAGGGTCACAATTGACCACACTCGTTATCTTCCTCCTCCCGTCATCGTCACCGCCACTGAGCCTTAGCCACCACGGTCTCACACCCACTCTCATCGCAAACCTCTCCAACCGCAACCGACTCTAGACATTTGCGTGCTCATGCCACCATCCGCTACATGCGTCGTTGTGCATGCACATTAAAACCCTAGTTTTCTTTTAGATCCAGATCCAACCCGAACCAAGGAATGGCAGTGGAAGCTCTTCCAATCCCGGACCCGCGGACAGTGTGGGTGCTGTCGACGATGACAGAGGTGAAGATTCAGTTTCTGGTGGACCGCGGGCTGCTGAGGCCGAAGGTGGAGGTGGAGTGGAAGGCGGCGGTGGGGGAGGAATTGCTGACCGAAGATGTGAAGGAGTAGGTCGTCTTCACGTCTTTCTTCGAGCGTGGCTTCAACATCCCCGCTGGGGATTTCTTCCGAGGCCTCCTCTTCTACTACAAATTGGATCTAGTACATCTCGTCCCTAACTCCATTACTGTAGTGTCGATGTTCATACATTTTTGTGAGACGTATCTAGGGATATCGTCTCACTTTATTCTGTGGAGGCACTTGTTCTGTGTGAAGAGAACTAACAAGCGTGCCGGTCTCGTAGGGGCTGTAATGTTCTTCTTGAGGTCGGGCCTCAAGTCAGAATGGATTGACACTGATCTGCCTGACAACACCGTTGGGTGGAGGTCGGAGTGGTTCTATATCGCTGACCAGATACCGTTGCTTCCGAAGCGTACTGGCCACATGCCTGTGAAGATTCTGGAATGGGACCTGGGGCTTTCTTCGCTCGAGGCCGGCGACATCAAGGAGGTTCCGGCACTGGTCGAGGACCTAAAGAAGATGGTCGTGACCCAAGGCTCAGTCTCTAGGTCATTTTGCCGGCGTCAGATTCAACTCATCAAGGACTGGGTCCACCCAGTGTATGAGTACTGGGGGCAATCAGATCCCACCCGCGAGGTGAACCGCAAGGTCTCTAGGGAGGAGATGGCGACAAGGGTATCACAGATCTATGCCGGGAAGATGTGGATAAAAAAGTATCCGAGGGCATACTCGCTGAGCCGGCTAGCTGACTCGGTGAGTCCACGACTTACCAGGTCGTTTTGCCCTTTTTGTTGATTTATGTCGTTTAACCCTTTTGGTCTTTGTCTGCTGTAGGACCGTGAAAGGCAGTTTTGGTGCCCAGCACCTCTTCGGCAAGGCGAACAACATCGACAAAAGCTGAGGTCAGACAAGTACCAACCTCCAGCAGCCAGGCTACTGGAGAACTATGATTTTGAATCGTCGGTGGAGGCCGATGAAGACACTGACCCTGAGGTCGGTGGTGATGCCGGGATGGGCCCGGAGGCAAGTAGTGTCATGAAGCCTAGGCGCAAGACTAGGGCGGCGGCGGCGAAGCAGTCAATCTTGATGTCTACTGCAAAGGTCGCTGTAGTAAAGACCGCCAATCTTGAGGTGGAGAAGAAGAAGAGAAAGAGGAAGACAAGTCCTCCACCGACAGTTGAGACGCTGGTGATTCCTACACCATCGACTAAGGAGGTAGAATCTGACGATGAAGAAGAAGATTAAGCCACCAATGATCCAGCGGTCATTGAAGAATGAACGATGAGGAGGTCATTGAGCCCCGCAGCCAAGAGGCAGCGGGAGTTGGAGCAGAAGACAACGGAAGATGACCTCGGTCAAGGGTTGGAGGCGCAGCGAGCTGTAGCTGCTGCGCAAGTGAGGATTCCTCTGCTAATCAAGGCACGGACCTTTAGGCCTAAACTTCATGTCCTGACCACTGTGAGGTAAGCTTGTGAACACTCAGTGTCTTTGTCTATTGTTGCAGGGTTTTTATGTTGTGTTGGACGATGGTCTCTGTAGGTCGGTTGTGAAGCCCCAGCGTGACGTAGATGCCCAAGCTCGCCTTCGCGTACGAGGTCGCCTGACCATGGGGTCGCGGCGCAGACACTGGCTGACAACACAAGGACGGCTACTCCGCCACCCACTGCTGAGTCAAGGATGGCGACTGCACCGCTCGCTAGTGACGTTGGAGCTCAGGGCTCTGTTGGTGACGTCGAAGTGGCCTCTCCACCAGTCATTGACGTGGACCCCATCCGTGCGATGCCCGGTGGGATGGATGAAGACCTGGCCGGGGATGACGCGATGGGAGATTGACTGGAATGGTACTCCTTGGCAGGATGATATCTTCAACGATAATGAAGATATGTGGACTCTCTGGAATGCCATAGTGACCCTCAACGTTGTTGTTGACATTGCTAACGTCATCGACTAGAAACGGTTATAAGATCCATCTCTATCGACAGCACCAGAAATGCAAAGGTATATCTTAACATGATGCTAAGTCTATATCAGATGTTGCTTTCAGATTAAACTAAAAGGTGAACTCCGACACGATTCATAGAACAACTCAATATAGGTTGTCAGCCCTGACAGGTGTGCCAGAAAACGCATGGATATGGTACTCTTACATATGCCTTGGATCTCTAGAAAATAAGATATATATAAACAGGGAATCTGCAAGCGCACAGATATGAATATACCATTGTAGCATTTTAACCAGGAGTAAAACCAGGTATCGTATTCTTATTCTACCACAGGGAAAGAAGTCTTTCTAATCCACAATAGCTAATACATGCTCATCTCTAAGTTTTATAATGTAGAGTGGCCAAAATATATCAATTACTATAAACAGGGGTAAGTCACATAAAGATAAAGATATTGATAGCATTTTTCAAGTCATAACATCATGAGCAGCTAGAAAGTGTCATTATAGCAAGAGAAACATAGCAAAGTCTAGTTAGAGAGGATACTCTTAGGTAACTCTAAACTATATGTAAATGCAAACTATGATTAGTGCAAACATTTAACAATCATGGAAGAAGAACTATTATATCAATGCATGGGGAGCCTATCTAGGAGGATCAAGGCCAAAACTTGAAACAGCCCAAACAGTATAAGGCTCCACTAGTCCTATACACAGGGGGTGGACTACGAAGGACTCAATAGTTTTGTCACCACCACGATCTACCACACGACCCGACATATAGGGTGCAATCGCAGATAAATACAATATAAGCACCACGCTTACATTGTCTTTACCGTTCACCCATGTTAACAAATGATCTAGGTGAGGGCTATACGACTCCATACATGAATATAAAGGCAAATCAACTATGCTAAACATGTAATCATAATAAACACCAAAGCATATAATGTCGAATATAATCATTGATAAGAACATATGTCTATATAACAAATGTAAGGAACTTGATAAGAACTTACAAAAGCGAAGCTAGATCAGTATCTCGATCAACCTCTAGACGATCAGGAGCCAAGTAGACGCCTTGCCTCCTCCTAGATCTAGACTAGCTAGTTACTCTACTATATGGTGTTTCTAGGGCGTAGTATCTCTGACTTGATGACTTGATCTGGTGTATGCAAACTCAGGTTTCCAGATGCCTCTTCCAGGAGGCAGGGGGCTGCTTATATAGTCCTGAGGGGTAGACGTGCATCGTTTGATCAAACTGACCTAAAGAGTGGTTTAGATTGATCCTCATAGGTGGTGGAAGAACATTCTGGAAGTAGGGCTGAGGTGGCGCCCGGGGGAGGCCGACCGGCCCCACCACCAGGCCAATCAGGCTGGGGTGGGCCCCCCTCGGGGCCCACTTCGGCCAGGTGGTCTGTCACTTCTTCTAGATGCTTCTTTCTTGGGTGCCAAGTCACGTTGAGTTCCGGAGCCTTCTGGAGTCTTCTAGATTTGATTCTTTTAGCACTTTTCCCGAATGGTTCCTGGATTTATATAATTTATCAAATCTCCTGAAAAACTGTTAGTGGCACCCTATTCTAAGTTTATATTAACATTTATGCCCTTTTCTCATGTTTAGTTGACTTATAAATATATAGGATAAGATGTGTCAACAAACTCCCCCAAGCTTACCCTTTTCTAGTCCCTAGCAAAGATATGCTTTAGCAGGATCAGGAGTTGCTACAACACTTTCACACCTCAAAAGTATTATGGTTTTCAAAAACCAAATCTCCTCAACAAGATTGCTCTCTCTTACCTTCAGCCTTTTCATAAATCTTGAGCAAATAAAAGACAAAACAATCAAGTCAAGCAGTATATCTCAAATTCTTTGATAAGCTATTATCCTGGGGTTTTGAACATTTTTCAGATATCTCGGAGATCCTGTGTATGACCTTCTCAAGCATGGAGTCACACTAGGCAAGATATGGATGATAGTGTTGGATGGATGAGGGTGAAAGGTGGTAAGCCTTTTAGCCTAGCCCTTGGACTATATCTCTCTTTCTAAGATTTTTTAAGATCTGGGCTTTCCATTCTTGGAGAGGTGGACTCTACTCACCTAGGACTTTTGTCCATTTTTCTCTCTCCTTAGAGATGTGGGCTCTACTCGCCCTCGGACACGTGTCCATTATTCATCTCTAAATTTATTTTTTTAGGGAGGTGGGCCCTTCTCACCTAGGATGACACTTGTCCTTTTCTCTCCCTCTCTCTTCTCACTTTTTCCTCTCTTTTTTCTTTTTTCTTTTTTTCTTTTTCGAATGTTGCCCCAGAATCCTTTTTAACATTGAGACAGATATATCCTGAAGTTGTATGAGCTGTATGGCTTGATGGAAAATGTGTACCTCCATGCCAGAAGTAGCATAAATGGTGGAATGGAATGATCTTGATGTGTATGACAAACTCTTGAAGACACAGGAACTCACCATATAAAATTTCATGATTATTAAGATAAATTCAGGAATCAAGCTTCTCTAGGAAAATGATCAATAGCAACTCAACTTTTCATGAATCATCTTTAAAATCCTAGACTCAGATTAAGCATGTACTTGCACAGGTTTTGGATTTAGAGCAAATTAAGCATTTAAGCTTCAGGAGAATCTAGGTCTGAAAACTAAGCACTTTAAAAGGGATTACATCGGAGCAACTTTTCATCATCTCCAAGCATATATCATCAAGATCATTATTAAAGAGAAAAGCCAACTAGCAGACTCTAGCATTTTATTCAAACTAAGACTTTTAACTAATACTCAAAAACATAGGATAGTGATACTTATCATGATAACTGGGGTGCTCTCCCCCAAGCTAGATCTTGAAGTGATTCATGATTCATCCTTGGAACTTGTTTGCCTTCAGGTCCTTATAAATTTCTCCCTGTAAATATTACTCTCGCACATACCTGAAGTAGCAAATTCTAGGATTATGTTGTGAGCCTTCATGTGCCCACTTCTTTTTGGGTTTTTTTGAAATGTGTGGACCTTCACGTGCCCACGTATTTTTTGTGAAATTTTATATGCAAAACGGATGCTAAAACAAAAACATGTGAATGCAATTTTTTATTTTTTTATTTTTTATGTCGCCAAGGTACGGAGTACATGGGGCCTTAAAGAATGCAAAAGCAGAAAATAATTTTATGATTGTTTTGAATGCAGGTGTAGGGAAATGAACATTCTAATCTAAATATGCAGTGCATAATGTAAAGATAAATACAGAGTTACCTTTCGGCGAGAGTTTAGAGTACTTACTCCCATGGGGTAGATATAGTGGCCATTGATTGATCAATTGATGAAGGTGTACATTGATCTTTCTTCCTCCAAACTTTTTTCTTCAATGGAGACCTTTCTGGAGTAATAGGTTCAGAATACTGGGCTGGTAGAAGCTGAGTGGACTTCTCCTTAATCTCTTCTTCAGTGTTCTTGACATTTGTCAACTTTGTGTTTAGCTCGCGTTGTAATTTCTGAAGGCATCTCCACGTCTTGTTCTTCTTGGGCTGCTCAAGTCAGTATAAGTATTGAAGTAGCAGTGTACCTTTTCAGTTCTGAACTGGAAGCATATCTCGCCAGTCTTGATGTAGATGATTGCTCTTGTTGTGTTCAGGAACTGTCTTCTAAGCATGATGGGGGGATCTTGCTCATCTCCCATGTCTATGACTAAAAAGTCAGTCAGGACATAATGGTCCTTTATCTTGACAGGTACATCTCGTGCAATTCCTTCCGGGAACTATTGTGATTGATCTGCCATCTGCAACATTATATATGTGGAATACAAAGGCAGGTCACCATATATTAATTCATAGGTTACCTTAGACATTAGGTTGGTGCCCGATCCCGTGTCGCAGACAACTCGCTGGAAGTTCCATTGATTGATGGAGCAGTGGATTGATGGAACTCCAGGGTCTTCAAGCTTTGGCAGTAATGGTGAAGGGAACAGGTTCTCATTCTTTGATTGAATCGTGTTGATCATCCAAACTTCCTCCACATGCGGTTGAGGTCGATTATTCTTCTTATTCCTCCTTCTATCTCTTCTCTTCTTCTCGACAACTAGCTCTTGTTCTTGGGGGTAAGGATATCGGTGGTGTGCAAGAGCTTTTAAGATCTTGTTCTTGAAATTGAATCTCTCATTTCTCCCATTGATGGTGAAGACGATCTTAGCGGCGTCGGCGTAGATGATGGATTTGGATGTGGCAAGGAAAGGACGTCCCAAAATGATTGGAGCGTTCTCACAGCCCCCAGTATCAACAACAACGAAGTTGGCAGCCACGTAGGAGCGTCCTACCCCCAGACATACGTCGTCTAGGATGCCCTCGGGGTAGCATAGTGATAGGTCTGCAAGCTACAAGAACATGGTTGTATACAATAAAGGTGAACCATTGATTTTCTTATATATTACCTTTGTCATTGTATTGACGCTTGAAGAGTATCTGGGCCCCCTAAGTGGGTTTTGGTGATTTAATGACACACGCTTAAGTAACTAATGATTTATCTAGTGTATGAGCAGGTATTAAAATTGTATGTGGCATCAAGTGTAATTCGTTTTCCATACAAAAAGGAAGTGATGCTACAAGGGGTTCCTAAGAATGATTATTTATTTTCTATTTTGAATTTGAGTCCTAGGAACACCATACTATAAAGAGGGACAGGAAATGTATCTTCCAAGAGTCGAACAGGTGCTCTAGTTGCCATAACAAAACCTATGAGAGACACCTTTGCATCAACACGTTCACGGGGATATTTTCTTGGGTCCAGACCTTGGAAGGCCGGAGTATCCGGGGTTTTCCCGGAGTCTCTGGACTTCCCGAGTTTCCGGGTTTTCCCCACATTCCAGGTCTTAGAGCTGTAACGGTTCTCTTATGTGTGAGGGGGTATAAAAGCCCCCTCCACCCTTTCCTCTTTCTCTCTCTCTCTCTCTCTCTTGCCCATTTCGACCTGCAAAGCTTCAGAACTCCTTTACTCCCCTTGGCTCTAAGTTGGTGACATTTGGTGAGGATTTAAGAGGGATTAAGAGCAAGAGCTTGGAGAGTGCTAGTGAGCTGATTTCCCATCTTTAGAGCACCTCATTCTTCGCTTGATTGGCACATTTCGTGCTTGTTACTCTTGGAGCTTTGAGCTCCTAGCCGGCTAGGCGTTGCCTTGGAGCATCCAAAGGTTGTGGCTGCCCAAGGAAGTTTCTATTACCCCGAAATTAAGTAACTCTAGCTTGATCTTTGTGGTCGCTAGAGGGAGGAAAGTGACCTAGGTTTAAAGGTCCACCCTTTGTGGGTACCTCAATGGAGACGTAGACCTCAAGGTATGAGGTTGAACTCTGGTAACAAATCCTTGTGCCTCATGTTCTTGTTCATCTTGTTGCACGCTTGTATCTCTCTTGAGCACATTTCTAGGGTTTGGTGCCAATCTACTTCGTGTTGAGATTCCTGCATGTTTTAGGTGGATAAACAAGCTTGTCTCATCCCAGTGCATAACCTATTTTCATAGATCTACGTTTAAGCAAGTTTAATTTCTGTCGGATTTTAACTCCCCTTAACAGGCCGGACAATCCGGACATTTTCCCGGATTCTCCGAATTTCCAGGAGTATCCAGAAAAATATCTAGAAATTTCGGACCTGATCTAATAACTGCGAAAAAGTTTGTGAATTTTCAGGTTCGACTATTCACCCCCCTCCAGTCGACATTTTGATCCTTTGAATTGGTATCATAGCCAAGTGCTCCAAATTTGAAGTTTAACCGCTTGAAGTCAAGAAGATGTCGAATCCAATCGATCAAGCTCCACCCCTCGCTAAAGGTGATCCCGTCAACAACGTCATTGGCACACCTCCTGTCCTACCCAAAGGAGGTAACACCCTTGGAGCAAGCACAAGTCAACAAGCACATGGACATGGTGATGATTCCTCCGATAGTGAGGATGAAGAATTTGATGATGCAAGGTCTAACCGCTCCGCTCGACGACCGTCATCATCATGGGACTATACTCGAACCTCTTTCGATTATTATCATTTGTCTTTTAACCATCCATCGGGTTCTAGACACAATGGGAAGATACCCCAATTTGATGGAATCGACTATTCCAAGTGGAAGAACTCGACGGAGGAGTATTTGATGGAGGTGAATCCCACACTTTGGACTATTGTGAATAGGGGTATTACTTTCCCTAGTGGTGATGCAATGCTAACTCAAGATCAAGACAATGAGATACAAAGAAACTATCAAGCCATACACATCATTAAGAGTTCACTCACGTCCGAAGAGTATGACAAGGTGGATGGGTTGAAATCCACCAAGGAAGTGTGGGACTCATTGTTCATCAACCATGAAGGGACAAAGCAAGTAACAGAAGGAAGAATTTGAGCTTTGGAAAGTGAGCTCAATCGTTTTGTTATCAAGGATGATGAGTCTCCACAAGACATGTACAACCTCTTGAACAAGATCATCAACAAGATCAAATCACTTGGAAGCACAAGATGGGGAAGAAGAGAAGTGGTCGATAAGATCCTCTCTGCATACATGGCAAGGGATGTCAACTCCTAACACTCATAAGAGAGAAGAGATTCTTCAACATGTTCACTCCGGTGGATGTGATTGGAAGAATGGAAGAACATCTTATCATCGTCAAGGAGTCAAAGCTTTTAGAAGAAATGTCAAAGATGCATGAACTACTTGAGAAGAACAAGGGAGTGGCCCTCAAGGCATCTAGGAAGGAGAAGAAATCTAGCTCATCAACCTCCAAGACCGTGGTCGAGGAAGATAGTGATGAAGATAGTGACATGAACATGACTCCCAAGCAAATGGCACTCTTTGTGAGAAAGTTCAACAAAATGTTCAAGAAGAGTGGTTTCCTCAACAAGATCAAAGACAAAGACAAGATCAAGACAAAGAGGACTTCCAAGAGGCCATGCTTTGGGTGTGGCAAGGAGGGTCAATTCATTGCGGAGTGCCCCAACATCAAAGTGAAAAGAAAAGACACCAACAAAAATGACAAGAACAAGAAGAAGGAAGTTGGTGAAGCACATTTGGGTGAAGAATGGGATTCAAATGATGATAGCTCCGACTCCGATGATGAAGTGGGTCTTGCCACTATATCCATTGGAGAACCAATCAACAAGTCATCACTATTTGAAGATCTCACCAATGATGAAGATGACTTCACCCACACATGCCTAATGGCTAGGGGCTCTAAGGTAGACACTCCCACCCCGCCCCTAGATGATGATAGTGAAAATGATCTTGATTTTAAAAAGATGATCAATATCTTTGGTAAAAAAACAACTAAGAAAATCATGTTTTTAATGAAATAAATAGAGAATAGAGATGGGACTCTAGAGGTGCAGGAAGAACTCTTTAGACTTGAGCGAGAGAAAACCATTCCCTTGAGAATGCCCTTGTAATTGAAAAAAGGGTTTCAAGGTGCAAGAGGACTTGCTTAAAAAAAGGAGCTAGAAATTCTTAGCCTCAAGAAATCCCAAGTGTTGACGGTGAAAATCCGTCAACCTAGCCATGAGTTTACCTTCGGTGTTGGCATGAATTTTATACCTTATCCATTGGTACTAACCCCCGTGGTATAACAAGTTCACATGTGCATGTCGTTTTTGGAGTTTAATGTTTATGCGGGGATTTAGTGTTGAATGCAAGACTTTCGGGGTAAGTTCATCAAGCACCTCATGACAAGACTTTGAAGCCCCGAACAAGTCATGCAATGAAGTAAAATTAACTCCAAGAAGCCGGGGACTTGATCCGAGAAGACGACATACTCCGGGGACCCGACCGGAAAAGTGCTTGAATCTTCCAAGACAAGGAGTTGAGTCCAATTCGGAGAGAAACCGACGACATGGACCCGTATGCGAAGGGGGAAGCATCCGAGAAGCAAGGGAACCGACCTCGGGCAAAGGAGCCCGCGGGGCCGGGCCTAAATGGGCCCGGGCCGGCCGGCCCGGTCCGGTCGGCCCCGAGCCCATTTAGGGCCCAAATGCGTCGTCCTTTGACCTAGCCGCCGATCGGGCTATTTATAGTCCCCCGACCGAGAGCCACGCGAGAGGAGAAGTCGTATTCCGCCGCCGAGGAGCGAGAGAAGCTTGAGGGACACCAACTTGAAGATGAGGGTCGTGCTAGTTGTCTAGGGTTTCCCCGGCCGACGTGGGAACCTTGCATGGAAGACCACGTCGGAGCTCGGAGCGAGGATCAAGATCGAGGGAGGGCCCCGGTGGTGATCTTGTTCATGTAATCATTCATGGTGAAGTTTGTAAGTGAATCCGATTTCTAGCGATTAAGTGCCTTCTCGATGATTTTGATTTCTTCTTGGTTTTGCTTCTTCTACGATCTAGTCTATAGCTAGATTACATAGGGTGCTCTTGTAGCCGCGGTGGCTAGAGGTGCATACCGGACCGGCCAAGTGATTTCAACTTGTTCTATCGAACTCGCCCTAAGCTCCCCGCATGAATAGGGATACGTTGTGACAGAACGGGGGTCTCGAAAGGCGGATGTTTTCGGAGTCGGATGGGAAGGCCACGATTTAAAGATGCTTTTAATGAGATTCGCTCTTCTATCTTCATCTATCTTGTTTGGAGCTACAACATAAGCATGATCTAGATTCTCTAGATTGGTTATCTCTTGCTTTCTCTTGCTACCTCTTTAGTAGATTAGATTAGATGTGTTTTCTTTATGAGTTAGTAGATTAGATGCAACTTATCTTCATAAGATAGCTTTACCTTACTTTACTAGATTGAATCCTTGCGTTGCACATTGTTCCACGGATTCGATACCTTGGGTTCACCACTCGAGGGAAGAAGGGTCCCTTGACTACGACGGGAGACTTGTCCGCTTGCAAGTCACAACGAACTTTGATACAACTATTAACCGTCAACAAGCCCCTTTTTTCGGCGCCGTTGCCGGGGAACAAGCAATCAAGATCCGATCTAGTATCGCTTATCTTTCAGCTTTTTCTTTTGATTTTCTTTTGCATCTCTTATGTTTGATCATCCTCAAAAAAAAAAAAAAGAGTCAATCTAATCTAGTTTGATTAACCCTAATTTTTTTCTTTTCTATTTAGATTTTTGTTTTATTACTAACCCTAACCGGAGATGGTTGGCTACCTCTCCAAGAAACCCAAAACTTTTTTGTGGATGATCCAGGAAAACTTTACGAGTGCAAAGGTGACGTGCAACACAAGCTCGAAGGACCATCAAAATCTCCAAGGGAATCACCACCTCCAAGTCAAGACGCCGGAAGGCCGTTCAAGATCAACGAGGATGGAGAAGATGGAGATGGAGAAAGAAGCTCAACACCTAAAGGCTGCCAAGGCAAGATCCACATGCGGGGTGTTCATCGTGATGAAGATGTTAGAGACGCAAGTGGGACAACTTGCCGGACAACCGATTGGTGACAAAGAAGAATATCCGAGACAACTCCAAGGTCCCAAGACGGCGAAGGCTACTCAAGCTCATTCGGGAGAGATGAAGGATCACACTAGAGACCATGAAGATCACGACCGAAGGACGGGGAGTTCGAGATGCCGAGCCACAAGGAAGATGTTGCATCCGTCAAGACCAAAGGACAAAGCCGGCCGTGAAGACCAAAAAAACCGACTAAGCCAAAGTGGGTACCCAAGATTGCAACGCCCACAAAGAGCGTTGATCCGGAGTAATCAAGTGAAGAAGTCTAGCCATGGACTATAAACGAAGCGCTAGGCGGGGAGGCAACCCGTTTCGTCTAGTCAAGAATAAGCTACGGGAGGACAACCCGATTCCAGGTTTTTCAAGTCTTTTTAAATTTAATTCAGTTCTGAATTTTACTACGCAAAACCTTAGACTTAGAATGGTTGAACAATATTAGAGACATAATTCTTGGTTGAACATGTTGCTTGATCATAAACCCTTTACATGAACCATCCTATGTGATTGTTTGCTTCTTTTCTTTTCGAGAAACCCTCAACCAAATAATTTCAGAACCTTAACTCAACCCTTCACCCTCATTATGGGGTTGTGGTTGACTTGTTTTTCATGCTAAAAACACACGAGTAGAGCCACGACTTGTATCTAGATGTTGTTTAAATTTCAGCATGTGGTAGGACTCGCGTGAACCTAGAAACTTGATTTTTGGTTGGTTCAAAAATCCATATCCTTGGTTTCTCTAAGATTAGAATTTTTCTAAGCCTCACTTAATTTTATTTCATTCAAAATCTCTCTCATCTAATCGAAATTAGGACCTAAGCCTATGCCCCCATGATCAAGCCGGGAAAAGCTTGCTCTCAACCAATGAAGGCAAACTATACCGGTGAGACCGAAATCGACGTAAAAATAAAATATTTTCGACTTGCATTTGTTTTTAATGGTTTAAAAACTTCTCTAAAATTATGTTCGAGCTCTTGCATGGCTCTGAAAAATATTTTAAATTTCGAATTAGAGGAGTGCTTAACCTTAAACACACCTTAATGGAGGCAGTCTAGTAATCATGCATGCACCATTGGATTCCCTTTCATCAACTTTCACCAATTCCACACGCAAAGGACAAGCATGGTGGGCAGCAAGCATCAACTTTTTAGGAATTTCATGGTGGCATGTGAAGCAAGTGGAGCTAGGGAGCATGGACATGACCCAAAACATGAAGCATCAAGTGGAAGGACCAATAGTGGACGAGAGCGTTTGGGCGGTGCAACTCGTGGAGCACGCGGGCGGGGAAAGTTGCGAGAGGTGAAATGATCGTGCCGGAAGAAAGACGAGACGGGGAGGAGCACCGAGGCCGGCCTCACGTACATAAGGAGCCCCCCGGCTCCCGTTTTTGCGGTGCAAGCTTCCCTCTCCTTCCTTTGTTTGTGTGTTCAAGTTTGTGTGCTCAAAACCTCCGTAGACATAGCCAACCTTCCCAAGCTTGATAGCTCAAAAAAAAAATCCACATCCTTAATCCACTCAAAGTCCATACTCCAAAATAATATTTGTGTACCTTGTTACCGGGTGAAAACCCCGGATATATATTTGTGAGGGAGAGTGCTGCAATCATGGAGGAAAAATACAAGCCTTTTCACCGAAGAAGAAGGGATCATCGTCGTCTAAGCCATCATCGACAACCTCTTCGAGGAGGCACTCGGTTTCCGAGTTTCCTTGGAGTATGGAGGAGGACACGGCACCGCCGAGGAGGAACCACACTCTTCTCCTTGGTGGCATGAGGGCCACACAAAACTCGTTTATTAGGTTTACCAAACTTCAATAACATATGGAGGAGCCGCCCGTCCAACCTCGCCACTTGACACGATCATCCGCTCCACCTCCATACGCTCCGCGGTATTCCGAGGGGTATGTCATCATGACGGAGGAGGAGAAGAAGCTCGCTCGCCTTAAGTAGAGGCTTGTAGCGAACGTCGACATCGACGACCAAGCTCTCCACATATTGGGTTTCACACGGGACACCGGTGCAATTCTCTAGCGGAATGTCGGCAAACACCCACAAGGAATTCGCCTAGGAAATTTTCATGACCATGGCGCATACCCTTGATGAAGGAGTGTTGAGTCTCTCATTCCGTTGGAGGGAGCCCACAAGAGGAGAAGAAGGAAGACACCGTCGGAAGGGTAACCTTGATCAACGATGCTATTTCTAGCACTTTGAAGGGGTAATCTCCTTTCATCCATGGGTTGCGATCGATCTTGAGATGTAATCACACTTTGTTGGATTATCTATCTATCATCTTGTGCTGAAAATACTTTAATGCTTAAGGCTAGCAACCATGCCGTAAAGGGAGTAAGGGCTCCACTTTGCTTCCTTGGACCCATTCAACACAATCCCCGATAGATCGATTGGTTTTCATGTTCGAAACGATTGCATGTCTAGTATCATAGACCCATGGGCGAGTGTCTCCTATTTTCAAAAGGGAGCTCCGAAACAAGTATGTGCATGAAGGCACATGGGAAGGTTTTTGGAGTATGATCACGGGAAGAGACCATCAACGAAGAAATACTATCCGAACCCCATCATCCAAGTGTGTCACTTTTGTGCAAGTGGATTTTTGGGGAGAATAAGAGAGACATAGATAACCAACACGGAGTTGAATTGGATTTACTCGCAGCCAATCAACCCTACTCACCTATGATCAACCGGTGGTGTTGTGAGCAACATCGGATTCGGGAGATCGGGTTGTTACCTCTCCATGTTGACTATCTCTTTAAAACCGGGTATTGCAAGGAACCCAAATCATCTCCTACCCGGGACTTCCCTAGGAATATATGAAGAAAGGAAAATATAAGAGTGAAGATGAGAGAGGAGGCTTACAAGTGGCCTAGGTGAATTTGCCCCTTCCGGATTGAAGATTAAGACTTTTCTTGAGGGGAAGAAGATCGGTTAGAGGAAGGACTTCTTGTGCCGGCGAAGAAAAAAAATCATTTATATATATATAATAAAGAAGGATTAGGAGAAGGTTTTTCCACGACCCAAGAAGGAGGTGCACAACAAAATTATGTCCCACCATTGGGAGGAACCCCGGCGCCGCCGAGTTACTACGGTGGTGTACCAATGCAAGCATGGGGGAGTGGTGCAGCCATACCCCCACCATTTTTGCGGTGCCCAACGTAGCCTTTGCGGAGCCATTTGCACACCTTCCTCAACCACAACAAAATGTGGCCACCATTGGAGGATACGCTGCAAGGAACATGCAAATTATTGCAGCCATCCAAACCAATGCCAACTAAATGGGTGAAGGAAATGCAAACATCGCTTATGTGCTTGGACACCTTCACCTAGCACCGTCAGACAATTCATAGGAGGAGTGGTGCATTCCTATTACAAGTAAGGGTACAACAACCAAGACTTTCAATATCAACCACCGGCGGAAGATTAGAGAGAGGAGGAGCTTTAGTTATCTTTCCTTTACCCCCTTTTCTTTAATTTTCAGCTTGTTTGCACCTATGTTTGCGTAGTATTTTCAGCTTTGCTTTAATTTTCAGTTTTTAGTTTAATTTTCAGCATGTATCTTAGTTTTTATTTTCATCATGAATAATGTCACCACCAAGTTTTTACCTTTGGTAAAGTTACAAAGTTTGTGCCATGATGATATATGATTATAATTGCCGCTTTGTTTATCTTTGTAATTGATTTATGCATGTTTAACCTAGTGCTCTCTTAAAAATACAGATCTGAATTTATTTAAATACTAGCTTAATTTTCAGCGGAGGTTATGATTAAAATAAAGACCCATAGTGTTTTATGTGCTCTCAAGTTATGAATAGATTGAAGATGTCTTTTATGCTCAAAAATATTGCTAACCTTGTCACAAATATCACTTGTGTGTTGCTCTACCTATCCAAAGCCTTATATATATTTGAGTGCATAAACCTTAGTGTACAAGATTTATTTTTGAGTGAGTTATTGCAGGCCATGATTTCTCTGGCCCGAGACTAAGAAGCTGGTCATTCCGTTTTTGCGTATCTATCTTTTTGCTAGCCTTTTATCCGTGCATTGTGTACCCCCACATCGGTGGTCTCACAAACTTCGCCGGATATCCACCCTTAAACCAAATATCATTTTTTGTGATTACCTCCTTGACCACAACCTATCATTGAGAATGGATCATCAATTCAAGGAAGATCGCAAGACGGTGCCAACGTTGAAGATTTCAAGTATCTCTCCAAGGAAAATATCTCCGGTACCTACCTTATTTTTCGCCTCTTTGCTCGAGGACGAGCAACGTCTAAGCATGGGGGAGGAGGTAGGTACGGTGCTGCCTTAGAGTTCAAAAGGGAGTATTTTAAAAAAATATATATAATGATGAAAGAAAAAAAAATTCGGCGATGTACATGACTTCCAAGGTGAAGAAAGAAAAAAAAAATATATATATATATAAGAAAGAAAGAAAGAAAAGAATGAGAAATATAAGAAAGAGAAGAAAAAAAATATATATTTGTGCGTAAAGTGAACTCCCCGGTTCTCTAAGAGTGCATTCAAGGCTTCAAGATAAAAAGATCCATTCTCAATTTTCCAACCATGTGCAATCCGATAACGAGGACTTCCTTTGTGCCTCGGGATCACTCTTTGCCATTTGCACATGTTCACTTATCTAAAAGTGTGTGTATTTTTCTCTTTCCCCTCCTTGATTTAACATTATTTTCCAATGACCTTTTTGACGAGTCTCGGTAAGACCATGAGAAGCTTGTCTTGTTTTGACAACACCTCATTTATAAAATCTTGTTAGGACTAAACTTTCCCAAAGCTCCATATAAAGCCTACCACACATATATATGAGAGGGAAAGGAGTAGAATATATAGGCTTGAGAGACAAGTGAGATGAGAGTTTATGAGCAATATACAAGATGATTTAAATTTGTGAACTTGGTTTAGCTTTTCTTTATCTCGTTCTTTATTTCAAAAATTCGAGGTCTATTTAAACTTTGTGAGCATGTTAATACTTGTGGGATGAGCTTAATAAGAATCTACCCTCCGTAGAGGTGAAGGCTAGTACATTATGGAACTTTAATGAATTAATATTTTGAGAGCATTATGTTTTCTCATGTATGATCAAATGCAAAGTTTAAACATTGTTTAGCAATGATGATATCCATCGAAGGCTTACTCGAGGACGAGCAAGGTTTAAGCATGGGGGAGATGTTGACGGTGAAAATCCGTCAACCTAGCCATGAGTTTACCTTCGGTGTTGGCATGAATTTTATACCTTATCCATTGGTACTAACCCCCGTGGTATAACAAGTTCACATGTGCATGTCGTTTTTGGAGTTTAATGTTTATGCAGGGATTTAGTGTTGAATGCAAGACTTTCGGGGTAAGTTCATCAAGCACCTCATGACAAGACTTTGAAGCCCTGAACAAGTCATGCAATGAAGTAAAATTAACTCCAAGAAGCCGGGGACTTGATCCGAGAAGACGACATACTCCAGGGACCTGACCAGAAAAGTGCTGAATCTTCCAAGACAAGGAGTTGAGTCCAATTCGGAGAGAAACCGACGACATGGACCCGTATGCGAAGGGGGAAGCATCCAGAAGCAAGGGAACCGACCTCGGGCAAAGGAGCCCGCGGGGCCGGGCCTAAATGGGCCCGGGCCGGCCGGCCCGGTCCGGTCGGCCTGAGCCCATTTAGGGCCCAAATGCGTCGTCCTTTGACCTAGCCGCCGATCGGGCTATTTATAGTCCCCCGACCGAGAGCCACGCGAGAGGAGAAGTCGTATTCCGCCGCCGAGGAGCGAGAGAAGCTTGAGGGACACCAACTTGAAGATGAGGGTCGTGCTAGTTGTCTAGGGTTTCCCCGGCCGACGTGGGAACCTTGCATGGAAGACCACGTCGGAGCTCGGAGCGAGGATCAAGATCGAGGGAGGGCCCCGGTGGTGATCTTGTTCATGTAATCATTCATGGTGAAGTTTGTAAGTGAATCCGATTTCTAGCGATTAAGTGCCTTCTCGATGATTTTGATTTCTTCTTGGTTTTGCTTCTTCTACGATCTAGTCTATAGCTAGATTACATAGGGTGCTCTTGTAGCCGCGGTGGCTAGAGGTGCATACCGGACCGGCCAAGTGATTTCAACTTGTTCTATCGAACTCGCCCTAAGCTCCCCGCATGAATAGGGATACGTTGTGACGAACGGGGGTCTCGAAAGGCGGATGTTTTCGGAGTCGGATGGGAAGGCCACGATTTAAAGATGCTTTTAATGAGATTCGCTCTTCTATCTTCATCTATCTTGTTTGGAGCTACAACATAAGCATGATCTAGATTCTCTAGATTGGTTATCTCTTGCTTTCTCTTGCTACCTCTTTAGTAGATTAGATTAGATGTGTTTTCTTTATGAGTTAGTAGATTAGATGCAACTTATCTTCATAAGATAGCTTTACCTTACTTTACTAGATTGAATCCTTGCGTTGCACATTGTTCCACGGATTCGATACCTTGGGTTCACCACTCGAGGGAAGAAGGGTCCCTTGACTACGACGGGAGACTTGTCCGCTTGCAAGTCACAAACGAACTTTGATACAACTATTAACCGTCAACACCAAGCTAAAGATGAGTTGATAGTAGATGAATTAACTAGGGAATCTTTCCAAGCTAAAGATGCTTGCAAGAAACTTGAGGATGAAAAGCTTGAACTTCAAAAGAGCTTTGAAAGCTTAAAGACTAGTCACATAGCACTAGAAGTTCAACTTGACAACCTCAAGAATAATGTTGCAACGACATCTAATGATACTCTCTCTAACTCTAAAGCCTCAACAATTAATGGTTGTTCTCGGTGTTATAAAATTGATATAAATGCTTGTGTTACTAACATTACCGAGATGAATGCTATGAAGAAAGAGATTGCTAGGTTGTCAAACTCTCTCATTGATGAGAAAAAGAAAGAATCCAAGAGAGGTGAGTTTGAGAACCACACCAAAGGCTTTGGCTCAAGCTACATGAAGAAGTTTGGCTTTGCTGATGGGAAGGGGCTTGGTAAGCAAGAATAAGTCACAAAAGACCCCATCCCATTCATCAAGAACTACCACACCAAAGGTGTGGGACAAGGAATGTGGTACATGGCATGAAGCAATTGGGTGCCAAGGACTTTGACAATCAAGTTCAGTACAACACTCTGATCAAGTTCAAGAGCACCCAAGTCACATGCATCACAACCTAAGGCAAAATCCAACCCTACCAAGTTGAGCAAGAAGCCTAAGCTACATGCTTCATAAGATAGCTTCTATGCTGATTATGTGTTGACTTGGAACCACAAGGGTAAGGTGGTTGCCAAGTATGTGGGACCCCGCACAAAGGGAACATTGATCAAAAGGAATGTGTGGGTGCCCAAGGTTCTTGTGACTAACGCTCTAGGACCCTAGTCCACTTGGGTACCTAAAACACAAGCATAATTTGTTTTGTAGGCATATTCCTCCGGTGGAACCAAATGGGTGATTGATAGTGCATGCACAAATCATATGACTGGAGAGAAGAAAATGTTTACATCTTGTGATATGATTGAAAATCCTACATAAAGAATTGCCTTTGGAGGTAATGGTGGAGGAACGGTTGTTGGTCTTGGTAAAATTGCTATCTCAATCAACCATTCAATTTCTGATGTTTATTTGGTTGAACCTTTGGACTACAATTTGTTGTCCCATTTCACAACTTTGTGAGATGGGCTACAGTTGTTTGTTCACCAATGAGGGTGTGACCGTTTTTAGAAGGGGCGATGACTCCGTTGCCTTTAAGGATGAAATCAAGGGAAGGCTTTACTTGGTGGATTTTTCATCGGATAAAGCCCAACTTGTTACATGCTTATTGGCAAAGTCTATCTTGAGTTGGCTTTGGCATCGCCGACTAGCTCATGTTCGGATGCACAATCTCAATAAGCTTCTAAAGGGGGAACACATCCTAGGACTAATAAACGTTCATTTTGAGAAAAAATAGAATTTGTAGTGTTTGTCAAGCCGGAAAGCAAGTTAGTGCTCCTCATCCCGCCAAGAATGTACTCACCACTACAAGACCATTGGAACTACTTCACATGGATATCTTTGGTCCCATGGCTTATGTTAGCATTGGAGGGAACAAGTATGGATTTGTCATTGTTGATGACTACTCTCGGTACACCTGGGTATTCTTTATGAAAGACAAGAGCAAGGTTCATGAAATATTCAAGAAGTTTGCCACAATAGCCCAGAATTAGTTTGATATGAAGATCAAGAGAGTGAGAAGTGACAACAACACCGAGTTCAAGAATACCAACATTGAAGAGTATCTTGATGAAGAAGGTATTGGTCATGAACTCTCTGTCCCATACACTCCACAACAAAACGAAATAGTGGAGAGGAAGAATGGGACTTTCATTGAAGCCGCAAGAACCATGCTTGATGAGTACAAGACTTCGAATAGTTTTTGGGCGGAAGTAATCAACATGACTTATCATGCTATCAACCGTTTATATCTTCACAAGCTTCGTCACAAAACCGCCTATGAACTTCTAACCGGTAAAAAGCCTGACATGTCTTACTTTAGAGTTTTTGGTTGTAAGCGCTTCATTATTAACAAGAAGCCCAAAATCTATAAGTTTACACCTAAAATTGATGAAGGTATCTTTCTTGGTTACGCCTCAAATGCTCATGGCTATCATGCCCTCAACAAGACCACCGGTTGTGTTGAAGTCACGTGTGACTTGATGTTTGATGAATCTAATGGCTCACAAGTGGAGCAAGTTGATGGATTGTGTGTAGGTAAGGATGTACCAGCTGAAAAGGCTATAACGAAGATGTCCATTGGAGAGGTCAAGCCTCAAGAAGAAGATGATGAGGACAGCGAGATAGAAGAACCAGCAAGTTCACCTCCCGCTGCGAACCCCGAAGTGTCCGGAGAAAAATCCGGAGATTCCGGGTTTCCCGGAAACTCAGGAGAAAGTTCCGGAAACTCCGGACCTGCTACTGGTGACTCCCAAAGCAGTCAAGAAAATAAGGAATTGATCCAACAAGAAGTCTCTAACCCACATCCAAGAGTTCGTCAAAGTGTTCAACAAGATCATTCCATTGACAACATTATTGGAAGCATCCATAGAGGGGTAACAACTCGTTCAAGATTAGCAAATTTTTGTGAACATTACTCGTTTATTTCTATGTTCGAACCTCTTAGGGTTGAAGAATCACTTGAAGATGTTGATTGGGTAATGGCCATGCAAGAAGAGCTCAACAACTTCACTTGGAATGAAGTCTGGTCCTTAGTGGAATGCCCCAAGCAAAATGTAATTGTAACCAAATGGGTCTTCCGCAACAAACAAGATGAAAATGGCGTGGTGACCAAGAACAAAGCAAGATTGGTGGCAAAAGGATACACTGAAGTAGAAGGCTTGGACTTTGGAGAAACTTATGAACCGGTGGCAAGGCTTGAAGCAATCCGCATACTCTTAGCCTTTGCCACTCATCACAACTTCAAGCTACATCAAATGGATGTCAAGAGTGCTTTCTTGAATGGCCCAATCTCCGAAGAAGTCTATGTTGAACAACCACCGGGCTTTGAAGATCCTCAATTTCCCAACCACGTCTACAAGCTCCATAAGGCACTCTTTGGGCTCAAGCAAGCCCCAAGAGCATGGTATGAATGCCCTAAGGAATTTCTTTTAAAAAAAGCTTTGAAATAGGCAAAGCCGATCCTACTCTCTTCACTTGTAAACAGGGCAATGATTTATTTGTGTGCCAAATATATGTCGATGACATTATATTTGGATCTACTAACCAAGCTTGGGTTGATGAGTTTAGTAGGATTATGACCAAAAGATTTGAGATGTCTATGATGGGCGAGTTGAAGTTCTTTCTCGGATTTCAAATCAAGCAACTCAAGGATGGCACATTCATATGTCAAACCAAGTACACCAATGATATGCTCAAGAAGTTTGATGGACCTATGCCATCAAATGGACATCGCCAAGCCCATCAAAACACCTATGCCATCAAATGGACATCTTGATCTAAATGAAGAAGGCAAAAGCATCGACCAAAAGGTATATCGCTCCATGATTAGATCTTTGCTTTACATTTGTGCATCTAGGCCTGATATTATGCTTAGTGTGTGCATGTGTGCAAGGTTTCAAGCTAATCGTAAGGAGTTTCATCTAATGGCCGTTAAGAGAATCTTTAGATACTTGGTTCATACTCCTAACCTTGGTTTATGGTATCCTAAGGGCTCCACTTTCAATCTACTTGGCTACTTCGATTCGGACTATGCAGGTTGCAAAGTAGATAGAAAGAGTACATCCGGGACTTGCCAATTCCTTGGGAGGTCCTTGGTGTCTTAGAGTTCCAAAAAACAAAACTTCGTTGCCCTTTCCACCACCGAGGCCGAGTATGTTGCAGTCGGCGCTTGTTGTGCTCAACTACTTTGGATGAGGCTCACTTTGAGAGACTTTGGTTGTGAGTTTTGCAAGGTGCCACTCTTGTGTGATAATGAGAGTGCCATCAAGCTAGTTAACAACCCTGTAAACCACTCAAGAACAAATCCCATAGACATAAGACACCATTTCGTGAGAGACCATGAAGCCAAAGGAGATATCGCTTTAAGCCATGTGAGCACCGATAAGCAACTAGCCGATATCTTCACGAAGCCTCTTGATGAACTAAGGTTTTTTGTTTCGAGGAGTGAGCTAAATATCTTGGATTCTCGTAACTTGGCTTGATATCATGCACATGTTTGAGTGACCTAGAATAGGATTTTGAAAGTAAAAGATTTGTGAAAACTTGTGATGAATTTGTTTTTGAAAAAATTGGGACTTTATGGTACCACTACGTGAAAAACTGGCTTTGGTAACGGGCGTAGATCGCCTTTGGTAACAGTCAATGCGCCCGTCGACGCAAGCCTTTCAATCCCGACGCGTGTCCTCCGCTTCAAAGCTTCTCAGCGCGCTCGGTGTCGGGGACAGCCATAAGGGTCCCCTAAATAACCAGGGGAAACCCGCTTAAAACCCACAAAAAACGCAAAACGCGAACTAACTCACGAACCTAAAACACGCGCACGACACGATCACCACCCTGGCGGCCCCCGCGGCCCGCCAGGGCGGCATAGCGGAACGCCCCCTCGGGCGAGGTCCGCCTCGCTCGAGGGCCCCCACACGCACGTCGCCCCCACTCTCGCTCACGCGCATGGGCATTTAATGCTCTGACACCGCAGGACTGTGCCATGACCCTGACACGCCTGGGAATGACGCCACGGCGCTGTTCCACCGGCTCTCCGGGGAAGGCCATCCCCACCACTATGTAGCACTGTGTGGTGAGGCCGGTGTCAGCCCTGTGACACTGCGCCGGCTACCCCAGTACGACTAATGCGCTGAAGCCCTCGAAGGGGGGCGACAAAACCCTCGAATGCTTTTCCCGTGACTACACAGGACTACGCCGTGACGTCGGGCCGGCGGGAGCGGTCTTCCTCGTCACTGTCAGCCCTGTGCGTCCATCCCCACCACTGCAGTGCCACGCGGGGTACTGCGACGACATCCCCAACGCTGTTGGAGCACACGGGGATGGGACGTTGCCATTCCTGCCACTGTACCTCGTACGGACCCCCGTTGACGGCACCCTCGAGCCGGCCCGCGGGCAGCGGCCAGACAACCAACCTCTACACCACCACCCTCGAAGTCACTCCTGTACGAGCACAGGACGCGCCACGACGCCCCAAATGGAGCAAGATTTGCCAGGACGGTCGTCAACCCCGTGGCACTGCAAGCCACGCCTCCACACGTAGGGGAATAGTGCGGCACACCTGTAAATTGCTCTCTCCTTGGCCTATAAAAGGAAGGGCAATCCCCCAGCCGCAGGAGAGACGACGACGGATAGCAATCACACTCACGCTTTCCGCCTTCACCACGATATTGGCACTCGCCTCAATCAATACCTCTGTGACTTGGAGGCCCGGCCTCCTCTCCCACCACACTTGTAGCCCCCCCTCTACGAGCACCACGGTGCAATGCAATATAGTGCCCCGAGCAAGCCACTGCTGGACGTACAGCCCGGCCGGAACCAGGATAAAACCTAGTGCCATTAGTTGCTTAGCACCGGCCCATCGAGAGGTTGATCTCAGCACTCATTACTAGTTAGTGTCGGGACTACATTCTGCACCGACAGTTGGCGCGCCGGGTAGGGGAGTTGCGCGCTGAAGATCAACTCCCACTAGCCCTCTCGATGGTGATCCTCACTGAGTACCGAGGCCAGAGGTATTCCATGGGCAGCTCGGACCCCCTCCCAGCCGGGTTCGAAATCCGGTTCGGGAGCCTGAACTTTCAGGCCACGGGGAACGGCTACCTCATGCGCATCACCAACCGCGACGAACTCCGTGCGCGGCGGCCGACCGGGACAGACCCGGTCTCCGTCACACCCGCCGCCGGGCGCCCGGCGTCCGCCCGGTGTGGACGCCGCGGGCCCTCCGGCGGCTCGGCGCCGCCGACGCTCGGCCGCCGCTCTCGGCGAGCGCGAACGGAGCACCGACGCGCTACGCGTGTCGCCTCGCAGCGCGACGCGACCACTGGCAAGACGGCAGCCTCCCCGACGGGGGAACGCTCGGTTTCAGGACCGCGATTTCCCATCGGCCTGCGCGGTGTCACGACGGCGTACGTCGCCTCCGCTAACACCAATGCGGCGGCGCGCAGGGCCCGTCCTAGCCGCCACGCCCCAGCGGTCAGGAACCCCAGCACCTCCGCTGACGATGAGTCATCCCACGGCTCTGCCAGCGAGTTGCCACCCGCCACCTCACACGGGTACGCGGAGTGGGACTTCTCCGGCGTACTGGACCCAGTGATGTTCCGGCGGTTTCTTGACGCCACGGACTACTGGTTCGGCTACTCCGACAACTCCAGCGCCGGGAGCTACGACCCCGCGCGGGAGTGCTTCGTCGTGCTTGCCAACGACCAAGCGAACGCCGCGAACATGGCAAAAGCCGGCGACGGAGAGGTTCCCCCCGGCCCGGGAGTTGGACCGCACCAGGGTGCGGGGCCGAGCGCGCCTCCCCCTTCACCTTGAGGGGGCCCGACATCAACACGCAACTGGCTCAAGCGCGTGAGCTCGAAGCCAAGCTTGCGGAGGAGTACCGCGCGGTACGGCTGCTTCGAGCTTCCATCGTCGGGAAAGCCTCCGCGCGCGGCGAACGCGCGCGCGAGCTGGGCAAGCAAGCCCGGGAGCGCATCAATGTCGACTTCGACGTCGACAACCCAAACACACCCCCGCGGGCGAGCCAAAAGCTCGTCGCCGCCGTGACACTGCTACAGGCCATGCCCGCTCCATCAACGATCGAGGTGCGAAACCTGCACCGCGAGGCGCAGGCGCTCATCGAGCAAGTGGCCGTAAAGCCGGCCGAAAGCTCGGCGTCCCGCATTCACCAACAGAGGAGCACACGGGACGACGGGGGCGCGCAAGGCCCCGAAATGTCAGTACACGCGGGCGGTGCGGCGGAGCGGCCCGCCAACCCAGGGCGCACGCTGGTCAGGGAGCGGATCTTGGACACGCGCGGGCAAGCCCTACATGGTGACGCTCGCAACGTCATCAACGCTCGGCGGACGGGCAACATGGAGACATGGGCAGCGACAGGCTACCACCCGTCCTCGTCCGCAAGAAGAACTCGAACGAGTGGATGTGCGTTGACTACACCGATCTCAACAAGCACTGCCCCAAGGACCCCTTCGGGTTGCCGCAGATCGATCAAGTCATCGACTCTACGGCGGGCTGCGACCTGCTCTGCTTCCTCGATTGCTACTCCGGGTACCACCAGATCGCGATCAAGGAAGAAGACCATGAGAAGACCACGTTCATCACCCCCTTTGGCGCGTACTGCTACACGACCTTGTCCTTCGGGTTGAAGAATGCCGGCACCACCTATCAACGAGCTATTCGGGCCTGCTTCAAGAGGCAGCTCAACAAGACCGTCGAAGCGTACGTGGATGACATGGTCGTCAAGACCAGAGACTCCAGTACCCTAATCGACGACCTTGAAGAGAATTTCGCATCCCTGCGCGAGTACCGCAAGAAGCTCAACCTGAACAAGTGCGTCTTCGGCGTACCTTCGGGCAAACTACTCGGCTTCATCATTAGCCAACGCGACATCGAAGCCAACCCCGAGAAGATCTCCGCCATCATTAGCATGGAAGCTCCCACGTGCATCAAAGACGTCCAGAAGTTGACCGGGTGCATGGCGGCCTTGAACAGATTCATCTCGAAGCTTGGAGAACGCGGGCTCCCCTTCTTCAAACTACTCAAGCACCAAGAGAAGTTCGTGTGGACCCTAGAGGCGGACCAAGCCCTTGCCCAGTTCAAGGACTTCCTATCGAAGCCGCCAGTCCTCACGGCTCCTCGCAAAGGCGAGCAGCTACTGCTCTACCTCGCTGCGACTACCCATGTGGTCAGTACTGCCATCGTCGCCGAGCAGCAGGAAGACGGCCACGCTTACCCAGTCCAGCGCCCAGTCTACTTCGTTAGCAAGGTCCTGTCAGAGTCCAAGGCACGCTACCAGCTTGTACAGAAGCTTCTGTACGCAGTACTCATCACCTCGCGAAAGCTATGACACTACTTCCAAGAGTACTCGATCTCCGTCGTCAGCGACTACCCGCTCGGCGACATCCTGCGGAACCAAGATGCTACTGGAAGAATCTCCAAGTGGACAGTCGAACTCGGCACCCTCACCATCGACTTCAAGCCACGCACAGCCATCAAGTCGCATGCACTAGTCGACTTCATGGCGGTGTGCGCGGGAGAATCAGCTACCTACTCCAACCGTGCGACCAGAGCATTGGGTGATGTACTTCGACGGCTCACTCAACCTCGAGGGCGCAGGTGCAGGGGTACTCCTGATCTCTCCAATGGGCGAACAACTCAAGTACGTCCTGCTGATCTTCTGGAAGGTCTCAAAGAACGAAGCCGAGTACGAAGCTCTCCTACACGGGCTCTGCCTCGCGGCTTCACTGGGCATCAAGCGGCTACTAGTCTACGGCGACTCCGCAGTAGTCATCAACCAAGTCAACAAGTCCTGGGACCGCAACAAGGAGAACATTGACGCATACTGCCTAGAAGTCCGCAAGCTCGAGAACAAGTTCTATGGTCTCGAGTTCCACCACGTCGTCCGCGACAACAATGTTGCAGCGGACGTCCTGTCGAAGCTTGGTTATACTCGCACTCAAGTACCAGCAGGTGTCTTTGTCCACGAGCTTCACGTGCCATCCATCCCGGAGCCGGCGCCACTAACCACTGTCCCAGCGCATCTGCCAGCTGGCCAGGAGGTCATGATGATCGACGCGGACTGGAGGCAACCCTTCATCGACTACCTCAGCGAGGAGAAGGTTCCCTCAGACAAAAACTTGGCTGAGCAGCTCATCCGCCGCGCCAAGTCCAACGTCCTCGTCGGAGACAAGCTTTACAAGCGGGGCGCATCTTCTGGAGTACTCATGAAGTGCGTCCCCAGGCAAGAAGGCAAGGACATCTTGGAGGAGATCCACAAGGGCGTCTGCGGCAACCACGCGTCTCCTCGCACGCTGGTCAGCAAGGCCTTCCGGCGAGCCTTCTACTGGCCCAAATAACTGGGCGACGCTGAAGAACTCATCAGAAGGTGCCAAGGATGTCAATACTTCGCCAAGCAGCAACACGTCCCAGCCTACAAGCTAGTCACCATACCGCCAACCTGGCCCTTTGGTTGCTGGGGGCTCGACATGATCGGGCCACTGCCAACTGCGCCAGGCAGATTCAACAGAGTATTGGTGGCCATCAACAAGTTCACCAAGTGGATCGAGGTCAAGCCGGTCACATGCCCCAAGGCTGACAGAGTACTCGACTTCCTGGATGAACTCGCTACGGACTACCCCACCGCATCATCACAGACCTGGGCTCCAACTTCAATAACCACCAGTTCTGGGAGTACTGCGAGAACAGCGGGATCGATGTCCGATATGTCTCAGTTGCCCGTCCTCGGGCCAACGGACAAGTCAAGCGCGCCAACGGGATGGTGCTCGATGCTCTCAAGAAGCGGCTACACGACGCTGATAACTCTAAAAGAGGCAAATGGATCAAGGAACTACCCAATGCACTCTGGGGGCTACGTACTCAGCCCTCATCAGACGTGTCCTCCACGACTACGGTGTCGTCTCCTTCGCCGACCTCACGCCGCTCCTTGGCCTTGGTCTTCCCCTCCTCTGGGATCTCGACTTCCTGAGGGGGCGGCGGCGGCTCGGAGACAAACTTCTTCCAGTCATCCTGCAAGAAACAACACAATAATGCGACTACTCACATGGAATGCGTACTCGACTGTGGGTGCGGCTACTTACCTCCTTTGGCGGGCGTGCAGCGGAGTACTCCAGTACGGGGCACGTCGTGTACGGTGGCATGTCCTTGAAATCTGAGCCAGCCTGTCGACAATGTTGTCGTCGTCGACTTCGTCTCCAGCCATCCGCGATGTGTCGTCGTCGCCGGTGTATTCGAACCCCAGGGTGTCGCGAGCCATCAGCGGCTGCACCCTGCGCTTCATGAAGCTGAAGGCCACGTGCTCGGCCCTCAGCCCGGCTTCCCTCAGCACCTTTATCCGCGCCAACAGCTCGGGCAGCTGGATGCCTTCTTGCATCGTCGGCTCCGTGTTCCACCACGGGCGGTGCTTTGGCTGCTTCCCGCTCGGCTTCGGTAGTCCCGGATGGTGGTTCGTGACGTAGAACCACTTGGCCTTCCAGTCTTGGTTGGAGTCTATGAGCTTGTACGAGAGGTACTGCTCGGCGGCATCCTCCCGCATCTGGATCCCCGCTCCACCGACTACCCGCGGGTTGCTGGCGCTGGGTTGCGGCTTCACCCGGAAGAACTTCCGGAACAAGATCCAATGGGGCTTGATCCCTAGAAAAGCTTCACAGAAATGAACGAAGACAGCAGTGTGGAAGATGCCGTTGGGTTGAGGTTGAGGTACTCGATGTTGTAGTACCCCATGAGCCTTTTGAAGAAATCACTCGCCGGGAGAGAAAGCCTGCGCTCCGCGAATCGCGTGAACATCGGGATCTCATCTTCATTCTTCTCCATCGGGTACGGATCTCCGGCGGCGGCCCTCCACATGTCGACCTCCTTTTCGCGCAGGAAACCACTGTTGAGGAGAGCGAGCAAGTCTTTAGTCTTCACCTTGGACTTTTTCCACTCACGGTTTGGATCTGGCCGCGGCGGGGACACCGGCGGTGATGTCCCTGCGGTAGATCCGGTGGCCTCCTCATGGCCCCTCTTCTTCCTGCCGGTGGATTTTGTGGTCTTGGACGGAGATGGCTTCATCCTCCAAGTGCACGGGGTCTTCATGCGCATTCGCTCGGGGGCTCCTGCAATGGCTCTCTACGGCGGCGCACTCGGATCTACACTTCACTCAGCAGCGGCGGCGTGCGCTGATGGTGATTTCTGGCCAAGATCTGTTCGGAATGACTACAACTGCGTGGGATGAAAAACCCTAAGGGTTTTGGCTACTATTTATAAGCCAAAATGGCCTTCCAACGGCTGGATGGATAAGTTTGCGCTCGGCTGACTCAGCGGCCGCACGTGACCTTTCGTATTCTACTAGTCGACGCACCTCACCGCGGGGGCTCAGCTACCTCTACTGGACTTCCTGGGAAGCGACAAGACTCATGAGCATCTTCGGACACATTCTACAAGATGACCCTTCAATTCGAGAGGAAGTACTCGACTCAAGGCTCGGGGGCTCCGTGCCACGTGTCCTTCGGTTTTTTCTCCGGATTTTTCGGGATATTCTTGCCAAAATTTCAGATGGACCCTCAGCTAGAGTCTACAACTCGACCTAAGGCTCGGGGGCTACTCCATATGGAGTGCAATTTTGCAATCGCACTTCCATATCGGCTTCGGCTTCAAGACAACATGACATTGTTGAAGACCTTCAAGGGCAGCACTCGAGGACGCTTGGGGACTACTCGAGAATACTTCAGGGTTGCTCAAACATCAGCTGGAGTACATTCCAGCCTCGGGATGCTTCGACTACTCTTGAGGACTTTTGACTTGTAGTACTCGGGGACGCTTGAGGACTACTCGTTAAGGCCGTCAAGACTACTTGAAGCTATCCTTCTCGACTACAAAGTACTCGGGGGCTTGTCGTATGGACCTCCCTGGGCCCACTACCTCGGTGGGTACCAGGACCGACTACTCGGTGGGCCCGTGGGACTACCCGACTTGCGCTGCACGGTACCTGATGGTGTGAAGCACAAGGACTACAGAGGAGAAGTACTCGGTTAGGAAGCTGTACATGTCCCGCACTGTATAGAGGACTCCTAGACGTACTCGACTAGTACTCTCTCCCTATTCCGACTTGTAACCCTGCCTCCCGGACTATATAAGGCAAGGCAGGGACCCCTCTCTCATCATCTCATCTTACGGCGTACAATTGCACCATCTTGTAATCGTACCCAATCAATCCAGAGCTACGCAGCATACAGGACGTAGGGTATTACGCACCTCGCGGCCCGAACCTGTCTAAATTGTGTGCCACGTGTCTCTTCCTTCGAGTTACCGATCTCGGCGAGGCCACATTCATCTACTTCGGGTACTCCCCTTAGTAGGTTGCCGGTCTAAAACACCGACAGTGTCATCACCGTGGGCTCGTTGATCGAGCACGCATTCGACTGCGACGTCGAGTGCGTGGAACACGCTGAGGCACTAGCGCTGGATGAAGCGCTCGTGGTGAATTTGGAGAAGCTGGTGAATGAGGACCTCGACTCCACCACCAAGCACGCTGGCAGCTTCGAGGCTGCTGAGCAGACCAAAGAGGTGTCCCTCGACCCTCGGATATGCCAGGCATTCCGAGGGAGGTCGCCGAGTACTCCCTTGACATCCTACCTCACTCCCGCGACATGCAGCAACGGCTGCGCCGCTTTGACGAAGAGCGGCGCCGGGCGATCGGAGTGGAGATGCGGAAGCTCCTCGAGGTCGGGTTCATCAAGGAAGTGTTCCACCCTACGTGGCTAGCTAACCCTGTTTTAGTTAAGAAAAAGAATGGGAGGTGGCGGATGTGTGTAGACTACACTAGTTTAAATAAAGCATGTCCTAAAGTTCCTTTTCCTTTGCCACGAATCGATCAAATCGTTGACTCGACTGCGGGGTGTGAGCTCTTATGCTTCCTTGATGCCTATTATTGGTACCACCAAATAAAAATGAAGGAGTCCGACCAGCTCGCGACTTCATTCATCACTCCCTTCGGGATGTACTGCTACGTAACGATGTCGTTCGGTCTCCGAAACGCGGGCGCTACATACCAGCAATGTATGCAGCACGTCATCGGAGATCACATCAGGCGAACTGTTGAGGCTTACGTAGACGATATAGTCGTGAAGACCAGGAAGGCAGATGACCTGGTCAACGACTTGCGTGTGGCATTCAACTGCCTTCGAGCCAACGGGGTGAAATTGAACCCCAAAAAATGTGTCTTCGGCGTGGCATGAGGCATGCTGTTAAGATACATTGTCTCCCTGCAAGGCATCGAGGCCAACCCCGAGAAGGTTGCCGCCCTCGAGCGAATGGGCCCAATTCGAGACCTAAAGGGGGTCCAGAAGGTGTTGGGGTGCCTTGCCGCCTTGAGCCGCTTCATTTCACGGCTCGGCGAAAAGGCTTACCCCTCTACCGGCTCCTAAAGAAACACGAGCGCTTCTCCTGGACCGTCGAGGCCCAGGAGGCACTTGACAAGCTGAAGGTGACGCTCCCCCACGCCCCGCTTCTAACGCCGCCTCAGGACGATGAGCCTCTGTACCTCTACGCCGCCGTGACCACTCAGGTGGTCAGCGCCGTCATCGTGGTAGTACGGAGGAGGGGCACGCCCTACCAGTCCAGCGGCCGGTATACTACATCAGCGAGGTACTGTCCGAGACCACGGCGTTCTACTCCCAGATCCAAAAGCTGCTCTACGCAGTGGTCCTTGCGTTGCGCAAGCTCCGCCTCTACTTCGAGGCTCACCCGGTCACGATGGTCTCATCATTCCCGCTGGGAGAGATCATCAGGAACCCGGATGCAGCAGGCAGGATTGCCAAGTGGTCGGTGGAGTTGATGGGCGAGACGCTCGCTTACATGGCGCGCAAAGCGATCAAATCCCTGATCTTGGCGGATTTCGTCACCGAGTGGATAGACACGCATCTGCCAGGCCGGGTGCTGGACCCTCTACTTCGATGGGTCGGTGATGAAGACAGGGGCAGGCGCGGGCCTGCTTTTCATCTCACCCCTCGGGGAGCACATGAGGTACGCGGTGCGCCTGCACTTCCCCGCATCAAAAAACATGGCGGAGTACGAGGCCCTCCTCCGCGGCCTCAGAATCGCCATAGAGATGGGCATCAAGCGCCTCGACGTGAGGGGAGACTCGCAGCTCGTGATCGATCAGGTCATGAAGAACGCGACCTGTCACGACGACAATATGGAGGCGTACTGCAAAGCCGTGCGGGCCCTCGAAAAAATGTTCTACGGCATAGAGCTCAACCACGTGCCCCGCCGGTACAACGAGGAAGCGGACTAGCTCGCCAAAATCGCATCAGGACAAATCACTGTTCCCCCGAACATTTTTGCGCGGGACGTCACCAAGCCGTCCGTCAACCTCGAGCCGAACCCCTCGAGCCATGAGGAACCCTCGGGGGCTCCCTCGTGTCCAACAGGCGCGGAGCCTATGGACGAGGACCCCTCAAATGAGGTGTATGTATTCTCCCTACTCGAGGGATATGGCGCCGACGAGGCCGAGGCCATGGATACGGAGCCGGTCCCCAGTGCGGGGGACTGGCGAGACAAATACATCGCCTGGATGGACCGAAGGGAGCTACCCTCGGACCGATCTGAGGCCAGACGTATCGCCAGGATGGCCAAGTCGTTTACCCTCATCGACGGCAAGCTGTAGAAGCGCGCCGCGTCAGGCGTCCTGCAGCGATGGATACCTATCCCTCAGGGGCGCGAGCTCTTTTGAGGCATCCACACGGGCGTATGCGGCCACCACGAGGCGCCACGCACCCTCGTGGGCAACGCGTTCTGCTAAGGCTTCTACTACCCACCGCGGTCGCTGATGCCAGCGAGATCGTGCGCACCTGTGAAGGGTGCCAGTTCTACGCCCGCAAGACCAACCTTCTTGCATACGTCCTGCAGACCATCCCCGTCACATGGCCCTTTGCCGTGTGGGGGTCGGACATCGTCGAGCCCTTGCGAAAGGCGCTCGGGGGCTTCACCCACCTACTGGTTGCCATCGACAAATTCTCCAAATGGGTCGAGGTGCGCCCAATCACGAACCTCAAGGCGAAGTAGGCCGTAACGTTCTTCACCGACATCATCTACCGGTTTGGAGTGCCCAACTCCATCATCACCGACAACGGGTCCCAATTCACGTGCAGAAAGTTCCTTGAGTTCTGCGACAAGTTCCACATTCGCGTCGACTGGGCGGCCGTGGCACACCCACAGACCAATGGTCAGGTGGAGCAGGCTAACGGCATGATCCTGCAGGGTCTGAAGCCTAGAATCTTCGATAGATTAAATAAGTCTGGTCGAAAATGGCTGCAGGAGCTACCAGCGGTCGTGTGGAGCCTCAGGACCACCCCGAGCAGGGCCACAGGATTCACCCCGTTCTTCCTGGTCTATGGCGCGGAGGCTATCCTCCCCACGGACTCGGAGTATGGGTCACCCAGGGTTTGGGGCTACGATGAGGGCGCCAACCAGCGAGCCCGCGAGGACTCGTTGGACCAACTGGACGAAGCCCGCACCGTGGCCTTGATGCACTCCGCGAGATACCAGCAGGCTCTGAGGCGCTACCAAGCCCGAAAGGTGCGGCGTCGAGACTTCAACGAAAGGGACTTGGTCCTAAGGCTGCGCTAAGACAATCAAAGCCGCCACAAGCTGATAGGTTCTAACCCGGCGTTAGAACGAGGATGGCCCGATCTTCACGGCAGTAGGTCTTGAACTTGAAGAACGACGATGGGGTGGCGGAAAGAGGATGATAACTTACTGGAAATAGATGAGAACTTGCTGAAGATTAGCGGATAACTAGCTTTATACCTAGCCAAGGTTGGATGCGACCCAAACGACGGGGAGAGAGACACCGAAACCACGAGGACTTCGACTCGATCTCCAAACGACCGCAGAACCACAACCGGAGCTAATCCACACAAGGTGAGGCAGCCGTACTGGAACTCACAAAGCACGAACTAGTGGACCTCAGAGAGATCTCTTCACAAGTCCAAGTAGAACAAGGAAGAACAAGGGTGTGAGTAAGGCACTCAGGCAGCTCGGCTGCGAAATCACTTGGATTATCTCAATTCATCAAAAGTTGTTTTTAGCTTACATATGGGGGGGTATTTATACTAAGAACAACCCTCTTAGGTGGGTGGAAACACGAAAACAAACTGAATACGTCGCCAATGTGAAAGGATCTCCCGAGATGACCTTCTGAGTTGTTTCCGCATGACTGTTTGACTGCTGAGCAGTCTTCAATGTTTTGATCATAACTTTTTCTAGGAATCTTCAAATGACGTGGGACTAGATGCGTTGGAAAGCTAACTCGATTATCTTTCCAACGGTGTATAGCATGCTATGGGAAACTTCGTAGATTGGTACAGTTTAATGCCCGAACTTATGCTTCAGGAAACTGCCGAATGGATTGCCGAATGGATTGGGAAATTGCCGAATGGATTGTCGATTGCCGAATGGCCTTGCTGAATGACGAGAACTTTGCCGATTCTAGCTTCGTGACCTTCGTCTTGATGATTCTCTTCAACGTACCTGAGAAGTATCAACATACAAGACTTAGGTAGCATAAAGTTATCATTAGAATTGAGTTTAAGTTCACAAAGTAGCGCGTGCACCTCTTGTTGTATCTTTTTAGCTCGGCTACGTGTGATTGGTCCTGTAGGTGTTGGTGTAGAGGTCGGCAATGTAGTCGATGACGCTGGCGTGTGCATATCACAAGCTGTCACCCCCATGGGAGGGACCTTATGTCGTGGTGAAAGTGCTCAAGCCCGGCACATATAAGCTGGCCAACGAGGACGGCGAAGAACTAACCAACGCTTGGAACATCCAGCAGCTACGTCACTTCTACCCTTTCGTAAATTGCGTACGCAACACCAGAGTTAAAGGGCAACTTGGATTTCCCCAGAAAACCAAGTCACCCTCGGGGGCTACTACGGGGAAATGGTCCCATTTTTTCGCAAAAATTCGCGAGCACGCCAACTACATCTCGACCTAAGCCTCGGGCAAATTCAGGCGGAGCGCGAGCAGCCAAGTGGGAAAGACGAGCGAGCCAGAGATACGGCCCTTCTCCCTCACCTCTGGACCAGCGGGCCACTCGTGAAATCGAACTTCTCTAGCTCAAATTCTCCTAGGCAAAGCAAAAGAGCAGCGGAACAGCGTGACAAGAGAAACGAAAACATTACTTCTATTTGCAAGATGTTTCAAAAAAATAGTTGTCCATTACACAGCCACATGGCCCGAATACTAATATTTGAGCAAAAAGGGCTTGAACGCCCAATGGTCTTTAGGCTTGGGGGCCGTCGGCACCGGGAGCGTCTGGGAATAGGAAATCGGTGAAATCCTCGGCAAGCATATCGGTGGCGGTAGCGACGAGCGCGTCTGCGTGATTTATTGCCTCCTCGTCTTCGACGCCGAACGGGACGACGTAGCCTGAGGATACAGCCTCAAAGTCCACCTGGTAATGGGACGCCACCACGCCGAGGCCTTCTTGACACCCAGGTGATGAGTGTGGCGCATGCGCTGGGAAACATGCCCCCTGAGGGCGCACAGGCGACTTGCCAGCGAGCTCCCGGCCTGTGCCACACCCTCGTCAACCTCTTGGCAGATCTCGAGGGCGGCGGCCCGCAACTCCTCCAAGACCTTTTGAGAAGAGTTGTAGGCCGTCTGCAATGCCTTGGCCTGGGTGGTCATGCTCCCTAGGGCGGTCCACAGGCCTGAAAGCCACGAACAAAGAAAAGGAAATTTAGGAGTGAATCCCCAAAAGGCAAATCGACAAGCGAAAAAGCAGACGGAAACTAACTCACCTTCAACCTGCTTCTTCTCCACCTCGAGGGCCTTGCGCGCCTCCTCGGCCTCTCGCCGCAGGTCACGGACTGTGGTCTCCTGCTCCTCGAGGGACTGGCGCAGATCCTCGTGCGAAATGCTGAGCTGGACCAGCTCCCTGTTGAGCTTTGAGGCCTCGTCCTCCCGCTGCTTGAGGGTCGCTTGCACCCCCTTGAGGACCATGTGTGGTTCGAGGACCGGTGGGTGGTCGCTTCCTTGTGTGATGAGTGATTGACAACGTTGTGTAGACTGATTCTTGGCTAAGTATTGCAGGTGCAGGTTGCGGCTTGACTGGTGTTAGTGCAGGTAAAGAACAAGCGCGAAAGGTCGTCGCCGGTGAGGCCTCCAGGTGTGGAGGAAGACAAGTAGGCTTCGTTCGAGGGACCCGGTGGCCAGCGGGGTCAAGTGCGGGCCGCATGGTGGAATGAACAGCAAGATGAAGTCGTGGACGGTTTCTTGGTTGAGCCTCAAAACCAAGGTCGAGCCGAGATTGGCGGAGGCTACACCGAGTTTGCGGGGTTTCCGGTGGTTCACCAGAAAACCACTGGGTTCCTTGGTTGATCCACAAGGCCAAGACTTAAGCACCAAAGACGGAGCTGCAGCAGTGCCAGACCGGTCTGACCGGTGGGTCTGACCGGTCTGACCGGTGGGTACCGGTCTGACAGGTGAGGAGCACCGGTCTGACCGATGTGCGACGACGCAGTTCGGAATCTTCGAAGTGGAGGACACACGTCGGGATCGCAAGGCTTGCGTCGAGGCTAAGCAGGTTGCAGTCGCCGGGCATCCGTCCGATGGAGAAAGCTTGAAGACTCCCAAAACCACCCTTGAGGGGCTTGTATCCCTAGTTATTAGGAGAGGGTATTTTAGACTTTCGGTTGCCTCCATATAACCCATGAGGTGAGAGGATGGCAGCCAACCTCTTGGAAACCTAGTTCATTTGCTTTCCTATTTTCTCTTCCTATTTTCTTAGGATTTCTATAGGACTAGCTTGAGAGCTTCATGGTGAGATCTTGTGAGAGGGTTGGATGATCGGGCGGCAAGCTAGACCTTGTTTGAACCTTTGTTGCTTGTATAGATGATTCGGCGTGGTTCCTCAAGGCCTTGTTGTGTTGTTCCCGGTTGTTCTTGGTGGTGATTTTCGGAGCGCTTTATTAGTGTTTTTCTTGCGTTGTTTTCGGGACCGTTCTCTTGGGGATTTGATGGGGAAATTTGTGGGAACCCTTCGTGGTTCTTTGGGCTGTGATTCCCCTCCCAAATATGTGAGGAAAGGGGCACAATTTTTGGGTTTTCCGAGTTCTAGGGTTAGAGGTGCTCTTGGCGGGATTTCTTTGATTCCTCCTTTTTGCACAAGTTCTGGTGGGATTAAACTTGGCTATGGACTCCTCATGAGGTGTTCCTATTACCCCCAAAGTCTTGTTCAAGTCCGTGGAGCGATTCGGGAGATCGAGGTTTGGATTTGGGGGAGTTGACCCGCGGGTGTTGTTCATCCCGAGTCGCCGGTGCTACACCGGTCGGCGGTGCTTTTGACCGTCGGCGGGTGCAACCCTTGGTGGGTTTTTGCTTGGGTGAACGGCGGGTGTGTTCGCCGTTGTCTGTGTTGCAGCTGTTTCGAGTTTGGGTCAGTTTGGAGGTCGGTAGGCCTGTTTGGTGATTTGGGGGCTTTCAGGCATGGACCGGCCTGACCGGTGTGTTGCACCGGCCTGACCGGTGTGAAGCCACTTAGTGGAAGTTGCCAACTCTCACCCGCAGGGACCGATCTGACCGGTGGTGCTCACCGGTCTGACCGGTGTTGGTCAGTGGACTCGAGGTTTGGTGTTCCGCTGCGTTCTCGGGTCAGAAGGTTGTGTGTTGGTTCCTAGGTCCAGTGGCACTCCGAGCTGCGTTCTAGGAGCTTGGCCAACTTGGGTAGTGAGTCAAAGACGTGTGTTGGAAGCCGTGTTCATCTTGTTTGAGTTTCCATCTCCTTCGAGAAGAATTTTTATAGGCTCCCATTCACTCCCCCCTCTCTGGTTCGCCGTATCGGTCCTTCAAGTGGTATCAGAGCCAGTTTGGGCCTTTATTGACTCTAACCAGTCTAAGATCCAAGGATGGCATACCAGAAACGGGGTTCAGGTCCTCCACACTTCGATGGCAAGAACTACCAGATGATGAGTAAGGGGATGACTACGTTTCTCAGAGGAAAGGGTAGGATCCTTTGGGATGTCACGGTGGACATAGGCTATGTCCAGCCGATGAACTTCCTTGCTCCAGGATCAAGGGACATGTTCGGCGCCAACAATAAGGCGGTCGACTACTTGTTTCGTGCTTTGTGTCAGCCTGAGTTGGATCGGGTGCACACCGAGTACTTGGCTTGTAGAATTTGGACGGTGCTGAAGGAGGCTCATGTTGGGAATGCCCAGGTTCAGGCACGAATGTATGCGACCTACCGGAGAGAGTACGAGAACGTCACTCATCTCCCCGGTGAGTCCATCGATGCCTTGTTCCAAAGGTTCATGGTGGTTGTGAACAACATGAGGGCCAATGTGGACGTGCTCCCGTACGATGATCATGATAGAGCCGTCAAGCTCTTACACTCTTTGGATCGTACAATATGGGGTGGAAAGTGTGAGGCCATTGTGGAGTCAGAGAAGTATGACACTCTGACGGTGAACGAGCTGTTCTCGAAGCTCAAGTCAGCTGAGGTGGATAGGGGCATGACTGCCAAGCTCGAGGGTCCGACTGATTCCCATAGTCTTGCCCTTGTTGGTGGTTAGAAAGGAAAGGCTAACACTAACCCATCTACCAGGATGTTCTCTTTGTCCTCTTTGATGTCTATGCCAGATGAGGAGTTCGATGTGCTTGGAGAGGACGAGCTGGCGTTGCTGACGAGGAGGTTCGAGAGGCTGCACGAGAACCAGGTGAACATGAGGAGGAACACGAGGACATGCTTCCAGTGCGGCAAGCCGGGACACTTCGTCACTGACTGCCCGGAGAAGGTTGAGAACAAGAACGGCTACGAGCACAAGTCGAGGATGGATGGCAAGTACCGGTCGAGGCATGACCACAAGAGCAAGCACAAGAACAAGTACAAGGAAGAGCGAGGATCGAGGAAGAAGGAGAGCCGAGGCAAGCCTCGAGCGATGGTTGGAGCGAGCGACATCGACTCCAGTTCCGCGTACTCCACGTCGAGCTCGAGCAGCAGTGAAGATGAAGGTGATCGTCGCAAGAGCAGGAAGTCGTCCAAGAACTTGAGTGGGTTGAGCTGATTCGCGAGATACGGCTTCTGCACCATGGCGCTAAGCTCCGGTAGCAAGAAGAGCACACTGAGCGACTCGGACTCTGATTCCGACGACGAGGTGCGTGATGAACTTCCCTTCTTGCGCCAGGAGAATGAGAGGCTTGGCTCTTTGCTTGATAACCATGATGACATGCTTAGAGAGGCCAAGAAAATGAGAATAGAGCTTAGGGCTTCACTCGAGGAAGCTAGGACTAGAGTGGCTGAGCTAGAAACATAGGTTCTTGATAGAAAGCTTGAGATTGATTACCTTAAGGCTAGCCCTATTGTTTCGGATGAGGTTAATTGTGCTGATTGCTCCATTTTCCTTGGTGATCTTGCTTTGTTCAAGGAAAAGCATGCCTCCAAGTGTGAGGAACTAGATGTGCTTAGGGTTGAAGTGGCTGAGCTTAAATCTAGATCTTCTTTTCTAGGTGCTTGCACTTCTTTCCCTATTTTACATGCTAAAATTGATGAGATGCATGCTTACACTAGTTCTCTTGAGGCTAAGCTGAAAGAACCCATTCCTACATTCAAGGAAAAGCATGCCTCCAAGTGTGAGGAACTAGATGTGCTTAGGGTTGAAGTGGCTGAGCTTAAATCTAGATCTGCTTTGCTAGGTGCTTGCACTTCTTGCCCTGTTTTACATGCTAAAATTAATGAGATGCATGCTTACACTAGTTCTCTTGAGGCTAAGCTGATAGAACCCATTCCTACATCATGCTCTACCTGTGAAATGCATGCTTTGAAGGGTGGCAAGTTTGGTTTTCATGCTCGTGAGGAGTCTCGGTTTGTCTCAGGTGGCCGTGGTTCTAGTGGTTGAGCTGGAGAGTTTGCAGGAGGTCAGGTTGCTAGGCATTCTCCCCCTCGAGTTCACTACGGGGATGGGAGGAGAAGTAGCTTTGAGAAGGAGAGGAGGGACGGTCCACGGGCTTTCTTTCGTGGTTTTGGTCCTCCTCCAGGTAGAGAGGGTTGGTTCCCTCAGGGTGGTTACCGTGGTGGTGTTTTCGGAGGTAGCTTTGGTAGGAGAGATGGTTTGGTTTGTGCTAACCCCACTTTCGAGCAAATGGCTCGGCACTGGTTTTGCTCTTTTGGTACTAACCCCAGTGCTGAGTTGTTTATTCGCTCACGTGCTCGTTTTTGAATTTCAGGTGGGAGACTTGAAGAACATTTGGTTGATTGACTCTGGTTGCTGGAGGCATATGACCGGGGACAGGGGGTGGTTCTCAAGTCTCGTCCCGGTGGTGACAAGGAGGTACATCACTTTTGGGGACAATGGGCGTGGGCGTGTGTTTTCAGAAGGTGAGATTAAGGTGAGTGACAAGATCACTCTCAGGCGTGTTGCTCTTGTTCAATCGCTAGGGTACAATTTGCTTTCTGTGTCCCAGCTGTTGGATGAGGGTTTTGAGGTGTTGTTTCGGCCAGGTGGTTCTCGCATTTTGGACTCTCGTGGGGACCTTGTCTGTATGGTCATTCCCGAGGGTCAGGTGTTTCGTGCTGATTTTTCTCAGTCTTCGGGTGTGGAGCGTTGTTTCTTGGCCGGTTCTTCGAGTGAGTTGTGGAAGTGACATAAGAAGTTGGGTCACTTGAGCTTTGACCTTGTCTCTTGCTTGAGTAAACTCAATTTGGTCCGAGGATTGCCACGGTTGAGGCTTGAGAAAGAGTTGGTTTGTGCGCTGTGTAGGCATGCCAAGATGGTAGCCTCTTCTCACCCGCCTCTCACTGATGTGATGACTGAGCGTCCATGCGAGCTGCTCCATATAGACCTTGTTGGACCAGCTCGTGTGCGATCTGCGAGTGTGAAGTGGTATGTCCTTGTTGCGGTGGACGACTACTCTTGGTATGCGTGGGTGTTCTTTCTCCGGGATAAGGGGGAGACATTTGGTTTTGTTCGAGATCTAGTCTTAAGGTTGAGGAACTAGAGGCACGGAGATGCCATAGGAGCAATCCGTAGTGACAATGGCTCGGAATTCTGAAACTCTCGTTTTGAAACCTTTTGCCATGACTTGGGTCTTGAGCACCAGTTTTCGAGTCCGTATACGCCTCCCCAGAATGGTGTTGTGGAAAGGAAGAACATGACCTTGTGCGAGATGGATCGGACGATGCTTGATGAGCATAGGACTCCGAGGAGGTATTGGGCTGAGGCGGTGAATACCGCGTTCTATGTGTCGAACAGGATCTACCTCAGAGTGCACAAGAAGAAAACATGCTATGAGTTGATGCATGGCCGCACACCCAAGGTGAGTCACTTTCATGTCTTTGGTTGCAAATGCTTTATTCTGAAGAAAGGCAAGAAGTTGGATAAGTTTGAGGCTAGGTCTGTTGATGGTATTTTCTTTGGTTATGCATCTCATTCTAGAGCATATCGTGTGCTCAATCTTGAAACTAACCAAATCGTGGAGACTTGTGAGGTAACCTTCGACGAGACACAGCCACGTAGTCAGCTTGTCTTTGAGTGTGCAGGTGATGATGAGCTTGGCGAGGAGATCTTTCAGGAGGAGGAGCATGAACATGGAGACGATGAATATGGCGGTGTGGTGCCCCCGGCTGAACATGTACCCACTACTTCGACTACGGTGGTGGACGGACCCTCTCCTACACCTACGACGACAAATCAAGAACGAGGAGAAGCTGTTGTTGAGGGGGAGGTAGCATCGAGGTGAGAACCTCCCCGACGAGTACAAGTGGATCACCCAGCTTCGAGGATCATCGGCGACATGAATGAACGCACCACACGGTTGAGGGTTCAGAACAACTCTCATTTCGCTCATGCTGCATTTGTTGCTACTTTTGAGCCCAAAGACATTGGACACGCACTATCTAATCACAATTGGGTTGATTCGATGCATGAGGAGTTGGAGAACTTTGAGAGGAATCAGGTTTGGGAGTTGGTTGACCCTCCTCCTGGGTGTAAGCCGATTGGTACAAAGTGGGTGTGGAAGAACAAAGAGGGAGAGAAAGGTGAGGTTGTGAGAAACAAGTCAAGACTTGTTGCTTAGGGGTTCAGTCAGAAAGAGGGGATCGACTACGAAGAGACCTTTGCTCCCGTAGCCCGTTTGGAGGCGATTAGGAACCTTCTAGCCTTTTTCGTGGCTAAAGGGTTCAAGTTGCACCAAATGGATGTGAAGAGTGCTTTTCTGAATAGTGTGTTGGAGAAAGAAGTGTATGTGAGGCAACCTCTGGGGTTTGAGATTGAGAAGTATCCCCACCGGGTGTACAAGTTGAGGAAGGCGCTGTTGAAGGACCGATACGGCGAACCGAGGAGAGGGGGGAGTGAATGGGAGCCGATAAAAATTCTTCTCGAAGGAGATGGAAACTCCAACAAGATGAACACGGCTTCCAACACACGTCTTCGACTCACTACCAAGGTTGGTCAAGCCCACGTAGCCACTGGAGTGCCACTGGACCTAGGAACCAACACACAACCTTCCGACTCGAGAAACGTAGCGGAAAACCCAAACCTCGAGTCTACAACCCACACCGGTCAGACCGGTGAGCACCACCGGTCAGACCGGTCCCTGCTGGTGAAACTGAGCAACTTCCACTAAGTAGCTCTACACCGGTCAGACCGGTGAGACACACCGGTCCGACCGATGGCAGCCTGAAAGCCCCCAATGCACCAAACAGGCCAACCGACCACCAAACTGACCCAAACTCGAAATAGTCGCAACACAGGACAACAGCGAACACACCAAGACGTTCACCCGAGCAAAAACCCACAAGGGCTCGCACCGGTCAGACCGATCAAGAGCACCGGTCAGACCGGTGTAGCCTGGGCAGCTCGGGATGAACAGCACCCGCGGGTCAACTCCCCCGAATCCAAATCTCGATCTCCCGAATCGCTCCACGGACTTGAACAAGACTTTGGGAATATCAAGAACACCTCATGAGGAGTCCATAGCCAAGTTTAATCCCACCAAAAGTCGTCCAAAAAGGAGGAATCGAGGAAATCCCGCCGAAAGCACTTCCAACCCAAGAACTCAAGAAACCCCAAAATCGAGCACCTTTACTCACGGATTTGGGAGGGGAATCACAGCCCAAAGAACCACGAAGGTTTCCCACAAATTTCCCCCATCAAATCCCCAAGAGAAAGGTCCCGAAAACAACCCAAAGAAATCACCGAGAGAGGGCTCCGAAAATCACCACCAAGAACAACGGGGGAAAACACATGCAAACCTTGAGGAACCACACCGAATCATCTATACATGAAACAAAGGTTCATACAAGGTCTAGCAAGCCGCCCGATCATCCATCCCTCTCAACAAGATCTCTTCGTGAAGCTCTCTTGCTAGTCCTAAAGAAAACCTAAGGAAACTAGGTGGAAAATAGGAAAACTAGTGAGCTAGGGTTCCAAGAGTTGGCTGCCATCCTCTCACCTCTTGGGTTATATGGAGGCAACCGAATGTCTAAAATGCCCTTCTCTACTAACTAGGGATACAAGCCCCTCAAGGGCGGATTTGGAATTCTTGATGTCTTCACCATCGGACGGATGCCCGACGACCGCACCCTGCGTAGCCTCGACACAAGCCATGCGACCCCGACGCTTGTCCTCCGCTTCGAAGATTCCGGACTGCGTCGTCGCACACCGGTCAGACCGGTGCTCCTCACCGGTCAGACCGGTCCCCACCGGTCAGACCCACCGGTCAGACCGGTCTGGCGCTGCTGCAGCTCCGTCTTTGGTTCTCCGGTCTTGGCTTTGTGGATCAACCAAGGAACCCAGTGGTTTTCTGGCGAACCACCGGAAACCCCGCAAACTCGGTGTAGCCTCCGCCAATCTCCACTCATGACTCGGCTCCCACGTAGTCCCGGCTCGACCTTGGTTTTGAGGCTCAACCAAGAAACCGTCCTTAACTTCATCTTGCTGTTCATGCCACCATGCGGCCCGCACTTGACCCCGCTGGCCACCGGGTCCCTCGAACGAAGCCTACTTGTCTTCTCCACACCTGGAGGCCTCACCGGCAACGACCTTTCGCTCTTGTTCTTCACCTGCACCAACACCGGTCAAGCCGCAACCCGCACCCGCAATACTTAGCCAAGAATCGGTCCACACAACGTTGTCAATCACTCATCACACAAGGAAGCGACCATCCACCGGTCCTCGAACCACACATGGTCCTCAATCTCCCCCTTGATGAGTGCATTGACAACACCCACACGACAGTAACAAGAGAGAAAAGAAAAAGAAAAGAAACGAACAAAAAGAAACTCCAACAAGCGATCGAAAGCCAAACAAAGGCAAAGAGCAAGATCACTTGAAGAAGACAAGTCTCGGACCCCTTAGGCAAGGGCAACGGCTCGACACATTCGAGACAAAAGCAAAGCTCAAACAAAGAGCGCAAACCACCGTATTAAAGCTCGAACAACCACAAAGAGCTCCCCCTGCACACATGAAAGCTCCCCCTGAACCAATGCACCTCCCCCTGGACGAATGCATGCAAAACGAGTCGAAAACAGGGGCAGCTGCAGCAATTTCGACTCACACCGGTCGGACCGGTCATCACCACCGGTCGACCGGTGCCTAACATGTGTACGGGACCAGCACTCACACCGGTCGGACCGGTGACCCGACCGGTCGACCGGTGCACAACAGAGCCCGTAAATGGCTCGAAACCACCGAAAACCTTCTAAACACGTCCCAAGAAGCCATTTCAAGCTCAAACTTCTCCCCCTTGTTGGCAATGGATGAATCAAGCCAAAAATGCAAAACTATCAACCTAGAGCTTCTCAAATAGACAAAATTCAACAAAGAATGCTACACATGTCCAAATGAGCAAGTTAGGTACTCTACAGCTTCGTATCAATCTCAACTACATGATCACCAAGTTTCACAACCATTGGACGAAGCTAAGATGGATTTTGGCAATTTTGCGAAAAACTTGCCTCTCATGAGCAAAGTCCTAAACATGATCAAAGCATATCAAAATGGCAAAGCCACACAAACTTCATGCTAGGACAGCTATTCTAACCATAAGACCATCACAAACACCCACAAGCACCTCATGTTATGTCAAAGCCACCGAGCCATGTGCCTACTTCTATGTATGAGACTTCTCATTGGTAGGCATCATGCAACGGTTTAGCACCCAAAGAAAATTAAATTCAGCGCATATGACATGGGAGCATATTTTCCAAGCATTTTTCATTTCATTTTCAGATTTGTAAATGGTACATGAAATGTCTTTGCGACAAAAAGGAACTTATGCTCCTCACAAGATAAATCAAGAGGGCTAAACATTCATGATGGCAAATGAGCCTTTGGCCCCATATGATCAATAAGCTAGCTATCCAACCACAAATTAAGCATAGCAAGGCCACACAAACATGTCAAGAGCATGTAAAGGCATTTACACATGAGAGAGCATACATGTGACATTTTTCAAAAGCATAGCTATCAACCATGGATTATTCATCAAGATCATCAAGAGCTAAGCCAAACTAACCGTAGCATACCAAACAAGCTCACAAAGACATATATCTCATTCCATGGTGAACAATGTATATGAGAGAAGCTTTTCCTAACCAATGCATATGATACAAAATGCATGCAATCTAAGATACAAGGATGCCTATACATTATGTTACATATGCCATGCCAAATGCAAGGAATGCACAAAGGAAAGCTATACATATGCTACAAAGGAGCTCCCACACACAAAGCTCACAAACCACCGGCTCCTCGAGGGGAGGCAAAAAGGGCTCGACACCACCGGCAAAAGAGCAAAGGAGCACCAAACTCACAAGCTCCCCCTAAACTCATGCATTAAGGCCAAAGAGCGTACAAAGCTCACCTTACACACATGAGATAGAGAAGGAGCAAAACAAACCAAGTGGCTTGACCAGGGCCACACACTCGAAGGTCACAAATACACTTACCTTTATCATTTCTTCACAATTCACTCATCCTTGTCCACCATTCCCGAAAGTGATGCACCTACATATCACCACCGGGATATGAAGCCGAAGAACCACCCCCCGATATCAACCAAATGTTCTCCGGGCCATCCACCTGCAACTCAAAACCAAGAGCGAGAGCGAGCAAACGACTCAACACTGGGGTTAGTTCCAAATGTGTAAAACTAGTGCCTAGCCATTTGCTCGAAAGTGGGGTTAGCACAAACCACACCATCTTTCCTACCAAAGCTACCTCCACGAACACCACCATTGTAACCACCATGAGGTAACCAACCCTCTCTGCCTGGAGGAGGACCAAAACCACGAAAGAAAGCCCGTGGACTGTCCCTCCTCTCCTTCTCAAAACTATGGATCCTCCCATCCCCGTATTGAGCACGAGGAGGAGAATGCCTAGCAAACTGGCCTCCTGCAAACTTTCCAGACCAACCACCAGAACCACGACCTCCAGAAACAACCCTCGCACCTGTACGAGCACGAAACCCAAGCCGCCGCCCGTCCGGAGCCGCATCGGTCTGACCGGTGCTCCACACCGGTCTGACCGGTGTAGCCTGGGCAGCAGCACCTCCAACAACCTCCCTCTCTCCCCAAGCCCGAACTGACTTCACACTCGCCTTGGCCCTGGGCAACTGCACACGAGGCTCAAGTACACCATCGAAAGGGTGGTACTTGTCCTTGTTTGCCCACTCCTTCGTCATTCTCTCCTCACGCTTCCTCTTGAAGAAAAACGCTCTCTTGTGACCATCCTTTCCACAAAACTCACAATGGAAACGGATCGATCTAGACTTAGGCTTGGGATGAGGCTCTTCACAAGGCTTCTCACTTGGTTTCTCACTAGGCATTTCACTCGCCTTCTCACTTGGTTTTTCTCTTGGTTGGTTTGGCTTGGATGCAAACTTGTCTTTGGGTGTGGGTTGTGGTGGAACTAAAACATTCCCAAATTTCCTTTCTCTCTCACCACTGCCCTCACCAACCTTATCCAATCCCAAAGACCAACCGTCAAAGCACTTACAGCTAGCAATCATCATACCAAGCTGAGGTTCTTGACTCGACAACCAACTCAGCGCTTCACGCAACTTATCATTCTCATCTTGCAAGCGACCAACACATTTTGCAACATCCAAATTCTTCATAGCATGCAACTCACATGTAGAGCAAGAAGTAGGAATAGGCACTTTCAAATCAGCCTCTAGCGAAACAATGCTAGAACGAAGCTCAACAATTTTCTCATGCAAACCAGGGCAAGAAGTGCAAGCACCAAGCAAAGTGGGTCTAGATTGTAGCTCAGCCAACTCAACCCTAAGCACATCTAGTTCCTCACACTTGGAGGCATACTTCTCCCTAAGATCAGTCAAGTTAGCTAGGAAAGCAGAGCAATCAGCACAATCATTCTCATCAGAAACAACAGGACTAGCCTTAAGAGAATCAATTTCAAGCTTGCTATCAAGAACCTGTGTTTCTAGCTCAGCCACTCTAGTCCTAGCATCCTCGAGCAAAGATCTAAGCTCCTTCCTAAGCTTCTTAGCCTCTCTAAGCATGTGATCGTGATTGTCAAGCAAGTCAACCAACTCCTCATTCTCCTTGCGCAAAGAAGAGAACTCATCACATACCTCATCCTCGGAATCCAAGTCGGAGGCGTCCTTCTGGTTTCTCTTGCTGCTCGAACTGCGAGCCATGCCGCAGAAGTCGTCCTTGAGACTTAGGCCCGTCACACAAAGGCCGTTGAGATACTTGCCAAAGTTCTTCTTCTTCTTCTTCTTCCTCTTCTTCTCATCCTCTTCGTCTTCATCACTCGAGCTTGAAGACGTGTCCTCGGAATCAGACTCGATGTCGCTTGATCTCTTCATCTTCTCTCGAGACCGTGTCTTCTTCCCATGTACATGATCCTTCTTCTTGGACTTCTTCTTCTTGTCCTTGAACTTGTGCTTGTTGTGGTTGTTCACCTTCGGACACTCGGCGAAATAGTGTCCAGCCTTGCCACACTTGAAGCATGTCCTCGTGTTCCTCCTCTTGTTCACCCGGTTCTCGTGCAGCCTCTCGAACCGCCTTGTCAGTAGCGCCAGTTCGTTCTCTCCAAGCACGTCGAACTCCTCATCTGGCATAGACATCAAAGAGGACAAAGAGAACATCCTGGTGGATGGGTTAGTGTTAGCCTTTCCTTTCGAACCACCAACGAGCGCAAGACTATGAGAGTCAGTCGGGCCCTCGATCTTGGTCGTCATGCCCCTATTCACCTCGGCCGACTTGAGCTTCGAGAACGGCTCGTTCACCGTCGAGTGTCATACTTCTCCGACTCCACAATGGCCTCGAACTTTCCGCCCCAAATCGTACGATCCAAAGAGTGTAAGAGCTTGACCGCTCTATCATGATCATCGTACGGGAGCACATCCACATTGGCCCTCATGTTGTTCACAACCACCGTGAACCTCTGAAACAAGGCATCGATGGACTCACCGGGGAGATGAGTGAAGTTCTCGTACTCTCTCCGGTAGGTCGCATACATCCGTGCCTGAACCTGGGCATTCCCAACTTGAGCCTCCTTCAACACCGCCCAAATCCTACAAGCCAAGTGCTCGGTGTGCACCCGATCGAACTCAGGCTGACACAAAGCACGAAACAAGTAGTCGACCGCCTTATTGTTGGCGTCGAAGATGTCCCTCGATCCTGGAGCGAGGAAATCAACCGGCTGGACATAGCCTGTGTCCACCGTTACATCCCAAAGGATCTGACCCTTTCCGCGGAGAAAAGCACCCATCCACTTGCTCCACATCTGGTAGTTCTTTCCATCAAAGTGTGGAGGACCCGAACCCCATTCCTGGTACGCCATCCTTGGATCTTAGACTGGTTAGAGTCAATAAAGACCCGAACCGGCTCTGATACCACTTGAAGGACCGATACGGCGAACCAGAGAGGGGGGGGAGTGAATGGGAGCCGATAAAAATTCTTCTCGAAGGAGATGGAAACTCCAACATGATGAACACGGCTTCCAACACACGTCTCTGACTCACTACCAAGGCTGGTCAAGCCCACGTAGCCACTGGAGTGCCACTGGACCTAGGAACCAACACACAACCTTCCGACTCGAGAAACGCAGCGGAAAACCCAAACCTCGAGTCTACAGACCCACAACGGTCAGACCGGTGAGCACCACCGGTCAGACCGGTCCCTGCTAGTGAAGCTGAGCAACTTCCACTAAGTAGCTCTACATCGGTCGACCGATGGCAGCCTGAAAGCCCCCAATGCACCAAACAGGCCAACCGACCACCAAACTGACCCAAACTCGAAATAGTCGCAACACGGGACAACAGCGAACACACCAAGACGTTCACCCGAGCAAAAACCCACAAGGGCTCGCACCGGTCAGACCGATCAAGAGCACCGGTCAGACCGGTGTAGCCTGGGCAGCTCGGGATGAACAACACCCGCGGGTCAACTCCCCCGAATCCAAATCTCGATCTCCCGAATCGCTCCACGGACTTGAACAAGACTTTGGGGATATTAGGAACACCTCATGAGGAGTCCATAGCCAAGTTTAATCCCACCAAAAGTTGTCCAAAAAGGAGGAATCGAGGAAATCCCGCCGAAAGCACTTCCAACCCAAGAACTCAAGAAACCCCAAAATCGAGCACCTTCACTCACGGATTTGGGAGGGGAATCACAGCCCAAAGAACTACGAAGGTTTCCCACAAATTTCCCCATCAAATCCCCAAGAGAAAGGTCCCGAAAACAACCCATAGAAATCACCGAGAGAGGGCTCCGAAAATCACCACCAAGAACAACCGGGGAAAACACATCCAAACCTTGAGGAACCACGCCGAATCATCTATACATGAAACAAAGGTTCATACAATGTCTAGCAATCCGCCCGATCATCCATCCCTCTCAACAAGATCTCTCCGTGAAGCTCTCTGGCTAGTCCTAAAGAAAACCTAAGGAAAATAGGTGGAAAATAGGAAAACTAGTGAGCTAGGGTTCCAAGAGTGGGCTACCATCCTCTCACCCCTTGGGTTATATGGAGGCAACCGAATGTCTAAAACGCCCTTCTCTACTAACTAGGGATACAAGCCCCTCAAGGGCGGATTTGAAAATCTTGATGTCTTCAGCATCGGATGTATGCCCGGCGACCGCACCCTGCATAGCCTCGACGCAAGCCATGCGATCCCGACGTGTGTCCTCCGCTTCGAAGATTCCGGACTGCGTCGTCGCACACGGTCGCCGACCGGTGCTCCTCACCGGTCGAGCCGGTCCCCACCGGTCGACCGGTCGGACCCACCGGTCGACCGGTCCGCACCGCTTGCGGCTCCGTCTTCGGTTCTCCGGTCTTGGCTTTGTGGATCAACCAAGGAACCTAGTGGTTTTCTGGCGAACCACCGGAAACCCCGCGAACTCGGTGTAGCCTCCGCCAATCTCCACTCATGACTCGGCTCCCACGTAGTCCCGGCTCGACCTTGGTTTTGAGGCTCAACCAAGAAACCGTCCATGACTTCATCTTGCTGTTAATGCCACCATGCGGCCCGCACTTGACCCCGCTGGCCACCGGGTCCCTCGAACGAAGCCTACTTGTCTTCTCCACACCTGGAGGCCTCATCGGCAATGACCTTTCGCTCTTGTTCTTCACCTGCACCAACACCAGTCAAGCCGCAACCTGCACCTGCAATACTTAGACAAGAATCAGTCCACACAACGTTGTCAATCACTCATCACACAAGGAAGCAACCATCCATCGGTCCTCGAACCACACATGGTCCCCAGCTGTATGGGCTGAAGCAGGCGCCTAGAGCTTGGTATGGCAGGTTGAAGGGGTTCTTGTTTGAGAGAGGTTTTGAGATGGGGAAGGTCGATCAGACCTTGTTTCTAGCGAGGCGGGGGGGAGAGATATCCTGATTGTGCAGGTGTACGTGGATGATATTGTCCTTGGTGGCTCGTCTAACTCTCTTGTTGCAAGGTTTGCAGAGGATATGAGCAAGGAATTTGAGATGAGCATGATGGGCGAGTTGCAGTTCTTCCTCGGGCTACAAATACCACAATCAAAGGAAGGAACATTTGTACACCAAGGACATTGTGCGGAAGTTCAAGATGGAGGATTCCAAGGCTATGACGACGCCGATGAGTACGACTACAGCTCTTGATGCGGACGAGGAAGGGGAACACGTGGACCAGAAGGAGTACCGGAGCATGATCGGGTCACTCCTCTACTTGACGGCGACGAGGCCAGACATCCAGTTCTCGGTATGTTTTTGCGCTCATTTTCAAGCGTCTCCAAGGACTTCGCATCAGCAAGCAGTGAAGCGAATTTTCAGGTACTTGCGTCACATAGAAGTGAGGTATCATTTTCTGAGAGACAACATAGAGAAAGGAAAGATAGCCTTGATCCATGTACCCACACATGACCAACTAGCTGATATTTTCACCAAACCCCTAGATCAAGCAACTTTCACTCGTTTGCGGGGGGAACTTGGTGTGTGTTTGATTTCTTGAGTTGCGTGTGTGGGAGCTCCTTTGTAGCATATGTATAGCATTCCTTTGTGCATTTCTTGCATTTGGCATGGCATATGTAACATGATGTATAGACATCCTTGTATCTTAGATTGCATGCATTTTGTATCATATGCATTGGATAGGAAAAGCTTCTCCTATATACATTGTTCACCATGGAATGCTATTTATGTCTTTGTGAGCCTGTTTGGTATGCTATAGTTAGTTTGGCTTAGCTCTTGATGACCTTGATGAATAATCCATGGTTGATGGCTATGTTTTTGAAATGTCACATATATGCTCTCTCACGTGTAAATTGACTTGTACAACTATGATTGCAATAGTTGCTTATCTAGTAATGATTACTTCTACTAGAACTTGATCTAAAATGTGAAAGTAATGATTCACTACTAGTAGCTTCTTGGCAAACAAACCCACTAGCCAAAAGCCTTGCATGATTAGAGGTAAAGTCTTTCTTTTAGACGGGTAAGCCTTGTTGAGTATTAGTATACTCAGCCTTGCTTTTTTAATGTTGTTCCAGGTAATGCATGTGATGTGTGGCCCGGAGAACTTCCACCTGGCTGGGAGCTAGAATGGGTGGATGTTGACGAGTGATTGCATCATGGACAGGGCTCCTATGATGTTATCATACATATTAGTTATCTTCCTCTGTTTTTAATAAACTCTAAACCATTTACTTTCATGTCAAAGAACTATGGTTTGTAATAATGGACCCTACGGAGAATTTGATGTTAATTTGTAAGGCACTCTGGACTCTCCTTCGTGGGAGTTTTAATGCATACGTTCGATCATCTCTATGTTTTCAAGTGATTTACCGAGCGTAAACCTGGAAACAATCAACGAGATGATTCTTTATTATTGCTTAATGACCAAATGGATTGGTTTAGGCGATAGTACAGAATTATCTCGGATGGGGTTGTCACAGTGAAAGACTTTCTTTTACATACCCTTTGCTGATGAGCTCTTGTACTTGGCGCTAAATTTCTTTGATTTCCTCAGGGTTGGTATGGTATAGTGCACAGTTTGGGAGAGAAGCACCAGGAACAAGGTCGATTTGATGTTCAATTCCTCTTTTGGGTGGCAACCCTGGTGGTACTTCCTCCAGAAACACATCTTCAAATTCCTGTAACACATCAAAAACAACACTAGGCAAAGTAGAGGGTAAGTCATTAGTAGAAATGAAATTGTCTTTGCACAAGAGTACAAAGAACATGGCATTGGGTTCACTCAATTCTTTTAAATCCCCTTTCCCAGCCATCATAACTAGTCCCTATTCACTGTGGATCGGTTCTTTGCAGCTGCGGAGTTTTATTTGGCAATGGAATCACTCTCTCACTATGTATGTGACTCACTCTTAAGTGGTTCTCACTCTCTCACTTTTTTTGTTTCAGATCATCCTTCAAAATTTCCTCCAGCGACAAAGGAAGCAAAGTGATGCACTCTCCTTTATACATGAGAACAACCTTGTTAGTACGACCACAAATCTGAACATTAGGTCATATAACCATGGTCGTCCCAGCATCAATTGCATGCTTGCATTGGCACTACATCACACTCCACTTGATCGCTATATCGCCCAATAGAAAAAGGGACAATCACAATATTGCTCACACGCAGCGTACCACACTCATTCAACCATTGAATCTTATATGGATAAGGATGACATCGTTGTTTTAACCCCAATTTTTCAACCAATTCTTGACTTGCTATATTATTGCAGCTGCCATTATCAACAATGATCCAATAGAGCCTGTCTTTGGTCATGCCTCGAGTGTGAAAAACTTTGTGTCGCTTGTTATTCTCCTCTTTCACAGCAGCGACACTAAGCACCCACTGAGAAATGAAGCAATTATTATCACCTTCGTCGGGTTGGATCTCATTTCCATCATTCCCATTTTCATCATCATATATTGGAGCACTTTCTTCATCACTTTCAGATTCCCATTCACCTTGCTCATTCACAATCATGGTCCTCCTAGTAGGACATTTAGCAGCAATGTGCCCACGACCTTGGCACTTGTGACAAACAATGCCTCGGCTATGAGAAGATGATGCAGCGGCTGATGGAACTGAATGGGCTGCTGCACTTGTAGCAGCACGATGATTTTCTTGCTGATTTACAGGTGAAGAAGCACTAGAGAATGTTGTCTTTGCAGCACCAATGGATGGAGAGGACTTAGTTGCAGCACCTTGAGAGCGAACACCACCAACAGAGGCACCGGGCTGCTGCCGGCGCCATGGAGTTGAGACAGATCGACTCCCATAGGACCGCCCACGTCCTTGCTAAACTTTCCCCTCGGTGTGAATAACTTGATCCACAAGATCTTGCAAAGTTCGATATGGAAACATCTCTGTAAACTTGAATATCATCATTGAGACCATGCAAAAATCTTACCATTCTTGACTCTTCATCTTCTCTAATATCAGACCGAATCAAGAGCAACTCCATCTCTTCGAAATATTCATCGACTGATATAGAACCTTGTTTCAATATTTGTAACCTGTTACGGAGGTCACGGCGATAGCTTGATGGATAAAGTGCCTTCTCATCACACGCTTCATTTCGGCCCATGTGTTGGTATGAGCATGTCCCAACACAAGCTGATTTTCTTGTATTTGATTCCACCAAGTAAGAGCATAACTAGAGAATTCAACAAAAGCAAGACTAACACGTCTCTGAATAGAGAGATTTTGCACTCTGAAAATTTGATCACACTGCTCTTCCCAATCAAGATATGCATCAGCATCTTCCTTTCCTGAAACTTTTGGAACACTTAGTTTAACACAAGCAATGCTGTCTGGATCAACCCTATTATGACCACGACGATTTTCACCATCATGACCAGCAGCACGACGGCGTTCTTGGTGACGATCAAATGGTCCACGGTATGCAAATGGATTCTCATCATCATCATACTCCTCCTCATGGCTGCCCTGAGATTCATCTTTATCATCAAAGTGAACACGGCGACTATGATCACGATCACCTCATGCACGCCAATCCTCATGACCAGCATGCCTTTCACCACCACGATCATCACGACCACCTTCAAAATGGTCATTAAAACCATGCCTGATACCAGAATTTTCATCATTAGATTCATCATGGTGATGTAGAGCTCTTTGTCTCACAACTAGAAGACATTCATCAAGCATCCTCTCCATTGCCTCCACAAGTGAGTTGGCCATATTGCGCATCTCAGCCCATGAGACAGGGGGGCTCATCATCTCCATGGTTCCCACCACGAACACTCGAATCAGATCCTGCCATGTTGGGGTTTGCAAGAGATAGTGGAATAGGAAAAATATGTGGAAACACAACCTCACTTTTTGCTTGCACAAGTTCTTACTCGTTCTCAAGAACCGTGAGTGTGCTGAAAGTGGCTTAACCAAACTTGTGATTAAGCAGTCAAAAGGATTACGAATCAAAAGCCCTGTCGTATGGACCTCCCTGGGCCCACTACCTCGGTGGGTACCAGGACCGACTACTCGGTGGGCCCCTGGGACTACTTGGCTTGTGCCACACGGCACCTGATGGCGTGGGGCGCAAGGACTACGGTGGAGAAGTACTCGGATAGGAAGCTATACATGTCCTGTACTATGTCGAGAACTCCTAGACGTACCCGACTAGTACTCTCTCCTCAAACCGACTTGTAACCCTACCTCCCAGGCTGTATAAGGCGAGGCAGGGACCCTTCTCTCTCATACACATCATCTTGTAAACACACCTAATCAATCCAGAGCTACGCAACATACAAGACGTAGGGTATTACGCACCTTGCGGCCTGAACCTGTCTAAATTGTGTACCACGTGTCTCTTCCTTCGAGTTACCGATCTCGGTGAGGCCATATTCATCTACCTCGGGTACTCCTCTTGGTAGGTTGCCGATCTAAAACACCGATAGCTGGCGCGCCAGGTAGGGGATCTCGCTGAAGATCTCATGGCGAACTCGACGGCTTCAATCTCCATCTAGCCAACCGTCGCTTTCAACCGCGGCGACACCTTCGTCTTTGGGTCTTGGGTCTGCACCGCAGATGGCGCTGGATCTTTCCAACGGCGCCTCACCATGACTCCCAACCCGAGCACTGTGGTCGTGACGCTTCCCGAAGTGATCACGGGCGAAATCACCAGAAATTTCGGTGAAATTTCGCTCTACAACCAACACGCCGACTTCGAGTTTGGATCCGCCTCCAACTCGAACTCTGCGTCCCCTGGGCTATCGCATGCGAGCCGGCTACTGAGCCATTGTGTGCGGACTTCCCACTCCATGAGCACTTCCCATACGGCCTCTCCAACGCTAGCAAGGCCCATGCGAAGGCTCTCACTACGCGTCGAGCCGGCAAGGAGGTCGTCTGCAACTACACCTCGGACTCCAACCCGACTCCGGCTACTACTCGGACTCCTCCTACGAGTTCGACTTCGGCTCGGACCCCGAGCCCGAGCCCGAGAACACCACAACCGAGCAACCGCTGTCAGGACCAGCTACCGGCCTGGTTATAACATCTACACCCGCCGGGAGATTCGTCTACTGGCTAGACTGCAAGACTGTAGACCTGACAGACGGGAAGTCACGTTGCGTCGCCTACCTCGACTCGCTTCCCTTCCAGGAGGGAACACCACTAGCTCCAGCAGAGGAGCACACTTCAACAGAGGTGGCGACTACCGACTCCGGTCTCGGCACTCCAGATCGCCAAGTCTTCATGGCTACCGGTGAGACGCCGGGACCCTCAGGGACACGCCCTCACCGCTACTTCAAAGATATATCAACAGACTGGTTGCCTGCTGTTGACAGATAAAACTCGTATCCACCTATGATCTGCAAGCGTACGGACCTACACCTTTTTCACCACGGGATTCCCAACGTTCTTGTCAATCCGCGGAGCAAGGGGATTACTAGCGCTTAACCAAGTAATAATCTAGTTGACTAAGGAAACCTTTAAAGAGAGTATTAATCTAAAAGTAAAGACAATCTAACCTAAGTTAATCTAAGTTAAGTTGATCAAACAAATCTAGGTTTAAACTAGATGGTAAAGGGGTGAACACAAGAGAGTGAGTAAGAAAGATAAGCATTCCCTCCCTAGGATCTAGGATAACATGGTATGCATCTACTACACGAAAGCGGTAAACCAATCTACCGGGGCTTGTGACCACGGTTTCGCCCTTTCCCTCCTCTCGTACTGTCACTACGCGAAGGTATTCGTGACTAGACCTATGATGGACACGGTATGTTGATGGAATCTATGGGAGTAGCGGATATCATACACCCGAAAAACACGGTGGCCTACCTTAATCATCAAAGCATCATCAACATGAAAACAATAGATTGAAACCACGAATCAAGTAGCGATCACATAGCATGTATCCATCTAATCATAGGGATTAACGGAGACATTACCCCATCATCTTAAAAAGATTGAAGCACATAGGGGTGATGGAGACTCCGGAGAACGTCGTCGATGAAGATGGCAGTGATGGAGCTTGGGAACACCCCTAGGCCAGCGTCTTGGAGTCCTCCTATTGCTTCCTTCTCTCCGCCAGCGTTGATCCTTGCGATGAGCTCATCTAACTCTCTCCCTCATCTTGCAGCGGCGGTTTTCTGATGAATAGCATCGGTAGTATGATTTGTTCAATGTGGCGGTTGATGGTGGCGGGGGCAATAAATAGACGAACACTTAGGGCAAAGGGGGCACTGAACCGACACCGGAGTGGGTTGAGCCGGTCGGCCCAGGCCGGCCGGCCCAGGCCCACTTGGGTTTGGTTCCGTTCAGCCCCGGTTTCCTCCCTGGTTGCTTCTCGTGTGATCCCTTATTCGTGCGCACTTGCATGTGGGCCTTTGACGTCATTTCCTTCACGGTTAAGGCTTGAATCCTTGCTATGCAAGCTTCGCTGTTTTCTGGTTGAGTCCCTGAAGACTTGCACGTTGACGCTTCGGTCCTCGGGTCATTTGGAGTCATGTTCATCGCGTGTCTTGACTCTTATCGGGCTTCATGATCTTCTTCCAAAGTGCTTGGTGAACTTACCTCGAAAGTCTCCTCTTTAGCGTAGATTTCTTGCGTAAACAACAAACTCCAAAATCGACATGCAAGTGTGAACTTGTTACATCATTAGTATGCCTAGTGGCGGGTTAGTTGCAAATCATAATCGAAACCAATGTATAACAAGTACTCTAGGTTGACGGAAATTCACCGTCAACATCTCCTCCATGCTTAAACCTTGCTCGTCCTCGAGTAAGTAATCCTTGCTCAAAAGGGAAATCAATGTTGCCTTCCAATGTTGTCCCTGCACTTAGTCATTCATGACGAGGCGAATTGCTCTCTCTTAAGAATTTATTTTAAAGTTCAAGTTGTGACCGGCTTCTTTTTCATTATGGAAGATAGACTAACAATAAAGAACAAGCCATATGTAACATGATGCTCTCAAACTTAAGTGAACTTCAAACCATTACCTTGTCACATGGAAGTTTTTCAAAAAGATGCATATCCAACATAAGTGAAATCTCTTGCAAAAGCTCATGGAAACACTCATCTCATCAAGTCACTCAAGCCTATACTAAATTATTTTCAACCTACTCTACTCATATGTGATAGTGGAAGGCTTATGTGGAGCTTGGAAGGTTAAAAACAATCCTAGCAAAACATATATCCGAAATATTGTCAAATTAAGAGAGAGGTCTATTGGAATTACCGAGACTCGTCAAAAAAGCCATGGAAAATATATGTCGGAAAGAGAGAGGGACGAAACACACACATTTAGATAAATGGACATGTGCAAGTGGCAAATGGATGATCCCGAGGCATGAGTGAAGTCCTCATTATCGGATTGCACATGGTTGGAAGATTTGAGTGTGGATTTGTCATCAAGGCACTTGAGAACTTATGAAGCAAAAAGATCCGAGGAGCATCTTTATTATTTTTTTACTTTTATTCTATTTCCTTCTCATTTTTCTCTCTTTCTTTCTTTATCTTTTTTCTTTATTCTTCATTTTTTTCCTTACTTTTCTTTTCTTTTCATCATAATAATTTTTTTCTTCTTTCATTTTTTTCTTTTTTTTCTTTTTTCTTTTGCTCCTCAAAACTTTTTGCAACATAATACTTACATAGCATATGTGTCAGAGAATGACTCCTCCCCCATGCTTGAACGATGCTCGTCCTCAAGCATAAAAGAGAGGGTAAATGACTGCTAAAGTAAGTATAAGTTCCATAATCTTGCGGAATATTTGAATCTCCATCTAGAATTTTACTCCATACTCAAATTGGGTTGTGGACAAGGAGGTGATCACAAAAAGATGTTTTTGGTTTAGGGTGGATGCCCAGCGAAGTTTGTGAGATTTTCGATGTGAAAACCCACAATGCATGGACAAAAAGGCTAGCATGAAAAAGTTACACAAAGGAATGACCAGCTTCTTAGTCTCGAACCATAGAAATCAATCCTAATCCAACTCATCAAAACATATGTTTGCAATCTACGGGTTTTGTTATCATAAAACATATATGTATATGGCGTTGGTAGGTAGAACTTTGCAAGAGCATCACAAATATGTAGATAGCATAAAAGTTAAGTTTTCATAAAAATAACAAGTTATCCGGCTATCGATAAACTTAAATCAAAGAGCAAAGATATGTATGTGGGTCTAGAGCATAGTCATTTCACCTCCACAAATAAAAGATCCGGTATTTAAATTAATTTCAGATCATATTATAGAGAGCAATTAGACAAGACATGTATAACTTCATGTAGGTAAAACAAAGCGGCAACTTATCTTTCCGTAAGCATAGGCAATAAAGAACATCGAGGTGAACACATGGTCATGCTTATCTATTGAAAGTAAAAAGAAACCTAGGTTGTCCTCCTAGTAGCCATGTTATTGTTTGTAGAGAAAAACAAAAGGTTGCACCTAGTTGATGTTTAAGGAATACTTACAAGCATTTGTGTTTGGAAAAGAGAAGGTCCATGTAGATGTTACCATCCTTTGTAATTCTTCGTTGCCTTCTTCCGACATCTCCATGTATCGATGTGTCTTTTGCTTTTATCTTGATTTATCAATGCTCCTAAACTTCTGAATTTAATCTTGTATGCTTAATGGAGTCATTGGTCGCCCTTCTCTTCAATGTTGTCATCACCATCTCCTCTTTCTTGTTCTCATCATCTCCTTGCTGTCTCTTTTTCCTGGATTTCCCCTGTCCAGAACAGAACATATACCGAAATATAGCTCTATTGAAAAGTTTATGAAATTACCTTTCCAACGTGTGGTCATTCATCGAAAACGGAGTTCAAACAAGGGGGCTACGTCCGTTTTACTTCAGCGCTGCGTGCTGTCCAAATCTGATTTCAGGACGTGTTGCACTCGGTGATTCGGGCATAACCGCTTGTAGGAACCTCCGATTGTCTTAATTCTTGATTTGTTGGAATTGTAACTTCATGGGGCTTCTAAATATCCAAAAATATCTAGTGTTTTCCCTTCGAGACCATGCAGAATTTTTAAGAGATTGGTGGCTTCTTGCGCATTGATCCGGAGATGTTAACGATCTTTATCATTCTATCTTCTAGAGTGTCATGTTGCACTCCCGTGTTGAAGATTTAGGGTCTCCCCCATGCTTAGCATTTTTCTAGCCATGGAAGAAGAAGACAAAGCACTTCTTAGCCATCTTTCAATTTCCTTGTAGTTAGAGTCTTTATCTTGCCTGCAAGACGTTTTAAACGCACATTCTACCCCCAAGGTGAGGGTTGGGAGTAGATAGAATTGCCAACAATCTAACAATTTCTCCTAAGATTCTTAACTTGTGGCATAATTAGTTTAATGAGGAATAAAAACCTAATGAGTGTACGTGGTGCAAGGTGTGTATGCACATGATAGGAAAGCATATAAACAAAGACAATGTTTTCACCTATTTCTAAACACCATGTTTACAACTAGGTTGCCGAATTTCTCCATAGCCATAAAGGTTTATAAATCTAGGGTTAAAACACCATGTCTATCCCTAAATCAATAACTCTTATAGCACAAGAAAAATTAAGCGCATTGCAAATCTTATAAACTAACCAAAGCAACATGAAAACATATGAAAAGCCAGCTAGGTTTATCGAACTTAACGATGATGGTCCGCAATCTTGTTTAAACAGCACATTTACACAAGATCACAAAAGAAAAACACCCATAGGTACCTATCAAGCATTAACATGGAAACTGAAGCATACATCATTAAGTATATAAAACAACCAAGCCAACTATGTGCAAAACATGTATACACAAAGAAACATCACATTGATAACAAAATGCAATGCATGCAAATAAATATTATCATGGACATGATGGTGGTTCTAAAAAGGAAAACTGAACTTAGATTAATAACCACAAGTTGATCATCATAAGATAGTGCCATTCTTTATTCTCTCTAAGAAATTAGTAAAAATATAAAGAAACGGGTTGCCTCCCGAAAAGCGCTTCATTTAAAGTCATAGAGCTCGACTTTCTCACATACCTTCTTTTCGTTGCATAGCCATGGCCCTTCATGCAAGAAGAAAAGGTACCAATGCAGCTTTAATTTACTTCCCATGTTGTGCTTGATCACTTATAGAAGACTTGCCCAAAGCATCCTTTTGTTTCATCATTATCTCCTTCTTTATCATCCTTCGGTGCTGCCTTCACTCCATTAATTTTTTTAATATCCAGAACAGAGAGTATACTCAAGCTCTACTCCATTGCACAGTGCACAAAATTTCTTTTCCAACGAGTCTTTATTTGCTCAAATCGGACTCTGGACAAGAGAGTTATGTCCGTTTTACTTCGGCGATGAAATCTGTCCTGAAATTTCAGAACGCGCAACGCTCAATGTTTTCTCCATAACTCCTTGCACGGGTCTTCAAACTTGTTGGTTCTTGATGCGTTGGAATGGTAATTTTATGGAGCTTCTGAATATCTCATTTTCTTTATTTGTACACCTCTGAACAAGCTCTCAAATGGATGAAGACAGCAGCATCCATCGCGGGATTCGGAGAGGTTGATGATTTATCTTGCAACTCTTTAGGCATGACTTCTTTTTTCATTATTCAAGCCTTGTCTACATGGTTAGTGAAAATCGGGCATTTCCCTACATATGATTCTTTAAGGTCATTAGCTTGACCAAGCGCAAAGCATGATCGAGATTTACAAAACTTATTGTAAACATACGTGTCCATAATTAACACCACATGTGAATTGTAGCAACAAGTCAAGGTGTAAATAAAAGAAGCATATGTTTCATGCATAGCACTTATCTCATCATTAGGCGAAGGTTGTTTCGGTGTGAGATTAATTGGATCAAAAATAAATGTTTCCTCTTTTTCATTCTCAAGAAAATCTAGCCTATCAACATGATCACTATTGGAACAAGGCATAGACATTAAACTATCATTCATACTATTGGTTGAGCATGAGTATTTGAATTTATCAACATCAATACTAATAATATCTTGAGATTTCAGCACGTACCTTGGCCTTAGAGATTTTACAACAAGAGTGATATTTGTTTCATCAAGCGGTGTTGAAGGCGAATCGATCTCAACAAGTGTAGTTGCCTCTTCATCACCATCTTGCAATTTCTTCAACTCATCATGTGGGACATGTAATCATTCAACTATGTACGCATTCATCTCTTCTTTGAAGTCTTCTTTATCAACCAGATCTTCATCTTCAAAGACTTGTATGTTGCTTTCTTTATCTTCCATGTACCACATGTCGTCAAGATCGCTCATTGTTGATTCACTCTTTCCTTCATCCTTGAGTACTTCCATGTCTTGATTTGCTAGTGTGTAGGCTTCAATAGCACACAAGCTATCACCTTGTGGGGAGGGGCCTTCTTGGAGTACTTGATCTATGTCAACCCCTTCCCATTCATCTTCTAGCTTGAGTCCTATCTCCTCCCATTTATCCTTTGAGTCACTAGGCTCATCATAGTTGTACTCTACTCTTCCTTCATCGTAAATCTTTGAGTTGTCAAACCGGTCGATCCATCCTTCATCATCTTCTTCTCTTTCTTCTTCAAATATCTTTTGGATTGACTCTCCACTCATCTCTTGATCAAAAATATCTTCAACTAGTTTGGCAACATGTCGGCGTTCCTCCTTCCTTCGGTAGTTAATTAGTGGGGCGAAATCAACTTGAACCCAACCGGATTGAATGAACTCCGCCAATGGTCTAGCATTCCACATACTTCAGCCGACATTCATGTTAGTTTCAACATTTTTAACATCCGAAATGACTTCTCTTACCTTGGGAAGTGGATCTTCACTTTCTTGTATGGTCGGTTCATCTTCCTTGACCTTCGGTTCATCTTTTTCAGAAATTTCGGCAAGCACCTTGGGCTTGCGTTTGTCATTTTGCTCCTCTCGACAACATCTTTGCCAATATCATAGTGTTCTTTGTCCATTGCTTATCCTATGTAAGATTTGTGCGGCTTCACTAATTGTTTTATCCATTATATCACCGCCTGCACACATGCTTACAAAACGAGACGAGTTAGGGGTTAGTGAAAAATAAAAGGTATGCAACATCAAGTCACCGGAAAATCCCAAGTTCGGGCCTCGCTCAAGTAGTTCATTAAAACGGTTCCATGCTTCATCAATTCCTTCATCCTCTCCTTTCTTGAAATTGAGCACTTGCCTCCTTAAGTCTTGGACCTTGATTATGGGAAAGAACTTCAAAAGAAACTTCTTCACTAGCTCATCCCAATTTCCTTTTGCTTCAACGGACGCAAGTGTGTACCATCTTCGCGCTTCATGTTGGTGCGGAATATGGTCCCGACACTAACCAGTATAAAGCGCCAAGGTCTATCCCTCAATGGTCGATGCTAAGCAATAAGAGACACGGGATTTTATCCTGGTTCCGGCCGAGGGGGCCGTACGTCCAGCAGTGGTGTGCTCAAGGCACTATATTGCTCAGCACCGGGGGTGCCTGTAGTGGGGCTGCTACAAGCAAGGCGGGAGAGGAAGCCTGGCTTCCAAGTCCCTGGCGTAGTGACTAAAGATGTTGTGGGAGGATTGGAGAGCAAGTGCGTGGTGCAACTCGTCTCCTGTTATGTTGTGTCTGTCTCTCTCTTTGTCCCCTGCGGCAAGGGGGTTCGCCTTCCTTTTATAGATCAAGGAGGGGTAGAATCACATGCGCACCGCGCTATCTAGCTACGTGAAGAAGCACGACGTGCTATGTTGTAGAGTGGGTGGCCGTCTGGACGATCCTTGCAGCGATCGGGCCATCATGGCCTATCTTGTACCCGAACAGTGGCGGTTCGAGGGTAGAAGGGCGGCGGGCGGTGGTGATGTCTTCTGATAGGCTAGAGGGAGCTGCTGACGTTGGCCTGTACGGAGTACAGGAGTAGGTAAAACGGCGTCCCTTCCCAACGCGTTCCACGGTTGCTGAGCCGCTGCTATAGCGTGTTGACGCAAAAAGTGCACCTAGCGCCAAACACACAGCAAGCCGAATAAGCTGGCTTCGCACGTGCAAAGAGTAGAGATGACGTGCCAGTCAATTTTTCCTGAAAATTAACAAAAGATAAAGAAGTTAAATACCAAAGCTTGGAACTTGCCGGGTGGTACCAGACAGTTCCATATTTACGGCTAAGAAGCCATACGAGATGACACATAGCTATATGAAAGCTATTTGCCAAAGAATTGAAACCACTCGGGAACTTATGAGAGGAAAAAACAATACTGCCGAATGGATGACATAAGCATGATGGCAATCAGTCTTCGTTTGGTCAACATTACATAAACACGATATATAACCGATCCCATAATAACAATGTTAAGTAAATGAATAAAGTAAAGCGTGAACATAAGCATGTAATAAACAAGCATGCATAGATCCAAAGCACTAGTCTACCGCATGTTTAGGTACTTAGAGATCCGTCAGGTACGATGCCAAAAATAAATCTATCCACCGCATGATACAACTTGCATGAAACCGTACCACTTTCCACAAATAGATCTATCCACCGCATGATACAATCTAAACATGGAAAGCTAAAAGCACACATTATTTAAAGCATGAATTGCACACGTGTTTTACTCGTGGAGAAACATAACCGAATACGGCTGAACAGCCGATTCGGGGTCCATGAAGAAGGAACGAACATTACCACGCGGATAAATCTATCAGGTTGATCCGAAATCTAATCCACCGGATCACTAGCTCTAAAGCAACCCAAAAACCTGCATCTACCGCATGATACCCGGTTCTTTCAAGATTTATACCAACAATGGCAAGCTTGAACCCACAACACGTAACAACCCAGATCGATTCGGTTTCGGCTATCGGAAGGCGCAAGATCCACGTGTCAAAACATGAAATCTACCCGTACAGGGATCATAAAAGGACCGAGCCGATCCAAACCCATCTAGATTGGGCAAAAGTGTTACACGAATCTAAACATAAAGTAAAAAACTCGAAATAACACAGGGTAACTTAATGAATCTATTGGATCTTGCCAGAATCCAATAGAGCCGATAACTAGCTTCGAGCTAGATCTTAGCCCACCGCATGGCTCATGACCTAACAAGAAACCCTCTTGAACCAAGCTTGAATCTACCGCATGACACGAAGCATGGTAACAAGACTACTTGCATCAGATCTAAATCCACCGCATGATACTAGACATGATACAAGGTTGCCGGTACTCACGGAGGTCGACGGATCGATTGGCCCTCTCGAAGAACTCGACGACACGTCAAAAGGACTCTAGGGTTTGGCGTAAGTCCAGTGTGTATTGAAGAATGATTCTCCTTTTTTACATACATTCAGGGGTCATATTTATACCCTGTCAAGTACAACTTCGAATGGATTCGTTACCTAACTTAATCTCTAAGCTCGATCGCCTATCCATCCATTCGTCCTCCCTGATTGAGCCACGTCACCATCCAATCCCGCAAAATCAGCTCTACTGTTCCTTTGCCGAACTGGAGCAGATAGCCGACCGCAGATCTCTTTGCCGAATATCTCTGAAAAGATCCTTCCTTCCGCCAGACGGACTCTTTATCGAACCGGACCCACAAGTCAGACTCCTTACCAAATTTTGGTGTTAACACATGCCCCTTCAATTGTGGGATAAAAGTAATTTTGTTCCACAATTGACTCCAGCCACGAATACTTCAAATCAAATCGTCAACCTTTGTTCTTCGCAATCCGCCGAATCTTCATCCAGATCCAAACCCTAGATCCCCTCGTTCCGAGCTCAAATCTCCAATGGCAGCTCAGAACCAAGACGCTCAGGTAAATTCATCCCCCGTAAGCCTCGTTCGGCATTTAGGTTTTCAATTTTACCTGAGATTTCCTTTTCCGCTCTTCTTCCAGGAGCCTTCTACTGAGCTTTTGATTTGCACCGAGGTCAATTCGAGATCCTATTATCTTGGTCCTGTGGGGAACTCTGACCCTCGAGATTTCATCGCAAGTCGAATCTCGAGCAGAATCCCCTTTAAAGCGGCTCTGTCTCCACCGCCTCGGTGGCAAGACGCTTTCGAGAACCGGCCTTTACCTCCAATTGCGAGGCCGGAAAACTTGGTACCGGAGGATTCTCGCGGACAAGAGCGGATTGACCAACCCGGATACCCTCCGTATCGCCCGGTGCTTGGAGTTATCCGTGGCCGAGACCCCCAAGAACGAAGACCTCCCGATAGCGGCCACCGCCACTTCTGGTCAAACGGCGTCAACACCTTCCTTTTTGGCCATGGCCCAATGTCTCCAACCTTGGCCGATGTATATATGATCACCAGCCTTGACATTACAGGGTCTGTTCAGCCTTGGAACTTCAAAAATTCCTCACGGCAAACAGGGGTGAAGCCAAGGAACGGATACAAGAATTACATCTTGAAACACATGAAAGACAATCCCCTTGGTGATGTTGAATACAGGGCATTTCTAAATATGTGGCTGTGCAGATTTGTCTTCTGTGGTAAAGCCAACGAGCCTACCCTGAACCACATCGCAATGGCGTCTCATTTGGCTAGTGGCAATCGCCATTGCCGAAATTACTCATCCCCAATCTGTGTTGAACAGGCTCTTCGACTAGATTGTATTAGGGATGTGTAAATATCGGCAATAAATGAAGAACTTTTGAATTCTGTGCTTGTTTTGTGATGACTCCCTTTACATTTTGCATCCGTGAATCTTGTTTTCTTTGAATGCATCCGGAACTATCTTGAGCCGAACGCGCGAGAACACTGCCCCTTGGCGCAAAATCCACGAAGATCCCGATTCGGCAATTCATAAACACTCGTTCAAGCAAAAACCCTTCGCACCCGGGAGAAAACCCCGCCGTTTGGTATTCCAACGGTGCGGCATCGGCCGGTCATCACGCCCAATGCACCCCTTCGGTCAATAAAATAGCCTCGCCGGGATGCTCGCAAATCCACTCGCACACTCATCCATCATTTCTCATCTCCTCCCCTGTCCTTAGAGGAGAAAACCCCAAAGCCATGGACAAGGGCAAGCAACCCCAGGAGAGCAGCTCATCAAAGAAGCGCACGATTTGGAAGTGAGTTCTCCCTTGATCTACTCCTCGTTCTTCCGCATGATCTCGTGCTTCATGTTCTCCTCTTTTCCTCTTCATGTCTTGATCTGCTCCCTGAAGAAATCATCGGGACCGAAGATGTGCCGGAGTACATCTCCTCCGATTCCTCCCTCGAGGCAGAGGAGGCCACGCCTGAACAGAGGACCAACCATCAACTGCGCCGCCGCGTTCGGCATCTGGAGCACGGCCTCAGGGACATCACTGCCCGTTGCCAAGCCGAGCGCGAGCGTCGCATGGCTCTGGAAGTACTAGTAGGGGGTAAACGCTTCTGACCTCTTCCTGACCTTATGCCTGCATTTGGACTTCTTGCCCCTAACCTTGATTCCTCCGCTTCAGATGTCTCCGACAGGTACAACAACCTAAAGACGGCCTAGGAGAGCTTGGTGGAGGCTGCCAACCATGGTCACCCCCACGCGTTCCAAGTTGCCGTCACGGTGGTCCTGGAACAGGCGAAGAGGGAGCGACGAAGAAGCAAAGAGAAGATTGACTCATACTTTCGCTTCTTCCTCCACGCCTTCTGCTTCCCACCTCCTTGAAGATCTGACCATCAGGGTTGTTAGATGTAACCCTGCAAGAAGTAGTTGTAATGTCTGTGCTAAGGGCAATGCATTCAGGCACTGGCCATTTCTTCTGTTTATGGATTTTTTGCTCTGAAGGCGGCCTCATTCTTGAGCGCCAGCTATCTCTCGTGTCGGATGTGTGTAATCATCGATCGATCTCAATGCTAGGATAATATTTCTTCGAGATATCTTCCATTTATTGCAGCGAGAAAATTCTTCTCCTAGCGAGTTTTCAATATATATGCATTACCGGGGACGCACTCGACCACACGAAAAGGCCCTTCCCGTTAGGGGACCATTTGCCGAATTCACCGTATTTAGTTCCAATCGGCAATAGCGCTTTCCAAACTAGATCGCCTTACGCAAATTGCCTTACTTTTACCTTCTTGTTGTAGTACTTGGCAACCCGGCTTGTTTTTCTCGATGTTTTCCGGGGCCCCGAGACGGATCATATGTAAATCCTCCGGCTCGTCCATCATTAGGCCACCGTAATCCTTGGAGCTCAAGTCCTTTTGCAGCACCACTCTCCTTGAATCTGATTGCATCTCCCAAGGCGTAATTGCGTGATGCCCGTAAACCAACTCGTAAGGAGAAGTCTTTGTAGCTCCATGGGGGGCCATTCGGTAAGCCCACGGTGCTTCACCGAGAACCGAATGCCACCTTCTTGGCTTCGATCGATCTTCTTTTGTATCAACTTGATCATGATCTTATTAGAAGCCTCTCGCTTGCCCATTAGCCGGGCATAATAGGGAGAGGAATTAAACAATTTGATCCCCATGCTTTCGGCAAATTCTCCGAACTCCGGTGACACGAATTGTGCCCCTTGATCGATGGTAATGTCCGAGGGATTCCAAATCGGTAGATGATGTGCTCCCCGACGAATTCAATCATGTTTTCTGACGTCACCTTCTTCAGTGGGATCGCCTCAACCCATTTAGTGAAATAATCTGTAGCCAAAAGCACGAACTTATGCCCCTTGCTAGATGGTGGATTAATTTGGCCAATCAAGTCGATACCCCAACCCCTGAATGGCCATGGCTTGATGATGGGATTCAATGCTGACGCAGGGACCCTTTGAATATTCCCAAACCTTTGGAAATCCTGACATCCCTCGTAATACTCAAAGCAGTCCTCTAATATCGTCGGCCAAAAGCATCCAGCTTGTTTAATAACCCACTTCATACGGTATGCCGATTGGTGTGCTCCGCATATCCCATCGTGCACTTCGCTCATCATGTTCTTGGCTTCTTCTGGACCCATGTAGCGTAATAATACCCCATCTAATGATTTATAGAATAAATTATCATCCAGAAGAACGAACTTTATGGCTTTGTACCTGAGCTTCCTAGAGACTTTACGGGATGGATCCTTCAAGTAATCGACGATCTCTTTCCTCCAATCATCTTCCCGCAAGATCCGCCCCTAGTGCACACACCTGCAAAGCAAACGCTTCTTGACTCTCTTTGTAACCAGAGGCGCTCTGAGCCAGCCTGTTTGCTTCTTCGTTATGTTCTCTAGGAATGTGCTGTAGAGTCACCAACGGGAAGCTCTTCAAGATTTCCCTGCATTCTTCGTAGTAACTCCTCAGCGCTTCACTCTTGCATTCATATTGGCCGTTCAATTGCTTGATTACCAGCTCTGAATCTCCATAAACTTCAACCGAAACGGCCCCTGCTTCTCTCAAGTATTGAAGCCCTCGAAGTAATGCCTCGTATTCGACTCGATTATTTGTGACGATGGGCTGAATAGGGATGGCAAATTCAAACATCTCACCTCTAGGAGAAATCAGTAGGATCCCTACTCCCCCACCTTTGCCACATGATGACCCATCAAAAAGTAAAGCCCAAGGGGTAATCTCAAGCAGATCAATTGACGGATCACGATGTTCAGTTATAAAATCGGCAATGATCTGACCTTTGATGGCTTTTGCCGATTCGAACTTCAATTCGAACTCTGATAAAGCTAAAATCCATTTGCCAATCCCGCCGTTCAAAATTGGCATAGATAACATATGTTTTATTACATCAAACTTGGAATACACGGTGCATTCGGCATTCAACAGGTAGTGCCGAAACTTTGTACACGAGTAGTACACGCAAAGACACGGTTCTCCACGGTACCGAATACCCGGTTTCGGGATCAAGTAGTTTTCGGCTAAGATAAGCTACTACCCGCTCCTTTCCTTCGAATTCTTGAATAAGGGCCGATCCAATGGTTTGGGTATCGGCCGCCACGTACAACTTGAAAGCCTTGTCTAGCTGAGGAGGAACCAATACCGGTGGCTCCTTCATGTACTGCTTGATCTCATCAAAAGCCTTTTGTTGTTCGTCGCCCCACGTGAACTTCTGATCTTTCTTCAGCTTCAGCAATGGAGAGAATGGCAACACCTTCTGTGATAAATGTGAAATGAATCTTCTCACGAAATTGATCTTGCCGAGCAGTGACTGCAACTCCTTGAGGTTAGTTGGAGGAACAACTTCATCAATGGCCTTCATGCTCTTTTTGCCAACTTCAATTCCCCTTCGTGGACCAAGAACCCCAAGAATTCTCCAGCTGATACCCCAAAAGCACACTTGTTTGGATTCATCTTCAAACCGTGTTTCCGGGTGCACTCCAAGGTTTTCTTCACATCTTCCAAATGGGTGTCATGACTTAGGGACTTGATTACCACATCATCAATGTAGATCTCCACAATCTTGCCGATCAACTCATGAAAAATGTAATTCATGGCTCGTTGATAGGTTGCACCGGCATTTTTCAATCCAAATGTCATGACGATCCACTCAAATAGGCCTATATGACCAGAACATCTAAAGGCCGTCTTTGAAATGTCTTCTATTGCCATGAAGATCTGATTGTATCCCGCATTGCCATCCATGAAACTGATCACCTTGTGTCCAGCGGCGACGTCAATCAACAAATGGGCAATAGGCATCGGGTATCCATCCATCGGAGTAGCTCTGTTTAGGTCCCTGAAATCTATGCAAACCCTCATTTTTCCATTCTTCTTGTATACAGGGACGATGTTAGAAATCCACTCCGCATATCTGCATGGCTGAACGAAATTTGCATCAAGCAATCTTTCAATTTCTTTCTTCACATCGGCCAATACTTCATCCTTGTAGATCTTCCGGGGTGGTTGCTTGTATGGTTTGAAACCAGATTTGATTGGCAACCGATGCTCGATGATAGAACGATCCAATCCAGGCATCTCCGAATAATCCCAGGCGAAGCAATCTTTGTATTCCTTGAGAAGCTTAATTAATTCTCCCCTGAAGTCCGGCTGCAAGCCTGCGCTGATGAATGTCGGCCTTGGCTTATCACCATTTCCAATGTCAACCTCTTCCAGTTTATCAGCCGACATGAATCCCCGCCCTAGCTTGCCATCAGTGCCGTCTACGGGGTTCTCCATTAAAAATTGCTATAAGAGCCGACTGCTTGAATCGGTTGTTGATCACTGCTGACAGGTTCAACAGGACCTTCCCCCCAGTCTTTGCCTGAGAAGCAATCAATACCTTGGTACTCCCGAAAAGTCGGGTTCCATGTTCGCCACGCTCACGGAGTCATCCGCTCGGACGACCTCAATCTCATCGTCCACCCTTTGGATAAGCCGTTGATGCATGGTGGACGGGACGCAACATTGGCATGGATCCGGCCCCGCCCAAGCGGCGAAGCCGTAGGCCCCCTTGCCTTCGATGACAAAAAAGGTAGTGAGCAGCGTCTTGGACCCGATCATCAAATCCACGTGAGCACACCCCTTGGTATCCGAAGGGTTCCCAGCGAAGTCGTTGAGGATTATACTCGTGGGTGTCAAATCGCTCGGGCCCATGCCAAGCTTCCTGAAGGTGGTGTACGGCATTACGTTGACTGCCGCTCCACCATCGACGAACATCTTGGTCAATGGCTTGCCATTGACGTATCCTCTTAAGTACAGCGGCCTCATATGTCGATTCTTGGCCGGCTTGTCGAAGATTGCCTGCTTGGCCAGCACCAATTGTGCCAGCATCCCCTCGGCCTGCTCATCATCTAGGGCCGCTTCCTCCTGCACAACCTGGTTAGCAGGAGCCATGAATTCGTTCGGCAGAAAGTATACCATGCATGTTGGAGCCGAACGCTTCGATCCTTCAGGTTGATCTTTGGGGCGCCACACTTGACGCGTCTGGATTCCGGCCTGCCTCAACTCGCGGTTCCTGAAGCGCTGAACCCATCTCTTCTGGCTTCTCCTCAGGCCGGGCGGGCACCATTGCCCCTTCTGCCAGACGTAGTCATCTTCATCCTCCTCTTGATCAGCCCACCTGAGGTCAGCATGCCGCTTCCTAGGATGATCAATGACTTCAATTTTATGGCGCCGATCCCCATTAGGTTGGATCCTTCCAATTCTCTCGTGGACGGATCGGCGATTGACAATCTCCTGCCTGTACTCACGATACCTGTCACTGCATTCAGGACAGTTCCTTCAACGTGGGTAGCTTCAAACCCTCATTCCAGCAATGCCTGAAGAAGGCACATCCCCAGTGTGCGCGCTCCTGCTCGCGCGTGTACTGCTCTTGGTCCCTTCTGTGTGCTTCTTCTTCGGCTCTGCGTTGCTCCTCCTCGTAGCGCCGCTTCTGGTAGCGCTCTTTCTCCATCTGGCGCTGCCACTTGTTGAGGAGGATGCACGATGTCACCCTGGGCTTGGCTCTGGATGACTCCCCAATTTCGATGTGACTCTTAAGAATGCGGGGGGCTTCACCTTGCACCTGTTCCAGAGTCACTTGGCGCTCTGGCACTACAAAAAATCTCGTGGTCTATGACGGTCAATTTTCGTCACGGATCATCAAAATTTCGTCATAAAATGACATCTATGACGAAATTTGAGAACGTCATGTATTGAGCGTCACGGATCCCTTCTCATGACGTCCTTAAATTTTCGTCATAGATTAGCGTGATCCATGACGTTCTCAAGCCGTCATAGATTGGTGTAAAGCCCATTGAACCCGGCCGAAGCCCAAAATCCGTGACGAAAGTGATCGTCATGGATTGACTCGCCACGTCACTTATAGAGATGAGTTGGGTCGCCACGTGGCGCTAACATGGGCGCCACGTGGCGCTAACATGGCTGCCACGTGGCGCTAACATGGCTGCCACGTGGATGCCATGTGGCGCTGACGTGGCATCCCATGGCGCTAATCTAGCCAAATTCAATACCAGCATACATAAATGATGACATCATCACATTTTCAGCCCATTAAGATGTACGACACATAACAAATATTGGCCCAATAATTTTAATAGAATTTCAGCCCACTTCAAGATTTCAATTTCAACCCATGGATCTCATTTACACAATTAAACAGAACTAGCATCACATAAAAAAACTGTTTATCTTGTATTACAACAAATATAAAGTCTTTCTTCCAACACTTCGGATACAAGTTTTCATCCGAAGAAGAGCTTTATCTCACTTCTTGTTCTCTATTTTTTCCGAAATTAAAAGAACAAATGTAACATTAGTGATTATCGAAGAGCTCCCGCATCGATTCAAGCCACGTCAATAGATGGCAATGCAATCAGGAACAAATTGTCATGTCAAGTTTCAACTAGATGAAGGATGATGCACAAAAGAAGCCACCACTGCACAACACAAACATGCACCTAGAGAGGGACCAGTGCACCAAACCTTGTCAAGGTTTAGTGTACCATCACAAATAAAACATCATTGCACATGTTTCATTCCTCGGGTTTAGTGTACCATCGTAAATAAAACATCATTGCGGATGTCTAATGCCTTAGGTAGAAAACAGATAGAAAAATCATCATTGCACATGCGTGAAGCCTTAGAGCAAGAAAAGTATCAAACAATAATAAACATCATTGCATATGTCCATAGTCTCAGATTAGTGTAGTATCTTACAAAATTAAAAATCATCACCACATTTATCCAATCTCTCAGCCATAGACTAGGAAACAATAAATATCACTGCATATGTCCAGAAAGATAGCTAAGTTCAAGAAAGAAAAAGTAGTTGAAGAAAGACAAAATAGTTGTGCAAAGGCATAAGTAACAATCTGACTATGCCATTATTCCCTAGTCAGAGCCCAAGCATGACTAGGTTACTAACAAGACAAGTGCTCAAGATCCGAACAAATCATTTTAAACAATGAGCTGAGAACAAACATTCAGTAGAAGGGACATATGCTCAGATTTTATTTGCAATCATCATAGACTTAGACATATGCTCAAAATCAAATTGTTGTCATCATATACTAACTTGGACCAGATCTCAGAAAATAACAAATATATATCATCATTGCAGCACACATAAATTAGTGGGGCGGGGGGCGGGGGGGTGAGAAGGGACTAGATGCCTCATTATACTGAACAAGAACTTGCAGGGCACCAGATGGGATGATAGAGCTCTGCAAATCTACATGAGAAAAACAGATTTTGCATACAATTGTTATATTTAATTACTGGAAATATATAGAAAAAACAAAGAAACCCTAAAGAACATGGATTCATACCTCAAGAACAGCTTAGAACGCAGATCTGGTAAGCCTGCAACGAAATCATGAAGAGAGGGTTAGGGTTTCGAAATCAAAGAGGGAGAGGGAGACGGAAGGGGGAGTAACCACTTGCCCACAGAGCCCTTGCTGTTGACATCAGCACCAGCCTGTGAAAAGGATTCATACAATTCCTTCTTTAAAAAGTGGCACAAAAGTAAGCAAAGTAGCATCGTAGCAGAAGTTTAACAAACAAGTCAAGAACTCAAGATAATACTGACCTTAATTAGTAGCTTCATGCATTTCAATGAACGGTAAAGAAGGGCACCCATCAGTGGAGTGTTGAGACCAAAAATGGTAATGTTTGGCTGAAAGTAGAAAATTAGCGGTCCGCCTCAGTAACTTGAATAAACAAGGAACCAAATTTTCAGTCAGAGCAAAACAGTGTACAAGGAACTAATGAGATAATATAATCCTACTGTTCTACCTTCTAAAGATCAGACAGTGATTTTATAAATCAATAATGATAAAGGGTTCAATTGACATCAGACAGTTCCTATTTTGAGAAATGAATACTCCATCAGACAGTTCCATCAGACAGCACCCCCACACCATCCTTTTGAAAAGAAAAAACCACTGCTCGGTCGCCATTTCCTTTGCCAAGACTCGCTACAATGCCTGTCTCCCAAAGCAAACATCATAACACTGAGGAAGCAAATACCCAATGTGTGCAACAAAAATAGCAAAAAAGAATCGCTGTACGTGGGCAGCAGAAGCAAGACACAACAAAGACAGGAATTACTTTGTGCGATGTTGTCGCATACTTTTGGTCACTAGGTAACGTAAACATCCGCATGATGCGATCGGGTCGGACATACACGGCATCACCCCAAAAAGCGATAATTTCCAAGGACATGAGGACAAATATACATGCCGCATTGCGGAACTCCCACCACCAAAGATTTATGACGAGAAAAAAGTAACCTTTCCCCCCTAAGAGGTGATAGTACCGGGATTACAATGACCGCCCAAAAACAGGACAAAGCATCAATACGCTTCTAGAACCAAATCAAATTAGGGAGATAATTAATCTAAGCACGCAACCATGCAAGAGCTAAACACACGAGGAGAAATTTGCCAAATGGGACCGAGGGAGGAAAAGGGAATCAATGGATGCGGGTATACCTTTGATCCGCCGAGGTTGCCCTCCAAGGCGGCCATGATGAATGAGCTCGTCCTCAAGCGCGCGCATACACACCAAATCCGGGGGAAATCGCCGTTAGCACAAAAAAAAAGCAAAATGCGGCTTCACATTCTCCGCACGCGCGCGCATTAGCGAGAGCGAAGGGGGGGCGGGGGGGCGGGGGTGTACTTGAGCGCGTCGCCGCCGCGGTGGCGGTAGATGAAGGGCGTCCCCATGGCTCCCCTCGTCCCGGCGTGGCCACCTCTCGATTCTCCTCGGGCGCGCGAAGGGGCATCGCGCGGGCGGCGGAGAGGGCTCGGCCGAGGTGGATGCGGCGCGCGAAGGGGCATCGCGCGGGCGCGTCCGCGCGGAGGCGCGCAGCGCGGCCACGGCGTGGCCGCGAGCGGCGTGGCCGCCGCCATCTCTCTTGCGGCCGAAGAAGGCGGCGGGGGTCGGGGGAGGAGGCGGAGAGGGAGGGAGTGGAACGTGGCTAGGGTTTGACGAATGCAACTTCCTTTTATACGAATAAAACACGATCTCAGCCATCCATTCGTCGATGAACGGTCCAAAATGAATGGGCTTTTTGGGCCATAATGGGCCTGTTACATCGCCCCTCTGCTTAACATTTTTCTTTTCTTTTTTCATTTTTTTGCAATATGGAACAATTCCAATTTGAACTAGATGTATCTGAAATAAAATTTAAAAAAATTATCAAAATTATATTTTAAGTACTTCTGATCTACTATAACTCGTATTCTGAAAATATATGAAAGTTTCAAATGTTTCTTGTCATAATTCAAACTTCTACTTGCATATTTACTGTAAAATAATGATAATAAAATCTAAAACTTCTTAAAAACTTCTAAAAATTGCCATGAAATCATTGTATTGATGTTTAAACTTGACATAAAAGTTTCATTGGATTTTGCAAAAAAGAAGTGTACATTGCTCACAAAATGAATGGATCCCTCATATTGTTTCATACATCATGAACTTTGATATTTGAACACCTCATAACGTTTTCCAACTCCATTACATCTAAAATTTGTACCCAAACATAAGTCGACCTTGACTTTAACAATTATGAAGTTTAATTACTAATTGGCATGGAAAAACATGTATTTATGTTATATGCTTTAATAGAAGGAAACAAGCCCTATGAAGATTATACTATTGATAATAATTAACATAAAAACAAATGAAATTATATGGAAGAACGTGATTTTAGAAAAAATTAGGAAAAAGAATCAACCGATTTGGAGTTCGTATGAAGAAGAAAAACAGTTTACAAGTTTTATCCGAAGATTAAAAACAGAAATTGCACTTGCTATGAACTGAGATGAACAAGTGTGTTTTCTCTTTTTAATCTTTGTCTAAAACTCGTAACTAGTTTTTCTGCCTCATACTAACTCCAAATTGGATGATTCTTTTTCTAAAATTTTCTAAAATCATTCTCTACCAAGATCTACAACTTTAACAAATAAAAAATGGTTTTTCTATATAGTTGTGCAAAAAGTTGATTTTTCTAAATTTTAAATCACTAATGAGTACACCCTTGTGAAGAAAGTTGCAAAATTGTTATCTTATAAACATTTGTGAGTTTTCATTACCAATTGTTGTGCAAAAACTTATTTTTTTTCAATTTTTTAAATAACTAATGTGTACACCCTTGTTCATTTTTCATTACCTCATAGTAAATAGAATAATTCTATTAACACCTCAATTCTTGGTCATGTACACCTCAATTCTACACATAACCTTAAATTTACTCTTCTATTAACACAAGGGGGTCACAGTGCCATTTATTATGCAAAAAACATATTTTTCTATTTTAAAATACCTAATTAAGACACATTTATGAATAAACTGAAAACCTAATTATCTTATATACCCCAAATATATTTTTCGCATGTAAAAGAATACATTTAAGTTGTCTCTTAGAAGTTTCAAGATTTTTCGAACAAAATGCTATTTTCTATCATTTAAATGAATTTATGCAGATTTATTAGAAATAATTGAATGTTGAACTCATGGATGGCAAAAAGTCTAGTGGTGACCCTCCATTTTCGCAAATTTGGGCCGGCCTTTTGGGCCGTGCCTTTGGGCCGGCCTGTTGTGCAGTGTGGGCTGGTTTGGTTGTCCGGGGTGGGTTTCTTAAGCACGTCAAGTAGTTAAAGGGCCGCCAGCAGGCTTTGACTCCGGTTAACAAGCCCAAATCACTTTGACACCTATTCCATTTTTGCGAAAGTCTAGTTTTCGTCCCTAAACTCGTAACTACACAAAGCATATCCTTCAACCTTTGAAATTGTAAAGACTACATCTAGAACTTGGTTATGCGTAGTTTTATAAATGATTTTGTCTTTTTCTTTTTTATTTTTTCGACCAAATATTTAGAAAATCATAGTAAATTATAAAAAACCATAAAACGGAAATTCAATTTTATTTGCCTCTATATATGTATATCTATATATTGAATATATAATATTATATGCTTTAGAAAAAATTTTAAATTTAGATTTTTAAATTTAAGATCGTTATTATCTATAATTCTTTTCATACATTATATGATTTTGTAAATTTATTAATCATGAGGAAATGTTGAAATGCAATGTGGGTCGGATTATGATGAAATTGGCGCAACGTCATGGTGCTTGGACTTTGTATTGGGCTTTCATATCCAACACTTCGCTAATCCATGACGAAATTTGACGGTTGTCATGGAAGTAGTGTGATCGTAACGAAATCTATGACAAAATTGGCAGAACGTCATAGTGTTTAGACTTCATATCGGGCTTCATATCCAGCACTGTGAATCTATGACGAAATCTGACTGTTCGTCATGGATGCAGTGTGATCTATGACGAAATAAAAAAACGTCATGAGAATTTCGTCATAGATCAAAGGATTTCTTGTAGTGTGGGTCCACTACTCCACCTTGTCTAGACCTGGCTGAGGTCAAGACCTTGACTTTTCCCTTCTCCTCGGCAGTTATCACGTTAACAGAAAAGCCCACCATGTTCTGAGGGAAGGGGTGGCCATCCAGCTTCATTTCGTTGTCGAACTTAAGGTGACCCTCTTGGATGGCCTTCTGGATCCTCATCCTGAAGACCCTGCAATCATTGATGGAGTGTGAATCCCTGTCGTGGAAGCCATAGTAACGTTTTGCTTTAACTCCATCGGGCCGAAGCATGGAATGCCCCTCAGGCAGCTTGATTCGGCCTTCCTTCACTAAGAGCTCGAACAATTTGTCAGCCTTCGTGATATCGAAATCATAAGTACCCTTGGTCTGCTTGACCCAGCGCTGATTCATTGTCAAAGGCTCCTTCCCCCACATGATCTCTCGCCGCGGCTACATCCAATTCATCATCGAATCCTCGAACGGATCGCCCTTGTCTAAGAACCGGTTGTAGACGTCGCCGACGTCATCGTCGCTTGCCAAATTTGGCGTCCTTCTTAAAGCCATACGCCTGATTGCTCATCAGTGATAGCTTCTGCGATAGCTGACCCAGATTCTCAAACTCCATCCTGAACAACTTCTCACGCACAGCTGGCAGCATCCCGGCGACGGCCATATCAGCCAACTGGTCATCTAGCAAGTTAAGCGAGAAGCACATACCTTTGACCTCCCTGAACCTCCTGAGAAACTCCAGCGACGTCTCGCTATGCCTCTGCTTCATGGTAGCAAGGTTAATTAGCTTCTTCTCCGAGCTGCCGCTGAAATAGTGAGCGTGGAATTTCCGCTCTAAGTCCTTCCATCTGGCAACTGATTCAGGGGGCAGGGACGAGAACCACTGGAACGCTGGACCTGTCAGTGATGCGGGGAAGTAGCGGACCTTGAATGTCTCCTCAGCTGAGCACTCCCCGAGCTGCATGAGGTAACGAGCGATGTGCTCGACCGTGCTCGTGTCGTCTTGCCCCGAAAACTTCGTGAACTCCGTTGGCGGCTTCACCCTTGGCGGCAAGAGCACATTGTAGTACCATTCTGGGAACGGCGGCTTATAGGCGGGTCCTTGCATTTTTGGCTTGAGGCCGAACTGATTTTGCATCAATTCGGCCATCTTCCGCGCCAGGGCGTCGTCCTCTTGCGCGCCTGCAGCTGGTGCGTATCCTGGATGTGGGAAAGCGTCAAATGCCCCGTAGTTTCCCACCTCATGGTAGCCCCTGCCGTACAGGTTTCTCTGCAACCAATTGCTCGCCGGAGCGATCCTCTTACCAGAAGTGAGCGGGGCGCCGGGCGAGCCGAATGCTAAGTCTCCGTACGTGGGCTGGTACGGCATTCGGGCTGTTGCACGGAGTTGACTTGTGCCGCCCGCGGTGGTGGCTGGATTGGTCGTCCCGAGGCCTGCGGTGGAGGGCCGAACCGCCGTTTCCCGGCGGCTCGTAGAGGAGGCTGGAAAGCTTGACTTCCAGCGCTTTGGGGAGGAGGCTGCACTGGCGGGCTCTGAAGTGGCGGTTGAGAGCTTGATTCGCCCAGTTCCACAGTGCCTCCCTGGACGGGTTGTTAAACGCTTGTTCCATGCCAGGGCCGAAGACGGCCACCATCATCTGCTGGAGCGCACCGAGGAAAGCCTTGTTGTGCTTGCTCAACATGTAATCTGCGGATTCTTGGAACACCCGCATGCACTCCTCTTTCTCTTGTTGGACCGTAGCATCGCTCTCCCCTGGCAGCAACACCCTGGGCATCTCGTTCTTCAAGTATGGGACGCCACTCCTATTTTTCTTGAAAGACAGCAGACACTTCTGCTGAAACTGGTCCATGGCTCCTGGAGTTGCTGCCGCTGTTTTGGAGATAGGTCTTCCAGGTTGACGTCCATCATGTCCGTGATCTCGGGCATCTTGATCTATTCGGCTGTTGGTCCCACTGGGCGTGCCAAAAAGTGTGTTGACACAAAAAGTGCACCTAGCGCCAAACACAGAGCAAGCCGAATAAGCTGGCTTCACACGCGCAAAGAGTAGAGATGACGTGCCAGTCAATTTTTCCTGAAAATTAACAAAAGATAAAGAAGTTAAATACCAAAGCTTGGAACTTGCCGGTGGTACCGCACGGTTCCATATTTACGGCTAAGAAGCCATACGAGATGACACATAGCTATATGAAAGCTATTTGCCAAAGAATTGAAACCACTCGGGAACTTATGAGAGGAAAAAACAATACTGCCGAATGGATGACATAAGCATGATGGCAATCAGTCTTCGCTTGGTCAACAATACATAAACACGATATATAACCGATCCCATAATAACAATGTTAAGTAAATGAATAAAGTAAAGCGCGAACGTAAGCATGTAATAAACAAGCATGCATAGATCCAAAGCACTAGTCTACCGCATGTCTAGGTACTTAGAGATCCGTCAGGTACGATGCCAAAAACAAATCTATCCACCGCATGATACAACTTGCATGAAACCGTACCACTTTCCACAAATATATCTATCCACCGCATGATACAATCTAAACATGGAAAGCTAAAAGCACACATTATTTAAATCATGAATTGCGCACGTGTTTTACTCGTGGAGAAACATAACCGAATACGGCTGAACAGCCGATTTGGGGTCCATGAAGAAGGAATGAACATTACCACGTGGATAAATCTATCAGGTTGATCCGAAATCTAATCCACCAGATGACTAGCTCTAAACCAACCCAAAAACCTGCATCTACCGCATGATACCTGGTTCTTTCAAGATTTATACCAACAATGGCAAGCTTGAACCCACAACACGTAACAACCCAGATCGATTCGGTTTCGGCTATCGGAAGGCGCAAGATCCATGTGTCAAAACATGAAATCTACCCGTACAGGGATCACAAAAGGAGCGAGCCGATCCAAACCCATCTAGATTGGGCAAAAGTGTTACACGAATCTAAACATAAAGTAAAAAACTCGAAATAACATAGGGTAACTTAATGAATCTATTGGATCTTGCCAGAATCCAATAGAGCCGATAACTAGCTTCGAGCTAGATCTTAGCCCACCGCATGGCTCATGACCTAACAAGAAACCCTCTTGAACCAAGCTTGAATCTACCGCATGACACGAAGCATGGTAACAAGACTACTTGCATCAGATCTAAATCCACCGCATGATACTAGACATGATACAAGGTTGCCGGTACTCACGGAGGTCGACGGATCGATTGGCCCTCTCGAAGAACTCGACGACACGACAAAAGGACTCTAGGGTTTGGCGTAAGGCCGGTGTGTATTGAAGAATGATTCTCCTTTTTTACATACATTCAGGGGTCATATTTATACCCTGTCAAGTGCAACTTCGAATGGATTCATTACCTAACTTAATCTCTAAGCTCGATCGCCTATCCATCCATTCGTCCTCCCTGATTGAGCCACGTCACCATCCAATCCCGCAAAATCAGCTCTACTGTTCCTTTGTCGAACTGGAGCAGATAGCCGACCGCAGATCTCTTTGCCGAATATCTCTGAAAAGATCCTTCCTTCCGCCAGACGGACTCTTTATCGAACCGGACCCACAAGTCAGACTCCTTACCAAATTTTGGTGTTAACACAGCGCCCGGCGTGCGCCTGCACGCGCGGGGGCGGCAGCCATACCGCAACAGTAGCAGGGATGGCGCTCCACCGGCCTAGCGCCTCCTCCTAACCCTGCGGGGTCACAAGAAAGCAAATCGAGGGTGCAGCCGGCCCCCCTTCGAGGGCTCGGCGCGTCGGCCCCATCTGGGAGCGAGTGCACGGCGTCACGGGAGCGGCACCGGTCCCGCCGCACGTCCCTCCCCACAGTGATGGGGATGGGCTCCCTCATGGGGAGTTGGTGCGGCGGCATCGGGGCGCGAGCCCCGGGCGCATGATGGCGCCGTCCCGCCGGTGTCAGGGCATTAAATGCCCGCGTACGGGGGCGGGCGCACGCGTGCGGGCGCCCTCGAGCGAGGCGGACCCCGGTCGAGGGCGGGGCGGACCCTCGAGCGAGGCGGAGCACCGCTCGAGGGGGGTGCGGGCCCTCGAGCGAGGCGGAGCTCGCTCGAGGGAAGCGCACCCCCTCGAACGGGGCGGAGCCCGCCCGAAGGGCGCGCGCATCCTCGAGCGAGGCGGAGCCTGCTCGAGGGGATCTTCAAGAGGGCTGCCTTGGTGGGCCGTCGGGGTCCCTGCGGCATGGGCCGTATCCTGCATGGTTAGGAAAAGTGTGTTTGGCTTTGTTGCGGGTTTTAAGTGAGGGTTTCCCCGTCGTTAAAGGGGACCCCTAGGACTGTCCCCGACAGTAGCCCCCGAGCATCTGTGGGACGTTCTTCCCTTCTTGTCTTGCAAACGCTTTCCGTGGGGCCGCGTCAGCGGACCCGCGGGTCTAGCCCCCGGCGCCCCGCGGCAGAGCGTGGATGCTCCTGTAGGGGTTAACCGCGAGAGCTGGTCAGAGGGCGTGGCACATGTCTCAACCGGCGTCGGCGATATCTCAGCCGGCTTCGGTGACGCACGCGCCGGGCCGGCGCGTCTCCCGGCGGGTGCAATCCAAGGAGGTGTAGCCGTGCGTCAAGCCCCTGAGCCTGGGCCCGTTCGAGGTGATCGGGTAGAGCTTTACGACTTGCTTCTTAATGTGCCCTCGCCGTCCCTCCGCGGGACGGAGGGTGAGGTTTCCGCAACCCCCATCGAGCGGGTCGCGAATTGCGGATTCCTCGTTGAGCTGTTAGTGGGTGGTTCGAGTGGATGCCCATGCCCCGTTCGATAAGGGTAGGCTGCGTGGTCTAGAGACACGTCCATGGAAGCGCTTGCGTGTGTTTGCTAGGTGGGGCTCGGTCCCGTTCGATAGGGACCGAGGGCGCGGAAGCTCTCCCTCGGTGGGATCCCCCGGCTAGCTGCCCTCGCTAGCTCTCGAACACGACATATGGGGCACCCTCGAGCCGACGGGCTCGAGGAACGGCTCGAATGCGCGTGCCTTCGTCGTCCCTGACTCTGCGATCTGGGGCGCCTGTTCGAACCCGTCGAGGGTCAGGCTTCGAACCTCTGATCAATAGGGCCGTGTGGGGCGGCGCCTGGGCGGCCCCGTCTTTTGCGTTTGCGGCCGTCAAGGGGTCTGGGTGAGCCAGCCCCCGAGGCGCTGGTCAGTAACACAGCGTGGCATGGGTGCCTGTGGTGCCTGCTTTGTTTCAAGCGGGCCCCGGGCGACCTTCTCACGCCTGTGCCCCTTTGGAGGATTGGTATTGTGTCGAGCCAGGGGCTCGCGCCGCTCGAGGGTGCTACGTGGCATGGGTGCTCGCGATGCCCACTTTGTTTCAAGCGGGCCTCGAGGCGACCTTCTCACGCCTGTACCCTTTAGAGGGCCGACATTGTCTAGAGCCAGGGGCTCGCGCCGCTCGAGGGTGCTACGTGGTATGGGTGCTCGCGATGCCCGCTTTGATTCAAGCGGGCCTCGAGGCGACCTTCTCACGCCTGTACCCTTCAGAGGGCTGACATTGTCTAGAGCCAGGGGCTCGTGCCGCTCGAGGGTCCTACGTGGCATGGGTGCTCGCGATGCCCGCTTTGTTTCAAGCGGGCCTCGAGGCGACCTTCTCACGCCTGTACCCTTCCGAGGGCAGAATTTATCCCGAGCCAGGAGTTCGTGCCGCTCGAGGGTTCTCCTTGCTATGCAAGGGACCGGGCCATTAAATGCTCCACAGTAGAGGCTGCGGTTTCGCATAGCGGGCGCGCCTTTTTAGGCGTCGAGGCCGCGCGCGCACGCGTAGTGGGCGGCGTGGGCAGGCGGACGTGACCGCCCGCCCACGGCCCCTCGCTAGTCTTCACCGTGATGATGGCCCGTTCGCGGTGATGTGGCCGCTGCGGTCGTGGTGGGGTCCGCTCGCCAGCGAGAAGAGAAGATTCCCTGCAGTTAATGCGCGCGGGACATCCGCTCCGGAGAGCTCGCCCAGGGCTTATAAATCTGAGGGGAAGGGGAGGCGGCGGTTTTTTACCTCAGTGCTCCGCCATTTTAGCCCCCTGTGCTTTCGTCTTCGCTTCGCTTTCGCTACCGCGCGGCTTCGTCATTAGAGCTCCTCTTCCTCTCCCTGTCCACCGCTCTCGCATTCCTTTGTTCCCTTCTCATGTCGCAGCTTCCGCCCCTCACGATCCTTGACCCGTACGCCTGGGAGCGGTCGACGGTGACCCCGCTGGCCCTTGGCGAGCTGGTCGCCGCCGCCTGTTGGCGGCAAACGAGGATGGCCGCCCAGCAGAGTGGATAGTGCCGCCGGCGGGGGACCGCGCGCCCAACCCGCCGGAGGGCTACGTGGTGAGCTTCACCCGCTTCCATGAGCGAGGCTTCAACGCGCCGGCGAGCCGCTTCATGCGAGCGTTGTGCCACTACTACGGCGTGGAGTTGCACAACTTCGCGCCCAACGCGATCTCGCAGGCGGCCACGTTCGTGGGTGTCTGCGAGGGGTATCTGGGGATCCCAGTTAACTGGGAGCTCTGGGTACACCTCTTCCGCGTGGAGCTCTTCACGCAGCCCACGATGGAGCCGAGGACCCGCCGCGCGGTGCGTGCGGTGAGATGTCACTCGCCCGCGGGGGCGGTTCAAGGATGACTACATCCCCGCACCATGACGACGAACAACGCCGGCTGGGAGCGGGGATGGTTCTACCTGCGCAACGCCGAGCCCGGCCTCCCCCCCTACACCGGTCGGGTGTTCAAGGAGAAGCCCAGCTCCTGGGGCTACGGGGTGTCCACGCCCCAGCCCTGAGGAGGCTGACGGAGCAAGGGCTGACCGCGGCAGGCGTCCTCGCCTTCCTCCATCACCGGCAGGTCGTGCCCCTGATGGAGAGGCCGCTCTGCATCTACGAGATGACAGAGGAGGCGGACCCCACCGCGCTGGCGAGGTCACGGATGCTCCCGACCCCCCTCGGGCGGCCGTATGCGCTCACCCGGGCGCGGAACGCCGTCGACACCCGGATGCCGGCGCGCCCAGCCGAACCCCCGTGGGACCTCGAGATGCTCCCCACCGGCCCGCCGGTGAGTGTGATTCTTGATTCCATTTTAGTTCTTGGTGTTGCCTCCCGCCCCCCCGACGCGCCATTGACGTTCTCGCATGCGGTCGGTGAACTTCACCGCCTCGAAGTCCGTTCCGCCCACCCCCCCGACTCCCGCGCGCTCGGTCGGGCGGCGCGGCGGCGGGAGTAGGAGCGGGCGGCGCGCGCAGAGGGAGCGTGCGAGGCGGCACCGCGAGCGCCGCGAGCGATGGAGCGCGGAGTACCGGTGGCGCGAGGAGCGGGGGCTCTCCTCCCCGGGGACCGAGGGAGTACTCGTCCTCGGAGGAGGACGAACGAGAAGAAGAGGCCGAGGGGCGGGGCCCCTCGATAGGTGGGGGAGCCGCGCCCCCGTCGCCGGAGCCGGCTTCGGCGGCAAGGGCGGCATCGCCTGGGGCGGGCGCACCGGCGCCCGCCGCCGGGGGGCCGAAAACCAAGGGGGCGGTGCGCGCCGCGGAGGCGTCGGCGCGTGCCGCGAGGGCGCGCGCGGCAAGCGTTCCGCGCGCGCGCGCGGCGAGCATGCCTTCGCGCGGGGGCGGGGGCCCGCGCCCCGCGGCGGCGGCGTCGGGGCGGCGGCGGCGGCGGCGCGCCGGCCTCGTCTGCTGAAGCTTCGAGGAAAAGGAAGCGCGCCTTTTCCTCTTCGAGGTAAGGGGCTCGTTCTTCAGCTCGGTTTGGTTCTTTGACGATCAGGCCTTCCAACTTTCTGTTTGTGCTTGCGCAGGGTGGTGCCAACTGTGCCTCCCCTCGCACCGGCCAAGGTGCTGAGGGCGGACGCATCCATCCCCACCCGGCGGCGCTCGTCGAGGGCGTCGCGAGCGGGGGCAAGTACGGCGGCGGCGGGCGAGGGCTCGCAATGCGCGGGCGAGGCCCCGCGGCCTCGGCCGGCCGATCGGCCCGCCGCGCGCGCGGCCGGCGGTCGTCGAAGAGTGGCGGGCGCCGGTTGTGGCGGAGGGCGCGGCCCGCGGCGGCGGGCGCGGTGGCGACGCCGCCCGGCGGTGGCTACCACGGCGGAGGCGCGGTCCGCGGCGCCGGCCGCGGCGGAGGCGGCGGGGTGCGGCTGCGGTGGCGTCCGTGGTCGCGGAGGAGGAGGGCGGACGAGGGCGCCCGTGGTCGCGGAGGCGCAGCCGGAGGGTGACGGCCACGGCGCCGCGTCGGCGCCCGTGGCCATGGAGGCGCGAGCGGAGGCGCCGGCGGGAGGTGGCGCGAGGGCCGGCACCGCCGGCGGCTCCCGGCGGTGGTGGTGGAGGTCCTGGATGACGATTCCCCACCGCCCGGGTGGGATCAATGGGTCAGCTTCCCCACACTCTCCCCGGAGTCCCAAGATGAGTCTCTTGTGAGGCGGCGTGAGGGCCACATGGTGGTGGGGGCCGAGGGCATGGCGCCGAGGCCTCATCTTCTCGTGCCGGGCACTCCTCCCAGGTGGAGGGGGTCCCTGACGACCCGCCTGCGTTCGCCGACGCCCTGGCGGAGTAGGAGCTGTGGGGAGAGCTCCGCAGTCACGGCGCCACGCTCAACCGTGCGCTGAACGAGGCGCTGAGGGTCCACGGCGGCCCCGCGTGGCATGTCTTCCAGGTAGGGCATCGCTGCTCGTTTTCCCCTTCTTCTCGTTTCCCGCGCGTTGTCTCTGTGTCAAGATGCTTACGGGTCTTGACTTGTGGGCGACAGGAGCTCGAGCGCCGTGCCCGCGACAAGTATGGCGCCTTCGATCGGGTGAACGCCGAGCTTCACCAGGTCCGGGAGCGATGCGGCGCCTTCGACGCGCTCGCCGACGCCCTCCGGACCCCGGACGGCTGGTTGGCGTACCGAGCCACGGTCTTGCGCGATGAACTCCCCGAGAGCACGAGGCAAGACCCGGCGCGTCGCTCCAGCCTTGAGCGGATCTGCACAGCCCTCATCGACCGTGATGAGGCGCTGTGGCAGGCACGCTCGGACCTGGAGAAGATGCGGACGCTGGCGACCAACTGGGAGGCGGAGGTGGGCCGGCGCCCCGGCGAGAACCGGGAGCTCCGTTCGTCGCTCGAGGGGGCGCGGGCGCGGCCGGCGCCGGGGGGCCGAGGAGCGCGCACGCGCGCTGGAGCGGAGAGGGCCAAGGAGGCCGACGACTTGAAGGCCGCCCTCGACGCCAAGGTCGAGGCGCTCGCCGTCGGCCGAGGGAGCGGCTTCGCGGAGGAGCACACCGCCCGCCAAGGGGCCGAGGGGTGGCTCCAGCAGGAGCAAGCTGCCCTCGCCGACGCCCGGTCAGCTCTGGAGCAGGAGCGCGTCGCTCGCGAGGCGGCGCAGAAGTTGCTGGCGAAGCGAGACGCCAAGCTCTCTGAGGTCGAGGACGAGCTGGTGGTGCTCGGCATCAACAGCGTGAGCCAGGAGCTGGCCATCCAGGAACAGGGCAAGACCATCAAGGGCCTAGAGTTGGCGGTCGAGGCCGAGCGTCGTGCCCTCGAGGTGGAGAGGAAGCAAGTCGAAGGTAAGCCGCTGTTCGACTCCTACTTTGTTGGTTTTCTGTTAGGAGGTTCGCATTCCTTCTTCTGATTTTTTCCTTGTCTTGGTGACTCCAGACTTGCGCACCGCCTTGGGGCACGCGGCCGAGCGGGCCGAGGCGCTGCAAGCCTCCTACAACTCCTCTGAGCAGGAGCTGCAGGAGTTGCGCAACGCGGCCCTCGAGACATGCCAGGTCGTGGAGGAGGGTGAAGCGCAGGCCGGAAGCTCGCTGGCCAGCCGCCTGCGCGCTCTTGGCGGCCACGTCACCGAACGGATGCGCCGGGCGTTGCGTCTTGGCGTCCAGAAGGCCCTCGGAGTGGTACGATCCCACTACGAGGTTAACTTCGAGGCGCTGGCGGAGGGCTACGTCGTTCCCGAGGGCGTCGAGGACGAGGTGGCGATGGAGCGCGTGGACGCGCTTGCCGCTGATGCCGCCGGGTCGCTCACTGAAGCGTTCGAGGAGTTCCTCTTCCCGGACGCTGTTGACATCGCCGCTCCTCCTGCCTGAAGTCAGCTGGGCGCTTGGCCCGTTTTTATTTGTGTATCAGTATTCTGGCCGCGCGGCCTTTGTAAATAAACAAGTTATCTTGATCGTAAACATTTGCTGATACGAAATGAAGTCTTTTGTTTATTTGCGCTTTTTGTTTCTCCTTCTTCCTGAGTAGATTCTAGTTAGGGAAGTTCGATTTTCGCGGGGGGCCTGCTGGGTTGGAGGCGAGAGAGAAGGGCTGTATCCTCGTGGCGTAGGCGATCTCCGACTCGCGCGCTCCTTCCTCTAGGCCGCCTGCGCCCTGTTCGAACCGTTGCTCGGGGTTGAAGTAGAAAACAAACTTAGCGCGTGTGAATTGCTTTATTTTTGCGCGAAAATGGGACCATTTTGGGGGGGGGTGCCCCCCGCAGTAGCCCCCGAGGGTAACTTGGGTTTCAGGGGAAAGCCGAGTTGCCCTTTTCATTTGACTTGAGGTGTTTACATAGTTGTCACCAACTGGGGCGTTGGTCATATGATTTTTACAACAAAAAATGCTTGGAAATCCTAGCTAGGGGTAGAAGCGACGTAGCTGTTGGATGTTCCAAGCGTTGGTGAGCTCCTCACCGTCCTCGTTGGCCAGCTTGTACGTGCCGGGCTTGAGTACCTTCACCACGACGTAGGGTCCCTCCCATGGGGGCGATAGCTTGTGGCGCCCTCGGTTGTCTTGGCGTAGCCTTAGGACCAAATCCCCTTCGCTGAAGTCCCGTCGACGTATCTTGCGTGCTTGGTAGCGCCTTAGGGACTGTTGATACCTTGCGGAATGCATCAAGGCCACGAGGCGCGCCTCGTCCAGCTGATCTAGCGAGTCCTCTCGGGCTCGCTGGTTGGCATCTTCGTCATAGCCTCGAACCCTGGGCGATCCGTATTCTAAGTCCGTGGGGAGGACGACCTCTGCGCCATGGACTAGGAAAAACGGGGTGAACCCAGTGGCTCTGCTCGGGGTGGTCCTTAGGCTCCACACAACCGCTGGTAACACTTGGAGCCATTTTCGCCCAGATTTGTTTAGCTAGACAAAAATTCTAGGCTTAAGGCCCTGTAGGATCATGCCGTTGGCACGCTCTACTTGGCCGCTGGTCTGTGGGTGTGCCACAGCTGCCCAATCCACACGGATGTGGAACTTGTCGCAGAACTCCAAGAATTTCCTGCCCGTGAACTGGGACCCGTTGTCGGTGATGATGAAGTTTGGCACTTCAAAGCGGTAGACGATGTCGGTGAAGAATGTTACCGCCTGCTCCGCCCTGAGGTTTGTGATGGGGCGCACCTCCACCCACTTGGAGAACTTGTCGATCGCGACCAACAAGTGGGTGAAGTCCCCGGGCGCCTTCCACAGGGGCCCGACGATGTCCAGCCCCCATACGGCAAATGGCCACGTTACGGGGATGGTCTGCAGGGCATGGGCGGGTAGGTTAGATTTGCGGGTGTAGAACTGGCACCCTTCGCAAGTGTGTACGATCTCGCTGGCGTCCGCAACCGCGGTGGGCCAGTAAAAGCCCTGGCGAAACGCGTTGCCGACGAGGGTGCGGGGCGCGGCGTGGTGGCCACAGATTCCGGCGTGGATGTCCCGTAGGAGCTCGCGCCCCTCTGGGATGGGCACGCACCGCTGTAGGATGCCGGAGGCGGCGCGCTTGTACAGCTTGCCGTCAACAAGGGCAAAGGACTTGGCCATCTTGGCGATGCGCCTGGCCGCGGCCCGGTCCGCGGGGAGTTCCCCTCGAGCCATCCAGGCGATGTATTTGTCGCGCCAGTCTGCTTTGACAATAGCCGGCTCGATGTACATCATGTCAGCCTCGTGGGAGCCATAACCCTCGAGGAGGGAGAGCACGTATGCCTCGTTCGAGGGGTCCTCGTCCATGGGTTCCGCACCCGCTGGATTCGAGGGAGCCCCCGAGGGTTCGTCGTGACTCGAGGGGTGGGGCTCGAAGACGACCGAGGGCTGAGCGATGTCGCGCGCGAAAACGTTCAGGGGGACGGTGATCCGCCCGGACGCAATCTTGGCCAGCTCGTCCACCTACTCGTTGTACCGTCGGGGCACATGGTTGAGCACGATGCCGTAGAACTTGTCCTCGAGGGCTCGCACGGCTTTGCAGTAGGCCTCCATCTTGTCGTCATGGCAGCTCGCGTTCTTCATGACTTGATCGATTACGAGTTGCGAGTCCCCCTGCACGTCGGGGCGCTTGACGCCTAACTCAATGGCGATTTTGAGGCCGCAGAGGAGGGCCTCGTATTCAGCCATATTGTTAGACACGGGGAAGTGGAGGCGCACCACGTACCGCATGTGTTCCCCGAGAGGTGACACGAAAAGCAGGCCCGCGCCCGCCCCTGTTTTCATCACCGAGCCGTCGAAGAACAGAGTCCAGCACTCCGCTTGGATCTGCGGCGGCAGCAGCTGCGTATCCGTCCATGAGGCGACGAAATCTGCAAAGATTTGGGATTTGACGGCCTTGCGCGGGGCGTAGGCAAGCGTCTCGCCCATCAGCTCCACGAACCACTTGGCGATCCTGCCCGCAGCGTCGGGGTTGCGGATGATCTCCCCCAGTGGGAAGGAGGAGACCACCGTGATGGGGTGGGCCTCGAAGTAGTGGCGGAGCTTGCGCCGCGCAAGGACCACCGCGTACAGCAACTTCTGGACCTGGGGGTAGCGTGTCTTGGTGTCTGACAGGACCTCGCTGATGTAATAGACCGGCCGCTGTACAGGCAAGGCGTGCCCTTCCTCCGTGCGCTCCACGACGATCACGGCGTTGACCACCTGGGTGGTTGCGGCCACGTAGAGCTGCAGGGGTTCGCCATCTTGCGGCGGTGTGAGGATCGGGGCGTGCGTTAGAGACGCCTTTAGCTTGTCGAGCGCGTCCTGGGCCTCGGTGGTCCAGGAGAAGCGCTCGTGCTTCTTGAGGAGGCGATAGAGGGGCAGGCCCTTCTCGCCGAGCCGCGAGATGAAGCGGCTCAAGGCGGCAAGGCACCCCAAGCACCTTCTCGCACCCCCTTTGAGGTCCCGGATCGGACCCATTCGTTCGAGGGCCGCAACCTTTTCGGGGTTGGCCTCGATTCCCCGTTGGGAGACAATGTATCCCAGGAGCATGCCTCGCGGCACTCCAAAGACACACTTTTCGGGGTTTAACTTGACCCCATTGGCCCGTAGGCAGCCGAACGCGACGCCAAGGTCACCAACCAGGTCGTCTGCCTTCCTGGTCTTTACGACGATGTCGTCCATGTGCGCCTCGACCGTCCGCCCGATGTGATCCCCGAAAACGTGCTGCATGCAGCGCTGGTATGTCGCACCCGCGTTTCGGAGGCCAAACGGCATCGTGACGTAGCAGAACGTCCCGAACGGCGTGATGAACGAAGTCGCGAGCTGGTCGGACTCCTTCATCTTTATTTGGTGATACCCGGAGTAAGCATCAAGGAAGCAAAGCAATTCACACCCAGCCGTTGAATCAACGATTTGATCAATACATGACAAAGGAAAAGGAACTTTAGGACATGCTTTATTAAGACTAGTGTAGTCAATACACATCCGCCACTTCCCGTTCTTTTTCTTTACAAGCACAGGGTTGGCTAACCACGTCGGGTGGAACACCTCCTTGATGAACCCGGCCTCGAGGAGCTTCCGCAGCTCCGCTCCGATTGCCCGTCGCCGCTCCTCGTCGAAGCGGCGCAGCCGTTGCTGCACGGCACGGGCGTGAGGCAGGATGTCAAGGGAGTGCTCGGCGACCTCCCTCGGGATGCCTGGCATATCCGAGGGGCTCCACGCGAAGATGTCGGCGTTGGTGCGGAGGAAGTCGACGAGCACCACTTCCTATTTGGGATCGAGGGTGGAGCTGACCCTCAGTGCCTTGCCCTCGGGGGCAGAAGGGTCGAGGGGGACCTCCTTGGTCTGCTCCACAGCCTCGAAGGTGCCGGCGTGCTTGGCGGCGGAGTCGAGGTCTTCGTTGACCATCTTCTCTAAAGTGGTCACCAGCGCTTCATCCAGCGCCAGTGCCTCTGCGTGCTCCACGCACTCGACGTCGCAGTCGAATGCGTGCTCGATGGACGAACCCACGGTGATGACGCCGTTTGGTCCTGGCATCTTCATCTTCAGGTAGGTATAGTTGGGGACCGCCATGAATTTGGCGTAACAAGGTCGCCCAAGTATAGCGTGGTAGGCTCCTTTGAACCCCACCACCTCGAAGGTGAGGATCTCCTTGCGGAAATTCTTCGCGGTGCCAAACCAAACTGGTAGGTCGATCTGCCCGAGGGGCTGGACCTGCTTGCCGGGCGCGATGCCGTGGAACGACTTCGTGCTGGGCCGCAGCTGATCCAACCCGATCCCCATCAAGCGCAACGTATGCGCGTAGAGGATGTTGAGGCTGCTGCCTCCGTCCATCAGGACCTTCGAGAACCGCGCATTCCCGATGATGGGGTCGACCACCAGCGGGTACTGGCCCGGGTTGGGGACGCGGTTCGGGTGGTCCTCCCGGCTGAAGGTAATGGCGTCCTCCGACCAATTGAGGAAGGATGGAGGCGCCCTCTCCGCGGCGAGGACCTCGTGCGGGTCCTTCTTGCGCTGGCGGGTCGACATGTCGACAGTTGGCCCCCCAAAAATGAGGAACACGTTTTCCACGGCGGGGAAGCCGCCTGCGTCGCCATCGCCTCCATCTTTCTTGGCCTCTGCCTCCTTCGCGGCGGCGCGGCCATAGAACTTCTTGAGCATATCGCACTGCTCAAGGGTGTGGTTCACTGGGGTCTTGTGGTAAGGACATGGCTTTTTCAACATGTCATCAAACACCCCCGGGCCTCGAGGGGCCGGTCGAGGGCCCCGTCGAGGCGGGTCAACAGCAAGGGCCTCGGCATTACCGCCGTCGCGCCCCTGCTCTCGTGCCTCGCGGCGCGGCTTCTTTCCCTTCTTGCCCCGCTTGTCGTTGCGGTGGGGCTCCTTGGACTTGCTGCCCTCTGCGGGCGCGTCCTCCGAGCGCTTGCCCTTCTTGCCGTCAAAGATCGCCCCCACGGCCTCTTCTCCAGAGGCGAAGCTGGTGGCGATGTCGAACAGCTCGTTGGAGTCCGCGGGCGGGCTGCGTCCTAGCTCCCGCACGAGGTCCCGACATGTGGTGCCCTCGAGGAAGGCGTGCACGATCTCGGATCGCGCCACGGCTGGGGAGCTCCGTGCAACGCTTGGAGAAGCACCGTATGAAGTCCCGCAGCGACTCGCCGGCTTCGTGTGCAGGAGCGCAGGTCCCATGAATTTCCGGGGCGCACGTACGTGCCCTGGAAGTTGCCCACGAACGTGCGGACCAAATCATCCCAATTGTGGATTTGGCTGGCGGGCAAGTGCTCGAGCCATGTCCGGGCCGCGTCGCCGAGGTGCAGGGGCAAGTTGCGGATGATGACCTCGTCGCTGGTGGCCCCGCCCAGCTGGCAAGACAAGTGGTAGTCGTTGAGCCATACGCGGGGGTCCATCTCCTCGTTGTACTTGACGATGGTCGAGGGTTGGCGGAAGCGTTGGGGGAACGCCGCTGCGCGGATCTCCCTGCTGAACACACGGGTCCCTGGGGGCTCCAGCGTCGGGGAGCGGTCCTCGCCGCTGTCGTAGCGTCCACCCCGTCGAGGGTGGTAGCCCACTGCTGCTCGCGCGTCCGCCCTGCTCGTGCACCTGGTGTTGATGACGTTGCGGGCGTCGCCATCCGGGCGCCCGCGTGCGTCAAGGAGCCGCTCCTTGGCCGGCGTGCGCCCGGGTCGGCGGGTCGCCCCGCCGCCCCTCCTGCGTGGACCGAGGGTTCGCCCCCCGGTGCGGCTCTGTCGTCCCGCGCTTCTCCCTGTTGGCGGATGCGTGATGCCGAGCTCTCGGCCTGCTGGATGGCCGCTTGCTCGATGAGAGTTTGCACCTCGCAGTGCAGATCTCGCGCCTCAGGGGTCGAGGGTGCCGGCATGGCCCACAGCAGCGTCGCGGAGGCAATGAGCTTTTGGCTCGTCCGTGGGGGTGCGTCCGTGTTGTCGACGTTGGGGTCGGTGTTGATGCGGTCGCGGACCTGTTTGCCCAGCTCCCGCGCGCGTTCGCCGCGCGCGGAGGCTTCCCCCGCCATTGAGGCACGGAGCGGCGCCGCACCGTCCGCATTCCTCCGCCGGCTTGGCCTCGAGTTCGCGGGCTTGGGCCGGCCGCGCGTCGGCGTCGGCCCCGGCAGAGCGCCGGGCCCCGCGGCCGGGGGCGCGTGGCGATCCCCCGGGGCGGCGTGACCTCCCCGTCCCCAGCACCCACCGCACCGGCGGCATTGGCTGGGTCGTTGGTGATGACAGCGTAGCACTCCCGCGCGGGATCGTAACTCCCGGTGCTGGAGTCATCGGAGCAGCCGAACCAGTAATCCGTAGCGTCGAGGAAACGCCGGAACATGACTGGGTCCGGCACGCCGAGAAGTCCCACTCCACGTACCCGTGGCGGTTGGCGGGCGGCAACGCGTCGAGGGAACCCGGGGACGACTCATCACCCGCCGAGGCGCCGGATCCCCCGGCGACGAAGACGTGACGGCCAGGCGGAACCCTGCGCATCGTGGTGTTGACGTTGGTGTTGTAGGCCGACGTGGCGCCACTCAGCCCAATGGGGATGCGCGGTCCGGAGACCGTGCACTGCCCCGCTGTGATGGTGGTCATCGTGACGGCGGGCGCGCCACGCTGAGAGGCGGCGCGCTCGGCCGCCGCCGCTCGGACCGCGCACGGCGCGAACGCCGCCCGAGCGGCGGCGGCGTCATGGCGTCGACGGGCCCGCGGCATCCGTGTCCGCGGGCGTCCGCGCCGTGGTGGTGCGTGCGGGCGGGGGCCGGAGCGGACCCGGCCTGGCGCCGCGCGCGGAGCTCCTCACGGTTGGTGAGGCGCATGAGGTAGCCGTTCCCCGTGGCCTGAAAGTTCAGGCCCCCGAACCGGATTTCGAACCCGGCGGGGAGGGGGTCCGAGCTGCCCATGCAGTAGCGTGTACCACGGTACTCAGTGCGGATCACCATGGAGGGAGTTGGTGGAATGACCTTAGGCGCTCAGATTGCCCCACAGTGGGCGCCACTGTCGGTGCGGAATATGGTCCCGACCCTAACCAGTAGAAAGCGCCGAGGTCTATCCCTCAATGGTCGATGCTAAGCAATAAGAGACACGGGATTTATCCTGGTTCCGGCCGAGGGGGCCGTACGTCCGGCGTGCTGGTGTGCTCAAGGCACTATATTGCTCGGAAGACCGGGGGTGCTCGTAGTGGGGCTGCTACAAGCAAGGCGGGAGAGGAAGCCTGGCTTCCAAGTCCCTGGCGTAGTGACTAAAGATGTTGTGGGAGGATTGGAGAGCAAGTGCGTGGTGCAGCTCGTCTCCTGTTATGTTGTGTCTGTCTCTCTCTTTGTCCCCTGCGGCAGGGGGGTTCGCCCTCCTTTTATAGATCAAGGAGGGGTCGAATCACATGCGCGCTGCGCTATCTAGCTACGTGAAGAAGCACGACGTGCTATGCTGTAGAGTGGGCGGCCGTCCGGACGATCCTTGCAGCGATCTGGCCATCATGGCCTATCTTGTACCCGAACAGTGGCGGTTCGAGGGTAGAAGGGCGGCGGACGGTGGTGATGTCTTCTGATAGGCTCGAGGGAGCTGCTGACGTTGGCCTGTACGGAGTACAGGAGTAGGTAAAACGGCGTCCCTTCCCAACACGTTCCACGGTGCTGGAGCCGCTGCTACAGCGCCCGGCGTGCGCCTGCACGCGAGGGGGCGGCAGCCATATCGTAACAGTAGCAGGGATGGCGCTCCACCGGCCTAGCGCCTCCTCCTAACCCTGCGGGATCACAAGAAAGCAAATCGAGGGTGCAGCCGGCCCCCTTCGAGGGCTCGGCGCGTCAGCCGTACTGGAGCAGGTGCACGGCGTCACGGGACTGGCACCGGTCCCCGCGCACGTCCCTCCCCACAGTGATGGGGATGGGCTCCCTCATGGGGAGTTGGTGCGGCGGCACCGGGCGCGAGCCCCGGCGCATGATGGCGCCGTCCCGCCGGTGTCAGGGCGTTAAATGCCCGCGTACGGGGGCCGGCGCACGCGTGCGGGGCGCCCTCGAGCGAGGCGGACCCCGGTCGAGGGCGGGGCGGACCCTCGAGCGAGGCGGAGCCTCGCTCGAGGGGGAGCGGGCCCTCGAGCGAGGCGGAGCCCGCTCGAGGGAAGCGCACCCCCTCGAACGGGGCGGAGCCCGCCCGAAGGGCGCGCGCATCCTCGAGCGAGGCGGAGCCTGCTCGAGGGGATCTTCAAGAGGGCCGCCTTGGTGGGCCGTCGGGGTCCCTGCGGCATGGGCCGTATCCTGCATGGTTAGGCGAAGTGTGTTTGGCTTTGTTGCGGGTGTTAAGTGAGGGTTTCCCCGTTGTTAAAGGGGACCCCTAGGGCTGTCCCCGACACTTCATCTTTGAGAGAGAACGGAAAAAGATTCCACTTGAACCAAGCGGCCGGAACTCCTTTTTGTTGCACCGTGTTGCATAACATCGTGAATTCCTTAATGTGTCTATATGGGTTGTCATCCTCCAATCCTCTAAATGGTTTTGTCACCACTAACTTGATGATTCCAGGCTTCACTTCATAGTGGGTTGTAGCAAACGTCAAATCTGATATTTGCATCTCAATGTCTTCCATTGACGACATTGCTAGCTTCCTTAGCGACATCTCTTTGTCTTCCAATGGTGAGGTGAACAAATCCATCTACGCACAAGAAAAGTAGAAAGAAAAACAAAAAAGATTTTTTTCTTTTTTTTAGAAAATAAGGGTTAGGTGTTAGCAATCAACAAAATTAATACTAGATTAAACGTAGCAAATTAGCTTGCTCCCCGGCAACGGCGCCAGAAAAAGGAGCTTGTTGACGGATAAAACTCGTATCCACCTACGATCCGCAAGCGTACGGACCTACACCACCACGGGATTCCCAAGGTTCTTGTCAATCCGCGGAGCAAGGGGATTACTAGCGCTTAATCAAGTACTAATCTAGTTGACTAAGGAAACCTTTAAAGAGAGTATTAATCTAAAAGTAAAGACAATCTAACCTAAGTTAATCTAAGTTAAGTTGATCAAACAAATCTAGGTTTAAACTAGATGGTAAAGGGGTGAACACAAGAGAGTGAGTAAGAAAGATAAGCATTCCCTCCCTAGGATCTAATAACATGGTATGCATCTACTACACGAAAGCGGTAAACCAATCTACCGAGGGTTGTGACCACGGTTTCGCCCATTCCCTCCTCTCGTACTGTCACTACGCGAAGGTATTCGTGACTAGACCTATGATGGACACGGTATGTTGATGGAATCTATGGGAGTAGCGGATATCATACACCCGAAAACCACGGTGGCCTACCTTAATCATCAAAGCATCATCATCATGAAAACAATAGATTGAAACCACGAATCAAGTAGCGATCACATAGCATGTATCCATCTAATCCTAGGGATGAACGGAGACATTACCCCATCATCTTATAAAGATTGAAGCACATAGGGGTGATGGAGACTCTGGAGAACGCCGTGGATGAAGATGGCGGCGATGGAGCTTGGGAACACCCCTAGGCCAGCGGCTTGGAGTCCTCCTCTTGCTTCCTTCTCTCCGCCGGCGTTGATCCTTGCGACGAGCTCATTTAAATCTCCCTCATCTTGCGGCGGCCGTTTTCTGATGAATAGCGTCGGTAGGATGATTTGTTAAATGTGGCGGTCGACGGCGGCAGAGGCAATAAATACACGAACACCTAGGGCAAAGGGGGCACCGTACCGACCCCGGAGTGGGCTGGGCCGGTCGGCCCAGGCCGGCCGGCCCAGGCCCACTTCGGCCCGGTTCGGCCCCGGTTTCTTCCCCGGTTGCTTCTCGCGTGATCCCTTATTCGTGTGCACTTGCATGTGGGCCTTTGATGTTGTTTCCTTCACGGTTAAGGCTTGAATCCTTGCTATGCAAGCTTCGCAGTTTTTTGGTTGAGTCCCTAAAGACTTGCACGTTGACGCTTCAGTCCTCGGGTCATTTGGAGTCATGTTCATCGCGTGTCTTGACTCTTATCGGGCTTCATGATCTTCTTCCAAAGTGCATGGTGAACTTATCCCGAAAGTCTCCTCTTTAGCGTTGATTTCCTGCGTAAACAACAAACTCCAAAATCGACATGCAAGTGTGAACTTGTTACATCATTAGTATGCCTAGTGGCGGGTTAGTTGCAAATCATAATCGAAACCAATGTATAACAAGTACTCTAGGTTGATGGAAATTCACCGTCAACACCTGCCAACGCACCCGCAGATTAAACCAGCAACGACAAGAACGCCCGATGTGAGCGCAACAGGAAGTGGAACGAACGGCGTAGACGTCTCCGTGAGAGCCTGCCCATACGGAACCTCACGGAAGAACTTGACCAAGTCGAAAACCGGGTGCACACTACTCTTGAACAGTGCCTCATGTCTATCACCACGATAGCACGTCAGGCTCAGGGGATGCGCGCGGGAGAAGTCATCGCCAAGCTCGCGGAGGACGCCTACTTCATGAGAGTCGACAACAGAGTCACTCAAGTGCCTCCCCTCAGAACTCGTGAAGCCGACCATGAAGCCATAAGTCGCAGTTCAGTTGACAACGGACGCAACCGTACTCGAGGAGAACTACCACAGAACCCCAACTGCACTAGGGCATCAGTTGGTGGACCTTCTTAAGGAGGCAACAGTGCCGGCGGCGCTGACGGTAGTCGCGCCGTGGTGGTTCATGGTGATGCTGGCGAGGGAGGTAGCGGCGGTGGGAGGTCCTCACACTGGGCTTGCAGGAGAGCCGGTGGCAGAGGCGATCGCGGAGGCTGAGGCCACGCAGACAGCCACCTCACTGGTGTCTCACGCGGTGGCTACGATGCCCGCCGCAAAATCGAAGAAATTCGATGCAACAAGTCCTCCACGGCAGGCGAAAATGACGGCTTCCCCGCCTTCTCTGCTCGGCTTCGCAATCTGCTTCTCCCGGAGAAATTCAAACCTTTGGGGATCACCAAGTACGATGTGAAGCAAGACCCAGTCCAATGGCTCAGATGTTATGCCCTCTCCATCGAAAATGCTGGTGGCAACAACGACACGAAGTGCCTCTACTTCCCTTTCTGTTTGGACCAAGCTCCAGTTACATGGCTCGAGTCACTCGAGAAGTACTCGATCGACAAGTGGGACCAGCTCAAGGAGCCGTTCACCAGCAACTTCGCGGGCACCATGGGGCGCTCAGGTACTCGCATGGACCTAGCTATGTGAAGCAAGAACAGGGCGAGACCTTACGCAAGTACAGGTGGCACTTCTTCTACAAGCGCGCCACCGTAGTCGACGTCACCGACAAGGAGGTCATCGACCTCTTCCAAGATGGTCTCTACCATCGCCGCACCTTCGAAGACTTCGGTCGACGTGGCCCGAGTTCTATAACCAAGCTCAAGGACATGATCACTTCATGGGCCGACGAAGAAGATAAGGCCAACGCTAAGTACGATGCTATTCGCGGCAAGAGCAAGAAAAACGCGGGCAGTAGCAACAACAACTACAGGGATCAAGGGGGTCGCAACAACAACAACTACTCGGGTCCTAATCGCAAGCGCAAGCCAGATAACGTAGTCACGGCTATACAGCGCCCTGCGAAAGACAACTCGAAGAAGACCTCCGGCGGCTTCAAGGACTTGCTGAAAGAGAAGTTCTTGTGGCACCTGGAGGGCAACCACACCACCGAGCAGTGCTACCAACTGCGGCGAGCACTCGAAGACTCTCTAGACCCACAGCCTCCTCACGACAAGAAGGGCAAGAAAAAAGCTGACGAAGGCAACGACAACTTCCAAGAACCCGACAAGAGAACGTTCTCTTCAGCGGATTACCCACCAGACGATCTCAGAAGGCCACCAGGCGGGAAATCTTGAACATTGAACCAGCAGTTCGGACCCCTCTCAGGTGGTCGGAAGTACCCATCACCTTCTCTCGCGCGGATCAATGGACAAGCTTCTCTAAACCAGGGCGGTTTCCACTCGTCCTGAAGCTGGTAGTCGCGGGCTCCAAACTCAACAAGGTACTCATCGACGGTGGGAGTGAGCCCAATGTCCTTTTCACCAAGTCCTTGAAGAAGATGAAGCTCAACATCACTCACATGCTCACCAAGAGCACATCGCCTTTTTACGGCATGGTCCCCGGGAATGCGTGTAACACCCTAAAATTCCATCACCAAATTAATGTAAGCAACATGGTATTTAGATTTTATTTTCTAAGGATTAATTAAATTATCAAATAAATTTGGCCTTTAAAATATTTAAATATCATTTTAATAATTTAGAAGCAATAAGTGCTTGTGCATCATGATTTGAATGCACGAGTTTTGGCTGTGGTGTGGTTTTAAAAGTCTTAAAATATTTGTGAAAAAGTCCTTAAAAATAATTGTGAAAACTTGTTTAAAGGTTTGAATTTAAAATATGTTTAAAAAGTTGTTAAAAATGGTTTGTGAAAAGCCTTTAAAATAGCTGGAGAAATTTGTGTTAAAAATTTGAATTTGAAAAGATGTAAAAGATTTGATTTAAAAAGATTTGAAATGGATTTGAAAAAGAAAAAAAAAACAAAAAAACAAAACCTATCTAACCTCTACCCGCGGCCCACCTCCCCTCCCTCATTTCTTTTCCAGCCGCGGCCCAATTCCTCGCCCGGCCCATGTATCCCGCAGGCCCGCCAGCGCTCGCCACCTCTCCCTCTCTCTCGCGGTCACCGACAGGTGGGGCCCACCTGTCGGCACCTTCTTCCTCCTCCAGTCCCCACCTCTCCTCTGTTTCATAACAGGGAGCGCCGCCGCCAGCCATTGGCCGCCTCTCCCGCGTCTCCCTACGCCTTCAAGCCTCCATCAAGGCGCATTGAAGCACCAGCTTCACTCCCCCCATCAATTTTTCCCATTTCCTCTCCATTCAAGTTCCCCCCCCCTCTTGAATGCTTTGAAGCCGCCGGCCCCCATGGCCATTGATGGCCATCACCCCGGCCGTGGCCCTATCCTCCTCCTTGCTCTATAAAAGCACACCCAGGTTGCCCCTTCATCCTCACCCGTGCCTCCCTTCCTCTCCTCCCTCTCCACAGAGCCGCCGTCGCCGCCATTTATGGCCGCCGCCGGCGAGCACCCGCCACCGCCTCGGCCGCCCCTTCCTCTCCCTCCTACGCCCTATAAAGGATGCGCCAGGACCTCCTCTCTATCCCGCGCCCCTCCCCTTCTCTCCTCGCTCACCACAGCACCGCCGCCGCGGAGCACCGCCACCACCGTCGCCCCTCGCCGCCGATCTCCTTCGCCGGTGCCTCTCCCTCCTTTCCAAACTCCCTGAGCAAGTTCCCCTTCCCCTCCTCTTCCTTCTGGTGTTTTTGCCATGCGAATTGGTGGCGGGAGGCCATCCTTGGCTTCTCCGGCGAGCCTCGCCGGCGTGCGCCGCCGGGCGCCGCCGCGGCCGGCCGCTCCCCCCCGCCGGCCTCGCCCGCAAGCACCGGGGGCCGTCCGATCACGGCGGACGGTCTAGATCAAAAGGGGGCGTACCCCTTGGATCGGTCCACCGTGGACCGGTGGACCGGGTCCACGGCCGGGTCCACGGGCGCGGTTCATCGGCCGGCGTCGGCGCTTGCGTCGGCCCGCGTCGGCGCTCGCGTCGGCACGCCCGACCGCAACCCGCCACGTGGCGCCACCGCAGCGTCTCCGCCGGCCGCCCTGGTAATTTTGCAAAAAGAACCCCGAGTTTCCGGAAATTACAAATATACCCTTCCACCAATGAGAACTCTTACAATTCAGTCCTGATTCTTATGTCTAGGCCCCTGATCTCCTTGGTTTCTCTATCCTTAAAGCCCACCCGTGATCTTTTACATGTTAGACCTCCTAGTTTCACATATAATTATGTTTAGGTCCCTGAAATCTTGCAGAAAACCCCCTAAACTTACAGATATTCACAAATTAGTCCCTGAATCTTGTTTTAGCCATATCTTTTCCGTCCTAGCTCCGTTTTAAGCGTTCTTGGTGTCCATGCGACCGTCTTTTAAAGCCCGACAGTTCTAGAATCTTGTTTTGGGCGTATCTTTTGCGTTGTAGCTCCGATTCCACCGTTTCAAGTTGCGATAGGCTCATATCAACTAAAACTACGTGATAGGACCAATGATGTACATGTTCTCTGTTTTATATTTTATTTAAATATTAAATATGATTAAACCCTATTTCACATGCTTTTCTAATTAAAATCTAATTAGAAGTTTAACACGTGTTTTCATAAGAAAGTTAATATGATTAATATTAAATGAACATTTCTTTTAATTAAAAGTTAATTAGATGTATACCTCGGTTTTTATAATCAAACTTAATTTGATTAATGATTATGCAATTTGCTTTCTACTAAAATGTAACATAGGCTATATCCCGAGTTTTCTTAATTAAATGTTAATTTGATTAAAGTGAATATAAATGTGTTTTTAAATTATAATTTGATTAGAATAACACGAAATATAAAGACAAACGCCTAGATACTTTTAAATGCTTCTTTTAAAATTAAATGTTTAATTTGCTTAAATCATACTTGAATATTTATAAGTAAAATTGGAATAGGCTTACATCGTCTTTTAAATATAAATATAACTTGCTTAATTATAAATAGGGTATTTCTCTGAAATAACCTATACACATGATTTTACTTAATTAAAAGATATCAAACGCATAGCTAGCTCTTGTTTGTGATCATCCAAATCTCCCGATAGTTCTGAGTGTTCCTTGTGTTCGCTTTCCTAGACCCAAACTCTTGTTTCATGCTTGGTGTATTGTTTTGTTTATTGTATGTATTCTTGTGTGCTCGTAGACATCGTGCCAGTTTCAAGCGAGCAACCACTTGAAGTAGATCAAGAGCAAGTGTTTGAAGAAGAAGAACCTTAGTGTTTAAGCAAGGAAGGCAAGTGGTCTTCTCCCCCTGCATGATTCTATTTTATCCTATGTAATTGCATGACAACTAAGTTTACATTTTTTATGTTATTGCATTAAATTGATGGGAACACCCTTTTTAAGGACTTACCTAGACTTTTACCCACAATCCTTGGATCAACCCTGTTTAATGAATGTTTTTGGGTAGAATATGCTAGTTGCTCAACTTGGGTTGGATAAAAATGGTTTTCGAAGATAAATGCTTATATGTTTCATGACGATGATGCTTTTGGTAATACAAGATCATGTGATTTAATCGGAACATGGAGAACCACCCAAGAAAACATGCGCAACCACAGTGTTACATGGCTCTGACCTTAGCCAATTAATTAGGTGTGCGATTGATCTGATGGCCCTTTTCCGAAAGGAGGCAGAGGGGGATCGGGTTGCAGGGGTATAGCCCGGTCCTTTTGGGGTAGCAGCCTTTGCTAAGGTGCTGACCACTAGGGAGGGTTATGGTCCGCCCGATCTGTAACTATGCGGGTCGTTAGTCTTTCGTATACCTTTGTAAAGGCTTCGTAGCGTCCCTATGCAATCACACCTCGGAAGTGTGGTATGATGCCTGATCGGCATCGCATGGTTGGGTTCAAAGTTCTTCGAAACTTTTACGCGAGCCGTGGGTAAAGTGTGCAAACCTCTGCGAGTGTAAAGCCGATCGATCGGCCGTGCTCACGGTCATGAGCGGCTTGGACCCTCACATGATTAATGAACTTGAAGATGAGAATAAATCGTGGTTTGGTGAAGCTCGATGAGCTTTGGGCTGTTTTGCTTAAAAGTTTCTTAAGTGGGTTGGTATATACTTACATCTAGTAACTAGGTGTTCTTTAATTAAAAGTTTGACCAACATTAAAATGCTAACCGCTGCAAAACCATAGCCTATCCTTGATAGCCTTGCATCTTCCCCCACTTGTTGAGTACCAACCATAAGTGTACTCAGCCTTGCTTACCGCTGTTCAGAAGAGACCAATGGTGAAGAGTTCTACTGCGACCTTGAGGAGTTCTGAGGCATGCGTCTCCCCCAGTCAAGTGCCTGTGGAAGCGGAAGACGAAGACTCGTCGTGTAGTTATCGTTTTCCGATGTTAAAGACCTTCGTGTCTTCCGAATGAGTGTAGTAAGTTGTTAAACCCCTTGTTACGTTTTACTGTCTATGATATTACACTCATTTCTTCTATCATATGTGTGGAACTAGATCCTGGCACACATATGAGATGCATCTGGTTTCCCTTCGGAAATCGGCTGTGACAGAGTGGTATCGGAAGCGTGTTGACTGTAGGAACGCATCCTTAGCTAGAAATTGTCGAAAATTAAGGATTCATGTTCTAGAAAGCCATGTCATCCTTCAAAATTATCTTATTTACGCATAAAAATCTAATTTATCCTTTGTTCTTTGATAAAACCCATCATTTGTTTTTGATCTATACTGAGTTCAGTTCTTGTTCTGTCAGCTGGATCTACCACCAGTGTTTCCTAGTATAAGTTCTTAGATGGCCTACCCTCTTATCAACTTCGATAGAATCGTTCTGTGAGGACGTGCCATGTAAATGCCTCGATTGTTTGAACTCATGTTTGATTTGGAGTTTTGATTGTGTGAGTTGTATTGTGGAGTGATGGCCACAAATGCAACAAGAAATAAATGGTTAGGTTAATAGAGATAGTTTGGGTTCAAATCTGGGTTATCCTTATCTACCATACAAGTTGGTTGAAGGATGTTTGAAGATCAAAGTCTAGAAGCACCAACATCAACAACAAGAAATCTACAAGTGAATACAGACATCAACGTATGAAAGAAGTTAAAGAAAAAGATGGTCAATTTCTTTCACCCCTGTTATTCTCCTCTCTACCACAGTGTGATTACAATCACAACAAGAAAAGATGGATATGATATCAATAATTTTACCCTGCTCTTCAATTTGTTTCCAATCCCTTCTGAGCTTACCTTTATCACACAACAAGATGGCGAGTTCTAATGGAAATCACAAAGATAAAGACAACAAAGGAAACATCGACATTCCATCTACAACCTCAGCAATTGAACGCAAGATGCTAGAGTATATGGCAACACAAACTCAGACTCTGCAAGCAATGACTCAAACCATGGTTAACATCCATCAGTATATTATAGAGCAAGCATCAAATCCTAAGAACCCCAATCTTGTTTTGGGTGATAACCTTCAGATTCCATCTGTCCCACTGTCATTAGACAAAGAAGATCTATCAGTCATGCAAGCTCAAGTCTTACAAGGACAAAGGCAGACCAACACATCATCTCCTCATAACACAGAGATAACCAAAACTGGAGTTTCTGCCGGACCAGTAAAGAAGCAAGTTGCAGAAGCATGGAATCATCAAAATAATAAGAGAAGTCATGGAGCACCAGAGTTGCGGACGAATGAACAATATGAACATATGAAGACTACAGGAACATGTCAATGTTGTGAACATTATGGTCGTTCATGTCTCCAAAAAGAAGCCAGCCTAATGACAGATGAGGCTAGACAATGTTACCATTTGGATATCAATAAGAAGATGAAGTTATGTACCCAAAATCCAGTCCTAGAAAAGTTGCTCAAGCTATAGATAGTAATCAGATTATCAACCTTGAGGATTGGAGTATAACTTTCAATGAATTTCAGCCTGACGGAATCAAACAACTCAAGAAGCATGCAAGTGAAGAAAGCCAAGACAAAGGTATTAAGAGACTATGTTTCAAATGTGGTGAAGAAGGCCACTATGTTAATAATTGTCCAACAAAGTGTAAGAGGATTTTGCCTAATCACGATGGATTATATTGCCTCAAGCATGGAGAAAATGGATATCTTGCTAGTTGGTGTGCAAAAGAGGATGGTAATCAACCCCAGGATAGAAGTCTCAACGCCCTTACTTCTAGTCCAACATGCAATCGCTAGGATACTAAAGCAAGAAAAGCATGTTTCTATTGTAACATAGAGGGACATTTCATAAGTCAGTGCCCCAAGAAGCTTTTGGATCAAAAGAAGAAAAAAAAAGATTTGAAGAGTGATTCCAAATAGTCAAAAATGGAGTTAATCCAGCTCTATTCAAATCACTTTATCAAGACGACAAGGAAATTCTACCAAGGCAAGTCAATGAAGTTGAGGAAGGGAATGGACAGTCACAAGCAGAGTTAGGTTGAGTATTCCAGTGATGTTTATAGAGTGAGTTGCGAAGAATAAAGAATTATGTTTATGGAGCTTGTGTAAGACGAATTATATGGAAGCAAGATAAGCAGTGTTGGATGCTAAACACCCGAACTCTTGTTTCATGCTAGCCTTTGTGAATCTCGGGATGAGAATCTGTCTTAAATTGGAAGTTCAAATTGCTTCATCTTTTTGAGTACATATCTTCCTGCATTAGTTCACTATTCCTATCTGAGACACTTTTCTCTAACAATCAGATGATAAGCACCAGGTCAGGAGAAGGTCAAGACATCCTACTTGTTGTCTGTGCTCATATTACTAATCAGCAGAATCAAGCACCACCCCCACCCCTCAACCCAGCAATGGATCCAGTACGCAACAGTTCCTTGCCGCTCAGATGCAGCTAATCCAAAACCTGACTACCACTATTCAAAACATTCAAGCTCAGCAAAATCAGTCACCACCAGCAGCACCACCAGCACCGGTGGACAAGCATAAGGAATTCATGAGTCACCGTCCTCCCACATACTCCTACTCAACCGATACATTGGATGTTGATGATTGGTTAAAGACTGTCACCAAGAAGTTGGAGATGACACAGTGCACTGATCGAGAGATGGTCTTGTATACAACAGGCTGTTTGTAAGGATTAACAGCTGAATGGTGGAATGCGTACACTGTCGCACATGTTGTACCTAGCACCATCACCTGGCAGGAGTTCAGGGATAGTTTTCGTGTGCACCACATTCCCTCTGGTGTGATGAAGCTTAAGCAAAGAGAGTTCCTCGCTCTAAAGTAAAGCAATATGTCGGTCAACGAGTATCTGGATAAGTTTACTCAGTTGTCTCGCCATGAATCAGATGAAGTTAATACTGACCCAAAGAGGCAAGAACGCTTCCTGGATGGTCTGATAGGGCCACTCAATCATCAGCTACAGAGTCACAGCCTCCCGGACTTCGCTACATTACTGAACAAAGCTATAGGTCTAGAGAATAAACTTGTGGAACTTGGTGAACATAAGCGCAAGTTCCAAACACATGGACAATCTAGCAACACACGCCCCCGCTTCAACTCATCACATGGTTCTCAGTTTAGTTCTGGTAAATCAAGTGGAAATTATTTGCAAACTTTTCAGTTGCAGCGTTCAACCCAGCAGTCCTAACATTCTAGCCAACAAACACCACATATTCCGAATCATCATCGAGATCGCTTAGGTGCACTAATGAGAAACAACTCTCAGTTCACTCTAATGGTTGTTTCAGTTGTGGAGAATTGGAACGGTATGCTAGCATCTTCCCAAATCGTAACATCTAGACTCCCCAAAAAGACAATGGTCAAAGGTTCGGACAACCAACATCTCAGATACACCATGGAAGTGCAAATTCTCAGATCAACAAGGGTCAACGGAATTACGTGCGTGGCAGAGTGAACCACGTGACAGCTGAACAAGTTCAAGACGCTCCTGCTTTTGTGTTAGATACGTTTCCTGTCAACCCTGTGCCTACAACAATTTTATTTGATTCCGGAGCATCACATTCATTCAGTACTGAACAATTTGTGTCAAAGCAGGATATACCTATGAGTTCTATGAAGACACATTTGTTGGTTAGTTCCCCGAATGTTGAAATGAAATTTGCATATGTATGCTCAGAAGTCAATCTTAAGATCAAGGGAATAGATTTTCAAGCTGATCTAGTAGTTCTTACATCTAGTGGACTAGATGTAATACTTGGAATGGATTGGTTAGGCGAATGTGACGGAATAATTCTGTGTGCCAATAAGTCAGTACTCTTAACCAGCCTGCAAGGAGATAGAATTGAGGTTGTTGCTACTTCCCTACCTAAAGAAAAAGGCAAAGTGAATCAAGATTAAGGAAAGTAGGTGAAGGAGCTATGCCTGATGGAAGAACTCAGTGTACAAGATGGACTCAGAATAATATCCTTAGTTCTTTTCAATCTCTCCGAATCTCGGGACGAGATTCTTTATAAGGGGGTAGATTTGTAACACCCTAAAATTCCATCACCAAATTAATGTAAGCAACATGGTATTTAGATTTTATTTTCTAAGGATTAATTAAATTATCAAATAAATTTGGCCTTTAGAATATTTAAATATCATTTTAATAATTTAGAAGCAATAAGTGCTTGTGCATCATGATTTGAATGCATGAGTTTTGGTTGTGGTGTGATTTTAAAAGTCTTAAAATATTTGTGAAAAAGTCCTTAAAAATAATTGTGAAAACTTGTTTAAAGGTTTGAATTTAAAATATGTTTAAAAAGTTGTTAAAAATGGTTTGTGAAAAGCCTTTAAAATAGCTGGAGAAATCTGTGTTAAAAATTTGAATTTGAAAAGATGTAAAAGATTTGATTTAAAAAGATTTGAAATGGATTTGAAAAAGAAAAAAACAAAAAAACAAAACCTATCTAACCTCTACCCGCGGCCCACCTCCCCTCCCTCATTTCTTTTCCAGCCGCGGCCCAATTCCTCGCCCGGCCCATGTATCCCGCAGGCCCGCCAGCGCTCGCCACCTCTCCCTCTCTCTCGCGGTCACCGACGGTGGGGCCCCGGCGTCGGCACCTTCTTCCTCCTCCAGCCCCCACCTCTCCTCTGTTTCATAACAGGGAGCGCCGCCGCCAGCCATTGGCCGCCTCTCCCGCGTCTCCCTCCGCCTTCAAGCCTCCATCAAGGCGCATTGAAGCACCAGCTTCACTCCCCCCATCAATTTTCCCCATTTCCTCTCCATTCAAGTCCCCCCCCTCTTGAATGCTTTGAAGCCGCCGGCCCCCATGGCCATTGATGGCCATCACCCCGGCCGTGGCCCTATCCTCCTCCTTGCTCTATAAAAGCACACCCAGGTTGCCCCTTCATCCTCACCCGTGCCTCCCTTCCTCTCCTCCCTCTCCACAGAGCCGCCGTCGCCGCCATTTATGGCCGCCGCCGGTGAGCACCCGCCACCGCCTCGGCCGCCCCTTCCTCTCCCTCCTACGCCCTATAAAGGATGCGCCAGCACCTCCTCTCTATCCCGCGCCCCTCCCCTTCTCTCCTCGCTCACCACAGCACCGCCTCCGCGGAGCACCGCCATCACCGTCGCCCCTCGCCGCCGATCTCCTTCGCCGGTGCCTCTCCCTCCTTTCCAAACTCCTGAGCAAGTTCCCCTTCCCCTCCTCTTCCTTCTGGTGTTTTTGCCATGCGAATTGGTGGCGGGAGGCCATCCTTGGCTTCTCCGGCGAGCCTCGCCGCGCGCGCGCGAGGGCGCGCCGCGGGCCGGCCGCTCCCCCCCCGCCGGCCTCGCCCGCAAGCACCAGGGCCGTCCGATCACGGCGGACGGTCTAGATCAAAAGGGGGCGTACCCCTTGGATCGGTCCACCGTGGACCGGTGGACCGGGTCCACAGCCAGGTCCACGGGCGCTGTTCATCGCTGGCGTCAGCGCTTGCGTCAGCTCTGCGTCAGCGCTCGCGTCAGCACAGCCGACCGCAACCCGCCACGTGGCGCCACCGCAGCGTCTCCGCCGGCCGCCCTGGTAATTTTGCAAAAAGAACCCCGAGTTTCCGGAAATTACAAATATACCCTTCCACCAATGAGAACTCTTACAATTCAGTCTTGATTCTTATGTCTAGGCCCCTGATCTCCTTGGTTTCTCTATTCTACAAGCCCACCCGTGATCTTTTACAGGTTAGACCTCCTAGTTTCACATATAATTATGTTTAGGTCCCTGAAATCTTGCAGAAAAACCCCTAAACTTCCAGATATTCACAAATTAGTCCCTGAATCTTGTTTTAGCCATATCTTTTCCGTCCTAGCTCCGTTTTAAGCGTTCTTGGTGTCCATGCGACCGTCTTTTAAAGCCCGACAGTTCTAGAATCTTGTTTTGGGCGTATCTTTTGCGTTGTAGCTCCGATTCCACCGTTTCAAGTTGCGATAGGCTCATATCAACTAAAACTACGTGATAGGACCAATGATGTACATGTTCTCTGTTTTATATTTTATTTAAATATTAAATATGATTAAACCCTATTTCACATGCTTTTCTAATTAAAATCTATTTAGAAGTTTAACACGTGTTTTCATAAGAAAGTTAATATGATTAATATTAAATGAACATTTCTTTTAATTAAAAGTTAATTAGATGTATACCTCGGTTTTTATAATCAAACTTAATTTGATTAATGATTATGCAATTTGCTTTCTACTAAAATGTAACATAGGCTATATCCCGAGTTTTCTTAATTAAATGTTAATTTGATTAAAGTGAATATAAATGTGTTTTTAAATTATAATTTGATTAGAATAACACGAAATATAAAGACAAACGCCTAGATACTTTTAAATGCTTCTTTTAAAATTAAATGTTTAATTTGCTTAAATCATACTTGAATATTTATAAGTAAAATTGGAATAGGCTTACATCGTCTTTTAAATATAAATATAACTTGCTTAATTATAAATAGGGTATTTCTCTGAAATAACCTATACACATGATTTTACTTAATTAAAAGATATCAAACGCATAGCTAGCTCTTGTTTGTGATCATCCAAATCTCCCGATAGTTCCGAGTGTTCCTTGTGTTCGCTTTCCTAGACCCAAACCCTGTTTTCCCTTTAAGCTTTTCATGCTTGGTGTATTGTTTTGTTTATTGTATGTATTCTTGTGTGCTCGTAGACATCGTGCCAGTTTCAAGCGAGCAACCAGTTGAAGTAGATCAAGAGCAAGTGTTTGAAGAAGAAGAACCTTAGTGTTTAAGCAAGGAAGGCAAGTGGTCTTCTCCCCCTGCATGATTCTATTTTATCCTATGTAATTGCATGACAACTAAGTTTACATTTTTTATGTTATTGCATTAAATTGATGGGAACACCCTTTTTAAGGACTTACCTAGACTTTTACCCACAATCCTTGGATCAACCCTGTTTAATGAATGTTTTTGGGTAGAATATGCTAGTTGCTCAACTTGGGTTGGATAAAAATGGTTTTCGAAGATAAATGCTTATATGTTTCATGACGATGATGCTTTTGGTAATACAAGATCATGTGATTTAATCGGAACATGGAGAACCACCCAAGAAAACATGCGCAACGACAGTGTTACATGGCTCGACCTTAGCCAATTAATTAGGTGTGCGATTGATCCGATGGCCCTTTTCCGAAAGGAGCGAGAGGGGGATCCGGGTTGCGGGGGTATAGCCCGGTCCTTTTGGGGTAGCGCCTTTGCTAAGGTGCGACCACTAGGGAGGGTTATGGTCCGCCCGATCCGTAACTATGCGGGTCGTTAGTCTTTCGTATACCTTTGTAAAGGCTTCGTAGCGTCCCTATGCAATCACACCTCGGAAGTGTGGTATGATGCACGATCGGCATCGCATGGTTGGGTTCAAAGTTCTTTGGAACTTTTACGCGAGTTGTGGGTAAAGGGTGCAAACCTCTGCGAGTGTAAAGGCGATCGATCGGCCGTTCTCACGGTCATGAGCGGCTTGGACCCTCACATGATTAATGAACTTGAAGATGAGAATAAATCGTGGTTTGGTGAAGCTCGATGAGCTTTGGGCTGTTTTGCTTAAAAGTTTCTTAAGTGGGTTGGTATATACTTACATCTAGTAACTAGGTGTTCTTTAATTAAAAGTTTGACCAACATTAAAATGCTAACCGCTGCAAAACCATAGCCTATCCTTGATAGCCTTGCATCTTCCCCCACTTGTTGAGTACCAACCATAAGTGTACTCGGCCTTGCTTACCGCTGTTGTTCGAAGAGACCAATGGTGAAGAGTTCTCTTGCGACCTTGAGGAGTTCGAGGCATGCGTCTCCCCCGATCAAGTGCCTGTGGAAGCGGAAGACGAAGACTCGTCGTGTAGTTATCGTTTTCCGATGTTAAAGACCTTCGTGTCTTCCGAATGAGTGTAGTAAGTTGTTAAACCCCTTGTTACGTTTTACTGTCTATGATATTACACTCATTTCTTCTATCATATGTGTGGAACTAGATCCTGGCACACATATGAGATGCATCTGGTTTCCCTTCGGAAATCGGCTGTGACAATGCGGCTATCCCACTGGGCTCAGTGGTCCTGCCAGTTATCTTTGGGGAAACCAGGGAGAACTACCGCACCGAGTACATCAAGTTCGAAGTCGCGGACTTCGATACTTCCTACCATGCCATCCTCGGCAGACCAGCTATCGCCAAGTTCATGGCGGTACATCACTGCACGTACTTGGTACTCAAAATGCCAAGTCCGGCCAGCGTACTCTCGCTACAAGGGGACTTGAACATATCCTTCGACTGCGACACTGAAGCTGTGGAACTCGCAACCACTAATCAAGTACCCAACACCATGATGGAGATCTATGCTGCATCGAAGAAGCTTGCCCCAAGTGAACTCGACATCCCAGAGAAGTCGGACACAGCCAACAAGCCTCAGCCATCCGATTAAGTGCAAGTCAAGGCGATTGACCTGGGGACAGGCGATAGCAGCAAGACTACCATGATCGGGGTGGGCCTTGGCCCGAAATAGGAAGTCGCGCTCGTCAGCCTCCTTCGGGCTAACCAAGATATCTTCGCTTGGAAACCAGCGGACATGCCAGGGGTGCCCAGGAACCTGATCGAGCACTCACTCAACGTCGATCCTAAAGCTACCCCGAAACGACAACATCTCCGCCGTTTCGCCGATGACCGATGGGATGCCATCAAGAAGGAACTCTCCAAACTACTTGCAGTTGGCTTCATCAGAGAAGTCTTCCATCTTGAGTGGCTCGCCAACCCCGTCCTCGTCCGCAAGAAGAACACGAACGAGTGGAGGATGTGCGTCGACTACACCGACCTCAACAAGCACTACCCCAAGGACCCCTTCGGGTTGCCACAGATAGATCAAGTCATCGACTCCACGGCAGGCTGCGACCTACTCTGCTTCCTTGACTGCTACTCTGGGTACCACCGGATCGCTATCAAGGAAGAAGACCAGGAGAAGACCGCGTTCATCACCGTGTTTGGCGCCTACTGCTACACGACAATGTCATTTGGGTTGAAGAACATCGACGCTACCTACCAGCGAGCTATCCAGGCCTGTTTCAAGAGACAGCTCAACAAGTACGTCGAAGCCTACGTGGATGACATGGTCGTCAAAAACAAAAACTCCGACACGCTCATCACCGATCTTGAAGAGACTTTCGCGTCCCTGCGAGAGTACCGCTGGAAGCTCAACTCGAACAAGTGCGTCTTCGGCGTACCTTCGGGAAAACTACTCGGCTTCATCATCAGCCATCGTGGCATCGAAGCCAACCCCGAGAAGATCTCCGCCATCACCAAGATGAAAGCTCCCACCTGGATCAAAGATGTGCAGAAGCTCACCGGGTGCATGGTGGCCTTGAAAAGATTCATCTCGAAGCTTGGAGAACGGGGACTACCTTTCTTCAAACTACTCAAGCATCAAGAGAAGTTCGTGTGGACTCCAGAGGCGGATCAAGCTCTGGCTTAGCTCAAGGACTTCCTGTCCAAACCACCAGTCCTCACGGCTCCTCGCGAAAAGGAGCAGCTACTGCTCTACCTTGCTGCGACTACTGACGTGGTCAGTACTGACATCGTTGTCGAGCGGCAGGAAGATGTCCACGCCTACCCAGTCCGGCGACCAGTCTACTTCGTCAGCGAGGTCCTGTCGGAATCTAAAGCACGCTACCAACCAATACAGAAACTACTATATGTAGTGCTCATCACCTCGCGGAAGCTACGACACTACTTCCAGGAGTACTCGATCTTCGTCGTCATTGACTACCCGCTCGGTGACATCCTGTGGAACCAAGATGCTACTGGAAGAATCTCTAAGTGGGCAGTCGATCTCGGTGCCCTCAACATTGACTTCAAGCCACGAACATCCATCAAGTCGCAAGCAGTAGTCGACTTCATGGCAGAATGGCGGGAGAATCAGCTACCAACTCCAATCGAGCGACCAAAGCATTGGGTGATGTACTTCGACGGTTCACTCAAGCTCGAAGGCGCGGGTGCAGGGGTACTCCTGATTTCTCCAACGGGCGAACAACTCAAGTACGTCCTGCAGATCTTCTGGAAGGTCTCAAACAACGAAGATTAGTATGAAGCCCTGCTACATGGGCTCCGCCTCGCAGCTTTTCTGGGCATCAAGCGACTACTAGTCTACGGCGACTCTGCAGTGGTCATCAACCAAGTCAACAAGTCTTGGGACTGCAACAAGTAGAACATGGACGCCTACTGTGTAGAAGTCCTCAAGCTCGAGAACAAATTCTACGGTCTCGAGTTCCATCACGTCGTCCGCGACAACAACGTTGTAGCGGACGTCCTGTCGAAGCTTGGTTCTACTCGTGCTCAAGTACCAGCGGGTGTCTTCGTCCACAAGCTTCACGCGCCATCCATCCCGGAGCGGGCGCCCACGACCACTGACCCATCACCTCTGCCAGCTGGCCAGGAGGTCATGATGATAGACGTGGACTGGCGACAACCCTTCATCGACTACATCCGTGAGCAGAAGGTTCCCACGGACAAAAACTTGGCCGAGCAGCTCATTCGCCGGGCCAAGTCCCACTAGTACAAATGCTATCATCTATGACCATTACCTAGTGACGATTTCCTTTTTGGTCATAGAAGTTCTCTTTGCGGTGACGAAAAAAATATTTGGTCACAGAAGACTATTCTTTCTATGACGATATACAAATTTGGTCATAGTAGTTAATTCAACAGTGACGAATTATTGAATTTGGTCACAGTTGACGCCTGAGGGGTCAGACGAATCTGCTGCATGCGGCCGAGCCCCGATGGGCTTGGCGGGCGGGCCGAGCGGGCCGAGCGGGTCGCTGCATAATTTTTTTCGAATTTATTTTTCAATGCGAAAACAATTCCAGTAAACACCAGAAAATGTTTTTAGAGCACGAAAAATACTCGAAAAATCACAAACATTCCAGGAAAATTCCTAGAGATAGATTAAGACATGAACAATCCAAATAAAACATTTGGAGCTCATGAAAAAGATTTTAGAGCCTTCTAATAAATAGAAATAGCTCAAGGAAAATGAGAATAAGTTCCAGAAAAAATCGGAAAATTCTCAGGAAAATTAGGACAGCTCCTAAACGCATTTTTAAACCTTTTGCACTCAAGAACCACTAGATGCATCGACATGAATGCAACACACATAACTTTTATTCAATTTAGAAAATCAAACAATGGATTTTTCCTATACTATATTCCCTGTAAAGAAAAATAAATGTTGGAAATTTTTTTAAAATTATGAGAAAATCGTTATTTAATTATTCTTTCTATTCACATCCTGAAATTGGAAATTTCAGGGTGTGACAATAGCTCATGAGCATTTTCACAATTAAAAACTCTATTCAAAACGCCTACATATAGTGAGGACAAAATGTTACTCTTAGCAATCACATCAAATTGTTTTTCCTTCTTAGTACCATTTCTCATGCCCTTGTGTCTTAGGAAACAAATACATGTGGAGGTCGCTGCATAATTATAGAGTTTTCAATGTATAATTCACCATATTTTGTCTCACACAACACGAAATAATTTATAAAAATTAAAATAATTGTCCAAAAAATGAAATTTCTTGTAAGGGACCGTATTTTTGCTACAAATGATTACCAAAAAAATCTCAAGTCATTTCAAAAAAGTTGAGTGCTATGTAGTCCAAATATAACAAGTTACTCACATAGTTCGTTAAACTATATGAGTGGCTTGTTATATTTGAACTACATAATATCACCACTTCCTCAAATGGAAATTTGACCTACACAAAGTTTGTTAATCTCGACAAGTTATGAAACTTTTGTGTTCAAAAGATTTTCATCCGAGTTCAATTCGTGTTTCGTTTGACTGAGTTTTGACCGAGTCAAACTTGGATTTTAAAATTTGAATTGCTCATGTTTTGTTGCATGAATAAATGATTGAATCCAACACCATAACTTGGTAAATCATGATTTTAAAAAATTTTGGGAAGAAGAATCACCTCATTTCGAGTTAGTATGAGGGAGAACGACTAGTTACAAGTTTTAATCTGAGGAAAAAAAAGAAAAATTGATCAGTTCATTCCAATTCATCACGTGTTCATGAAGAAGGACCGATTTCTCTTTTTTTCCTCGGATTAAAAATTGTAACTAGTCTATCTCCCTCATACGAACTCCAAATCGGTTGATTGTTTTTCCTAATTTTTTCTAAAATCGAGATGTTTTACTCAGTGCCATTTGTTTGTATCTTAATTACTATTTCTTGATTGTTTTTCATACAACATATCTTTTCCAACTAAAAAGAGAATATAAAAAACATGTTTTTCATAATAATTGCTAATATAACTTAATATTGTCTAATGTTATGGTCAACACAAGGTTGCATCCAAATTTGAGGTGCCCATGAGTAAGAAAGTATTTGAGTGTGTACAAACATTGAAGTTTAAGTTGAGTTGTATGCAACAATGTGATGATCTAGCTAGTTTATGAACAATGTATACTCCAATTTTCACAAAATCTTATGAAACTTTTTTGTCAAGCTTGTACATTGATAAAATGATTCTATGCCAATTTACATAATTTTTTGATAAGTTTTATTTATTATTATCATTATTTTATAACAAGGTGACTAGTAGAAGTTTGAAATTTCCTACAAGCCAATTGAATTTTTCGTCAATCTCCTAGATGTGGCATAGAATGGACCATAGGCGCCTAAATATAATTTTGTTGAATTTTTTAAACTTATCAAATGCACATATAGGTCAATTTTGAATTACTTTCGGTAAACACGTAGAAATTCATTTAAATGATAGAAAATAGCAAATCCACTCGAAAAATCTTGAAACTCCTAGATGAAAACTTGTATCAAAACTGTTATATATAAAAAATATATTTGTACATATAACATAATTATTTTTTAGTGTTACTTCACAATGGTGCAATAAAAAGGAAAAAAGAAAAGGAAAAACAATAAACAGAGAAGCCCATGTCGGCCCAAATAGCCCAACGATTTGCAGCCATCGATCGTCGATCCAATGGTTCTCATCGTGTTTCCTTGGTATATAACGCAGCATCCAACCCTAACCCTAACCCCATCCCCCTCCTCCCGCAGTCCCTCCTCTCCTCTCTCTCTCCCCTAGCCCCCCTGCTCTCCTCCCGCCTCACCCATCCCCCTCCCTAGATCCGCCGCCCCTGCTCGCTTGCGCACCCCGGCGGTCGCGGCCTCAACCTCCCGCCGCTCCCTCCTCCTCCTTCCCTCCCTCCCCACCATTTCGAAATCGATTTTTGGCTCACCTCCTCCTCCTGGCTCCTCAATTCCATTTCTGAGCTACATAACCGCCTCGATCCGTTCGTTCCCCATCCCCCCTCTTCCTCCGGAACCCCAAACCCTAGGGCACCCCCGCAGCACCGCCGCCTCCGCCCGTCGCCGCTGCCGACGACGACGGTGGCCGACAAGGAGAACGCGACCCCATCGGGGAGCTCCCGGCGGCCGTGGCCAACCCCGGCGTCGCCCGTGCGGCACCGCCGCCGCCGCCGCGCCCGTCAAGCCGGCCGAGGGGCGGCGTCAGCGGGAAGCCCGCCGCGCGGGAGGCCGCCCGGACGGCGGTGCGGGTCCTCCTCCCCGCCCCGCGCCGACCCCGACCGCGACTCCTCCGCCTCCACCTCCCCTCCCCGCCCCGCCGCCGCCGCCGCGGGACCCGGACTCCTCCGCCTCTTCCTCCCCGCCGCGCGCCGCGCCGCCGGCGACGCCCGCTGACCCGCATCTCTCCGATGGCTGAAAAGGTACCCATCGCTCGCGATCCTGATCTGTCATGTCAAGGTTCCGGTTGCTGGATGGATTGGCGTGGCTGCTTTGGGAGATTTGGCTTATTGTTAGGTTCGATGGGGGCTAGGGTTTGGCGGTCTTCAGTGCGGAGAAAACGAACCGTGATCTGATAATATGTGTTGGCTGAGAAATTGCATTTTAAACTTCCACAAACTATTAATATGGGTTAGTTAGATCTCAGCCTCAGGGTGGTTCGATCTCAGACCACATTAACCAGCCGCTGAAGCGCTGACACCGTGACAGCTGCAGCCCCGTGAGGAGGAGGTGGCCGAGGAGAAGGTGGACTACCTGAACCTCCCGTGCCCCATCCCCTTCGAGGATAAACTCGATCCAAATTTTTATCTGGGCCAGATTAGTCCAGTCCCACTTAACGGCGTGGATAACTCGGCCCAAGTTCATGCCACACAACAACACGTCCACGCCCGTGTCCGTGTGTCACGCACAGCGCGGCGGGCGCAATTATTTCTCTCTTCATCTTAAAGCCGACCACTACCAGCACGCAAATTCCGTGTACCAACTCCTCAAGAATGAATTAACTACGGACGGGTTAGTACTACTGTAGTATCTTCAATCCTGTGCACTGATGTGACATCTCCTAGTCCTACTATTGCAAAGTCACGCACCACCTGAGGAAACAACCAGATACCCCAGTTTATCAGCAGGGTATATATATTGTTTGTTCTTGAAATTTTTTTAAATTGTCAGTTAAAAACTAATTACACTTTTCCTGCATCTCCAGCGCGAGGCCTTCAGTAAGTCCCCGGCTCCGTCTGCTTTCCACTGCCCTCGTTTGATCTGTGCTTTTCGATAGCCACCGCAGCTGGATGGCGAGTATCGATGTGATCTTTGTTGAATGTGTGTTGCAGTGGTGCACTTCTGAATGATTTGGTAGACCTTGTTAGCTGTTTTGGAAGCAAATCACTTTTAATCGTGGATTTGGTGGTACGGGGACGAATTTGGACGTGCATTTATGTTGTTCTGGCATTTTGATTGCTTGGTTCTGATGTGTGTGATTGGTTCCGATTTTACCCTCGCTGTTAGCTTCTGTTTAGCAGGATACAACCTGTTAACAAGAATAAGCAGGTACCAGATGTAGGTAGAAATGGGAGCAGATAAGCAGGAACCAAGTATGTTTACATTGTTTTTGCTGGCTCAGTGCACTACAATCTACTTGAGATTAATTTTCTTTTTAGGAGTTCACACATAGAAGGCCGCTGCTGCTAAGGATTGCCATGTACTAGTGGACTTAATATGTCAATTTCTGGCGGTACTTAAATTGTTAGATTCAGCTCACAGCCTTGCTGGTTGGATCATCCCTTTGAATTTCTTCCTAGCACAAAGCACACTGTTGAGCATGTCTAGTTTGGCTTCATGTTCTTGATAGGGTCTCGTTCCCGTTTTAATGAGTTTCCTTGTAGATGATGCTCATGGGGAGAGTCTCGCATGAAGGGAGGGAGAACATTCGTGTAAAATATGACATATCGGAGAACCTTGCTGTAAAGATAAATGCTCAGGTAATTTATTTCAAATTGCCAGTAAAACTGATGATCATATGGGGTCAATTTTACTTGATACCATCTTGAAGTTCTTTTGTTGACCGATTTTGTGCTCTTGCAGTTGACAACTGAGCCCCATTACTCCCAGAGCATGTTTAATTTTGATTATAAGGTCAGTCTCTCTTTGTACAGACAGATCTCTGTTGGCGCGCAAGATATTGCCATTTGGTTTGATTGGCTATCATAGTAGTTAACATTCCATTTTGTTTGTTTAACAATTAAGAAGTATGTATGGTATCTGATTTTTTGTCTTATGAGGGTATGGCAATGATAGAGTTCATTAAATCTGCTTTGCTCTGGTATTTTTGTCCAACTATAAACCATGTCTGAGGACAATAAATGTTCTACTAATCATATATCAATATGATTCGTTATCCTACATTTTTTTGAAAAAAATGCTCTTCTAGGAAATGCTAGACTTCTAGTACATGGACGCTGCACCATATTCTTGTAATTGATCGATGGTATCAGGTTATTTGGTTGTGTTTTATGACTTGGAAGCTTTGATCTACCTCATTTATTAAATGTAACAAGAGTGTTAGAACTCATCTTGGTAGAACACACACTATTGGCGCAAGACATTGGGTGGTTTGATATACATTAAGTCGGGGAATACATATTTTTTATCGGCACTGATGAAGCTTTATCACATATATGTGCAGGTAGCAACTGGGCAAATTGCAACCACTGGCAACATGTAACTTGATGACCTCTTTCTTTACTACCTCTTGCATGGCATGAGTTAGCCTCCTTTGGTGGTCCACTACGGGCTTACATTGGTCTTCCATTTGTATACGATGAGTGCAAAAGGCTGGGCTAAGACCTTTGAGATCATTAATCGAATATCCAATCACCTTCCTATGTTTTTTAATAAAATCAGCAACTTCCCATTTTCTTTGGGACTCAACTCGTCGCTCACAATGACTGGATAAGTCTTGCCTAGGACCAAAAATTTGTACTTTAATCCTTTGGGCAAAGGTTTAGGGTCTACCTCAGGCACTTGTGGCTCCTCGGGTTTAATTTCTCCTATGTCCTAGAATTTTTCTTCCTCCACGCTTCCATCATGTGGTTCCAAGCCTTTTGTTGCTTCTTCTAGTTCTTCATCTTGTTGATTACTAATTTGATTTTCCATCGCTCTTTGCAGCGAGTCTCTAAGGGTTTCAACAAAACAAAGACTATCTACCTCCTCTACTTCTTCTTCGAGAGGAAAGGGCGTACGGTGTTTAGAAATGCGAAGAAAGTTATATGTGTACTTTGTTCTATTAAGGTTCATTGTTACTTTGCCTTCTCCAGCATCCAACACGGCATCAACCAACTTAAGAAAGGGTCTGCCTAGGATTATGTGATCATGATTACTATGGTAAGCATCAATAACAAAGAAATCGGTTGGTAAACATTTTCCAGAGATTTTTGCTTTCATGTTGCAAGAATACCTAGAGTTTATTAGTTCTACCATCTCCTATAATTAATTTTGTTGATGCTGGAGCTAAGTCTAGGTTGTGGTCTTGAACTTTATCATAAATTTTAGAAGATAGGACACTTACTTGGGCTGTGATGTCGCATAAAGCTTTGTATTGAACTCCGTTGATCTCGCAACTTAAGTGTGGTGCCATCTTCTCATCTTCTTCGGATCCTATCGCGTAAACTTCGGCGAGGCGAGCGTATTGTGATGCTTCGGGCTTGATTCCCATGATTCTATTCATCTTGGCTATGTGTTCCGGATCCACTTCATCATCTCCAAAGAGCTTTTGAAAGATCTCACCGGTGGTTTCAAGATTGTATGAATCTTCCGCTTTCTTCTCGGGTGGGAAATCCACTTCCAATGCTCTTGCCATCTTCTTTTGACTAGGGAACGGTCTTCTCTTATCGAATACTTCTCCGTAATCGATAGGAACCCAATCCATTGGTTCGAACTCCCTTAGTGGCTTCGCGCTTGACATGCTTCTCTTGTTTGTCTTATTTAGTACGACGAAGTCAACGCTCGGGGTAGTTCTTGACTTGATGTGTTCTTGTTCAATCTTTTCCGAGATTGGCTCCTCTTTTGTGACTTCCGGGGTTGCCTCTTTAGAAAATTCAGGACACATCTTCTTCCTTGAATTATATTCCGGCTCTTCCGCAAGTCTTGTTTCCCAATCTCTTCGCATGGCAGCCGCTTTACTAATTTTTTGTAGAAGTTGAGCGGCTTCCGTGAGTGTTTTCTCCATGAGATCCCCACCTGCACACATTTGGACATGTTGCATGCAACTAGGGGTTAGGGAAAAGAAAAATGGATGCAAGAGTACGTCACCGGAGAAGCCGAGTCTTGGTCCTTGTTCGATCAGCTCATTAAACCTATTCCAAGCTTGGTCTATCCTTTCCCCTTCTCCTTGCATGAAAGTGATCACTTGCCTCCTTAGATATTGAACCTTGCTAATTGGAAAAAACTTCTCGCAAAACTTCTTTGTCAACTTGTTCCAATTGCCTTCAACTTCAAAGGACGCAACCGAGTACCATGTATTTGCTTCACCGGCAAGTGAGTAGGGAAAGAGATTCCGTTTGAACCATTCATCGGGAACTCCTTCTTGACGCACCGTGTTGCATAGCGTCGTGAAATGCCTTATGTGTCTATATGGGTTCTCCGTAACCATCCTTTCAAACGGGTTTGCCGCCACCATCTCGATGATCTTGGATTTAATTTCATACTTGGTCGCTTAGAGCTTCGAATCCAACTCTTGTACTCTTATGTCTTCACATCGAGGGCTAGCATAATCCCTTAGTGATTTCTCCAGTTCTTTCACCGGTTGATTGACGAACGCCATCTAGATAATAAGATAAAAACAAAAAACAAAAACAAACAAAGTGGTTTTCTAGATAATATGTATTAGATATAGCAAAAAAAGATAAACTAAATATATAACTAAGTTAGATGCAAACCAAACGATGTAAACTAGCTTGCTCCCCGGCAACGACGCCAGAAAAAGGGGCTTGTTGACGAATAAAAGACGTATCCCTCTACAATCCGCAAGCGTACGGACCCACACCTTTTTCACCACGGGATTCCCAAGGTTCTTGTCAATCCGCGAAGCAAGGGGATTACAAGCGTTTGATCTACCTCTACACACTAGCTACTCAAACCCTAACTATGATCAAACTAGAAAACAACTAAACTACACTGGAGAGAATGATTAAGCAATCAAGATAGGAGACACTCTCCCATGGGTCTACAATACTAGATCATGCAATCGCTTAAAGACATGAAAACCAATCTAATCTATCGGGGGTTGTGACCACGGTTTCGCCCTTTCCCTCCTCTCGTACAGTCACTACGTGAAGGTATTCATGACTAGACCTATGATGGACACGGTGTATTGAATGGATCCAAGGAAGCATTGGAGCTCTACTCCCTTCACGGCATGGTAGCTAACCTTAGCCATTAAAGTATATTCAACACAAGATGATAGATAGATAATCTGACAAAGTACGATTACATCTCAAGATCGATTACAACCCATGGACGAATAAGGAGATTACCCCATCAAGGTGCTAGACATAGCACCGTTGATCATGGTCACCCTTCTGACGGTGTCTTCCTTCTTCTCTACTTGTGGGTGGTTCCTTCGAGGTCGTTGATCTCCCTCCGGAGATCTCCCTCCTCTCTCTCTAGCTTGTGGATGGCCTCCTGGTGCGAATGGCTCTCCCCCTGCAGAATGGCGACACCTCCAGGGTTTTAGGGTTGAAGATCCTTCGGGTGCAAAGAAAGGGGGGCCGAACCGACGCCGGAACTGGGCTGGGCCGGCCGGCCTGGGCTGACCGACCCAGGCCTAATTCGGCCTGGTTCGGTCCCCCTTCGCTCCCGTGGGTCCTCAGGTGATTATGCACTTTGCCCCCTCCACTTTCATGATTTTGATGATGTCATCCTCACGTCCAAGATGGAGGTTCTCCGCGCATGAAGTTCGGTCTTTTACACTTCAATCCCCGGGGGAGTTCCTTCGTAGCACTTCGGTCCTTGCAACCATTGGAAGTGATTTCATCAAGCACATGAACACGAACAATACTCCGTAAATGCTCCTTTGAACTTGTTGCGAATCCGTCCTTTATGTCCATGTTTTCCTGCATAGACACAATACTTCCAAATGCATGCACATAGATGAACTTGTTATATGATTAGTGTGCCTAGTGGCGGGTTAGTTCCATAAACAAATCCAAACCAAAGTGTAATGAACATGCTTGGTGTACCAAAATACACCGTGAACATCTCCCCCACGCTTAGCTCTTGCTCGTCCTCGAGCAAGTACTCGTAAAAGAACTTCGTCCAAAGTGTTGTAATCGTGTACCGCTAATCCTTCTTCGCAAGTTAGTCAATCTTTTCGTCTTTAATACATAAACATAAAGTAATTATCATCATACATAAACATGGGCGTTTAGAATCTTTACCACGTCAAGATTTACCCCAAACTCAAACTCCTTCAATCTCAGCCATGCTTACTTCTTTGCTTCCATCGGAGGCTTTTTATGATTTTTCAAAAATAAAATTCCTGCAACAAGTGTTAGACAAAAACCTTTCTCCAAGCTCTCTCTAGTCACTCATATGAGGTGGCTATCCTAACCAAAATTTATAAAACTCTCACCTCCTATAAATTTCTCATATAACATGTAAAGTGGAGCTATAGGTAGGGCTAGTGCAATCAATACAAATGTTGTCAAACTAAGAACTTCCTCTAATGTTTGTTTACCTTTCAAAGCCAATGATCAAGAGGATGAGAGGATTTAGAATGCTGGACATGTGCAAGGGCAAAAGAAAATTTTGACTACGAGGCACCGATGATGTCCTCGTTGTCGGATTGCACATGGTTGGAAAAAGAGTGAAAGTTTCGTCTCTCAACAACGTGACATCCTTCCTTGCACTTTATTTTTTTCTTTTCTTTTACTTGATTCATCCCTCTCATATCTTTATTGCCACTCCTCTTTTCTCTTTTCTTCTTTTTTTTCATTCTCACATTTTTTCTCTTTCTTCATTTTTCTATTATATTTTTTCTTTCTTTGTTTATTTTCCATACTCATACTTTTCTCTTTATTTTTCCCTCTCTTGACAACTTTTCAAAGCTCTCAACTCCTCTGTATCTTGCATGCATACAATCTGAAATTCTAAATAAACCATGCTAGAGACGAGACGAAACTTTGAGGGTAGGTTGTGTTCAAGGAATACGTGTCACACCTGTTTTTCCCAAAGAAAACCAAGTGCGAACCTATATGCATGCCAGGATCAAGTTTCATGCATATAGTGGCATATAAGTGAATACAGAAATAGTATCACGTAAGAAAAAGAAATATTATCACAGATTTATGCTTATTCCTGGAAACGAAGGCTCCAAACATCACAGGCAATCGACTGGGGGTTGCGTACGCCTAGTGTTGACGGTGAAAATCCGTCAACCTAGCCATGAGTTTACCTTCGGTGTTGGCATGACTTTTGTATCTTATTCATTGGTACTAACCCCCGTGGTATAACAAGTTCACTTGTGCATGTCGGTTTTGGAGTTAAGTGTTTACGCAGGGTTTTAACGTTGAAAGCAAGACTTCCGGGATAAGTTCATTAAGCACCTCATGACAAGACCTTGAAGCCCGATACAAGTCAAGCAATGAAGTGAACATGACTCCAAGAGCCCAAGGACCAAGCCCGAGAAGATGATAAACTCCGAGGACCGAACCGGAAAAGTGCCGAATCTTGCAAGACAAGGAATTGAGTCCAATTCGGAGAGAAACCGACGTCAAGGGCCCACATGCAAAAGGGGAGAACATCTAGAAGACGTGGGAAGCAACACGGGCGAAGCAGCCGCGGGATGGGCCGAGTGGGCCCGGGCCGGCCGGCCCGGCCCAATTCGGGGCCCAATCGGCCTCCCCTTTGACCTAATTGCTTCTCGGGCTATAAATAGCCCCCCGACCGAGAGCCACGGAGAACCGAAGTCGTAATCCGCCGCCGAGGAGCGAGAGAAGCTTGAGGGACACCATCTCGGAGATGAGGGTCGTGCTAGTTGTCTAGGGTTTCCCTAGCCGACGTGGGAACCTTGCATGGAAGACCACGTCGGATCTCCGGAGCGAGGACCAAGATCGAGGGAGGGCCCCAGTGGTGATCTTGTTCATGTAATCATTCATGGTGAAGTTTGTTAGTGAATCCGATTTCTAGCGATCAAGTGCCTTCTCGATGATTTTGTTTTCTTCTTGGTTTTGCTTCTTCTACGATCTAGTTTGGAGCTAGATTACATAGGGTGCTCTTGTAGCCGCGGTGGCTAGAGGTGCATACCGGACCGGCCAAGTGATTTCAACTTGTTCTATCGAACTCGCCCTAGACTACCCGCATGAATAGGGATACGTTGTGACAGAACGGAGGTTCCGAAAGGCGGGCGTTTTCGGAGTCGGATGGAAGGCCACGATTTAAAGATGCTTTTAATGAGATTCGCCTTTCTATCTTCATCTATCTTGTTTGGAGCTACAACATAAGCATGATCTAGATTCTCTAGATTGGTTATCTCTTGCTTTCTCTTGCTACCTCTTTAGTAGATTAGATTAGATGTGTTTTCTTTATGAGTTAGTAGATTAGATGCAACTAGCCTCTTCAATAGATAGCTTTACCTTGCTTTACTAGATTGAATCCTTGCGTTGCACATTGTTCCACGGATTCGATACCTTGGGTTCACCACTCGAGGGAAGAAGGGTCCCTTGACTACGACGGGAGACTTGTCCGCTTGCAAGTCTAAACGAACTTTGATACAACTATTAACCGTCAACAAGCCCCTTTTTCTGGCGCCATTGCCGGGGAACAAGCAATCAAGATCCGATCTAGTATCGCTTATCTTTCAGTTTTTCTTTTGATTTTCTTTTGCATGTCTTATGTTTGATCATCCTCAAAAGAAAAAAAATCAATCTAATCTAGTTTTGATTAATCCTAATTTTTCTCTTTTTAGATTTTTGTTTTATTGCTAACCCTAACCGGAGATGGTTGGCTACCTCTCCAAGAAACCCAAACTTTTTTGTGGATGATCCAGGAAAACTTTACAGGCAAAGGTGACGTGCAACACAAGCTAAAGGGTAGGAAACCCTAGATTCAAAAGTCAAACTCGAAGGACCATCAAAATCTCCAAGGGAATCACCACCTCCAAGTCAAGACGCCGGAAGGCCGTTCAAATCAAGAGGAGGATGAAGAAGATGGAGATGGAGAAAGAAGCTCAACACCTAAAGGCCGCCAAGGCAAGATCCACATGCGAAGTGTTCATCGTAATGAAGATGTTAGAGATGCAAGTGGGACAACTTGCCGGACAACCGATGGGTGACAAAGAAGAATATCCGAGACAACTCCAAGGTCCCAAGACGGCGAAGGCTACTCAAACTCATTCGGGAGAGATGAATGATCACACTAGAGACCATGAAGATCACAACCGAAGGACCGGAGTTCGAGATGCCGAGCCACAAGGAAGTTGTTGCATCCGTCAAGACCAAAGGACAAAGCCAGCCTGTGAAGACCAAAAAAAATGACTAAGCCAAAGTGGTACCCAAGATTGCAATGCCCGCAAAGAGCGTTGATCCGGAGTAATCAAGTGAAGAAGTCTAGCCATGGACTATAAACGAAGCGCTAGGCGGGAGACAACCCGTTTCGTCGAGTCAAGAATAAGCTACCGGGAGGACAACCCGATTCCAGGTTTTTCGAGTCCTTTTAATTCAGTTTTGAATTTTACTACGCAAAACCTTAGACTTAGAATGGTTGATAAATATTAGAGACATAATTCTTGGTTGAATATTTTGCTTGATCATAAACCCTTTACATGAACCATCCTATGTGATTGTTTGCTTCTTTTTCGAGAAACCACAACCAAAAAAAAATTCAGAATCTAACTCAACCCTTCAACCTCATTATGGTGCTGTGGTTGACTTACTTTTTCATGCTAAAAACACACGAGTAGAGCCACGACTTGTATCTAGATGTTATTTAAATTTCAGCATGTGGTAGGACTCGCGTGAACCTAGAATCTTGATTTTTGGTTGGTTTAAAAATCCATATCCTTGGTTTCTCTAAGATTAGAATTTTTCTAAGCCTCACTTAATTTTATTTCATTCAAAATCTCTCTCATCTAATCAAAATTAGGACCTAAACCTATGCCCCCATGATCAAGCCGGGAAAAGCTTGCTCTCAAATAATGAAGGCAAACTATACCGGTGAGACCGAAATCGACGTAGTCGAAAAATATTTTCGACTTACATTTGTTTTTAATGGTTTAAAAACTTCTCTAAATTTATGCTTGAGCTCTTGCATGGCTCTGAAAAATATTTTTAAATTTCGAAATTAGAGGAGTGCTTAGCCTTAAACACACTTAAAGGGAGGCAATCTAGTTAACCTAACCATGCATGCACCATGATACATCACGGGATGCCCCTCCAACATATTTAAACCACATGCAAAGTACAAGCATGGGGGGCAGCCAAGGCCTTGTTTTGTAGGAATATCATGGATGCATGTGAGGCAATGGAGTATGGAAGTGAATCAAGCGAAAACATCAAGTGGAAGGAGCAATAATGCAAGCGAAGGAGTGGACGGGAACGTTTGGAAGGTGTACGCGATCACGAGGCAACATGAATGCACTACAGAAGAACCGAGCCAAGAGGAGGAGAGAGGTAAGTCTCCCATCCAGCTCTTTGTTCGTGTGCTCTAGTTTGTAGGTCGGAACCACCTTAGACTTAGCCATCCACCGCGTTTGTTTCGTGCAACAAATCACATCCTTAATCCACTCAAAGTCCAGACTCCAAAATAATATTTGTGTACCTTGTTACCGGGTGAAAATCCCGGATATATATTTGTGAGGGAGAGTGCTGCAATCAAGGAAGAAAACTACAAGCCTTTTCACCAAAGAAAAAGGGATCATCGTCGTCTAAGCCATCAACCCCTTCGAGGAGGCACTCGGTTTCCGAGTTTCCTCGGAGTATGGAGGAGGACACGGCACCGCCGAGGAGGAACCACACTCTTCTCCTTGGTGGCATGAGGGCCACACGAAACTCATCTATGAGGTTCGCCAAACCTCGAGGACATATGGAGGAGCCGCCCGTCCAACCTCACCACTTGACACGATCATCCGCTCCACCTCCATGCGCTCCGCGGTATTCCGAGGGGTATGTCATCATGACAGAGGAGGAGGAGAAGAAGCTCGCTCGCCTTAAGTAGAGGCTTGTAGCGAATGTCGACATCGACGACCAAGCTCTCCACATATTGGGTTTCATACGGGACACCGGTGCGATTCTCTAACGGAGTGTCGGCAAACACTCACAAGGAATTCGCCTAGGAAATTTTCATGACCAAGGCGCATACCCTTGATGAAGGAGTGCTGAGTCTCTCATTCCGTTGGAAGGAGCCCACAAGTGGAGAAGAAGGAAGACATCGTCGGAAGGGTAACCTTGATCAATGATGCTATTTCTAGCACCTTGATGGGGTAATCTCCTTTCATCCATGGGTTGCAATCGATCTTGAGATGTTTGTTGGATTATCTATCTATCATCTTGTGTTGGAAATACTTTAATGCTTAAGGTTAGCTACCATGTCGTAAAGGGAGTAAGGTCTCAATGCTTCCTTGGATCCATTCAACACAATCCCCGATAGATTAGATTGGTTTTCATGTTCGAAACGATTGCATGCTCTAGTATCGTAGACCCATGGGCGAGTGTCTCCTATTTTCAAAAGGGAGCTCCAGAGCAAGTGGATGTGCATGAGGCACATGGGAAAGTTTTTGGAGTATGATCACGGGAAGAGACCATCAACGAAGAAATACTATCCGGAACCCATTATCCAAGTGTGTCACTTTTGTGCAAGTGAATTTTTGGGAGAACAAGAGAGACAAAGATAACCAACACGGAGTTGAATTGGCTTTACTCGGCTTTGATTGCCAAGTGGCCAATAGACCCCACTCACCTATGATCAACCGGTGGTGTTGTTAAGCAACATCGAGTTCGGAAGATATTGGTTCGGGGTGTTGCCTCTCCATATTGGCTATCTCTTTAAAACCGGGTATTACAAGGAACCCAAATCATCTCCTACCCGGGACTTCCCTAGGAATATATGAAGAAAGGAAAATATAAGAGTGAAGATGAGAGAGGAGGCTTCCAAGTGGTCTAGGTGAATTTGCCCCTTCCGGATTGAAGATTAAGACTTTTTCTTGAGGGGAAAAAGATCGGTTAGAGGAAGGACTTCTTGTGCCGGCGAAGAGAAAAAAATATATAATAGAGAAGGATTAGGAGAAGGTTTTTCCACGGCCCAAGAAGGAGGTGCACAACAAAATTATGTCCCACCATTGGGAGGAACCCCGGCGCCGCCGAATTACTACGGTGGTGTACCAATGCAAGCATGGGAAAGTGGTGCAGCCATACCCCACCATTTTTGCGGTGCCCAACGTAGCCTTTGCGGAGCCATTTGCACACCTTCCTCAACCACAACAAAATGTGGCCACCATTGGGGGTTACGCTGCAAGGAACGTGCAAATTATTGCAGCCATCCTAACCAATGCAAACCAAATGGGTGAAGGAAATGCAAACATCGCTTATGTGCTTGGACACCTTCACCTAGCACCGTCGGACAATTCATAGGAGTAGTGGTGCATTCCTATTACAAGTAAGGGTACAACAACCAAGACTATCAATATCAACCACCGGCGGAAGATTAGAGAGAGGAGGAGCTTTAGTTATCTTTCCTTTACCCCTTTTCTTTAATTTTCAGCTTGGATGTGCCTATGTTTGCGTAGTATTTTCAGCTTTGCTTTAATTTTCAGTTTTTAGTGTTAGTTTAATTTTTCAGCGTGTGTCTTAGTGTTTATTTTCATCATGAATAATGTCGCCACCAAGTTTTTACAATTAGTAAAGTTACAAAGTTTGTGCCATGATGATATATGATTATAATTTCCGCTTTGCTTATCTTTGTAATTGATTTATGCATGTTTAACCTAGTGCTCTCTTAAAAATACAAATCTGAAATTATCTAAATGCTAGCTTAATCTTCAGCGGAGGTTATGATTAAAATAAAGACCCATAGTGTTTTATGTGCTCTCAAGTTATGAATAGATTAAAGATGTCTTTTATGCTCAAAAATATTGCTAACCTTGTCATAAATATCACTTGTGTGTTGCTCAACCTATCCGAGCCTTATATATATTTGAGTGCATAAACTTTAGTGTACAAGATTTATTTTTGAGTGAGTTATTGCAGGCCATGATTTCTGCGGCCCGAGACTAAGAAGCTGGTCATTCCGTTTTTGCGTATCTATCTTTTTGCTAGCCTTTTATCCGTGCATTGTGTATCCCCGCATTGGAGATCTCACAAACCTCGCCGGATATCCACCCTTAAACCAAATATCATCTTTTGTGATTACCTCCTTGACCACAACCTATCGTTGAGAATGGATCATCAATTCAAGGAAGATCGCAAGACGGTGCCAACATTGAAGATTTCAAGTATCTCTCCAAGGAAAAATATTTCCGGTACCTACCTTATTTTTCGCCTCTTTGCTCGAGGACGAGCAACGTCTAAGCATGGGGGAGGAGGTAGGTACGGTGCAGTTTTAGAGTTCAAAGGGGAGCAATTTAAAAAAAGAAAAGTTCAAAAGAGGAGCGAGCAAATAAAAAAAATCAAAACTCCGTTGTGAAAGTCACGTACCGAATATATGACAGAAAAAAATGAATGAAAGAAAGAAAGAAAGAAAAGAATAAGAAATATGAGAAAGAGAAAAAAAATATGAGTATGCGTAAAGTAAACTCCCCGGTTCTCTAAAAGTGCATTCAAGGCTTCAAGTTTAAAAGATCCATTCTCATTTTCCAACCATGTGCAATCCGATAACGAGGACTTCCTTTGTGCCTCGGGATCACTCTTTGCCATTTGAACATGTCCACTCATCTAAAAGTGTGTGTATTTTTCTCTTTCCCCTCCTTGATTTAACATTATTTTCCAATGACCTTTTGGACGAGTCTCGGTAAGACCATGAGAAGCTTGTCTTGTTTTGACAACACCTCATTTATAAAATCTTGTTAGGACTAAACTTTCCCAAAGCTCCATATAAAGCCTACCACACATATATGTTATGAGAGGGAAAGGAGTAGAATATATAGGCTTGAGAGACAAGCGAGATGAGAGTTCATGATCAATATGCAAGGTGATTTAAATTTGTGAACTTGGTTTAGCTCTTTTCTTTATCTCGTTCTTTATTTCAAAAATTCGAGATCTATTTAAACTTTGTGAGCATGTTAATACTTGTGGGATAAGCTTAATAAGAATCTACCCTCCGTAGAGGTGAAGGCTAGTACATTATGGAACTTTAACGAATTAAACTTTTGAGAGCATTATGTTTTTTTTCATGTATGATCAAGTGCAAGGTTTAAACAATGAAGGGCAACGATGATATCCATCGAAGGCTTACTCGAGGACGAGCAAGGTTTAAGCATGGGGGAGATGTTGACGGTGAAAATCCGTCAACCTAGCCATGAGTTTACCTTCGGTGTTGGCATGACTTTTGTATCTTATTCATTGGTACTAACCCCCGTGGTATAACAATTTCACTTGTGCATGTCGGTTTTGGAGTTAAGTGTTTACGCGGGGGTTTTAACGTTGAAATCAAGACTTCCGGGATAAGTTCATTAAGCACCTCATGACAAGACCTTGAAGCCCGATACAAGTCAAGCAATGAAGTGAACATGACTCCAAGAGCCCAAGGACCAAGCCCGAGAAGATGATAAACTCCGAGGACCGAACCGAGAAAAGTGCTTTGAATCTTGCAAGACAAGGAATTGAGTCCAATTCGGAGAGAAACCGACGTCAAGGGCCCACATGCAAAAGGGGAGAACATCTAGAAGACGTGGGAAGCAACACCGGGCGAAGCGAGGGCGGGTGGGATGGGCCGAGGTGGGCCCAGGCCGGCCGGCCCGGCCCCAATTCGGGGCCCAATCGGCCTCCCCTTTGACCTAATTGCTTCTCAGGCTATAAATAGCCCCCTGACCGAGAGCCACGGAGAACCGAAGTCGTAATCCGCTGCTGAGGAGCAGAGAAGCTTGAGGGACACCATCTCGGAGATGAGGGTCGTGCTAGTTGTCTAGGGTTTCCCTAGCCGACGTGGGAACCTTGCATGGAAGACCACGTCGGATCTCCGGAGCGAGGACCAAGATCGAGGGAGGGCCCCAGTGGTGATCTTGTTCATGTAATCATTCATGGTGAAGTTTGTAAGTGAATCCGATTTCTAGCGATCAAGTGCCTTCTCGATGATTTTGTTTTCTTCTTGGTTTTGCTTCTTCTACGATCTAGTTTGCAGCTAGATTACATAGGGTGCTCTTGTAGCCGCGGTGGCTAGAGGTGCATACCGGACCGGCCAAGTGATTTCAACTTGTTCTATCGAACTCGCCCTAGACTACCCGCATGAATAGGGATACGTTGTGACAGAACGGAGGTTCCGAAAGGCGGGCGTTTTCGGAGTCGGATGGAAGGCCACGATTTAAAGATGCTTTTAATGAGATTCGCTTTTCTATCTTCATCTATCTTGTTTGGAGCTACAACATAAGCATGATCTAGATTCTCCAGATTGGTTATCTCTTGCTTTCTCTTGCTACCTCTTTTGTAGATTAGATTAGATTTGTTTTCTTTATGAGTTAGTAGATTAGATGCAACTAGCCTCTTCAATAGATAGCTTTACCTTGCTTTACTAGATTGAATCCTTGCGTTGCACATTGTTCCACAGATTCGATACCTTGGGTTCACCACTCGAGGGAAGAAGGATCCCTTGACTACGACGGGAGACTTGTCCGCTTGCAAGTCTAAACGAACTTTGATACAACTATTAACCGTCAACACCTAGCACCAGCAACATCTTCACAAGACTTCAGATCAGCTTCCTCCTTCTGAGAAACATTGTTTATAGCAAGGGTGAGCACTTGTCGTACTCAGCAAGTGTGGGGAAAAAGAATGAATGCAAAGGCTTTATAGTGGACTGGGCTATAAGCATTTAAGCATCTTTAGTTGGTCAAGTTTTATTAGCACCTGCTTACTAATAAAGTATAAGTATATACCATCCCACAATTAAGCATAAAGGTAAGAGATATGCCATAAGCATATGGCAAGCATAACCAGATAACACGATTTAAGTCCATCTTCAAGTTCAATTATCATGTGAGGGTCCAGGCTGCTCTTGACCGTGAGCATGGCTAATCGATTAGTTTTACACTCTGCAGAGGTTGTACATCTTTACCACAAGTCGCGTAAAAGTCCCGAAGAACTTTAAACCCAAACATGCGATGCCGGCCAAGCATCATACCACACTACCGAGGTGTGATTGCATAGGGACGCTACGAGGCCTTTACAAAGAGTCCTCCCGTGCGTATTAGTCCATAGTAGTATGTCATAGAGGCTATATTTCGTACCACACTTCTATTACGGACGGTCAGCCATAGAGTACTTCCGTTCCAACACCACTCTGGAATAGAAGAGCCATAAAAGCATTCCTCCGTCTCCAACCTACTATGCGAGTAATAACCACACAAAGACTTCCCAAATTAATCGGCCAAGAACAGAGCCATATAGTCCTTGTGGTTGCACTGTTATCCTGGGTGGTTCTCCATGTTCCGATTAAACATATGGTCTTGTATTAAGCATCCAAAGATATAACATAAAGGTATAACATGATTCATCATTATTGTTCGTTAAAACCACCATAACCCAGGTATAGCAACTAAGCATAGCTACCCAACATAAATGTAAACCCAGGTTAACAAGGAATGATCATAAAGACTAGGTAATCCTTAATAGGAACCCATCAAAATTAATGCAAGCAAAGCTATGAGTGATTAAATATAGTTCTTAGGACAAAAGATCAAGGACACACTTGCCTTTAACCAAAGTAATGCTGTTGCTCAGAATCTTCAACTTCAAGCTCTTCCAAATTCTCGAACGGCGTTCACTCTAAGCGCATCAATCATTGGGCACAAACATACAAAGCAGACAAACAAACAGACATACTAAGAACAAAACACCAATCAAAAGAAAACTTTAAAAGAACGCACTAAAGGATAGGCTTGATTAGATGGATCACTAAAGAACACAAAGGGTGCTTGAAAGGGAGAGGCTTGGTTAGCTTTAAAGAGATGGTTGTGGAAGATTGAGCAAGAACCAGAAAGATCACACTTAGATTGAGCTGAGAAAAGAACGTCTAACGACCGTTTTGCATATATGAGAGAACAAGGCTATGAGCTAGGTTCATATTAATTAACAAAACAAATATAAAGGATATTTCATAAATAAAATACCCTATGTTGTCATTAATGCAATATTAAACATTATTTACGAAACCGGTGTAAAGAACTAGTCAAGTTTTATTTATAAAGATTCATATATGCATTAATCAATTAAACTTTTAATTTAGAAAAACTTAAACTATATGAACAATCTAAACGAAAGTTTGTAATTTGAGTAGATCATATTATTATTAAAAACATTATGGTATTGGCATTAATCAAATTAATATTTATTAGAAAAGCCGATGTAAAAGCCTAATCAAATTTTAATTAGAAAAGATTAATTAACTATTAAACAAATTAACACTTGGTTTACGAAAACCGAGATAAAGATCTATTTGACTTTTATGTATTAAAACATGTGATAGAAACATTAATCAAATTAAATTTGCTTATGAAAAATGATATATGGATATATTTTGCTTTTATTTATAAAAGGCATGTATAACTAGACCTTAATCAAAATTAATATTAATTTTATTTTCGGAAAACAAAACATGGTGAAAACACTCCACTAATGCGTGCTTTACATTATTATGAACCTAACGCAACTTGAACGGATTAAAACGGAGTTAAAATGAAGATTTTACGGAGGAAACAAGATTGAAAGGACCTGTTTGCAATTAATTATAAATTTCAGGGAGTAGCTGAAAAGATTCCCGAGACACAGTAAACAGTGCTTGTGAAATTGATAAAACTCAGGGTTAGATCTGAAAAGGTTCTTAGGATGGATCTGGTTGCAGGGATCTAATAGATCTAGGGGGTCACGTGCAAGATCTGCAAGACACAAGAATTAAGCCACTAATTACAAAGTTCTATAGGGGCCTAAGTGCAAATTACCACATCATCCCCTACCTCTCTGTTCGAATCAACAACAGGGGTGGCGGCTGTCCTGGTGGCCGGGGCTCAAGCGGCTACAGCCACGATTAGAGGATGCCCAAGACGGATAAGATGGAGGGGAATCCGGAAAGCAGCTCACTTGCGGCGGAGAGACCCTGGGTCGGCCGGTCTTTGGTCAACGGCGGCGGACGCCAGAGCGGCCGGCGGCTCGGGCGCGGGGGCGGCGCGCGCGGCGTGTAGGGGCGCGCGGCCTAGGGTTCGCGCGAGGGGGCGGCTTCCTTTAAATGGGGGCGTGGCGCGGGGTGCCCGATTGCGCACGCCCGGGGGGGGGTGGCCGGCGGCGGCGTGTCCGACATGGACACCGCCGGCCGATAGGCTCCTGCGGGCCTTAGATGGGCCCCCGTGGGCCGTCGGTTGGGCGATGGGTTGGGTCGGATAGGGCTTGCGGTCGGGCCAAACTATGCTGCAAGCTAGGTTAGGCCGAAAGAACGACGCGCGAGCAATGAAGTCCGGGGAGCATTAATGAACTTCGGAATTTTTGGGCTAGTAGGAGGTAATGGGCTGCGCGGCAGGCGAAACAAGGGAAGTTAATGGAGCATAACCAGACTTCGGAAGCGGGCTGAAAGGTTGGCTAGGCCAAAAAGGAAGAAATAAAAAGATAAAGGAAAAGGGATTTTCAGAATTTATTTTCGGGAAAAGAATAATCTAGAAGTAGCTAGATAATTCATAAAAACCACGAAAAATATTCCAAAAATTCCAGGAAAATTCCCAGAGCTAGATTGAGACACGAAGAATCCAAATAAAGCATTTGGAGCTCATGAAAAGGATTTTAGAGCCTTCTAATAAATAGAAATAGCTCAAGGAAAATGAGAATAAATTCCAGAAAAATCTGGAAAATTCTCGGGAAATTTAGGACAGCTCCTAAACGCATTTTTGAAACCCTTTTGCACTCAAGAACCACTAGATGCATCAGCATGAATGCAACACACATAACTTTTTATTTAATTTAGAAAATCAAACAAAGGATACTTCCTATACTATATTCCCTGTAAAGAAAATAAATGTAGGAAAAATTTTAAAATTATGAAAAAATCGTTATTTAATTATTCTCTCTATTCACATCCTGAAATTGGAAATTTCAGGGTGTGACAAATCTACCCCCTTAAAAGGAATCTCGTCCCGAGATTCGAAAAATGCTAGCAAGAGACAAGGGTTTATTTCGAACTCTTTTCATATCCTTCAGCAATATTCTTCCTTTCATATTACAGAAAAACTTTCCAAGCCTAACTTATACCAACATCCTTAAATATCGGGGGTCTTGTCTTGCTTGTGTCGTTATCGCCATTCCCTCTTAAAATGACTATCTAGAAATTTCTTCGGGCATCTATTGATAAAGTGTCCACCTGCTTTGCAATAAAAACAAGCTTTACTTTCCCTAATGTTTCGACAATTCTGTGGTGTCTCATAAATCAATGGCACTGTGACACCATGAGGATATTCTAGATGTGCTTCTTCATTGTGATCTTCAGGTAGACCTTGGGCTTGAGACATATGATGTAGGTGAGAATTGTTTTTGGCTTCCCCTGGATATTCCCTTTTTCTCTTCTTACTCATGATCTCCTGTAGTTTGCTTTCTACCCCAATGGCTTTGTTGATTACATCTTGCAGACTGGAGTATTCATGTAAGCTTAGTATACTTTAAAGATCTTCATTCAACCCTTTGATAAAATGCTCTCATTTCTTCTTATCACTTTCAGCTGATCTTGGGGCATACAGCGATAATTGAACAAACTTATCCCCGTACTCAGTTACCGTCATCTGTCCTTGCTTTAAGTTACGGAACTCCTTCCTCTTGAGCTTCATCGCACTCACAGGAGTATGGTGTAAGATAAAGTTGTCTTTGAATTCCTTCCACACAATACTCTCAGGTTGCCCATGACCATTGATATAAGAATTCTACCACTCTGAAGCTGCTCCTGCAAGTTGCCAAGATGCATACTAAGCTTTCTCTCCATCATTGCATTGTACCATATCTAGCTTCTCTTCAATTGTCTTGATCCAGTCTTCAGCTTCTAAGGGATATGCAGTACTACAGAACGTTGGCGGCTCAGTCCTCATATACTATGCATACTTATCATCCGAGGGTGGAAATGATAACACATCTTGATTATATCCATACTTGTCATTGTTCTCATAGCTTTCGCCTTGGTTACCTCCTTGGTTTTCCATCTGGTTGGTAGGTAAAGGTGTGATCAGATGGGAACAAGAGTAGTGCAGAACGAGTGGGGGAGAACAAGGAGGTGGGAGGTACAAAAGAAGAACCCAACTAAGCAACTGATGTTATTGCGAATGTAAGACCCACAATACACCAACACTCACTTCAAAGAACTAACACAAGAAATATCATAAAACCAAGCATCATCATGCAAGCACTGAATTCCACCATTCAAGGCATAGTTAAGGGAACGACACTACACATTGTTAATAAAGTCAGGGGGTGTCCTCCTAATAGATCAGATGTATCTCCCAGCAAGGATATCCATAAATAATGGATTTTTCCCAGATCAAGGAGGCCAAAATTATGAGTTCATCCCAACTGGAATCACTTCAATCGTAGGTTTAGAACTCGAGATATGAATTAAACAAGAGGGTTAGGTCAGCAGTGTTGGCAGATTCTGAATGCTCCACTAATTCGTATGTATCTCCATGGATACAAAACGAATACTGCTGAATTTTGGACATAGTGAAGCTGATGAAATTCCTGAACTACTCCAGTTGGATTTACCTCAATCGGAGGTCTATATCCTAAGATATAGAATATTGAAGGTAACTAGGTCAGCAGAGTTTACAGTTTCTGATAGCTCCAATGTTTCGAGCATAGCTTCTGGAACATGCACTGGATAGGGCTGAATTTTTGATAGAAGTTCAGTTATGAAATTTAGGAACTAACCCAACTGGTTTCGTGTCAATCGGAGTTCTGTATCTCGAGATAAAATTAAAACAGCACTGATGTGTCGGTGAGCTGCGCGAGCAGATAGAATGTTAAGGGTAACGGTTCTACCAATGAATCAAGGGGGTGTTTATTGCTTGAGGGAATGAATAGGCGAGGTCGAAGAGATGTTCAAGGAGAGTGAAGATAAATATACAAGAATTCATGGTATGGAGAAAAGAAGATGGTTAAGATGTGAGATCCTTCATCAGAGAGGTCAACAATAAGGTAATGAGGGACATTAGATCAAAAGTGACCTTAGGAAACATCCGTTGCTAACTAGGCTTACGTCCTACAGTCGATACAGCTCTGATACCACTCTGTCACACCTGTTTTTCCCAAAGAAAACCAAGTGCAAACCTATATGCATGTCAGGATCAAGTTTCATGCATATAGTGACCTATAAGTGAATATAGAAACAGTATCACGTGAGAAAAAGAAAGATTATCAGAGATTTACGCTTAATCCTAGAAACGAAGGCTCCAAACATCACAGGCAATCGACTGGGGGTTGCGTACGCCCAGCACCATCAACATCTTCACAAGACTTCAGATTAGCTTCCTCCTTTTGAGCAACATTGTTTATAGCAAGGGTGAGCAATTGTCGTACTCAGCAAGTGTGGGAAAAAAGAATGAATGCAAAGGCTTTATAGTGGACTGGGCTATAAGCATTTAAGCACTTTTAGTTGGTCATGTTTTATTAGCACCAGCTTACTAATAAAGTATAAGTATATACCATCCCACAATTAGGCATAAAGGTAAGAGATATGCCATAAGCATATGGCAAGCATAACAAGAGAACACGATTTAAGTCCATCTTCAAGTTCAATTATCATGTGAGGGTCCAGGCCGCTCTTGACCGTGAGCACGGCTAATAGATTAGTTTTACACTCTGCGTTGTACATCTTTACCCACAAGTCGCGTAAAAGTCCCGAAGAACTTTAAACCCAACCATGCGATGCCGGCCAAGCATCATACCACACTACCGAGGTGTGATTGCATAGGGACGCTACAAGGCCTTTACAAAGAGTCCTCCCGTGCGGATTAGTCCATAGTAGTATGTCATAGAGGCTATCTTTCGTACCACACTTCTATTACGGACGGTCAGCCATAGAGTACTTCCGTTCCAACACCACTCCGGAATAGAAGAGCCATAAAAGCATTCCTCCGTCCCCAACCTACTATGCGAGTAATAACCACACAAAGACTTCCCTAATTAATCAGCCAAGACCAGAGCCATATATTCCTTGTGGTTGCACTGTTGTCCTAGGTGGTTCTCCATGTTCCGATTAAACATATGGTCTTGTATTAAGCATCCAAAGATATAACATAAATGTATAACATGATTCATTATTATTGTTCATTAAAACCACCATAACCCAGGTACAGCAACTAAGCATAGTTACCCAACATAAATGTAAACCCAAGTTAACAAGGAATGATCATAAAGACTAGGTAATCCTTAATAGGAACCCATCCAAATTAATGCAAGCAAAGCTATGAGTGATTGAATATAGTTCTTAGGACAAAAGATCAAGGACACACTTGCCTTTAACCAAAGTAATGTCGTTGCTCAGAATCTTCAACTTCAAGCTCTTCCAACTTCTCGAACGGCATTCACTCTAAGCGCATCAATCATCAGGCACAAACATACAAAGCAGACAAACAAACAGACATACTAAAAACAAAACACCAATCAAAAGAATACTTTAAAAGAATTTACTAAAGGATAAGCTTGATTAGATGGATCACTAAAGGACACAAAGGGTGCTTGAAAGGGAAAGGCTTGATTAGCTTTAAAGAGATGGTTGTGGAAGATTGAGCAAGAACCAGAAAGATCACACTTAGATTGAGCTGAGAAAAGAACGTCTAACGAACATTTTGCATATATGAGAGAATAAGGCTATGAGCTAGGTTCACTTTAATTAACAAAACAAATATAAAGGATATTTCAGAAATAAAATACCCTATGTTGACATTAATGCAATATTAAACTTTATTTACGAAACCGGTGTAAATAACTAGTCAAGTTTTATTTGTAAAGATTCATATATGGATTAATCAATTAAACATTTAATTTAGAAAAAACTAAACTATATGAGCAATCTAAACGAAACTTTGTAATTTTAGTAGATCATATTATTATTAAAAACATTATGGTATTGGCATTAATCAAACTAATATTTATTATAAAAGCTGATGTAAAAGCCTAATCAAATTTTAATTAGAAAAGATTAATTAACTATTAAACAAATTAACACTTGGTTTACGAAAACCATGATAAAGATCTATTTGACTTTTATGTATTAAAACATGTGATAGAAACATTAATCAAATTAAATTTGCTTATGAAAAACGATATATGGATCTATTTTGCTTTTATTTATAAAAGGCATGTATAACTAGACCATAATCAAAATTAATATTAATTTTATTTTCAGAAAACAAAACATGGTGAAAACACTCCACTAATGCGTGCTTTACATTATTATGAACCTAACGCAACTTGAACGGATTAAAACGGAGTTAAAACGAAGATTTTACGGAGGAAACAAGATTGAAAGGACCTGTTTGCAATTAACTATAGATTTTAGGGAGTAGCTGAAAAGATTCCCGAGACACAGTAAACAGTGCTCGTGAAATTGATAAAACTCAGGCTTAGATCTGAAAAGGTGCTTGGGATGGATTTGGTTGTAGGGATCTAATAGATCTAGGGGGTCACGTGCAAGATCTGCAAGACACAAGAATTAAGCCACTAATTACAAAGTTCTATAGGGGCCTTAGTGCAAATTACAACGTGATCCCCTACCTCTCCGTTCGAATCAACAGCTGGGGCGGCGGTGGTCCTGGTGGCCGGGGCTCAAGCGGCTACAACCACGATTAGAGGACGCCCAAGACGGATAAGATGGAGGGGAATCCGAAAAGCAGCTCACCTGCGGCGGAGAGACCCTGGGTCGGCCGGTCTTTGTTCAACGGCGGCGGACGCCGAGAGGCCGGCGGCTCGGGCGCGAGGGCGGCGGCGGGGCGCGAGGAGGCGGTGGCGCGGGCGTGCGGGGGCGCGCGGCCTAGGGTTCGCGCGAGGGGGCATCTTCCTTTAAATGGGGGCGCGGCACGGGGTGCCCGGGTGTGCACGCCGGGGGGGTGGCCGGCGGCGACGTGTCCGCCATGGACACCGCCGGCCGATGGGCTCCTGCGGGCCTTAGATGGGCCCCACGCGGGCCGTCGGTTGGGCGATGGGTTGGGTCGGACAGGGCTTGCGGTCGGGCCAAACTGGGCTGCAAGCTAGGTTGGGCCGAAAGGACGACGCGCGAGCAATGAAGTCCGGGGAGCATTAATGAACTTCGGAATTTTTGGGCGAGTAGGAGGTAATGGGCTGCGCGGCAGGCGAAACAAGGGAAGTTAAGGGAGCATAACCAGACTTCGGAAGCGGGCTGAAAGGTTGGCTGGGCCAAAAAGGAAGAAATAAAAAGATAAAGGAAAAGGGATTTTCAGAATTTATTTTCGGGAAAAGAATAATCTAGAAGTAGCTACATAATTCATAAAAAACATGAAAATTATTCCGAAAATTCCAGAAAAATTCCCAGAGCTAGATTGAGACACGAACAATCCAAATAAAGCATTTGGAACTCATGAAAAGGATTTTAGAGCCTTCTAATAAATAGAAATAGCTCAAGGAAAATGAGAATAAATTCTAGAAAAAGCCGGAAAATTCTCGGGAAATTTAGGACAGCTCCTAAACGCAATTTTGAAACCTTTTTGCACTCAAGAACCACTAGATGCATCGGCATGAATGCAACACACATAACTTTTTATTTAATTTAGAAAATTAAACAAAGGATTTTTCCTATACTATATTCCCTGTAAAGAAAATAAATGTACGAAAAATTTTAAAATTATGAGAAAATCGTTATTTAATTATTCTCTCTATTCACATCCTGAAATTGGAAATTTCAAGGTTTGACAATGTGATGTACAAAAGAGATGTATAGGGTTGGGTATGGAATTCGGTGATGTACGGGACTTCCAATGTGAAAGTCACGTTACCGAATGCATGATGAGGCTAGCAAGAAAAGATAAGCACAAGAACATGATCATTGCTCAACATTAAAACTCCCAAGAAAGAAGGGTCCTAGCCCAACTCATCGTTCTAATCACACTTATGGTGGAGCAAAAAAAATAAATTTGTCTTTGTATAGGATTTTTTTCTTACTCTCAACTTGGAAAAAGAAGTTTTGCTAACCTTTATTACAAGGGTTTTTAGATATTTTTCAGAATTGAAATCCTCCAAATTTTAGCATTGAACGTAGCACAACCAACATGTGAAGCTCAAGATCGATGTGTGGTATGGGTACTTTTAGTAATAGCAATTCCACTAAGCACCACGGTAAACGTTTTTCAAACCACACACTTATGTTCATATATCAAAAACTAAAGATGAACGAACGAGTAAATTAACATAAGCAATGCACAAGACACAAAATTTTAAAGGACACTTTTTTTTGGTTTTCTTTGACTTAATATTAATTTAAGACACTTGCAAAAATTTAAAAACACACTCAAAAACTAAAGACTCTACTCTTTAAATTAAAGATCTCGGGGGCTGGTGTCTCTACCGGCTTGGATGCTGATCCTGCGATCACCTCGGCTTTAGGCACGACGCCTTCTACCAGCACGGCTTCGGGGATTGCGGTCCCCTCGACTTGTGCCCCTGTCAAACACAAGCCACATGGTATCAATACCCGGGGGCTATGACTACTACACGTGGCACACGACACCATCGTTGATTACTTACCATCTACCATAGTGGTGTCCGGCGGCGTAGCTTCTGCGCCCGGCTCCACGGTTTCGGCCTGGGGAAGGGGGTGGACTCCTCGACATTGAGTGTCGGATTTTCTTCAGCTGCTGCCGCGCTGGGTTCATCTCCTTCCCAGGACATATCAGTTGACTTCCTGTATAGTACAAAATCGGTGGTCAACCAAGTAAGATCACCAAGTTACAAGTACTACTCGGGATCGGTTTTTACTTACAATCTAGACCAGACAACAGTCACGGTCGGGTCGCCAAGTATGCTGGCAATGTCGACGAGCCTGGCTTCCGCGGGCGCCTCTTCTTCAACTTGAGCTGCTACTGGTTCTTCGGCTCCAGTAGTCGCGCTCGGATCTGGCCTGCTCTCCACGGCTGGCACCTGCGGCTCGACAACTCCAGTTGTCCACTGTGTCATCTGCGACACAAGCTCTTCTACGGTGGGGGTTGGAATGCGGCTTCTTTCAGTCAGCTCGCCCACCGTCTCCCAGTCATCTCCTTCCCCTAGATCAACGGGGTCGGATGATTGAATCTCCTGTGACAATTCAGAATCAAATTGTCAGCATACAATACTACAAGACAAGTCTCGACTACTCTACTCGAGGAACTTACCTCTTGGGACGTCGTCTCTGTCACCTTTAACTTCTTGGAGACATGTTTGCGCGCTACATTGCGCAGCTTCCTCGACGGCGCAGGGAGACTAGCCTCTAGGCTAGTCGGTGGATCCTCGATAAGGGGGACATTGGGCAGCCCAAGTCGGCTGAACCTGGACCACAGCTGAAATCGCTCCTGCAGTGTCTCCCCATCCTCCTCGTCGGTGGTATCTTCAATGGTGATGGTGTCGTCACCTTCGCCGACTTCACGGCGTTCTTTGGTCTTGCCCTTGCCCTTCTCTGGAATATCTACAAGTCGAGCAGGGGGAGTTGGGTCAAAGACAAACTTCGCAATGTCATCATGCAGCAAACAACTTGGGTTAGTGCGACTGCTTCAATCCAATCAGTACCCAGAGACAGAGGTCATCGACTACTAACCTTGTTCGGCGGACGAGCTGCTGAGTACTAGGGGACAGGGCAGGGTGTGTACAGTGGCATATCCTTGAATATCCTGCCCAGCCTCTCGACAATGTCTTCATCGTCGACTTTGTTGCCGGGCATCCTCGACGTGTCCTTGTCACCGGTGTACTGGTACCCGAGGATGTCGCGTTCCATCAATGGCTGCACCCTCCTCTTCATGAAGCTGAAGGCCACGTGTTCGGCCCTCAGCCCGGCTTCTCTCAAAGCCTTAATCTCCTGCAACAGCTCGGATAGTTCGATACCTTCCTGCATCGCCGGCTCGGTGTTCCACCACGCTCGATGCTTCGGCTGCTTTCCGCTGGCCTTTGGCAGCTTCGGTGCTGGTTCGTGACGTAAAACCACTTGGCCTTCCAGTCTTGGTTCGAGTCAATGAGCTTATGCGACAAGTACTGGTCCGTGGCGTCTTCACGCATCAGAATGCCAGCTCCTCTGACTACTCGCGAGTCCTTGGCGCTTGGCTGCGCCTTCACACGGAAGAATTTCCAGAACAATATCCAGTGGGGTTTGATCCCCATGAAGGCTTCGCAAAAGTGGACGAAGAAGGAGACATGAAAAATTCCATTAGGGTTCAAGTTCAAGTACTCGATACCGTAGTACTTGAGGAGACCCTTGAAGAAGTCGCTCGCTAGGAGTGCTAGTCTGCGCTCCACGAACCGGGCGAACATGGGGACCTCGTCAGGGTTCTTCTCCATCGGGTACGGTCGCCCATGGTGGCGCGCCACATGTCCATTTCCTTCTCTCGGAGGAACCCGTTGTTCACCAATGCCAGCAAATCTTCAGTCTTCGCCTTGGATTTCTTCCACTCCTTGTTCGGATTGGGGCGTGGGGGAGACGTCGGCAGCGATCAATCCCGGGCAGATCCTTCCGCCTTGCTGCGGGATCTCTTCTTCCCGGAACCGGCTCCAGCCTTCACGCCCTTGGACGGAGAAGACTTCATCCTCCGAGTGCACCTGGTCTTCACTCGTATCCGCTTGGGGGCTTTACTGGTGGCGAGCAGCAGTGGCGCGCGTAGATCTACAGATTACGGCGCGGCAGCAGTGGCACGAGTGGCTGGACTCTTGGCTATATCTACTCCAGTGGCTGCGACTTTGGAGAATGGAAAACCCTAAGGGTTTCGGCCTCTATTTATAACCTAACCGGTGGCGCTGCAACGGCCAGATGGATAAGTATCAGCAGCTGACTCAGCGGCGGCCGTCTGACTCTTCGTCTTCCAGTAGTTGACGCACTCCATCTCGGGGGCTCGGTTACATCTACTAGATTTCCTGGGTGGCGACAAGGTTCAAGAGCAACTCAGGACACATTCTACAATCAAGATGACCCTTCAATTCGAGAGGAAGTACTCGACTCAAGGCTCAGGGGCTCCGTGCCATGTGTCCTTCGTTTTTTTCTCCGGATTTTACGGGATAATCTTGGCAGAATTTCAGATTGACCCTTAGCTTGAATCTGCGATTCGACCTAAAGCTCAGGGGCTACATTCCATCTGGAATGCGATTCTTCGAATCGCATTTTCCATATGGTTTCCTCTTCAAGACAAGGCGAGTACCATTGAAGATCTTCGAGAGAATAACTCGAGGACGCTTGGGAACTACTCGAGAAGACTTCAAGACTACTCAAGGATCAGCTGGAGTACCTTCCAGCCTCGGGATGCTTCAAGTACTCTTGAGGACTTTTGGCTTGTAGTACTCAGGGACGCTTGAGCACTACTCGTCAAGGCCATCAAGACTACTCGAAACAATCCTGCTCGACTACAAAGTACTCATGGGCTTGTCGTATGGACCTCCCTGGGCCCACTACCTCGGTGGGTACTAGGACCGACTACTCGGTGGGCCCCTGGGACTACTCGGCTTGTGCCACACGACACCTGATGGCGTGGGGCGCAAGGACTATGGTGGAGAAGTACTCGGATAGGAAGCTATACATGTCTTGTACTATGTAGAAAACTTCTAGACATACCCGACTAGTACTCTCTCCTCAAACCGACTTGTAACCCTGCCTCCCGGGCTGTATAAGGCGAGGCAGGGACCCTTCTCTCTCATACGCATCATCTTGTAAACACACCCAATCAATCCAGAGCTACGTAGCATACAGGACGTAGGGTACTATGCACCTTGCGTCCCGAACCTGTCTAAATTGTGTGCCACGTGTCTCTTCATTCGAGTTACTGATCTCGGCGAGACCACATTCATCTACCTCGGGTACTCCCCTTGGTAGGTTGCCGGTGACAAGCCCCAGTTACAGATTTTTGTGGAGCTATCGGTGGTTGTTCAAGGGAGGCTATGGTACTGAAACAAAGTGTGTAACCTATTCAAAAACTTGCTGTCAAGAACCACCATCAACTTGAGATTACATATATCAAACATTTGGTTACACAATCCGCAACACAACCCCTTTCAACTTCTCATTTTTTCTTTATTTTTTATTATCTTTCTTTCACACTTTTTTTCTGAATTTTGTTTTGTCTTCTAATAGCGAACACAAGATAACATATGAGGGGTGCAGAAAAATTACAATACCGCGGAAGAACAAAGACGGTGATTAAGAACACGATGAGCGCAACACACAAAGCAACAGTACCACAAAAAGGCTATGTGATTTTTTTGTGTGGCTTTTTAGTGGCCTGTAGGACATAAACAAAATGATATAGCAGATGATAAAGGGTGGAAGGGTGGGTAATAACCAAAAAACTACCATGACAATGATAGCTCTGATTACCACATGATAGAGACCGTTGCAAGAAAGGTCTTGGGGATGGCCTGATCTTCACAGCGGTAGGTTTCGTAACAAGATAAAATTGCTGCAAGCAATGGATAAATGCTTTATACCTGACAAAGGTTGGATGCGACCAAGCGTCGGGGAGAAGTTACCAAAACCGAGAAGACTTCAACTCGATCTCCAAACGATCGCAGAACCACAAGCTAGAACTAATCCACACAATACGGTGCAACAAAGCTGGAATCCGTAGAGCACGAAGTAGTGGAACCTAGAGGGATCTCTTCACAAGTCCAAGAAGAATAAGGAAGAACAAGGGTGTGCAAGGCACTCAGCAGCTCAGCTGCAAGAAAACCATATGTGGTTGTCTATTCTCAATAATCAAAACTAAGTTATTTGGGGTACATAGGGGGTATATATACTAGGAACAACCCTCCTAGATGGGTGTGGGATAGGTGTGAACTACAGCAACCATGTTGGGAGGTGGAAGGCCAACTGGTTGATGCATTCACGAAGTGGTCTTCAGTTCTCATGCAAGCTTTCACCTTCTGCGCAATCTTCAGTAAAATGACCATTACTCCTAGCTCAGAAGTCGAAAAGGTGTGCTGGGTTGGAATCTTGACTTCAAGATGCTTCTAGGCATGTATGGCTTGACCCCAGTCTCTTCCTGAGATGGTACAGACTTCGATCTGATGTTGATGCTTCTACGGCGTAACCCTAAGTCTTGTGTGTGTAACCCTTCTCAGCTAGGGCAACAGTCTCGGTGTCTTCTTTATAACCTTTTGTGTCCTCCACGTAACACAGCAGGGAGGCCTCTTGTGTAAACCTGAGTAGGAGTAAAGTACAAGTACAAGACTTATGTAGTATATGACTCTCAACAATATTACAATGTAACTTAGAGAGTAAAGCATGCACCTCTTGTTGAAGTTTCTTTGCACAACTGCATGTAACTAGACCTTCATTCACTTCTACTTGTGTATCCAATGCTTGATCTTGCATAACCGATTGTGCACTTGATTCTTGATGTGTAACCTGAGGTGGGCTTGGTGTAACCTGCGATGCGTCCGGTCTAACCAAAGCATTCGGGTTACGTATGGCTGTGATGTCCTCATCAAGAAGGGATCTGGTCCCCGACCTTGCGGTCGTCTTCAAGAAGTTGTGGTAGTATCCAGTGCGACTAAATCTTTTGAAGTGCTTTTTCGGGGTCCCAAGGGGTATGCTCCTCGAATTTGTCGTGTCGGAACGCGACATAGAAGACAATCCAGAGAAGATCTCCGCCATCACCAGCATGGGGCCGATTGCAAGTGTAAAGGAGAGGTGGAGTCGGACTCATCTTCATCTCACCTCTGGGTGTGCGCATGGAGTACATGATACGGCTCCACTTCCCAACATCCAACAAAGTCATTGAGTACGAAGCCCTCCTCAACAGCCTCAAGATCGCCCTCAAAATAGGGGTTCGCAGCCTCGAGGTCCGAGGGGACTCCGAACTCATCATCAACCAGGTGATGAAGGAGGCAAACTGCATCCACCCCACGACTTCGGCCTACTGCAGGGCCATTCGTGATATGGAAGATAAATTCACACGCTAGAGCTGAAGCATGTATTGCGAAGGTACAATAAGTCGGTTGACGCTCTCGCCAAGGTGACTTCAAAATGGACACTAGTGCCAAAAGGTGTGTTCGCAAGTGACCAGCATGAGCCCTACATCACGGCCTACGGCGATTGTGGATGCCAAGAACATTGTGCGCAGCTGTGAACGTTGTCAGCTCTATGTGTGCCAAGTACACCTCCCAGTGCATGCACTCCAAACCATTCCCCTCACCTGTTTTTTGTTGTGTGGGGGCTTGACATGGTAAGACCGCTGAAAAAGGCGCTCGGGGGCTTCACACAACTACTTCTGGTGATTGGCAAGTTCTCCAAGTGGATCAAGGCGCGACCTATCTGCAACGTCTGGTCAGATGAGGTTGTCGAGTTCTTCACCGACATCATCTACCGCTTTGGAATTCCGAACACTATCATCATCGATAACGGATCGAACTTCACCGACAAAAAGTTCCTCCGTTTCTGCGATGACAACAACATCCGGGCAGACTGGGCTCACGTCAGCCATATGAAGAGCAATGGGCAAGTCAAGAGGGCGAACGGGATGATCTGCAAGGGCTGAAACCACGCATATTCAAGAGACTTGAGAATTTCAAGGCAAGACGTGTAGCCGAGCTACCCTCCGTACTTTGAAGTTTGCGGAGCTCCCCCATCTCCCGACGAAGGATGAGCATCCTCTCCTCCGTGTGTGGAAAATGGTGGAGATGAGAAACAAATCCTTTAAAGAGCAATCGAGAAAAAGGAGGCACTTGGGTCACTCGCCAACATGGCGAGCCTCCACCTCATCGGCGAAAAGACAAGCTGCATCAACTTCCGTCCCCGGAAGCCCCAAGTGCCACCTGAGCGGAAGTCAGGCCCTCCTTGACATGATGATAGGTGCACAAAGCTTCCTCCAGACGGCTCCCCAACTCTGCCACTTGCGTCATCAGATGCCAAATCTTCTCCCAGTATGCCTGGATCGCAGGATCCCTCAGATCAGCGTGGGGCTGCCAGAAGAGGGTTTTACGACTAAATCAGCTCCACCACCGTGAAGGACCCTACGTACACAAAAAAATGGCAAGGACTGTAAAATGCACGTAGGGTCAAAGCAAAGACGGTACCATCCCCCAAACGGTGGAACCAACCTCTGGCGGTGCGCCGATGGAGGTCGCAACGTCTCCCCCGATGCAGCGTGCTTTCCCCTCTCCATCACCAATGGGGCAGCTCAGGTAACTCCTTCCAAGCCCTCGTCGAATTTCTATTTCACTCTGAGAACTGTTGCAAGAACTGGTGAAAAAGCTAAGGCGAAAAACCAACAGAGATATCAAAGGGGACAACAACCAACAGAGATCAGGAGGCACGATTGTTCCCCTTCTCCCACGATCTCCACGATAGGCAGGCCCACCCTAGCCAGAAGGGCAACTTCCTGTACTGGACAACACTCTCTGAATGAGGAGCATCCGTCGAGACACGAACCGTCGATCGAACTCACAGATCGAAATTGATGCACAGTTCGAAGGCTGGCCCATCAAAGGGATTCGAACACCGCCATCGTCACCAGAGTGAGGGACGAAAAGGAATGGGCCCACATGCAGTTGAAACCCAGGCACACGAGTGTCCCGGGCATTCCAGCTTGTGTTCGAGCCCTTGACCAAAAAAATCTCATGGAATCCCCACCGAAGGAGAGGCAACAAGCTGCCAGAGTCAATCGAATGACGCTGGAGATAAATGAGATATACAAAGGGGTTTAATAAGACCTGTCACCAACTGATCCTGTCGGGACCCAATGAATGAGACCTCTGTCTTACTCGAACTACCCGCTAATAGCTCGACGAGCACCATGACTTGGCCACCAAGGTAAGCCATGGCGATGCTCACCCCTCCTCCCTAATGGAAGGGACATGTTAGGGAAAAAGTAAAATAGGCAAAACACGACTAGAGTCAAACGAACGAACCATGAGTTATTCGAATGGGTTTAATAAGATCTATCACTAGCTGATCCAGTCGGGACCCCACAAACAGGTCCTGGGTCTTACTCGAACTACCCACTGATAGCTCGACAAAGCACCATAACTCGGTGTCAGGGGGTGAGACCAGGACAGATCCGCAAGGGGGCTACCAAAGCGGTTGTAGGTTGACTAATGGGGGGATCGGGACCTAATAGCGTAGGTGGTAGTTCTTGGATCGAACTCAGAACTCAGCGAGAACGGCAAGGACACGGTGGTTTTAGACTGGTTCAGACCTCCGGAGAGTAAAACCCTACGTCTAGTGTGGTGGGATTATGCGTGAATGGGGAAGTCCCTTCGAATGGAGCTCTAGGTCGCCTTATATGGCTAGCGAGCTAGGGCTTCCATTTGAGGTCGGTGGACCCTCATCGAGGTCGGTTACATATTAGGAAGGTCTCCTTCCGTGATTACAAAGGGGGTCTAACGATCCTCAGTCCTACTGGCAGCGCCGCCACCGCGATCTAGGGAGAAGCTTGGGCCACAAGCCCGACAGATCTTTCGCAATCTGGATTAGGTCATCCGAGGTCTTCCATGGTCGCCGGGGTTGTGGATAAGGTCTCCGGGACCACTTGCAAGTCGGCGGGGCTTCTGGCAGGTCGGGTCCACTTGACAGGGACCTCTAGGACCTTGACGGTGGGGATCCATGGGTACCCATGTCTCTCAATCCCCCGATCGACGTGTAGGTGAAGTGGCAGAGACGAAGTCACGTCGATGTGAAGTGAAGACGTGGCGCCGATGAGGTCGCGTAGGGTGCATGACGATAAAAAAAATCCTCCTTAGCGCTTACGTAGGCGAACTTCAAGCTACTAGAGAGAAGGTCCAGTGGCTTGAAGTGAAGACAAGGCACTGTCATTGCATGTACGAAGTCAAACATCGAGCTTCTGGAGTGTAGGTCCAAGAGGTCGAAGTGAAGACGAGACACCAATCTTTAAGTACCGCCGACCTGACCTGGATCAGGTAACACAAAGGAGCTTCTGCGACGGCCTTCTGCTGAAGTGGATGACGGCGGAGACGCCAAGAGGTCTGTAGACCTATAGTAGGCATCGAGGAAGACGCCGAGAGGTCTGTAGACCTACAACGGGCTAGGAGGGAGCCGTCGGGAGGTCCGTAGACCTACAGCAGGTGATGATAGAGACATCGAGAGGTCCGTAGACCTATAGACGATGACGACAAGGAGCCGCCGGGAGGTCCATAGACCTGCAGCAGACGACGAGGGAGCCACCGGGAGGTCCGTATACCTACAGCGAGCGACAAGGGAGCCGCCGTGAGGTCCGTAGACCTACAGCGGCAACGAGCCCCCGAGTGTGGAAGCTGGATGAGTCGTGTAAGCGCCGAATCGTCTCCCGCCGCGAGCTAGAGAGGTCCTCTAGGCAACAAGAGACACATCCATAGAAGTACTCCGGAAGCTGGACAAGGAGCTGGCCCTGTGTGAGGATCATGTGTGGTTCGAGGACTGGTGGATGGTCGCTTTCTGGTGTGATGAGTGATTGACAACGTTGTGTGGACTGATTCTTGGCTCAGTATTGCAGGTGCAAGTTGCGGCTTGACTCGTGTTGGTGCAGGTGAAGAACAAGCGCGAAACTTCGTTGCTGGTGAGGCCTCCAGGTGTGGAGAAGACAAGTAGGCTTCGTTCGAGGGACCCGGTGGCAAGCGGGGTCAAGTGCGGGCCGCATTATGGCAAGAACGGCAAGATGAAGTTGAGGATGGTTTCTTGGTTGAGCCACAAAACCAAGGTCGAGCCGGGACTACGTGGGAGCCAAGTCATGAGTGGTGATTGGCGGAGGCTACATCAAGTTAGCGGGGTTTGCGGTGGTTCTCCAGAAAATCACCGGGTTACTCGGCTGAGCCACAAAGCCGAGGCCGAAGATCGGGCGTGGCTGTCTGACCAAAACCGGCCTGACCGGTTTGCAGAACCGGCCTGACCGATTTGCAGAACCGGTATGACCGGTTTGGTGTCGCTGGGTGCCGGAAGCTTCGAGGCAGAGGACACGCGTCGGGATCGCAAGGCTTGTGTCGAGGCTAAGCAGGGTGCGGTCACCGGGCATCCGTCCGATGGAGAAAATCTGAAGACTTCCAAAACCGCCCTTGAGGGGCTTGTATCCATAGTTATTATGTAAGGGTATTTTAGACTTTCGGTTGCCTCCTATATAACCCAAGAGGTGAGAGGATGGCAGCTAACTCTTGGAACCCTAGTTCATTTGCTTTCCTATTTTCCCTTCCTATTTTCTTAGGATTTCCATAGGACTAGATTGAGAGCTTCATGGTGAGATTTTGTGAGAGGGTTGGATGATCGGACGGCAAGCTAGACCTTGTATGAACCTCCTTGGTATGTATAGATGATTCGGCGTGGTTCCTCAAGGCTTTGTTGTGTTGTTCCCGGTTGTTCTTGGTGGGGATTTTCGGATCCCTCTCTTGGTGGTTTTGTCATTGTGTTTTTGGGACCTTGTTCTTGGGAATTTGATGTGCGAAATCCGTGTGAACCATTTGTGGTTCTTTTGCCTTTGATTCCCCTCCCAAATCCGCAAGTTAAGGGGCTCGATTTTGGTGTTTTTGGAGTTCTAGGGTTAGAGATGTTCTTGAGGGATGACTTTTGATTCCTCTTGATTGAGTTGGTTTTGGGGACCGAGCTTATAGCCAAGGGTTGCCCACATGGTACCCCAACTATCCTCAAAGTCTCCTTTGATCTGTGGAACGAATCAGGAGATCGATTGGTGGAAGAGTTGAGTTTTTCCCGCGGGCTCTGTTCTTCCCGACTGTCCAGGCAAAAACTAGCCTGACCGGTTTCCCAAACCCGTCTAACTGGTTTCGCCCTGTGGGCTGTCGAGAAGGGTTTTTGAGCAAGGAATTCTCGGTTGCGCTATGGCTTCTTTTGTTCAGATGTGGAAAGGCTCTTGAGGTGTTTTGAGTCTTTGGGGAGTTTCTGGACAAAGTCGGTCTGACCGGTTTGCCAAACCGGTCTGACCGGTTTCCCCTGCCTGCGTGAGGCTAAGTCCAACAGAACCGGTCTGACCGGTTTTAGAAACCGGCCTGACAGGTTTGGGCTGCCAGCAGCCGTCGTGTGTGTTTCCACTGTGAGTGTGCTGTGGCTGTTGGTTGGGTCTTGCTCCTAGGTTCAGTAGAACTTCAGTGGCTTCGTGAACTTGGAAAGAGAAGCTTGCGGAGGTGCACAAGTGAAATCGGGTTCATAGGCTGAATTCTTGAATAGAATTTTTATCGGCTCCCATTCACTACCCCCTATCTGGTTCGCCGTTTCGGTCCTTCAAGTGGTATCAGAGCCAGTTCGGGTTTTTATTGATTCTAACCATTCTAAGATCCAAGGATTGCATACCAGGAACGGGGTTCGGGTCCTCCACACTTCAATGGAAAGAACTACCAGATGTGGAGTAAGCGGATGGTGGCGTTCCTCCGCGGAAAGGGTCAGATCCTTTGGGATGTCACGGTGGACAACAACTATGTCCAGCCGATGAACTTCCTCGCTCCAGGATTGAGAGACATGTTCGACGCCAACAATAAGGCGGTCGACTACTTGTTTCGTGCTTTGTGTCAGCCTGAGTTCGATCGGGTGCACACCGAGCACTTGGTTTGTAGAATTTTGTCAGTGTTCAAGGAAGCTCATGTTGGGAATGCCCAGGTTCAAGCTCGGATGTATGCGACCTACCGGAGAGAGTACGAGAACTTCACTCATTTCCCCGGTGAGTCCATCGATGCCTTGTTTCAAAGGTTCACGGTCGTGTGAACAACATGAGGGCCAATGTGGACGTGCTCCCTTACGATGATCATGATAGAGCCGTTAAGCTCTTACACTCGTTGGATAGTACGGTTTGGGGCGGAGAGTTCGAGGCCATTGTGGAGTCAGAGAAGTATGACACTCTGACCGTGAACGAGCTGTTCTCAAAGCTCAAGTCGGCTGAGGTGGATAGGGACATGACAGCCAAGCTCAAGGGCCCGATTGACTCTCATAGTCTTGCCATCGTCGGTGGTTCGAAAGGAAAGGCTAACACTAACCCATCCTCCAGGATGTTCTCTTTGTCCTCTTTGATGTCTATGCCATATGAGGAGTTTGACGTGCTTGGAGAGGAAGAGCTGGCACTGCTGACGAGGAGATTCGATATGCTGCACGAGAACCGGGTGAACATGAGGAGGAACACGAGGACGTGCTTCAAATGCGGTAAGACAGGACACTTTTTCGCCGAGTGTCCGAGGTTGAACAACAACGACAAGCACAAGTCCAAAGACAAGAGGAGGAAGTCCAAGGAGAAGGATCATGGACATGGGAAGAAGATGCGATCTCGAGAGAAGATTAAGAGATTGAGTGACATTGAGTCCGACTCCAAGGACATGTCTTCAAACTCAAGTGATGAAGACAAAGAGGATGACAAGAAGAAGAAGGATAAGAACCACGACAAGTATCTCAACTGAGGACCAGGAGCGTTCCGGTGATCGATGGATGACCGCTCCTCAGTGATGAGTGATTGACAACGGGTGTTTGGACAGACTCTTGGCTAAATGCGCCGGTGTAGGCTGCGGCCTAGTGCGTGTTGTTGCAGTTGAAGAACGGGCGCGAAAGGTCTTCAGCCTTGAGGGGCCTCCGGGAGATGGAGGGACAAGTAGGCTCGGTTCGAGGGACCCGGTGGACGGCGGGACTAGGTGCGGGCCACATGGTGGCGAGATGAGCAAGACGAAGTCATGGACGATCGAGCCAGTGCATGGTGGCGGTCGAGTCAAGAGGCTTGGCGGGAGGCCGGGCCGAGCACGCGGGGTTTGATGGTTTGCTTACAAAACCATCGTAGGACGGTTTCTTGGTTTGGGCCTCAAAACCAAGTCCGAAGGCCCAACACGACGGAGACGGGATCCGGGCGTGTCGGGAAGCTTCGAAGTGGAGGACACGCGGCGGGATCGCATGACTTGCGTCGGGAGGACGTGGGGTGCGGCGAAGGCGTGGCCGTCCGATGGGAAGACCCACAAACATTACATAAATGCCCCTGCGTGGGTTGTATCGCCAGTAGTTGAGTTAGGGGTAGTCAAGTCATTTCCCACACCGGCGGGACCCGATATATAAGCCATGAGTGTGTGTGGATGGCTCTCTCTCTGCGCGACTTAGGGTTTCATTTCCCCCCTCCCATTTCTCATTTTCCTCAGACATTTTCTTGTCCATTTTCTCTAGGCTAGCATGAGAGCTTCATGAGAGATTTTTTTGAGAGGGATGGATGTTAGGGCGGCATGCTAGACCTTGTGAATCTTTCCTGGTTTGTATAGAAGATTCGGCGTTGTGATTTTCGTGGTCTTTTTCGTGCTTGTTTTTGGTGCCTTTGTTCTTGGTGTGGTTCCGCGGATTTGAGTGGGTTTCTCCCCGGATTTCTTTGAGGAAAACATGGATGGATGTCTTGTGCATCTTTGTGATTGATCTTGTTCCCTCAAACGTCGGGAAACTACTTCAATTCAAGGATTTTCGGTCGGAGCTCTAGCTTTTGGTGGTGTTCAAAGGATCCGCGATTCCTGGCGATTTAGAGAGTTAGGAGGCAAAATATTTGGGGTATAGCATCCTTGGTTGATGCATATCATGTCCCCAAACTTTTGTCTCAACAGCTTCTACCGTTTGGGAAATCCGGTGATGAGTTGGGGGAGTTTACCTTCGGGGTCGAGCAGTTTTTGCCTCTGTCCGTGAGGCGCGGACAGTCCGCGAGGAGGTGGCGGACAGTCCGCGAGAGAAGAGTTCGTCGTGTGTTCTTCGTGTTCTTGCTCGGCTTCGCTTTCGATCCGTTTTGGTTTTGAGTTTTGGTTGGGCGAGGTTTCGGACGGTCCGCAGCAGAGGCGCGGACAGTCCGCGGGTGCCTGGCGGACGATCCGCGTGCTCCCCACGGACGGTCCGTTTTTCGGGTTCTGTTCGCTTTAACGGACAGTCCGTAGCCCAGGCCGGACGGTCCGCCGTACTTGTGCGGACTGTCCGCGGTACATTGGCAGACAATCCGCGTGGCTCGTGTGGACAGTCCGCTCCTTCTGGCCGGATAATCCGCCAGATCCTGGTTGCTTTGCTCTTTGGTTCGATTCCTCCCTCCTTTCTTTAGTGCTTCCGCGTGTGCTTCAACGAATCGTTCCTAAGACTTGAGGTTGATCCATAACCTTGTCTTGGCGATTAGTGTGTGAGTCGATCCATCGCTCGTGTGTGACTTGGATTTGTCTAAGGTATAGGCCGGGTTCTTTGAGAAGAATTTTTACGGGCTCCTATTCACTCCCCCCTCTCTAGTCGCCATCCGATCCTTCAATTGGTATCAGAGCTTGGTGCCGGATTCGTGGTGACTTTGACAAGTCTTGAATCCTAAAATGGCGTACGTTGAGCGGGGCGGTCCGCCGCACTTCGATGGGAAGGGTTACCACAAGTGGGCGACTCGAATGATGATCTTTCTTCGTGGCAAGTTGTTGGATTTCATTGTGCTTGACAAGACCTATGCTATTCCGGCGGATATCCATACTCTTATGCTGACCGATGCCGGTGCTAAGGACAAGTATGAGGCAAATGCTAAAGCCGTTGATCACTTGTTCCGAAGCTTGTGTGATCCTGAGTTTGAGCGTGTTCGCAATTTGAGTCTTGCTTGGCAAATTTGGGAGAAGTTGTTGGTTGCTCACGGTGGTGATAACCACGTGAAGGCTCGCCTCTTTGTTTCTTACCGAATGCAATATTAGACCTTTACTCAACTTCCCGGTGAGGACATTGATGCGATGTTTCAGAGGTTCACCGCCATCGTGAACAACATGAAGGCCAATGTTGAGGATTTCCCTTACACCAAGCATGATCAAGCTTTGAAGCTCTTGCATATCTTGGACAAAAATGTTTGGGGTGCTAAGGTTGAGGCCATCAAGGAGTCCGGGCAATACTTGACTATTGAGTTGGATGATCTCTTTTCTAAGCTCAAGTCGGCTGAGGTTGACAGGAAGTTGCAATCCAAGCATTAGGGCTCGACTGATCATAGTCTTGCTCTTGTGGGCAGATCAAAGGGCAATGCCAACACTAACCCTTCCTGTCGACAATTTTCGTTGTCTTCTCTCATGTCCATTCCAGATGATGAGTTCGATGTGCTGAGCGAGGAGGAACTGGCCTTGTTCTCAAGGAGGTTCGATCGACTACATGAGAACTGGAGGAATGCAAGGCAGAGCTCGGGGACATGCTACAAGTGTGGCAAGTGTGGACACTTCATCGCCGAGTGCCCGGAATCGGAGGAGAACAAGTACAAGATGAGCGAGTACAAGGCGCACCCAAGGCGTAAAGACAAGTACTCCTCCAAGGGCAAGCACTACAGCAAGTCTGAGAGCAAGGACAAGGACAAGCGGCGATTGAGCAAGGGCGGCCACAAGAAGGACAAGGCAAGAGCCATGGTGGCCGGTGCAAGCGACGTCGACACAAGCTCAAGCGACGCGCATTCAAGCTCAAGCAGTGAGGATGAAGACGCCGGAGGCGCAAGGGCAAGAAGAATGCAAGCCGGAACCTCAGTGGGTTGAGCTGTGTTGCACTTGGAGGCTTTTGTGGCATGGCCCATACCTCAAGCATCAAGAAGAGCGAGAAAGAAGACACCGACTCCGACTCAGAGGGTGAGGCAGGAGGCTTGGAGAACATTTGGTTGATCGACTCCGGATGTTCCTGACACATGACCGGAGACAAGAAGTGGTTCTCCAGCCTCACCCTAGTGAAGGAAAAGATGTACATCACGTTTGGGGACAACGGACGAGGAAGAGTGATTTCTGAGGGTGTGGTGCATGTGAGTGACAAGGTAATGTTGAAGAGGGTTGCTCTTGTGAAGTCTTTGGGTTTCAATTTGCTTTCAGTTTCTCAGTTGCTTGATGAGGGCTTTGAGGTGCGTTTCAAGTCTGGTGAGTCTCGTTTGCTTGATTCTCGAGGTGATCTTGTTAGTATGATCATCCCCGAGGGTCAGATTTTTAGGGCTGATTTCTCTCGTTCTTTGGGTCCTGCTCGCTGTTTGTTGGCCGGTCCTTCTTCTGATTTGTGGAAATGTGAAGGATCAGATGGCGACTAGAGAGGGGGGGAGTGAATAGGAGCCGGTAAAAATTCTTCCTAAAGGACCCGGCCTGTGTCCTACTCAAATCCCGGTCACACACAAGCGATGGATCGAATCACGCACCAATCGCCAAGACCACGAGGTTATGGATCAACCTCTAGCCTTAGGAACGATTCCTCAAAGCACACGCGGAAGCACTAGAAAGGGAGGAAGGAATCGAAGCAAGAAGCAAAGCACACGAGCTCCGGCGGACCGTCCGCGGCAGAGGGGCGGACCGTTCGCAAGAACCGCGCGGACCGTCCGGCCGGGTGCATCGCGGACCGTCCGCACCCGAGCCGCGGACCGTCCGGCCTTAGCCGCGGACCGTCCGTTAATTTACACGAACGACCCAAAGACACCCCCGTGTCACGGACCGTCCGCGGGGAGCACGCGGACCGTCTGCCAAGCACCCGCGGACCGTCCGCCCGACACCGCGGACTGTCCGAAACTTCGTCCAACCAAAAACCAAAATCACAACGGATCGAAACAAAGGACGAGCAAGAGCACGTAGAACTCAGGATGAACTCGAGCGGCGCGGACCGTCCGCCAGGAGGGCGCGGACCGTCCGCGAGGCTCGGACAGAACAGAAAAATGCCCGACCTCGAAAGACAACTCCCCCAAATCATCATCGGATTTCCCAAACGGTTGAAGCTGTGGAGACAATGGTTTGGGTACTTGAAAAGCGTCACACAAGGATGCTATAGCCCAAAAATCTTGCCTCCTAACTCCCTAAATCACCGGGAATCGCGAATCCTTTGAGCACCACCAAAAACTAAAGCACCGAACGAAAACTCACGAATCGAAGTAGTTTCCCGGCGTTTGAGGGCACAAGATCAAGCACAAAGATGCACAAGACATCTATCCATGTTTCCCTCAAAGAAATCCGGGAAGAAACTCACTCATATCCGCGGAATCACTCCGGGAACAAAGGCACGAAAATAAGCACAAAAAGCCACGACAAACAACCCCGAATCTTCTATACAAACCGAGGAAAGATTCACAAGGTCTAGCATGCCGCCCTAGCATCCATCCCTCTCAACAAATCTCTCATGAAGCTCTCATGCTAGCCTAGAGAAAATAGGAAGAAAAATAGCTACGAAAATGAGAAAGAGGAGGGAGCAAATGAAACCCTAAGTCGCGGAGGGAGAGAGCCATCAACACACACTCATGGCTTATATATCAGGTCCCGCCGGAGTGGTAAATGACTCGACTACCCCTAACTATACCATCGGCGATACAACCCACGTAGGGGCATTTTGGTAATGTTTGTGGGTCTTCCCATCGGACGGCCACGCCTTTGCCGCACCCCCGCGTCCTCCCGACGCAAGCCATGCGATCCCGCCGTGTGTCCTCCGCTTCGAAGCTTCCCGACACGCCGGATCCCGTCTCCGTCGTGTTGGGCCCTCGGACTTGGTTTTGAGGCCCAAACCAAGAAACGCGTCCGCCGATGGTTTTGTGGGCAAACCACCAAACCCCGCGTGCCCGGTCCGGCCTCCCGCCAAACCACTTGACTTGACCGCCACCGTGCACCGGCTCGTCGTCCATGACTTCGTCTTGCTTGTGTCGCCACCATGTGGCCCGCACCCGATCCGCTCGTCCACGGGTCCCTCGAACCGAGCCTACTTGTCTCTCCATCTCCCGGAGGCCCCTCAAGGCCGAAGACCTTTCGCGCCCGTTCTTCACCTGCAACAACACGAACTAGGCCGCGGCCACACACCCGCGCACTAAGCCAAGAGTCGGTCCAACACCCGTTGTCAATCACTCATCACCGAGGAGCGGTCATCCACCGACCACCGGGACGCTCCCGGTCCTCAATCTCCCGCTTGATGAGTGCATTGACAACACACAACGCGAAATGAAATTCAGAGTAAGAAAGAAAAGAAGAAGAAAGAAAAACAAATAAGCTCAACTCATGACCAAAACCGCAGAAAGGCAAAGAAAGGTCACAAGCCAAGCAAAGCACAAAATCCACACCGAAAACAGCAAGAAAGCTCCCCCTGAACAAATGCAAGCTCCCCCTGAACATGTGGATGCAAACTCATGCAAACTCCCAAATTTCAGCTCACCTCTTCTGAATTTTCATTAAGCTCACCTTTTCTCCCCCTTGTTGACAATGTATGAATCAAGGTGAAAATGCAAAAATGCAAAGCAAAGCATATAAACAACTACATGAGCTTCTCAAATAGGCCAAATCTAGTGTCAAAGGCTAAAAATGAGACAAAGATCACACACATGAATCATAGCATAGTCAAAGCATTGCCACAAGTAATATATGAAAATACAAGCATGTGACAAAGCAAAAATTTTCAGATTTAAGCAGTTTTTACCAAAAGAAGGCTCGCTTCACATGTAAAAGCCTATCCATGTCACACTTGAGCCACAAACATGCATACCATTTAAAGATCATACAAGGATATCAAATTCTCAAAGCAAAAGATCATGGCAAACACCCATAAAGCAAAGCATGTCATGTCAAAGCTCATGAGCCATGTGTCCACTTCGGGGAGACTTCTCCACCGGTGAACATCATGCAACATGTTTTGCACCCATATGTGAAAGATAAGACATTTTAAGCATAGACATGATGGATGGAGCATTTTTCAAGCATTATACACTTCTTTTCAAGATTAATTTATTTCATGGTACATGAAGTGCCTTTGCGGCAAAAAGAAGCTTATGCTCCCCCATGAATGCAACATAGGCTAAACATTCACAATGATATCCGGCCTTTGGCCCAAATGCAAGAACAAGGCATCCAAGCACAATCTAAGCATGAAAAGCACATTTAGACCAAACTGTGACATGGATACACAACTACACACGAGTGGAGCATAAAAATTAGTCAAGTTAACCATTTATTTCAAAAGAGGCTATCTCACCACACATATATCTCAAATATTCCAAGAGCATAGCCTCACATCACCATTTCTCCACACATATAACCAATATCTCACAAATAGCCAAAGAGACTCAAATATGGCATATGAAAGAAGCTCATCATCCTAAAATGCAATATGATACAAATGCAACATGATATATGACAAGATGGCTATCCTACCATGGTTTATACATCAAGCAAAGCATGTATGTACATCAAAGTAAAACATGGTATGATACATATGGTACAAAAAGGAAATCCCCCAAGAATCAACTAGAAAGGGCAACAAACCCCAAGTTCCCCCCGCAAGCGCACAAATGTAGCTTGGTCAAGAGGCTTTGTAAAGATGTCGGCTAGCTGATCTTGGGTAGGGACATGGCTCAAAACAATGGTCCCTTTCTCCACATTGTCCCTCAGGAAATGATACCTCACCTCTATGTGTTTGGTTCTGGAGTGAAGCACTGGGTTTTTGGCTACGCTTATGGCACTGGTGCTATCGCAAAGAAGTGGGATCTGGGTGCACTCCTCACCAAAGTCTCTCAAAGTGTATGAAATCCACAACAACTGGGAGCAACAACTCGCGGCAGCAACATACTCCGCCTCCCGTGGTAGACCGAGCTACACTAGACGCGCTTGCGGGAAGACCATGAGACCAATGAAGAACCAAGAAACCGACACGTGCCGAAGTAGACTTCCTCTCGACTCGACAACCGGCAAAATCCGCATCGGAAAAACCATGAAGAGACGAGTCGAGGAGGAAGAATACCAAAGGCCAAGACCAGGGGCGGATCGTAGGTACACGAAGATCCTCTTGACGGCTGTCGATGTGATGTCCTCGGCGAAGCTCGAAAACGAGCGCACGGACACACGGCCCGAACGCGTATGTCCGGCCTCGTCGCCGTCGGGTAGAGGAGGGAGCCGATCATGCTCCTGTACTCCCCGCCGGTCCACCGGTTCTCCGTCCTCATCCGCATCCAAAGTGGCCGTACTCCCCATGGGAGTCGACATCGGCTTCACATCTTGCATCCGGAACTTCCTCGCATGTCTTTCGTGTACTTGGTTTGGTGCACAAATGTACCGTCCTTCACTTGCTTGATCTCGCGGCCCCGAGAAAATACCGCAACTCGCCCATCATGCTCATCTCGAACTCCCCGCTCATCTCATCCGCAAACTTGGCAACAAGGTTATGTGACGAGCCACCAAAGACAATATCATCCACGTATATCCGCACAATCGCAAGTCATTCCTATGCTTGAGGAGAAATAAGGTTCTATCTACGGTACCCATCACAAACCCCTCTCGCTCAAAAGAAAACCTCTCAATCTCCCATACCAAGCACGGGGCGCCGTTTCAACCCATACGAGCCCTTTTCAACCTGTACACCCTGTGTGGGTACAACTCGCTCTCAAACCCAGGTGGCTGCTTCACATACACCTCCTCCTCTATGACCCCATTCAGAAAAGCACTCTTCACGTCCATCTGAAACAACTTGAACCCTTTAGCCACGGCAAAGGCTAGAAGGATCCGAATTGCCTCAAGACGGGCCACAGGGGCAAAGGTCTCCTCATAGTCGATCCCCTCCTTCTGACTAAACCCTTGAGCAACAAGTCTGGACTTGTTCCTCACAACCATCCCATTCTCTCCCTCTTTGTTCTTCCAAACCCACTTGGTTCCTATGGGATGGCAATTTGGAGGTGGTTCAACTAACTCCCACACTCGGTTCCTCTCAAAATTTTCCAACTCCTCATGCATAGAATTGACCCGGTTTGCGTCGGATAAAGCATGTCCAATGTCCTTGGGCTCAAAAGTAGCAACAAAAGCAGCATGAGCAAAATGAGAGGAATTCCGGACCTCGACCGTGTAGTGCGTTCATTTATGTCTCCAATGATCTTCGACGGGGGATGCACTTCTTGAATCCGCCGGGGAGCCTCACGCCTCGAGACTACCTCCCCCTCAACTTCGGCTTCTCTCCTTTGGTCCTCTTGTTGCACCGTCGTTGTCCATGAAGTAGACGGTCCATGCTCCAAAGTAGTCGTAGGGGAAGTAGTGGGTACATGCTCAGCTTCAGGCGCATGGTTCTCCCCATCATCATCTCCAGCTTCATCTTTCTCCTCTTCAAAGAGGTCCTCGGTCATCTCTTCATCACCTGCACATTCAAAGCCAAGAGAGGTACATGGCATTGTCTCGTCGAAGGTCACCTCGCAAGTCTCCATGATTTTGTTAGTCTCAAGGTTAAGCACCCTATAGGCTCTAGAGTGGTTAGCATATCCAAAGAAAATACCATCACTAGACCTAGCCTCAAACTTGTCGAGTTTTCCCTTTTTCAAAATAAAGCACTTGCGGCCAAAAACTCGGAAATGACTCACTTTGGGTGCCCGACCATGCATAAGCTCATAACGAGGTCTTCTTCTTGAAAGCTCTCAATAAAATCCGATTGGAAACATGACAAGGTTGTATTGACCGCCTCGGCCCAAAACCTCCTAGGAGTCCTGTGCTCATCGAGCATCGTCCTAGCCATCTCACAAAGAGTCCGATTTTTCCTTTCCACGACTCCATTTTGAGGGGGCACATAATGGGTCGAATACCGATGTTCAAGACCTAGATCACGACAAAAGACATCAAAACGAGAGTTCTTGAACTCGAGCCATTATCCTTGCGGATAGCTCGAATAGCATTCCCATGCCTCTCGTTTTTCAACCTCACGATCGGATCTCGAACAAAACCAAAAGTCTCACTCTTATCCTCCAAGAAGAACACCCAGGCATAGCGAGAGTAATCGTCCACCACAACAAGGACATACCACTTCCCACCCACCGATCGAACTCGAGCCGGCCCAACAAGGTCCATATGCAACGGCTACGTCGGACGCTCGGTCATGACATCGGTCGGGGGTGGATGGGGAGTAGCTACCATCTTACCATGCCTACAAGGAGCACAAACCAAATCCTTCTCAAACTTCAACTTCGGCAATCCTCGGACCGGGTCAAGACCACTCAAGCGGGAAACCAAATCAAAGCTCAAGTGTCCCAACCGCCTATGCCATTTCCACAAATCGGAAGAAGGACCGGCCATCAAACGGCGAGCAGGACCCAAAGAACGAGAGAAATCAGCCACGAAAATCGACCCTCGGGGATGATCATACGGACAAGATCACCTCGAGAATCAAGCAAACGAGACTCGCCGGACTTGAAACGCACCTCAAAACCCTCATCAAGCAACCGAGAACCCGAAAGCAAATTAAATCCCAAAGACTTCACAAGAGCCACTCTCTTCAACGTTACCTTGTCACTCACATGCACAACTCCCTACGAAAGCACCCTACCTCGTCCATTGTCCCCAAATGTGATGTACATCTTTTCCTTCAACGGGGTGAGGGCCGGAGAACCACTTCTTATCTCCGGTCATGTGTCGAGAACACCGGAGTCGATCAACCAAATGTTCTCCAAGCCTCCTGCCCCGCGGTCGAAACAAGAACGAGAATGAGCTAGCGACTCGACACACGGGGTTAGCACAAAGAAAGTTAAACCGGTGTCGAGCCATCTCGCTCAAAAGAGGGGTTAGCAAACATCACTCCCTTGCCACCAAACTTCCCATGTCCCATGGGAGGAGTACGAGCACCACGAGGGGGAAAACGTGGTCCGTAGTTCCTCTGGAACCCAAAGCTGCGATCATCTCCCCTAAACCCGTACTGAGAACGAGTAGGAGGACGTCCAGCAAAACCACCACGAGCCCGACCAAACCTCTCACCAGCACGCACACCATCATCTCTCCTGACAAACCTCTCACGACCACCTCTGCCAACACTCCTCACACTTCCCACACCCCGTGGAAGTGGCACTCTAGGCTCAGGAATACCGAGAGGCTGGCGATATCTGTCCTGGTTTGCTTGCTCCCTAGCAAGCCTCTCATTCCTCTTCCTCTTGTAGCAAAACTCTGCAAGATGCCTCTCCTTGCCACAATACTCACACCTGAAGGGGATGGGTTTTGGTTTTGGCTCTGGCTTCTCTCTAGGCTTCTCACCCTTCTCACACACAAACTTCACTGGTTTCGGAAATCATTTGTCTTAGGTGGGAATTTGGGTGGATCTGGGTTGTGTCAAGCTTGTTGCAAAGGTGGTTGGGCTTTGGTGTGAAAGAGTTCTTGGGTGCTTTTGGGAGTGGGACTTGGATCTCTCCGATCACCTCAAACTCGGGGTTCGACTCAACACACTTCTCGTACACACTCTCCCCACTGTTCTCTCCCACTTTCTCACCCAACTTCTCAAAACCCAAACCACGACCATCAGCTCTCTTGAACTCCTCAATCATGATTTTCAATTGAGGTTCCTGCCCAGACAACCAACCCAACACTTTCCTCAAATAGTCATTCTCCTCATAGATGACATCCAACCGGGAAGTAAGCTCAAGATTACGCAAAGTGACTTCATCGAGCTAGAGCAAGCATTTGCAACGGGGAGATTTCAAAGATGCTTCTAAAGAACTAATAGTTGAGCGAGCATCAACAAGCTTAGCATGCATAGTAGGACATGATTTGCAAGCACCAAGCAAAGTAGGTCTAGCCTTAAGCTCATCATGTTCGATCCTAAGAGCATCTAGTTGAGCCAAAATAGAAGCATTCTTCTCATTAAGCATTTGATCTCATTCAACCAAGCATCACATTGAACACATTCAACATCATCGGGAGTAGTAGGAGCAAGTTTCAAAGAGTCATTCTCAAGTTTCAATTCAAGCAATTTTGACTCTAACTCTCCTACTTTCTCGCTAGCATTCTCAAGCCGAGCCCTAAGATCTTTCCTCATCTTTTTGGCATCTCTCGGCACACTATCACGGTTATCAAGCAAACCATTCAACCTAGCAATCTCGGCAAGCAAAGAGTCGGGGTCACGGTTTACCTCATCCTCCGAGTCGGAGTCGCCGTCCTCCTTCACACTCTTCTTCTTGCTCGAGCTATGGGCCATGCCACAAAAGCCCTCGAGCGCCACACGGCTCGGCCCGGCGAGGTTCCGGCTTGCACTCTTCTTGCCACGCGCGCCTCCCGGCGTCTTCATCTTCGCCGCTTGAGCTTGATCGCTCCTCGCTTGAGCTTGAGTCGACGTCGCTCGCACCGGCCACCATCGCTCTTGCCTTGTTCTTCTTGTAGGCGCTCTTGCTCGGTCGCCGCTTGTCCTTGTCCTTGCTCTTGGACTTGTTGAAGTGCTTGCCCTTGGAGGAGTACTTGTCTTCACGCCTCGGGTGCGCCTTGTACTCGTTCACCTTGTACTTGTTCTCCTCCGCTTCAGGGCACTCAGCGATGAAGTGGCCACGCTTGCCACACTTGTAGCACATCCCTGAGCTCCGCCTTGCGTTCCTCCGACTCTCGTGTAGTCGTTCAAATCTTCTTGAGAGCAAGGCCAGCTCCTCCTCGCCCAGCACATCAAACTCCTCATCTGGAATGGACATAAGAGAGGACAAAGAAAACTGTCGACAGGAAGGGTTAGATTTGCCCTTTGATCCTCCCACAAGAGCAAGACTATGGTCAGTCGAGCCCTCATGCTTGGATAGCAACTTCTGTCAACCTCAGCCGACTTGAGCTTAGAAAAGAGGTCATCCAACTCAATAGTCAAATAGTTCCCAGACTCCTTGATGGCCTCAACCTTAGCACCCCAAACATTTGGATCCAAGACATGCAAGAGCTTCAAAGCTCGATCATGCTCGGAATACGGAAAATCCTCAACATTTGCCTTCATGTTGTTCACGATGGCGGTGAACCTCTGAAACATCGCATCAATGTCCTCACCGGGAAGTGGAGTGAAATTCTCATATTGCATCCGGTAAGAGACAAAGAGGCGAGACTTCACATGGTTATCACCACCGTGAGCAACCAACAACTTATCCCAAATTTGCCAAGCAAGATTCAAATGGCGAACACGCTCAAACTCCGGATCACACAAGCTCGGCACAAGTGATCAACGGCTTTTGCATTAGCCTCATACTTGGCCTTGGCATCGGCATCGGTCACCATAAGAGTATGGATGTTGACCGGAATAGCATATGTCTTGTCAAGCACAATAAAATCCAACGAGCTTCCCTCGAAGAAAGATCATCATACGAGCCGCCCACTTGTGGTAACCCTTGCCATCGAAGTGCGGCGGACCGCCCCGCTCAACGTACGCCATCTTAGGATTCGAGACTTGTCAAAGTCGCAAAGAATCCGGCACCAAGCTCTGATACCAATTGAAGGATCAAATGGCGACTAGAGAGGGGGGGAGTGAATAGGAGCCGGTAAAAATTCTTCCCAAAGGACCCGGCCTGTGTCCTACTCAAATCTCGGTCACACACAAGCGATGGATCGAATCACGCACCAATCGCCAAGACCACGAGGTTATGGATCAACCTCTAGCCTTAGGAACGATTCCTCAAAGCACACGCGGAAGCACTAGAAAGGGAGGAAGGAATTGAACCAAGAAGCAAAGCACACGAGGCTGCGGCGGACGCGTCCGCGCGGAGGAGGGGCGGACCGTCCGCAAGAACCGCGCGGACCGTCCCGGCCGGGTATCGCGGACCGTCCGCACCCGAGCCGCGGACCGTCCGGCCTTAGCCGCGGACCGTCCGTTAATTTACACGAACGACCCAAAGACACCCCCGTGTCACGGACCGTCCGCGGGGAGCACGCGGACCGTCCCGCAAGCACCCGCGGACCGTCCGCCCGACACCGCGGACCGTCCGAAACTTCGTCCAACCAAAAACCAAAATCACAACGGATCGAAACAAAGGACGAGCAAGAGCACGAAGAACTCGGGATGAACTCGAGCGGCGCGGACCGTCCGCCGGGAGGGCGCGGACCGTCCGCGAGGCTCGGACGAACGAGAAAAATGCCCGAGCCTCGAAAGTCAACTCCCCCAAATCATCATCGGATTTCCCAAACGGTTGAAGCTGTGGAGACAAGGGTTTGGGTACTTGAAAAGCGTCACACAAGGATGCTATAGCCCAAAAATCTTGCCTCCTAACTCCCTAAATCACCGGGAATCGTGAATCCTTTGAGCACCACCAAAAACTAGAGCACGCGAACGAAAACTCACGAATCGAAGTAGTTTCCCGGCGTTTGAGGGCACAAGATCAAGCACAAAGATGCACAAGACATCTATCCATGTTTCCCTCAAAGAAATCCGGGAAGAAACTCACTCATATCCGCGGAATCACTCCGGGAACAAAGGCACGAAAATAAGCACAAAAAGCCACGACAAACAACCCCGAATCTTCTATACAAACCAGGAAAGATTCACAAGGTCTAGCATGCCGCCCTAGCATCCATCCCTCTCAACAAATCTCTCATGAAGCTCTCATGCTAGCCTAGAGAAAATAGGAAGAAAAATAGCTACGAAAATGAGAAAGAGGAGGGAGCAAATGAAACCCTAAGTCGCGGAGGGAGAGAGCCATCAACACACACTCATGGCTTATATATCAGGTCCCGCCGGAGTGGTAAATGACTCGACTACCCCTAACTATACTACTGGCGATACAACCCACGTAGGGGCATTTTGGTAATGTTTGTGGGTCTTCCCATCGGACGGCCACGCCTTTGCTGCACCCCGCGTCCTCCCGACGCAAGCCATGCGATCCCGCCGTGTGTCCTCCGCTTCGAAGCTTCCCGACACGCCCGGATCCCGTCTCCGTCGTGTTGGGCCCTCGGACTTGGTTTTGAGGCCCAAACCAAGAAACCGTCCGCCGATGGTTTTGTGGGCAAACCACCAAACCCCGCGTGCCGGTCCGGCCTCCCGCCAAACCACTTGACTTGACCGCCACCGTGCACCGGCTCGTCTCGTCCATGACTTCGTCTTGCTTGTGTCGCCACCATGTGGCCCGCACCCGGTCCCGCCGTCCACCGGGTCCCTCGAACCGAGCCTACTTGTCTCTCCATCTCCCGGAGGCCCCTCAAGGCTGAAGACCTTTCGCGCCCGTTCTTCACCTGCAACAACACGAACTAGGCCGCAGCCTACACCTGCGCACTAAGCCAAGAGTCAGTCCAACACCCGTTGTCAATCACTCATCACTGAGGAGCGGTCATCCACCGACCACTGGGACGCTCCTGGTCCTCAAAATGGCATAGGCGGTTGGGTCACTTGAGCTTTGATTTGGTTTCCTGCTTGAGTGGTCTTGACCTTGTCCGAGGATTGCCAAGGTTGAAGTTTGAGAAGGATTTGGTCTGTGCTCCTTGTAGGCATGGCAAGATGGTAGCCACTCCCCATCCACCCTGACCGATGTCATGACCGAGCGTCCGACAGAGCTGTTGCATATGGACCTTGTTGGGCCAGCTCGAGTTCGCTCGATGGGTGGGAAGTGGTATGTCCTTGTTGTGGTGGACGATTACTCTCGCTATGCCTGGGTGTTTTCCTTGGAGGACAAAAGTGAGACATTTGGTTTTGTTCGAGATCTGATCGTGAGGTTGAAGAACGAGAGGCATGGGAATGCCATTCGAGCTATCCGCAGTGATAATGGTTCAGAGTTCAAGAACTCTCGTTTTGATGCCTTCTGTCGTGATCTAGGTGTTGAACATTAGTATTCGACCCTTTATGTGCCCCCTCAAAATGGAGTCGTGGAAAGGAAAATCGGACTCTTTGTGAGATGGCTAGGACGATGCTCGATGAGCACAGGACTCCTAGGAGGTATTTGGCTGAGGCAGTCAATATGGCCTGTCATGTCTCCAACAGGATTTTATTGCGAGGTTTCAAGATGAAGACCTATTATAAACTTATGCATGGTCGGGCACCCAAAGTGAGTCACTTCCGAGTCTTTGGATGCAAGTGCTTTATTCTTAAGAAGGGAAAACTCGACAAGTTTGAGGCTAGGTCTAGTGTTGGGATTTTCTTTGGATATGCTAATCACTCTAGAGCCTATAGGGTGCTTAACCTTCAGACTAACAAAATCATGGAGACTTGTGAGGTAACTTCGACGAGACAATGCCATGTACCTCTCTTGGCTTTGAATGTGCAGGTGATGAAGAGATGACCGAGGACCTCTTTGAAGAGGAGAAAGATGAAGCTGGAGATGATGATGGGGAGAACCATGCGCCCGAAGCCGAGTGTGTACCCACTACTTCCCCTACGACCACTACGGAGGGTGGACCATCTACTTCATGGACAACGACGGTGCGACAAGAGGACCGGGCGAGAGAAGGCTGAAGTTGAGGGGGAGGTAGTCTTGAGGCGTGAGGCTCCTCGGTGGATTCAAGAAGTGCATCCCCTATCGAAGATCATTGGGGACATCGACGAACGTACTACGCGGTCAAGGTCCAGAAATTCCTCTCATTTCGCTCATGCTGCATTTGTTGCCTCTTTTGAGCCCAAGGACATTGGACACGCTTTATCTGATGCAAACTGGGTCAATTCTATGCATGAGGAGTTGGAAAATTTTGAGAGGAACCAGGTGTGGGAGTTAGTTGAACCACCTCCAAATTGCCATCCTATAGGAACCAAGTGGGTTTGGAAGAACAAAGAGGGTGAGAATGGGATGGTTGTGAGGAACAAGTCCAGACTTGTTGCTCAGGGATATAGTCAGAAGGAGGGGATCGGCTATGAGGAGACCTTTGCTCCTGTGACCCATCTTGAGGAAATTCGTATCCTTCTAGCCTTTGTCGTGGCTAAAGGGTTCAAGTTGTATCAGATGGATGTGATGAGCGCTTTCCTGAACGGGGTCATAGAGGAGGAGGTGTATGTGAAGCAGCCACCAGGGTTCGAGAGTGAGAAGTATCCACACAGGGTGTATTGGTTGAAAAGGGCTCTGTATGGGTTGAAACAGGTACCCCGGGCTTGGTATGAGAGATTGAGAGGTTTTCTGTTGAGTAGAGGGTTCGTGATGGGTACCGTGGATAGGACCTTGTTTCTCCTCAAGCATGGGAATGACTTGTTGATTGTGCAGATATATGTGGATGATATTGTCTTTGGTGGCTCGTCACATAACCTTGTTGCCAAGTTTGCAGATGAGATGAGCAGGGAATTCGAGATGAGCATGATAGGCGAGTGCAGTATTTTCTCGGGTTGCAGATCAAGCAAGTGAAGGACGGAACATTTGTACATCAGACCAAGTACACGAAAGACATGCTGAGGAAGTTCCAGATGCAAGATGTGAAGCCTATGTCGACACACATGGGGAGTACGACTACTTTGGACGCGGACGAGGACGGACAACCAGTGGACCAGCGAGAGTACCGGAGCATGATCGGCTCCCTCCTCTACCTGACGGTAATGAAGCCAGACATACAGTTCAGTGTGTGTCTGTGCGCTCGTTTTCAGGCTTCGCCGAGGACATCACATCGACAGGCCGTCAAGAGGATCTTCAGGTACCTACAGTCTACCCCTGGTCTTGGCCTTTGATATTTTTCCTCCTCGACTCTTTCACTTCATGGTTTTTCTGATGCGGATTTCGCTGGTTGCCGAGTCGAGAGGAAGTCTACTTCTGGTTCTTGCCAGTTTCTTGGGTCTTCGTTGGTTTCGTGGTCTTCCCGCAAGCAGTCCAGTGTAGCTCAGTCTACCACCGAGGCGGAGTATGTTGCAGCCGCGAGTTGTTGTTCCCAGCTGTTGTGGATTTCATACACCTTGAGAGACTTTGGTGAGGAGTGCACCCAGATCCCACTTCTTTGTGATAGCACCAGTGCCATAAGCGTAGCTAAAAACCCAGTGCTTCATTCCAGAACCAAACACATAGAAGTGAGGTATCATTTCTTGAGAGACAATGTGGAGAAAGGGACCATTGTGTTGAGTCATGTCCCTACCCAAGATCAGCTTGCAGACATCTTTACGAAGCCTCTCGACCAAGCTACATTTGTGCGCTTGCGGGGGGAACTTGGGGTTTGTTGCCCTTTCTAGTTGTTTCTTGGGGATTTACTTTTGTACCAAATGTTTCATACCATGTTTCCTTTGATGTATATACATGCTTTGCTTGATGTATAAACCATGGTAGGATAGCCATCTTGTTATATATCATGTTGCATTTGTATCATATTGCATTTTAGGATGATGAGCTTCTTTCATATGCCTTATTTGAGTTCCTTTGGCTACTTGTGAGATATTGGCCATGTGTGTGGAGTAATGGCTATGTGAGGCTATGCTCTTGGAATATTTGAGATATATGTGTTGTGAGATAGCCCCTTTTGAATCAAATGCTAATCTTGACTAAATTTGATGAAATGTGCTCCACTCATGTGTAGTAGTGTATTCATGTCACTTTTTGGTCTAAAATGTGTGTTTTATGCTTAAATTGTGCTTGGATGTCTCTTTCTTGCATTTGGGCCAAAGGCCAATATCATTGTGAATGTTTAGCCTATGTTGTATTCATGGAGGAGCATAAGCTTCTTTTTGCCGCAAAGGCACTTCATGTAATATGAAATGAATTAATCTTGAAAAGAAGTGTGTATGCTTGAAAAATGCTCCATCCATCATGTTTATGCTTAAAATGTCTTATCTTTCACACATGGGTGCAAAACATGTTGCATGATGTTCAACAGTGGAGAAGTCTCCCCGAAGTGGACACATGGCTCATGAGCTTTAACATGACATGCTTTGCTTTATGGGTATTTGCAATGATCCTTTGTTAAGAATTTGCTATCCTTGTATGATCTCTGGATGATAAGTGTGTTTTTGGCTAGAATATGACATGGATAGGCTTATACATTTGAAGTGAGCCACCTTTTGATAAAACTACTCAAATATAAAAATTTGCTTTGTCACATGCCTATATTTCCATATATTACTTGTGGCAATGCTTTGACTATGCTATGATCCATATGTGTGCTCTTTGTCTCACTTCTAGCTTTTGACACTAGATTTGGCATATTTGAGAAGCTCATGTAGATGTTTATATGCTTTGTCTTACATTCCTGCATTTTCACCTTGATTCATACATTGTCAACTAGGGGGGGAAGAGGTGAAGAGGTGAGCTTAATGAAAAATTCAGAAAACTGCATCTAAAATTTAGAAGTTTGCATCCACATGTTCAGAGGGAGCTTGCATTTGTTCAGGGGGAGCTTTCTTGCTGTTTTCAGTGTGGAGTTTGTGCTTTGCTCGGCTTGTGACCTTTCCTTGCCTTTCCTTGGCTTTGGTCATGAGTTGAGCTTCTTTGTTTCTCTTTCTTCTTACTTTTTTCTCTGAATTTCATTTCTCGTTGTGTGTTGTCAATGCACTGATCATGGGGGAGATTGAGGACCAGGAGCGTCCGGTGGTCGATGGATGACCGCTCCTCAGTGATGAGTGATTGACAACGGGTGTTGGACTGACTCTTGGCTCAGTGCGCAGGTGTAGGCTGCTGCCTAGTTCGTGTTGTTGCAGGTGAAGAACAGGCGGGAAAGGTCTTCAGCCTTGAGGGGCCTCCGGGAGATGGAGAGACAAGTAGGCTCGGTTCGAGGGACCCGTTGGACGGCGGGACTAGATGCGGGCCACATGGTGGCGAGATGAGCAAGACGAAGTCATGGACGATCGAGCCGGTGCACGGTGGCAGTCGAGTCAAGAGGCTTGGCGGGAGGCCGGGCCGAGCACGCGGGGTTTGGTGGTTTGCCCACAAAACCATCGGAGGGAGGTTTCTTGGTTTGGGCCTCAAAACCAAGTTCGAAGGCCCAACACGACGTAGACGGGATCCGGGCGTGTCGGGAAGCTTCGAAGCGGAGGACACGCGGCGGGATCGCATGACTTGCGTCGGGAGGACGCGGGGTGCGGTGAAGGCGTGGCCGTCCGATGGAAAGACCCACAAACATTACATAAATGCCCCTGCGTGGGTTCTATCACCTGTAGTTGAGTTTGGGGTAGTCGAGCCATTTCCCACACCGGGGGGACCCAATATATAAGCCATGAGTGTGTGTGGATGGCTCTCTCTCTACGCGACTTAGGGTTTCATTTCCCCCTCCCATTTCTCATTTTCCTTAGAAATTTTCTTCTCCATTTTCTCTAGGCTAGCATGAGAGCTTCATGAGAGATTTGTTGAGAGGAATGGATGTTACGGCGGTATGCTAGACCTTGTGAATCTTTCCTGGCTTGTATAGAAGATTCGGCGTTGTGATTTTCGTGGTCTTTTTCGTGCTTGTTTTTGGTGCCTTTGTTCTTGGTGTGGTTCCGCGGATTTGAGTGGGTTTCTCACCGGATTTCTTTGAGGAAAACATGGATGGATGTCTTGTGCATCTTTGTGATTGATCTTGTTCCCTCAAACACCAGGAAACCACTTCGATTCAAGAATTTTCGGTCGGAGCTCTTGCTTTTGGTGGTGTTCAAAGGATCCGCGATTGCCAGCGATTTAGAGAGATAGGAGGCAAATTTTTTGGGGTATAGCATCCTTGGTTGACGCATATCATGTCCCCAAACTTTTGTCTCAACAGCTTCTACCGTTTGGGAGATCCGGTGATGAGTTGGGGGAGTTGACCTTCGGGGTCGAGCAGTTTTTGCCTCTGTCCGTGAGGCGCGGACAGTCCGCGAGGAGGTGGCGGACGGTCCGCGAGAGCAGTGTTCGTTGTGTGTTCTTCGTGTTCTTGCTCGGCTTCGCTTTCAATCTGTTTTGGTTTTGAGTTTTGGTTGGGTGAGGTTTCGGACGGTCCGCAGCAGAGGCGCGGACAGTCCACGGGTGCCTGGCGGACGGTCCGCGTGCTCCCCGCGGACGGTCCGTTTTTCGGGGTTAGCTACTAGAGGTTCTGTTGGCTTTAACGGACAGTCCACAGCCCAGGCCGGACGGTCCGCCGTACCTGTGCGGACAGTCCGCGGTACATTGGCGGACAGTCCGCGTGGCTCGTGCGGACAGTCCGCTCCTCCTGGCCGGACAATCTGCCAGAGTCTGGCTGCTTTGCTCTTTGGTTCCATTCCTCCCTCCTTTCTTTAGTGCTTCCGCGTGTGCTTCAAGGAATCGTTCCTAAGACTTGAGGTTGATCTATAACCTTGTTGTCTTGGAGATTAGTGTGTGATTCGATCCATCGCTCGTGTGTGACCGGGATTTGTCTAGGGTATAGGCCGGGTTCTTTGAGAAGAATTTTTACCGGTTCCTATTCACTCCCCCCCTCTCTAGTCGCCATCCGATCCCTCATCAACAACCTTTGTGTGACGGGCCTAAGCCTCAAGGATGACTTCTGCGGCATGGCTCGCAGCTCCAGCAGCAAGAGAAGTCAGAAGGACGCCTCGTACTTAGACTCCGAGGATGAGGTATGTGATGTGCTCTCTTCTTTGCGCAAGGAGAATGAGGAGTTAGTTGACTTGATTGATAATCGTGATCACATGCTTAGAGAGGCTAAGAAGCTTAGGAAGGAGCTTAGAGCTTTGCTTGAAGATGATAGGACTAGAGTGGCTGAGCTAGAAACACAGGTAATGATGTCAAGCTTGAAATTGATTCTCTTAAGGCAAGCCCTGTGGTTTCTGATGAAGTTGATTGTGTTGATTGCTCTATTTTCCTGGCTGATTTATCTGCTCTTAGGGAAAAGCATGCCTCCAAGTGTGAGGAACTAGATGTGCTTAGGTTGAGTTGGATGAGCTGCAATCTAGACCCACTTTGCTTGGTGCTTGCCCTGGCTTGCATGAAAAAATCGCTAAGCTTCGATCTTGCATTATTTCGCTTGAGGCTGATTTGAAAGTGCCTATTCCAACTTCCTGTTCTACCTGTGAAGTACATGCCGTAAAGAATTTGGATCTTGCAAAATGTGTTGGTCGCTTGCAAGATGAGAATGATAAGATGCGTGAAGTGCTGAGTTGGTTGTCGAGTCAAGAACCTCAGCTTGGTATGATGATTTCTAGTTGTAAGCGCTTTAATGGCCGGGCTTTGCGATCTGATAAGTTTGGTGAGTGTAGTGGTGAGAGAGAAGGGAAATTTGGGAATGTTTCAGTTCCACCACAACCCACACCCAAAGACAATTTTGCATCCAAGCCAAACCAGCCGAGAGAAAAACCGAGTGAGAAGGCAAGTGAAAAGCCTAGTGAGAAACCAAGTGGGAAGCCAAGTGAGAAGCCTTGCGAAGAGCCTCACCCCAAGCCTAAGCCCAGATCAATCCATTTCCATTTTGAGTTTTGTGGAAAGGATGGTCACAAGAGAGAGTTTTGCTATAAGAGAAGGAGAGAGGTGAGAATGGCGAAGGAGTGGGCTAACAAGGACAAGTACCACCCCTCCAGTGGTGTATTTGAGCCTCGTGTGCAGATGCCCAGGGCCAAGGCAAGTGTGAGGACAGTTCCGGCTTGGGGAGAGCGAAAGGCTGCGAGGAGGTGTTCTTCGGAGGGAGTGAAACCGGTCAGACCGGTTTTGAAACCGGTCAGACCGGTTTGGAGTCTGCAGGGGGCAAGTTTGGTTTTCATGCTCGTGAGGAGTCTCGGTTTGGTTCAGGAGGTCGTGGTTCTAGTGGTTGGTCTGGAGAGTCTGCAGGTGGTCAGTTTGCTGGGCATTCTCCCTCTCGTGCTCAATAAGGGGATGGGAGGAGTCATAGCTTTGAGATGGAGAGGAGGGACGATCCACGGTTTTCCTTTCGTGGTTTTGGTCCTCCTCCAGGTAGAGAGGGTTGGTTCCCTCATAGTGGTTACCGTGGTGGTGTTCGTGGAGGTAGCTTTGGTAGGATGGATGTTGCTAACCCTACTTTTGAGGAAATGCCCCGACACTGTTTTCACACCTTTGGGACTAACCCCAGTGTTGAGTCATTTGCTCGTTCTCGCTCTTTGTTTTGAGTTGCAAGTGGGGAGGCCCGGAGAGCATTTGGTTTATATCGGGGGTGGTTCTTCGGCCTCATATCCCGGTGGTGACATGTAGATGCATCACTTTCGGGGATGGTGGACAAGGATGAGTGAATTGTGAAGAAATGATAAAGGTAAGTGAATTTGTGACCTTCAAGTGTGTGGCCTTGGTCAAGCCACTTGGTTCTTTTTTCTCTTTGCCCTATCTCATGTGTGTAAGGTGAGCTTTGTATGCTCTTTGGCCTTAGTGCATGAGTTTAGGGGGAGCTTGTGAGTTTTGCGCTCCTTTGCTCTTTTGCCGGTGGTGTCGAGCCCTTTTTGCCTTCCCTCGAGAAGCCGATCGTTTGTGAGCTTTGTGTGTGGGAGCTCCTTTGTAGCATACGTATAGCTTTCTTTTGTGCATATCTTGCATTTAGCATGGCATATGTATTATGATGTATAGGCATCCTTGTATCTTAGATTGCATGCATTTTGTATCATATGCATTTTGTAGGGAAAGCTTCTCTCATATACATTGTTCACCATGATGTGCTATATATGATCTTGTGAGCTAGTTTGGTACGCTATGGTTAGTTTGGATTAGCTCTTGATGATCTTGATTTATATCCATGGTTGATGGCTATGCTTTTGAAAAATGTCACATATATGCTCTCTCACGTGTAAATGCCTTTATATGATCTTGACATGTTTTAATGGATTGCTTATGCTTAATTTGTGGTTGGATAGCTAGTTTATTGATCATATGTGGCCAAAGGCTCATTTGCCATCATGAACGTTTAGCCCTCTTGCTTTATCTTGTGGAGGGGCATAAGTTCCTTTTTGTCGCAAAGACTTTTCATGTACCAAGTATGAATCTGAAAATAAAATTTAAAATGCTTGGAAAATGTGCTCCCATGTCATATGTGCTAAATTTAACTTGCTTTGGGTGCTAAACCGTTGCATGATGCCTACCAATGAGAAGTCTCATACAAAAAAGTAGGCACATGGCTCGGTGGCTTTGACATGACATGAGGTGCTTGTGGGTGTTTGCGATGGTCTTATGATTAGAATGGTTGTCATAGCATGAAGTTTGTGTGCCTTTGCCATTTTGACATGTTTTGCTCATGTTTAGTACTTTGCTCATGAGAGGGTAACTTTTCACAAAATTGCTCAATTCTATCCTAGCTTCGTCCACTGGTTGTGAAACTTGGTAATCACGAAGTTGGTGTCTTTACGAAGCTATAGAGTATGCAACTTGCTCATTTGGACATGTGTAGCATCTTGTGATGAATTTTTTATACTTGAGAAGCTCTAGGTTGCATATTTTCAAATTTGAGCCTTGATTCATGCATTGGCAACAAGGGGGGGGGGAACATGGGTAGAGAAAAGTTGCATTGCATCCCTGGAACCTATCCCAAGAGTCAAGGGGGAGCTTTTGCATTTCTTTTGCATTTTTGGCTTTTGGGGGGTTCTGCTGTACCAAAGCGGTCTGACCGGTTTTGGCAACTGGCCTGACCGGTTTTGGTAACCGGTCTGACCGGTTTTGGTACTGGCCTGACCGGTTTGTGCCCAGGGTTGGCACTTGTTCAGGGGGAGCATGCATATGTGCAGGGGGAGCTCTTGTATGCTTTGGTGAGTTGTGCTCTTTGCTTGAGCATGGTTTTGTCTCGGATGTGTCGAGCCGTTGCCCTTGCCTAAGGGGTCCGAGACTTGTCTTCTTCAAGTGATCTTGCTTTTTGCCTTTCTTCGGCTTTCGATCGCTTGTTGGAGTTTCTTGTATACGTTTCTTTTCCTTTTCCTTTTCCTTTTCCTTTTCTCTTTTGTTACCAAATGTGTGTGTTGTCAATGCACTCATCAAGGGGGAGATTGTGGACCATGTGTGGTTCGAGGATCGGTGGATGGTCGCTTCCTGGTGTGATGAGTGATTGACAACATTGTGTGGACTGACTCTTGGCTAAGTATTGCAGGTGCAGGTTGCGACTTTACTGGTGTTGGTGCAGGTGAAGAACAAGCGCGAAAGGTCGTCGCTGCTGAGGCCTCCAGGTGTGGAGAGGACAAGTAGGCTTGGTTCGAGGGACTCCGTGGCAGCGGAGTCAAGTGCGGGCCGCATGGTGGCAAGAACAGCAGGAAGAAGTCGTGGACGGTTTCTTGGTAGAGCCTCAAAACCAAGGTCGACCGGGACTACGTGGGAGCCGAGTCATGAGTGGAGATTGGCAGAGGCTACACCGAGTTCGCGGGGTTTGCAGTGGTTCACCAGAAAACCACTGGGTTACTCAGTTGAGCCACAAAACCGAGGCCGAAGACTCGACGAGGAGGTGCGGCCACCCAGTCTAGTTCAACCACTCAGGAGGGCCAGTCAGACCGCCTGGGCCGGTCTAACCACCCTGGGGTGTGGTCTGACCGCCCTGGTCGCTGGCGCCGAGAAGCTTCGAAGCGGAGCACACGTATCGGGATCGCAAGGCTTGCATCAAGGCTAAGCAGGTTGCGGTCGCTGGGCATCCGTCCGATGGAGAAAATCTAAAGACTTCCAAATTCGCCCTTAAGGGGCTTGTATCCCTAATTATTAAGTAAGGGTATTTTAGTCTTTTGGGTGCCTCCATATATATTCTTGAGGGGATGGATGGCAGCCAACTCTTGGGACCCTAGCTCATTTGTTTTTCCATTTTTCATTCTCATTTTCCTGTAAATTTTCCTAGGACTAGCTTGAGAGCTTCATGTGAGATCTAGAGAGAGGGATGGATGTATGGGTGGCAAGCTAGACCTTGTACGAACCTTCTTGGTATGTATAGATGGTTCGACGTGGTTCCTCAAGGTTGCGAAGTGTTTTTCCCGTCCTTCTCTGTGGTGATTTTCGGAGCTCTTTGTTGTGTCTTTCTTCGCGGAGTTTTGAGGACGATTTCTTGGGGATTTTGTTAGGTGTCATGTATGAGGACCTTGTGCCTCTTTGGCTGGTGACTTTGCCCCCAAATCACCCTTGAATCGGACTCGATTTGCTGGTTTTTCAAGTTGGCCGAGTTCTTGACCTAGAGAGACGATTTCTTCGATTCTTCTTGATTGTGAGCAATTCGGGTCGATTCCTTTGAGGTAGAGGTTTCCTAGGAAGTAACCCAGCTATTCTCGAAGTTTCACTGCAATCCGTGGAGTGATTCGGGAGATCGGGCGATGAGAAGTTGAGGTTTGACCCACGGGTAGGTTTTCTGGAAGGGGCGGTCTAACCGCATGGGGGGCGGTCTAACCGCCCTGGGCTTTCCAGGTTGAAGTTTTGATTTTGCCGAGTTTTCCTCTGTGAGTTTGTTCGCCTTGATCAGAGGAGAGTTCAGGTGAAATCTTGGGTCGTTTTCATGCTGTTTGCTAGGAGTTCTTGCTTGGAGTTCTTTGCTGGGTACAGGAGGTTAGACCGCCCCTGGTAGCCGGTCTAACTGCCCCTAGGCCCTTGAGTGAAGTTTTGGTTTTCACCAAGATTTCCTGGTAGCTAGCTTGGCCGTGATCAGAGATCTCTGTTGGTGAAACCGTGGTGCGTTTTGGTGCTCGGAAGAGGTGTTTCGGAGGATTTCTTGGTTGCCTAGTGGAGGCGGTCTAACCGCCCCCCGTACCCAGTCTAATCGCCCCCCTCTAGACAGCCGGCTCCCGAGTTGTTTCCTCTGTCGTGGGTGTGTAGGAGTTGAGGTTGCTAATAGTGTTTGTTCCTAGGACCAGTAGCACTCAAGTGGCTACGTGGTTTTGGCAAACGGAAGGTAGAAGTACGGAGCATGTGATTTTGGGGGTCCGACCGAGTGAGTTCATCTTGTTGGAGTTTCAATCTCCTTCGAGAAGAATTTTTACCAGCTCCCATTCACTCCCCCCTCTCTAGTCGCCTAATCGGTCCTTATTTGGTATCAGAGCAAGTTCTGGTCTTTATTGACTCTAGCCAGCTAAGATCCAAAGATGGCGTACCAGGAACGGGGTTCGGGTCCTCCACACTTCGATGGGAAGAACTACCAGATGTGAAGTAAGCGGATGGTGGCGTTCCTCCGCGGAAAGGGTCAGATCGTTTGGGATGTCACGGTGGACACAGGTTATGTCCAGCCGATGAACTTCCTTGCTCCAGGATAAAGGGACATGTTTGACGCCAACAACAAGGCAGTCGACTACTTGTTTCGTGCTTTGTGTCCGCCTAAATTCGATCGGGTGCACACCGAGCACTTGTCTTGTAGAATCTGGTCGGTGTTGAAGTAAGCTCATGTTGGGAATGCCCAGGTTCAGGCTCGGATGTATTCGACCTACCGGAGAGAGTACAAGAACTTCACTCGTCTCCCCGATGCGTCCATCGATGCCTTGTTTCAGAGGTTCACGGTTGTGGTGAACAACATGAGGGCCAATGTGGACGTGCTCCCGTACGATGATCATGATAGGGCTATCAAGCTCTTACACTCTTTGGATCGTACGATTTGGGTGGAAAGTTCGAGGCCATAGTTGAGTCAGAGAAGTATGATACCCTAACCGTGAACGAGCTGTTCTCGAAGCTCAAGTCGGCTGAGGTGGATAGGGGCATGACAGCCAAGATTGAGGGCCCGACTGATTCCCATAGTCTCACCCTCATCGGTGGTTCAAAAGGAAAGGCTAATGCTAACCCATCCACCAGGATGTTCTCTTTATCCTCTTTGATGTCTATGCAAGATGAGGAGTTCGACATGCTTGGAGAGGACGAGCTGGCGTTGCTGACGAGGCAGTTCGAGAGGCTGCACGAGAATCGGGTGAACATGAGTAGGAACATGAGGACATGCTTCAAGTGCGGCAAGCCGGGACACTTCGTCGCCGACTTCCTGGAGAAGGTCGAGAACAAGGATGGCTACAAGCACAAGTCGAAGACGGATGGCAAGTACCGGTCGAGGCGTAACCACAAGAGCAAGCACAAGAACAAGCGCAAGGACGAGCGGCGATCGAGGAAGAAGGAGAGCCGAGGCAAGGCCCGAGCGATGGTTGGAGCGAGCGACGTCGACTCCAGTTCCTCGTACTCCACCTTGAGCTCGAGCAGCAGTGAAAATGAAGGTGATCGTCGCAAGGACAGGAAGTCATTCAGGAACCTAAGCGGGCTGAGCTGCTTCGCTAGAGACGGCTTCTGCACCATGGCGCTGAGCTCCGACAGCAAGAATTGCACACAGAGCGACTCGGACTCCGAGTCCGACGACGAGGTGCCTGATGAACTTCCCTTCTTGCATCAAGAGAATGAACGACTTGGCTTGTTGCTTGATAATCGTGATGACATGCTTAGAGAGGCCAAAAATATGAGGAAAGAGCTTAGGGCCTCGCTTGAGGATGCTAGGACTAGAGTGGCTGAGTTAGAAACACGGAACTTGGATGCTAAGCTTGAAATTGATTCTTTGAAAGCTTCATCTGTTGTTTCTGATGAAGTTGAATGTGCTGTTTGTCCTATTTTCCTTGCTGATCTTGCCTTGTTTAAGGAAAAGCATGCCTCCAAGTGTGAGGAACTAGATGTGCTTAGGGTTGAAGTGGCTGAGCTTAAGTCTAGATCTGCCTTGCTAGGTGCTTGCACTTCTTGCCCTGTTTTGCATGGAAAAATTGATGAGATGCATGCTTACATTGTTTCTCTTGAGGCAAAGTTAAAAGAACCAATTCCTACATTTTGCTCTACCTGTGAATTGCATGCTTTGAAGAATCTGGAACTTGCACATTATGCTGATCGTTTGCAGGATGAGAATGATGAGTTGAGAAAGTTGATGGGTTGGTTGTCTGGTCATGAGCCTCAGTTGAGGATAATGATCGAGAGATACAAGAGGCAGGATGGTGAGGGACTTGGGGCAAACAAGGTTAGTGAAGGAAGTGGAGAGAATATCCCAGAGCCACCAAAAACCCACTACAAAAATGATTTCCCTCCTAAACCTAACCATCTTAGGAACCGACTAGACACAACCCCAGCTCCACCGGTGTTTCCTCCACAAACAAATGATTTCCAAAAGCCTAACAAGTTTGTGAGAACTTCGGGGAAAGTGTTCTTTGGGAAAGAACGTGAGAAGGCTAGTGAGGAAAAGTCGGGTCAGAAGCCTAGTGAGGGGAAACCGGTTGAGAAGCTGAGTGGAGAGAAACCAAGTGAGCAGCCCCAACCTAAGACTATGCCTAAGCTTGTGAGGTTCCATTGTGGCTGTTGTTTTTGAGGAAAACAGCAGGGGAGGCCCCTACTGGTTCTTTTTCATTTATATTAACAAAAAATATATTGTGGTAAAGAAGGTCACAAGGATGAGTTTTGCTTCAAGAGGAAGCGTGAGGAAAAGGATGGCAAAAGAGTGGGCGAACAAGGATAGGTACAACCCTTCACATGGTGTACCTAAGCCTCATATGCCACTGCCCAGGGGTAAAGTTGTGGTGAGAAGTGTTCCGGCATGGGGAGATGCGAGTTCCCGCAGCCGAGGAGCTTTTCTGGAGAGGGCGGTCAGACCGGCCTGGCTAGGCGGTCAGACCGGCCCTGCCCAGAGGGGGGCAGTTAGACTTGCCTGGCTAGGCAGTTCAACCCCCCCCCCCCAGAATTCTGGGCAGAGTGGTTTTTGAGGTGGTGAGTCGAGTGGTTTCAGTTCTGGAGGTCGTGGTGCTGGTGGTTGGTCTGGAGAGTCTGCAGGTGGCTAGTTTGCTAGGCGTTCTTCCCCTCGTGCTCAATACGGGGATGGGAGGAGTCGTAGCTTTGAGATGGAGAGGAGGGACGGTGCACGATCTTTCTTTCGTGGTTTTGGTCCTCCTCCAGCTATAAATAAAACTGAAAACCTTAGCCTATCAACTAGTGTTTCCCATTCTAAAAAGGTTCTTCCCTACTACTAGAGCACACTATCACAAGTTTCCTTAGCAATTAACACACTAGGAGGCAAGATAACAACCTAGACAAGATATGAAGCACAAAAGCAAAAACAAGAGCGGAGACAAAGAAACTTGCGAGCGGAAATAAGGTGCTGGAAATAAGTGCTATAAGTAAATGAGAGGGACAAGAGGCGAACGATTTTTTTCCCGTGGTATCGAGAAGTTGACGCTTCCCCCTAGTCCACGTTGGAGGACTCACTTAGAGTATTGCTCCCCCTTGAGTCACAAAGACACAAGTGCTCACTAAGGGTACCCGTTCTTCATCTCCAAAACGGTGGGTCTCGAACCGTATACACCAAACTTGTCTTGAGGCTCCCACAATCTCCAAGAGCTCAGCAAGAACCCCCAAGTCACCTAGACCGTCTAGGAGCCATCAAACTCCGAGAGTAACAAGCCCGCACCCCTTCACTTGACCTGAGCACTCAGCTAAGCCATGTATGCACCTTGAACACTCTTGATCACTAAGAAGAACACCTCAATGAAGAGGAAGAGAATCCCAAATGGCAAGAACACTCTCCTTCTCTCCTTGGTTGCAATGGATCTTCAGAATGGCAAAGGCAGCTCAAGAGAGGCAGGGGGGTCATATTTATAGGCCTAGCAAGGGAGGCTAGCCGTTAGAAAAGGTTTCCTGAAAAGTAGTACCGTCAGATGAACCGATGGTCTCCCCCTGCAAAGCGTCGGAACATCCGGTCACTCACAGACTCCGTTATAGCCGTTGAACCTTGAAACCCAGTCAATACACCGACTCTATACACTAACGCCCCGTCGGATCATCCGGTGCTGAAGGCACCACACTTGGGGCGGTTCTGTATGATTTGAATTAGACCGTCGGATGAACCGCTGAGTATACCTATCCAAGCGTCAGTTCATCTGGTGCTGAAGCATTTGACTTGGCGCGTCTCTGTATGATTTAAAATCAACCATCGGATGAACCGATGGTCAAGGCGTCGGATCGTCCGATGCTTAAGTCCAGAGCCTTGACCCGTACTGTAGCCAAACCCTAAGGCGTCGGATGAACCGATGCCAGTACCGTCGGTTCATCCGACAGTCCATTTTGAATCCAGTAGCTACACAACTCATCGACACATCTAAAAAATAGGGCGTCGGATCATCCGACGCTATGAACTTCTTTTTAACTTGTCCAATTCAGCACTATTGAGTTTTCCGTCGATTCTTGCTTCAACCTTGCTTCCATGAACTCTCTGAGCTAGATTGCATATTTTTATGGCTTTTGAGTGCATGGTCAGGCTACTAATGTACGAACCCCTCTTAATAGTACGGTCGAAACTACAAACTAGCAATCCAAGTGTCCTTCATCTCCTTTGTGACACTAGGAACTAACAAAGTCCTTAACCTTGTAGTATCCAACCATATTGAGTCCATTAATTCAAATTGAGGGGTCTCATTCCATTCAATACTCGTGACAATAACCCAAATAAAAATCCTCTTCAAAACAAAGGTTAGTCACAAGCATATGGTTGTCATTTATCACCGAAACACACCCTTACCAAAGGTGTGAAAGGGCCTATATCGCTACAATCTCCCCCTTTTTGGTGATTGATGACAACACGAGTAGAGATATACGAAAAAACTGAATTTAAAAACATAGAATCTCTACTTCTAATGCATGAAATAGAATACGCGGTAAACACACATGCATTAAGGTAAACAAGCACCACAAACATGAGTAGACATGTAAATCAACGACAAACACAAGATCAAAATACATTTCTCATCATGAAACTCCACAAAGCGAGAGAGGCTACAAAGAACTCAAAACCCTACACTCTCCCCTAACTGCCCCTATCTCTACTCCCCCTATCTATCTCCCCCTTTGGCAACAAGCACCAAAAAGGAGTCTAAGGCTGAGGTAGAGAGGAGGGATCCGACGGTGAGGTAGAGACAACCCTCGAAGGTCGAACAGAGAAGTCGGAAGCATCGTTGTCGTCGTCCTCGCTGAGAAGAGACCAAGTCGGAGAGGAGGGACCCGGAGCCAGAGGAGGTGGAGCTGGTGGAGCTGTAGTCGTCCTGGTGCCTGAAGTCGGAGCCTGAGTGGCCTCAGGAGCTGGAACCTTGGGGTCGGAGGCGAGCGCTGAAGAGATCTGCTTGGTGATAACACGCAAGTAGTAGTCCTTCTGACCCAAACCCTCTTCCCGTGGTGTAGTGAAGCTCGGAAGAGGTGAAGACACCTGAGGACTGGGCAGAGTGGTGTGAGCTTGCATCTCAAAGATAAGTGCTCCTTTGGTGAGTGGAGACGGCAGCTGTGACAACGTCGGAGTGGTCATCTGAAGCTGGTCCAAAAAGGAAGAAGTGACCGCTGCCTGTGGAGTCGTCATTTGGGGTACCGCAAACATCCCTGTCTGAAGGAGTGGAGACTGTGGAAAAGTCGCAAGGGGGACGTTCACGAACCCATCGGCAAGAGGTAGAGGTGCACTCGGGTCGGCCTAAAGCTAGGCAGTGTTCGGTGCCTGAGGTAGCTGGATCCCTGACTGCTGAAAGAGCTGACCGATGCATCCAGACATGAACGTGAACATCTGAGAGGTCATCATCTGGTGCTGGAGCATCTGTTGCCTCTGTGCCTTTTGCTGCTAATGGATCCCCTTGAGGATCACATGCTGAGACTCCTGGTACTGCTGAAACTGAGCCTGCATCTACTGATGTACCTGGAGTGTCGCCTGTGTCTGAGCAACCATGGTCTGGATAAGAGTAGTGAGCTGGTCCGGCTGAGACACCTGTGCAGCTGTGATCGTCGGAATAGGGGACTCAACCTCTCGCTGGCCGGGAAGTGAGGAACCTCTTGCCTCGTCGTCGTGGGTCCAACAAACTCTGAAAACTGGCTCAGGAGTAGGCACGATGTCCTCGTCATCACTAGAGGACTCGTCGTCGGTGGCGAAGTACTGAGGAAGAGGTGCCTCTGCTGCAGCTAGAGTAGCATCTTGCCTGGCTGCCTCGTCCATCACTGCCTCTGTAGCTGCCCGTGCCTGAAGTGTCTCCTCGGCTCTCCTCAGGCCTCTCGGGCTCTCCTCTTGTCTCCTGGCATCGGAGCGCGGTACGTCAGGAGGATAAACTTGGACGACTGCAACACGCTAACGTACCACTGGGCCTCTAGACGTGACAACAGCCAACTGATCCAGTGAGCGAATGGCTGCTGTCTAGTCATCCCCATACCATCCATGATGGCATCGTCAATCTCAGCTAACATGATACCCACAAGATCAAACGGGCGCTGCGCCATCACGTACATGAGGAGCCACTGCTGTACCCTTGTCAACGACTCTGCGTTCCCCATCCGGTAGAGTACAGACCTCCTGAGTGCATAGTGGACGACGTACGCCTCACGAATCAGTCTGTCTGGTGTCCTAGGTGTGCCAGGGAGGAACGGCTGCTGGAACAAGAAATTGATCTCATCATCTGACAGGAGGATAGAAGAGTGAGCACGACGAGGAGGCTCGACATCGGTGTAGGCCAGGTGGTGAATAGAGTCATCGTGTAGATAAACCTGAAGCAGCTCGGCAATCCCCTCTCGAGTGAGTCTCTGCTGCTGACCCATGAACATGAACCTAATAGCAACCCGGTCAGCATCCACGTAGACAGTGGAGTAGAACACTAAGTCAAGAACGTATCGTGACATCCGAGTCACTAAGTCCGCTAGTCCCCTCTGGTAGTCGAAGAACGGGAGGATCGGCACACCAGCTGCAGCTGCCCTGAGAGCGGTGAACTGAAGCATCCGGTGCTGGCTGAGCTGAGAACCCCTCTGAGTGTAGGAGGCATAGAAGCTCTCCTATAGGATCGTCCAGAACCTAGGGTCACAGTCCTCTCGCCCAAGTGAAAATTACTGCTCCTCGGGCACACTCCTCAACCGTCGAATCTTCGGCCCCGGCAAGTGACGGAGGTCACGGAGGTAGACTCCGAAGGCCTCTGCTCGTGGACCTCTGGGGATCTGTGGGTCGTGTGCCTGCTGCTCTCTCTCTGTTAGCTCCTCCACGGCAGCTCTCCTTTGACGAGGTGTCGGCTGATGCTGAGTGTGACCTCCTCGTGTCCGAGGTCCAGACCTGGCCAGTGAGGGAGGTGACTCTATCTGCTCTGCTGACTGGTGCCCTCTGCCTGAGCGACGTGGCTGCTACTGCTGAGTCTGCTGCTCTGTCTGCTGCTGCTGCTGATGCTGACCCTGGGGCTGCTCCCCCTAACACTGAGTGCCCTCTGAAATCCTGATGCCCCTCTGAGGCAGACCCTGAGTGTCGGGCACTGCTAGCACTCGCTCCCACTTCTTCTGCTGCCTGGTCTTCTTCTTCTTAGGCTCAGCTACCGCCTCACCCTTCCTCTTGTCGCCTGCCATCTGTGAGAGAAAACAGTAGAAGATTATAGAATGGCTAGAGACGAGAATAAACAAGATATGTAACTAAGGATAAGGGGTCCTTAAGAAAAGCATATGAGTGATATGAGCCTAATCAAGGATATCTAGGTGAATGTGACCACAAATTAAGAGTAGGAATCTAGGTTGGTCCTTAGGTGCTCAAGATGTGCAAGTCAGTGTGGATAAACTAGATGAGTCTAGCACATGCCAACAAAAAGTGCTCAAAAAGTGACCATGGTAGTAGCTAACGAGCATGTGAGAAAATTTATGACCATGGCATGGCATTTCTCAAAAGCACTTGAAGGATCAAATTAAGCCCTAAGGATCAGCATATGGACATAAGAGAAATTAAGCCCTAAGGAACAGTGCTCGGAGGGGAATTGGTACTGGTGTAGGTCATGAATTTACTGAGTATTTGAGGACAATTAAGCTTAATTGCTCAATGAATTAAGGACTCAGAGTAAGATTCGGTCTCTAATGGAGGAAGCAGAGCACATTCAGAAGGATTAGAGCAAAAATCTCACCACAACGCGAGCTGGGATGTCGAAGAGCAGCTGTGGACGAGGTATTAGACCTTGCGCTCCTCCCCGTGACCGCCGACGAGCCGAGGTGGCGGCGCTAGGCCGGAAACCGCACGCGGCGGGGGGGGGGGGGGGGATGCGGCCAAACCCTAGGTGGGTGGCGGCGGTGCGCGTGTGGGGTTTGGTGCGGGGGCGCGGTGGGCGGACGGCGGAGGGCGTGGAGAGGGCGCAAGGTGCGCGCGACGCGGGGATGTCACTGGAGGCCAGCAAGAAGGCGGCGTTGGGCGCGGGACAGTGGTGGCGGACGACTGGTTAGGGTTAGAACGATTAGAGAGGCCGCCGACGGATATGACGGGTGGGACCAACGCGTCAGTGTAGCGTCAGATGAACTGACGGTGCAAAAATACGAGCGTCAGTCGAACCGTCGGTGTACTTCTACTCCTGGATGAAAGATGGCATCAGATGATCCAACGGCCTGATTTTACAACGCGTCGGAGCAGTTGCGCGTGGGTCTAAGAAAAGAAGAAAATTTCTTCAGCACCGGATGAACCGATGGTGTAAAACGCGAAGGTGTCGGTTCATCCGACGATGTGAAATTTTCTAACAGAGAGCAACTGAGCGCCCAGACCCCTTCACCGGATGATCCGACGCTAGAACCTATATGGTGTCGGTTCATTTGACGGTGACAATTCAATTTTGGTTGAACTATTTCTCATTTTTGATCCGTCGAATGTCACACACAAGCCAACACAAGCACATCCTTGGATCAATCCTGAGTGACAACCTCACCCCTCAAGCACTCCTTTATAAAATACTTATAAATACACAATTAGCTCCCTAAAAAGGGATAAACCATAGGTAAAAACAGGCAAATTAAGAACCAAAGGAGGGAGGGAACTCCAAAAAGGAAATGTATGAGTTAATTGCCTTTGAACTTAGAGATTGACACCATAAGCTCGTCAGGACTTAACTCAATAGGCATTAAGCACAATCGTTTGTCTCATCACACCTTAAGAGTTGTTGATTTGCATTGAACGCTAAGCAACTTTCTCATAGTGTGAGTTTCCTTTGTGACTTCTCTCACGCAATGCTATGCAAGAACAAAAGCATGAAATTAAACATGAATGCATCATACATGACAAACAAAAGTGCAAAGAGAAAAGATAAATTATCTTGCCAAGTTTGAACCCTTGATGAGCTTGTTCATGGTGAGCCATTCAACATGCCTTGAGCGAAACAAGAGATCCACAGGCTCAAGCAAGACCCATACTCACCACTATCTCATCAAGGTTAGACAAGCCCCTAATCATGTACATATGCAAATGCAAACTATATGACAAACATTACATGATGTTGGACGCATCAAGAACATTTAATTCACTCTGAAGCCTACAAAAAATGTTTTCATCAAGAGGCTTGGTGAATATATCTTCCAATTGCTCCTCGGAGCGAACACCACAAACGACAATGTCCCCTTTAGCAACGTGGTCTCGCAAGAAGTGGTGACGGATACCAATGTGCTTGGTGCGAGAGTGTTGAACCGGTTTGTTAGCAATTTTTACAGCACTCTCATTGTCACAAAGGAGGGGAACTCTATCTAGAACCACACCATAATCCAAGAGGCTTTGCTTCATATAGAGGATTTGAGCACAACAAGCCCCCGTGGAAATGTATTCCGCCTCCGCGGTGGATAAGGCCACGGAGTTTTGCTTCTTAGAGGACCAAGCAACCAAAGAGCGACCTAGCAAATTGCACCCACCCGAAGTACTGTTACGGTCTATTCGACATCCGGCAAAGTCCGAATCCGAATAACCCAAGAGCTCAAAACAAGCACCATGGGGGTACCATAAGCCAATGCTAGGTGTGTATTTTAAATATCTAAGGATCCTTTTCAAAGCACTTAGGTGAGATTCTTTAGGGTTGGCTTGAAACCGAGCACACATACAAACACTAAGCATGATATCGGGCATAGATGCGGTAAGATAAAGAAGAGAACCAATCATAGAATGGTAAAGGTTTTGGTCAACCGGTTTACCTCCCTCATCTAGGTCGAGATGTCCATTGGTAGGCATTGGAGTCTTGATCGGCTTACAATCATCCATCTTGAACTTCTTGAGAATATCATTAGTGTACTTCTCATGATGAATGAAAGTCCCTTCCTGCAATCTCTTGATTTGAAACCCAAGGAATAAGTTGAGCTCTCCAATCATTGACATCTTGAATGGACATTGACAACCCGAAGTACTCTTACGGTCTATTCGACATCTGGCAAAGTCCGAATCCGAATAACCCAAGAGCTCAAAACAAGCACCATGGGGGTACCATAAGCCAATGCTAGGTGTGTATTTTAAATATCTAAGGATCCTTTTCAAAGAACTTAGGTGAGATTCTTTAGGGTTGGCTTGAAACCGAGCACACATACAAACACTAAACATGATATCGCGCATAGATGCGGTAAGATAAAGAAGAGAACCAATCATAGAACGGTAAAGCTTTTGGTCAACCGTTTTACCTCCCTCATCTAGGTCGAGATGTCCATTGGTAGGCATTGGAGTCTTGATCGGCTTACAATCATCGATCTTGAACTTCTTGAGAATATCATTAGTGTACTTCTCTTGATGAATGAAAGTCCCTTCCTTCAATTGATTGATTTGAAACCCAAGGAAGAAGTTGAGCTCTCTGATCACTGACATCTCGAATTCCCTAGTCATTAGTTTACTAAAATCCTTGCACACTTTGAGATTAGTAGAGCCAAAGATAATATCACCAACATAGATTTGAAAAATGAAAAGTTCTTTGTTGATTATCTTGGTGAATAGTGTGTTGTCCACTCTACCAATCTTGAATCCCACTTCAATGAGAAAATCCCAGAGCCTCTCATACCATGATCTAGGAGCTTGCTTGAGTCCATACAACGCCTTGTGCAACCTATAGACATGGTTAGGATATGTAGCATCCTCAAAACCGGGAGGTTGCTCCACATAGACTTCTTCATTGATGAAGCCATTCAAGAAATCACTCTTTACATCCATTTGAAATAATTTCATTTTATGACTAGATGCATATAAAAGGAGGATACGGATAGCTTCAAGACGTGCCACCAGAGCGAAGGTCTCTCCATAGTCCATGGCGACAAGTCTTGCCTTGTTCTTCACCACAATGCCATGTTCATCTTGCTTGTTCCGGTAGACCCACTTGGTGCCAATCACATTCTTGTTCTTTGGGCGCTCTACCAACTCCCACACTTGATTTCTTGTGAAGTTGTTGAGCTCATCTTGCATAGCCATGATCCAATCCGCTTCCCCAAGAGCTTCATCTATAGTTGTGGGTTCTACAAAAGAGACAAAAGCATGATGTTTGCAAAATGAGGCATATTGCTTGCGGCGTGTCCTTGTACCCCCTTGGAGATCACCCAACACAAGATCAATTGGATGATTTGTTGAAGTCCTTGTGCGTCTTTCAAATATTGTAGAGGTGGGATCATCTTGAGATTGAACTTCACCCATGTCCTCTACTTTATCTTGAGTGTCTTGTGAGGTAGGAGGTGGTTCTTGTGAGGACGATGGACTATCTTGTCTTATGGGTGATGTAGGTGGATGCCTTGGTTGATCATCATTATTATCACCATTGGAGGATGAGTCTTCATGAATGGAGTGAGTGTTATCATCCTCCCTTGGCTTGATGTTACCAATGGCCATCTTCTTCATTGCTTCTCGAAGAGGTTCTTTTCCTACATCATCACAACAAAAACCATCTCCTTGGGAGCCATTAGATTCATCAAACTCCACATCACATGTTTCTTCAATCACTCGTGTAGAGTTATTGAATACTCTATATGCTTTGGAGTTATATGCATAACCAACAAATATGCCCTCATCTACTCTACTCTCAAACTTCCCTAGATGCTTCCTCTTCTTGAATATGAAACACTTACAACCAAACACCCGGAAGTAAGAGATGGTGGGCTTTCTCCCAATGAGTAGCTCATACGGTGTCTTCATCATAAGTCGGTGGAGATACACTCTATTTGAAGCGTGACATGCCGTGTTGATAGCTTCCGCCCAAAACCTTTGCGAGACTCCATAGTCATTCAACATAGCTCTAGCAAGAGTGATGAGTGTCTTGTTCTTCCTCTCAACCACACCATTTTGTTGAGGTGTATAGGTTGAGGAGAATTCATGCTTGATGCCTTCACCATCACAATACTCTTCCACCTTTGTGTTGCAGAATTCCGACCCATTGTCACTCCTAATCTTCAGCATGGATGACCCAAATTCATTTTGGGCTCTAGTAGCAAACTTATTGAAGATGTCAAATGTCTTGCCCTTGTCCTCCAAAATGAAAGTCCAAGTATAGCGTGAGAAATCATCAACAATGACAAGACAATAGAGATTACCACCAAGACTCTTGTATGTAGTTGGTCCGAAGAGGTCCATGTGAATGAGCTCCAATGGTCTTGTGGTAGATACATAAGCCTTCATAGGATGATGACTTGCAACTTGCTTGCTGGCTTGACATGCACTACACAACTTGTCCTTCTCGAATGTAACATCCTTCACACTAAGGACCCTGCCTTTCTTGAAAGCTTTCTTGAGTTGGCTCATGCATATGTGTGCAATGCGACGATGCCATAGCCAACCCTTGGATGTAGTGGAGATGAGTCAAGTAGTCAAGTTGCTTCACGGGATGTAAAATCTACAAGATAAAGATTGCCACAGCGGAATCCCTTGTAAACAACTTCATTATATTTCTTGTTAGTGATTGTGACCCCTTCATCATCAAATGTGCATGAAAGACCAAGGTCACAAAATTGTGTAATGGAAAGCAAGTTATAACTACAAGAATCCACAAAGAGAACATTGCAAAGGGATAAATCATTTGTTAGAGAGATTTCACCCAATCCGGAGATCCTTCCTTTTGAGTTATCACCAAATAAAACTTGTTCATGATCTCTCGCATCATCCACTAGTGAGGTGAACATTGTTACTTGGCCGGTCGTATGTTGAGTGCAACCAGTATCAAGTATCCAATGACTCCCTCCGACCTTGTAATTCACCTACACATACGAAATTAGCATTGAGATTTAGGAACCCAAGCTAGTTTGGGCCCCTTGATGTGAGTGACAAGATCTTTAGGAATCCACAAGCTTTTAGGTGGCTTGACTTTTGGTTTGGCCCCAATGAACTTGATTGCCACTTTGCTATTGTTCTTCTTCATCAACAAGAAATGGTTATCATTGTACATGGACTTGTAATTGTGAGGCAAGGTGGCCAAAGGGCGAGTAGGTGTTAGGCACTCCCTTGTGTGATGACCGGTAACCTTGCAATGTTGACAATAAGATCCAACTTCATTGATGAAACACCCATATAGCTCCTTTGACATAGGAGTTTCCTTGATGGGATTAGGGAAAACACCAAGCCCCTTTGTCCCATAGTCTCTTGCATTGTAGTAGACGATCTCCTTGTGCAACTCCTCACCCTTGGCCAAAGTCTTTACACAAGACCTTAAGCTTTTCACTTCATCTTCAAGAGCTTTCACCCTATCATGGTTAGTCTTGGAGGAAGATGCAATATTTTCAACATTAAGCAAGACCTTAGGTTTTTCAATTAAATCATCACATGAGGTTGAGGCATTGACTTTAATGACTTCTCTAGCATTTGCATGCCCACTAGAACCAATGTCCTCACTAGCAAGCTCAAGTTCTTGATATTTCATCTCTAAGAGCACATGTTCTTTCTTAAGTTACATATGATTTGACTCAAGAGACTTTTTAAGCATAGTTATGTTGTCATGTTTGACGATTAACTCATTGTGTATATCAAGTAACTTGTTGTGGTCATCTCTAAATTACTTGTTGGACACTACCAAAGCATCATGTTCTTTGCTAAGGTCATTGTGCTTCACAAGCAACTCATCATATGATAGCTTAAGTTTCTCATGAGTCTCATCAAGTGCTTTGAGCTTGCTCTTTTGTTTCTTAATCATGAAGGTATATTCATCAAGAAGATCTTTAAGAGCAAGCGGTGAGAGTTCATCATCACTACTAGAAGACCCACTATTATTGCTATCGCTCACCTTGGAGTGCTTTGCCATGAAGCACATAGGTGGAGGTAAAAGTGGAGGCTCGTCATCCATGATAGCAATACCGTCGATCTTCTTGTTCTTGTCTTCTTCACTCTCACTCGATTCACTTGATGTCTCACCCCCGGCCACCCATTCATTGACCAAGAGAGAACGATGTTCACCCTTCTTCTTGTGGTAGGGCTTGTTTGATGACTTTTTCTTGGATGATTTCTTCTTGTAGTACTTGGCATCCTTGTCATCTTCATCGTTCTTCTTGCTTGAGTTTGGCACTCGATTGTCGGGCTTGGGGCAATCATATGAGAGATGATCATAGCTATCATAATTGTAGCACTTCCGATTGCTTCCCTCACCACTTCTTCTTGATGATAGGAACTTTGGCTTCTTAGGATCATAGTTGTAGCCCTTCTTGCCAATCTTGGAGAGCATTCTTGTGGTCTTCGTCATGAGAAGAGCAAGCTTAGCATCATCGCTCTCCGCTTCACTTGAGTCACTTGGATCTTCACTTTCACTTGAGGACGAAGGAGCTTTTTCCTTGATCTTCTTGGACTTGCCCTTTTCACTTGCCTTGAGTGCAAGATCTTTCTTCGCGCTTGAGTGTGAGGTAGATGATTCCATGTCTTCCACCATGAACATCTCGTGGGAGCGGATCTTGCTCACAACCTCTGTGATGGTGAGGGTAGTGAAATCCTTCTCAAAGAGAAGTGCTTTGACGATGTTGTATCTTGGCTTGGGGAGCGTTTGGAGGATTTTCCGGATGATTTCCTTCTCAGAAAGGTTATCAACATCGATAGCATTGATACTTTGAATAAGTGAGGACCAGGAGCATCCCGGTGGTCAATGGATGACCGCTCCTCAGTGATGAGTGATTGACAACGGGTGTTGGATTGACTCTTGGCTTAGTGCCGAGGTGTAGGCTGCGGCCTAGTTCGTGTTGTTGCAGGTGAAGAACGGGCGTGAAAGGTCTTCAGCCTCGAGGGGCCTCCGGGAGATGGAGAGACAAGTAGGCTCGGTTCGAGGGACCCAGTGGACGGCGGGACTAGGTGCGGGCCACATGGTGGCGAGACGAGCAAGACGAGGTCGTGGACGATCGAGCCGGTGCACGGTGGCGGTCGAGTCAAGAGGCTTGGCGGGAGGCCGGGCCGAGCACGCGGGGTTTGGTGGTTTGCATCAAAACCATCAGAGGACGGTTTCTTGGTTTGGGCCTCAAAACCAAGTCCGAAGACCCAACACGACGGAGACGGGATCCGGGCGTGTCGTGAAGCTTCAAAGCGGAGGACACGCGGTGGGATCGCATGGCTTGCGTTCGGAGGACGCGGGGTGCGGCGAAGGCGTGGCCGTCCGATGGCAAGACCCACAAACATTACATAAATGCCCCTACATGGGTTGTATCGCCAGTAGTTGAGTTAGGGGTAGTCAAGTCATTTCCCACACCGGCGGGACCCGATATATAAGCCATGAGTGTGTGTGGATGGCTCTCTCTCTCCGTGACTTAGGGTTTCATTTCCCCCCTCCTCTTTCTCATTTTTCCTGGACTATTTTCTTCTCAATTTTCTCTAGGTTAGCATGAGAGCTTCATGAGAGATTTGTTGAGAGGGATGGATGCTAGGGCGGCATGCTAGACCTTGTGAATCTTTCCTGGTTTGTATAGAAGATTCAGCGTTGTGTTTTCCATGGTCTTTTTCGTGCTTGTTTTTGGTTCCTTTGTTCTCGGTGTGATTCCGCGGATTTGAGTGGGTTTCTCCTCGGATTTCTTTGAGGTAAATATGGATGGATGTCTAGTGCATCTTTGTGATGGATCTTGTGCCCTCAAACGCCGGGAAACCACTTCGATTCAAGGATTTTCGTTCGGTGCTCTAGCTTTTGGTGGTGCTCAAAGGATTCGCGATTCCCAGTGATTTAGGGAGTAAGGAGGCAAAATTTTTGGGCTATAGCATCCTTGTGTGACGCTTTTCAAGTCCCCAAACCCTTGTCTCTATAGCTTCTGCCGTTTGGGAGATCCGATGATGATTTGGGGGAGTTGACTTTCGAGGTCGTGCGTTTTCTGCTCTATCTGCTCCTAGCGTACGGTCCGCGAGGACCAGGTAGACAGTCCGTGCCGTCCCTGTTCGTCGGGTGTTCTTCGTGTTCTTGCTCGTCTTTTGTTTCGATCCGTCACGACTTTGAGTTTTCGTTGGGCGAAGTTTTGGACGGTTCGCGTGTACCGGGCGGACGATCCGCGGGTGCCTGGCGGACAGTCCGCGTGCTCCCCGCGGACGGTCCGTTATTCGGGGTCGTCTCTGGAGGTTCTGTTTGCTTTTTCGGACGGTCCGCGGCGCGGGGCCGGACGGTCCGCGGTGTGTGTGCGGATAGTCCGCGGCAGCAGACCGGACGGTTCGCGTGGCCCGTGCGGACGGTCCGCCCCACCTGGCCGGACGGTCCGCCAAAGCCTGAGTGCTTTGTTCCTTGGTTCGATTCCTTCCTTCCTTCTTTCGTGCTTCCGCGTGTGGTTCAAGGAATCATTCCTAATGATAGAGGCGGAGTGCCCGATCTTTCGGTGAGTGGAGATAGCTTCGATCTGGTGGGAGATGACCCTCACGATCCGACTACGACGAGTGAGACTCGAAGCGCCAATGCAATCGCTGAACCAACTGCTGATGGTTACCGACCTTGCCGGCGCAAGATCAGCCTGATCACGAAGATCAATTCCTGTGCGCAATCGAAGAACGAACAAGAATCCGAGGCGAGCAATCTTAATATCACTCGAAAGTGGAGTTCTGAATCACAGAGGACAGCACGTATTTGTGCGTGTTCTGGTGTAGCTAAAGCTAGATGTAAAACAAAACTCAAACCCTAATGTGGCGGCGGCTACTGAATATATGAGCTAGGAGGACGTCCTCCTAAGGTTGTGGGCGACCAGGGGTCGGCCATAACATGGGCTTAAGGCCCGACACGATACACGTCCCGTTGGGCCAAAATAAGGTGACGCAGCACCTTAGACAGAAAAATAGTCCGACTCAAAACGACGATTGCGGCCGCCTTGGTGAAGATATGACAGTGATTCTGGAGCCATCTGAAAGTAGACTTGATAAGCTTTCCATCAAGTACTTGATCGCCCAAAACGGAGTCCGGATGAAGCCGTGGTGACCTTCACAAATTGACGTTCGTGCGCAGTCCGAATCCAGCCACATATCCTTCATTCTTTAGCACCATGACGTAGTTCAACTCTCTTGCACGAGCCCGAGTGATTGGCCCTGAAGGTGGTGCCTGGAGTGAAGGTGCTGCTGGTGTAGATGTACTGGTGATGTCCTCATCATCCTCCCCTTCTTCAACTGAAGTCGTCCTCGACGGCAACTCATCATCTTCGCCCGCGTATGGTTTCAAATCTGCAACATTAAAACTAGTGGAAACACCAAACTCCGCAGGCAGGTCAAGAACATAAGCATTTTCATTAATCTTGGTTAGCACTTTAAAAGGACCAGCAGCACGAGGCATTAATTTAGAACGGCGCAAAGCAGGAAAACGATCCTTTCGTAAATGCAACCAAACCATATCACCAGGCTCAAAAGTAACAAGTTTTCTACCTTTACTACCAGCAACTTGATACTTAGCATTAGCAGCAGCAATGTTTTGGTGAGTTTGTTCATGCAGATTAATCATTTGTTCAACATGTGCAACAACATCTATGTGCGGGACATCCTCAGCATCAAGCGAAAATAAATCAATAGGCGCCCGCGGAATGTAACCATACACAATCTGAAAAGGACTCATCTTTGTAGAAGAATGTGTTGCATGATTATAAGCAAACTCAACATGAGGCAAACAATCTTCCCAACGTTTCAAAATTTATCTAGAACAGCCCTAAGCATGGTGGACAAAGTCCTATTAACCACCTCAGTTTGCCCATCAGTCTGAGGGTGACAAGTTGTACTAAACAGCAATTTAGTTCCCAATTTATTCCAAAGTGATCTCCAAAAATGACTGAGAAACTTAGCATCATGATCAGAGACTATTGTATTTGGAATACCATGCAAACGAATAATCTCTCTAAAGAACAAATCAGCAACACGACTAGCATCATCAGTCTTATGACAAGGTATGAAATGAGCCATTTTGGAGAAACGATCAACAACCACAAAAATGCTATCCCTCCCCTTCTTAGTTCGAGGCAATCCCAAAACAAAATCCATCAAAATATCAAGCCAAGGAGAGGTAGGGACAGGATAACGCATATACAAACCATGGTTGCTCAAACGTGACTTAGCTTTCTGACAAGTAGTGCAACGTGCAACAACGCGCTCAACATCTTCGCGCATCCGGGGCCAAAAGAAGTGGGCAGCCAGCACCTCGTGCGTCTTGTAAACGCCAAAATGCCCCATGAGACCGCCTCCATGTGCTTCCTGCAACAACAACAGACGAACCGAACTAGCCGGAACACACGGCCGTTAGCGCGAAACGGGAACCCGTCCCGCGGGTGAAATTTGCCCCAAGGTTTCCCATTAACACAATGAGCGAAAACATCTTTAAAATCAGCGTCGTCCACATATAAATCTTTCACGGTTGCAAGCCAAAAATTTTAAAATCTAAGCGTGACAAGCATAGTATAACGACGAGACAAAGCATCAGCGATAACATTATCCTTCCCGTTCTTGTGTTTTGTGATGTAAGGAAAGGACTCAATAAATTCGACCCATTTAGCATGACGACGGTTCAGATTTGTTTGGGTACGAATATGTTTCAAAGCCTCATGATCCGAATGAATTATAAACTCGCGATGCCAAAGATAGTGCTGCCATGTTTGCAAAGTTCGCACTAAAGCATAAAGTTCCTTATCATAAGTTGAGTATTTCAAGCTAGCACCACTTAATTTCTCGCTAAAGTAAGCAAGCTGGTTTACCTTCTTGTAACAAAACAGCACCTAGCCCAATACCACTAGCATCACATTCAAGCTCAAACACTTTAGTAAAATCAGGCAACTGCAAGAGAGGAGCGTGGGTTAACTTATCTTTCAATGTGGTGAACGCTACCTCCTGTGCATCACTCCAAGCAAAAGGAACATCTTTCTTTGTAAGCTCATGTAGAGGTGCTGCAATGGTGCTAAAATCACAGACAAAACGGCGGTAGAAACCTGCAAGACCAAGAAAACTCCGAATAGCATCAATCTTGCTGCTGTCCACCTCAATACCCTGTGGAGTAACAACATAACCAAGAAACGAGACACGTTGTGTGCAGAAGATGCATTTTTCAATGTTAGCAAATAAATGGGCAGCCCTCAACGCGTCAAAAACAGCACGCAAATGTTCTAAATGCTCTGCCATAGACTTGTTGTAAATCAAGATATCGTCAAAATAGACAACGACAAACAATCCTATGAAGGGCCTCAGAACTTCATTCATCAAGCGCATAAAAGTGCTGGGAGCATTAGTCAAACCAAACGGCATAACCAACCATTCATATAAGCCAAATTTAGTTTTAAAAGCCGTTTTCCATTCATCTCCCAATTTCATTCTAATCTGATGGTAACCACTACGCAAATCGATCTTAGTAAACAGAATGGCACCACTAAGCTCATCTAGCATATCATCAAGGCGTGGTATAGGGTGGCGATAACAAATTGTTATGTTATTAATAGCACGACAATCTACACACATACGCCATGAACCATCTTTCTTAGGAACAAGTAATACAGGAACCGAGCAAGGACTAAGAGACTCACGAATGTAACCCTTATCAAGTAACGCCCACACTGCGCCGAATCTCTTTTGTCTCATCCGGGTTTGTACGATACGGGGCACGGTTTGGAAGCCGGGCACCGGGAATGAGGTCGATCCGGTGCTCAATGCCACGAAGCGAGTGGGAGACCCGGTGGCAAGTCTTTGGGAAAGACATCGGCATACTCCGCAAAAGGTTAGCAACCGCGCGGCGGAATGTCCACAGATGGTGCATCATCAAGGGAAGCAAGCACACTAGAGCATAAAAGTGCATAGCATGGCAAAGGAGCATCTCGAATATCATCAAAATCAGCACGTGTAGCAAGTAAAACAGGAGCATTCAACTTAATTTCAGATTTATCAGAAGTGGAGGGTGATGGTTCCTGTTGTTTAGCCATTTTAACAGCTCTAGCAAGATCATTTTTAACAATTTGTTCAGGCGTCATAGGATGTATAATTATTTTTTGACCCTTAAACATGACAGAATAATGATTCGAACGACCATGATGCAAGCTATCAGTATCATATTGCCAAGGTCTACCAAGTAACAAAGAACATGCTTCCATAGGAACAACATCACAATCAACATAATCAGAGTAAGCACCTATAGAAAAAGGAACACGCACCGTGCGTGATACTCTAATTTCGCCACCATCATTAAGCCATTGAATGTGATATGGGTTTGCATGCTTACGAGTGGGTAATGACAACTTCTCGACCAGCATAGTACTCGCCAAATTGTTGCGGTACCGCATTGTCGATGATGATGCGAATCGACCGCTCCTGCACAACACCCTTCATATGGAACAGAGTGTGTCGCCGATTCTTCTCGGGCGGGGCGACCGTGTACTAAGAACACGCCGCACAACAAGACTCTCGTACCTATCGGCGTCCCCCGGATTGACATGTATGTCCGTCTTAGCTGCATTGTCAGTGGCAAGCAAAGTATGTTCAAGTTCTTCTGAATCACTAGCTGAAGAGTACTCACCATTGTCACGAATGAGTAATGTGCGTTTGTTCGGACAGTCCTGAGCCACGTGGCCACGTCCGCTGCAACGAAAACACGTGATATCCCGTGTACGACCTGTAGTGGATGCTGCACCTGTGGATGGAGTGGTGCCTATGGCTGGGGTGGCTCCTGCCTGCGTAGTTGGCTTCTCACGAGGTGTAGGTGTGGATGGCACAGGAAGAGCAGGTGCTGAACTGGATGACGAATTTCTACCTGCAAAAGTGTTAGAATATGTCCTCGAGCGGCGTCCCTGCACTTCACGCTCAGCTTTGCAAGCAAACTCAAATAATTGGGTCATGTCAACATATTCTTTATAATCAAGGATGTCCTGAATTTCGCGGTTCAAACCACCACGAAAGCGTGCCATTGCAGCGTCGGGTTCCTCCAATATACCACAACGAATCATACCTTTTTGCAACTCCTGGTAATAGTCCTCAACAGATTGAGAACGTTGCTGAAATCGCTGCATTTTGTTAAGCAAATCACGAGCATAATATGAAGGCACAAAGCGATGTCGCATAGCAGTTTTTAATTGCTCCCATGTGGTCGGAACAGTAGTAGGATTTTTATTCTTATACTCACGCCACCAGATTAAAGCAAAATCAGTAAACTCACTAATGGCAGCCTTAACTTGAGAGGTAGCAGCAATATCATGACATGAAAATTTTTGTTCAACTTCTAACTCCCAATCAAGATATGCAGCAGGATCGTATTTGCCATTAAAGGGTGGAATTTAAAATTTGATTTTAGAGAAGGAGTTGTTACCAGCGGGGCGGCGTGGTACATGGCGGGCTTTGCCGCGGCGGTCAGCATCCTCCTGCTCATCGTCACCCACACATTCTTGGGCCACCAAATCAGTTACCACCATGTTCAATGCATCGAGTCGTGACACGATGGCGTCGAGCGTCGTCTTGGTGGCTGTCTGCGCGAGGTCGAGCTGGTCGCTCGTTGGCCGTAGTAACCGTGGAGTCCATTCGTTCGTGCATGGTCTGGATGTCGGTGACAAGACCTTCAATCTCAGTACGCATGTCCTGCAACTCTTTCTTGTCAGTGTCGCCTGACATGGTTAGCGCAAACACAAAAACAAAACGACAACAAAAGCAGGTGTGGAACGGCTCACAAGGCGCTCAAACTAGTGCTGTTATCAAATTCTTATCCGTTCTTACCAGCACACAGGGGCGACCTACAACCAACCGGTGGAACTCACGAAAGATTGGAGGAGCGATTGCCTGGAGAAACAATATCTGCTCGTCGTACAAATATGTGGAGTTCTGGGAAGGCTGCACTCAATTTGAAGGATTAGCACAATCAAACAATAATGCAAAGCTGAATAATAGTGCTAAACACGATCAAACACTGCTGGTAACAAGTGAAACCGAAAAGGAAGTGAAAAAGATGGAGGGGCGCACCTCTTTTCTTTTTTTTTTTGAATTTTTTTTTGAATTTTTTTAAGGTGCCCCAAAAACTGATAATATGAACACAGATGATCTCAAATAGCAATTCACCACATGCACTCTCTCTCTCTCTCTCAAAAGTAAGGCCAGGCTCTGAATATGGTGTACTGTGGCGTGGTAGTTTTACCATGGAGAATAGCAGGAGAGGTACGGTATTCCGTGGCAAAAATGGAACCGGACTCACGGAAAACTCCTTCAACAAGGACGAATCGGTGGCGAATTGTGACGGTGCAAAACTCTTGCACCGAGACGAAGCGGTTCCCGTTTCCCACTTGGACTGTGCGGCGGTCTCTCTTTTCTTTCGGATTCTCTCTCTTTTTTTGTTCCTTTTTTTGGATTGCTTTCCTTTTTTTCTCTTTTTTTTGACCTACCGCACCTCGGGGCAGGGAAGGGAAACCGAGAGGCGGCGGCGTGACGGTGGGCGTGACGGCTAGGGTTAGATGAAACAAAGATGAAACACAAGTAACCAGCAATAATTGAACGAGTAAGCACACAAGTTCAACAAAGACACTTATTGAAAGAATGTGCAAGGCTAAAAGGTGGTTGCTGGGACATGGATCTAACCTGAAATAATTTTTGTTTTGGTTTTTGTGGACTGTAGGAAAGGAAAAACACTCGATAAAACTCACCAATCAACCTGGAAATCTGATACCACTTGATAGAGGCGGAGTGCCCGATCTTTCGGTGAGTGGAGATAGCTTCGATCTGGTGGGAGATGACCCTCACGATCCGACTACGACGAGCGAGACTCGAAGCGCCAATGCAATCGCTGAACCAACTGCTGATGGTTACCGACCTTGCCGGCGCAAGATCAGCCTGATCACGAAGATCAATTCTTGTGCGCAATCGAAGACCGAACAAGAATCCGAGGCGAGCAATCTTAATATCACTCGAAAGTGGAGTTCTAAATCACAGAGGACAACACGTATTTGTGCGTGTTCTGGTGTAGCTAAAGCTAGATGTAAAACAAAACTCAAACCCTAATGTGGCGGCGGCTACTGAATATATGAGCTAGGAGGACGTCCTCCTAGGGTTGTGGGCGACCAGGGGTCGGCCACAACATGGGCTTAAGGCCCGACACGATACACGGCCCGTCGGGCCAAAATAAGGTGACGCAGCATCTTAGACAGAAAAACAGTCCGACTCAAAATGACGATTGCGGCCGCCTCGGTGAAGATATGACAGTGATTCCGGACCCATCTGAAAGTAGACTTGATAAGCTTTCTATCAAGTACTTGATCGCCTAAAACGGAGTCCGGATGAAGCCGTGGTGACCTTCACAAGTTGACATTCGTTCCCAGTCCGAATCCAGCCACATATCCTTCATTCTTTAGCACCATGACAAAGTTCAACTCTCTTGCACGAGCCCGAATGATTGGCCCTGAAGGTGGTGCTTGGAGTGAAGGTGCTGCTGGTGTAGATGTACTGATGATGTCCTCATCACCTAAGACTAGAGGTTGATCCATAACCTCATTGTCTTGGCGATTGGTGTGCTATTCGATCCATCGCTTGTGTGTGACCGGGATTTGACTAGGTTATAGGCCGGGTTCTTTGAGAAGAATTTTTACCGGCTCCTATTCACTCCCCCCTCTCTAGTCGCCATCTGATCCTTCAATTGGTATCAGAGCTTGGTGCGATTCTTTGTGACTTTAACAAGTCTCGAATCCTAAGATGGCGTACGTTGAGCGGGGCGGTCCGCCGCACTTCGATGGGAAGGGTTACCACAAGTGGGCGGCTCGTATGATGATCTTTCTTCGTGGCAAGTTGTTGGATTTCATTGTGCTTGACAAGACCTATGCTATTCCGTTCAACATCCATACTCTTATGGTGACCGATGCTGGTGCTAAGGCCAAGTATGAGGCAAATGCAAAAGCCGTTGATCACTTGGTCTGGAGCTTGTGTGATCCTGAGTTTGAGCGTGTCCGCCATTTGAATCTTGCTTGGCCAATTTGGGAAAAGTTGTTGGTTGCTCACGGTGGTGATAACCATGTGAAGGCTCGCCTCTCTGTCTCTTACCGGATGCAATATGAGAACTTCACTCAACTTCCCGGTGAGGACATCGATGCGACGTTTCAGAGGTTCACCGCCATCGTGAACAACATGAAGGCTAATGTTGAGGATTTTTCTTACACTGAGCATGATCAAGCTTTGAAGCTCTTACATGTCTTGGACCCAAATGTTTGGGGGTGCTAAGGTTGAGGCCATCAAGGAGTCTGGGCAATATTTAACTATTGAGTTGGATGACCTCTTTTCTAAGCTCAAGTCGGCTGAGGTTGACAGGAAGTTGCAATCCAAGCATGAGGGCTCGACTGACCATAGTCTTGCTCTTGTGGGCGGATCAAAGGGCAAATCTAACCCTTCCTGTCGACAGTTTTCCTTGTCTTCTCTTATGTCTATTCCAGACGAGGAGTTTTATGTGCTGGCCGAGGAGGAGCTGGCCTTGCTCTCAAGAAGGTTTGATCGACTACACGAGAGTCGGAGGAATGCAAGGCGGAGCTCAGGGACGTGCTACAAGTGTGGCAAGCGTGGACACTTCATCGCCGAGTGCCCGGAAGCGGAGGAGAACAAGTACAAGATGAGCGAGTACAAGGTGCACCCAAGGCGTGAAGACAAGTACTCCTCCAAGGGCAAGCACTTCAGCAAGTCCAAGAGCAAGGACAAGGACAAGCGGCAACTGAGCAAGGGCGGCTACAAGAAGGACAAGGCAAGAGCCATGGTGGCCGGTGCAAGCGACGTCGACTCAAGCTCAAGCGACGCGCAGTCAAGCTCAAGCAGTGAAGATGAAGACGTCGGGAGGCGCAACGACAAGAAGAGTGCAAGCCGGAACCTCAGTGGATTGAGCTATGTGGCGCTTGAAGGCTTTTGTGGCATGGCCCATAGCTCGAGCAGCAAGAAGAGAGAGAAGGAAGACAGCGACTCCGACTCGGAGGATAAGGTAAATCGTGACCCCGACTCTTTGCTTGCTGAGATCACTAGGTTGTATGGCTTGATTGACAACCGTGATAGTGTGTTGAGAGATGCTAAGAAGATGAGGAAAGATCTTAGGGCTCAACTTGAGAATGCTAGTGAGAAAGTAGGAGAGTTAGAATCCAAATCGCTTAAATTAAAACTTGAGAATGATTCTTTGAAACTTGCTCCTACTACTTCTGATGATGTTGAATGTCTTGAATGTGATGCTTGGTTGAATGAGATCAAGTTGCTTAATGAGAAGAATGCTTCCACTTTGGCTAAACTAGATGCTTTTAGGACTGAATATGATGAGCTTAAGGCTAGACCCAGTTTGCTTGGTGCTTGTAAATCATGTCCTACTATGCATGCTAAGCTTGTTGATGCTCGTTCTACTATTAGCACTTTGGAAGCTTCTTTGAAATCTCCTATTGTCAATGCATGCACTAGCTGTGATGAAGTTACTTTGCGAAATGTTGAAGTGACTTCCCGTTTGGATGTCATCTATGAGAAGAATGACTATTTGAGGAAAGTGTTGGGTTGGTTGTCTGGGAAGGAACCTCAATTGAAAATCATGATTGAGGAGTTCAAGAGAGCTGACGGTCGTGGTTTGGGTTTTGAGAAGTTGGGTGAGAAAGTGGGAGAGAACAGTGGGGAGAGTGTGTATGAGAAGTGTGTTGAGTCTAACCCCGAGTTTGAGGTGATCGGAGACATCCAAGTCCCACTTCCGAAAGCACCCAAGAAGTCTTCACACCAAAGCCCAACCACCTTTGCAACAAGCTTGACACAACCCAAGATCCACCCAAATTCCCACCTAAGACAAATGACTTCCAGAAACCGGTGAAGTTTGTGAGTGAGAAGGGTGAGAAGACTAGAGAGAAGCTAGAGCCAAAACCAAAACCCATCCCCTTCAGGTGTGAGTATTCTGGCAAGGAGAGACACCTAGCAGAGTTTTGCTACAAGAGGAAGAGGGATGAAAGGCTTGCTAGGGAGCAAGCAAACCAGGACAGGTATCGCCAGTCTCATGGTATTCCCGAGCCTAGAGTGCCACTTCCACGGGGTGTGGGAAGTGTGAGGAGTGTTGGTAGAGTTGGAGCTCAGGGTGGTAGGTTCCCACAGAGAGGTGGTGGTGAGAGGTTTGATAGGAGAGATGATGGTGTGCGTGCTGGTGAGAGGTTTGGTCAGGCTCGTGGTGGTTTTGCTGGACGTCCCCCTACTCGTCCTCAATACGGGTTTAGGGGAGATGATCGCAGCTTTGGGTTCAAGAGGAACTACGGACCACGTTTTCCCCCTCCTGGTGCTCGTACTCCTTCCATGGGACATGGGAAGTTTGGTTGCAAGAGAATGGTGTTTTCTAACCCCTCTTTTGAGAAGATGGATCGACACTAGTTTAACTTTTTTTGTACTAACCCCAGTGTCGAGTCGCTAGCTCATTCTCGTTCTTGTTTCTGACTACAGGCAGGAGGCTTGGAGAACATTTGGTTGATCGACTCTGGATGTTCCCGACACATGACCGGAGATAAGAAGTGGTTCTCCAGCCTCACCCCAGTGAAGGAAAAGATGTACATCACATTTGGGGACAATGGACGAGGAAGGGTGATTTCTGAGGGTGTTGTGCATGTGAGTGACAAGGTAACGTTGAAGAGGGTTGCTCTTGTGAAGTCTTTGGGTTTCAATTTGCTTTCGGGTTCTTAGTTGCTTGATGAAGGTTTTGAGGTGCGTTTCATGTCTGGTGAGTCTCGTTTGCTGGATTCTCGAGGTGATCTTGTCTGTATGATCATCCCTGAGGGTCAGATTTTCAGGGCTGATTTCTCTCGTTCTTTGGGTCCTGCTCGCTGTTTGATGGCCGTCCCTTCTTCGATTTGTGGAAATGGCATAGGCGGTTGGGACACTTGAGCTTTGATTTGGTTTCCCACTTGAGTGGTCTTGACCTTGTCCGAGGATTGCCGAGGTTGAAGCTTGAGAAGGATTTGGTTTGTGCTCCGTGTAGGCATGGCGAGATGGTAGCCACTCCCCATCCACCCCTGACCGATGTCATGACCGAGCCTCCGACATAGCTATTGCATATGGACTTTGTTGGGCCAGCTCGAGTTCGCTCGGTGGGTGGGAAGTGGTATGTCCTTGTTGTGGTGGACGATTACTCTCGCTATGCCTGGGTGTTTTTCTTGGAAGACAAGAGTGAGACATTTGGTTTTGTTTGAGATCTGATCTTGAGGTTGAAAAACGAGAGGCATGGGAATGCTATTCGAGCTATTCGCAGTGATAATGGCTCAGAGTTCAAGAACTCTCGTTTTGATGCCTTCTATCGTGATCTAGGTCTTGAACATCAGTATTCGACCCCTTATGTGCCCCCTCAAAATGGAGTTGTGGAAAGGAAAAATCGGACTCTTTGTGAGATGGCTAGGACGATGCTCGATGATCACAGGACTCCTAGGAGGTTTTGGGCTGAGGCTGTCAATACGGCTTTTCATGTTTCCAACAGGATTTTATTGCGAGCTTTCAAGAAGAAGACCTGTTATGATCTTATGCATGGTCGGGCACCCAAGGTGACTCATTTCCGAGTTTTTGGTTGCAAATGCTTTATTCTTAAGAAGGGAAACCTCGACAAGTTTGAGGCTAGGTCTAGTGATGGGATTTTCTTTGGATATGCTAACCATTCTAGAGCCTATAGGATGCTTAACCTTGAGACTAACAAAATCATGGAGACTTGTGAGGTAACCTTCGACGAGACAATGCCATGTACCTCTCTTGGTTTTGAATGTGCAGGTGATGAGGAGATGGCCGAGGACCTCTTTGAAGAGGAGAAGGATGAAGCTGGAGATGATGATGGAGAGAACCATGCGCCTGAAGCTGAGTGTGTACCCACTACTTCCCCTACGACCACTACGGAGGGTGGACCGTCTACATCATGGACAACGACGGTGCGACAAGAGGACCAGGCGAGAGAAGCTGAAGTTGAGGGGGAGGTAGTCTCGAGATGTGAGGCTCCCCGGCGGATTCAAGAAGTGCATCCCCTATCGAGGATCATTGGGGACATCGACAAACATACTACGCGGTAAAGGTCTAGAAATTCCTCTCATTTCGCTAATGCTGCATTTGTTGCCACCTTTGAGCCCAAGGGCATTGGACATGCTTTATCTGATGCAAACTGGGTTAATTCTATGCATGAGGAGTTGGAAAACTTTGAGAGGAACCAGGTGTGGGAGTTAGTTGAACCACCTCCAAATTTCCATCCTATAGGAACCAAGTGGGTTTGGAAGAACAAAGAGGGAGAGAATGGGATGGTTGTGAGGAACAAGTCCAGACTTGTTGCTCAGGGATATAGTCAGAAGGAGGGGATCGACTATGAGGAGACCTTTGCTCCTGTGGCCCGTCTTGAGGCAATTCGAATCCTTCTAGCCTTTGCCGTGGCTAAAGGGTTCAAGTTGTTTCAAATGGATGTGAAAAGTGCTTTTCTGAATGGGGTCATAGAGGAGGAGGAGGTGTATGTGAAGCAGCCACCAGGGTTTGAGTGTGAGAAGCATCCTCACAGGGTGTACAGGATGAAAAGTGCTCTGTATGGGTTGAAACAGGCGCCTCGGGCTTGGTATGGGAGATTGTGAAGTTTTCTGGTGAGCAGAGGGTTTGTGATGGGTACCGTGGATAGGACCTTGTTTCTCCTCAAGCATGGGAATGACTTGTTGATTGTGCAGATATACGTGGATGATATTATCTTTGGTGGCTCGTCACATAACCTTATTGCCAAGTTTGCAGATGAGGTGAGCAGGGAATTCGAGATGAGCATGACGGGCGAGTTGCAGTACTTTCTCGGGCTACAAATCAAGCAAGTGAAGGATGGAACATTCGTGCACCAGACCAAGTACACGAAAGACATGCTGAGGAAGTTCCGGATGCAAGATGTGAAGCCGATGTCGACTCCCATGGGGAATACGGCTACTTTGGATGCGGACGAGGACGGAGAACCAGTGGACCAGCGGGAGTACAGGAGCATGATCGGCTCCCTCCTCTACTTGAAGGCGACGAGGCCAGACATACAGTTCAGTGTGTGTCTGTGTGCTCATTTTCAGGCTTCGCCGAGGACATCACATCGACAGGCCGTGAAGAGGATTTTCAGGTACCTACAGTCTGACCCTGGTCTTGGCCTTTGGTATTCTTCCTCCTCGACTCTTTCTCTTCATGGTTTTTCTGATACGGAATTTGCTGGTTGTCGAGTCGAGAGGAAGTTTACTTCTGGTTCTTGTCAGTTTCTTGGGTCCTCGTTGGTTTCATGGTCTTCCCGCAAGCAGTCTAGTGTAGCTCAATCTACCACCGAGGCAGAGTATGTTGCAGCCGCGAGTTGTTGTTCCCAGTTGTTGTGGATTTCATACACTTTGAGAGACTTTGGTGAGGAGTGCACCCAAATCCCACTTCTTTGTGATAGCACCAGTGCCATAAGCGTAGTGAAAAACCCTTTGCTTCACTCCAGAACCAAACATATAGAGGTGAGGTACCATTTCTTGAGAGACAGTGTGGAGAAAGGGACCATTGTGTTGAGCCATGTTCCTACCCAAGATCAGCTTGCAGACATTTTCACAAAGCCACTCGACCAAGCTACATTTGTGCGCTTGCGGGGGGGAACTTGGGGTTTGTTGCCCTTTCTAGTTGATTCTTGGGGGATTTCCTTTTTGTACCATATGTATCATACCATGTTTACTTTGATGTATATACATGCTTTGCTTGATTTATAAACCATGGTAGGATAGCCATCTTGTTATATATCATATTGCATTTTAGGATGATGAGCTTCTTTTACATGCCTTATTTGAGTCTCTTTGGCTATTTGTGAGATATTGGTCATATGTATGGAGAAATGGCTATGTGAGGCTATGCTCTTGGAATATTTGAGATATATATATATATTGTGAGATAGCCCTTTTTGAATCAAATGCTAATCTTGACTAAATTTGATGAAATGTGCTCCACTCATGTGTAGTAGTGTATCCATGTCACGTTTTGGTCTAAATTTGCTTTCTATGCTAAGATTGTGCTTGGATGTCTTTTTCTTGCATTTGGGCCAAAGGCCGAATATCATTGTGAATGTTTAGCCTATGTTGCATTGATGGGGGAGCATAAGTTTCTTTTTGCCGCAAAGGCACTTCATGTACCATGAAATGAATTAATCTTGAAAAGAAGTGTGTATGCTTGAAAAATGCTCTACCCACCATGTTTATGCTTAAATTGTCTTATCTTTCACACATGGGTGCCAAACATGTTGCATGATGTTCACCAGTGGAGAAGTCTCCCCGAAGTGGACACATGGCTCATGAGCTTTAACATGACATGCATTGCTTTATGGGTGTTTGCAATGATCTTTTGTTGAGAATTGGATATCCTTGTATGATCTCTCGATGATATGCATGTTTTTGGGTCGAATATGACATGGATAGGCTTTTTGAAGTGAGCCATCTTTTGATATAATTATTCAAATCTAAAAATTTGCTTTGTCACATGCCTATTTTTCCATATATTACTTGTGTCAATGCTTTGACTATGTTATGATCCATATATGTGCTCTTTGTCTCATTTCTAGCCTTTGACACTAAATTCGGCCTATTTGAGAAGCTCATGTAGATGTTTATTTGCTTTGTTTTGCATTTCTGCATTTTCACCTTGATTCATACATTGTCAACAAGGGGGAGAAGAGGTGAGCTTAATGAAAATTCAGAAGAGGTGAGCTAAATTATGGAAGTTTGCATCCACATGTTCAGGGGGAGCTTGCATTTGTTCAGGGGGAGCTTTCTTGCTGTTTTCAGTGTGGAGTTTGTGCTTTGCTCGGCTTGTGACCTTTCGTTGCCTTTCTTTGGTTTTGGTCATGAGTTGTGCTTCTTTGTTTTTCTTTCTTCTTACTTTCTTTCTCTGAATTTCATTTCGCGTTTTGTGTTGTCAATGCACTCATCAAGGGGGAGATTGAGGACCAGGAGCGTCCCGTTGGTCGATGGATGACCGCTCCTCAGTGATGAGTGATTGACAACGGGTGTTGGACTGACTCTTGGCTCAGTGCGCAGGTGTAGGCTGCGGCCTAGTTCGTGTTGTTGCATGTGAAGAACGGGCGCGAAAGGTCTTCAGCCTTGAGGGGCCTCCGGGAGATGGAGAGACAAGTAGGCTCGGTTCGAGGGACCCGGTGGACGGCGGGACTAGGTGCGGGCCACATGGTGGCGAGACGAGCAAGACGAGGTCGTGGACGATCGAGCCGGTGCACGGTGGCGGTCGAGTCAAGAGGCTTGGCGGGAGGCCGGGCCGAGCACGCGGGGTTTGGTGGTTTGCCCTCAAAACCATCGGAGGACGGTTTTTTGGTTTGTGCCTCAAAACCAAGTCCGAAGACCCAACATGACGGAGACGGGATCCGGGCGTGTCGGGAAGCTTCGAAGCGGAGGACACGCGGCAGGATCGCATGGCTTGCGTTGGGAGGACGCGGGGTGCGGCGAAGGCGTGGCCGTCCGATGGCAGGACCTACAAACATTACATAAATGCCCCTGAGTGGGTTGTATCACCAGTAGTTGAGTTAGGGGTAGTCGAGTCATTTCCCACACCGGCGGGACCCGATATATAAGCCATGAGTGTGTGTGGATGGCTCTCTCTCTCTCCGCGACTTTGGGTTTCATTTCCTCCCTCCTCTTTCTCATTTTTCCTGGACTTTTTTTCTCCATTTTCTCTAGGATAGCATGAGAGCTTCATGAGAGATTTGTTGAGAGGGATGGATGCTAGGGTGGCATGTTAGACCTTGTGAATCTTTCCTGGTTTGTATAGAAGATTCGGCGTTGTGTTTTCCGTGGTCTTTTTCGTGCTTGTTTTTGGCGCCTTTGTTCTCGGTGTGATTCCGCAGATTTGAGTGGGTTTCTCCCCGGATTTCTTTGAGGGAAACATGGATGGATGTCTAGTGCATCTTTGTGATGGATCTTGTGCTCTCAAATGACGGGAAACCACTTCGATTCAAGGATTTTCGTTCGGTGCTCTAGCTTTTGGTGGTGCTCAAAGGATTCGCGATTCCCGGTGATTTAGGGAGTAAGGAGGCAAGATTTTTGGGCTATAGCATCCTTGTGTGACGCTTTTCAAGTCCCCAAACCCTTGTCTCTATAGCTTCTGCCGTTTGGGAAATCCGATGATGATTTGGGGGAGTTGACTTTCGGGGTCGTGTGTTTTCTGCTCTGTCTGCTCCTCGCGGACGGTCCGCGAGGACCAGGCGGACAGTCCGCGCCGTCCCTGTTCGTCGAGTGTTCTTTGTGTTCCTGCTCGCCTTTTGTTTCGATCCGTCGCGGCTTTGAGTTTTCTTTGGGCGAAGTTTCGGATGGTCCGCGTGTACTGGACGGATGGTCCGCGGGTGCATGGCGGACAGTCCGCGTGCTCCCCGCGGACGGTCCGTTATTCGGGGTCGTCTCTGAAGGTTCTGTTTGCTTTTTCGGACGGTCTACGACGCAGGGCCGGACGGCCTGCGGTGTGTGTGCGGACAGTCCGCGGCAGGAGGCCGGACGGTCCGCGTGGCCCGTGCGGACGGTCCGCCCCACCTGGCCGGACGGTCCACCAGAGCCTGAGTGCTTTGTTCCTTGGTTCGATTCCTTCCTTCCTTCTTTCGTGCTTCCGCGTGTGCTTCAGGGAATCGTTCCTAAGACTAGAGGTTGATCCATAACCTCGTTGTCTTGGCGATTGGTGTGTGATTTGATCCATCGCTTGTGTGTGACCGGGATTTGACTAGGGTATAGGCGGGGTACTTTGAGAAGAATTTTTACCGGCTCCTATTCACTCCCCCCCTCTCTAGTCGCCATCTGATCCTTCAATCAGCACCCCCATCCTAGAATACATTTGCTCTACCCCCTCATCATCCTTCATTTTGAACTCGTTGAGTTCCAACTTGAGCAACTCATATTTTTCCTCACGGATCTTTTTGTTACCCACGTGGATCTCCTTGAGTTCCATCCACACTTCATGGGTGGTTGGCAAAGCAAAGACCTGATCAAACAATTCCTCATCTAGCGCCTCAAAAATGTGGTTTCTAGCACGCGCATTCCACTTAGCTTCACTCTCGGTAGGAACCGTAGGCAACGGATACATGGTAGTGTGCCACGCAGCTTGGTGTTGAGCTTGAAGGTAGCTAGCCATTCTATGAGCCCAAAAGGTGATGCGCTTCCCCGCCAACTTAGGAGGGCCATTGCCGCTTCCCTTCCCCATCTCCCTAGGCGGTTAAGCCAAGAAAAAGGGAGCCTAGCTCTGATACTACTTGTAGGATCAAGTTCCATAGAAGGGGGGGTTGAGTATGGGACTTCTTTTGCAAGCTCTAAATAAAACTGAAAACCTTAGCCTATCAACTAGTGTTGCCCATTCTAAGAAGGTTCTTCCCTACTACTAGAGCACACTATCACAAGTTTCCTTAGCAAATATCACACTAGGAGGCAATAAGACAACCTAGACAAGATATGAAGCGCAAAGTAAAAACAAGAGCGAGGACAAAGAAACTTGCGAGCGGAAATAAGGTGCTGAAAGTAAGTGCTAGAAGTAAATGAGAGGGACAAGAGGCGACCGAATTTTTTCCCGTGGTATTGAGAAGTTGACACTTCCCCCTAGTCCACGTTGGATCACTCACTTAGAGTATTGCTCCCCCTTGAGTCACAAAGACACAAGTGCTCACTAAGAGTACCCGTTCTCCATCTCCGGAACGGTGGGTCTCGAACCGTACACACCAAGCTTGTCTTGAGGCTCCCACAATCTCCAAGAGCTCACCAAGAACCCCCAAGTCACCTAGACCGTCTAGGAGCTGTCAAACTCCAAGAGTAACAAGATCACACACCTTCACTTGACCTGAGCACTCAGCTAAGCCATGTATGCACCTTGAACACTCTTGATCACTAAGAAGAACACCTCAATGAAGAGTAAGAGAATCCCAAATGGCAAGAACACACTCTCCTTCTCTCCTTGGTTGCAATGGATCTTCAGAATGGCAAAGGCAGCTCAAGAGAGGCAGGGGGTCATATTTATAGGCCTAGCAAGGAAGGCTAGCCGTTAGAAAAGGTTTCCTGAAAAAGTAGTACCGTCGGATGAATCGATGGTCTACTCCTGCAAAGCGTCGCATCATCCGGTCACTCACAGACTCCGATATAGCCGTTGAATCTTGAAACCCAGTCAATACACCGACGCTATACACCGACGCCCCGTTGGATCATCCGGTGTCGAAGGCAGCACACTTAGGGCGGTTCTGTATGATTTGAATTAGACTATCGGATGAACCAGTGAGTATACTTATCCAAGCGTCCGTTCATCCGGTGCTGAAGCATTTGACTTGGCGCGTCTCTGTATGATTTAAAACCAACCGTCAGATGAACCGATGGTCAAGGCGTCAGATCGTCCGATGCTTAAGTTCAGAGCCTTGACCCATACTGTAGCCAAACCCTAAGGCGTCGGATGAACCGATGCCTGTACTGTCGATTCATCTGATGGTCCATTTTGAATCCAGTGGCTACACAACTCATCTGACGCATCTAAAAAATAGGGCGTCGGATCATCCGACTCTATGAACTTCTTTTTAACTCGTCCAATTCAATGCCTTTGAGTTTTCCGTCGATTCTTTTTGCTTCAACCTTGCTTCCATGAAGTCTCTGAGCTAGATAGCATCCAAGGAACTTGAGTGTGCATATTTTTATGGCTTTTGAGTGCATGGTCAAGCTACTAATGTACAAACTACCAATCCAAGTGTCCTTCATCTCCTTTGTGACACTAGGAACTAACAAAGTCCTTGGCCTTGTAGTATCCAACCATATTGAGTCCATTAATTCAAATTGAGGGGTCTCATTCCATTCAATACTCGTGACAATAACCCAAATAGAAATGCGCTTCAAAACAAAGGTTAGTCACAAGCATATGGTTGTCATTTATCACCGAAACACACCCTTACCAAAGGTGCGAAAGGGCCTAGATCGCTACAGAAGGTAGCTTTGGTAGGAAAGATGTTTTGGATTGTGCTAACCCCACTTTTGAGCAAATGGCTCGGCACTGGTTTTACTCTTTTGGTACTAACCCCAGTGCTGAGTCGTTTGTTCGCTCAAGTGCTCATTTTTGTATTTCAGGCGGGAGACTTGAAGAACATTTGGTTGATTGACTCCAGTTGCTCGAGGCATATGACCGGAGACAACGGGTGGTTCTCAAGTCTCGTCCCGATGGTGACAAAGAGGTACATCACCTTTGGGGACAATGGGCGTGGGCGTGTGCTTTCAGAAGGTGAGACAAAGGTAAGTGACAAGATCACTCTAAGGCGTGTTGCTCTTGTTCAATCACTTGGATACAATTTTCTTTTCGTGTCCCAACTGTTGGATGAGGACTTTGAGGTGTTTTTCAGCCTGGTGGTTCTTAGATGTTTTACTCTCGAGGGGACCTTGTCTGTATGGTCGTTCCCGAGGGTCAGGTGTTTCGAGCTGATTTTTCTCAGTCTTCTGGTGTTGAGCGTTGTTTCTTGGCTGGTTCTTCGTGTGAGTTGTGGAAGTGGCATAGGAAGTTGGGTCACTTGAGCTTTGACCTTTTGTCTCGCTTGAGTAAACTCAATTTGGTCCGAGGATTACCATGGTTGAGGTTTGAGAAATAGTTGGTTTGTGCGCCGTGTAGGCATGCCAAGATGGTAGCCTCTTCTCACCCACCTCTCACTGATGTGATGATTGAGCGTCCATGCGAGCTGCTCCATATGGACCTTGTTGGCCTAGCTCGTGTGCGATCCGCGGGTGGGAAGTGGTATGTCCTTGTTGTGGTGGACGACTACTCTCGGTGTGCATGGGCATTCTTCCTCGAGGATAAGGGGGAGATGTTTGGTTTTGTTCGAGATCTGGTCTTGAGGTTGAGGAACGAGAGGCACAGAGATGCCACACGAGCAATCCGCAATGTCAATGGCTCGGAATTCAGAAACTCTCGTTTTGAAACCTTTTGCCATGACTTGGGTCTTGAAGTCCAGTTTTCGAGTCCGTATATGCCTCCCCAGAATGGTGTTGTGGAAAGGAAGAACAGAACCTTGTGTGAGATGGCTCGGACGATGCTCGATGAGCATAGGACTTCGAGAAGGTTCTGGGCTAAGGTGTTGAATACTGCGTGCTATGTGTCGAACAGGATCTACCTCAGAGTGCATAAGAAAAAAATCTGCTACAAGTTGATGCACGGTTGCACACCCAAGGTGAGTCACTACCATGTCTTTGGTTGCAAGTGTTTTATTCTGAAGAAAGGGAAGAAATTGGATAAGTTTGAGGCTAGATCGGTCGATGGTATTTTCTTTGCTTATGCATCTCACTCTAGAGCATATCGTGTGTTCAATCTTGAAACTAACCAAATCGTGGAGACTTGCGAGGTAACCTTCGACGAGACGCAACCACGTAGTCAGCTTGCCTTTGAGTGTGCAGGTGATGATGAACTTGGCGAGGAGATCTTTCAGGAGGAGGAGCATGAACATGGAGACGATGAAGATGGCGGTGTGGGGCCCGCGGCTGAGAAAGTACCTACTGCTTCGACTACGGTGGTGGACAGCCCCTCTCCCAAACCTACGACAGCAAATCAAGATCGAGGAGAAGTGAAGGACCGATACGGCGAACTAGAGAGGGGGGGAGTGAATGGGAGCCGATAAAAGTTCTTCTCGAAGGAGATGGAGGCTCCAACAAGACGAACACGGCTTCCAACACACGTCTTCGACTCAGTACCCAAGTTGGCAAAGCCCACGCAGCCATTGGAGTGCTCCTAAACCTCGGAACCAATTCCCAACCTCACAGACCCGAGAACGCAGCGGAACACAACACTCGAGCCTCACTGACCTACACCGGTCAGGCCGGTGAGCACCACCAGTCAGACCGGTCCCTACAGGTGAAACCTGGCGACTTCCACAGAAGAGCTCTACACCGGCCAGGCCGGTGAATCACACCGGACAGACCAGTCCAAGCCAAAAAGCCCCAAAACACCACATAGACCTACCAAGCTCTAAACAGCCTCAAACTCTAAACAGCAGCCACACGGGACAACAACAAACTCACCCAAATGTTCACCCGAGCAAAACCCAACAAGGGTCTGCACTGATTAGACCGGTGAGATGCACCGGTGAGGCCGGTGTGACCTGAGCTCGTCGGGATGAACAACACCCGTGGGTCAACTCCCCCAAATCCAAACTCCGATCTCCCGAATCATTCCACGGACTTGTGCAAGACATTGGGGATAGTAGGAACACCTCATGGGGAGTCCATAGCCAAGATTTTTTCCACCAAAACTTGCCAAATCAAGAGGAATCGAAGAAATCCCACCAAGAACTCCTCTAACCCTAGAGCACTGAAAACTCCAAAATCGAGCCCCTTAACACACGGATTTGGGAGGGGAATCAAAGGCCAAAGCACCACGAAGGGTTCACACATATTTCCCCCATCAAATCCCCAAGAGTAAGGTCCAGAAAACACACCAAGAAAACCACCAAGAGAGGGCTCTAAAAAACACCACCAAGAACAACCGGGAACAACACAACAAAGCCTTGAGGAACCACGCCGAATCATCTATACATACCAAGGAGGTTCATACAAGGTCTAGCTTGCTGCTCGATCATCCAACCCTCTCACAAGATCTCACCATGAAGCTCTCAAGCTAGTCCTATGGAAATCCTAAGAAAATAGGAAAGCAAATGAACTAGGGTTCCAAGAGATGACTGCCATCTTGTCACCTCTTGGGTTATATAGGAGGCAACTGAAAGTCTAAAATACCCTTACTAGCTAATTAGGGATACAAGCCCCTCGAGGGCGAAATCGGAAATCTTTGTCATCGCTCCATCGGACGGATGCCCGGCGACCGCAACCTGCTTAGCCTCGATGCAAGCCTTTCCGTTTTGAGCTGGAGCCGGAGCTGCTGCATTTCCGTTTTCGGTTCTTCGGTCTTGGCTTTGTGGATCAACCAAGGAACCCAGTGGCTTTCTGGTGAACTACTGCAAACCCCGCGAAGTGTAGCCTCCGCCAATCTCCACTCATGACTCGGCTCCCGCGTAGTTCGAGCTCGACCTTGGTTTTGAGGCTCAACCAAGAAACCATCCATGACTTCATCTTGCTGTTCATGCCACCATGCGGCCCGCACTTGACCCCGCTGGCCACCGAGTCCCTCAAACGAAGCCTACTTGTCTTCTCCACACCTGGAGCCCTCACCGGTGATAACATTTCGCGCTTGTTCTTCACCTGCACCAACACCAGTCAAGCCGCAACCTGCACCTGCAATACTTAGCCAAGAATCAGTCCACACAACATTTTCAATCACTCATCACACCAGGAAGCGACCATCCACCGGTCCTCGAACCACACATGGTCCTCAATCTCCCTCTTGATGAGTGCATTGACAACACCCACAAAAAGTAAAACGAGACAAAAGAAAAAGAAAAGAAACGAATAAAAAGAAACTCCAACAAGCAATCGAAAGCCAAAGAAAGGAAAAGAGCAAGATCACTTGAAGAAGACAAGTCTCGGACTCCTTAGGCAAGGGCAACGGCTCGACACATCCGAGACAAAACTATGCTCAAGCAAAGAGCGCAAACCACCAAACCAAAGCTCGAAAACCACAAAGAGCTCCCCCTGCACACATGCAAGCTCCCACAGAACCAATACAACTCCCCTGGACGAATGCATGCGAACCACCACATGAAATCAAGCAGCTGCATCAGCTCAGCTCTCACCACCCTCACCGGTCAGACCGGTGGGCGAGATCGCCCAGCACCTGGGAACCACACCGGTCAGATCGGTGCCCTTCACCAGTCAGGCCGATGCCACCTGGGAAACTACCAGAGCTCAAAAATAGCTCGAAACCACCTGGAAACCTTCGAAATGCGTGCAACAAGCCATTTCAAGCTCAAACTTCTCCCCCTTGTTGACAATCCATGAATCAAGCCAAAAATTCAAAAAAATTCAACCTAGAGCTTCTGAAATAGACAAAATTCAACATAGGATCCTACCCATGTCCAAATGAGCAAGTTAGATACTCTATAGCTTCATATTGACATCAACTACATGATCACCAAGTTTCACAACCATTGGACGAAGCTAACATAGAATTAGCAATTTTGCGAAAATTTACCCTCTCATGAGCAAAGACCTAAACATGAGCAAAACATGTCAAAAAGGCAAAGCCACACAAACTTCATGTTAGGAAAACCATTTGTTGATGGTGAAATTCCGTCAATCTAGCCATGAGTTTACCTTCGGTGTTGACATGAGTTTTATACTTTACCCATTGGTACTAACCCCCTTGGCATAACGAGTTCATTCATGCATGTTGAGGACCATGTGTGGTTCGAGGACCGGTGGATGGTCGCTTCTTGGTGTGATGAGTGATTGACAACGTTGTGTGGACTGATCCTTGGCTAAGTATTGCAAGTGCATGTTGCAGCTTGACTCGTGTTGGTGCAGGTGAAGAACAAGCGCGAAAGGTCATTGCCGTTGAGGCCTGCAGGTGTGGAGAAGACAAGTAGGCTTCGTTTGTGGGACCCAGTGGCCAGCGGGGTCAAGTGCAGGCCGCATGGTGGCAAGAACAGCAAGTTGAAGTCGGTGGACGGTTTCTTGGTTGAGCCACAAAACCAAGGTCGAGCCGGGACTTTGTGGGGGCTGAGTCATGAGTGGTGATTGGTAGAGGCTACATCAAGTTCGCGGGGTTTGCGGTGGTTCACCAGAAAATCACCGAGTTACTCAAATGAGCCACAAAGCCGAGGCCGAAGACCGGGCCTGGCTGTCTGGCCAAAACCGGCCTGACCAATTTGGAGAACCGGTATGACCAGTTTGGGGTCGCAGGGCGCCGGAAGCTTCGAGGCGGAGGACACGCGTCGGGATCGCAAGGCTTCCGTCGATGCTAAGCAGGGTGCGGTCGCCGGGCATCCATCTGATGGAGAAAATCTGAAGACTTCCAAAACGTCCCTTGAGGGGTTTGTATCCCAAGAGGTGAGAGGATGGCAGCCATCTTTCTTGGAACCCTAGTTCAATTTCATTCCTATTTTCCCATCCTATTTTTTTAGGACTTCCATAGGACTAGCTTGAGAGCTTCACGGTGAGATTTTGTGAGAGGGTTGGATGATCGGGCGACAAGCCAGACCTTGTATGAACCTCCGTTATATGTATAGATGATTCGGCGTGGTTCCTCACGTCTTTGTTGTGTCGTTCCCGGTTGTTCTTGGTGGTGATTTTCGGAGCCCTCTCTTGGTGGTTTTCTCGGTGTGTTTTCGGGACCTTGTTCTTGGGGATTTGATGAGAGAATTTCGTGTGAAACCTTTGTGGTTATTTTGCCTTTGATTCCCCTCCCAAATCCGCAAGTTAAGGGGTCTCGATTTTGGTGTTTTCGGAGTTCTAGGGTTAGAGGTGTTCTTGAGGGTTGACTTTCGATTCCTCTTGATTGAGTGGGTTTTGGGGACCGAGCTTCTAGCCAAGGGTAGCCCACGAGGTACCCCAACTATCCCCAAAGTCTCACTTTGATCTGTGGAATGAATCGGGAGATCGATTGGTGGAAGGGTTGAGTTTTTCCCGCGGGCTGTGTTCTTCCCGACTGTCCAGGAAAAAACCGGACTGACCGGTTTCCCAAACCGGTCTGACCGGCTTCGCCTGTGGGCTGTCGAGAAAGGTTTTTGAGCAAGAAACTCTATGTTGCGCTATGGCTTCTTTTCTTCACATGTGAAAAGGCTCTTGAGGTGTTTTGGGTCTTTGGGAGTTTCTGGACAAAGTCGGTCTGACCGGTTAGCCAAACCTGTCTGACTGGTTTCCCCTACCCACGTGAGGCTAAGTCCAACAGAAGAAGTGTGACCGGTTTCGGAATTCGGCCTGGCCGGTTTGGGCTGCCAGCAGCCGTGTTGTGTGTGTTTCCGCTACGTATGTGTTGTGGCTGTTGGTTGGGTCTTGCTCCTAGGTTCAGTAGCACTTCAGTGGCTGCGTGAACTTGGCAAGAGAAGCTTGCGGAGGTGCACGAGTGAAATTGGGTTCATAGGCCGAATTCTTGAATAGAATTTTTATCGGCTCCCATTCACTCCCCCCTCTCTGGTTCGCCATTTCAGTCCTTCAAGTGGTATTCGAGCTAGTTCGGGTCTTTATTGACTCTAACCAGTCTAAGATCCAAGGATGGCGTACCAGGAACGGGGTTCGGGTCCTCCACACTTCGATGGAAAGAACTACCAGATGTGGAGTAAGCGGATGGCGGCGTTCCTCCGCGGAAAGGGTCAGATCCTTTGGGATGTCACGGTGGACAACAGCTATGTCCAGCCGATGAACTTCCTCGCTCCAGGATCGAGGGACATGTTCGACGCCAACAATAAGGCGGTCGACTACTTGTTTCGTGCTTTGTGTCAGCCTGATTCGATCGGGTGCACACCGAGCACTTGGCTTGTAGAATCTGGTCGGTGTTGAAGGAAGCTCATGTTGGGAATGCCCAAGTTCAGACTCAGTGTATGCGACCTACCGGGAGAGTACTAGAACTTCACTCATCTCCCCGATGAGTCCATTGATGCCTTGTTTTAGAGGTTCACGGTGGTTGTGAACAACATGAGGGCCAATGTGGACGTGCTCCCGTACGATGATCATGATAGAGCTGTCAAGCTCCTACACTCTTTGGATCGTACGATTTGGGGCGGAGAGTTTGAGGCCATTGTGGAGTCGGAGAAGTATGACACTCAGATGGTGAATGAGCTATTCTCAAAGCTCAAGTCGACTGAAGTGGATAGGGGCATGACAGCCAAGCTCTAGGGCCCGACTGACTCTCATAGTCTTGCCATCATCGGTGGTTCGAAAGGAAATGCTAACACTAACCCATCCACCAGGATGTTCTCTTTGTCCTCTTTGATATCTACGCCAGATGAGGAGTTCGACGTGCTTGGAGAGGACGAGGAGGTTCGAGAGGCTGCACCAGAACCGGGTGAACATGAGGAGGAACACGAGGACATGTTTCTAGTGCGGCAAGCCGGGACACTTCGTCGCCGACTGCCTGGAGGAGGTCGAGAACAAGGATGGCTACAAGCACAAGTCAAGAACGGATGGCAAGTACCGGTCGAGGCGCGACCACAAGAGCAAGCACAAGAACAAGCATAAGGACGAGCGACGATCAAGGAAGAAGGAGAGCAAAGGCAAGGCCCGGGCGATGGTTGGAGCGAGTGACGTCGACTCCAGTTCCGCGTACTCCACCTCGAGCTCAAGCAGCAGTGAAGATGAAGGTGATCATCGCAAGAGCAGGAAGTCATCCAAGAACCTGAGCGGCCTGAGCTGCTTCGCTAGAGACGACTTCTGCACCATGGCGCTGAGCTCCGGCATCAAGAAGAGCACACAGAGCGACTCTGACTCTAATTCCGACGACGAGGTGCGTGATGAACTCCCCTTCTTGCGTCAGGAGAATGAACGGCTTGTCTTGTTGCTTGATAATCGTGATGACATGCTTACAGAGGCTAAGAAAATGAGGAAAGAGATTAGAGCTTCATTCGAGGATGCTAGGACTAGAGTGGCTGAGCTAGAAACACAAAATTTGGATGCTAAGCTGGAAATTGATTCTCTAAAAGCTTCACCTGTCGTTTCTGATGATGTTGAATGTGTTGAATGCTCTATTTTCCTTGTTGATCTTGGTTTGTTTAAGGAAAAGCATGCCTCCAAGTGTGAGGAACTGGATGTGGTTAGGGTTGAAGTGGTTGAGCTTAAGTCTAGATTTGCTTTGCTAGGTGCTTGCACTTCTTGCCCTGTCTTGCATGCTAAAATTTATGAGATGCATGCTTACACTGTTTCTCTTGAGGCAAAGTTGAAAGAACCAATTCCTACATCTTGCTTTACCTGTGAATTGCATGCTTTGAAGAATTTGGAACTTGTAAATTATGTTGGTCGTTTGCAGGATGATAATGATGAGTTGAGAAAGTGGATGGGTTGGTTGTCTAGTCATGAGCATCAGCTGAGGATAATGATTGAGACATTCAAGAGGCAGGATGGTGAGGGACTTGGGGCAAACAAGGTTGGTGAGGGAAGTGAAGAGAATATCCCAAAGCCACCAAAAACCCTCCACAAAAATGATTTCCCTCCTAAACCTAACCGTCTTAGGAACCGACTAGACACAACCCCAGCTCCACTTGTGTTTCCTCCACAAACAAATGATTTCCAAAAGCCTATCAAGTTTGTGAGTACTTTTGGGAAAGTGCTCCTTGAGAAAGAAAGTGAGAAGGCTAGTGAAGAGAAACCGGTTGAGAAGTCGAGTGGAGAGAAGCGAACTGAACAGCCCGAACCTAAGCCTAAACCCAAGCTTGTGGGGTTTCATTGTGGCTATTGTGGGAGAGATGGCCATAAGGATGAGTTTTGCTTCAAGAGGAAGCGAGAGGAGAGAATGGCGAAGGAGTGGGCTAACAAGGACAAGTACCACCTCTCTAGTGGTGTACTTGAGCCTCGTGTGCAAATTCCCAGAGCTTAGGAGATTGTGAGAACAGTTATGGCTTGGGGAGAGCGAAAGGCTGCATGAGGTGCTGCTGGAAGTGTGAAACCGGTCAGACCAGTTTTGAAACCGGTTAGACCGGTTTGGGGTCTGCAGGGTGGCAAGTTTGGTTTTCGTGCTCGTGAGGAGTCTCGGTTTGTCTCAGGTGGTCGTGGTTCTGGTGGATGGTCTGGAGAGTCAGCAGGTGGTCAGTTTGCTAGGCACTCTCGCTCTCGTGTTCAATACGGGAATTGGAGGAGTCGTAGCTTTGAGATGGAGAGGAGGGACGATCCACGGTTCTCCTTTCGTGGTTTTGGTCCTCCTTCAGGCAGAGAGGGTTGGTTTCCTCGTGGAGGTAGCATTGGTAGGAAAGATGGTTTGGTTTGTGCTAACCCCACTTTCGAGTAAATGGCTCGACACTGGTTTACTCTTTTGGTACTAACCCTAGTGCTGAGTCGTTTGTTCGCTCACGTGCTCGTTTTTGAATTTCAGGTGGGAGACTTGAAGAACGTTTGGTTGATTGAGTCCGGTTGCTCGAGGCATATAACCGGAGACAAGGGGTGGTTCTCAAGTCTCGTCCCGGTGGTGACAAAGAGGTACATCACTTTTGGGGACAATGGGCGTGGGCGCATGCTTTCAGAAGGTGAGATTAAGGTGAGTGACAAGATCACTCTCAGGTGTGTTTCTCTTGTTCAATCGCTTGGATACAATTTGCTTTCTGTATCCCAGCTATTGGATGAGGGTTTTGAGGTGTTGTTCCGGCCTTGTGGTTCTCGGATTTTGGATTCTTGAGGGGACCTTGTCTGTATGGTCGTTCCCGAGGGTCAGGTGTTTTGAGCTGATTTTTCTCTGTCTTCTAGTGTTGAGTGTTGTTTCTTGGCTGGTTCTTCGAGTGAGTTGTAGAAGTGGCATAGGAAGTTGGGTCACTTGAGATTTAACCTTTTGTCTCGCTTGAGTAATCTCAATTTGGATCGAGGATTGCCATGGTTGAGGCTTGAGAAAGAGTTGGTTTGTGCTCCGTGTAGGCATGCCAAGATGGTAGCCTATTCTCACCCGCCTCTCACGGATGTGATGACTGAGCGTCCATGCGAGCTGCTCCATAGGGACCTTGTTGGCCCAGCTCGTCTGCGATCCGCGGGTGGGAAGTGGTATGTCCTTGTTGTCGTGGACGAATATTCTCGGTATGCGTGGGTGTTCTTTCTCGAGGATAAGGGGGATGATTTTGTTCGAGATCTTGTCTTAAGGTTGAGAAACGAGAGGCACGGAGATGCCATACGAGCAATCCGCAGTGACAATGGCTCAGAATTCAGAAACTCTCGTTTTGAAATCTTTTGCCATGACTTGGGTCTTGAACACCAGTTTTCGAGTCTGTATACACCTCCCCAAAATGGTGTTGTGGAAATGAAAAACAAGACCTTGTGTGAGATGGCTCGGACGATGCTTGATGAGCATAGGACTCCGAGAAGGTTCTGGGCTGAGGCGGTGAATACCGCGTGCTATTTGTCAAACAGGATCTTCCTAAGAGTGCATAAGAAGAAAACATGCTATGAGTTGATGCACGGTCGCACACCCAAGGTAAGTCACTTCCATGTCTTTGGTTGCAAGTGCATTATTCTGAAGAAAGGGAAGAAGTTGGATAAATTTGAGGCTAGGTCGGTCGATGGTATTTTCTTTGGTTATGCATATCATTCTAGAGCATATCATTGCTCAATCTTGAAACTAACCAAATCGTGGAGACTTGCGAGGTAACCTTCGACGAGACACATCCACGTAGTCAGCTTGTCTTTTAGTGTGCATGTGATGATGAGCTTGGCGAGGAGATCTTACATGAGGAGAAGCATGAACTTGGAGATGATGAAGATGGCGGTGCGGTGCCCCCGGCTGAACATGTACCTACTACTTCGACTATAGTGGTTGACGGCCCCTCTCCTACACCTACTATGACGAATCAAGATCAAGGAGAAGCTACAATTGAGGGGGAGGTAGCATCAAGGCGAGAACTTCCACGGCGAGTACAAGTGGATCACCCAGCTTCAAGGATCATCGGCGATATGAATGAACATACTACACGGTCGAGGGTTCAGAACAATTCTCATTTCACTCATGCTGCATTTGTTGCCACCTTCGAGCCCAAAGACATTGGACACGCACTATCTGATCATAATTGGGTCAATTCGATGCATGAGGAGTTGGAGAACTTTGAGAGGAATCAGGTTTGGGAATTGGTTGACCCTCCCCCAAGGTGTAAGCGGATTGGTACAAAGTGGGTGTGGAAGAACAAAGAGGGAGAGAAAGGTGAAGTGGTGAGAAACAAGTTGATACTTGTTTCTCAAGGGGTTCAGTCAGAAGGAGGGGATCGACTATGAGGAGACCTTTGCTCCCGTAGCCCGTTTGGAGGCGATAAGGATCCTTCTAGCCTTTTCTGTGGCTAAAGGGTTCAAGTTGCACCAAATCGATGTGAAGAGTGCTTTTCTGAATGGTGTGTTGCAGGAAGAAGTGTATGTGAGGAAACCACCTGGGTTTGAGAGTGGGAAGTACCCCCATCGGGTGTACAAGTTGAGGAAGGCGCTTTATGGGTTGAAGCAGGCACCTAGAGCTTGGTATGGTAGGTTGAGGGGGTTCTTGTTTGAGAGAGGTTTTGAGATGGGGAAGGTTGATCAGACCTTGTTTTTACTTAGGCAAGGCAGAGATATCCTGATTGTGCAGGTGTACGTGGATGATATTGTCTTTGGTGGCTCGTCTAATTCTCTTGTTGCAAGGTTTGCATAGGATATGAGCAGGGAATTTGAGATGAGCATGATGGGCGAGTTGCAGTTCTTCCTCAGGCTACAAATCAAGCAATCAAAGGAAGGAACACTTGTGCACCAGGCTAAGTACACAAAGGACATTGTGCGGAAGTTCAAGATCGAGGACTCCAAGGCTATGACGACGCCGTTGAGTACGACTACAGCTCTTGATGCGGACGAGGAAGGTGAACACGTGGACCAGAAGGAGTACCGGATCATGATCGGGTCACTGCTCTACTTGACGGTGACGAGGCCGGACATCCAATTCTTGGTATGTCTGTGCGCTCGTTTTCAAGTGTCTCCGAGGACTTCGCATCGGCAAGCGGTGAAGCGAATTTTCAGGTACTTGCGTCAGACTCCTGACTTCGGCCTTTGGTACTCCGCGTCCTCTTCTTTGGCTCTTCATGGTTTTTCAGATGCAGATTTTGCCGGGTGTCGTTGGACAGGAAGTCCACTTTTGGACTTGCCAGTTTGTGGGATCTTCTTTGGTGTCTTGGTCTTCCCACAACAGTCAAGTGTTGTTCAATCCACTACTGAGGCAGAGTACGTTGCCGCTGCTAGTTGTTGCTCTCAGCTCCTTTGGATCACATAAACCATTAGTGACTTTGGTGAGGAGTATACCCATGTTCCACTTCAATGTGACAGCACCAGTGCCATAAGCGTTGCAAAGAACCCAGTTCTCCATTCCAAAACCAAGCACATTTAAGTGAGGTATCATTTTCTGAGAGACAATGTTGAGAAAGGGAAGATAGCTTTGATCCATGTACCCACACATGACCAACTAGCCGATATTTTCACCAAACCCCTAGATCAAGCAACTTTCACTCGTTTGCGGGGGGAGCTTGGTGTGTGTTTGATTTCTTGAGTTGGTGTGTGGGAGCTCCTTTTATAGCATATGTATAGCTTTCCTTTGTGAATTTCTTGCATTTGGCATGGCATATGTAACATTATGTATAGGCATCCTTGTATCTTAGATTATATGCATTTTGTATCATATGCATTTTGTTGGAAAAGCTTCTCTCATTGTTGACGGTGTATTTTGGTACACCAAGCATGTTCATTACACTTTGGTTTGGATTTGATTATGGAACTAACCCGCCACTAGGCACACTAATCATACAACAAGTTCATCTATGTGCATGCATTTGGAAGTGTTGTGTTTATGTAGGAAAACATGGGCATAAAGGACGGATTCACAACAAGTTCAAAGGAGCATTTACAGAGTCTTGTTCATGTTCATGAGCTTGATGAAATCACTTCCAATGGTGGCAAGGACCGAAGTGCTATGAGGAACAACCCCAGAGATTGAAGCGTAAAAGACCGAACTTCATGCGCGGAGAACCTCCATCTTGGACGCGAGGATGACATTGTCAAAATCATGCAAGTGGAGGGGGCAAAGTGCATAATCTCCTGAGGTCCCACGGGAGCGAAGGGGCGACCGAACCGGGCCGAGATGGGCCTGGGCCGGTCGGCCCAGGCCGGCCGGCCCAGCCCACTCCGGTGGTCGGTTCGGCCCCCCTTTCCTTGCACCCAAAGGATCTTCAACCGTAAAACCCTGGAGGCGCCGCCATTCGACAGAGGGAGAGCCATTCGCACTAGAAGGCCATCCACAAGCTAGAGAGAGAGGAGGGAGATCTCCGGAGGGAGATCGTCCACCTCGAAGGAAGCACCCACAAGTGGAGAAGAAGGAAGACACCGTCGGAAGGGAAACCATGATCAACGGTGCTATGTCTAGCACCTTGATGGGGTAATCTCCTTATTCGTCCATGGGTTGTATTCGATTTTGAGATGTAATCATACTTTGTCGGATTATCTATCTATCATCTTGTGTTGAATATACTTTAATGCTTAAGGTTAGCTACCATGCCGTAAAGGGAGTAAGAGCTCCGATGCTTCCTTGGATCCATTCAATACTCTGTGTCCATCATAGGTCTAGTCATGAATACCTTCACGTAGTGACAGTACGAGAGGAGGGAAAGGGTGAAACCATGGTCACAACCCTGATAGATTCGATTGGTTCTCATGTCTTTAAGCGATTGCATGTTCTAGTATCGTAGACCCATGGGAGAGTGTCTTTTATCTTGATAGCTTGATCATTCTCTCTAGTGTAGTTTAGTTGTTTTCTAGCTTAATCATAGTTAGAGTTTAGTAGTTAGAGTGTGAAGGTAGATCGAACGCTTGTAATCCCCTTGCTCCGCGGATTGACAAGAACCTTGGGAATCCCGTGGTGAAAAAGGTGTGGGGTCCGTACGCTTGCGGATCGTAGAGGGATACGTCTTTTATCCGTCAACAAGCCCCTTTTTCTAGCGCCGTTGCCGGGGAGCAAGCTAGTTTACATCGTTTGGTTTGCATCTAACTTAATTTTATATTTAGTTTATCTTTTGTTTGCTATATCTAACACATATTATCTAGAAAACCACTTGTTTCGTTTTTGTTTTTGTTTTTATCTTATTGTCTAGATGGCATTCGTCAATCAACCCGTGGAAGAACCGGAGAAATCACTAAGGGATTACGCTAGCCCTCGATGTGAAGACATAAAAGTACAATAGTTGGATTCAAAGCTCGAAGTGACCAAGTATGAAATTAAATCCAAGATCATCGAGATGGTGGCGGCAAACCCATTCGAAGGGATGGTTACGGAGAACCCATATAGACACATAAGGCATTTCACGACGCTATGCAACACGGTGCGTCAAGAAGGAGTTCCCGATGAATGGTTCAAATGGAATCTCTTTCCCTACTCACTTGCCGGCAATGCAAAGACATGGTGTACTCATTTGTGTCCTTTGAAGTTGAAGGCAATTGGAACAAGTTGATAAGGAAGTTTTCTGAGAAGTTCTTTCCAATTAGCAAGGTTCAACATCTAAGGAGGCAAGTGATCACTTTCATGCAAGGACAAGAGGAAGGGATAGACCAAGCTTGGGATAGGTTTAATGAGTTAATCGAACAAGGACCAAGACTCCGCTTCTCCAGTGACGTACTCTTGCATACTTTTTTCTTTTCCCTAAGCCCTAGTTGCATGCAACACGTCCAAATGTGTGCAGGTGGGGATCTCATGGAGAAAACACTCACGGAAGCCGCCCAACTTCTACAAAAAATTAGTAAAGCGGCTGCCATGCGAAGAGATTGGGAAACAAGACTTGCGGAAGAGCCGGAATATAATTCAAGGAAGAAGAAGTGTGCTGAATTTTCTAATGAGGCAACCCCGGAAATCACAAAAGAGGATCCAATCCCGGAAAAGCATGAAGAAGAACACATCAAGTCAAGAACTACCCCGAGCGTTGACTTCGCCGTGTTGAATGAAACTGTCGGTGCGGAATATGGTCCCGACACTAACCAAGTAGATAGCGCCTAAGTTTATCCCTCTATGGTCGATGCCAAGCAACAAATGACACAAGGATTATCCTGGTTCCGCCGAGGGGGCCGTACGTCCAAGGCGGTGGCGTGCTCGTGGCACTATATTGCTCGGCACCGGGGGTGCTTGTAGTGGGGCAAGTACAAGCAAGGTGGGAGAGGAAGTGTGGCTTCCAAGTCCCCGGTGAGTGGCCGGAGACGTTATGGGAGAATAAGAGAGTGAGTGCACAATGCGCCGTGTTCCTCTCGGATTCGTCCCAACCCCCCCCCGCGGGCGGGGGCTCGCCTCCCCTTTTATAGGCCAAGGGGGTGGCGAGTTACATGCACGCCGCGCTACCTAGCTACGTGTGGGAGCACGTCGTGCTATGGTGTAGAATGGGCGATCGTCCGGATGATCCACGCCGCGATCCGGCCATGATGGCCTACTTCGTACCCGAACAGTGGCGGTTCGAGGGTAGGAGGCGGCAAATGGCGATGGCGTTCTCTGATAGGCTTCGAGGGGAGGTGCCGGTGATGACCGGTACGGGGTACAGGAGCGGGCAGAACGGCGTTCCTTCCCAATGAGCCCTGCGGTGGTGGAGTGGTTGCTGCGGTGCTTGGGCGTGCCCCTGTGGAGTCAGGCGTGCGCCCGCACGCGTGGGTACGGCGGCCGCGCGCGTTTCGGCCGGCCGGGATGGCCACCCACCGGCCTAGCGCCCCTCACCTAACACCGCAAGGTCACGGGAAAGTGGAATCGAGGGTGCGCCCGGCCCCTTTTCGAGGGTCGGGCGCGTTAGTCGTACAGCGGCGTGCGCACGGTGTCACGGGACTGACACCGGCCGTACCGCACAGTCCATCCCACGGGGGCGGGGATGGGCTCCTTCCCCGGGGAGTTGGTGCGGCGGCACCGGGCGTGAGCCCCGGCGCATGATGGCGCCGTCCCGCGGTGTCGGGCGTTAAATGCCCGGGTACGGGGCCGGCGCACGCGTGCGGGGGCGCCCGTGATCGTGGCGGGCCCCGGCCGAGGGCGGAGCGGACCCTCGAGCGAGGCGGGACTCGCTCGAGGGGGGAGCGCGCCCTCGAGCGGGGCGGGGCCGCTCGAGGGAAGGGTCGCCCCTCGAGCGGGGCGGAACCTGTTCGAGGAGGGAGTCGCCCCTCGAACGGGGCGGAGCCCGTTCGAGGAGGAGCATGCCCTCGGGCGAGGCGGAGCCTGCTCGAGGGGTCTTCCTAGGCGGGCCGCCTTGGTGGGCCTCCGAAGTCCTGCTGCGTGGGCCGTGTCCTGCAGGGTTAGTTTCCTGCATGGTTAGGCTTAGCTTATATGGATGCAGGAATTTAAGTAGGGGTTCCCCCATTGTTTGAGGGGACCCCTGGGGCGGTCCCCGACAGAAACAAACAAGAGAAGCATGTCAAGCGCGAAGCCACTAAGGGAGTTCGAACCAATGGATTGGGTTCCTATCGATTACAGAGAAGTATTCGACAAGAGAAGATCGTTCCCTAATCAAAAGGGGATGGCAAGAGCATTGGAAGTGGATTTCCCACCGGAGAAGAAAGCGGAATAGTCATACGACCTTGAAACCACCGGTGAGATCTTTCAAAAGCTCTTTGGAGATGATGAAGTGGATCCGGAACACATAGCCGAGGTGAAAAGAATCATGGGGATCAAGCCCGAAGCATCACCATACGCTCACCTCGCCGAAATTTACGTGATAGGATCCGAAGAAGAAGAGAAGATGGCACCACGCTTGAATTGCGAGATCAACGGAGTTCAATGTAAAGCTTTATGTGACATCGGAGCCCAAGTAAGTGTCCCATCTTCTAAAATTTACGATAAAGTTCAAGACCACAACCTAGACTTAGCTCCAACATCAACGAAATTAATTATGGGAGATGGTAGAACTATTAAACCTCTAGGTATTACTTGCAACATGAAAGTAAAAATCTTTGGAAAATGTATACCAACCGATTTCTTTGTTATTGATGCTTACCATAGTAATCATGATCACATAATCTTAGGTAGGCCCTTCCTTAAGTTGGTTGATGCCGTGCTGGATGCCGGAGAAGGCAAAGTAACAATGAACCTTAATGGAACAAAGTACACATATAATTTTCTTCGCGTATCTAAACACTCTACACCCTTCCTCCCAAAGACGAAGAAGTAGAGGAGATAGATAGTCTTTGTTTTGTTGAAACCCTTAGAGACCCGCTGCAAAGAGTGATGGAAAATCAAATTAGTAATCAACAAGATGAAGAACTAGAAGAAGCAAAGAAAGGCTTTGAACCACATGGGAGCGTGGAGGAAGGAAAATTTGAGGACATAGGAGAAATAAAACCTGAGGAGCCACAAGTGCGCGAGGTAAACCTTAAACCTTTACCCAAAGGATTAAAGTACGAATTTTAGGGCTCATACAAGACTTATCCAATCGTTGTGAGCGACGAGTTGAGTCCCGAAGAAAATGAAAAGTTGCTGATTTTATTGAAAAAATATATGAAGGTGATTGGATATTCGATTAATGATCTCAAAGGTATTAGCCCAGCCTTTTGCACCCCTCGTATACCAATGGAAGACCAATGTAAGCCCGTAGTGGACCACCAAAGATGCTAACTCATGCCATGCAAGAGGTAGTAAAGAAAGAAGTCATCAAGTTACTTGATGCCGGAATCATCTACCCGGTTCCGCATAGCGAGTGCGTGGGCCCGGTACATTGTGTACCAAAGAAAGGAGGTTTAACCATGGTGAATAATGAGAAGAATGAATTGATACCACAAAGAACCGTGACCAGGTGGCAGATGTGTATTGATTATCGTAAGCTTAACAAAGCAACGAAGAAAGATCACTTCTCCCTACCATTCATCGATGAGCTGCTCGAGAGATTAGCAAACCACGCTTATTTTTGCTTTCTCGATGGGTACTCGGGGTTCATGCAAATTCCCATTCACCCGGACGATCAACACAAAACAACGTTTACATGCCCTTATGGAACATTTGCATATAGAAAGATGCCCTTCAGACTATGCAACGCTCCGGCCTCTTTTCAACATTGCATGATGGCCGTATTTTTGGAATTCATCGAAGAAGTTGTCGAGGTGTTCATGGATGATTTTTCTGTTTATGGGAAGACGTTCATGGATTGCTTGGCAAACTTGGAAAAGGTCCTCACGAAGTGTGCAGAGGTAGACTTAGTGTTAAATTGGGAAAAGTGCCACTTCATGGTTAATCAAGGCATAGTGCTCAGACATGTTATATCCAAGAGAGGCATTGAAGTGGACAAGGCTAAGGTAGAGACGGTTGAGCAACTCCCACCTCCGACGGATGTTAAGTCCTTAAGGAGCTTTCTAGGCCATGCCGGATTTTATAGAAGATTTATTAAGGACTTCTCAAAGATCACTAAGCCTTTAACGCATCTCCTTCAAAAGGATGTGGCTTTTGACTTTGATGAGAAGTGCCTAGCGGCATTCCGGACCTTGAGAAGTGCGTTGGTGAGTGCTCCCATTATTCAACCTCCAGATTGGAGCCAACCTTTCGAGATCATGTGTGATGCAAGTGACTACGCTGTAGGCATGGTTTCGGGTCAAAGAAAGGAAGGCTGAGTTCACGCCGTTTACTATGCTAGCAAAACTCTTAGTGGGGCGCAATTAAATTATGCCACCATGGAAAAGGAGTTGCTAGTTGTGGTATTTGTTTTCAAAAAATTCAGATCTTACATCGTGAACTCGAAGGTCATTGTTTACACTGATCATGCAGTCATCAAGTATCTCTTGGCTAAGAAGGAAGCTAAACCACGTCTGATTCGTTGGATCCTTCTTCGCCAAGAATTTGATGTTGAAATTCATGATAAAAAGGGGGTGGAGAATGTTGTGGACGATCATTTGTCTAGGATGAATCGTGGACAAGATAATAAAGAGCCCATAGAAGATAAGATGAGAGATGACCACCTCTATCGAGTGCTTGATAAAGATACTTGGATGATCGATATCATTTGAGTGATTCGGAAGATGCATCTCGATCATCTAGATAAAAATTTCCAAAATAAAATAATCTCCAAAAGTAGAAAGTACTTTTGGGATGCACCATACCTCTTCAAACTTGGCAATGATGGAGTCATGAGAAGATGTGTGCCAAGAGAAGAGAGGGTAGAAATTTTGAGAAAGTGCCACTCGGCGGAGTACGGTGGACACTATAGCCATTTTCGAACCCAGGCAAAAGTATTGTCAAGCGGATTCTTTTGGCTGGAGATGCATGAAGATACTAAAAGATATGTTGCATCATGCCCCGAATGTCAAAGAACCAGAAACATCTCTCAAAGAAATTCTATGCCCTTGAATTACAATCTACAAATTGATTTATTCGATGTATGGGGTATAGACTTCATGGGGCCTTTCAAAAACTCATGCGGATATGAGTATATTCTAGTCATGGTTGATTATGTATCCAAATGGGTAGAGGCTATGCCATGTCGTAAAGCTTCCACGGAGGAGTCCATTACTATGATCCAGAACGTGATTTTTCCTCGTTTCGGTACACCGAGAATCTTGATAAGTGATAGAGGAACTCACTTTACCGGGAAGAATTTCAAAAAGTGCTTGTCCAAGTTGGGGATTGAACACAGGGTCTCTACGGCCTATCACCCACAAACCAACGGACAAGCGGAATCGTCAAATAGGCAATTAAAAAGCATCCTCAACAAAACCATAGAGAAGGGAGGCAAAGATTGGTCAAAGAAATTAGACGGAGCTTTATGGGCTTATCGAACGGCGTTCAAGACACCGATAGGTATGACCCTTATCAATTCATCTATGGAAAGGCTTGCCACCTTCCGGTTGAGTTGGAACATAAAGCCTATTGGGTGATTAAAGAGATGAACCTCGATCTCGATGCCGCGGTGGTGAAACGAAGAATCCAAATAAGCGAGCTAGAGGAGATGAAGTTGAAGGCGTATTAAAATGCAAGCATATACAAAGAGAGAATCAAAAGTTGGTATGATAAAAGATTGAAAAAGAAAGAGTTCAAAGAAGGAGATAAGGTCCACCTCTATAATTTGAAGTTTAAAACCTTCGGAAGTGGGAAATTGCAAAGCAAGTGGGACGGACCTTATGTTGTGCATTCGGTGCTCTCCAACGGAGCGGTAACCATTATGGATATAAAAGGCGATCAATTTATGGTGAATGGTCAACGACTTAAGGTTTACTACAAACCCGATGTTGTGCCCCTTCACCATGTTGATGTCTTCACCATGGAATAAGAGCCCGAACGTCCCGCCTAAGACGAAAAACAAGGCATGAATTTCTGTAAATAATTTCTTTTTATTTTTTTGGAGTTTCTCGCGAAGATTTACTGGGCCAACATTTTCCCAGGGGCTAAGGAGGTGAAATAAGGTTGGTGCACAAAAAACCGGACCGGACCGGCCCCCGAGACTGGGTGGGCCGGTCGGACCGGTGGCGGACGACCCCAATTTTTGCCCCAATTGCTCCTTTTCGACTTCCTTCTTTGGTCAGAAAATTTTAAGGGAAGTTTGAACAAGGAAAATGAGGTTCCTAGGGTTTTCCTCTTCGGACTATTTATTTGGCCGAATTGGGAGCAATATTTTGCACCCACGCAGCAACCATTGTGTCCCCGAGGAGCTTAGAGTTGAAGCAAGAAGCCAAGGAGGCATCGATGGAGGAGGCGAAGCGATGCGAGCTCAAGCTACCCGTCGAGATCAAGAGGACCACCCGCATCCGTTGCGGAGGGTGTGTCCCGACCGGAGCTATCGCATCTCGCAACCCCGTCGAAGGAGAGAAGGTCCCTACGCCCGTTCGAAGGTCGGTGCGCATCCAAGGCATGAAGCGAAAAGACTACAAAAAGGTGTCGCCCGAGCCTAAGGATTATGGGGGTAGCGACTACTCCGACGATCGTAGCCCGAGCTCGTGGGCGGCCGCCAGAAGAGATGATAACGACCTTTACATTTGGGATGAGGTGCCCAAGGAGAAGACTCCCGAAGGCCCCAACGGCGGCGGTGACGACGGTGGCGACGACAATGGTGGTGGCGACGACGGTGGCGACAACGGTGGCGACGACGGTGGCGACGATGGCAATGACGACCCATTCGGATTGCATCCGATGTGTTGTGCGGCTTGCCGTCACTACATTGCGGATCTCTACGCGTCGGTCGACGAATGTCTCCAAGCCATGGAGGCGATGAAGCAGCGTTTGGAGGATTTGGAGTGCGTAGCTGAAGACGACTACAAGTTCCTTAACCGCAACGTGCGCAAACTCTTTGGCATGGCCGGGAACATGAGAGGCAAGTGGTGCAATACTTGCGGAAAGTACCACTAGGTCAAGTTTTCCCCTTAGGAATTTTGTAAGATACGACGAGGACGTCGTATGTTTTTAGCGTGGGCGAAAGCTAGCTAGCTAGCCTGAGCTTTTGAGTTTCAAAGTTTAGGTTCGGTTTAGTCTTCGAAAGAGGAGAGTCTTATAATTTAAAGAGAGTCTTAGAGCTTATGAGTCTTAGTTTTTGAGTGTGTTTTTAAATTTTTGCAAGTTTGAAGTGTCTTAAATTAGTGTTGAGTCAAAGAAAATCAAATAAAAAGAGTCTTTATATATTTTGTGTCTTGTGTGATGCTTATCTTTATTCACTTGTTTATCTATCTTTGATTATTGATATATGAACATAAGTGTGTGGTTCGAAAAACGTTTACCGTGGTGCTTAGTGGAATTGCTACTACTTGAAGTACCCATACCGCACTTCGATCTTGAGCTTCACATGTTAGTTGTGCTATGTTCAATGCTAAAAATTGGAGGATTTCAGTTCTTAAAATTATCTTAAAAGCCTTGTAATAAAGGTTAGCAAAACCTCTTTTTCCAAGTTGAGAGTGAAAAGAAAAAAATCCTGTACAAAGCCAATTTATTTTTTGCTCCAACATAAGTGTGATTAGCACGATGAGTTAGGCTAGGATCCTTCTCTCTTGGGAGTTTTAATTTCGAGCAATGATCATGTTCTTGTACTTATCTTTTGTTGCTAGCCTCGCCTTGCATTCAGTAACGTGACTTTCACATAGGAAGTCCTGTACATCGCCGAATTCCATACCCGAACCTATACATCTCTTTTGTACATCGCGTTCCTTGAACACAACCTACTCTCAAAGTTTCGTCTCGTCTCTAGCATAATTTATTTAAAATTTCAGATTGTATGCATGCAAGAAAGAGAGGAGTTGAGAGCTTTGAAAAGTTGTCAAGAGAGGGAAAAATAAAGAGAAAAGTATGAGTATGGAAAAGAAAGAAAGAAAGAAAGAAAGAAAGAAAGAAAGAAAGAAAAATATAGAAAAGTAAAGAAAGAGAAAAAATATGAGAATGAAAGAATGAAAGAAAAAGAAGAGAAAGAGAAAAGAGGAGTGGCAAGAAGGATATGAGAGGGATAAATCAAGTGAAAGAAAAAAAATAAAGTGTAAGGAAGGATGTTACGTTGTTGAGAGACGAAACTTTCACTCTTTTCTCAACCATGTGGAATCCGACAACGAGGACGTCATCGGTGCTTCGTAGTCATAATTTTCTTTTGCCCTTGCACATGTCCACCATTCTAAATCTTCTCATCCTTGATATCCTTACATATGGTTAATTCTCATGATCATTGGCTTTGAAAGGTAAACAACCATTAGAGGAAGTTCTTAGTTTGATGATACTTGTGTTGATTTCACCAGCCCTACCTATAGCTCCACTTTACATGTTATACGAGAGACTTTTGGGAGGTGAGAGTTTTATATTGGTTTAGGATAGCCACCTCATATGAGTGACTTGAGAGAGCTTGTAGAAAGGTTTTTGTCTAATACTTGTTGCTGGAATTTTGTTTTTAAAATCATAAAAACCCTCCGATGGAAGCAAAGAAGTAAGCATGGCTGAATTTGAAGGCTTCGAGTTAAGAGTTTGAGTTGTGGGGTAAATCTTGACGTGGTAAAAATTCTAAACGCCCATGTTTATGTTTAATGATCATTACTTTATGTTTATGTATTAAAGATGAAAGGATTGACTAACTTGTGAAAAAGGATTAGCGGTACACGATTACAACACTTTGGGCGAAGTTCTTTTACGAGTTCTTGCTCGAGGACGAGCAAGAACTAAGCATGGGGGAAATGTTGACGGTGTATTTTGGTACACCAAGCATGTTCATTACTCTTTGGTTTAGATTTGATTATGGAACTAACCCGCCACTAGGCACACTAATCATATAACAAGTTCATCTATGTGCATGCATTTGGAAGTGTTGTGTTTATGTAGGAAAACATGGACATAAAGGACGGATTCGCAAGAAGTTCAAAGGAGCATTTACGGAGTCTTGTTCGTGTTCATGAGCTTAATGAAATCACTTCCAATGGTGGCAAGGACTGAAGTGCTATGAGGAACACCCCGGGGATTGAAGCGTAAAAGACCGAACTTCATGCGCGGAGAACCTCCATCTTGGACGCGAGGATGACATCGTCAAAATCATGCAAGTGGAGGGGGCAAAGTGCATAATCACCTGAGGACCCACGGGAGCGAAGGGGCGACCGAACCGGGCCGAGATGGGCCTAGGCCGGTCGGCCCAGGCCGGCCGGCCCAGCCCACTCCGGTGGTCGGTTCGGCCCCCCTTTCCTTGCACCCAAAGGATCTTCAACCGTAAAACCCTGGAGGCGCCGCCATTCGACAAAGGGAGAGCCATTCGCACTAGGAGGCCATCCACAAGCTAGAGAGAGAGGTGGGAGATCTTCGGAGGGAGATCGTCGACCTCGAAGGAAGCACCCACAAGTGGAGAAGAAGGAAGACACCGTCGGAAGGGAAACCATGATCAACGGTGCTATGTCTATCACCTTGATGGGGTAATCTCCTTATTCGTCCATGGGTTATAATCGATCTTGAAATGTAATCATACTTTGTCGGATTATGTATCTATAATCTTGTGTTGAATATACTTTAATGCTTAAGGTTAGCTACCATGCCGTAAAGGGAGTAAGAGCTCCAACGCTTCCTTGGATCCATTCAATACGGCATGTCCATCATAGGTCTATGTCGGTGTTTTAGACCGGCAACCTACTAAGGGGAGTAGCCGAAGTAGATGAATGTGGCCTCGCCGAGATCGGTAACTCGAAGGAAGAGACACGTGGCACACAATTTAGACAGGTTCGGGCCACGAGGTGCGTAATACCCTACGTCTGGTATGCTGCGTAGCTCTGGATTGATTGGGTACGATTACAAGATGATGCAATCTTACGTCATGAGATGAGATGATCTAGAGAGGGGTCCCTGCCTCGCCTTATATAGTCCGGGAGGCAGGGTTACAAGTCGGTTCAGGGAAAGAGTACTAGTCGAGTATGTCTAGGAGTCCTCTATACAGTGCGGGACATGTACAGCTTCCTAATCGGGTACTTCTTTTCTGTAGTCCTTGTTCTTCATGCCAGTAGGTGCCGTGGAGCGCATGTCGGGTAGCTCCAGGGGCCCACCGCGTAGTCGGTCTTGGTACCCACCGAGGTAGTGGTCCCAGGGAGGTCCATACGACAAGCCCCCGAGTACTTTGTAGTCGATAAGGATAGCTTCGAGTAGTCTTGACGGCCTTAACGAGTAGTCTTCAAGCGTCCCCGAGTACTACAAGTCAAAAGTCCTCAAGAGTAGTTGAAGCATCCCGAGGCTGGAATGTACTCCAGCTGACATTTGAACAATCCTAAAGTCTTCTCGAGTAGTCCCAAGCGTCCTCGAGTGCTGCTCTTGAAGGTCTTCAACAATGCCCGTGTTGTCTTGAAGCTGAAACTGATAAGGAAGTGCGATTGCAAAATCGCACTCCATATGGAGTAGCCCCAGAGCCTTAGGTTGAGTTGTAGACTCTGGCTGAGGGTCCATCTGAAGTTTTGGCAAGAAAATCCCAAAAAATCCGGAGAAAAAACCGAAGGACACGTGGCACAGGGCCCCCGAGCCTTGAGTCGAGTACTTCCTCTCGAATTGAAGGGTCATCTTGTAGAATGTGTCATGAGTTGCTCTTGAGTCTTGTCGCTACCCAGGAAGTCAAGTAGAAGTAGCCGAGCCCCCAAGATGAGGCGCGTCGACTAGTAGAAGTTGAAGAGTCAGGCGCCGCCGCTGAGTCAGCCGCGCGCAGACTTATCCATCCAGCCATTGGAGGGGCCGCCGTTGACTTATAAATAGAAGCCAAAACCCTTAGGGTCTTTCACCCAACGCATTCACAGCCATTCCCAGCAGATCTAGCCAGGAATCACCGCCAGTGAGCACTGCCGCCATTGAGAAGTTGTAGATCCAAGTGCGCTGCCGTAGAGAGCCACCACTGTAGCCCTCGAGCGAATGCGCATGAAGACCCCGTGCACCTGGAGAATGAAGCCTTCATCGTCGAAGACCGCGAAGGCCGCCGGTGGGAAGAAGAGGGCCCCTGAAGAGGCCGCCAGATCTGCTGCGGGGTCATCGCCGCCGGTGTCTCCGCCGCGACCAGATCCGAACCGCGAGTGGAAGAAATCCAAGGCCGTAAAGTAGTTGATGGATAATCAAACTTTATTACTGAAGAAGTACACCTGGATGGACAGGGCCGTTGTTACAAAGTAGTCGCCAGGACCCGTAGGCCGCCTACGGCTAAGTAGTGCTAGGGCGTGGAGCCGATTATAGCAGTAGATCCGTTCGTAGCCGTGTAGGCTGGATCTATGAGTACAAGGTCTCTCAGTAGACCGCTGCTAGAGTCCTTTGTCGCTCGTCGCAGCCCAGGATCCGTAGTTAGCCGCATGGGCTGGATCTTAGAAAGGAGTAGTCCGGAGACTGGTGCCTGGACCCGGAGGCCGCTTACAGCGAAGGGGTCTTGATGTAGTCGTGTAGACTTGAGCCCCCAGGGTAGTCGTATAGACTAGGCGTAGAACCGACAGTGTTGGTCGACGTTCCACGAGTTGTTGACGTCTTCGCCTTCAAGTGTCTGGAGGCGGTAGGAGCCCGGTCCGGTCACCTTTGCGACTGTGAAGGGACCTTCCCAGGGCGAGCTGAGCTTGTGTAGTCCTTCCGTGTTCTGGATGCGACGGAGGACAAGATCACCAACGTTGAAGGAGCGTTCCTTGACATTGCAATCATGGTAGCATCGGATACCCTCCAGGTACCTTGTTGTTTGGACGAGGGCGGCACAACGAACTTCTTCGAGTCCGTCGATGTCAACTCGTCTGCTGTCTTTGGAGACGCCTTCATCGTAGCGCTCAGCTACTGGTGAATCCCACATGACATCAGCAGGGAGGATTGCTTCGGAGCTGTAGACCAGGAAGTACGGGAATTGTCCCGTAGGCTTGGAGGGCTGAGTACGTAGCCCCCAGAGAGCATTGGGTAGTTCCTTGATCCACTTGCCTCCTTTTTTGTTGGTAGCATCGTGAAGCCGCTTCTTGAGAGCGTCGAGCACCATCCCATTGGCGCACTCGACTTGTCCGTTGGCCCGAGGATGGGTGACTGAGACGTATCGGACGTCGATCCCGCTGTTCTCGCAGTACTCCCAGAACTGGTGATTGTTGAAGTTAGAGCCCAGGTCTGTGATGATGTGATGGGGTAGTCCGTAGCGATGCACGAGTTCATCCAGGAAGTCGAGTACTCTGTCAGCCTTGGGGCATGTGACCGGCTTGACTTCGATCCACTTGGTGAACTTGTCGATGGCCACCAGTACTCTGTTGAATCCACCTGGCGCAGTTGGGAGTGGCCCAATCATGTCGAGCCCCCAGCAGGTGAAAGGCCAGGTTGGCGGTATGGTGACCAGCTTGTAGGCTGGGACGTGTTGCTTCTTGGCGAAGTACTGGCACCCTTGGCACATGCTGACGAGTTCTTCGGCGTCGCCCAGAGTTGTGGTCCAGTAGAAGGCTCGTCGGAAAGACTTGCTGACCAGCGTGTGAGAGGACGCGTGGTTGCCGCAGACGCCTTTATGGATCTCCTCCAAGATGTCTTTGCCTTCTTGTCTGGGACGCAATTTATGAGTACTCCTAAAGATGCGCCCCGCCTGTAGAGCTTGTCTCCGACGAGGACGTAGGACTTGGCACGGCGGATGAGCTGCTCTGCCAAGTTCTTGTCCGAGGGAACCTTCTGCTCGCTGAGGTAGTCGATGAAGGGCTGCCTCCAGTCCACGTCAATCATCATCACCTTCTGGCCAGTCGGGGGATGTGCTGGGACAGTGGTCGATGGCGCCGGCTCCGGGATGGATGGCGCGTGAAGCTCGTGGATGAAGACACCCGCTGGTACTTGAGCGCGAGTAGAACCAAGCTTCGACAGGACGTCTACTGCAACGTTGTTGTCGCGGATGACGTGGTGGAACTCGAGACCATAGAACTTGTTCTCGAGCTTGCGGACTTCTAGGCAGTAGGCATCCATGTTCTCCTTGTTGCGGTCCCAGGACTTGTTGACTTGGTTGATGACCACTGCGGAGTCGCCGTAGACTAGGAGCCGCTTGATGCCCAGTGAAGCCGCGAGGCGGAGCCCGTGTAGTAGAGCTTCATACTCGGCTTCGTTGTTTGAGACCTTCCAGAAGATCTGCAGGACGTACTTGAGTTGTTTGCCCATTGGAGAGATCAAGAGTACCCCTGCATCTGCTCCCTCGAGGTTGAGTGAGCCGTCGAAGTACATCACCCAATGCTCTGGTCGCTCGGTTGGAGTAGGTAGCTGATTCTCCCACCACTCCGCCATGAAGTCGACTAGTGCCTGCGACTTGATGGCTGTGCGTGGCTTGAAGTCGATGTTGAGGGCGCCGAGTTCGACTGCCCACTTGGAGATTCTTCCAGTAGCATCTTGGTTCCGCAAGATGTCGTCGAGTGGGTAGTCGGTGACGACGGAGATCGAGTACTCCTGGAAGTAGTGTCGTAGCTTCCACGAGGTGATGAGTACTGCGTACAGAAGCTTCTGTACAGGCTGGTAGCGTGCCTTGGACTCTAACAAGACCTTGCTGATGAAGTAGACTGGGCGCTGGACTGGATAGGTGTGGCCGTCTTCCTGCCGCTCGACGATGATGGCAGTACTGACCACTTGAGTAGTCGCAGCGAGGTAGAGTAGTAGCTGCTCGCCTTTGCGAGGAGCCGTGAGGATTGGCGGCTTCGATAGGAAGTCCTTGAGCTGGGCAAGGGCTTGGTCCACCTCTGTGGTCCACACAAACTTCTCTTGGTGCTTGAGTAGTTTGAAGAAGGGGAGCCCCCGTTCTCCAAGCTTCGAGATAAATCTGTTCAGGGCCGCCATGCACCCGGTCAGCTTCTGGACGTCTTTGATGCACGTGGGAGCTTTCATGCTGGTGATGGAGGAGATCTTCTCGGGATTGGCTTCGATGCCACGATGGCTGATGATGAAGCCGAGTAGTTTGCCCGAAGGTACGCCGAAGACGCACTTGTTCGGGTTGAGCTTCCAGCGGTACTCGCGCAGGGATGCGAAAGTCTCTTCAAGATCGTCGATAAGCGTGCTGGAGTTTCTGGTCTTGACGACCACTTCATCCACGTAGGCTTCAACGTTCTTGTTGAGTTGCCTCTTGAAGCAGGCCTGGATAGCTCGTTGATATGTAGCGCCGGCGTTCTTCAACCCGAAGGACATGGTCGTGTAGCAGTACGCGCCAAACGGGGTGATGAACGCGGTCTTCTTCTGGTCCTCTTCCTTGATCGCGATCTGGTGGTACCCGGAGTAGCAGTCAAGGAAGCAGAGCAGTCGCGGCCCCCGCCGTGGATTCGATGACTTGGTCAATCCGCGGCAACCCGAAGGGGTCCTTTGGGCAGTGCTTGTTGAGGTCGGTGTAGTCGACGCACATCCTCCACTCGTTCGAGTTCTTCTTGGGGACGAGGACGGGGTTGGCGAGCCACTCAGGATGGAAGACATCTTTGACGAAGACGACCACGAGTAGTTTGGCGAGTTCCTTCTTGATGGCGTCGCGTCTGTTGTCGGCGAAACGGCGGAGGTGTTGTCGCTTGGGGGTAGCTTTAGGATCGACGTTGAGGGAATGCTTGATCAACTCCCTGGGCACCCCTGGCATGTCCGCTGGCTTCCACGCGAAGATGTCGCGGTTAGCCCAGAGGAAGTTGATGAGCGCATCTTCCTATTTGGGGTCGAGCCCCGCCCCGATGGTGGTGGTCTTGCTGCTGTCGCCTGTCCCGAGGTCGATTGTCTTGACCAGAACCTCCTCAACTGGCTGAGGCTTGTTGGCTTTGTCCGACTTCTCGGGGATGTCGAGTTCACTTGGGGTAAGCTTCTTCGACGCAGCGTAGATCCCCATCATAGCGTTGGGTACTTGATTCGTGGAGGCGATCTCCACGGCTTTCATGTCACAGTCGTGTGAGATCTTCAAGTCCCCTTGGAGTGAGAGTACACCTGCTGGACTTGGCATCTTGAGTACCAAGTAGGTGTAGTGAGGTACCGCCATGAACTTGGTGATAGCCGGTCTGCCGAGGATGGCATGGTAGGAGGTCTCGAAGTCCGCGACTTCGAACTTCATGTACTCGGTACAGTAGTTGTCCTGAGATTCCCCAAAGGTAACTGGCAGGACCACTTAGCACAGTGGGATAGCCGCGTTGCCTGGGACGATGCCGTAGAAGGGCGAGGTGCTCTTAGTGAGCATGTGGGTGATGTCGAGGCCCATCTTCTTCAAGGTCTTGGCGAAAAGGACGTTGAGCCCGCTTCCACCGTCGATGAGGACCTTGTTAAGCTTGGAGCCCGCGACCACCGGCTTCAGGACTAGTGGGAACCGTCCTGGTTCGGAGAAGCTTGTCCGTTGATCCGTGCGGGAGAAGGTAATGGGTACCTCCGACCACCTGAGGGGGATCGGGACCGCTGGTTCAATGCTCATGACTTCCCGGCGGGTAGCCTTTTGTTCCTGTCTGCTGGGTAGTCCACCGAAGAGGACGCTGACCGTCTTGTCGGGTTCCTGGAAGTTGTCGTTTCCTTCGTCGTTCTTCTTCTTGCCTTTCTTGTCGTGAGGGTGCCGTGGCTCTAGAGTACCCTTGAGTGCTTGCCTGAGTTGGTAGGACTGCTCAGTGGTGTGGTTGCCATCCAGATGCCACGGGAACTTCTCTTTCAGCAAGTCTTTGAAGCCGCCGGAGGTCTTTTTCGAGTGCTCCTTCGCAGGGTGCTGGATAGCCGCGACAGTGTTGTCTGGCTTGCGCTTGCGGTTGGGACCCGAGTAGTTGTTGATGTTGCGACCGCCTTGGTTCGCGTTGTTGCTGCTGCCACCGCTCGTGTTCTGTTTGCTCTTGCCACGGATGGCATCGTACTTGGCGTTGGCTTTGTCTTCTTCATCCGCCTAGGACGTGATCATGTCCTTGAGATGGGGGATGGACTTGGGGCGGCGTCGACCGATGTCTTCGAAGGTGCGACGGTGATAGAGACCGTCTTGGAAGAGGTCGATGAACTCCTTGTCGATGACGTCGACTACGGTGGTGCGCTTGTCGAAAAAGCACCGCATGTACTTGCGAAGGGTCTCGCCCTGTTCCTGCTTCACCATGGCCAGGTCCATGTGAGTACCCGAGCGGCCCATTGCGCCCGCGAAGTTGCTGGTGAACTGCTCCTTCAGCTGGTCCCACTTGTCAATCGAGTGCTTGTCCAGCGACTCGAGCCATGTGAGCGGTGCTTGGTCCAGGCAGAAGGGGAAGTAGAGGCACTTGGTGTCGTTGTTGCCGCCAGCGTTCTCGATGGAGAGGGCGTAGCATGTGAGCCACTAGATGGGGTCTTGCTTCGCGTCGTACTTGGTGATTCCTAGAGGTTTGAACTTGTCCGGGTGGAGTAAGTTGCGAAGCCGAGGAGAGAAGGCGGGGAAGCCATCATTGTCGCCTTCAGTGGCGGACTTCTTCCACCGCAGTTTTTCGATCTTCTGGCGGGCGTCGTAGCCGCCTTGTGAGGCTCCGGAGGCATGGCTGTTCGCGTGGCCTCGGCCGCCGCGATCGCCTCCGCCACCGGCCCTTCTGTTGGCACCATGGTTGGAGCTTCGTTGTCGCGGTTCCTGGAGGGGGGCGGCTGGGTGACCCTATTGTCGACTCGCATGAAGTAAGCGTCTTCTTCAAGCTTGGCAATGACTTCTCCAGCATGTATCCCCTGAGCTTGGCGCGTGATCGCTGTGATCGACATGAGGCATTGCTGCGGGGTGGTGTGTACCCTGCTCTCGACTTGTTCGAGGGCTTCTGCGAGGTTGCAGATGAGGAGGTTGTCTCGGAGACACTGGCGTCGTTCGTTCCGCTTTCTCTTACGCTCACGTCGAGCGTCCCTGTTGGCGTCGGTCTAATCTGCGGGTGCTTTAGCAGACAGCTCGTATGCGGAGATGTCTTCAAGGTACCAGTTCTGAGCCCCTGAAGTTCTTGGCGTGTCGCCGACGGCCATAAAGACTTGGCGATCGGGGTTGCCAAGACCGGAGTCAGAGCTCGCCACCTTAGTTGGAGTATTCTCCTCAGTTCGAGAGAGTGGTGTTCCCTCCTGGAACAGAAGCGAGTCGAGGTAGGCGACGTAGCGTGAGTTCCTGTCTATCAGGTCGACGGGCTTGCGGTCTGGCCAGTAGATGAATCTACCGGCGGGTGTGGATGTTATAACCAGCCCAGAAGCCGGCCCTGATAAGGGTTGCTCAGTGGAGTTGTCCTCGGACTCAGGATCCTTAGGGTCCGACCCGAAGTCGAACTCGTACGTGAAGTCCGAGTAGAAGCCGGAGAGGGGGTTGGAGTCCGAGGCGTGGCCGGGAGCGGTGTCGGAGTCCGAGTTGTACTCGGGTACGGGCTCCTTGCCGGCCCGGCGTGGAGGGGGAGCCTCCGTGCGGGCCGTGCTGAGGTTGCGGGGACCACGAGCGAAACGCTCAGAGGTTGGGCTATCCACATGCGATGGCTGAGTAGCCGGCTCGCACACGGTGGCCCACGGGGACGTCGAGTTCAAGTTGGAGACGGATCCAAGCTCGAAGTCGGCGTGTTGGTCGAAAAGCGAAATTTCGCCGAACTTGACGGCGAGTTCACCCGTGACTACTTCGGGAAGCGTTACGAGGCCGGTCTCCGGGTTGGGCGGCATGGTGAGGCGGTGTTGGAAAGACCCAGCACCGTCAGCAGTGCAGACCCAGGCGCCAAAGACGAAGGTGTCGCCACAATTGAAGGCGACGGTTGGCTTTATGTAGACGGGAGCCGTCGAGTTCGCCATGTGATTGTCGGTGTTTTAAACTGGCAACCTACTAAGGGGAGTACCCGAAGTAGATGAATGTGGCCTCGCCGAGATCGGTAACTCGAAGGAAGAGACACGCGACACACAATTTAGACAGGTTTGGGCCGCGAGGTGCGTAATACCCTACGTCCTGTATGCTGCGTAGCTCTGGATTGATTGAGCACGATTACAGGATGGCGTAATTGTGCGCCGTGAGATGAGATTGCCTGAGATTGGGTGCCAGAGAAGGGTCCCTGCCTCGCCTTATATAGTCCGGGAGGCAGGGTTACAAGTCGGAGTAGGGAGAGAGTACTAGCCGAGTACGTCTAGGAGTTTCCCATACAGTGCGGGACATGTACAGCTTCCTAACCGAGTACTTCTCCTCCGTAGTCCTTGTGCTCCACGCCATCAGGTGCCGTGTAGCGCAAGCCGGGTAGTCCCAGGGGCCCACCGAGTAGTCGGTCCTGGTACCCACCGAGGTAGTGGGCCAGGGAGGTCCATACGACAAGCCCCCGAGTACTTTGTAGTCGAGAAGGATAGCTTCATGTAATCCTGACGGCCTTAACGAGTAGTCCTCAAGCGTCCCCGAGTACTACAAGTCAAAAGTCCTCAAGAGTAGTCGAAGCATTCCGAGGCTGGAATGTACTCCAACTGATGTTTGAGCAATCTTGAACTCTTCTCGAGTAGTCCTAAGCGTCCTCGAGTGCCGCCCTCGAAGGTCTTCAAAAATGACCGCCTTGTCTTGAAGCCGAAGCTGATATGGAAGTGCGATTGCAAAATCACACTCCATATGGAGTAGCCCCCGAGCCTTAGGTTAAGCCGTAGGCTCTGGCTGAGGGTCCATCTGAAGTCTTGGCAAGAAAATCCCAAAAAATCCAGAGAGAAAAAACCGAAGGCCACGTGGCACGGAGCCCCGAGCCTTGAGTCGAGTACTTCCTCTCGAATTGAAGGGTCATCTTGTAGAATGTGTCCTGAGATGCTCCTGACTCTTGTCGCTTCCCAGGTAGTCGAGTAGAAGTAGCCGAGCCCCCGAGGTGAGGCGCGTCGACTAGTAGAATACGAAGGGTCACGAACGTCCACTGAGTCAGCCGAGCGCAGACTTATCCATCTAGCCGTTGGAGGGCCGTTTTGACTTATAAATAGAAGCCAAAACCCTTAGGGTTTTCCACCCATCACTGCTGTAGCCATTTCAAATAGATCTGGGCCAAATTCACTTCTAGCGCACGCCGCCGCCGTAGTAGATCCAAGCGCACCGCCACCCAGAGCTGCCAAAGTAACCCCCGAGCAAATGCGCGTGAAGACGCTGTGTACTTGGAGAATGAAGCCTTCACCGTCCAAGTCTACGAAGACCGCCGGGAAGAAGAGGGGCTGCGAAGAGGCCGCCGTGGCTGCCGCGGGAACAACGCCACCGATGTCTCCACCGCGGCCAGATCCGAGCCGCGAGTGGAAAAAGTCGAAGACAAAGATCGAAGATCTGCTGGCTCTCCTCAACAGCGGATTCATCCGTGAAAAGGAGATGGACAGTTGGAGGGTCGCCGCCGGGGACCCATGCCGCATGGAGAAGAGTGAGGACGAGAATCCGATGTTCGTGCGTTTCGCGGAGCGCGGACTCGCACTACCGGCAAGCGACTTCTTCAAAGGTCTTCTCGGGTACTACGGTGTCGAGTACGTCAATCTCAACCCCAACGGTATATTCCATACCGTCGTCTTCATTCACTTCTGTGAGGGGTTTCTGGGGATCAAGCCCCACTGGATCCTGTTTTGGAAGTTTTTCCGGGTGAAGCCGCAGCCGAGCGCTAGCAACCCACGAGTAGTTGGAGGAGCGGGCATCCAGAGGCGGGAAGACGCTGCCGAGTAGTACCTCTCGTACAAGCTCATCGACTCCAACCAGGATTGGAAGGCGAGGTGGTTCTACGTCACGAACCACCAACCTGGCTTGCCGAAGACCCGCTGGCTAGCCTGGAGGCTAGTCTGGCCGCGCCGCCACGGAAGCCGCGCAACCCCGCCCGCAAGCGGGTGACGAAGAAGCTGAAGGTCTTTGAGACCACGCCTCAAGAGGTAAGTCGTCTTGAGTAGGGTAGTCGGGTAGTCGAGTACCCGTCTATCGAGTTCATTTGCTGATGACCAGGCTTCATTTGCTTGCAGGAGGTGCCGCCAACGGAGCCCGCTGATCAGGGCGACAAAGGCGAGTGGGACACAGTGGGGGAGCCGGCTGGGAGTCATAGCCCAGCCCCCACTGTTGAAGAGTTATTGGCGCAACTGGAGCGCCAGCCCCCTGCCCTTCAAGGGAGCACGGAGCCCGTAGCCGCTGCTACTGAAGAGGTGGTGGCCGGAGGAGTGCAGGAGGGCGCTGCAATGGCTACCGTCGCTGCAGACAAGGCAGTGACCGCCGAGGCACAAGAGGAAACGCCCGCCGAGGGTGGACTGGTAGACATTGCCAGCATCCTCGGTGCCCCGACCTTGACGATAGTCCGGTCAAGCTTGTAAGTGCTGAGCCTTCCCGAGTAGTACTTGGTGCAGTAGTCAAGCTTGATTTGACAATCAATTGTGTACTTCTGCAGGAAATCAACAGATCTGTCCTGGGAGGGAGATGAGCCCTCTACGACGGTGGCGGATGAAGAAGCCGCGCCGCCCGCCGAGGAGTCCACTCCTGCCCCTCAGGCGGAGTCCGAAGCGCCAGCTGCTGGAGCTGCGTTGCCCGAGGCCAGCGTGGTCGAAGGTAAGTACTCTGCTGAGGCTTTAGTATTCCCCATAGAGTAGTCGTAGTTGCTAATGAACTTGACGTCTTCTTGACAGGCGCCGAGGCCGAAGGGAGCGACATCCCTGCAGCGGTGCTTATGCAGAAGTTGACACCACAGGTGCCGGAGGCTGCTGAGGGAGCCCCCGAGCCGATGGAGGAGGTCGCCGAGGAAGCTATCGCGGCGACCTGAGGAGAGGAGGACACCGTGCCGCCAGAGGTTGCTCTGGAGGTGGTTGTCCGCTCCCAGGAGATCCAGGACGCAGAGCCCATCCACTCCGCGCCGATGACTGAAGCCGCCACGAGTAGTCGTGGCGGGGAGGAGTTGCTGGCAGACGACCTGGTCGACCCGGCGACGGTGGCCAGGCACCTGGAGGCGGTCCGCCAGGCTGAGCAATGGATGAAGGTAAGTAGTCTTAACTTCTGAGTAGTCAATCCTCTGTCGTTGAGTACTTGTGTGACATGTGTTGTCTGTGCAGGACGTCGTGGAGAGGTCCCGCGAGAAGTCCAACATGCTGCAAGGCTTTGGCGACACGGTGCTCCGGGCTGAAGCGCTTGAAGATCAACTCTTGAAGTCGCGGAAGCACGCGGCCGCCATGTAGTCCAAGCTCGACGCCGCCTTTGCCAAATATCACAATGATATCCAGGATATGCAGGCAAAGAGCGACGACTTGGTGCGGAAGAACAAGACACTCTGCAACAAGAACAAAGGTACACCGCTTGACTTGTTGGGTAGTTGTTGGAGGTCGAGAGGTAGTCTAACCCGCTGCGCCGTGTTGTTTTGCAGAGCTTGAGACCCGGGTGGAGCAGTTGAGGATCTCAGAGACAGAAATGAAGAACCTCTTCTACCGGGAGTAGGAGGCCCGCCAGGTACTCGAGCTTGACTATAAGGAACTTGCCTTCGAGTGCGACAAGCACATGGAGCTTCGGATTGCTTCTGATCGTGATCTCATCAACTACTACAAATTGGTGCAGAAGCTGAATGAAGATTGCGAGGCGCTGCGGGCCCAGCTGAAGGAACTTGAAGAAGCCGCACTTCCGATCGCAAGGCCTTTGGTGCCTCATCCTGGCGGCCCCAAGATTGCGCCGCTCATGGATCGCCTCAGGGAAGCCCCCAGCCGGCTGGAGACTTATGTGAAGCATCTGGCGAGGTCGATCCCGAAGCAAGTGTTGGCCTTCATGAAGTCTTACTTCCCGAAGGCGCCCGTGGAAGTAGTCGCTGGCGGGGTAGCCGCCAACTGTACAGATGAGCAGTACGCGAAGCTGCTGGAGCAGATGGCGCCCATTGCGAAGCAGGTTGCCGAGAAGCTTAACCTCCAGTAGCCCTGTAGTAGTTAGCTCACAGTAGTATGTGTACAAAAATATTTGCTATGTAATTGTTCAAGTGTTAATGAAAAAAAAGTTCCATCAATGAGTACTCGTAGTCGCGATCTTAGATTGCGGAGCCCCATCGTGGAGTTGATGCGAGTAGTCGTACTCGGTAGTAGTCCCGTTGAGGGAAGTAGGCAGTAAAGAAGTTGATAATCGATCAAACTTTACTACTGAAGAAGTACACCTGGATGGCCAGGGCCGTACTTACAGAGTAGTCGCCTGGACCCGGAGGCCGCTTACAGCTAAGTGGTGCTAGGGCGAGTAGCCGCTTACAGCAGTAGATCCGTAGATAGCCGTGTAGGCTGGATCTTGGAGTACGTGGTCTCTTAGTAGACCGCTGCTAGAGTCCTTTGTCGCTCGTCGTAGCCCAGGATCCGTAGGTAGCCGCGCGGGCTGGATCTTGGAGAGAAGTAGTCCGGAGACTGGAGCCGAGACCTGGAGGCCGCTTACGATAGAGGGGTGTTGATGTAGTTGTGTAGACTTGAACCCCGGAGTAGTCGTGTAGACTAGGCGTAGAACCGACAGAGCTGGTCGACGTTCCACGAGTTGTTGATGTCTTCGCCTTCAAGTGTCTGGAGGCGATAGGAGCCCGGCCCGGTCACCTTTGCCACGGTGAAGGGACCTTCCCAGGGGGAGCTGAGCTTGTGTAGTCCTTCCGTGTTCTCGGGATACGACGGGAGGACGAGATCACCAACGTTGAAGGAGCGTTCCTTGACGTTGCGATCGTGGTAGCGTCAGATACCCTCCAGGTACCTTGCTGATTGGACGAGGGCAGCGCAGCGAGCTTCTTCGAGGCTGTCGATGTCAACTCGTCTGCTGTCTTCAGAGACGCCTTTGTCGTAATGCTCCACTGCTGGTGAGTTCCATATGACATCGGCAGGGAGGATTGCTTCGGAGCCGTAGACCAAGAAGTAAGGGGATTGCCCCGTTGGCTTGGAGGGCTGAGTATGTAGCCCTCAGAGTGCGTTGGGTAGTTCCTTGATCGACTTGCCTCCTTTAGAGTTAGCGGCATCGTGTAGCCGCTTCTTGACAGCGCCGAGCACCATCCAGTTGGCGCGCTCGACTTGTCCGTTGGCCCGAGGATGGGCAGCTGAGACATATCGGACGTCGATCCCGCTGTTCTCGCAGGACTCCCAGAACTGGTGGTTGTTGAAGTTGGATCCTGGATCTGTGATGATGCAGTGGGGTAGTCCGTAGCGATGCACGAGTTCATCCAGGAAGTCGAGTACTCTATCAGCCTTGGGGCATGTGACCGGCTTGACCTCGATCCACTTGGTGAACTTGTCGATGGCCACCAATACTCCGTTGAAACCACCGGCGCGGTTGGCGGCGGCCCAATCATGGCGAGCCCCCAGCAGGCGAAGGGCCAGGTTGGCGGTATGGTGACTAGCTTGTAGGCCGGGACGTGTTCTTCGCTTGGCGGGCATGCGGCATCCTTGGCACCTTCTGACGAGTTCTTCAGCGTCGCCCAGGGCTGTGGGCCAGTAGAAAGCTCGCCGGAAGGCCTTGCTGACCAGCGTGCGTGAAGACGCGTGGTTGCCGCAGACGCCTTTGTGGATCTCCTCCAAGATGTCCTTGCCTTCTTGCCGAGGGACACACTTCATGAGTACTCCGGAAGATGCGCCCGCTTGTAAAGCTTGTCTCCGACGAGCACGTAGGACTTGGCGTGGTGGATGAGCTGCTCGGCCGAGTTCTTATCCGAGGGAACCTTCTGCTCGCTGAGGTAGTCGATGAAGGGTTGCCTCCAGTCCACGTCGATCATCATGACCTCCTGTCCAGCTGGTGGGTGCGCTGGGACAGTGGTCGGTGGCGTCGGCTCTGGGATGGATGGCGCGTGAAGCTCGTGAACGAAGACACCCGCTGGTAATTGAGCGCAGGTAGATCCAAGCTTCGAGAGAACGTCCGCTGCCACGTTTTTGTCGCAGACGATGTGGTGGAATTCGAGACCGTAGAACTTGTTCTCGAGCTTGCGGACTTCTAAGCAGTAGGCATCCATGTTCTCCTTGTTGCGGTCCCAGGACTTGTTGACTTGGTTGATGACCACTGCGGAGTCGTCGTAGACTAGTAGACGCTTGATGCCCAGTGAAGCCGCGAGGCGGAGCCCATATAGGAGAGCTTCATATTCGGCTTCGTTGTTTGAGACCTTCCAAAAGATCTGCAGGACATACTTGAGTTGTTCGCCCGTTGGAGAGATCAGGAGTACCCCTGCACCTGTGCCCTCGAGGTTGAGTGAGCCGTCGAAGTACATAACCCAATGCTCTGGTCGCATGGTTGGAGTAGGTAACTGGTTCTCCCGCCACTCCGCCATGAAGTCGACTAGCGCCTGCGACTTGATGGTTGTGCGAGGCTTGAAGTCGACAGTGAGGGCGCCGAGCTCGACTGCCCACTTGGAGATTCTTCCAGTAGCATCTTGGTTCCGCAGGATGTTGCCGAGCGGGTAGTCGGTGACGACGGAGATCGAGTACTCCTGGAAGTAGTGTCGCAGCTTCCGCGAGGTGATGAGTACAGCGTACAGGAGCTTCTGTACTGGCTGATAGCATGCCTTGGACTCTGATAGGACCTCGCTGACGAAGTAAACTGGGCGCTGGACTGGGTAGGCGTGGCCATCTTCCTGCCGCTCGACGATGATGGCAGTACTGACCACGTGAGTAGTCGCAGTGAGGTAGAGCAGTAGCTGCTCGCCCTTGCGAGGAGCCGTGAGGACCGGCGGCTTTGATAGGAAGTCCTTGAGCTGGGCAAGGGCTTGATCCGCCTCTGGAGTCCATACGAACTTATCTTGGTGCTTGAGTAGTTTGAAGAAGGGGAGCCCCCGTTCTCCAAGCTTCGAGATGAATCTGTTCAATGCCGCCATGCACCCGGTCAGCTTCAGGACGTCTTTAATGCACGTGGGAGCTTTCATGCTGGTGATGGCGGAGATCTTCTCGGGGTTGGCTTCGATGCCACGCTGGCTGATGATGAAGCCGAGTAGTTTGCCCGAAGGTACGCCGAAGACGCACTTGTCGGGGTTGAGCTTTCAGCGGTACTCGCGCAGAGATGCGAAAGTCTCTTCAAGGTCGTCGATGAGGGTACTGGAGTTTCTGGTCTTGACGACCACGTCATCCACGTAGGCTTTGACGTTCTTGTTGAGTTGCTTCTTGAAGCAGGCCCGGATAGCTCGTTGGTAGGTGGCGCCGGCGTTCTTCAGCCCGAAGGACATGGTCGTGTAGCAGTACGCGCCAAACGGGGTGATGAACACGGTCTTCTCCTGGTCTTCTTCCTTGATCGCTATCTGGTGGTACCCGGAGTAGCAGTCGAGGAAGCAGAGCAGGTCGCAGCCCGCCGTGGAGTCGATGACTTGATCAATCCGCGGCAACCCGAAGGGGTCCTTGGGGTAGTGCTTGTTGAGGTCGGTGTAGTCGACACACATCCTCCACTCGTTCGAGTTCTTCTTGCGGACGAGGACAGGGTTGGCGAGCCACTCAGGATGGAAGACTTCTCGGATGAAGCCAGCCGCGAGTAGTTTGGCGAGCTCCTTCTTGATGGCGTCCCGTCTGTCGTCGGCAAAGCGTCGGAGGTGTTGTCGCTTGGGTGTGGCCTTAGGATTGACGTTGAGGCAGTGCTCGATCAACTCCCTGGGCACTCCTGGCATGTCCATTGGCTTCCACGTGAAGATGACGTGGTTAGCCCGAGGAAGTTGATGAGCGCGTCTTCCTATTTGGTGTCGAGTCCAGCCCCGATGGTGGTGGTCTTGCTGGGGTCGTTTGTTCCGAGGTCCATCGTCTTGACAAGAATCCCCTCAGATGGCTGAGGCTTGTTGGCGCTGTCAGACTTCTCCGGGATGTCGAGTTCACTTGTAGCAAGCTTCTTCGACGCAGCGTAGACCTCCATCATCGCGTTGGGTACTTGATTCATAGAGGCAATGTCCACGGCTTCTGTGTCGCAGTCGTGGGAGATCTTCAAGTCCCCTTGGAGAGAGAGTACACCCGCTGGGCTTGGCATCTTGAGTACCAAGTAGGTGTAGTGGGGCACCGCCATGAACTTGGCGATGGCCGGTCTGCCGAGGATGGCGTGGTAGGAAGTCTCGAAGTCCGCGACCTCGAACTTTATGTACTCGGTACGGTAGTTGTCCCGAGATTCCCCGAAGGTAACTGGCAGGACCACCGAGCCCAAGTGTGAAGGACCGATACGGCGAACCGCAGAGGGGGGGGAGTGAATGGGAGCCGATAAAAATTCTTCTCGAAGGAGATGAAAACTCCAACAAGACGAACGCGGCTTCCAACACACGTCTCCGACTCACTACCAAGGTTGGTCAAGCCCACGTAGCCACTGGAGTGCCACTGGACCTAGGAACCAACACACCACCTTCCGACCCGAGAAACGCAGCGGAAAAACCAAGCCTCGAGTCTACAGACCCACACCGGTCAGATCGGTGAGCACCACCGGTCGACCGGTCCCCGCCGGTGAAACCGAGCAACTTCCACTAAGTGGCTCTACACCGGTCGACCGGTGAGACACACCGGTCGGACCGATGGCGAGCTCGAAAGCCCCCAAGGCACCAAACAGGCCAACCGACCACCAAACGGACCCAAACTTGAAACAAGAACAACACGGGACAACAAGGAACACACCAAGACGTTCACCCGAGCAAAAACCCACAAGGGCTTGCACCGGTCAGACCGGTCAAGAGCACCGGTCAGACCGGTGTAGCACGGGCAGCTCGGGATGAACGAAGACCCGTGGGTCAACTCCCCCAAATCCAAATCTCGATCTCCCGAATCACTCCACGGACTTGAACAAGACTTTGGGGATATCATGAACACCTCATGAGGAGTTCATAGCCAAGTTTAATCCCACCAAAACTCGTCCAAAAAGGAGGAATCGAAGAAATCCCGCCGAAGCACTTCCAACTCAAGAACTCAAGAAACCCCAAAATCGAGCACTTTTCCTCACGGATTTGGGAGGGGAATCACAGCCCAAAGAACCACGAAGGGTTCCCACAAATTTCCCCCATCAAATCCCCAAGAGAAAAGCCCCGAAAACACCCCAAAGAAATCACCGAGAGAGGGCTCCGAAAATCACCACCAAGAACAACCGGGGAAAACACATCCAAACCTTGAGGAACCACGCCGAATCATCTATACATGAAACAAAGGTTCGTACAAGGTCTAGCAAGCCGCCCGATCATCCATCCCTCTCTACAAGATCTCTCCGTGAAGCTCTCTTGCTAGTCCTAAGGAAAACCTAGAGAAAATAGGTGGAAAATAGGAAAACTAATGAGCTAGGGTTCCAAGAGTTAGCTGCCAACCTCTCACCTCTTGGGTTATATAGGCGGCAACCAAATGTCTAAAATGCCCCTCTCTACTAACTAGGGATACATGCCCCTCAAGGGCGAATTCGGAATTCTTGATGTCTTCACCATCGGACGGATGCCGGCGACCGCACCTCGCGTAGCCTCGACGCAAGCGATGCGATCCCGACGCGTGTCCTCCGCTTCGAAGATTCCGGACCGCGTCGCCGCACACGGCCGACCGGTGCTCCTCACCGGCCGACCGGTCCCCCCCGGCCGACCGGTCGGACCCACCGGTCGGACCGGTCCCGTGCCGCTCGCACCTCCGTCTTCGGTTCTCCGGTCTTGGCTTTGTGGATCAACCAAGGAACCCAGTGGTTTTCTGGTGAACCACCGGAAACCCCGCGAACTCGGTGTAGCCTCCGCCAATCTCCACTCATGACTTGGCTCCCACGTAGTCGCGGCTCGACCTTGGTTTTGAGGCTCAACCAAGAAACCGTCCACGACTTCATCTTGCTGTTCATGCCACCATGCGGCCCGCACTTGACCCCCGCCGGCCACCGGTCCCTCGAACGAAGCCTACTTGTCTTCTCCACACCCGGAGGCCTCACCGGCGACGACCTTTCGCGCTTGTTCTTCACCCGCACCAACACGAGTCAAGCCGCAACCCGCACCCGCAATACTTAGCCAGGAATCGTCCACACAACGTTGTCAATCACTCATCACACAAGGAAGCGACCATCCACCGGTCCTCGAACCACACATGGTCCTCAATCTCCCCCTTGATGAGTGCATTGACAACACCCACATGAAAGTAACAAGAGAGAAAAGAAAAAGAAAAGAAACGAACAAAAAGAAACTCCAACAAGCGATCGAAAGCCAAACAAAGGCAAAGAGCAAGATCACTTGAAGAAGACAAGTCTCGGACCCCTTAGGCAAGGGCAACGGCTCGACACATCCGAGACAAAGCAAAGCTCAAGCAAAGAGCGCAAACCACCAAAACAAAGCTCGAACAACCACAAAGAGCTCCCCCGCACACATGCAAGTTCCCCCCGAACCAATGCAACTCCCCCGGACGAATGCATGCAAAACAACGAAACGGGGCAGGTACGGCAATTTCGTCTCACACCGGTCGACCGGTCATCACCACCGGTCGACCGGTGCCCAACATATGTACGAGACCAGCACTCACACCGGTCGGACCGGTGCTCATCACCGGTCGACCGGTGTACAACGGAGCCCGTAGAAATGGCTCGAAACCACCTGAAAACCTTCTAAACGCGTCCAACAAGCCATTTCAAGCTCAAACTTCTCCCCCTTGTTGGCAATGCATGAATCAAGCCAAAAATGCAAAACTTTCAACCTAGAGCTTCTCAAATAGACAAAATTCAACAAAGAAAGCTACACATGTCCAAATGAGCAAGTTAGGTACTCTACGGCTTCGTATCGATCTCAACTACATGATCACCAAGTTTCACAACCATTGGACGAAGCTAAGATGGATTTTGGCAATTTTGCGAAAAACTTGCCTCTCATGAGCAAAGTCCTAAACATGATCAAAGCATATCAAAATGGCAAAGCCACACAAACTTCATGCTAGGACAAGCTATTCTAACCATAAGACCATCACAAACACCCACAAGCACCTCATGTCATGTCAAAGCCACCGAGCCATGTGCCTACTTCTATGTATGAGACTTCTCATTGGTAGGCATCATGCAACGGTTTAGCACCCAAAGCAAATTAAATTCAGCACATATGACATGGGAGCATATTTTCCAAGCATTTTTCATTTCATTTTCAGATTTGTAAATGGTACATGAAATGTCTTTGCGACAAAAAGGAACTTATGCTCCTTCACAAGATAGATCAAGAGGGCTAAACATTCATGATGGCAAATGAGCCTTTGGCCCCATATGATCAATAAACTAGCTATCCAACCACAAATTAAGCATAGCAAGGCCACAAAAACATGTCAAGAGCATGTAAAGGCATTTACACATGAGAGAGCATACATGTGACATTTTTCAAAAGCATAGCTATCAACCATGGATTATTCATCAAGATCATCAAGAGCTAAGCCAAACTAACCGTAGCATACCAAACAAGCTCACAAGGACATATATCTCATTCCATGGTGAACAATGTATATGAGAGAAGCTTTTCCTAACCAATGCATATGATACAAAATGCATGCAATCTAAGATACAAGGATGCCTATACATCATGTTACATATGCCATGCCAAATGCAAGAAATGCACAAAGAAAAGCTATACATATGCTACAAAACCGGCTCCTCGAGGGGAGGCAAAACGGGCTCGACACCACCGGCAAAAGAAAGCTCCCACACACCCAACTCAAGAAATCAAACACACACCAAGTTCCCCCCGCAAACGAGTGAAAGTTGCTTGATCTAGGGGTTTGGTGAAAATATCGGCTAGTTGGTCATGTGTGGGTACATGGATCAAAGCTATCTTTCCTTTCTCGACGTTGTCTCTCGTAAAATGATACCTCACTTCTATGTGCTTGGTTTTGGAATGGAGCACCGGGTTCTTTGCAACGCTTATGGCACCGGTGCTATCACACCGAAGTGGAACATGGGTATACTCCTCACCAAAGTCACTCATGGTGTAGGTGATCCAAAGGAGCCGAGAGCAACAACTAGCGGCGGCAACATACTCGGCCTCGGTCGTGGATTGAGCAACACTCGATCGCTTACGGGAAGACCAAGACACCAACGAAGAACCCAAAAACCGGCAAGTCCCGGTAAGTGGACTTCCTATCCAACCGACACCCGGCAAAATCCGCGTCCGAAAAGCCATGAAGCGCCAAAGAAGAGGACGCGGAGTACCAAAGGCCGAAGTCGGGAGTGTGACGCAAGTACCCGAAAATTCGCTTCACCGCTTGCCGATGCGAAGTCCTCGGGAGACGCTTGAAAACGAGCGCACGGACACACCGAGAATCGTATGTCCGGCCTCGTCGCCGTCAAGTAGAGGAGTGACCCGATCATGCTCCGTACTCCTTCCGGTCCACGTGTTCACCTTCCTCGTCCGCATCAAGAGCCGTAGTCGTACTCATCGGCGTCGTCATAGCCTTGGAGTCCTCCATCTTGAACTTCCTCACAATGTCCTTGGTGTACTTAGCCCGGTGCACAAATGTTCCTTCCTTTGATTGCTTGATTTGTAGCCCGAGGAAGAACCGCAACTCACCCATCATGCTCATCTCGAACTCCCCGCTCATATCATCCGCAAACCTCGCAACAAGAGAGTTAGACGAGCCACCAAAGACAATATCATCCACGTACACCCCGCACAATCGGGATATCTCTCGCCCCGCCTCTCGCAAAAACAAGGTCCGATCGACCTTCCCCATCTCAAAACCTCTCTCAAACAAGAACCCCCTCAACCTCGCCATACCAAGCTCTAGGCGCCGCTTCAACCCATACGGCGCCTTCCTCAACTTGTACACCCGGTGGGGGTACTTCTCACTCTCAAACCCCGAGGTCGTCTCACATACACTTCTTCCTCCAAGACACCATTCGGGAAAGCACTCTTCACATCCATTTGGTGCAACTTGAACCCTTTAGCCACGAGAAAAGGCTAGAAGGATCCTAATCGCCTCCAAACGGGCTACGGGAGCAAAGGTCTCCTCGTAGTCGATCCCCTCCTTCCGATCGAACCCTTGAGCAACAAGTCTCGACTTGTTCCTCACAACCTCACCCTTCTCTCCCTCTTTGTTTTTCCACACCCACTTGGTACCAATCGGCTTACACCCCGGGGGAGGGTCAACCAACTCCCACACCGATTCCTCTCAAAGTTCTCCAACTCCTCATGCATCGAGTTAACCCAATTGTGATCGGATAGTGCGTGTCCAATGTCTTTGGGCTCGAAAGAAGCAACAAATGCAGCATGAGCGAAATGGGAATTGTTTCGAACCCTCGACCGTGTAGTTCGTTCATTCATGTCGCCGATGATCCTCGAAGCCGGGTGATCCACTTGAACTCGCCGGGGAGGTTCTCGACTCGAAGCTACCTCCCCCTCAACATCGCCTTCTCCTCGTTCTTGGTTTGTCGTCGTAGGTGTAGCAGAGGGTCCATCCATCATCGTCGTCGAAGTAGTGGGTACATGTTCGCCGGGGGGCACCGCACCACCATCCTCATCATCACCATGTTCATGCTCCTCCTCCCCGAAAGATCTCCTCGCCAAGCTCATCATCACCGCACACTCAAAGACAAGCCGACTACGTGGCTCGTCTCGTCGAAGGTTACCTCGCAAGTCTCCACGATTTGGTTAGTTTCAAGATTGAGCACACGATATGCTCTAGAATGAGATGCATAACCAAAGAAAATGCCATCGACGAGACCTAGCCTCAAACTTATCCAACTTCCCGCCTTTCTTCGAATGAAACACTTGCAACCAAAGACATGGAAGTGACTCACCTTGGGTGTGCGGCCATGCATCAACTCATAGCATGTCTTCTTCTTGTGCACTCGAGGTATATCCTGTTCGACACATAGCATGCGGTATTCACCGCCTCGGCCCAATACCTCCTCTGAGTCCTATGCTCATCAAGCATCGTCCGAGCCATCTCGCACAAGGTCCTCGTTCTTCCTTTCCACAACACCATTCTCGGGGAGGCGTATACGGACTCGAAAACTGGTGCTCAAGACCCAAGTCATGACAAAAGGCTTCAAAACGAGAGTTCCTGAATTCCGAGCCATTATCACTACGGATAGCTCGTATGGCATCTCCGTGCCTCTCGTTCCTCAACCTCAAGACTAGATCTCGAACAAAACCAAACGTCTCCCCCTTATCCTCGAGAAAGAACACCCACGCATACCGAGAGTAGTCGTCCACCACAACAAGGACATACCACTTCCCACCCGCGAGATCGCACACGAGCCGGGCCAACAAGGTCCATATGGAGCGGCTCGCATGGACACTCGGTCATCACATCGGTGAGAGGCGGGTGAGAAGAGGCCACCATCTTGGCATGCCTACACGGAGCACAAACCAACTCTTTCTCAAGCCTCAACCGTGGCAATCCTCGGACCAAATTGAGTTTACTCAAGCGAGACGAAGGTCAAAGCTCAAGTGACCCAACTTCCTATGCCACTTCCACAACTCACTCGAAGAACCAGCCAAGAAACAACGCTCCACACCCGAAGACCGAGAAAAATCAGCACGAAACACCCGACCCTCGGGAACGACCATACAAACAAGGTCCCCTCGAGAGTCCACAATCCGAGAACCACCAGGCCGAAACAACACCTCAAAACCCTCATCCAACAACCGGGACACGAAAGCAAATTGTACCCCGGCGATTGAACAAGAGCAACACGCCTCGAGTGATCTTGTCACTCACTTTTATCTCACCTTCGAAAGCACACGCCCACGCCCATTGTCCCCAAAGGTGATGTACCTCTTCGTCACCACCGGACGAGACTTGAGAACCACCCCCCGTCTCCGGTCATATGCCTCGAACAACCGAGTCAATCAACCAAATGTTCTTCAAGTCTCCCACCGTACATCAAAAATAGGCACGTGAGCGAACAAACGACTCAAAGATCGGGGTTAGAACCAAAGGAGGAAAACCAGGTGCCGAGCCATTTGCTCGAAAGTGGGGTTAGCACCAACCAAAGCATCTCTCCTACCAAAGTTACCTCCACGAACACCACCACGGTAACCACCCCGAGGGAACCACCCCTCTCCGCCCGGAGGAGGACCAAAACCACGCAAGAAAAGCCCGTGGCACGTCCTTCCTTTCCAACACACCGCCACGACTCCTCCAATCCCCGTATTGAGCACGAGGAGGAGAACGCCTAGCAACCGACCACACCGCACCCTTTCCGGCCCAACCACCGAACCACGACCACCGAAAACAACCCTCGCACCGTACGAGCACGAAACCCGAACATCCGTCCGCCGGTGCCCGCACCGGTCCGCCGGTGCTCCACACCGGTCCGACCGGTGTGGTCCGGGCGGCGCGCACCGCCTTTCTCGCCCTCTCTTCTCTCCCCAAGCCCGAACCGTCCTCACAATCGCCTTGCCCCCGGGCATCCGCACACGAGGCTCAAGTACACCATCGGAAGGGTGGTACTTGTCCTTGTTAGCCCACTCCTTCTCCATTCTCTCATCTCGCTTCCTCTTGAAGCAAAACTCCTCCTTATGGCCATCTCTCCCACAATAGCCACAATGGAACCTCACAAGCTTAGGCTTTGGCTTGGGATGTGGTCGCTCACTCGGTTTCTCTCCACTCAAACCCTCCACCGGTTTCTCACCACTAGCCTTCTCACTCTCCTTCCCAAAGAACACTTTCCCGGAAGTGCTCACAAACTTGATAGGCTTTTGTAGGTCATTTGTGGGTGTAGGAAACACGGGTGGAGCTGGGGTTGTGTCTAGTCGGTTCCTTAGATGGTTAGGTTTTGGTGGGAAATCATTCTTGTGGTGGGTTTTTGGTGGCTCCGGGATATTCTCTCCACTTCCCTCACCAACCTTGTTTGCCCCAAGCCCCTCACCATCTTGCCTCTTAAAGGCCTCAATCATCATCCTCAACTGAGGCTCGTGACCGGGACAACCAACCCATCAACTTCCTCAAATCATCATTCTCATCCCGCAAACGGTCAACATAATGTGCAAGCTCCAAATTTTTCAATGCATGCATTTCACGGGTAGAGCAAGATGTAGGCATGGGTTCCTTCAATTTAGCCTCGAGCGAACTAGTGTAAGCATGCATCTCATCGATCTTAGCATGCAAAACGGGGCAAGAAGTGCAAGCACCTAGCAAAGCGAGTCTAGACTTAAGCTCGGCCACTTCAACCCTAAGCACATCTAGTTCCTCACACTTTGAGGCATGCTTCTCCTTGAACAAAGCAAGATCGGCAAGGAAAATAGAGCAATCAAGACAATCATTCTCATCGAAACAACGGGGCTAGCCTTAAGCGAATCAATCTCAAGCTTGCTATCAAGCACCTGTGTCTCTAGCTCGGCCACTCTAGTCCTAGCATCCTCGAGTGAAGCCCTAAGCTCTTTCCTCATTTTCTTGGCCTCTCTAAGCATGTCATCACGGTTATCAAGCAAAGAGCCAAGTCTCTCATTCTCCTGGCGCAAGAAGGGAAGCTCATCACGCACCTCGTCGTCGGACTCAGAGTCCGAGTCGCTCTGTGTGCTCTTCTTGCTGCCGGAGCTCAACGCCATGGTGCAGAAGCCGTCACTCGCGAAGCAGCTCAGCCCGCTCAGGTTCTTGGACGCCCTCTTGTTCTTGCGGCGATCTCCCTCGTCGTCGCTGCTGCTCGAGCTCGAGGTGGAGTACGCGGAACTGGAGTCGACGTCGCTCGCTCCAACCATCGCTCGGGCCTTGCCTCGGCCCTCCTTCTTCCTCGATCGTCGCTCGTTCTTGTACTTGTTCTTGTGCTTGCTCTTGTGGTCGCGCCTCGAACGGTACTTGTCGTCGTTCTTCCTCGGCTTGTGCTTGTAGTCGTCCTTGTTCTCGGCCTTCTCGGGCGGTCGGCGACGAAGTGTCCCGGCTTGCCGCACCGGAAGCAAGTCCTCGTGTTCCTCCTCATGTTCACGCGGTTCTCGTGCGGCCTCTCGAACCGCCTCGTCACCGCCGCCGGCTCGTCCTCTCCAAGGTCATCAAACTCCTCATCCGGCATAGACATCAGAGAGGAAAACGAGAACATCCTGGTGGATGGGTTAGAGTTAGTCTTTCCTTTGGAACCACCAACGAGGGCAAGACTATGGGAATCAGTCGGTCCCTCGAGCTTGGCAGTCATGCCCCTATCCACCTCAGCCGACTTGAGCTTCGAGAAGCGACTCGTTCACCGTCGAGTATCGTACCGCTCCGACTCGACTATGGCCTCGAACTTTCCGCTCCATATCGTACGATCCAAAGAGTGTAAGAGCTTGACCGCTCTATCATGATCATCGTACGGGAGCACGTCCACATTGGCCCTCATGTTGTTCACCACCACCGTGAACCTGCGAAACAAGGCATCGATGGACTCACCTGGGGAGATGAGTGAAGTTCTCGTACTCTCTCCGTAGGTCGCATACAACCGTGCCCTCGAACACGGGCGTTCCCAACATGAGCCTCCTTCAACACCGCCCAAATCCTACAAGCCAAGTGCTCGGTGTGCACCCGATCGAACTCGGCCGACACAAAGCACGAAACAAGTAGTCGACCGCCTTATTGTTGGCGTCGAAGCCGTCCCTCGATCCTGGAGCGAGGAAATCAACCGCTGGACATAGCTCGTGTCCACCGTGACATCCCAAAGGATCCGACCCTTTCCGCGGAGAAAAGCACCCATCCGCTTGCTCCACATCCGGTAGTTCTTGCCATCGAAGTGTGGAGGACCCGAACCCCCGTTCTCGGTACGCCATCCTTGGATCTTAGGGCGGTTAGAGTCAACAAAGACCCGAACCGGCTCGATACCACTTGAAGGACCGATACGGCGAACCGGAGAGGGGGGGGGAGTGAATGGGAGCCGATAAAAATTCTTCTCGAAGGAGATGAAAACTCCAACAAGACGAACGCGGCTTCCAACACACGTCTCCGACTCACTACCAAGGTTGGTCAAGCCCACGTAGCCACCGGAGTGCCACCGGACCTAGGAACCAACACACCACCTTCCGACCCGAGAAACGCGGCGGAAAAACCAAGCCTCGAGTCTACGGACCCACACCGGTCGGATCGGTGAGCACCACCGGTCGAGCCGGTCCCTCGCTGGTGAACCGAGCAACTTCCACTAAGTGGCTCTACACCGGTCAGACCGGTGAGACACACCGGTCAGACCGATGGCAGCCTGAAAGCCCCCAAGGCACCAAACAGGCCAACCGACCACCAAACGGACCCAAACTTGAAACAGCAGCAACACGGGACAACAAGGAACACACCAAGACGTTCACCCGAGCAAAAACCCACAAGGGCTTGCACCGGTCAGACCGGTCAAGAGCACCGGTCGACCGGTGTAGCACGGGGCGACTCGGGATGAACAAGACCCGTGGGTCAACTCCCCCAAATCCAAATCTCGATCTCCCGAATCGCTCCACGGACTTGAACAAGACTTTGGGGATATCATGAACACCTCATGAGGAGTTCATAGCCAAGTTTAATCCCACCAAAACTCGTCCAAAAAGGAGGAATCGAAGAAATCCCGCCGGAAGCACTTCCAACTCAAGAACTCAAGAAACCCCAAAATCGAGCACTTTTCCTCACGGATTTGGGAGGGGAATCACAGCCCAAAGAACCACGAAGGGTTCCCACAAATTTCCCCCATCAAATCCCCAAGAGAAAAGCCCCGAAAACACCCCAAAGAAATCACCGAGAGAGGGCTCCGAAAATCACCACCAAGAACAACCGGGGAAAACACATCCAAACCTTGAGGAACCACGCCGAATCATCTATACATGAAACAAAGGTTCGTACAAGGTCTAGCAAGCCGCCCGATCATCCATCCCTCTCTACAAGATCTCTCCGTGAAGCTCTCTTGCTAGTCCTAAGGAAAACCTAGAGAAAATAGGTGGAAAATAGGAAAACTAATGAGCTAGGGTTCCAAGAGTTAGCAGCCAACCTCTCACCTCTTGGGTTATATAGGCGGCAACCAAATGTCTAAAATGCCCCTCTCTACTAACTAGGGATACATGCCCCTCAAGGGCGAGTCGGAATTCTTGATGTCTTCACCATCGGACGGATGCCGGCGACCGCACCCTGCGTAGCCTCGACGCAAGCGATGCGATCCCGACGCGTGTCCTCCGCTTCGAAGATTCCGGACCGCGTCGTCGCACACGGTCGGACCGGTGCTCCTCACCGGTCGGGACCGGTCCCCACCGGCCGGGCCGGTCGGACCACCGGTCGGACGGTCCGGTCGCTGCCGCACCTCCCGTCTTCGGTTCTCCGGTCTTGGCTTTGTGGATCAACCAAGGAACCCGGTGGTTTTACGGTGAACCACCGGAAACCCCGCGAACTCGGTGTAGCCTCCGCCAATCTCCACTCATGACTTGGCTCCCACGTAGTCGCGGCTCGACCTTGGTTTTGAGGCTCAACCAAGAAACCGTCCACGACTTCATCTTCTTGTTCATGCCACCATGCGGCCCGCACTTGACCCCGCCGGCCACCGGGTCCCTCGAACGAAGCCTACTTGTCTTCTCCACACACGGAGGCCTCACCGGCGACGACCTTTCGCGCTTGTTCTTCACCCGCACCAACACGAGTCAAGCCGCAACCTCGCACCTCGCAATACTTAGCCAGGAATCGGTCCACACAACGTTGTCAATCACTCATCACACAAGGAAGCGACCATCCACCGGTCCTCGAACCACACATGGTCCTCACGGTGGGATAGCCGCGTTACCGGGGACGATGCCGTAGAAGGTTGTGTTGCTCTTGGTGAGCATGTGGGTGATGTCGAGCTTCATCTTCTTCAAGGTCTTGGTGAAAAGGACGTTGAGCCCGCTTCCACCGTCGATTAGGACCTTGTTGAGCTTGGAGCCCGCGACCACTGGCTTCAGGACAAGGGGGAACCGTCCTGGTTCGGACAAGCTGGTCCATTGATCCGCGCGGGAGAAGGTGATGGGTACCTCTGACCACCTAAGAGGGGTCGGAACCGCTGGCTCAATGCTCATGACTTCTCGGCGGGTAGCCTTCCGCTCCCGCCTGCTGGGTAGTCCGCCGAAGAGGACGTTGACGGTCTTGTCGGGTTCCTGGAAGTCGTTGTTGTTTCCGTCGTTCTTTTTCTTGCCCTTTTTGTCGTGAGGTTGCGGTGGCTCTGGAGTACTCTGGAGTGCATGCCTGAGCTGGTAGCACTGCTCGGTGGTGTGGTTGCCGTTCAGATGACACGGGCACTTCGCCTTTAGCAAGTCTTTGAAGCCGCCGGAGTTCTTCTTCGAGTTCTCCTTCGCAGGGCGCTGGATAGCCGCGACAGTGTTGTCTGGCTTCCGCTTGTGGTTGGGACCCGAGTAGTAGTAGTAGTAGTTGTTGTTGCTGCGACCGCCTTGATTCCCGTTGTTGCCGCTGCCGCCGCCCGCGTTCTGCTTGTTCTTGCCACGGATGGCGTCGTACTTGGCGTTGGCCTTGTCTTCTTTATCCGCCCAGGACGTGATCATGTCCTTGAGGTGGGGGATGGACTTGGGGCGGCGACGACCGAAGTCTTCAAAGGTGCGGCGGTGGTAGAGGCCATCTTGGAAGAGGTCGATGACCTCCTTGTCGGTCACGTCGACCACGGTAGCGCGCTTGTCGAAGAAGCAGCGCATGTACTTGCGGAGGGTCTCGCCTTGTTCCTGCTTGACCATGGCCAGGTCCATGCGAGTACCCGATCGGCCCATGGCGCCCGCGAAGTTGCCGGTGAACTACTCCTTCATCTGGTCCCACTTGTCGATCGAGTGCTTGTCCAGCGACTCGAGCCATGTGAGTGGAGCTTGGTCCAGGCAGAAGGGGAAGTAGAGGCACTTGGTGTCGTTGTTGCCGCCAGCATTCTCGATGGAGAGGGCGTAGCACCTGAGCCACTGGATGGGGTCCTGCTTCGCGTCGTACTTGGTAATCCCCAAAGGCTTGAACTTGTCGGGGAGGAGTAAGTTGCGAAGTCGAGGTGAGAAGGCGGGGAAGCCGTCTTTGTCGCCTGCAGTGGTCGACTTCTTTCGTCGCAGCTCCTCAATCTTCTGGCGGGCATCGTAGCCGCCCTGTGAGGCACCAGAGGTGTGGCTGTTCACGTGGCCACGGCCGCCGCAACTGCCGCCGTCTCCGGCCCTCCTGTCGGCTCCGTGGTTGGAGCTTCCGCCGTCGGCCGCCGCCGCCGCCGTCGGGGTCGCGGCCGCCGCCGCCGGCAGGAGCGTGGTGAGGAACGACGTCGCAGTTGCTGTTGCCACCTTGTGGAGGTCCGCCGGTGTTCGAGCGAGTGCAGTTGGGCTGAACGGGAAGCTCAGCTCGGGTACGGTTGGGACCGCTGTTGGCGCTGCGACTTGTAGCTTCGTTGTCGTGGTGCCTGGCGGGAGGAGGTTGGTTGACCCTGTTGTCGACCCGCATGAAGTAGGCATCTTCAGCGAGCTTGGCGATGACCTCTCCGGCGCGTATGTCCTGAGCCTGACGTGCGATTGCAGTGATCGACATGAGGCATTGCTCAGGGGTGGTGTGTACTTTGCTCTCGACCGCCTCGAGGGATTCTGCGAGGTTGCGGATGGGGAGATTGTCCCGGAGACGCCGGCGCCGTTCGCTGCGCTTCCTGTTACGCTCGCGTCGAGCGTCCCTGTTGGTGGGGGTCTCGTCTGCTGGAGCATCGGCAGACAGCTCGTCGGAGGAGATGTCTTCGAGGTACTTGTCCTGAGCCGTCCCAGATGGTCCTGGGGTGTCGCCGGCAGCCATGAAGACTTGGCGATCAGGGGTACCGAGGCTGGACTCAGAAACCGCCACCTCAGTTTGGGTGTTCGAGTCAGCTCGGGCAAGTGGTGTTCCCTCCTGGAACGGTAGCGAGTCGATGTAGGCGACGTAGCGTGAGTCTCCGCTCATCAGGTCAGCAGGCTTGCAGTCTGGCCAGTAGACGAATCTCCCGGCCGGTGTGGATGTTATAACCAGCCCAGAGACCGGCCCTGACAAGGGATGCTCAACAGAGTTGTACTCGGACTCGGGATCCTCAGGGTCCGACCCGAAGTCGAACTCGTATGCGGGATTCGAGTAGAACTCGGAGAGAGGGTTGGAGTCCGAAGTGTGGCTGGGGGCGGTGTCGGAGTCCGAGTTGTACTCGGGTACGGGCTCCTTGTCGGCCCGTCGCGAAGAGGGAGCCTCCGTGCGGGCGCAGCTGAGGATGTGGGGGCCACGCGCGGAGCGCTCACGGAGTGGTGGGACCACATGCGACGGCTGAGCAGCCGGCTCGCATGCGATAGCCCATGGAGACGTCGAGTTCGAGTTGGAAGCGGACTCGAGCTCGAAGTCAGCGTGATGGTTGAAGAGCGAAATTTCGCCGAACTTGCCGGCGAGTTCGCCTGTGACAGCTTCAGGAAGCATCACAAAGCCGGTCTTCGGGTTGGGCGGCATGGTGAGGCGGCGCTGGAAAGAACCCGCGCCGTCTGCAGTGCAGACCCAGGCGCCGAACACGAAGGTGTCGCCGCGGTTGAAGGCGACGGTTGGCTTGAAGTAGACGGGAGCCGTCGAGTTCGCCATGTGATCTCGGGCGAGAGCCCCTACGTGGCGCGCCAGCTGTTGGTGTTTTAGACCGGCAACCTACTAAGGGGAGTACCCGAAGTAGATGAATGTGGCCTCGCCGAGATCGGTAACTCGAAGGAATTGACACGCGACACACAATTTAGACAGGTTCGGGCCGCGAGGTGTGTAATACCCTATGTCTTGTATGCTGCGTAGCTCTGGATTGATTGGGCAAGATTACAGGATGGCGTAATTAAGCACCGTGAGATGAGATTGCATGAGATTGGATGCTAGGGAAGGGTCCCTGCCTCGCCTTATATAGTCCGGGAGGTAGGGTTACAAGTCGGAGTAGGGAGAGAGTACTAGTCGAGTACGTCTAGGAGTCTTCCATACAGTGCGGGACATGTACAGCTTCCTAACCGAGTACTTCTCCTCCGTATTTCTTCTGCTCCACGCCATCAGGTGCCGTGTAGCGCAAGCCGGGTAGTCCCAGGGGCCCACCGAGTAGTCGGTCCTGGTACCCACCGAAGTAGTGGGCCCAGGGAGGTCCATACGACAGTGATCTCGGGCGAGAACCCCTACCTAGCGCGCCAGCTGTCGGTGTTTTAGACCGGCAACCTACTAAGGGGAGTACCCGAAGTAGATGAATGTGGCCTCGCCGAGATCGGTAACTCGAAGGAAGAGACACGTGGCACACAATTTAGACAGGTTCGGGCCGCGAGGTGCGTAATACCCTACGTCCTGTATGCTGCGTAGCTCTGGATTGGTTGGGTACGATTACAAGATGAAGCAATCTTACGCCGTGAGATGAGATGATCTAGAGAAGGGTCCCTGCCTCGCCTTATATAGTCCGGGAGGTAGGGTTACAAGTCGGTTCAGGGAGAGAGTACTAGTCGAGTACGTCTAGGAGTCCTCTATACAGTGTGGGACATGTACAGCTTCCTAACCGAGTACTTCTCCTCTATAGTCCTTGTGCTTCACGCCAGCAGGTGCCGTGGAGCGCAAGTCGGGTAGTTCCAGGGGCCCACCGAGTATTCGGTCATGGTACCCACCGAGGTGGTGGTCCCAGGGAGGTCCATACGACAGTCTAGTCATGAATAGCTTCGCGTAGTGACAGTACGAGAGGAGGGAAAGGGCGAAACCGTGGTCACAACCCCGATAGATTAGATTGGTTTTCATGTCTTTAAGTGATTGCATGTTCTAGTATCGTAGACCCATGGGCGAGTGTCTTTTATCTTGATAGCTTGATCATTCTCTCTAGTGTAGTTTAGTTGTTTTCTAGCTTAATCATAGTTAGAGTTTGAGTAGTTAGAGTGTGAAGGTAGATCGAACGCTTGTAATCGCCTTGCTCTGCGGATTGACAAGAACTTTGGGAATCCCGTGGTGAAAAACGTGTGGGGTCCGTACGCTTGCAGATCGTAGAGGGATACGTCTTTTATCCATCAACACTCATATACATTGATCACCATAATGTGCTATATATGATCGTGTGAGCTAGTTTGGTATGCTATGGTTAGTTTGGCTAAGCTCTTGATGATCTTGATCTATATCCATGGTTGATGGCTATGTTTTTGAAAAATGTCACATATATGCTCTCTCATGTGTCAATGCCTTTATAAGATCTTGATATGTTTTAGTGGCTTGGTTATGCTTAATTTGTGGTTGGATAGCTAGTTTATTGATCATATGGGGCCAAAGGCTCATTTGTCGTCATGAATGTTTAGCCCTCTCGCTTTATCATGTGGAGGGGCATAAGTTCCTTTTTGTCGCAAAGACATTTCATGTACCGAAATATGAATCTGAAAATGAAATGTAAAATGCTTGGAAAATGTGCTCCCATGTCATACATGCTAAATTTAATTTGTTTTGGGTGTTAAACCGTTGCATGATGCCTACCAATGAGAAGTCTCATACATAGAAGTAGGCACATGGCTCGGTGGCTTTGACATGACATGAGGTGCTTGTTGGTGTTTGTGACAGTCTTATGATTAGAATGGTTGTCCTAGCATGATGTTTGTGTGGTTTTGCCATTTTGACATGTTTTGCTCATGTTTAGGATTTTGCTCATGAGAGGGTAACTTTTCGCAAAATTGCTCAACTCTATCTTAGCTTCGTCCAATGGTTGTGAAACTTGGTAGTGAGGACCAGGAGCGTCCCGGTGGTCGATGGATGACCGCTCCTTAGTGATGAGTGATTGAAAACGGGTGTTGGACTGACTCTTGGCTCAGTGCGCAGGTGTATGTTGCGGCCTAGTTCGTGTTGTTGCAGGTGAAGATCGGGCGTGAAACGTCTTCAGCCTTGACGGGCCTCCGGGAGATGGAGAGACAAGTAGGCTCGGTTCGAAGGACCCGGTGGACAACGGAACTAGGTGCGGGCCACATGGTGGCGAGACGAGCAAGACGAAGTCGTGGACGATCGAACCGGTGCACGGTGGCGGGAGGCCGGGCCGAGCACGCGGGGTTTGGTGGTTTGCCCACAAAACCATCGAAGGACGGTTTCTTGGTTTGGGCCTCAAAACCAAGTCCGAAGGCCCAACACGACGGAGACGGGATCCGGGCGTGTCGCGAAGCTTCGAAGCGGAGGACACGCGGCGGGATCGCATGGCTTGCGTCGGGAGGACGTGGGGTGCGGCGAAGGCGTGGCCGTCTGATAGCAAGACCGACAAACATTACATAAATGCCCCTGCGTGGGTTGTATCGCCAGTAGTTGAGTTAGGGGTAGTCGAGTCCTTTACCACACCGGCGGGACCTCTCCGCGATCTAGGGTTTCATTTCCCCCCTTCTCTTTCTCTTTTTCTTAGACTATTTTCTCCTCTATTTTCTCTAGGCTAGCTTTTGAGCTTCATGAGAGATTTGTTGAGACGGATGGATGCTAGGGCGGGAAGCTAGACCTTGTGAATCTTTCCTGGTTTGTATAGAAGATTCGACGTTGTGGTTCCCGTGATGATTTTCGGAGTCATTTTTGTGCTATTTTTGTGCTCGTCTTGATTCTCGTTTTCTAGGCGGTTTTGGCTCGGATTTGTTTGGGGGATTCTTCGTGAGTGCCTTGTGACTTTTTTCCTAGTGATTTCTTGCCCCCAAACTCCTCAAATTGTCCTAGATTCGTGATTCTTTGAATGAACTCGTGAGTAGAACTTGAGCTTGTGTGATCCGCGATTCCCGGTGATTTGGTGGGTTTGGAGACGAGATTTTTGGTCTCAAGATCTCCCCCAATTCTTGTCTCAAGAACTTGAACCGTTTAGGATTTTCGGTGATGAGTTGGTGGAGTTGACTTCGCGAGCACGAGATTTTTCTGTTCTGTTTGACCTGGCAGACAGTCCGCCCCCTCTCCACGGACCGTCCGCGAGGTGCCTGTTCAGCCCAGTTCTTCGCGTGTTCATCGTGTTCTTGCTCGCCTTCGTTTTCGATCCGGTTTTGCTTTAGGTTTTTGTTGCAGTCGGTTTGCGGACGGTCCGAGCTTCTGTAGCGGACGGTCCGGATCCGGTGCGGACGGTCCGCCTGGTCCTTGCGGACAACCCGTTTTTCCCGGTTCGACTCTGGTGGTTCTGGTGGCTTTTGCGGACTATTCGCGGCACCTGGCCGGATTGTCCGTGTGGTCCTTGCGGACTGTCCGCGGCACCTAGCCATACTGTCCGCGTGGCCCTTGTGGACTGTCCGCGGCACCTGGCCGGACTGTCCGTGTGGTCAGTCCGGACAGTCCGCCCCTCCTGGCCGGACAGTCCGCCAGTGCCTAGCAGCTTTGTTCCTTGGTTCGATTCCTTCCTCCTTTCTTTCGTGCTTCCGCGTGTGCTTCAAGGAATCGTTCCTAAGACTTGAGGTTGATCCATAACCTCGTTGTCTTGGCGATTGGTGTGTGATTCGATCCATCGCTCGTGTGTGACCGGGATTTGTTTAGGGTATAGGCCGGGTTCTTTGAGAAGAATTTTACAGGCTCCTATTCACTCCCCCCTCTCTAGTCACCATTCGATCCTTCAATTGGTATCAGAGCCTGGTGCCGGATTCGTGGTGACTTTGACAAGTCTTGAATCCTGAAATGGCGTACGTTGAGCGGGGCGGTCCGCCGCACTTCGATGGGAAGGGTTACCACAAGTGGGCAGCTCAAATGATGATCTTTTTTCGTGGCAAGTTGTTGGATTTCATTGTGCTTGACAAGACCTATGCTATTCCGGCGGATATCCACACTCTTATGGTGACCGATGCCTGTGCTAAGGCCAAGTATGAGGCAAATGCAAAAGTCGTTGATCACTTGGTCCGAAGCTTGTGTGATCCTGAGTTTGAGCGTGTTCGCCATTTGAATCTTGCCTGGCAAATTTGGGAGAAGTTGTTGGTTGCTCACGGTGGTGATAACCATTTGAAGGCTCGCCTCTTTGTTTCTTACCGGATGCAATACGAGAACTTTACTCAACTTCCTGGTGGGGACATTGATGCGATGTTTCAGAGGTTCACCGCCATCGTGAACAACATGAAGGCCAATGTTGAGAATTTCCCTTACACCGAGCATGATCAAGCTTTGAAGCTTTTGCATATCTTGGACCAAAATGTTTGGGGTGCTAAGGTTGAGGCCGTCAAGGAGTCTGGGCAATACTTGACCATTGAGTTGGATGACCTCTTTTCTAAGCTCAAGTCGTCTGAGGTTGACAGGAAGTTGCAATCCAAGCATGAGGGCTCGAATGATCATAGTCTTGCTCTTATGGGCGGATCAAAGGGAAAAGCCAACACTAACCCTTCTTGTCGACAGTTTTCCTTGTCTTCTCCCATGTCTATTCCAGATGATGAGTTCGATGTGCTGAGCGAGGAGGAACTGGCCTTGCTCTCAAGGACATTTGATCGACTACATGAGAACCGGAGGAATGCAAGGCGGAGCTCGAGGACATGCTACAAGTGTGGCAAGCGTGGACACTTCATCGCCGAGTCCCCGGAAGCGGAGGAGAACAAGTACAAGATGAGCGAGTACAAGGCGCACCCGAGGCATGAAGACAAGTAACCCTCCAAGGGCAAGCGAGACAGCAAGTCCATGAGCAAGGACAAGGACAAGCGGCGATTGAGCAAGGGCGGCCACAAGAAGGATAAGGCAAGAGCCATGGTGGCCGGTGCAAGCGACGTCGACACAAGCTCAAGCGACGCGCATTCAAGCTCCAGCAGTGAGGATGAAGACACCGGGAGGCGCAAGGGCAAGAAGAATGCAAGCCGGAACCTCAGTGGTTTGAGCTGTGTGGCACTTGGAGGCTTTTGTGGCATGGCCCATAGCTCAAGCAACAAAAAGAGCGAGAAGGAAGACACCGACTCCGACTCAGAGGATGAGGTAAACCGTGACCCTGACTCTTTGCTTGCTGAGATTACTAGGTTGAATGGCTTGATTGACAACCGTGATAGTGTGTTGAGGGATGCCAAGAAGATGGGGAGAGATCTTAGGGCTCAACTTGAGAATGGTAGTGAGAAAGTAGGAGAGTTAGAGTCTAAATTGCTTGAATTGAAACTTGAGAATGACTCTTTGAAACTTACTCCTACCATTTCTGATGATGTTGAATGTTCTGAATGTGATGCTTGGTTGAATGAGATCAAATTGCTTAATGAGAAGAATGCTTCGATTTTGGCTAAACTAGATGCTCTTAGGACTGAGTATGATGAGCTTAAAGCTAGACCCACTTTGCTTGGTGCTTGTAAATCATGTCCTACTATGCATGCTAAGCTTGTTGATGCTCATTCTACCATTAGCACTTTGGAAGCTTCTTTGAAATCTCCTGTTGTCAATGCATGCACTAGTTGTGATGAAGTTACTTTGCGCAATCTTGAACTTACTTCCCATTTGGATGTCATCTATGAGGAGAATGATTATTTGAGGAAGGTGTTGGGTTGGTTGCCTGGGGAGTAACCTCAATTGAAAATCACGATTGAGGAGTTCAAGAGAGCGGATGGTCGTGTTTTGGGTTTTGAGAAGTTAGGTGAGAAGGTGGGAGAAAACAGTGGAGACAGTGTGTATGAGAAGTGTGTTGAGTCCACCCCCGAGTTTGAGGTGATCGGAGACATCCAAGTCCCACTTCCAAAAGCACCCAAGAACTCTTTCACACCAAAGCCCAACCACCTTTGCAACAAGCTTGACACAACCCAAGTTCCACTCAAATTCCCACCTAAAGCAAATGACTTCCAGAAACCGGTGAAGTTTGTGAGTGAGAAGGGTGTGAAGCCTAGAGAAAAGCCAGAGTCAAAACCAAAACCCATCCCCTTCAGCTGTGAGTATTGTGGAAAGGAGAGGCATCAAGCAGTGTTTTGCTACAAGAAGAAGAGGGAAGATAGGCTTGCTAGGGAGCAAGCAAATCAGGATAGGTATCACCAGTCTCATGGTATTCCTGAGCCTAGAGCGCCACTTCCACGGGGTGTGGGAAGTGTGAAGAATGTTGGTAGAGTTGGAGCTCAGGGTGGTAGGTTCCCACAGAGAGGTGGTGGTGAGAGGTTTGATAAAAGAGATGATGGTGTGCGTGCTGGTGAGAGGTTTGGTCGGGCTCGTGGTGGTTTTGCTGGACGTCCCCCTACTCGTCCTCAGTACGGGTTTAGGGGAGATGATCACAACTTTGGGTTCCAGAGGAACTACGAACCACGCTTTTCCTCTCGTGGTGCTCGTACTCCTTCCATGGGACATGGGAAATTTGGTGGAAAGGGAATGATATTTGCTAACCCCTCTTTTGAGCAGATGGCTCAACACTGGTTCAACTTTCTTAGTGCTAACCCCAGTGTCGAGTCGTTGACTCATTCTCATTTTTGTTTCTGACTGCAGGTAGGAGGCTTGGAGAACATTTGGTTGATCGACTCCGGATGTTCCCGACACATGACCGGAGACAAGAAGTGGTTCTCCAGCCTCACGCCAGTGAAGGAAAAGATGTACATCACGTTTGGGGACAACGGACGAGGAAGGGTAATTTCTGAGGGTGTAGTGCATGTGAGTGCCAAGGTAACATTGAAGAGGGTTGCTCTTGTGAAGTGTTTGGGCTTCAATCTGCTTTCGGTTTCTCAATTGCTTGATGAGGGCTTTGAGGTGCGTTTCAAGTCTGGTGAGTCTCGTTTGCTGGATTCTCGAGGTGATATTGTATGTATGATCATCCCAGAGGGTCAGATTTTCAGGGCTGATTTCTCTTGTTCTTTGGGTCCTACTCGTTGTTTGTTGACTGGTCCTTCTTGTGAGTTGTGGAAATGGCATAGGCGGTTGGGTTTCCCGCTTGAGTGGTCTTGACCTTATCCGAGGATTGCCGAAGTTGAAGTTTGAGAAGGATTTGGTCTGTGCTTCATGTAGGCATGGCAAGATGGTAGCTACTCCCCATCCACCCCTGACCAATGTCATGACCGAGCGTCTGACAGAGCTGTTGCATATGGACCTTGTTGGGCCAGCTCGAGTTCGCTCGGTGGGTGGGAAGTGGTATGTCCTTGTTGTGGTGGACGATTACTCTCGCTATGCCTAGGTGTTTTTCTTGGAGGACAAAAGTGAGACATTTGGTTTTGTTCGAGATCTGATCGTGAGGTTGAGGAACGAGAGGCATGGGAATGCCATTCGAGCTATCCACAGTGATAATGGCTTAGAGTTCAAGAACTCCCGTTTTGATGCCTTCTGTCGTGATCTAGGTCTTGAACATCAGTATTCGACCCCTTATGTGCCCCCTCAAAATGGAGTCGTGGAAAGGAAAAATCGGACTCTTTGTGAGATGGCTAGGACGATGCTCGATGAGCACAGTACTCCTAGGAGGTATTGGGCTGAGGCAGTCAATACGACCTGTCATGTCTCCAACAGGATTTTTTTGCGAGCTTTCAAGAGGAAGACTTGTTATGAGCTTATGCATGGTCGGGCACCCAAGGTGAGTCATTTCCGTGTCTTTGGCTGCAAGTGGTTTATTCTTAAGAAGGGAAAACTCGACAAGTTTGGGACTAGGTCTAGTGATATGACATGCCAGCACCGACAGCCTCTCCAACCACATTTCCAATTTCTACCGGACCTATCACTCGTAGCCGAGCTAAAAAGATCCAACAAGAGGTGCACGCGCTACTTTATGAGTTTTAACTCAATTCCAATGATAACTTTATGCTACCTAAGTCTTGTATGTTGATACTACTTAGGTACGTTGAAGAGAATCATCAAGACAAAGGTCACGAAGCTAAAATCGGCAAAGTTCTCGTCATTCAGCAAGGTCATTCGGCAATTTCCAGCAGTCAGCAAGTCATTCGGCAAGCCATTCGGCAAAGTCCTGAGTCTGAAGTTTGGGCATTAAACTGTACCAATCTACGAAATTTCACATAGCATGCTATACACCGTTGGAAAGATAATCGAGTTAGCTTTCCAACGCATCTAGTCCCATGTCATTTGAAGATTCCTAGAAAAAGTTATGATCGAAACATTGAAGACTGCTCAGCAGTCAAACAGTCACGCTGAAACAACTCAGAAGGTCATCTCGGGAGATCCTTTCACATTTGCGACGTATTCAGTTTGTTTTCGTGTTTCCACCCACCTAGGAGGGTTGTTCCTAGTATAAAAACCCCCACATATGTAAGCTAAACACAACTTTTGATGATTTGAGATTAATCCCGAGTGCTTACTCATCCCTTGTTCTTCCTCGTTCTAATTGGACTTGTGAGGAGATCTCTCTGAGGTCCACTAGTTTGTGCTTTGTGAGTCCCAGTACGGCTGCCTCGCCTTGTGTGGATTAGCTCCGGTTGTGGTTCTGCGGCCGTTTGGAGATCGAGTCGAAGTCCTCGCGGTTTCGGTGTCTCTCTCCCCGTCGTTTGGGTCGCATCCAACCTTGGCTAAGTATAAAGCTAGTTATCCGCTGATCTTCAGCAAGTAATCTTCTAATTCCAGTAAGTTATCAACCTCTTTCCACTACTCCATCGTCGTTCTTCAAGTTTAAGACCTACTGCCGTGAAGATCGGGCCACCCTCGTTCTAATGCCGGGTAAGAGCCTATCATCTGGTATCAGAGCTTTCGTTGACACGGTAGGTCTCATCACCATCCATATATTTATCCTTATTTGATTTGCTACATATATTTGTTCATATCCTATAGTCCAAAGCCAAAAAAATACCTATAGCCCTTTGTCGGTACTGCTACCTTGTGTTCTTGTGTTCTTCAAGTTGCTAGTCTCCACCGTTTATTATATATCTTTTGTTATCAGCACCCTTGTTAGTATTTAAAAAAAAGAAGGTCAAAAAAAGAGAGAAAAGATTCAAAAAAAAGAAGTTATAGAAGAGCAACGAAACAAAAAATTGAAGGAAGAAGCGTGTTGCTGAAATTTTTAGTTGCATCTTAAAGTTGGTGGTGATCTTGTTTGCTGCAACTTTATATCTTTTGAACACATCAATTTACCCCGGTTGACAGATCGCGTCGTTAACACCAAAATTTGGTAAGGAGTATGACATGTGGGACCGATTCGGAAAAGAGTCCGTCTCGGTGGAAGGAAAGGTATCTTCGAGATTTTCGGCGAAGGATCCGCGGTGGCTATCTGCTCCCGGTTCGGCAAGGAGCAGAGTAGAGCTGATTTTGCGGGATTGGACGGTGACGTGGCTCGATCGGGGAGAAGCGGATGGATGGACGGGTGATCAAGTTTAGTTAGGCAATGAATCCATTCGCAATTGTAATCAGCGGGGTATAAATATGATCCTGGATGTATGTAAAACGGACGTTCATTCCTCAATACACATAGGCCTTACGCCAAAACCCTAGAGTCCCTTGTCGTGTCGTCGAGTTCTTCGAGAGGACCAATCGATCCGTCGACCTCCGTGAGTACCGGCAACCTTGTATCATGTCTAGTATCATGCGGTGGATTTAGATCTGATGCAAGTAGTCTTGTTACCATGCTTCGTGTCATGCGGTAGATTCAAGCTTGGTTCAAGAGGGTTTCTTGTTAGATCATGAGCCATGCGGTAGGCTAAGATTTAGCTCGAAGCTAGTTATCGGCTCTATTGGATTTTGGCAAGATCCAGTAGATTCATTAAGTTACCCTGTGTTATCATGAGTTTTGCTTTATGTTTTAATTCATGTAATACGCTTCTTCCCAATCTAGATGGGTTTGGATCGGCTCTTTTTTCTTTTAAGATTCGTTTTGAGTGGGTCTCGTGTTTTGACGCGTGGGATCTTGTGCTCCTCTCACGTCGCGAGACCGAATCGATCACAGGTTGTTACGTGTTGCGGGTTCAAGCTTGCTTGTTAGTATAAATCTTGAAAGAGCGGGGTGTCATGCGGTGAATCAGGTTTTTGGGCTGCTTTGGAGCTAGTCATCCCAGGTGGATTAGATTTCCAATTCGGCTTTGATAGATTTATTCACGTGGTAATGTTTGTTCCTTCTTCATGGACCCCGAATCGGTTGTTCAGCCGCATTCGGTTATATCTTCACGAGTGGATCACGTGCGTTATTTATGCTTTAAAAGACGTATGCTTCTAGCTTTCCATATTTAGGTTGTATCATGCGGTGGATAGATCTATTTGTGGAAAGTGGTGCGCTCTTTCATGCAAGTTAATATCATGCGGTGGATAGATTTAAGTGTCGCCTTAGACGGATCTTAAAGTGATTAGACATGCGGTAGACTAACGCTTTGAATCTGTATGCTTATTTAATACATGATCATGTTCGTGCTCTACTTTATTTAATGTTAATCTTCATGAGGATCGGTTATGGCTTGGCATGCATCCCATGTTCATTCAAAGATCGATCGTTGTCATGCTTACGTCATCCATTCGGCAATGTTCTTTTTCCCCTTCTTGGTTACTAGAATGGTCGTGGTTCTTTGACGGGTAACTTCGCATAGCTACATGTCGCCTTGCTTGGCTTCTTAGCGAAGTAAATATGGGCACTGGTACCACCGTGGGTTCAAATTTTGGTATTTAGCAGTTTCATCTTTTGTTAATTTTCGGAAAAAATTCGGGCGGCACGTCACTTTCTCTTTGCGCGTGCGAAGCTAAGCTTTTCGACTGTTTGTGTGATTGGCGGTAGTGCACATTTTGCGTCAACACACTTTTTGGCACGCCCGGTGGGACCTACGGCGGGTGGTTCGGGATGCTGAGATCACGGAGACCTCCTGGATGTCAACATTGAGGACCTTTCTCACGGAGCGGCATCGAGCGGCTCTTGGACGCCGTGAATCCAGTTTCAACAAAAGTGTCTCATGTCATTCAAAAAGAATCGAAGCGATTGTACCTCATCACGAAGAATGGCTGCCCCGGAGTGCTGTTGCCGGGAGAAACGCGGCCGCTACGGCCCAACAAGAAGAAAGGAAGAATGCGCGCGGATCTTCAAGAGTCAATGGACGACGTGCTCACCCAAGCACGATCAAGCTTTCTTGAGTCCGGCTCCAACGGATGATGGTGGCCCTCTTTGGTCGGGCGCGGGGCGGCGTTCGGAAAGGCGTACGCGGAAGAGCACGCGTGGAGGCAGGCGAATCAAGCTCTCGGCCGCCACCACGGGGCCCGGTGCGGCGGCCCCCTCCTCGGAGCTCGGGGCCAAACGTTTCCAACCTCCTCCACGGGGAGGGCGGGGGCGGCCGGTTCGGCCGTCATTGCAAGCTTCGGGAAGTCAACCAATCCGCCGCCACCACAAAGCGACACGAGGTCGGCCACCGGCCACGCGGCCGAAAATCCGTGCCGGCCCACGTACGGAGACCTAGCGTTCGTATCCACGGGGCCCCCACTCGACCCCGGTCGAAGAATAGCTCGGGTCCACCAGCGGCTCCCGGAAGGAATTTATACGGCGGTGGCTATCATGAAGTGAGAGACGTTACGGAGGCGTTCGATGCCTTTCGCACCCGAGTGCCGCGGCTACGGGCGCTCGGGAGGAAGATGCCCTAGCACGCAAGATGGCCGAATTGATGCGGGGAGATCGGTTCGACCTCCAAGCCAAGGATGCGAGGGGCCCCCTCCCTGGGGCCGCGGAGTTCCCGAATGGTACTATAACGTGCTCCGCCCACCAAGGGTCGGCCGCCGACGGAATTCACAAGTTCTGCAGAGGCGGGGACGAGACAAGCACGGTCGAGCATATCGCTCGTTATCTCATGCGGCTCGGGGAGTGTTCGACGAAGAGACGTTCGGGGGTTCGCTGCTTCCCGCCTCGGCGACGGAATTCGGCTTTCCCGGTGGTTCTCGTCCTTGCCGCTGGAATGCAATGGCCGGTGGAAAGATTTGGAGCGCAAATTCCCACGCTCATTACTTCGAGCGGCGCTGAGAAGGATTGATTGATCTCGCCACCTAAAGCAAAGGCATAGTGAAACACAGCCAGGTTCCTCGAGAAGGTTCGAGAGAAGTCAAGGGCATGTGCTTCTCATTGAACTTGCCGGACGATCGGCTTGGGCGATATGGCCGTCGCGGGATGTTGCCGAGCACGTCTTGGCAGTTATTTGGGATGGAGTTGAGAACTGGGCCGGTATGCCAAAAAGTTATCACGATGAGCAATCGAGCTTGCAGCCCTCAAGAAAGACCCCAAGTTTGGCAAGCGACCGACATGGCAGATATCTACAATCAATTCTTGGACAAGGGCGGTTGCCGAGGATTACGACGACAGGCGGGAGATAGGCACGGGGGAAATCATGTGAGGTAAAGAGCCCTCTCCACAATGAATCGAGCGGTGGGTCGAACCCGGACCGAGACACGACTTCGACATCACAAGGCCCGACAAGTTGTTCGAGCTCTTGGTAAAGAAAGGCCGAATCGAGCACGCCGAGGGGCATTCTATGCTTCGGCACGATGGAGTCAAAGCTAAGCGTTGCGGCTTCCATGACGGGGACTCGCACTCCATCAACGATTGCGGGGTCTTCGGGATGAGGATCGAGAAGGCTATCCGGGAAGGGCATCTCAAGTTCGACAACAAGATGAAGGCTGGATGGCCACCCCTTCCCGCGGAACCTTTTCGGCTTTTCTATCAATGCGATAACGGCGAAGAGAAAGGGAAAGTCAAGGTCACGACCTCGGCCGGAGTCCAAGCAAGATGGATCGGTTGACCCGGCGCCGGTGACCATAGAGCAAGTACAGGGCGCGCCCCCTCGTTCTCAAAAAAGCCACATCGAGATTGGGGAATCGTCCAAGCCTAAACCCAAGGTGACGTCACGCATTCTCCTCAACAAATGGCAGCGCCGGATGGAGAAGGAACGCTACCGGGAGCGTCGTCACGAGGAGGAGCAACGCGGGGGCACGGGGAGGAGCGCGCGGATGGGAATCGGGAACGGCACGCGCGCGGCGCGGGCGCGCCCACTTTGGGGGTGCGCCTTTTTCGGTTTCTTCTTGGAATGAGGACACAGCGCCCATTAAGGAGCTGTCTGAATGCGGGCGACGGATATGCGGAATACGGGCGAGGAAGCTGCCAATCGCGATCAGGTCCGCGAAGAACCGGAAGGATCACCGGAAGAATGGGGATCGTGACAAGAACAAGTCATTGATCATCCCGGGAAGCGCTGGGGCCAATCTCGGGTGGGGTGACCACGAGGAGGATGAAGATGTCTACGTGCGAGGAAGGGGCAATGGTGCCTGGTCGCGCGGAGCCGGAAGAGGCGGGTCCAACGCTTGAGGAGCAGCGAGTTGAAACAAGCGGGATCCGAGACAAGACAAAAGTGGCGCCCCGAGGATGAACGAGGAAGGATCGAAGCGTTCGGCCCTACATGCATGGTATACTTCTACTTAGGAACGAGTTCATGGCTCTGCTAACCGGGTCATGCGAGGAGGAAGTTTCCTTCTCGGCCGACTGAGCACGCTAGAGGAGATGATGGCACAACTAGTGCTCGCCAAACGGGCCGTCTTCGACAGCCGGCCAAGAACCGCCACATGAGACCATGCTTGAGGAGATTACGTCAATGGCAGCCGTGACCAAGATGTTCGTCGACGGCGGCGCGGCGATGTGATGCCGTACACCACCTTCGGAAGCTTGGCATGACCACGACGTCGACACCAACAAGCATCATCCTAAACGACTTCGCGGGAACCCTTCGGACACCAAAGGATGTGCTCACGTGGACTTGATGATCGGGTCCAAGATGCTGCTCACCACCTTCTTCGTCATCGAAGGGAAGGGAGCCTACGGCCCTGGCAGGCGGGAGGCGGATCCCGCCGGCTTGCTGCGTCCCATCCACCATGCATCAACGAGTCGATCCGGTGGGTGGACGATGAAATCGAGGTCGTCCGGGCGGATGACTGCAGCGAGGCGTCGGCTAACATGGAACCGGCCTTACGGGAGTACCAAGGCATCGATTGCTTCTCGGGGAAGGGCCCGGGGAGAAGGTCTGTTGGAGCCGTCGGCCCCGGTGACCGGCGGCCGTTCAGCGGTCGGCTCTTACGGTGGTACGATGGAGAACCCGGGATGGCACGATGGCAACGACACAGGACGAGGATTCATGTCGGCCGATAAGGCCCGGAGGGCGGGCATTGAAGCGGTGATAAGCCAAGGCCGACGTTCATCGGTGCAAATTTGCGGCCCGGACTTCGGGGAAACTTTTTGTTCGCTCACGTGCCTATTTTTGATTTTCGGGTGGGAGACTTGAAGAACATTTGGTTGATTGACTCCGGTTGTTCGAGGCATATGACCGGAGACGGGGGTGGTTCTCAAGTCTCGTCCCGGTGGTGACGAAGAGGTACATCACTTTTGGGGACAATGGGCGTGGGCGTGTGCTTTCGAAGGTGAGATAAAAGTGAGTGACAAGATCACTCCGAGGCGTGTTGCTCTTGTTCAATCTCCGGGGTACAATTTGCTTTACGTGTCCGGGTTGTTGGATGAGGGCTTTGAGGTGTTGTTTCGGCCTGGTGGTTCTCGGATTGTGGACTCTCGAGGGGACCTTGTACGTATGGTCGTTCTAGGGGGTCGGGTGTTTCGTCTTGATTTTTCTCGGTCTTCGGGTGTGGAGCGTTGTTTTTTGGGCTGGTTCTTCGAGTGAGTTGTGGAAATGGCATAGGAAGTTGGGTCACTTGAGCTTTGATCTTTTGTCTCGCTTGAGTAAACTCAATTTGGTCCGAGGATTGCCACGGTTGAAGCTTGAGAAAGAGTTGGTTTGTGCTCCGTGTAGGCATGCCAAGATGGTGGCCTCTTCTCACCCGCCTCTCACCGATGTGATGACTGAGCGTCCATGCGAGCTGCTCCATATGGACCTTGTTGGCCCAGCTCGTGTGCGACTGCGGGTGGGAAGTGGTATGTCCTTGTTGTGGTGGACGACTATTCTCGGTATGCGTGGGTGTTCTTTACGGAGGATAAGGGGGAGACGTTTGGTTTTGTTCGAGATCTAGTCTTGAGGTTGAGGAACGAGAGGCACGGAGATGCCATACGAGCTATCCGCGGTGATAATGGCTCGGAATTCGGGAACTCTCGTTTTGAAACCTTTTGTCATGACTTGGGTCTTGAGCACCGGTTTCGAGTCCGTATACGCCTCCACGGAATGGTGTTGTGGAAAGGAAGAACGGGACCTTGTGCGAGATGGCTCGGACGATGCTTGATGAGCATAGGACTCGGAGGAGGTATTGGGCCGAGGGCGGCGAACACCGCATGCTATGTGTCGAACGGGGATATACCTCGAGTGCACAAGAAGAAGACATGCTATGAGTTGATGCATGGTCGCACACCCAAGGTGAGTCACTTCCATGTCTTTGGTTGCAAGTGTTTCATTCGAAGAAAGGCGGGAAGTTGGATAAGTTTGAGGCTAGGTCTGTCGATGGCATTTTCTTTGGTTATGCATCTCATTCTAGAGCATATCGTGTGCTCAATCTTGAAACTAACCAAATCGTGGAGACTTGCGAGGTAACCTTCGACGAGACGAGCCACGTAGTCGGCTTGTCTTTGAGTGTGCGGGTGATGATGAGCTTGGCGAGGAGATCTTTCGGGAGGAGGAGCATGAACATGGTGATGATGAAGATGGCGGTGTGGTGCCCCCCGTGAACATGTACCCACTACTTCGACTACGATGATGGATGGACCCTCTGCTACACCTACAACGACAAATCAAGAACGAGGAGAAGCTGATGTTGAGGGGGAGGTAGCTTCGAGGCGAGAACCTCCCCGGCGAGTTCAAGTGGATCACCCAGCTTCGAGGATCATCGGCGACATGAATGAACGCACTACACGGTCGAGGGTTCGGAACAACTCTCATTTCGCTCATGCTGCATTTGTTGCTTCTTTCGAGCCCAAAGACATTGGACACGCACTATCTGATCACAATTGGGTTAACTCGATGCATGAGGAGTTGGAGAACTTTGAGAGGAATCGGGTGTGGGAGTTGGTTGACCCTCCCCCGGGGTGTAAGCCGATTGGTACAAAGTGGGTGTGGAAAAACAAAGAGGGAGAGAAGGGTGAGGTTGTGAGGAACAAGTCGAGACTTGTTGCTCAAGGGTTCGGTCGAAGGAGGGGATCGACTACGAGGAGACCTTTGCTCCCGTAGCCCGTTTGGAGGCGATTAGGATCCTTCTAGCCTTTTCGTGGCTAAAGGGTTCAAGTTGCACCAAATGGATGTGAAGAGTGCTTTTACGAATGGTGTCTTGGAGGAAGAAGTGTATGTGAGGCGGACCTCGAGGTTTGAGAGTGAGAAGTACCCCCACCGGGTGTACAAGTTGAGGAAGGCGTTGTATGGGTTGAAGCGGGCGCCTAGAGCTTGGTATGGCGAGGTTGAGGGGTTCTTGTTTGAGAGAGGCTTTGAGATGGGGAAGGTTGATCGGACCTTGTTTTTTGCCGAGGCGAGGCGGGAGATATCCCGATTGTGCGGGCGTACGTGGATGATATTGTCTTTGGTGGCTCGTCTAACTCTCTTGTTGCGAGGTTTGCGAGATGATATGAGCGGGGAGTTCGAGATGAGCATGATGGGAGAGTTGCGGTTCTTCCTCGGGCTACAAATCAAGCAATCAAAGGAAGGAACATTTGTGCACCGGGCTAAGTACACCAAGGACATTGTGAGGAAGTTCAAGATGGAGGACTCCAAGGCTATGACGACGCCGATGAGTACGACTACGGCTCTTGATGCGGATGAGGAAGGTGAACACGTGGACCAGAAGGAGTACCGGAGCATGATCGGGTCACTCCTCTACTTGACGGCGACGAGGCCGGACATACAGTTCTCAGTGTGTCTGTGCGCTCGTTTTCAAGCGTCTCCGAGGACTTTGCATCGGCAAGCAGTGAAGCGAATTTTCAGGTACTTGCGTCACACTCCCGACTTCGGCCTTTGGTACTCCGCGTCCTCTTCTTTGGCGCTTCATGGCTTTTCAGACGCGGATTTTGCCGGATGTCGGTTGGATAGGAAGTCCACTTCGGGACTTGCCGAGTTTTGGGTTCTTCTTTGGTGTCTTGGTCTTCCGCAAGCAGTCGAGTGTTGCTCAATCCACGACCGAGGCCGAGTATGTTGCCGCTGCTAGTTGTTGCTCTCAGCTCCTTTGGATCACCTACACCATGAGTGACTTTGGTGAGGAGTATACCCATGTCCCACTTCAATGTGATAGCACTAGTGCCATAAGCGTTGCAAAGAACCCGGTGCTCCATTCCAAAACCAAGCACATAGAAGTGAGGTATCATTTCACGAGAGACAACGTTGAGAAAGGAAAGATAGCGTTGATCCATGTACCCACACATCACCAACTAGCCGATATTTTCACCAAACCCCTAGATCAAGCAACTTTCACTCGTGCGGGGGGGAACTTGGTGTGTGTTTGATTTCACGAGTTGGGTGTGTGGGAGCTTTCTTTTGCCGGTGGTGTCGAGCCCGTTTTGCCTCCCCTCGAGGAGCCGGTTTGTAGCATATGTATAGCTTTCCTTTGTGCATTTCTTGCATTTGGCATGGCATATGTAACATGATGTATAGGCATCCTTGTATCTTAGATTGCATGCATTTTGTATCATATGCATTGGTTAGGAAAAGCTTCTCTCATATACATTGTTCACCATGGAATGAGATATATGTCTTTGTGAGCTTGTTTGGTATGCTACGGTTAGTTTGGCTTAGCTCTTGATGATCTTGATGAATAATCCATGGTTGATAGCTATGCTTTTGAAAAATGTCACATGTATGCTCTCTCATGTGTAAATGCCTTTACATGCTCTTGACATGTTTTTGTGGCCTTGCTATGCTTAATTTGTGGTTGGATGGCTAGTTTATTGATCATATGGGGCCAAAGGCTCATTTGCCATCATGAATGTTTAGCCCTCTAGATTTATCTTGTGGAGGAGCATAAGTTCCTTTTTGTCGCAAAGACATTTCATGTACCATTTACAAATCTGAAAATGAAATGAAAAATGCTTGGAAAATATGCTCCCATGTCATATGTGCTTGAATTTAATTTGCTTTGGGTGCTAAACCGTTGCATGATGCCTACCAATGAGAAGTCTCATAAATAGAAGTAGGCACATGGCTCGGTGGCTTTGACATGACATGAGGTGCTTGTGGGTGTTTGTGATGGTCTTATGATTAGAATGGCTGTCCTAGCATGAAGTTTGTGTGGCTTTGCCATTTTGATATGCTTTGACCATGTTTAGGACTTTGCTCATGAGAGGCAAGTTTTCGCAAAATTGCCAAAATCCATCTTAGCTTCGTCCAATGGTTGTTAAACTTGGTGATCATGTAGTTGAGATCGATACGAAGCCGTAGAGTATCTAACTTGCTCATTTGGACATGTGTAGCATTCTTTGTTGAATTTTGTCTATTTGAGAAGCTCTAGGTTGAAAGTTTTGCATTTTTTGGCTTGATTCATGCATTGCCAACAAGGGGGAGAAGTTTGAGCTTGAAATGGCTTGTTGGACGCGTTTAGAAGGTTTTCAGGTGGTTTCGAGCCATTTCGGGCTTCGTTGTACACCGGTCGACCGGTGAAGAGCACGGTCCGGCCGGTGTGAGTGCTGGTCCTGTACATATGTTGGGCACCGGTCGACCGGTGGTGATGACCGGTCGACCGGTGTGAGCTGAAGTTGCTTTGCGGTCGCCTTGTTTCATGTGGTTTCTTGCATGCATTCGTCCGGGGGGAGTTGCATTGGTTCGGGGGGAGTTTGCATGTGTGCGGGGGGAGCTCTTTGAGAGTTTTCGAGCTTTGTTTCGGTGGTTTGTGCTCTTTGCTTGAGCTTTGCTTTGTCTCGGATGTGTCGAGCCGTTGCCCTTGCCTAAGGGGTCCGAGACTTGTCTTCTTCAAGTGATCTTGCTCTTTGCCTTTGTTTGGCTTTCGATCGCTTGTTGGAGTTTCTTTTTGTTCGTTTCTTTTCTTTTTCTTTTCTCTCTTGTTACTTTCGTGTGGGTGTTGTCAATGCACTCATCAAGGGGGAGATTGAGGACCATGTGTGGTTCGAGGGACCGGTGGATGGTCGCTTCCTTGTGTGATGAGTGATTGACAACGTTGTGTGGAGCGGTTGATTCTTGGCTAAGTATTGCGGGTGCGGGTTGCGGCTTGACTCGTGTTGGTGCGGGTGAAGAACAAGCGCGAAAGGTCGTCGCGGTGAGGCCTCCGGGTGTGGAGAAGACAAGTAGGCTTCGTTCGAGGGACCGGTGGCCGGCGGGGGTCAAGTGCGGGCCGCATGGTGGCATGAACGAGCAAGATGAAATCGTGGACGGTTTCTTGGTTGAGCCTCAAAACCAAGGTCGGCGGGACTACGTGGGAGCCAAGTCATGAGTGGAGATTGGCGGAGGCTACACCGAGTTCGCGGGGTTTCCGGTGGTTCACCGAGAAAACCACCGGGTTCCTTGGTTGATCCACAAAGCCAAGACCGGAGAACCGAAGACGGAGGTGCGGCGGCACCGGACCGGTCGACGCGGTGGGTCCGGCCGGTCGGCCGGTGGGGACCGGTCGGCCGGTGAGGAGCACCGGTCGGACCGGTGTGCGGCGACGCGGTCCGGAATCTTCGAAGCGGAGGACACGCGTCGGGATCGCATGGCTTGCGTCGAGGCTACGCGGGGGTGCGGTCGCCGGGCATCCGTCCGATGGTGAAGACATCAAGAATTCCAAATCCGCCCTTGAGGGGCTTGTATCCCTAGTTAGTAGAGAAGGGCATTTTAGACATTCGGTTGCCGCCTATATAACCCATGAGGTGAGAGGATGGCAGCCAACTCTTGGAACCCTAGCTCATTTGTTTTCCTATTTTCCACCTATTTTCTCTAGGTTTTCCTTAGGACTAGCAAGAGAGCTTCACGGAGAGATCTTGTAGAGAGGGATGGATGATCGGGCGGCTTGCTAGACCTTGTACGAACCTTTGTTTCATGTATAGATGATTCGGCATGGTTCCTCAAGGTTTGGATGTGTTTTCCCCGGTTGTTCTTGGTGGTGATTTTCGGAGCCCTCTCTCGGTGATTTCTTTGGGGTGTTTTCGGGGCTTTTCTCTTGGGGATTTTATGGGGGAAATTTGTGGGAACCCTTCGTGGTTCTTTGGGCTGTGATTCCCCTCCCAAATCCGTGAGGAAAAGTGCTCGATTTCGGGGTTTCTTGAGTTCTTGGGTTGGAAGTGCTTTCGGCGGGATTTCTTCGATTCCTCCTTTTTGGACGAGTTTTGGTGGGATTAAACTTGGCTATGAACTCCTCATGAGGTGTTCATGATATCCCCCAAAGTCTTGTTCAAGTCCGTGGAGCGATTCGGGAGATCGAGATTTGGATTCGGGGGAGTTGACCGCGGGTCTTTGTTCATCCCGAGCCGCCCGAGCTACACCGGTCGCCGGTGCTCTTGGCCGGTCCGACCGGTGCGAGCCCTTGTGGGTTTTGCTCGGGTGAACGTCTTGGTGAGTTCGTTGTTGTCCGTGTTGCTTCTTTGTTTCGAGTTTGGGTCCGTTTGGTGGTCGGTTGGCTTGTTTGGTGCCTTGGGGGCTTTCGAGGCTTCCATCGGTACGACCCGGTGTGTCTCACCGGTACGGCCGGTGTAGAGCCACTTAGTGAAAGTTGCTCGGTTTCACCGGCGGGGACCGGTCGACCGGTGGTGCTCACCGGTCCGACCGGTGTGGGTCCGTAGACTCGAGGTTTGGTTTTTCCGCTGCGTTTCTCGGGTCGGAAGGTTGCGTGTTGGTTCCTAGGTCCAGTGGCACTCCAGTGGCTACGTGGGCTTGACCAACCTTGGTAGTGAGTCGGAGACGTGTGTTGGAAGCCGCATTCGTCTTGTTGGAGTTTTCATCTCCTTCGAGAAGAATTTTTATCGGCTCCCATTCACTCCCCCCTCTCTGGTTCGCCGTATCGGTCCTTCAGGTGGCCAGCGGGGTCAAGTGCGGGCCGCATGGTGACATGAACAGCAAGATGAAGACATGGACGATTTCTTGGTTGAGCCTCAAAACCAAGGTCGAGCGGGACTACGTGGGAGCCGAGTCATGAGTGGAGATTGGCGAGTCTACACCGAGTTTGCGGGGTTTCCGGTGGTTCACCGAGAAAACCACCGGGTTCCTTGGTTGATCCACAAAGCCAAGACCAGAAGAACCGAAGACGGTCTTTGCGGCGGTGCGGCCGGTCGACCCTTTGGGTACCGGGTCGGCCGGTGGAGGAGCACCGGTCCGACCGGTGTGCGACGACGCGGCCCCGAATCTTCGAAGCGGAGGACACGCGTCGGGATCGCAAGGCTTCCGTCGATGCTAAGCGAGGTTGCGGTCGCGGGCATCCGTCCGATGGAGAAAGCTTCAAGTCTTCTAATACCGCCCTTGATGGGCTTGTATCCCTAGTTTCTAGAGAAGGGTATTTTAGACTTTCGGTTGCCTCCATATAACCCAAGAGGTGAGAGGATGGCAGCCAACTCTTGGAATCCTAGCTCATTTGTTTTCCCATTTACCTTCCTATTTTCCTTAGGTTTTCGATAGGACTAGCTTGAGAGCTTTATGGAGAGATCTTGTTGATAGGGATGGATGATCGGGCGGCTTGCTAGACCTTGTATGAACCTTTGTTTCATGTATAGATGATTCGGCGTGGTTCCTCAAGGTTTGGATGTGTTTTCCCCGATTGTTCTTGGTGGTGATTTTCGGAGCCCTCTCTTGGTGTTTTCTTTGGGTTGTTTTCGGGACCTTTCTCTTGAGGATTTGATCGGGGAAATTTGTGGGAACCCTTCGTGGTTCTTTGGGCTGTGATTCCCCTCCCAAATTCGTGAGTAAAGGTGCTCGATTTTTGGGTTTCTTGAGTTCTTGGGTTGGAAGTGCTCTTGGTGGGATTTCCTTGATTCCTCCTTTTTTTGGACGAGTTTTGGTGGGATTAAACTTGGCTATGGACTCCTCATGAGGTGTTCCTAATATCCCCAAAGTCTTGTTCAAGTCCGTGGAGTGATTCGGGAGATCGAGGTTTGGATTTGGGGGAGTTGACCGCGGGTGTTGTTCATCCCGAGCTGCCCGGAGCTACACCGGTCCGCCGGTGCTCTTGACCGGTGCCGGCCGGTGCAACCCTTGGTGGGATTTTGCTGCGGTGAACGTCTTGGTGTGTTCGTTGTTGTCTCGTGGTGCTCTTGTTTCGAGTTTGGGTCGGTTTGGTGGTCGGTTGGCTTTGTTTGGTGCCTTGGGGGCTTTCGGTACGTGATCGGTCTGACCGGTGTGTCTCACCGGTCTGACCGGTGTAGAGCCACTTAGTGAAAGTTGCTCAGTTTCACCAGCAGGGACCGGTCTGACCGGTGGTGCTCACCGGTCTGACCGGTGTGGGTCTATAGACTCGAGGTTTGGTGTTCCGCTGCGTTCTCGGGTCAGAAGGTTGTGTGTTGGTTCCTAGGTCCAGTGGCACTCCAGTGGCTACGTGGGCTTGACCAAATTGGGTAGTGAGTTGGAGAAGTGTGTTGGAAGCCGCGTTCATCTTGTTGGAATCTCCATCTCCTTCGAGAAGAATTTTTATCGGCTCCCATTCACTCCCCCCTCTCTGGTTCGCCGTATCGGTCCTTCAGGTGGCCAGCGGGGTCAAGTGCGGGCCGCATGGTGACATGAACAGCAAGATGAAGACATGGACGATTTCTTGGTTGAGCCTCAAAACCAAGGTCGAGCCGGGACTACGTGGGAGCCGAGTCATGAGTGGAGATTGGCAGAGTCTACACCGAGTTTGCGGGGTTTCCGGTGGTTCACCAGAAAACCACTGGGTTCCTTGGTTGATCCACAAAGCCAAGACCGAAGAACCGAAGACGGTGCTGCAGCAGTGCCAGACCGGTCTGACCCTTTGGGTACCGGTCTGACCGGTGAGGAGCACCGGTCTGACCGGTGTGCGACGACGCAGCCCAGAATCTTCGAAGCGGAGGACACGCGTCGGGATCGCAAGGCTTCCGTCGATGCTAAGCAGGTTGCGGTCGCCGGGCATCCGTCCGATGGAGAAAGCTTCAAGTCTTCTAATACCGCCCTTGATGGGCTTGTATCCCTAGTTGTTAGAGAAGGGTATTTTAGACTTTCGGTTGCCTCCATATAACCCAAGAGGTGAGAGGATGGCAGCCAACTCTTGGAATCCTAGCTCATTTGTTTTCCCATTTACCTTCCTATTTTCCTTAGGTTTTCGATAGGACTAGCTTGAGAGCTTTATGGAGAGATCTTGTTGATAGGGATGGATGATCGGGCGGCTTGCTAGACCTTGTATGAACCTTTGTTTCATGTATAGATGATTCGGCGTGGTTCCTCAAGGTTTGGATGTGTTTTCCCCGATTGTTCTTGGTGGTGATTTTCGGAGCCCTCTCTTGGTGTTTTCTTTGGGTTGTTTTCGGGACCTTTCTCTTGAGGATTTGATCGGGGAAATTTGTGGGAACCCTTCGTGGTTCTTTGGTGTGATTCCCCTCCCAAATTCGTGAGTAAAGGTGCTCGATTTTTGGGTTTCTTGAGTTCTTGGGTTGGAAGTGCTCTTGGTGGGATTTCCTTGATTCCTCCTTTTTTTGGACGAGTTTTGGTGGGATTAAACTTGGCTATGGACTCCTCATGAGGTGTTCCTAATATCCCCAAAGTCTTGTTCAAGTCCGTGGAGTGATTCGGGAGATCGAGGTTTGGATTTGGGGGAGTTGACCCGCGGGTGTTGTTCATCCCGAGGCGCCGAGCTACACCGGTCGTAGGTGCTCTTGACCGGTCTGGCCGGTGCAACCCTTGGTGGGATTTTGCTCTGGTGAACGTCTTGGTGTGTTCGCTGTTGTCTCGTGGTGCTGCTTGTTTCGAGTTTGGGTCGGTTTGGTGGTCGGTTGGCCTTTGTTTGGTGCCTTGGGGGCTTTCGGTGTGATCGGCCCGGCCGGTGTGTCTCACCGTCCGACCGGTGTAGAGCCACTTAGTGAAAGTTGCTCAGTTTCACCAGCAGGGACCGGTCTGACCGGTGGTGCTCACCGGTCTGACCGGTGTGGGTCTATAGACTCGAGGTTTGGTGTTCCGCTGCGTTCTCGGGTCAGAAGGTTGTGTGTTGGTTCCTAGGTCCAGTGGCACTCCAGTGGCTACGTGGGCTTGACCAAATTGGGTAGTGAGTTGGAGAAGTGTGTTGGAAGCCGCGTTCATCTTGTTGGAATCTCCATCTCCTTCGAGAAGATTTTTTATCGGCTCCCATTCACTCCCCCCTCTCTGGTTCGCCGTATCGGTCCTTCAGGAGGTAGCATCGAGGCGAGAACCTCCCCGGCGAGTACAAGTGGATCACCCAGCTTCGAGGATCATCGGCGACATGAATGAACGCACTACACGGTCGAGGTTTCGGAACAACTCTCATTTCAATCATGCTGCATTTGTTGCTACTTTTGAGCCCAAAGACATTGGACACGCACTATCTGATCACAATTGGGTTAATTCGATGCATGAGGAGTTGGAAAACTTTGAGAGAAATCAGATTTGGGAGTTGGTTGACCCTCCCCCAGGGTGTAAGCTGATTGGTACAAAGTGGGTGTGGAAGAACAAAGAGAGAGAGAAAGGTGAGGTTGTGAGGAACAAGTCGAGACTTGTTGCTCAAGGGTTCCGTCAAAAGGAGGGGATTGACTACGAGGAGACCTTTGCTCCCTTAGCCCGTTTGGAGGAAATTAGGATCCTTCTAGCCTTTTCCGTGGCTAAAGGGTTCAAGTTGCACCAAATGGATGTGAAGAGTGCTTTTTCCGAATGGTGTGTTGGAGGAAGAAGTGTTTGTGAGGCGGCCTTCGGGGTTTGAGAGTGAGAAGTACCCCCTTGGGTGTACAAGTTGAGGAAAGGCGTCGTATGGGTTGAAGTAGGCGCCTAGAGCTTGGTATGGTAGGTTGAGGGGGTTCTTGTTTGAGAGAGGTTTTGAGATGGGGAAGGTCGATCAAACATTGTTTTTTGGAGGCGGGGGCGGAGATATCCCGATTGTGCGGGTGTACGTGGATGATATTGTCTTTGGTGGCTCGTCTAACTCTCTTGTTGCAAGGTTTGTAGATGATATGAGCAGGGAATTTGAGAGGAGCGTGATGGGCGAGTTGCAGTTCTCCCTCGGGCTACAAATCAAACAATCAAAAGAAGGAACATTTGTGCACAAGGCTAAGTACACCAAGGACATTGTGCGGAAGTTCAAGATGGAGGACGCCAAGGCTATGACGACGCCGATGAGTACGACTACAGCTCTTGATGCGGACGAGGAAGGTGAACACGTGGACTAGAAGGAGTGCGGAGCATGATCGGGTCACTCCTCTACTTGACGACGACGACGCCGGACATACGGTTCTCGGTGTGTCCGTGCGCTCGTTTTCAAGCGTCTCCGAGGACTTCGCATCGGCAAGCGGTGAAGAGAATTTTCGGGTACTTGCGTCACACTCCCAACTTCGGCCTTTGGTACTCCGCGTCCTCTTCTTTGGCGCTTCATGGTTTTTCGGACGCGGGATTTTGCCGGTGTCGGTTGGATAGGAAGTCCACTTCGGAACTTGCCAGTTTTTGGGTTCTTCTTTGGTGTCTTGGTCTTCCAGCAAATAGTCGAGTGTTGCACAATCCACTACCGAGGTAGAGTATGTTGCCGCTGCTAGTTGTTGCTCTCAGCTCCTTTGGATTTCATACACCATGAGTGACTTTGGTGAGGAGTATACCCATGTCCCACTTCAATGTGATAGCACCAGTGCCATTAGCGTTGCAAAGAACACAGTGCTCCATTCCGAAACCAAGCACATAGAAGTGAGGTACCATTTTCTGAGAGACAACGTAGAGAAAGGAAAGATAGCTTTGATCCATGTACCCACACATGACCAACTAGCCAATATTTTCACCAAACCCCTAGATCAAGCAACCTTCACTCGTTTGCGGGGGGGGGGGACTTGGTGTGTGTTTGATTTCTTGTGTTGGGTGTGTGGGAGCTCCTTTGTAGCATATGTATAGTTTCCTTTGTGCATTTCTTGCATTTGGCATGGCATATGTAACATGATGTATATGCATCCTTGTATCTTAGATTGCATGCATTTTGTATCATATGCATTGGATAGGAAAAGCTTCTCCTATATACATTGTTCACCATGGGATGCTATATATGTTTTTGTGAGCTTGTTTGGTATGCTATGGTTAGTTTGGCTTAGCTCTTGATGATCTTGATGAATAATCCATGGTTGATGGCTCTATTTTTGAAAAATGTCACATATATGCTCTCTCATGTGTAAACGCCTTTATATGATCTTGACATGTTTTAGTGGGTTTGCTATGCTTAATTTGTGGTTGGATAGCTAGTTTATTGATCATATGGGGCCAAAGGCTCATTTACCATCATGAATGTTTAGCCCTCTTGCTTCATCTTGTGGAGGGGCATAAGTTCCTTTTTGTCGCAAAGACATTTCATGTACCATTCATAAATCTGAAAATGAAATGTAAAATTCTTGGAAAATGTGCTCCCATGTCATATGTGTTGAAATTAATTTGCTTTGGGTGCTAAACCGTTGCATGATGCCTACCAATGAGAAGTCTCATACATAGAAGTAGGCACATGGCTCGGTGGCTTTGACATGACATGAGGTGCTTGTGGGTGTTTGTGATGGTCTTATGATTAGAATGGCTGTCCTAGCACGAAGTTCGTGTGGCTTTGCCATTTTGACATGTTTTGCTCATGTTCAGGTTTTTGCTTGTGAGAGAGTAACTTTTCGCAAAATTAGTCAAATCCTTTTTAGCCTTGTCCATTGGTTGTGAAACTTGGTGATCATGTAGTTAAGGTCTTTACGAACCTGTAGAGTATCTAACTTGCTCATTTGGACTTGTGTAGCTCCTTGTGATGAATTTTGTATATTTGAGAAGCTATATGTTGAAACTTTTCGCATTTTGCCTTGATTCATGCATTGTCAACAAGGGGGAGAAGTTTGTGCATGCTTTGGGCACCCGGGAGTGTTTGGAAGGTGTTCCAATTGGTTCGAGAAAATTTTGAGCAGTTTGGTGCAGGGCCGGTCACATGGGGCGGTCTAACCGCCCCCAGGCGGTCAGATGTGTGGTAGGCGGTCTAACCGCTTTGGGGTAGAGTGAGCGAGTTTTGTTTCTTTGTTTGTTGCATTCCCGTGTTGCATTGCTGCATTTGTTCGGGGGGAGCTTGCATATGTGCGGGGGGGAGCTCATTGTGGTGTTCGTGTTTTGGTTCGGTGGTTTGCGCTCTTTGTTTGAGCATGGTTTTGTCTCTGATGTGTCGAGCCATTGCCCTTGCCTAAGTGGTCCGAGACTTGTCGTCTTCAAGTGATCTTGCTCTTCGCCTTTCTTTGGCTTTCGATCGCTTGTTGAGTTTTCTTTTTATTTGTTTCTTTTCTTTTTCTTTTCTCTTGCGTTACCTCATGTGGGTGTTGTCAATGCACTCATCAAGGGGGAGATTGAGAACCATGTGTGGTTCGAGGGACCGGTGGATGGTCGCTTCCTTGTGTGATGAGTGATTGACAACGTTGTGTGGAGCGATTCTTGGCTAAGTATTGCGGGTGCGGGTTGCGGCTTGACTCGTGTTGGTGCGGGTGAAGAACAAGCGCGAAAGGTCATTGCGGGTGAGGCCTCCGGGTGTGGAGAAGACAAGTAGGCTTCGTTCGAGGGACCCGGTGGCCAGTGGGGTCAAGTGCGGGCCGCATGGTGGCATGAACAACAAGATGAAGTCGTGGACGGTTTCTTGGTAGAGCCTCAAAACCAAGGTTGAGCGGGACTATGTGGGAGCCGAGTCATGAGTGGAGATTGGCGGAGGCTACACCGAGTTCACGGGGTTTGCAGTGGTTCACCAGAAAACCACTGGGTTACTCGGTTGAGCCACAAAACCGAGGCCGAAGACTCGACGAGGAGCCGTGGCCACCCGGGCGGTTCAACCGCCCGGGAGGGCGGTCGGACCGCCCGGGCCGGTCGAATTTGTTGGCGGTGTTTTGAGGACGATTTCTTGGGGTCTTTGGAGGGTGTCACGTATGAGGATCTTGTGCCTCTTTGGGTGGTGACTTTGCCCCCAAATCTCTCTTGAATCGGACTCGATTTGGTAGTTTTTCGAGTCGGGCGAGTTCTTGACCTAGTGAAGCGATTTCTTCGATTCCTCTTGATTGTGAGCGATTCGGGTTGATTCCTTTGACGTAGAGGTTGCCCGGGAGGTAACCCGGCTATTCCCGAAGTTTCGCTCGCAATCCGTGGAGTGATTCGGGAGATCAGGCGCGAGGAAGTTGAGGTTTGACCCGCGAGTTCGTTTTCTGGGAGAGGCGGTCTAACCGCCTAGAGGGGGTGGTCTAACCGCCCTGGGTCTTCCAAGTCAAAGTTTCGTTTCGCCGGATTTTCCTCTGTGAGTTTGTTCGCCTTGATCAAAGGACTGTCTAGGTGAAATTTCGGGTCGTTCTCGTGCCGTTTGCTAGGAGTTCTTGTTTGAAGTTCGTTGCTGGGTACAGGAGGTTAGACCGCCCCTGGTAGCCGGTCTAACCGCCCCTAGGCCCCTAGGTGGAGTTTTGGTTTTCACCAAGATTTTCTGGTAGCTAGCATGGCCTTGACCAGAGATCTTTGTTGGTGAAACCGTGGTGCGTTTTGGTGCTCGGAAGAGGTGTTTCGGAGGATTTCTTGGTTGCCCGGTGGAGGCGGTCTAACCGCCCCCTATACCGGAGTCTAACCGCCCCCTGCGGACATCCGGCTTTCGAGTTGTTTCCGCTGTCGTGGGTGCGTGTACGGTGAGGTTCTTGGTGGTGTTTGTTCCTAGGACCAGTAGCACTCCAGTGGCTACGTGGTTTTGGCAAACGGAAGATAGAAGTGCGGAGCGTGTGATTTTGGGGGTCGGACCGAGCGAGTTCATCTTGTCGGAGTTTCAATCTCCTTCGACAAGAATTTTTATCGGCTCCCATTTACGCCCCCCTCTCTGGTCGCCTAATCGGTCCTTCAGAAGCCAGAGTCAAAACCAAAATCCATCCCCTTCAGGTGTGAGTATTGTAGCAAGGAGAGGCATCTAGCAGAGTTTTGCTACAAGAGGAAGAGGGACGAGAGGCTTGCTAGGGAGCAAGCAAACCAGGACAGGTATCGCCAGTCTCATGGTATTCCTGAGCCTAGAGTGACACTTCCACGGGGTGTGGGAAGTGTGAAGAATGTTGGTAGAGTTGGAGCTCAGGGTGGTAGGTTCCCACAGAGAAGTGGTGGTGAGAGGTTTGATAGGAGAGATGATGGTGTGCGTGCTGGTGAGAGGTTTGGTCGGGCTCGTGGTGGTTTTCTTTGGACGTCCCCCCTACTCATCCTCAATACGGGTCTAGGGGAGATGACCACGGCTTTGGGTTCCGGAGGAACTACGGACCACATTTTTCCACTCGTGGTGCTTGTACTCCTTCCATGGGACATGGGAAATTTGGTGGAAAGGGAATGATGTTTGCTAACCCCTCACTTGAAGCGAGATGGCTCGACACTGGTTCAACTTTCTTTGTTCTAACCCCAGTGTCGAGTCGTTGGCTCATTCTCGTTCTTGTTTACGGCGGCGGGCGGGAGGCTTGGAGAACATTTGGTTGATCGACTCCGGATGTTCACGACACATGACCGGAGACAAGAAGTGGTTCTCCAACCTCACCCGGTGAAGGAAAAGATGTACATCACGTTTGGGGACAACGGACGAGGAAGGGTGATTTACGAGGGTGTAGTGCATGTGAGTGACAAGGTAACGTTGAAGAGGGTTGCTCTTGTGAAGTCTTTGGGTTTCAATTTGCTTTCGGTTTCTCGGTTGCTTGATGAGGGCTTTGAGGTGTGTTTCAAGTCCGGTGAGTCTCGTTTCTTGGATTCTCGAGGTGATCTTGTATGTATGATCATCCCGAGGGTCAGATTTTTAGTGCTAATTTCTCTCGTTCTTTGGGTCATGCTTGTTGTTTGATGGCTAGTCCTTCTTGTGATTTGTGGAAATGGCATAGGCGGTTGGGTCACTTGAGCTTTGATTTGGTTTCCCGCTTGAGTGGTATTGACCTTGTCCGAGGATTGCCGAAGTTGAAGTTTAAGAAGGATTTGGTCTGTGCTCCGTGTAGGCATGGCAAGATGGTAGCCACTCCCCATCCACCCCAGACCGATGTCATGACCGAGCGTCCAACGGAGAGTAGCTGTTGCATATGGACCTTGTTGGGCCAGCTCGAGTTCGCTTGGTGGGTGAGAAGTGGTATGTCCTTGTTGTGGTGGACGATTACTCTCGCTGTGCCTGGGTGTTTTTCTTGGAGGACAAAAGTGAGACATTTGGTTTTGTTCGAGATCTATCGTGAGGTTGAAGAACGAGAGGCATGGGAATGTCATTCGAGCTATCCGCAGTCATAATGGCTCAGAGTTCAAGAACTCTCGTTTTGATGCCTTCTGTCGTGATCTAGGTCTTGAGCATCAGTATTCGACCCCTTTTGTGCCCCCTCAAAATGGAGTCGTGGAAAGGAAAAATCGGACACTTTGTGAGATGGCTAGGACGATGCTCGATGAGCACAGGACTCCTAAGAGGTATTGGGCTGAGGCGGTCAATACGACCTGTCATGTCTCCAACAGGATTTTATTGCGAGCTTTCAAGAGGAAGACCTGTTATGAGCTTATGCATGGTCGGGCACCCAAGGTGAGTCATTTCCGAGTCTTTGGCTGCAAGTGCTTTATTCTTAAGAAGGGAAAACTCGACAAGTTTGAGGCTAGGTCTAGTGATGGGATTTTCTTTGGATATGCTAACCATTCTAGAGCCTATAGAGTGCTTAATCTTGAGACTAACAAAATCATGGAGACTTGCGAGGTAATCTTCGACGAGACAATGCCATGTACTTCTCTTGGCTTCGAATGTGCAGGTGATGAGGAGATGGCTGAGGATCTCTTTGAAGAGGAGAAGGATGAAGCTGGAGATGATGATGGAGAGAACCATGCGCCTGAAGCTGAGTGTGAACCCACTACTTCCCCTACGACCACTAAGGAGGGTGGACCGTCTACTTCATGGACAACGACGGTGCGACAAGAGGTCCGGGCGGGAGAAGGCCGAAATTGAGGGGGGAGGTAGTCTCGAGGCGTGAGGCTCCCCGGCGGATTCAAGAAGTGCATCCCTTATCGAAGATCATTGGGGACATCGATGAATGTACCACGCGGTCAAGGTCAAGAAATTCCTCTCATTTCACTCTTGCTGCATTTGTTGCCTCCTTTGAGCCCAAGGACATTGGACACGCTTTATCTGATGCAAACTGGGTCAATTCTATGCATGAGGAGTTGGAAAATTTTGAGAGGAACCAGGTGTGGGAGTTAGTTGAACCACCTCCAAATTGCCATCCAATAGGAACCAAATGGGTTTGGAAGAACAAAGAGGGTGAGAATGGGATGGTTATGAGGAACAAGTCCAGACTTGTTGCTCAGGGATATAGTCAGAAAGAGGGGATCGACTATGAGGAGACCTTTGCTCCTGTGGCCCGTCTTGAGGCAATTCAGATCCTTCTAGCCTTTGCCGTGGCTAAAGGATTCCAGTTGTATCAGATGGATGTGAAGAGTGCTTTCCTGAATGAGGTCATAGAGGAGGAGGTGTATGTGAAGCAACCACCGGGGTTCGAGAGTGAGAAGTACCCACACAGGGTGTACAGGTTGAAAAGGGCTCGTATGGGTTGAAACGGGCGCCCGGGCTTGGTATGGGAGATTGAGAGGTTTTCGTTGAGCGAGAGGGTTCATGATGGGTACCGTGGATAAAACCTTGTTTCTCCTCAAGCATGGGAATGACTTGTTGGTTGTGCGGATTTATGTGGATGATATTGTCTTTGGTGGCTCGTCACATAACCTTGTTGCCAAGTTTATAGATGAGATGAGCGAGGGAATTTGAGATGAGCATGATGGACGAGCTACGGTACTTTCTTGGGTTGCAGATCAAGCAAGTGAAGGACGGAACATTCGTGCATCGGACCAAGTACACGAACGACATGCGAGGAAGTTCTAGATGCAAGATGTGAAGCCTATGTCGACACCCATGGGGAGTACGGCTACTTTGGACGCGGACGAGGATGGAGAACCGGTGGACCGGCGAGAGTACCGGAGCATGATCGGATCCCTTCTCTATCCGACGGCGACGAGGCCGGACATACGATTCGGTGTGTGTCCGTGCGCTCGTATTCGGAGCCTCGCCGAGGACATCACATCGACAAGCCGTCAAGAGGATTTTCGGTACCTACGATCCGCCCTTGGTCTTGGCCTTTGGTATTCATCCTCCTCGACTCTTTCACTTCATAGTTTTTCGATGCGGATTTCGTCGGTTGCCGAGTCGAGAGGAAGTCTACTTCGGTACTTGCCGTTTCTTGGGTCCTCGTTGGTTTTGTGGTCTTCCCGCAAGCAGTGTAGTGTAGCTCAGTCTACCACCAAGGCGGAGTATGTTGCAGCCGCGAGTTGTTGTTCCCAGCTGTTGTGGATCTCATACACCTTGAGAGACTTTGGTGAGGAGTGCACCCAGATCCCACTTCGTTGTGATAGCACCAGTGCCATAAGCGTAGCGAAAAACCCAGTGCTTCATTCCAGAACCAAACACATAGAAGTGAGGTATCATTTCTTGAGAGACAATGTGGAGAAAGGGACCATTGTGTTGAGTCATGTCCCTACCCAAGATCAGCTTGCAGACATCTTTACAAAGCCTCTCGACCAAGCTACATTTGTGCGCTTGCGGGGGGGACTTGGGGTTTCTTGCCTTTCTAGTTGATTCTTGAGGGATTTATTTTTGTACCATATGTATCATACCATGTTTTGCTTGATGTATAAACCATGGTAGGATAGCCATCTTGTTATATATCATGTTGCATTTGTATCATATTGCATTTTAGGATGATGAGATTCTTTCATATGCCCTATACGAGTTTTTTTGGTTTTTTTTGGGTTTTTTGTTTTGTTTGGGGGGGTTTTTTTTGGGGGGGTTTTGTTTTGGAATTTTTTGTGTTTTTTTTTTTGGGTGTTCTTTTTTTTTTTTATTTTTTTTTTTTTTTTTTTTTTTTTGTTTTTTGTTCCAGGTTTTTTTTCCTTTTTTTTTTTTGTTTTTTTTGTTCTTTTTTTTGTTTTTTTTTGGTTTGTTTTTTTTTTTTTTTTTTCGGGCCAAAGGCCCATACAATTGTGAATGTTTAGCCTATGTTGCATTCATGGAGGAGCATAAGCTTCTTTTTTTTTTGCCGCAAAGGCACTTCATGTACCATGAAATGAATTAATCTTCAAAAGAAGTGTGTATGCTTGAGAAATGCTCCATCCATCATGTTTATACTTAAAATTTCTTATCTTTCACACATGGGTGCAAAACATGTTGCGTGATGTTCACCAGTGGAGAAGTCTCCCCGAAGTGGACACATGGCTCATGAGCTTTAACATGACATGCTTTGCTTTATGGGTGTTTGCAATGATCTTGTTAAGAATTTGATATCCTTGTATGATCTCTGGATGATATGCATGTTTTTGGCCAGAATATGACATGGATAGGCCTTTAAATTTTAAGTGAGCCATCTTTTGATAAAGTTGCTCAAATCTGAAAATTTTCTTTGTCACATGCCTATATTTCCATATATTACTTGTGGCAATGCTTTGACTATGCTATGATCCATATGTGTGCTCTTTGTCTCACTTCTAGCTTTTGACACTAGATTTGGCCTATTTGAGAAGCTCATGTAGATGTTTATATGCTTTGTCTTACATTCCTGCATATTCACCTTGATTCATACATTGTCAACAAGGGGGAGAAGAGGTGAGCTTAATGAAAAATTCAGAAAAATACATCTAAAATTTGTAACTTGGCATCCACATGTTCAGGAGGAGCTTGCATTTGTTTAGGGGAGCTTTCTTGCTATTTTCAGTGTGGAGTTTGAGCTTTGCTCGGCTTGTGACCTTTCTTTGCCTTCCTTTGGTTTTGGTGATGAGTTGAGCTTCTTTGTTTTTCTTTCTTCTTATTTTCTTTCTCTGAATTTCTTTTCGCGTTGTGTGTTGTCAATGCACTCATCAAGGGGGAGATTGAGGACCAGGAGCGTCCCGGTGGTCGATGGATGACCGCTCCTCAGTGATGAGTGATTGACAACGGGTGTTGGACCGACTCTTGGCTCGGTGCGCGAGGTGTAGGGCCGCCGCCTAGTTTGTGTTGTTGCAGGTGAAGAACAGGCGCGAAAGGTCTTCAGCCTTGAGGGGCCTCCGGGAGATGGAGAGACAAGTAGGCTCGGTTCGAGGGACCTGTTGGACGGCGGGACTAGGTGCGGGCCACATGGTGGCGAGATGAGCAAGACGAAGTCATGGTCGATCGAGCCGGTGCACGGTGGCAGTCGAGTCAAGAGGCTTGGCGGGAGGCCGGGCCGAGCACGAGGGGTTTGGTGGTTTGCTCACAAAACCATCGGAGGGCGGTTTCTTGGTTTGGGCCTCAAAACCAAGTCCGAAGGCCCAACACGACGGAGGCGGGATCCGGGCGTGTCGGGAAGCTTCGAAGCGGAGGACAAGCGGCGGGATCGCATGGCTTGCGTCGGGAGGATGCGGGGTGCGGCGAAGGCGTGGCCGTCCGATGGCAAGACCGACAAACATTACATAAATGCCCCTGCGTGGGTTGTATCGCCAGTAGTTGAGTTAGGGTAGTCGAGTCATTTTCCACACCGGCGGGACCCGATATATAAGCTATGAGTGTGAGTGGATGGGGGCTCCTCTCCGCGATCTAGGGTTTCATTTTTCGCCCTTCTCTTTCTCTTTTTCTTAGACTATTTTCTCCTCTATTTTCTCTAGGCTAGCTTCAGAGCTTCATGAGAGATTTGTTGAGAGGGATGGATGCTAGGGCAGCAAGCTAGACCTTGTGAATCTTTCTTGGTTTGTATAGAAGATTCAGCGTTGTGGTTCCCGTGATGATTTTCGGAGTTATTTTTGTGCTATTTTCGTGCTTGTCTTGATTCTCGTTTTCTAGGCGGTTTTGGCTCGGATTTATTTGGGGGATTCTTCCTGAGTGCCTTGTGCCTCTTTTCCCAGTGATTTCTTGCCCCCAAACTCCTCAAATCGTCCTAGATTCGTGATTCTTTGGAGGAACTCGTGAGTAGAACTTGAGCTCCTGTGATCCGCGATTCCCAGTGATTTGGTGGGTTTGGAAACGAGATTTTTGGGGTATAATCTCACCTAGGGGTGTTCAACATCTCCCCCTAATCTTGTCTCAAGAACTTGAACTGTTTGGGATTTCCGGTGATGAGTTGGTGGAGTTGACTTCGCGAGCTCGGGATTTTTCTGTTCTGTTTGACCTGGCGGACAGTCCGCCCCCTCTCCGCGGACCGTCCGTGAGGTGCCTGTTTAGCCCAGTTCTTCGCGTGTTCATCGTGTTCTTGCTCGCCTTCGTTTTCGATCCAGTTTTGCTTTAGGTTTTTGTTGCAGTCGATTTGCGGACGGTCCGAGCTTCTGTAGCGGGCGGTCGGATCCGTGCGGACGGTCGCGGTCCTTTGGTCCTTGCGGACAGCCCGTTTTTCCCGGTTCGTCTCTCGTGGTTCTGGTGGCTTTTACGGATCGTTTCTCCGCCGGCCGTCTCTCCGTGTGGTCCTTGCAGACTGTCCGCGACACCTGGCCGGATTGTCCGTGTGGCCCTTGCGGAATGTCCGCGGCACCTGGCTGGACTGTCTGTGTGGTCAGTTCGGACAGTCCGCCCCACCTGGCCGGACAGTCCGCCAGTGCCTGGCAGCTTTGTTCCTTGGTTCGATTCCTTCCTCCTTTCTTTCGTGCTTCCGCGTGTGCTTCAAGGAATCGTTCCTAAGACTTGAGGTTGATCCATAACCTCGTTGTCTTGGGGATTGGTGTGTGATTTGATCCATCACTCGTGTGTGACCGGGATTTGTTTAGGGTATAGGTCGGGTTCTTTGAGAAGAATTTTTACCGGCTCCTAGTCACTCCCCCCCTCTCTAGTCGCCATCCAATCCTTCAGGTAGTCTGTAGGATCTAGTCACATAGAAGGGGGGTTGACTTGTTTTGCAAGCTCTAAGAAAAACGAAAACCTTAACCTATCAACTAGTGTTGCCCATACTAAAAAGGTTCTTCCCTACTACTAGAGCACACTATCACAAGTTTCCTTAGCAAATATAACACTAGAAGGCAATAAGACAACCTAGGCAAGATATGATGCACACAAGCGAAAGAAGATAAAACAAAGACAAAGAAACTTGAGAGCGGAATTGACGTGCTGAAAGTAAGTGCTAGAAGTAAATAAGAGGGACAAGAGGCGACCGAATTTTTTCCCGTGGTATCGAGAAGTTGACGCTTCCCCCTAGTCCACGTTGGAGCACTCACTTAGAGTATCGCTCCCCTTTGAGTCACAAAGACACAAGTGCTCTCTAAGAGTACCCGTTCTCCATCTCCTGAATGGTGGGTCTCGGACCATGTACACCAAGCTTGTCTTGAGGCTCCCACAATCTCCAAGAGCTCACCAAGAACCCCCAAGTCACCTAGACTGTCTAGGAGCCGTCAAACTCCAAGAGTAATAAGCACACACACCTTCACTTTACCTGAGCATCAGCTAAGCCATGGATGCACCTTGAAACTCTTGCTCACTAAGAAAGAACACCTCAATGAAGAGGAAGAGAAATCCCAATAGGTAAGAACACACTCTCCTCTCCTAGGCTGCAATAGATCTTCAGAGTGGCAAAGGCAGCTCTAGAGAGGTAGGGGGGCTTATTTATAGGCCTAGCAAAGGAGGTTTGCCGTTGGAAAAAGTCCCCTGAAAGTTGTACCGTCGGATGAACCGATGGTTCCCCCCTGCTGAGCGTCGGATCATCCGGTCACTCACAGACTCCAGTATAGCCGTTGAACCAAGAAATCCAGACAATGCATCGACGCTATACACCGATGCTCCGTCGGATCATCCGGTGCTGAAGGCACCACACTTGGGGCGGTACTGTATGATTTGAATCAAGGCGTCGGATGAACCGTTGAGTATACAATCCAAGCATCGGTTCAACCAGTGCTGAAGCAGAAGTCTTGGCGCGTCTCTGTATGATTTAAATGCAGCCGTCAGATGAAACGATGGTCAAGGCATCGGATCGTCTGATGCTTAAGTGCAGACCCTTGACGAGAACTGTAGCCAAACCCTAAGACGTAAGATGAACCGATGCCTATACCATCGGTTCATCCGACGGTCCATTTTGAATCTGTTGGCTGCAGAACTCATCCGACGCGTGTTAAAACTTGGGCGTCGGATCATCCGATGCTATAAACTTGATTTCAACTCATCCAATTCAGCGCCTTTGAGTTTTCTGTCGATTCTTTTGCTTCAGCCTTGCTTCATGAACTCTCTGAGCTAGATTGCATCCAAGGAACTTGAGTGTGCATATTTTATGGCTTTTGGAGTGCATGGTCAAGCTACTAGTGTACGAACCCCTCTTAATAGTACGGTCGAAACTACAAACTAGCAATCCAAGTGTCCCCCATCTCCTTTGCGACACTTGGAACTAACAAAGTCCTTAGCCTTGCAGTCTTCGACCATATTGAGCCCATTAATTCAAATTGAGGGGTCTCATTCCATTCAATACTCGTGACAATAACCCAATTAGAAATCCGCTTCAAAACAAAGGTTAGTCACAAGCATATGGTTGTCATTTATCATCGAAACACACCCTTACCAAAGGTGCGAAAGGGCCTAGATCGCTACAATCTCCCCCTTTTGGTGATAGATGACAACACAAGAAGAGATATACGAAAATTTTAATTAAAAACAAATAAACTCTACTTCTAATGCATGAAAAGGAATAAGCGGTATACACACATGCATTAAGTAAACACACAAGCATGAGTAGACATGTAAACCATTGACATACACAAGATCCAAATACATGTCTGATCATGAAGCTCCACAAAAGCGAGAGGAATACAAAAACTCCAAAAACCTGCACTCTCCCCTAACTCCCCCTATCTATCTCCCCCTTTGGAAACAAGCACCAAAAAGGAGACTAAGCCCGAGGCGAAGAGGATGGATCCGACGGCGAAGTAGATACGACTCTCGAAGGCCGCACAGAGAAGCCAGATGCGTCGTCATCATCGTCCTCGCTGAGTAGAGACCAAGCTAGCGACGAGGAACCCGGAGGTGGAGGAGGTGCGACATGCTGGGAGCTGTAGTAGCCTCGGGAGCAGGAGGAACGGTGTTGGAGGCAAGTGCTGACGAGATCTGCTCCATGATCGCTCGAAGGTAGTGGTCCTCCTGTCCCAACCCCTCTGCCCTCGGTGTAGTAAACGTCGGAAGCGGTGAAGATCCCGGTGGACTGGGCAGAGTGGTGCGAGCAGGTGTCTCGAAGACGACACAGGAGTGGCCATCTGAAAGAAGTCGTGACCGTTGCCTGTGGTGTCGTCGTGTGAGGTACCACGAACGCCCCTGTCTGAAGGAGAGGTGACTGTGGGAAAGTCGACAGGGGAACGTTCACGAACCCACCCGCTGGAGGAAGAGGTGTTGTCGGGTCAGCCTGTAGCTCGGCAGTGGTAGGGGGTTGAGGTAGATGAAGTCCTGACTGCTGGAAGAGCTGACCAAGGCAACCAGACATGAAAGTGAACATCTATGAAGTCAACATTTGGTGCTGTAGCATCTACTGCCTCTGAGCCTCCTGCTGCTGACGGGTCCCCTCGAGAATCACTTGCTGCGACTCCTGGTGCTGCTGGAACTGAGCCTTCATCTGCTGGTGGTGCTGCTGGGTCACCTAAGCGGCTATGATCGTGGGAACCGGTGACTCAGCCTCTCTCTGGCCTAGCAAGGTAGAGCCTCCTGCCTCGTCGTCGTCTGACTGACGGACTCTGAAAACGGGCTCTGGAGCAGGTGTGAAATCCTCGTCGTCACTAGAGGACTCGTCGTCGGTGGCGAAGTACTGAGGAAGAGGTGCCTCTGCTGCAGCTAGAGTAGCATCTTGTCGGGCTGTCTCGTCCATAACTACCTCTACTGCTGCTCGTGCCTGGAGTGCCTCCTGAGCTCTCCTCAGGCCTCTCGGGCCTCTCCTCCTGTCACCTAGCATCGGAGGCCGGTAGGTCGGGAACACGAACTTCGACGACTCAAGCATCCCGACATACCTCTGAGTCTCGAGCCTGGATAGTAGCCAACTGATCCAGTGAGCGAACGGCTGCTGTCATGTCATCCCCATGCCATCCATAATGGCGTCCTCGATCTCTGCTAGCATGATATCCACGAGGTCAAAGGGGCGCTTCGCCATCACATACTGTTGACCTAAAATCTGCACCTCACGCCAAGCACACAGCAAGCCGAACAAGCTAGCTTCACACGCGCAAAGATTCCAAGATGTGCCAGTCAATTTTTCCTGAAAATTAACAAAAGACAAAGTAGTTAAATTCCAAAGCTTGGAACTTGCCGGGTGGTACCAAACAGTTCCATATTTACGGCTAGAAAGCCAAGTGAGATGACATATAGCTACAGAGAGCTATCTGCCAGCAAACTAGAAACCATTCGGGAACTTCAAAGCGCAAAACGTAACATAGCCGAACGGATGATGTGAGCATGACGATAGATCGATCTTTATTTGGATAAAGATGCCCGTGCGCAAAGCCATGACCGATCCTCGTGATAAATAACATTAAACAATAAATGAAGTAAAGCATGATCATAAATGTGCAATAGACAAGCATGCATAGATCAAAAGCACTAGTCTACCGCATGTCTAGATACTTTAAAACCCGTCGAGCATGATACCAAACAAATCTATCCACCATATGATACAACTTGTTTGAAATCATACCACCGTCCACAAATAGATCTATCCACTGCATGATACAATCTAAATATGGAAAGCTAAAAGCATACAATATTTAAAGCATAGCTTATGAACACATTTCACTCATGAAAGTATAACCGAATACGGCTGAACAGCCGAATCGGGGTACATGAAGAAGGAACGAGCATTACCGAATAAGATAAATCTATCAGATTGAATTGAAATCTAATCCACAGGATGATTAGCTTCAAAACAACCCAAAAACCTGCATCTACCGCATGATACCTAGTTCTTTCAAGATTTATACAAGATTTGGCAAGCTTGAACCCGCAACACGTAACAACCTAGATCAATTCGGTTTCGGCTGTTAGGGAACACGTGATCCGCGTGCTATTTAAGCCTAAGATACGAACTCGATTCGTACAAGGATCATCAAAGGAGACAAAGCCGATCCAAACCCATCTAGATTGGGCAAAGAAGTGTTACATGAATTTAAACATAACGTAAAACTCAAAGTAACACGGGGTAACTTAATAAATCTATTGAATATTTGCCAAAATTCAATAGAGCCGATAACTAGCTTCAAGCTAGATCTTAGCCTACCGCATGGCTCATGATCTAACAGGAAACCGTCTTGAACCAAGCTTGAATCTACCGCATGACACTAAGCATGGTAACAAGACTACTTGCATCAGATCTAAATCCACCGCATGATACTAGACATGATACAAGGTTGCCGGTACTTACGGAGGTCGAAGGATCGATGAATCCTCTCGAAGAACTCAAACGACACGACAAAGGACTCAAGGATTTGGCGTAAAGCCTGTTTGTATTGAGAATGTTTCCAATGAATATACATACATTCAGGGTCTATATTTATACCCTGTCACAGCATGACTTCGAATGGATTTGATACCTAATTTATCTCTAAATGCGATCGCTTATCCATCCATTCGTCCCTTCCGCTCGGGCCACGTCACCACACAATCCCGCAAAATCAGCGCAACAGTTTTCTTGCCGAACGGAAGCGAATTGCCGACCACGGACTCTTTTGTCGAATTCTTCTGAAGAAACTCTCCTTCTGCCGGACGGATTCCTCACCGCGTTGGACCCACAGGTCAGACTCCTTACCTTACCAAATTTTGTTGTTAACATATGCCCCTTCAATTACGGGATAAAAGTGATTTTATTCCGGAATTGACTCCAGCCACCAACGTTCTGAATCTGTTCAACACCTATTCTCTCTCTTCGCAATCCGCCAGAATCTTCGTCTAGATCCAAACCCTAGATCGCCTTTTCCTGAGCTCAAATCCTCAATGGCAGGTCAAAATCAAGCTGCTCAGGTAAATTTCTCCTCCATAAGCTTCATTCGGCACTTAACTTTTCGATTTTTACCTGAGATTTCCTCTCTGCCTTCTTCAACAGGAGCTTTCCACTGAGCTTTTGATTCGCACTGAGGCCAATTCAACGTCTTATTTCCTTGGTCATGTGGGAGTTTCTGATCCCCGCGAATTCATCGCAGCCGAATCCCAAAAAATCCCCTTCAAAGCGGCTCTAACTAAGCCTTCCCTGTGGCAGGATGCTTTTAAGAACTGGCCTTTGCCCCCAATTGCGGGCTGGAGGAATTGGTATAAGAGGATCCTTGCGGACAATAGTGTTAAGACCCAAACTTGGGACACCCTCCGAATTGCTCAATGTTTGGAGCTCTCGTTGGCTGAAACCCCGAAAAACGAAGACCTCCTGATAGCCGCTTGTTATTTTTGGTCAAATGGTGTCAATGCCTTCCTTTTTGGTCACGACCCAATGTCCCCCACTCTGGCCGATGTATACATGATTACCGGCCTTGATATGTCAGGATCTGTACATCCCTGGAACTACAGAGGTTCCACAAGACAAACGGGAGTGAAGTTAGGGAGTGGATATAAATTTTATATCCAGAACCACATGAAAGATGGCCCTCTTGGTGAAGTTGAATATAGGGCCTTCTTGAATATGTGGCTGTGCAGGTTCATCTTCTGTGGTAAAGCCAATGAGCCCACTCTAAATCATATTGTAATGGCTACACAATTGGCTGGTGGTAAGCGCATTCCCCTTGGAAAATACCTTCTGGGCAGTGTATACCACATGCTTCATCAAACTGTCACCCAAATGTACACCAGCCAGAAGATAGCATGTGTCAACGGCCCTTGGTGGTTTGTACAGATGTGGCTGCAACTGCACATGCACCAGATCGTTGGTATTGACCTCAACACCCGTTTTTTCCTTCATCCAACTATCATGAAGGGGAAGTTCAGGTTACCAGAGGGTGCCACACCTATGGAGAAGTTGCTTCAACTGTTCTCATTAATCAGAATGTCAGTCAGCTCTTTGATCTTTTCTTCAAAGGCTTCCCCAACCCTCTCTGGCTTCCTTACTTGGACAATGATAATTTAACCCTCCCTTGTGAGTTCTCCTTTGAAGCTGGACGCCAAGATGGAAGATTTCTGGAAATCCTCAATATCCTCATTCATCCATGCCTTCTGCCAGCTGAATTTAGTGGAGGGAGGTTAAACCACAGCACTTATGAGTACTACCAGCCAAATATGACGGCTCGACAACTTGGATGTGGCCAGATGCCCCCAAGACTATTCCTGCATGAATTCCTCAAACCCAGAGAGGAAATCAAAGAACTTGCTCAATCCAGCAGGGTTTTTCAGTATGAATGCAGTCCAACTGTTTACACCTGGCCCTTCACACCTACAACAGTAGCTCACCCCACCTTCAACTCTTGGTGGCAAGAATTCCATGACCATATTTTAAGTGAGCCTGTGCACTCATTTTGCATAGAGCTGATGCCCGATTTTCAGCCAACTTCAGAGGTAACATGATTGTCCTTCTCTCCAAACCAGACATTTCTTCTTCTAACCATGATCTTGATTTTTTCATGCAGAATACAGTACCTGCCCCTCGAGCCAGGGCAATTGCTTATAATGCAATATGCCCAATCTCAGCACTGGGATTTAGATCCCCAACCTTGGCTCAACTGATGGCTAGGTATGCCACAACAGACCCAATTCTGTCCAGTATTACTGCTGACAAGAGGAAAGGCATGTCTCTGATTGCACGTCCAATTGCCAAGAGGAGAAGAACCGTCAAGAAAGTCCTTATTGCGGTAAAGTTTCTTCTCTCTTGATCACAGGATTACTCTTTACTGATAAATCTCATCTTGTGTGATTTCATACTAGAATTCAGCAACCTTCAGCTTCAGAACCTGCCAATGCTCCATCTACTGGTACGACCTTCATTACTTTTTCCTCAAAGATCAACACTGGCATTTACCCTTAATCTGGTACTTGCAGAAGAAACACTGGTAGATCATCCTGTGGATATCCCTGTTCCTCAACATATAAGTCCACCAAGGGCCGAGCCACCTGCCCAAGTAGAGATTTCATCTTCATCAGGGACTCAATCACCCCCTGCTCAGATAGAGACACCAACCTCACCAGAGATGAATTCTCCTATCCAACCAGAGACTTCAAGTCCTTCAAGGGTTCAATCCCCTATTGGCCAGGCAGAAATCCCAGCTTTAGCAGAGGTAAATCCATTTCCTTTTCAGCCAGAAGCTTCAGAATTGCCAGAGACTGCCCCAGCACCCTCTCACACAGAAGCCTCAGCTTTGCCAAGAGTTCCTCCTTCACCAGTGGCTTCAGAAATCACCCCTGAGACTTAACAAAACCTTTCCCCAGTTCAGGAAGTTAGGCATGAGGTAAACACTTGCATTTAACTCTGTTATCTTCTTCATTTCCCAATAGACCACTCCTGACTTGGCAATGTTACTCTTTCAGGATCAAACTCCGTCATCATCAAGCCCATTAGTGGAGAATAATCCAACTGCCAAAACAAGAGGAGGGACTCAAGCCTTGTCAGAAGAAGCACAAGAAAGGCTCAAAGAATTTTTTGCCTGGCTGCAGAGAGATGCTTGAGATCAAATCAGAGATCTCGATCATTTCGAGGAAATGCTTGGGCCCGTCAGCCAAGAACTCCCTGAGGACATCAAGACTTCACTTGAACCCATCTCAGGTTTGGATGTTCATTATGTAGCCATAAGACGAGCTCTGAGAAATGTGTCTTCCCGACCAGTTGTTGAACAAAAGAAAGCCAAAGCTGAACAAGCTGCGCAGGGAGCACAATCTCAAACCGAGAATCACAAAGGGATATTGGCCAATCTGCAAGCTGCTCGTGAATTGAAAATCACCAAAAAGGCCGCACTGGAGGCTGAGTTGAAAAGTTTATCAGCGGAAATAGAGGCTGATGACAAGAAGATAGCCGAACTTCCTGGAATGATAGAGAAGATCCAAGAGGAAGCAGCATCGGCCATAGCTGAGGTGAATCAATGTGATGCAGAACTCACCATCCTGTCCGACGCCCAGAAAGATTATCAAGAACGGATGGAGAACATTCACCAAACGACATCGAACGCCTCCAATGTAATTGCAAAGTATTTGAACATTTAGCTGTATTGATCAATGTGTAACCGAACTGGTCGTTCTTGCAACATTTGCCTTTTATAAGTTTGCTTTCCCTTTTCTTGCATGACCTTGACTGCCACGCTGAACGACCCATTCAGTAACCAGTAGCCAAATAGTGCCATACCCGAACGACACCTTGACCGTAACCTAGCCGAGTCAGTCAACCGAATGCGACTCAGCCTTGAACTCCAAACGACCCGACGGCGGATCGGTCACGGAAACCTCTCCACCTTCCAAGTTTCTTGGGATATGCGCCACGATCTAAAGCCACGACCTGAGGCCACGATCTGTTTCACCAGGCCTATAAATAAAACCGTATGTGCCCCCAGCTTTTTACCAAGCCATTAGTCTTCAAATCTTCACCAACCTCAAGCTTTTCTTCCCAATCGCCAACTTAGCCCAAAAAACCAATGGCAGGGAGCAACAACAGGCGTCGCGCCGCCGACGAGGCGGAAGGGAGCCACGCCAGTTCGCGTCGGAGGCAATGATCGCCATCTTTTCCTCATTACTTGCCTGAGATTCCCCTTTTGTTTCTGACGATCCTGTTCGTTTCAGGCTTGTTCAATGGAATCCATCTCCTGCGCCGGCCAATCAACCTCTGTCGGACGACTAGTCGGAGTCAGAGCGCTACTCCCCCGTGCCCTACGGAGAACTTGACGCTCTCCGCTTCAAGGCGAAACTTGAGGTGGCCTAGCGCGAGCTTGAAGACGTCTCCAAGAAGGCTGGTATAGCTGAACTGGAGTGGGAGGACCAGCGCAAGCAGCTGCTGGCGACCATCGATGGTATGGCCTTGAAACTGCTCCCGAATCCTATCTGGCTTCTGATATTAATTGCCATCGCCTTGTACTTTGCAGCCCGCGACGCTGAGCTCAACCAGCTGAAAATGCTGGTGGAGCAATTGGCTGACAAGGTGAACATTCGCGGAGACACGCCGGCGGAGCACCTCGCCGCGGTGGAAAACCGCGTGGACGAGGTGGCCATTCACGGCATCCGCCTGGGCACCACCTTGGGCCTGGCCACCATGGCAACACACACCGGCGTCGACTACTCTACCAGGCCGCGCGGCTTCCAGGGCGGCGCACCAGAAGACATCGACGAGATCGAGGTCATCTTGCAGCGCCTCGACGGCCACGGCGACGCCATTGCCGAACTCACTCATCCTCAGTCTGTGCTAAACAGGCTCTTCGATTAGATTGTACTAGGGATGTTCGATTATCGGCAATAAATAAAGAACTTTTAATTCTCGTGCTTGTATTACGATGATTCTTCTGTGTTTGAATCTGTGAATCTTGTTTCTCCTTAAATGCATTCGGGAACTCGCTTGAGCCGAATACGCAAAAACAGATGTCCCTTGGCGCAATACCCGCAGAAAATCCTCGACTCGGCAATCCATGAGCACTGTTTAATTTAAAACCCTTCGCATTCGGGAGAGAAACCCCACCGTTCGGTATTCCAGTAACGCACGCCAGCCAGTCATCACTCCCAATGCACTCCCTTAGTCAATAAAATAGCCTGCTGAGATGCCCTGCAAATCCACTCGCACACTCATCCATCACTTCTCATCTCCTCCTCTGCTCTCAGAAGAGAAAACCCCAAGGCCATGGACAAAGACAAGCAGCCCAAGGAGGATAGCGTCCCAAAGAAACGCACCATTCGAGAGTGAGTTTTCCTTTAACTTGCTCCTTGCTTCCTTATGTGATCTCGTGTTTTACCTCCTCTCTGATTTTTCTCTTTTAGCCTTGATCTGCTTCCTGAGGAAATCATTGGGACCGAAGACATGCCTGAGTACATCTTCTCTGATTCTTCTCTTGAAGCAGAGGATGCTACGCCCGAGCAGAAAATCAGCCATCAACTGCGCCACCGCGTTCGGCACCTGGAGCATGACCTCCGGGACATCACCGCCCGTTGCCAGGCCGAACGCGAGCGTCGCATGGCTTTCGAGGCACTAGTAGGGGGTAAATATCTTCAACTTCTTCTTGACTCCGTGCTCACACCTGGATCTCTGCCCCTAACAACTACTCCTCTGTCCCAGATGTCTCTGATAGGTACAATAACCTGAAAGTGGCTTGGGACAGCTTGGTGGAGGCAGCAAACCATGGTCATCCCCACGGCTTCCAAGTTGCCGTCACGGTGGTCCTGGAACAACTGAAGAGGGAGTAGCTGAAGAAGCAAAGAAAAGATTGAATCATACTTTCGCTTCTTACGCCAGGCCTTCTGCTTTCCACCCCCTCGTAGTCCTGATCACCAGGGTTGTTAGATGCAAACCTGCGAGAAGCATTTGTAATGTAGTTTCATGCTAAGGGCAATACATCTAATTATTGGCCATTACCTCTGTTTGGGGATTTTTTGTTCTGAAGGCAGCCTCATTCTTGAGTGCCGGCTATTTCTGTATCAGATGCATGTAATCCTAATGCTTGTGGTCAGCGATCGATTTCAATACTAGGATAATACTTCTTCAAATATCTTCCATTTATTGTGGCGGAAAATTCTTCTCCTAGTAAAGTTTTCAACATGTAGGCATTACCGGGCACGCATCTGACCACCCGAAAGGGTCCTTCCCAGTTAGGGGACCATTTGCCGAATTTACTGTACTTGGTTCCAATCGGCAGTAACGCTTTCCAAACCAAATCTCCTTCTGCAAATTGCCTAACTTTTACTTTCTTGTTCTAATATTTGGCAACTCGCAGTTTGTTCTTTTCAATATTTTCCAGTGCCCTAAGACGGATCATGTGCAAATCTTCTAGCTCATCCATCATTAAGCCACTGTAATCCTTGGAGCTTCAATCTTTCTGCAAAACCACTCTCCTAGAATCTGATTGTATTTCCCAAGGCAAAACTGCATGGTGCCCATAAACCAGTTCATAAGGAGATGCCTTTGTGGCTCCATGAGGGGCCATTCGGTAAGCCCACAAAGCCTCATTGAGTACCGAATGCCACCTTCTTGGCTTCTGGTAGATCTTCTTTTGTATAAGCTTGATCATGATCTTATTAGAAGCCTCTGCTTGGCCATTAACTTGGGCATAATAGGGAGAGAAATTAAATAACTTGATCCCCATGCTTTCGGCAAACTCCCTGAACTCCAAGGACACGAACTGGGCTCTTTGATTAGTTGTGATTGTTTGAGGGATTCCAAACCGATAGATGATGTGTTCCTTAACAAACTCAACCATGTTTTCTGATGTTACCTTCATCAGTGGAATTGCCTCAACCCATTTGGTAAAGTAATCTGTTGCCAAAAGCACAAACTTATGCCCCTTGCTAGATGGTGGATTAATCTGGCCAATCAAGTCTATACCCCAGCCCCTGAATGGCCATGGCTTGATAATGGGATTTAATGCTGATGCAAGAACTCCTTGAATATTTCCAAACCTCTGGCAGTCTTGACACCCCTTGTAATACTCAAAGCAGTCCTCCAATATCGTCGGCCAAAAGCACCCCGCTTGCCTGATAACCCATTTCATACGGTAGGCTGATTGGTGTGCTCCGCATATCCCATCATGTACCTCACTCATCATTCTTTTTGCTTCTTCTGGACCCAGGCATCGCAGCAATACCCCATCTAATGATTTGTAAAATAGACTACCATCCAGAAGAACAAATTTTATGGCTTTGTACCTGAGCTTCCTAGAGACTTTTCGGGATGGATCCTCCAAATATTCAACAATCTCTTGTCTCCAATCATCCTCCGCAAAATCCATTCCCAGCACACATATCTTTGTGGCAAATGCTTCTTGATTCTCTTTATAACCAGAAGCGCTTTGAGCCAACCTGTTTGCTTTTTCATTGTGTTCCCTAAGAATGTGCTGTAGAATTACCAACGGAAAACTCTTCAAGTTTTCCCTGCATTCTTCGTAGTAACTCCTCAGCGCATCACTTTTACATTCGTATTGGCCGTTCAATTGCTTTATAACCAACTCTGAATCTCCATAAACCTCAACTGAAACGGCCCCGGCTTCTCTCAAATATTGAAGCCCCCGAAGCAATGCCTTGTACTCAGCCTGATTGTTTGTGACAGTGGGCTGGATAGGGATAGCAAACTCAAACATCTCACCCCTGGGTGAAATCAATAAAATCCTTACTCCTCCACCTTTACCACATGATGATCCATCAAAAAACAAAGCCCAAGGAGTAATTTCAAGCAAATCAATTGATGGATCACGATGTTCAGTTATAAAATCGGCAATGACCTGACCTTTTATAGCTTTTGCCGATTCGTACTTTAACTCAAACTCAGATAACGCCAAGATCCATTTGCCAATCCTGCCATTCAAAGTTGGCATAGATAACATATGTTTTATTACATCAAACTTGGAGTATACAACGCATTCAGCATTCAACAAGTAGTGCCGAAATTTTGTACACGAGTAGTACACGCACGGGCACAGTTTCTCTGCACCTGAATAGTTGGTCTCAGGATCAAGTAATTTTCGACTAAGATACGCCACTACCCGCTCCTTTCCTTTGAAGTCTTGAATAAGGGCCGATCCAATGGTTTGGGTATCGGCCACCACGTACAACTTGAAAGGCTTATCCAGCTGCGGAGGGACCAGTACTGGTGGTTCCTTCATATATAGCTTGATCTCATCAAAAGCCTTTTGTTGTTCGTCGCCCCACATGAACTTCTGATCTTTCTTAAGCTTCAGCAATGGAGAAAATGGCAAAACCTTCTGCGATAGGTTTGAAATGAACCTTCTTACAAAATTGATCTTGCCGAGCAGTGATTGCAATTCTTTGAGATTGGTTGGAGGGATAACTTCATCAATAGCCTTCATGCTTTTCTTGCCAACTTCGATTCCCCTTTCGTGTACCAAGAATCCCAAGAACTCTCCAGCTGATACTCCAAAAGCGCATTTGTTTGGATTCATATTTAAACCAAGCTTTCGGGTGCATTCCAAAGCTATCTTCACGTCGTCCAAGTGTGTGTCGTGATTCAAAGACTTGATCACGACGTCATCAATGTAAATTTCAACAATTTTGCCGATCAACTCGTGAAAGATGTAATTCATGGCTCGCTGATAAGTTGCATCGGCATTCTTCAACCCAAATGTCATGACTACCCATTCAAACAAGCCTATGTGACCAGGACACCTAAAGGCTGTCTTTGATATATCTTCTATTGTCATAAAAATCTTGTTGTACCCTGCATTACCATCCATGAAACTGATGACCTTATGCCCGGCAGCGGCATCAACCAACAAATCGGCAATAGGCATGGGGTAACCATCCATATGAGTAGCTCTGTTCAAATCCCTGAAATCTATGCAAACCCTCATCTTTCCATTCTTCTTGTAGGCAAGGACAATATTAGAGATCCACTCCGCGTATCTGCATGGCCGAACGAAGTTTGCATCAAGTAATCTTTCGACTTCTTTCTTCACATCGGCCAATACTTCATCCTTGTAGATTTTCCGGGGAGGTTGCTTATATGGTTTAAAACCAGATTTGATTGGGAACCGATGCTCGACAATGGAACGGTCCAATCCAGGCATCTCCGAATAATCCCAAGCGAAGCAATCTTTATATTCCTTAAGCAACTTGATCAATTCCTCTCTGAAGCCTGATTGCAAGTTTGCGCTGATAAATGTCGGCCTTGGTTTTTCACCGTTTCTAATGTCAACTTCTTCTAATTTGTCGACCGACATGAATCCTCGCCCCAACTTGCCGTCAGTACCATCGACAGGATTATCCATTAAAAATTGCTATAAGAGCCGACTGCTTGAATCGGCTGTTGATCACTGCTAACAGGCTCAACAGGACCTTCTCCCCAGTCTTTTCCTGAAAAACAGTCAATGCCCTGATATTCCCAGAATGTTGGTTCCATATTTGCGAAGCTCACTGAGTCATCTGCTTGGACCACCTCGATATCGTCATCCACCCATTGAATGAGCTGCTGATGCATGGTGGATGGGATGCAACAATTGGCGTGAATCCAGTCCCGCCCAAGCAGTAGGCTGTAGGCTCCTTTGCCATTGTTGACGAAGAAGGTTGTGAGCAATGTCTTGGACCCAATCATCAGATCCACGTGGACACACCCCTTAGTATCTGAAGGATTCCCAGCGAAATCGTTCAGAATTATGCTCGTAGGTGTCAAGTCGCCAGGGCCCATGCCAAGTTTCCTGAAAGTGGTGTATGGCATAACGTTGACTGCCGCTCCTCCGTCGACAAACATCTTGGTCCATGGCTTGCCATTGACGCATCCTTTTAAGTATAGCGGCCTCATGTCTCAATTTTTGGCCGGTTTGTCGAAGGTGGCTTGCTTGTCCAGCACCAGTTGCGCCATCAGTCCCCCAAGCTGTTCATCGTCATTGACATCCAGGGACGTTTCTTCCTGCACGATCTGATTAGCAGGAGCCATAAACTCATTCGGCAGAAAATATACCATACATGCCGGAGCCGAGCGATTTGACCCTTCAGGTTTGTCCTTTGGACACCACACCTGTCTCTTCTGGATCCCCGCTTTCCTTAACTCGCGGTTCCTCAGGCGCTGAACCCTCCTTTTCTGATTCTTTCTTAAACCAGGCGGGCACCACTGCCCCTTGTGCCAGACGTACTCGTCCTCATCTTCTTCTTGATCAGCCCATCTCAGGTGAGCTTGCCTCTTCCTGGGGTGATCAATGATTTCAATTTTTTGACGCCGATCCTCACTGGGGTGTATCCTTCCAATTCTTTCATGGACGGATCGGCGATTGGAAGTTTCCTGCCTATACTCAAAGTATCTGTCGTTGCACTCAGGGCAGTTTCTCAGTGTAGGAAGCTTCAATCCTTCGTTCCAGCAGTGCCTGAAGAATGCGCACCCCCAATGTGCGCGCTCCTGCTGTACTGCTCCAAATCTCTCCTGCGCGCTTCCTCTTCGGCTCTGCGTCTCTCCTCCTCGTGCTTTCGTTTCTGATAACGCTCTTTCTCTAGCTAGCGCTGCCACTTGTTGAGGAGGATGCGCGTAGTGACCCTAGGTTTGGCCCTGGACGACTCCCCAATCTCGACATGGCTCTTGAGAACGCGAGGGGTTTCTCCATGAACCTGCTCCAAGGTCACTTGACGTTCTGGGTCCACTACTCCATCTTGCCTTGCCCTACCTGAAGTCAAGACCTTAACCTTGCCCTTTTCCTCGGCAGTCACCATGTTGACAGAAAACCTTATCATGTTTTGGGGAAAAGGGTGGCTGTCCAGTTTCATCTTGTTGTCAAACTTGAGATGACCCTCCTGGATAGCCTTCTGAATCCTCATTCCGAAGACCCAGCAAACGTTGATGGAGTGAGAATTCCTGTCATAAAAGCCGCAGTAATGCTTCTCTTTTACTCCATTAGGCCGAAGCATGGAATGCCCCTCAGGCAATTTGATTCGGCCTTCCTTCACTTGGAATTCAAACAACTTATCAGCTTTAGTGACGTCAAAGTCGTATGTGCCTTTGGTCTGCTTGATCTAGTGCTGATTCATGGTCAATGGTTCCTTCCCCCACATGATCTCAGTAGCAGCCACTTCCTGATCATCGTCAGAGTCCTCCATTTGATCGGCCTTCTCCAGGAACTGTTTGTAGATATCAGCTACATCGTGCTGCTTGCTGAACCTGGTGTCTTTCTTAAACCCGTAGGCCTTGTTGCTCATCAATGACAGCTTTTGGGACAGTTGACCCAGGTTATCAAACTCCATACCAAACAGCTTTTCTCGTACGGCGGCAAAGATCTGCAACGGCCACGTCGGCCAACTGATCATCTGGCAGATTCAACGAGAAACACATGCCTTTGACCTCCCTGAACCTCCTGAGGAACTCCAAGGGCGTCTCATTATGTCTCTACTTCAGAGTGGTGAGATCGATGAGCTTCTTCTCCGTGCTACCGCTGAAGTAATGAGCATGGAATTTTCGCTCCAGCTCCCTCCATGTGCTAACTGATTCGGGAGGCAAAGATGTGAACCACTGGAACGCAGGGCCCGTTAGTGACATGGCGAAATACCTGACCCTGAATGCCTCTTCAGACGAGGCCTCTCCAAGCTGCATCAGATAGCGAGCAATGTGCTCCACCGTGCTCGTGTCATCCTGCCCAGAAAAGTTTGTAAATTCCGTCGGAGGTTTTACCCTCGGCGGCAGGATCACTTTGTAACACCACTCCGGGAACAGAGGCGTGTAGGTAGGTCCCTGTATTTTAGGTTTGAGGCCAAATTGATTCTGCATCATATCGGCCATCTTCTGAACCAGGATATCGTCCTCCTGTACGCCTGTAGCTGGGCCGTAGCCCGGATTCGGGCGAGCATCGATGGCACCATAGTTCATCACTTCGTGGTAGCCTCCACCGTACAAATTCTTCTGCAATTTGTTGCTAGCTAGGGCAATCTTGTAGGCGGAAGTAAGTCGAACTCCAGACGAGCCAAATGCCAGCTCCCCATACGTGGGCTGATATGGGTTCGGCTGTTGCATCGGTTGACCTGTACTGCTCTGTGGAGGTGGTTGGACTGGCTGCCCTCTTGCGGCCTGCAGAGGGGGTTGAACCGGTTGACCTCCAGCGCCTTGTGGAGGAGGCTGGATGTCTTGGCTTCCAACGCTCTGCGGAGGAGGCTGGACTGGCTGGCTTCGCAATGGCGGCTGAGAACTGGACTCTCCAATCTCCACGCTGCCTCCATGAAGGGGTGCTCGACTGAATATTTGCTCCATGCCCGGGCCGAAGGCAGCCACCATCATCTGCTTGAACACACCCAGGAAAGCTCTATGATGCCTGCTTAGCACATCGTCCGCGGCGTCTCGAAACGCTTGCATGCATTCCTCCCTCTCCCGCAGTTGTAGCGTCACTCTCTCCTGGCAATAGAACCCTGGGCATCGCATTTTTAAGGTATGGGACGCCACTCCTGTTCTTTTTAAATGACAACAAGCATTTTTGTTGGAACTGATCTGTAGCATCCTTCAGCTGCTGCAACTGTTCTGGAGAGAGATCCTCGATGTTGACATCCATAATGTCACTGATGTCAGGCATCTTGATTTTCGGCTATTTGTCCCACTGGGCGTGCCAAAAAGTGAATTGACGTAAAATCTGCACCTCACGCCAAGCACACAACAAGCCGAACAAGCTAGCTTCACACGCGCAAAGATTCCAAGACGTGCCAGTCAATTTTTTCTAAAAATTAACAAAAGACAAAGTAGTTAAATTTCAAAGCTTAGAACTTGCCGGGTGGTACCAGACAGTTCCATATTTACGGCTAGAAAGCCAAGTGAGATGACATATAGCTATAGAGAGCTATCTGCCAGCAAACTAGAAACCATTTGGGAACTTCAAAGCGCAAAAAGTAACATAGCCGAACGGATGATGTAAGCATGACGATAGATCGATCTTTATTTGGATAAAGATGCACGTGCGCAATGCCATGACCGATCCTCGTGATAAATAACATTAAACAATAAATGAAGTAAAGCATGATCATAAATGTGCAATACACAAGCATGCATAGATCCAAAGCACTAGTCTACCGCATGTCTAGATACTTTAAAACCTGTCGAGCGTGATACCAAACAAATCTATCCACCGCATGATACAACTTGTTTGAAATCATACCACCGTCCACAAATAGATCTATCCACCGCATGATACAATCTAAATATGGAAAGCTAAAAGCATACAATATTTAAAGCATAGCTTATGAACACATTTCACTCGTGAAAGTATAACCGAATACGGCTGAACAGCCGAATCGGGGTCAATGAAGAAGGAACGAGCATTACCGAATAAGATAAATCTATCAGATTGAATTGAAATCTAATCCACCAGATGATTAGCTTCAAAACAACCCAAAAACCTGCATCTACCGCATGATACCTAGTTCTTTCAAGATTTATACAAGATTTGGCAAGCTTGAACCCGCAACACGTAACAACCTAGATCGATTCGGTTTCCGCTGTTAGGGAACACGTGATCCGCGTGCTATTTAAGCCTAAGATACGAACTCGATTCGTACAAGGATCATCAAAGGAGACAAAGCCGATCCAAACCCATCTAGATTGGGCAAGGAAGTGTTACATGAATTTAAACATAAAGTAAAACTCAAAGTAACACGTGGTAACTTAATAAATCTATTGAATATTTGCCAAAATTCAATAGAGCCGATAACTAGCTTCAAGCTAGATCTTAGCCTACTGCATGGCTCATGATCTAATAGGAAACCCTTTTGAACCAAGCTTGAATCTACTGCATGAAACTAAGCATGGTAACAAGACTACTTGCATAAGATCTAAATCCACCGCATGATACTAGACATAATACAAGGTTGCCGGTACTTACGGAGGTCAACGGATCGATGAATCCTCTCGAAGAACTCGACGACACGACAAAGGACTCAAGGATTTGGCGTAAAGCCGGTTTGTATTGAGAATGTTTCCAATGAATATACATACATTCAGTGTCTATATTTATACCCTGTCACAGCATGACTTCGAATGGATTTGATACCTAATTTATCTCTAAATGCGATCGCTTATCCATCCATTCGTCCCTTCCGCTCTGGCCACGTCACCACACAATCCCGCAAAATCACCGCAACAGTTTTCTTGCCGAACGGAAGCGAATTGCCGACCGCGGACTCTTTTGCCGAATTCTTCTGAAGAAACCTTCCTTCTGCCGGACGAATTCCTCACCACGTTGGACCCACAGGTCAGACTCCTTACCTTACCAAATTTTGGTGTTAACACATACATTAGGAGCCACTGGTGCACCCCTGTCAAAGACTCCGCATTCCCCATCCGGTAGAGTATAGACCGTCTGAGGGCGTAGTGAACCACGTAAGCCTCGCGAATCAGACGATCTGGTGTCCTGGGCGTGCCTAGAAAAAAGGCTGCTGGAACAGGAAACTGATCTCCTCGTCGGAAGGTAGGACAGGTGAGTGTGCACGACGAGGAGGCTCGACGTCGGGGTACGCCAGGTAGTGAATAGAATCATCGTGTAGATCCACCTGAAGCAGCTCTGCGATCCCCTCTCGAGTAAGCCGCTGCTGCTGACCCATGAACATGAACCTGATGGCGACCCGGTCAGCGGCGTAGAAAACTCTCACCCAGTCGGGGACGTATTGTGACCTCCGAGTAACTAAGTCCACCAATCCCCGCTGGTAGTCGAAGAACGGGAGTATCGCCTCTCCAGCTGTAGCTGCCCTGAGAGCTGTGAACTGTAGCATACTGTGCTTGCTGAGTTGAGACCCTCTATGAGTATAGGAGGCATAGAAGCTCTCCTGGAGAATCGTCCAGAACCTAGGGTCACACTCCTCTCTGCCCCGTGGGAACCACTGGTCCTCTGGTACACTCCTCAACCGCCGAATCTTCAGCCCCGGCAAGTGACGGAGGTCACAGAGATAGACTCCGAAAGCCTCTGCTCGTGGACCTCTAGGGAGCTGGGGGTCGAGTGCATGCTGCTCTCTCTGTGAGATCCTCTGCTGCAGCTCTCCTCTGTCGCGGTGTTGGCTGTGGCTGAGTGTGACCATCTCGTGTCCGAGGTCCGGACCTGGCTAGTGAGGGTGGTGACTCTGTCTGCTCTATGGTCTGGTGCCCTCTGCCTGACCTACGAGGCTGCTGCTGCTGCCGTGTTTGCTGCTCTAGCTGCTGCTGTGGCTGCTGCTCACTCTAGGGCTGCTCCCCCTGACTCTGTGTGCCCTCTGAGATCTGGATGCCCCTCTGAGGCTGTCCCTGTGTATCCGGCACTGCAAGCACTCTGTCCCACTCCTTTTGCTGTCTGCTCTTCTTCTTCTTCGGCTCAGCAACCGCCTTACCCTTCCTCTTATCGCCTGCCATCTGTGAGAGAAAATGGTAGAAGATTATAGAATGGCTAGAGACGAGAATAAACATGATATGTAACTAAGGATAAGAGGTCCTTAAGCATAGCACATGAGTAGATATGAGCCTAGTTATGAACATCTAGGAGAAAAGTGACCACATAAGTAAAATGAGAGGCTAGGTCAGTCCTCATGTGCTCAAGATAATGTGTGTGTGGACAAATGTGAAAGGTTTTAGCACAAATTCCCAAAAGCATGCTTAAATTTGGACAATTAGGAACAACAAATGAGCAAGAAGGTATGATGTGACCAAGGCATAGCTCCTCTTTCCAATGTGATGGAAATTGCTTAAGCTTTTCATGTGCTAGACCTTGAACTAGAAGGAGTGTCATGAAATGTGGGAAAAGACGGTGAATCCAAATGATTTCTCATGTCTACAAAACAGTCTAGGGCAAAAGCTCGTATTAATTTGTGCTCAACTGTGAAGAACAGATACCAATTTAACCTAGGAACAATGCAAAGGAACCCTATAAACAGTGCAATAGGTTAGGAACAGGGGAGCACAGGGGGGGTCGTCACCTCAAGGCGAGAGAAAGCTTGGGAATTAACTGAGGATGAAGGAGTAGGGCGTGCGCAACCCTAGGTGCTCGCCGGTGAGATCCCATGGCGGCAGTTGCCCGGAAACGACGGCGCGACCCAAACCCTAACTAGGGTGCGGCGGCGGCGGCCGGCGGCGAGCACGAGGAGCGGCGGAGGGCCGGCGGAGAGGCACGCGCGCGCGGATGGTGGCCGGAGGCGGTGAGGGGCGGCGGCGTACAGCGCGCGAGCGGCGGCCGACAGAGTGAGGGTTTGATTCGAATTGAGATGCTGTCAACGGGTATGACAGGTAAGACCCATGCTCCAGTGTAGCGTCGGATGAACCGACGGTCGAAAAATAGAAGCGTCGGTCGAACCGTCGGTGCAACTGAGCTCCAGTGTGAAACAAGGCATCGGATGGTCCGATGGCCTATTTTTATAACGCGTCGGAGCAGTTGCGCGCGGGTCTAGGAAGAAGGAAAAATTCCTTCGGCATCGGATGAACCGATGGTATAAGACGCGAAGGCATCGGTTCATCCGACGGTGCGAAATTTGCTAACAGAGAGCAACTGAGCGCCCAGACCCCTTCACCGGATGATCCGACACTAGAACCTACAGGGCGTCGGTTCATCCGACGGTGACAATTCGATTTTGTTGAACTACTTCTCATTTTTGATCCGTCGAATTTCACACACAAGCCAACACAAGCACATCTTTGGATCAATCCTGAGTGACAACCTCACCCCTCAACTCCTTTATAAAATACTTATAATACACAGTTAGCTCCCTAAAGAGGGATAAACCATAGATAAAAATAGGCAAAATAAGAACCAAAGAAGGGAGGGAACACCAAAAAGGCAATGTATGAGTTATTGCCTTTGAACTTAGAGATGGACACCATAAGCTCGTTAGGACTTAACTCAATAGGCATTAAGCACAATCATTTGTCTCATCACACCTTAAGAGTTGTTGATTTGCATTGAGCGCTAAGCAACTTTCTCATAGTGTGAGTTTCTTTTGTGACTTCCCTCACGCAATGCTATGCAAGGACAAATGCATGAACATAAACATGAGTGCATCTACATGACAAGTATAAATGCAAAGCGAGAAGGTAAACTATCTTGTCAAGTTTGAACCCTTGATGAGCTTATTCATGATGAGCCATTCTTCATGCCTTGAGCGAAACAAGAGAACCACCGGCTCAAGCAAGACCCATACTCATCACTATCTCATCAAGGTTAGACAAGACCCTAATCATGTACATATGCAAATGCAAACTATATGACAAGAATTACATGATGTTGGACACATCAAGCATATTTAATTCACTCTGAAGCCTACAAAAGGTGCTTTCATCAAGAGGCTTGGTGAGTGTATCTGCCAATTGCTCCTCGGAGCGAACACCACAAAGGACAATGTCCCCTTTTGAAACATGGTATCGCAAGAAGTGGTGACACATATCAATGTGCTTGGTGCGAGAGTGTTGAACCGGGTTGTTAGCAATTTTTACGGCACTCTCATTGTCACAAAGGAGAGGAACCCTATCTAGAACCACACCATAATCCAAGAAGCTTTGCTTCATGTAGAGGATTTGAGCACAACAAGCCCCCGCGGAAATGTATTCCGCCTCCATGGTGGATAAGGCCACGGAGTTTTGCTTCTTAGAGGACCAAGCAACCAAAGAGCGACCTAGCAAATGGCACCCACCTGAAGTACTCTTACGGTCTACTCAACATCCGGCAAAGTCCGAATCCGAATAACCTAAGAGCTCAAAACAAGCACCATGGGGGTACCACAAGCCAATGCTAGGGGTGTATTTTAAATATCTAAGGATCCTTTTCAAAGCACTTAGGTGAGATTCTTTAGGGTTTGCTTGAAACCGAGCACACATACAAACACTACACATGATATCGGGCCTAGATGCGGTAAGATAAAGAAGAGAACCGATCATAGAACGGTAAAGCTTTTGGTCAACCGATTTACCTCCCTCATCTAGGTCGAGATGTCCATTAGTAGGCATTGGAGTCTTGATCGGCTTACAATCATCCATCTTGAACTTCTTGAGAATATCATTGGTGTACTTCTCTTGATGAATGAAAGTCCCTTCCTTCAATTGCTTGATTTGAAACCCAAGGAAGAAGTTGAGCTCTCCGATCATCGACATCTCGAATTCCCTTGTCATGAGTTCACTAAAATCCTTGCACACTTTGAGATTAGTAGAGCCAAAGATAATATCATCAACATAAATTTGAAAAATGAAGAGTTCTTTGTTGATTATCTTTGTGAAAAGAGTGTTGTCCACTATACCAATCTAGAATCCCGCTTCAATGAGCAAATCCCGGAGCCTCTCATACCATGCCCTGGGAGCTTGCTTGAGTCCATACAACGCCTTGTGCAACCTATAGACATGGTTAGGATATGTAGTATCTTCAAAACCGAGAGGTTGCTCCACATAGACTTCTTCATTGATGAAGCCATTCAAGAAAGCACTCTTTACATCCATTTGAAACAATTTCATTTCATGACTAGATGCATATGTAAGGAGGATACAGATAGCTTCAAGACGTGCCACCGGAGAGAAGGTCTCTCCATAGTCCAAGCCTTCTACTTGAGAGTACCCTTTGGCGACAAGTCTTGCCTTGTTCTTCACCACAATGCCATGTTCATCTTGCTTGTTCCGGTAGACCCACTTGGTGCCAATGACATTGTTGTTCTTGGGGCACTCGACCAACTCCCACACTTGAGTTCTTGTGAAGTTGCTGAGCTTATCTTGTATAGCCAAGATCCAATCCACTTCCCCAAGAGCTTCATCTATAGTTGTGGGTTCTACAAAAGAGACAAAAGCATGACGTTTGCAAAATGAGGCATATTGCTTGCGGTGAGTCCTTGTACCCCCTTGGGGATCACCCAACATAAGATCAATTGGATGATTTGTTGAAGTCCTTGTGCCTCTTCTAAATATTGTAGAGGTGGGATCATCTTGAGATTGAACTTCGCCCATGTCCTCTACTTGATCTTGAGTGTCTTGAGAGATAGGAGGTGGTTCTTGTGAGGAAGATGGACTATCTTGTCTTGTGGGTGATGTCGGTGGATGCCTTGGTGGATGATTATCATTATCATCATCGGAGGATGAGTCTTCAAGAATGGAGTGAGGGTCATCATCCTCCCTTGGCTTGATGTCACCAATGGCCATCTTCTTCATTGCTTCTCGAAGAGGTTCTTTTCCTACATCATCACAACAAAAACCTTCTCCTTGGGAGCCATTAGATTCATCAAACTCCACATCACATGTTTCTTCAATCACTCGTGTAGAGTTATTGAATACTCTATATGCTTTGGAGTTAGATGCATAACCAACAAATATGCCCTCATCTACTCTACTCTCAAACTTCCATAGATGCTTCCTCTTCTTGAATATGAAACACTTACAACCAAACACCCGGAAGTAAGAGATGTTGGGCTTTCTCCCAGTGAGTAGCTCATATGGTGTCTTCATCATGAGTCGGTGGAGATACACTCTATTTGAAGCGTGACATGCCGTGTTGATAGCTTCCGCCAAAAATCTTTGTGAAAATCCATAGTCATCCAACATAGCTCTAGCAAGAGTGATGAGTGTCTTGTTCTTCCTCTCAACCACACCATTTTGTTGGGGTGTATAGGTTGAGGAGAATTCATGCTTGATGCCTTCACCATCACAATACTCTTTCACCTTGGTGTTGCGGAATTCCGACCCATTGTCACTTCTAATCTTCACCATGGATGACCCAAATTCATTTTGGGCTCTAGTAGCGAACTTCTTGAAGATGTCAAATGTCTTTCCCTTGTCCTCCAAAAAGAAAGTCCAAGTATAGCGTGAGAAATCATCAACAATGACAAGACAATGGAGATTGCCACCAAGACCCTTGTATGTAGTTGGTCCGAAGAGGTCCCTGTGAATGAGCTCCAATGATCTTGTGGTAGATACATAAGCCTTCATAGGATGATGACTTGCAACTTGCTTGCCGGCTTGACATGCACTACACAACTTGTCCTTCTCGAATGTAACATCCTTCACACCAAGGACCATGCCTTTCTTGAAAGCTTTCTTGAGTTGGCTCATGCCTATGTGTGCAATGCGACGATGCCATAGCCAACCCTTGGATGTCGTGGAGACGAGGCAAGTAGTCAAGTTTGCTTCACGGGATGTAAAATCTATAAGATAAAGATTTCCATAGCGGAATCCCTTGAAAACAACTTTATTAGTTTTCTTGTTAGTAATTGTGACCCCTTCATCATCAAATGTGCATGAAAGACTATGGTCAAAAAATTGGGCAATGGAAAGCAAGTTATAACTACAATAATCCACAAAGTGAACATTGGAAAGGGATAAGTCATTTGCTAGAGAGATTTCACCCAATCCGGAGATCCTTCCTTTAGAGTTATCACCAAATGAAACTTGTTCATGATCTCCCGCATCATCCACTAGTGAGGTGAACATTTTTACTTGGCCGGTCATGTGTTGAGTGCAACCACTATCAAGTATCCAATGACTCCGTCTGGCCTTGTAGTTCACCTACACACAAGAAATTAGCATTGAGATTTAGGAACCCAAGCTAGTTTGGGCCCTTTGATGTGAGTGACAAGAGCTTTAGGAATCCACAAGCTTCTAGGTGGCTTGACTTTTGGTTTGGCTCTAATGAACTTGATTGCCACTTTGCCATTGTTCTTCTTCATTAACAAGAAGTGGTTGTCATTGTACATGGACTTGTAGTTGCTAGGCAAGGTGGGCAAAGCATGAGTAGGTGTTGGGCACTACCTTGTGTGATGACTAGTGACCTTGCAATGTTGACAATAAGATCCAACTTCATTGATGAAACACCCATATAACTCCTTTGACCTAGGAGTTTCCTTGATGGGATTGGGAAAGCACCAAGCCCCTTCGTCCCATAGTCTCTTGCATTCTAGTAGAGGATTTCCTTGAGCAACTCCTCACCCTTGGCCAAAGTCTTTACACAAGACCTTAAGCTTCTCACTTCTTCTTCAAGAGCTTTCACCCTATCATGGTTAGTCTTGGAGGAAGATGTAACATTTTCAACATTAAGCAAGACCTTAGGTTTTTCAATTAGCTCATCACATGAGGTGGAGGCATTGATTTTGGTGACTTCTCTAGCATTTGCATGCCCACTAGAATCAATGTTCTCACTAGCAAGCTCAAGTTCTTGATATTTCATCTCTAAGAGCACATGTTCTTTCTTGAGCTTCATATGACTTGACTCAAGAGACTTGTTAAGCATGGTTATATCGTCATGCTTGACGATTAGCTCATTGTGCTTATCAAGTAACTTGTTGTGGTCATCTCTAAGTGACTTGTTAGACACTACCAAAGCATCATGTTCTCTGCTAAGGTCATTGTGCTTCATAAGCAACTCATCATATGAAAGCTTAAGTTTCTCATGAGTCTCATCAAGAGCTTTGAGCTTACTCTTTTGTTTCTTTATCATGGAGGTGTATTCATCAAGAAGATCTTTAAGAGCAAGCGGTGAGAGATCATCATCACTAGAAGACCCACTACTATCACTATCGCTCACCTTGGAGTGCTTTGCCATGAAGCACATAGGTGGAGGTGGAAGTGGAGCCATGATAGCAATACCAGCGATCTTCTTATTCTTGTACTCTTCACTTTCACTTGATTCACTTGAAGTCTCACCCCCAGTCACCCATTCATTGACCAAGAGAGAACGATGTTCACCTTTCTTCTTGTGGTAGGGCTTGTTTGATGACTTTTCTTGCATGAGTTCTTCTTGTAGTACTTGGCATCCTTGTCATCTTCATCATTCTTCTTTCTTGAGTTTGACACTCGCTTGTCGGGCTTGGGGCAATCATATCAGAGATGATCATAACTACCACAATTGTAGCACTTCCAATTTCTTTCCTCACCACTTCTTCTTGATGACCGGAACTTTTGCTTCATAGGATCATAGTTGTAGCCCTTCTTGCCAATCTTGGAGAGCATTCTTGTGGTCTTCCTCATGAGAAGAGCAAGCTTAGCATCATAGCTCTCCGCTTCACTTGAGTCACTTGGATCATCACTTTCACTTGAGGAAGAAGGAGCTTTTTCCTTGATCTTCTTGGACTTCCCCTTTTCACTTGCCTTGAGTGCAAGATCTTTCTTGGCGCTTGAGTGTGAGGTAGATGATTCCATGTCTTCCATCATGAACAACTCGTGGGAGTGGATCTTGCTCACAACCTCGGTGGTGGTGAGGGTGGTGAAGTCCTTCTCAAAGAGAAGTGCCTTGACGATGTTGTATCTTGGCTTGGGGAGCGTTTGAAGGATTTTCCGGATGATTTCCTGCTCGGAAAGGTTAGCAACATCGAGAGCATTGATACTTTGAATAAGCATCCCCATCCTAGAATACATTTGTGTTCATCCTTCATTTTGAACTCATTGAGTTCCAACTTGAGCAACTCATATTTTCTCACGGATCTTATTGTTACTCACATGGATTTTTTGAGTTCCATCCACACCTCATGGGCGGTGGGCAAAGCAAAGACCCGATCAAACAACTCCTCATCTAGCGCCTCAAAGATGTGATTCCTAGCACGTGCATTCCACTTAGCTTCACTCTCGATAGGAACCGTAGGCAACGGATACATGGTAGTGCGCCACGCATCATGGTGTTGAGCTTGAAGATAGCTAGCCATTCTATGAGCCCAAAAGGTGAAGCGCTTCCCCGCCAACTTAGGAGGGCCATTGCCGCTTCCCTTCCCCATCTCCCTCGGCGGTTAAGCCAAGCAAAAGGGAGCCCAGCTCTGATACCACTTGTAGGATCTAGTCACATAGAAGGGGCGGTTGAATATGGGACTTGTTTTGCAAGCTCTAAGAAAAACGAAAACCTTAACCTATCAACTAATGTTGCCCATACTAAAAAGGTTCTTCCCTACTACTACTGTTTCACTATCACAAGTTTCCTTAGCAAATATCTCACTAGGAGGCAATAAGACAACCTAGGCAAGATATGAAGCACACAAGAGAAACAAGCTAAAACAAAGACAAAGAAACTTGAGAGCGGAATTGACATGCTGAAAGTAAGTGCTAGAAGTAAATAAGAGGGACAAGAGGTGACCGGATTTTTTCCCGTGGTATCGAGAAGTTGACGCTTCCCCCTAGTCCACGTTGGAGCACTCACTTAGAGTATCGCCCCCCCTCGAGTCACAAAGACACAAGTGCTCTCTAAGAGTACCCGTTCTCCATCTCCGGAATGGTGGGTCTTAAACCGTGTACACCAATCTTGTCTTGAGGCTCCCACAATCTCCAAGAGCTCACTAAGAACCCCCAAGTCACCTAGACCGTCTAGGAGCTGTCAAACTCCAAGAGTAACAAGCCCACACACCTTCACTTGACCTGAGCACTCAGATAAGCCATGGATGCACCTTGAAACTCTTGCTCACTAAGAAAGAACACCTCAATGAAGAGGAAATAAATCCCAATAGGAAAGAACACACCCTCCTTCTCTCCAAGGCTGCAATAGATCTTCAGAGTGGCAAAGGCAGCTCTAGAGAGGTAGGGGGGCTTATTTATAGGCCTAGCAAAGGAGGATAGCCGTTGGAAAAAGTCCCCTGAAAAGTTGTTTCATCGGATGAACCGATGGTTCCCCCCTGCTGAGCGTCGGATCATCCGGTCACTCACAGACTCCAATATAGCCGTTGAACCAAGAAACCCAGACAATGCACCGACGTTATAAACGAACGCCCTGTAGGATCATCCGGTGCCGAAGGCACCACACTTGGGGCGGTACTGTATGATTTGAATCAAGGCGTCAGATGAACCGCTGAGTATACAATCCAAGCATCAGTTCATCCGGTGCTGAAGCCGAAGTCTTGGAGCATCTTTGTATGATTTAAATGCAGCCGTCAGATGAACCGATGGTCAAGGCGTTGGATCGTCTGATGCTTAAGTGCAGACCCTTGACCAGAACTGTAGCCAATCCCTAAGGCGTCGCATGAACCGATGCCTGTACCGTCGGTTCATCCAACGGTCCATTTTGAATTTTTTGGCTACAGAACTCATCTGACATGTGTTAAAACTTGGGCGTCGGATCATCCGATGCTATAAACTTGATTTCAACTCATCCAATTCAGCGCCTTTTAGTTTTCCGTCGATTCTTTTGCTTCAAACTTGCTTCCATGAACTCTCTGAGCTAGATTGCATCCAAGGAACTTGAGTGTGCATATTTTATGGCTTTTGGAGTGCATGGTCAAGCTACTAGTGTACAAAGTGTCCTCCATCTCCTTTGCGACACTTGGAACTAACAAAGTCCTTAGCCTTGCAGTCTTCGACCATATTGAGCCATTAATTCAAATTGAGGGGTCTCATTCCATTCAATACTCGTGACAACAACCCAATTAGAAATCCGCTTCAAAACAAAGGTTAGTCACAAGCATATGGTTGTCATTTATCACCGAAACACACCCTTACCAAAGGTCCGAAAGGGCCTAGATCGCTACATAGTCATGAAGTTGATGTCATTACGAAGCTGTAGAGTATCTAACTTGATCATTTGGACATGTGTAGCATCTTGTGATGAATTTTGTATACTTGAGAAGCTCTAGGTTGCATTATTTCAATTTTGAGCCTTGATTGATGCATCGGCAACAAAGGGGAGTAAAGTTGCATTGCATCCCTAGAACATATCCCAAGAGTCAAGGGGGAGCTTGTGCATTTCTTTTGCATTTTTGGCTTTTGGAGGTGTGGTCTGCTGTACGAAATCGGTCTGACCGGTTTTGGGAACCGGTCTAACCGGTTTTGGTGGAATCGGTCTGACCCGTTATGGGAACCGACCTGACCGGTTTGTACCCAGGGTTGGCACTTGTTCAGGGGGAGTTTGCATATGTGAAGGGGGAGCTCTTGTATGCTTTAGTGGTTGAAGGACCGATTACGCGACCAGAGAGGGGGGGGAGTGAATGGGAGCCGATAAAAATTCTTCTCGAGGGAGATTGAAACTCTGACAAGACGAACTAGCTCGGTCGGACCCCAGAAATCACACGCTCTGCACTTCTACCTTCCATTTGCCAAAACCACGTAGCCACTGGAGTGCTACTGGTCCTAGGAACAAACTCTACCAGCAACCACAACACACACGCAGCAACGACAGCGGAAACAACTCGAAAGCCGGCTAACCAGATGGGGCGGTTAGACCGAGTATAGGGGGCGGTTAGACCGCCTCCACCTGGTAACCAAGAAATCCTCCGAAACGCCTCTTCCGAGCACCAAAACTCACCACGGTTTCACCAACAGAGATCTCTGGTCAAGGACATGCTAGCTACCAGAAAATCTTGGCTAAAACCAAAACTCGACCCAGGGGCCTAGGGGCGGTTAGACCGGCTACCGGTGGGCGGTCCTAACCTCCCGTACCCAAGAACGAACTCCAACCAAGAACACCTAGCAAACAAGACGAGAACGACCCCAAATTTCACCCCGGACACTCCTCCGATCAAGGAGAACGAACTCACAGAGGAAAATCCGGCGAAACAAAACTTCGACCTGGAAACACCCAGGGCGGTTAGACCGCCCCCTGTAGGTGGTTAGACCGCCCCTTCTAGAAAACGAACCCGCGGGTCAAACCTCAACTTACTCACGCCCGATCTCCCGAATCACTCCACGGATTGCAGCAAAACTTCGGGAATAGCTGGGTTACCTCCTGAGCAACCTCTACCTTAAAGGAATCGACCCGAAATGCTCACAATCAAGAGGAATCGAAGAAATCGCTTCTCTAGGTCAAGAACTCGCCCAACTCGAAAAACCACCAAATCGAGTTCGATTCAAGGGAGATTTGGGGGCAAAGTCACCAGCCAAAGAGGCACAAGAACCTCATACGTGACACCCACCAAAAACCCCAAGAAATCGTCCTCAAAACACCGCCAACAAAGAGCTCAAAAAAACACCAAAAAAGAGACGGGAAAACCACCATGATGAACAACACCGAACCATCTATACATGCCATGAAAGGTTCGTACAAGGTCTAGCTTGCCACCCAAACATCCATCCCTCTCTCTAGATCTCACATGAAGCTCTCAAGCTAGTCCTCAAAAATCCTAAGGAAAATGGTGAACCAAAATGGAAAAACAAATGAGCTAGGGTTACAAGAGTTGGCTGCCATCCTCTCACCTCTTGGGTTATATGGAGGCAACCGAATGTCTAAAATGCCCTTTCCTAATAACTAGGGATACAAGCCCCTCAAGGGCGGATATGGAAGTCTTCATGTCTTCACCATCGGACGGATGCCCGGCGACCACACCCTGCGTAGCCTCGACGCAAGCGATGTGATACCGACGCGTGTCCTCCGCTTCAAAGTCTCCAGACTGCGTCGTCACACACTGGTCAGACCGGTGCTCCTCACCGGTCAGACCGGTCCCCACCAGTCAGACCCACCGGTCAGACCGATCTGGCACTGCTGCAGCTCCGTCTTCGGTTCTCCGGTCTTGGCTTTGTGGATCAACCAAGGAACCCAATGGTTTTCTGGTGAACCACCGGAAACCCCGCGAACTCGGTGTAGCCTCCGCCAATCTCCACTCATGACTTGTCTCCCACGTAGTCCCGGCTCGAACGAAGCCTACTTGTCTTCTCCGCACCTGGAGGCCTCACCGGCGACGACCTTTCGCGCTTGTTCTTCACCTGCACCAACATTAGTCAAGCCGCAACCTGCACCTGCAATACTTAGCCAAGAATCAGTCCACACAACGTTGTCAATCACTCATCACACAAGGAAGCGACCATCCACCGGTCCTCGAACCACACATGGTCCTCAATCTTCCCCTTGATGAGTGCATTGACAACACCCACACGAAAGTAACAAGAGAGAAAAGAAAAAGAAAGAAACAAACAAAAAGAAACTCCAACAAGCGATCGAAAGCCAAACAAAGGCAAAGAGCAAGATCACTTGAAGAGGACAAGTCTCGGATCTCTTAGGCAAGGGCAACGGCTCGACACATCCGAGACAAAACAAAGCTCAAGTAAAGAGCGCAAACCACCGAATCAAAGCTCGAACAACCACAAAGAGCTCCCCCTGCACACATGCAAGCTCCCCCTGAACCAATGCACCTCCCCCTGGACAAATGCATGCAAGACACCACTTGAAACAGGCAGTACCGCAACAACTCGGCCCGACCGGTCCGACCGGTCAACAGCATCGGTCAGACTGGTGTGCAACATGTAAACAGAACCAGCACTCACACCGGTCAGACCGGTGACCCTGACCGGTCAGCCTGGTGCACAACAGAGCCCAGAAATAGCTCGAAACCACCTGAAAACCTTCTAAATGCATCCAGCAAGCCATTTCAAGCTCAAACTTCTCCCCCTTGTTGGCAATGCATGAATCAAGGCAAAATGCGAAACTTTACAACATATAGCTTCTCAAATATACAAAATTCATCACACGGAGCTACACAAGTCCAAATGAGCAAGTTAGATACTCTACAGGTTCGTAAAGACCTTAACTACAAGATCACCAAGTTTCACAACCATTTGACAAGGCTAAGAAGGATTTGAGTAATTTTGCGAAAAGTTACTCTCTCATAAGCAAATACTTAAACATGAGCAAAACATATCAAAATGGCAAAGCCACTCAAACTTCATGCTAGGACAGCAATTCTAATCATAAGACCATCATAAACACCCACAAGCACCTCATGTCATGTCAAAGCCACCGAGCCATGTGCCTACTTCTATATATGAGACTTCTCATTGGTAGGCATCATGCAACGGTTTAGCACCCAAAGCAAATTAATTTCAGCACATATGACATGGGAGCATATTTTCCAAGCATTTTACATTTCATTTTCAGATTTATAATTGGTACATGAAATGTCTTTGCGACAATAAGGAACTTATGCCCCTCCACAAGATGAAGCAAGAGGGCTAAACATTCATGATGGCAAATGAGCCTTTGGCCCCATATGATCAATAAACTAGCTATCCAACCACAAATTAAGCATAGCAAAGCCACTAAAACATGTCAAGATCATATAAAGGCATTTACACATGAGAGAGCATATATGTGGGACATTTTTCAAAAATTTAGCCATCAACCATGGATCATTCATCAAGATCATCAAGAGCTAAGACAAACTAACTGTACCATACCAAACAAGCTCACAGGAACATATATAGCAACCCATGGTGAACAATGTATATAGGAGAAGCTTTTCCTATCCAATGCATATGATACAAAATGCATGCAATCTAAGATACAAGAATGCCTATACATCATGTTACATATGTAATGCCAAATGCAAGAAATGCACAAAAGAAAGCTATACATATGCTACAAAGGAGCTCCCACACACCCAACTCAAGAAATCAAACACACACCAAGTTCCCCCCACAAACGAGAGAAAGTTGCTTGATCTAGGGGTTTGGTGAAGATATCGGCTAGTTGGTCATGTGTGGGTACATGGATCAAAGCTATCTTCCCTTTCTCTACGTTATCTCTCAGAAAATGATACCTCACTTCTATGTGCTTGGTTTTGGAATGGAGCATTGGGTTCTTTGCAACGCTTATGGCACTGGTGCTATCACATTGAAGTGGGACATGGGTATACTCCTCACCAAAGTCACTCATGGTGTAGGTGATCCAAAGGAGCTGAGAGCAACAACTAGCAGCGGCAACATACTCGGCCTCGGTCGTGGATTGAGCAACACTCGACTTCTTGCGGGAAGACCAAGAGACCAAAGAGGAACCCAAAAACTGGCAAGTCCTAGAAGTGAACTTACTATCCAACCGACACCCGGCAAAATCCGCGTCTGAAAAACCATGAAGCGCCAAAGAAGAGGACGCGGAGTACCAAAGGCCGAAGTCGGGAGTGTGACGCAAGTACCTGAAAATTCTCTTCACCGCTTGCCGATGCGAAGTCCTCGGAGACGCTTGAAAACGAGCGCACAGACACACTGAGAACTGTATGTCCGGCCTCGTTGCCGTCAAGTAGAGGAGTGACCCGATCATGCTCTGGTACTCCTTCTGGTCCACATGTTCACGTTCCTCGTCCGCATCAAGAGTTGTAGTCGTACTCATCGGTGTCATCATAGCCTTGGAGTCCTCCATCTTGAACTTCCGCACAATGTACTTGGTGTACTTAGCCTGGTGCACAAATGTCCCTTCCTTTGATTGCTTGATTTGTAGCCCGAGGAAGAACTGCAACTCACCCATCATGTTCATCTCAAATTCCTTGCTCATATCATCTACAAACCTTGCAACAAGAGAGTTAGACGAGCCACCAAAGACAATATCATCCACGTACACCTACACAATCAGGATATCTCTGCCCTGCCTCAGCAAAAACAAGGTTTGATCGACCTTCCCCATCTCAAAACCTCTCTCAAACAAGAACCCCCTCAACCTGCCATACCAAGCTCTAGGTGCCTGCTTCAACCCATACAGCGCCTTCCTCAACTTGTACACCCGGTGGGGTTACTTCTCACTCTCAAACCCAGGAGGTTGCCTCACATATACTTCCTCCAACACACCATTCAGGAAAGCACTCTTCACATCCATTTGGTGCAACTTGAACCCTTTAGCCACGGAAAAGGCTAGAAGGATCCTAATTGCCTCCAAACGGGCTACGGGAGCAAAGGTCTCCTCGTAGTCGATCCCCTCCTTTTGACTGAACCCCTGAGCAACAAGCCTCGACTTGTTCCTCACAACTTCACCCTTCTCTCCCTCTTTGTTCTTCCACACCCACTTTGTACCAATCGGCTTACACACTGGGGGAGGGTCAACCAACTCCCACACCTGATTCCTCTCAAAGTTCTCCAACTCCTCATGCATCGAATTAACCCAATTGTGATCAGATAGTGCGTGTCCAATGTCTTTGGGCTCAAAAGTAGCAACAAATGCAGCATGAGCGAAATGAGAATTGTTTCGAACCCTCGACCGTGTAGTGCGTTCATTCATGTCGCCGATGATCCTCGAAGCTGGGTGATCCATCTGTACTTGCCGGGGAGGTTCTCGCCTCGATGCTACCTCCCCCTCAACATCAGCTTCTCCTCGTTCTTGATTTGTCGTCGTAGGTGTAGTAGAGGGTCCGTCCATCACCGTAGTCGAAGTAGTGGGTACATGTTCAGCCGGGGGCACCACACCGCCATCTTCATCATCACCATGTTCATGCTCCTCCTCCTGAAAGATCTCCTCGCCAAGCTCATCATCACCGCACACTCAAAGACAAGCCGACTACATGGCTCGTCTCGTCGAAGGTTACCTCGCAAGTCTCCACGATTTGGTTAGTTTTGATATTGAGCACACGATATGCTCTAGAATGAGATGCATAACCAAAGAAAATGCCATCGACAGACCTAGCCTCAAACTTATCCAACTTCCCGCCTTTCTTCAGAATGAAACACTTGCAACCAAAGACATGGAAGTGACTCACCTTGGGTGTGCGACCATGCATCAACTCATAGCATGTCTTCTTCTTGTGCACTCTGAGGTATATCCTGTTCGACACATAGCACGAGGTATTCACCGCCTCAGCCCAATACCTCCTCGGAGTCCTATGCTCATCAAGCATCGTCCGAGCCATCTCGCACAAGGTCCTGTTCTTCCTTTCCACAACACCATTCTGGGGAGGCGTATACGGACTCAAAAACTGGTGCTCCAGTCCCAAGTCATGGCAAAAGGTTTCAAAACGAGAGTTCCTGAATTCCGAGCCATTATCACTGTGGATAGCTCGTATGGCATCTCCGTGCCTCTCGTTTGTCAACCTCAAGACTAGATCTCGAACAAAACCAAACGTCTCCCCCTTATCCTCAAGAAAGAATACCCACGCATACCGAGAATAGTCGTCCACCACAACAAGGACATACCACTTCCCACCCGCAGATCGCACACGAGCTGGGCCAACAAGGTCCATATGGAGCAGCTCGCATGGACGCTCAGTCATCACATCGGTGAGAGGCGGGTGAGAAGAGGCTACCATCTTGGCATGCCTACACGGCGCACAAACCAACTCTTTCTCAAGCCTCAACCGTGGCAATCCTCGGACCAAATTGAGTTTACTCAAGCAAGACAAAAGGTCAAAGCTCAAGTGACCCAACTTCCTATGCCACTTCCACAACTCACTCGAAGAACCAGCCAAGAAACAACCGCTCCACACCTGAAGACTGAGAAAAATCAGCACGAAACACCTGACCCTCGGGAACGACCATACAGACAATGTCGCCTCGAGAGTCCAAAATCCGAGAACCACCTGGCCGAAACAACACCTCAAAGGCCTCATCGAACAACTGGGACACCGAAAGCAAATTGTACCCCAGCGGTTGAACAAGAGCAACACGCCTCAGAGTGATCTTGTCACTCACTTTGATCTCACCTTCTAAAAGCACATGCCCACGTCCATTGTCCCCAAAAGTGATGTACCTCTTTGTCACCACCGGGACGAGACTTGAGAACCACCCACTGTCTCCGGTCATATGCCTCGAGCAATCGGAGTCAATCAACCAAATGTTCTTCAAGTCTCCCACCTGAAATTCAAAAATGAGCACGTGAGCGAACAAACGACTCAGCACTTGGGTTAGTATCAAAAGAGTAAAACCAGTGCCGAGCCATTTGCTTGAAAGTGGGGTTAGCACACGTCAAACCATCTTTCCTACCATAACTACCACCACGAACACCACCTCGGTAATCACTCAGAGGTAACCACCCCTCACTGCCTGGAGGAGGACCAAAACCACGGAAGACAACCCGTGGACTGTCCCTCCTCTCCTTCTCAAAGCTACGACTCCTCCCATCCCCGTAGCGAACTCGAGGGGGAGAATGTCTAGCAACCGACCACCGCGTCTCTCCAGACCAACCACTAGCAACTCCACCTCCAGACTTGAAACCTCTCGACTCACCACCTCGAAAACCACTCCGCCCGTGCCGGGGGGGGGGGGCGGTTAAACCGCCTAGCCGGGGCCGGTCTAACCGCCCCCCTGCGGGTCGGGCCGGTCCGACCGCCTAGCCGGGCCGGGCTCGACCGCCCCCTCCAGAACTGCTCCTCGGGTGCGGGAACTCGCATCTCCCCGTGCCGGAACACTTCTCACCACAGCTTTACCCCTGGGCAGTGGCATACGAGGCTTAGGTACACCATGGGAAGGGTTGTACCTCTCCTTGTTCGCCCACTCCTTAGCCATCCTCTCTTCTCGCTTCCTCTTGAAGCAAAACATATCCTTGTGGCCCTCTTTCCCACAATAGCCACAACGGAACCTCACAAGCCTCGGCTTAGGCTTGGATTGGGGCTGCTCACTTGGTTTCTCTCCACTCAACTACTCCACCGATTTCTCCTCACTAGCCTTCTCACTCACTTTCCCAAAGAACACTTTCCCGGAAGTGCTCACAAACTTGATAGGCCTTCGAAGATCATTTGTGGGTGTAGGAAATATGGGTGGAGCTGGGGTTGTGTCTAGTCGGTTCCTAAGATGGTTGGGTTTTGGAGGGAAATCATTTTTGTGGTGGGTTTTTGGTGGCTCTGGGATATTCTCTCCACTTCCCTCACCAACCTTGTTTGCCCCAAGTCCCTCACCATCCTGCCTCTTAAATGCCTCGATCATCATCCTCAACTGAGGCTCATGACAAGACAACTAACCCATCAACTTCCTCAAGTCATCATTCTTATCTTGCAAACGATCAACATAATGTGCAAGTTCCAAATTCTTCAAAGCATGCATTTCACAGGTAGAGCATGATGTAGGCATGGGTTCCTTCAATTTAGCCTCGAGAGAACTAGTGTATGCATGCATCTCATCAATCTTAGCATGCAAAACAGGGTAGGAAGTGCAAGCACCTAGCAAAGCAGGTCTAGACTTAAGCTCAGCCACTTCAACCCTAAGCACATCTAGTTCCTCACACTTGGAGGCATGCTTCTCCTTAAACAAAGCAAGATCATCAAGAAATATGGAGCAATCAGCACAATCATTCTCATCCGAAACAACAGGGCTAGCCTTAAGGGAATCAATCTCAAGCTTGCTATCAAGCACCTGTGTCTCTAGCTCAGCCACTCTAGTCCTAGCATCCTCGAGTGAAGCCCTAAGCTCTTTTCTCATTTTCTTGGCCTTTTTAAGCATGTCATCACGGTTATCAAGCAAAGAGCCAAGCCTCTCATTCTCCTGGCGCAAGAAGGGAAGTTCATCACGCACCTCGTCGTCGGACTCGCAGTCCGAGTCGCTATGTGTGCTCTTCTTCTTTGTCGGAGCTCGCCGCCATGGTGCGAAGCCGTCTCTCGCGAGCGGCCTCGGCCCCGCTCAGGTTCTTGGACGACTTCTTGTTCTTGCGACGATCACCTTCATCCTCACTGCTGCTCGAGCTCGAGGTGGAGTACGCAGAACTAGAGTCGACGTCGCTCGCTCCAACCATCGCTCGGGCCTTGCCTCGGCTCTCCTTCCTCGATCGTCGCTCATCCTTGTACTTGTTCTTGTGCTTGCTCTTGTGGTCGCGCCTCGACCGGTACTTGCCATCCGTCCTCGACTTGTGCTTGTAGTTGTCCTTGTTCTCGACCTTCTCCGTGCAGTCGGCGACGAAGTGTCCCGGCTTGCTGCACTGGAAGCACGTCCTCGTGTTCCTCCTCATGTTCACCCGGTTCTCGTGCAGCCTCTCGAACCTCCTAGTCAACAGCGCCAGCTCGTCCTCTCCAAGGTCATCAAACTCCTCATCTGGCATAGACATCAAAGAGGAAAAGGAGAACATCCTGGTGGATGGGTTAGAGTTAGCCTTTCCTTTGGAACCACCAACGAGGGCAAGACTATGGGAATCAGTCGGTCCCTCGAGCTTGGCGATCATGCCCCTATCCACCTCGGCCGACTTGAGCTTCGAGAACAGGCTCGTTCACCGTCAGAGTGTCATACTTCTCCGACTCCACAATGGCCTTGAACTTTCCGCCCCAAATCGTACGATCCAAAGAGTGTAAGAGCTTGACCGCTCTATCACGATCATCGTACGGGAGCACGTCCACATTGGCCCTCATGTTGTTCACAACCACCGTGAACCTCTGAAACAAGGCATCGATGGACTCACTAGGGAGATGAGTGAAGTTCTCGTACTCTCTCCGTAGGTCGCATACATCCGTGCCTGAACCTGGGCGTTCCAAACATGAGCCTCCTTCAACACCGCCCAATCCTACAAGCCAAGTGCTCGGTGTGCACCCGATCAAACTCAGGCTGACACAAAGCACGAAACAAGTAGTCGACCGCCTTATTGTTGGCGTCGAATCTGTCCCTCGATCCTGGAGCGAGAAAGTCCATCGGCTGGACATATCCTGTGTCCACCGTGACATCCCAAAGGATCTGACCCTTTCCGCGGAGGAAAGCACCCACCCGCTTGCTCCACATCTGGTAGTTCTTGCCATCGAAGTGTGGAGGACCCGAACCGCGTTCCTGGTATGCCATCCTTGGATCTTAGACTGGTTAGAGTCAATAAAGACCCGAACCGGCTCTGATACCACTTGAAGGACCGATTAGGCGACCAGAGAGGGGGGGGGAGTGAATGGGAACCGATAAAAATTCTTCTCGAGGGAGATTGAAACTCCGACAAGACGAACTAGCTCGGTCGGACCCCCGAAATCACACGCTCTGCACTTCTACCTTTTGTTTGCCAAAACCACGTAGCCACTGGAGTGCTACTGGTCCTAGGAACAAACTCTACCAGCAACCACAACACACACGCTGCAACGACAGCGGAAACAACTCGAAAGACGGCTGACCAGAGGGGGCGGTTAGACCGGGTATAGGGGGCAGTTAGACCGCCTCCACCTGGTAACCAAGAAATCCTCCAAAATGCCTCTTCCGAGCACCAAAACTCACCACGGTTTCACCAACAGAGATCTCTGGTCCAGGCCATGCTAGCTACCATAAAATCTTGGCTAAAACCAAAACTCGACCCAGGGGCCTAGGGGCGGTTAGACCGGCTACCAGGGGCGGTCTAACCTCCTGTACCCAGCAACGAACTCCAACCAAAAACACCTAGCAAACAGCACGAGAACGACCCCAAATTTCACCCAGACACTCCTCTGATCAAGACGAACGAACTCACAGAGGAAAATTCGGCGAAACAAAACTTCGACCTAGAAACACCCAGGGTGGTTAGACCGCCCCCTATAGGCGGTTAGACCGCCCCTTCCAGAAAACGAACCCGCGGGTCAAACCTCAACTTCCTCGCGCCCGATCTTCCGAATCACTCCACAGATTGCAGCAAAACTTCGAGAAGAGCTGGGTTACCTCCTGGGCAACCTCTACCTTAAAGGAATCGACCCGAAACGCTCACAATCAAGAGGAATCGAAGAAATCGCTTCTCTAGGTCAAGAACTCGCCCAACTCGAAAAACCACCAAATCGAGTCCGATTCAAGTGAGATTTGGGGGCAAAGTCACCAGCCAAAGAGGCACAAGAACCTCATACATGACACCCATCAAAAACCCCAAGAAATCATCCTCAAAACACCGCCAACAAAGAGCTCCGAAAATCACCACAAAAGAGACGGGAAAACCACCATGATGAACAACACCGAACCATCTATACATGCCATGAAATGTTCGTACAAGGTCTAGCTTGCCACCCAAACATCCATCCCTCTCTCTAGATCCCACATGAAGCTCTCAAGCTAGTCCTCTAAAATCCTAAGGAAAATGGAGAACCAAAATGGAAAAACAAATGAGCTAGGGTTACAAGTGTTGGCTGCATCCTCTCACCTCTTGGGTTATATGGAGGCAACCGAATGTCTAAAATGCCCTTTCCTAATAACTAGGGATACAAGCCCCTTAAGGGCGGATTTGGAAGTCTTCATGTCTTCACCATCGGACGGATGCCTGGCGACCGCACCCTGCGTAGCCTCGATGCAAGCGACGTGACCCCGACGCGTGTCCTCTGCTTCGAAGTCTCCGGACTGCATCGTCGCACACCGGTCAGACCGGTGCTCCTCACCGGTCAGACCGGTCAGACCCACCGGTCGAGGCCCGTGCCGCGGCGCTTGCGGCTCTCGTCTTCGGTTCTCCAGTCTTGGCTTTGTGGATCAACCAAGGAACCCAATGGTTTTCTGGTGAACCACCGGAAACCCCGCGAACTCGGTGTAGCCTCCGCCAATCTCCACTCATGACTTGGCTCCCACGTAGTCCCGGCTCGACCTTGGTTTTGAGGCTCAACCAAGAAACCGTCCATGACTTCATCTTGCTGTTCATGCCACCATGCGGCCCGCACTTGACCCCGCTGGCCACCGGGTCCCTCGAACGAAGCCTACTTGTCTTCTCCACACCTGGAGGCCTCACCGGTGACGACCTTTCGTGCTTGTTCTTCACCTGCACTAACACCAGTCAAGCCGCAACCTACACCTGCTATACTTAGCCAAGAATCAGTCCACACAACGTTGTCAATCACTCATCGCACAAGGAAGCGACCATCCACCGGTCCTCGAACCACACATGGTCCTCAGTGGTTTGTGCTCTTTGCTTGAGCATGGTTTTGTCTCGGATGTGTCGAGTCATTGCCCTTACCTAAGGGGTTCGAGACTTGTCTTCTTCAAGCAATCTTGTTCTTTCCCTTTCTCGGCTTTCGATCGCTTGTTGGAGTTTCTTTTTTATTCGTTTATTTCCTTTTTCCTTTTCTCTGGTTACCAAATGTGTGTGTTGTCAATACACTCATCAAGGGGGAGATTGAGGACCATGTGTGGTTCGAGGACTGGTGGATGGTCGCTTCCTGGTGTGATGAGTGATTGACAACATTGTGTGAACTGATCCTTGACTAAGTATTGCAGGTGCAGGTTGCGGCTTGACTCGTGTTGGTGCAGGTGAAGAACAAGCGCGAAAGGTCGTTGCCGGTGAGGCCTCCAAGTGTGAAGAAGACAAGTAGGCTTCGTTCGAGGGACCCAGTGGCCAGCGGAGTCAAGTGCGGGCCGCATGGTGGCAAGAATAGCAAGTTGAAGTTGGTGGACGGTTTCTTGGTTGATCCACCAAACCAAGGTCGAGTCGGGACTTCGTGGGAGCCGAGTCATGAGTGGTGATTGGTAGAGGCTACATCAAGTTCGCGGCGTCTGCGGTGGTTCACCAGAAAATCACCGGGTTACTCGGCTAAGCCACAAAGCCGAGGCTAAAGACCGGGTGTGGCTGTCTGGCCAAAACCAGCTTGACCGGTTTGGGGTGCAGGGCGCCAGAAGCTTCGAGGCGGAGGACACGCGTCGGGATTGCAAGGCTTGCGTCGAGGCTAAGCAGGGTGTGGTCGCCGGACATCCGTCCGATGGAGAAAATCTGAAGACTTCCAAAACCACCCTTGAGGGGCTTGTATCCCTAGTTATTATGTAAGAGTATTTTAGAGTTTTGGTTGCCTCCTATATAACCCAAGAGGTGAGAGGATGGCAACTATCTCTCTTGGAACCCTACTTCATTTGCTTTCCTATTTTCCCTTCCTATTTCCTTAGGATTTCCATAGGACTAGCTTGAGAGCTTCATGGTGAGATTTTGTGAGAGGGTTGTATGATCGGGCTGCAAACTAGACCTTGTATGAACCTCCTTGATATGTATAGATGATTCGGCGTGGTTCCTCACGGCTTTGTTGTGTTGTTCCCGGTTGTTCTCGGTGGTGATTTTCGGAGCCCTCTCTTGGTGGTTTTCTCGGTGTATTTTTGGGACCTTGTTCTTGGGGATTTGATGAGGGAAATTCGTGTGAACCCTTCGTGGTTCTTTTTCCTTTGATTCCCCTGCCAAATCCGCAAGTTAAGGGGCTCGATTTTGGTGTTTTCAGAGTTCTAGGGTTAGAGGTGTTCTTGAGGGTTGACTTTCGATTGCTCTTGATTGAGTCAGTTTTGGGGACCGAGCTTCTAGCCAAGGGTAGCCCACAAGGTACCCCAACTATCCCCAAAGTCTCACTTTGATCCGTGGAACCAATCTGGAGATCGATTGGTGGAAGGGTTGAGTTTTTCAGGCAAGCTGTGTTCTTCCCAACTGTCTAGGCAAAAACCGGCCTGACCGGTTCCAAACCGGTCTGACCAGTTTCGCCCTGTGGGCTGTCGAGAAGGGTTTTTGAGCAAGAAAGTCTCTATTGCGCTATGGCTTCTTTTGTTCAGATGTGGAAAGGCTCTTGAGGTGTTTTGGGTCTTTGGGGAGTTTCTGGACAAAGTCGGTCTGACCGGTTTGCCAAACTGGTCTGACCGGTTTCCCCTACCTGCGTGAGGCTAAGTCCAACAGAAGCGGTCTGACCGGTTTCAGAAATCGGCTTGACCGGTTTGGGCTGCCAGCAGCCGTGTTGTGTTTGTTTCCGCTGCGTATGTGTTGTTGCTGTTGGTTGGGTCTTGCTCCTAGGTTCAGTAGCACTTCAGTGGCTGCGTGAACTTGGCAAGAGAAGCTTGCGGAGGTGCACGAGTGAATTTGGGTTCATAGGCCGAATTCTTGAATAGAGTTTTTATCGGCTCCCATTCACTCCCCCCCCTCTCTGGTTCGCCGTTTTGGTCCTTCACATGTCGGTTTCGGAGTTTATTGTTTATGTAGGGTTTTGACGTAGAAAGCGAGACTTCCGGGATAAGTTCATCAAGCACCTTGTGACAAGACCTTGAAGCCCCGTACAAGTCATGCAATGAAGCAAACTTGACTCCAAGAAGTCCAGGGACCAAACCCGAGAAGATGACAAACTCCGAGGACCTATCCAGAAAAGTGCCAAATCTTACGGGACAAGAAGCTACGTCCAACTCGGAGAGAAACTGACAACAAGGGCCAACATGCACAAGGGGGAAGGATCTAGAAGACTCGGGAACCGACACCACGCGAAGGAGGTAGGCAACTGGGCTGGGGTGGGCCCAGGCCGGCCGGCCCAGCCCATTCTAGGGCCTAGTCGCCCCCCCTTTGACCTAGCCGCCATTCGGGCTATTTATAGCCTTGGGGTTAAGAGCCACGCATCGATCAATTCATCATCGGCCGCCGAGGAGCTGAGAAGAGAGGGACACCATCCCAGAGAGGAGAGGGTCGAGCTAGTTGACTAGGGTCTCCCTAGCCGACGTGGAAACCTTGCAAGGAAGACCATGTCGGAGTTCCTGGAGCTAGAAGCAAGATCAAGGTAGGATCCCGGTGGTGATCTTGTTCATATATCATTGTACTAGTTGATGTATCAAGTTGAATCCGATTATTAGCGACTAAGTGTTTCTCCGAAGTCTTCGTTTTCGATCGGCTTTGCTTATTCTAGATGTATTCTCGAGATAGATCACATATGGTGTTCTTGTAGCAGCGGTGGCTAGAGGTGCACGCCTAATCTTCCGAAAGAACTCGACTTGTCCTCGGACTCACCCTAGACTATCCGCATGAATAGGAGTACGTTGTGACAGAACGGGGGCTCTGAAAGGCGGCGTTTTCGTAGTCGGACGGGAAACCACTGTTTAAAGAGGCTTCTAATGAGATTTGAATTGCTACTTCTTCTTTAGCTTGGAACTTCAACAAAAGGCTCAACCTGATCTCTCTAGATCGGTTTATCTACCCCCTCTATCTTTGTTACCTCCGGTCTTTAGTAGATTAGATTCATTCTTGTGTTAGATTGCATTAGGGTTTTATCTATCGAAGATTAATGTTACTTGGCATTACTATATCATCTTTTGCGTCACACATTTGTTCCACAGATTTGATACCTTGGGTTCACCACTTGAGGGAAGAAGGGTCCCTTGACTACGACGGGAGATTTGTCCGCTTGCAAGTCTAAACGAACTTTGATACAACTGTTAACCGTCAACAATCCCCTTTTTCTGGCGCCGTTGCCGGGGAACAAGTGATCAAGATTTGATCTTTTATTGCTTTTTTGTGATTTCAGTTTTCTTTTAGTTTTTCTTTTTGCATCTACTAAACTTTGGTCATCCTAAAAATAAATCTAATCTATTTTGTCTAACCTTGGTTATCTTAGATTTGTTTTTACTTTTTGTTTTTGCATATTTTGTTTATCGCTAACCCTAACAGGAGATGGACGGCTACCTCTCCAACAAACCAAATAATTTTGTGGATGATCTAGAAAAACTTTACAGGCTAAGGAGACGTGAAGCACATCAAGCTTAAAAGCTGGATTTTGTAGATTCGAAGTTGGAAGACAAAAGATCGAAGGAATCTCCGAAGCATTCACCACCGCAAAGTCCTCGGGAGAATCGACCTCCACCGATGGGTGAACAACCGCCGCAAGAACGCAAGATCGGGGAGCTATGCACCCCGGACATCATCGACCTACCAATCTTGAACCTTGAGGAGATCGGAAGGGCGTTCGAGATCAAGACCTCAACAATCCGCATGGTGCAACTTTCACCCTTCACCGGTAAAGAGGACCCGAACCTTCACCTCCAAGCGTTCATTCAATTATGCCAGACTTTCAACATGGATTGGGTGACTCAAGACCAAATGAGGGCAAGGCTTTTTCCGTTCTCACTACACGGGAAGGCTTTGCAATGGTTCCACTCTCAACCGGTGGAGACGGTGCAAAATTGGAACGCGTTGATGAAGGCTTTCATGAAGGAATACTACTCACCAGGTAAAACTCAAAGCTTACATAAAAATATTGCCACTTTTGCTCAATATCCTACGGAGACTATCTCGGAGGCATTCAAGCACTTCAATGAATACACTTGGGCGGTTCTACATCACAAGTTCCCGAAGGAAGACCTCGTGCAAAAGTTCTATCAAGGACTCACCATGGCGTCAAAGACGATCATCGATGCATCGGCGAGAGGATCTATCATCGAGCTTACGTCGACCGAAGTTTTCACTCTATTCAAGAAGGTCACGGATAATGACACATGGTCGTCATCCGGACGCCTACTTCCGGTTCAACCCACGGGGAACGTCAAGGGAGTCTTGCAAGTGGAGAAGGAAAACATACTTGAAGGCAAGATTGATTCACTCATGAGGAGGTTGAGAAGATGGAGAAAGAAAAGAAAGAAGCTCAAGATTTGAAGGCTGCCGAAGCAAGATCCACATGCGAAGAATGCGGAGAGTATGGCCACGTCCACAAGGATTGTCCGGAGAAAGTTGTTGATGGTAGATTATCATATCAAAGTTCATATGGATTTGCAAGTAGACAAATCCCCCGTCGTAGTCAAGGGACCCTTCTTCCCTCGAGTGGTGAACCCAAGGTATCAAATCCGTGGAACAATGTGCAACACAAGGATTCAATCTAGTAAATCAAGGAAAGCTATCTAATGAAGAATCAAATTGCATCTAATCTACTAACTCATAAAGGAAACACATCTAATCTAATCTACTAAAGAGGTAGCAAGAGAAAGCAAGAGATAACAGATCTAGAGAGTCTAGATCATGCTTATGTTGTAGCTCCAACCAAGATAGATGAAGATAGAAAAGAGAATCGCATTAAAAGCATCTTTAAACCGTGGCCTCCGATCCGATTCTGAAAACGCTTGCCTTTCGTAACCCCCGTTCTGTCACAACGTATTCCTATTCATGCGGGTAGTCTAGGGCGAGTTCAATAAGAACAAGTTGAAATCACTTGGTCGGTCCGGTATGCACCTCTAGCCACCGTGGCTACAAGAGCACCCTATGCAATCTATCTTAAGTATAGATTGGGGAAGAAATAAAACCAAGAAGAAAACAAAATCATCGAGAAGGCACTTGATCGCTAGAAATCAGATTCACTATAAAACTTCACCATGAATGATTACATGAACAAGATCACCACCGGGATCCTACCTCGATCTTGATCCTTGCTCCGGAGCTCCGATGTGGTCTTCCATGCAAGGTTCCCACGTCGGCTATGGAGACCCTAGAGAACTAGCATGACCCTCATCTCCGAGATGGTGTCCCTCAAGCTTCTCTGCTCCTCGGCGGCGGATGACGAATTGATTGATACGTGGCTCTAGGTCAGGGGGCTATAAATAGCCCAAGATGCATCTAGGTCAAAGGGGGCGACTGGGCCTCAAAATGGGCTGGGCCAGCCGGCCTGGGCCCACTTCGGTCCAGTTCGTGGCCTCCTTCGCCCGATGTTGCTTCCTGAGTCTTCTATATCCCCCCCTTCTGCATGTGGGCCCTTGTCGTAAGTTTCTCTCCGAATTGGACGAAGCTCCTTGTCTCGCAAGATTCAACACTTTTCTGGCTAGGTCCTCGGAGTTTGTCATCTTCTCGGGCTTGGTCCTTGGGCTTCTTTGAGTCGTGTTCACTTCATTGCTTGACTTGTACCGGGCTTCAAGGTCTTGTCATGAGGTGCCTAATGAACTTATCCCGGAAGTCTTGCTTTCAACGCTAAAACCCTGCATAAACACTAAACTCCAAAACCGACATGCACAAGTGAACTTGTTATACCACGGGGGTTAGTACCAATGGATAAGATACAAAAGTCATGCCAACACCAAAAGTAAACTCATGGCTAGGTTGACGGAATTCACCGTCAACAGCTCCCCCATGCTTAAACCTTGCTCGTCCTCGAGTAAGCCTTCGATGGATATCATCGTTGCCCCTCATTGTTTAAACCTTGCACTTGATCATACATGAGAAAACATAATTCTCTTAAAAGTTTAGTTCGTTAAAGTTCCATAATGTACTAGCCTTCATCCCTACGGAAGGTAGATTATTAATTACGCTTATCCCACAAGTATTAACATGCTCAGAAATTTTGAAATAAAGAACAAGATAAAAAAGAGCTAAACCAAGTTCACAAATTTAAACCGCCTTGCATCTTGCTCATGAACTCTCATCTCATCATGTCTCTCAAGCCTATTAATTCTACTCCTTTCCCTCTCATAACATTCATATATGTGGTAGGCTTTATATAGAGCTTTTAGGGAAAGTTTAGTCCTACCAAGATATTATAGATGAGATGTTGTCAAAACAAGACAAGTTTCTCATGGTCTTACCGAGACTCTTCAAAAAGGTCATTGGAAAATAATGTGAAATCAAGGAGGGGAGAGAGAAAAATACACACACTCGAGATAGGTGGACATGTGCAAATGGAAAAGAGTGATCCCGAGGCACAAAGGAAGTCCTCGTTATCGGATTGCGCATGGTTGGAAAAATGAGTTTGGATCTTTTAATCTTGAACCCATGAAATTCCTAATGCACTTTAGAGAACCGGGGAGTTCATTTTATATCATACATACTCATATTTTTTTTCTTTTCTCCTCTTTTTCTCATACTCACATTTTCATTCCTTCTTTATTTTTCTCATTTTTTTCTTTTTCTTTCTCGTCAATTTTTTTTTATTTGCTCCCCTTGAACTCTAAAATTGCATTGTACCTACCTCCTCCCCCCATGCTTAGACGTTTGCTCGTCCTCGGGCAAAGAAGTGATAGAGATAAGGTAGGTATCGGAAATACTTTTCCTTATGAAAGATACTTGAAATCTTCAATCTTGGCACCATCGATCTTCCTTGAATTGATGATCCATTCTCAACGATAGGTTGTGGTCAAGGAGGTAATCACAAAAGATGATATTTGGTTTTAAGGGTGGATATCCGGCGAGGTTCGTGAAATCTCCGATGTGGGGATACACAATGCACGGATAATAGGCTAGCAATAAGATAGTTACGCAAAAACGGAATGACCAGCTTCTTAGTCTCGGGCCAGAGAAATTAAGGCCTGAAATAACTCACCTAAAAATAAATCTTGTATACCAAGTTTTTGCACTCAAATATTTATATGGCTCTGGATAGGTAGAGCAACACGCAAGTGGTATTTATGACAAGGTTAGCATTACTTTTAAGAACAAAAATAAATTATCTTTAATCCATCTAAAACTTGAGAGCACATAAAACACTATGGGTCTTTATTTTTATCATAACCTGCGCTAAAGACTAAGCTAGCATTTAGATAATTTCAGATTTGTATTCTAAGAGAGCATTAGCTTAATCATGCATAAAACAATTACAAAGATAAACAAAGCGGCAATTATAATCATATATCATCATGGCACAAACTTTGTAACTTTACTAATGGTAAAAACTTAGTGGTGACTTTATTCATGATGAAATTAAACACTAACACACATGCTGAAATTTAAATAAAAACTGAAACACTACGCATAAATAGGCGCATACAAACTGAAAATTAAAGAAAAGGGGTAGATGAAAGATAACTAAATCTCCTCCTCTCTCTAATCTTCTGCCGGTGGCTGATATTGATAGTCTTGGTTGTTGTACCCTTACTCATAATAGGATTGCGCCTATTCTCCTATGAATTGATCGACGGTGCTACGTGAAGGTGTCCAAGCACATAAGTGACGTTTGCATTTCCTTCACCCATTTGGTTTGCATTGGTTTGGATGGCTGCAATAATTTGCATGTTCCTCACAGCGTATACTCCAATGATGGCCACATTTTGTTGTGGTTGAGAAAGGTGTGCATATGGCTCCGCAAAGTCTACGTTGGGCACCGCAAAATTTGGTGGGGGCATGGCTGCACCACTCCCCCATGCTTGCATTGGTACACCACCTTAGTAGCTTGGCGGCACCGGAATTCCTCCAAATGGTGGCACATAATTTTGTTGCGCACCTCCTTCTTGGGCCGTGAAGAACCTTCTCCTATAATTCTTCTCTTTTATTTTTCTTCACCGACACAAGAAGTCATTCCTTTAACCAATCTTTCTTCCCCTCAAGAAAAAGTCTTAACCTTCCTTCCGAAGGGGGCAAATTCACCTTGGCCACTTTGAAGCCTCCTCTCTCATCTTCATTTATATATTTTCCTTTCTTCATATACTCAAATCCTAGAAAAGTCCCGGGTAGGAGATGCTTCAGGTTCCTTGTAATACCCGGTCTCAAAGAGATAGCCAACATGGAGAGGTAACACCCCGAACAAATATCTCCCGAACTCGATGTTGCTTTACAACACCACCGGTTGATCACAAGTTGCATGGGGTCAATTGGCTACCTGGCAATCAAAGCCGAGTAAAGCCAATTCAACTTTGTGTTTGTTATCTTTGTCTCTCTTATTCTCCCCAAAATACTTTTGCACATCCATGAGTGAAACTTTTGGATGATAGGGTTCCGGATAAAATTTCTTTGTTGCTACGCTTCTCCCGCGATCATACTCTAAAAACCTTCCCATGTGTCTCCATGCACATCCACTTGTTCCGGGGCTCCCTTTTGAAAACCGAGCTATTCCCTGATACATAGGGAACCGCTTGTTCAATCAAGATAGGAGACACTGGCCCATGGGTCTACGATACTAGAACATGCAATCGCTTAAAGACATGAAAACCAATCTAATCTATCGGGTTGTGACCACGGTTTCGCCCTTTCCCTCCTCTCGTACTATGATGGACACGGCGTATTGAATGGATCCAAGGAAGCATTGGAGCTCAACTCCCTTTATGGCATGGTAGCTAACCTTAAGCAATAAAGTATATTCAACACAAGATGATAGATAGATAATCCAACAAAGTATGACTACATCTCAAGATCGATTACAACCCATGGATGAATAAGGAGATTAACCCATCAAGGTGCTAGACATAGCACCGTTGATCACGGTTACCCTTCTGACGGTTTCTTCCTTCTTCTTCACTTGTGGGTGCTTCCTTCGAGGTGGTTGATCTCCCTCCTCTCTCTCTAGTTGTGGATGGCCTCTTAGTGCGAATGGCTCTCTCCAAACGGAATGAGAGACTTGGCACTCCTTCATCAAGGATATGCGCCATGGTCATGAGAATTTCCTAGGTGAATTCCTTGTGGGTGTTTGCCAACACTCCGTTAGAGAATTGCACCCACCTCGGTGTCCCATATGAAAACCCAATATGTGGAGAGCTTGGTCGTCAAAGTCGACATTCGCTACAAGCCTCTACTCAAGGCGAGTGAGCTTCTCCTCCTCCTCCTCCTCCATCATGATGATAAACCCTTTGGAACACCACGGAGTGTGTGGAGGTGGAGCGGATGATCGTGTCAAGCGGTGAGGTCGGACGGACGGTTCATCCATATGTCTTTGAGGTCTGGTGAACCTCATAAATGAGTTTTGAGTGGACCTCATGCCACCGAGGAGAAGAGTGTGGTTCCTCCTCGGCGGTGCCGTGTCCTACTCAATACTCCGAGGATACTCGGAAACCGAGCGCCTCCTCGAAGAGGTTGTCGATGATGGCTTTGATGACAATGATCCCTTCTTCTTTGGTGAAAAAGCTTGTAGGTTTCTTCCATGGTTGCAGCACTCTCCCTCACAAATATATATCCGGGGTTTTCAACCGGTAACAAGGTACACAATTATTATTTTGGAGTCTAGACTTTGAGTGGAATTAGGATGTGTTTTGTTGCACGAAACAAGCAGGGTGGATGGCGAAGTCTAAGGTGGTTACAGACTACAAACTAGAGAACACGAACAAAGAGATGGATGGGAGACTTACCTCTCTCCTCCTCTTGGCTCGGTTCTTCTCTAGCGCACTCATTTTGCTTCGTGACCGTGTGCACCTTCCAAACGTTCTCGTCCACTCCTTCGCTTGCATTATTATTCCTTCCACTTGACTCACTTCCATACTCCCTTGCCTCACATGCCTCCATGATATTCCTACAAAACAAAGCCTTGGCTGCCCCCCCCCCCATGCTTGTCCTTGCATGTGTTGATAAGATGTCAAAGGGGCATCCCATGATGTATCATGGTGCATGTATGGTTAAGTTAACTAGATTGCCTCCCTCTAAGCATGTTTTAATGCTAAGTACTCCTCTAATTTCGAAAATTAAAAATAATATCCGATATATTAATGAGTTAAAATATAAATTTAGAGGAGTTTTTAAAGCATTAAAAGCAAAGGTAAGTCGAAAAATATTTCCGACTACTTTTATGTTGGTCTCACCGGTATTGTTTGCTTTCATTAGTTGAGAGCAAGCTTTTCCCGACTTGATCATGGGGGCATAGGTTTAGGTTCTAATTTTGATTAGATGAGAGAGATTTTGAATAAAATAAAATTAAATGAGGCTTAAAAAAATCTAATCATAGAGAAACCAAGGATATGGATTTTTAAATCAACCAAAAGTCAAGTTTCTAGGTTCATGCGAGTCCTACCACGTGCTGAAATTTAAATAACATCTAGGTACAAGTCGTGGCTCTACTCGTGTGTTTTTAGCATGAAAAACAAGTCAACCACAACATCATAAAGAGGATAAATGGTTGAGTTAGGTTCTGAATTTATTTGGTTGTGGTTTCTCGAAAAGAAGCAAACAAACACATAGGAGGGTTCATGTAAAGGGTTTATGATCAAAACAAAATATTCAACCAAGAATTATGTCTCTAATGTTATTCAACCATTCTAAGTCTAATGTCTTGCGTAGTAAATTTCAAAACTAAATTACTTGAAAAGACTCGAAAAACCAGGAATCGGGTTGTCCTCCCGGTAGCGTATTCTTGACTCGACAAAACGGGTTGCCTCCCCCCTAGCGCTTCGTTTATAGTCCATGGCTAGACATCTTCACTTGATTACTTCGGATCAACGCTCCATGCGGGCGTTGCAATCTTGAGTACCCACTTCCGCACCATCTTGGGCACGGGCTTATTCTTTGGCTTAGTCATATTTTTGGTCTTCACATGCTGGCTTTGTCTTTTGGTCTTGACGGATGCAACAACTTCCTTCATGTAATGGCTCGGCATCTCAAACTCCGGTTCTTCGGTCGTGATCTTCATGGTCTCTTTAGTGTGATCCTCCATCTCTCCCAAATGAGTTTGAGTAGCCATCACCGTCTTGGGACCTTGGGGTTGTCTCGGCAATTCTTTGTCACCCATCGGTTGTCCGGCAAGTTGTCCCACTTTCATCTCTAGCATCTTCATCATGATGAACACTTCACATATAAAGCTTTCGACCTCCGTCACCTTGCCATCTAAATTCTTCAATATTTTCTCCATAGCCTCGAACTTAGTGACGACGTCCTTGTTGATCTTGGACATGGCTGTACTCCTCACACTCATTGCATGTGGATCTTGCTTCGGCAGCCTTTAGGTGTTGAACTTCTTTCTTTATCTCCATCTTCTCCATCCTCCTCTTAAGTAAACCGATATGCCACTCAAGGAATTCGGCTCATATGTATTCATTGAAACGCTCCAAAGCTCTCGCAATCGTCATGCGGATTGTTGAGACCTTGATCTTGAACGGCCTTCCGGCGTCTTGAAGGTTTATGATATGTAGATCAACGATGCCCGGGGTGCATAGCTCGATCTCGCGCTCCGGTTGAGGTTGTTCCATGAGTGGTGGTTGAGGTTGATCTTCCTTTGGACTTGGAGGTGGTGATTCTCTTGGAGATTTTGACGGTCCTTCAACTTTTGGATCTAGGGTTTCCAACCCTTTAGCTTGTGTTGCACGTCTCATTTGCTTGTAAAGTTTTCCTGGATCATCCACAAAAGAAAGTTTGGGTTTCTTGGAGAGGTAGCCAACCATCTCCGGTTAGAGTTAGCAAAAACAAAAATCTAACAAAAGAAAAATTAGGGTTAATCAAAACTAGATTAGATTGATTTTTTTTCTTTTGAGGATGATCAAACTTAAGAGATGCAAAAGAAAATCAAAAGAAAAATTGAAAAAGAAATGATACTAGATTGGATCTTGATTGCTTGTTCCCAGGCAATGGCGCTAGAGAAAGGGGCTTGTTGAAGGTAGATTATCATATCAAAGTTCATATGGATTTGCAAGCGGACAAATCCCCCGTCGTAGTCAAGGGACCCTTCTTCCCTCGAGTGGTGAACCCAAGGTATCGAATCCGTGGAACAATGTGCAACGCAAGGATTCAATCTAGTAAAGCAAGGAAAGCTATCTAATGAACAATCAAATTGCATCTAATCTACTAACTCATAAAGGAAACACATCTAATCTAATCTACTAAAGAGGTAGCAAGAGAAAGCAAGAGATAACCGATCTCGAGAGTCTAGATCATGCTTATGTTGTATCTCCAAACAAGATAGATGAAGATAGAAAAGCGAATCTCATTAAAAGCATCTTTAAACCGTGGCCTCCGGTCCGATTCCGAAAACGCCCGCCTTTCGGAACCCCCGTTCTATCACAACGTATTCTTATTCATGTGGGTAGTCTAGGGCGAGCTTGATAAGAACAAGTTGAAATCACTTGGTTGGTCTGGTATGCACCTCTAGCCACCGCGGCTACAGGAGCACCCTAAGCAATCTATCTTGAGTATAGATTGGGGAAGAAGCAAAACCAAGAAGAAAACAAAATCATCGAGAAGGCACTTGATCACTAGAAATCGGAATCACTATAAAACTTCACCATGAATGATTACATGAACAAGATCACCACCAGGATCCTACCTCGATCTTGATCCTTGCTCCGGAGATCCGACGTGGTCTTCCATGCAAGGTTCCGACGTCGGCTAGGGAGACCCTAGACAACTAGCACGACCCTCATCTCTGAGATGGTGTCCCTCAAGCTTCTCTGCTCCTCGGCAGCGGATGACGAATTGATTGATGTGTGGCTCTCGGTCAGAGGGCTATAAATAGCCCGACATGCATCTAGGTCAAAGGGGGGCCGACTGGGCCTCAAAATGGGCTGGGCCGGCCGGCCTGGGCCCACTTCGGCCCAATTCGTGGCCTCCTTCGCCCGGTGTTGCTTCCCGAGTCTTCTATATCCTCCCCCCTTCTGCATGTGGGCCCTTGTCGTCAGTTTCTCTCTGAATTGGACGAAGCTCCTTGTCTCGCAAGATTCGGCACTTTTCTGGCTAGGTCCTCGGAGTTTGTCATCTTCTCGGGCTTGGTCCTTGGGCTTCTTGGAGTCGTGTTCACTTCATTGCTCGACTTGTACCGAGCTTCAAGGTCTTGTCATGAGGTGCCTAATGAACTTATCCGGGAAGTCTTGCTTTCAACGCTAAAACCCTGCCTAAACACTAAACTCCAAAACCGACATGCACAAGTGAACTTGTTATACCACGAGGGTTAGTACCAATGGATAAGATACAAAAGTCATTCCAACACCGAAGGTAAACTCATGGCTAGGTTGATGGAATTTCACCGTCAACAGAAGCCAAGGTGCTAGACTACATGAGGAAGGGAGAATTGTTGAACTTCTGCTACGGGCAAGGTAGACCTCAATTTAATGCAAGCTCATCCATTCCGAATTCGGTTCCGCTTCGTATACAATTGAAGGACTTCATCGATGAGCAAGCCAAGATCACCAAGGACACCGTCACCAAGTTCAAGGCTATAGATAAGGTGTTTGAGAACATCGATAGTAAAGTGATGGAGGTCGGAAGCTCCAACCATCAAGTGCTCAACATGATGAAGATGCTCGAGACGCAAGTTGGACAACTCGCTGTGACAACCCACCCAGAAAAACACCGTACTATCACCTAAGACCGATCCACTGTGGTCGTTAAGCAATAGTAAAGTATCATCCTGTCGTTGGTTGCCGGGTTAACACCTAGTAAATCACTTCGGAATTAATACAGAGGATCGACACATGCATTACAACTCACGCGAAGGTGAGTCCAAAGTACAACATGATTTAAAAAAATTTATTACAAACCATTGTCTCTGACATGGAGTACAGGTTCAGAGTTCGAAAACAGCGGAAATAAATCAAACTAGCGCAACGGTGAGTATACTAATACTCAGCAAGACTTAACTGTCGGGTGATAACTACATCACCAAACTCTAGACATGAAAGGCTTTTGGTCGGTGGAATTTCTTTTGATGAACAGCTACTAAGGGTAGATCCTTACTTTCAATATTTTAGCACAAGTTCTAGTTGATTACCATTTCTAAATGTGCCATCTAATTCTATCAAGAATTGGACAAGCAATTAATTCATACAACAATATTCCTCGAGTTCCATCATTACGGGATATCATGGCCAGTTGATTAAGTAGTCTCGGATAACGGTGAGAGGCCGACAATCGATTGATTTAAACCTTGCAAGGTAAACCTAAACACACGGTAGGCTGCCCCCGGAAGGACAACTTTCCCAGGCAGTTCCCAAAAGTCATCGGGTTGGGAACGGAGCCTACAGTCTTGGGTACAAGGTTAGCTGGCATACCCCGCAAAGTACCCAGTCTCACACATGCACCCCCCTTCCCGGTAGCTAGCCGGTAAGGTGAAAACTGAAGAGTAGTAGGGAAAAGTTCCCGCGCCGTCTCATTAAGGTACTAGGCTTACCGGTCCCATTACCGGCAAGTGCTTAGTGTCGGGGACAGCCCTAGGGGTCCCCTTAAACAGTAGGGAAATCCCCGCTTAAAACATGCAACGAAGCCAAACACACCTCGCCTAACAATGCAGGACACAGCCCGCGCCGCGGAGGCCCCCAACGGCCCACCAAGGCGGCCCGCTCAAAGATCCCCCCGGGCAGGCTTCGCCCCGCTCGAGGATACGCGCCTCCCTCGGGTGGGCTCCGTCCCGTTCGAGGGGGTGCGCTTACCTCGAGCGGGCTCCGCCTCGCTCGAGAGCCCGCTCCCCCCTCGAGCAGGCTCCGCCTCGCTCGAGGGTCCGCACCACCCTCGAACGGGGTCCGCCTCGCTCGAGGGCGCCCCGTGCGCATGCGCCCGCTCCCGTACACGGGCATTTAATGTCGTGACACCGGCGGGACGGCGCCATCATGCGCCGGGGCTCGCACACCGATACCGCCGCACCAACTCCCCGGGAGGGATCCCATCCCCGCCACTGTGGGAAGCACTGTGCGGCGTGGCGACGCCAGTCCTGTGACGCCGCGCCGCCCACTCCGGTACGGCTAACGCGCCGAGCCCTCGAAGGGGGGCCGGCCGCACCCTCGACTTGCTTTCTTGTGACCATGCAGGGTTAGGTGAAGGCACTAGGCCGGTGGGACGCCATCCCTGCCACTGTTAACGGCATGGTTGCTGCCCCCGCGCGTACGAACCACACGCCGGGCGCTGCGGCAACGGCTCTAGCACAGTGGAGCGTGCGGGAACGGGACGCCGCCTTACCCGCTACTGTACCCCATACAGACCGACGTCAGCAACCCCCTCGATCCCATCTGAGGACATCGCGGACGTCCACCGCCCTTCTACCCTCGAAGCCGCTACTGTTCGGGTTCAAGATAGGCCATGATGGCCGGATCGCTGCAAGGATCGTCCGGACGGCCGGCCACTCTACAGCATAGCACGCCACGCCCCTTCACGTAGCTAAATAGCGCAGCGTGCATGTGATTCGCTCCCTCCTTGATCTATAAAAGGAGGACGAACCCCCATACTGCAGGAGAGGACACTGAGACGGACAGGAACACAACACGAGACAAGCCGTACCACGCGCTTGTTCTCCAATTCTCCCACAACATCTTCAGCCACTACACTAGGGACTTGGAAGCCACGCTTCCTCTCCCGCCTTGCTTGTAGCAGCCCCACTACAGGCACCCCCGGTGCTGAGCAATATAGTGCCTTGAGCACACCACTGCTGGACGTACGGCCCCCTCGGCCGGAACCAGGATAAACTTCGTGTCTCTCATTGCTTAGCACCGACCATTGAGGGATAGACCTCGGCGCTTATTACTGGTTAGTGTCGGGACCACATTCCGCACCGACAGTTGGCGCCCACCGTGGGGCAATCGAGCGCCTAAGGTCATTCCACCAACTCCCTCCATGGTGATCCGCACCGAGTACCGCGAAGACGCGTTCACGCATGGGCGGCTCGGACCCCCCTCCCCGCCGGGTTCGAAATCCGGTTCGGGGGCCTGAACTTTCAGGCCACGGGGAACGGCTACCTCATGCACCTCACTATCCGTGAGGAGCTCCGCGCACGGCGCCGGGCCGAGTCCACTCCGGCCCCCGGCCGCGCGCACCACCACGGCGCGGACGCCCGCGGACGCGGATGTTGCGGGTTCGTCGACGCCACGACTCCGCCGCCGCTCGGGTCGGCGTTCGCGTCGAGGCACGGTCCGAGCGACGGCGAGCCGAGCGCGCCGCCTCCCGGCACGGCGTGCCCGTCGCCACGGCGACCGCCACCCCAACGGGACAGCGCACGGTCTCCGGACCGCGCTTTCCCATCGGGCTGCGTGGTGCCACGATGGCCTACAACGCCAACGTCAACACCACGATGCGTAGGGTTCCCCCGGGCTGTCACGTTTTCGTCGCCAGGGATCCCAGCGCCTCAGCCGGTGACGAATCGTCCCTAGGCTCCCTCGACGCGCCGCCACCCACTAACCTCCACGGGTACGCGGAGTGGGACTTCTCCGGCGTGCCGGACCCAGTCGTGTTCCGGCGTTTCCTCGATGCTACGGACTACTTGTTCGGCTGCTCCGACGACTCCAGCACCGGGAGCTACGACCCTGTGCGGGAGTGCTGTGTCGTCGTCACCAACGACCCAGTCAACGCCACCGGCGCTGTGGGCACTGGGGACGGGGAGATCACGCCTGCTCCAGGGATCGCTCCGCGCCTGGCCGCGGGGCCAAGCACTCCTGCTGGGGCCGACACCGATGCTCAGCTGGCCCAGGCCCGCGAGCTCAAGGCTAAGCTGGCGGAGGAGTACCGGACGGTGCGGGCCGCTCCGTGCCTCAATGGCGGGGGAAGCCTCCGCGCGCGGCGAACGCGCGCGGGAGGCGGGGCGACGGGGCCCGCGACCGCATCAACGCCGACAACCCCGACGCGCCTCCACGGGCAAGTCAGAAGCTCGTTGCCGCCGCGACCTTGTTGCGGGCTATGCCAGCACCCTCGACCCCTGAGTCACGGAACCTGCAACGCGAGGTGCAGGCTCTCATCGAGCAAGCGGCCGTCCAGCGGCCGAAAGCTCGGCCTCACGTATCCGCCAGCAGGGGGATGCGCGAGGAGACGGGGGCGCGTAGGGGGGCGAACCCTCGGTCCACGCGGGCGAAGCTGCGGGGCGTCCCGCCAACTCGGGACGCGCGCCGGCCAAGGAACGGCTCCTTGACACGCGCAGGACGCTGGACGGCGACACCCGCAACGTCACCAACGCCAGGCGCACGAGCAAGGCGGACGCGCGAGCAGCGGTGGGCTACCACCCTCGACGGGGTGGACTCTACGACAGCGACGAAGACCGCTCTCCGACGTCGGAGCCCCCGGGGACCCGCGTGTTCAGCCGGGAGATCCGTGCGGCGGCCTTCCCCCAACGCTTCCACCAACCCTCGACCATTGTCAAGTATAACGGGGAGACGGATCCCCGCGTATGGCTCAACGACTACCGCCTGGCGTGCCAGCTGGGCGGAGCCACCAGCGACGAGGTCATCATCCGCAACTTGCCCATGCACCTCGGCGATGCAGCCCGGACGTGGCTCGAGCACCTGCCCGCCAGCCAGATCCACAACTGGGACGACCTGGTCCGCACGTTCGTGGGTAACTTCCAGGGCACGTACGTGCGCCTTGGAAACTCTTGGGACCTGCGCTCCTGCACCCAGAAGCCCGGCGAGTCGCTGCGGGACTTCATACGGCGCTTCTCCAAGCGCTGTACAGAGCTCCCCAGCGTGGCGCAATCCGAGATCGTGCACGCCTTCCTCGAGGGCACCATGTGTCGGGACCTCGTGCGAGAGCTGGGGCGCAGCCCGCCCGCAGACTCCAACGAGCTGTTCGACATTGCCACCAGCTTCGCCTCAGGAGAGGAGGCCGTGGGGGCAATCTTCGACGGCAAGAGGGGCAAGCGCTCGGATGATGCGCCCGCGGAGGGCAGCAAGTCCAGGGAGCCCCACCGCAAGGACAAGCGGGGCAAGAAGGGAAAGAAGCCGCGCCGCGAGGCGCGCGAGCAGGGGCGCGACGGCGGTGATGCCGAAGCTCTTGCTGTTGACCCGGCTCGACGGGGCCCTCGGCCGGCCCCTCGAGGTCCGGGGGTGTTCAATGACATGCTAAAGAAGCCATGTCCTTACCATAAGACCCCAGTGAACCACACCCTTAAGCAGTGCGATATGCTCAAGAAGTTCTATGGCCGCGCCGCCGCGAAGGAAGCGGAGGCCAAGAAAGACGGAGGAGATGGCGACGCCGGCGGCTTCCCCGCCGTGGAGAACGTGTTCCTCATCTTTGGGGGCCCACCGTCGACATGTCGACCCGCCAGCGCAAGCGGGAGCGGCACGAGGTCCTCGCCGCGGAGAAGGCGCCTCCCTCCTTCCTCAACTGGTCGGAGGACGCCATCACCTTCAGCCGGGAGGACCATCCGGACCGCATCCCCAACCCGGGCCAGTACCCGCTGGTGGTCGACCCAATCATCGGGAACGCGCGGTTCTCGAAGGTCTTGATGGACGGGGGCAGCAGCCTCAACATCCTCTACGTGCACACGCTGCACTTGCCGGGGATCGGGTTGGACCAGCTGCGGCCCAGCACGAAGCCGTTCCACGTCGTCGCGCCCGGCAAGCAGGTCCAACCCCTCGGGCAGATTGATCTGCCGGTCCGGTTTGTCACCGCGAAGAATTTCCGCAAGAAAACACTCACCTTCGAGGTGGTGGGGTTCAAGGGCGCCTACCACGCCATACTTGGGCGGCCCTGCTACGCCAAGTTCATGGCGGTCCCCAACTACACCTACTTGAAGATGAAGATGCTCGGACCGAACGGCATCATCACCGTAGGCTCGTCCATCGAGCACGCGTTCGACTGCGATGTCGAGTGCGTAGAGCACGCCGAAGCACTAGCGCTAGATGAAGTGCTGGTGACCACTTTGGAGAAGATGGTCAACGAAGATCTCGACTCCACCGCCAAGCACACCGGCACCTTCGAGGCCGCGGAGCAGACCAAGGAGGTCCCCCTTGACCCTTCTGCCCCCGAGGGCAAGGCTTTGAGGGTCAGCTCCACCCTCGATCCCAAATAGGAAGTGGTGCTCGTTGACTTCCTCCGCGCCAACGCTGACATCTTCGCGTGGAGCCCCTCGGACATGCCAGGCATCCCGAGGGAGGTCGCCGAGCACTCCCTTGACATCCTGCCTCACGCCCGCGCCGTGCAACAACGGCTCCGCCGCTTCGACGAGGAGCGACGACGGGCTATCGGGACGGAGCTGCGAAAGCTTCTCGAGGCCGGGTTCATCAAGGAGGTGTTCCACCCAACATGGCTAGAAAACCCTGTACTTGTAAAGAAAAAGAATGGGAAGTGGCGGATGTGTATAGACTACACTAGTCTTAATAAAGCATGTCCTAAAGTTCCTTTTCCTTTGCCACGAATTGATCAAATTGTTGATACAACGGCTGGGTGCGAGCTGCTCTGCTTCCTTGATGCCTACTCCGGGTATCATCAAATAAAGATGAAGGAATCCGACCAGCTCGCGACTTTGATCATCACGTCGTTCGGGATGTTCTGCTACGTCACGATGCCGTTCGGCCTCCGAAACGCAGGTGCGACATACCAGCGCTGCATGCAGCACGTCTTCGGAGATCACATCGGACGGACGGTCGGGGCATACGTGGATGACATCGTCGTGAAAACCAGGAAGGCGGACGACCTGGTTGGTGACCTTGGCATCGCGTTCGGCTGCCTACGGGCCAAAGGGGTCAAATTAAACCCCGAAAAATGTGTCTTTGGAGTGTCGCGAGGCATGCTCCTGGGATACATCATTTCCCAACGGGGGATCGAGGCTAACCCTGAGAAGGTTGCGGCCCTCGAACGAATGGGCCCGATCCGAGACCTCAAAGGGGTGCAAAAGGTGCTGGGGTGCCTTGCCGCCTTGAGCCGCTTCATCTCGCGGCTCGGCGAGAAGGGCCTGCCCCTCTACCGCCTACTCAAGAAGCCCGAGCGTTTCTCCTGGACCGCCGAGGCCCAGGATGCGCTCGACAAGCTGAAGGCGTCCATAACGCACGCCCCGATCCTCACGCCGCCGCAGGACAGCGAACCCCTGCAGCTCTACGTGGCCGCAACCACGCAGGTGGTCAGCGCCGTTATCGTGGTGGAGCGTACGGAGGAAGGGCACGCCGTGCCGGTCCAGCGGCCGGTCTACTACATCAGCGAGGTCTTGTCTGACACCAAGACGCGCTACCCTCAAGTCCAGAAGCTGCTGTATGCGGTGGTCCTCGCGCGGCGCAAGCTCCACCACTACTTCGAGTCCCACCCGGTCACGGTGGTCTCCTTCTTCCCGCTGGGGGAGATCATCCGCAATCCTGACGCGGCGGGTAGGATCGCCAAGTGGTCTGTGGAACTGATGGGCGAGACGCTCGCCTATGCCCCGCACAAGGCCATCAAGTCCCAGATCCTGGCGGATGTCGTCGCTGAATGGACGGACACGCAGCTGCCACCGCCACAAACCCAAGCAGAGTGCTGGACTCTATATTTCGACGGTTCGGTGATGAAAACAGGGGCGGGCGCGGGCCTGCTCTTTGTGTCACCCCTCGGGGAGCACATGCGGTACACGGTGCGCCTCCACTTCCCCGCCTCGAATAACATGGCTGAGTACGAGGCCCTCCTTTGCGGCCTCAAGATCGCCATCGAGTTGGGCGTCAAACGCCTCGACGTGCGGGGGGACTCGCAGCTCGTAATTGACCAGGTCATGAAGAACGCGAGCTACCATGACGACAAGATGGAGGCCTAATGCAAGGCCGTGCGAGCCCTCGAGGACAAATTTTACGGCATCGAGCTCAATCACGTGCCCCACCGGTACAACGAGGAAGCGGACGAACTGGCCAAGATCGCGTCCGGGCGGATCACCGTCCCCCCGAACGTTTTCGCCCGCGATGTTGCTCAGCCCTCGGTCGCCCTCGAGCCTCACCCCTCGAGCCACACAGAACCCTCGGGGGCTCCCTCGAATCCAGCGGGTGCGGATCCCATGGATGAGGACCCCTCGAACGAGGCGTACGTGCTCTCCCTCCTCGAGGGGTATGGCGCCTATGGGGCTGATGTGATGGACATCGAGCCAGCCCCCGTCAAGGCCGACTGGCGTGACAAGTATGTGGCCTAGATGGCCCGAGGGGAACTCCCCACGGACCGGGCCTCGGCCAGACGCATCGCCAGGATGGCCAAGTCCTTCGCCCTCGTCGACGGCGAGCTGTACAAGCGCGCCGCCTCCGGCATCTTGCAGCGGTGCGTGCCCATCCCTGAAGGGCGCGAGCTCCTGCGGGACATCCACGCCGGGATCTGCGGCCATCATGCGGCGCCGCGTGCCCTCGTTGGCAATGCGTTCCGCCAAGGTTTTTACTGGCCCACCGCACTCGCGGACGCCAGCGAGATCGTACGCACCTGCGAGGGGTGCCAGTTTTACGCCCGCAAGTCCAACCTCCCCGCTCACGCCCTGCAGACCATCCCCATAACATGGCCGTTCACTGTGTGGGGGCTGGACATCGTCGGGCCCCTGCGGAAGGCGCCCGGGGGCTTCACCCACTTGCTGGTCGCGATCGACAAGTTTTCCAAGTGGGTGGAGGTACGCCCCATCACGAATCCCAGGGCAGAGCAAGCGGTGACGTTCTTCACCGACATCGTCCACCGCTTCGGAGTGCCAAACTCCATCATCACCGACAACGGGTCCCAATTCACGGGCAGGAAATTCTTGGAGTTTTGCGACAAAGTCCACATCCGTGTGGATTGGGCAGCTGTGGCACACCCACAGACCAATGGCCAGGTAGAGCGTGCCAACGGCATGATCCTGGAAGGCCTTAAGCCTAGGATTTTTTACCAACTAAACAAATCTGGTCGGAAATGGCTCCAAGAATTACCAGCGGTCGTGTGGAGCCTAAGGACCACCCCGAGCAGAGCCACCGGGTTCACCCCGTTTTTCCTAGTCCATGGCGCGGAGGCCGTCCTCCCCACGGACTTAGAATACGGATCGCCCAGTGTTCGAGGCTACGACGAGGATGCCAACCAGCGAGCCGCGAGGACTCGGCCCGGACCGATTTGGACGAGGCACGCCTCGTGGCCTTAATGCATTCCGCAAGGTATCAGCAGTCCCTTAGGCGCTACCAAGCACGCAAGATACGCCGGCGGGACTTCAGCGAAGGGGACATGGTCCTAAGGCTACGCCAAGACAACCGGGGACGCCACAAGCTATCGCCTCCATGGGAGGGACCCTACGTCGTGGTGAAGGTGCTCAAGCCCGGCACGTACAAGCTGGCCAACGAGGACGGTGAAGAGCTCACCAACGCTTGGAACATCCAACAGCTACATCGCTTCTACCCCTAGCTAGGATTTCCAAGTGTTTTTGTAGTAAAAATCACATGACCAATGCCCCAGTTGGTGACAACTATGTAAACGCCATAAGTCTAATAAAAAGGGCAACTCGGCTTTCCCCTGAAACCCAAGTTACCCTCGGGGGCTACTACGGGGGGCACCCCCCCCCCCAAAATGGTCCCATTTTCGCGCAAAAAACGAAACAACTCACACGCGCTAAGTTTGTTTTCTACTTGGACCCCGAGCAACAATTCGAACAGGGCGCAGGCAGCCTAGCGGAAGGAGCGCGCGAGCCAGAGATAGCCTACGCCTCCGCGAGGATACGGCCCTTCTCTCTCGCCTCCAACCCAGCAGGCCACCAGCGAAAATCGAACTCCCCTAACTAGAATCTACTCAGGAAGAAGGAGAAACAAAAGGCGCAATAAACAAAAGACTTCATTTCGCATCAACAGATAATTATGGCAAAAATATCTTGTTTCTTTACAAAGGCCGCACGGCCAGCGTACTGATACATCAACAAAAACGGGCCTAGCGCCCAGCTGTCTTCAGGCATGAGGAGCGGCGGCGTCAACAGCGTCCGGGAAGAGGAACTCCTCGAAGGCTTCAGCGAGCGTCCCAGCGGCATCGGCGGCGAGCGCGTCCACACGCTCCATCGCCACCTCGTCCTCAACACCGTCGGGGACAACGTAACCCTCCGCCAGCACCTCGAAGTTGACCTCGTAGTGGGACCGCACCACTCCGAGGGCCTTCTGGACGCCAAGACGCAGCATCCGGCGCATCCGTTCGGTGACATGGCCGCCAAGGGCGCGCAGGCCGCTGGCCAGCGAGCTTCCGGCCTGCGCCTCGCCCTCCTCCACGGATCGACAGGTCTCGAGGGCCGCATCGCGCAACTCCTGCAGCTCCTGCTCGGAGGAATTGTAGGAGGTCTGCAGCGCCTCGGCCTGCTCAACCGCGTGCCCCAGAGCGGTGCGCAAGCCTGGAGTCGCCAAGACAAGAAAAAAATCAGAAAAAGAATGCGAACTTTCTAAGGAAAACCCAACAACACAGGAGTCAAACAGCGGCTCACCTTCGACTTGCTTCCTCTCCACCTCGAGGGTGCGGCGCTCAGCCTCGACCGCCTGCTCGAGGCCCCGGACGGTCTCACCCTGCTCCTGGAGGGCTAGCTCCTGGTTCGCGCTCGTAATGCTGAGCACTATCAGCTCGCCCTCGACCTTGGAGAACTCGGTGTTCCGGTCCTCCAGCAACATTTGCGCCACCTCACGAGCAACGCGCTCCCGCTCCAGGGCCGACCGAGCATCGACGAGGGCGGCCTGCTCCTGCTGGAGCCGCCCCTCAGCTCCTTGACGAGCGGTGCGCTCCTGCAGGAGCTGCTCCTCAGCAGCGGCGAGCGCCACGACCTTGGCGTCAAGGGCGGCCTTCAAGTCGTCGGCCTCCTTGGCCCTTTGCTCGAGCGCACGCGCCCGCTCCTCGGCACGGTGCGGCCGCGCGCTGCGCCCCCTCGGCGACGAGCGGAGCCCCCGGTTCTCGTTGCGGACGCCGGCCACCTCCGCCTCCCAGTTGGTCGCCAGCGTCCGCATCTTCTCCAAGTCCGAGCGTGCCTGCCGCAGCGCCTCATCACGGTCGATGAGGGCTGTGCAAACCCGCTCGAGGCTAGAGGGAAGCGCCGGGTCCTGCCTTGTGCTCTCGTGGAGCTCATCGCGCAAGGCCATGGCCCGGTACGACAACAAGCCGTCCGGAGTCCTGAGGGCGTCGGCGAGCGCGTCGAAGGCGCCGCATCGCTCCCGGAGCTGGTGGAGCTCGGCGTTCACCCGGTCGAAGGCGCCGTACTTGTCGCGAGCAAGGCGCTCGAGCTCCTGTCGCCCACAAGTCAAAGCTCGTAAGAATGAAGATACAGAGACAGCGCGCGGAAACGAGAGAAAGAGGAAACGAGCAACGACGCCCTACCTGGAAGACACGCCACGCGTGGCGCCGTGGCTGCGGAGCTCTCCCCACAGCTCCTGCTCCCCCTGCGCGTCGGCGAACGCAGGCGGGTCGTCAGCAATCCTCTCCACCTGGGCGGAGTGGCTGGCGCGAGAAGACGAGGCCTTGGCGCCATGTCCCCGGCCCCCCGCCACCATGTGACCGTCGCGTCGCCTCACGAGGGCCCCCTCCTGGGACTCTGGGGAGAGCGTGGGGAAGCTCACCCACTGATCCCACCCGGGCGGCGGGGAATCGTCGTCCGGGATCTCCACCACCGCCGGCCCCGGGAGCCGCGGCGGGCGCCGACCCCCCGCGCCGCCTCCGCCGGCGCCTCCACATGCGCCTCCGTGGCCACGGACGCCGACGCGGCGCCGTGGCCATCGCCTCCGGCCGCGCCTCCGCGACCACGGGCGCCCGTCCGCCCTCCTCAACCGCAACCACGGGCGCCACCAAATCCAACAAAATTGGTTTTGCATTTTTCTGACTTATCTACGATTTTCTATGCAATTTACAAGATCCAGCAAAGCACTAGCACTATTTAAGTTATGGATTTACAGTCAGCCCCCCGGATTTCCTGCAGTTCCACAACCGTGGCCTCTGTTTTACACAAAACTTCCTAGCAATATTCAGAGGGTCGCAATGTGGCCCTTGGCCGTAGGGGGGCGGCGGCTCACCGGAATTCGGCGGGACCGGCGGCGGAGATGGTCGGGGGAGGGTCCGGGGAGGACCACGAGTTCACCTAGGACCTAGGAGACGCCGGAATTTGGGCGGAGGGACAGCCGGCGAGCGGCGCACCGGCGGCCGGCGGCGGTGGCCGCCGCGAGCCGGGGCCGCGGCGCGGCGGGGCTCGGGCGAGGTTCGGCGGGCGCGGGCGGTGTCCTAGGGGTCGGGGTCGCTGCTAGATTCGTGGTGGCGCTCGGTGGTGGTTTGTTCGGGGGGCTTCGCACAGCATAGGCGGCGGCTCGCGGCGTGCGCCAATGGCCGGCTGCGGCATGCTTTGTAGGCGGGGGAAAGGTGTGCCTTCAGTGCGACGAGACGCGGGGTGCCTCGACCCTAGTGCACCGTACGCGAGCAGCCTCGGCCGGCGCGCGCGGGGGGAGCCCGCGGCGGACCGGCGGACCATGCGCGGCTCGTACGGGCGACGCGAGGTACAAGGCGCCTTGGGGCATGGGCGTTGGAAGGCGTGCTTTGCGTTGGGAAGGCGCGAGGGTGGGCGCGGACGGCGAGGCGAGTAGGCCCGGCGCGGGCGCGGCGGGCGCGCGGCGGCGCGGCACCGGCGCTCGCGGCGCGGCGCGGCATGCGAGTTCTCGGTAGGAGACTATTCGGTGTGCCCACGTTTGAACGCGTTAAACTCCAAAAAATTGTACAAAAGTGCTCCAAATTTTGAATAGGAAAGTTGTAGATCTCACTACCCTCTACAACTTTCACAAAGGCCGCCTAGTGTTTTTCTCAACGGATTTTGCAGGAACGTCTTGCCAACTTTGAGTATCGCCATGTTCCGGTAAACCGGAGGTACTATCGGTTGACAAAGTTTTTCACCAATTTTCACTCAAAATTTGAAATGCTAATCTGCATGAAAGTTGTGTCCCTCAACAAACTGGACAACTTTCATATTGGTAGATTTTTAAGTGTTTAGGTGAAATTTGGAGAACGAGGCAAAAGTTCCGGACGACATTCACTGACGTCACTGTTTAAGCGGGGTTTGATTGTGTCTTTGACCAAGGGTTGACCACGGGTGTGTGTAGGCTTGGTCAAGGGGTTCAATAGGGTTCATTGGTGAGGTTTTCGAGGTGATGACCCAAGTTGACCTAGGTTTGACCAGGGTCGGCCGGTTTGACTCGGCTGATCCAGTCATTAGCGTTAATGCTGTTAATCAAAAACCTGGGGCGTCACAGCCTACCCCCTTAACAGAATCTCGTCCTGAGATTCAAAACTACAAGGAAAGGCGGGGGAGAAGTTCGTGCATAGAGGTGTTACCCAAGAAATTCAGTTGGCTTTGCCCCACTTGACAGCTTGGCTTGTTGCTGTGGTTGTCATTAGAGGATCCGGGGTTCTGCTTCTGTTGCTGGGGCTTCTGCTATCTGGGGCTTGGGCACTCATTTGTGTAATGCCCGGGTTGTCTACAATTGTAGCACAAACGAGGTGGAAGGTCGCCGGGCTTGGAAATTTGTTGCTGGCCTTTCTTGATGAGGCGGAGCCTCTTCTTCTTCTTTTTCCTTCTTAACCTCGTGGCTCTCGAAGGTGTTTCACCAACAGGGAGTTGAGTGGCCTTGCTAGTGTCACATCTTCGTTTGCCCTCACGCGGACGAGTCTCCTTACAGATAATTTCCCACTCACTTACATCTATCTCAGATGAAACTCGCTTGTTGCCTTGATTCGCCCTCTCTTCTTCTCTAAGATCCATTGGTAGTCGAGAAGGTGGTAATATGGAGTCGGAGGCCAGGGGTTGGTCTTGATCAACATACTCCACCAACACATTGAACAAATGGGCTTGTTCGACCATAGAGGCAGATAAAGACTGAGAGAGATTGTCTGCTAAACTAGTTTGAGATGGTTCCCCGTAACGTCCTTGGATGATATCGTACACCATCTAGTTTAGCATGGAATTCTGCCCCTCCAACGGCTGAGTTGCGCCGACAATGGCGTTTATGTCACTCTGAGTAGGTACTTCGGGTGAACAGGGCTTGGAAGGTCGGAGCTTCTGTTGCATCGGCGGCATTTGCTGTAGTTGTTGAGCCATCCGATGTTGTGCCTGCAGGATCTGGCACAACACGTCAATATGCGCTGTCACGGAAGCTTCGGTCAGCGTCGTGGGCGGTGGTAGCGTTATATCACCACTATTCGACGCATCAAAACCATTGGGGTTACTTCGCGCCGGTTTGAACATTTGAAAATTTAAGTCCCCAATTAATACATGTTCAGAATCTCACCCAGAAACTCATAATTCGAACATACTCTACGAGACTCGTTCACAGTAAGTAATGCGAACCGGACATCAAAATAGTCACAAGTATCAAATCTGTAAAGCGCTGTTTACACGCCCCACGGTCGGGAATTCAGATGGAACCAAAAAGGTGCAAGGCGTGCTCCCTCACTACTTCATCGCCGTTCATGAGGAAGCGGGCGATGAATGTGCACATGCACAGCTAATAGCAGACAGATTCTGCCTACGATACAGAGATACATCCCTATCAAGGTCCAGCGAAACGACTCGAACTCTTCCGAAGACGGAGTCATGGGTAGTAGCTTGGCTTGAGTTCTTCTTCCGGTATACTTCTGAGCTTCTTCTCGACGTCGTGGATGAAGACGGAGGAACAGCTTGCTTAGCGAGGAATGGAATAGATGGGAGAGATGCTCTAGTGGCAAAGTGGCCAAGGCTAGATGGAGGCAAAACAAGAGCGCTGGTGATGTCGAGCTTGGACGGAAATGGAGCTTTCGCATCAGCGGTTCTGGGTAAAGGGTTCCCTTTTATAACCGTTGTGGAGCTGCAACGGTCATTTAACCAGCCGGATATCTGGTGTAGACAACACGGAGCTCGACAATGGTCAGCCCGTGAGGTCGTAGCGTCGCGGGTACGGTTGCGGAAAATATGGCGGAGTGACGTCATGGCGTCGCAGTCGTGACACTGATGACGATGAGGTTCATCAGCCTAAGGAATTGACCGTGATGGGGAGAAAAACGAGAAGCTCAGTGTACACGCTTTACGTTCGCGATAGCAACAAAGAGAAGCGTAACCAAAAAGCTTCGATCGATCCTAGGTGTACTTCCTTTCTCGATTCTGAGGATTTTGAAGATTATGAGCACGGACCAAGAACGAATACACGATGGATGACTTCATGCGGATCTCCAGAATAATCTTGCTCACACCTTTACTTAACTTGCGAGTGTGAATTGTTGACAGCCCATTATTTTTAAGGTGCAATAAGTTTCAAAGTTGATGCGATGCACATGCTTGTGTAGACACTATGCACATGCTCGTGCAGTATGGTGCTCATGATGCGCGTTAGAATGTCTCAGTTACCCATATGTGTTAGTGATTGCAAGGGCAATCAAAGGCAGGGAGAAGGTCTGAGTGGTGAGTCGCTTTCTCACAACCAAGCTACCTAGCGCGCTCCTAATGGCAGTCGTGCAGCTGCAGCACACACGATGCCCTAGGTTCCATCGCGGCACCTTTGGCTATGGGGTTACAACATCACCAATGAAGAGAGGTAGAGTAGGAGTACGGGTTTTCATGCGAATGCATGTCAGTATGCCCAAGCTTCCTGAATGCATATGCTATGCAGTGCATGCTCAAAAGTTACATTTATTTTACTTCACAAGGTTGCGAGCAAGACCAAAAAGAATAAGCTTAGGAACGAGGAGTCGATTGGATCTTTGATTAGCACGAAATTTTTGGACGAGTTTGAGATTCATCACAGAACTTGATTTGATCACAACTGGCATAATAATGCTTTACGAACATTACTGCTGAAAGAGACGTTTAATCCAGGCATTACATCGATGATGGTTTTCAGAATTTCCAAACAATGTTTGGAATTACAATGCAGACTAGCTGCATAAGGAAACTCCTAGTTCAACCAATCGCAATAGCTAACGAACCACGGTTAATGCACACCAGGGTTCCTTACAAACACTACACTCTTACGACTTAGAGTTTTATTTCCCACGTACCAACTTCCTAGGGTGGAATCTTCCACGCTGAGGGACTATGGTGACTCAGGTCCAGACTCAATTCCAGATTCTCCTTGGATGTCCTCCGCATCTTCTTCTCCTGCTGGTCCAGGAATGACAGGTTCAGGAGGTGGAACTGCTATAGCTTTCAGTTGATTTTCTAGTTCAAGCATATACTGGTCGTTATGTTGTAACAAGAAATTCTGCTCGTGTATGATCTCACTCAACTCTTGTATTTTGGCCTTGTTCTTGCGTCTTTCCTTCTTGAGAGTAGCGATCATTGCTCGGGCTTCCTTCAACGCTTGAGCCGTACACTCCGTTTCTTTAACTCTGTATCTATAGGTTTGGTGTCTATAGAATACACTTTCTCCCAACATTCGACAGGGTGCTTCCCACAGAAAGGGGTGAGTGCTTCGAGAGCAGCCTTCTGCACCGTGTCGGACAAGTTTCGCCCTTGTGCCTTACACTCCCACTCTTCCCAAGCAGGATTGGTCGGGCACACTGAAATCTTCACCTTTACTACACAACAAAGGAGTTGTCCTGTGGTCATGACCTCACATGTCGAGTATTCCGGGTAAGTGGTGTACCCAAAGTCCCTCAGGGTGTCCCACAGAAGTGCAGGAAATCCACCCTCTTGGAGGGATTTCACGAGAGTCCATGTGTCCACATCAGCCGACGCAGATCCAGCGTTGTCCATCTAGACATACGACAAAAGTGAGAATCAGTCGGGTGCGAGTGTACAAGGGTAACTCGATCCATGAATAAGGGTAGGGTTAAGGTATGGGGTAATTGTGTATACTAGAATACCAACGTATGCTGAACTCGCACGAGCAGGCATACATAAAGATATAAAGTTCTGGTAATCGGAAACCGGTCATCCTAACTAAAACCAGAGTCCAACACTTCTCAAACCTACGTAGCAACTTAGCAAGGTTATGAAACTCAAGTTGGGTGTGCAAGGTTGAGCTATAAGATTGGAAAGTACTAACTAAGCAAGATTTCAATGGTTCTAGGAAGATAGTAAGACAAGGGTTGACTAACCGAGCATAACTTGTGGTAGACCAAGTTATGATCGTGAACTTGGGTGAGCAGAAACTAGATTAGTTTGGAGCAACCTAGATGGAGATCAACAATCCAAGCAACAACTTTTAATAAATTTATGCACGACAACACATCTACACTTGAGAGGCTAGGCAGGACAAAACACACTATCACTACTTTACCTTAAGGAGCACGGAAATAGACATGAGTTTAGTTCAGGTTTTACCATGACTTTTAGCATGATGCAAGACATCCTATGCGTCCTCCAAGGCAATCAAGCCAAAACTCGAAGTTAGCGCCAGTGTCATGCCACATACACGTATCTCCCTATAATAACTAGTCGAGAACTAGTCGATGCTCACTTAGCGACTTACGAAACGAGGTTAGGGTACCTAAAGAAGATCACAGAACTTAACAAACCTTTCATGCCAGCACTCATGGAAGCGTCCACATACATCACCGTTCACTATAGAAACGGCATCCATGCGTTAAGCCACTGCATGGACAGCGTCCAACCTCGAACATCCTCCGTTTGAATGGAGTGTATCCTTACCTCGCATATTCGACAGGCGGAATGCTCACGTATGAAACACGTGGCGACAATACAACTCATAAACAGACGAGAAGATGGGATCTGTGGAATGGATCACTCCATCAACCCTCCCAATACCCGTGATGCGGTACAGCACACGTATAAAACAAGTGGCTCATCTAGTTTGGTTGTGCAAGAAAATAAGTCTGGCATAAAGTAATGTGCTGGAAGTTCGCAAAATAAACCATAGGTTAATAAGCCACCTAAAAGAACCCAAAAATTCCCTTTAGGGCCTCTCAGTCTAGTTTATCCTTAACGGACCAACGTGCTTTGGACATCCAAACAATCTTGGCAATTTTATTCACAAATCATGTGATTAATGTTGTTAATTAAACACTGGTGCATGCAATCGCTCTGATACAAGCTGTGACAACCCGCCCAGGAAAATACCGTACTATCGCCTAAGACCGATCCACTCTGGTCGTTAAGCAATAGTAAAGTATCATCCTGTCGTTGGTTGCCGGGTTAACACCCGATAAATCACTTTGGAATTAATACAGAGGATCGACACATGCATTACAACTCACGCGAAGGCGAGTCCAGAGTACAACATGAGTTAAAACATTTTATTACAAACCATTGTCTCTGACATGGAGTACAGGTTCAGAGTTCGAAAACGGCGGAAATAAATCAAACTAGCGCAACGGTAAACATCACAGGAGGCCATCCGTGATGTCATCACTTGTCGTCACCCTTCCGGTCAACAACACCTGCAACCACAGTTTTAAAGCAAAGCTGAGTATACTAATACTCAGCAAGACTTAACCGTCGGGTGATAACTACATCACGAAACTCTAGACATGAAAGGCTTTTGGTCGGCGGAATTTCTTTTGCTGAACAGCTACTAAGGGTAGATCCTTACTTTCAATATTTTAGCACAAGTTCTAGTTGATTACCATTTCTAAATGTGCCATCTAATTCAATCATGAATTGGACAAGCAATTAATTCATACAACAATATTCCTCGAGTTCCATTATTGTGGGATATCATGGCCAGTTGATTAAGCAGTCTCGGATAATAGTGAGAGGCCGACAATCGATTGATTTAAACCTTGCAAGGTAAACCTAAACACACGGTAGGCTGCCCCCGCAAGGACAACTTTCCCAGGCAGTTCCCAAAAGTCCTCGGGTAGGGAACAGAGCCTATAGTCCTGGGTACAAGGTTAGCTGGCATACCCCGCGAAGTACCCAGTCTCACACATGCACCCCCTTCCCGGTAGCTAGCCGGTAAGGTGAATACTCAAGAGTAGTGGGGAAAAGTTCCCGCGCCGTCTCATTAAGGTACTAGGCTTACCGGTCCCATTCCCGGCAAGTGCTTAGTACGTTCAAAAGCATAGCCCACAAAAGCCACTGGACCGGAGCCCAAATCCCATGCTCTTACCACATGAGCAATCCATTTATGAAGATCTTATGATTCCAACATAAGAACCTATTCTCGCGAGTGACGAACATCTCTCGACTTCTATCGGGTCCTATAGCATAGCAGCTATCGACCTAGCAACTAGTGATAGAGCATAGGTACCTAGGGATCATGCATCTAGGGTTTCAATTCAACTCCTAAAACGTAAATGCACAATCGTAGCAAACATAATTGCATAACTTTAAAAGACGGGGTTAATGATCCGAAGCTTGCCTTTGCTGGAAAGGTTGGCCCTGGGCCCTTCTAGACTTGGGTCCAGGTCTTGAGCTACGTCCACGTACTGCAGCTCTTTGTCGGCACCTTCGTCTCCTCCTTCCGGCACGAGCGTACGTCTACTGGCGGAAAGATCTACACGAAGATGCAAATGCAAGATTTACTCGACGATTTTTAATTCAATCAATTACAAACAATAATTGACATCCAAGGGGTGTATTAGTTGGACACATTCACCTAGATAAGAAATACATTTAGCATACTCTTCCAAAAAGGAACAATTTGCAATTCTTTATTAGATATTCTTTTTGATAGTGACTATGTACATATATATATGTAAATAATTTAATTCAACTTCACAAACAGTAGTGGGTGGGTATAGTTAGCCATTTTAAAAGGATTTAAAACCACACACAAGATTATTAGGGATGGTTTGGTGATTTTCTCATTTAATGACTATTAAGCCCTTAATGACCCGCATAGATTTTATTCATGGAATTAATTAATAAAATTCATTATAAGGGTGTGTTATGCACTAAACACCTATAACAAGCCACTGGACAAATATGTATGCTTTGTATAGCTAAAAATTAATTATTTTTGAAAATGACAAAAGCTAGCTAGAAGGACAAGGTAAATGCACACAAAAAAATAAATATTTGTCAAAATTATCCAAACTTTCTCACACATGTTATATGGTCCGAAACTAGCCTAGGGATGCAGCATATACACCTAGAACTATGGTGAAACTTGAGTTATGTATTTTCAAAGAAAAACAAGCATAATTCAAGAATAAATATTTCTACTAACTATAAAATTGTGATTAATTCACCAAACGTGTGTTTGGAGTTAAAAAGACAGTATGCAAAAGTTGGTTGTAAAAACCTAATTATTGTTAGCTACAAAAATCATTTATGCAGATCCTGCAGAAATGGAAAAACATTTTTATAAAAAGATTTATATCATAACTTTGTGCAATTTTTAGTACAAGAGCTAGTCATAACCTAACACACCACATATCCAAAAATTAGCTACAGAAGGTTTGAAGAATTTGAGATATTGTAGATCTAGTTTTTTGACATTTCTATTTTTCATGCAAAAACTAGCAGGAACTAGCTCAGACAAGAATAGAAAAAGTTGTATTATTTTTCACAACGAATCCAACAAAATCGGTTTTGTATTTTTCTGACTCCTCTACAATTTTCTACGCAATTTACAAGATCCAGCAAAGTACTAGCACTATTTAAGTTACGGATTTACAGTCAGCCCCCGGATTTCCTGCAGTTCCACAACCGTGCCCTCTGTTTTACACAAAACTCCCTAGCAAGATTCAGGCGCGGGCAGCTGTCCTAGGGGTCGAGGTCGCTGCTAGATTCGTGCTGGCGCTCGGTGGTGGTTGGTTCGGGGGGGCTTCGCACAGCACAGGCGGCGGCTCGCGGCGTGCGCCGATGGCCGGCTGCGGCCTGCTTTGTAGGCGGGGAAAGGTGTGCCTTCACTGCGACGAGACGCGGGGTGCCTCGACCCTAGTGCACCGTACGCGAGCGGCCTCGGCCGGCGCACGTGCGGGGGGAGCCCGCGGCGGACCGGCGGACCATGCGCGGCTCGTACGGGCGACTCGGGGTACAAAGCGCCTCGGGGAGCGGGCGTTGGAAGGCGTGCTTTGCATTGGGGAAGGCGCGAGGGTGGGCGCGGATGGCGAGGCGAGTGGGCTGGCGCGGGCGCGGCGGCGCGGCGCCGACGCTCGCGGCGTGGAGCGGCATGCGCGTTCTCGGTAGGAGACTATTCGGTGTGCCCCTGTTCGAACGCGTTAAACTCCAAAAAATTGTAAAAAAGTGCTCCAAGTTGTGAATAAGAAAGTTGTAGATCTTACTACCCTCTACAACTTTCACAAAGGCCGCCTAGTGTTTTTCTCAACAGATTTTGCAGGAACGTCTTGCCAACTTTGAGTGTCGCCATGTTCTGGTAAACCAGAGGTACTGTCGGTTGACCAAGTTTTTCACCAATTTCCATTCAAAATTTGAAATGCCAATCTACATGAAAGTTGTATCCCTCAACAAACTGGAAAACTTTCATATTGGTAGATTTTTAAGTGTTTAGGTGAAATTTGGAGAACGCGGCAAAAGTTCCGGACGACATTCGCTGACGTCACTGTTTGAGCGGGGTTTGACCGTGTCTTTGAGCAAGGGTTGACCACGGGTGTGTGTAGGCTTGGTCAAGGGGTTCAATAGGGTTCATTGGTGAGGTTTTCGAGGTGATGACCCAGGTTGACCTAGGTTTGACCAGGGTCGGCCGGTTTGACTCGGCTGATCCGGTCATTAGCGTTAATGACGTTAATCAAAAACCTGGGGTGTCACACTCGCGGGGCGCCTCACTAATGATGAAGGGAAGCTTCCAGGACAACCTAAAGGTCCCGAATCAGCGAAAGCTATTCAAACACCTTCGGGAAAGGAAGCTTAAACCATCCGTTGGGATGGAGGAATTTGCTAAGGAGGAAGTTATGGGGATCGTCACCGAAGAACCCGAGTTTGAGATGCTGAGAGGATACCACAACTCAAGCCACGCTTCTTACAAGGTAAACTTGATAATCACTTTGAGAAGTTTGTGGAGGTTGTGCATAGACTTAGCATCAACATGCCGTTATTGCATGCCCTTCAAGTACCTACATATTCTCGTTACTTTAAAGACATACTTGCAAATAAATATGAGATAGCAACACTCGGGGTAGATCATGTCAAGATGTCTGAGGAGTGTAGTGTCGCTATTGCTAATGGGCTAGAGAAGCAAAAGGACCCCGGATGCCCGACAATTCCATGTTATGTTGGTTCATTCAAGTTCGAGAAGGCGTTATGCGACCTTGGAGCAAGTATGAGCGTCATGCCAAGAGATGTGTTTGAGAAGCTATGCCTACTGTTGGAGCCTACAGGTATGTGCTTGGAGTTGGGTGACAACTCCATTCGCTATCCCTTGGGCATCGCCGAAGATGTGCCCGTGAAGGTCGGACACCACTTCATCCCCGTCGATTTCATCGTGCTCGAGATGGGAGAGAGGGAGAAGCCACCGCTCATCCTTGGGAGGCCTTTCCTCAAGACCGTGGGGGCTACTATCGATGTTGGAAGGGGGAGATCATGTTCGACATTAACGGAGAAAGAAGTTCCTTCAAGTTTCGACCACGCCTCGAGGTATGCAATATGATTGAAGTTAAAAATGTTCCACCTCATCGTCACGTTGTTAAGGAAGAACCAAGGAAGAAGGAAGGGCTGAAGAAGAAGAAAGAGCCGAAGAAGAAGGACGTGAAGAAAGTCAAGGAAGATGTTGCCTCCGTCAAGACAAAGGAAGAAAAGCCGCCGGTGAAGACCAAAAAAATGACTAAGCTGGAAGACAAGCACGTGCACAAGATGGTGTGGAAGTGGGTACCGAAGAATGCAATGCCCGCAAAGAGCGTTGATTCGAAGTAATCAAGTGTAGAAGTCTAGCCATGGACTATAAACGAAGCGCTAGGCGGGAGGCAACCCGTTTCGTCGAGTCAAGAATAAGCTACCAGGAGGACAACCCAATTCCAGGTTTTTCGAGTTTTTAATTCAGTTTTGAATTTTACTACGCAAAGACATTAGACTTAGAAGTGGTTGAACAATATTAGAGACATAATTCTAGGTTGAATATTTTGCTTGATCATAAACCCTTTACTTGAACCCTCCTATGTGTTTGTTTGCTTCTTTTCGAGAAACCACAACCAAATAAATTCAGAACCAAACTCAACCATTCATCCTCATTATGATGTTGTGGTTGACTTCTTTTTCATGCTAAAAACACACGAGTAGAGCCACGACTTGTACCTAGGTGTTAATTAAATTTCAGCACGTGGTAGGACTCACGTGAACCTAGAAACTAAACTTTTGGTTGGTTTAAAAATCTCTATCCTTGGTTTCTCTAAGATTAGAATTTTTCTAAGCCTCATTCAATTTTATTTCATTCAAAATCTCTCTCATTTAGCCAAAATTAGAACCTAAACCTGTGCACCCATGATCAAGCCGGGAAAAGTTTGCTCTCGAGCAATGAAGGCAAACTATACCGGTGAGACCGATATCAATGTAGTCGGAAAATATTTTCGACTTACATTTGTTTTTAGTGGTTTAAAAACTTCTCTAAATTTATGTTTGAGCTTTACCATAGCTCTGAAAACATGTTTAATTTTTGAAATTAGAGGAGTGCTCGGCCTTAAACACACTTAGAGGGAGGCTATCTAGTTAAAGTTAATCATGCATGCACCATTGGATGCCGTTTCAACAACTTTCATCAAGACCACATGCAAAGGACAAGCATTGGTGGTCAGCAAGCATAACTTTGCAGGAAATTCATGGTGACATGTGAAGCAAGTGGAGCAAGGGAGCATGGACATGACTCAAAGCATGAAGCATCAAGTGGAAGGACCAATAATGCAAGAAAAGCAGTGGACGAGAGCATTTGGGTGGTGCAACTCATGGAGCACACGGGCAAGGAAGTCATGGAGGAGAAATGATCGTGCTGAGAGAAAGATCCGAGCCAGGGGGGCCAGACCACCCTAGGCCGGTCGGCCCAGACCGGCCGACCTCCCCTATAAAAGGAGCCCCCCAGCTCCCATTTTTTGCAGGCAAGCATCCCTCTCATTCCTCTATTTGTGTGCTCAAGTTTTTGTGCCCAGAACCACCGTAGACATAGCCAACCTTCCCAAGCTTGATAGCTCAAACAATTCACACCCTTAATCCACTCAAATTCCACATTCCGAAACAAGTTTTTAAGTGCCTAGTTACCGGTTGCAACCCGGAATTTTAGTGGAGAGAAGAGTGCTGCAATCATGTGGAAGAAAACCACAAGTCTCTTCACCAAGAAGAAGGGGTCATCCTCGTCCAAGCCATCTTCGACGACATCTTCGAGGAGGCACTCGGTTTCCGAGTCTCCTCCGAGCATGGGGGAGGACACGGCAACGCCAAGGAGGAACGACACTCTCCTCCTCGGTGGCATGAGAGCAACAAGGAGCACATCCATGAGGTTTACCGAACCTCAAGGGCGTACGGAGGAGCCGCCCATCCCACCTCGTCGATCGACCCGTTCATCCGTGCCACCTCCATACACTCTGCGATACTCCACATATGGCTTCATCATATTATCGGAGGAGGAGGAGAAGAAACTCTCTCGCCTTGAGAAGAGGCTTGTGTCAAACATCGATTTCGACGATCAAGCTCTCAACGCATTGGGTTTCGGCACAGACATATATTATATGTTGGGGCACCTTGGATGGGTGCAATTCTCCAACGGGGTGTCGGCAAACACCCACAAGGAGTTTGCCTTGGAAATCTTGATGACTATGGCGCCTATCCTTGATGAGGGGGTGCAAAGTTTATCATTCTGTTTGGAGGGAATCCAACAAGTGGTTCCCTACGAGTATATTAGGGAGCTACTTGGGTTCCCAAAGAGAGCTCTGGAGAAAGTTGACGTGCCGGATGGCATGTTGGATGGATTTTGGAATTTAATCTCCGGAGAAGCCCACCAACAACGCAATTCCATCCGCAACCCCATTATCCAATTATTCCACTCTTGGATGTGCAAGAGGATTATGGCGAGGATGAGGGAGACGAAGGTGACCGACACGGAGTTGAATTGGCTCTACTAGGCTTTAATTGCCAAGCAGCCAATAGACCCCTCATACCTTATGATCAACCGATGGTGTTGCGAGGCAACATCGGGATCGGGATATATTGGTTCGGGGTGCTACCTCTCTATGTTGGCCATCTCCTTAAGGCCGGGGATTACAAGGAATCCCAAACATCTTTTACGTGGGATCCCTCTCGGATTTGAGTATTTGAAGCAAGGAAAATATATTAGTGGAGATGAGAGAGGAGACTTTCATGTGGCCAAGGTGAACCTACCCCTTCCGGACCCAAGACTTAGGCTTTTCATTCAAGGGAAGGAAGATTGGTTGGAGGAGGGACTCCTTGTCCCGGCAAAGAAGAATAAAAGAGGAAGAATTGTAGAGGAGGGATCTTCTTCCGCGCAAATGGGTGTTGCACAACCATACTATGTGCCACCATTCGGAGGAATCCCTACTTTGCCAAACTATTACGGAGGGCCAACAATGCAAGCATGGGGGAGTGGTCCAGCCATACCTCCACAAAATTATGTGGTGCCCAACGTAACCTTTCTGAAGCCCTACACACAATACCCCCAACCACAACAAAGCATGGCCATAATTGGAGGATATGCTGCGAGAAATATGCAAAACGTCACAGCCATCCAATCCAATGTTGTCGGTGTTTTAGACCGGCAACCTACTAAGGGGAGTACCCGAAGTAGATGAATGTGGCCTCGCCGAGATCAGTAACTCGAAGGAAGAGACACGTGGCACACAATTTAGACAGGTTCGGGCCGCGAGGTGCGTAATACCCTACGTCCTGTATGCTGTGTAGCTCTGGATTGATTGGATACAATTACAAGATGGTACAATTGTACATCGTGAGATGAGATGATCGAGAGAGGGGTCCCTGCCTCACCTTATATAGTCCGGGAGGGAGGGTTACAAGTCGGAATAGGGAGAGAGTACTAGTCGAGTACGTCTAGGAGTCTTCCATACAGTGTGGGACATGTACAGCTTCCTAACCGATTACTTCTCCTCCGTAGTCCTTGTGCTTCACGCCATCAGGTACCGTGCAGCGCAAGTCGGGTAGTCCCAGGGGCCCACCGAGTAGTCGGTCCTGGTACCCACCGAGGTAGTGGGCCTAGGGAGGTCCATACGACAAGCCCCCCCCCTGTACTTTGTATTCGAGAAGGATAGCTCCAAGTAGTCTTGACGGCCTTAACGAGTAGTCCTCAAGCTTCCCCGAGTACTACAAGTCAAAAGTCCTCAAGAGTAGTCAAAGCATCCTGAGGCTGGAATGTACTCCAGCTGATGTTTGAGCAATCTTGAAGCCTTCTCGAGTAGTCCCAAGCGTCCTCGAGTGCTGCCCTCGAAGGTCTTCAACAATGCCCGTATTGTCTTGAAGCCGAAGCTGATATGGAAGTGCGATTGCAAAATCGCACTCCATATGGAGTAGCCCCCGAGCCTTAGGTTGAGTTGCGTACTCCGGGGCCGAGGGTCCATCTGAAGTTTTGGCAAGAATATCCCGAAAAATCTGGAGAAAAAACCGAAGGACATGTGGCACGGAGCCCTCGAGCCTTGAGTCAAGTACTTCCTCTCGAATTGAAGGGTCATCTTGTAGAATGTGTCCTGAGATGCTCCTGAGTCTAGTCACTTCCCAGGTAATCGAGTAGAAGTAGCCAAGCCCCCAAGTTGAGGCGCGTCGACTAGTTGAAGTTGAAGAGTCACGCGCGGCCGCTGAGTCAGTCGAGCGCAAACTTATCCATACGGCCATTGGAGGGCCGCGTTGACTTATAAATAGAAGCCAAATCCCTTAGGGTTTTTCACCCTACGCAGCTGTAGCCATTCCAAACACATCTTGGCCAGAAATCACCACCAGTGCACGCCGCCTCTGCTGCGTGAAGTGTAGATCTGAGCGCACCGCCAGAGAGAGCCACCGCGGTAGCCCCCGAGCAAATGCGCGTGAAGACCTCGTCCACTTGGAGGATGAAGCCATCTTCGTCTAAGACCGCGAAAGCCACCGACGGGAAGAAGAGGAGCTGTGACGAAGCCGCCGGATCTTCCGCAGGGACATCAACGCCGATGTCTCCACCGCGGCCAGATCCGAACCGCGAATGGAAGAAGTCGAAGGCGAAGACCGAAGACCTGCTAGCCCTCCTCAACAGCGGATTCATCCGGGAGAAGGAGGTGGACATGTGGAGGGCCGCCACCGGGGATCCGTACCCGATGGAGAAAAATGAAGACGAGATCCTGATGTTCGCGCGATTCGCGGAGCGCGGGCTCTCGCTCCCGGCGAGCAACTTCTTCAAGGGGCTCATGGGGTACTACGGCATCGAGTACCTCAACCTCAACCCCAACGGTATTATCCACACCTCCGTCTTCGTACATTTCTGCGAAGCTTTTCTGGGGATCAAGCCCCATTGGATCCTGTTCTGGAAGTTCTTCCGGGTGAAGCCGCAACCAAGTGCCAGCAACCCGCGGGTAGTCGGAGGAGCGGGAATCCAGATGCGGGAGGATGCCGCCGAGCAGTACCTCTCGTACAAGGTCATTGACTCCAACCAAGACTGGAAGGCCAAGTGGTTTTACATCATGAACCACCATCCGGGGTTGCCGAAGCCGAGCGGGAAGCAGCCCAAGCATCGCCCGTGGTGGAACACGGAGCCGATGATGCAGGAGGGGATCCAGCTCCCGGAGTTGTTGGTGTGGATCAAGGCGCTGAGGGAAGCCGGGCTGAGGGCCGAGCACGTGGCCTTCAGCTTCATGAAGCGCAGGGTGCAGCCGCTGATGGCCCGCGACACCCTGGGGTTCGAGTACACCGGCGACGACGACACGTCGCGGATGCCTGGAGACGAAGTCGACAAAGACGACATTGTCAATAGGCTGGCGCGGATCTTCAAGGACATGCCGCCGTACACGGCGTGCCCCGTCCCGGAGTACTCCGCCGCGCGCCCACCAAAGGAGGTAAGTAGCCGTACCCAGTGTCGAGTACCCATTCCGTGTGAGTAGTCGTACTGATGGGTTGTGTCTTGCAGGACGACTTGAAGAAGATTGTCTCCGAGCTGCCGCCGCCCCCTCAGGAAGTCGAGATCCCAGAGGAGGGGAAGACCAAGGCCAAGGAGCGGCGTGAGGTCGGCGAAGGAGACGACACCGTTGTCGTGGAGGACACGTCCAACGAGGACGACGACGAGGAGACGCTGCAGGACCGCTTCCAGCTGCGGTCGAGGTTCAGCCGTCCTGGCTAGCCTCAAGTTCCTCTTGTTCAAGATCCACCGGCTAGCCTAGAGGCTAGTCTGGCCGCGCCGCCGCGGAAGCCCTGCAATGCGTCCCGCAAGCGCGTGACGAAGAAGTTGAAGGTCACTGAGACCACGTCCCCAGAGGTAAGCCGTCTTGAGTAGTGTAGTCGAGTACTAGTGTCTCGAGTTCACTTGTTGATGAAAAAGTTTCCTTGCTTGCAGGAGTTGCCGCCTACGGAGCCCGTTGATCAGGGCGACGGAAGCGAGTGGGACACGGTGGGGGAAGCCACTGGGAGTAGTAGCCCAGGCCCCACTGTTGAAGAACTCTTGGCGCAAATGGAGCGCCAGCCCCCTGCTCCTCAGGGGAGCACGGAGGCCGCAACTGCTGCTGTGGAAGAAGTGGTGGCCGCAGAAGCGCAGGAGAGCGCTGCACCCGCTGCTGTTACTGCAGAAGAGGCAAAGTCTTCGTTTTCGATCGGCTTTGCTTATTTTAGATCTATTCTCAAGATAGATCACATAGGGTGTTCTTGTAGCCGCGGTGGCTAGAGGTGCACGCCTGATCTTCCGAAAGAACTCGACTTGTCCTCCGACTCGCCCTAGACTACCCGCATGAATAGGAGTGCATTGTGACAGAACAGGGGCTCTGAAAGGCGGGTGTTTTCGGAGTCAGACGAGAAACCACGGTTTAAAGAGTCTTCTAATGAGATTTGATTTGCTACTTCTTCTTTCGCTTGGAACTTCAATGAAAGGCTCAACCCGATCTCTCTAGATCGGTTTATCTACCCCCTCTATCTTTGTTACCTCCGGTCTTTAGTAGATTAGATTCGTTCTTGTGTTAGATTGCATTAGGGTTTTATCTATCAAAGATTGAAGTTACTTGGCATTACTAGATCATCTTTTGCGTCACACATTTGTTCCACAGATTCGATACCTTAGGTTCACCACTCGAGGGAAAAAGGGTCCCTTGACTACGACGGGAGATTTGTCCGCTTGCAAATCTAAACGAACTTTGATACAACTATTAACCGTCAACACCATTCTAATCATAAGACCATCACAAACACCCACAAGCACCTCATGTCATGTCAAAGTCACTGAGCCATGTGTCTACTTCTATATATGAGACTTCTCATTGGTAGACATCATGCAATGGTTTAGGACCCAAGGCAAATTAAATTTAGCACATATGATATGGGACCACATTTTCCAAGCATTTTTCATTTCATTTTCAGATTCATATTTGGTACATGAAATGTCTTTGCGACAAAAAGGAACTTATGCCCCTCCACAAGATAAAGCATGAGGGCTAAACATTCATGATGGCAAATCAGCCTTTGGCCCCATATGATCAATAAACTAGCTATCCAACCACAAATTAAGCATGACCAAGCCACTAAAACATGTCAAGATCATATAAAGTCAATTACACATGAGAGAGCATATATGTGACATTTTTCAAGAACATAGCCATCAGCCATGGATTATAAATCAAGATCATAAAAAGCTAAGCCAAACTAACCATATCATACCAAACAAGCTCACAAAGACATAAATAGCATTCCATGGTGAACAATGTATATAGGAGAAGCTTTTCCTAACCAATGCATATGATACAAAATGCATGTAATCTAAGATACAAGGATGCCTATACATCATGTTACATATGCCATGCTAAATGCAAGAAATGCACAAAGGAAAGATATACATATGTGAAGGACCGATACGGCGAACCAGAGAGGGGGGAGTGAATGGGAGCCAATAGAAATTCTTCTTGAAGGAGATGGAAACTCCAACAAGATGAACACGGCTTCCAACACACGTCTCCGACTCACTACCCAAGTTGGTCAAGCCTACGTAGCCACTGGAGTGCCACTGGACCTAGGAACCAACACACAACCTTCCGACCCGAGAACGCAGCGGAACACCAAACCTCGAGTCTACAGACCCACACCGGTCAGACCGGTGGGCACCACCAGTCAGACCGGTCCTTGCTGGTGAAACTGAGCAACTTTCACTAAGTGGCTTCACACCGGTCAGACCGGTGAGACACACCGGTCAGACCGATCCCAGCCTGAAGGCCCCCAAAGAACCAAACAGGCCAACCGACCACCAAACTGACCCAAACTCGAAACAACAGCGACACAAGACAACAGCGAACACACCCAGACGTTCACCCGAGCAAAAACCCACTGAGGGTTGCACCGGTCAGACCGGTCAGGGGCACCGGTCAGACCGGTGTAGCACGGGCGACTAGGGGATGAACAAAGACCCGCGCGGTCAACTCCCCCAAATCCAAACCTCGATCTCCCGAATTGCTCCACGGACTTGAACAAGACTTTGGGGATATTAGGAACACCTCATGAGGAGTCCATAGCCAAGTTTAATCCCACCAAAACTTGTCCAAAAAGGAGGAATCAAGGAAATCCCGCCAAGAGCACTTCCAACCCAAGAACTCAAGAAACCCCAAAATCGAGCACCTTTACTCACGGATTTGGGAGGGGAATCACAACCCAAAGAACCACAAAGGGTTTCCACAAATTTCCCCCATCAAATCCCCAAGAGAAAGGTCCCGAAAAACAACCCAAATAAATCACCAAGAGAGGGCTCCGAAAATCACCACCAAGAACAACCGAGGAAAACACATCCAAACCTTGAGGAACCACGCCGAATCATCTATACATGAAACAAAGTTTCATACAAGGTCTAGCAAGCCGCCCGATCATCCATCCCTCTCCACAAGATCTCTCCATGAAGCTCTCAAGCTAATCCTATGGAAAACCTAAGGAAAATAGGAAGGAAAATGGGAAAACAAATGAGCTAGGGTTCCAAGAGTTAGCTGCCATCCTCTCACCTCTTGGGTTATATGGAGGCAACCGAAAGTCTAAAATGCCCTTTCCTAATAACTAGGGATACAAGCCCCTCATGGGCGGATCTGGAAATCTTCATGTCTTCTCCATCGGACGGTTGCCCAGCGACCGCACCCTGCGTAGCCTCGACGCAAGCCATGCGATCCCGACGCGTGTCCTCCGCTTTGAAGTCTCCAGACTGCGTCGTCGCACACCGGTCAGACCGGAGCTTCTCCACCGGGGCGGCCGGGTACCCACCGGTCGGACCGGTCCGGCGCTCGCCGCAAAGCACCGTCTTCGGTTCTTTGGTCTTGGCTTTGTGGATCAACCAAGGAACCCAGTGATTTTCTGGTGAACCACCGGAAACCCCGCGAACTCGGTGTAGCCTCCGCCAATCTCCACTCATGACTTGGCTCCCACGTAGTAGCCCGGCTCGACCTTGGTTTTGAGGCTCAACCAAGAAACCGTCCATGACTTCAACCTGCTGTTCATGCCACCATGCGGCCCGCACTTGACCCCGCTGGCCACCGGGTCCCTCGAACGAAGCCTACTTGTCTTCTCCACACCTGGAGGCCTCACCGGCAACGACCTTTCGCGCTTGTTCTTCACCCGCACCAACACCGGTCAAGCCGCAACCTCGCACCCGCAATACTTAGCCAAGAATCAGTCCACACAACATTGTCAATCACTCATCACACAAGGAAGCGACCATCCACCGGTCCTCGAACCACACATGGTCCTCAATCTCCCCCTTGATGAGTGCATTGACAACACCCACACGAAAGTAACAAGAGAGAAAAGAAAAAGAAAAGAAACGAACAAAAAGAAACTCCACCAAGCGATCGAAAGCCAAACAAAGGCAAAGAGCAAGATCACTCGAAGAAGACAAGTCTCGGACCCCTTAGGCAAGAGCAACGGACTCGAAGAAGACAAGTCTCGGACCCCTTAGGCAAGGGCAACGGCTCGACACATCCGAGACAAAACAAGGCTCAAGCAAAGAGCGCAAACCACCGAAACAAAGCTCGAACAACCACAACGAGCTCCCCCTGCACACATGCAAGCTCCCCCTGAACCAATGCACCTCCCCCTGGACGAATGCATGCAAACCAGCTGAAAACAGGGCAGCTGTAGCAACTTCAGCTAACACCGGTCAGACCGGTCGTCACCACCGGTCAGACCGGTGCCTAAGATGTGCACAGGATCAGCACTTACACCAGTCAGACCGGTGACCCCGACCGGTCAGACCGGTGCACAACAGAGCCCAGAAATGGCTCGAAACCACCTGAAAACCTTCTAAATGCGTCTAGCAAGCCATTTCAAGCTCAAACTTCTCCCCATTGTTGGCAATGCATGAATCAAGCCAAAAATGCAAAACTTTCAACCTAGAGCTTCTCAAATAGACAAAATTCAACAAAGAATTCTACACATGACCAAATGAGCAAGTTAGATACTCTACAGCTTCGTATCGATCTCAACTACATGATCACCAAGTTTCACAACCATTGAACGAAGCTAAGATGGATTTAGGAAATTTTGCGAAAAACTTGCCTCTCATGAGCAAAGTCCTAAACATGATCAAAGAATATCAAAATGACAAAGCCACACAAACTCCATGCTAGGACAGCCATTCTAATCATAAGACCATCACAAACACCCACAAGCACCTCATGTCATGTCAAAGCCACCGAGCCATGTGCCTACTTATATGTATGAGACTTCTCATTGGTAGGCATCATGCAACGGTTTAGCACCCAAAGCAAATTAAATTCAGCACATATGACATGGGAGCACATTTCCAAGCATTTTTCATTTCATTTTCAGATTTGTAAATGGTACATGAAATGTCTTTGCGACAAAAAGGAACTTATGCCCCTCCACAAGATAAAACAAGAGGGCTAAACATTCATGATGGCAAATGAGCCTTTGGCCCAATATGATCAATAAACTAGCTATCCAACCACAAATTAAGCATAGCCAAGCCACTAAAACATGTCAAGATCATATAAAGGCATTTACACATGAGAGAGCATACATGTGACATTTTCAAAAACATAGCTATCAACCATGGATTATTCATCAAGATCATCAAGAGCTAAGACAAAACTAACCATAGCATACCGAACAAGCTCACAAAGACATATATCTCATTCCATGGTGAACAATGTATATGAGAGAAGCTTTTCGTAACCAATGCATATGATACAAAATGCATGGAATCTAAGATACAAGGATGCCTATACATCATGTTACATATGCCATGCCAAATGCAAGAAATGCACAAAGGAAACTATACATATGCTACAAAGGAGCTCCCACACACCCAACTCAACAAATCAAACACACACGAAGTTCCCCCCGCAAACGAGTGAAAGTTGCTTGATCTAGGGGTTTGGTGAAAATATCGGCTAATTGGTCATGTGTGGGTACATGGATCAAAGCTATCTTTCCTTTCTCTACGTTGTCTCTCAGAAAATGATACCTCACTTCTATGTGCTTGGTTTGGAATGGAGCACTGGGTTCCTTGCAACACTTATGGCACTGGTGCTATCACATTGAAGTGGGACATGGGTATACTCCTCACCAAAGTCACTCGTGGTATATGAAATCCAAAGAAGCTGAGAGCAACAACTAGCAGCGGCAACATACTCGGCCTCGGTAGTGGATTGAGCAACACTCAACTGTTTGCGGGAATACCAAGACACCAAAGAAGAACCCAAAAACTGGCGAGTCCCAGAAGTGGACTTCCTATCCAACCGACACCCGGCAAAATCCGCGTCTGAAAAACCATGAAGTGCCAAAGAAGAGGACGCGGAGTACCAAAGGCCGAAGTTGGGAGTGTGACGCAAGTACCTGTAAATTCGCTTCACCGCTTGCCGATGCGAAGTCCTCGGAGACGCTTCAAAACGAGCGCACAGACAAACCGAGAACTGTATGTCCGGCCTCATCGCCGTCAAGTAGAGGAGTGACCCGATCATGCTCCGGTACTCCTTCTGGTCCACATGTTCACCTTCCTCGTCCGCATCAAGAGCTGTAGTCGTACTCATCGGCGTCGTCATAGCCTTGGAGTCCTCCATCTTGAACTTCCGCGCAATGTCCTTGGTGTACTTAGCTTGGTGCACAAATGTTCCTTCCTTTGATTGCTTGATTAGTAGCCCGAGGAAGAACTGCAACAAACCCATCATGCTCATCTCAAATTCCCTGCTCATATCATCTGCAAACCTTGAAAAAAGAGAGTTAGACGAGCCACCAAAGACAATATCATCCACGTACACCTACACAATCAGGATATCTCTGCCCTGCCTCAGCAAAAACAAGGTCTGATCGACCTTCCCCATCTCAAAACCTCGCTCAAACAGGAACCCTTTCAACCTACCATACCAAGCTCTAGGCGCCTGCTTCAACCCATACAGCGCCTTCCTCAACTTGTACACCCGGTGAGGGTACTTCTCACTCCCAAACCCCGGTGCTTGCCTCACATACACTTCTTCCTCCAACACACCATTCAGGAAAGCACTCTTCACATCCATTTGGTGCAACTTGAACACTTTAGCCACGGAAAAGGCTAGAAGGATCCTTATCGCCTCCAAACAAGCTACGGGAGCAAAGGTCTCCTCGTAGTTGATTCCCTCCTTCTGACTGAACCCCTGAGCAACAAGCCTTGACTTGTTTCTCACCACTTCACCTTTCTCTCCCTCTTTGTTCTTCCACACCCACTTTGTACCAATCGGCCTACACCCTACTGGAGGGTCAACCAATTCCCAAATCTGATTTCTTTCAAAGTTATCCAACTCCTCATGCATCGAATTAACCCAATTATGATCAGATAGTGCGTGTCCAATGTCTTTGGGCTCAAAAGTATCAACAAAAGCAGCATGAGCGAAATGAGAATTGTTTCGAACCCTCGACCGTGTAGTGTGTTCATTCATGTCGCCGATGATCCTCGAAGCTGGGTGATCCACTTGTACTCACCGGGGAGGTTATCGCGCTGATGCTACCTCCCCCTCAACTGTAGCTTCTCCTTGATATTGGTTTGTCGTCGTAGGTGTGGGAGAGGGGCCGTCCATCACCGTAGTCGAAGTAGTGTGTACATGTTCTGGCGCGGGCACCACACCGCCATCTTCATTGTCTCCATGTTCATGCTCCTCATCCTGAAAGATCTCCTCACCAAGTTCATCATCACCTGCACACTTGAAGGATTAGATGGCGACTAGAGAGGGGGGAGTGAATAGGAGCTGGTAAAAATTCTTCCCAAAGAACCCGGCCTATGCCCTAGTCAAATCCCGGTCACACACAAGCGATGGATCCAATCACACACCAATCGCCAAGACAACGAGGTTATGGATCAACCTCTAGCCTTAGGAACGATTCCTTGAAGCACACGCGGAAGCACGAGAAATGAAGGGAGGAATTGAACCAAGAAGCAAAGCTCACAGGCTACGGCGGACCGTCCCGGCCGGGAGGGGCGGACCGTCCGCACCGGCCTCGCGGACCGTCCGCCCGATGCCGCGGACCGTCCGCGCCAACCCTGCGGACTGTCCGGCCCTACGCTGCGGACCGTCCGATAAAGCCAACAGAACCAACAGAGATGCACCCGAATAACGGACCGTCCGCGGGGAGCACGTGGACTGTCCGCCAGGCACTCGCGGACCATCCGCCCTCTGCTGCGGACCGTCCGAAACTCCGTCCAATCAAAACTCAAAATCGCGACGGATCGAAACGAAAGGCGAACAAGAACATGAAGAACACGGGGCGAATACGAACGGCGCGGACCGTCCGCAAGGCGGGCACAGACAGAACAGAAAAACGCCCGACCTCGAAAATCAACTCCCCCAAATCATCATCGGATTTCCCAAACAGTAGAAGCTGTGGAGACAAGGGTTTGGGGACTTCAAAAGCGTCACACAAGGATACTATAGCCCAAAAATCTTGCCTCCTAACTCCCTAAATCACCGGGAATCGCGAATCCTTTGAGCACCACCAAAAGCTAGAGCACCGAACGAAAATCCTCGAATAGAAGTGGTTTCCCGGCGTTTGAGGGCACAAGATCAATCACAAAGATGCACAAGACATCTATCCATGTTTCCCTCAAAGAAATCTGGGGAGAAACCCACTCAAATCCGCGGAATCACACCGAGAACAAAGGCACGAAAACAAGCACAAAAAGACCACGAAAAGCACAACTCCGAATCTTCTATACAAACCAGGAAAGATTCACAAGGTCTAGCATGCCGCCCTAGCATCCATCCCTCTCAACAAATCTCTCATGAAGCTCTCATGCTAGCCTAGAGAAAATGGAAGAAAAATAGCTACGAAAATGAGAAAATGAAGGGAGGAAATGAAACCCTAAGTCGCGGAGAGCGAGAGCCATCCACACACACTCATGGCTTATATATCAGGTCCCGCCGGAGTGGTAAATGACTCGACTACCCCTAACTTAACTACTGGCGATACAACCCATGTAGGGGCATTTAGGTAATGTTTGTGGGTCTTGCCATCGGACGGCCACACCTTTGCCGCACCCCGCGTCCTCCCGACGCAAGCCATGCGATCCCGCCGCGTGTCCTCCGCTTCGAAGCTTCCCGACACGCCCGGATCCCGTCTCCGTCGTGTTGGGCCCTCGGACTTGGTTTTGAGGTCCAAACTAAGAAACCGTCCGCCAATGGTTTTGTGGGCAAACCACCAAACCCCGCGTGCTCGGTCCGGCCTCCCGCCAAACCACTTGACTCGACCGCCACCATGCACCGGCTCGCTTGTCCATGACTTCGTCTTGCTTGTGTCGCCACCATGTGGCCCCCACCCAGTGTCGGTGTTTTAGACCGGCAACCTACTAAGGGGAGTACCCGAAGTAGATGAATGTGGCCTCGCCGAGATCAGTAACTCGAAGGAAGAGACACGTGGCACACAATTTAGACAGGTTCGGGCCGCGAGGTGCGTAATACCCTACGTCTTGTATGCTGCGTAGCTCTGGATTGATTGGGTACGATTACGTCTTGTATGCTGCGTACCCCGTGAGTTGATGTTCGATCCTAGAGAAAGGTCCCTGCCTCGCCTTATATAGTCCGGGAGGCAGGGTTACAAATCGGAGTAGGGAGAGAGTACTAGTCGAGTACGTCTAGGAGTCCTCCATACAGTGCGGAACATGTACAGCTCCCTAACCGAGTACTACTCCTGTGTAGTCCTTGTGCTCCACGCCTTCAGGTGCCGTGTAGCGCAAGCCGGGTAGTCTAAGGGGCCCACCGAGTAGTCGGTCCTGGTACCCACCGGGGTAGTGGGTCCAGGGAGGTCCATACGACAAGCCCCCGAGTACTTTGTAGTCGAGAAGGATAGCTTCAAGTAGTCTTGACGGCCTTAACGAGTAGTCCTCAAGCGTCCCTGAGTGCTACAAGTCAAAAGTCCTCAAGAGTAGTCGAAGCATCCCGAGGCTGGAATGTACTGCAACTAATGTTTGAGCAATCTTGAAGTCTTCTCGAGTAGTCCCAAGCGTCCTCGAGTACTGTCTTCGAAGGTCTTCAAAAAATGCCTGTCTTGTCTAGAAGCCGGAGCTGATATGGTGGTGCGATTGCAAAATCGCACTCCATATGCAGTAGCCCCCGAGCCTTAGGTTGAGCCACGGGCTCTGGCTGAGGGTCCATCTGAAGTCTTGGCAAGAAAATCCCGAAAAATCCGGAGAGAAAAAACCGAAGGACACATGGCACGGAGCCCCCGAGCCTTGAGTCGGGTACTTCCTCTCGAATTGAAGGGTCATCTTGAAGAATGTGTCCTGAGATGCTCTTGAGACTAGCCGCTTCCCAGGTAGTCGAGTAGAAGTAGCCGAGCCCCCGAGGTGAGGCGCGTCGACTAGTAGAATACGAAGGGTCACACTTAGCCGCTGAGTCAGCTGCGCGTGGACTTATCCAGCCGGCCGTTGCGGAGCCGGTTTGACTTATAAATAGAAGCCAAAACCCTTAGGGTTTTTCACCCATCCGAGCTGCAGTCATTTCGATTCCATCTGAAGTAGATCCACTCCCAGCGCTCGCTGCCGCCGTAGTAGATTCAAGTGCGCCGCCACCCAAAGCTTTTAGGGTAGCCCCCGAGCGGATGCGCGTGAAGACGCCCTGTACTTGGAGGATGAAGCCGTCACCGTCCAAGTCGTCGAAGGCCGCCGGGAAGAAGAGGGGCCGCGAAGAGGCCACCGTGGCCGCCACCGGAGTAGCGCCGCCAATGTCTCCACCACGGGCTGATCCAAGCCGTGAATGGAAGAAATCCAAGGTGAAGACGGAAGATCTGCTGACCCTCCTGAACAGTGGGTTCATCCGGGAGAAGGAGGTCGACATGTGGAGGGCCACTGCTGGAGATCCATATCCAATAGAGAAGGCCGAAGACGAGATTCCAATGTTCGCACGGTTCGTGGAGCGCGGGCTTGCGCTCCCGGCCAGCGATTTCTTCAAGGGTCTCCTCGGGTACTATGGAGTCGAGTACCTGAATCTGAATTCCAACGGCATCTTCCATGCCGCAGTCTTCGTGCACTTCTGCGAGGCCTTCCTAGAAATCAAGCCGCACTGGATCCTTTTCCGAAAGTTCTTCCAGATCAAGCCGCAGCCAAGTGCCACCAACCCAAGGGTAGTCGGAGGAGCCGGCATCCAGTTGAGGGAAGACGCCGTGGAGCAGTACCTGTCGTACAAGCTTGTTGACTCCAACACTGACTGGAAGACGAGGTGGTTCTACATCACGAACCACCACCCCGGCCTGCCGAAGCCGAGCAGACGGCAGCCCAGGCACCGCGAGTGGTGGAACACGGAGCCCACCATGCAGGAGGGGATCCAGCTTCCCGAGCTGCTGGCACGCATCAAGGTGCTCAGGGAAGCGGGACTGAGGGCCGAGCACGTGGCCTTCAGTTTCATGAAGCGGAGGGTGCAACCGTTGATGGCTCGAGACACCTTGGGCTTCGAGTACACCGGCGACAACGACACGTCGCGGATGCCCGGAGGTGAGCTGAACGACAGCAACATCATCGAGAGGCTGTCGCGGATCTTCAAAGATATGCCGCCGTACATGGCATGCCCTGTCCAAGAGTACTCCGCCGCGCGCCCGCCAAAGGAGGTGAGTAGTCGTACTCCCATAGTCGAGTAGTCTTTGCTTGTTGTAGACTTGCTGATGTCTTGTGCCTTGCAGGAGGACTTGAAAAAGTTCTTCTCCGAGCCGCAGCCGCCCCCGAGCGGCATCGAGATCCCGAAGGAAGGGAAGGCAAAAGAGCGGCGAGAAGTCGGTGAAGGCAATGACACCGTCATCGTGGAGGACACCACCGACGACGACGACGACGACGAGACGTTACAGGACTGCTTTCAGTTGCGGTCGAGGTTTAGCCGTCCAGGCTTGCCTCATGTGCCTCTGGTGCAAGACCCCCGACTAGCCTGGGGGCTAACCTGGCTGCGCCACCACGTCAGCCGCGCAACCCCGCCCGCAAGCGGGTGGCAAAGAAGCTCAAGGTCTCGGAGACCACGCCTCAGGAGGTAAGATGCCTTGACTAGAGTAGTCGAGTACCCATCGTGCGAGTACGCTTGCTGATGAGTAGTCTTCCTTGAATGCAGGAGGTGCCGCCAACGGAGCCTGTCGAGGAGGGCGACGAAGGCGTATGGGACGCAGTGGGGGAGCCGGCCGGAAGTCGTAGTCCAGCCCCCACTGTCGAGGAGCTCTTGGCGCAGCTGGAGCGCCAGCCCCCTACTCCACAGGGGAGCACGGAGCCCGTAGCCGCCGCCGTTGAAGAGGTGGTGGCTTCATGAGCGCAAGAGAGCGCTGCGCCGGCTGCCGTTACAGAGGAGGCGGTAGCCGCAGGGGCGCAGGAGGAGGCGCCCGCCGAGGGTGGACTGGTCGACATCGCCAGCATCCTCGGTGCCCCGGTCGTGACAATAGTCCGGTCGAACTTGTAAGTAGTACATTTTCCCGAGTAGTACTTGTTGTAGTAGTCGAGGTTGACTGACGACCAATTATGTATGTTTCTGCAGGAAATCTACGGATCTGTCCTGGGAGGGAGATGAACCCTCTTCGTCGGTGGCGGAAGAAGTCGCGCCGCCCGCCAAAGAGCCCGCTCCCGCTTCCCAGGCGGTGCCCGAGCCGCCGGCTACCGAAGCGTCGTTGCCGGAGGCCAACATAGTCGAAGGTGAGTACTCTTCTAAAGCTGTGGAGCTCCTCGAGGAGTAGTCGTAGTCGCTGATGCACTCATCTTCTTTTTGACAGGTGCTGAAGCTGAAGGTGGTGACATCCCTGCGGGGGTGCCGATGCAGAAGTCGACACCAGAGGTCCCGGAGGCTGCGGGAGGAGCCCCCGAGCCTATTGAGGAGGCCGTCGTGGTGGCCGGGGGAGAGGAGATCACCACGTCGCCGGAGGTCGCTCTGGAGGTAGCTATCCGCTCCCCGGAGATCCAGGATGCAGAGCCCATCCGCTCTGCGCCGATGACGGAGACCACCACGAGAAGTCGCGGCGGGATAGAGCTGCTTGCAGACGATCTTATCGAGCCGGCGACGGTGGCCAAGCATCTGGAGGCGATCCGTCAGGCCGAGCAGTGGATGAAGGTAAGTAGCCGTAGCTTCAGAGTAGCCAATCCTCTGTCGTTGAGTACTCGTGTGACTTGAGTTGTCTTTGCAGGATGTTGCGGAGAGGTCCCGCGACAAGTCCAACATGCTGCAAGGCTATGGTGATGCGGTGCTCCGGGCTGAAGCGCTAGAAGAGCAACTTGTGAAGTCGCGGAAGCACGCAGCTGCCATGCAGTCGAAGCTCGACGCCGCCTTCGCCAAATACCACAACGATATCCAGGAGTTGCAGGCGAAGGGCGACGACTTGGTGCGGAAGAATAAGGGCCTCCGCAACAAGAACAAAGGTACGCCGCTGGACTTGTCGGCTAGTTGTTGGAGGTCGAGAGGTAGTCTTGACCCGCTATCATCGTTGCCGTGTTGCGCAGCTTGAGGGCCGTGTGGAGCAAGCCGAAGTCTTCGGAGACGAGCATGAAGAATCTCTTCTACCGAGAGCAAGAAGCCCGCCAGGTACTCGAGCTCGACTACAAAGAACTTGCCTTCGAGTGCGAGAAGCACATGGAGCTCCGGATTGCATCTGACCGCGATCTCGTCAACTGCTACAAATCCTTGCGTGTTGAATGAAGACTGCGAGGCACTGCGAGCCCAATTGAAGGAGCTTGAGGAAGCCGCACTGCCGATCGCGAGGCTCCTGGTGCCGCACCGCCGATCGCGAGGCTCCTGGTGCCGCACCCGGGCGGCCCCAAGATTGCTCCACTGGTGGATCGCCTCAAGGAAGCTCCGAGCCGGCTGGCGGCCTATGTGAAGCACATGGCGAGGTCGATCCCAAGGCAGGTCTTGGCCTTCATGAAGTCGTACTTCCCGAAGGCCCCAGTGGAAGTAGTCGTCGGCGGGGTCGCCGCCAACTGCACTGATGAGCAGTATGAAGATCTGCTGGAGCAGATGGCTCCTATCGCGGAGCAGGTAGCTGAGAAGCTAAATCTCTAGTAGCCCTGTAATAGATAGCTAGCAGCCAGAGTTGTACAAAAAACAATTGTAATGAATTGTTTAAGTATCAATGAAAGAAAATTTCCAGCAATGAGTACTCGTAGTCGCGATCTCAGAGTGCGGAGCCCCCATCGTGGAGCGGATGCGAGTAGTCGTACTCGGCGTTAGTGGTCCCGTTGTAGGGAGTAGACAGTAAAGAAGTTGATGAACGATCAAACTTTATTACTGAAGAAGTACACCTGGATGGCCAGGGCCGTAGTTACAGAGTAGTCGCTTGGACCCGGAGGCCATTTACAGCTGGGCAGAGCTGGAGCGGGTAGCCGCTTACAGCAGTAGATCCATGAGTAGCCGTGTAGGCTGGATCGTAGATCCGTAAGTAGCCGTGTAGGCTAGATCTTGGAGTGTGGTCTCTCAGTAGACCGCTGCTAGAGTCCTTGACGCTCGTCGCAGCCCAGGGTCCGTAGGTAGCCGTGCGGGCTGGAGCCTGGAGAAGGGAAGTCCGGAGACTGGAGCCAGGACCCGAAGGCCGATTACGGCAGGGGGGTGTTGATGTAGTCGTGTAGACTTGAACCCCGGAGTAGTCGTGTAGACTAGGCGTAGAATCGACAGAGCTGGTCGACGTTCCACGAGTTGTTGATGTCTTCGCCTTCAAGTGTTTGGAGGCGGTAGGAGCCCGGCCCGGTCACCTTTGCCACGGTGAAGGGACCTTCCCAGGGGGAGCTGAGCTTGTGAAGTCCTTCCGTGTTCTGGATACGGCGGAGGACAAGATCTCCAACGTTGAAGGAGCGTTCCTTGACGTTGCGATCATGGTAGTGTCAGATACCCTCTAGGTATCTTGCTGATTGGAGGAGGGCGGCGCAGCGAGCTTCTTCGAGGCTATCGATGTCAACTCGTCCGTCGTCTCTCCGAGACGCCTTCGTCGTAGTGCTCCACTGCTGGCGAGTTCCATATGACGTCGGCAGGGAGGATTGCTTCGGAGCCGTAGACCAGGAAGTAAGGGGATTGCCCCGTTGGCTTCGATGGTTGAGTCTGTAGCCCCCAGAGTGCGTTGGGTAGTTCCTTGATCCACTTGCCCCCTTTGGAGTTCGCAGCGTCGTGTAGCCGCTTCTTGAGAGCGTCGAGCACCATCCCGTTGGTGCGCTCGACTTGGGCTGGGCAAGGGCTTGATCCGCCTCTGGAGTCCACACGAACTTCTCTTGATGCTTGAGTAATTTGAAGAAGGGGAGCCCCCATTCTCCTAGCCTCGAGATGAATCTGTTCAGCGCCGCCATGCACCCTGTTAGCTTCTGGACGTCTTTGATGCTCGTGGGAGCTTTCATGCTGGTGATGGCGGAGATCTTCTCGGGGTTGGCTTGTTGACGGTTAATAATTGTATCAAAGTTCGTTTGTGACTCGCAAGCGTACAAGTCTCCCGTCGTAGTAAAGGGACCCTTCTTCCCTCGAGTGGTGAACCCAAGGTATCGAATCCGTGGAACAAATGTGTGACGCAAAACTTAATCTATTAAAGACAAGTAACTTCAATCTTCGATAAAACCCTAATGCATCTAAGTAAAAGACACAAAACGAATCTAATCTACTAAAGACCGGAGAAAACAAAGTAAGATTGGGTAGATAAACCGATCTAGAGGGATCGGGGGTAAGCCTTTTGTTGAAGTTCCAAGCAAGAGAAGAAGTAGCAAATCGAATCTTAATAGAAGCCTCTTTAAATCGTGGTTTCCCGTCCAAATCCGAAAACATCCGCCTTTCGAGACCCCCGTTCGTCACAACGTATCCCTATTCATGCGGGGAGCTTAGGGCGAGTCAAAAGACAAGTCGAGATTCTTTCGGAAGATCCGGCGTGTACCTCTAGCCACCGCGGCTACAAGAACACCCTATGTAATCTATCTCGAGAATAGAATTGGAATAAGCAAAGCCGATCGAAAAACGAAATCTTCGAGGAAACACTTGATCGCTAGGAAAAGATTCAACTTGATAATTCAACTATAACAATGATACATACACAAGATCACCACCGGGATCCTTCCTTGATCTTGCTTCTAGCTCGGGAACTCGACGTGGTCTTCCGTGCAAGGTTCCCACGTCGGCTAGGGGAACCCTAGTCAACTAGCTCGACCCTCTCCTCTCCGAGATAGTGTCCCTCTCTTCTCTGCTCCTCGGCGGCCGATCACGAAATCTTCTCTGCGAGGCTCTCGGTCAGGGGGCTATAAATAGCCCGATTGGCGGCTAGGGCAAAGGAGGGGGCATTTGGGCCCTAAATGGGCCTGGGCCGACCAAACTGGGCCGGCCGGCCTGGGCCCATTTAGGCCCAGCCCGAGGGCTCCTTCGCTCCACGTCGGTTCCCTTGCTTCCTGGATGTTTCCCCCTTCGCATGTAGGTCCATGTCGTCGGTTTCTCTCCGAATTGGACTCAACTCCTTGTCTTGCAAGATTCAAGACTTTTCCGGTCGGGTCCCCGGAGTCTGTCGTCTTCTCGGATCAAGTCCCTGGCTTTTTGGAGTTAAGTTTGCTTCGTTACATGACTTGTACGGGGCTTCAAGGTCTTGTCATGAGGTGCTTGATGAACTTATCCCGAAAGTCTTGCATTCAACACTAAAACCCTGCATAAACATTAAACTCCAAAACCGACATGCACACATGAACTTGTTATACCATGGGGGTTAGTACCAATGGATAAGGTATAAAACTCATGCCAACACCGAAGGTAAACTCATGGCTAGGTTGACGGATTTTCACCGTCAACATCTCCCCCATGTTTAAACCTTGCTCGTCCTCGAGTAAGCCTTCGATGGATATCATCATTGCCAAACAATGTTTAAACTTTGCATTTGATCCCACATGAGAAAACCTAATGCTCTCAAAATTTTAATTCATTAAAGTTCCATAATGTACTAGCCTTCATCTCTACGGAGGGTAGATTCTTATTAAGCTTATCCCACGAGTATTAACATGCTCACAAAGTTAAAATAGATCTCTGTAATTTTTGAAATAAAGAACGAGATAAAGAAAAGCTAAACCAAGTTCACAAATTTAAATCATCTTGTATGTTGCTCATGAACTCTCATCTCACTTGTCTCTCAAGCCTATATATTCTACTCCTTTCCCTCTCATATATATGTGCGGTAGGCTTTATATGGAGCTTTGGGAAAGTTTAGTCCTAACAAGATTTTATAAATGAGGTGTTGTCAAAACAAGACAAGGTTCTCATGGTCTTACCGAGACTCGTCAAAAAGGTCATTGGAAAATAATGTTAAATCAAGGAGGGGAAAGAGAAAAATACACACACTTTTAGATGAGTGGACATGTGCAAATGGCAAAGAGTGATCCCGAGGCACAAAGGAAGTCCTCATTATCGGATTGCACATGGTTGGAAAAATGAGAATGGATCTTTTTAACTTGAAGCCTTGAGTGCACTTTTAGAGAACCGGGGAGTTCACTTTACGCACATATATTTTTTTTCTCTTTCTCATATTTCTCATTCTTTTCTTTCTTTCTTTCTTTCATTTTATATATATATATATATATATATATATATATATATATATATATATATATATATATATATATATATATATATATATATATATATTTATATATATATATATATATATTCTTTCTTCTTGTGAGACCTTCACCTTGGAAGTCACGCATATCGCCGAATTTTTTTCTTTCATCATTATTTCATTTTTTTAAATAATCCCTTTTTGAACTCTAAAACTGCATCGTACCTACCTCCTCCCCCATGCTTAGACGTTGCTCGTCCTCGAGCAAAGAGGCGAAAAATAAGGTAGGTACCGGGGTATTCTTCCTTGGAGAGATACTTGAAATCTTTAATGTTGGCACCGTCTTGCGATCTTCCTTGAATTGATGATCCATTCTCAACAATAGATTGTGGTCAAGGAGGTAATCACAAAAGATGATATTTGGTTTAAGGGTGGATATCCGGCGAAGTTTGTGAGATCTCCGATGCGGGGATACACAATGCACGGATAAAAGGCTAGCAAAAAGATAGATACGCAAAAACGGAATGACCAGCTTCTTAGTCTCGGGCCAGAGAAATCATGGCCTGCAATAACTCACTCAAAAATAAATCTTGTACACTAAGGTTTACGCACTCAAATATATATAAGGCTTTGGATAGGTTGAGCAACACACAAGTGATATTTGTGACAAGTTTAGCGATATTTTTGAGCATAAAAGATATCTTTAATCTATTCATAACTTGAGAGCACATAAAACACTATGGGTCTTGTTAACACCAAAATTTGGTAAGGAGTCTGACTTGTGGGTCCGGTTCGATAAAGAGTTCGTTTGGTGGAAGGAAGGATATTTTTAGAGATATTCGGCAAAGAGATCTGCGGTCGACTATCTGCTCCGGTTCGGCAAAGGAACAGTAGAGCTGATTTTGCGGGATTGGATGGTGACGTGGCTCAATCAGGGAGGACGAATGGATGGATAGGCGATCAAGCTTAGAAATAAGTTAGGCAACGAATCCATTCGAGGTTGTACTTGACAGGGTATAAATATGACCCTTGAATGTATGTAAAAAAAAGACAATCATTCTTCAATACACACCGGCCTTACGCCAAACCCTAGAGTTCTTTTGTCGTGTCGTCGAGTTCTTCGAGAGGGCCAATCGATCCGTCGACCTCCGTGAGTACCGGCAACCTTGTATCATGTCTAGTATCATGCGGTGGATTTAGATCTGATGCAAGTAGTCTTGTTACCATGCTTCGTGTCATGCGGTAGATTCAAGCTTGGTTCAAGAGGGTTTCTTGTTAGGTCATGAGCCATGCGGTGGGCTAAGATCTAGCTCAAAGCTAGTTATCGGCTCTATTGGATTCTGGCAAGATCCGATAGATTCATTAAGTTACCCTGTGTTACCTCGAGTTTTTACTTTATGCTTAGATTCATGTAACACTTTTGCCCAATCTCGATGGGTTTGGATCAGCTCGCTCCTTTTATGATCCCAGTATGGATAAATTTCATGTTTTAACACGTGGATCTTGTGCCTTCCGATAGCCGAAACCGAATCGATCTAGGTTGTTACGTGTTGTGGGTTCAAGCTTGCCATTGTCGGTATAAATCTTGAAAGAACCGGGTATCATGCGGTAGATGCAGGTTTTTGGGTTGCTTTAGAGCTAGTCATCCGGTGGATTAGATTTCGAATCAACCTGATAGATTTATCCGCGTGGTAATGTTGGTTCCTTCTTCATGGACCCCGAATCGGCTGTTCAGCCGTATTCGGTTATGTTTCTCCACGAGTAAAACACGTGCGCAATTCATGCTTTAAATAATGTGTGCTTTTAGCTTTCCATGTTTAGATTGTATCATGCGGTGGATAGATCTATTTGTGGAAAGTGGTACGATTTCATGCAAGTTGTATCATGCGGTGGATAGATTTGTTTTGGCATCGTACCTGACGGATCTCTAAGTACCTAGACATGCGGTAGACTAGTGCTTTGGATCTATGCATGCTTGTTTATTACATGCTTACGTTCGCGCTTTACTTCATCCATTTATTTAACATTGTTGTTATGGGATCGGTCATATATCGTGTTTATGTATTGTTGACCAAACAAAGACCGATTGCCGTCATGCTTACGTCATCCATTCGGCAGTATTGTTTTTCCTCTCATAAGTTCCCGAGTGGTTTCAATTCTTTGGCAAATAGCTTTCATATAGCTATGTGTCATCTCGTATGGATTCTTAGCCGTAAATATGGAACTGTCTGGTACCACCCGGCAAGTTCCAAACTTTGGTATTTAACTTCTTTATCTTTTGTTAATTTTCAGGAAAAATTGACTGGCACGTCATCTCTACTCTTTGCGCGTGTGAAGCCAGCTTTTCGGCTTGCTGTGTGTTTGGCGCTAGGTGCACTTTTTGCGTCAACACACTTTTTGGCACGCCCAGTGGGACCAACAGCCGAATAGATCAAGATGCCCGAGATCGCGGACATCATGGACGTCAACCAGGAAGACCTATCTCCAGAGCAGCGGAAGCAACTCTAGGACGCCATGGACCAGTTTCAGCAGAAGTGTCTGCTGTCTTTCAAGAAAAATAGGAGTGGCGTCCCATACTTGAAGAACGAGATGCCCAGGGTGTTGCTGCCAGGGGAGAGCGATGCTACGGTCCAACAAGAGAAGGAGGAGTGCATGCGGGTGTTCCAAGAATCCGCAGATTACATGTTGAGCAAGCACAACAAGGCTTTCCTAGGTGCGCTCCAGCAGATGATGGTGGCCGTCTTCGGCCCTGGCATGGAACAAGCGTTTAGCAAAGCGCCCGTCCATGGGGGCACTGTGGAACTGGGGCGAATCAAGCTCTCGGCCGCCACTTCGGAGCCCGCCAGTGCAGCCTCCTCCCCAAAGCGGCCGGAAGTCAAGCTTTCCGGCCTCCTCCACGAGCCGGCCGGGAAACGGCCGGTTCGGCCTCCCTTTGCGGGCCTCGGGACGGTCAATCCGGCCACCACCGCGGGGCAAGCACGAGTCAACCCGTGCAACGCCCGAATCCGTACCAGCCCACGTACGGAGACTTAGCATTCGGCTCGCCCGGCGCCCCGCTCACTTCTGGTCAGAGGATCGCTCCGGCGAGCAATTGGTTGCAGAGAAACATGTACGGCGGGGGCTACCACGAGGTGGGAAACTACGGGGCATTTGACGCTTTCCCACATCCAGGATACGCGCCGCCCGGGCAGGCGCGCAGGAGGACGACGCCCTGGCGTGGAAGATGGCCGAATTGATGCAAAATCAGTTCGGCCTCAAGCCAAAAATGCAAGGACCCGCCTATAAGCCGCCGTTCCCAGAATGGTACTACAATGTGCTCTTGCCACCAAGGGTGAAGCCGCCAACGGAGTTCACAAAGTTTTCAGGACAAGACGACACGAGCACGGTTGAGCACATCGCTCGTTACCTCATGCAGCTCGGGGAATGCTCAGCTGAGGAGGCATTCAGGGTCCGTTACTTCCCCACGTCACTGACAGGTCCAGCGTTCCAGTGGTTCTCGTCCCTACCCCCTGAGTCAGTTAGCGGATGGAAGGACCCGGAGCGGAAATTTCACACTCACTATTTCAGCGGCAGCTCGGAGAAGAAGCTGATTGACCTTGCTACCATGAAGCAGAGGCATAGCGAGACGCCGCTGGAGTTTCTCAGGAGGTTCAGGGAGGTCAAAGGCATGTGCTTCTCGCTTAACTTGCCAGATGACCAGTTGGCTGACATGGCCGTCGCCGGGATGCTACCGGCCGTACGAGAAAAGTAGTTCGGGACGGAGTTCGAGAACCTGGGCCAGCTATCACAAAAGCTATCACTGATGAGCAACCAGGTGTACGGCTTCAAGAAGGATGCCAAGTTCGGCAAACAGCATGATGTTGCCGACATCTACAACCAGTTCTTAGACAAGGCTGACCTGATCGAAGACTCCTATGACGAGCTGGATGTAGCCGCGGCAGAGATCATGTGGGGTAAGGAGCCCTTGACAATGAATCAGCGCTGGGTCAAGCAGACCAAGGGCACTTACGATTTTGATATCACAAAGGCTGATAAATTGTTCGAGCTCCTAGTGAAGAAAGGCCGAATCAAGCTGCCCGAGGGGCATTCCATGCTTCGGCCCGATGGAATTAAAGCAAAACGTTACTGTGGCTTCCACGACAGAGATTCACATTCCATCAATGATTGCAGGGTCTTCAGGATGAGGATCCAGAAAGCCATCCAGGAGGGTCACCTCAAGTTCGACAACAAGATGAAGCTGGATGGCCACCCCTTCCCTCAGAACATGGTGGGCTTTTCTGTTAACGTGATAACAGCCGAGGAGAAGGGAAAAGTCAAGGTCTTGACCTCAGCCAGGTCTAGACAAGATGGAGCAGTGGACCCGGAGCGCCAAGTGACTCTGGAACAGGTGCAAGGTGGAGCCCCCCGCATTCTTAGGAGTCACATCGAAATTGGGGAGTCATCCAGAGCCAAGCCCAGGGTGACATCGCGCATCCTCCTCAACAAGTGGCAGCGCCAGATGGAGAAAGAGCGCTACCAGAAGCGGCGCTACAAGGAGGAGCAACGCAGAGCCGAAGAAGAAGCGCACAGAAGGGACCAAGAGCAGTACACGCGCGAGCAGGAGCGCGCACACTGGGGATGTGCCTTCTTCAGGCATTGCTGGAATGAGGGTTTGAAGCTACCCACGTTGAAGAACTGTCCTGAATGCAGTGACAGGTATTTTGAGTATAGGCAGGAGACTGTCAATCGCCGATCCGTCCACGAGAGAATTGGAAGGATCCAACCTGATGGGGATCGGCGCCAAAAAATTGAAGTCATTGATCATCCTAGGAAGCGGCATGCTGACCTCAGGTGGGCTGATCAAGAGGAGGATGAAGATGACTACGTCTGGCAGAAGGGGCAATGATGCCCGCCCGGCCTGAGGAGAAGCCAGAAGAGACGGGTCCAGCGCTTGAGGAACCGCGAGTTGAGGTAGGGCGGAATCCAGACGCGTCAAGTGTGGCGCCCCAAAGATCAACCTGAAGGATCGAAGCGTTTGGCTCCAACATGCATGGTATACTTCCTGCCGAACGAATTCATGGCTCCTGCTAACCAAGTTGTGCAGGAGGAAGCAGCCCTAGATGATGAGCAGGCCGAGGGGATGCTGGCACAATTGGTGCTGGCCAAGCAGGCAATCTTCGACAAGCCGGCCAAGAATCGACATATGAGTCCGCTGTACTTAAGGGGATACGTCAATGGCAAGCCATTGACAAAGATGTTCGTCGATGGTGGAGCGGCAGTCAACGTAATGCCATACACCACCTTCAGGAAGCTTGGCATGGGCCCGAGCGATTTGACGCCCACAAGTATAATCCTCAACAACTTCGCTGGGAACACTTCAGATACCAAGGGGTGTGCTCACGTGGATTTGATGATCGGATCCAAGACGCTGCTCACTACCTTCTTTGTCATCGAAGGCAAGGGGGGCCTACGACTGCTGCGCTTGGGCGGGGCCCGGATCCATGCCAACTGTTGCATCCCGTCCACCATGCATCAACAGCTTATCCAGTGGGTGGACGACGAGATTGAGGTCGTCCAGGCAGATGACTCCGTGAGCGTGGCGAACATGGAACCAGCTTTCTGGGAGTACCAAGGTATTGATTGCTTCTCAGGCAAAGACTGGGGGGAAGGTCCTGTTGAACCTGTCAGCAGTGATCAACAGCCGATTCAAGCGTCGGCTCTTATATCAATTTTTAATGGAGAACCCCGTAGACGGCACTGATGGCAAGCTAGGGCGGGGATTCATGTCGGCTGATAAACTGGAAGAGGTTGACATTGGAAATGGTGATAAGCCAAGGCCGACATTCATCAGCGCAGGCTTGCAGCCGGACTTCAGGGGAGAATTAATTAAGCTTCTCAAGGAATACAAAGATTGCTTCGCCTGGGATTATTCGGAGATGCCTGGATTGGATTGTTCTATCGTCGAGCATCGGTTGCCAATCAAATCTGGTTTCAAACCATACAAGCAACCACCCCGGAAGATCTACAAGGATGAAGTATTGGCCGATGTGAAGAAAGAAATTGAAAGATTGCTTGATGCAAACTTCGTTCGGCCATGCAGATATGCGGAGTGGATTTCTAACATTGTCCCTGTATACAAAAAGAATGGAAAAATGAGGGTCTGCATAGATTTCAGGGACCTTAACAGAGCTACTCCGATGGATAGTTACCCAATGCCTATTGCCGATTTGTTGATTGACGCCGCAGCTGGACACAAGGTGATCAGTTTCATGGATGGTAATGCGGGTTACAACCAAATCTTCATGGCAATAGAGGACATATCAAAGACGGCCTTTAGGTGTCCTGGACATATAGGCCTGTTTGAGTGGATAGTCATGACGTTTGGGTTTAAGAATGCCGGTGCAACATATCAACGGGCCATGAATTATATTTTTCACGAGTTGATCGGCAAAGTTGTGGAAATCTATATTGATGATGTGGTAATCAAGTCCCTGAGTCATGACACGCATTTGGAAGATGTGAAGAGGAGCTTGGAGTGTACTCGGAAGCATGGTTTGAAGATGAATCCGAACAAATGTGCTTTTGGGGTATCAGCTGGAGAATTCTTGGGGTTCTTGGTCCACGAAGGGGGAATTGAAGTTGGCAAAAAGAGCATGAAGGCCATTGATGAAGTTGTTCCTCCAACTAACCTCAAGGAGTTGCAATCACTGCTCGGCAAAATCAACTTCGTGAGAAGATTCATTTCAAATTTATCACAGAAGGTGTTGCCATTCTCTCCATTGCTGAAGCTGAAGAAAGATCAGAAGTTCACATGGGGCGACGAACAACAAAAGGCTTTTGATGAGATCAAGCAGTACATGAAGGAGCCACAGGTATTGGTTCCTCCTCAGCTAGACAAGCCTTTCAAGTTGTACGTGGCGGCCGATACCCAGACCATTGGATTGGCCCTTATTCAAGAATTCGAAGGAAAGGAGCGGGTAGTAGCTTATCCGAAAACTGCTTGATCCTGAAACCAGGTATTCGGCTGTGGAGAAACTGTGTCTTTGCGTGTACTACTCGTGTACAAAGTTTCGGCACTACCTATTGAATGCCGAATGCACTGTGTATTCCAAGTTTGATGTAATGAAACATATGTTATCTATGCCAATTTTGAACGGCAGGATTGGCAAATGGATTTTAGCTTTATCAGAGTTCGAATTGAAGTTCGAATCGGCAAAAGCCATCAAAGGTCAGATCATTGCCGATTTTATAACTGAACATCGTGATCCGTCAATTGATCTGCTTGAGATTACCCCTTGGGCTTTATTTTTTGATGGGTCATCATGTGGCAAAGGTGGGGGAGTAGGGATCCTGCTGATTTCTCCTAAAGGTGAGATGTTTGAATTTGCCATCCCTATTCAGCCCACTGTCACAAATAATCAGGCTGAATACAAGGCATTACTTCGAGGGCTTCAATACTTGAGAGAAGCAGGGGCCGTTTCAGAGCTGGTGATCAAGCAACTGAACGGCCAATATGAATGCAAGAGTGAAACGCTGAGGAGTTACTACGAAGAATGCAGGGAAATCTTGAAAAGCTTCCCGTTGGTGACTCTACAGCACATTCCTAGAGAACATAACGAAGAAGCAAACAGGCTGGCTCAGAGCGCCTCTGGTTACAAAGAGAGTCAAGAAGCGTTTGCTGCAGAGGTGTGTGCACTAGGGGCGGATCTTGCAGAAGATGATTGGAGGAAAGAGATCGTTGATTACTTGAAGGATCCATCCCGTAAAGTCTCTAGGAAGCTCAGGTACAAAGCCATAAAGTTCGTTCTTCTGGATGATAATTTATTCTATAAATCATTAGATGGGGTATTATTACGCTGCCTGGGTCCAAAAGAAGCCAAGAACATGATGAGCGAAGTGCACGATGGGATATGCGGAGCACACCAATCGGCCTACCGTATGAAGTGGGTTATTAGACAGGCTGGATGCTTTTGGCCGACGATATTAGAGGACTGCTTTGAGTATTACAAGGGATGTCAGGATTGCCAAAGGTTTGGGAATATTCAAAGGGTCCCTGCATCAGCATTGAATCCCATCATCAAGCCATGGCCATTCAGGGGTTGGGGTATCGACTTGATTGGCCAAATTAATCCACCATCTAGCAAGGGGCATAAGTTCGTGCTTTTGGCTACAGATTATTTCACTAAATGGGTTGAGGCGATCCCACTGAAGAAGGTGACGTCAGAAAACATGATTGAATTCGTCAGGGAGCACATCATCTACCGATTTGGAATCCCTCAGACAATTACCACTGATCAAGGGGCACAATTCGTGTCACTGGAGTTTAGAGAGTTTGCCGAAAGCATGGGGATCAAATTGTTTAACTCTTCTCCTTATTATGCCCAAGCTAATGGTCAAGCGGAGGCTTCTAACAAAATCATGATCAAGCTGATACAAAAGAAGATCAATCAGAAGCCAAGAAGGTGGCATTCGGTTCTCAGTGAAGCATTGTGGGCTTACCGAATGGCCCCCCATGGAGCTACAAAGACTTCTCCTTACGAGTTGGTTTACGGGCATCACGCAATTCTGCCTTGGGAGATGCAATCAGATTCAAGGAGGGTGGTGCTACAAAAGGACTTGAGCTCCAAGGATTACAGTGGCCTAATGATGGACGAGCTGGAGGATTTACATATGATCTGTCTTAGGGCCCTCGAAAACATCGAGAAAAACAAACTGCGGGTTGCCAAGTACTACAACAAGAAGGTAAAAGTAAGGCAATTCGCAGAAGGCGATTTAGTTTGGAAAGCGCTATTGCCGATTGGAACTAAATACAGTGAATTCGGCAAATGGTCCCCTAACTGGGAAGGACCTTTCCGGGTGGTCAGATGCGTCCCTGGTAATGCATATATATTGAAAACTCTGCTAGGAAAAGAATTTTCTGCTGCAATAAATGGAAGATATCTGAAGAAATATTATCCTAGCATTGAGATCGATCGATGATTACACACATCTGACACAGAGATAGCCGGCGCTCAAGAATGAGGCCGCCTTCAGAGCAAAAAAATCCATAAACAAAAGACATGGCCAGTGCCTAAATGCATTGCCCTTAGCACAAAAATCATATTACGACTGCTTCTTGCAAGTTTACATCTAACAACCCTGATGGTCAGATCTTCAAGGGGGTGGGAAGCAGAAGGCGTGGAGGAAGAAGCGAAAGTATGGTTCATTCTTTTCTTTGCTTCTTCTGCTGCTCCCTCTTCAGCTGTTCCAGGACGACCGTGACGGCAGCTTGGAACGCATGGGGGTGGCCATGGTTCGCGACCTCCATCAAGCTGTCCCAGGCCATCTTCAGGTTGTTGTACCTGTCAGAGACATCTAAAGCGGAGGAATCAAGGTTAGGGGCAAGACATCCAAATGCATGCATAAGGTCAAGAAGAAGTCAGAATCGTTTACCCCCTACTAGTGCTTCCAGAGCCATGCGACGTTCGCGCTCGGCTTGGCAACGGGCGGTGATGTCCCTGAGGCCGTGCTCCAGATGCCGAACGCGGCGGCGCAGTTGATGGTTGGTCCTCTGTTCAGGCGTGGCATCCTCTGCTTCAAGGGAGGAATCGGAGGAGATGTACTCAGGCACATCTTCGGTCCCGATGATTTCTTTAGGGAGCAAATCAAGACTGGAAGAGGAAAAGAAGAAGACATGAAGCACGAGATCATGCGGAAGAACGAGGAATAGATCAAGAGAGAACTCACTTCCGAATCGTGCACTTCTTTGATGAGCTGCTCTCCTGGGGTTGCTTGCCCTTGTCCATGGCTTTGGGGTTTTCTCCTCTAAGGACAGGGGAGGAGATGAGAAATGATGGATGAGTGTGCGAGTGGATTTGCAGAGCATCCCGGCAAGCTATTTTATTGATCGAAGGGGCGCATTGGGAGTGATGACCGGCCAGTACGCACTGTTGGAATACCAAACGGCAGGGTTTTCTCCCAGGTGCGAAGGGTTTTTGCTTGAACAGTGTTTATGGATTGCCGAATCGGGATCTTCTGTGGATTTTGCGCCAAGGGGCAGCTGTTCTCACGCGTTCGGCTCAAGATAGTTCCGGATGCATTCAAAGAAAACAAGATTCACGGATGCAAAATGTAAAGGGAGTCATCACAAAACAAGCACGAGAATTCAAAAGTTCTTCATTTATTGCCGATATTTACACATCCCTAATACGGCCTAGTCGAAGAGCACGTTCAACACGGATTGGGGATGAGTAATTTCGGCAATGGCGTCGCCATGGCCATCAAGGCGCTCCGGGATGAGCTCGATCTCCTCAATGTCCTCGGCGCGCCGCCACGGAAGCCGCGCGGCCTGGTGGAGTAGTCCACGTCCGTGTGCGTCGCCATGGCAGCCAGGCCCAAGGTGGTACCCAGGCGGACGCCATGGGTGGCCACCTCGTCGACACGGTGCTCCACCGCGGCAAGGCGCTCCGCCGGCGTATCACCGCGGGCGTTCACCTTCTCGGCCAGCTGCTCTACCAGCGCCTTTAGCTGGTTGAGCTCAGCATCGCGGGCTGCAAAGAGCAAGAAAAAAAAAATTAGCATCAAAAGTCAGGTTGGATCAAGAACTGCTTTCAGAGCCGTACCATCGATGGCTTCCAGTAGTTGTTTGCGCTGGTCCTCCCATTCCAGCTCGGCTATGCCCGCCTTCTTGGAGACATCCTCTAGCTCACGCCGGGACGCCTCCAGCTCCTCCTTGAAGCGGAGGGCATTGACCTCCCCGTACGGCATGGGGGAGTGGCAGTCGGACTCCGAGGAGTCGTCCGGAAGGGGTTGATTGGCCGGCGCAGGAGACGGGTTCCACTGAATCAATCTGAAAAAAGGGGATGATCGTCAAAACAAGAAGAAGATCAAAAGTTGAATCAAAGAAGAGGAAATCGACGATCATTGCCTCCGGCGCGCGTTGGCGCTGCTCCCCTCCGCCTCATCGGAAGCGCGGCGGCGGTTGAGGCGGCGCACCATGGTGGTTTGGGATGTGCACTGTTTGGAAAGAGAAAGGGCTGAGATTGGCAAAGATTCGAGAGCTAGAAGGCCTGGTGGAGAGCTAGGGGCACCTACGGTTGCATTTATAGGCCTGGCAAGATGAATCGTGGCTTCGAGTCGTGGTTTTGGATCGTGGCGCATATCCCAAGAAAAATCGGAAGGTGGAAAGGTTTCCTTGGCCAGCTCGCCGACGGGTCGCTTGAAGTTCTAGGCGGAGTCACATTCAGTTAATTGGTTCGGCTAAGGAGAATCAAAGTGCCATTCGGGAGTTGGCGTTTCTTTGCCGAATGGGTCGTTCAGCATTATATTTGAAGGTACGCAGAAGAAAAGAAACAAATTACAAGAAAATATCACAAGAACGGCCAATTCGGTTATACAACAATGGGGGCATTCAAATGTTCAGATGTTTCGCAATCACACCACGAGCATTGGATGTTGCCTGATGGAAATTGTCCAACAGTTCTTGGCAATCTTTTTGGGCGCTGGACAAGGTGGTGAGTTACGTATCGCATTGTTCCATCTTGGCTATAGCCGATCTTGCTTCCTCTTGGCTCTTTTCTATCAATCCGGGAAGCTCGGCTATTTTCTTTTTATCGACCTCTATCTCGGTCGACGGGCTTCTCGGCTCCGCTTCTAGATCAGCTTTCCTGGCAATTTTCAGATCACAAGAAGCCTGCAGATTAGACAATGTGTTTCTGTGGCTCTCTGTCTGGGATTGCGCCCCGTTCATGGCTTTTTCAGCATCGGATCTCTTCTTTTCGATAGCCGGACGGGAGCGCAGTTTCCTCAAAGCATGTCTTATGGGCGCGTAAAGGACGTCCAGGCCACAGATGGATACAAGAGGAGCGCTGATATCCTCGGGAAGTTCTTGGCTGATGGATTCAAGCATCTCCTCGAAGTGGTCAAGATCCTTGAACTGATCTTGTGCATCTCTTTCCAGCCAGGTAACAATTTCTCGAAGCTTTGCTAGCACCTCATCTGACAGAGGCTGGTGCATCCCTTCCATCGCCTCGGCAACTGGATTGGTCCCCGATAGCAGGCTTGATGATGACGGAGCCTGGTCCTAAGAAGCCGTATTGCCGAGTTAGAGGTGCTAAAAGTAAAAATAGCAGAGTTGAGCGCAAATGATTACCTCGTGGCCGATTTCTTGAGCAGGGGCAATCGCAGGTGAAGGAGGCGCTCCAGGAAGAGCCGAAGCTTCCAAGCTGGAAGGTGTTGATGCAGTTGCTGGTAGTTCATGGGCTTCTGGCTGATGAGAAGTCGGATCCACCTCTGTTGGGGTTGGAGTCGCTGCGTGACCAACAGGTGATTGTGCCCTTGGAGGACTTGATGGCTCCGGCTGTATTGGGAGACTCATCTCTGGAGAATTCATTGCTTCTGCAGAGGGTGATGAAGATGAGATCTCCACTGGGATAGGTAATTCAACCCTGGATGGACTTGCTCGTTGGGCTACTGGGACATCAACCAGTTGTTCTTCCACTGTTTCTTCTGCAAATGTCAAGTCACAAGGGTAAATGCCAGTGTTCATCATTAAAAGAGGACAACAAAGGTTATACCTGTGGATGGGGCATTGGCAGGTTCTGACACTGAAGGTTGCTGAGCTCTGGTCTGAGAATGCACAAAGAGATAATTTATTAGGAACAGAGTAATCTTGGGGTCAAAAAGGTAAAGGATTTTACCTCAACAAGGATTTTCTTGATAGTTCTCCTCCTCTTGGCATTTGGAGGAGCAACCAGAGATAAACCTTGCCTCCTGTCAGCAGCAAGGCTAGAGAGGCTGGGGTCTGTTGTAGCAAACCTGGCCATTAACTGAGCCAGAGTTGTTGACCTGAATCCCAGTGCTGAGATTGGGCCTACAGGATTGTAGGTGATATTCCTGGCTCGAGGGGCAGGCACTGTGTTCTGTGGAATCAAAAGAACAAGGTCAGAATCATGCTTGAGAGGAAAAATGTCTGATCCAAAGGTTCATTATGTTACCTCTGAGGTTGGCAGGAAATCAGGCATCAACTCTGCATAGAACACGTGTACAGGCTCACTGAAGATGTGATCGTGGAATTCTTGCCACCAGGAATTGAAGGTGGGATGAGTTGAGGTTATAGGCATAAAAGGCCAGGTGTAGGTAGTGGGACTACACACATATTGAAAGACCCTGCTGCACTGCATACTCTCTTTGATTTCCTCTCTGGGCTTGAGGAATTCATGCAGGAACAATCTTGGGGGCATCTGACCACACCCAATCTGCCTGGCCATTACATTGGGCTGATAATATTCATAAGTGCTAGAATTCAGCCTTCCTCCGTTGAATTCGGCCGGCAGTATACATGGGCGGATTATGATGTTGAAAATTTCCAAGAATCTCCCATCTTGACGACCAGGCTCAAAGGAGAATTCAACAGGGAAGATCAATGTATCATTATCCAGATAGGGGAGCCAGAGAGGGTTCTGGAGACCTTTGAAGAATAGTTCAAAAAGCGGGCTGATGTCTTGCTGAATAAGAACAGTTGAAGTCGCTTCTCCGTAATTCTGGCATCCCCTGGTAGCATTGTTTTCTCCTTCAGGGTGATTGGATGAGGGGAAAAGCCTGGTGTTCAAATCAACACCAACAATTTGATGCAGGTGGAGCTGAGCCCATATCTAAACGAACCACCAAGGGCCGTTGACACATGCTATCCTTTGGCTAGTGTACATCCGAGTAACAGTTTGGTGAAGCATATGGTATACACCGCCGAGGAAGAATTTCTCAAGGGGAAGGCGGTTGCCACCGGCCAAATGAGACGCCATTGCAATATGGTTCAAGGTAGGCTCGTTGGCTTTGCCACGAAGACAAATCCGCACGACCACATATTCGGGAATGCTCGTATTCAACATCGCCAAGGGGATTGTCTTTCATGTGCTTTAAGATGTAATTCTTATATCCGTTCCCCGGCTTTACCCCCCGTCCGGCGTGAAGAACCTTTGAAGTTCCGGGGCCGGGACGGATCCGTGATGTCAAGGCCGGTGATCATATATACATCGGCCAAGGTTGGAGACATTGGGCCATGGCCAAAAAGGAAGGCGTTGACGCCGTTTGACCGTAAGTGGCGGGGCGCTATCGGGAGGTCTTCGTTCTTGGGGGTCTCGGCCACGGATAACTCCAAGCACCGGGCGATACGGAGGGTATCCGGGTTGGTCAATCCGCTCTTGTCCGCGAGAATCCTCCGTACCAAGTTTTCCCACCGCAATTGGAGGTAAAGGCCAGTTCTTGAAAGCGTCTTTCCACTGAGGCGGTGGAGAAAGAGCTGCTTTAAAGGGGATTCTCTGAGATTCAGCTGCGATGAAATCTCGAGGGTCAGAGTTCCCCACAGGACCAAGATAATAGGATCTCGAATTGGCCTCGGTGCGAATCAAAAGCTCAGTAGAAGGCTCCTGGAGGAAGAGCGGAAAAGGAAATCTCAGGTAAAATTGAAAACCTAAATGCCGAACGAGGCTTACGGGGGATGAATTTACCTGAGCGTCTTGGTTCTGAGCTGCCATTAGAGATTTGAGCTCGGAACGAGGGATCTAGGGTTTGGATCTGGATGAAGATTCCGGCGGATTGCGAAGAACAGGTGTTGACAGATTTGATTTGAAGTATTCGTGGCTGGAGTCAATTGTGGAACAAAATTACTTTTATCCCACAATTGAAGGGGCATGTGTTAACACCAAAATTTGGTAAGGAGTCTGACTTGTGGGTCCGGTTCGATAAAGAGTCCGTTTGGTGGAAGGAAGGATATTTTTAGAGATATTCGGCAAAGAGATCTGCGGTCGGCTATCTGCTCCGGTTCGGCAAAGGAACAGTAGAGCTGATTTTGCGGGATTGGATGGTGACGTGGCTCAATCAGGGAGGACGAATGGATGGATAGGCGATCAAGCTTAGAGATAAGTTAGGCAACGAATCCATTCTAGGTTGTACTTGACAGGGTATAAATATGACCCTTGAATGTATGTAAAAAAAAGACAATCATTCTTCAATACACACCGGCCTTACGCCAAACCCTAGAGTCCTTTTGTCGTGTCGTCGAGTTCTTCGAGAGGGCCAATCGATCCGTCGACCTCCGTGAGTACCGGCAACCTTGTATCATGTCTAGTATCATGCGGTGGATTTAGATCTGATGCAAGTAGTCTTGTTACCATGCTTCGTGTCATGCGGTAGATTCAAGCTTGGTTCAAGAGGGTTTCTTGTTAGGTCATGAGCCATGCGGTGGGCTAAGATCTAGCTCAAAGCTAGTTATCGGCTCTATTGGATTCTGGCAAGATCCGATAGATTCATTAAGTTACCCTGTGTTACCTCGAGTTTTTACTTTATGTTTAGATTCATGTAACACTTTTGCCCGATCTAGATGGGTTTGGATCGGCTCGCTCCTTTTATGATCCCAGTATGGATAAATTTCATGTTTTAACACGTGGATCTTGTGCCTTCCGATAGCCGAAACCGAATCGATCTAGGTTGTTACGTGTTGTGGGTTCAAGCTTGCCATTGTCGGTATAAATCTTGAAAGAACCGGGTATCATGCGGTAGATGCAGGTTTTTGGGTTGCTTTAGAGCTAGTCATCCGGTGGATTAGATTTCGAATCAACCTGATAGATTTATCCGTGTGGTAATGTTGGTTCCTTCTTCATGGACCCCGAATCGGCTGTTCAGCCGTATTCGGTTATGTTTCTCCACGAGTAAAACACGTGCGCAATTCATGCTTTAAATAATGTGTGCTTTTAGCTTTCCACGTTTAGATTGTATCATGCGGTGGATAGATCTATTTGTGGAAAGTGGTACGATTTTATGCAAGTTGTATCATGCGGTGGATAGATTTGTTTTGGCATCGTATCTGACGGATCTCTAAGTACCTAGACATGCGGTAGACTAGTGCTTTGGATCTATGCATGCTTGTTTATTACATGCTTACGTTCGCGCTTTACTTTATCCATTTATTTAACATTGTTGTTATGGGATCGGTCATATATCGTGTTTATGTATTGTTGACCAAACAAAGACCGATTGCCATCATGCTTACGTCATCCATTCGGCAGTATTGTTTTTCCTCTCATAAGTTCCCGAGTGGTTTCAATTCTTTGGCAAATAGCTTTCATATAGCTATGTGTCATCTCGTATGGCTTCTTAGCCGTAAATATGGAACTGTCTGGTACCACCCGGCAAGTTCCAAGCTTTGGTATTTAACTTCTTTATCTTTTGTTAATTTTCAGGAAAAATTGACTGGCACGTCATCTCTACTCTTTGCGCGTGTGAAGCCAGCTTTTCGGCTTGCTGTGTGTTTGGCGCTAGGTGCACTTTTTGCGTCAACAGGTCTTTATTTTAATCATAACCTCCGCTGAAAATTAAGCTAGCATTTAAATAAATTCAGATTTGTATTTTTAAGAGAGCACTAGCTGAAACATGCATAAATCAATTACAAAGATGAACAAAGCTGCAATTATAATCATATATCATCATGGCACGAATTTTGTAACTTTTCCAATGATATAATCAAGGTGGTGTCTTTATTAATGATGACATCAAGTTGAAATACATACTGAAAATAAACAAACATGCTTGCTGAAATTTAAATAAAAACAGAAAATACTACGCAAACACACATAAGCAAAAGCTGAAAATTACAGAGAAAAAGAAAAGAAAAGAAAACTAAAGTTCCTAAATCTTCTAGTCCTCCGCCGGTGGTTGATGGTGATGATCTTGATAATAATACCCTTGCTCATAATATGATTGGACATTCCCTCCGACGAATTCATTTGGCTCCACGAGGTGAAGGCGTCCGAGCTCAAAGGCAATATTTGCGTTTCCTTCACCAAGTTGAGTTGCATTAGCTTGGATGGCTGCGATGTTTTAAGCATTTCTTGCAGCATACCCTCCAATTATGGCCATGCTTTGTTGTGGTTGGGGATGATGAGCGTAGGACTCCGCGAAGTTAGCGTTGGGCACAACATAATTTGGTGGGGGTACCGGTGCACCACCCCCCATGCTTGCTCTTGTGGCCCTCCGTAGTAACATGGCGGAGGAGGGATCCCGCCGAATGGTTGCACATTGGGTTGTGCTCCACTCGCTTGTGCGGAGGATGTTCCCTCCTCTACGATTCTTCCTCTTTTGTTCTTCCTTGTAGGGACAAGTAGTCCCTCTTCCAACCAATCTTCTCTTCCTTCGTTGAAATGCCTAAGCCTCTCATTGGGAAGGGGTAGGTTCACTATGGCCAACCGATAACCTCCTCTCTCATCTCCACTGATGTATTTGCCTTGCCGCAAATACTCAATGCCGAGAGAGGTACCACGCAAAAGGTGGTCGGGGTTTCTTGCGATCCCCGGCCGCAAGGAGAAGGCCAACATGGAGAGGTAGCACCCCGAACCAATATTACCCGCCCCCGATGTTGCTTCACAACACCAACGGTTGATCATAAGGTAAGAGGGGTCTATTGGCTGCCTGGCAATTAAAGCCGAGTATAGCCAATTCAACTCCGTGTCGGTCACCTTTGTCTCCTTCATCCTCCCCAATACCCTCTTGCACATCCAAGAGTGAAATATCCGGATAATGGGGTTGCGGATGCAATTGCGTTGTTGATGGGCTTCTCCGGAGATCATATTCCAAAATCCCGCCAACATGCCGGGTGGCACGTCAACTTTCTCCGGAGCTCCCTTGTGGAATCCAAGCAGCTCCCTCATGTGCTCGTAGGGAACCACTTGTTGGACTCCCTCCAAACGGAATGACATGCTTGGCACCCCATCATCATCAATGATGGGTGCAATAGTCATCAAAATTTCCAAGGCGAACCCCAAATGGGTGTCCACCGATACTCCGTTGGAGAACTGCACCCATCCAAGGTGCCCCAACATATAGTATATGTCGGTGCCAAAACCCAAGGTGTAGAGTGCTTGGTCGTCGAACTCAACGTTGGGCACAAGCCTCTTCTCAAGATTAGAGAGCCTCTCCTCCTCCTCCGCCGACAAGATGATGAAGCCGTACGAAGAGTATGTCGGGGTGTAAGGAGGTGGCGCGGTTGAGCGAGTCGATCGACGTGGTGGCGCGGGCTGCTCCTCCGTGTGCCCACGAGGTTCGGTAAACCTCATGGAAGTGCTTCTTGCAGCCCTCATACCACCAAGGAGGAGAGCATCGTTCCTCCTCGGTGGTGTCGTATCCGTCTCCATGCTCCGGGGATACTCGGAAACCGAGTGCCTCCTCGAAGACATGGTTGATGACGGCTTGGACGACGACGAACTCTTCTTCTTGGAGAAGAGTGGTCTTCTTCCACATGGTTGCTACACTCTTTTTTTCAACTAAAACTCCGGGTTGCAACCGGTAACTAGGCACTTAAACTCTTTGCTTCGGATGTGGACTTTGAGTGGATTAAGGATGTGGATTTTTTCTTGAGCTATCAAGCTTGGGAAGGTTGGCTATGTCTACGGAGGTTTTGAGCACACAAACTTAAACACACAAACAAAGGAAGGAGAGGGAAGCTTGCCTGCAGAAAACGGGAGCCGGGGGGCTCCTTAAGTAGGTGAGGCCGGCCGGCCTGGGCCGGCCGGCCCGGGGGTCCTCCCCGGCTCGTCCCCGCCGCATCTTTCTTCCAGCACGATCATTTCGCCTCTGCAACTTTCCTGCCCGCGTGCTCCACGAGTTGCACCGCCCAAACACTCTCGTCCACTCCTTTTCTTGCATTATTGGTCCTTCCACTTGATGCTCCATGCTTTGGGTCATGTCCATGCTCCCTAGCTCCACTTGCTTCACATGCCACCATGAAATTCCTGCAAAGTTGGTGCTTGCTGCCCACCATGCTTGTCCTTTGCATGTGTAATTGGTGAAAGTTGATAAAAGGGAATCCAATGGTGCATGCATGATTAATTCAAACTAGATTGCCTCCATTTAGGTGTATTTAAGGTTAAGCACTCCTCTAATTCGAAATTTAAAATATTTTTCAGAGCCATGCAAGAGCTCAAACACAATTTTAGAGAAGTTTTTAAACCATTAAAAACAAATGTAAGTCGAAAATATTTTTCGACTACGTCGATTTCGGTCTCACCGGTATAGTTTGCCTTCATCGGTTGAGAGCAAACATTTCCCGGCTTGATCATGGGGGCATAGGTTTAGTTTCTAATTTTGGCTAAATAAGAAAGATTTTGAATAAAACAAAATTAGAATAGGCTTAGAAAAATTCTAATCCTAGAGAAACCAAGGATATAAATTTTTAAAACCAACCAAAAGTTTTGATTTCTAGGTTCACGCGAGTTCTACCACGTGCTGAATTTTATTAACACTTAAATATAAATCGTGGCTCTACTTGTGTGGTTTTAGCATGAAAAATAAGTCAACCTCAGCGCCATAATGAGGGTGAAAGGTTGAGTTAGGTTCTGAAATTATTTGGTTGAGGTTTCTCGAAAAGAAAAGAACAAACAAGCACATAGGAGAGTTCATGCAAAGGGTTTATGATAAAGCAAACATTCAATCAAGAATTATGTCTCTAATATTGTTCAACCACTTCTAAGTCTAATGTATTTGCGTAATAAAACTCAAAAACTAAATTATTAAAAATACTCGAAAAACCTGGAATCGGGTTGTCCTCCCGGTAGCTTATTCTTGACTCGACGAAACGGGTTGCCTCCCGCCTAGCGCTTCGTTTATAGTCTATAGCTAGACTTCTTCACTTGATTACTCCGGATCAACGCTCGTTGCGGGCGTTGCAATCTTGGGTACCCACTTCCGCACCATCTTGGGCGCGGGCTTGTCTTCCGGCTTAGTTGGCTTAGTCATTTTTTTTTGGTCTTCACAGGCGGCTTCTCTTCCTTTGTCTTGACGGATGCAACACCTTCTTTAATTTTCTTTACGTTCATTTTTTTCGGCTCCTTCTTCTTTTCAGCCCCTCCGTTTGTTTTGGTTCTCCCTTCACTCCAATCATGTTGCATGCCTCAATCCTTGGACGGAACTTGAAGGAACTCCTTTCTCCGTTGATATCGAACATGATCTCCCCCTTGCCAACATCAATAGTAGCTCCCACGGTCTCGAGGAACGGCCTCCCTAGGATGAGCGGCGGCTTCTCCCTCGCTCCCATCTCGAGCACAACGAAGTCGACGGGGACGAAGTGGTGTCCAATCTTCACGGGTACATCTTCAGCAATGCCTAAGGGATAGCGAATGGAGTTGTCTCCCAACTCCAAACATATTCTCGTAGGCTCCATTGGTAGGCGTAGCTTCTCGAACACATCCCTCGGCATGACACTCACACTAGCTCCAAGGTCGCATAACGTCTTCTCGAAGTTGAAAGAACCAACTGAACATGGAATTGTAGGGCACCCGGGGTCTTTTTGCTTCTCTAGCCCATAGCAATAGCTGCACTACACTCCTCGGACATCTTGACATGATCTACCCCAAGTGTTGCTATCTCATATTTATTTGCAAGTATGTCTTTAAAGTAACGAGAATATGTAGGTACTTGTAGGGCATCTAGTAATGGCATGTTGATGCTAAGTCTACGCACAACTTCCACAAACTTCTCAAAGTGGTTGTCAAGTTTACCTCGGAAGTAGCGTGGCTTGAGTTGCGGTATCCTCGTGTCTTCCTCCGGCATCTCAAATTCGGGTTCCTCGGTGACGATCCCTGTAACCTTTTCTTTAGCAGCTCCTTCCACCTCGGTGGATGGTTTAAGCTTCCTTGCTCCCGCGGAGCGTTCCGGATCTTCGGTCTCCTTCCCCGAACGTGTTTGAATGGCCTTCGCCGATTCGGGACATTTGGGTTGTCCCGGAAGCTTCCCTTCATCATTAGTGAGGCGCCCCGCAAGTTGTCCAACTTGCGTCTCGAGCATCTTCATCATGTTGAGCACTTGATGATTGGAACTTCCGACCTCCGTCACCTTGCTATCGATGTTCTCCAACACCTTGTCTATGGTCTTGAACTCGGTGACGGTGTACTTGTTGATCTTAGCTTGCTCATCCATGAACTCCTTCAATTGTATACGAAGCGGAACCGCGTTAGGAATAGATGAGCTTGCATTAAATTGAGGCCTACCTTGCCCGTAGCGGAAGTTCGGCAATTCTCCCTTCCTCATGTAGTCGAGCACTTTGGCTTCCTCCGGACAATCTTTGCGGACATGGCCATACTCTCCACATTCTTCGCATGTGAACCTTGCTTCGGCGGCCTTCATGTCTTGAGCCTCTTTTTTTTCCATCTCCATCTTCTCCAACCTCCTCATGAGCGAGTCGATCTTGCCTTCAAGTATGTTCTCCTTCTCCACTTGCAAGACTCCTTTGACGTTCCCCGTGGGTTGAACCGGATGTAGGCGCCCGGACGACGCCCATGTGTCATTATCCGCGACCTTCTTGAATAGCGTGAAAGCTTCCGTCGGTGTAAGTTCGATGATGGATCCTCCCGCCGATGCATCGATGATCGTCCTTGACGCCATGGCGAGTCCTTGATAGAACTTTTGCACGAGGTCTTCCTTCGGGAACTTGTGATGTGGAACCGCCCGGGTGTACTCGTTGAAGCGCTCGAATGCCTCCGAGATAGTTTCCGTAGGATATTGAACAAAGGTGGCAATCTTATTACGCAAGCTTTGAGTTTTACCCGGTGAGTAGTATTCCTTCATGAAAGCCTTCATCAACGTGTTCCAATTTTGCACCGTATCCGCCGGTTGAGAGTGGAACCATTGCAAAGCCTTCCCGAGTAGTGAAAACGGAAAAAGCCTTGCCCTCATTTGATCTTGAGTCACCCCATCCATGTTGAAATTTTGACATAGTTGAATGAATGCTTGGAGGTGAAGGTTCGGATCCTCTTTACCGGTGAAGGGTGAATGTTGCACCATGCGGATTGTTGAGGTCTTGATCTCGAACGGTCTTCTCGATCTCCTCAAGGTTCAAGATTGGTAGGTCGATGATGTACGGGGTGCATAGCTCCCCAATCTTGCTTTCTTGCGGTGGTTGGTCACCCATCGGTGGAAGTCGATTCTCCCGAGGACTTTGAGGTGGTGAATTCTTCGGAGATTCCTGCGATCCTTTGTCTTCCGACTCCGAATCTACAAAATCCAGCTTTTTAGCTTGATGTGCTTCGCGTCTCCTGAGCCTGTAAAGTTTTTCTGGATCATCCACAAAATTATTGGGTTTGTTGGAGAGGTAGCCGTCCATCTCCTGTTAGGGTTAGCAATAAACAAAGTATGCAAAAAACTAGAAAGTAAAACAAATCTATAAAAACTAGGGTTAGACAAACTAGATTAGATGTATTTTGAGAATGATCAAAATTTAGTAGATGCAAAAATAAAAACAAAGAGAAAATTGAAAATTACAAAAAGGCAATAAAAAATCAAATCTTGATCACTTGTCCCCCGGCAACGGCGCCAGAAAAAGGGGCTTGTTGACGGTTAATAATTGTATCAAAGTTCGTTTGTGACTCGCAAGCGTACAAATCTCCCATCGTAGTCAAGGGACCCTTCTTCCCTCGAGTGGTGAACCCAAGGTATCGAATCCGTGGAACAAATGTGTGACGCAAAACTTAATCTATTAAAGCCAAGTAACTTCAATCTTCGATAAAACCCTAATGCATCTAAGTAAAAGACACAAAACGAATCTAATCTACTAAAGACCGGAGAAAACAAAGTAAGATTGGGTAGATAAACCGATCTAGAGGGATCGGGGTAAGCCTTTTGTTGAAGTTCCAAGCAAGAGAAGAAGTAGCAAATCGAATCTTAATAGAAGCCTCTTTAAATCGTGGTTTCCCGTCCAAATCCGAAAACATCCGCCTTTCGAGACCCCCGTTCTGTCACAACGTATCCCTATTCATGCGGGGAGCTTAGGGCGAGTCAAAAGACAAGTCGAGATTCTTTCGGAAGATCCGGCGTGTACCTCTAGCCACCGTGGCTACAAGAACACCCTATGTAATCTATCTCGAGAATAGAATTGGAATAAGCAAAGCCGATCGAAAAACGAAATCTTCGAGGAAACACTTGATCGCTAGGAAAAGATTCAACTTGATAATTCAACTATAACAATGATACATACACAAGATCACCACCGGGATCCTTCCTTGATCTTGCTTCTAGCTCCGGGAACTCCGACGTGGTCTTCCGTGCAAGGTTCCCACGTCGGCTAGGGGAACCCTAGTCAACTAGCTCGACCCTCTCCTCTCCGAGATGGTGTCTCTCTCTTCTCTGCTCCTCGGCGGCCGATCACGAAATCTTCTCTGTGAGGCTCTCGGTTAGGGGGCTATAAATAGCCCGATTGGCGGCTAGGGCAAAGGAGGGGGCATTTGGGCCCTAAATGGGCCTGGGCCGACCGGACTGGGCCGGCCGGCCTGGGCCCATTTAGGCCCATCCCGAGTGCTCCTTCTGCATGTAGGTCCATGTCGTCGGTTTCTCTCCGAATTGGACTCAACTCCTTGTCTTGCAAGATTCAGCACTTTTCTGGTCAGGTCCCCGGAGTCTGTCGTCTTCTCGGATCAAGTCCCTGGCTTTTTGGAGTTAAGTTTGCTTTGTTACATGACTTGTACGGGGCTTCAAGGTCTTGTCATGAGGTGCTTGATGAACTTATCCCGAAAGTCTTGCATTCAACACTAAAACCCTGCATAAACATTAAACTCCAAAACCGACATGCACACGTGAACTTGTTATACCACGGGGGTTAGTACCAATGGATAAGGTATAAAACTCATGCCAACACCGAAGGTAAACTCATGGCTAGGTTGACGGATTTTCACCGTCAACATGGCTTTAATGCCGCGCTGGCTGATGATGAAGCCGAGTAGTTTGCCCGAAGGGACACCGAATACGCACTTGTTCGGGTTGAGCTTCCAGCGGTACTCGCGCAGTGATGCGAAGGTCTCTTCAAGGTCGTCGATGAGGGTACTGGAGTCCCTGGTCTTGACAACCACGTCATCCACGTCGGCCTCGACGTTCTTGTTGAGTTGCCTCTTGAAGCAGGCCTGGATAGCTCGTTGGTAGGTAGCGCCGGCGTTCTTCAACCCGAAGGACATGGTCGTGTAGCAATACGCGCCAAACGGGGTGATTAACACGGTCTTCTCCTGGTCTTCTTCCTTGATCGCGATCTGGTGGTACCCGGAGTAGCAGTCGAGGAAGCAGAGCAGGTCGCAGCCCGCCGTGGAGTCGATGACTTGATCAATCTGTGGCAACCCGAAGGGGTCCTTGGGGCAATGCTTGTTGAGGTCGGTGTAGTCGACGCACATCCTCCACTCGTTCGAGTTCTTCTTGCGGACGAGGACGGGGTTGGCGAGCCACTCAGGATGGAAGACTTCTCTGATGAAGCCGGCCGCGAGTAGTTTGGCGAGTTCCTTCTTGATGGCGTCCCGTCTATCGTCGGCAAAGCGTCGGAGGTGTTGTCGCTTGGGGTGGCCTTAGGATCGACGTTGAGGCAGTGCTCAATCAGCTCCCTGGGCACTCCTGGCATGTCCGCTGGCTTCCACGCGAAGATGTCGCGGTTAGCCCGAAGGAAGCTGATGAGCACGTCTTCCTATTTGGGGTCGAGGCCTGCCCCGATGGTGGTGGTCTTGCTGGGGTCGCCTGTTCCGAGGTCGATCGTCTTGACGAGTACCTCCTCAGGTGGCTGAGGCTTGTTGGTGCTGTCAGACTTCTCTGGGATGTCGAGTTCACTTGTGGCAAGCTTCTTCGACGCGGCGTAGACCTCCATCATCGCGTTGGGTACTTGGTTCGTAGAGGCGATCTCCACAGTTTCTGTGTCTCAGTCGTGGGAGATCTTCAAGTCCCCTTGAAGGGAGAGCACACCCACTGGGCTTGGCATTTTGAGTACCAAGTAGGTGTAGTGGGGCACCGCCATGAACTTGGCGATGGCCGGTCTGCCGAGGATGGCGTGGTAGGAGGTCTCGAAGTCCGCGACCTCGAACTTGATGTACTCGGTACGGTAGTTGTCTCGAGACGCCCCGAAGGTGACTAGCAGGACCACTGAGCCCAGTGGAATAGCCGCGTTGCCGGGGACGATGCGTAGAAGGGTGTGTTGCTCTTGGTGAGCATATGTGTGATGTCGAGCTTCATTTTCTTCATGGTCTTGGTGAAGAGGACGTTGAGCCCGCTACCACCGTCGATGAGCACCTTGTTGAGTTTGGAGCCCGCCACCACAGGCTTCAGGACGAGGGGGAACCGTCCTGGTTCAGAGAAGCTGGTCCATTGATCCGCGCGGGAGAAGGTGATGGGTACCTCCGACCACCTGAGAGGGGTCGGGACCGCTGGCTCGATGGACATGACTTCTCGATGGGTAGCCTTCTGCTCCCGCCTGCTGGGCAATCCTCCGAAGAGGACGTTGACGGTCTTGTCGGGCTCCTGGAAGTTGTTGTTGTCGCCGTCCTTCTTCTTGCCCTTTTGGTCATGAGGGTGCGGTGGCTCTGGCGTATCCTTGAGTGCATGTCTGAGTTGGTAGCACTGCTCGGTGGTGTGGTTGCCGTTTGGATGCCACGGGCACTTCTCCTTCAGCACGTCTTTGAAGCCGCCGGAGTTCTTCTTCGAGTTCCCTTTCGCAGGGCGCTGGATAGCCGCGACAGTGTTGTCTGGCTTGCGCTTGCGGTTGGGACCCGAGTAGTTGTTGCTGTTGTTGTTGTTGCGGCCGCCTTGGTTTGCGTTGCTGCCGCTGCCGCCTCCCTGGTTCTGCTTAGCCTTGCCGCGGATGGCATCGTATTTGGCATTGGCCTTGTCTTCTTCATCCGCCCAGGAAGTGATCATGTCCTTGAGGTGGGGGATGGACCTGGGGTGGCGACGACCGAAGTCTTCAAAGGTGCGATGGTGATAGAGACTGTCTTGGAAGAGGTCGATGACCTCCTTGTCGGTGACGTCGATGATGGTGGCGCGCTTGTCGAAAAAGTGGCGGATGTACTTGCGGAGGGTCTCGCCTTGTTCCTGCTTGATCATGGCCAGGTCCATGCGAGTACCCGATCGGCCCATGGCGCCTGCGAAGTTGCTCGTGAACTGTTCCTTCAGCTGGTCCCACTTGTCGATCGAGTGCTTATCCAGCGACTCGAGCCAAGTGAGTGGTGCTTGGTCCAGGCAGAAGGGGAAGTAGAGGCACTTGGTGTCGCCGTTGCCGCCGGCATTCTCGATGGAGAGGGCGTAGCACCTGAGCCACTGGATGGGATCCTGCTTCGCATCGTACTTGGTGATCCCCAAAGGCTTGAACTTGTCGGGGAGAAGCAAGTTGCGAAGTCGAGGTGAGAAGGTGGGGAAGCCGTCGCCCTCAGCTGCGGTGGTTGACTTCTTTTGCCGCAGCTCCTCAATCTTCTGGCAGGCGTCGTAGCCGCCCTGCGAGGCGCCAGAGGCGTGGCTGTTCGCGTGGCCTCGGCCGCCGCGACCGCCGCCGCCTCCGGCCCTCCCCGCCGGCCCCATGGTTGGAGCTTCCGCCGTCGCCGCCGCCGCCGTCGGGATCATTGCCGCCCCCGCCGGCCGGAGCGCGGTGAGGGGCGACTTCTCGGTTGTCGTGGTCGCGCCGTGAGGGTCCGCCGGTGTTGGAGCGACGACGGTTTGGCTCGGGCCGGGAGGTCGGCTCGAGTACGGTTAGGACCGTTGTTGGCGCCGCGACTCGTGGCTTCATTGTCGCGGTGTCCGGGCCGGAGGAGGTTGGTTGACTCGTTGTCGACCCGCATGAAGTAGGCGTCTTCGGCCGAGCTTGGCGATGACCTCTCCAGCGCGTATGCCCCGAGCCTGGCGTGCGATCGCTGTGATCGACATGAGGCATTGCTCGGGGGTAGGTGTGTACTCGCTCTCGACCGCCTCGAGAGCTTCCGCAAGGTTGCGGATGGGGAAGTTGTCGCGGAGGCGCCGGCGACGTTCGCTGCGCTTCCTGTTACGCTCACGTCGAGCGTCTGCGTCCGCGGGTTCTCGTTCGGTGGAGCATCGGCGAGAGAGCTCGTCGGAGGAGATGTCTTCCAGGTACTTGTCCTGAGCCATGCTTGAAGGCCCTGGGGTGTCGCCGGCAGCCATGAAGACTTGGCGATCGGGGGTACCAAGGCTGGACTCAGAGGGTGCCACCTCAGTTGGTGTGCTTGAGTCAGCCCGGGCTAGGGGTGTTCCCTCCTGGAACGGTAGCGAGTCGATGTAGGCGACGTAGCGTGAGTCTCCCTTTATCAGGTCAGCAGGTTTGCGGTCTGGCCAGTGGACGTATCTCCCGGCCGGCGTGGATGTTATAACCAGTCTAGAGGCTGGCCCTGACAAGGGAAGCTCGGTGGAGTTGTCCTCGGACTTGGGCTCCTCAGGGTCCGACCCGAAGTCGAACTCGTAATCCGGGTTTGAGTAGAACTCGGAGAGAGGGCTGGAGTCCGAAGCGCGATCAGGGGTGGCGTCGGAGTCCGAGTTGCACTCGGGCACGGGCTCCTTGCCGGCCCGGCGCGAAGTGGGAGCCCCCGTGCGGGCCCGGTTGAGGATGCGGGGGCCACGCGCGGAGCGCTCGCGAGGTGAGGGGACCGCCTGCGATGGCTGAGCAGCCGGCTCGCATGCGATGGCCCATGGCGACGTCGAGTTCGAGTTGGAAGCGGACACGAGCTCGAAGTCAGCATGGCGGTTGAAGAGCGAAATTTCGCCGAACTTGCCGGCGAGTTCGCCTGCGACAACTTCGGGAAGCTTCACAAAGCCTGTCTTCGGGTTGGGCTGCATGGTTAGGCGACGCTGGAAGGAGCCCGCGCGTCAGCAGTGCAGACCCAGGCGCCGAACACGAAGGTGTCGCCGCGGTTGAAGGCGACGGTTGGCTTGAAGTAGACGGGAGCCGTCGAGTTCGCCATGTGATCTCGGGCGAGAGCCCCTACCTGGCGCGCCAGCTGTCGGTGTTTTAGACCGGCAACCTACTAAGGGGAGTACCCGAAGTAGATGAATGTGGCCTCGCCGAGATCGGTAACTCGAAGGAAGAGACACGTGGCACACAATTTAGACACGTTCGGGCCGCGAGGTGCGTAATACCCTACGTCCTGTATGCTGCGTAGCTCTGGATTGATTGGGTACCATTAAAGGATGTGTAATAGTACGCCGTGAGTTGATGTTCGATCCTAGAGAAAGGTCTCTGCCTCGCCTTATATAGTCCGGGAGGCAGGGTTACAAATCGGAGTAGGGAGAGAGTACTAGTCGAGTACGTCTAGGAGTCCTCCATACAGTGCGGAACATGTACAGCTCCCTAACCGAGTACTACTCCTGTGTAGTCCTTGTGCTCCACGCCTTCAGGTGCCGTGTAGCGCAAGCCGGGTAGTCCCAGGGGCCCACTGAGTAGTCGGTCCTAGTACCCACCGGGGTAGTGGGCCCAGGGAGGTCCACCGGGTCCCTCGAACCGAGCCTACTTGTCTCTCCATCTCCCGGAGGCCCCTCGAGGCTGAAGACCTTTCGCGCCCGTTCTTCACCTGCAACAACACGAACTAGGCCGCAGCCTACACCTGCGCACTAAGCCAAGAGTCAGTCCAACACCCGTTGTCAATCACTCATCACTGAGGAGCGGTCATCCATCGACCACTGGGACGCTCCTAGTCCTCAATCTCCCCCTTGATGAGTGCATTGACAACACACAACGCGAAATGAAATTCAGAGAAAAAAAGAAAGGAAGAAGAAAGAAAAACAAAGAAACTCAACTCATGACCAAAACCGAAGAAAGGCGAAGAAAGGTCACAAGCCAAGCAAAGCACAAACTCCACACCGAAAACAGCAAGAAAGCTCCCCCTAAACAAATGCGAGGTCCCCCCTGAACATGTGGATGCAAACTTCCAAATTTTAGCTCACCTTTCTGAATTTTCATTAAGCTCACCTCTTCTCCCCCTTACTACTCTTGTGTCATCTACACATGTGGTGTGAGTCAATTTTAATTGATTAAAATCAGCAAGGAAGAAGCACATGGTGAGGAAGCATTTGACTCCAACAAAGAAATCTTACTTCTAGCATTAACAAGATCATCATTCAAAGAAACACAAGAGTTGCAAGGCATAGAAGCATTGAATTTCAACAAGTCAATTTTAAATTTCATGCAAGAAAGAGAAGAGTTCAATTCCTCATTCTTTATAAGCATGCTACCCACATCATTTGCAAACTCAAGATTTTCAACAAGTAAAGCATCACATGATTTCCAAGACAGATGAATTGAAATGCAACATTTTAATTTCAGATTTTATGTGAGCAAGAGAGGAGTTTAACTCAACATTCTTAGCATTCATGGTATTATAAGAACTGCATGAATTCAAAGCACAAGACTTCCAATGAGCAATACCACATTTCAATCTAGCAAGAGAACATTCCATCTTCTCATATGCAAGGCATCACACAAATCCATGTTTCTCCTATATAAATACCCAAAGTCACCTTCACAATCATTCAACCTATCGCATAGGATCAAGATGCCTTCAGCAACCATACCTTGGTTCATGTCCCTTAGCTTGCGGTACAGCTCGTCCGTCTTGAGATCACCATCTTGATAATCCTCGATGAGGGACATCATCTCCTCCACTCCGGCTTCCGCCTCAACCTCCATACTCCTCTTGCGCAAAGAACCACAAGGAGAAGAGCTTGGTGCCATACACAAAGCACTGGTTAGGATTAGCCGAAAACAAGCTCAAAACTCGCAAACCAAGACGACAAGCAAACACAAGCTCAAAGCAACCAAACCAACCTACAAAGCAAAGCACCCCTTCTCTCTTGTCGCCCTATGGATCTTAGACTAGTTAGAGTGACAAAGACCTGCAATCAGCTCTAATACCACTTGAAGGATCGGAAAGGCGAACTAGAGAGGGGGGAGTGAATGGGAGCCGATAAAAATTCTATTCAAGAGCCTATGATCCCAAGATCACTTGGAGACCTCCGCGAACTTCTCTTGCCAAATCCACGCTGCCACTTAAGTGCTACTAGACCTAGGATCAAGATGCTAGCAAACCACTCTCGAAAACACGCAGTCGAAAACAACTTGAGCACCTGCTGCCGGAGTAAAACTGGTCAGGTTGGTTTCTCAAACTTACCAGACTAGTTTTCCAAGGGGAGAAAACAACTAAGTCACCCGAGACTGGTTAGACCTCTTTGCTAAACCAGTCAGACTGGTTTTTGCCGACTTAGCCAAAACCCAACACACGAAAACCGGTCAAACCTCTTTCCCAAACCGGTCAGACATGTTTTGCCTAGGGAGCCCCAACTCATAAACCCAAAACTAGAGCAAACAAACTCGAGACTTGACAAAACTTGGACCAGAGCTTCTTCTACCAAAAGGATACTTGTTCTCAGAAGATCTCCCTAAAAAACACACCTTGCCCCAAAATGTTGACCAAACCGGTCTCCAAATCGGTCAGACCGGTTTTTCCAGGATAGCACGAGAAGAACTCAAACCGCGGGACAAACTCAAACTTGCAACCAATGATCTCCCGATTCACCCAACAGATTGTGGCAAAACTTTGGGGATGCCTGGGTCAGCTCATGGATGACCTCTCCCTCAACGGAATTCCACCAAAACGCTCTCAATCAGGGGGGATCGCAAATCTCGTGGCTCAACCTCAAGAACTCAGGCTCCACCAAAAACCACCAAATCAAAGGCCTTTCCACGGGTTTGGGGGGGAGATCACCAAGAAAGAGGCACCACGTTCTCATGCGTGATTCTCACTACAAATCCCGCAGACGTTCCCACGAAATTTCCTCCAAAAATACCTCCGAAAATCCCAAAAAACATAGGGATTAAATGGATTTGGCACAAGATGAGGATGGAAAAATCACTATGAATCATGTAGCCATATTCTGTTACAAGTCACTCCCAAGAATCGCTAATCTTGGATGGTAAAAAGCTCAAACAAAGAGCCACTCTCTCCTCTCTTCCTCTCACTAAGAGCACTTCAAGAACAAGGAGCACACCCACCTAACCTAGCCATAAGAGATGGCTGCCCAACCATCCACTCCTCCTACATATAGAGCCCTCCGAACAAAAGATCGAAGTGCCCCTACACTAGGAGTTACAACACCAGCCCATACAAGGGCGTTTTGGTCAATACATCATTAGCACCATCAGACGAATGCGCATCCACCTTAAACCCGCGTAACCACTACGCAAGCCTTGCGATCATATCGCATGTCCTCCACTTCGAAGCTTCCCGACGCCCTTAAGCCAAACTGGTCAGACCGGTTTCGGTCTGTCAGGCACATCGAGTCTTCAGTCTTAGCTTTGTGGGTCAGCCAGGTAACCCAGTGGTTTTGTGGTGAACCACTGGAAACCCGCAGACTTGGTGTGTTCTCCAGCCAATCTCCACTCATGACTTGGCCCCCACGTGGTCCTAGCTCGACCTTGGTTTTGAAGCTCAACCAAGAAATCGTCCATGACTTCGTCTTGCTGTTCTTGCCACCATGTGGCCCGCAATTGATACCGCTGGCCACCGGGTCCCTCGAACCAAGCCTACTTGTCTACTCCACACTTGGGGCCCACTGTCATAAACCTTTCACTCTTATTATTCACCTGCATCAACACCAATCAAGCCGCAACCTTCACTTGCAATACTTAGCCATGGGTCAGTCCACACAACATTGTCAATCACTCATCACACCAAGGAGCGAACATCCACTGGTCGTCGAACCACACATGTCCTCAAAACTTCAAGTGACCCAGCCTCCCATGCCATTTCCAAAGCTCGCCGAAATACCCACAATAAAGCAATGAGATCAGCTGACAGACTGAGAAAAATCGGCTTTGAAAATTGGACCCTCAGGGATGATTGTGCACACTAGATCGCCTCAAGAATCTAACACACGATAAGAGCATGTCTTGAAACAAACCTCCAAACTTTCATCAAGAAGTTGGGAAAACGAAAGAAGGTTGAACCCGAGAGACTTGACAAGAGCAACACACCTGAGAGTCACATTCTCACTCACCTTCACCATGCCCACTGAAAGCGCTCTACCTCACCCATTGTCGCCTGAAGTGATGTACTCCTTGGACACCACTAGGGTGAGGTTGGAGAACCACCTTCGATATCTGGTCATGTGTTGAGAGCAACTAGAGTTGATTAGCCAAAAGCTCTCCAAGCCTCCCACCTGCAAAATCAAAAACAAGAGCGAGAGTGAGCAAATGACTCAACACCGGGGTTAGTGTAAAAGGAATCGACCAGTTGTCATGCCATTTTCTCAAAAGTGGGGTTAGCAAAATCCATCCTATCACTCCTAGGTGGAACACGAGTTAAGAAATGTCCAGTACCATGCCCAAACCCAGCACACCTACCACTATCTCTGAGGAGGCACACCTCGTGTAGGAAACTCATGCCTACCATGTGGAGGAATGCTACGCAACACACCCTCACCTCTAAGCACAACACGAGGCTTAGGCACACCATGAGAGGGCGGTACTTGTCCTTGTTTGCCATCACCTTGGCAAGCCTCTCCTCCCTTCTTCTCCTGAAGCAAAACTCCTCTATGTCCATCCCTCCCACAATGGTCACCATGGAATGGAATCGGCTTTGGCATTGGCTTAGGGTACTCTCTGGGTTGTGGCTTCTTCTCAACCTCTTTCACAAAACTCACTTGTTTCTGGAAATCATTTGTTTGTGGTACAAAGATGGGTGGATCTTGAGTTGTGTCGAGTTTGCTTCGGAGCCACTTTGGTTTGGGTGCCAGCTTGTTTTTGGGTCTGGTTTGTGGTGGAATAGGAATGTTCCCAACATTGTCATCTCTCTCACCACTGCACTCACCAACAGTCTCAGCCCCAAGCACCTAACCATCATAGTGCTTAAACTTAGAAATCATCATCTTGAGCTAAGGCTCATTACCCGACAACCAACCTATCATCTTCCTCATCTCATCATTCTAATCTTGCAAGTGATCAACATAATCTGCAAGCTCAATATTTTTCATAGCAGTGACCTCACAACTAGAGCAAGATGTAGTAATGGGAGGCTTCAAATCAACCTCAAGGGATTTAATGTGAGCATGAGATTCGTCTAACTTAACATGCAAAGCAGGCAAGAAGTACAATCACCTAGCAAAACAGGTCAAGATCTTATCTCATCAAGCTCAACCTTGGATACATCTAGCTCCTCAACCATGGAGGCATACTTCTCCCTAAGCACGGTTACATCACCAAGAAAAACAGAGCGTTCAGTACATTGAGGTTCGCCGGTCACAATAGGAGTAGACTTCAGAAACTCAACCTGAGCCCTAGCATCAACAAGTAAATACTATAGATTATCACCTTCTCCTTGGCCTTTCCTAGAAAAGACCTATACTCCCTCTTCTCCTTGTTGGTCTTTCTAAGCACATCATCACAGTTGTCAAGCAATTCATTCAACCTAGCATTCTCTGCTATCAAGAAGGCAGGATCATTGTTTACCTCATCCTCTGAGTCGGAGTCCTAGTCATCCTTCTGGCTCTTCTTGCTTCCGGAGTTTTGTGCCATGCCGCAAAAGCCTTGGGCGTTGTAGCATAGGCCATTGATGTTTTTGCTTGACTGCTCGCTCTTATGTCGGTCTACCTCTTCTTCTTCACCGTTTGAACACGATGAAGTGTAGGAGGAGCTCAAGTTGATGTCTCTTCCTCTAGAGACCATTGCACGCTCTATCTTCTTCTTGTAGTCGCCACTCTTCCTCGGCCTCCTCTCGGACATGTTCTTGTTCTTGTAGTCATTCTGATGTGGACATCCAATGAGTTATACAAGATGAAGTATCAGGCACACAAGCGCAAGTGATTCAAGGCCCTATTACACGTACCCGTGCTAAGAAACTCCAACAAGAGGTGAATTCTTCCCTTGCTAACACTAATTTCAAAATATATGAGAATGTTATACTAACTAAAAGTTGTACTTTTGTTGTCCTTAGGAATATACATGAAGAGGACGGTACAACTAAACATGGAGAAGAAATAAACAACAAGGATCAGTCGGACCAAGAATCACCAGCTCAAACCAAGGATCCTGGAGAATTCCGTTCGGATGACTATTCGGACAAGCCTGGAAACCAAGAATCACCCATTCAGAACAAGGATCCAGGAGGATTCCGTTCAGAAAATTCTTCAGACAAGCTTGAAAACCAAATATCACTGGTTCAGAATAAGAATCCAGGAAGTTCGCTTTGGATCTCCACTTCAGGCTAGTTCAGACTTGCATAATAAATCGACCATAACTCTTCTGTCGTGATGTCCTTGGAGCTCCACGAGCACTTGATGGAATGTTCTTGAAGTCAACTTTCCAATGCAAGAAACCGGATGTCCATTGGACCTTCCAATAAAGAGTTATGACCGATTTAGTGGAGGTTGCACACAAGGTCAATAGCCACGCGAGTCCACCTCGAGAGTTGGTTTTTTGGGGAGCCTTTTCGCATACTTAGCCTCTTCATTTTCCTCTCGAGTTCACACCCAACTAGGAGGGTTGTTCCTAGTATAAATACTCCCCCGTATGTACTATCAAGAACTAAGTTTGGATTATTAGTTGTTAACCGCACACGGTTGAACGCAGCCTTGCTGCTGAGTGTTCTTACACACCTTTCTTCCTGCGAGTTCTTCTTGGGCTCGTGAGAGATCTCTCTAAGGTCCCCTACTTTGTGCTCTACAGTTTCCGTTCGGCTGCGCCGTATTGTCTGGATTAGTCCTGGCTTGTGGTTTTGTGATCGTTCGGAGATCGAGTTGAAGTTCTTCGCGGTTGCGGTGCCTCTCTCACACCGTCGTTTGGTGACAGCCGACCTTTGTCAGGTAAAAATCTAGTTATCCCTGCTATTCTATAGCAATTTATCCTTTGCTCTTGAACCTACTATTGTGAAGATCGAACCATCCTTGTGCTGATCCAAGTCGGCACCTATCAAGTGGTAAAGAGAGCTATGTCATGGTAGGTTTTGTTTTTTCCCACCCTCCCACCCTTTACAATTTGTTACTGGTTTCATCCATCATATACATATTTGTTCTTGTCCTATAGTCCACTAAAAAGCCATATAAAAGAATCCTATAGCCATTTTGTTGGTATTGCTACTTTGTGTTCTTTCCATTCATCGTGTTTCTAGGATTGTTTTTACCTACCAAGCTCCACATAAGCTTTCCACTTTCATATATGAGTAGAATAGGTTGAGATTAATCTAGTGTAGGCTTGAGTGACTTGACGAGATGAGTGTTTCCATGAGCTTTTGCAAGAGAACCTCACTTATGTTAGATGTGCAACTTTTTGAAAACTCTTCACGATGCAACAAGGTAAAGGTTAGAAGTTTTCTTAAGTTCGAGAATGCTATATTTGATTTATTGTGGCATGTTCTTTAATGATAGTCTATCTTCCATAATGAAGTAGTCGGTCAAAACTTGAACCTTAAATGCTAAATACTTGAGAGAGCAATATGTCTTGTTGTGTATAACTAAGTGCAGGGAAGACATTGAAGGCAACGCTGATTTCCATGTTAAGCAAAGATCTTGCACTTGCTCGAGGATGAGCAAGGTTTAAGCATGGGGGTATGTTGACGGTCGATTTTGGTACACCTAGCTATAAGTTTACTATCAACATTTGCGTGTATTTGATATCCAAACCAATGGTACTAACCCCTCGAAGGTATCAAGTTCACTCTCGCATGTCGATTTTGGAGTTTGTTGTTTACGCTGGAAATTAACGTTAAAGAGGAGACTTTCGGGATAAGTTCATCAAGCACTTCAAGAGAAGATCATGAAGCCTGACACAAGTCAAGACACCTCATGAACATGACTCCAAAGGGCATAGGGACCGAAGCATGAAGCAGGAAAACTCCAGGGACCTGGACAGAAGATGTTGAAGCTTGCGCGACAAGGAGCTCTATCTAAACCGTGGAGAAGACAATGTCAAGGGCCCACATGCATAAGGGAGCAAGTCAACAATTGACCGAGAAGCATCGGGGCGCGAGACGGGGCCGAACCGGGCCGAAACAGGCCTGGGTCAGTCAGCCCAGGCTGGTCGACCCAGGCCAGCCGGCCTAGCCTATTTCGGGCCCCCCATTGCCCTAGGTGCTCGTCTATTTATTGCCTCTGCCTCCACCAGTCGCTACATCCATCCATTCATCAGAGAGCTGCCGAGACAAAGGAGAAGCACCGGGATGAAGCCGACGGCCACCGCAAGTCCTCGAGTTGCCTAGGAGATGGCCTAGGCCATGCCTAGCCGCCATGGTTGGCCCAATGTGGTGAAGCCATGGTGGAGTTCCGGAGCCCATGCCTTGATTCCATCAAGGCAATTGTACATTCTACATTTGATGGTGATATAATCATGTCTTTTCTTTACTTTGATCTACATCGAAGAGTGTTTTATCCATATGTGTAGCTAGCATATGATTTTAGTAGGAATAGATCTAATCGTGGTGGTTAGTCTATCTCTTTCGGATATATCGTTGTAGTGCACGGACCTAGGCTGTCGTGCGGTGATGAATATCCTTGCGTAGTGACAATACGGTGGAGGAGAAAGTGGCGAATGAACATGCATTGGACCACTCCATATTGGGTTACTCCGTATCGCGTGTACTCCTTATCATAGCAGAGATTAGATTGGTTTGTCATCGTGGCCGGAGCGGCAACAAGAAGACGATAGGTTAGGGTTGCCTTTGGTTTGCTTGCCTTTATGGCTAGGTGGATATGATCCATACATCCTTTTATGTATGTTTAATCTTTATGCAATCAACACTTCACATAGGGTTAGAGCGGTAGGTTAGATAGAGAAACTTAGTGATTTACTTCCGATCCTTGGATTGACAAATCTAAGGAGGACCCTCCTTGGTGAAAAAAGCACCAAGTCACTCGTAGTCTTGCGGTGAACTTGAGCACGGTTTTGCACTGTCAACAAGTTGGAATTGCATCGCAGTGGTTTATAATTTAATGATAACTAGACTGTCTTATGCTTTGTTGTGAGTGTTAATTGTTTCACTATTGTCATATATATTGTTATTGTTGATGTCATTATGTGTTGTGAGTGTTGTTTCACTACTGTCATATATAATGTCATGACCATTGCTTTATCCTCTTGTTGCATGTACACATGGAACACACAATCCATCATTGTTGAAGTTGGACAAGGAAGCGCTTGAAGGAATTTATTCTCTCGCTTTGATATATAAGAATATTGTTGTGTCCCTGTCAAAATGGTTAGCACCTATCCCCGTGTGCTAATTAAGTAAAATATGAACCGTGTATGCCTATCATGATTTTATTTACGACTTGTAATGATTTCTAGTGTAATATCGCCTATTTTTCCGGTCGAGAAATGAATTTATCGAATAAGAATTCTCGTTTAGATTTTCGGTCTATCTTATGCTCGCCGACAACTTGACATATCATCTGTGCAGTCTCCCACAACAACAAACTCCTCGTCGGTGAACCTTCTTCACGGGGTCACTCGGCCTTAGATCGCTACGAGTAGTACTCGATCCCGTGGATCAAGGACACAAACCAAATGGCCCGAAGACAAGTTGATCGCAATCGGACTTGATGACAATTTTTGGCCTACCCTAGATGTTGCGAGGGATAGATGTGTATTGGTCTGTGGTCTCATTGCTTGGGAGAGGGTGTCAATCAAAAAGGCGGTTGATGATCTCTCACCAATTGAGAAGGACCATCTGTTCACAGTTTTAGAGGAAAAGCTAGATTACTAAGCCAATTTGGAAGAATCTATTCACAAGAAGACAGTTAAGGCAGCTATATCAGAGATTGGAATCTTGCAATGGCGGTTCAAGGCCCATTTAAGAAAAAATATGTGACCGGAAAAGAGACTCCCTTTGTGAAGCATCCATTTTTGTAGCAACAAACTGGGACATGTTTGTGCAGGAAACCAATTCTCCTTCATTTCAGCAATTGAGCCAAAAGATGAAACAAAAGAGAGCATTGCATAATAAGACACACAAGAGGGGTAGAAAAGGATATCATGGTAAAAGGAAAGAGTGGGAGGAGGAGGATGCAAAGCTAGATGCAGAAAGAAAATAGAACCCTTAGGACCAATTTCCTGGACATTCGAGACCTTATCTGCGGACAAGGGTAGGAAAGAAGAGGAAGAATACTAGTGAAGGAAGCAGGGGCATAACATTCAGTAACCCTGCGGTGGTGGGGGTAGCAAATAGGGTGAAAACACTTGCAGCTTAGGGGAGTGATGGTTCTTTCTCTTGTGTTAGGGAGGATGACATCCTCACCGCAGCACTTGAGACTCCAGAGCATCAAGGTCAGGTCTGAGGCGTGTCCAGTTCACTTCGCTGGGGTAAAGGGTTTGGTGAAGAGTTCGTTGGAATGTACAGGAAGAAGAGGAACAAGAGGTCTGATGCTAATGATATGATGAACATAACATTTAAATCAATTGTCCATGCTCTAAGACTATTAGGCATCGAAATACCAAAAAATGTACTTCTTCCATCCCAATTACCGACGCATGTCGCAGGCGTTGAGGAAGAAGATGTGCATGGCAGCAAGGAAGAAGATGCGCATGACCGCGAGGAAGAACATGCGCATGACAGCAAGGAAGATGCGTATGGCAGGGAGCAAGATCATTGCAATGCTAACGGTGACGAAGCGAAACAAGTGCACAATGAATGTCGATCACCTATGCTGGACACAATCGATAAGCTAATAGAGCCAACCGCGTGCAGCCTATTGGATGGCACCGAGATTAATGTGGAGCTCGCACTAGCGAAAGTATTTCCATTTCAAAAGGCTTGCCATTCAGTACCGGTGCAGGACGAGAATGTTGTGGTGCAACCTACTTATGTGTGGGATAATGCGGGTCACTACCCTCTGCCTGTACCAATTGATGTGGGTGACATATCAACCTTAGTTGTGGCTATCATTCAAAGGATCCAATGGCCAAAGGAAAGGATCCTTATACCACCCATTATGAGATGTCCCAACCATGAAGCCGCAATAGTTAGTAGGGGTACAACATCAGATGGAGGTACTGCAGCTCAGTGTCAGCAAGAGAAGGCTCAACAACAGCAGCAGTAGATCAGCAAAACTACGCAAAGCAGAGCGTCGACAACGGCGGAGAAGGAGCCCAGCAAACTTCGCCTAGCAAGCGTACCGCAACTTGAGGATAAGCAACAGAAGAAACAGTAGCATGTCCAGCAGCAGGAGCGTCAACAACAGTCGGAGGAGCGCAGGCAAACTATGCCTAAGCAACAAGTGCAACATGAGGATAAGCAATAGATGAAATAGCAGCCTCTCTAGCAACAGGAGGAGGAGCGTAGGCAATCTCCCCCTAAGCAGCAGATGCAACAAGTACATCAGCCTCTACAGTAGGAGGAGCCCAAGCAATCTCCACTGCATAAGGGGAACCAGGCCAGGAAACCTCTATCTAAAGATGAGATTCTTAACTATATTATTAAGACAGAATAGGAACAACCAAAATACAAGCCTGGTGCACCTATGTTGTCATAAGCAATCTTAGAGGCTGCTGGACCAAATTGTGCCAGGTTGCATGCTTATGTCATGGAACACAATAAGGATAAACTTACCTTTCCAGCAAAGGTGGATCAAGACTACTTTAAAGGTGGTTGTGGTGCTTTAATGTTAAACATTGCATTAAGTAGCGTGTATAACCTTATAACCTGCCTTCTCTGGATGTTACCTTCTTGAGGTTGTGGACATTGTTAGTCCTTTAAAACCTAACAATATATTTCTTTATTTTTGACAACAAAGTTCTTGCATGCTAACAATTTGATTTTTTTGTAGGAAAATAATGCACAAGGTAGCGGAGATGCATATCAGAGTTGGGTTTTTAGATCCAGATTTATTTACTTCCACAAATATTTCTCAGCATTCTCGCCTTGTTACCAAAGCAATCTCAAATAATGCAATGAACAACGACTACGTGGTGGGTGCCTACTATACTAGCCACTAGGTAATAGTGATCATCTGTATGATGTTCAAAGAGGTTTGGTATCTAGATTCTGCTAAACAACATCCCCCGCTAAAGTTCTCAGACCTCAAACCTGTTGTGGACTAGTCAGTATCTTGTAGATTTTGTTCAACAAAATTCAATCTCTTAGTGTTTCTAATTGGTAATGCTGACCATACAGGGCCTTTGGTATAGTATTTGTAGGTTTTGTTCACAAATATTCAATCTCTTAGTGTTTCTAATCGGTATTACTGATCATGCAGGGCCTTTGGTGAATATGCACAGGACAGAGTGATGAAAGGAAAGAAAAAAGGCAAAAGCCATAGTCAATCACAAAACAATCTTGCTGTAAGACCGAGTTTTTTATGGTCCCTTCTTACCTATTTGGTACTGTATTAACTTGTCATTTTGGTACCTCGATGCAGTGTGCTCAGCAGCCACGGGGGTCCTCTTTGTGTGGATTCCAGGTGGCATTTCATATGTTAAGACTAGTCGATGACATACCTGACATCAAGAAGGCTACTGTAAGTAGATAATAATGTTCAACCTTGTCTCTGCTCATTAACCATCTGATTTTAGAAACTAATTTCTACTTGTATTCTCATAAATGATTGTATTTTGTAGGATTTCAAGTCTGCTATAGATGTTTCCACAGAAGATCTAAAGTGTGTCCGGGAGATGCTGTGTGAGTACATTCTTAATGAGACCATCGACCAAAAGGGTTTCTTCTACAATGGTGGACCGTGAGTTCATTGTAGCCAAAATCTTGAAACTCATTCAGTCTTCTTTCGTCAGGTTTTGTTGCCTGAGAAACCGGCTTGGCTTGCTTGGTTGGGGCCAGAGCCTGGTTCAGGCAGTTTTCTCATGACTCCATCCAAACAATCCCTGATAAGAGTAACTTGAAACTTGAATCTTGCTTTCCTATATCTGTGATGTGTGAATGTGTTTGTGATGTCTCCTTGCTGTGGTGGCTGCCATATCCTAGCTGGTTCCAGGATGGCAGGATGCAGCCCCTGATGGCTACCAAATCCTAGCTGGTTCTAGGATGCAGCCGGCAAGCAGGCAGGTTATTGTAGGGGTGGCCTTCATATCTGTAATGGGCGTTAATTAAAGCTCGTTACAAACACTGGTCAGTGAGTAATGAGCTTCATTCGAAAAGCCCGTTACAAACATGCCAACAATGTAATGGGCAGTGTAAAAGCCCGTTACCAGTCCTGACCGATGGGCCCCAGGACCTGGCTCGTTCATCGAGATATAGGAGACGCAGGTTGAAAGCACGCGTCTCCTTTAATCGAGAGGAAGCAGACATGCGTGGAAACAGATGCGTCTCATTTCGTCGAGTCAGAGGAGATGCAGGTTCACGGCACGCATCTATGATGTTGATTTTACAGTAACGGGCTCTGTTTTCATGCCCATTACCAAAGCTCCCTGTGGGCCCAGAGAAATAGCCATTTCACGTGACCAGTGACTAGTTGTGGTAACTGTTGTTGTTTGATGTCCATTATGATTCCTAGATGTGCCGAGATGCACGTGAAATAGACATGCCTCATTTCGTCAAGATAGAGGAGACGCAGGTACACAGAAGGCGTCTCCGATATTGAGCTACTGTAACGGGCTGTGTTTTCGTGCCTGTTACCAAAGTTCCCTATGGGCCCAGAGAAACAACCATTTCACGTGACCGGTGGCTAGTTGTGGTAACAGTCATTGTCTTATGCCCGTTACGAATGTCTTATCAGAAACGAGCATCTGCCCATTACCTTTCTTGGCTCATTTGTAACCTTTGATTGGTAACGGGTTCTTTGCCCGTTACGAAAGGCAATCTATGCCCATTACCAAAGTGAGTTTTTCACGTAGTGCTAGGACGTACCACTTCCCACCCGTAGATCGCACATGAGCTGGGCCAACCTTGTCCATATGGAGCAGCTTGCATGGACACTCCATCATCACATCAGTGAGGGAGGGTGAGAAGAGGCTACCATCTTGGTATGCCTACACGGCGCACAAACCAACACTTTCTCAAACCTCAATCGTGGCAATCCTCGGACCAAATTGAGTTTACTCAGCTGAGACAAAAGGCCAAAGTTCAAGTGACCCAACTTCCTATGCCACTTCCACAACTTACTCGAAGAACCAGCCAAAAAGCAATGAGCCACACCAGAAGACTGAGAGAAATCCGCTCGGAACACTTGACCCTCGAGAACGACCATGCAAACTAGGTCCCCTCAAGAATCCAAAATCTGAGAACCACCAGGACGAAACAACACCTCAAAACCCTCATCCAACAACTGGGACACAGAAAGCAAATTGAACCTGAGCGATTGGACAAGAGCAACACGCCTGAGAGTGACCTTGTCACTTACCTTAATCGCACCTTCTGAAAGCACACGCCCTCGCCCATTGTCCTCAAAGGTGATGTATGTCTTGGACACCACTGGGACGAGACTTGAGAACCACCCCTTGTCTCCGGTCATGTGCCTTGAGCAACCGGAGTCAATCAACCAAACATTCCTCAAGTCTCCCACCTGAAATTCAAAAGCAGGCACGTGAGTGAACAAACGACTCAGCACTGGGGTTAGTACCAAAATAGTAAAACCAGTGCTAAGCCATTTGCTCCAAAGTGGGGTTAGCACAAACTAAATCATCACACCTATCAAAGCTACCAGCACAAAAACCACAACGGGAACCACCATGAAGGAACCACCCCTGTCTAGCTGGAGGAGAACGAAAAACACGAAAGGAAGACCATGGACCATTCCTCCTCTCCATCTCGAAGCTACGACTCCTCCCACCCTCGTATTGAGCACGAGGTAGATAACGTCTAGCAAACAGACCACCTGCAAACTCTCCATGCCAACCACCAGAATCACGACCACCTGAACCAAATGAGCATCCTCATGAGCACAGATACCAAAATGTTGTCTGCCCAGACCAACCGTTCTGACCGGTGGTGCTCGGCCAGGGGCACCACCTGCCACCTTTTGACCTCCCCAAGCCGGAACCGTCCTCACAATCGCTTGGCCCTAGGCATTTGCATACAAGGCTCAAGTACACCATTTGAGGGGCGGTACCTGTCCTTGTTATCCCACTCCTTAGCCATTCTCTCCTCATGCTTCCTCTTCGAGAAAAACTCACCCTTGTGACCATCTCTCCCACAATAGTCACAATGAAACTGTATGAGCTTAGGCTTAGGCTTGGGTTGGGAATGCTCACTTGGTTTCTCCTCACTCGGCTTCTCACTCTTTTTCCCAATGAACTCATTCCTCAAGTCACCCTTGAACTTGATGGGTTTTTGGAAATCATTGTGGAGTGAGGGTATATGGAAGGATCTGGGATTGTGTCAAGTTTGTTTTTCAGTGGGTTGGGCTTAGGTGCATAGGCATTTTTGTGGAAGGTTTTTGGTGGAGCTTGGATATCACCAATTTTCTCTCCTTCCTCACCACTACACTCTCCAATCTTCTTCGAACCAAGTGCTTGCCCATCATAGCGCTTGTATGCCTCTATCATCATCTTAAGCTGTGGTTCATGACCGGACAACCAACCCATCATTTTTCTCAAGTCATTGTTCTCATCCTGAAGACAATCAACATAATGTGCAAGTTCCAGATTCTTCAAAGCATGCAATTCATGAAGGATCAGATGGCGACTAGAGAGGGGGCGAGTGAATAGGAGCCAGTAAAAATTCTTCTCAAAGAACCCGGCCTAAACCCTAGTCGAATCCCGGTCACACACAAGCGATGGATCGAATCACACACCAATCGCCAAGACAACGAGGTTATGGATCAACCTCTAGTCCTAGGAAGGATTCCTTGAAGCACACGCGGAAGCACAAGAAAGGGAGGAAGGAATCGAACCAAGAAGCAAAGCACACAGGCTCTGGCGGACCGTCCGGCCAGGAGGGGCGGACCGTCCGCACTGGCCACGCAGACCGTCCGGCCTGCTGCCGCGGACCGTCCGCACCAACACCGCGGACTGTCCGGCCCTACGCCGCGGACCGTCCGATAAAACACACAGAACCTCCAGAGACGACCCCGAATAATGGACCGTTCGCGGGGAGCACGCGGACTGTCCGCTAGGCACCCGCGAACCGTCCGCCCGCTGCTGCGGACTGTCCGAAACCTTTCCCAACGAAAACTCAAAGCCACGACGGATCAAAGACGAGACCGAGCAAGAAAACAAAGAACACGGGAGGAACACGCTCCTCGTGGACCGTCCGCCGGCCCCACGCGGACCGTCCGCGCCACACGGACAGAACAGAAAACAACCCGACCTCGAAGGTCAACTCCCCCAAATCATCATCGGATTTCCCAAACGGTTGAAGCTGTGGAGACAAGGGTTTGGGGACTTGAAAAGCATCACACAAGGATGCTATAGCCCAAAAATCTTGCCTCCTAACTCCCTAAATCACCGGGAATCGCGAATCCTTTGAGCACCACCAAAAGCTAGAGCACCGAACGAAAATCCTTGAATCGAAGTGGTTTCCCGGCGTTTGAGGGCACAAGATCAATCACAAAGATGCACGAGACATCCATCCATGTTTCCCTCAAAGAAATCCAGGGGGAAACCCACTCAAATCCGCGGAATCACACCAAGAACAAAGGCACAAAAACAAGCACAAAAAGGCCACGAAAAACACAACTCCGAATCTTCTATACAAACCAGGAAAGATTCACAAGGTCTAGCATGCCGCCCTAGCATCCATCCCTCTCAACAAATCTCTCATGAAGCTCTCATGCTAGCCTAGAGAAAAAGGAGAAGAAAATAGCTACGAAAATGAGAAATGGGAGGGGAGAAATGAAACCCTAAGTCACGGAGAGAAAAAGCCATCCACACACACTCATGTCTTATATATCAGGTCCCGCCGGAGTGGCAAATGACTCGACTACCCCTAACTCAACTACTGGCGATACAACCCACGCAGGGGCATTTAGGTAATGTTTGTGGGTCTTGCCATCGGACGGCCACGCCTTTGTCGCACCCCGCGTCCTCCCGACGCAAGCCATGCCATCCCGCCGCGTGTCCTCCGCCTCGAAGCTTCCCGACACGCCCGGATCCCGTCTCCGTCGTGTTGGGCCCTCGGACTTGGTTTTGAGGCCCAAACCAAGAAACCGTCCTCCGATGGTTTTGTGGGCAAACCACCAAACCCCGCGTGCTCGACCCGGCCTCCCGCCAAGCCTCTTGACTCGACCGCCACCGTGCACCGGCTCGATTGTCCATGACTTCGTCTTGCTCGTATCGCCACCATGTGGCCCGCACCTAGTCCCGCTGTCCACCGGGTCCCTTGAACCGAGCCTACTTGTCTCTCCATCTCCCGGAGGCACATCAAGGCTGAAGACCTTTCGCGCCCGTTCTTCACCTGCAACAACACGAACTAGGCCGCTGCCTACACCTGCACACTAAGCCAAGAGTTAGTCCAACACCCGTTGTCAATCACTCATCATTGAGGAGCGGTCATACATCGACCATCGGGACGCTCCTGATCCTCAATTCACAAGTAGAGAAAGAAGTGGGAACAGGATCTTTCAACTTAGCCTCAAGAGAAACAGTGTAAGCATGTATCTCATCAATCTTTCCATGCAAAACAAGGCAAGAAGTGCAAGAACCTAGCAAAGCAAGTCTAGACTTAAGCTCAGCCACTTCAACCCTAAGCTCATCTTGTTCCTCACAAGTAGAGGCATGCTTATCCTTAAGAGTAGTAAGATCAACTAGGTACACAGAGCAATCACAACAATCAATCTCATCAAAAACCAAAGGTGAAGCCTTAAGTGAATCTATCTCTCAAGCTTAGCATCAAGGTTCTGGGTTTCTAGCTCAGCTACTCGGTTCCTAGCATCTTCTAGTGAGGCCCTAAGCTCTTTCCTCATATTCTTTGCCTCTTTAAGCATGTCATCACGGTTATCAAGCAACTTGCCAAGACGCTCATTCTCCTCATGCGAGAAGGGAAGCTCGTCACGTACCTCATCCTCGGAGTTGGAGTCTGAGTCGCTATGGTGACTCTTCTTACTGCCAGAACTACGAGCCATGCCGTAGAAGCCAGCTCTCATGTTGCAGCTCAGCCCGCTCAAGTTCTTGGATGACTTCTTGTTCTTGCGCCGCTCACCTTCATCTTCACTGCTACTCGAGCTCGAGGAGTAGGCGGAGCTGGACTCGACGTCGCTCGCTCCGACCATCACTCGGCCTTCCTGCTGCAGCTGTCTTTCTTCCTTGATCATCACTCATCTTTGTGCTTGTTCTTCTGCTTGTAGCCATCCTTGTTCTCCATTTTCTTCGGACAGTCAGCGACGAAGTGTCCTGTCTTGCCGCACTGAAAGCATGTCCGTGGATTCTTCCTTGTGTTCACCCGGTTCTTGTGCAATCTCTCTAACCGCTTGGTCAGCAACACCATCTCGTCCTCCCCAAGCATGTCGAACTCCTCATCTGGCAAAGTCATAAAAGAAGACAAAGAGTACATCCTGGAGGATGTGTTAGTATTAGACTTATCAACCTTGCCACCGGCGAGAGCAAAACTATGAGAGTCAGTCGGGTCCTCAAGACGGGCAATCACACCACGATCCAACTCATCCTGGAGGATGTGTTAGTATTAGACTTATCAACCTTGCCACCGGCGAGAGCAAAACTATGAGAGTCAGTCGGGTCCTCAAGACGGGCAATCACACCACGATCCAACTCAGCTGACTTGAGCTTTGAGAACAGCTTATTCACCGTCAGGGTGTCATACTTCTCGGACCCAAGAATAACCTCAACCTTTCTGTCCCATACGGTGCGATCCAATGAATGCAAGAGCTTCACGACTCTATTATGATCATCGTATGGGAGCGCGTCCACACTGGCTCTCATGTTGTTCATCACAACCGTAAACCGCTGGAAAAGGGCATCGACAGACTCGCCGGGGAGATGAGTGAAGTTCTCGTACTCTCTCTAGTAAGTCGCATACATCCAAGCCTGAACCTGAGCATTCCCAACATGAGCATCCTTCAACTGCTCCCAAATCCTACATGCTAAGTCCTCTGTCTAAACCTGGTCGAATTCGGACTGACACAGAGCACAAAACAAGTCGTCGACCGTGTTGTTGTTGGCCTCGAACATACCCCTCGATCCTGGAGCAAGGAAGTTAATTAGATGAACATAAGCTATGTTCCCCGTAACGTCCCAAAGGATCTGACCATTTCCATGGAGGAACGCAGTCATCCATCTCTACCACATCTGGTAGTTCTTCCCATCAAAGTGCGGAGGACCCGATCCCCATTCCTGGTACGCCATCTTTGGATCTTAGACTAGTTAGAGCCTCGAAAGACACAAACCAGCTCTGATACCAATTGAAGGACCGATCTGGCGACCAGAGAGTGTGGAGTAAAAGGGAGCTGACAAAAATTCTTCTCGAAGGAAATGGCTACTCCAACAAGACGAACACGACTATTCAAATCACGTCTCTGACTCAACTACCCAAGTTGGGCAAGACCACGTAGCCATTGGAGTGCTGCTGGTCCTAGGAACCAACTGAACAACCTTCCGAACCAAACACACGAAACGCACAATGAAAAACTACACAGCTTGCTGCCCGTGCTACACCGGTCAAACCGATGGCCTGCGTCGGTCAGACCGGTGGACAGAGCTAATCAGGCCGGTGGCTACAACAGCCGCACAAAAATAAGTTCCAAGAAGCTCAGTGACTCCTCTAGGCCCTGGAACAAAACCACCTCCAAAACACAACCTGCAAGGGAAGAAACCCCTACCCAAAACCTAGCAAGACATCACACGACTTGCCAAGAACTAACCAACATCACGCGGGCCAAAACCACAGGAACCACGCAACTCATCAAAGGCAAATCCCACAAAGCCTCTGCACTGATCACACCAGTGATGGGCACCGGTCAGACCGGTCCGATTGGGCAGCTCCGGATGAACAGCAACCCACGGGTCAACTCCCCCAAATCCAACTCTAAATCTCCCGAATCGTTCCACGGATTTGCACAAGACATTGGGGATAGTAGGAACACCTCATGGGCACTCCATAGCCAAGATTTGGTCCACCAAAACTTTTTAAATCGAGAGAAATCGAAGAAATCCCACTAAGAACACCTCTAACCCTAGAGAGGAGAAAACCCCAAAATCGAGCCTCTTTGCTCACGGATTTGGGAGGAGAATCAAAGGGAAAAGATCCACGAGGAATTCAAGCATACATCCCCCACCCAATGCCATAGAAAATCACCAAGAAAAGGCTCCGAAAATCACTAAAAAGGAAAAATGGGAGAGACACAATAAAGCCTCGAGGAACCACGTTGAATCAGTCCACACAATGTTATCAATCACTCATCACACCAGGAAGTGACCCACCACCGATCCTCGAACCACACAGGCTCTTCCTTATGCGCAAAACCTTAGTTTCAAATTTGAGGCGCTCACAAGTAACACATGTCATATGTCTCAAATTCTCAATTTCCATCTCAATGCATCTAGCATATGTGGTACACAAGAGTTTATTCTCTTTCTCAAGGTTGGCACTCATCTCATCATGCACAACCAACTTGGCGCTCATATCATCACGCAATATTTTCAAAGCCGACACTTCACTTTTCAAATCAATGCATGAAGTGAAAATGAGACCACATGAACAAGTATCATCATTTACATCAACCAAAGCATCATCATCATCACAAGAAGTATGGCAAGCATCCTCTACAAGCAACAAAGAGCACTTGCTACAAGGCATAGACTTCAACTCACAAATTTCAGCCCTAGCATGCTCAAGATGACAATGTATGAATCAAGGTGAAAATGCAGAAATGCAAACAAAGCATATAAACATCTACATGAGCTTCTCAAATAGGCCAAATCTAGTGTCAAAGGCCAAAAATGAGACAAAGATCACACATATGAATCATAGCATAGTCAAAGCATTGCCACAAGTAATACATGAAAATACAAGCATGTGACAAAGCAAAATTTTCAGTTTTAAGCAGTTTTATCAAAAGAAGGCTCGCTTCACATGTAAAAGCCTATCCATGTCACACTTGAGCCACAAACATGCATACCATTCAAAGATCATACAAGGATACCAAATTCTCAGCAAAAGATCATGGCAAACACCCATAAAGCAAAGCATGTCATGTCAAAGCTCATGAGCCATGTGTCCACTTCGGGGAGACTTCTCCACTGGTGAACATCATGCAACATGTTTTGCACCCATATGTGAAAGATAAGACAGTTTAAGCATAGACATGATGGATGGAGCATTTTTCAAGCATTACACACTTCTTTTCAAGATTAATTCATTTCATGGTACATGAAGTGCCTTTGCGGCAAAAAGAAGCTTATGCTCCCCCATGAATGCAACATAGGCTAAACATTCACAATGATATTCGGCATTTGGCCCAAATGCAAGAACAAGGCATCCAAGCACAATCTAAGCATGAAAAGCACATTTAGACCAAACTGTGACATGGATACACAACTACACACAAGTGGAGCATATTTCATCAAAAGTTAGTCAAGATTAGCATTTATTTCAAAAAGGGCTATCTCACCACACATATATCTCAAATATTCCAAGAGCATAGCCTCACATCACCATTTCTCCACACATATTACCAATATCTCACAAATAGCCAAAGATACTCAAATAAGGCATATGAAAGAAGCTCATCATCCTAAAATGCAATATAATACAAATGCAACATGATATATGACAAGATGGCTATCCTACCATGGTTTGTACATCAAGCAAAACATGTATATACATCAAAGTAAAGCATGGTATGATACATGTGGTACAAGAAAAACCCCCAAGAATCAACTAGAAAGGGCAACAAACCCCAAGTTCCCCCCGCAAGCGCACAAATGTAGCTTGGTCGAGAGGCTTTGTAAAGATGTCCGCTAGCTGATCTTGGGTAGGGACATGACTTAACACAATGGTTCCTTTTTCCACATTGTTCCTCAAGAAATGATACCGCACTTCTATGTGTTTGGTTCTGGAGTGAAGCACTTCGTTTTTGGCTACGCTTATGGCACTGGTGCTATCACAAAGAAGTGGGATCTGAGTGCACTCCTCACCAAAGTCTCTGAAAGTGTATGAAATCCACAACAGCTGGGAACAACAACTCACGGCAGCAACATACTCCGCCTCGGTGGTAGACTGAGCTACACTAGACTGCTTGCGGGAAGACCATGAGACCAACGAAGACCCAAGAAACTGGCAAGTACCAGAAGTAGACTTCCTCTCGACTCGACAACCAGCAAAATCCGCATCGGAAAAACCATGAAGAGAAAGAGTCGAGGAGGACGAATACCAAAGGCCAAGACCAGGGGCAGACTGTAGGTACCTGAAGATCCTCTTGACGGCCTATCGATGTGATGTCCTCGGCGAAGCCTGAAAACGAGCGCACAGACACACGTTGAACTGTATGTCTGGCCTCGTCGCCGTCAAGTAGAGGAGGGAGCCGATCATGCTCCTGTACTCCAGCTGGTCCACTGGTTCCCCGTCCTCGTCCGCATCCAAAGTGGCCGTACTCCCCATGGGAGTCGACATCGGCTTCACATCTTGAATCTGGAACTTCTTCAGCATGTCTTTTGTGTACTTGGTCTGGTGCACGAATGTTCCATCCTTCACTTGCTTGATCTGCAGCCCGAGAAAATACTGCAACTCGCCCATCATGCTCATCTCGAACTCCCTGCTCATCTCATCTGCAAACTTGGCAACAAGGTTATGTGATGAGCCACCATAGACAATATCATCCACGTATATCTGCACAATCAACAAGTCATTTCCATGCTTGAGGAAAAACAGGGTCCTACCCACGGTACCCATCACAAACCCTTTGCTCAACAAAAAACCTCTCAATCTCCCATACCAAGCACGGGGCGCCTGTTTCAACCCATACAGAGCCCTTTTCAACCTGTACACCCTGTGTGGGTACAGCTCGCTCTCAAACCCCCCGTGTGGCCGGTTCACATACACCTCCTCCTCTATGACCCCATTCGAAAGGCACTCTTCACATCCATCTGAAACAATTTGAACCCTTTAGCCACGGCAAAGGCTAGAAGGATCCGAATTGCCTCAAGACGGGCCACAGGAGCAAAGGTCTCCTCATAGTCGATCCCCTCCTTCTGACTAAACCCCTGAGCAACAAGTCTGGACTTGTTCCTCACAACCATCCCATTCTCTCCCTCTTTGTTCTTCCAAACCCACTTGATTCCTATGGGATGGCAATTTGGAGGTGGTTCAACTAACTCCCACACCTGGTTCCTCTCAAAGTTTTCCAACTCCTCATGCGTAGAATTGACCCAGTTTGCATCAGATAAGGCGTGTCCAATGTCCTTGGGCTCAAAGGTGGCAACAAAGGCAGCATGAGCAAAATGAGAGGAATTCCTGGACCTTGATCGTGTAGTGCGTTCGTCGATGTTCCCAATGATCTTCGACAGGGGATGCGCTTCTTGAATCCGCCGGGGAGCCTCACGCCTCGAGACTACCTCCCCCTCAACTTCAGCTTCTCTCGCCTGGTCCTCTTGTCGCACCGTCGTTGTCCATGAAGTAGACGGTCCACGCTCCGTAGTGGTCGTAGGGGAAGTAATGGGTACACACTCAGCTTCGGGCGCATGGTTCTCTCCATCATCATCTCCAGCTTCATCCTTCTCCTCTTCAAAGAGCTCCTCGGCCATCTCTTCATCACCTGCACATTCAAAGCCAAGAGAGGTACATGGCATTGTCTCGTCGAATGTTACCTCGCAAGTCTCCATGATTTTGTTAGTCTCAAGGTTAAGCACCCTATAGGCTCTAGAGTGGTTAGCATATCCAAAGAAAATACCATCACTAGACCTAGCCTCAAACTTGTCGAGTTTTCCCTTCTTAAGAATAAAGCACTTGCAGCCAAAGACTCGGAAATGACTCACCTTGGGTGCCCGACCATGCATAAGCTCATAACAGTCTTCTTCTTGAAAGCTCGCAATAAAATCTTGTTGGAAACATGACAAGCCGTATTGACCGCCTCGCCCCAATACCTCCTAGGAGTCCCGTGCTCATCGAGCATCGTCCTAGCCATCTCACAAAGAGTCCGATTTTTCCTTTCCACAACTCCATTTTGAGGGGGCACATAAGGGGTCGAATACCGATGTTCAACACCTAGATCACGACAAAAGGCATCAAAACGAGAGTTCTTGAACTCTGAGCCATTATCACTGCGGATAGCTCGAATAGCATTCCCATGCCTCTCGTTTTTCAACCTCACGATCAGATCTCGAACAAAACCAAATGTCTCACTCTTGTCTTACAAGAAAAACACCCAGGCATAGCGAGAGTAATCGTCCACCACCACAAGGACATACCACTTCCCACCCACCGAGCGAACTCGAGCTGGCCCAACAAGATCCATATGCAGCAGCTCTGTCGGACGCTCGGTCATGACATCGATCAGGGGTGGATGGGGAGTGGCTACCATCTTGCCATGCCTACACGGAGCACAAACCAAAACCTTCTCAAGCTTCAACCTCGGCAATCCTCGGACAAGGTTAAGACCACTCAAGCGGGAAACCAAATCAAAGCTCAAGTGTCCCAACCGCCTATGCCATTTCCACAAATCAGAAGAAGGACCGCCCATCAAACAAGGCGAGCGAGACCCAAACAACGAGAGAAATCAGCCCTGAAAATCTGACCCTCGGGGATGATCATACAGACAAGATCACCTCGAGAATCCAGCAAACGAGACTCACCAGACTTGAAACGCACCTCAAAACCCTCATCAAGCAACTGAGAAACCGAAACCAAATTGAAACCCAAAGACTTCATGAGAGCCACTCTCTTCAACGTCACCTTGTCACTCACATGCACAACACCCTCAGAAATCACCCTTCCTCGTCCATTGTCCCCAAATGTGATGTACATCTTTTCCTTCACTGGGGTGAGGCTGGAGAACCACTTCTTATCTCTGGTCATGTGTCGAGAACACCTAGAGTCGATCAACCAAATGTCCTCCAAGCCTCCCCGCCACAAATCGGGGAAACAAGAACGAGAATGAGCTAGCGACTCGACACTGGGGTTAGCACAAAGAAAGTTAAACCAGTGTCGAGCCATCTGCTCAAAAGAGGGGTTAGCAAACATCATTCCCTTGCCACCAAACTTCCCATGTCCCATGGGAGGAGTACGAGCACCACGAGGGGGAAAACGTGGTCCGTAGTTCCTCTGGAACCCAAAGCTGTGATCATCTTCCTTGAACCCGTATTGAGGACGAGTAGGGGGACGTCCAGCAAAACCACCACGAGCCCGACCAAACCTCTCACCAGCACGCACACCATCATCTCTCCTAACAAACCTCTCACCACCACCTCTCTGTGGGAACCTACCACCCTGAGCTCCAACTCCACCAACACTCCTCACACTTCCCACACCCCGTGGGAGTGGCACTCTAGGCTCAGGAATACCATGAGACTGGCGATACCTGTCCTGGTTTGCTTGCTCCCTAGCAAGCCTCTCATCCCTCTTCTTCTTGTAGCAAAACTCTGCAAGATGCCTCTCCTTGCCACAATACTCACACCTGAAGGGGATGGGTTTTGGTTTTGGCTCTGGCTTCTCTCTAGGCTTCTCACCCTTCTCACTTACAAACCTCACCGGTTTCTGGAAATCATTTGTCTTAGGTGGGAATTTGGGTGGATCTTGGGTTGTGTCAAGCTTGTTGCAAAGGTGGTTGGGCTTTGGTGTGAAAGAGTTCTTGGGTGCTTTTGGAAGTGGGACTTGGATCTCTCCGATCACCTCAAACTCGGGGTTAGACTCAACACACTTCTCATACACACTCTCCCCACTGTTCTCTCCCACTTTCTCACCCAACTTGTCAAACCCCTAACCACGACCATCCGCTCTCTTGAACTCCTCAATCATGATTTTCAATTGAGGTTCCTGCCCAGACAACCAACCCAACACCTTCCTCAAATAGTCATTCTCCTCATAGATGACATCCAAACGGGAAGTAAGTTCAAGATTGCGCAAAGTAACTTCATCACGCCTAGAGCATGCATTTGCAACGAGGAGATTTCAAAGATGCTTCCAAAGAACTAATGGTAGAACGAGCATCGACAAGCTTAGCATGCATAGTAGGACATGATTTACAAGCACCAAGCAAAGTAGGTCTAGCCTTAAGCTCATCATACTCAGTCCTAAGAGCATCTAGTTTAGCCAAAGTAGAAGCATTCTTCTCATTAAGCAACTTGATCTCATTCAACCATGCATCATACTCAAGACATTCAACATCATCAGGAGTAGTAGGAGCAAGTTTTAAAGAGTCATTCTCAAGTTTCAATTCAAGCAATTTGGACTCTAACTCTCCTACTTCCTCACTAGCATTCTCAAGTTGAGCCCTAAGATCTTTCCTCATCTTTTTGGCATCTCTTAGCACACTATCACGGTTGTCAATCAAGCCATTCAACATAGTGATCTCAGCAAGCAAAGAGTCGGGGTCACGATTTACCTCATCCTCCGAGTCGGAGTCGCTGTCTTCCTTCTCACTCTTCTTGCTGCTTGAGCTATGGGCCATCCCACAAAAGCCTTCAAGCGCCACACAGCTCAACCCATTGAGGTTCCGGCTTGCACTCTTCTTGTCCTTGCGCCTCCCGGCGTCTTCATCTTCACTGCTTGAGCTTGATTGCGCGTCGCTTGAGCTCGAGTTGACGTCGCTTGCACCGGACACCATGGCTCTTGCCTTGTTCTTCTTGTAGCCGCTCTTGCTTGGTTGCCGCTTGTCCTTGTCCTTGCTCTTGGACTTGCTGAAGTGCTTGCCCTTGGAGGAGTACTTGTCTTCACGCCTCGGGTGCGCCTTGTACTCGTTCATCTTGTACTTGTTCTCCTCCGCTTCCGGGCACTCAGCGATGAAGTGGCCACGCTTGCCACACTTGTAGCACGTCCCTGAGCTCCGCCTTGCATTCCTCCGACTCTCGTGTAGTCGATCAAACCTTCTTGAGAGCAAGGCCGCTCCTCCTCGCCCGAAGACATCAAACTCCTCATCCGGAATAGACATAAGAGAAGACAAGGAAAACGCGTCGACAGAAGGGTTAGATTTGCCCTTTGATCCGCCCACAAGAGCAAGACTATGATCAGTCGAGCCCTCATGCTTGGATTGCAACTTCTTGTCAACCTCAGTCGACTTGAGCTTAGAAAAGAGGTCATCCAACTCAATAGTTAAATAATGCCTAGACTCCTTGATGGCCTCAACCTTAGCACCCCAAACATTTGGGTCCAAGACATGCAAGAGCTTCAAAGCCTGATCATGCTCGGTGTAAGGAAAATCCTCAACATTAGCTTTCATGTTGTTCACGATGGCGGTGAACCTCTGAAACATCGCATCAATGTCCTCACCGGGAAGTGTGAAGGATCAGATGGCGACTAGAGAGGGGCGAGTGAATAGGAGCCGGTAAAAATTCTTCCCAAAGAACCCGGCCTATGCCCTAGTCAAACCCCGGTCAAACACAAGCGATGGATCGAATCACACAACAATCGCCAAGACAACGAGGTTATGGATCAACCTCTAGCCTTAGGAACGATTCCTTGAAGCACACGCGGAAGCACTAGAAAGGAAGGGAGGAAACGAAACAAGAAGCACGACTCACGGCCCTGCGGCGGGATCGTCCCTGTCGGGCGGTGCGGACCGTCCGCGATGGGCCGCGCGGACCGTCCGACCTCGCTACCGCGGACCGTTCGCACCGACACCGGGGACCGTCCGGCCTACTCCGCGGACCGTCCGTTAAACACACACAGAACCAACGGGGACGCACCCGCACCACGGACCGTCCGCGGGGAGCACGCGGACTGTCCGCCAGGCACCCGCGGACCGTCCGCCCTCTGCTGCGGACTGTCCGAAACTCCGTCCAACCGAAAAACAAAATCGCGACGGATCGAAACGAAAGGCGAGCAAGAACACGAAGAACACGGGACGAACCGTAGCCGCGCGGACAGTCCGTCAGGACCTCGCGGACCGTCCGCCAGGAGCGGACAGAGCAGAAAACGCCCGACCCCGAAAGTCAACTCCCCCAAATCATCATCGGATTTCCCAAACGGTTGAAGCTATGGAGACAAGGGTTTGGGGACTTGAAAAGCATCACACAAGGATGCTATGGCCCAAAAATCTTGCCTCCTAACTCCCTAAATCACCGGGAATCGCGAATCCTTTGAGAACCACCAACAGCTAGAGCACCGAACGAAAACTCACGAATCGAAGTGGTTTCCCGGCGTTTGAGAGCACAAGATCAATCACAAAGATGCACGAGACATCTATCCATGTTTCCCTCAAAGAAATCCGGGGAGAAACCCACTCAAATCCGCCGAAACACACCGGGAACAAAGGCACGAAAACAAGCACAAAAAGACGACGAAAACACAACCCCGAATCTTCTATACAAACTAGGAAAGATTCACAAGGTCTAGCATGCCGCCCTAGCATCCATCCCTCTCAACAAATCTCTCATGAAGCTCTCATGCTAGCCTAGAGAAAATGGAAGAAAAATAGCTACGAAAATGAGAAATGGGAGGGAGGAAATGAAACCCTAAGTCACGGAGAGGGAAAGCCATCCACACACACTCATGGCTTATATATCAGGTCCCGCCGGAGTGGTAAATGACTCGACTACCCCTAACTTAACTACTGGCGATACAACCCACGTAGGGGCATTTAGGTAATGTTTGTGGGTCTTGCCATCAGACGGCCACGCCTTTGCCGCACCCCTCGTCCTCCCGACGCAAGCCATGCGATCCCGCCGCGTGTCCTCCGCCTCGAAGCTTCCCGACACGCCCGGATCCCGTCTCCGTCGTGTTGGGCCCTCGGACTTGGTTTTGAGGCCCAAACCAAGAAACCGTCTGCCGATGGTTTTGTGGGCAAACCACCAAACCCCGCGTGCCCGGTCCGGCCTCCCGCCAAACCACTTGACTTGACCGCCACCGTGCACCGGCTCGATTGTCCATGACTTCGTCTTGCTCGTGTCGCCACCATGTGGCCCGCACCCGGCCTCGCCGTCCACCGGTCCCTCGAACCGAGACTACTTGTCTCTCCATCTCCCGAGGCCCCTCAAGGCCGAAGACCTTTCGCGCCCGTTCTTCACCCGCAACAACACGAACTAGGCCGCAGCCTACACCTGCGCACTAAGCCAAGAGTCAGTCCAACACCCGTTGTCAATCACTCATCACTGAGGAGCGGTCATCCATCGACCACTGGGACGCTCCTGGTCCTCAAAGTGGAGTGAAGTTCTCATATTGCATCCGGTAAGAGACAAAGAGGCGAGCCTTCACATGGTTATCACCACCGTGAGCAACCAACAACTTCTCCCAAATTTACCAAGCAAGATTCAAGTGGCGAACACGCTCAAAATCAGGATCACACAAGCTCCGGACCAAGTGATCAACGGCTTTTGCATTAGCCTCATACTTGGCCTTAGGACCGGCATCGGTCACCATAAGAGTATGGATGTTGACCGAAATAGCATAGGTCTTGTCAAGCACAATGAAATCCAACAGCTTTACACGAAGAAAGATCATCATACGAGCCGCCCACTTGTGGTAACCCTTGCCATCGAAGTGCAGCGGACCGCCCCGCTCAACGTACGCCATCTTAGGATTCGAGACTTGTCAAAGTCGCAAAGAATCCGGCACACCGGCTCTAATACCAATTGAAGGATCGGATGGCGACTAGAGAGGGGGGGAGTGAATAGGAGCCGGTAGAAAATTCTTCCCAAAGAACCCGCCTATGCCCTAGTCAAATCCTGGTCACACACAAGCGATGGATCGAATCACACACCAATCGCCAAGACAACGAGGTTATGGATCAACCTCTAGCCTTAGGAACGATTCCTTGAAGCACACGCGGAAGCACGAGAAAGGAAGGGAGGAATCGAACCAAGAAGCAAAGCTCACAGGCTCTGGCGGACCGTCCGGCCAGGAGGGGCAGACCGTCCACACTAGCCTCGCGGACCGTCCGGCCTGATGCCGCGGACCGTCCACGCCAACCCTGCGGACTGTCCAGCCCTACGCCGCGGACCGTCCGATAAAGCACACAGAACCAACAGAGACGCACCCGAATAACGGACCGTCCGCGGGGAGCACGCGGACTGTCCGCCAGGCACCCGTGGACCGTCCGCCCTCTACTGCGGACCGTCCGAAACTCCGTCCAACCAAAACTCAAAATCGTGACGGATCGAAACGAAAGGCGAACAAGAACACGAAGAACACGAGACGAACACGAGCGGCGCGGACCGTCCGCCAGGAGGGCGCGGACCGTCCGCGAGGCACGGACAGAGCAGAAAAACGCCCGACCTCGAAAGTCAACTCCCCCAAATCATCATCAGATTTTCCAAACGGTAGAAGCTGTGGAGACAAGGGTTTGGGGACTTGAAAAGCGTCACACAAGGATGCTATAGCCCAAAAATCTTGCCTCCTAACTCCCTAAATCACCGGGAATCATGAATCCTTTGAGCACCACCAAAAGCTAGAGCACCGAACGAAAATCCTCGAATCGAAGTGGTTTCCCGGCGTTTGAGGGCACAAGATCAATCACAAAGATGCACGACACATCTATCCATGTTTCCCTCAAAGAAATCCGGGGAGAAACCCACTCAAATCCGTGGAATCACACCGAGAACAAAGGCACGAAAACAAGCACGAAAAGACCACGAAGCACAACTCTGAATCTTCTATACAAACCAGGAAAGATTCACAAGGTCTAGCATGCCGCCCTAGCATCCATCCCTCTCAACAAATCTCTCATGAAGCTCTCATGCTAGCCTAGAGAAAATGGAAGAAAAATAGCTACAAAAATGAGAAAATGGAGGGAGGAAATGAAACCCTAAGTCGCAGAGAGCGAGAGCCATCCACACACACTCATGGCTTATATATCAGGTCCCGCCGGAGTGGTAAATGACTCGACTAGCCCTAACTTAACTACTGGCGATACAACCCACGTAGGGGCATTTAGGTAATGTTTGTGGGTCTTGCCATCGGACGGCCACGCCTTTGCCGCACCCCCGCGTCCTCCCGACGCAAGCCATGCGATCCCGCCGCGTGTCCTCCGCTTCGAAGCTTCCCGACACGCCCGGATCCCGTCTCCATCGTGTTGGGCCTTCGGACTTGGTTTTGAGGTCCAAACCAAGAAACTGTCCGCCAATGGTTTTGTGGGCAAACCACCAAACCCCGCGTGCTCGGTCCGGCCTCCCGCCAAACCACTTGACTCGACCGCCACCGTGCACCGGCTCGCTTGTCCATGACTTCGTCTTGCTTGTGTCGCCACCATGTGGCCCGCACCCAGTCCCGCTGTCCACCGGGTCCCTGGAACCGAACCTACTTGTCTCTCCATCTCCCGGAGGCCCCTCAAGGCTGAAGACCTTTCGCGCCCTTTCTTCACCTAAAACAAAACTAACTAGGCCGCAGCCTACACATGCGCACTAAGCCAAGAGTCAGTCCAACACCCGTTGTCAATAACTCATCACTGAGGAGCGGTCATCCATCGACCACTGGGACGCTCCTGGTCCTCAACACTCAAAGACAAGCTGACTACATGGTTGTGTCTCGTCGAAGGTTATCGCGCAAGTCTCCACAATTTGGTTAGTTTCAAGGTTGAGCACACGATATGCTCCAGAGTGAGATGCGTAACCAAAGAAAACACCATCGACCGACATAGCCTCAAACTTATCCAACTTCTTCCCTTTCTTCAGAATAAAGCACTTGCAACCAAAGACATGGAAGTCACTCACCTTGGGTGTGCGATAGTGCATCAACTCGTAGCAGGTTTTCTTCTTATGCAGTCTGAGGTAGATCCTGTTCGACACATAGCACACGGTATTCACCACCTTAGCCCAGAACCTTCTCGGAGTCCAATGCTCATCAAGCATCCTCTGAGCCATCTCACACAAGGTCATGTTTTACCTTTCCACAACACCATTCTGGGGAGGCGTATACGGACTCGAAAACTGGTGTTCAAGACCCAAGTCAGGGCAAAAGGTTTCAAAATGAGAGTTTCTGAATTCCGAGCCATTATCACTGCGGATTGCTCGTAAGGCATCTCCATGCCTCTCGTTCATCAACCTCAACACAAGATCTCGAACAAAACCAAACGTCTCCCCCTTATCCTCGAGAAAGAACACCCATGCATATCGAGAGTAGGAGTCCACCACAACAAGGACATACCACTTCCCACTCGCAGATCGCACACGAGCTGGGCCAACAAGGTCCATATGGAGCAACTCGCATGGACGCTCAGTCATCACATCGGTGAGAGGCGGGTGAGAAGAGGCTACCATCTTGGCATGCCTACACAGCGCACAAACCAACTCTTTCTCAAACCTTAACCGTGGCAATCCTCGGACCAAATTGAGTTTAATCAAGCAAGACAAAAGATCAAAGCTCAAGTGACCCAACTTCCTATGCCACTTCCAAAACTCACTCGAAGAACCAGCCAAGAAACAACACTCAACACCAAAAGACTGAGAAAAATCAGCTCGAAACACCTGACCCTCGGGAATGACCATACAAACAAGGTCCCCTCGAGAGTCCAAAATACGAGAACCGCCAGGTCGAAACAACACCTCAAAGCCCTCATCCAACAGCTGGGACACTGAGGACCATGTGTGGTTCGAGGACTGGTGGATGGTCACTTCCTTGTGTGATGAGTGATTGACAACGTTGTGTGGACTGATTCTTAGCTAAGTATTGCAGGTGCAGGTTGCGGCTTGACTGGTGTTGGTGCAGGTGAAGAACAAGCACGAAAGGTTGTCGCCAGTGAGGCCTCCAGGTGTGTAGAAGACAAGTAGGCTTCGTTCGAGGGACCCGGTGGCCAGCGGGGTCAAGTGCGGGCCGCATGGTGGCATGAACAGCAAGATGAAGTCGTGGACGGTTTCTTGGTTGAGCCTCAAAACCAAGGTCGAGCCGGGACTACGTGGGAGCCGAGTCATGAGTGGAGATTGGCGGAGGCTACACCGAGTTCGCGGGGTTTCCGGTGGTTCACCAGAAAACCACTGGGTTCCTTGGTTGATCCACAAAGCCAAGACAGAAGAACCGAAGACGGAGTTGCAGCAGCGCCAGACCGGTCTGACCGGTGGGTCTGACCGGTCTGACCGGTGGGTCTGACCGGTCTGACCGGTGAGGAGCACCGGTCTGACCGGTGTGCGACGACGCAGTCCGGAGACTTCGAAGCGGAGGACACGCGTCGGGATCGCATGGCTTGCGTCGAGGCTACGCAGGGTGCAATCGCCGGGCATCCGTCTGATGGTGAAGACATGAAGACTTCCAAATCTGCCCTTGAGGGGCTTGTATCCCAAGTGATTAGGAAAGGGCATTTTAGACTTTCGGTTGCCTCCATATAACCCAAGAGGTGAGTGGATGGCAGCCAACTCTTGGATCCCTAGCTCATTTGTTTTCCCATTTTCCTTCCTATTTTCCTTAGGTTTTCCATAGGACTAGCAAGAGAGCTTCATGGAGAGATCTTGTTGAGAGGGATGGATGATCGGGCGGCTTGCTATACCTTGTATGAACCTTTGTTTCATGTATAGATGATTCGGCGTGGTTCCCCAAGGTTTGGATGTGTTTTCCCCGGTTGTTCTTGGTGGTGATTTTTGGAGCCCTCTCTTGGTGATTTCTTTGGGTTGTTTTCGGGACTTTTCTCTTGGGGATTTGATGGGGGAAATTTGTGGGAACCCTTCGTGGTTTTTTGGGCTGTGATTCCCCTCCCAAATCCGTGAGTAAAGGTGCTCGATTTTGGGGATTCTTGAGTTCTTGGGTTGGAAGTGCTCTTGGCGGGATTTCCTTGATTCCTCCTTTTTGGAGGAGTTTTGGTGGGATTAAACTTGGCTATGGACTCCTCATGAGGTGTTCCTAATATCCCCAAAGTCTTGTTCAAGTCCGTGGAGCGATTCGGGAGATCGAGGTTTGGATTTGGGGGAGTTGACCCGCGGGTGTTGTTCATCCCGAGTCGCCCAGCTACACCCCGGCCCGACCGTGCTTTTGACCGGCTCCGACCGGTGCAACCCTCGGTGGGATTTTCCTTGGGTGAACGTCTTGGTGTGTTCGCCGTTGTCCCGTGGTGCCGCCGTTTCGAGTTTGGGTCGGTTGGTGGTCGGTTGGCCTGTTTGGTGCCTTGGGGGCTTTTCAGCCGTGATCGGTCCGACCGGTGTGTCTCACCGGTCCGACCGGTGTAGAGCCACTTAGTGAAAGTTGCTCGGTTCACCGGCGCAGGGACCGGTCTGACCGGTGGTGCTCACCGGTCTGACCGGTGTGGGTCTGTAGACTTGAGGTTTGGTTTTCCGCTGCGTTCTCGGGTCGGAAGGTTGTGTGGTTGTTCCTAGGTCCAGTGGCACTCCAGTGGCTACGTGGGCTTGACCAACTTGGGTAGTGAGTCGGAGACGTGTGTTGGAAGTTGTGTTCATCATGTTGGAGTTTCCATCTCCTTCGAGAAGAATTTTTATCGGCTCTCATTCACTCCCCCTCTCTGGTTCGCCGTATCGGTCCTTCAAGTGGTATCAGAGCCGGTTCAGGTCTTTATTGACTCTAACCAGTCTAAGATCCAAGGATGGCGTACCGAGAACGGGGGTTCGGGTCCTCCACACTTCGATGGCAAGAACTACCGATGTGGAGCAAGCGGATGGGTGCGTTTCTCCGCGGAAAGGGTCGGGCCTTTGGGATGTCACGGTGGACACGAGCTATGTCCGACCGATGGACTTCCTCACCCGGGATCGAGGGACGCATTCGACACCAACAATAAGGCGGTCGACTACTTGTTTCATGCTTTATGTCAGCCTGAGTTCGATCGGGTGCACACCGAGCACTTGGCTTGTAGGATTTGGGCGGTGTTGAAGGAGGCTCATGTTGGGAATGCCTAGGTTCAGGCACGGTTGTATGCAACCTACCGGAGAGATTACGAGAACTTCACTCATCTCCCCGGTGAGTCCATCGATGCCTTGTTTCAGAGGTTCACGGTGGTTGTGAACATCATGAGGGCCAATGTGGACGTGCTCCCGTACGATGATCATGATAGAGCGGTCAAGCTCTTACACTCTTTGGATCGTACGATTTGGGGCGAAAAGTTTGAGGCCATTGTAGAGTCGGAGAAGTATGACACTCTGATAGTGAACGAGCTGTTCTCGAAGCTCAAGTTGGCTGAGGTGGATAGGGGCATGACAGCCAAGATCGAGGGCCCGACTGACTCTCATAGTCTCGCCCTCATCGGTGGTTCAAATGGAAAGGCTAACACTAACCCATCCACCAGGATGTTCTCTTTGTCCTCTTTGATGTCTATGCCAGATGAGGAGTTCAAGGTGCTTGGAGAGGACGAGCTGGCGCTCCTGACGAGGCGGTTCGAGAGGCTGCACGAGAACCGGGTGAACATGAGGAGGAACACGAGGACATGCTTCAAATGCGGCAAGGCTGGACACTATTTCACCGAGTGTCCGAAGGTGAACAACCACGACAAGCACAAGTTCATGGACAAGAGGAAGAAGTCCAAGAAGAAGGATCATGAACATGGGAAGAAGGCTCGGTCTCGAGAGAAGATGAAGAGATCGAGCGACATTGAGTCCGATTCCGAGGACACGTCTTCAAGCTCGAGTGATGAAGACGAAGAGGATGACAAGAAGAAGAAGAAGAACCTCGGCAAGTATCTCAACGGCCTCCGTATGATGGGCCTAAGCCTCAAGGACGACTTCTGCGGCATGGCTTGCAGTTCAAGTAGCAAGAGAAGCCAGAAGGACACCTCAGACTTGGATTCCGAGGATGAGGTATGTGATGAGCTCTCTTCTTTGCGCAAGGAGAACGAGGAGTTGGTTGACTTGCTTGATAATCGTGATCACATGCTTAGAGAGGCTAAGAAGCTTAGGAAGGAGCTTAGATCTTTGCTCGAGGATGCTAGGACTAGAGTGGCTGAGCTAGAAACACAGGTTCTTGATAGCAAGCTTGAAATTGATTCTCTTAAGGCTAGCCCTGTTGTTTCTGATGAGAACGATTGTGATGATTGCTCTGCTTTCCTGGCTGACTTGACTGATCTTAGGGAGAAGTATGCCTCCAAGTGTGAGGAACTAGATGTGCTTAGGGTTGAGTTGGCTGAGCTACAATCTAGACCCACTTTGCTTGGTGCCTGCACTTCTTTCCCTAGTTTGCATGAAAAAATTGTTGAGCTCCGTCCTCGCATTGTTTCGCTTGAGGCTGATTTGAAAGTGCCTATTCCTACTTCTTGCTCTACATGTGAGCTGCATGCTATGAAGAATTTGGATCTTGCAAAATGTGTTGGTCGCTTGCAAGATGAGAATGATAAGTTGCGTGAAGCGCTGAGTTGGTTGTCGAGTCAAGAACCTCAGCTTGGTATGATGATTGCTAGCTGTAAGCGCTTTGATGGTTGGGCTTTGGGTTTGGATAAGGTTGGTGAGGGCAGTGGTGAGAGAGAAGGGATTTTTGGGAATGTTTCAGTTCCACCACAACCCACACACAGACAAGTTTGCATCCAAGCCAAACCAACCACGAGAAAAACCGAGTGAGAAGGCAAGTGAAAAGCCTAGTGAAGAGCCTCATCCCAAGCCTAAGCCCGGATCGATCTCGTTTCCATTGTGAGTTTTGTGGAAAGGATGGTCACAAGAGAGCGTTTTGCTTCAAGAGGAAGCGTGAGGAGAGAATGGCGAAGGAGTGGGCTAACAAGGACAAGTACCACCCTTCCGATGGTGTACTTGAGCCTCGTGTGCGGCTGCCTAGGGCCAAGGCGAGTGTGAGGTCGGTTCGGGCTTGGGGAGAGCGGAAGGTTGTTGGAGGTGTTGTCGCCCGAGCTACACCGGCCGGGGACCGGTGAGGGGCACCGGTCGGACGGTGCGGCCCGGACAGCAGCCAGCTTGGGTTTCGTGCTCGTACAGGTGCGAGGTTTGGTTCTGGAGTTCGTGGTTCTGGTGGTTGGGCTGGAGAGTTTGCAGGAGGTCAGTTTGCTAGGCACTCTCCCCCTCGAGCTCACTACGGGGATGGGAGGAGTCTTAGCTTTGAGAAGGAGAGGAGGGACTGTCCACGGGTTTTCTTTCGTGGTTTTGGTCCTCCTCCAGGTAGAGAGGTTTGGTTACCTCGTGGTGGTCACCGTGGTGGTGTTCGTGGAGGTAGCTTTGGTAGGAAAGATGGTTTGGTTTGTGCTAACCCCACTTTCGAGCAAATGGCTAGGCACTGGTTTTACACTTTTTGAACTAACCCCAGTGTTGAGTCGTTTGCTCGCTCTCTCTCTTGGTTTTGATTTGCAGGTGGATGGCCCGGAGAACATTTGGTTTATATCGGGGGGTGGTTCTTCGGCTTCATATCCCGGTGGTGACATGTAGGTGCATCACTTTCGGGGATGGTGGACAAGGATGAGTGAATTGTGAAGAAATGATAAAGGTAAGTGTTTTTGTGACCTTCGAGTGTGTGGCCTTGGTCAAGCCACTTGGTTTGTTTTGCTCCTTCTCTATCTCATGTGTGTAGGGTGAGCTTTGTATGCTCTTCGGCCCTAGTGCATGTGTTTAGGGGGAGCTTGTGAGTTTTGTGCTCCTTTGCTCTTTTGCCGGTGGTGTCGAGCCCTTTTTGCCTCCCCTCGAGGAGCCGGTGGTTTGTGAGCTTTGTGTGTGGGAGCTCCTTTGTAGCATATGTATAGCTTTCCTTTGTGCATTTCTTGCATTTGGCATGGCATATGTAACATGATGTATAGGCATCCTTGTATCTTAGATTGCATGCATTTTCTATCATATGCATTGGGTTAGGAAAAGCTTCTCTCATATACATTGTTCACCATGGAATGAGATATATGTCTTTGTGAGCTTGTTTGGTATGCTATGGTTAGTTTGGCTTAGCTCTTGATGATCTTGATGAATAATCCATGGTTGATGGCTATGTTTTTGAAAAATGTCTCATATAGGCTCTCTCATGTGTAAATGCCTTTACATGCTCTTGACATGTTTTAGTGGCTTGGTTATGCTTAATTTGTGGTTGGATAGCTAGTTTATTGATCATATGGGGCCAAAGGCTCATTTGCCATCATGAATGTTTAGCCCTCTTGCTTCATCTTGTGGAGGGGCATAAGTTCCTTTTTGTCGCAAAGACATTTCATGTACCAATTATGAATCTGAAAATGAAATGACAAATGCTTGGACGATATGCTCCCATGTCATATGTGCTGAATTTAATTTGTTTTGGGTGTTAAACCGTTGCATGATGCCTACCAATGAGAGGTCTCATACATAGAAGTAGGCACATGGCTCGGTGGCTTTGACATGACATGAGGTGCTTGTGGGTGTTTGTGATGGTCTTATGATTAGAATGGCTGTCCTAGCATGAAGTTTGTGTGGCTTTGCCATTTTGATATGCTTTGATCATGTTTAGGACTTTGCTCATGAGAGGCAAGTTTTTCGCAAAATTGCCAAAATCCATCTTAGCTTCGTCCAATGGTTGTGAAACTTGGTGATCATGTAGTTGAGATCGATACGAAGTCGTAGAGTATCTAACTTGCTCTTTTGGACATGTGTAGCATTATTTGTTGAATTTTGTCTATTTGAGAAGCTCTAGGTTGAAAATTTTGCATTTTTGTCTTGATTCATGCATTGCCAACAAGGGGGAGAAGTTTGAGCTTGAAATGGCTTCCTAGACGCGTTTAGAAGGTTTTCATGTGGTTTCGAGCCATTTCTGGGCTCTGTTCTGCACCGGTCTGACCGGTCGGGTCACCGGTCTGACCGGTGTGAGTGCTGGTTCTGTTCACATGTTGCACACCGGTCTGACCGGTGGTGTTGACCGGTCTGACCGGTCAGGGTTGAGTTGTTGCAGCTACCCTGTTTCAAGTGGTGTCTTGCATGCATTCGTCCAGGGGGAGGTGCATTGGTTCAGTGGGAGCTTGCATGTGTGCAGGGGGAGCTCTTTGTGGTTGTTCGAGCTTTGCTTTGGTGGTTTGCGCTTTTTGCTTAAGCGTGGTTTTTGTCTCGGATGTGTCGAGCCGTTGCCCTTGCCTAAGGGGTCCGAGACTTGTCTTCTTCAAGTGATCTTGCTCTTTGCCTTTGTTTGGCTTTCGATCGCTGGTTGGAGTTTCTTTTTGTTCGTTTCTTTTCATTTTTTTTCTCTCTTGTTACTTCCGTGTGGGTGTTGTCAATGCACTCATCAAGGGGGAGATTGAGGACCATGTGTGGTTCGAGGACCGGTGGATGGTCGCTTCCTTGTGTGATGAGTGATTGACAACATTGTGTGGACTGATTCTTAGCTAAGTATTGCTGGTGCAGGTTGCGGCTTGACTGGTGTTGGTGCAGGTGAAGAACAAGCGCGAAAGGTCGTCGCCGGTGAGGCCTCCAGGTGTGGAGAAGACAAGTAGGCTTCGTTCGAGGGACCCGGTGGCCAGCAGGGTCAAGTGCGGGCCGCATGGTGGCATGAACAGCAAGATGAAGTCGTGGACGGTTTCTTGGTTGAGCCTCAAAACCAAGGTCGATCCGGGACTACGTGGGAGCCGAGTCATGACTGCAGATTGGCGGAGGCTACACCGAGTTTGCGGGGTTTCCGGTGGTTCACTAGAAAACCACTGGGTTCCTTGGTTGATCCACAAAGCCAAGACAGAAGAACCGAAGACGGAGCTGCTGCAGCGCCAAACCGGTCTGACTGGTGGGTCTGACCGGTCTGACCGGTGGGGACCGGTCTGACCGATGAGGAGCACCGGCTGACCGGTGTGCGACGACGCAGCCCGGAGACTTCGAAGCGGAGGACACGCGTCGGGATCGCATGGCTTGCGTCGAGGCTACGCAGGGTGCGGTCGCCGGGCATCCGTCCGATGGTGAAGACATGAAGACTTCCAAAGCTGCCCTTGAGGGGCTTGTATCCCTAGTGATTAGGAAAGGGCATTTTAGACTTTCGGTTGCCTCCATATAACCCAAGAGGTGAGTGGATGGCAGCCAACTCTTGGAACCCTAGCTCATTTGTTTTCCCATTTTCCTTCATATTTTCCTTAGGTTTTCCATAGGACTAGCAAGAGAGCTTCATGGAGAGATCTTGTTGAGAGGGATGGATGATCGGGCGGCTTGCTAGACCTTGTATGAACCTTTGTTTCATGTATAGATGATTCGGTGTGGTTCCACAAGGTTTGGATGTGTTTTCCCCGGTTGTTCTTGGTGGTGATTTTCGGAGCCCTCTCTTGGTGATTTTTTTGGGTTGTTTTCGGGACTTTTCTCTTGGGGATTTGATGGGGGAAATTTGTGGGAACCCTTCGTGGTTTTTTGGGCTGTGATTCCCCTCCCAAATCCGTGAGTAAAGGTGCTCGATTTTGGGGTTTCTTGAGTTCTTGGGTTGGAAGTGCTCTTGGCGGGATTTCCTTGATTCCTCCTTATTGGACGAGTTTTGGTGGGATTAAAATTGGCTATGGACTCCTCATGAGGTGTTCCTAATATCCCCAAAGTCTTGTTCAAGTCCGTGGCGCGATTCGGGAGATCGAGGTTTGGATTTGGGGGAGTTGACCCGCGGGTGATGTTCATCCCGAGCTGCCCAGGCTACACCGGTTTGACCGGTGCTTTTGACCGGTCTGACCGGTGCAACCCTCGGTGGGATTTTGCTCGGGTGAACGTCTTGGTGTGTTTGCTGTTGTCCCGTGGTGCTGCTGTTTCAAGTTTGGGTCGGCTTTGGTGGTCGGTTGGCCTGTTTGGTGCCTTGGGGGCTTTCGAGCCGTGATCGGTCCGACCGGTGTGTCTCACCGGTCCGGCGGTGTAGAGCCACTTAGTGAAAGTTGCTCGGTTTCACCGGCGGGGACCGGTCGACCGGTGGTGCTCACCGGTCTGACCGGTGTGGGTCTGTAGACTCGAGGTTTGGTTTTCCGCTGTGTTCTCGGGTCGGGAGGTTGTGTGTTGGTTCCTAGGTCCAGTGGCACTCCAGTGGCTACGTGGGCTTGACCAACTTGGGTAGTGAGTCGGAGACGTGTGTTGGAAGCTGTGTTCATCTTGTTGGAGTTTCCATCTCCTTCGAGAAGAATTTTTATCGGCTCCCATTCACTCCCCCCCTCTCTGGTTCGCCGTATTGGTCCTTCAGACACAGAAAGCAAATTGTGTCCAAGCGATTGAACAAGAGAAACACGCCTGAGAGTGATCTTGACACTCACCTTAATCTCACCTTCTGAAAGCACATGCCCACGCCCATTGTCCCCAAAGATGATGTACCTCTTTGTCACCACCGGGACGAGACTTGAGAAACACCCCTTGTCTCCAGTCATATGCCTCAAGCAACTGGAGTCAATCAACCAAATGTTCTTCAAGTCTCCCACCTGAAAATTCAAAAACGAGCACGTGAGCAAACAAACGACTCAGCACTGGGGTTAGTACCAAAAGAGTAAAACCAGTGCCGAGCCATTTGCTCAAAAGTGGGGTTAGCACAATCCAAAACATCCTTCCTACTAGAGCTACCACCACGAACACCACCACGGTAACCACCATGAGGGAACCAACCCTCTCTACCTGGAGGAGGACCAAAACCACGAAAGGAAAACCGTGGACCCTCCCTCCTCTTCATCTCAAAGCCACGGATCCTTATGGCCATTGAGCACGAGGGGGAGAACGCCTAGCAAACCGACCTCCTGCAAACTCTCTAGCCCAACCACCAGAACCACAACCTCCAGAACCAAACCTGCACCAATAAGAGCACGAAACCCAAATTGCTGCCTGTCCAGGCCTGCACCGGTCTGACTGGTGCCCCTCACCGGTCTGACTGGTGTAACCCAGCTAACAGCATCTCCAACAGCCTTTTGCTCTCCCTGAGCCGGAACTGTCCTCACACTTGCCTTGGCCCTGGGCATCTGCACACGAGGCTCAAGTACACCATTGGAAGGGTGGTACTTGTCCTTGTTAGCCCACTCCTTCGCCATTCTCTCCTCTCGCCTCCTTTTGAATCAAAACTCATCCTTATGGCCATCTCTCCCACAATAGCCACAATGGAACCTCACAAGCTTAGGCTTAGGCTTAGGTTGGGGCTGCTCACATGGTTTCTCTCCACTCGGCTTCTCAACCGGTTTCTCCTCACTAGCCTTCTCACTCTCTTTCTCAAAGAACACTTTCCCCGAAGTGCTCACAAACTTGATAGGCTTTTGGAAATCATTTGTTTGTGGAGGAAACACGGGTGGAGCTGGGGTTGTGTCTATTAGGTTCCTGAGATGGTTAGGTTTAGGAGGAAAATCATTTTTGTGGTGGGTTTTTGGTGGCTCTGGAATGTTCTCTCCACTTCCCTCACCAACCTTGTTTGCCCCAAGTCCCTCACCATCCTGCCTCTTGTATGTCTCGATCATTATCCTCAATTGAGGGTCATGACCAGAAAACCAACACATCAACTTTCTCAACACATCATTCTCATCCTGCAAACGATCAACATAATGTGCAAGTTCTAGATTCTTCAAAGAATGCAATTCACAGGTAGATCTAGATGTAGGAATTGGCTCTTTAAGCTTAGCCTCAAGAGAAACAGTGTAAGCATGGTGCAGAAGCTGTCTCTAGCGAAACAACTCAGCCCTCTTAGGTTCTTGGACGACTTCCTGCCCTTGCGACGATCACGTTCATCTCCACTGCTACTCAAGCTCGAGGTGGAGTACGCAGAACTGGAGTCGACACCGCTCGCTCCAACCATTGCTCGGGCCTTGCCTCGGCTCTCCTTCTTCCTCGATCGTCGCTCGTCCTTGTGCTTGTTCTTGTGCTTTCTCTTGTGGTCATGCCTCGACCGGTACTTGCCATCCGTCCTTGACTTGTGCTTGCAGCTGTCCTTGTTCTCGACCTTCTCTGGGCAGTCGGCGACGAAGTGTCCTGGCTTGCCACACTGGAAGCATGTCCTCATGTTCCTCCTCATGTTCACCCAGTTCCAGTGCAGCCTCTCGAATCTTCTCGTCGGCAACGCCAGCTCGTCCTCTCCAAACACGTCGAACTCCTCATCTGGCATAGACATCAAAGAGGACAAAGAGAACATCCTGGTGGATGGGTTAGTGTTAGCCTTTCCTTTCGAACCACCGACGAGGGCGAGACTATGAGAGTCAGTCAGGCCCTCGATCATGGCTGTCATGCCCCTATCCACCTCAGCCGACTTGAGCTTCGAGAACAGCTCGTTCACCATCATAGTGTCATTCTTCTCCGACTCAACTTTCTGCCCCAAACCGTACGATCCAATGAGTGTAAGAGCTTGACAACCCTATCATGATCATCGTATGGGAGCACGTCCACATTGGCCCTCATGTTGTTCACAACCACCGTGAACCTCTAACACAAGGCATCGATGGACTCACCAGGAGATGAGTGAAGTTCTCGTACTCTCTCCGGTAGGTCGCATACATCCGAGCCTGAACCTGGTCATTCCCAACATGAGCATCTCTCAACACCAACCAGATTCTACAAGCCAAGCTCTCTGTGTGCACCCGATCGAATTCAGGCTGACATAGAGCGTGAAACAAGTAGTCGACCGCCTTGTTGTTGGCATCGAACATGTCCCTCGATCCTGGAGCAAGGAAGTTCATCGACTGGATATAGATTGTGTCCACCGTGACATCCCAAAGGATCTGACCCTTTCCGCGGAGGAACGCCGCCATCCACTTACTCCACATCTGGTAGTTTTTGCCATCGAAGTGTGGAGGACGCGAACCCCGTTCCTGGTACGCCATTCTTGGATCTTAGACTGGTTAGAGTCAATCAAGACCCGTAATCGGCTCTGATACCAATTGAAGGACCGATACGGCGCACCAGATAGGGGGGAGTGAATGGGAGCTGATAAAAATTCTTCTCAAAGGAGATGGAGGCTCCAACAAGACGAACACGGCTTCAAACACACGTCTCCGACTCACTACCCAAGTCGTCCAAGCCCACGCAACCACTAGAGTGCTACTGGACGTAGGAACCAACTCCCAACCTCACAGACCCAAGAACGCAGCGGAACACAACACTCGAGCCTCACTGACCTACACCGGTCAGGCCGGTGAGCACCACCGGTCAGACCGGTCCCTGCTGGTGAAACCTGGCGACTTCCACAGAACAGCTCTACACCGGTCAGGCCGGTGAAACACACCGGTCAGACCGGTCCAAGCCAGAAAGCCCCAAAACACCAAACAGGCCTACAAAGCTCCAAAGAGCCCCAAACTCAAAACAGCAGCCACAAGGGACAACAGCGAACTCACCCAAACGTTCACCTGAGCAAAACCCAACAGGGGTCTGCACCGGTCATACCGGTGAGAGGCATTAGTCAGACCGGTGTGACCTGAGCTCGTCGGGGTGAACAGCCCCATGGGTCAACTCCCCCAAATCCAAACTCCGATCTCCCAATCACTCCACAGACTTGTGCAAGACTTTGGGGATAGTAGGAACACCTCATGGGGAGTCCATAGCCAAGATTTTTTCCACCAAAACTTGCCAAATCAAGAGGAATCGAAGAAATCCCTCCAAGAACTCCTCTAACCCTAGAGCACCGAAAACTCCAAAATCGAGCCCCTTAACTCACGGATTTGGGAGGGGAATCAAAGGACAAAGAACCACGAAGGGTTCACACATATTTCCCCCATCAAATCCCCAAGAGCAAGGTCCCGAAAACACATCGAGAAAACCACCAAGAGAGGGCTCCGAAAAACACCACCAAGAACAACTGAGAACAACACAACAAAGCCTTGAGGAACCACACCGAATCACATACCAAGGAGGTTCATACAAGGTCTAGCTTGCTGCCCGATCATCCAACTCTCTCACAAGATCTCACCATGAAGCTCTCAAGCTAGTCCTATGGAAATCCTAAGAAAATAGGAAGGGAAAATAGGAAAGCAAATGAACTAGGGTTCCAAGAGATGGCTGCCATCCTCTCACCTCTTGGGTTATATAGGAGGCAACCGAAAGTCTAAATTACCCTTACTAGCTAATTAGGGATACAAGACCCTCGAGGGCGAAATCGGAAATCTTTGTCATTGCTCCATCGGACGGATGCCCGGCGACCGCAACCTGCTTAGCCTTGACGCAAGCCTTGCGATCCCGACGTGTGTCCTCCACTTCGAAGTCTCCAGACTGCGTCGTTGCACACCGGTCAGACTGGTGCACCTCACCAGTCAGACCGGTCAGACCCACCGGTCAAACCGGTCTGGAGCTGCTGCATTTCCGTCTTCGGTTCTTCGGTCTTGGCTTTGTAGATCAACCAAGGAACCCAGTGGTTTTCTGGTGAACCACTGGAAACCCCGCTAACTCGGTGTAGCCTCTGCCAGTCTCCACTCATGACTCGGCTCTCACGTAGTCCTGGCTCGACCTTGGTTTTGAGGCTCAACCAAGAAACCGTCCATGACTTCATCTTGCTGTTCATGCCACCATGCAGCCCGCACTTGACCCCGCTGGCCACCGGGTCCCTCGAACAAAGCCTACTTGTCTTCTCCACACCGGGAGGCCTCACCAGCGATGACCTTTCGTGCTTGTTCTTCACCTGCACCAACACCAGTCAAGCTGCAACCTACACCTACAATACTTGGCGAAGAATTAGTCCACACAACGTTGTCAATCACTCATCACACCAGGAAGCGACCATCCACCGGTCCTCGAACCACACATGGTCCTCAAAAAGCTACAGTTGAGGGGGAGGTAGCATCAAGGCGAGAACCTCCGGTGAGTACAAGTGGATCACCCAGCTTCAAGGATCATCGGCGACATGAATGAACGCACTACACGGTCGAGGGTTCAAAACCATTCTCATTTCGATCATGCTGCATTTGTTGCTACCTTTGAGCCCAAAGACATTGGACATGCACTATCTGATCATAATTGGGTTAATTCCATGCCTGAAGAGTTGGAGAACTTTGAGAGAAATCATGTTTGGGAATTGGTTGACCCTCGCCCAGGGTGTAAGCCGGTTGGGACAAAATGGGTGTGGAAGAACATAGGGGGAGAGAAAGGTGAAGTGGTGATAAACAAGTCAAGGCTTGTTGCTCAGGGGTTCAGTCAGAAGGAGAGGATTGACTATGAGGAGACCTTTGCTCCCGTAGCCCGTTTGGAGGCGATTAGGATCCTTCTAGCCTTTTTCGTGGCTAAAGGGTTCAAGTTGCACCCAATGGATGTGAAGAGTGCCTTCTTGAATGGTGTGTTGGAGGAAGAAGTGTATGTGAGGCAACCACCGGGGTTTGAGAGTGAGAAGTACCCCCACCGGGTGTACAAGTTGAGGAAGGCGCTGTATGGGTTGAAGCAGGCGCCTAGAGCTTGGTATGGTAGGTTGAGGGGGTTCCTGTTTGAGCGAGGGTTTGAGATGGGAAAGGTTGATCAGACCTTGTTTTTACTCAGGCAGGGAAAGATATCCTAATTGTGCAGGTGTACGTGGATGATATTATCTTTGGTGGCTCGTCTAACTCTCTTGTTGCAAGGTTTGCAGAGGATATGAGCAGGGAATTTGAGATGAGCATGATGGGTGAGTTGCAGTTCTTCCTTGGGCTACAGATCAAACAATCAAAGGAAGGAACATTTGTGCACCAAGCTAAGTACACCAAGGACATTGTGCGGAAGTTCAAGATGGAGGACTCCAAGGCCATGGCGACGCCTATGAGTACGACTACAGCTCTTGATGCGGATGAGGAAGGTGAACACGTGGACAAGGAGTACAGGAGCATGATCGGGTCACTACTTTACTTAACGGCGACGAGGCCGGACATCCAGTGCTCGGTATGTCTGTGCGCTCGTTTTCAAGCGTCTCCGAGGACTTCGCATCAGCAAGCAGTGAAGTGAATTTTCAGGTACTTGTATCACACTCCTGACTTCGGCCTTTGGTACTCTGCGTCCTCTTCTTTGGCTCTTCATGGTTTTTTGAATGCGGATTTTGTCGGGTGTTGGTTGGATAGGAAGTCCACTTCTGGGACTTGACAGTTTTTGGGATCTTCTTTGGTGTCTTGGTCTTCCCGCAAAGAGTCGAGTGTTGCTCAATCCACAACCGAAGCAGAGTATGTTGTCTCAGCTCCATTGGATCACATACACCATGAGTGACTTTGGTGAGGAGTATACCCATGTCCCACTTCAATGTGACAGCACCAGTGCCATAAGCGTTGCAAAGAACCCAGTGCTTCATTCCAAAACCAAACACATAGAAGTGAGGTACCATTTTCTGATAGACAATGTAGAGAAAGGGAAGATAACCTTGATCCATGTACCCACACATGACCAACTAGCCGATATTTCACCAAACCCCTAGATCAAGCAACTTTCACTCATTTGCGGGGGGAGCTTGGTGTGTGTTTGATTTCTTGAGTTGGGTGTGTGGGAGCTCTTTTTGTAGCATATGTATAGCTTTCTTTTATGCATTTCTTGCATATTGCATTGCATACGTAACATGATGTATTGGCATCTTTGTATCTTATGTTGCATGCATTTTGTATTATATGCATTTGTTAGGAAAAGCTTCTCATATATACATTGTTCACCATGATGTGCTATATATGATCGTGTGAGCTAGTTTGGTATGATATGGTTAGTTTGGCTTAGCTCTTGGTGATCTTGATCTATATCCATGGTTGATGGCTATGTTTTTGAAAAATGTCACATATATGCTCTCTCATGTGTAAATGCCTTTATATGGTCTTGACATGTTTTAGTGGCTTGGTTATGCGTAATTTGTGGTTGGATAGCTAATTTATTGATCATATGGGGCCAAAGGCTCATTTGCCATCATGAATGTTTAGCCCTCTTGCTTTATCTTGTGGAGGGGCATAAGTTCCTTTTTGTCGCAAAGACATTTCATGTACCAAATAAGAATCTGAAAATGAAATGTAAAATGCTTGAAAAATGTGCTCCCATGTCATTTGTGCTTAATTTTAATTTGCTTTGGGTGCTAAACCGTTGCATGATGCCTACCAATGAGAAGTCTCATATATAGGAGTAGGCACATGGCTCGGTGGCTTTGACATGACATGAGGTGCTTGTGGGTGTTTGTGATGGTCTTATGATTAGAATGGTTGTCGTAGCATGAAGTTTGTGTGGCTTTGCCATTTTGACATGTTTTTGCTCATGTTTAGGTTTTTGCTCATGAGAGGGTAAATTTTCGCAAAATTACTCAAATCCTTTTTAGCCTTGTCCAATGGTTATGAAACTTGTTGATCATGTAGTTGAGGTCATTACGAACCTGTAGAGTATCTAACTTGCTCATTTGGACATGTGTAGATCCTTGTGATGAATTTTGTATATTTGAGAAGCTATATGTTGAAACTTTTCGCATTTTGCCTTGATTCATGCATTGTCAACAAGGGGGGATGTTTGTGCATGATTTGGGCACCTGGGAGCTTTTGTAAGGTGTTCCAATTGGTTCGAGCAAATTTTGAGCAGGTTGGTGCAGGGCCGGTCACATGGGGCAATATAACCGCCCCCAGGCGGTCAGATGAATGGAAGGCGGTCTAACCGCCTGGTGAAGGCGGTCTAACCGCCCTGGGCAAAGTGTCCAGGTTTTTGCTCTTTGTTGTATTCCTGTGTTGCATTGCTGCATTGGTTCAGGGGGAGTGTGCTTTGGCTCAAGGGGAGCTTGCATATGTGCACAGGGAGCTCTTTGTGGTGTTCCAGCTTTGGTTTGGTGTTTTGCGCTCTTTGCTTGAGCATGGTTTTGTCTCAGATGTGTCGAGCCGTTGCCCTTGCCTAAGGGGTCCGAGGCTTGTCTTCTTCAAGTGATCTTGCTCTTTGCCTTTCTTTGGTTTTCGATCGCTTGTTGAGGTTTCTCTTTATTCGCTTCTTTTCCTTTTCTCTTTAGTTACAAATCTTGTGTGTTGTCAATGCACTCATCAAGAGGGAGATTGAGGACCATGTGTGGTTTGAGGACCGGTGGATGGTCGCTTCCCGGTGTGATGAGTGATTGACAACGTTGTGTGGACTGACTCTTGGCTAAGTATTGCAGGTGCAGGTTGTGGCTTGACTGGTGTTGGTGCAGGTGAAGAACAAGCGTGAAAGGTCGTCGCTGGTGAGGCCTCCAGGTGTGGAGAAGACAAGCAGTCTTGGTTCGAGGGACCCAGTGGCCAGTGAAGTCAAGTGCGGGCCGCATGGTGGCAAGAACAACGGGAAGAAGTCGTGGACAGTTTCTTGGTAGAGCCTCAAAACCAAGGTCGAGTCGGGACTATGTGGGAGCCGAGTCATGAGTGGAGATTGGCGGAGGTTACACCGAGTTCGCGGGGTTTGCAGTGGTTCACCAGAAAACCACTGGGTTACTCGGTTGAGCCACAAAACCGAGGCCGAAAACTCCACGAGTATGTGCAGCCACCCAGGCCGGTTCAACCACTCAGGAGGGGCAGGCAGACCGCCCGGGCCGATCAGACCGCCCAGGGGGCGGTCCGACCGCCCTGGTTGCTGGCGTCGAGAAGCTTCAAAGCGGAGGACACACGTCGGGATCGCAAGGCTTGCGTCGAGGCTAAGCAGGTTTCAGTCGCTGTCCGATGGAGAAAATCTAAAGACTTCCAAATTCGCCCTTGAGGGGCTTGTATCCCTAGTTATTAAGTAAGTGTAGTTTAATCTTTTGGGTGCCTCCATATATACTCTTGAGGGGATGGAGGCAGCCAACTATTCGGACCCTAGCTCATTTGTTTTTCCATTTTTCGTTCTCATTTTCCTCTAGTTTTTCCTAGGTCTGGCTTGAGAGTTTCATGTGAGATCTAGAAAGAGGGATGGATGTATGGGTGGCAAGCTAGACCTTGTACGAACCTTCTTGGTATGTATAGATGGTTCGTCGTGGTTCCTCAAGGTTGTGAAGTGTTTTTCCCGTCCTTCTTTGTGGTGATTTTCAGAGCTCTTTGTTGTGTCTTTCTTGGCAGAGTTTTGAGGATGATTTCATAGGGATTTTGTTAGGTGTCATGTATGAGGACCTTGTGCCTATTTGGCTGGTGACTTTGCCCCCAAATCTGCTTTGAATCGGACTCGATTTGGTGGTTTTTCGAGTTGGCTGAGTTCTTGACCTAGAGAGACTATTTCTTCGATTCCTCTTTATTGTGAGCGATTCGGGTCGATTCCTTTGAGGTAGAGGTTGCCCAGGAGGTAACCCAGCTATTCCCGAAGTTTCGCTGCAATCCGTGGAGTGATTCGGGAGATCGGGCGATGGGAAGTTGAGGTTTGACCCACGGGTAGGTTTTCTGGAAGGGGCGGTCTAACCGCCCTGGGCCTTCCAGGTCGAAGTTTTGATTTTTCCGAGTTTTCCTCTGTGAGTCTGTTCGCCTTGATCAGAGGAGCGTCCAGGTGAAATCTTGAGTCGTTTTCGTGTTGTTTGCTAGGAGTTCTTGCTTGGAGTTCTTTGCTGGCTACAAGAGGTTAGACCGCCCTTGGTAGCTAGTCTAACCGCCCCAAGGCCCCTGGGTGAAGTTTTGGTTTTCACCAAGATTTCTTGGTAGCTAGCTTGGCCTTGACCAGAGATCTGTGTTGGTGAAACCGTGGTGCGTTTTGGTGCTCGGAAGAGGTGTTTCGGAGGATTTCTTGGTTGCCTGGTGGAGGCGGTCTAACCGCCCCCCGTACCCAGTCTAACCGCCCCCCTCAGGACAGCCGGCTCCCGAGTTGTTTCCGCTGTCGTGGGTGTGTAGGAGTTGAGGTTGCTGGTAGTGTTTGTTCCTAGGACCAGTAGCACTCCAGTGGCTACGTGGTTTTGGCAAACAAAAGGTAGAAGTGCGGAGCATGTGATTTTGGGGGTCCGACCGAGTGAGTTCATCTTGTTGGAGTTTCAATCTCCTTCGAGAAGAATTTTTATCGGCTCCCATTCACTGCCCCCCTCTCTGGTCGCCTAATCGGTCCTTCACCGGGAAAAGCTTGCTCTCAACTAATGAAAGCAAACAATACCGGTGAGAGCTACATAAAAGTAGTCGGAAAATATTTTCAACTTACATTTGTTTTTAATTCTTTAAAAACTCCTCTAAATTTATATTTGAACTCATTGCAAGCTCTGAGTTTATTTTTATTTTTCAAAATTAGAGGAGTGCTTAGCTTTAAAACATGCTTAGAGGGAGGCAATCAAGGTAACCTAACCATGCATGCACCATGATGCATCATGGGATGCCCCTCCAACATCTTTTATCAAACCACATGCAAAGGACAAGCATGGGGGGCAACCAAGGTCTTGTTTTGCAGGAATATCATAGAGGCATGTGAGGCAAGGGAGCATGGAGGTGACTCAAAGCAAAATTATCAAGTGGAAGGAGCAATAATGCAAGCGGAGGAGTGGACGAGAACATTTGGAAGGTGCAACCACGTGAAGCACGTGGTCGTGAAGCAACAAAGCAAGCATGAGCGCAGTGGAGAAGAACCGAGCCAGGAGGAGCAGAGAGGCCCCTAGGCCAGTCGGACCAGGCCGGCCGGCCCACCCCCTTCGAAAGCCCCCTGGTGGCCGTCTTCCTCAGGTAAGTCACTTGCTCAGTTCCTTGTTCGTGTGCTAGAGCTTGTAGTTCAGAACCACCTTAGACTTAGCCTTCCACCGCGAGTTTGTTTCGTCCAACAAAATCCATCCTAATTCCACTCAAAGTCCATACTTCAAATAATATTTGTGTACCTTGTTTCCGGTTGAAAACCCCAGATATATATTTGTGTGAGAGAGTGCAGCAACCATGTGGAAGAAAGCTACAAGTCTTTTCACCAAGAAGAAGGGATCATCGTCGTCCAAACCATTAACAACTTCTTCGAGGAGGCACTCGGTTTCCGAGTCTCCTCGGAGTATGGAGGAGGACACGACACCGCCGAGGAGGAACGATACTCTTCTCCTCGTTGGGATGAGGGCCACACGAAGCTCGTCTATGAGGTTCACCGAACCTCGAGGACATACGGAGGAGCCGCCTGTCCCACCTCGTCACTCGACATGATCATCCGCTCCACCTCCATACGCTCAGCGGTATTCCGATGGGTTTATCATCATGATGGAGAAGGAGGAGAATCTCACTCACCTTGAGAAGAGGCTTGTGGCAAACGTCGACGTTGACGATCAAGCTCTCCAAGTGTTGGGTTTTCATACGGAAATTTACTAGTTGTTCAGACACCTAGGTTGGGTGCAATTCTCCAACAGAGTGTCGGTAAACACCCACAAGGAATTTGCCTTGGAAATTCTCATGACCATGGCGCCTATCCTTGATGAAGGAGTGTCGAGTCTCTCATTCGGTTTGGAGGGAGTTGAACAAGTGGTTCCCTATGAGTATATTAGGGAATTGCTTGGTTTTCAAAAGGGAGCCCTGGAAGAAGTGGATGTGCATGAAGGCACATTGGAAGGTTTTTGGAGTATGATCGCGGGAGAAGCTCACCAACAAAGAAATAGTATCTGGAACCACATCATCCAAGTTTTTCACTCATGGATGTGCAAGTAGATTTTGGGGAGAATGAGAGAGACCAATATTACTGACATGGAGGTGAATTGGCTTTACTCGGCTTTAATTGCCAGGTAGCCAATTGACCCCACTCAACTTATGATCAACTGGTGGTGTTGTGAAGCAACATCGGGTTCGGGAGATATTGGTCCGGGTTGTTACCTCTCCATGTTGGCTATCTCTTTAAGACCGGGTATTACAAGGAACCCGAAGCATCTCCTACCCGAGACTTCCCTAAGATTTGAATATATGAAGCAAGGCAAATACATAAGTGGAGATGAGAGAGGAGGCTTCAAAGTGGCCAAGGTGAATTTGCCCCTTCCGGATGGAAGATTAAAACTTTTTCTTGAGGGGAAAGAAGATTGGTTAGAAGAAGGACTTCTTGTGCCGGTGAAGAAAAATTAAAAAAGGAAGGATTATAGGAGAAGGTTCTTCCACGGCCCAAGAAGGAGGTGCGCAACAAAATTATGTACCACCATTTTGAGGAATCCCGGCACCGCTGAGTTACTACGGTGATGTACCAATGCAAGCATGGGGGAGTGGTGCAG